>CM036600.1:0-2957500 GCA_020745705.1 Hemiprocne comata | reverse complement strand
GAGGGAAAGGGCACGTGGGGACGCGCGCTCCCATGGTGCAAGAGGTGCTGCCAATGGGGTTGCTTCTTCCCATGGTGGTGGTGGTGCTAGTGCCAGGCACGGTGGCAGGGAGACGGCTGGGTGCCACCTGTCCCTGTCCCTGCCAGCCCTGTGGCCCCGTGTCCAGCAGCTTAGCCCCACATGATGCAGCAGGTGCATGATGGCTGGGCTACCATCCCCTCACCGCCTGCCCCTGTGTCACATTGCCAGGGATGGAATAGTTTGGGGACAGTAGTCATGGCTTCCAGGTCCTCTTGCAGCCGAGGTGTCAGCTCCCCAGTGGCATCCAGGGGATGTTGTTTCACCTCCCCAGTCTCCACCAGGACAAGAGTGACAAACTGTCAGAGGATGCTGGCCTGGTGGTCACGGCAGTGTCCACATCCACCACCCCTGGGCTGTGGTAATTTCCACATTGGGAGAGATGCATCCCACTGCTTTTTGTCCCCAGGGACTTGCAGAGGCAAAACCGATCCCAGCAATGGAAATACAAAACCTGGAGTGTTGAGCCAGGCCCTGGCATTGTGGTTCTTGTCCATGGAGGGCTGGAAGGGGTGTACCACCTCTGAGAGATCAAAGAGGTGGCACTGCCTGTGACCATTGCTCCGTAGTGCCGTGTCCCTGCGCCGGCTCCACCATCCCAAGTGGGAGAGAGTGAGAAACCTTTAACCTCACAGACCTGGAAGGGTGACTCAGATGTTGTGGCTGGGTTCAGGGTGATGTTTTGGATCGTCACCAGCCTTTACCTGCAACCCTGGAGGGGAAAAACCACCCTTCCGAGTTTTATTTAGCTAAAAAACCCCAGAACTAACCTGCAAACAGGCACAAGCTGAGTGCTGCCTCACGGCGGGGTGGCCGGGGCACCAGGGAGCAGCGCCGATCCCCAAGGGCCTCTGTGGGCAAGAGCTGGCCACGCTGGGATCAGTGTTTTGGCAAAAGGCATCACCTTGCCAGTAGGAATAACAACCAGGAGGGGGAGGGGGCCGGGGCAGGCAGACAAGCAAATCCGTTTTATCAGACGCCGCATATTTTATGAAAGCACATTTCAGCTCTTCAGCCTTGGAAAGCTTTTCATACCCTTTAATTTTCTAATAAAAAGGAATTACGTTTGCTGAAAAGCCAGTAACAAGATTCACTGTCATTGTCTTTTGTAGAGACCATAATTCCTGGCTTGGGCTCCTGCCTGCAGCCCCGTTGTGTGGTCCAAGGTGTGGGTCCGGCGCTGGCGTGGGGGGCCACGAGCTTTGCTGGTGGGAGCTCATGGCAGTGACCTGGTGGTGCCAGGGGTGAAGGCAAGCACTGTGTTGGTTTGGAGCTGCGGTGATGCTGCAGACCAAACTCCACGCTGAGCTGTCTCCAGTGCACCCAGACCCATAGGACCCTTCCCAAGCCACATCCTGGTGGGGAAGGTGTTTTGTGACTCCCCAGAGGATGGGGGTCTAGGGGGGGACAAGGTGGGAGCGGTGTTTGGTGCACCCCAGGCAGCGGCTGGTGCCTCCCCCCACACCATCCTTATACCAGTGGGGCAGGGTGGTTCCCCATGCCTGGCAGCCAGTGAGCAGGGGGGAGAGCTGCCAGTCCTCCTGCCATCCCACTCATCACATCACCCATCGCAAGGTTTTATTCCAACAGGGAATTGGCTTTATCCCAGTGGGAATTCAGCATGGCGCCATCCGGCACTGGTCTCTCCTTTGGGCATAGAGAGCAAATAGGGAGGGGAATCTTCCTGGGGTGCTGCTAGCATCAGGTGGGGTAAGGCTGGAGCAGGAACCTTCCAGGTGGAAACTGCTGGCACTTCCCAAGGTCTGAGTGCATTGGAGTGGCTGCTCTTCTCTGGAGGCTCTGGCTCCTGCTGATGGCTCAGCCAGGACATCCCTTCCTGACCGTGGTTAAGGCAGGGGGCCCATCCTGGTCCTGTCCTCCATGGGGAAAGCCATCTCCAAAATCCCAGGGACTCAACAGCTGCTCATGGGGTGGCAGGGAAGGGCAAGCACTGACACAGGTTCTCTTCCCAACAGTGTCACCTTGGCAAGGGACACGCTGCTAGTGTGGTAAGTGGGGTGGCTCTTGAACCAAAAACCAGAGAATTGAATTGCCTGGTTTTTGGCCTTGTAACTGTGAGCTCAAGAGCGGTGCAAGACCCCGGCCAGGCTGGTGGCAGGGAGACACCTTTCCTGATCTTTGATATACCCCCCTGGCTGCCCGGGGGCACCCCTGAGATCCCACCGACTGTGGGCTGTGCCGGCGGGCAAAGCCTACCTGGGTGCCGGGCAGCAACATTGCAGCTTGGCTGGGGCCAGCCCCGAGAGCCACCATCTTCTCCCAGCTCCCCTCAAGCCCCCAGCACATCCCAGGGATCCCTCGGCAGACCCACTCATTCCCTGCATCCCTCCCAGGGTGCCTTTCTTCCCGTGCCTTTCTCTGGAGCTGCAGCTCTGCTGTTGCCGTGCGGGATCCCGCCCGGCTGCCACGTGGCGCCGGAGCCACGATGCCGCAGCCGCCGGCGCTCCCTCTCCCTCGGAGTTGCTCATTTGAAGTTTCAGCTCACTGGCTGTTTTCGCGCGGGGGGGGGGGACGCAAAACCAGCCCACAAACACCAATAAATATCTTCTACATCCTCCCCCCCCCTCCAATCCTAGTTTTCATTCTTACTTCCCAGCTGGTTTTGGGGGGGAAAACGGGTTTTCAAAGCTTTCCGTAAACGTGTGTAACAATAGGAAGCGTTGCCTTTTAGCCTGCGGCCGGCACAGTTTTAAATGAGGTCCCAGGTAGTCATGGTTACCTCTCCTCTTCAGTAAGAGATGACTTTTATTTCCTGCCTTTTGTATTTGCACATCTCAGATATACATTCTCCTAAACCGTAATTGGTATTCACAGATAGACAGGGACACGGGAGCGAGCTGCCACGAGAGGGGAAGAGCCAGATGGACGCAGGGGGTGTCAAGGTCTCCAAGCCCCAAAACATCAGGAAATCTTAATTTCAAGTCATTTTTCCTCCCCTGGCAAGGGCGGGGAGAGGCAGACCTGCCTCTCTGCAGCCTCAGGGCTTGTCCTGATCCCACCTCCCTCACAGCATCTCAGTTAGCCTGGTGCTGCCCTGGGATTTGGGATTCACCCTGCCTAGGAGCAAGCTTCTCCTTGCGGAAGGGCTTCCCGATATCCTGCATCCCCTCCCAACCATCCCTTGATTGTGCTGAGCCAGGATCCAGCTCAGGACCCAGCCCCGAGCAGGATCCTGGCTTCACAGGCGCTGGTGGGGGAGGATCTAACCCTGCACCCTGTAATTTTTGAAGGTGAGGAGGGAAAGCAGAGCACAGCCCAGGGAGCAGGCACAGGAGAAAGAAGCGCTCGGCGATGATGGATGAAAGATCATAGCCTCATTCCACAGGATCATTGCTCCGAGTGTGGGCAAAGCTGCGTGTCCCAGGGGGACCATCTTCAGAATGCATGCGAGCCTGTGTTTCAGGGCAGAGGGGATGGAAAGCCACATATTTTATGCCTTTTTTTTTTTTTTTCCCCCGCCTCTCTCTCTCTCTCTCTCTAAAGCACCAGGAAAACAAAAACCCAAGCTGTCTAATCAGAGACAAGCAGATTCCACCCACTTCCTTGGAAAACTTGCATTTGCTAGGAAATCATCTAGCTGCATTTACAGCAAGCAGAGTGCCCCAGCGGTAGCTCGTTCCTTTCTGGCAGGATGATAACCAGTGCTGAACAATTACTGCGCTGGAGCGGGAGCAGCAGACATATTGGCTTTTCTCAGCCAGCAGGAAAGAATTTGCAAAACTAAGCAGGCGACTGGAGCAGCTCGGATTTGCAGCGCCGGATGCGCCGTGCCGGGGATTCGCAGCTCACCAGATTTGCTGGTGGCAGCATATCAGGGCCTCACACACCGCATGCACCTGGGCTCCTAGTTACATTTATTTTCCTTTTTTGCTTTATTTTTTTTGTTTTGTTTTGTTGGGGTTTTGGTTTTGGTTTTGTTTTTGCAAGGGAAGGGCCTAGTTTTGCTGCCTGGAAAATGCCTCTGGTTTTTAGACACTCAGCCCCCCAGGTCTGCGCAAGGGCCGGTGGGGAGAAGGTGTTTTTCCCCCTCTTAATGAGAAAAATGTGTTCTTGTCAAGGAGGTTATGCTGAGAAAATAAAGCAGTGGGAAGAAAGGCAGCCAGCTCTGTGACATTTACCTCTGCGGGGCTGAGATTGATGTGCAGTGCCTGGGATCCTGCCCTGTGTCAGCCCTCAGCATCGCTGGGCGGAGCAGGATCAGTCCCAGGGCTCCCAGGAAAACCCTCCCAGGGCACAGCCCCAAATCCCCACTCAGGGCAAAGCTCCTTTGCCCAGTTTTAACTCCAGGCAGGGATGTGTGGGATTGCTGGAGCAACTGCCATCCCACAGGAGGTTTTTTTGGTCCTTTGGGCAAAACTTGTCCTGATTGTGGGTCACGTATCTGCCCTCGGCTGCTGCATGGCCTGGGCACAAGGGAAACACAGAAATCCCTTTTCCACAGCCTTGCTCGATTTGGAGCCCAAATCCCTCTCCACCTGCTCACAGCATCCCCTTCCCTGCCACAGCATTTCCAAATTGGATGCTTCGATGTGGAAAAGTGGCACAGAAGGGTTTTGGCACGGATTCCCGCCCTGCTCCCACGGCGGGTGCTGCCTGGCAAGGATGGCAGGACAGAGCCTGGCCCGGGATACACAACCCGGCCCAGCTCTGGATGCAAACTGCACACGGGTTGCAACAGCAGCTGATGGAGGCTCCAGTATATTACCAGCATTAATTAAGTTACAAAAATTATGCATGTTATCAGTTATGAGACGACCTTTCGTAAACTCAGTTATTAAAGCAATAAAGCATGACCCGCTGGTCCTACCCAGTTTAATGGCTGGCTAAGAGCGTGGTTTCTCACATAATACTTTTAGCAGGTCATTAGCTGAGCAACAAGGTAACGCTCAGAGCCCACGTGGTGCACGCTGGTGGCAGTGGAGGCAGACACATCAGGGGACGTGGGGATGGGGGTCACGCATCCTTCTGCACCTCTTGCACGGGCTTTGGTGGTGGCTGGAGATGGTGACAGTGGTGAGGCGTCCTCCTCGCCACCGTCACCAGCTCCAGCCTGGCAGTGCCATGTTGAACTCCCAGTATTGCCAGGCAAACCCCTCCCTGCAGTGCTGTGGGGCAGGTTTGGGGCTGGTGTTGGTCCCTCGGCACCCAACCCTGTGCTGCAGGAGGGAGATGGGATGTTGTGATGTGGTCATCCTGGGATTCCCGGCTGCAGCCCTGGAGCTGCTGTAGGATGGGAGACCCCAGCCCTCCTTGGGGCTGGAGGAGGGATGGAGGGTCCTGCGTTCCCCCCCACCTGGCTGGTCTTGGTGGGTGAATGGTGCCTGTCTCGGCGTGCAGACAGTGCCAGTCTCAGTGTATAGACTGTGCTGGTCTCTGTGTATGGACAGTGCTGATCTTGGCATATGGACACTGTTGGTCTTGGCGTATGGACACTGTTGGTCTCTCTGGGCTGAGACCCTGATTCGGGGGTGTCTGGGTTGGATCCTGCATCCCCACCGTGCCCCCTGCAGCACCTGTGGGGACATGCCACGCATCCAGGGCCACCCGGGGAAGCCACTGAACCCTGGCCACCAGGTCCTGCTCCCTCCACACACCACTGCTGTTACCAAGTACATCTCAGCCGGGTGCTGATGCCTTTCCTACCCACGGCCACGCCGCAGTACCCAGACCCACCACAAGCCACGCTGCACTGTCGGCACCCCCAGCACCCCCAAAGCCCCTGTCCCCATCCCTGCCAGCCATTTCCAAGCACTGACCCTCTCCATAAACAAAGGAGAGGGAGAGGGAGGGTGGCTGGCATGTTAATATACTCTCCCCCCCTCTTTTCCTCCCTTCATCCCTCTGGGAAAGGCCTTTGCAGATATAAGCAAACCTTGATTAAAAGCTGCCTGACAGGCAACGGCAGCAGCAAGCAGCAGGCAAGGAAGCTCTCCAAGTCCAAAGGGAGCTGCTTCTGCTGCTGCCGCCGCTGCCTCCATTCTCAGATGTCCCTGATCCTTTAATCAATCACAGCCACGGAAGAGAAGAGCAAACACCCGGTGCTGGGGCAGAGGTATGTTCACGCATTCGTTCCAGCCGCAGCCGAGGCAGTGGGGCAGCCGCTCGCCTTTGGCTGGAGGCACGGAGCTGTCCCCGAGCTTGGAGCTGCCATTTATCTCAGGGGCTGTGTCCCTCGGAGGTCCCTGTGGGACCCCACACGGAGTATGGGATCTTATGGGCGAAGGCAGCTGGATGGGTGCAGGCAGCAGGATGGGTGCAGGCAGCATCTTGCCCACATCTGTCCCTTCCCTGGGTGCTCTGGTGCAAAATGCATCCCTGAGGGAGGGATGCTCCCTGCTCCCATCCCTCCAGCTGTACCTAGGTAGCAGTGAGCAGGGAAAATGGGATGTTTACAGATGGGGACCCCACCAGGGAGCTGCTGGGATAGGGTGGGCTGTAGTGCACCAGCCTGGGCGCTGGATCTGGCCAAACCATCCAGCCCTCGACAGCAAACCAGGGCTGGGCACGTGGTGCTGCACCCGCGGTTCCCGGCTCGGCAGCCCTGGGATGGCTCTGTTAGGAAGCTCCGTCCTGGGCTGCGTGGGGTGGGCGAGGGTCCGCTCCAGCCCCAAAGCACTGACCTGCAGAGAAAACTCCCCCGGTGGGATGATTTGTCACCGAGTCCTGTGTGTCACCGCGGGGCTCGCTCCCTGGTGAGGCTGGAGATGCGGGCGGACGGAAGGGAAAACCGCGTTATTTTAATAAAACCCAGCAAACCCCTCCGTGTCCTGCCGAGCTTCCCCAGCCCGCGGGCGGCCGCGGGGGGTTCTGCCCGTGCCGGGCTGGCAGGAGCAGGCAGGGACTGCGATTTTCTTTGCTTATTGTTTTGCCTTTGCTTATTTTTAGCACGGAGTCTTAATATCTAGTGACAGTGCCCTGGGACGTACCGCGCCTCCGGTCGGATGAGAAGGTGGCTGGGGCAGAGCCGCTTGACGCCGCAAACGAGTTTCCAGCCAATCACCGGCACGGTGCTGGCTAACGAGGCACCCGCCACTAGCGGGGGTCCCCGGGGGGGGACCGGGGAGGGGGGAGTGGCAGAGTTGAACCATTTGCACTGAATTTGTTGGGGCTCTGCCGGGAGGGACTTGCTCTTGAGGGAATCCCGGGTTTTAAAGCCTTTTTGTGTTTTTTAATAAGGTGGTAATGAGGGGCTGATCGGCGGCTTGAGCCTGTGCTGGGCTGGATCGGGGTCCGGTTGGGGCCACGGTGGAGAGCAGGTGCCTGTGCCACTGGGGACATCCAGGGGTTTGGTGTTTCCAGCAGGGACCTGGTGGGTACTGGGGGATGCCAGAGCTGCACTGGCCCTCAGTCTTCCTTCCTGGAGCTGCTTTTTGAGAAGGGTTGAGTGGTTTCCGTGCTGAGACACGCCGCACGGTTGTGGTTTTGGGCCTGCAAATGTTTTTTATCACAGAGAAGCAGCCAGCAGAGATGTGGGGATCTTGCTGGGGTCTGGGTGGGAGCCCACCAAGCTGGAGATCACCAGCACCTGCTGGTGCAAATCCAGAAGGGACCCCATGGCTGGGGGAGAGCCTGGCACATCGTGGCGCTGGTTTTGGCAGCAGGCATCTGTGCGTGGGCTCTGCCGGCCCCCAAGCCCATTAGTAACGGATCTTTGTGGAATAACCCAGCTCATTAAGGCAAGCTACCCTGTGTGTCAAAGCTGCTTTAGAAGGAAACGATACTCAGCTCTGACTGAGGCTGTGCCTGTGGAAATGGGGTGATGCACAAGCCCTGATGGAGACATCATGGGGCAGCTCAGCCCGGGACCCCCAGGAATACCCAATCCTGGTGGGGACCAGGGGGCTTCAGAGGAGCCAGGGGGTACTGGCAGTGGGGGATGTGCTTCAGCCACCTCCTGAGGTCCAGCAGCCCCCATGTCCACCTGGGGTCTTGGCATGAGCCATGGAGTGGCTGGGATGTCTCCAGGTGTTGTATGGGGGATGCTCCAGCATCCCAGCTTTAGCCCTCTCCCCACTTCAAGTATTTCCAATGGCACCATGACACAGCTCTGTCCTCTGCATCTCTCTTGGTTTCGGGGAGCAGAGGGGAAACCCCCTCACATCCACCCACCCTCCCAGTTTCATCCAGATGTCACTGCATGCCCAGTGCTGGTAGCAGAGGTGTGGGGTCCTCCTCCTGCCTGACCCAAGGCCTCGCTGAGCTGGGATTAAATCCTCCTAATCGCACACATTTGGGATGTTGGGATGCTCCATACACACATTCAAGACGTTGGGATGCTCCACGGTTTGGGAGAAGCGGGAGGAAGGTGCCGAAGCTGCAGCCATCCTGAGCATCAGACAGCTTTGGAGCCCATCAAAGAACATTGAGGGACACCAGGGGACACTGAGGGATGCCAAGGAACACCGAGGTCCTTTGCACAGCACCGGTGCCACCGCTCACTGCTGTTTTCCAGGAAGGAGAGCTCAGGCTGGGAGTGGACACAGCATCACCAGCCCCCCTGGATCCACCTGCAGCATCCCCTCATGCCAGGGGCTGTGCAACCCCAGCAGCAGCTTGGGGGGGGAATCCAGACCCTGCTGGTTTTTGGCAGCGCGTTGCTAATCAGCACGGCCCGGCGTGCACCGCCGCGGGCGCACAGCTCGCTGCTATTTCAGGAGCCTACTTGAAATACACCTGCGAGAGGGGAGAGGAGCACCAGCAAGTAAATAACCCAGCAACCCGCTGGAATAAAATCACTGGTGGGGGCACGCAGGCAGGATGAGAGGAGGTGCAGTGATTTAAGGGGGGAAAAAAAGAGAAAAATGAAGTGCGATCTTGGTGATTGAGGGGCTCGGTTCCAGTCGTTCCCCAGTTGTGTGCAGGGATGCTCCCCTAGTCCCTGTGCTTCACGGGGAGACCTTGTCCTGATGACCGTGTTAGGGGGGTCTCGCTGTGTCCCTGGTGAGGGCAGGAGGATGGATGGGGCCCCCTGCCCACCTCCCCCCTCGGTGTGTTTACCACACACTGCCATTTGACTCCTGCCTTTCCCCGCTGCCCTCCGCCCCCCCTTTTCTGAAACATTATAAATCAAACAGCTTAAAATGTAAAGCATCAAAAATTCTAAAACCTTCATCTATTATTAACTGTGACAGTAAATTCCACCTCTGAATGTTTCACATAGCAACTGTTACCAGGACTCAGCATCCAAAGCTGATGTTCCAGCAACTTTCCATCATGCTGTGGTGCCAAGACCGACCCAGTGAGACACACTGCTGCTCCCGATGCCTTTCAATGGGATTGGGAACCCAGCTTGGGTTTAGTCCTACCAGGATAGGAAAGGAGCTTGGTGCCTCTGTGTTGGGGTGTGGAAACCAGTGGTGGGGGTCCCCCATGATGGTCCTACCTCCATGATGGTCACATTCCCACCAAACTTCATTACTTTCACCATCACATTATGGTGCACCAAAAATAACGAGGATGGGAATGGGGGAGTTAAAGTAAATGGATAGAGAGATGTTTTTTCAGGAGATAGTGTTTGCTTTGCCCCGGGGCTGGTTGTAGTTGTGCCCCCCAGCTGGTGTCCACTGCCCCAGCATGGGCAGTGGGTCTCACTGCTCTGAGCATTGGGCTCCTGGTGAGCTTGTGGTGCGCCAGGTCCCTGTGGGGACCGGGAGCCGGGTGTTCTCCACCAGTGCTTGTTTCCCACATTGAGGTAAGTTGGGTTGAATTTGGCTGTGCAGCAGCACCAGGAGCCTCGTTGGAGGTAGAGAGTGCCCCGGCTCTGCAGCTCCATGGGGTGCTGAGCCTGGTCCTGTGAGAGCCTGATTGGCACACTGGCATCCCTGGTGCTGAGCTGTGGCCACAGTGAGGCTCACACCTGCATCCTCAAGCACCCAACTCCCTTGGCAGCGCCCACCAGGCCATGCTGGGTGACCCCACACCTGGCACGGACATCCTGGCCTGGCCATTGCCCTTCCCACAAATCCCAGTGGCTGCCCACGTGTCACCAGGATCTCTGCCGTGTTGGCTGCTGCCTCCCCGGAGACAGGCAGCAATTTTCCTGCTCTGAAGAAGCTTGTGAAAGTTTGAGTGAATCTGGGAAGCAAATCTAATTGGCAACCTGGTAATTCCTCAGGGGGACGTGTACTTTGGTCATATCTAAGTACATTCCAGCCAGTGTTTAAGGCACGCTGAATCCAAACTTGGACAGTCAAATACCAGCAGCTCTAAGCTCCTTATCTATTTCAGGCAGATTAACTCCTTAATCATCCCTTTTGGAAGTTCCCTGCCCCAAATTCCTCTCCCCTCCCATTTCGTCCCTCCCCACGGTTTTTCAGCAGGAACAAAAGGATCAGATTTTGGGGGGTGTGAAAGGCTGGGATGGTGCCTGCGGTGATTGACAGAGTCAATAACCAGGAACCAGGAAAAGGCCTTTGGAAATCGGCTTCCCTAGCTCACCTGCCCCTGTATTTGCCTTGGGGATTTGGAGACAGGGAATGTATAACACCGAAATGATTTATCACACGACATTGAACCTTGATTTATTATTTTCAACCCCCGTGTATTTTCTTTTTTTTTTTAACCTCGATTTGTTGTTTTTTCCCGAACCTCCTTTTATTCTTATTTACCCTTTTTCCCCAGGGGATTTGTGCTCAGCATCCCCTCGCAGAGATTCCAACCCCCCCGGGTGCCAGCGGGGGGACATGTGGTGAGGGGATGCTCATTGTTCCCCCTTTTTTCCTCCCCCCACCCCCTCCCCAGCAGGCAGAGGAGGCCGTGCCGAGCCACAGGGACACAGCCTGGCCACTGTCACTCAGGGGAGTGTCGGAGCATTACGCTTCATTACCAAGCTGTCTGCTGCTGGCGGGAGATGACTTGGAGGGCAGAACCTGGCAGCAGCACAACCCAATTGGTCTCCAGCAGACAGACCTGTCTGCAGGCAGATGCTGGAGCGTGGCACCCGGGGGGTGCCTGTGATCCGGGGGGGGGGTTGCTGTGTGGTCGCGGGGTCTCCGGCTCGGTTGGTGCAGTTTGGCACAGGGGAATGGCTGCTCTGAAAGCAGAGGCAGGAGGTGCTGCGGGAAGGCAGAGGAGGGGATGGGGTAATGCCCCCTGTAACCATGGGTGCCAGTGAGGGGGTTTCACTGGGACTGGAACCACTGGTGGTATTTAATATTACTCACCTAAAACACGGGTATGAATGTCCCCGTGTGCCTGTCAGTGGGGAAGGGACGTGGTGGGGACACGGGTGCACTGGTGGCAAAGCCCCATCACCTTCCAGAGAGGGAGTGGGAGCGTGGGAGGGGGACGGGACACAGCCTGGTGCTGGGGTCTGTCCCTTGCCCATCCGTGGCCATCCCCCAGTGGCCAAGTGCCTCTTGGTTTCAGCCACCACAGCGTGAATCTGCTGAAAGTTTTCCTAGTAGAAAAACTGGCTGTGCCCAGGGCAGAGCCCGTTGTGCAGAATCCAAAGGGGATGGACCCAGTGGCACAGCTGGGAGAGCTGGAAATGTCCTGGGGGACTCTCTGGGGTCTCCAGGGCTGCTGGGGATGGAGGCACTTGCCAGGGCAGGAGGTTCAGGACCCCATCATGGGGGCACAAGCCTGCTCCCTCCCCATGCTCCCAGGCTGGCATTTCCCAGCCTGGTGGTGCTGGCTGGGGACAGGAGCATCAACACTGTGCACAAACCCAGACCACCAGAGGTGGTGAAACTGGGGCACAGCTGGAGAGTGGTCCTTGTCCCATCCTAGCCGCATTCCCCATGTGGGGTGCAGGCCAGCTCCAAACCTTGGTGCTGGGCAGCTGCCAGATCCTACTGGCAGGTTTGCCATGGTTTTGCTGGGCCAGAGGGCTTGGTGGGTGCCCATGGGCCAGTGCCAGGTGAGGCCCATGAGCCATCTCTGTCGTGTTCCCTAGGGAGCACAGCCTCCTGTGGTCAGCTGCATCCACCCGCAGCACCCAACTCATGAGGCAGCTGCGTGCAGAGCAGATCCAGGACTGGGATGAGGATCCAATTGCTCTCCCATCCTTGGGAAAGCTTTTATTTTTGTTGCAAACAGAACCAACCCCCTGGGGCTGGGACTGCAGCCGGCTGCATCCAGGGAGCATGCCGTGGGGCACCCAGCTTTCCTCACCCAAGAGCAAGGTTGGACTTGATCTGGATGATCTTGTGGCTGCCCCACCCCTGGAAGTGTTCAAGGGCAGGTTGGATGGGGCTTGGAGCATCCTGGTCTAGTGGGAAGTGTCCAGGCCCATGGCAGGGTTGTTGAAACTGGATGAGCTTTAAGGCCCCTTCCAACCCAACCAGTCTGTGATTCTATGATCTTAAGGGTTGGACTTGATGATCTTAAAGGTTTTTTTCCAATCAAAACGATTCTAATGGGGATCCAGTACTTGCTTCCCTCTCGGTAACAAACCAGCATCCTGTTTATACAGTTTGAGTGGAACAGCTTGTCCAGTGAGCAAGTGGTCAGGGGGCTGCTCTGCTGGGAGGGTCTCGCTGGCCATTTGCAGACGAGCCATGGCACAAAACACCATGAGCACTCAGCTGGTGTCAGCCCTGGGTGGCACAGCCAACAGCCGCATCTGGAGAGCCACAGAGCAGCTTCATCACCAGCAGCAGCTGCCAGCACCAGTCCTGCTGCTCTGCTTCTCCCATCCTGCCCTTGCAGAGATGTGGTTTCTATCCAGCTTCAAGGAGAAACTGAGGCAGGGGGGCAAAATGGGGTGTGGGAGAAGGAGGGGGAGCTAATAATAGAATCCTAGAATGCCTTTTCTCAAGGCTGACCAAAACCCAGTTTTCTCAGCCTCTCCTCATATGGCAGGTCCTCCAGTCCTCTGATCATCCTTGTGGCCCTTCTCTGGACCCTCTCCAGCCTGTCTGCATCCTTTTTGTAGAGCAGAGACCAAAACTGAACGATGTCCACTGCTCGCCCTGCATCAACCGAGCAGGTCACTTTGTTGTAGAAGGCGATCAGGTTTGTCAAGCACGATTTGTCCCTGGTAAATCCATGTTGGCTTTTGCCAATCACAAGGGTCCCAATATGAGATGTCATAATAATGATTGGAATGGTTAATTATTATTGGAGCCAGAGTCAGGCTGAGAGCTGGAAGGGAGGGAGAAAGGAGGAAGGATCCCAACCTGTCAGGTAGAAAATTATTAAAGGAAAGCAGGAGCGTGATGAGACTCAGCCACCAGCACCCTGCTGGTACCACACCACCGGCTTGCTTTGAGGCTGGAGGGTTGGCTGAAGGTCACCGTGGTGGTGAGTGGCCTGTGGCCACCCCATGGCTGTGGTTGTGCCCGTCGGTGCCCCTGGCACAGGCTTGTTCTGCCCATCCTGGCTACCATGGGCCTGTGCCAGCAGCGGTGGGATTTAGTGCAGGGGCTGGAGAGTCGGGTCCCTCCGTGACCTCCACACGTTTCCAGCCTCATGTTTCCCTCTTCCCACCAGCACCAGGAGGTTGATGTCAATCCCGTTGCAGGGGAGTGGGAGTACATGGCACCTCCCTCCATGTCACTGCCGGTGATGGGTTTTGCTCTGCCAGAGAGGGACTTTGCTCAGGAGGACTCAGGCTGAGCACTGAGCCTCCAGCCTTTTTTTTTCCTTTTTTTCCCCCTTTTTTCTTTTTTCTCCTTTTTTTCTTTTTTCCCCCTTTTTCTCTATTTCTTTCTTTTTTCCTCTTTTTTCTTTTTTCCTTGCTTTTTCTTCCCCCCCTTTCTTTCCTCTTTCCCTCTTTTTCCCCCTTTCCCCCCCCCCCCTTTGTTTTCTTCCCTCCCTTTTAAAATCCTTTCCTGCCAGTTGGCATTTTCCAGCAGCAAGAAAAAAACCACAGCAACTTGCTCTGACTCCCAGAACCTCCCCATCCTCCCTAACCCAACCCTCTGCCAACCTCCCAGCCCTGATATCAAGGACCCAACCCCCCCACCCCCCACCTTCCTCCAAAAATAAAGGAGGAAAAACCAAAGGGAGAGAGAGGATGGAGCTGGCGGATGGGCCGGATTTCCATGCAAGGGGATGAGGTTGAGGAGGCCACGGGCTTCCCCTGGCAAGCGGCGGAGAAACCGGGGCCAGCAGAAACGTTGAGTCATGAGTGCAGTTCACAGGCAATGGTGGTTGTTTTTTTTTCATTCTCCGAGTAAAATTCCTCACTGGGGAGGAGCAGACCTGGAGGGGGTGAGCAGGGATGAAGGCTTGTGCCCCCCAAATGGGGCATTGACCCCTGACGCTGATTGGGATGCACCCTATTGCATTGGGGAATCCTCTAGGCAGGTCCCCCCCCCACGAACCCCCCCCTAAAGGGGGGGGGACCTGCCTAGGGAATTCCCCAGTGGCTGTCTGGGTGGAGCAGCGTGATCCGGGGGGGCTTCAGGAGATGGGGACCCCATCCCTCCTCCTCACTACCCACATCCGCCCACCCCCGTGTAATGGGCGGCGCGGCCCCAGCTCCATTTATCATCATCTGTGGGCAAGTGAAGTGTGGAGGGAACAGCTGCTCCGGTCGGCTGAGCGCCGAAAGAGGAGGGGGACGTGGTGATGGAGGAGGGGGGAGCAGAGGGCTGGCCCTGTGGGTACTCCCCGCCCACCATGGCGGCACTGGGATGGAGTGTTGGGGGTTGTGGGAGGTGATGGGGGGAGATTGGGGTGTGTTAATGGGGGTGCATTGCAGACGGGGGTGTCTTAAAGGGGTTTGTTAGGGAGGGGGGTGTGTTAAAGGGGTGCACTGGAGGGGGGGGTGAATTTATGGGGTGCATTGGAGAGAGGGTGCATTTAAGGGGTTTGTCAGGGAGGAGGGTGCACTGGAGAGAGGGTGCTTTAAAGGGGTACATCAGGGGAAAGATGCATTGGAAAGAGGGTGTATTAACAAGGGGTATTGGAGAAAGGGTGTGTTAAAGGGATGCGCTGGAAAGAGGGTGTGTTAAAGGGGTACACTGGGGGAGGGTGTATTAAAGGGGCTCATTGGAGAGGGAGTGCATTAAAGGGGTACATTGGGGGGATGCATTAAGGGGGTGCATTGGAGAGAGGGTGTATTAGAGGGATTCATTGGGAAGAGGGTTCATTAAGGGGGTGCATTGGAGTGAGGGTGCCTTAATGGGGGGCATTAGGGGGTGCAGTGGGGGGGGGGATGTACCCAAGGTGGTGCCCGGCCCTTCTGGGCTGGGTGTCTTCTCCTCATGCCACAGGGGGTGTCTGTGGGGTGCAGGGACAGATGGACAGCCATTGAGGGTTACACCCTGCCCCGGGCCAGCCCGTGGATCCCTCTGCACTGCCGGGGGGTCTGTCTGTCAATCTGTCCCCCAGCTCCTCTCATTCCCAGCTCCTGGGGCAGGATGCCCTTTCCTGAGCTGTAGTCCCCCAGCTCCCCTTTTCTCTCCTCCCTTAATAATCAGAATCTCTGGAGCAGTTTGCGGTGTGGCAGCCAGCCAGAAAGGGTTCCTTTAAACTCCACCAGCTCACAATTAAACAAATCCAGGGCTGATGCTCCTTGATAGGTGCTTATTCCCCCCGGGAGCCACCAAGGGAGGCTGGGAGGGGTCCATCGCTTTGCTCCCACCCACCCCAATGTCACCTCGCTGCCCCCCTGGGTGGGTGGGGAGGGGTTTGGGTGATAGAGGGAGTGGGGGGTCCATGGTGCCAGTGCCGCTCCGATGGCAAAGCATCCCTGCTGCTATTTTTAGTTGTCGAGTCCTTGTTGATGGCGCAGCAGTGAAGGAGCAGCTGGAGGAGCAGTCAGGCTGGGGGCGCCGGATCAGGCCCAACGGGATGAGCAGCAGCTGGGAAGCGAGGCCTGGATGCCAGGAGCAGGAGGATGCAGGGGGCCAGGGGATGCCCACTGCCCCTGGGGCCGAAGTGTTGGGGGTCTTGGATGCTTACCGAGGGTCCCCTGCCGCGGAAAGTCCTGGGCTGCCTTCAGAGGGCTCCGGATCCAACCCTGCCGTGCCCTTGCCAGACAAGGGGAAGGGGGAGGAATGGGGAGAAGGCAAGGAAGGAAAGAGGGATGGAGGGGGAGGAAAATAACACCAAACCCAGCCACGCAGCACAAATCCTCCCCAGCAGCAGGCAGGCTGCGAGCCACCGCGCGATCAGGCATCTGCGGCGACGGAGCTGTGCTGGGCTGGCAGTGCCGCGCGGTGCCCCGGCTTGGCTCCCGGCACCAGTCCCTGGCACTGGGTCAGCCCCGTGCTCTGCAGCGTGGCCTCGTGCACTGCAGCATGGCCCGGGGTCATGCACCGGCGCTGGGAGGGGCAGGAGGTCCTGGCATGTCCCCAGATGGTGACGCTGGGGCTGTGCTGGCAGCCGTGGGGCCAGCTAGGCTGTCCACGAGTCTCTGGGGACCAAGGGATGCTCCAGGGGTGGCCGTAGCCAGAGGCGAGCACGGCTCCTTGCGTTGTGGGGACAAGATCACACTGTCTACAGGCACCATGATGGCCCCATGTCCCCGCCTCCTCCGACTGATGCCCTGGGGACCCTTCCTGGAGACCTGTGCCATGAGCCCTGCCTGCAGCCATGGTGGCTTTGCTGGGCCACCAAGGGCAAGTGTGTGGCTGCAAGCCATGTGCTGATGGTCCCATATTGATTCCCGTTGTGGGGGCAGAAGGAGCCAGGCCGGAAACTTCTTTGGAGCTGGAAGAGCACGTCCAGCAAGGACATGGTGAGGGGAGTGAGTGTGCGGGGCCCCTGGGATGTGGGAAGGGCCATAACCTTGCTGCTGTCAACAGCTTGATTTGATGCCATTAAAGCATTTGCTTGGAAACAGCCTACATCAGGAGGTGACATCTGTTAGGGCCCTTCCCACAGCAGAGCCCAGGGCAGAGCTGGCCTCTGGCTCTGCTGACAGGTCTGGGTGCTGCTGGTGATGAGTGTGTCCCCTCCTGGCCCCCAATGGCAGCATCTGTCCCCTGACACAGCCCAGTGCCCGTGGCCTGCAGGGAGATGGGGCTCCAGGCAAGGTGCCTTGCTCAGCACAGGACTTCGGATGGGATCGGATGAGGAAGGAAAAGGCATCCCCAGCTGCACTCCTGCCTCACCCACCCCTGTGGCCCCTGAGAAGATGCCCAGGGTGCAGGATGAGCCCCAGCCTTGCCAGGCACTGGGACATGAGGGGTATCCTACAGGCATGGCCATGGCCTGGTCCTGCCCCAGGGCTTCCTCCCGCCCACACACATGCACAGAGCTTGTGTGCACCACGCTGCACACCCCACGTGCAAGCACAGCCTGCAAGTGTGCAAACCCTGCGGGCGTGCACAGCTCTGCAGGCTGGTGAGCGACCCGTCCCCTTGCACCGGGTGCTTTTGCTCAGCCTGGCATTGTCCCAGCTGTTTGGAAAATGAACAATAATTAACTAATAACAATAATTAATAATAAAAGACAAAGAGAGGGGAAAAAAGCTCCCCTTAAAGCACCAGCCCAGGGTCTTCTCAAGCTGATTTCATTTTTCAAACCTGCTTCCATGTGGAGCAAGGGACCCTTTTCTGACTTTAATTTTCTCGCTGCTGCCCCGGGGCTGCCCCAGGGGCCTGGCTTTGATTTTGCTGCCTTTGTTCCAGCAGCCCTGGCACAGGACAGGGCAGCACCACGCCATGGTAGGGGCTTCCACGCTGCCCTCACCAGATTTTTCTTTGGCCTGTCTTTTCCTTGGGATCTGGGCTCTAACTGCAGCCCGTGCAGCCTGTGAGATGCAGATGTGGAAAACATCCAAAAAGGGGATGTGGGATAGGGAGGACACAGTGCTGGGCTGAAATGGGTAGCACCAAACCCAGCTCCAGTGGTGCTGTGCGTCCCTGCACCGTGATCGGCATATCCCTGAGCTGTGATTGGTGAATCCCCATGATACCAGTGGTTACGGAAATACAAGGAAGTAAATAAAGCCCCATGTCTGTACGTAGACCCCAAAAGGTGCTGAGGTGTGACTGGTGCCTGCAGGGCACTGTCGAGGAGCCGAGCTGGGACCCACCAAGCAGCGGTGCCATTTGTGTGGCTCCAGCAGAGCCACCAGTAAAGGGACCATGCGGAGCCCTGGGATGTTTGGCACATTGTGTTGGTGACATGAGGGTGGCAGGGGGTCATGTGCAGCCCCCTCCCCACAACACAGGGAGGCGTGCCAGGGAGCAGGGCGGCGCCTTGTCCTCCTCGTTACACTCATCGCCTTAATGAAGGCAGAGGGGACAGCATCAGGGTCACCACAGTGGCATGGTGCCAAGGGAGCAGCACAGGGGAAGCCCCCAGGGATCTGGAGGCCCTTGGGGCTCCCAGATTGCAAACTGCTGCCAAACCAGGCTCATGTTCACCCCAGCACCTCTGACCCACCGGTGCTGGGGATAGGCAGGATGTGTCCCTGCTGTAACCAATCCCTTCATTAGCCTCCTCAAGCCACTCAGCTGCTTCCAAGCTCAAATTGATGACCTAGGTGTTTCCCTGCACCTATCACAAGTCGGGCTGGGAAATTAGGGTGTTTAATGCCAATGATGGGGAGGCAGCTTCCAGATGGGATCACACTGGGGCTGGGGGGATCGGCTGGGGGCTGCAGGAGGCAGCAGCAGGCAGAGATGGGCAGAGCCAGCAAGTTGAAATGACTTTATTTTGCAGCAGAGCCTGCGGTTCTGGCCTCCACGCTGCTGCTTCCAGTAATTAGTCCAATAATTAAAAAAGAATGGTGATAATCAGGGTGTTGGGAGGGGCTGGTGGGTTCCCAGTGTTCCTAGGGAGGGCGTGCGAGGATGGAGGGTAAGTGAGAGCACTGGGGCTGGGGGACCCTGACACGGTGCAGGGAGTCCTGGGGCCACGTGGGGCAGGTGGGGAGGGGGAGCTGACGAAAGTCTCAGCTAGAGGGAGACTTGTGGACCCTGAGGGCCCCAGCCTGCAGGCACCCCGCTGTGGAGGGGGGCGATGCAAGGATGCCATGCGGGGCGACCTGCAGCCAGCTGCTGTGATCGAGGGCAACTCAGGGTGGTGCAATGCAAGGTGAGGGGGCACAGGGGGACGCAATGCAAGGTGACAGGAGGCAGGGCAGTGCAAAGCAATGCCAGGCGGGGTGGTGCAATGCAGGGCAGTGAAAAGCCAGGGCGATGTAGAGCAATGCAGTGCAGAGCAGTGCAATGCAATGCAGGGCAGTGCGATCCAGGACAATGTGATGTGATGCAGGGCAATGGCAGGCAATGCAGTGCAGGGCAGCACGATGCAGGACGATGTGGTGCGCCGCAGGGCGACGCAAAGAAATGCACTGCGAGGTGATGTGAGGCCGTGCAGCGCCAGGGGGCCGTGCTGCAGGGCACTGGCCAGGCAGGGTAGCGCCAGCAGGGTGATGCCCCGGCGGGCGAGGCGATGCCCCCACGGCGCTGACGGCACGGCCCCTCTCCCTGCACGGCCACGCTCCCCAGCCCTGCCGCGGTGGCCGATGCTTCATTTGAATTCTCGCCTCTCTCTCTTCGCAGATAACAAGCCCGCGCCATGCAGTCCTTTCGAGAAAGGTGTGGTTTCCATGGCAACCAGCAGAGCTACCAGCCGACTTCACAAGATACATCACGCCTGGAGAATTACAGGCATCAAAGTCAGGCAGGGCCGAACTGCGAGCGGCAGAGGCTGGTGGCGAAGGAGTACTACAGTCAGCAGCAACTGCCATACTCGGGCTACGAGAACAGCGCGGTGGAGAAATACCACCGGGGGAACAAGCAATTAGCAGGGCAGCAGCTGCAAGGCAGGCCAGCCTTTTCCAATTACGCTGTGCAGGAGAACAGCCCTTACCCCGCCCGTTATTCGGGGGACGAGAGCCTGCAGGGCTGGGGCGGCCAAGCACAGGCGCTGCCGGGTGGGGTGGCCAAGTATGAGGACAGCCTGATGAAGAAGACGGCGGCGGCACTGGCGGGAGGGCGACCGTACCACGAGCCGGCGGCCGCCCCACTGCCCTTCCGGACTCACTTCCAGCAGCAGCAGCCACAGCAGCAGCCGCCTGCACTCCCCTACCCCAAGCTGCAGCGGCAGAAGCTGCCAAACGACGTCTCCTCGCCCATGCCCTTCTCGCAGAGCCCGCACTTTGGGCAGCACTCGCAGTCCTTCCCCGCCTCCTCCACCTACTCCTCGCCGCCAGCGCACTCCTACAAGAGCTGCACAGCACCCTCGGGGCAGCCGCCGCTGGAGCGGCCCCTGGGCAGCGCTGCCAGTCTGGCCCCTGGCCCTCGCGTGCCCAACCTGCACGGCTACCAGCCCAACCGCATCGGCTACGAGCAGCCCCCGCAGCCCCCGCCGCAGCCCTCGCAGCCCCCGCCGCAGCCCCAACAGCCACCACAGCCCCCACAGCCACCGCAGCCCTTGCAAGGGCGGCATCATGGCCCGGAGACCCTCCACTACCAAAATCTGGCCAAGTACCAACATTACAACCAGCCGGGTCAGACCTACTGTCAGGGCGAGGCGCCACCCGTCCGGACGCCGGAGCAGTACTACCAGACCTTCAGCCCCAGCGCCAGCCACTCGCCGGCTCGCTCTGTCGGCAGGTCCCCGTCCTACAGCTCCACACCCTCCCCACTCATGCCCAACCTGGAGAACTTCCAGTACAGCCAGCAGCCACTGAGCACTGGCACCTTCCCGGCCGGCATCACCGACCACAGTCATTTCATGCCACTGCTGAACCCTTCTCCCACCGACGGGACGAGCCCTGATGCTCAATCCGGGAACTGCAAAAACTTGCAGAAGGAGAAACTGCCTGAAAATCTGCTGTCAGACCTGAGCCTGCAGAGCCTGACAGCACTCACCTCCCAGGTGGAGAACATCTCCAACACCGTCCAGCAGCTGCTGCTCTCCAAAGCAGCTGTGCCCCAGAAAAAGAGCATCAAGACCCCGGCAAGGACCCCTGAGCAGCTTAAGGGGCAGCACTGCAGCCCTGAGAGCAGCACCTACTCGGCGGAGCAGGTGGGGACCCCCCTATCCGACCCGCTGAGCACCCCCCAGTCTGTCCATGCTGAGACACAGGATGCTGATTATCTCAGTGGGTCAGAGGACCAGCTGGAGAGGAGTTTCCTGTACTGCAACCAGAACCGTAGCCCTGCCCGCATCAACAGCAACTCCAAGGCGAAGCCTGAGTCCGTGTCCACCTGCTCCGTGACCTCCCCAGATGACATGTCCACCAAATCGGATGACTCCTTCCAGAGCATCCATGCCAGCCTGCCCCTGGACACCTTCACCAAGTATGTGACCAATGAACGGGATTGTCCCCGGCTGCTCCTCAGTGCCCTGTCCCAGGAGGAGCTGGCTTCTGAGATCATTGTACTGCAGGATGCCATCAATGAGAAGGCAGACAAAGCCTGGCCCAACTCACCCATGCTGAGCAAGGAGGCCACCAAGTCCCCTTTCCAGATGGAGAACCACCATCCCTGCCTGGACTCCATGGTGAAGGGTGCCTGGCCCAGCCAGGGTGACTCCAGCACTCTCACTGAACCCCTCAAGCTGGACAAGGCTTCAGGGGCCAGTGCAGGGAAGGACTTTGGTGAGGAGGTGTATGAGGGTCCGCAGGTGGAGTTTGCTGCCACTGAGACCAAGGACACACTGAAGGATGCTGCCCCGCTGACCTTCAACTCCAAGCCCAGCATCCCAGCAGCAACTTCGAGCGCTGGAGCTGCCGGATACAGCTGCTACTCAAACACCACTGCCAACTCGGTGGGGTCCGAGAACGCCATGGAGCCCTTTGAGTGGCCGGAGGAGAGCCTGGGCGAGGCATGCCTGCGGTGGAAGGAGCTGCAAGCCACCGACCTCCCCAAGGGCTTGTTCCCCAGCAAATTGGTGGGCTCCTGCAAGGAGAAAAAAAATGCCTGCGGCTTGGATCTGTGCGATGGTGAGCAACAGGCCAAGAGTGAGCCAGCCCGGGACTTTGGCCAGCAGGCGATGGAGGAAGAAGAGGAGGAGACACTGACCTACGATGAGGCCACGAAGGCGGACAGCGAGAGGTGGCTGCAGGACACCCGGCACTGCTGCTCGACTGGGGACTTCAGTGAGATTCCCATCATCTCCTCACCAGAGCTGAAGGAGTCAGATCTGGAGGCAGAGGAGTACTCCTCACTCTGCGAGCTGGCCGGATCGGAGCAGAAGTCGGTGACGTATGACACCTCGTCGCCAAAGCCCCCTGAGATGCCTGCCGTGCTGTCCTCCAGTGAGGTGCCTGTGTCTGCTGAGGAGACTGTCAGCACGGTAGAAAAGGAGAGCTCAGCTCCTGCTGCACACCTCTCCGGCCAGTCTGTCATCCTGCTGGGCCCTGCCGTGGGCATGGAGACAAAGGTGAAGAGCTGGTTCAAGTCCTCCCTGCCCCACATCCAGCCCGAGGAGGAGAGCAGCAGAGGGGAGGTGTCCCACCCAGAGGCGGCCAACGCCAAATCCACCCCGTCGGTCACAGTGAAGCAGCTGCTCACCCCTGAAAACACGCTGGGGAAAATGGAGCCGGTCTCGCGGGGCAAGAGCCTCCGCAACAAGAGGGTCCACTGCCGGCTGCCCGAGGGGGACGGCCCCAGCAGTGCCATGCCCAGCCCCTTCAGTACCTTGCCTGCAGCCGGCAGCATGGCCAGTGCCTGCCTTGGGCCAGACGGCCCGGCAGAGATGCCCAGCAAGAGCACCCAGAGCCAAACACCCCGGTTTCCAGCCGAGGGTCTGCCAGCACGCATGTGCACCCGCTCCTTCACTGCCCTCGCCGAGCCCCGCGCCCCGGCACCACTGGAGGGGCTGAAGGCCCCTGCGCACCAGGAGAAGCTGGGGAAGAAGCCGGCCTGTGGTGTGAAGCAGCGGGTGGCTTTCAAAGCCAGGAAGCGCAGCGGCCGACCAGCCCCCAAGGTGGTCCAAAACCCTGGCGATGCCACCCTCCTGGTACCCAGTTTGGTGACGGTGGAGGAGGCAGCAGGGTCGACACCACCGGAGGGGGACACAGTGGAGGCAGGGGAGAGGGACCAGCGGTCAATGATCCTGCGCTCCCGGACGAAGACGCAGGAGGTTTTCTACACGAAGAGGCGGCGCGGCAAACGGGCGGCTGACGTCCGGCTGAAGAACTGCAAAGTGCCCAAGAAGCTCATCAACAACCACCTCCCGCCCACGTTCAAGCTGGCAGCCCCAGGCAGCCCCCACAAAGAGGGGAAGGTGAGCGCCAGGATGAAGCTGCCCAAAGCAGGGCCAGGCGTGGGGGGCAAGATGTCTGAGCGGCCCCTGCACTCTCTGAAGAGGAAGTCCACCTTCATCTCCCCCATCCCCGCCAAGAAAAGGAACCTGGTCTTGCGGAGCAACAGCAACGGTGTGAAGGAGGAAAAGCCAGAGGGCCCCCCCCAGCCTCTTCAAGAAGATGCCTGTGGCCAAGAAGGTGAAAGCCAAGCTGCCCCCTAAGAACTCTGGCGAAGCTGTCCCAAAACCCCCCCCACCAAAGGAGGCCCCAGATGTCTGCATCAAGATCACCTCCCGGGCAGCCTTTCAGGAGGCCACCAAGACCAAAGTGCTGCCTCCTCGCAAGGGCCGCGGCCTCAAGCTGGAGGCCATCGTCCAGAAGATCACCTCGCCCAACCTGAAGAAGTTCGCTTGCAAACCAGTGGCCACGGCAGCAGCGGCCACAGTGACCACATATGGCACCTCCCTGAGCCTGACAGGGGTGGAGAGGGAGCGGGCGGTGAAGCATGGCGGGGTGGCCCCGGGTGATGTACGGCTGCCCAAGCCGGTGGCAGCACAGAAGGTGCCTGGCACACCAATGGCTGAGCAGCTCTGCCGAAACCCCAGTGGCCGGGCACCGAAGGGGAAGCTGGGTGGTGGGAAGAAGTTCTCTGCTGAGGGCTGCCAGGGTGAGGTCTGTGCCCTGGTCCCGGGGGTGCAGCCTGGCTCTGCCATGGCAGCCAAGGGCCTGGGGCTCCTGCCCAAGAAGAGGAACCGCAAGGGCAAAGCGGCAGCGCTGGGCATGGCCAGAGCACCCATGGGCCCTCTGCCACCACCAGTGCCAACCCGGGATCGTGTGGCCGGCCCCGGTGGCAGTGGGGAGGAGGTGGCACGGGAGGGGAAGAAACCAAAGAGCGAGGAGAAGGAGGCGGGGGGCAGCGAGGGTGCCCCCGAGGGACGCACCACTGCCGGGCCAGCGCGGGGGCCCAAGCCACGGGCCAACCACTCCAACTACAATGGCTACTCCAAGCGGCAGCGGAAGCGGCTGGCCCACGGCAAGGCCAAGGCAGTGCCGGCACGGTGCAAGAGCCGCGGCAAGCGGCGGCGGCAGCAGCCCCAGCAGGCCCCGCTGCTGCAGCCCGCTGAGCCCGAGATCCGGCTGAAGTACGTCTCCTGCAAGCGGCTGCGGGCAGACAACCGGGCCCCCAGCTTCGCCCCTTACGTCCACGTGGAACGCCAGGGTGAGTTCACCACCACCTGCACCGTCATCAACTCGCCCAGCGAGGAGGCCCGGCTGCAACGGGGACCCTCGGGGCCAGCGCCGCCACCGCAGGCAGCCCTGCCCGCCTCCTCCACCATGCACATGGGGCCAGTGGTGTCGAAGGCGCTGAGTGCCGCCTGCCTGGTCTGCTGCCTGTGCCGCAATCCCGCCAACTACAAGGACCTGGGGGACCTCTGTGGGCCCTACTACCCCGAGGACTGCCTGCCCAAGAAGAAGTCACGGCTGAAGGAGAAGGCACGGGCAGAGGGGCAGGGTGAGGACTCCATCCCCCCTGCTGCTGCAGCCGAGCGGGTGGCCCGAGGGACAGAGGGCGGCTGCGGTGCCAGCGGCAAGGTGGTGCGGCCAGAGGGTGCCGGTGAGGCGGCCAAGCAGAGCTCGCTGCGTTCCAGCCCGCGGGGCATGTTCCGTAGGCTGCAGAGCTGCTACTGCTGTGACGAGAGGACAGAGGGCGAGGAGGCGGCCGAAAAGCCCCGGCGGCACGAATGTCACAAGGCTGAGTCCCCGTCGCAGGAGCCGGCGGGCGACACGCAGGAGCACTGGCTGCACGAGGCCTGTGCCGTATGGACCGCTGGGGTTTTCCTGGTGGCGGGGAAGCTCTACGGGCTGCAGGAGGCCGTCAAGGCGGCTGCTGACCTGGTAAGAGCTTGGCTGCCTGCCTGGCATGGCACGGCACAGCATCCCAGGGTGGCATGTCCCACCGGCCTCCTTCAGCCAAAGCTGTTCCTGTGGCTCCGGCCAGGATGAAAATTAATAGGGCTGACCCAGAGCATCAGGGCACAACAATGTGTCCTGGGAGAGCAGGGCGGGTGTTGAGCCATGAACCCTGCTGGCTTCCCTCAAGTTTTATGCTGCTGCAGCTCTGTTAGGACCCAACCCCCCCCCCTTTTAGGCATAGAAGTGTATTTGTGTTATGTTTTGGGAGGGCTGCAGGGACCCACCTGGTACTATGAGGATACTGAGCCTGGTGGGTTGCTTCTGCGTGTGGTAGGGGGTGGTTTGCAGCGGGACAGATGCAGTCTAGCGGAGGCAGGATGGGACAGAAAAAGGGGTGCAATGTGACTGATGCTACAGTGATGGACAGCAGGGGAAGGGGAGCTGGAGGGAGGGGAGAGAGTCCTGCCTTGAGCCTCTCCCAGAGCGAGATGAGCACGGGCACATTGAGCGAACAAAATAGGGAGGACGCTGCTGGGATACCACCATGGGGACACGGGGCTTTTGTGCTGTGGGGAGGGAGAGGACAGCCACCAGCAGAGGCTGGGCAGGGAGCCCCCAGCAAGCACCCTGCTACCAGGTGTGAGGCTGGTTGTGTCCAGTCTGTCATCCCCAAGTGTCTGTGCTTGTGGCGTGGTTGTGCTGAAGCTGTGCTGCAGCTGCTGGGGATGGGGCAGGAGGTGGGGAACATTATGGTCCTCTGCCACCAAGCCATGGCATGGCCCAAGCCATGTCCCTTCACCCCCTGTCCCATGGGGGATGGCTGTGGGCTTGGTGCCGTCCAGACAAGCGGTACGGCGGGTGGAAAACGTGCATGGCTGCAGATGGCCGAGCTAGGGGTACGGCACTGCCCACGGTGTGCTGGCACCAGGGGAAGGACACTGTTGGGGCACTTTGGTCTCACCCTGGGCTCTGACAGGGTCTCTCTTGTCTCTCTGCATCTCTCCTTCCCTGCTCCGAATCCCCTGGTGCGTTTAAAGAAGTGCTCGAGCTGCCAGCAAGCGGGAGCCACGGTGGGCTGCTGCCAGAAGGGGTGTCCCCACACCTACCACTACGCGTGTGCCATCGACACAGGTGAGCCCAGCCACGGGGACAGGGCTGGGGGGACCCCCCCCCCCGGCCCCCACTGACCTGGCTGGCCATGGAGCCGGCTGCTCTGCGACACGTGAGGCCACCAAGGCCAGGGCGGGCTCATGGCTCCATGCCAGCTGGTATGGTGATGTCTCCTGACTGGGCCATGCCTGCTGGTGTCTTGAGTTTGTCCAGCCTCAGCTGAAGCCATCAAGCCAATGTACCCACCACCATCCAGACCATGATGGGTTCGTGGCCCTTCATGGTCCAGGAGCTGGCAGGAGGCCATGGGCCAGGGAGGATGCTGTGTCCCCTCTGCTCGGGGACAGCCATCCTTGCTGTGCAGGGACTCCCCTGACCCCATCTCCTCTCCTTGCAGGTTGCTTATTAACTGAAGAGAGCTTCTCTCTGAAATGTCCCAAACATAAGGTAAGTCCAGAGCCCCCCTGCACACCGTCCCCCCCAAAATGCTTTGCAGCCCCTGGGGTAGGGGAACCTGCCTTCAGACCATGCTCCCCTGGGGCTACCCTGCTGCATGGCATGGGGTGTTGTGGGGCAGTGCATCCCAGGGGGATGCCTGGGGGGTACCTCCACTGCTGGGACCCCCAGCTGGGCTGTGGGAGGAGGGGGGAGGGTTACCCCCCTACCCTGTGCGCTGAGCGGGTGGTGGGTGATGATAACACTTGCTAAAAGCTCTGCACCTCGGTTGGACGCCCAGCAATTTGCGGGTGGGCAGGGTGGCTGCTGATGGGGACACTGCCGAGCGACCAGACCCTAGGGGACCCCCCCACCCCGCTGACACCCCCCCCTTTCTCCCTGCAGAGGCAGCCGCTGTAGCCCCCCGCGGGCACCCACCAGCGAGGGACCGGCGGAGGAGGCAGCGCCCCGGGAGCGGAGCGGGGCCGTACCGGGAGCCCCCCCGCTGCAGGTGGGCGCAGCGCTGCCCCGTCTCCTCCCTCCCCGAGCCCATTCCGGGCGGGTAGAGCCAGCGCCGGGTTTTCCTCCACCCCCGGACCCCGGTAAAACCTGGCCTGGCTCAGGTGGGAGATGGATCGGGATCCCTCGGGATCGATGCACAGGGGGGAGGGAGGGAGCGGAGGGGGGGGGGGGGGGGTGGGACCGTGTACACTGGGGTCCCGGCAATGTTGTCTTACTGTGGGGCTGCCGGAGACCCCCCCGCGGGTCCCGACTCTCCATATCTCACACTGATCTGATCTGAGATGTTGCCTTCAGCAAACCTCACGGTGTCTGTCTGTATATACGTGCGGCGGAGAAAAGGAGACAAAAAAAAAAAAAAAAAAGACAAAAAAGACCAAAAAAAACAAAAAAAAAAGAGGAAAAAAAAAAAAAAGGAGAAAAAAAAAAAAAAGGACAAAAAACGGCCTGCTGTTTGAAACACCACTCTGCTTTTCCGTTTTGTTCTTCCATCTCCTGTCTGCTCCCACCCTGCCAGTCCCGGGGGGCCGGGTCCCCCCTCCAGAGTGAGGGGTGCTTGGGTGGGCCGGTGGGTGCCCACTGGGCTGCCTCAGCACTGCTCCCTCCCTCTGGCCCCCCAGCCCGTCGCACCCACCACCCTCCCTGTCCATGGGGCGCTGGCACAGCTGGGCTGGGGACCCCCAGTCCTGCTCTTGGGGACCCCTTCTCCCTCTGGAGCGCCTCCTCTGCCGCTCTTCTTGGTGGGACCGGCTTTGCTCCCTGCGCTTGTGCAAACCCCATGGCTCTGGGTGCTGAACCCCCTGCCTCTGGGTGCAAACCTGTCTCTCGGTGCAACCCCCAGGGTTTTATCCTGGTGTAAGAGGGTGCAAACAGCCCAGAAATGGCTTCCAGCCAGGAGCGGGGTCCTTGCAGGAGGAAGAGGATGGCACTTACCCTCTGCATGGCCCTGGCTCTCCCCTTGCTGCCCTGGGTTCGCTCGGATCCCTCGGCTTTCAGTTCCCTCCCATCCATCTCGGTGGGGCTGAGGGGGAGGGGGGGTGGGGGGGGGTGGCTGCCCAACACTGGGATCACCCCCCGCCCATGTCCCCGTGGGTTGCTCTGCATGATGCCCCAAACCCTGTACTCTGCACACCCCAGCCTCACACCACCCATACCCTGGCACAGGTAGCAAATAACCAAACCAGGGTGAATCCACCTCAAAACCAGAGCCGCCATCTGCCCCCACCTGCTGAGCACCCTGCAAACGGCGGGGGGCTGGGCACAGCACTGGCCCCATCTGTCCCTTCCCTGGCCCTGCAGAGCCAGCGCCCCATGTCCCCTCCTGCTGTCCTGTCCCCTCCGTCCCACCCAGCCCTCACCCTCAAGGTTTGCTGGCCACAAAATGTCTGTCATTTCAGCAGCTTGCCTCGGACACGGGAGCAAAAAAACATACATTAAAAATAAAAATAATTAAAAAAAAGAAAGTGGGGGGGGAAGAGAGAATAATAAAAATAATTAATTTAAAGAAAAAAAAAATAAATCCCAGTGTCCCTGGCAGTGTTGCCTGAAATCTGGCTATTTTTAGTGACATCTTGTACATATGACTGTAAAATGGTAAACTGTGTGTATTATATATTGCCTCATTATATAGTGTATATATATGTATACATATACATATATATAATATATATGAAGACTGTAAATGTTAAGACTAGTGTTCTTATTAGTATATTGCTTCACACTGAAGATTGTGTGTAACAAGCTGTTTCTAAAAGATGTTTATTTTCCTTAAGAGTAAAAAACAGGTCATTGCATTCAGAGCGTCAATAAAGATACAACGATTGTTTTGGAAGTACGTGGCGCCCTACTCGTGGCCTCTCTTTCTCCCCGGGGACTACTGGGGGGGGGTGGGGGGGTCCCCTCGGGCACCCTTTGTTCCCAGGTGCCACCTGCAGCCGAGGGTCTGGCTAAAGGGCTGGGGTACTGGGGGGGGGGGGGAGCGGCACCCCCAAGTTATCTTGGGGTAAGGAGGGAGTGTTTGGGGTCCTTTGGCACCCAGTGTCCCCATCCCTTTCACCTTTGTCCCCTCCATCCTGTGCAGTGCTCCCCCCGGTGGGGGGAAGGCAGGACCCGGGGTGGTGGGGTGGGGGGTCCCTTGCTCTGTATTTCCCCCAAGTTTGGTGTCTGTCCCCAGTCCCCCAGTGCAGCACACACCAGTATAAATAATCAGCTTTAATTGTCTGTACAAAACTCTCCAACTATGAAAATACCGTTTAAAAAGGCATGGGGGGGGGGGAAGGGCTGGGGCAGGGCAGGGGGGCTATGTACAAGGGGAGGGCACAGCAAGGGGAGGGGGGCACCCACCAGCCCCCCCGGGAGCCCTATGCCTCCCTGCCATTCCTTCTCCAAGAGCGCTCAGGCCTGGCCATAGCTGGGGGGCGGAGGGGGGGGGCAGCTTCTCACTCCGGGGAGGTTGTTCAGTGCTGGGGGGACTGGTCAGTGCTGGGGGGTCCCTCTTGTCTACCAGGGGCACAGTGGGAGAGGCCAAACCCCCTCCTGCTGCAATGGGGGCAAAGCCGAGGCACCCCTACCCCCCCCCGCCCAGTGGCAACCACGGAGGGCTTGGCAGGGACACCAGGGGAGAGGCGGGGGGAGGGGGGGGCGAGGACGGGCCCCCACCCTGTGCCAGAGCTGTGGGTGGCACTGGGTGGCACTGGGCCAGGGTGGCCGAGCGTCCCAGCGCCATGCAATACTGCGACAGTGTCACTAGAGGTCCCCACCTCCCATCGCCCAAGCTGGATGAAGAGAGAGGGACGGAGCCATAGGGGGCGGGGGGCTGAGCCCACCCGGGGTGCCCCACGCGTGGCTGTCCCACAGCGGGGACCGCCCGCACCGGCACCAGGCATCACCCTGCCCCTCCCCACCATCCCACCCCCTCACCTTAAAAACCGCTCCCACAGAAGAGACTCACGTTCCAGGGGGAAACTGAGGCACGTGCCTCCCTGCCCCCCGAATCCCCCCCTCCCTCCTGGAGTCAGGGGGGCTTGCGGGGGGTAGGGGGGCTGGAAGCGTGGGCCCCTCCCCTGTTCCCTGGCTAGCCCGATGTGACGGTGGTGCCACTGCCCAGCTTGATGATCATCTGCTGGCAGTCGTGCAGTGTCCGTTTGTCCCCCAGCTTCTCCAGCGTGCGAGCGGCCTCGGCCAACATGCCCACGCCCTGGCCCGGCCCGGAGAGGAAGCTGGGTGGGAGGTAGCAGCAGGCCAGCAGCAGAGCCTCGGCGTGCTCCCTCGGCGTGGGGTGGCTCTCCGGCTCGCCCACTGCATGGGGGGGAGAGTGGCTCTCAGCCCCAAGGGTGCCCCATGAAGCCACCAACCCTCCCTTGGGTGTTCTGGCACGGTGACAGGGCCGTTCACCCACCCCAGTGCAGGTGCCAGTCCTAAACGTGCTCCATGAAGCCACCAACCCTCCCTTGGGTGCTGTGGCATGGTGATGGGGCCTATTTGCCCACCCCAGAGTAGGTGCCACCTCCAAAGAATGGGCAGGAAGCCCTTGTGACCCATCACCCAGAGCTGCTGGGATGCTGTGGATGGGGAGAGGGGTGTCCTCTGAGAGCATGGTACCCATGGGGGGTCTCCCATCCCATATCCCACCTGTTTTGCTGCTCTGCACCCCTCTCCTCCTCAGGCTGCGGTCCAGCAGCTGGTGGGTCCTCGTAGGGCTGGCCCGAGCCATGAGCCTGGCGGTGGCTTCATGCAGGAACACCTGGAAGGGGTGGGGACAGTGAGCGTGGCTGGGTGCAGGGAATGAGGGGACCCTCCAGGAGGAGGACTGGGGGGCTCACCCGGCGCATGGCGGGGCGGAGGGTCTGGGCCAGGCGCCGTAGGCTGCTGAGATCCTGCTGGAACCCGCGGAGCTCGAGGGCAGACGCCTGGTAGAGGCAGCTGCGCTGCTGGCTAGCACTCATCTGCTGCTGCCACAGGTTGGTGCGGGTGACCAGGAGCAGGTCGCACAGCAGGAGCTGGACAGCCTGCAAGTGGGGTGGGAAGGCAGGGGGAGCTGGGTGAGCTGGGAACGGACGGGCAGAGGGATGGGGGCAGGGGGGAGGTCCGAGGAGGTCCCTGCGGGCAGGCGTTGCTGCGCGGGGTCCCCCGCCGGGCTGCATGGCAGGGGCATTGCACTCCCAGTCTGACACATGCAATGCAACTACAATGCACCCCCGCGAGGGCCGGGGGCACCTCCCGCTGGGGCCAGGGGCTCCCCCCAGGGCTAGGCGGCCACCTTGCCCCTTCCTCTTCCTGGACTCACCTTGTCGATGGTGCCCTTGGGGGGGCTGCCCAGCTCCAGGCTCTCCCGCAGGCAGCTGCTGGCCTTCTCGCAGTGGCTCAGGCTGGCCTGGCTCCCGTCCTGTTTGCTCAGCATGGTGCGGACGGCTCGGAAGGAGTGCAGGGCAGCGCGGGGCAGGGGCTTCCTGCGAGGGTAGGGGGGGCACAGTGACTGCAGGTCCCTCGCTGGGTGCAGTCATGTCCCCCCTCCAGTGCCCCCCTCCAGCAGGCACCAGGCAGCACAGAGTGGGTTAGCAACCCAACCCAAAGAAGATGGGACGTGTGCCGTAAGCTGTCACCCCCACGTCCCTGATGTCCCCAGCACTCACTCAGAGCTCTGCAGCACCCGGGGTATGGTCTCCACCAGTGGGTAGAGCCGCTCGGCCCCCTCCTCATCTCCCTGCAGCCAGTGAATAACGGTGCCAATGATGGACGCCCACCACTTGGACAGAGGGTCGGTGCCTGTGGGGCAGGAGGGACGTGGGAGCGGGGTGTCCACCAGCCCCACGGCCCCCACATGAAGTGTCCCCAGGAGGGGGACATGCCAGCCTCACCTGTGACGGCCGCCAAGCCAGAGCTGATGGAGGGCGTGGGGCTGGGCTCGCTGCTGGTGTCAGAGCAGCCATTGAGCAGCTGGAGGTACTCCAGAGCGTCGGAGAAACGCCTGCTGGGAAAGGGGCCATAGGATCATAGAATCATTTTGGTTGGAAAAGTATTTTAAGATCATCGAGTCCAATCATTAACCCAGCACTGCCAAGGCCACCACTAAATCATGTCCCTCAGCACATCTACACGGCTTTTAAATCCCTCCTGGGATGGTGACTCCACCACTGCCCTGGGCAGCCTATTCTAGTGCCTTACAACCCTTTTGGGGAAGAAAGTTTCCCTAATATCCAATCTAAACCTCCCCTGGCACAACTTGAGGCCATTTCCTCTTGATCTTGGGAAAAAGAACACTTGCTCCTTGGGAGAAGGAACTTACGCTGCCTTGCTCCAACCTCCTTTCAAGGAGTTGTAGAGAGCAAGAAGGTCTCCCCTCAGCCTCCTTTTCTCCAGACTAAATATCCCCAGTTCCCTCAGTTACTCCACGAAAGACTTGTGCTGCAGCCTGTGGAGCTGTGTCCACCTTTGTTGCCCTCCTCTGAACAAGCTCCAGCACCTCAATGTTCTTCTTGCCATGACAGGCCCAAAACTGAACCCAGGACTGAGCGCCCAGGCTGGGTTTGGGGAGCGGGGTGCCCACCCCAACACTTACCCCTCTCCCTGGGCAGCCGGGCGGCCAGGCTCAGGCATGGCCACGCAGCACAGAGCCTTCTCCAAGAGGTGCTCACGGAAGAGCTGGGTCACCTGTGCCAGGGGGTCCACTGCAGCACAGAGGAGCAGTGAGCAGGCCCACCGTCACCCCAAAACAGGGGGGGCTGGGGGTGCTAGGTGGGCAGGCAGTGGGGGTGGTTACCTGGGTTGCCAGCAGAGCTGTAGATGGTCTCCCTCGGGACGCCCTTGACAGCCCAGTCCCCATCAACAAAGAATCGGTGGCCCAAGGGATGGCAGAGCCACTGCATGGCGGGGGGCACGGCCCCACCATGGGACAGGGCCACGCGCCGGGCGCTGCAGAGGAAAGGGCGCTGCGGGGACAGCGGGGGGGTCAGGAAGGGCCTGAGACCGGGTCCCAGGGGACACACGGCAGCCCCCCCACTCACCCACCCTGTGCCCCCCCTCGCTCACAGCCAAGAAGTGGAAGCAGCGGTGCAGGCTGGCCTTGACCCGCAGGGCGGCTGCCACGTAGATCTCAGCCAGGGCGGCCACGGAGATGGTGTCACCGGCGCACTCAGCTAGGTTGACGGCGCTCAGTGCCAGGTTGATGGCCAGGAGGTGCCCCCCGGCCTGCTTCCCTGGGGGGGGGGAACACAAGGGGCTCAGGAGGCACGTGGGGGGCTACGTGGGCATGTAGGAGCCTGAGGGAGACTCAGGGAGGATGTAGGGGGCTCAGAAGGGATGCAGAAGGGGACCTAGAGGGTTCAGGGGGGGACATGTGGGACTCGTGGGGATAGAGGGCTCAGGAGGAATTGGGGGGGGCGTTGGGGGGGGTGGAAATCGTTGGGGATGTGGGGAGGTCAGGGGGAGCTGAGGGGGGACACAGGGGGCTCAGGGAGTTCTCGGGGGGGATGTGAAGGTTTCAGGAGGGATGCAAGGGGCTCAGGGGGGAACACAAGGTGCTCAGAGGTTATGTGGGGGGGGGGGGCTCAGGGACGACACACAGGGACCAGGGAGATGTGGACAGCTGAGGGGGGTGCAGGGGGTGGGAGTCTTGTCCTCCAGGGCCGTACCGGCGAGGTGCAGCTGGTGCAGGCGGTGATAAGCCATGGCCGCATCGCGGGCGCTCTGTCGGACGTGGTCAGGGGGCGGGGGGTCGGCGCGCAGCCCCCCGGCGCGGGCGGCCAGCCATCGGCCCACCCAGAGGCGCTGGAGCAGGTGGCGCAGGAGGCTCCAGAGCAGGCTGCAGGCCAGGTCCCCGTGGGAGGCGGGCAGGGGCCGTCCCAGAGCCCCCAGCGCCGTCCGCAGGTGCTGGGCCCCCTGCGCAAAGTCCCCCTGTGCCCCAGGGAGGACGGGTCAGGGGAGGGGCCAAGGAAGGGGCGGGGCGGATGGCAACAGAAGGGGCGGGGCACTGTGAAATGGGCGGGGCTAACACAGAGGGCAGGTGCCAGAGCAGAGGGGTGGCAGGCGAAAGGAGGCGTGGCCACGGTGGGCGGGGCGGGGTGCTGGGGCGGGGCCAAGTGGGCTCAGCTGAGAGGAGGTGGGCGGGGCTAGCCCGGGTGTGAGGGGCGTGGCTTAGTACAGGTTGGGGGGGCAATGGCAACAGAAAGGGCAGGGCACTGTGAAATGGGCGGGGCTAAGCCAGAAAGCAGGTGTGGGCAGGGACAAATGGGGCGGGGCCAGGGTGGGTGTGGCAGGTGGGCAGGGCTACACCTAGTGACAGAGCTGGGCAGGGCGACGGATTACCCATAGAGGGGTGGGCGGGGCTATGCCAGGTGGGAGAGGCGGACCTTAGTCCAGGTGGGCGGGGCTAGTTCAGGTGGGAGGGGTAGGGTGTGGCCAGGTGGGCGGGGCTAATGACAACGGAAGGGGCGTGGCACTGCAGAATGGGCTGGGCTAACCCAGAGAGTGGGTGCCAGGACAGAGGATGGCAGGGCCAAGTGGGGGCGTGGCCAGGGTGGGTGGGGCAGGCGACATCACGCAGGGTGTGGCGAGGGGGCGGGGCTTACCCGGTCGAGGTCGAGGTCGGCCTGCCGGCGGTGGCGCCAGAAGAGGACGGAGGGCTCGGAGTAGGGGCGGGTGACGGGCTCCCCGCAGACGAAGAGCCGCACCACAGCCCCCAGCACGAGCCCCGCATTCAGCGCCCAGAAGGCCAGGGTGGGCCACAGCCACTGCAACCACCCCCACGGCTCCTCTGCAGGGGCAGGGGGTCAGGGCCTCTATCCCCATGGCCTTCAACCCCTGCCCACCCTAAGGACCTCCACCCCGAACATCTCCCAGCTCAGACCCACCTGAAGACATCCCCCCCCAATCGTCTTCATCCCACTCCCACCTCCACCTTGATGGTCTCCCATCCAACAGCCTCCATCCCAACAGCCTTCACTGCATGCCCACCCCAACAGTCTCCACCCCGACAGCCTTGACCCAGGTAGCCCCTATCACACACCCACCCCAACATGCTGCACCACGATGGTCTTCACCTCAGCAGCCGCAACAGCCTTTGCCCCACGCCCACCCTGACAATCTCCCACCCACACATGTCGCAAGAGCCTCCATCCCAGTGGTGTCCATCCCAATGGTCCACCCCAACAACCACAACCCTGACAGCCTCCATATCCGTGATCTCCACCCCATGAGCCTCCATCCCATGCCGGAGCTTACCCACGGTGCCAGACTCAGCCATGATGCTCCTGCCAGGGCCGGCAGTGCTTGGGCCCATGGGGGCCGAGGAACTGGATCCCCGGAGAAGGGAGGCCAGGGGGTTGAAGGAGAGACAGAGGAAGACGAAGGTGCAAAGGGCCATGCGGGGCGGTCCAGCATGCCCTGGCTGCTGGGTGAGGGTGGTGGGCGCTCCTGCTTCACCTGGATGGGCAGAGCTGCTGTGAGCACCAGGACACAGGCATGGGATATAGGGTGTGGGATATAGGGCACAGGTACAGGCATGGGGCACAGGGCACAATGATGTGGGACAGTTATGGGATTCAGGGCATGGAGTACAGGGTATAGCCATGGAACATGGGACACAGCACGTTTTAGGGTACAGAGCATGGGGCACAACACCCCTGCACCCCTCCCTCCAGCCCCAAATTGGGCAAGCCTCAGGGAGCAAGCTCAGAGCTCCCAGCTCGTTTCCCCATTTCTCTGGGCATCCCTGGGGTGATGCAGCGGATGCTCCACCTCACTCAGGTAAGGGGGATCCCCTGTACCCCCCCACACCTTGCCGTGGTCGCAGAGGGGACTGTCGGGCTCTGAGTCGCTGCTGCTGTTGCTGCTGCCCCCACTGAGCGAGAGCGGGCTGCTGTGGGACGGCGAGCCCACGTCTGAGGGTGGTGGCGTCAGCATCTCCATCACCTCCGCCTTCAACACCTCTGCAGGGGCCTCTGCCTTGGCCCCCCCACTGCAGGAGCTAACCAGGTCCTTCAGGGACTCTGTGGGGAGCAGAGCGGGCTGAGGGGCTCTGTGGGGGGTTTGGAAGCCCCACAGCTATACCCACCACCCTGAAACCTGCCCTTCCACTCACGGTTCTTCTGCATGGCCATCTTCAGGGTGAGGTTCTCCTGCTTCAGCTTCTGGTTGCTCTGCTGCAGGAAGCGGATGTACTCGATGGCCTTCCTCAGGATCGCTGACTTGTTGAGCTGCTGACGGGCAGGGATGGCTTAGCCCAAGTGCTGGGCAAAGCCCACCCTTTGCCCACCCCTGCCCCACCACCCCGCAGGCTCCCACCTTGGCCTCGGTGCCCACCACCAGGTCCTTGAGCTCCACGATCTTGTCGTTGATGGAGGAGCGGTAGCGTTTCTCGATGGCGTTGTGGGCCGTGCGCTTCTCCCCCCGGCTCTGCACCAGCACCGGCTTCCCGCTGGGTGCCAGGCGGTTGATGGGCCACTTCTCAGCGTCCACCACCAGCGGCACCGTGGCCAGGATGGTCCCTCCGCTCACCAGTGCCTGCAGGGGCAGAGAGTGACATTGGTAGGGGTTCCTGAGCATCCCCCCAGTTCCTGGAGCTCCCTGGTGGTGGGACCTACCGGCACCTGCAGTGGGGTGGCAGAGCCACTGGCGCTGGTGGCCAGGGAGGTGATGGTGGAGGTCTTGGCACTGCCGGCGTCCGTCTTGACGGCCGTCAGCAGCAGGGACTCAGCTTTGATGAAATGGGGCTGCAGCAGCACCTGGGGGGGCATAAGGGGGTCAGTGGGGCTCTGCAGGGGGGCAGCACCGGGAGCCCCCACCCCTGGCTCTGGGCTTACCGGCACCGGCTGGATCTGGGGTGAGACAGGCTGGGGGGCGGCGGGGGCCAGGAGCTGTGGGGGGGCCACACTCTGCACGGGGCCGGGCAGTGCCACAGGCTGGCCTGGCTGTGGGGCAGGCAGGGGGCTGGGCAGGGCTTGCCCCACACTCCCAGGCTGCACGGCTGGGCATGGAGCAGAGGACAGTGTTATCAGACCCCCCCCCAGCACTGGCCCACCCCAGGCACCCCCATCCTGCAGGGACACATCTCTCCTCCAGCAAAAAGCCCCCTCCCCACCCAGGGAGTCCCAACCCACCCCTGTACCCCCAAACACTCACCGGAGAAGCTGTGCTGGTTCTGGTAGCCCACCAAGGGCTGGGGGTTGAACTGGCTGGGGGGGGGACGTGGGGACAAAGCTGGGGGCCACCACCAAGCTGGGCTGGGGCTGGCTGCTGGCCACGGCCACCGGCTCCTCCTTGACACCTGGGGCCGGCACCGGCAGGAGGGGGGCCGGGGGCTGGGGGGCAAAGGCTGCCATCCCAGGGGGTCCCGGGTAGACGTTGCTGGTGGGGGTGGCAGGGGGCGGCTTGCTGGGCCCCAGGTAGGTGCCAGGGGTGGCTGGGACCGGGGAGAGCCCTGTGGGCACCGTGCTGTCAGGGGCACTGAACGACGAGTCAAACAGCCCCGAGAAGTCATTGTCCGGCGTGCTGATCAACTGGAGCATGTCTGCAAAACAGCCCCCCCCCCCCAAGCTGTCAGCAACCACTCAGCCCCGAGGGGCCCCTTAAAGCCCTGGGGTTCCCTGGGCTGGGCCTATGCTGCCCACCCCACCACTTGGCACTTTGGGGAGGGATCCCCACGATCCAGGTGCACAATCCCCTGAGAGCCCAGGAATTTGCTGCGCCCCTCTCCTTGCAGCCTCCTGGCCACCCTGCCAGTGGGGAAACTGAGGCACGGCACCCGCAGTAGGAGTGGCCGGGCTCTGGCCACCGGCATTCAGAGGTTGCCAGCCCAGTCTGGGGGCATCAGGGCAGATCTCAGCCTGTTTCTGACATCAAGAGGGGCAGAGATGGGCTTGTGCCAGCTCATTCATTTATCATATACCCTAACAACCCCCAAAACAGTCCCTGCATCAGGAGGGGGGGGGGTCAGGCTGGGACAGAGGGGTGGCACAGCAGGGCTGGGACAGACCCCCATGCCAGCTGTGCCTGTCCATGGCACCCCCCAGGAGGGCACCTGGGCAAGTGCAGGGTTAAAGAGCCTCGGAGGAATTCTGCTCTGCTTGATGGGACCTGGGGACCCCGGGATGTCCCCACTGACACATCAGGGTGTCCAGATATGCCCCACTGAGATGTCCCAGGATGCTCCCACCAAAGGGCCCTGGGATGTCCCCATGGTGGTAACCCCAGGTGCACAGACCCTGGGGTGCCCCTGCTGTGGTACTCCCATGCACCCAGACCCCAGGGTGCCCCCACAGTGGGACCCCCCCCCCCCCACACACACACACAGGGTGCCCCTTGGTGGTACCTCCATGTGCACAGCCCCCGGGGTGCTCCTGACACAGTACCCACACACCCACCCCTCCCGGGATGCCCCCACCGAGGAGCACAGCCCCCAGACACACCCGATGAGGGTGCAGCACCCCGAGCAGATGCCCAGCAGTGACCCCCCCGGGCAGGGAGGAGGATAGCGAGGTGCGGGGGTACCTTCAAAAGTGCTCTCCATGCCCAGGAGCACGTTTAACCCCCCGCTCAGTCCCGTGCCGAGCCGCAAGGAAGGTATTTGCAAGCCATGTTGTGGCCTCCTCCCCACGCCCCCCCCGCGCCCGCCCGGCCGTGGGGTGATGTGACTCCGCCAATCGCCGCCGCCGCCCCCAGACAGCCCCGAGGCCGAGCCAAGGTGAACCCGGCAGCGGTCACCGCCGGCCACCCCGCTGCCACCCGCCGGCGGTTACTCGGGGTCAGCTGCCGTTAACCCCCTTTGGCCGGTGCCTCCGAGCCCCCCACGTCCCTCCAGCCCCACATGACGCTCCTCACTCCATGTCCAGCACCCAGAGACACCCCACAAGGACGGAGGGGGGGTCTTTGGGCAACCCCGTTTCCCCCCCCCAAAGACATCCAGCCCTTGGCACCCCTTTCTGCACCAAGGGGTTTTCCTTCCAGGGGGGGTCCCAGCCTCGATCCTCCTGGCTCAACAGACTCCCCCCCAAGAGGGGCAAGACAGCAAAGTCTGGGGCTGCAGAAAAGGGGTGGTCTCTCCTGGCCTCCTTCCTGCTGCCAAGCACAGGGATGGGCATGGCTCTCCCAGCCACCCAGCACCCACCAGATATTTCTATCCAGTGGCACCCACTGCCACCCACAGTGTCACCTGGCGCTGCCACAGCTGTCCCCACCCCACTGCTTCAGGCTGTGGGAGCCCGTGGGGCAGATCCACATGGCTGCACGTCCTGGTGGGCACAGGACACCCACATCCCTGGCTGCACATCCCATAGCCACCCCACGGTGGGCACAGGGATGAAGGACAACCTGCCATCACCCAGACACCAGTGGCAAACCTGTGGGGCACAAGGTTCCCCAGATGGCCGTGAGATCCCAACAATGGGGAATCACCCTTACCCAAAACCTCACCGGGAGAGGCAGGTGGCACCTGGATCTGCCCAGATCCACCTCGATTGCCACTGGGATGAGCCTCCAGCACTGGGGTGCCACTTTCAGCCTGGTTTCTGAAGGAGAGACCACCTTGGACCCCACAGCAGAGCAGGTGTTGGAGAGCTCAGCCATCATCGTGCCCGCCTCGCCGGGTGCTCCACCGGCTCTGCCGGTGGAGCACCCGGCGAGGCGGACACGATTAGCCGAGGGCTAGTAAACCAAATTTTTGGCTAACACCAGAATCGGTAAGAGCTCGGAGGGGAGTGGGTCCCCTCGGGGAGCGGGGTCCCCTCGGCAGCATCCCCATCCCACGCCGCTCCCCCCCAAGCTCGGTGACAGCCCCCGGGGGGGCGGTGCAAAGCCTCCCCCGCCTTCCCCCCATCCCGGTTGGGTTGGTTCAGGGAACCCAGGAGTCCTGGAGGGAATGACCGAGAGTAACCCCCTGGCGGTGACGTCAAGGAAGGGGCGGGGTTAGAGGCGACACGATGGTCGGCGGGGGCCCCGTCGGGGCTGTCCCGGCATCGGCACCTCCAGCCTGGGGGTCCCGGCGTCTTGTTCTCCATCCCCCGAGCCCCCTTCCGCCACGTCCCGGTCTCTGGTAACGGAGAAAGCCCGAAACGCCCGGCCCTGCACCAACTCAGCGCTACAGCAGCTCGGTGCGTCCCCCACGCTGGGCCCGGCACCGGCACCGAGCCCGGTCCCTTCAGCCCGCCAACACACTGAGCCCCGGTTATGCACCGAACCTGCTCCCGCCGGGCATGTACCGAGACCCGGTCCCCGGCCGTGCACCGAGCCCGGTCCCAGCCCTGCACGGAGCCCCGTTACAGAATCGCGCCCAGCCCCCTGGCCACGCACCGAGCCCCGGTTATACCCCCAGCCCGGTCCCGGCTGTGCACCGAGTCCCAGCTATGTCCCAGCCCGGTCCCGGTTACGCACCGCGCCCCGGTTATACCCCCAGCCCGGTCCTGGTTATGCCCCAGTCCGGTCCTGACCATGCACCGAGCCCCGGTTATGCCCCGGCTCGGCCCCGCTCGCCGCTGCCCGGATCGGGACGCACCGTCGATGTCGCTGAGCAGGGCCATGTCTATGTCGCTGGCCCCGGAGAGGCCGAGGGACGGGGCCAGCCCCTCCAGGGCCGCATCGTCGAAGGCAAGGGCGCTCATCGTGAATAACCGACATCAACCGTGCCCACCCCGGCGGCGGCGGCGGCTCTAGGAGCGGCGGGGCCGCTCGCCCGCCATGGCCGCGCTGGCCCGGGAAGAGGGAAGAAGGGGAGAGCCGCCAAGTTGCTCTGGCGAACCGTGCCCAGACCTGCTACCGGGCGGGCAGCGAGGGAAGCAGGGAGGGAGGGGACGGAGGCGGATCCGCCGCCGGATCCGCCGCCGTGTCCCGCCCCGGCACCGCCTCCCTGCCCCGCACCGCCGGCCCGGGGACCTGCCGTCTCGCTGCACCGGAGGGGTACACTCGGCGGCACCGTGCAGGAGCTCCGGAGGAACCGGGCAGGGACCTGGTGTCCCAGGACTGGAGCAGGGAGCAAAGCCGGCTGCAGCCCCTGAACAGAGCACCAGTCCCGCTGGGGAAGTCACTGACCCCTGGGGACAGGCACTAAATGCCTGGGCTGGGCGTTAAACACCACTTAGCCCCAGATAGGGAGCACGTGGGAGCAGGCAGGAGGGGGAAGGTGGTGGCCATGGCTGCAGAAGTGGCCAGAATCTCATGGAAGCCACATGCCAAGGCCACTGCATCATCTCTCAAGGCTCCTGTGGTTCCCAGCACAGAGGGACATCTGCTTTCCCTCTTCCAGCTCTGGGGTCCAGAGCTTGTTCCAGCACCACTGCTGGACTACGGCACAGCCCAGGATGAGAGAAGCTCCCATGGCTCCACATTAGGGAATGGGAGAAGCTCCCAAGGTTCAGGTGGTGTCTTGTGAGCCCCAGCTGAGCCTACACACTGGTGTGCCAGGAGCTGTGGGAATCAGGAAAAAACCACTGGTGCAACCAGGGTCAGCCCCGTGGCTGCCCATGGGTGGTGGGTCTCAGGGTGGGGGGCCCAGGCCAGGGCAAGGCCATGCTGCTATGCTCTGCAGTGCCATATGGTTTGTCTTACAGGTGGAAATAATTTGGGAAAACAAATTGGCCTGCAACATTTGGCCCTGGAAAGTTTGCCCTCTCTACTTCTGCACCATCCGAGGCTACCTGTGAATTAATTAGACCTGCCTGTGCCATAAAAACCTCCTCCAGCCTCAGTGGCTTCCAAGTGGGGGCACAGCAAGCACCCCAGTGCAGTAGGGGGTCCCCTGGCACAGCACAGGGCACCAGGGTGCAACCTGAGTTTGATGGGACCGCCCAGAGCACCCCGTGCTTGCACATGGCAGGTGGCAGAGCCAGGGGTGCATGGCCCAGCTGGTCCCTCTGCACCCTCAGCCCCTCCAGAGCTTCCCAAGCTGGGGACATTGACCTGTGCCCCAGCTGGGGACAAGCCCAGGGAGTCCTGGCTCGGCTCTGCGCCGACAGCTGAGACAGCGTCACCTGCACACTTGGACATCTCTCACCCACAGCAAATGCTGCTAAAGAAAAACCTTTGAGAGAGTCACAGCCTGCCGTGAGGCGGCCCAGGAGGGCCATGCAGTGCCCCCCGGGCTCTGTGGCAGCAGGAGGTTTCCCTTCTGTTCCAGAACAGCCCTGGCAGCAGCCCGTGTGCTGCGGGAGGAGAGGGCAGGTTTCAAGGGCCGGGCCATGGATGTGCCGTGGCCCCGTGAGGCTTTAGAGCAGGGTCACCCACCTCTAATAACCCACGGGAGACCCGGGGCACAGCCATCCCCGTGAGTCACGGAGGGGGTGTGTAAATCGCACCCTTAAACACAGCTTTATTTTCCCACAAAGCTGCATTCTGCAGGGTCCCTTCCCTGCTCCCCCCCCCCCCATCCGGAGGGTCCGTGCACCCCAGGGAGCCCCACGCGATGCTTTTCCCCTGCTCCAGGGGACCAAAGCAAACAAGCAGCATCCTCTGTGTCAGGGGGAAGAGGGAAGCACCCCGGCAGCTGGGTGGGCCGGGGTGGGTTTGGAGGCCCATGGATGCCAGGCGGGGTGGGGCTCCCCGGGGTAAACCGGGTTTGCGGGGTAGGGAAAACCCCGCCCGTAGGACCAGGGCCACGCAGCCAATAGGCGCGGCGGCCGGAGTGGAGTGATTCTGCATCACGGCTCAGGGCCCGCGATTACATCATGTCGGTCCTGCGGGGATGGCAGCGGGGCCACGTGGTTGCTCCGGAGTCGCTGAGACGTTTTTCCTGAGCGCAGGCAGGGAGGAAAACCGCAGGGATGAGACAGAATAACAAACCAGGCCCCCATCAAAACGGCTGGGCTCTGGCTGCCGAGCCGGCCGGGCAGGATGGTGTGGCTGCCGAGGGCTCGCTGGAGGCAGGGAGCATCCCTGTGGATGTGCCGGGCTTCAGCTGCAGAGCCCAAGTGTGGCAGCTCCTGGCACCCTGCAAGGAGCAGTCCCCATCCTGCTGCCCCCCGTGCTCGGCTGGGTGGGCTCCCCGAAAAGCTGAGCCCCTGGATGTTTGCCTCCTGCCAGCACCCCTGAACCCCATGCTGGGAGCAGCCCGCAGCATCCCTCCTGCTCCAGGGTTTGTTTTGCTGTGGCAGAGCATGGTGTTAATCATTAATACCTGTTGCAAACAGATTCAAAGCCTTTTCTCTCCTTCACTACCTGTAACTCGGCTTTGTCAACTATCCCTTCCTGAGCTATGGCTTGGGTAAACACGCAGTCAGGTCTGCTGGCACTCCAGGGTGCCACACAGCCCCTGCTCGGGGTTTATTTACCCCGAGGTGAAACGGGAAAAGGCAAATGTCCGTGTGGTCACTTCCCATTTGCAGCAGGAGCCAAACTTGCTGCTGAGAAGCAGCCACACACACCCTGGCTGAGGCTCAGCCCGCTCTGGGCTCTGCAGCATGCTCGGCAGCCTGCGGTGAAGGGCGGGGATCTCTGGAAGCCCCCAGCCCATGCTGGGAGGCTTGCAGGGTCTCCATGGGAACCTGGGAAGATCTGGAGATGGGAAACCCATCAGGGTTCAGCCCATGCATGGCCAGGGGACGCTGGCATCACCAGTGGCTGGGGGGGCACACGTGTGAAACACCCCATGTGCTTGTCCTGCGTGCACTTTGGCCCGTTGGAAACAGTAAGATTTTGGGGTCAGAGGGAGCTTTGCCTGATGCACACCCATGTGCTGAAGCCCCTGGAAGGCAGCAGCCCCCCGGCTCCAGCAGCCTTCCCCCTGCACAGCACTGGAAATTTATCACCGGTGCTTTTTTGTGCCATTTCTGCTGTCGGGGCAGCGGTAGCTCCGCACTTTTCTCAGCAAAGCCGGGCCATGAACCTGCCTGAATACATCCCACACAGAGCCAGGCACATGATCAGTGCCACGGTAAACAAGCCAGGGCAGGGCTGGATTTAATGCATGCTAATCTGCAGCTCCAAGGATGGGAAACACAACTTTCGAGCTGTTACACACACACCCCCCTTCCCCAAAGCAGCTTGGAAACCACAGACCATGAGTTTTGATCTTTGCTGTGGGAGATGGAGGGCACCACTCTGACAAATCTGTTCGTCTTTGGATGAAGCAACACCATGTCACTTCTCCAGGGTTCCTCAATGGCTGCTCTTCCTTCTCCTCTGCCCAGAAAAAACTGCTGTTATGAGGATTTTGGAACAAATTCCTGGCTGGTGAGTCAGGGAAAGTGGCCCATTGTAGAGGCTGGGCACACCACCTGCACTGCAGTGCACAACTGCTCCTTACCCATCACTTTCTAGGTCACCAAGGCAGCTGATCCAAAGTTACCTACTGAGGACCATCTGGCAAGCCCTGCAAGGTGGGCAGGTGTCCCCCCAAGCACCGAGGTTGTCGCCCCTCTGCCTGTCTGATGTCAGACCCAAAAGATGTGCCAGAGATTTGATAGGGAACAAATTTACCAGCAGTCGCAACACACACTGTGTGCAGCAAGACCCATGTAAAGGCACAGAGGATCTGCCACTGGGGACAACCCTTCTCCTCGTGGGAATACCTGGTCCTCCTCCATTTTGTGTTGTTTTGACATCCAAGGGGCACCCCAGGTACCGTGTGCTCAGGCTGGGCAGTGAAGCAGAGCGAGGCAGCACTGGAGAGACAGACTGTACCACCTCCAGGTCACACTAGCAGTGTATTTATTGGAGTATCTCACATGCAGGAACCAAAGTCGAGATGATTTCTGGAGCAAGTTAAACAATGGCAGATTAATACAGTTGTATCGTCTGTAACGGAAACACTTTCTACATGAGTACAGCAACATTTTAGTGTTGGGTTTCTTTGCTTGTTGTGTGTTTTGTTTCTCTTTACACAGTCCATCTCTTTAAACAGTTATGTCCCCCTTCTCCCCCTACCCAGTTCCCAAACAAAAAAATATCCAGTATCTTCAGTAAATAAATATTATCCACTTTTATCTGGAAAGCCTACAGCTGTAATATACAGAGAAGCTATTACACAGGTTACATTTGTAGGGTTAACGACAGCTCATAGTAACATGTACAGAATGAGGAGCTCCTACTCATAAAAGGACAGAGCAGGGTGGGGAGTTCAGCACAGGTTGGCCATGGGCTAAAGAGAACAGCCCCGAGCTCAGCACGGCTGGGAAGCCAGTGAATGCAACCTCGCCTCCCTCCTGGATGGAGGAGCAACCTGGGCATGGAGCAGGCAGGTGCAGCCTGCTCCAGAGGCTGCCGTTGGGAAGGGATGAGTGGAAGGTGCTACGGGGCCACCAGCAACACCTTTTGGGCACTGGGGATTCCTGCCTCCTCTGCCGGTGGGCAAGGGCAGGAGGGTGTCCCCTGCAGCTGAAGGATTACCTCCAAGAAGGCTATAAATCCACTCACTGATTGCCTGCTTCATTATTTCCATAAAAATAACTGTCCTGAGCTGTTTTTTTTCCAGGGTGGGCTCGGCAAGCCTTGTGGTTGGCGTTTGGGAGGTAAACAATGACTGAGCTGGAGGAGGCTGGCCTGGGGATGGAGACAGCACAAGCAGTTCCCACTCCACAGGACTCCCAGCAGCTGCAAGAAAAAGGACTTGACAACCCATGGGATGAAAAAGACTGCTGAAAATGCTGCTGGGTTTGCTCTCCTGGCTTGCATGTCCTGTCCTCATGGCTGAAAGCAGGAGAGTGTTGAATAGAGAGGAACGGGAAGGGGCTGCATTGGGTGGGGGGGAGCGGGACCACCACCCAGCCCTGGGGCTGAAACCACTGCCCGGGTCTGCTCTTCCACCACTGGAGGGAAACATGTCACCACCACAGCAAGCCCCGCCAAGTCCTCCATGGAAAAGTGGAAACAGCCAATGGATCCCAGAAAAAAACAACACCCCCAAAACCAAAACAGAATGAAGTAAAACCAAAGGAAACCCCCACTAAAATCCTTCTTCAGCTCAGAGGTGTACGAACAGCCCTGGAAATGGCAGAGCTGGTTGGATCAGCACATTTCAGAGGCAGAGGCTGTGGTAATTGGGAAGGGAAAGGTATGTTGGAGGCTACATGAGGGTCCCAGTGAGGACATTTATGCTGTTCCCTTTAAGAGACACCATGCTACGTTTTTATGAGCAGTTCTCCTATGAGCCTTACCTACATACTACCACCCTACGTGTCTGTACAGCACATTGTTACCTATTATACCTGCTAAAGATGCAGCTGAAATCTACGCATAACGATTAAAAAAAAACCCCAAAGGATGTATTTAAATAGAAACCATTCATTTCTTACATCTCAGCACAGGAAGGGCTAACAGAAGAGGTTAAAAAACACACTGGGAAGAAAATATATTGACAAAATAAATATTTTTAACCTAGAATAGTGTATCATTAGAACTTACAAAGGTCCCCAATAATAATTTAGTGTCATTGAGTGTCAAGCTGCGATTCCTAACAGGCCTAGAGAGCGTTGGGATGTTATTTCTCATGGAAAGCTGATCAGGCTTCTCGCAAGCATCAGAGCCAGGCCAGCCCTCTGCCCACCTGCACAGAGGGAGCACTCAGAAAGAAAGCAAAGGAAGAATAAATCAAGAGGTTGGTGTTCTGAAGTGAAAAACCCCTTCCCTTTCCCCCAAACAGTTTCCACCACCCACGTTTTCTGCAGACCACAGGAGGATGGAGAAGATGAGAGATCCTGATACAGGACATAAGCTCTAGCAGAGCTCTTACATTTGTTAGGGGCTAAACCACCTGCTCTGCCACACACTCTGTCCCCTTTGGTGCCTCCAGCCCCCACGTGCTCAGCCTAGAGAGCCAGGTCTGGTGGATTCGGGCTCCGAATTTAACTCCTGGCAGGGCTGTGCTTTTACCAGACCCACCAAGGGTCCCCAGACAGGCCATTTAAGCCACTGCCCCAGGCTGAGCAGGTACCTCCTCCCAGGGAAGGCATCTCCTGAGTGCTGCCCCACTTCCAGCAAAGCCACAGTCAGTGCTGATGGCACCTGCCACCCCCTGCACGCAGTGCCCTTGCTTCCCAGTGGATAACACGGGTGTCCATGGAGACCACGGAGTGCCTGAGGTTACAGGCACAGAAGAGAATCCCTCCAGTCGTGCCAACACACGCTCCTGATCTCCCCTTGGCCCCAGCCTTCTTTGTTCATCTCTTTTTCTCCCCAGTCAGAGGGGGCAGTCACTGACAGCTCTGCAAGATCTTCTGGGAAGGGACCAGATTCTCCCTACATCAACAACTTGGAAGTCCCAGGATAGGTTTAGCAGGACAGAATGAAGATGTGTTAACAGCACACACACCCCCTGCAGCTTTTTGCTGAGGGGTGGGGGAGGAAAGGCCAGCAAATCCACCACGGAGGGCTGGGTGACAGTGCTGGTGACATCCTTGCCACTCAGCATCATTGGACAAAGTCCCCAGGCTTCAGCAATGCGATTATCTCCTCTGGCTTGGCAGGGAAGCTGGATTAACATGCTTAGAATCACCTGATGTGGCCATTTACAGGGTCAATGTGTTTCAAGGATTTAGAAGACAAAATACACACTTAAAACACCCACGGCGCTTTCTGCATTGACAGGAACACCAACAATTCATTCCGTGCTGGCGAGACTGCTCAGGCAATCACCAGACACCGTCTGCAATCAAATCAGTGTCACAACAGAAGTTTTCTCAGGTTTCTGGGAGGTGGTGGCCACATCTGACGTGTTGCAGCAAAGCAGGGTCTGGCAGGAGCAGGCAGCAGGGTGTCTGGCAGCCAGCACTGGAGCTCACCTTGTGTTAAAAGCCAAGAGCAGTGGGTGAGAGCTGCAGCACACACACAACCAAGGCAGGCTGTCCTGGCACTTTCCATTAGCCACAGATAAGATGAGATGGAGAGAAACCTTCTGCAGAGCCACACAGAAGGGCTTCAGATGGGGTGAGGGCCAGCAAGTGGGGAGAAGAGGCAGCTTGATCCCCAGGCTGTCTCTGTTTGTCCCCATCCCCTCACAAGCCCTGCTGCCTTCTGCACAGCAGAGCTGGCAGGGAGCAGGGAGCCATGGAGCAGGCAGGAGGTGCCAAGTCAGCGCTGAGGGGTGGCCAGGCAGCCTGGCCTGGACCCAGCTACATATAGAGGGATGCTGGAAGAGGATGCAGGCAGGGCAGGACAGAGGAGAGGACAAGCAGGGATAGCACAGAGTGACATCTGATCTGGGACGGCCTGGAAACCCTGCACCAAACAACACTTCCCTCTGAAGATGAGTGTGACTGCTCTCAAAAACCATCAGTGCTGCAATGGGGCCACTTGGTAAAAGGTTTTATGTGTCACAACCTACCGAAGCACCACGTACCCTAGAGAGCATGTTACAAGCTGAAGTAACTGTGCTCTGATAAAAGCTTCTATCACTTTCACATCAGCTGTCTGTAGCACAGCTTCTTGGTCTAGGACAACTTCTGAGAGAGCTCAAAACACATCAGCATCCTGGGAAGCTCAGACATGCCAAGTCAGAAGAAAGTGGCTGGTTGCCCAAGACAACGAGCGCCCCGAGGAAGAGGGGCTGGAGCTGCTGCCTGCATGGGCGTTCATCTGCAGAAGTGCCTCCTTGCCAGGACAGGAGGTTCTCCCTACCAGGACAGGAGGTTCTCCCTACCAGGACAGGAGGTTCTCCCTGCCAGGACAGGAGGTTCTCCCTGCCACGCAGCGTCCCACTCGCTCTTTGATCCTGCCATCTTGCACCGCTGGCTTCCGACCAAGGAACATGCTGGGGGATGCAGAGATGGCTGGAGCTGCCTGCTCCAGCTCTGCTTGTCAGCTCAGAGAGGCAGGCACACATGCTGGAATCCCTTCTGGCAGCTCCAGGAGGAGCAGCACTCTTGGCTGTGCCTCTGGCAAACAAGGGAATATGCTTGTTTGCACAGGCAGGAGGGATAGCACAGCCCCGTAGGAGCTGGGAGTTAATAGAGGGGCAGAGGTATCAAAAGACACTTGAAAAATGACAAATAGCACGGCCACAATCAACCAACACATTCTCAGGCCCAAACCTAGAAGGAAATGAGGAATTTCACCTCCAACCCAGGCAGGCATGGATAATCCCTCCATGGTAACCATCTCCCTCAGCATTTTCATACAAGCCTTCGTGAGGTTTGCCTCTTTTTCTCACACTTAGCACCGAGAACCAGCACGTCTATCCTACCAGGCATGGCAAGGAATCCAGGAACCTCAGATCACACCCAGTCCATGAGCAAGTCCCATCCATCTGCACGGATGTTATTTACAGCAGCTGAGACAAATGCAGAGCTCTACAGTCACTGAGGAAGGAATGTAAGGTAAGGAAAAAATAATCCAGCTATTTAAAAAGCGAAACACCCTAGAAAAAAAATCCTCCTGTGAGAATGCTCTCCCAAAGAGCAAAATGCTTCATGCACTAATGTTACAGCATCCATTTAGCTCAGTCTTCTTCATTCCTATCAGCTGCCAGAGCTACTGGACATGGCCAACAGACTGCCTTCAAATCCCAGCAAGCCCAGATAAAACACAAGGGGAAAAAAAAAAAAATCTCCTGGGAGATTCAGAATATGAAGCGCCACACGAAGTGGGGAAAAGCAACCACCATATGGTACTGGGAGATGTGTGAGTGGGAGAGAGTAAAGGATTTTAACTTGTGAAGCACATGTTGAAAGGGGAACAGTTGTTCCTTGCTAACGAATCCAACACAAAAGCCAATCCATTAACATTTTATCTAAAAATAAAGATACACTCCCCCTGAACATTCCAGCTCAGTCAATTCCATGCTGATCGACAGAGCAGTCTACTTGGCAGAACCTGCCTGCAGAAGAGGATGATCCCTACATAAATTGAAGGGCAAGGCTGCTCTCTCCCCTCCGGGCTTTTGTTTCAATGCACTGTGACGTACTCATGCATTCTAAAGGGGTTTTCACCATCAAGAGCTGGTTTTGTGCAGCTGGGATAGGAAGGAGGGGATTAAAGTGAGTGCTGGAGAATCGTGGTCTGGCAGGAATAGTGTTGGGCTTAAATAGAAAGAGTCAGCTTGTCGGGGTGGATTGTTTGGGGAAGGGGGGAAGGAGAAGGAATGTATGGAATGGAGGGGAAGGGGGTCGTTGTTAGCCAAGTACTGTGAGAGGACCCAGAGGCCACACAGAGACATTCGCCCGCCGAGCTCGGGGGGTGGGAGGGCAGCTCGGAGCCACCTTCAGAGTGCAAAGAGGGCATCCTCCGAGCGCTCCTGCTTCTTCCTGCTGGAAGGATTTGTAGGAGGGCTGGGGGCTTCCAGGGGAGGGGATGGCAGGTTGGGAACCATCTCCGCCGCTTTGGCTCGCTCTTCTAAGAATTTGTCAAATTCTGCAGTGCAAAAAAAAAAAAAAAGAAAAAAAGAAAAAAAGAAGGAAGACAAGTAAGAACTGGAGCTGCATGTTCAGCCCCAGGACAGAGGTTGGCAGGGACTGAAATCCCAGTGCCTGTGTCCCGTCGGGCTGTGCTTGCAGGCACACTTTCTTGTACAGCCTGAATTCCTCAGGAGAGGGTGAAGATGTCCTTTGAGACAGCCCAGCTCAAGTAGCAGAGGGAATCCAACCCACGCTGCGCCATCGGCCGTGACAGAAACAGGGAAACATCATTCCAAAGGGCTGGGCAGCTCGGGACGTATTCCTGCTGGCACAGAGTGCACAGCCAAGAAAATGGCAGGAAATCATTTACAGCTGGGAGGGCTCCTCACACCACAAATACTAACTCTTTGCTCTCCTCCTGCCTTTCCGAGTGCAGAAGCACTTGCTGGGGAACATCAGGCTGGGAGAGGTCAGCATCTCAGCAGGGATCCAAGCAGATAATTCCATCTGTGCACTACCATGGGAATGGCTCATAGCCAGAGGCATCTCTGCTTACCTTCACTGGTCACTCCTTCTTCCAGTTCATCTCCTTTCTGCAATTGGAACAAAAAGTGGTGTGAACACACAGGCAGCACTTCACCTTCACTATTATGCTCTACACACGTTTCATGCAACCAGAGAAGTTTCCACCACTCGTTTCCACACTAACTGTTTGAGCAGGGCGACCTGGGGAATGGCACAGCTCCCACATCAGGAGGCCAGTGGTGACTGACATGTCACTGCACTGCAGAGCAAGAGGACAAGCACTGGAGATGCTTCTGAGGATTGCTGGTGGATAACTAAACTCTCCCTGCTGGACCCGAATGGCAACTTCCACTTCAGACAGCAGGCCTGGCCAAAAACTGACCCATCCAAGTCACACAAACACTGTAAAAGATGCCATCTTTCATCACCTTCAAAAGTCAGGGCTGCAGCTTGTGTTGTGTCTCAAATAAAATGCACTTTTGGCTGGCAAAGGACACATGCTGCAAAATAATTTGGGGCCAACATTCCTCCTGAGGGAATTAATTTTAGATTTCATGCAAAAATAAAGCAGCTTTCCTGGCGTTGGTGCTGTACAAAGACAAGAGTAGGGTGGGCTGGATGAGGGACACTGATGGGAAGCTGGTGTCTGTCCATGGGATACAGACACTGGGATGCCAGGGGGGCAGAGCATGGACACCAGCTGTGTGCATTTCAACATGGGAATTTCCAACACTGCTTTAATAGGGAAATTGAAAGGATTGGAATTGAAATTGAAAGGAAATTGAAACTGAGGATGCAGCATCCTTGTCAATCAAGTGTCAAAAATGGCTGAAGACACTACTCGAAAACCTCATGTTGAACCTGCTTTGAAAAAGGAAAGTGTTTGCGTGTGCCCTGGCTTCTTCACCAGAAGAGTGGGAACGTACTGCTTGGCCTCACAAAGGTTTTTAAATGCCACCTGGCAGGTCCAAGCTTTCTGCTGCACAGAGGTTTCCAAAGGCACAGACAGCAGGCACTGTGGAACAAGGTGTGGAACAGAGGTGCTGCTTGTTCCCATGCACCCCAGAACGGGTCAGGAACTAACCCAATCTGTGCCTTCCTCAGCTGGGAAGGAGTGAGTTGAAAGGAACCCTGGACAAAAAGAGGAGGGGGGGCAGCCAGAGTGCAAAACAAAAATCCAGTGCAAACTTTCTCAGAGGGATCTCTGTGCTGCACCCACACATGGTCAGGATGGGGACCCAGGTACTGGGGAGAAGGGGACCCACAGCATGTGAGATCCCCAGGCTTGCTCAGGCAGTTACACTTCCCTGCTTTGCTATTTCTGAGCAAGCCTCTCTAGGGGATGACAGATGTCCAGAGCTACCTCAGGATCTCTCCATAAGATCTTCTCTCCTGCTAAATTAATTTAAATGGCAAAGACAAAAGTTTATTGTTTAAGCAGAGGGCACATGCTACATTTACTGTATTTCTTTAACAAAATGAGGCCAGTTTGTTATTAAATTTGAAAATAACTGCCTGTACCAAGGCCTGAAAAAACTACCTGCAGCTGGAAATCAGTGACATTTCAAAGACAGCCACTCAGGCTGCCAAACTCAAATACTGAAACTCAGAATCTGTTTAAGCATTTCAGGTGGCTTTGGAGAGCTGGAGCATTTTCTTCCTCTCAGTAGTGGGCTCCTCTGGTGCTGGATCAGCACTGCCAGAGCCAGGAATTGGAGTCTGAACCTTGCAGCTCCCAGCTAGGAGCCAAGCAGGCAACAGCAAGGGGCTTGGGGAGGCCTTCAGGAGTAGGGAATTATCTAGGGACAATCTCTGGAGTTGGAAGAAGATGACCCTTAGGGATATGGTGACCACAAGGGAACAGCTCAGTTCACTCAAACCACGTTTTCTTTTACAGTCTGAAACACAACCCACCACCCATCCCCAAAATGCACTTGGTTAATTTGAGTCAGATGCTCACATGAAAAAAAAGAGACTGGAATAAATACGGACTGGCTGTCCCAGTGTTGAAACCAAATGTGTATTGGCACAGCAAAACAAACTCCAGAACAAAGGACAAGCTACTTTTAGTTCTATGTCTTTTGTTTGTTTGTTTAATAATTACCAGACAATAATCATTTAGGAGAAACTGAAAGTTATAAACATTGAAGAGAGACTGTTATAAAGTTTTATAATTACCATTATGAAACATGTCAAGATTGCTTGCCAATTTAACAAAGACATGTCAGTTTGAAAAGAATCTAAGCCCTGATCCAGCATCTCTTAAAAGCATGCCTCAACTTAGATGTCCTTAGATCCTGTCAGAGCTACTGCAGCTTTAAACATGTGCTTTTAAGTCTGGTGAAGAACACAGGGGAAACTTCAGCACATGTTTAAATGCTTTCTTGTAGGGGACCAGAAACACATGCTATTCTGTGAGGTTAACGTGGAGAAGTGAAAATAACTTAGAAAAAAAAATGTTCTGGTGGAATTGCTGAACACAACCCTATCTCCTCCTGCTCAGACATTCCCTTCCCAGGGAAATTAGCTGTATCACTGGGAAGTTCCACTGCCTCCCGTTAGGAGAGGTACCAGTAACTCAGCAATGCATTGAAAGTACAAGTGCTACTACTGCCCGTGTGAAAAATGAAAATATAAAGAGTCTCACCAAGTCGGTACTGAGCCACTCCTCAATGTCATCCATGACAGAGGACTGTGCAACAGGGATCTAGGGAGTGCAGCGAGAGAACAGCAAGGCAGGCAAAAACCAAAACACATCCACAATCATGGCCACAGAGCGATGGAAAACGCCAGAAAGAAGATTAAAAACAAAACAAAAACAAAGATGTAAGATGTGCTGGGGAAAAAAAAAAAAAAAAAAAAGGCAACAAAATATAAATGGCATTTCAAATAAAGAAACACTTGGGAAGGAAATGATGAACAACAAGGCTAAAAAAAACCAACAGGAGAAAGATTATGGGGAATGATGTGACTTGATGCCAGCGTAAGACGGGTAACTTCTTGACCACACATTAAAACCATCAGGATGGACTGATGGTTCTAATCTTGATCATGAAAAGCTTTTAAGGGTAGAATACTGGATATCAGTTAGGTTTTGAAATGTTAAATTTATTCCTTGGTTGGTTGTTTTTTTTCAATGGGTATTACCACAGTGAAGGGTTAGCAAAAAAAACAAAAGGGGCTCAAAGTTTTCGGGCAAAGCTCCTATGAAAACAGTTTGATTTTCTCTGCAGGTGGAGGCAGTCAGAGCCCAGGGTACACAGTCATGTTTCCTTCCCCATCCTCCTCCCACCACACCATCAAGCCTTGGCAAGCCTCAGTGCACCAGTTTAAAGCAAAACTGTCCTGGTTCCCCAGCCCTACTCCTCTGCCAAAGGTGAGCCTTTCACAGCAGAACCCAATGTGGGCCAAAGTGTGGAAGCTCAGAGGTGAATGTGAGGAGGAGGATGGGGCCAATCTCCCGGCATGGTCAGAGGAGCAGAGCACTGCAGACACTCCTGCTGGCTCCAGCTCTGGCCATGCCCTGCAGTGCTGCAGCAGGGCTCCTCAGAGCCTGCCCCTCAGGCCTCCAGGGATGGTATAACAAGAATTCAGGGCAGGTTTGTCTCCCCTCCTGCCAGAAAACCACCCGCCTCACGCTGTGTGAGGGTGAGAGGCGAGTGCTGAGGCGCAGCTGCTCCACAGGGAACTGGGTCAGCGCTGGGAAATGACTGTGTTATTAGGTGTAGAAGTTCCTGACTTAACTACCCTGCTTCAATACAACAGAGGGCTGCAGGAGTAAACAGGAAAACACCACAACAGATCTCTGGAAGGACAGCCTGAAAAACACTTGGAGAGCAATGTCAGACAGGCAGGTTGCAGGCCAGAGCATGAAAGCAGGACCTGGCAGTGCCGGAGAGGCTCTCCTAGGAAAAAGAGGTGTCAGGGGTTGTCCATAGCTTTGTCTGAAACCTCTCATGAGAAGAACAACTGACAGAGGCTTTGCAGACAGGGGATGTAGCTTTCTCATGGACTTCTCATGGAGGAAGGGACACAGGTACTGAATTACAGAGGCAGCAGCACAGGCTGACACTGTTCAGTTGAGCTTCTCAAGAGTTTTTAATTCTAATCGAGTGGCCCTTTGCACTGAGGTCAGTTAAGCCCTTGTTTGAGGTGATGAGGTCTGCTCAGGTGGGTTAGTTGTGTCAAAGGACTGGAAACCCAGTGTTCAATCCAAAGCACCTCCCACCAAGATGGCTTGGCTCCCACTCTGTAGGTTGCTGGACAAACTGCACATGGCAGATCCAAGAAGGGTCAGAGGTGCAAGCTGTCATTTTGCCTTCAGCTAATACATTAAGATCCCAAACAGAAAATAAGTTCCTTTGGAATGGGCCAGATTTAGGATAATTGCCCCTTTTTAATTTGCTGAGAGATGAATTACACACACTAACACAGTGTGCTAAAGCTGCTGTGAGCTGGCCCAGATGGCCAGTAAGGAGAGGAGGGCTCTGTAGACATCTTCCAACATATTCCTTCCCAAGGACAAGTTGCATCTTGTAGAACTGTTGAAACTGTTAGTTTAACAGCTTTGGAAAATACTGGCTTTAGAGATACAAAGCAGTGAATTTATACAGCCTACAGCAACCTTAAAACCTACAGCAGAAGTTTCACTGCTGTCTCTCTCCTGTCTAAACACTGCACACTGTAAGTAAAGCTTTGGAAGGTGTAGCCTTCAGAGCTGTTAGCTGGTTTGCAGCTCAGAAAGGTACTAATGTTTCTTTAAGGATAAGAAAATCTGTATGGAGGGGAGGAAAACAACAGGGTTTGTTCACTTTTCTGTGAATAAAATCAGAGCAGCTGTTCTAAAAAGCACGGTGGGACTGCAGTCCCTGTGCTAGGAGGAGGAGGAGCAATTCAGATCTTGGTTATCCTGAAAACACAGGAGGTGACTGAGCAAGTAATGGGCTCCTGGGAACTGCAGGACTCAAGTTTGCAGGAGTCCTCGAAGAGCAGCTCAGCTGAATGGAGTTTTTTAAGATTTACAAAGGGGGGAAAATAATTTTTAAAAAGGATTTCTACTTTCAGACAGACATACTTCACAACACAAACAAACAAAAACCTCAGAAGTGCAAGAACACTTCTCTCAGGTCATATATAAGAAGCAGAGAGAGCTGTGAGATAAACATTAGAGCATGTCAGCTGCTTGCTGCTCAGCACTGACCTTTTAAAAAGCTTCCCCCACCTTCCAGCACACTTCCAGAAGCACCCAGGGTTTGTATCTATCACTCCCTTCCCTGCTCAAGCCTCCAGTTTCCTTTCCTCAGACTCTGAGCCCCATTTTCCCCATAAAACATGGGTTAAATGTATCAGGTTTAATTCCTTCAAGAATGAAGGGGGGGTGAAAACTCTCAAGAGTAACTGGAAGTTTCAAAATATTTTAACTATAACATTGTACCATGAATATTTCACTCGAAACTGACCACACAGAGAAGTTTGTTTTTTGCCAGTTTTGTGTTTGGCAAGTCTCCCTCTTCCAGCAGCCTGAAATTGAAGAATGTGGAGGGGAGTTTTGTTAAAACTAATCCCCTAAAACACAACAGAAGCCATGTAAAAATAAAGTAGCTACTTTACACATTAAAAAACCCAACAGTTCCTGGGAACAAACAGCGGTGACAGCCCCAGAATACATGGCAATGGCTCCAGAATTGGACACCTTCTTGTTAATACTTTGGTTATGCAAACATACACGGTCTAGTGAAGCTCTCAGTCTTGGCAAGTCAGCTCCTTAGATAGTCAGTGTTGGCTGCAGGAGCTGTTTTTATAACGATATTGTGATTTCTTTTAAAAAAGAAACTCACTCAAAGTAAACGGAAATTGAGGCACCAAATATTTTGGGGCACTTGAAGTAACCGGCTTGAATTAAAAGTTGGGCTCATTGTTCAAATTCCTTTTTTATTTAGTCTTTGGAAAATCCTACAAATGGGATCATCTCAACAGTCCTGAAGGGGAAATGGAAAAGGAGGGCTGGGAGAACAGAAGCAAGAGTTCAATCCCACAAAGCCCACAGGAACCTGGAATTCAAGTTGACACTTATCTAAGCTCGATTGTGTTGGTGTTCTCACCAGCAATCAAAAGCCACGGAGTATTGCCAATACATTTCTTCAGAAGTCATAAAATCCAATATTCTACCCTTAAAAAGACAGTTTGAGGTTATTATTATCACATTTTATTTCTATTAAAAATGATCCCACTGGAAAAGAAGCAGGTATGAAATGACGATTCAGGTCTCTAGGTGAGCTCATTAATGTTCTTAAAATGTTTAATAAGGTTCATGCTAATTGTTTCTAGACCACTGTCTTGTAGTAGCTTAGTTAATTCCACTTCTTTCTAGATGTTTAACCAAGCTGACACCAATACTTGGTTAGCTGCTACTCATTCCCTCCCCATTAGTTAGCACTAGTAAAGAAAGGTCTGTCATTCCTAGGGCAGCAGAACTAGAGCACTAAGAGGCACACTAGCAGTCTACTCCAGCTTACTACCACACTCCTACCATCTATTTAAAGCTGATGTGGTCTTGAAATAGCTGCCTGGCCTCAATATTAGAACACGTTTGACTTTACATGTAAGGATTTAATTAGCTACTTGATTACCTGTAACCGTGTTTACACGTTGCATAGATGGGGAAGGCAAGAGCTGAGGTGCAGCGTGTTCCCCAACACAGCCTGTTGTGCCCGTACAACAACCAGCCAGTCTGGATCCCATGGGCACCTCCAGACATCCAAACCCTTTGTTCCCATGGGGTATCACATTGTCCGTGTAGAACGCTCCAATAAAATGTCATGGCTGGACGAGGAATGAAACCCATGTGGTCTTCAGAGCAAGGGAACTTGCCTGCTTGCCTTCAAGAGGGAGAGGGGTCCTACCCCAGGGAAGAAATGAGATCTTCACACATCTGTTTCTCAGTTTGCCCATGATTCATTTCGGTCTCCAAACAGATGACATCTTTCAACAGCCTCATGCCACCCGAGTCATTGCCACATCTTAGACCCTGTCCCTCTCTTGAAGGCATAGGTGGCAGCATCCCACCTTGTTACCAATTAACACCTCAGCAAAGGCTGAATCTTTACTCGCATATCTTTAGGACAGATAGGAATCTCCTCTGGAGCAAGGCAAGCTGCTGGTGGTCAGGATGCCATGCTGAAAGCTTTTGATAGCCCTTTCTGTGAATTCTGGTTCAGTTTCATTCTTCCCCTGCCACTGTCCCAAATAACATCTGCCCTGACAGGGTGGCTTAAGCAACACCTGCTCCTCACTTTCATAACAAATATTCTCTTGGCATGCGAGTGGGGTGATAGATTCTAACATGTTAATATATGAATATGCAAATCTCAATTGCTGCCCAAACCCAGGCACAGGGAACTGGAATTACCTGCACTAAAACGTGGTGGCCTTAGGCTAAAAAGCCTGTGCCTCAGAGCTGCTGATACAGACACTGCACGACACCTGCACGGCCTAACTTCCAAAACCCCAGATCTGGCACTGCAGACAGATCCAGTCCTGGAACAGCTCAGCTAACATCCCTAAGCCACACTGAACCAGGAACATTTTCTGTGAGTATCATTTTGTCTACGTGCCTTTTGTAGGCATAGCTGGAATGGACAAAGGTGTGGTTTGTGTCTCCACAGTCCTAGCATCATCTTGCCAGCAGAACTGAGCTGTAGATGAAGCTGAAACAGAAACAATGCTGCCAGATTCACTGGGAGAGCACACGGGGAGCCCTGAGTGAGCCTCCCCCTGCAAAGGTGTGTTGGTGAACTGGGATGCAGGGAAATGGAGTGGGAAGAACTCAACCCTAAGCTTAAAAACTATCACGGTTTGGAAAGAACAACATCAGGCCACGAGGGATGTGGATACAACTCTGGCAGGTGGAGAAGATGCTGTTGGTGGTCTCAGTGTTGTACAGGCACAGGTTACAGCAATGTCAGCTCACTCCTCTTTCCCTCCTCATCTTGTAGGTACAAAAAGTTACCAGAGCATGTGCCTATCGAGCTCATACCTGGGACACTAGTTATTCCACTGGCATTGCAAATGCTACAAGGTCATATTAATAAATACAGTTAAGAACTACAGCCAGTTAAGAGAGAAACTGAGTTAATGATTAGTTTAGTTTTATTTTAGGTATTTCTCTCTCATATTTAGCATACAAACAAGGTGACAGGCTTGTAGCAGCAGCGACTGGCTGGACAGCTAGATCCCCTTCCCTCCCCAAATCCGTATGTCTCCATGAATGCTGCAGTATCCTTTTTCCAGACTGAATAACCACAAGCCAAGGAAGGAATATTGTGTTTGTTTTTTTAATAAAGCAGTGATGTGAGCGGTGTGAACAGCAGGGGTGCTGATTTCATGCTTCCCTGCTCTTGTAAACAGTGGAAAGGCAAAGAAGAGGAACTAACTCAATCACTGGATTATTCATTATGGATGAACATCTAACAGTGGCAGAGCACATCTCTGGTTGCAGCAGAGCCATCAAACAGCAAGAGCCTCTGTGAGCCACAGTCAACAGTATCAGAGGCAAAGCAAGTGCTGCTCTCTCTCCTGGTAGGAGCTGGGGGGCTCTGATGAGCACTGAAATGAAACTCTGGCTCCCAAGGACAGGTACCTGCACAGCTGGGTTTACCCACTGCCCTGAGCTAGCAGGCACAGAGCTGCTTCTGGGTGCTTGCACAGGCAGAAACGACCATATATATGCACGTGTCCAATCACTGTGCGTGCACCAGCCATGCAAACTTCTGCCAAATTCACAGACTGGCCCTCAGAAACAAGCTGGATTAGCCCTAAATTTAGAAGAATAAAAGCAAAGGGCTTCACAGAGTTGGTGCCGGATTTTCTCAACCTTAAACTCTGGGATGTTTCTCATTTTAAGCACTGGGCAGCACATTCAAGGCACTCGCTGGAGCGAGGCATTCCTGCTCCATGGGCCTCCTGAGGCCCAGCCCAGAGGGAATTCTGCCCTGGACCTTCCCCACCTCAGCTGCAGGCAGGACTGTCTCAGGAGGACTTCGTGCAGTTCGGTCACATTATTGCTACTAACCTCAAACACTTGGAGCGATGGATTACGTTGCCCAAAAACACAAAATTGGTCTAAGAACTTGTTTTTAAGGCATAGCTGAGGCTATTTTTACCTGCCTCTGACTTCTGCTCTTAAAGCAGGGTTTTGAACTTCATGTTGATGAAGGGCAACTTCAAACAAGGTCAAAATGTGCACAGATTCAGTGATCCTCAGAAGCTTGATTTTATCAGAGCACTGGCATCACTAGACATGGGAATCAAATCCTTAAAGCCAAAAACTCTATTGTACCTTTTGGAGTCTGAATCCTAATGCCAGTGGGGTGGAAGATGTCAGGCTTGGGTAGCAGGTCTCCCATTCCCTTCCTTTCGTACAGAACTATTCCTATATTACTCAATTCAATTCTGTTAATATCCAACAACTTCTGTATGTTTATTCCAGATCATGAAGTTAGGGACTACCAGCACAGACTGCTTTAAAGACACATAGGAAGTGTCCCCTTTAGCAACAAGATCCATGAGACTTGTGTTTATCCCTTGAAAAGTGGATACTGCATAAATAAATCAAGACAGTATAAGGAACCAATTGGATCCCCAGGCCTCTTCTGAAGGTGATGTGGGATCCTACAAATGATTCAGTTGGTTGCAGGCCTTTGTGCTGTATAAACCAGAAACTGGTGGAAATCTTTCCCTTTGCCCCAGGTCATGATGTAGGTGGGAATAAACTCCTTGTACTGTCTGATTTCAAGTGGTTCAGTAGGGCAGGACAAGAGGTGAATGGAGGATGGTTATTCTAGGTAAAGGGACTGGGGTGGGCAGCAGGAATTGCTTCACTGGTGAAGTCCTCACCATTCCTTGTGTAATTAGCCACTTGTCTATGGGCTCCATGTCTGAGTTCCCACCTTTACCTCTCCTCTGTGTTGAGAACAGAAAGGTCCATAAAGAGAGAAACCACAGCAACAACCCGTGATAAAGTAATATAACAGCAACAAATTAAAAACTTCACATACACACACACAGAGTTGCCTATAGCAGCTTCTGGCAGCAGCTGCATCCCCCTCTGCTGCCTGTCAGCTCTGTCCATGGAGGGACAGACCTCACCCTGACCTCTGCACTTCCTACAGACAGTTCACAGAATTGTAGCACTTCCTCCATGCTGACATTAAAAAACAAATATAAAAATTGCTGGCTAGTAGTGAGGCTGATGTTTGTCACCTTCTTAGAAGAAGAGAAAGTGTAGGCCAGACAACCTCCTAAAAATCAGACTTCACTGGAATCACAAGTGTAACATGCTGTGGAATTTCCCTTGCTCCTGACACTGTGGGTTGCAGCACAGCCTACTTACCTCCTTGACCTCAGCAGACAAACTCTGCCTCAAACCAACAGCACGACAGCTCTAACAATGGCACTGAGCAGGAGGGTCAGTTTGCTGCAGTGTTCTGGCTGCCTTTCAACCTGCCCTTCCCCAAGAGTGGCTGAGGTTAAAAGGACAGGCGATGCATCCTGTTCCTCTGGGCAGGCTGCACGCACAGCAACACAAAGACTCTCAAGATGGCTCCTTGTCCTTCAGCATCACATCCCTGAGCCAGGGCCTGGATGCAGAGTCATCTCTAGCTCTGCAGGGACTTGCTTGGGACCAGCAGTGTGCAGTGGTTCCAGCCCACCAGCCTCAGCAGAGAGGTACTGCTGTGCTTAGGTGCCCCATCCAGATACCTGGATATGTGGGATACCTCTGCTGTCCCCATGACCACAGATAATGGACAATCAGCTGTAATTTTTTATGTCTCATTTCAGTACTTGTGGTGATGGGGGGGGAAAAAAGGGAAAATCACTCCACCTCCATCTACTCTCTGTGTGACACTAGAGAATTGTTTCTTGGACACTTCTCCTCCCAGTTGTGATCACGCAACAAACTCTGTGGCAACAAAAGCAATTCCCAACATGGAAAAGCAATATTAAGAAAACAGGGTATTTTTAGCTCGTCTTGTTTCCAGCTGCTAAATCATATTAAAAGACAGCTAATGCCACGTGAGCAGCCATCTCTCTACAGACCATTCTGAGAATGACTACATTAGAGACGTCGGATGTGCTGAATTTTACCACTGGACAACTGTGCTGGAACGAGACGTGTGTGAAGAGTGTGTTGGGAAGCTTCTGGCTCCTCCCCTAGAGCTGTTCTTAAATTAGCTCTCTACCCAAATTAATGCGTGTCTCTCATTTCTGGAGCACTGCCAGTTTTTTTTTCCCCTACACATGCCGAGGCTGGTAACTTTAGGAGAGTTTAATTTTGATTTCCTGTAAGAAGAGAGACACCCACAAGCCTCACAACACTTGACAAAAAGTGGTGTTTACCAATTGCTGAAAGGCTGCATTTCAAAACAAGCTTTTCCGATGACACAATACGGTCACCAGGACCTTTGAAAAGAGGCTGAAAGTCTCTACAACATCTCAGAGCCCAAAGTTCCACAACCCATAAAGCGTTTGCCCCAAAAAACTTTGACCATCAGATTAGCTTAGACACAGCCCTTTGAACTGACACCACTTGGGGCAGAGCAGCAGCCTCCCTGGTGGGAATGACATGTCACATCGGTGCCTCAGGCAGAACTGTCTGAGAACAAAAGTGTTAATAAATAAGGACGTGACCCCGTGGTCACCAGGGGAATACAGCCCCCTTGACCAGTAGCTAAATGCAAGCCCCTCATGTTTGGTTGGCCAGGAACAAAGAGAAGAATCTCAAATCCTTTCCCAGGTCCTGCCAATAACACAGCTCAGTGATACCGGGGCTTGAGCTGTCTCACTGACTTCTGGAATTCCTCTCTCACTCCTGTAATGTCCCTCTGCCCCTGCCTCCCTGTGCTTCCCCCTTTTCCTTCAGTACTGCCGGCATGAATTTTTGTGGGGCTGAGCTTGAAACTGGTCACAGGGATGACCCGGGTTATAAATCACCCTTTTTGCAGAAAAAAGCAGATAGATTTGTGGGGTGGAGGAGGCTCTGTAAGAAATCATTGCTGAAGCCCCATTTCCACTGAGCTGTGGCCCAGGCAGGCAGCTGTGATCTGACCCCAGCTGGCTCCAAACACAAATTCTCCCTGGCTGAGAGCACAAGCTGCCAGGCGTGCCAGCTGCCCCAAGCGCTCCCATTTCAACTTATGAAAGAACCAGGGCAGGCTCAGCCAAGGCCTGGGGAGGGAATTCTCCATGGGGGGAGGTGTGTGCATGCTGCACTGGCTCTGCCATGCTCCCTAGTGGTCAGCACGCACTAAAATTAGACTGGGAAAAGGCTCTGCACTTGCTCGGTCATCTAAAAAACTTACAGCTGAGTAGAAAAAGGGCAGGAGAGTTTTAAAAAGCAGGGTGGTAGAAAGAGGTTGAGGGGCAATCTGAACGCTCTGTTCACTTCTGCCTTCACCAAAGGATGCAGACAAAGCTGGCCAAGCTGTCTCCCAACACATTTCTAGTGTCAGCTGCTGTGAGGTGGCAGCACGTGGACCTGTTCTGCCCACACAAGATAGCAGGAGCCTGCCCTGGCACAAGGGGAACAGACTGCAGGCAAGGACAGCTATGGCAAGGCATGTGAACCCTTACCAGTCTGCATAGTTCCTATCACCTTAACTTGCTGGTGTGTCCATGCACTTGGAGCAAAGTCTAGTAGATTAAGACTGCACCAACTTTCATAAGCAAAACCAGACCAAACAAATGCACACCAGTGTTCACAAGACATTCCCCACTTATTCTTTCCAGCAGTGATTCCAGTCAAAGAGCTGCCCCCCCTCAGGCAAGCTGCAAGAACGCAGGAGAATTTACTCACTATGATTTTGAAGTCTTTCAGGCTGGTCTGCCAAATAGCAGCTCTTTAGAGATCATTACTGAGCAAGTACTTGCTCCCAGATCTCAATTTCAAATTAGCCAGTACTAGCATGTTGCTGGAATATACAGAATGAGAAGTCTGGGTCACAGCAGCTGCCTCCAGCTTGGATTCCAGGCACAGCTTCAGATAACAAAGTGCAGAGCAAGGACCTACCCCTCCTGTGTTCTGTTTCCGAACGTCCAGAGCAGATGCCAGTCCTTTGACAGCCTGTGGATCCTCGTATGTCACACTGAAAGAAAGGAACAAACCACAGAACTAGAAGCAAGTCCAGCAGTTACCCATGCAGAACGCACTTGCTACTCTGATTTAATCCCCTGGAAATCAGAAAACACTTTTTTTTTTTTTTACTTAACAAGACTAAGTTCCTCCAAGAAGAGGAGTGTGCTCTGGATAAAGACCACCTGTCAGTCTTGGTAAGCACGTGGAAGCAAAAAGCCTGGCATTATGAAAGGTAGGCAAACAGGTTATGAGGCACCTTAAGGGTGCTCAAGAGCTGGCAGGGGACTATGAAAAGAGGCCTGGTTACAGATCACGTTCTGCAAAGCTTTGAAGATGACATTTGGAAGCCTGAGCTTGATGATTTCATGAGGAGAGGCAGAGGGAGACTGGAAGACAGATGAAACATAACTAGGCAACTACAGTGAAGCAGACAAAGAAAAGCACTGTTTCTAGAGGTTGGATTTTTTAAAGAGCTTCTTAAGTTGCAAAAGGGACACGTAGCAGTCAGGTGACAGAGGCAAGAGAGCCATTTCTCAGAGCACAGTGGTGAACTGTGAGCTGAAGCAGACACCAACACCTGCCCATAGATCAGCCCCTCCAAGAAGCTGCATGCTGGAGCAGAAGCACCTTCTCCCCCCCGCCTGCTGGCTTCTCCCAGGCTCCCAGCACAGCACCCTGAGGCCCTCACCTACAGCCCTCCCATCTTTACTGCCTCGCTGCTGCTCCATTTATACAGTGTACAACCCAAAGAAGATGTAGCAATTCTCCCTTGTGAAATCACGGCCTGGTATGTGCTCCTTGTTCCATTAGCTCACAGAAGGAGATTGAGGTGCAGAGTGGGAAGACTAGTTTCGTGCTTCGTTTAGCACAAGAGACAGAGGGACCTCCATTACATCTCTCTGCAATGCATCTCCTTTCTGACTAGACATTAGGGCTCTCAGCCCAAAATCTCCAGTGGTACCACATGCCTCTACAGTAAAGCATGTCTCCTCAGCACTGACACTGCAGCTGAGGCAGTACCAATAGCTCTGAAATGAAAGATCCTAATAAATTTGCTGGCGCAGGTTTTCCAGAGCGAGTACGTTTTTGGTAATCTGCTAAGGTCTGAGCAAAACTATTTAACAACATTTCTTAGTTGGAGACAAGATATGGATGATGTTCTGACTGCTGGTAGCCACTACATCCTCTAGAATCTGAAACCAGAGGGAGGCAAGAAATAATATATAAAACACCTCAGTGTGTCTTTTATTGAGTATCACCTGACAGGGATCAAAGGATTTCTTAATATGTGCATAGATTTATCTTACATTAAAATAACTTGACCTGTGAAATACCCCTGAAAGTGCCAGGGTTGCAGCTCTAGAGATGCAAGCCCTATGCATATAAACAGAGGAGGGACAGCATGGTAGCCAGGCAAGCTGCACTGCCCTGACAGCCTGCGAGAGTCTGACTGCGGGGCCGAAGGGGGAGTTTAACTGGATGGTAGTTCTGTTTCCAAGACCTGGATGACAGTCATTCTGTCACCAAAGTATATCAGTGACCTTCAGGTGAAGGACCCTTATGCTCCTGTATCTCAAACGCTGGCTGGGTGGATGGGATGACAAGCTTTTATGAGAGGAAGCATCTGCAGAAGTAAAGGCAAGTTCGTTTCCAAGTTTCCAGTGAGCTCATTAACTAAGACAGTCAAATAACATTACTCAGCCGGTCTCCTCTGCCCAGCAGCAGGAACTTCTCCACTTGCTCATACTAATAACGATGAACAGGATAGGGATTGGATTAAAACCACAAAAACACACACCAAAAACTACTTTTTTAGTCTGGAGTCAAGTCAAAAAGTTTCAGATCTACGCCCTTAGAAAACAGCAAAAGCTGTGACTCAAACAGCACCACAGACAAACTCCACATACTTCTTTCGCTGCTCGGCCAAGGAACTGCCTCTTGTCTGTGCAAACATGTCGAAGTCATCACGAGGATTACAGTGTTGTAGAGAGCTGAGTGTGCCACTGACACTGTTTGTACCCAGGTCTGCAACCAGAGACAAGAAAAGTGAACCAATGAAGCAGCAAACGATACGTGAGCAGCACTGCCACGGCTGCGTGGGTTACAGAGGAAAACATTAACAATGCAGGACAGCTTTAGGTATCACCTCATTAACACTTGCAGCACTGAGCAGAGTCCTGTCCAGAAGAGGCTGGAGGCTGCTTATTGTTCATTTCTTAAAAGCCAAAGGTAGAGATTGTTTTATTCCTCCTTGGCAGCACCACATCGTGAATGCTCCTCATCGAGAAGCCAGCATTTGGGAACTGGTGTGCACCTGCTGCCAATCTCATCTTAAGATATCTACTGTTCACTAACATCGTCCAAAATTTTGGACATTTTGGGCATAGATACTACTCTCCTCCACAATGTTGCCTCTCAGCTATTGACTGTGAAACCAACAGTTTCAAATCAAGTGGTAAGATACTGGCACACTGCTGAAAGAGGTGGAGAACCTTCCATCAAATCAAGCTTGATCCTATCAAGCAATTTTGGGTTTGACTTAATGTAGAACACCTAACAGTTTCATAACATCTTTCATCCAAAGATTTCAAACATTATATGTAGAAGGAGAATCAAGAACATTCACCAGACTGATTTCATGGAGAGCTATACTGAAGCAGAAATAAAAGCAGTAGTAAAAGTTTTATCATGAACAATAACCTGCACCTTTTCCTTCAATCTCCCCTTTGGATCATAAATTCCTCCTTTGGTGCCAGGCAGGTTCCCAACTGCAGACTGCTACAGTGCAGGGGGGTGGGAAAGCCTCCCTAATCCTGTAAGCCACATAACCAAATCTTCCAAAGTCTCCATGGCAACATTAATCAGGTAGTGGAGACCCAAAGGGAGCAGAAACTGCCTGACCCACGAGTGAAACTGCTCCTTGTAAACCCCAACAACCCACGATGACAGGGGCTTGTACTGGGTGCTCATGTTGGTCACGGGGACCTCAGCAACTGCTCAGACTTGCTCCCACAATCACACAGCTGGAGTGCCTAGCAGGCCCTGCATGCTGCTGGAAAGGTCCATGCACTGCAGGCTGATGGTCATGAGCTCTGTTCCCACCAGGTACTCACCAAGCCCTGCAAGCTGTGAGGAGAGTGAGGACGGGGGGGGCTGAGTTTCCAACCATGGGGCTCACTACAGCTGGAGAGCCAGGACCCAAATCTATTAAGTTATCTTCTGTCACCTCATTCAGTACCTGTTGGGACACAAGAAATGCAGCAAGTTACACCTGCCAGAGACGACTTCTTGCAGTGAAACACTAAACATTAAAAAATAATGGACATTTTCTACAAACCTCTCTGTTGCATTGCCAAATGGACTGTCTCTTGGATACTATGGTGATGAGGGTAGATTAAAAAGGGTCAGCCACCAAAAAAAAGCCCCTGTTTGACTGCTGAGCATGGCAGGAAACTCCCCTGGAGGTCATCTAGATCCCTTCATATTTAGCTAATGTGCCTGTGTTCCCCACTTCTTTTAGCACCAGATCTCAGTCAAACTGAATTTGCCACCAATTTCCACATGAGGTGTAAACTGTTTTCAGAAGCAACACTTGATTGTGACTGAAGCTGCAATGCAGGGCCTGTGCTGCAGCTTGCATCACACTGCAGAAGTGGGAATCAAACAAAGTAAATTGAGGAAATTGTTGGAAGAATGCAGAATAAAAAAATGTAATAGCCCCACATATTAATTAATCATGAACTCAGATCCTGAACACTATAAAACAACTAGAAAATAGTTTTGATTGAAAGAATAATTAGAACTGTGACCCTTCAGCTTGGAAAGGAGCTGCTGAAAAAGGAGATGAGAGAGGTTCCTAAATTATGAGTGGCATGAGGAAAATTAACCTGAACAGCTGTACTGTAAGACACAGTGAAAAATAATTAGGTGGGGCAAATAAAAATCATTAGGTGACATGATCAAATGTAAGCAAAGTATTTATTATATACACATACCCATATAAAAATGTAAAAATGTGTAGTGAAAACTCCCTGCTTTTGGACATTGTGAATGCCTGAAGTCTGCAAAGACTCAAAAGCAATCAAAAAAGTTAACAGAGGAAAGAAACCCCCCGAGGGACTGTAAACACAGAGATGTTTTAGTGTGTCTTTCTGAGCTAAAAGTTGTCGCTTGAGGTTTACCACAGTCTTATGCTCTTTCCTTGGTATCTACTGCTAGCCACAACAGGCAGGACACAGGGCTGGACAGATATGAAGTCTGATCCTAGTGGTCTCAGTAGGGCTGGCTGGTGTAGCTGCTGATACCACAGATGCAGGAGGTACTTACTCCATTGCTGGCATTTTGTGTTGAACGTCCCGATCTGTATCGTTCAAACCTGTTCAGAAAAAAAGAAAAACACAACACAGACTATCAAAGTCACCAACAACCAATGAAAAACCCAAGTTTGTATCAAAGTCATGACATGCTTGCCACTGAATTTAGTTTTCCGTGGTTCAAAAGGTAGCCCTGAAAGCTTTAACTCCAAGCTAGGACAAAGGGAGGAGAGTTACAGAAGTTGCATTCCTGGCAAATGCAGATATGAAGTTGACTCATCTGATCTTGCAGCACACACACGTCTGAAAAACACTGTAGGATTTGTCTTTGGCTTTTTTTTTTTCCCTCCATTAAGTGCTTCATGACAGACTATTCTATTAGTCAAGAGACAGGGGGAACTGCAGCAAGATTGAAGCTCCCAGCTAAATAAGCTGAGCACCGCAGCAAGTCTTCCTCCCACTTAACAGCTCCCTCTTGCTGCAATACATGTAAATGAGGAGCCATATGTGTGCTTGCACAGCCCTGCCCAGGCAGCACATGGCAAGAGAAACAATGATTAACAGATTCACGTCTTAAAATATTCTGGGTCAGCTCAAAGATCATCAGAGTTTATGTTCAAATAGGCTGGTGCTTTCCACAAATGAAAGTAATGACGTTGGATAAAAATTCCCATACCTTTTAGGGGAACAAGTCTGGCTGCTCAAGATCTGCTCTTTTCTCTCCTCCTTCCCCAAGCAGCTGTGCATCTGGGGCTGCAAATCTAAACCCAGCTTTCATGAACTCAAAAAGCAGGGGGAACTACCTCCTCCCAAGCCCTGCTGGAGGTCTGTTCAATCTCCTTCCTTACCAGGAAAAGCACCACCATGATTTCTCTGAAGTTGGAGTTTTTTCCTTGTTTCCATGTAACCTCTCTTTTCAGTCAAAACCCCACAATATAAAGCTTGTGTGTTTCCTCCCAGATGGACAAAATACAACAGGGAACCTCAAGCAAACAAAAATGTTTTCTTAAATGTAATAGAGGAAACTTACAAGGCAGCGAAAACAAATTCAGGCTCGAATTTCAATTTTAGGAACCTGTGGGTGTCTACTATTACTGGAAATCCAGCTCCCTTAGCTGGAAACCCAAGACACCTCCCACCTCATATTTCTCACCAAAAAGGCTTATGAGCCACACGTTCATTTATATCCAAAGCTTCACAGGGAAGGCCAGAGCTCCTGCTTGAGTCCCTGCCAGAGCTCGGTACCTAGACCAGAAATCAGCATGATGAATGTGGAGCTTTTGGAACAGCAGAGGAGGAACTGGAATTTATTGAAAGGCTGAGGCCAGCGCAGCTATTCTAACACAAACAGCTTGTTAACATCACCCAGCTCACCTTGCAGTGTGTAATGACTACAAATACATTAGCCCCACTTAGCAAAGCCACAGATGGAGGAAAACAGAAAAAATATTAAGGGCGACCAGACTAAACCTTAGTGACAGTTACACTCTGCCACTCGTGGAATCCAGCTTGTGCACAGAACACATACCATTTCCCAGAAAAAGCCAGCATTTGTTTCAAAGTTTGCCCCAATCTCCTGTGAACGACTGAATCAAAGACAAAAATCGAGGCCACTGAGGCTTCTCTCCAGCCTTTGCTGTGACAGCAGAGATTCACAGATCTAGAGTCTAATTTATTTTTAAAGGCTTGAGAAACAAAGCCCTGTGCTGAGAGCAAGGAACAAAGGGTACTCTTCAGTGCCTCGCTCTCCAGGCCTGTCATTAAGGGGAAGATTAAACTTTCCCAAGACTGCTGTATCACATGTCACCTGCTGCAGCAGATGTGGCTGACAGTGCCTTTGTCTGACATGTCCAAAGTCCCATGACCCAAGTCCCACCCTGGGGGGATGATTCCTGCAGACCACCTCTTCAAAACCTCAGCTCTGCACAAGACAAGCCTTTTTCAAGATCTCAAGGGTTACTTAAAAACAAAACCCCTACACGCATGAAGATCACACCCACCTCAGGCTGCTCCTCTTGCACCAGCACTGGAGCTAGAAAGCTCAGAGATCAGAAGACAGGGCTCACGGGAGCCTCCCTAAGCCAGGAACAGCACAAACATTTGTGCAGTGGAACTACAGACTGTGGCTGTGTTCTTTTTGGTCCCAAGTCCCTACATCTGTACAGCACTGCACAACAGGGACTTGCAGACTCAAGTCTCTGCTGGTTCTGAGAGTTTTGGACAAGGTTGCCCTGCAGTTTATGGATATGCCCCACCAAAATTCAGTGGCTAGGACAAAAAAAATAAATAAATGATGGTATTAAAGGAAAGAACTGAAACAGGAATCTTACCACAGAAGACCAGAAAAAGACTTTGTAAATGCTTTCTGTGGTTTGGTTCTCTGCATTTTGTTACGTTGAACCAGTGGTCCGGATGGCCAGCTCTTGTCAACTGACCTATGTTGGCACCTGAGTGAAAACCCAGAAGGAAAGCACATAGTTGATGGAAAAGGTGCCCCACCTTTCGTATCGGAGGAAGACGTTATTCAAGTCATCATTCACATGCAGCAGTTCCTCTGTGACTTCCTCATTGGACACTCGTGAGATTAGCTCCACAATTCTCTGCTGCATAGCTCTACAGGTTCGGTTCAGCTCCTAGGAGGAATGCATTGAGCAGACACATTCTGGTAAGCAGCAACCAGTAAGTAGATTTAGTTGAGCTCTGTTCACAGCCAAACATTTCCCCCAGCTGTGAAACACTAAGACAAGTCTATCTTTGCATGATTAAATGTCACCCAAAAGCACATCTAATCAAACATGCCCTTCAAGAGACGATGGCATAAAACCTTGAGAGCCTATTTACAATTCTGCATCGTGATTCTTCTTGAACTCTTGAGCACTTCAGAAAATAAATATCTGTATTTTAGTGATCTGTTTTAAGAATAAAACACACAACAGCTTTCCAGAAGAGAGCTCTCAAGGAAAATTCAATCTGCTCTTTTTGGCAATATCATCCTTAAAATCTAAAAGATGCCTGTGGTGGAACAAGTGTGGGGGGAAAAAAGTTCATCAGGGCTACCACAAGTAGCTAAATGTGTGCTAGGAATGGACTTGCTGGGGACACAGAACTCCTCAACTACTGAGCCCATGATGGTGAACTCAAAACAAGGAGCAGGAGCACGAAAAGATGAGCACTCCACACACACTTCAGTACCAAACTCTACACAGAAACATTCCCTTCAACCGAGCAAGTGCACAGACAAGAGACTGCAAAAAGGCAGCAGGGAGTTTCAGAAGAAAAAGCTAAAGATTATAGACTAAGGGCATTTATTTTAGAAGTCTCTCATGCCAAGAAATTTAGATTTGAGTTTGTCTTAACCAGCAGTTCTCATGCTTCCAGGACACATCTTCCATCACTTCAATTACTTAGCAGAAATCTTTACTCCTGAAAGGCCTCAAGACCAAAGGTCAAAAACCGCTCTGTTGAGGAGGAACTACAAGAAGAAACGTGACATATGGCTCAGCACCACTGATCAGGCCCACGGTCTTACTTCAATAAGCACTGACATTTCAACTAAAGCATGTCCCTCTGTCATCTTCTGCCCCCCCCAGCCCCAGCTCCACCTCACAGCAAAAATTCAGCACTAAACAAGGATGACTTGTTGGTACACAACCTTCGGGATGAAAGCAAAAATGTGTTTGTTTTCCTTGCTTGGTCTGACATCCTAAGCTCTGGATAAATTTCACCTAGTGCAATCCAGCTGCCTTAACAGCTTGAGGAATGTGTTCTCCAATGTCAGTTTTGATCCCATCACTTTCGAAGCAGATTGTGACATTTCAGAGGTTTGTTTGCTGCCTTTCCAAGAGGGCTGACAGTACCTATCTATTCTGCTCAGAGCTGGCTCTCCAGCAAGCTGTTTACATTTGATTGTTGGAGAAAATGTCAGGAATTATTTAAGGAGGAGGGCTATATAAACCTCAAAGCAAGGAGTCCTTACATGCAGCACCCAGCTCACAGCTTTCAAAAGACTAACCATCCTTTGTGATCACAAAGGGGGTCTCCCCAGCTCTGTGATTCAGCTTTAGGATGCATCAGTCAGAGAAGGGAACCAGTTGGAATAAAGAGTCGTTGCTGTCACTCCATTTTATGATCAAGTTCTTTCACCTTAAAGCTATGCTGTAAGGTTATGCTGTCAAGATGTTAGTAGTTGTTTCTGAATGTAAGTGAACTGCTCTACGCTGGTTTGGTCTGTCATGGTTTCCTGGAAGCTTCTTTGGTTTTGAGCAGTCCAACCCAAATGGGCAGTAACTTAAAGGCTCTTTCTTGCAAAGCCTCTCATCAGCTGCCATGATGGCTTTGAGACAAACACAAAACACCCCTGCATGGGAGAGACCAGTTTTTGGATGGATTTCAAGCTCTGATTTATCACAGAGAGCAATTCCCTGCCTTCCCCCAAAATGTACTGCTGTGGGAGCCCATCCTCCCCGCTGGAGGATCAAAACAGAAGCCTCTTTCTGAAGCTATGGAAAGGCAAATACCATGTTAAGGGCAGCAGCTGGAATGAGATAGCTCACAATATTCCTCATCTGTCTTGCATGTGGTACTGTGTTACCTTCCTCAGCCAAAAGGCCACCCTGCTACCACTGGCCTGGGAAAACAGGTATGAAGACTGAGACATGAGCTCATCTTACACTGTTCTCCCTTTTGAGGGAGTGCTGCACTGGATTGAGACTATCCAGCAAAGAAACTCCTTCTGGTTACCTAGTCTAATCCTCTGGACAGCATGAAACCTCAGCTGAGCACCTGCCTTAAGCCACTACCTTCAGGAGAAGCTACAGCACATCTGGAAAGACAGTTCAGATGTAAGATTCTGAGTGGAAGAGAATCCATAGAACCTTGGCAATATTTAGGCCAGCTGGAAACATGGAGTGGTTTTTTTGTTCTTGCATAGTGACCAGGAATGTTTTGCCACTGTACAAGTGATGATGGTGGATATAAAACAAGCAGAAATGCTCAGGGCTTAGAGACTATCACAATTTTAAGCTGCTTTGTGGTAAAGGAGACTTTATATTCAACACTGGGAAAAATTTCTAGATACATGGAGAAGAAAGCACTGGAACAAGTTTCAAGGGAAGTCAGGAAATCCTTGTCACTGGAAGCTTTAACAAACAAAGAACATCAAATGATGAGACTAACCAGGATCAAGCACAACCCACATTCATGATGTAAACCAAGCAAACCAAGGCAGTGAAGTGAACTACAACAAAAACCCCACACCCCAGAGAAACTCAAGCAGAGAAAAGATCACAATCATATTTGCTAGGAAACTTACCTGGAGTAACTCAAGGTCTGAGGAATCCTCTTGTCCAGGTACCATTTCTGTCAGCATTTCAGACATCACTTTTGTATTCCCACGAACAATATCCAGTTCACTGCGCAGCCGGGCAATCTAAATTGGGGTAAAAAGACAGCAAAATACTGCATAATCTTTTGACTTAGGCAGGTCACTTTCAAGAACTGACTTTGTGATACCTCTGGTTCTGTCTGACTTGATAACTGAGGCTCCAGACATTCTAGCAGGGAAAAAAAAGGAAAAGTAAAGATAAAGAGTTTAGCCAGGAGGGGGGTTTAGAAAAGCAACAGAAAAAGAAGAGAACTTTGTAGAACCACTATCATCAAACCCAGGGGAGCTGTGCTTGTGAGGAAGGGAAACAATTGAAAACAGCAGCTTAAACCAGACCTCAGCTGCAGTACACCTTGAGTGCCTCACTCAGTGTGGGGGAAGATGTACAACTTTGAAGCAGGATCTTTGGCTCTGAAGTTATTATTTTTGTAGAGAGAAAATAAGTTCCTGTATTAGGCATTTGCAAGAGTCTTATGGATGCAGACTTAACTCCCAGCTAGAAGGACCTTCCTGCATCTTCAAGACATCCTGGGCCTTTAAAGGAGGGGGGCTAATGAGCACAGCCCCTGAGTGGACTGGTGTGTTGGATTGTGAGGTTTCACTCTTGCTGCCATTGGGAGGCCACGGACACAAACCCAAAGCCTCGATTTTACAGTACAGCAGGAGGAAAGATTACTAAGCAGAACCTGACCTAGGAGGCAATCCAAGTCAGAAGAGTTCAAATGAAAGTTCCCCTGCAAACTGGTTTCTAATTTGACCTGCTGAAAGAGTCTCACTCAATAGAACCATCACCCCAGTACCTGTTCAGAATTAGCAGTGATGGGACCAGTCACGTTCAGCGCTGGGGCCTGAGGAGCAGAATACGCCGTTGGAGAAGATGAAGAGTAAGAGCTGGTGCTCATCCTTTGCTGAGACTGTGAATTGTGCATATTTGCTGCAGGATCAACTTCAGGAACACTCTGCCACATCAGAAAGACAGGAGTTCAAAAGCTGAATTCTGACAGCACTTGCTTTGTCAGCAACCTCAGGCCAAAATATGTTCAAATATAGAACATAATTGCACCTTGTGGAAAAGGTCAGTGGAGTTACCAGAACAGACTGGCAGGCCAGCCTGTAAACACAAACAGCTGCAACAAAAATGTACACCCTTATCTTTTGACCCAACCCACGTGCATTTAAATCAATTTACCATCACAGGAAAAATGAGAAACAAAATAAAAACAAGCGCCAAAGATAAATAAGTTCTTTTAAACTAGGAATTAAGTTGCAGGCTTAGAAAAGTGATGTGGTACATAGATACTGAATTTAATTAATCTTGACACAAGAATTGTAATCCTTCAGTCCTTGATCACTTGCATTTACCACTTCAAAGATTCATTAATTTCTGTTTTCAGAGTGAATAATCAGAACACCTGTGATCATTAAGTTACTTCCTAGCAGCAGTTCTGTCATCTTTCCAGACCTAACTTTTCAAAGGTGTAAAGATCTCACGTTACCATGGGATCAGCAGGAGATTCAGAGTCTGCACACCTTTAAAAGACAGGCAGGCCTTGGCTCAGGGTTATCACCAACAGAAATAGCCATATTTTTGAGAAAAATATATAAATCTCAATCATCTATCCTGCTGGACTCTCTCTGAACAAATCAGTTGTGTTTGTCTGGTGATTTTGTGGTACAAGAGAAGTTGTACAAACCTTCTCCAAACCCTTTTCTCTTCTCAGATTGTGGTTTGACTGAAGGGGGGAGATACCATTAGCTAATGCAGCTGCATCAACTACTTGTCTTAGGAGCCCTTTAAAAAGTCCTTCTGGGAGTGAGAAAATGAGCCAAACTCAGAGAAATAGGAGGGGAATGAAGAATAGTTACCCAGCTATTTTAACAGGAAAATACCCCTGGAATTGCAATGCTGCAGCTTACCCTCTGAGGTGTGTGTATTGGAGACAGAGCATCAAGATCTGCCATGGGAAACTCTATGCCTTTCCTCTTGAGCTCTTCATAAATATGCACCACGCCAGTCAAGTCAGGGCTACTCCGAAAGGCATCAGCCCAAGCCTGGAAAACATGAGGGATTATCCATAAACCTTTCCAATGAAGTTCCAGCTTCACCCTGACCTCAGATACCGACTAGAAAACCTTTTCATGTACTTCAGCTTCAAAGGGAAGCTGTAATCATTAGACCTGGTCACAAAGATCCTGCAAATGTCATGAAGACAGTCACGTACAGATTTTATTAAAATATAAACTAGACAGGAAGGCAGGGCACAGTAGCTAAGTCTAGCCCTGACATCATCAAAATCTGTAAATGCCAATGAAAGCCTCTTCCAAATCTCCTCTACTTAGCACTGATTGCATGCTGATCTTTTTCTTGCATATTCTATGGCCAATGACCCACCCCCCCCAAGGGTCTCTGTGAAAGATTAAATTCATCTAAGCAAAATCCATAAAGGCCTACAATAATCTTGGGTATTCTCAATTTACTTTGTGGAACACCCACCTCTGCTGCCAATGAAAAATCACAGCTGCCAGGTTTTTTTTTCAGTAATTTATTTGGGCCAAACAAATAAAAAGGTAGTTTCTGAGGTTCTTACATTGTGAAACATGCAGTCCCATGAGCAGCAGAACTAATGAAGCCTGGGTTCTGACAGAGCATATCCAGCACTTAGACACCCTGGTGTGTCAGAAAGAACAAGTTTAAAGGGAGAATTTCCCACAGCCAGAACACTCTCCTGCACGAATTCTCTCATGTCTAAAGAGATTTCAATTCACATTTGAGCTCTTCCTTCAGTGGGAGTACCAAGAGCTTCTCTTCCCCAGCCAGCCTCCTGTACTCATGAAGCTGCTAGGAGCATCATATCTTGAAAGCCTCTACCCCCTTTCACTTTGGCTGGAAATTAGCCAAGTATTAAAAATTTAAGGGAAGGGAAAAACTGAAATATTATGACTGAATTAAAAATGAAGCACTCCCCAAGCCCCCACACGTGTGGAGCACAGTATCAGTGTGCTGGATCCAGAACTACTGCGAGACGTGTGCGTGGGCTTTGAACTTAATTCATTTAGTCATCACTTTTATGCTAGTTGCTTGACTATTTTTACTTTTAAAGCTGTTTTTAATAACTTTTTATATGTGAGAGACAAATCAAAGACAGCAAACCAAGATAATAGTATTAATATTAAACTTATACTACTATTCTGTTCAGTTCTAAGAAAGAGCATTTCCTACTCTTGCCCAGGAGACAACCCATTATCAGTTGTAAGCCAACAATTCTGGGTTTGCTTCTCAGCTTTGTTAAGAGTAAATTAAACTGCATCAACTGTTCTGCTGCAGTGCAAGTCCAAACAGCCCTATTTGAGCCAGAGAAAATAGCTCTGTCTGCAAAGAGCCATTCTGTTTCCTTGGAACTGACCTTCCAAAACCATCCCTAATTCTGACAGAGATATTGACTGTACCAGTAACTCTACCCTTGCACTTTCTCTGCCTTTTCCATTTAGCTAAGAAGCCATCTCAATGATGCTTCTACATAATGGTGCTCCCCACTTCAACTCCATTTGCAAGTAAGAGTGAAAAATGTTAGGCAAGGGATGCTCTATTTAATAATCACTCAAAAGAAACCTAGAGGCAAAAAGTATGCTGCCTTGCTGCCCCCAACTTTTAATGAGGCTCGTTTGCCCAGGAGGATGTACTAATGCATCCTCTCTTTCTGGCTTCCTATAGATTTTTTTGTAGTGAACTCACTTCATTTGCAGTCTACCTTTTTAATATATTCTCTCTTCTGCAACTCTCTTCCCTGGAGAAAGGAGACACTTTCATTTGTATTCTTCTTTGCCTGAGCTGGGAGCATTATCTACATCCTTGTGTCTCTCAGAGGTCACAAGAGGGACTGGGCACTATTGTCCTGAGTGCTGTATACACACACTGTAAGACAATCCCTGTCCTAGACAGCTTACAATTCAACTAGGCAACAGTAATACTAGCTCTATTTCACAGATAAGAAGCTACTCACAGGGGTTAGGAGACTTGCCCATTGTCCAAACAAATGTATGACAGAGGTGAGATTGAATTTAGATCTTTTAAGACTCTGGACCAGACTAGCAAAGGTAGAGACTTAAGGATGCTGCTGTATAAATTCCACTTGGCACCTCAGTGTGCTCAAACAGGTTCATTAAATACCACTGCAAACCTGGCCCCTAAATCAGTGACCATCACAAGACAATTTATCCAGTCTCAGACACTTTTTAACACACATACCCTCAAAAGAATTCACTGTGCCACTAAAAGTTTCCCTGTGCTTCATCTCTGATGACAGTGCTCAACTACAGGGCAGCGAGGTGGTATGAACCCTGAGGTGATGCATAAGCTCCTACCAGAGGGGCACAGCAATAAGGAAGATTCCCAAGGCCTTTTAGCAAGGTGAAGAAGGAAGGATGAGCAGTATGTAACACATGTTAATTCCTGTAGACTGGGAAATAAGGTGAGAAAGTGAGATCTAAAATGCTCAACATCTCAGAATGGTCAAGTCTCTAGATAAGAAATTGGGTGGCAGCTTCATCTACCCTTGCTATGGAAAGGCCCAAGAGCACAAGAGCTGCATGGTTGAAGACATTTGCTGTTTGTACAGCTTTTTTCCATCTGTCCAAGTGCTATTAATCCTCTCATTTCTGTTCTTATTAATTCCCTGATATCAAATTATAAAAAGCCTCCAGAAGGGGATAAATGCAATGGTAGTGGAGCAGAGCTGAGAAGAGATCAGTCCCCTGGAACAGAGTTAAGTCCCTCTGCAGGGAGCTCGAAAGAGCAAAGTCTAAGCTGAGCAAAGTGCTGGTGATGTTGGGGGTATTTTGGGTGTGCATGTCCACGGGGCAGCTGAGAGGAGCTACTGCAATCACTTTGCCAAACCTGTCAGGCAATCTGGAAAACAAAGTCCCCTACCTCCTCCAGCTGAAGAGACACTAACAGAACCCACCCACAGGCAACTTTTGTAATTCTCAGGCTTTTTATACCAAAAGGCTTTTAGTACCCAGAGTGAGGCTTTAAGCTCTACTGCACTAAGACTACTCAGATGAAGCTGTTTAATACACTGAGGCAACGACTGCAGCTTGTTGGGTATGTTACAAACACTTCCATCTTGTACTGATGACTGGGAATCCACTTAAATTCAGGACCTGGTGTAACCAACGTTCTCCAAAACACTGTAGCAGAGCAAGCAGTATGGAAACACCCACCAGTTTCTCTTTATGGAACAGTATTTAGCCTCATCTCCTGGTCATCACCTGAGGGCTCAGGCAGATGCACCAGAATTGCTTTTAATAATTTCATTAACAATTTTTCTTTTTTAACATTTTTTTTATAAGGCCTTGAGATCACAGACCAGAAATAAAGGGACCCCACAGACCCCAATGCAACGCCCACCGAATTCTCCCACCCAGCCTAGTTGCTTTTCAGAAATCACTTATTTACATTGTCCTACCTGTCTACCCAAATAACAAATAGACCAGCAGAAATTCAACTGTGTGCTTTGCCACAAAAAATCAGGAGTATATTTAGACAGTTATGCTGCTCATTTGTAAATACCTTCCCACAAGAAACACTGCAGCAGGTTTATATCATTTTAAATACGCAGTGTCTTTCAGTCTCGGGTGTATACAATGACCTGTAGGAGCTCAGTGATAAAGCTTCCTATAATTGTCAGATTTCCTCCAGGCAGGCACCAGTGTTTCCTCATGTGTTGCTAATGGTTTGTGGAATTAACATGGCTGTTTATCGTTATGCTGCACAGAAGGAGCAGTGGCAGGCAGGCCTGTGTCTGAACTTCCCCACTGCAGGCAAGGATCTGACAGCGCACTTGGACTGCACAATAACCAGAGAAAAGACACCCAAACCATTTAAACTCCTATATGGTCATTTACTTTTCTATAAGCATCCTTAAAAGGAATTCAGAATGCTTTCTAATGGAGGGAAACAGCTCCATTTTACAGTCAGGGAAACAGACACAGAAAGGTAAGTGCTCTGCAGCTGACAGCAAAAGTGTGATCCTCTGAGATTTCCTGGCCTCAGATGACAAGCTCATCACACAAGCAGGTCTCCAGCTTCTAGATTTGAATATTAACATGCAAAGCCACCCATTTATCTTTTAGTAAGTCATCTTGTTTTAGTGGTACCTCTCTAACTAGAATCCAGACATTTCTCCCTGGATAAAACATCTATGTGTGTGCATGTCTGCTCTTCCCTGCCAATCTGGATATTTTGTTTGGTTTCACATCTAAAAATCTTGCCACATTTTTAAAGCTGACAGCGTGTTTAGCCACGCGTAGCACTGAAGCAGGCAGCCCTCAGTTCAGGCAGCAACATATGGGAGCAGAGACAAGCTGTGTACCTGAATCAGTGCTAGTACTTTATCCTGGACAATGGTGGGGGGATTATTCTTGGGCGAGATGATTTTCACCAGCACGCCATCGATGAAGTCACGGTTTGCCACCAAGACATGAAAGCGATGGCCACAGTTCTTCACACAGGTCTCCAGCACCTACACACACAAAAAGCATCCATTGTTGGAGCAAAGCTTGATCACACACAGCACCAACGTTTGGTTTCTGGTTGTCCTTTTTGGTTTTTTAATGTAGTTTTAAACTTTTGACGGGAGGGAGAATAGACAAGAGGAGAAATTACACTTATGCTCTTAATTCTTCTTTTCTTCCCCAGTTTTACCAAAAGCTTCCTTCTCTACACACACATTTAGATGTACCTCACCCAACATTAACATACTGGGCACTTTTGTGATCTGCCTTTGCCTGTTTTCAGGGTGAAGAAATATAAAGCTTTTTCCTCTCCAGTGCAGAACTTTCCAGCTTAGCTGAACAGCCAAGCACATAACACCCCATCCAGAGCAGGTAAGACAGAGGACATCCTGTCACGGTGAGGCATTACCATGCTGTGGCACTCCACCATTTCCCATGTACCTGGAATACAGCTGGACCCACTTGCTCTGAGCCATAAGCCATGTTTTAGAGTTGGGAATTGAGGTGAATGATCTTCACTCATTCAAAACACTCCCTTGTGAACGCTCTGACAGTTTATACTTTGACACATTTTCCCCCTGCAACCTAGCTAGAGGCACCTTCCACTTGCCATTCAACTGCCATGGAAGAACAGCTGTTGGTTTTTCTCTGAAGAACATGATTAGCATGGAGATAAATCCAATGCGTCACTTCTCCTCACAGCCATGCCTAATAGACACAGTGACTCTGTAGCTGAGGAGTCTGTAATTACTCTCCTACTTCAGCTACTTTCATCAGCCCTGATGACACGGGCTCATTCCTGATGAATTTCACTCTTTCCTGCACAATGGATAATCTCATGGTTTGGTCTTTGGTGATCTGTCAAACTGACAATCCAGGGATAGGAAATGGCAAGGAGACAGAAAGTACAGTCATGCTTTGTCAGGGAGATGCAACAAGAGCTCAGTGAAAGAATCATACAGATCACCTGCCCACAGCAGTGTCACTCCATCTAGTTCCTGCTGCTCATTCCTCAGCCTGCTGCAGCTCCAGGAGTGCTGCATTACCCAGGAAAACCCCAGCTAAAGTCATCAGTAGGAAAGGTCACTGGCAAATCATCTCACACCTTTGCAGGGCTGCCTAAATGCCCAGAATATAATTTACACTTTATTGAGTGAAATTAGATCAGCATAAATTAATGGGAGTCTCCTGCAGAGACCCATTCACGAGGGAAACTGTGCATCAGCTACTTATGAAGCTGAAAATATGGCAAGTTCATCATCCTCACTTGCAGATATGCCCACAGATGTTGTCTTGGAGTGGAGAACACCTTGGACACAGGGAGATCAGAGCTGAAGTGAAAGCCCCAAAGAGTACCCAGACCCATCTGGGCTACTTTAACTTTCCTCAGTCAGTACCTGGGATGAATAAGAGCCCCGAAAAAATCAAATGAGTCAGAAAAACACTATGCAAAGCTTCCAGCAACTCTCTCTAAGGAAGCGAGGAGACAATGGGAGAGAAGAAAAGGGCAGAGCAGTGGCTGTTAGAGCAAATAGTGTGTACATTCAAGAGAGTGCCAGGAAAAGGAAAATGGCAAAAGCCAAGGGTTCTGTCTCTTTGAGGCATTCCAGCCTGCCCCCACTCACCGTCAGAGCCAGCATGACCTCTCTGTAATTTTTGTTTCCATTCAGCCTCTTCTTCAGTGCTCGAATGGCATCCTTTGGACTGAAGGAGAGACACAGCATTTTTAAAAGACAGCTCAGACGCACTTTTCATATGCCATATACTGTGGGAAAAGGAATCCTTTACCATTTTCAGCTGGACACAAGCATATGTGTTAACTTCAGATTACTTGACTACAACCAAACTAGGGTCATGTAGAATTCATAGAATCCCAGACTGGTTTGGAAGGGACCTTAAAGATCATCTAGTTCCAAACCCTTGCATGGTCAGGGACACCTCCCACTAGACCAGGTTGCTCCAAGCCCCATCCAACCTGCCCTTGAACACTTCCAGGGATGGTGCTTCCACAACTTCCATGGGCAACCTGTTCCAATGTCTCACCACCCTCACGCTGAAGAATTTCCTCCTAATGTCTCACCTAAATCTCCCCCTTCCAGTTTTGATCACGTGAGGAGACAAGATATCACAAAAGTCAAGACCAGAGCAATGCTCAAGGCCTCCAAAAAGGCAAGATGTTGATCAAGTAGGAAGGACTGACAAGCCACTCAGAAAAAGGCCCAGGGTACAAGACCAGTGATTGTTTCTCCTGCAAACTGCAGAGCTTTTCTGGTGCTGAAGGAGGTGCATCAGAGCAGCTCCCTATTCAAATGGCTGAAATGAATAGCATGGCAGCACTGCAAGGAGATACATCTGCTGAAAACAAGAACCCCAAAAGTACAGACTTGGCACCCTCTCCAACAGGAAGTTTTTCGTGCCAGCCCTCCCAGGCAGAGGTCAACCCCAGAAAGTGCTGCATCTTACAGTGGTTTTCTGAAATGTCTAAGGAGAGGGAAAACTAAGCAACTCATATGCAAACTGCATTCAGACTGTGAACATCTGCCCCCAGATCTACTGCACCTCCTCACATGCTGAGTATGACTGGATGAAGATTGTGCCCATGAACCTTTCAAAATTTGCTGCAACAGTGCATACCCTTCTTCTGTCTCATTGATAATGTCACAGATCTCCATGTTAAGTGTCCAGTCTTCACTCTGCAGGGAGCCATCTGTGGCCTTTTCTGTAAAGTAAAGAAAAATAAATCTTTTCACATCTTCCTGATTAGGTGTTATACTTCAATCCATCTTCAGTTACTCTGAGCTGAAACCATCCAGTAAAAGAAAGACAGAAAAAAGAAAAATAAGTCCCCACTGACTGCAGGCAATGTCAAACCTTCCCTCCTGGTTTCAGGGATCAGCACAGAGGTTTCCAGACAGAATCAATTATCCCTCAAGCTCACTACCTTCAGCCCACATAGACGGGCTGCTCTTCAAAGACTCCTGAACTCCTGGGAGAGTTGGAAAATGTCAGCTAATTCCAATTTAAACTTCTCAGATGCTGCATTATTGGCAAGTTATGAGGTCAGAAAATCTCCCCAAAATCAACATGACCTCCTCCCTGTTTTAGTAGAGAATACCTCTACAGAAATTGAAGGAGAAAAGATAGCAGCTTGGAGACAGAATTCAAGGAAGTCCAGAATTTCATAGAATCATAGAATAGTTTGAGTTGGAAGGAACCTTAAAGACCAATTTCAGCATGAAAAGAACCACCAGTACATGAAAACATTTAGCCCATGACAGTTCAGGTCACAATATCATTCATGGGCACCCCTTCTTTTACAGGACTCTTCCTCCTGTACCACAGTCCCTCAACATCTGCTTGCCAGAGGGCTGGGCAGCACTTCCCTCTGTCCCATGCCATGTCCCCAATCTCTTCTCCATGCTGGGGCTACGTACACATCTCCCAAGCACAACCTGCCATCCTCCTGACTCCAAATGCTCCCTCACTATTCACGTGGCAGGGAAGTCCCTCCAGCATCAGCCTAACATGAAGGATGACCTATAGCCAGTGACAGTGGCAGATGCCAACTGTTGGCAGTTCAATTTATAGGCATCTGCAAGAGTAGCATAACCATAACTTCAAGTAATCAGTTGACAAGAACTATTTCCTCCTTGGGATTTCCTCCTAAAATCAATATAGTTTTGTCTAGTGGTGCCTAGATCATCCCCTGAATTTGTCACACTTCTCACTCGCAGCACTGAAACCTTCTCTGTGTTACATGAACATCCAGAAATGCTACTGAGTTGAAGGTAAAGCTTGTGGCCAGAGAGACCTAAAGAGGGGGATCTCTGAGGTGAACACAATCTTCTCCTCCAAATTAGTCTAGGTTTTTCTACAGATCCCTGGCAACCAATGTTGGAAGGCAAACAGGATAAAAAAAGAAAGCATTTTTAAAACGCAAAATAAAGCAAGAAAGAAATGACACTTAAACATTTTAAAGCAGAAACAAAAACACAGGTACCATCTTCTCCAGCTCTCCTTCTGGCTTTACATCAGACCCCAATCTGTCCTCCAGAACAAGGCAGATTTTGTTTGAGAACACCAGGCTCCAAGGACTTCACACATCTCTCTCTCTGTTTACCAATGACGTTTCTCCCATTAACATTTCTATCGCTGTGACTGAGGATACAGATGCCCACAGGCCATAATTATGGGCCGTTATTTGGAGAAAGACAAAGTGTCTGGTCATCCAAGTTTCAGTGACTTGTCTGCACCAGGAATCATGGCTAAAGCAGCTCCAGCAAGGACAGTAATTACAGGAATCTGAGACAAACCTGACAGCTACCCAAAAAGTGAAACAGAGAATGCTGAAAAGCAGCCATCTACCTCCAAAAAAAAAAAAAGAGGACACCCACCATGGCTTCACCCACCAGGGAGGAACGAGAAGCCACAAAACTCCCAGCTGTGCATCTTCACCTCTGGGACTTTTTCAGGATCACCAAGTCCAACTCCTGTCCCTGTGCAGGGCACCCCAAGAATCACACCGTGAGATCATCATCCAAACGCTCTTGAACTCAGGCAGGTTTGGTGCTGTGACCACTTCCCTGGGGAGCTTGTTCTGGTGCCCAAACACCCTCTGGGTGAAAAACCTTTTCCTGATATCTAACCTAAACCTCCCCTGATCCAGCTTCCTGCCATTTCCAAAGCTGCAAAGGATTTATAAGCGCAGTGCTGCAAAATCAGAGATTACACCTTAAATAGAGGGTATTCCTTAAGCTGGGCATATGATTTGTTCTCTTAATCTAAAAGCATATTAACAAGTTTGTGTGTTCTTGACAGCATTTGGCATCAGGCAGCGACTTAGCAATATCCCTACTCTGGTCCTGCTGTTGATTTTTATAAATGCAGGTGGGAAATGCTGATCCCACACAAAACTGTGCTAGCAGCCAATTCATTCACTGGTCTTGTAAGAGCCATTTAGTTAAGGTTTATCCACAGCTAACAACTGTGACAGAGTGAAGAGCTGCTGCTGCAGCACCACATGGAGGGTGGCACAGGAACACTTGTCTGGGGTCCCCAATAACCTCATTCGTATTTCCCTTCACTAGGGAAAACAAAATCCCTTTTCCCTCAGAAAGTTTGGTTACTGCCTTTTTATTTTCACATTTCTGTTCTTTAGTTGGAGCAATATGTGGCTGAGACTGTGTGGGTTTAAGACGTAGCAGTTGTCTTTTTGAGAATTAGTTCTCTTCCCCCTGGGTAATTTTTAATTCGAATAAGAATCAGAAGCTCATTTTAGTCTCTTCTTCAGTGACAGAGCACACGGGCTCTTCTCATCTGTATTCGTTTGTCCTTTGTAGGGTGTGTGACCCAGATTTGCTGCTGCACTGCTCTCTCAACTCTTACAAAGGAGTTAACTGACTGCAGGGAAGGGGTGAGGGTTGCTGTGTGATTTGTTTGAGGAGCAGTACTACCCTGCAAGGAATGGAAAGCCTGTAGAGCTCTTCCAGAACCAACACGCAGCAGGTTGTAGCTCTGGGTTTCTGGTGAAACAGCTCTGCCTGCACTCAGCTGTAAGAGAATCCCTGCCCAACACATCCAAAATGCAGTAAATTAAAAATACTCCATAACCTGCCCAGGGTTTAACGGACGCTTTGGAAGCATTTCTCTGAGGCTCCTCCTCAAACAGCAAATAGGTACCACTGACAAGATGAAACAGATTTTGGAAGACATTCACAGCACTGCAAAAGAACAGCATGCAAATAATGCAAATACCCTTTTAAAAAGTCACCAGTTCCTCCATCTCTTTCAGCCTCATTAAAAGGCATCTAAATGGCACTAGTTCACGCAGGGCCCTGGAACACGACCAAAAGATTTCAGGGTGATACACAGAATGTTAAATCAGACAAGGAAAAAGGCAACGAGGAGGAGAACCTCCTGCCCCTCCCTGAACTGAAGAGTTTATGGTATAGTTTAATTGGGTAACAAAAGGGCTGGCAGCTCCCAGCCTGGGTGCCAGGGGTGCCTTGCACAGCTTCTGACCCCAGTGCTGTCTTATTGCCAAGTTCCTCCCGGCAGCAGGAGCAGGAGTCAGTGTCTCACACAGAGACCTGACACCACCAGCGAGATTATCAGAAAGTCTCTCTCAGAAACAAGATGCTATCGGTCCCCACCACGTTTCCCAAATTAAAGCATAAATGTTCTGGTAGAAAGAAAGACAATCTGGCACTCCATGCCTGACACACTGCAGACCTTGGACACTGCACATGCACACGCAAGCATTAGCTTATCTCTACCCTGCAAGGAAAAGGAGAAAAAATTGTCCTATTTTTTCATTCACACCTTCCCTCTGAGATCTGGCTCTTGTGGTCGTATTTCCACACTCTGATAAATGGCAAGCTCAGTAGTTCCCTGCTCACAAGGAAGCCCTGTACACTCTGTGGCATTCAGAAGGCACTGATCAGTAGTGTAAAGTTTTGAGTGTAAGAAGTCTGGGTGCACACAGCCTCCCAGCCAAGCCTCTTCCCAAGCAACCTGCTCCACCTGACAGATGTCACCACAAGGAAATCCAATCAGAAATACCCGTGTAACCACCACCTAATTAACAGGACTTGAATGCTCTTTTAAATGCAGGGGAAAACCAGATGCACTTTTATAACCCACCTTGAACCCAGCTCAAAAGTCACCTAAGAAGGAAACGCTGGCACTGGTTGTCCTCGAGAAGCCACTCTTCCAGCCCTTTCCAGTCCATACAATTTTTGCTTCAAAGTTACAGTTCTGCACTGATGACACTCTTAAAATTTGACTTTGTTCACATACAGACGAGATAAAGCAGAACTCCTTGCTCTTCCCCACTTCCCTCTTCCACTGTTCCTCTCTGACCATAATACTGAACCTGCCAATGGAGATGGCCTGAAGATTTCCACGAGGATTGTGTCTGCACAAGTTGCAGTCTGGATGCTATTTCACTCACAAGCTAGATGCACGTTTATACAGCCAAGACTGAAGAACTGACTGCTGGAAGCACTGAGAACAGCCACCCTACCTGAATGATGACAGGGTAAAAATCTCCCCAAAAGGTCTGTCTGTAGGTACCATTAAGTGCTTGTGGTGCTGCATCATGTTCTTGGAAGAAAATGCAAAAGGGGATGGTAAATGTTGCCCTAGCTAGAAATCCCATTAAATGAAAATGGGAGAATGGTGCTGTTTTCTGCCTGAATACCAGAACCTCATGAATTAGCAGATCTTTCTGTTCAGAGATATCAGTGTTCTCTCTTGGGGCCTCTCCAGACATTGCTTCAGAGACTCTTGATTCATACGTTTGGGAAGAATTATGCATGAAAAATCACCTCTGTTTAGGCAAGAAGCATGCACACCAATGCACTGCATTAGAGAGAGATCCAAAGCAAGAAAGTCCCAATTCCAAATTTCTCCCCTCCAACAGCCTTTCGTGTTCAAGCAGCAGCAAACATCTTTTTTTTTTTTTTTTTTTGGCTTGGAAGTTCAGAAGATTGGGGATCTTAGATCTTTGTCTTGCCTCTTAACAGTCCACCTGCCTACCAGCTGTGCTCCAAGATTGAAATTAGCAAATCAAACAGTCAGCTGTGTTATATTTCACTCTGCATAATATGTGACAGGGAACAGAAGGAGCCATAGAAAAAGGCTTTTTCTTCCATCCTACTGGTCCCCCCCCTTCGGGCCAGTGGAGCTCTCTCAGGAGCAGGGGCTATCAGCTGAGGTCAGATGCAAAATGCTTTTATAGAATGGACAAAGGTCCTTCAGGGGGGTGAGAAAAAAAAGAGAGTTTTGCAAGGCAATGCAAAAGGCACAAGATAGCTCACAGGGGAAGATAAGCTACTGAATGAGACGATAACATCTCTCCTCTGAGCTGTAGCTCATAGAATTGTTTTGCTTTAAAGCACCATTACGTTTTGTGGCTGCAGTTGTCTCTCTTGGATTCAACAAATCATCAATGACCTGTATGGCACCGCCAATAAGACCCGGGGAAAGACCACACAGAGGCCATGGAAACAGATTTCAGCTGTCCAAGCAAAGTGAAGATAAAACTAAAGACCCTCAGCATTCCCATAGCTGCTGAGTTCAAGACATCTCACTTGGAAGACAGAGATACACTAGTAAAACACACTTGGATACTCCTGGACCTATTTTTGCTTTCTCTGTATTTACTTTTAGCAAGACAGTCACGGACACTTAGACATTATGGTGGCCAACAGGAGCTTTTTTCCTTTCTATCAAAACACTGCTATTAAAAAAGAAATTTGACTCATTCAAAATTCAAGATCAAAACTCAACTCTGAAGTGACTTAACTCACAAAAACCCTGCCAGTTTCTTTGTTGGAAAGCACAGCTCCAATAGCATTTTTCAATTAGCCACCTCACTGCTCCAAGTCCTTTTTCTACATTCCTTATTTCACACTGCTCTGAAAACGCTGAGCTTCACACTTCCAAAGAAAAAGCCAGTCAGCTAGAACAAACGGGCTCAGCCTGAACTGCAGGGCATTACAGCAAAACGTGATCTGGGTTCTAGTGCTGCAGCACTGGTCATCAACTTTGACCGCTGTGATTTTTCAATTGATTTCAGCTATGCTTACATCGAAACGCTCTGGGATGAAGTCATCTATCCTCCCCTCGTTGTTTTGCAAAAGTTTCTGCTGCTGAATAAATGAATCATCAGTTTGTAATGTCCACGTTACAGTCAAATAATGAGAGAAGCTGTGGACATGCACGTGAGCAACCACAATGAGTACTTAGCTTGAATGCTGTTTGAAGGCACAGCAGTAAACTGGGAACTGTCATGATCTCCAGGCAACTTTCATAACTTTGAGGGTTTCTTGTTTTTGAAGCTGCTGCCCAAATGCCAAACTTCTTCAAACATGCCTTCCAGATCACACTTACCTGCAACCATGAATATGTAATATGCAATTATTGTGCCTTTTTAAAGACCACGTGGTATTCACAGTTATGCTACAGCATTCCTGTGATTTAAATAAGCCACAGAAAAGACATCACCCAACATCTTCCACAAATTCAGCCTCTCAGGAGCAGGAAACCACAGCTGATTAACTGAGCATAGCTGTGCAGTGGTTTCAGAAGCAGAGCAAGCCGAGTGGATTAATACATATTAAACAAATATGAACACGTACAACAAAGAAGATTTTTGTTTCATACTCAGCTCAGAGCTTCACCTGAACAAAAAGAAAACCAAAACAGAATCCTTACAATAATATCAGAGTAGGCAAGGGAGTGTACCAGCCTTACTGACTCGGTTTATCACATCTCAGAGGTTGTGATGCATTTGTGGGTTGTAAAAGCAGCCAGACCTTCCAGTACTAAGCTCTTGTCCTGCACAGACACTGCCTGACAGGGTAACCTAGTCCAGGCAGTTTCTGTACTCAGGTGTCATTCATCTCAAGCACAAATGACAGTTTAGTCATAGTCCTTAAAAGCATTTGGAACCTGGATCCCAAGCAGAATGGTGTGTTTCTGTACAATAAAGACTTTTGTTATCAATCTTCTCACTGAAGTTCCCCCCTCAGCAGAAATTGTTGCTGCTGACAGCATGCTCCACTGAATGACATGTGTACATAAGTTGCTCTCTTTCAAAGCAGGTGGCAGAAAGAGCCGACTGCTTCTTCACAACACAGTGAAATCCCTCCGACTTCCTCATTTTATTCAGCTTTAAAAAAAACCAATTAGAACTTCCTCCTGTGTACTGCACACTAATAGAGCTAACGTGTTGACCCGTGTACTGTAAATAGCTGTCCTTCACAGCTAGGTCACACAGCAGCAGCTCCCAGCTGATCAAGCCATTTGCATGATTTGGAGGCACTTTTCCCTAAAAACTCTGCCTGCACCGCATGTTTCTTCACCTCCTTCCTCCCTGACCTTGGTCAGATTCCCCCCTCCCTCCACAACATTCAAAGGTTGGTGCTTCTCGACGATTGACAAACACGGACCCGCTCACGTCAGAGATCAATACGCTAAAGCCTTCCATCAGAGATGTCAAAGCAGTTTTAAAATATACGTCCTGTATTAATGGATTTCAATGGATTTGAATCGAGATGTTTACTGTGTGATTTACTGTAAGGGAGCCACGGATCAATGTTCCTTTATGACATGTCACATCTCATGACAGACTGTCCCCTCGGACCCCGGCCTGGGTGCAGATGATGGCTCACCACTTCACAAACATCTGTGATCTATTGGGCAACAATTCCAGTGGCCTAATATTATCACACTCTGAGTGTCCATCCTTCTTCCCTAGATGAGAGGCACGAAAGCATAAATTAAAACCTTCCAGGTGACAAAGTGTTCTCCCTTCGGATTTGCCTTTTCTGAATTAGCCTGCAACTGCTACCACTTGTCCACAGGACTCTGGAGGGGAGAATTTATCAGCACAGAGCTGTTTAAACAGGTCACTGCATTGGGATGGTCACCCAAACCTCCTCCTCTGACCACAGTAAGGAAGCTGGTGCTGTACACCAAATCACACTGACATTTAATCATTTGGACTGTAGCCTACTACTCGCCAAAGAGTTTTTATACTGCTTTAGTTTCTCCAAGGAATTTGGATGACTGGAGGGGGCTGCCTTGTTCCTTAACTGGGGCTACCAGTTCCTTAACTGAGAAGGCTCAGGTATTAAAATGTGGACCTACTGGATGAATAATGCCTGTTCAACAACACTACAAATTTTCTTACTAGCTGAGTCTTTGGCTATCCTCCACCCAAAAAAAAGCCCAAAAAACAAACCCAGACAAAGAAACCAATCAAAGAATCTGAAAAAAGTCTATTTCTGAAAACCACTGAGTAGCTGAGAAACTTTTCTCACCAGAATGTCAACTGACAACCCCAATATTCCCAAAAAGCTCTTAAACAACTAATACATATATATTCATTTGTCCTAATGCCACAAAAACAACTGCTAAAAAAAAAAAAGAGAGCAGGCTCCATTCATTTTATCAGTCTTAACTTACAAATTTGAGGGAAGGGGCAGCTGAAAGTAGGGATTTATTCCTCAGCTTCTTGGTTAACAAGTATGCCTACAGGCTCTGCTACACTGGGGCCGTGGTTTGTAAGAGCCACACCAGACACCAGTAGGACAGTTCTTTAAATAAACTGTTTTTAAATTGCTTTTTAAAACATTCCCCCCAAAATGCAGAAAAACCATACCACGATACAAAGCAGAATAATGTATTTGACCAGTCAGATACTACCAGGAGGTAAGAGGCAGAGAGAAAGAGAGAGGGAGGAATATTCTCTGCATCCAGGTGCAGCTTTACCACCCAGAACTGCAGGCAGAGCAGAATGACAATTTGATATCCTGAATGCACAAAATGTTGCAAGCACCATCAAGAGCAAGAAATTGTCCTGATCTGTGACTAGCTGCCCCGTTCAGGACTTCAACAGCATCCAGTAATGACAGGCAAGAATGAAAAAATGTCTTTATGAAAAGTTATGGATGATCAGTGTGTCAGTGAGTTATATTTGAAATCTATCAGCTCTTGATGGCTAATTTTGTACTACATGAGTAAAGCAAGTTCTAATAACTCACTTGGGACTTCACTCCAGTACTTACAAGCTACGTGCTTTTCATATTCATAAAACAAAACTAATTGCCTTTCATGGATGAAATGTTCTAAGAATTTTTAATCCACGTCAGCTGCAAACTCTAAAAATCCATTCCCATATATTTAAAACTCCTCCTCCCACTCACTCACTTGTAACATGTTTGCTGCAAACAAACTACGAGGCAAAGATAATCCATCAGACTCCTACATTAGTATCATTTATATTATTTTTTTACAGGTTACTCCTAAAGTCAATAATCCCCATTTTCACATGCTTAAACTGAAAACACTAATTACATTTAACGAGAGGGGAAAAAAGGCAAAATCTTTCATTGGTACCAAGAAAGCAGTTACAAGAACAAGTTTCCTCCTTGGCTGCAGCAGATTTTTAAGTAAACATTAATACATGGTAATGGTGACACGAATGAAATTGAACATCTCTTCCAGAAGGCAATTTCCCCTGCATGTTCCCACACCCAGCTCTCCTCCCTGTCTACAGCTACAAAGCTGAGAACTGTGTCCTCTGGAAAACCAGGATTATCCTGCATGGAGAAGTGAACTAGGCAGTGAGGAGCCTGCAGGGTCTGAGGGCTGACAGCTCCTGTTTGCTCCTGTGAAATGCTTCGGTTTGCTGTTGAGTTTTGCAGCCCGGCCTCCCCCTGCTCCACAAGGTGACAGCAGACCCGTGCGACAGGCAGGTCGCTCCCAGCCCGCTCAAATTCTCCAGTATCTCCACAGCCCAAAGATCAGTGTCTGGGATACACTAAGAGTTTTCACCACGGGAAGCCAGGAGGGCTGGCTCCTGCTCCACTGGGTAACAGGGATCACTTTTGCCAACGCTGCTGTCATTGAGGGGCTCCACTGCCAGCTGCCCCTTCCAACAAGCCAAGCTGGCTCTGCCTGCAAGAGCTGAGTGACTAAACACTTCCAAACGATCTTCTTGGGAAACCCGAGTGCAGATCAGGCACCAACAATAACAAGATACACGTGTGCAATTCCATATTGTACTCAGAATACTGAGTACATGTCCTGAGAAGCGCAGATTTGTTGGTCTCTAATAACCCTACCAAAATTCTGCTCCATTTCTACAGCCCTGTTTCTCATGTGCCACTGCTGCAGATAAGCCTGAAAAAGACTGATGAATAGTAAACACCAGAAGTTTAGATGAAATATGCAAATGCCCATTTCTGAGACTGTCATTTTAATTCTCCCCTAAGTCCCCATTCACTGACTTGTGTTTTCCAGTCATAAAACTTTGTCAATTCTTCAGGTCAGGAACTGCCCCAATACATTCCACACTCCACTGCAATTGCCTGTATTACATGAAACTATTAGCATGGTAAAATCAGAAACAATGCAAATGTGTCAGGGGAATGCAGCATACTTCTGGAAAATAGCTATATTGGTCCTTGGACAGTTAAAATTCTAACTAGAACACAGATTTGGAGCATAGCATATAAACAGCTTGGCTTATTTACCATGTGCAGCAGGGGAGCAAATCCTTGCAGATGAAAAGGGCTGATCTAGTGCTCTCTGAGAACTGCAGAGCGTGGACAGGAAGGTAACTTTCCCCATGTGAACACATATGATCTTCTGGAATCTGCAGAGAACCAGCTCTCCAGTCTTTGCTGCTTCCAGCTTATTCATCAACAACACAAGAGATCACAGAATCGTTCTGGTTGGAAAAGACCTTTAAGATAATGAAGTCCAACCATAACCTAACTCTACTAACCACAGACGTCACGGGACACCAAATACAAAACCTACAGAAGCCCTTTTGGCAGTGTGACACTGACATAAGTTAGTGACACTGATACATGTTAGAGTCACTGCTCCTGTTTGGGAAAGCACTGACTCCCAGCAATGGCCCTATCCTGCCCACATTCAGTGGTGGCCAGCTCAAGGACTGGGCAGTGCCAGGTTAATGGTTGGACTTGATCTTAAAGTTTTTTTCTGACCAAAACAATTCAATGCCTGAGCTTCACCAGCTCCAGCTGAGGTCAGCCTCTCTGGGACATTCCCTTCTGTTTCTGGGTGAATCAGGACTTTCTCAACTTCTTTTACCTCCATGTACCCTGTGCACGTCCTTCCCCTGAGCCCAGCAGCAGCTTCCTAAGCAACCAACAGCAGAATAATGATGGATTTTATGAAAGAGTGCCCTTTAGAGGTGTAAAGCTTGCCTGAGCCAGGCTGTACCATTTCCACTCTCTCCTGATGATCATCAGCAGCCCGGAGATGAAGCCAGTGTGCAAACCAAGGATGGCTTTAAGGGATGCTACACATGAAATACCTCATTAGCTGCAGCAAGACTCCAGGCTAATACCTTTTAAGGAACCTGGTTGGAAGAGGGGTTTTTCATTAGTCCCTGGCTATGCCAAGTCATTGGCATCGATGGGGATTTTAAAGGCAGTTTTAATTATAGTAGGTAAAACCCACACACGATCAAGCTGCAGTGTCAGAAAACTGAACACTGACCCATTTGGGTTGTTTGCTGAACTTTAATCACTTTCCAAGTCTGACAGCTGCTCAAACTTAATTGCTCATTATGCTTGTAAATAAAAACTGATCTCACTCTCTGATTAGCCAACCATCTTGTAGTTGCCATAACAACTTCTTGTCTAATAAGTGATTTCAGATTTACCATTATTTGTACTAGCAGAAAATTTCACAAAGGTCTGAAATGGCTCTTTTCACTGAAATACCCTTCTAATTAGAGGGACTGAAAATCAGTACAGAAAGGGCAGCTCAAAGATAATGAAAAAACAAGCTATTTACTACAACAGCTTAAACATGAGATAAGGGTACCCCAAAAACCAGAGAGATGCCAGGTCCTGCTTAACCCTTACCTGTCACCATCAAGTCATCTTATCATTCCTATATCCCATAGAAATTGCTCAGGGAAATGCTAGAAAGGATTCAGGTAATAACTGGCCATAATGTGGAGACTGATTTCAAGATTCCCTCCAGATGAAACATTCCAATAAAGTTTGCATATTTTCTCTCCTAATCTTGAATTGGAGACTGATTAAGTGGTCAAATTCCTTAACACTCTGTTAATGGATCTCAGCACTTTTTGGTGAGCACTGAGGATTTGAGGAACTGAGTTGTATCAGGAATAGTGTGGCCAGCAGGAGCAGGGATGTGATTCTCCCCCTGTACTCAGCACTGGTGAGGCCTCACCTCGAGTCCTGTGTGCAGCTCTGGGCCCCTCACTTCAAGAAGGACATTGAGGTGCTGGAGCAGGTCCAGAGGAGAGCAACAAGGCTGGTGAAAGGACTAGAGGGAAAGTCTTACAGGGAGAGGCTGAGGGAGCTGGGGTTGTTTAGCCTGGAGGAGACTCAGGGGGGACCTTATCACTCTCTTCAACTACCTGAAAGGAGGTTGTAGTCAGGTGGGGGTTGGGCTCTTCTCCCAGGCAACTAGTGACAGGACAAGAGGGCACAGCCTGAAGCTGCTCCAAGGGAGGTTTAGGTTGGGTATTAGGAAGCACTTCCTCACGGAGAGGGTGATTAGACATTGGAATAGACTTCCCAGGGAAGTGGTGGAGGCACCATCCCTGGATATGTTCAAGGCAAGGCTGGATGTGGCACTTAGTGCCATGGTCTAGATGGTGTGGTGGTGTTGGTCATAGGCTGGTCTTGATGATCTTCAAGGTCTTTTCCAGCCTTGGTAATTCTGTGATTCTTGCAGGGGATGTATCCCACCAAAATACAGAGGATGCAACACATCCAAGTCAACAATATCCTCAACATTCCTGACCACTTCTGGGATGTAACAAAGCCTTTCTTAACTTAAGAATAAGAAATCAATGCTCTGCAAAGTTCTTGGGGTTCAAACACAGTTTCTGACACCAATCTGTGCCTTCACTTTGTGTACATTTTCTTTGATCTGAATTTGAACAAAGAATTTCTTCCTACAGTAATCTAACACAGAAGGCTTCTGAGGACCAGCTGGGGAACAGACTGGCTTAATTTCAAAGAACAAGCAGGCTTACAAACCACTCAACAGGTTTCTCCTGAGTATCTTCTCATTTTTGAGTCTCCTGATGCTCTCTGAGACTACGTGGCAAACACTGAGCTGCCAAAAGGTTTCTGTCAACTGAGAGATACAGCAGCAGGAGTCAATAGCCTACACTGAGCAGTGCCAGGAATTGCCCAAACACAGACATGGTATATATGTGCATAGACTTATTTTCTTCCCTAATCCTTGATTTTGAAATTAGTTATTACATTACTGTGTAATTCTGGCAGGCACAGAACAATCATAGATTGTGTATTTAAATTTAAAGACAGTGCAGCCAATAACAGAACCCCATAGAACCAGAGAATTCCAGACTGGTTTGGGTTGGAAGATCAAAAGATCAACTAGTTCCAACTCCCCTGCATGGGCAGGGACACTTCCAACTAGACCAGGTCCTTGCAAACTCCATCCAACCTGGCCTTGGACACTTCCAGGGATCAGGCAGCCACAACTTCTCTGGGCAACATAGGCCAGTGTCTCCCACCTTCTCAGGAATGCATTTCTTCCTAATGCCTAACCTAAATTTACCCTCTTCCAGTCTGAAACCCTTACTCCTCATCCTATCACTACATACCCTTGTAAAAAGTCCTTCTCTGCTTTTCCTGTACGTACCATTCAGGGACTGGTTGAGTTTATCTGCATCTGGCCTTCTTGAGCAATGGGAACAGTGCCCACAGATTGGAAGATCTGGCTCCATGAGTTAGGTAGAGACATGTTTACCTGTAGGTAAGGACCTGCTCCTAAGGGAAGAGAGATCAGGCTCTAGCAGAGCCTTTAGACCAGTGTCACTTGTGTTCAAGAATCATCAGGTTTAGATGAGCCCTTTTCCATTGACAATAACTAAAACAAACGAGGAAAGCAACCAGGAAGAACCGTCAGAGAATGACTAAGTAAATACAGAAGATAAGGCCTGTCTATCATAGACAGGATTTTTACACTCAGCAACAAGTTTTTTACATAGAAAACTAACGATTCCCCAAATGAGAAAATGGAAAACTGGTTCTGGATGATCTGTGCAGAGTCATCCTATGGAGGAAAACGGTGGCTGGCCTTCCCGGGCACCTCCTCAGTTCTCAGGGCTCCTGCAATGCTTCTTTCTCCCATGTGTTCTCCAAACGTTTATGCTTTATATTGCCTATAGATTGCACAGCTTTTGAGCCTAAAACACAAAGTGTGAGATGACTCACTCAGAGACAAATATGAAATACCAGATGAGGAAGGAAATTGCCAGGCCAATGCTGAAGAGCACCAGCCCTGCATGGTCATTTCCCATGGAGGATCATCTCGCCAAAGCTTCTGCAAAAATTGCTGCTGTTCCTCCAGTGACCATCACCACCAAGGATGCTGCCAAATGCCTTGGTCACTTTCACAGAATGCTTAATTAAAACCTCAACATCGTTTATGGAATCAAAAGAAACCCTGGCTACTTTAAAACTGTTCTTAATTCAACTAAGGAAAACATCCGATACTTTTTTTTTGGTGAATCCTAGTTTGGATGAAATACAAAATCATTTGGAAGGGTCTGTGGGGATTTTCTAACTGTTTTTTTTAGTCAAGCATAATTTAAAGATGCAGTTTAAAAAAAAATCTGCTGAGTACATGAACGGAGCAGCACCAAAATGGGAACGAGCTGTCCTCACACTGCAACCTCTCACATGTAGATTTATACTAGAAGCATATGGAATGTACATCTAAACATACTGTGCTGGAAGAGATAAAACTGCACTACTCAAAAATACATGCTATAATACCTTCATGAACTACAATCTCTTTTTGTGCCTATAAAATAAATCCAGTCTTAGAAACCTAGTATTAAATGGTATTACACTAATTATCCAGTTTCACGTAGGTATGTAGTTTCCCCGAGTTGCCAGTTCATGACTCAGTATTTATTTGCTCCTCTAAAAGCAAAGATAACTATTTTCATATTTCATGGAGATTTTCCTTACAACATAATCCATTGTCATGAAGTGAAAGCGGATCCAAATAATCTTATAAAACTGAAAGCACTTTATCAGACTCTCTTTTGCATGACTAGCACAATTCCATGTGAAGAGTGGGGGGCTGGATTTTTAACAACTCACCAGCTACAGGAATACCTATAAAAGTATTAAACTCTGAGGAGAGTATTTCTTGTGCCCTCTTCACTGCAGGCAAAGACAAAATTCATCTTTTTGATCCAGCATCTACTGTGGGCATCTGATAGCAAGGAAAGTTACTGTTAACCTTGTCCTGGAAAAAACTTCCCTTAGAGGAGGGCACAACACTTCAGTGGTTACAGGTAAATGCAAAGGGCTTTTTATTTTATTAACACAATGAATGAAAGGAGAGATGATTCATCCCCCACCAGCATGCTGCAAACATGGCATGTTATTGGTACCAGACCCTAAGGTTATGGTGTGCACTTTAAACACTGACTGGTGGCGTTGGGAAAAAGGTTTGTCTTTAAAATAAATGTTTTCCTTACAGCACAGCAAAGTAGTAAGTTTAGTCTGACAATTGTGCATGTGGACAAGAAAGCCTAGATTAATTCCTCCTGCAGGATTACCGTGGGCTGCTTGCTGCAATACATCTCTCTACTCCTGCACGGAGCCATCAACTCATTCATTTAGGAGCCACGTTTTTGCCAAGAATCATAAAAAATCTTAAATTATAAGAAAACTGAAGAAAGGTCTGAAGTGCTTCTTAGGGGAAAGGAAAATAAAAAAGGTGTTTATACATCCCCCAAGCTGAGGTATTTTCTCATTAGAAAAAATAAAAGAGAGAGGGGAACAAAACAGCAACTATGGAAAGAGACTCTGTCCACCATATTTATTACCAATTTAACAGCCTTAAATGGAAACTGCAAGTGCTTTGATAAAAATCAATTGAAAAGCTGTCTGCCTCACTGCTGCTTCAATAAAGCCCCTCTGTATCTTTTGCTGAAACCTTGTTTTTTTTAAGCCTCCTTAAACAATACTCTGTATTAAATCACCACATTCTGCCTCCTCCAAAAACAGGCTCAAAATGCCCAGACCAGCCCCTCCCATTCAAACCTCCCTTCATCTACAGTGACCAGGGATGCAAACCAGCACCCTTTGCTCAACCCCCCCCCGACCCCTGCTTATGCAGGACACCTTAATTTCTACTAGATTGTTAAAAATTAACTTCCAGGTCTCTCTGCATTTAACTCAGGTGCTGGACCTCTCTCCTCGGAGGCCTTTGGCTCTGAGACAAGAACAGCTGACTCCAGCAGCTCACACCACAGCCCTGACCAGAGCTCTCACCAAAATGGACCTCAAGGCTCCCATCCATCACCCCACCAGGACACCTCACTGCCCCAACTCGACCCTTTGCACCTGAGGGAGCTGGGGGGGAGGGAAGGGGGGGCAGCAGGAAGACTTGGTTTAGATTCAAACAAATAAACGCTCTCCTGAAGCCTTCACAAAGTCTCCAGAGTAAAAAACAAATACTACAGAAGGTAACTGGGTTTCCTGTGTCCTCATGTGGAAGCCATATGGCCTCCATCAAATAAGCAGAATGAGGAAGAAAAAAAAAAAAAGCCTCTGGTGCTCCACATTCCTGTAATTCAATCAGCTTTAATCACCTAAGATTCTTTCGCTAACCTACAGTAAGGGTATTTGTTCTAATAACCTTGAATAGAGTGGTGACACTTTAAAGATGGTTCCCTTGAACAAAGAAAGATAAAACCACAATTTATGGCAGGATGTGGAATCTCAAGGCAAATTCCCACTACTGTAAATTGCAGCTCTTCCCCCGCGCCAGCCCCTCTCCCGACAGCAAGCAGTCTGTCTTCCCCACTTTACTACACACCTTCTTGTCCTCTTCCTCCTCCCTGGTCAGGAGTAATCTTCAAACCAGTCCTCCTGTAAGGAGGTCTATTGTATTTCCAGTACTCACTGGAATAAATAAACATTTCAATCATAAGAACAGGGCCCAACACCCAGTGCCACAAAGGCTCCTGTCAGCCTCAAAACCCTCAGCACCCAATTCCACCCCCTAGACCCTCGCCAGCTTTCACAGAAAACCTTCCCAGGGCTGGTGGCACGACCACCCTTCAGCTGGCCAGTGCCACGCAGCACAGGCTGTAGCAAAAGCTCCAGTGCCACCTGAGGCTCCTCATCCAGCATTGCTGCTGGATTCCCCGAGGACACAGCCCAGGAGAAAAGCACCACAGCACGTCAGCCTCCACACACAGCCCCTGCCCAGCGCTGCCCACCGACTCCAGGGACGTTGTGAAAGGGCTGAAGGAACCAGGAAGACCCTTTGTAAGGCCCACGGGATGCTGAAAAGCACCATTTGCTCACAAGGCCTTGGGGAATTAATGGATTCTGCCACATAATCCTGGGTGAGGCATTTAAAACAGCGCAATTACCTCCCTCCCTCCACTGCATCCTCCAGGTTGAAAGCAACACAGAATGAGCAAAATGCTTTTTAATTTCCAGAATCTCCTTGGAACACCAGAGCAGCTGACTGCCTTCCACACTACAGCCCTGCTGAAACCCACCTCCTCTGCTCAGGAGAGGACCTTGTTAAGGACATAAGATTAGGAGGAAATTCTTTAGTGTGAGGGTGGTGAGACACTGGCCCAGGTTGTCCAGAGAAGCTGTGGCTGCCACATCCCTGGAAGTGTTCAAGGGCAGGTTGGATGGGGTTTGGAACAACCTGGTCTAGTGGGAGGTGTCCCTGCCCATGCAGGGGGTTGGGACTAGGTGGTTTTTAAGGTCCCTTTCAACCCAAACCAGCCTGGGACTGTATGCTCTGTGCCTATGATTCATTAGCTGTGCACAGATCTGGAGAGATAAGTTATCTACTTGCCCCCCCCATGCAGAGGGGTTGGATCTAGATTATCTTTAAGGTCCCTTCCAACCCAAACTAGTCTAGGATTCTAGGATTCTATGGTAAGGACAGTTCAGTGTCCACAGGTTCAATTAAAGGATTAAAGAAAAATTAAGTGAGGTCCGTAATTAGTAGCCATGATGGTCCTTTATACGGTTGCTGTTATGTGACCGCTGGAAACTAAACAGAGGCCGCCATGTGAACCAGTCCAAAAATCAGGTAGTTTTCAGCCACGAGGAACCTGGCTGCCATCAAAACTGGCATTTCAGATGCAGGAGCTCCATCCATCTCCATTACAAATCCTCTGAGCTCATCCTAGCATTACTTTCCCACATTAAGCAAAAGAGTTAACACAAAAAGCCTGTCTGGCTGCAGACATTCTCCAGATAAAGCGAAGGAGAAAAGAGAAAATCCCTTGTATTACCCCTCTCAGTTCTCCCCAAACCTTCTCTGACATCTTTGTTCTTTCAGACCTGGCGTTTATCTGAAGACATTATCTAGCCCTAATTAAATCTTCATGTGAACCACTGCTACCTCCTGGCAGAGAACACACATCCTTGGTGAGCTGATGGACCTACATAATTTCCTGCACTTCTCCCTTCTGGTGAGCGTGAGGCCCCGCTTGAAAACATCCCAACTGAGGTTCAACACAGCATGTTTAAACAGAAATACAAAATTAGCCAGTTTCTTTTAAAGAATGAGGAGAAACGTAAGCAAAAATTCTACTCCACAAGCTCATTGGAAAAAAAAAACAACCAAACAAACAACAACAAACTGTGGAAACACTGAGCAAATAGAGTCTGAGAACAAGGCATGCTTTTGTTTTCCTGTTGTCTCAGAAGGGGATAACTGGCAGTGATAGGAGAAGCAGAAAAATGTTTCTTCCAAAATAAAATCTGCAGCTATCTCTCCCCTTCCCTGGGAATGGAAAAAAAAAAAAAAAAAAAAAAAAGAACACACATTCCTAAAGTGCAGCTGAATTTTACATTAAGGGAAGTTGCATTATAACCACTCACACACACACCTAACCCCAGCTGATGAAAGCAGCTCCCCCAGAGCTTTGTGTTCGATGGCTCCAAGTTGGCAGAATGAGCCTCTGCTCATCCAGAGACAGGGGGAATGTAAGAGGTCCAGAGTGAAAAAGGCAGAAGGCTGGAAAAGTAGATTTTACTGCTTAACCCCCCCCCCAGTGACTGTTAAGCAAGCTGCTTTAAAGCACTTACTGATGCTAAAGGGCTCAGACAATAAATAGATGAGAAATTGTTGCCTCCCCTTCCCACCACTTGCTGTGGAAGGCTTGTCCAAGCAGCACAGCAGCCAGCTTCTCCTGGCAGATGTGGTCAGATGGCCACACACAGCAAAGCAAATTCACTTCAAAATCTTGTTCAACTTTGACTGTTCTTGTTACGATCCTCCGACCCTCGGCACTTCCCTCCCTAAGCAGAAGAAATAAACACCCCAGATGGCTCCAGGCAAACAGTAAGCTGTACATACACTGAAAAAAACCCAAGAGTCCAGCCATCCCCAAAGCACAGTGCTGGTTAGGGGCCTCTTGGCTCTACAAGGGGGTGTCTCTGCACCTGTGGGTGAGGAGACCACTATAAAAACTTCTGGGGTTTGAGGCCACGACCAGATACTCTGCAGTTTTTCCACTTTAACCTTGAAAGACACAAGCCTTCCACCATTCCATAAATGAACACAGAATAACTACAGACCATACAGTTGCACATTATACTGCATGTAACCCCTAAATAAGGCATCAGAATTACTCCTGCTTATGAAACAAATGAGGGAAACCAAGAGCATGGTTTCACTGCAGAGGGATGCTTGCCCAAGTGCATTCACCTGAACAGGGACCTGAGCCAATCTCCTGTTCCTTCCCCCCAAAATGTGAGTGAGCTTGTACTTCTTCAGGGTCCAAGAGAGGCAGTGTCAGCCCAACCAGCCACAAGCACGTTATCCACCTCTGCCCAGTGGTGCCCAGGCTTTCTCCTGTGGCCCTGGCAACTCAAATCAAAACCAGACTTGCCACAGTTGAGAATCAACACATTTGTAGGAGGGAAGGAATAGACACAGCAAGCCAGGAAGGTCTTGGCTGGGCACGCAGGGAAAGCTCACTCAAAATAACCTGCCTCATGTCACCAAAGCATTAGCAAAACCACAATTCAAGCTCTGGGCTGAAAACGGAGCATGTCCTCGTATTCCTAAACCACATCACCCTCCCTGCATATGCACAGGCCCAGGGAGGTTTCAACACCTTGAGGAAAAGGTGGCTGAATGACAGGGCTGCTTTGTAACAAGGTGCTCATATGCAGGAAAAGGAATCGGGGAATTGCAACAACTTTTCTTCATCCATCAACCATCCTGAAGTGGAGTTGCTGCTTCCCCATAGCAAACAGCCTTCCCAAAGCCACCACTACCCCCACAGCCCTCTGCTGCCCACAGAGCCCTCCACAAACGCCCAGAGAACCCTGCTAAGGCCTACAGCACTCACCAACCTAAAAGCCCCACCAACCTCCAGAGCCCTCACCAACCCTGAAACCTGTGCTACCCCTAGAGGCCCTCCCATACCTCCACAGCCCCCCACCAGCCCTCACAGATACCACACCGCCTCCAGAGCCCCTCGTTAACTCTCAGAGTTTCCCGACAACACCAAAGGCCTCCATTAAGCCCCACAGACTCCCCGCTTACTAGCTCCAGACTCCTCCTCGGGACCTAACAGGCCCCTCGCAGGCCCCTCACAGCCTCCACAGCACCTCACCGACCCCCAGACCGCTCTACGGACCCTTACAGACCCTCCCCACCGCCTCCACAGCACCTCACCGACCCCGACCGCCTCCCAGGGCCTCCACAGCCCCCCGCTGCCTGGAGCCCCGCACCCTCTCCAGAGGTCCCGCTGGCTCTCCAGCTTCCCCCCAGAGCCCCCTGCACCCCCCGAGCCGCCTTACCGAGGCTCTGCCCCACCGGGGTGCTGAACGGGTTCCCCAGCAGAAACTCCATCTTGGGATGACAACAAACAGCGGCCCGGCGGCCCCCTCCCTCCCCCGCCCCGCCCTGATTGGCAGCTGCGGACACCAATCGCAGCTCGTTTTGCCGAGTGCGGCCCGCCTCTTTGCATTCGATTGGGCGGTGGTCCGAGATCCCGTGCAGTCATAGGCTAGTGAGTATGCCAATCACTGTCAAGCCAGGGGTCCGCCCCCGTGGCAGTCCCGCCCTCTCCACGCCCCCCGGTTGATGGACAGCAGGGACACCGCTACAGCCATTCTTCATTGGGCAACGGCCAAACTACTTTCTAATATTATTGGGCAAGGGAAACGTCAATCATGCGAGACTCCTCCCGCCCCGGGGGCACGGTGCCGACGCTGATTGGCTGACATGGATTTCTCGCGCTCTGATAAGCAGCCAGCCTTCCCACCCACTCCCCGACGATTGGCGGCTGAGCAAGTCACGTGGCAAACCTTAGCAACGTGCCTGGGCTTCCTTGGCAACCGGGCCGGGTACGGGAGCCGAGGCGCAGGTGGGGGCCGGGCCGGTAGCGGGGGCGCGGAGCGGGCCTGGAGCCCTGCAGGAGTGGAGGGGGTAAGAGGCCTGAGGGGCCGGGTTGGGGGGAGGAGGAGGAGGGGGGGAGGCGGCAGTCCAGCGCGGCCAGACAGGCAGAGGCCGGAGCCCCATCCTGGGCCCTGCAGGGCCGGTGGTTGTCGGGGACGTGGCGCTCCTTCCCGGGCCCGGGTCTCCGGCTGGCTCTGAGCAGCAGCTTCTTGTCTGGGTGACAGACCCACTGCCCCGACATGGCCTAAAGAGACGATGGACAAACACAAAGGAAGGGGAAAGTCTGGCAGGTCAAGGATGAATAAACCCAGACCCTGCTACTCCTCAGTCTCACTGAGCACAGCCATGGAGAGGTTTGGATTGTTAATTAAAAGCCATGACAAGGGGAAAACTGTAAACCCAGACGTTTGCCCTTCCTGTCCTCCTATGCAAAAAATCAGCAGAACTTCTTCCATGATTATAGACATTTTACACAAGCGAAAGTTTGATGATGCAGGTCCTTCATACTGACAAGAAAGCTGGAGAGGGACTTTTTAGGGACATGTAGTGACAGGACAAGGGGTAACAGTTTTAAAAGAGAGGAGATTTAGATGTGATATTAGGAAGAAATTCTTTCCTGTGATACACTATCTCACAGTGGTGAGACACTGGCCCAGGTTGCCCAGAGAAGCTGTGGCTGCCCCATCCCTGGAAGTGTTCAAGGGCAGGTTGGATGGGGCTCGGAGCAACCTGGTCTAGTGGGAGGTGTCCCTGCCCATGCAGGTGGTTGGGACTAGGTGGTTTTTAAGGTCTCTTTCAACCCAAACCAGCCTGGGACTGTATGCTCTGTGCCTATGATTCATTAGCTGTGCACAGATCTGGAAAGATAAGTTATCTCCTTGCCTCCTGGGTGACATTAGGGATATTTACATTACAAAGCCAGAAGAGAAAGTTTTACCTGACAGAAATGTCTGTTTCCCAGTTGTTTGGGTGCAGTGCTAGATATCATCTGAACTAGATGGTCTTTACTATGGATCTGCATTAATTGCATCCTTCATAAAATCACTGTTACTGTTTATAAATTTTCCTCCTTCCTCAAGTTTGTTTCCACTTTTATTATGATGTTGCTGTTGAAAATTCAGCAAACTGCTGTTGTTAAGTTTCCCAGGCTATAAGTACATGCCTCACTCTCTAAATCAAACCTGCCCATAATGAGAAACTTACCTTTTAAAAGTAGATTAAACAGCCCACAGAGCCATGAATACACCCTTGGCATGAAGGTGGGCGTCAGCAACAGGTGGTTGCTATGCAGTGGACGATTGCTGCTCAAAAGGCCTCCTTTCCTGGTCTAATTGTCTGGCCAAATCCTGACATCCTTCATGGGAAACACTCACATGTGGTGTGAAGTTGGCAGGTGATGGTGCCCAGCCATTTCACAGGTCTGGGGCTGTGCTCAGAGCCACGTTAGTGACTTTGTGATGAAAGTCAAGCCTGTCTTTGATACCAGCTGTGGGGTGTTTGATCTCCTTAATGCTCTGCTGTGCTCTTAATTCCTTGGAACTGTCACTCCCCCTCAATGAATGTTGGCAATAGTAGCCAGGCAGGGATTTTATTTCTTTTCCTCCTCTGTCCTTTCAGCCTGAGACTGACTGAAAATGAGCCAGTTACACAACAGCATCGAACCAAACGTTATTGATGACGAAATGGTTCAGAAAGCCATTGAAGAGCAGCACCCAGAGGACATCAGGAAGCTTGCCAAAAGGGATGGTATTAACTTTAAGGATGTGCCAGAGCTACAGCTTAGTTTTAGAAGTGAGTATATATACTTTTTTCTTCTTCTTCTTTTGTTAGAGAGTAATAGAATTCAGCATGAAGGGGCTAATTGGCAATTAAACAATCGTCATTAGCTTGGATTTGTTATGTGAAAAGCAACATCTGGACTTGGATTTGTAGTCCTACCTGTGTGAAGTAGTTTTAGTAGAGAGAGCCCGGTGCTTTTGCTGACGGGGTGACTTTAAGCTTTTATTATCGCTGCTGTTCTTAGTTAACGTTTATATTGTGGGGACACCTACAGGCCACCGGGCTGTTGGGCCCTTGGGTAGGAGGACAAGTCAAACCCTGGGCAGGTTCTGCCATGGCTGGTGATGATGTGAGAGCTATTTGGGAGATGATGGTGATTACAGCCCAATTTGGTGGCTTCCTCTAGTCGTCTGTAGCATTATCCCAGCTTGCTTTCTACTGTCAAAGCAGTCATAAACTTGCATTCAAAAAATGAAAAGGAAGAACATTTGGCTCAATATCTGAGTATTTGGGGCTGGGGGAGGAGGGGGTATGTCATTTAATGGGCAAAAATCTGCTTTTGATTATTCATCGTGTGCTCCAGGAAAATGATGCAATTACTGTTTAAGCTTCTTAGGACAGACCCCTGTTACCTGATCCTGCACGGATTTGTCAGCAAATACAAGACACAGCTGTGTGAATATTTTGTACATGCAATTCCTTGCTTTGCCCTGCACTCATTAATTGAGGATAGCAGCAGAGCAGCTAATGAGATCATCTGGGAAGCTGTTGCAGGGGGAAGAGAGACTGGGGAGTGAGAATGTCCTGCATTTTCTGTCACCTTGGTCCCAATGTTGTGCTTGATGGCCTGCCCTTGTGACTCTGGTTTTGGAGAAAGCTAAATGCAGGGATATTGATTAGCTCTGAACTGCAGCCTTCACACACAGAGTAGACCCCACCTTGCTCTCCTGTGATGAGAATCCCAGGAGCAGGAGAGTAATTTTCCAAAGCAGCAGCTGGCCACTGCTGGCCTGCAAATGTGGAGAGAAGCTGAGTCTCATCCCAAACCTCCTGCTTGGAGCCAGAAAGGAAAACAAAGGTCAAGTCCTCCCAGTAGTGGATTCCTAAAGCCCCTCCTGCCTGCAGGGCTGTGGTTGGCAACCTCTCAGGGGCTCCTTGCCATGGCTGAGGAGCAGTGTGTGCTGGGGCAGGACATGGAGGTTACCTGGGTTTTTTCACTGAAATCTCAGCCAGCCAGAGGACCTCTCAGCTCTCTGGAGCAGCCATCACATGCTGTTGTTATCAGCTGAAAATCACTTTGGAGGGAAGACTGGACATGTTTTCCTTGTGCAAGATAGCGTGTCCACTCAGCTGAAAGCTGTCTCACATGAAAATCAAGTCTGGTTTGTTGTTTCTTTGGCTGCTTTTCTTCCCCCCGTGGTTTTAGATATCCTGCAGATGGATAATCTGTGGCAGTTTGAGAACCTGACAAAACTGCAGCTGGACAACAACATCATTGAGAAGATCGAAGCTCTGGAGAGTCTGGTTCACCTTGTGTGGCTGGGTAAGATCCAGGCAGATGAGGCTGATGCCTTTGCAGGCACAAAGCTGCTGTCTGTGCTGAAGCCAGGATGTCACATTCCTTCTCAAACACGGCTGAGAGGAGCTTTCCCAGGGAAGGCTGTCAGCTGTCCCTGTGTTTCCTCATTTGACTGTCAAATGTCAAGATGCCTGACTATCAGAGCTGCCAACCCATCCTTGAGTGTTTCAAAACAGGTTTTAAAACGTTTGGTGGGGCAGGAACAGGAAGCTGAGTTTTCAAGGTTGTTTCCAGGGATTGTGCTCCTATTTGGAGGTGACTTTCAGCAACTCTTAGGGATACACCTCTGGGATTTAGAAGCCTGCATTCTGCTTTCAAAGGTAACGTAGGCATTTTGCAAACTAGAACCCCTTAAAGGCAATAGTACTGTTACAGCAGGGTTTGTCATTGTTGTTGTCCCAAGAAGTGCCTGTCCTTTTAGTCTCATGTGACTCCTTTTTGACTAAAACTTGGCATTCTGATAGCAGCTCCACACAGGGGTGCAGGTGTGGATGCTGGGCAGATTGGTGACTTTGCTGCTGCAGCTTCATGGCTTAGAGCATCCCCTGGGAACTGCAGCCACGTTTCTGGCTGGCAGTGTAAACATATCCTCAGCCACCCCTGAGAACAGCAAAGGGGGCTTCAGTTCCTAAGCACAGCTTGGAATGGCCAGTGGGTTCTTCTGTTTGTTCTCCTGCCCCTTCTGCTACACCAATGACTCACGTCCTTGTGAACCAGCAGCTGATCACCACCATGTGTCAGAGTGGTTGGAAGCACCCTCATGGGTTTTGTTTGCCCACAGGCCGTGGTGGTTCAGCAGCTGCTGTGTGCCTTTGCCATCCCAGGGCTGGGGTACAGGGAGCTGAGAACCTCATCAGCTGGTTTTGGGCTCCTGAATCACTTGGTACTGGCCTGAGGGCAAATGCTGGCCTTAGTCATGATGAATGTAGGTGTTAGGATAGATGTTCTGGCCAGATAAGAGGAAATTTCAAGGAGTGAAATAGCTGAAGTGAGTAACATGCCTTTGCCTACCTCCACTGGCAACAGGGAGTGTGGGACTGGCATGTGTTGGTTCCATGGGCATGACCATGACCGTGGGCATTGGTGTGGCCAGCAGGAGTCTGTGAGAAACAAGACAGATTTGTCACAGAGTCATTTAGGTTGGAAAAGCCCTTCAAGATCATAGAGTCCAACCATCAACTCAGCCATTGGGCACCTCATTACTTTACTGAAAATCCATAGGTGATAAGAAGGGGCAGAAGAGTTAGTTTCTAGAAATATTTAAAAGCCAAATTATTCTCTAAATCAAGTAATTGGAGGTAACTTGCTCCTGAATGATGATTTAATGCCAAGCCTTTCCTGTGGGACACCAAACACCCCTGAAGAAAATACTGCATGTAAACTCTTCAATCAAGAACCAGGCTAAATACAGGTTCTACAAGAAGTAATTTTACTTTTTTTTTTACTTTTGCTTGTAAAACATTTGTTTTTTATACTTTTCCCCAGACTTGTCCTTCAACAACATTGAAGTAATTGAGGGCCTGGACACCCTTGTCAAGCTGCAGGACCTCAGCCTCTACAACAACAGAATATCTAAAATTGAGCACATGGACACATTGCAAGAGCTGCAGATTTTCTCCATTGGGAAGAACAACCTGACTGCTCTGGAAGATGTGAGTGCTCCCAGACCTTGCAAGTGTTCCCTGTCAAAGGATCAAATATTCTAAAACTGACATTGACCAATGTGTCCCAGCCCCTCCTAGAGGAGAACATTGTCCTAAGGATTTCACTGCCTCTGTAGTCTAAGATTTTGGTGAGCTGTCCTGGTGTTAAGTGCTTCCTGCAGCTATTTCTGTTGGATTGTTGACTCATGGGGGCCCTGTTCTGTTACTGCTTTCAGCCATGGCAAAATTCCTGTGGGTTCCCAAGGAAGCTGGACAAGGAATAAGTAGCAACATATGAGAAAAGGAGGGAGAAGAGACTAGGATTTATTTGGGGTTCTTCTGAGGGCACTTGACCAACCCAAGACCTGGGATTTCTCCACGCCAGCTAAAGGCCTTCTCCCTACACCCCTCGTGTGTTTACTCACAGTGTGAATTTAATTATTTAACTTCCTGAAGGTGTTAGAAACCTGTCATTTAATGTTGCCTGTTTGGCAGCAGGGCAGGACACGGATTGCAACTTAATTGTCAAAAAAGCAACACGTTTCAAGGCTGGGTGTATTTCCCAGCCCTGGAAGCACAGCATCTTTTTCCCCTGGGTGTAGGTGATCTATCTCAGGAGGTTTAAAAAGTTACGCACGCTGAATCTGTCGGGGAACCCTCTCTGCCAGGAGGAGCAGTACAAGCTCTTTGTTGTTGCTCACCTCCCAGACCTGCTGTACTTGGATTTCAAGCTCGTGAGTGACACCACGGTAAGTGTTTCTACATTCCCTGCTCGGGAAATGGAGCACCAGCCTCCTGCAGATCATTTGTTTTGTTGGTGTGCCAGCATTATTCTAGCATTTGGGGCTGGTTCCCTGCAGGAATTAGGTTTACAGAAAGGTGGAGTGTTTATTTGGCCTCAGCAGAGCAGCTGTGAACCTGCAGGCCAAATTCTGTCAAATGGGACAGAGGCAGAGGTGGCAGAGCCATGATGCCTTCCCAGCTTTTGGGAAAATCAGCAGCTGTGTGGGGGGAGAGGGGCCTGGGTAATGCTGCCACGGGGAGGCTGCAGTTGAGTGGGAGCCTCCTTAGAGAGCAGGGGATCTCTGGGGAGACCAGCCTGGAGAGATGGATCCCAGGGGAAGGAGGCTTGGTGTCCTGCTGCTCGTTGAGCAGTTTGTTTCCATAGTGCAGTGATGGAATCCAGGCAAGAGGTGCCATTGAGTGCACTTCCCACTCTTGATTTCTGAGGGCAGGAAAGTCCCTGGTCACCCTTGGGACTGCTTTCTGCTCAAAGGAACAAAGAAGAGGTTTGGTTTCTTTTTTTTGTTTGTTATTTTAGTAACCAAAGAACACGATTAATTGTAAATTTGCCTGGCACAGAGCAGGAGCTGGACTTGGAATATACACCACTCTTAATATAGGATTGGAAGGGCCTCCCAGGTCATTGAACCCAGTCCCTGCTCACCCAGACAGTGCATCACAGAATCACATACATTTGTCAAGCTTCAGCTTCAAGCTAATTAGGTTCTTGCCCCTGTTACTACCCTGCCATCCACTCCTTGGAAGAGCCTTCTCCTCCCTAGGAAATGTATTAAACTTGCCAGCTGATCAAATCCAAGCTGAAATTCTAGAAGTCAAAATGGGGTCTCCTGCTAAAGAAAGAAAAAACCAACCCTAAGGATGAGGAAATGGGGAGAGAAAAGTTTCCTGGGACCAAATCAGCTCAGATGGATTGGATGCAGAGCAACATGCCAACAAAAACTTAGAGACTTAGTTAGAAACTTTGAAAGTAGTTTAATAAAAGCTCCCAAAGAAATGGAGATGCAGCTGTCACTCAGGTGCATCTCCTAGAAAGACTGAATCCTTATGCCCAGAGTTGTTGAGCAAAGCTGAATAATATTTTATTCCTCTCTATTTCTCAGCGAGAAGTTGCAGGTTTAAAGTATCACGATCTCACTGAGCTGTTGGAATATGAGGAGGCTCAGGCCCTGGCTCAGCTGGAGGAAAACCAGGCAAAGCAGAAAGAGCTGGAGTACCACCAGGTATGTTCTCTTTGCCTGGCTGTGTATTGTCTCAGGAGAAAGAAGCACAACAGATATTGACTCCTCTTTTACCTGCTTGAAGGTTTAATGAGAAGTTAACATTGACAGTGCTAAAACTAAGGGATTAATCTGTGTGATCTCCAGATCTCATCTTTTGAATGAAAAGAGGAGCTGCTGTGGGACACACATGACATGGGGGAACATCATTCTTTTGGCTGAACAATGAAATTACAGATATGGACCCTGCAAAGCCAAACAGTAAATCCTACCCAAGGATCTTATCAGCCTGACATGAGATTAAGGAAATTACAGGTCTGAGGGAGCTGTTAGCATTTTTGGGCTTCAGGGACTTTTTTTTTTCCCTCCTTCACACTAAGTTAATGCTTTTCATTAGTTTTATGGTTAAACTCTTCAGGGCTTTCAGAGAGGGCTGCAGCCCTGTGAGCAGACTGAGAATGAAGAGCAGGGTTGAATGAGCATGAGGACACCTGCAGCTCTTCCCTCCAGCCCTCTCCAAAGTCCACTGGCTCCTTATGGGAAAGGCTCAACAGCCTTGCATACGTGGTTGTGTGAGATAATGTTTTATATTAGATCAAATGGTGTTTTCTGTCCTTAGGCTAGAGAGTTCTAGCAGCAAAGCCACATGTGAACCAGGATGGTTTTCACTCCAGTTGCAGGAGGCTTTCACAGAATCAAAGAATTGTTTTGGTTGGAAAAAACCTGTAAGGTCATCAGGTCCAACCATTAACCCAGCCCTGCCAAGGCTTCCACTAACCCATGTCCCTCAGCACCACATCTACACAGCTCTTAAATCCCTCTAGGGATGGTGACTCCACCACTGCCCTGGACAGCCTGGCAGGGCCTGACAACCCTTTGGGGAAATAAATTGTTCCTGATACCCAATCTAAACCTCCCCTGGCACAATCACTGAGCACTTTGGGTTGGAAGGGACCTTAAAGATCCTCTAGCTCCAACCCCCCTGCCATGGTTTCACACCTTGCTTGGTGAATCTATTGTGTTGGTATCACTGTGTCTGCACCCCTGTTCCCCTGTGGGTAAAGTGCTCATAGGAGAGACACATCCTGAGGACAGGCAGCAGGTTGACACTCAATTTTACATCTGCTGCTCTGGTTCTCTCCAAAGACAGCCTTTGTCGAGTACCTGAACGGATCCTTCCTGTTTGACAGCATGTTTGCAGAGGATACAGAAGCTGCCACACTGGCTGACCTCCCTGAAGTGGGCGAGCTGCTGCAGGCATATCCTTCCTGGGGTAAAAACCTACAGCCACGAGGTGATGCCCTGAGTTGAGCAGGAGGTGCATCCATGGGGACTCTTCATCCGTTGCTGTTGTCCAGGGCTGAAACACTGGTCTAAGATCTGAGATGGTTTGTGTGCGATTTTGGAACGGTACCAAAAAAACCATTGCTAGACCCTGAGACCACTGACAGCTTTAAGGCCTGATACCTCCTGAAATACGAGGGCTACAAACAACTGGTTTATATGACTGGTGAGCTGGCCAGCCCAGCTTGAAACATCCCATGAGTAAAACCACTCATTCCCATTGCTCACAGGTCATGAGATTCCAGCGCTTTAAACTCGTAACCACCACATTCCTTTTCCTTCTTTTGAACCCAACACCATTTCCTAGCCTTCTTTTCTGACCCTTCAAGAATCAAGGCTTCATACTTTCTTTGAGTCTGGAATCCACTTGAAGCTTCAAATGAGCCATAAGATAAATCTCTGCCAGCTCGCTCGTCAGGGCAGGGTTGCAAAATCATGTTGAGATGGAAGTGGCAGGAGGCAGGAACAGCCTCATCAGAGTGATGTGACTTACATCTCTCACAACCTGAGCTGGCAACGGGAGGTTTTCAGGCCAGCACATTTTTTTTTTCTGATCATTGCTCCTACACGGGGGATCAGAAAGCAGACACTTTTTTGGGGGGTCTTTTTTCTTTTCTCATCCAGATTAATCGAGTATTGTCAAGGCCAGTAACTTGACCTTCCTTAAAATTGCATTACACTGCTGGGGAAAAATGCATCACAGCTTAACTACAATAGACTCCAGAAACAATTCCATTGCCAAGATAATAGCAGAAGAAAAATTGACATTATTTTTGTGATGCTACCAAGTCAGTAGTTTATTCTGTGCTCTGGCTGTAGGCTCCAGAGCTCTATTTATTATCTACCCAGGCACTGCATTCACACTTGTGAAGACAGATAGGGTTGTATGCTTCATAGAGTCATGGAATCCCAGACTGGTTTGGGCTGGAAGGGACCTCAAAGATCATACAGTTCCAACCCCCCTGCATGGGCAGGGATGCCTCCCACTAGACCAGGTTGCTCCAAGCCCCATCCAACCTGCCCTTGAACACTTCCAGGGATGGGGCAGCCACAGCTTCTCTGGGCAACCTGTTCCAGTGTCTCACCACCCTCAGAGTGAAGAATTTCTTCATAATGTCTCAACTAAATCTCCCCTCTTCCAGTTTAAAACCATTACCCCTTGTCCTATCACTACACACCCTTGTAGAAATTCCCTCCCCAGCTTTCCTGTAGCCCCTTCAGGCACTGGAAGGTGCTCTAAGGTCTCCCTGGAGCCTTCTCCTCTCCAGGCTGAACACCCCAACTCTTCCAGCCTGTCTCCAGAGCAGAGCTGCTCCAGCCCTCGGATCATCTTTGTGGCCTCCTCTGGACTCGCTCCAAGATCTCCATGTCCTTCCAGTGTTGAGGGCTCCAGAACAGGACACAGTGCTGCAGGTGGGGTCTCACGAGAGCTGCCATCCCAGAAAGGAGTTAGAGAAGTGTTATGTTTTTCCTTTTTTTTTTTTCCTTCCTCAAGGCCTTCCCCCCCCCCCCAAGTTTCCACAGCTTTCTCCATACCCTTAAGGCAGCAAAATCCTGTGTGTAAAACGTGCCCCACTCCTGCCACAGACAGAAAACTTGGCAGCTGCTTCCAGCAAGGACCACGGAGTTGCCATCGTGGTGCCTCGTCACTCTGGTTGCTCAGATTTGCAGAGGTAGAAGGAACATTGCATGTTGCTCCACTGGACAAGGAAAATACCTTGACTCTGGTGTCACGTACAGGAAGGAGTTTGTCTCAGTTTGTGAGAACCTGTTTAACTTTGGTCTGAGGGAGCATGAAAAACGAGAAGCTGAAGTCTCCGATTTCCACAGAAGTCTCCAGGGAGCATTGACAGCCAACCAGCAAGAAGGCAGGAAAATAATCCTAGATTTTGAAAACGGGAACAAAAAGGTAATGTTGTCCTTCTTTTGTTGGATACATGGTTTCTCTACATCATATGCCAGCTTTTAGTTTCACTGAGAACAAGGGTAACTCCATGAAAATTAGGAAAATTATTTTGGATTCTGGTCCAACCCCCCTGGGAGCCAGGTGACCCCCAGGGCCACCCACCACAGGCTGCAGGGACCATTTCCAGAGGTCTTTGACTATCTCCAAGGATGGAGACTCTGCAGCCTCTCTGAGCAACCTTTTCCGGTGCTCAGTCACTCATCTTTCTTTACATATTTCCTACAGTATAAATCTAGACTGAGAAAAATGGTTGTGTTAGCTCATATTATGTCATTAACATAATATTACAAGTTTTCTAGTTTTTTAGATTTGATTTTGTTTAGATTTAGATTTTTTTATCTTATTGCCCACAAAGGCCCTTCAAGGCTTTACAGAAAAAAAAAAAGTGCCTAAACATGGTGGGTACTTTTTTTACTTTCCTTTTGCCATCCAGAAAAGTTACCAGTCTTTAAGAAAAATGGAAACGCTCAACTTTTCATAGAATCAGAGGATGGTGAAGGTTGGAAGGGACCTTAAAGATCATCAGGTTCCAACCCCCTTGCTATGAGCAGGGACACCTCCCACCAGACCAGGCTGCACAAGCCTCATCCAACCTGACCTTGAACACCTCCAGGGAGGGGGCATCAACAACCTCCCTGGACAACCTGTTCCAGCACCTCACTACCTCATGGTGAAGAATTTCTTCCTGATGTCTAACCTAAAAAATCTCCCCTCTTTCAGTTTAAAACCATGACCCCTTGTTCTCTCACTGCCCTCTCTGGTGAAAAGCCCCTCCCCAGCTTTCCTGGAGCCCCTTCAGGCACTGAAGCTTTCTTTTAGTTAAAATATTATGAAGTTCATTTAAAATACAGAGAGAAATTAATCAGATGGAATGCCACTCGCCTTCTCTTTGAGGCTTCCAATAGCTCTTCCTTCATTGGAAAACTGGGAAGAAAAGGAAGGAGATTACAGGGTATTTAGTTTGTTCTCAAGTAATTTTCTGCTTCGGTTCATTTTGTCAACAACAGCTCAAAGGACTTTAACAAAAAAACGAGATAAAGTTATTGTAATGTATTTCCAGTCTTTTTAAAGGAGAAATGGTCATATTTTTTTTTTCCATTCTGCTCAACTGCAGCCACCCATTGTAGCTGCCAGGGCTGTAGCTTCTAGCTGGGTCCCTTTCTGACCATGTATAATAGATGGATCATGATTTTGCTTCCACAGAAAAAATAAAAAGGGGCGGGGGGGGGGGGGGGGGGGGGGGGGGGTGTAGGGCCTGGTGACAGTCAGCAGAGCAGAACAAGGCCCTGACAACTGACACCAGGCAGAGTCACGAGCCCTGGCTCCCTTTGCAAACCAGGTCCCTCGTGTTCATGTCCCTTGTCACAGGCTGCTGAGTCACTGTGCCCGGGTCCTTGAACCTGCTGACTCATGCTGGCAAACGTCAGCTGCAGTTGGGACACCAGTTTGCAGCCTTCCCAGAAGGCAACACCTGCAGATTAAGATGTATATTCAGTTCGTTTGCACTTGAATTCCCAACTATCTTCCTTTTTTTTTATTATTTTTTAATATAAAAGCCAAAAAAACAAATGAAACCCCCACCCCCCACCCCCTCAAAACACCCCAAAATCAAAGCCAAAGAAACGGGGGTGAAGCCAGATTTTGGGCCTTCATCTTTGTCCTATTTCCTGCAGGCTCAGCTACGAATTGAGCTGCAAGAACAGGACACACACCGAGTGCTCTGTGCCTTGCTATTTTGATTTTTTGTATTTTAATATATTTCTTTCCCTTTGTACTACCATTTTCATACAAATACTGGAGGAGTCAGTGTCCAAACTCTATTTTAACAGCATTTCCCCATTCATTGAAAATGGCTGGGGCAGCTCAGAAGGTGCAGAGGTCCCAGCAGCCTGAAATCTGTAAATTGTTCTTAGGGGCTGTTTGTCTCTCTGTGACCCTTTGGTGTGAGCCTGGGTAACCTGTAAAACAGCTCTGCTCTCTGAAGTTGGTTCAGAAGCAAAGAAGCACTAAAGGCCTTGAACTGTGAAGTTATTTTTCCCAGAGGTGGGGCTGGAATGGCTGGGCAGCTTGTGGAACCTCCTCGCTTGTTTATGTTAGAAAAGAAGACACCTTGCTCTCCCCTTCCCCCCTTTTAACACTGCAGTTTGGGTCACCTAGTCCATTTTCAGACACAAGTCTTGGCCATTATTTTGGTCAGAATTCTCTATTTTATCTTGTTCCCTCTCAGAAGTGAATTAGACATCTTAAAACATATATATTTTTTCCTCCTATTAACCTTTGATTGTTTACTTATTTTGAACTGACTTGGACATAACACATCGCTCAGCACGAGAGGATTTCTTTTGATCCAAGAAATCATAACTCTTGTCTGATACAAAACTGATGTCAATATGTAATTCTGAAGGGCAATAAATCCTTGCTGTAAGAGGAAGGCAGGCAGTGATAGGTAGTCCATATTCAGAATACTAAATCCTGACCCTATGGAATCAAGAGTCTATTTGAAAGGAAGAGGATCAGGATTTAGAATCATAGAATCCCAGGCTGGTTTGGGCTGGAAGGGACCTGAAAGATCATCTAGTCCTAACCCCCCTGCATGGGCAGGGACACCTCCCACTAGACCAGGTTGCTCCAAGCCACATCCAACCTGCCCTTGAACACTTCCAGGGGTGGGAAGATGATTTAGTCCTGCATTTCTTTCCACAAAGTAATTGTTCATCTCTCCTTCATGGTCAGCAACGTCAAGAACCTAGTATTTATTTTTTTATTTGAAAAGTGTCAGAAGGGGAACCCAAGTTGGAAGCAGAGAAGGGGGCAAAGTCTCCTGCTGAGTGGAGGATGAGGAAGCATTTCCAGGGATTTCTCTGCACTGCCCCTGGATCCTTAGCACAGTCACACACCTCAGCACTGATGACTCCCCAGTATGTAAATCTGGAGACTTCCTGAATCATCACATTTCATTCCAGCTAATCAGCAAGCAGGAACTTTTCTCACATATGTAACAAGTTAATTAAATGGCAATGGAGTGCTGAGCACAAACTGTCAGTAATTTATGTATCTCCATGTGCAGAGGCTGGATGAGATTCATCATGCCAGGAGTTATGATCTTGCTGTCTCCAAACGAGCCGAGTACAAGGAGGAGATATTCCAGCTCTCAGAAGCTCTCATGACCCTGGAAATGCAGCTAGCTGACCAGATGGAGGTAAGGGTCCAGCACATCCCTGTGACACCTCACATCCAGAGCCCAGCAGGTCATTTTCCTGTTGCCACACCCCTCTCTTCAGTAGCCCATTGCACAGAGGGGGGCACAGCTCTTCAGTCAGGCTGATGTTTTGTCTCCATCTCATTCTTTCTCTGCTCAGAGTTAATCTGGGTGAGATCAGAATCTGGACATTGATCCATTTCAACAGATTCCTGTTTCTCAGAGCAGAGCACAGCACGTCCTTCCCATCTATCCAAGCTGATTTCCTAGACTTCAGTGAAAGGGACTCGAGGTCATTCCATCCTTCTAGAGGTCTGCTTGCAGGAGTGGTTGCATAGCATGGGGCATGCCTGTGGAATTCTTTGAAGCTGGTCTTTGCTATGAATAAGATTACAGACATTCCTGCTCACCTGACTGCCTTTCCTTGTGGAATAGCTGCCTTTTTTTTTTTTTCTCCCCAGACTTTTCCTCAAAAAACTAGGGCAGGGCTGCTAATCTGCCTCTTCGTTTAAAAATAAATAAAGAAGCTGTTTAAAACTGAGCAGGCAGGAGCTGGGGCCTGTGCACGAGCAAGATGCAGCACTTCACTCCTGTGAATGTGTGTGGCAGAAAGCAGCAGCTCAAAATGGATTCCTCTCTGCATCAGGATTGTGCCTTTTAGTGTTTTATGAATTGGTCCTTGTCTATCTGTGTATTCCCTGATGGAATGAGCAGGAACCTTCCTCCCTGCGTGCCCTTCTGGAGCTGCAGGATTCAGGTGGCTGGATTTGATCTGTAGGATCAAGACATTTAAGTGCAAAACTTCACAGAGTTCTCCATCAGCCATTTTTGAGAGAGGCAATAGCAGCAACTGGAGCTTCTGAGGGCTAAAACCAAAGCTGCAGGAAGCCCAGGCATTGCTTGTGCTTCCAACAAGGGGCTCTTCCAGTGTCCCAGGAGGCTGCAGCCTGGCAGTGCACAGGAGCACAGAACCCTCCCTGCACTTAGGTGAGGGTAAAAAAGGATGAGGTGCCTTGCTCCAGACACTGGGTAAAGAAATCATGCAGTCAGCTTCCCTCCCATAAACTGATTCTGATTTTCTCTCCCTGAAGGAGGGAAGAAAACCTCGCAGCCCTTTCAAAACACTCTAAATGCTTGAGGCAGTTCTGTTTCTGACTGTGCTAATAACAGCAGTGAGTCCAAATTGTAATCAATTGTAGATTCTTCCCAGACTCCCTGCCTCCCTTTTGTGTTTATGCAAGGTTTCATTGTAATATTTCCTCTTTTCCCCTCTGTTTAGGAGCTAATAAAGGAGTTTAAAGGAAAAATTGCTGTCATAGTATCAACATTCATTGAAAATGTTAAAGGGTTATATCCTTTGGACAGTGTGTTGGCCTGGACCTCCAGTCAGGTACATATCTTGCCCCTCTCCATCCAAAAATGAGCCATCAGTATAAAATTTGATATTTTTATTGCTTTTTCATCAACAGAAAAGGTCTTTTCGCAGCTTTGCAGGAATGATCATTTAAGGTGCCCAGCTTCCTCCTTTGGAGACTCAGGAGAGCACTAAAGGATCAAAGTTCTCCTGTGCTGAAAGTCTGGTTTTCTCCCCTTGGGAATCTTCCTTCTCCACAAAGCCATGCAACAACCCTAGGAAGATCTGGTCAGACTGTTCCTATGTACATTTTTACCATAGCAGCCAATGAAATACCTACAGTTCTTGCTGAAGTTTCTTTAAATGTTCTTTTGTGTTGTTAATATCTTCTGGAAGAAAGGAAGAGAAGAACATTAAAATGTTCCAGTGACAGGTTACACTATTTAAATACACACATCTGTTGGCCTGGTGCAAATAATGGCACCATATGTAGAACTTAGCTTTTATCCTGGGAGGCTTCCCTTAATTTCCTTTGCAAACCTGGGCCTGCTCTCAGTTCTGCATAATTTATTGCAGTGAGGATGAGAGCTTATGGGTGTGAGCTGGGATTCAGAGCAGAAAGTGAAGATCCTGACACCACAGCAGCTTCTGGCAGCAGCTTCCCTGCAGCAGCCCGCTGTGCGGACGCTCGGTCTCTCCTTACAGGAGGACACTGAATCTCATCTGGCGTGGTCAGCTTTTTCCTTAACCATCTTCTGTACCATGACCCAGTGCCAGGACCTGGAAAACCATCACCATGAAAAGCTGCTGGAGATCTCCATCACCACGCTGGAGAAAACAGCCAGGAATGAGCTCGACGAGGATTTGCCAGCTAGTGTTCGAAAGGTGAGGGCACCAAAAAAATGCATCTCTGCTGAGGGAGTTGGCAAGAAGAGGAGGCCACAGCCTCTTCTCAGAGGGAATGGGGTTTCCAGGAGCCTCAGTACCCCTAGAGCCATGGCTAAACCAGCACACAGCCTCCTCCTGAGAGGCCTCAGGTGCTTGGCTGACCTGCAGTGCCACCAGACATCTCTGCTGACGAGGACAGAGGAAAACTGCACTGCAGGTTTCCCTGGGAGCTGCTGGAGCTGGTGGCAGCAGCCCAGGAGAGGTGCTGAGCAAGTCTCTCTCCTGCCTCCACCACAACTCACATCTCTGGCTGATTTCCAGACAGCCCCAACCCCCCGGCACAATCTCTGCTGGTTCTGTTCAGATTCCCCCTGCTCCCCCGGGAGCATCCACACACCACGCTGACTTCCTAGTGCCTGGGCTCTGTTTGCCTCCATGATTTCAAAAGCCCTTCCTGGAGCTCCCCAGCCCTTGGGCTGATCTGGAGGCAGGACTTGACATTTCAAATGGCCCCTTCCACTGTGCCCTCCGTCTTGTTGTGATAGCAAAGGTCCCAGGAGCCTTTCAGCAAGCACAGAGATCATTGCAGGGCTCCAGTCAGCAACGCTGCTGACCTTTTTGCCTCCCTTATGCCTTCATTTACTGACTAAATGACTCGGGTTTTGCATTTGCTGTGGTTTTGCTCTGCCAGGATTATCCCAGCCCCCCGTTGCTCCAGGTAATGGAGAGCTGACAGACACAAAGCAGACCCCTGGGCCCCGGGGATGCTCCCTGTGGTGCAGCCCGTGCAGATGGCTGCAGCCACGCGCCGCTGCCGCCCACTCCTCCTCGCTGCCATCCATCCATCTCCACGGAGAAGCAATCTTCATTTGTTCAACAGCTGCACTTGGCTGCAGGAGGAGAGTCATTATGCTTTAGTGGAGCCACCCTCCATTTAGAGCCACCGGGGAAGTCACTGCTTCCATTAGAAGCTGGGACTCTCCAAAAATGAAGATTTACAGCCAGTGCCACTAGTGCCAGAGACCTTTCCAAGTGTGATTTTCCACTTCCCGCACCTGCTGGGCGAGGCCTGCTGGAGCAGACAAAGTTTTGCTTCAACACCAGCCTGCCGTGTGCTGCCAGGCAGCCCTGCCTGCAGCAGCTATTTTCTCCCTGCCCCAGCAGGTGAGGCTGAGGGTGCTGCCTCAGTTTCCCCCACCCTTGCTAGGGATAACACCCCATTACACCGTAGCAAGGCCTGGGCGCATCCCTGCAAAGGGTAAAGCACTGGATTCATCCTGATGAGTGGGGCTTTGTCTGAAACAGAGGGGCTGATTTTCTCCCCCCCTGAGCACTCCAGTCCCTGTGCTGCTAGTTCTGAGCTCTGCTGCTTTCGCTGGGGCTCCCACCCTCCTCCTCCTCTCATCTGGTCATGTTCCCTCCTAGCTTCTCTTGGACAAAACCACCATTGTCAACGCCCTCAACATGTCCCACAGCATCCGCCTGCGGATGATTGATAAGAGAGAGAGTGACATCCTCACCAGCACCTACCATTGGCAGGGCTCCCTCACGGAGAAGGTAAGAGACCCTCATGCTCAGGGGGAGGGGGCACAGGCAGGTCTGGCCCAAGCAGTGGGGACACTGCTAGGAAAGATGCTCCCTCACCTTTGCTGGAGCCCTCTGTGCTCCAGGGACCCTGACAAGGCTGCGGATTCCAGTACCTGAAGCAGCTACAGTAAAGTTGGGGAGGGACTTTTTACAAGGGCAAGGAGTCACATAGGATGAGGGGGGAACGGTTTCAAGCTAAAAGAGGGGAGATTTAGAGGATGTATTAGGAGGAAATTCTTTCCTGTGAGGGGGGTGAGATCCTGGCCCAAGGTTGCCCAGAGAAGCTGTGGCTGCCCCATCCCTGGAAGTGTTCAAGGGTAGGTTGGATGGGGCTTGGAGCAACCTGGCCTAGAGGGAGGTGTCCCTGCCCATGCAGGGAGTTGGATCTAGATGGTCATTAAGGTCCCTTCCAACCCAAACTAGCCTGGGATTCACTACTTGGTTTCCATCTGTCCAGGCTTTCCAAAATGAGATCGACAGGAACCGCAACCGTGTCAAAGAGATAATTCAGTACATTGACAATCTCCAGAAGGAGCTGGATAACATGGAGATCCTGGAGCTGTTGGAGTAGGTCTGCACCGGGCTGGGCAGCTGCCTTAGCTGGGGGACACAGGACAGCCCCTGGCAGCAGCACACCCAGCAGGGACAGCTGCCTCTCAATGCCTGAGCTGCCTGGGACATTTCAGGCCAAAGCCACCCTTCTTCCATCAACTGCAAATAAAAGAGAGTTAATGACTCTGGAAAAGCATCTGAAGCTCTGTCTCTTGGCGTGAAGCCCGTGCAGACAGAGCTCAGACCTGGTCACAAGGGGTTACGGATCAGCTGTGAGCTGATTGAACCAAATCATGGCAGCACATCATGCCTGAAAGCTTTAAGTACCTGCAAGCGCCGCGGCAGGAACCTGCGAGCAGGCAGGTGGCAGCAGCCCGGGAGAGGAGCTCTCTCCATCAATCCACCCCCAGGATAGCTGCTGGTTTCCAGCTCAGCAAGCACAGGGCTGGCGGGGGCTCTGCCTGCCTGGGAGCCTTGTCTTCTCACCACCTCTGGAAAAGCAGCTTTCTGCAGCGTGAGCAGAGCAGCCCCCAACCTGCAGGAGGGGAAATCAATGGTTCCACAGATCTCACACCCTGCTGCTCCCAACAGCTGAGCCAGGAGACATCAATCCCTCCTTGCTGGGTGACAGCAGCTCCATGCTCCCTTGTGGGCAGCTCCAGAGGAGTGATGCCAGCCGGGGAAGTGCTGCTCCAGGCAGGCAGCAAGGAGAGAGGTGGGAAGGTTAAACGAGAAGGTGGCTGCAGAGACTGGGTCTCTGGAAGCCCCGTGGCTGGTGCTGCTTGTCATACACAGATTTAGCTCCCAGTGCCCTGTGCTTTTGAAGCTGGAGCCCAGGTTCCCCCCCTCTTGCTCCAGAACTGCACAGACATCTATCTCCCTGCTCCTCCCTGGCTGCAAGGACAGGGCACTGAGCATGGAGAGGCTCACACAGATGCAGAGGGAGCAGATCCATTTGGTAGTCAGTGTCTGCTTAGCTCTGCTTTTTTTCTGCCCACAGCCATCCCAGCACCTGCCTGGAGCCTGGCAGCTCAGGACCTACCCCACGGTTTGGTGATTAAAACAAATAAATACTCAGCAGCATTGCCTTTCAGCATCTTGCAGGAGTGTGCCTTTAATCAAGCAGAGAGACCCTGGTGTTACACACAGGCACACTGAGGGATGAAGAACAGATGCAATGGAGTCTGTTTTCAGATTTCCATAACAAGTGTGTGTCAGGAGCTGGCAGCTATGAAGACATGTGGCATATGCTGGGTATGTCTGTGCCGTGCCCTGCCCGGGAAGCTGTTTCTTTTGTGGGAGCTCCTTGGATGAGTTACAGACACCAGGAATGGACAGGGCTGCTGTCTTGGGGATGCAGAGGAAGCTCACCTTGACCTTCTCTCCTTGTAGGCTCAGAACTGCTGGCACTGCACTGTGGCAGGCAGCCCAGGAGTCGCCCACCAAGTCACAGCTCCTCAGCATGAGGCTGATCCCAGGAAGGATGTGGTGGCAGGAGGGTGGTTACTGTCCACTGGGTCACACCAGCAGCTCACAGCTGGACATTCCCCCCCTGCATCCAGCCCAGCAGCCTCAGTCCTGCAACAGCTTGTGTTTGACAGTCGAGCTCTCTGAGCAGAGGTGAACAAAGAGAGTCCCAGCAGCTGCACGAGCACGTAGCTCGCACAGGTCGTAGTCGTGGGCCCACTCCACGTTGCCCCACCGCTGAATCTGGAGGAGAGGAGGAACACCAGTCACTTCACAACAGGATTATATGGAGATCTCAGCCTCCCTCTTCACGTTTGTGAAACATGGGTAACCCCCCAGGAGCTGTGCTGATGACTGACTACAGGGGTAGGGTAGGGAGATCTGCAGATGAGCTTGGTGGAAGGACACGCTTCATCTGCACTGGGGGCTGAGGCAAAGCCCCTTAAAAGGGAGGACGAAAAGATTCCCATCAACTTCAGCCACTTTTGGGATCAGGGAGAGCTTCACACCAGGCTAGTTTCCAGCAAGGAAGTTATTAGCTTGGTGTCTACCAAGGCCTCCAGGCTGGGTTAACTCACAGCAGGAGAAGCCAGCCACGACTTTGCACTTCAGAGTAGAGAGGGAGAAAAAGCAGCCATCTGGGTTCTGCAAAAAGAAGCTGGCAGCCCCAGAAGCACTCAGGGCTGTTGTGCCCGTGATGCTGCTCTACAGCAGAGCACTCCAAACTCTCTCAAAAGGGGAGACTGGCAGAGTGGAACCTCTCCTGCAGTAGCAGGCACTTCCCTTGCCAGTTATTTGTGGTGGGAGATGCATTTCTCATGCTGAGATTATTGCTATTTGAATGATGGGGCTGTTCTGCAACACCATTTACCTGGTACTCTTCCTCCAAGCGAGACAGCAGCACAGCTTTCTCTACTGTGATGTGCCTGTCAATCAGCCCCATGGACAGAATCAGAGATTTCAGCTGGGTGATTACATATTCTATACCTGGAAGGGAATAACCCAAAACAAACAAGATTTGTAGTTGTTTTCTGCAGCATCTTCACATGCTCAGAGCAGACAGCCAGGCTGCAGCACCTGCTCAGGGACAGAGATATCTCCACTTGCATCTGGGCACTTACAGAGTCAGATCTGCAGTTAACAGTGACACCAAGTGCTGTTCTGGCCACTGTCACCACAGCGACCAGGCTACACCCAATTCTGCCACAAACCTGCCCTGTGCAAAGGAGGCCTGTGCCATTCCTTTCCACCCTGCCCACCTGTATTACAAACTGTGAGGAAAAGGATTAGTCAAAGAATATCTTCACAGGGGTACTGGGAAGGCTTTGCAAGTCCTGTCCCAGGAATCCTGTCCCTGATACCTGCCCTTAGCTGCTCAGCTCCTGCCTTCTGTGGGTTTCACTTGTCTGCTGCTCATTCAAGTCTTGTATTTCAGGACTTCAGCAAAGCAAACATTACTTAATTTCTTTATCTTTTGGTGTCATAGGGCAGTATAAGGTAAGATCAAGCAGGCTGTAAGTGTGAAAGAGTGAGGACAGCACAAAGAACCATGGACAGAGTGCTAAACTCCATTTCTTTTCCTGGTAACAAAGCTGGGGACTAAGCCACTAGAGAGCTTGGCAGTAATTATTTGTGCTAGGGTAGAGCAGAGAGCTCGCAGGGCAGCACAGTCAGACCCTGAACACCAGTGGCACTAAGGAGGAGTCCCTGCCCTTAACAAATACAGCTAAGGGACTGGTTTGGAGATTTAAAATATAAGCCTCAACACTCTGATTATCTCAGCAGGAGAGGAAAAACATTACAGTCACCCTTCTCCCCCGTGCAGAGGAACTGAGGGCTCCCCAGGCTCTCACCTTGCAGGGCCCAAATATTGTAGGATGCCAGGTGGCTGATGAAGGTCTCTTTGGTGCTGGCTGGGATGTTTGGCCCCAGGATGCTGGTTGAGGAGCCAATTGCCACGTTGTACCTGGAACGATCACCCGGCCCCTTAGAAAGGCACAGAGCTCATCAACTGTGCAGCTCTGACAGCCACAAGCTCTGGAGCTCCTCATCAGGACAGGTTGTAAGTAGAAACATCTTTAACCTCTTACCTCTTCTCGGCCCAGGCGACAACAGGATCCCATTCATTCCTCTGCAGCTCTGCCAGGGCAGCTGGCTCCTCCACACGATAGCTGGGACATGGCAGAACAAAACCACACTGGATGTTCACTCCCAGGCTGCCAGACTGCTGGGGCACACCTCTGGGAAAGAAGCTGCTCCCTCCCCAGACCACAGCAAGTCCACCCAGGCAGCAGCAGCAGCAGCAGAGACTGGGAACAACCCCCTCACTCTTCCCTGAATTCAGAGCTTGTTGTTGTTTCAGGAAGGACAATTCTATCTTACTACAACACAGAGCAGCAAACTGGCCAGCAGAAAATTGCAGGTAGCCCCAAGCCAGCCACGGGTCACAGCAAGGTTTGGCAGTTAGAGCAGGGGACATATCCTATCCCACTGGAATTCACCACATGGGACCACTCCTGCCCCACCTTGCCCGGCAGCTCCGCTCGGCACTCCCAGCTGCCAGCCTGACCAAAGCCACAGTGGGAGATGGGGGAGTCCTGTTCCCCCCTCCCCACAGGAACTGAGCAGCTGCCAGTGGACTCCTCGGAGGCTGGGACTTGGGACAGGAGGTTGGGCATGAGCAGGCTTGATCCTGCAGCCCACAGGGAGTTGAAGCAACAAAGGGCATTTTGCTGCTGGTACAAGTAACCCGAGCTGCCTGTACTGGCACAGGAGAACCAGGGATTGGGCTGACAGATTCCCCCTGGCCTTTCAAAGATGTTTTCTTTTTCCCCAAAGAGATCTTTACTTCCTGCTGCCCCCACCCTTCCCCAGCACAGAGATGTCCAAAACAGAGTCCAACAGAGGACCAGATCCCCGTTCTCCCTCCTCCCTGCACCCTCTGGGTGCACAGACTTCCACTAGATTTCCAGACACGAGACTGACCTCATGACTGCTTTGCAGCACACGTTTTCTCTCACTTCCCCCAACCACCCTTCCAAACACCACACAGTGAGAAGAGACCCTCTCCTCTGCACCAGCAGGGCCCCCTCTAGTACCAGACAGTGTCTGTCTCCAGGAACTTCACGGCCGCACGGATCAGCTGCGCCTTGTTCCGCTGGGTGGGATTGTCCAGCGCCGTGTTGCACAGCGTGGTCTGTGGGAGAAAGGCACTTGAAACTGCTGGACTCAGGGCTTGGGGAAGCAGCAGCTTCCACTGTACCAGGCTGAGAAGAAGCAGAGGAGCTTGTGGCAGACAGAGAACCCAGGGGTGCAGCTAAAGGGCAGAACATGGCTTGTGGCATAGGAATCTTCTCACTGGCTTCAGAAGACTTTGGAGAAGGCCCCTGAAGCACCGGGGAAGAGGGCTCATGGACTGCTCCAGAGCTCATCTGCTTTCCTCCTGGCCCTCACTATCCCAAATAACACTGTCCAGCTCCTTCTCAAGACCCCGGTGACACAGATCCACCCAGCCAGTCTCCAACCACCCTCACACCTGCAAGGTTCTCCCAGTGCCCAAAGTCCCAACCTCTTGTCCCCGTTTCCATAGGCATTAGGACAACCTCTTCCCTCCACATTTGGAGACCTGTCTTTATTCCTGATTTCTTTCACCTGACTGCTCCCAACACACCACATTCTGCCCCAGCAAGGTCTCAGTGTCCCGACCTGCTTTGCTCACCAGATGCATAGTGTAGGACTTGATGGTGTCCTTCTGGGAGTCCCACTCCGTTGCCACTGCAATGGCCAAGGCCTCGCTGGGGACAGTGAAGAGCTTGGCCTGGGGGGTCTTCAGCTTTCTGTGGTCCAGGTTTATTTCAAAGCCTCCTGGGGAATCAGAGTAGAAATCCTGGGGAATTAAAGAGGAGCAGGCACTAAGGAACAACAACTCCACAGTGGGAGCAGATTCAGAGCCAGAGCTGATGGGAGCATTGGATCAGGGATCCTTGAGTTTCTCACTTATCCTTTGGTCATACTTGGTCTTGGAAGTTGTTTCCTGCCCCACAGTTTTGCTATAGATGAGGAAAGGGCACAGGAGGCTGGTGACAAACACCTCACACTGGCACAGCCTGGGGTGCAGGTGTACCGTGCTCTGGCTGAAGCAGCATGGGGTGACAAAGCTTCTCCCAGGAACCAGCCCCTCCATCCTGTCCCAGCAGCTGTACTCACCTTCCCCTTGAGAGATGCTCACGTTCTGGTAAAACCGCTTCCTCTCTGGGGGCAGAAACAGAGCCATTGGGAAGGGCAGTTAGAGGAGGGTCGGTCCCTTCCCCAGCTCCCAGCACAGCCCAGAACAGATGGAGCCCTCAGTGCTGTCGTGGTGGCCTAGACACAAAAATCCTGCCCCTTCATCCATGAAACTGGTGAAAAACTTGTTGCTGTGCACAAGCAGGAAGTGAGCCTTATGGTGAGGGTGACAGAGCACTGGGACAGGCTGCCCAGGGGGGTTGTAGAGTCCCCTTCTCTAGAGACATTTAAGACCTGCCTGGATGCAGTCCTGAGTAATGTGCTCCAGGAGATGCTGCTTTAGCAGGGCAGTTGGACTAGATGATCTCTAGAGGTCCCTTCCAACTCTGATGATTCTGTGTGAATGGGACCAGCTTCACTTCTGCCAGGCTGGGCTCTCAGCTCCCTTCAAACTGGCCTGCACCGAGTTCCTACAGAGTCTGGCAGAGGTGGTTTCCAAAGCAGAGCTGTCCCAGCATACCTGGAGTTTCACTCTGGGCTCAATCTTTAAAGATTGTCCTGCTGCAACCACATTTGACAAAGTAATCCCTGAATCCCCTTGGCTAACTCTCCCTGCCTGTTCTGTCTCAGAGCGACAAGAATCCCAGCAGAGTGGGGTCAGCAGGGGCAAGGCAAGCCCAGCAACCTCCCTGCCCACCCCCATGATGACAAACTCACCCACCCACCCTCTCCTCAGTGCCTCCAGCTCATTCTCTGCTTCGTCCTGCAGCCAATGCACCCGCTGGAAGCACCACAGCAGGGGCAGGAACCACCCATGGGGGCAGGTTTATGGCTGGATGGTGTTGGGGACACTTTGCACTGAGTCAGCAGAGGAGGAACCATCTCTAGCAGTTGCCTCCAGCCCACACATCCTGCTCCAGCTCGGAAGGATGCCTGCTCCAGCCTGAGGGAACAGCAGGTCTCTGTTTTGAGAGCAGCCTCCTTTCCTACCAGCACTGTTTGACACACTCCCAACACTTGAGAGTCAAACTGCATGTGTTGCAAAGGCTCATCTCTCTCACAGAAGGCAGAAAAAAATCTGCAAGCCATTCCCCTGATGACAGCAGCTGGATTGTAAACCCCCAAACTCATCAATCTGTCTCCTGAAGGGTGAAGCGAGCAGGCAGGTCTGTTATTTTAGGCTTAAAAAAAAGGCACACTCCCCCTTGGGGAAATGGAAAAGGATTTGCACAGACTGCACGACCCGAGAGCTTCAGAGCCTCAGAAAATGCCACATTGGTCTGGAAAGATGAAGGTGTGTGTGTGTGCCCCAAAGGGGTCCTGAGTCACGGCTGGGGACTCTGACACCCCACAGTGACTCACCCCGACCGAAACGAGACTCATTTTACTGCCCTCAAACCCACACGTTTCCGGCAAAATCTGTGGAGGGGATGGATACGTGGCCCAGAATGTGCCTGAACCACCCCGGGTGGGTCCCAGTCCCCCCCGGATCCTTCAAAGCTACCAAAACACAAAGCGAACGGGTGCACTGAGGACTGGCTCCTGCTGCAAGCGAATCCCCGCTCCCAGCCCCCAGGAGAAGGGCGCGGGGGGAGGCCCAGACCCTGGCCCACACTGCCCGAGTCGCTACAGGGCCTTGGGGCGCCCGGCCCCCGCTGGCACCGCTCCCTGCCCCGCCGGGGGCGGATCCCACCGTCTTCCACGTTTCCACGGGCGCAGAGCCCAGCCCTCTCACGCCGGGATGACCTTGAGGGGGTCCCACCGGGGCAACCCCAGAGGGCCAGGGAAGGCCACTCCCTCCCTGAAGGGGGATGGAAAGCCCCGGCGCTCCCTCACCTGCCGGCGGGACGTAAGCCCGGCCCCCGCCCGGCCCCACCGGGCTCCTCCCGGCCGCGGCGGGAGGCGGTCGGAGGAGCCGAACGGGCGGGGAGAGGGCCCATAGCAGCCGTCGGCAGCCACACCACATCGTGGCGAGAGACGAGGAGAAGCCGCCGCCGCCCTCTCGCCTCAGCGCGGCTCGGAGGGCGCCGCCATCTTGCGGCAGCGACGGCCAATCCGCTCGGCGAACGCGTTTTGCCCCTTCGCCCGCCCCGTCCCGCCGGGGGATGGGGGGAACGCAAAAACCCCCAAAACAACATTTCCCAGCAGCGCCCGCGGCCGCGCCTGCCGGGAGGAATTGCGTGCCCAGGCCTGCAGCCAGTCGGCGCCCGGCCCCGCCCCTCTTGCAGTTCCTGCAGCCAATCAGAGCCTGGCACCGCCCCTGCCGCAGCTCCCGCGAGGGCCAATGGGAGAGCGCGGAGGCGCTGCCGGGAGGGCCTGAGCCAGGCGGCGGCGGCCTCGGGGAGCGGAGCGGAGCGGGTGGCCCCGGCCCCGGCCGCGCCCGGCCCCGGCCACGCTGGCGCCCGGCGACCCTCCCGAGATGCCGGTGCGGAGCGAGCGGTGCCGCGCGGGTGGGGCGGCGGGTTCGGCTTCTTCTTCCCCCTCCGCGGCGGCCGCCAGCAGCCTGGTGCCGCCGCCCCCCATCAACACGGCGCAGCCCGGCGTGGCCACCTCGCTGCTCTACAGCGGTGCCAAGTTCCGCGGGCAGCAGCGCAGCAAAGGCAATGCTTACGAGGTGGAGGTCGTTATGCAGGTGAGGAGCCCCATAGAGGCCGCCTTCCCCCCGCCCCGGGCCCGCCGCGGCTGGGCCCTGCCGGTGCTCTGGGGCCGCAGGAGCCGTTGCCGCCCTGCCAGTGCTCAGGCCGCGGTCGCCCCTCTCCTTGTCTCCCGCCTGGTCGTCCAGTCTCCTGTACTGTCAGGCCCAGTCGCCTTTTTTTTTTTTCTCAGTCCACCCGCAGCCGCCGTTCTACCCACTCCCGTTCCCCTCGGGTCCTGGTTGCCGGACCCCCCGGCTCGAGTCGGCGTCTGCCCTCCCCCAGTTTCCTCAGAACCCACATGTTATTGTGGCCCCTCCTCAGTCCGTGTCCCGTGAGCCCCAGCGAGGCCAGTGGTTTCCCTCAGTCATAGCGTCCTTGGAGCTCTCAGCTCCAATGAGGGGGTCCAGGGGGGCAGAGGCCTTGGATTGTCCCTTTCCCTCAGGCCTGGACGGGCCCTTGGTCTTCCCTGCTCTTCTCCCTTCTGACCTGGCTGGCATTCCTCTGGTTCCAGCAAGCCCACTAACAGCTGTGAGTCGTCAGGCTCTGGAGAGATCTCCATCACCCAGGGTGCTCTCCCTTTCAGGACGAGGGGAAAAGACCCTCAGGGCTACCTCCATGCTCACCTCCTCTCAAACCCGGAGGAGGACCTGTGACACTCAAACCTTTTTTCCATTCCCCTCAGCCCTGGCAAGGTTTCTAATCTGGGATCTGTCCTCCATTCCCTTCAGGCTCTGGGGTGGCCATGCCCCTCTGTGTGCCTCTCTGGGCCATGGGATGGAAGGATGAGAGCCTGGCTTAGAGTGGGTGTTGTCCTGGGAAGTCCCGACCAGCAGGACAGCCTGTATTTCAGGCCTGGCTGGAAATCAGTAGAGATCCAGGTCCCAGTCCCTGACTGGCACAACATGGACCTGGGAGCTAGGGATCCCTGTCCCTGGAGGGTTGGGAGCTCCCCCCGGCACCGAGTGTGGTGGTTCATCTGTGGCAGGAATGCAACTGGACAGCTGTAGTGCCCAGCTGTGCCAGGACACTGACTCGTGTGGCTTTCCCAGTCCTCCCTGTGGTCACTGTCACCCCATGTGCTTTATTTTTAGTCCTGGGCATTGGCAGGATGGCTTTGGGCAGAGGTGTGGAGTCATCAGCACACCAGAGACATCTGAGACACCCTTTCCTTGCGAGTCACAGCTTTATTCCCAGTTTGGTGGCACGGGGTCTGGGGGACGGTGGTTGAACACGTAGCAAGCTCAGTGGTGAAGCTGGATGCACATCCCAGCTTTTTGGGGCAGTGTCAGGGCCCCGGGGTCAGCAGATGGGGCAGTGTTTGAACCAGGCTGTTTTCTCGGAGGGTCCTCCCCTCATCACAGCAGGAGGGCACCCGGCAGGGTTTGCCGCGGTTGGGGACATCCCATGGCAGATCAGCCTCACTGCACGCTGCCTTCTGGCAGGGACTGGCCGTGGCTTTGTGCTAAAAACGCTGCTGTTTTGGGCACGTCAGCTGAGGAGAGGTGGCTGCTGTGCTGGGCGCACGGGAGCGGCGCTTTGCTCTGATCACAGGTGGGGGAAGATCCATCTCCTCACAGGTGGTGTTTGCACTTCCCCAAATAACTCGTGTCTTGCTTGGAAAACTGAGCTGGAGATGTCGAGGGCGGGGGGAAAGCTGGGAAAATCCCCTGGTTTTAAAGGTGCTGGGAACAAATGCAGCCCCTGACTAGTCCCTGGAAACAGCAGCAGTGAGATGCAGCCCTCTAACTCAGAAGCAGGGTGAGGTAAAAGCACTAGGTTGGGCAGAAAGGGCCTCTTCCAAAACACATGAGATATCAGCTGGCTTCTGAGCAGGCTTTGGTGTGCACCATGCCATGGACTAGGCAGAGAGAGCACGTACCACGTTCGAGAGGTGTGGGTCAGGCCAGGGAAATAAGCAGTGAAGCTCAGGGCCTTGTTTCCTTCCTCTAGCCTGAATTATCTGCATTCAATCCACAGTTTTTTACTCTTCTCGCACCTGAGGGCCAGTTTGCTGGGAAATGTGGGGGCTGGGGGTGTGGGTGCTCCCACTTGCAGAAAACTCTGAGTCGGCTTCCTTCTGAGTGGAGAGGGGGTTTGCTTCCCAGGGGAGACCTCTGGGCAGAAGGTGATGGAGCTGGAAGCAGGTGGGGTGTTGTCAGGCCTGGGGGCTGTCACAGGTGAGCTGGGCACCTGTAAATGAGCTTCCCCAGTGGTTCCCAGGCACGGGGAAGTGCTGCCAGTGTGAGCATTGGGCAGCAAGCTGAACAGTCTGTACTAGTTGAAGCTGAGATTAGCCTTGGAGGGGTTAGAAACTGCTGTGGATCAATTGGCAGATGCTTATGGTTGGACTTTGCACTCTTTTCTAGCATGTGGATATGGAAAACTCCTATCTCTGTGGATACTTGAAGATTAAAGGCCTTACAGAGGTGAGTGTTAACTGCAAAACAACAAGAAATACTGTGTAGAGGCTTTTCTGTTTCCTGGTGGGGTGGGAGAAGCTGCCACCAGAAATAGAGAGTGGAGGGATTGAGGATATGACCTGACCACGAAGTAGGTGTGTGGCTTCAGTCTGTTGTTCTTGGCATGTCAAGGAAAGATGCTGGGCCTTGGTGGGAGTCCTGAAGGAGGGAGGCTTATGCAGCATCCCTGAAGGTCTGAGCAGAACCAGCTTTAGGCACTGCCAGTTAAACTAGGACCCCCACAGTCAGATCTTCACACATGTCCTTCCCCATGCACCCTCTGAGACCCGGGGTGTTGGACAGGCGGTAGGAAGTGTCTCCCAGAGGTGACGCTGCTTTCAGCTGTGGGGCACTGGGTGTCTGTCCTTTCCTGGGAGTGCCTGGAGAGGCTCACTCACCCCAGCTGAGCCTGCTGTTCCCTGCCTGTGTTCTCCTGATTTGGTGCCAAAGCAAAGCTGGAGAGGAGCATCTTCTCCAGGGTGACTTAATCCAGCCCTGGGGCTTTGTAGCAACTGCTGAGTATCTGCTGGGGAGCGGTGCTGGCTCTAAACAGTCACTTGGGATCATTCCCCACAGTCCAGCTCCAACACAGCTCCTTCTGGTGTCACATAGTGAATGGAGAGGCTGGAATAAGAGGGTGGAGGCTGTGTGGGTGTGTAGGAGTCATTCTCTGAGGGGTGTGAGGCAGGAGGAGTCAGCGTGCTGCTTGGAGGGACAGGAGTACCAGCCTCGGATCGTCCGGAGCTCTCGCAGCTTTTTGCTGAGTGTGTGTCCCTCTGTCTCGAGTTTGAGTTCCTGTCTCTGGGTGACAAACCTTCTGACCTCTCGTTCCTCCCTCCCAGGAGTACCCAACCCTCACCACTTTCTTCGAAGGGGAAATAATCAGTAAAAAACACCCTTTCCTAACACGCAAGTGGGATGCTGATGAAGATGTGGATCGTAAACACTGGGTAAATTAATTTGGGGCGTGAATGTGGGTCTGGGCAGCTGATCTAGAGGTGAAGTGCAGTGGGTGCCCATGCAAGAGCTATCAGAAGGGCCTGGAAAGCTCTCCTTTCCAGGTGTCTCTCTCTTTCCTGCACTGGGATCTTTTGGCTGTGATCCAGGAGAAGGGAGGGGGTGTCTTGCTTTCTACTTGCTGGCCCTGGGGTTAGAAGGGAGCAGGAGCAATCCCCATCTCTCCATCTCCCCAGGAGAGCACCCTCCTTGGTTTGGAGGCTGTGGGTACCCCCATCACAGCCACCTCAGCCCTCTGCTTGGGGTGGGGTGTGGCTGCCACCGTGCCCTGGGTTGGGGCCACAGCCCAGCTGATCACCTCCCTGCCTTGAGCTTTGCTGGTGTGTGCCAGGCTTGGATGTTTGTTGTGCTTCTGTCTAAGTATCTCCCTCTGGAAGTGTAGGAGTTTCTCCAGCCAGGCTGGATATGGCTGGAAGTGTCTGGAAGTTCTGTGTTCCTCTGTGCCAGTCCTGGGGAGTGTGTTTAGCACAGCTCCAAGGGAAAAGCAGCCCTTTTGGTGGGGAGGTCCTGTTCCATAGCAGTTCTTCCCTCCTACAGCAGCTGGCACGACTGAGCTCTACTGGAATAAGCACCCTGTTTCTTTTCATGTTTCAGGGAAAGTTCCAGGCTTTTTACCAGTATGCAAAAACATTTAACTCTGATGACTTTGATTATGAGGATCTGAAAAACGGGGACTATGTCTTCATGAGATGGAAGGTAAACTCCACGTGTCTCCCTCTCTGATGAGCTGCTTACAAAGGGCTGACAGAGGCCTGTGGGGCCTGAAAGCTTTTTCAGCTACGCTGGTTTGATGAAACAACTCAACCCTACTGACCTCCTAACCCAGCATACTTGCACGTTCCAGTGAGGCTCCTGTCTAGCCAGCTAATTGTGTCCTTGAGAGCTGCAGCTGTGGCTCAAAACACAACAGGAAAATCTTGCTTGGTGATGCTCCACAGGAAGAGAGAGTTGGTGTGTCCGGTCCCTCTGTAGGGCTTGTGTGTGTAAACCTCTCTGCCCTGCAGCTGGATTGATTCCTCCCTCTTCACATGAGCCTTGGGCAGCTGCAAGGGGGGAAATAATAGAATGGTTTGGGTTTGGAAGGGACCTCAAAGATCATCTAGTTCCAACCCCCCTGCATGGGCAGGGACACCTCCCACTAGACTAGGTTGCTCCAAGCCCCATCCAACCTGGCCTTGAACACTTCCAGGGATGGGGCAGCCACAGCTTCTCTGGGCAACCTGGGCCAGTGTCTCACCACCCTCACAGGAAGGAATTTCTTCCTGGTATCACACCTAAATTTCCCCTTTTCCAGTTTGAAACCATTCCCCCTCCTATCACTACAGGCCTTGGTAAAAAGTCCCTCTTTCCCTAAGCCCTCTGTGGGTACTGAAGGGCTGCAATAAGGTCTCCCTGGAGCCTTCTCTCCAGCAACCAAGCAGCTCTGATTTTGCAGTGGGCCTCTGGTTTGCAGGGGTTGAACTGAAGCTGATCTCCTGCACTCTTTAAACGTGGTTCTGTTCCCAGTTTTCTGCTCCCCTGTCAGATGCTCACAGTGGCAGGTGGTGAAGGAACAGCCTGGTCTCTGGGCTGGGCTGCTGTGGGTGCAGGGAGTGCTCAGCCAGGAGTGCCTCTGTGTTAATGGGTGCCAGCACTCAGGTTGGGAGGGCAGACTGGGATGGGGGGGTAGCACTTGCCCAGCATCTAAAAATACGGTCTGTGCTTTGTGTGCAGGAACAGTTCCTAGTCCCAGATCACACTATCAAAGACATCAGTGGTGCTTCCTTTGCTGGTTTCTATTACATCTGCTTCCAGAAGTCAGCAGCATCTATAGAGGGCTATTACTACCATAGGAGTTCAGAATGGTAAGGAAGATTCCTTCTTCCCTCAAACCAAGCAGTGACTCCTCTTATGCTTCTCTGCAGCCTTGGGAGTGTCTGGGTGGTGCTTCTCTGGGCTGGGAAGGAGGTTGAGGCTGGTGGCTTGACCTTGGAGCAGGAGGAGGGGGGGTGTGCCCTGCATGGCCAGAGCAGGCTCGTCAGCCTGTTCATAAAATGCTGCTGGGGATGTGGTGCAGGGGAGAGGCAAGGTCTGGAGATGGAGTAGTCTGGTACATGGGGGGACAGACACTGGCTGTGGGTCACCAGAAGTGTCCCTCCCTCCAGAAGCCTGGTCCCCAGCCCAAATACTCACAGGGCTTGTGTTCTCCTGCCCTCCCGTGGGGCCAGGTCTCAGGTTGTGCTTTCCTCAGTGAGTCAGGCTTTGAGCTTCTCCACATCTTGGCCCTTCAGAGGATGTCAGAGGGGCCTTCAAGAGGGATCTTGGTGCTTTCTCACATACTACAGCTTGGCTGTTGTTCCCCCAAGGCAGAAATCTTGTTAGGCCAGTGCTTTGTACTTCACAGTCCTTGGGGTGTTGGTGTGAGACACAGGGAAGAGTCAAAATGAAGGGGTTGGTTTCTTGTTAAAGCTGTGTGACAGGTAGCTGTGGAGTCCTCTTCTCCCTCTGACAGCCTTGGATGTTGGTCATGCACAGCCAGTGAATCCATAGGGTGGCTGGAAGCTCCCAGGAGAGGGAAGGTACCTGAGAGGCTTTCAGACAGATCCCCTCGAGCGAAGCTTTGAAAGACCCGAGTGTAATTTGCAGTTGTAGCAAACACCGTTTGAACATGAAAGCTGCTGAGCTTCAAAAGGTGTCCAAAAACCACAGTCAGCCCACCTGACAGCTGGGACCTGCTGTGGGGAGCTGAGAGGCACAGGAATGGGAATGAGGAATGACACGGAGTCATCACGGGGTCTGGGGACCACCCCGTGGGTGCTGGGTGCCTGAACACCTTGGAGAAGACTCCAAGACCCTGAAGGGGGGTGGGGGGAGAGAAGAGCCACACACCAGGGTGTCTGCTCTGTGACCTGCCAAGTAGGAGCCCTTAGTGCTCCAGGAATTCTGTTGCTCTGTTAGTGCTCCAGGAATTCTGTTGCTGTTAGTGCTCCAGGAATTCTGTTGCTCTGTTAGTGCTCCAGGAATTCCGTTGCTCCAGGTAATCCTCTGGCCTGCCTTTTCCCTCTCTCCCAGGTATCAGTCATTGAATTTAACTCACGTTCCTGAGCACAGTGCTCCTATCTACGAATTCCGATGACAGCTGTCCAGGACTGATACCTCCCAGAAGCAACCCGGGCAGGAGAGCAAGGCCTGCCAGGAGAACTGTGTCCCTGTGGGAGCACGGGAATGCACGCTTCTCTCCTGCCCCTCGGACTCGTGAGAAGAGAGCCTGAATGTTAACCCACCCAGCCCAGGGAGCGTGGCTGCTGGAGCTTGATTCTCCCTCCTGTCGAGTGGCGATTTGATCTTTACTCTGGTTTTAAGCTACCTTTAAATGCACTTTCTTATTGCACAGCTAGTTTCTCTATCACTGAAGTTCCTCCTGGCTCTCCTCTGGAAGCTGTTTCTCAGTAGCTGGAATCAGTGGTCTGAGTAATAAGAAAATACAAGCTCAGTGCTTATATTTTCATTGTTACAGCCTGATATGGGTTGAAATCACCAGGATTCAGGTTTGTTGTCCCGATTGGCAGCTCCGACGCTCCCGGAGCCGGGTCCTGTGTCTGAGGCTCTGCTTGGCAGGGTCTGTTGGGGGAGTGTTGGCTGAGACAGGGAAGGCTTGAACGAGTCTTTGCTTCATGCTGGCTAACGAGGTTAGCTGGAGCTGCAGATCTTGCAGGAACGCCGGCCCTTTGGAGCTGGGAGTTGTTCCAGTGTCTGGATACACCACTGGGAATTCCTTTGATGTATGGACTTCCAGGCTCTCAGTAAAGTGGATCTGAACTCTGCTTATATAGGTGTATATTTGCTCTTTACTTAAGGGTAAAAAAAAAAAAAAAAAGACAAAAAAAAAAGACAGAAAAAAAAAAAGACAGAAAAGAAAAAAGACTTTTATTAAAAAAAATATTTTTATGGTTCCTTTTCCCAAGGACCCTATGGCAAATGCACAAGTACTCGATTACATGTTACTGTTTTCACATTGAAAACTGGGAATGTCCATGTTAGTTTTTATATCTGTGTCTGTAACCAGCTTTGGGCAAGGAATGGGAGTGCCAGTGTTGAGCAGGGACTGGTCAGCATTTGTGCTCGCTCTTCATGCTTCACCAACACTGCTGCTTGGTACCTTTTTACAAGGAAAAAAAAACAAAAAAAGAAAAAAACAAAAAAAGAAAAAGGAAAAAACAACAACAAAAAAAACCAACCCCAGCAGCTCCTCTGCCTCTGAAATGTTTCCAGTGATCTAACTTAAGGCTCGTGTGCCAAAGCGTGTGTGTGTGTGTGGGTTTGTTTGGGTTTTGTTTGGGTTTTTTGTTTGTTTTTTTTTTAAAGATGTTTTAAAAGTTGGCCTGGGTTGTGTATTTAATGTGACAGTCCCACCCGCGGGGCTTTTGTGAGAGCTCAGTTTGTGTTTTCCTGCCTGTTTAGTGGGTGTTGAGGAGGGGTTTTGGGCCTGGGATAGGGAAGTGAAGCCTCTGCCCTCCCAGCGCCGAGGTGGGTTTGGGTTTTCTTCTTTTCTAACTGACTTTCTTCCTTTGGCAGCGTGTCTGTCTGGTTTCTTGCAGCTAGTTTAAGCCTTAACGAGAAAACATTCAGGTCTTGGTGAGCCCATTCCCTGTATTCCCAGTTGGGATCTTGTGTGATGGGAGGAGCAACCGGGTGGTCTCAGGAGATGATGTGGGAAGCACCTGCCTCGTGCGGGCTGTTTGCTGCAGATGAATCCTTTTCCCCAGCACAAACAGGACAGAGACTTGCTTAGGGGAGATGGGGGGAACCTGGTGGGAGCCCCCCATGATGGAGGAAACATATTCCGTGGTCTTGGCCGTTGGGGATGGATGTGTAGAGTAGTGTGAAGGCGAGTGGGAGAGGGATCCGAGACGTGGAGGGAGAGCAGCTGTGGGCAGAGCAGTAGGGAAGCAGATTCTCCTTTTATTCTGCTCCTCTTGGAGAATCTCAGCCCCTTTGGTGGTGAGGAGAGGGGTTTCCTCACGGGGGGTCCTAGTTTTAGAGGTGAAAGCTGGCAGAGCGGCTCCTCTGTGACTTAGCACAGGGGTGAAGGCTCCCCCCAGGGCTGTGGGGACACGGGGACCTGGCTCTGCTGGCAGTGGGGAGCCCCCCAGAGCTCTCGGTGCAGTCGGGGGAGATGCTGCTCTGCCAGGCTCCCCGGGGCTGACACTGGGGTTTCTGACATGGTTGAGTTGAATGAAGCCGTGGTCGTTGACAGATGCTGGGTTAGGAGGGTCCTGGGGGTTGTTCTAATATGTAGAACTACCCCAAAACTGCTCTTGAAGTTTTTCTTTTAGACTTGATAACGTTGCGAGAAGGGTGGGGGAGGAACGTCCTGCTCTCTGCCTGTCTCCTTCCCACCATCCTGGTGATGCCGATGCAAGTGGTGGGTGCAGAGCAGGTCCTGGAGCCAGGAGGTTCGCAGGGGCTGTTGGTCTTCAGAGCTTCACTCCTCTGAACCCTTTGTTTTGGTTTTCTTTGCCTGATGAGCTGAGAAGAGATGTTGTGTATGTCGGGGGTGGTGAGAGAGGGGCTGGGGAGGGGTTTGCGGGGCTGTCAACGTCCAAATTAAAGATGAAATGTATTTAAGGGCTCTGTGTCTGTGTCTGTTGACCAAAGCGTTCCTCGGTGCCGAGGGGAGAGCTTTGCTTTATCTCCCCCCTCCAGGGCTTCTCCAGAAATCCAACAAGCCGCTGATGGCCTTAAAACGCTGGATACAGCCTTAATTAGAGGAGCGGGGTTGCCTTTATTAGGGGCAAGACCCATTGCAGGGGGGCTCTCCGTGGAACCCGTCTGCTTCTTTAGCCCTTTCCCTAAAATTAGCTCCCGTTATCCCCCTATTTAGCCTCATTTCCCGGGCAGCCGGCTCCCCGTGGGACCCCTGACCCGTGCCCCCGGGCTGGCGGCGGGCGGAACCCGGAACGCAGGGCACGGGAGGCGGCCGGAGCGGCCTGGCGGGTGCACAGCACGGCCCGTGGGGCGTCAGGCCGGACGCTTGAGGCGGACGGACGGACGAGGCCGGAGGCACTTCCGGCGGGTGGCGTGCGGGGCCTGGGGAGCAGAGCGGGCCGGGCCGGGCCTGGCCGGCCCCGCCATGGGCATCTTAGAGAAGATCTCCGAGATCGAGAAGGAAATCGCCCGCACGCAGAAAAACAAAGGTTCGGATCGGCGGGGTCAGAGGGGCGGTCGGGGCTGAGGTACCGGCGGATACCGGACGGGGCAGAGCCTTTGGTGGGGAGGGGGCTGAGGGTGTGAGGGGCTGGGAGGGGAAAAGGTGCCAGTCTGGGCTGCGGGGGAGGTGGGATGCGGGGGGATTTGTGGAGCTGGGGGGGTACAAGCACCCCGGCTCTCCCTGGAGCTGGGCTGAGACCCCCAAGTGCTGCAGGCGCAAGGGGCCCGGGGCTCTTTGCTGGGGGATCCCAGCCCCGGTGTTCGGGTGCCTTCACCTGAGAGGGTCTGGAGAGCCGAGCTCCCTCGGGTTCTGCCACAGCAGATCCCGGCACCGGGCTGCTCCTGGGGGCTGTGGTGAACAGTGGAAAGGAAAAACAGAAAATCCCACGAACTCCTGGGTTTCGTGCCCTTCCCTGTTACAAAGGGCACTTCACAGTATCATTCTGATTGGAAAAGACCTTCAAGATCATCGGCTCCAATCACAACTTCTACAGAAACAACTGCCCCTTTTTTTTTTTTTTATATGTATCAGGTCTAAACTCAAGTGTCTTGTGAAGGATCAGTCACTGAAGTACTTTCACACATGTGAGCCCCAAGTTAAACGTGTCTTTAAAACCCGACAAGAGCAGGGGAAAAAAAAATCCTGCATTTTTGCAGCGCTGAATGTGAGAGAGGGTGAGGAGGGGCCTTAAATCCCTCCAGGCATGGTCACTCCACCACTGCCCTGGGCAGCCTGTTCACCCTGCCATCTCAACCCCTTCACCTGGCTCCTTCCACCCCTTCCTTCCTGCCTCTGCTCCCCCTCTGGCTCTGCTTCTTTTACCCAGGGATTTTTTTTTTTGGCTGTTGATTTCCCTGGAATCTTCCCTTCCCTGCAGGTGACCTGAAGGTTTGTCCTGGGTGGCCAATATTTCACACGGTCACAGAAGAGCTGGGGGGGCGGGGGGGTCACTCCTGTGTGTGGTTAGGACCCAAGATCCACAGGGTTTCTTTTCAGGAAGGTTCTTGTTTCCAGAAGTGAATTATCAGCAACTTTTTGCCAGGCAGCTGTTGTGTTTGTGTCTCTCCAGCCACCGAGTACCACCTGGGCCTGCTGAAGGCCAAGCTTGCCAAGTACAGGGCTCAGCTGCTGGAACCCTCCAAATCCTCAGCTGCCAAAGGAGAAGGCTTTGATGTGATGAAATCTGGAGATGCCCGGGTGGCTCTGATCGGTTTCCCTTCTGTGGGTAAGGTCAGTGAGTGCCCACGTTGACCCCCTAGCATGTCTGGTTCCAGCTGGTGAAGCAGAATCCATCTTCTCTTTGTCCTTCACCTTCTTGCCTCGGGTTACCTGGAGGTTCCTGTGGGTGGGAGCTGAAGGTAGAGTGAGGGCCAGGCCTCCTTCCCCTTGGGTGCTGCCCTGGAGTGATGGCCTGGCCCTTGCCTGGTCACAGCCCTGCTGGGGGGGTAGGTGAGAGGATGGGGGTTCTGTGGAATCAGACAATTGGTTTGGTTGGAAAAGCCCTTTTAAGATCCATCAAGTCCAATCATTCCCCCAGCCCTGCCAAGGCCACCACTGACCCATGTCTCTCAGCACCACATCTTTTAAACAGCTCCAGGGATGGGGACTCCACCACTGCCCTGGGCAGCCTGTGTAGGGTCTGACAACCCTTTTGGGGAAGAAATTTTCCCTAATATCCAGCTTCAGCCTCCCCTGGCACAACTTGAGGCCGTTTCCCTGTTTCCGGTGGTTTGCCGGCTGTTTCCCGGCGCTGCCATTCCCACCCCTCTGGTGATGCTGATCTCTTGCATTCCAGTCCACATTTCTGAGTCTGATGACCTCGACTGCCAGCGAAGCTGCATCCTACGAGTTCACCACCCTGACCTGTATCCCAGGAGTCATAGAAGTAAGTAGGATTCTCCTCCTTTCTGCATGGTAAAGGAACCCAGACGTGTGGCTGTGTCCACACCAGTTACACGTGGGCTGCCATGGAGAAGCTGTGAAGAAGGGGTGTTCAGCCTGGAGAAGAGAATGCTCCAGAGGGACCTTAGAGCACCTTCCAGTGCCTGAAGGGGCTCCAGAAAAGCTGGGGAGGGACTTTTGACAAGGGCAGGGAGTGAGAGGACAAGGGGTGATGGATTAAAACTGAAGAAGGGAGATTTAGGTGAGACATTAGGAGGAAATTCTTTCCTGTGAGGGGGGTGAGACCCTGGCACAGGTTGCCCAGAGAAGCTGTGGCTGCCCCATCCCTGGCAGTGTCCAAGGGCAGGTTGGATGGGGCTTGGAGCAACCTGGTCTGGTGGGAGGTGTCCCTACCCATGCAGGGAGGTTGGATCTAGATGATCTTTAAGGTCCCTTCCAACCCAAACCATTCTATGATTCCACGATATCCAAAGGTCTCTGCTGACTTCTGCTTTAAGCTGCAGGAGGTTTGCAGTGCTTGCATGTGAGGTCTTCTCCAGCCCACAGTGCTGATCCAGCCCTTTCCTGGGCTCCAGAACTCCTCAGGACTCACTGCCCCATCAGGGCTTCTTCTGCTGCTGTTCCACTCACCAGAGCAATAGGACAGTTCTCACTGGATGTTTTTATAACCACTATTGGTGCCACTGGCCAGATGGCTGCAAACCTCGACAGATTTGGTTTTAATGAAGCTTTAAAAGAGGCAATTCTGCACTGGGATCAGTTTGGAAAGAAAACAGGACACTACTCCTGTCCTTGAGGAGTTGTATTAGTGGTGGCCTAAGCATCCATCAGGAAAGCAAATGATAAAGGGCATCAGACTGAAAAGTGTCCAAGAGGAATGACACAAATCTGGGTCAGAATTAAAAGCAGAGTTAAAAAATGAAAATATAACTGGCTTGGTGTTGAACTGTAACACCCCCGAGCTGTTTCAGGTGCTGAGGCTGTCGAGGGGACTTGGCTGCAGCAAGAGCTTGAAGACAAATGCCCCTGTGGGTCTGATGGGGGAAACCTTCCCGTTACTGCACTGGGAGACCCACAAGGCATCTGAATAGTTCTGATCCCTCTTGGTAGGAGGTGGTGGCACTTGTTTGTTGCAGTCCTCTCTCGTTAGACCAAGAAAGTCAGGGTTTGTTTTCTTCTCTTTCCGTTTCACCAACTGGGGATAATGCTGCTCGTGTGCTGGGCTGTTTTCCTGTCAAACTCCCACCACGTGCTGCTTTGGGAGATCAGGACCTGACGTGTTGCAGCTTCACTGGAGGTTTCCTCGGAGCCACTGGCTTTCTGCAGAGTCATGCTGCTCTCCCAGGGTCATTCATTCCCCCTCTCTGCAGGCTTTGGGCTCCAGCACGTGCGTGGGGCTTCAGAAGCAGCTCAGGTGCCCTGCACAAAGCTCTCAGCTTTCCCATCCTTCTGCTTTCTTTTCAGTACAAAGGAGCCAACATCCAGCTGCTGGATCTGCCAGGGATCATCGAAGGAGCAGCACAAGGTCGGCTGATCCCTGTGATCATGTGAAGTAGGGATTTGCCCTGGTTAGTCCCTTGGTGTGTCAAACATTAGCAGGTTTCCTGAGCCAGTAGTTCCCACACTGGCTTTCCAAATTTTAGAGTCCCTGATCTTATGTGAGGCACGATTCCCATCCCTGGGCCCACGTATGGTTCTATATGTAGCAGAAAGATGCTTTTCTGGAGGTGGGAGCCCAAGCAAGTGGGTCACTTCTCACCTTCCTGCCTGAGTGTTATCTTGCTCATCTGTTTCCTGGTGCAGATGAAACCTAAAGAAAGATGCAGGGGAGGTGGAGGGGGGAGTTGCAGCCAAACAGTGACCTCTTTTGACTGATCTCCTGAGTTCCTTCCAGTCCTCCCATGACTCCTGATTCTGGGAAGAGGTGTTGGCTGTGTCCCTCTGCTTTGTCATTGTCCTGATTGGCTGTTTGTGTCAGAAGATGCCTTAGGAGACCTTGCGAAGTCTCCTAGTGGGTTTTGTGGGGTGTTTTTTTGAGGATCATGGCCTGATTAATAAGGTCTCTCTCCTTTTTGAGCAGAAAGTGTATGTAACCCCTCTGCACAGAGGCTCTGGGCCCACATCCCTACTCTGGGTATCTCTGTGCTGCCTGGAGCTGCACGTGTCTGGGAATGTCTGTCCTGCTGGCAAAGTTGTCATGTCACCTGTACAGGGTCCCCAGCAGCTGCCTGCAGGATCTTTTTCCTTGCTTCCAAGCAGCTGCACAGGGCAGGAGTCCCAGTCTGGCACAGAGCTGGTGGCTGGTTTCTGTCCCTGGTGTCAGACCACCTCCTGTCTCCCCAGGGAAGGGCAGGGGCCGGCAGGTGATCGCTGTGGCCAGGACAGCAGACGTTGTCATGATGATGCTGGATGCCACCAAGGGTGAAGTCCAGAGGTGAGTGGGTGCTGCTGTGTGAGCCGTGGGGTGGTGGGCCTGGTTTGGGGGTTCCTGCCTGCCCAGAAAACATGTCAGCTCCTCCTGTGTCCTCTGCACGTTGGGAGCCAGTAGTGAAGCCAGTGTGAGGTGGAGGGGATGCTTTGTTAGAAACACACCAGCTGACTGGGAGCAGCATTCACAGGGTCCTCTGCAGACCTCAGCGTGGGCTTCTCAGCTGAAGGATCATTCCCAAAGGATTGGCTGTTCAGAGAGAGATCATAGAATCCCAGATGGGTTTGGGTTGGAAGGGATCTTAAAGATCATTTAGTTCCAACCCCCTGGATGGGCAGGGACACCTCCCACTAGACCAGGTTGCTCAAAGCCCCAGGGAGGGGGCTTCCATAACTTCCCTGGGCAGCCTGTTCCAGTGTCTCACCACCCTCACAGGAAATAATTTCCTCCTAATGTCTCACCTAAATCTCCCCTCTTCCAGTTTAAAGCCACTACCCCTCATCATCTTACTCCCTGCCCTTGTCCCAAGTTCCTCCCCATCTTTCCTGTAGCCCCTTCAGGCACTGAAAGGCCACTGATGTCGACCTGGATTTCCACCACGGGCTCTGCCCTGCATTAGCTGTGGTTTGTAGGTGGCAGTGGAAGCTTTTGGCAAGGCTGTGTCTAAAGCAGTCAGAAAGGCAGGTGGGGGTGTCACCTGGCTGTGCCCAGGCTCACAGGCACTGATGTGCAGCTGTCCCTGCAGGGCCCTGCTGGAGAAAGAACTGGAATCTGTTGGAATCCGGCTGAACAAAAGCAAACCTAATATCTACTTCAAGGTGAGGTTTATTGGGCTGCTGCAAGCACAGCTGCTGGCTGCCTGCCCAAAGCTGAGGCCTCTCTGTGCTGCTCCTCACCTTGGATGGGCTGAAGGGGGTTTTGCAGCCTGGTCTTTGAGTCTTTATGGTCTCCCTGCAGCCGAAGAAGGGTGGAGGCATCTCCTTCAACTCAACGGTCACGTTGACTCAGTGTTCTGAGAAGCTGGTGCAGCTCATCCTCCATGAGTACAGTATCCTTTCCTAAAGCAGGACACCTCTGAGCCATCAGCAGCTCCTGAGTCAAGTGGTACCTGCTGCAGGACAGCCTTGCTGTCTTGTCTGGGGCTTGCTGGGTTGGGAACAGGCTTTCCCAAGCCACCTGAGCCCGCTGGCTCACAGCACTGTGTAGATGTGTTGGGATTTGGGCCTTGACAATGTTCTCCTCAGAAATCTTCAATGCTGAGGTCCTCTTCAGAGAGGATTGTTCCCCCGACGAGTTCATTGATGTGATTGTAGGCAACAGGGTCTACATGCCGTGCCTCTATGTGAGTATCTGAGACAGCCACAGTTGCTGCTGCTCCGAGCAGCTCCATTCTTTTTGGAAGGATCTTCCAGGTTCCTGAAGCAGTCAGGATTTGGGATTGAAGAGCTGGAAAGCTCAGCCCATCAGGGAGCTTCTGACCAGCCGTAGGTGTGCGGCTGCGCTCTCTGTTGGTTCCCTGTGCCCTCTTGTGGCTGGCTGCCGTGGAGCATCATCCTTTGGGATGACTTGCAGCACGTTCTCCAGAACTTTAAAAGGCCCAAACTTAAATTTAGTCTTCGAATTTCAACAGTTTAATTTACTGACAGCCTTGGTCTGCCCCATGGCTGATGGGAGCTGTGTTTCTGTTTCAGATGCTGGAACTACTTTGTTACACTGACAGGCATGTGTCTTGCTTCCCTGCAGGGCTGTGGAACTGGCTTCCTAAAGGGTGTCCTTGTTTTGCCTTTCACCTAGGTCTATAACAAGATTGACCAGATATCCATGGAGGAAGTGGATCGCCTGGCTCGGAGACCCCACAGTGTTGTCATCAGGTAGGAGCCTGTCATGCTGCCCCATGCACTGGCCTGGGCAGTGGGGGCTTCATTCCACACCCCTTTCTCCAAAGGGGCTTCTCCCAGGGCTGCCTGCAGCTGGGAGGGTGGGACTCCGAGCTGCTGTGCTGCTTTTTCCAGGCCTCCTTGCCCTGGAGGGGCAGGCTGCTGGGCTCCTCCATGCTCTCTGCAGGCCAGAAGAAGCCAGTCAAGCTTGTTTGCTCAGATGTGCTGATCTATCTGACTGGGGCTTTGCTGCTTCAAAGTCCTTGCCCTTCTCAAATCCCTGTTTATTTCACCTTGTGTTTTGCCTTCACTGGCCTCATTAAAGACTTTTCCCCCTGCTCCCCAGTGCTTTAATAAGACATTTCACCTTGTCTCCTGGCTCTCTAAACCACAACAGCAGTAAACACAGAGATGTTCCTGGTGTTTTGCAGCTGTGGCATGAAGCTGAACCTGGACTATTTGCTGGAGAAGCTCTGGGAGTACCTGGCTCTTACCTGCATCTACACCAAGAAAAGAGGACGTAAGTGACAATGAGCTGAGCAGCTTTGGGGGGCACAAAGGGCTGCTGCTTATCAAACACAGACAGGCTGCCAGCAGGGCTTGGAAGCCTGGCTGTCAGCAGTCTCTTGGGTTTTGGGAATGCTGCCATTAAGCTCTCCCTAACCAGCTTTTGGCTCCTGGGAACTGCTTTTTGTTCCATCTGATCCAGCCGTGGGTGTGTCCCACCACAGCCCTCCTCTTCTCTCTGTACTAGAAGAGCTGAGTTTTCATAAGACTTTGCAGGATGATATAAGGAAATGAAGTTGTGAGTTTGCAGCTTCCTTCCTTATTCACACTCTGTGATGGGCTGAGCCCATCACTGCCCAGGAGAGGTCTCCTGTTTCTGCTGCAAGAGGTTTGGTGCTTCCCGTGCCAGGCTTCTGAGGCTCAGGAGCACCTTTGATCCTCCTTTTGCTTTACAATTCACTGGCAGCTTCTCCCAGGGATGAAGGCATGGCTGTGACTTGCTCCTGTTTGGTTTCAACTCCAACTCCCAACTTGGGTGGATGTGAGGAGATGAGGGGACTTTGTATGAGCTTCTTAAGCTGTGAAATCTTGGGGATTTGGCAGAAAACCGTGGAGTGGTTTGGTTTTATTTGAGCAGGCGTGTTTTGACTTGGGTGGTTTTGCTTGTCTTAAGTATGTGGAGTAGAGTTGGAGCAGGGGAGCTGTGGGGAAGCTGTTGGCTGTGTGAGCTGGGTAACCATCCCTGTGGGTACAGGAGGGCCTGCAGAACCCATCTGATGCTTTCATGTACCTGGATACCTGTTGTCCATGAGCTGGGAAGTGTAATGGGAAGAGGAATTTGGGAGAGTAAGAACAAGGCCCTGTGAGATGGTGTCAGCAACACACTCGATGGAAATCCAATCCTTTTTTTTCCCTCCCTCTCCTGCTTCTCCACAGAGAGACCAGACTTCACAGATGCCATTATTCTACGGAAAGGGGCCTCTGTGGAACATGTGGTAATTTCCCTGCATCTTTTCCATTTCCTTGTCTGTAGAAGGCAGGTTCCTCTTGGAGTCTGCTGGCATGTGTACTTTGTAAAGCTTGGGATGTCTCAGTGTTTAGTTGGGCTGCTTCTTTTGTTACCTTTACTGCTTCTGTCTGCCTCAGGTTTCTTTTCTAGATGCTATGAAAGGTTAAAAACAATTATTACTTAGTGCAATCCAATGAAAAGCACATGGAAGCAGGGGAATGGGCCTTTGTATCACACAGGTGATTCCTGTGTGTGTTCTGTGTTCCTTCAAGCGCTGGGAATTGGCTCCTAAAGTCACGAGTGTCATCTCTGACCCAGACTTTGAGTTGCTTCTAGTTCCTGGATAATTGAGCAAGTTGTTTGCAAAGTTGTGTCACTGAACTGCCTCACGTGCTGTCTGTCTGTCCTCTGCTGTCCATCTGTCCTGCAGTGCCACCGAATTCACAGATCATTAGCCAGCCAGTTCAAGTATGCCTTGGTGTGGGTAAGTGTTTACAAGCAAAGGAAAATCCCCCTCCTCGGGTGTCTCTGGTTCTCCCCTAACCCTTCTCCCCCTTTTGCTTTGAAGGGGACAAGCACAAAATACAGCCCCCAGAGAGTGGGCTTAACCCACATGATGGAGCATGAAGATGTCATTCAGATTGTGAAGAAGTAACCCTCTCTGCTGGTGCCTGGCCTGGTCTTTAATCACTAGAATTGGAACTGACCACGTAAAAGCAAAACAAACAACAAAAAAAGGAGGAATAAAAAAAAAAAAAAAAAAGAAATAAAGAAAAAGGGAGACGTGTTCCACAGCCAAGAAAGCTTCTGTGAAGCTCCTTCTCTTGGAGAAAGGCAGAAAATGAGGATACTGTACTTGCAGGTGGGGATGGGGAAGATGGTTTTCCATCTTGCAGGTGAAGTAATGTGTCTTTTAAAAGGAGCCAGTTGTTCTAGGACACAGTTTCTGCAGCTGGCAGCATCCTGCCCCTGGCAGGGTTTGCCCATGGATCCATCAGTGGCTTGCTTAACCAGAGGGAGGTTTATGGGTTCATGTGAACAAATCTAGCCTTGTGCTTTGGGACAGGGAAGCCAGGGCTGAGAGAACATGGCTGATGCTTTGCTGCATATCCATACACTTAGTTTAAGCATTGATGTGGAGCAGAAGCAAAGCTGCCCCTCCCCTGCTCACTGGCCACAGTGTCTCTGCAGCTTCCACCCTTGGAGACTTCTGGCTTGGCATCCCAGTCAACCCCTGATGAATTTATCACGGTCCCACCTCAATTAACATTAAAAGGTGGCACTCTGTGCCTCACCTTAGCTCTGCACTGGGCGTGCAGGTCATCCTGGTCCAGTTGGTACTGAGAGAGGTGAGAAATAAGAACTCCTTCAGGAATAATTAACTTGACCAAACTGCAGCAGGGTACGATCCAAGAGGCACAGTCTGCAGTGAGGATTCCCTGCTGGCATATCACTCCTCAAGGAGCTGTCTTGGGAGTTTGCTTCTTTGCTCTTGTCCTGCCCATGAGTCCCCAGAGGTATTGCTGGGGACCTGCTTCTTTCTCAGTCATGCCCCTAAATTCCAGTAACAGCTCTTGGACCTCCAAGCACCATCCCATGCCATGGCTTTTCTCCCAGCCCTGTTCAGATGTTGCTTCTCTGGATATTTTCCATCAGAAATCTGGGATTTTTTCTAATCATGCTTTTTCATTGAACACTGACACTAAACAATTCAGAGTGCCTGATAGAGAACAGCTCTTTCCTTCTGGGAGCAAGAGTTGCCAATAACTTTTTATTTTCTTTCATTGGGAAAGGGTTTGGTCTGAGGTGGATTCTTAAATGTGAGGGTGGGTCTGATCCCAACCTTGTCTGCACAGGGCTCCTTCCCTCCCCTCTGTGCTCCTCCCCACCCCTCACAACCTGATTGAGCAGAAATGGAAGGATTATTTTATTTGACAAAATAAAAGTTGCTATTTCATGTGAACTGTGGGTGTCTGCCTGCAGCAGGCAGAGGGTTTGGTGTGTTTTCTAACTCCCATTTTTTTACCTTTGGCCACCTGAGGAATCCTGGATGCTGCAGCAGGAGGTTGTAGGTGAGAGTAGATGGTGAAGCAGCTGCAAGAGGGGACTTGATGGGGGATGAGTAGATACTACACACAACATCCAAGCTAAGAAGGTGACTTTGAACCAAGTTCCCTTCCCTGTTCCTGGTTTTGTTTGGAGCTGGAGTGCAGAGGAGCTCCTGACGAGCCGCGTTCTGCCGGAGCCGGCCCTGGGAAGCAGGTGCTTCTTGGCCTGAGCTGGGTGGGATCCTGTTCCAGCACATCACCTTGCCCTTTACATTTCCCAGGAAGGTTGCACAGCCCGAGTTGCCCACGCAAATTGTCCTTTCAGTTTCATTTTGTCCCGGAGTTTCTGACTTTTCACTCCAAACCCAGGAGCCTGCCAAGCCCCAGCACATGACCGGGCAACCAGAACTGCTGAGTGGGCTTTGTCCTTGGGCCAGGTACTGTGTGGAGCTGGGGAAAGAATTGACGCTGAAATGTACCTGCTAAAACATGTCCTTGGTTAGTTAGTGCCTTCCTCTCAGTGTGTTTGAGTTTCAAAAGGACTAATCTAATGTGCCATGGTTAAAAACCCCTCTAATTACCCTCACTCTTCATTTAGGAAACTGGGCATTTTATCTTGTTCAAAATGAACTGCTTCGTGATTGAATTTGGAATAGGGATGAAGTAGAAATATTTAAGCCAGAAGAAGCTAACTTCTTTTTTTAGTGAGAGTAGCTTTTTTTTTTTTTTTTGCAGGCAAGTTTATAGCTGTGTTAGAAAACGCCGCGTTTAATTGCAGCCTTCGTTCTTCCAGACGGCTTCCCTAATTGCTCTGCACCAGTGTTAAAAACTGCAAACATTGCAGTTTGGTGCAGGGGCAGGTTTGCTGCCTAAAGATTTCTCCAAATCCTGAGAAAGCAAAGTCCTCGGGGCAGGGGGGAAATCTCCCGCAGCGTTAGGATTGCGCCGGAGCCTCCGGAGGTTTTATGGGATTGGCCAAACCCCTCGTTAGCTCCGTGGGGGTGCTGGCGTGAGGGAGATGTGCTCACAGCCTCCTTGCTGAGCGCTTTTGAAGAAAGGTTTTCTTCTGCCCACGAGGATGGGGGGTGGTTGGAGGTGGGAGCGGTGGGTTTGCCCTCCCAAAGAGGAGCGTGTTGTGTGTTCTGTCTGCTGTAGGAGGGAAGGCTCGGCTGGCTGGTGCTGGGAGAACGCAGCCTGGTTGGTGCTCTGCTCTGCACTGCAGCTCTCTCTGTTCCCCTGCTCTTGGCTGGCTCTGCTTTCATTAGCACCATACCTACTCCCAGAGGGCTGCACTCATCCTGCCCTGTGCCTTCTCTTCTGGCAGAGTGTGGCCGTGAGTCACTGCTGCGCTGTGCTCCGGGTGTGGAGCGGGGTGGATCAGCTTGGATACAGCCCATCAGCCCCTCTCCATCTAGTCCTGGAAACAGCAGCAGCCCAAGGCGTGCTCGGTTTAAAGTGCCTGTTCCAGGCAATCGAGCAGGTTTGATTGGCTGAACACTCCTTTTATAATTTAATTTAGTCAGGAATCGTTTGCAAGGTAATAAAAAGAGGCTCTGACTCCAAATACATTCATTTAATTCAATGAGAGGCAGTTACTGCGGCGAGCTCGGCTCAGCCAGCTTCCCTCACCCCGTCACGCTGACATCTTAAAGTGCTGCTCAGGGCTGTATATAAGAGTCACGATCCGCAGTGACAGCTTAATTGTTTCAAATCCTGACAAGGGTCACCCCAACCAGCCATCGTACCTTCTGCGGGGCTGGCTCGGGAGGCTGCCCAGAGGAGGATTTATGGTTGGCAAATAGCTGAGAATTCCTCTGGTTGCACCTGCTAAATGATGAACCTGCCCCTTGGGGCTTGGGGCTATTGATTGTAATTTGCAGTTAAGACCCTCGCTTTCTGAGGAATCAGCATAACAAATACCCACCGCATTACGGCAGGGATGTGGCTGCACGGAGGGAGGGGAGCAGAGGTTTTTCCTTGCTCGCGCTGCTCCTGGGTTTGGGAGAGCCGTGGAATGCAGGAGAATGATCCCCTAGTTTGGTGGGATGTAGGAAACCAGAGATGGAAGGGGGGAGGATGAAGCTCTGAGGCTCTCGGGTGGTTTGTGATGGCAGGAGGAGATGCCCTGCGCCGAGGAGGAGGAGAGGGCGATCTGGCATTGTTGAATTCACGTGTGTCTGGATCCTGTCTCTGTGCCCGGCCTCTGGAGCCGGTCGTCCCAGTCCTGCTTTGGAGAGGGGTATGAGGGGAGATGTGTGTACGTGCGCTCTCATGTCCTTGTGATTTCTCCTGAATTTTCCTCGGTCTGGGGGCAGGAGCAGGTCAGAGCCATTCACCAGCTGTTCACATCTGGGCTTGGTGACGCTGAGGTGACACAAATACACATCTCGGGAGGGAAGGGGCTGCGGGACTACCCAGTGTGTCAGCAGGGGAGGAAGGCGCAGGGATCAGAGCCGCCTGCCCTTCACCCCTCCAGCTGCTCCCTCCCTGCCGCTCCCTGGCTCTGCAGCGGGTTGATCAGCTCCCGTCCCTCCGCTCATGAGTGGAGATGACAATAATAGCGGTCATCAAATATGCATTGGGTGGCAGCAGCTGCAGCTGCCGAGAGCAAATATGGTCCCGCGGCTGCCGGGGGGAGTGACGGTCCCTGGCGGAGAGCGAGGCGAGGAGCACGGCACCAGCAGAGCCGGGGGCTCCGGGCGGCACCGAGCCAGCCTGGTACCATGCGGGCCAGCTAGGCTACCCCAGGTGAGTGGCTGTGAGTCCCCCAACTGGGTGGCATGTCCCTTGGGCTCATGGTGGCCACAATGGGAAGGACCTGGGAGGGACCTTTGTGTGTGACACTGGTCTGTATGCAATTGCTGCGGCGCGGGGCTCGGCTCCTCCGGGTGGGGGTGCACGGTGTCCTCTCGTCCCTGGTTGTCCCTACCTGTTTAGACCCTTCTTTCACCTTCTAACTGACACCTTCCCTACAGTCCCAGCGTTTCTCCGGAGCAGAGCTTCCTCCCCTGCACACCCCCTCCCTCCCCAGCAGCCTCTGCCCACATCTCCTACCACCCCTTCCCACATTTTGGGGCCTGTTTTACACCAGGAAATCGGCCTGGTCCCACAGCTGAGCTTTGTGGGGCCCCTGGGCTTGGCTTCAGGCCAAGGCGATGGCGCGGGGCCGTCCCCTGGCTCCGGGGCCACCAGCCAGCGGGGTGCACGCCAGTGCTGAGCCCAGGACTTGTCTTGCCCAGCCGGTATCTGCTTCCAGCATCTGCTCTGGCTTCTCCCCATAACACCTCCCTTGTGTCCTAGTGTCTCTGGGCTTGGAGGACCATGCTGCTGCCACACTGCCTGTTACTGGAAGGGTCCAGCCTGTCCCAGTGCTCCTGGCATCCCCAGGGCTCGTGGCTGGAGCAGCGAGAGCTGTGGTGGGGCTGTGCCACCCACACACGGGAGTTCAAAAGTGGAGACAGACAATGCAGACCTGATGACGGGGAAAGGGGGTGGCACCTGATGACATACTGCAGCTGGGAGGTGCCTTGGCCAGCCGGGCTGGCTCCATGGGGCTGGGATATGGAGCATGAGGCACAGCAGTGGCGGAGCTGTCACAGCACAGTGGTGTCAGCTCGGCAGCGGTGGGGCTGGTATGGCACAGGGCTCCACTCTGGCTGTAACTGGAAACAGGCTGTAAGCAGACCCGGGGCCAGCTGGTGACCCCAGACCTGCCTGGAGATGGCTGAGCTGCCGCCCTGGGACCTCTGCCTCACCGATGCCCGTGCTCCAAAGGTACAGTCCCATGTCATGCTGGGCTGGGGTGGGTGAACCAGAACCCCGGTGGCCAAAGCCACCCTCCCCTTTCTGCAGCCAGCCCTGGCACAGCCCTGAGATGTGGGACTGGGGCTGCCCAGGGCCATGTCCTTGGGGTGTGGTGGCTTTTCCTGACTCAGCCGTATGGCCGGAGCCGTTCATGGGTGGCAGGGTCAGAAGAGGCTCTGGGCATCTTCTACTACAGCCCCAGTCCCCATTGCACCCCAGGGAACCCCTGTCCTGCCTGTAGATGATCCATGCGGGGCGGTGAGTTCCCACTGCTGCTGCTTAAACTTTGATGAGCCTGCAGCGGCAGGATTCCAGCCCCGCTATTAACATTTGATGTGGTCACCCTGCGCCCGGGCACGTGTGTGTGCAAACACGCCGCCGGCACCGCCACGGGGCACACGTGTGGCACACACAAGCCCCCTCACCAGCCACGTGTGCCCACACGTGGCAACCATCATGCACACACAACGTGCATGGCATGGCATGGCAGGGGGACACCCTGGTGGGCTCCAGGCTCCTCTCTGTGTGTTCCAGCAGGGCTGTGGGATTTTCTCTGGTGTTGGGTTCCTCTTCCATGGTGTTCCCTTGGCCGTGCTCCCAGTGCCTGCACAGTGTGTGCCTTGGGTGCTGCAAAGTTGTCTCCTCTCTCTTGGTGCCACGGTTTGGCTTTGTGGGGGAAAGTGCGTCCCCGGGCTGCGTCCTCCTCCATGCTGGCTGGAGGAAGAAGCCGATTCCCCTGGGAAGAGCACAGGGAGGTGGCAGGGTCTGGTTTTGGTGTGATGAGGTCTGGTTTTGGAGCGGTGACGGTCCCTCTGCACCGCCCCCTTCAGCATCTCCTCCCCGAAGGGGATGCTCCCCACCATGGGGGGCCCTTTCCTGCTCCTTCGGAAAAGTCTCGGGGCCGGATCAGAGCATGCCGTACATTATTGATGCCGCCGCGAGCCCCGGCGGTTGGGTTACAGCCGCAGCCCAGCTGCCGGCACCGTGCCGGCTGCCACAGGAGGCAGCTCCCGCCGGGCTGCGCCGGGGCTGCCATCCCACCGCTCCAGAGCCATGCCAAGCGGAGGGACACAGGCGGCCAAGGGAGCCACGACCGGGCACGTGCCTTGCCAAAACCGGGCGCAGGTAAATACCCTCCCGGGGCAGGCTGCAGGGTCGGGAACCGGACAGTGTGCCGGGACCTGCCTCATGCTGGCGCGGCGCATCGTCTCCCAAGGTCCTGCCGGGGCTGGAGCATGAGTGCCTGCCACTGCTGGGATGGCTGGCAAGAAGGGGGAGCCCAAAAAGGATGCGGAGGCCAAAGGGAAGGGGGGCAAAGGGAAAGGGAAAGATGGCAAGAAGGGCAAGAAGGAAGAGCCCAGCGAGCCAGAGGAGACCTCGGACACAGAGCTGCTGAAGGCGGAGGAGAGCGAGGAGCCAGAGGTTGTGGAGGAGAAGGATGAGGAGGAGGTGGCTGTGGAGGAGCCCAAGAAGGGGAAGGGAAAGGAGAAGAGGGGAGCACTCAAGGGGATGGTGGTGAAGAAGCCAGGCCGGGGGAAAAAGGTGCAGCTGGAGACAGAGGACGAGGCGAGTGAGAGTGATGCTGCACCGACCAAGAAGAACCTGAAGGGCACCTCCAAGCTGGTGATGGGGCTAGCGACTAACAAGAAGAAGAAAGGGGCCAAGGATGCAGAGGCCAAGGGCCAGCCCAAAGCATCCACAGAGCCTGAACTGGTTGAGGAGAAGGAGGTGGCAACAGCAGCACCCAAGGCCCGGGCGAAGCGGAGCCTCCGCAGTACGTCAAAGCTTTTCCTGGGCTTCAAGAAGCTGGGGCTGCGTCGGCCCAAGAAGGGGCAGTTCAAAAACACGTCCCGCTTCTTCTGGGGGCTGCAGAAGCACAGCACCAAGAAGAGGAAGAAGAAGAAGAACAAGGCGGTGCTCAAGTCCACATCCAACCTGATGGTTCGCTTCAAGCGCGTGGGCAAGAAGAGGAAGGAGGAGGCCAGCAGCTCCCCACCGGCGAAGCCATCCTTCCTGCTGCTGCGGGGGGGCGGGCAGGCAGCCGAGGATGGCGCGTCCCTCTTCCGCCGGCGCCCGGAAAGGAAATTCAAGCCTCGGGCACAGGTGTGGAGCAAGGCGGCCGCCGCCACGGGCTGGCTGGCCAGGAAGGTGCTCTCCCGGCGCGGGCGGCTGGCGGCGGCCGGCAGGACAGCCGACGTGGCTTGGCTCTCCCGTATCGGTGCCAAGAAGCTGCCGTTCCCTGCAGAAGACGAGATCCTCAGGCACCGGGCCAACATGAAGCGGGTCCCCAGTGCCAGAAGGCTGTCGGGCCCTGGCGCTGCACGGCAAAGGCAGGAGAGGCCCGGCAGCTTGGTGCGGCGCCCGTCCCGGCGGCCATCCCAGCGCACGCCTGTGGAGCCGCCAGTGCCGTGCTATGGGTGGGCCCAGGAGGAGGATGGAGCCCACAGCCGCCGCCGGGGCTATGCCAAGCAGGAGGATGGAGCTTATGGCTCCCGCCGTGGCTATGCCAGGAAGGAAGATGGAGTCTACAGCTCCCGACGTGGCTACACCAAGGAGGAGGATGGAGCCTACGGCCCCCAGCGTGGCTACACTGAGGAAGGAGGAGCCTACGGTCCCTGGCGTGGCTACACCGAGGAGGAGGATGGAGCCTATGGCCCTGGACATGGCTATGCTGAGGAGGAGGATGGCTACATCCAAACCCCTTACTCGGCGGGGTATGGTTTTGAGGACCCAGGGCCAAGCCCCTATGCTGACTACCCCGGCTACGAGGCAGAGGAGGAGTACGGCTACTATGGGGGGTTTTGGGAAGAAGGTGACCCACCGCACCCCTACGGCTACTCAGAGCTGGAGGACGAGGAGCCATTCGGTGGTGGGTCCCCCCTTGCCCTCTATGACCCTTACAGCAGCGACCCGGAGTATGGCGAGGAGGTGGAGGGGCACTTTGGCTATGGGAGGGACCCCTATGAGGACTTTGGGGAACCCCTCGCTGGGGGGTACCCAGGGGGCGAGTACCCTGAACATCGCATCCAGTACAGCGAGGGGGGGTGGGCGCCACACGCCCAGTCCTCCTGCAACCCCTACGCTTTGCCCCTGGAGGAGATCGCCGAGGCTGAGGAGCCCGAGGAAGAGGAGGAGGAGGAGGGGGAGTATCCCTTCTCTCTCCTCAGCACCTCCTCGCTTCGGGGCATGCGGGAGACCCTCTCCTCCAAGCTGTCCCTCAATAGGAAATTCAGGCTCTTCCCCCGGCCCCAGGTCAAGCTTTTCGGCAGGGACCGCCTGGACGTCCCCCTCCCGCCGTCCCCCCACCTGCCCACCACCCGCGACGAGGATGACTACGACGAGTACGAGCCACCGGCGCCGCCGGCAGCCCCCGGCCCCGCGGCACCTCCGGGGCGCCGGGTTTCGGCAGCACGAGCCTGTGGCAGCCCCCTGGGGCAGTTCCTCCAGCGCTCCCTCTCGCAGCCCCCCAGCCGCCCGCCACGGGGAGCAGGGGGATTTCGGGACCTCCGCACCCCCCAGCCCTCCTACAGGCGCTCCAGCCGCAGGCTGGCAGGAATGGAGAGCGCCGGCTCGGGGGGCCGGGACACTCTGCCGAGAGAATCTCCGGCCACGGACCCTTCCCCGCCGGCGGTGCCCTGGGGACTGCCCCCTCCCCGAGAGTCGGGGGCTGCGCGGCGGCTGTCGCTGCGTAACCCCTTCGCCAACCCCGGGCGCTCCCCATCGCCGCCGCCATCCCGACAGCGCCCCGGCAGCGTGCGGGGCGAGGGGCCGCGGCGATCGCCCTCACTCGGGTCGAGCCTCCGGCGGCTCGGCCCTGAGGCCGCCGCCCCCCGCTCACCGGAGCCCGGGGGGAGACGTTTGGGGATGCCTAGGACGGGGTTAGGGAGACCCTTGTCCCCGCGGCCGTCGCGGCGGAGCAGCCCCCCGGGGCTGCCACTCCCCCAGGCGTGGCCCCGGCTCCCCGAGCCCCCCACCAAGGCGGTGAAGCCGCTGCAGAGGACCCCCTTTCTGGCACCCAACTCCCGCCCCGGCAGCCGCCGCCTCGGCCCCCCCGGCCCCTCCTGGGATGAGGAGCTGCCCCCCTGGCAGGGTGCAGCGCGGGGTCTCGCTAGGGTGCCCCCCCCTCCCAACCCTGCTCCCAGCACTCCCAAAAGCTTCATCCAGCGCATCGGGCAGCCCCTTGCCGGGATGGCCCCTCGCTCCCCCCCCAGCCAGGCCATCTCCCACCCAAGTGGGGGGCCGCAGCCCCACCATGGGGCAGTCCCTGGCATCACTGCTGGTGGAGAGCATGGCCCCTGCCGAAACCCCCTCTTCCCCACCACCCACCCGCCGTCCCTCCTCCCACTTGCCCCCCTCGCCCCGGCGCCCATCCCGGCGGGATGGGAGCACCCGCAGATCACCGAGCCCACCACCGAGGCGCCGGGGCTGGGCCGATGCCTTGCGCCCCGTCCTCCCCTCCTCCCCGCGGGGCAACCGGAGCCCTTCACCCCAGCGTCGCGCCGCTTTCCCGGTACCCCGCGGCCCAGCCCCGGGCTCACCGGCTACCCCACGCCATGGCCCGGAGGCCATCGAGGGCGAGGGGGCGGCCGGAGAGGAGGGTGCGGGGCGCTACGCCGTGGTGACGCCGCAGGTGCAGAGGTTGGGCTCTTTCCGGCGCGCGTCCCGCATGTACAAGCAGCACTGGTCCACGCAGCACGTCGTGCGGGTGCAGGAGATGCCCGATACCTGGACGGCCGAGCAGGGACTCCCCCCGCAGCCCGGCCAGCGCGGCCGGCGGTGGGCGAGCCAGCGGGGAGTCGACATCGCCCGGTATCTGAGCCAGCGCTCGCCGGCGGGCGGCTGGAGGGACCGGCACCCCTGGGCACAGGGGTACCTGGGCACCAAGCAGCCCTGGCGCACCAAGGTAACGCCAGCGGGGAGCCCACCGGGGGTGCTGGTGGTGGGATGGTGGCCGGAGGGACCTGGGTGGTCCATTGAGGTGGTTGCTGGCATGCTGGGGCACGAAGGCAGGAGAGGTGGGGGGTTGTGGTGACCAGGGTGGGGGGCGAGTCACTTTGGAGGTGTTGACAGGGGTGCTGCCGAGGGGGGGCGGTCGGTCAGTCAATCATTGCCTGTTGCGTGTGTGTGTTCCCCATGCACGGCCCCCTCAGGGACACTTGACTCTGGTGTATGGAAATGGTGAGACCCGATCCCTGGCTGGGCCCGGCGCAGGTGGCACTCACGCTGACCTGGCAGGTGTCTGCTTTCCTGCCCGCTGCCAGCACAGGCCTCTGTCTGCCACCCACCCCTGTCACTTCTGCTGGAGCAGCCCACAGCCCCATGGCTGAGCCTCCTTCCAGCATCCCCCGTGGAGGTGCCACTCTGCCTGGGGGTCTGCATTGCCCACCCCTTGCAGCTCCTATGGGGGTTTGTGGGAACCGTGGGGTGTTGCGGTGGGGGTGGCACAGCCACCTCTGCCTGTTCCCACCTGCTCATGGCAACTGGGACTAGGGCTTGCCAGTAGCAGCCTGGGATGGTCCCCAGGGACACCTTGGTGGCCCCATGTCCCCATTTCCAGCGCTGCTGCTCTTCCTGACATGCTATGCTCTTACTGGGGTAACCGTTTTGGGGTTGTGGAATGTTACTTGGGGTCCCTGCCATCACTGGCTGCTGGCTCCCTGCTTTGGGGTCACATGCAGTGGTTTTGGGGTGGTGGCGGTTACCAGGTGTGACACCAGAGGGAGCTGGCACAGCCCTGCAATGACAGGCTGGGCTGGGTTGCCCTGTGCAGATGCAGTCGCTGTGCAGCCTGCCCATTGTGCGGTACCAGGAGCCGCAGGAGGAGGATGGCCTGGAGGACATGACCCAGCTGGAGTGAGTGTCCCCATCCCCTTCACCACCCACTGTAACACAGCACCACGGGGGCCAAACAGGGCTGCAACCCCCCACCATGCACCCCACTGCTGCTCCCCACCCCATCCTGACACCTAGTCCACTCCATCCTCCTGGTGCCGGGGATGCTGGGGACATGCTTAGGGACAGTGGACACCTCCTGTCCCCATGCTGCCCACCTAACACAGCCTGTGCTCCGAGCCAGGGACCTCCAAGAAGCTGCGGTGCTGAGCAACATCCGGACACGGTTCGAGCGCCAGCTCATCTATGTAAGTTTTAGGGGTGCAGAGAGTCCCCCAAGGACCCCTGGCAGGGGGTGCCGGGGGGGGGGCGGGGGCTGATGGCTCTGCGAGCGCTCAGCCCCAGCCCGGCTGTCCCGCAGACCTACATCGGCAGCATCCTGCTGTCGGTGAACCCCTACCGGCTCTTCGACATCTACGGGACGGAGCAGGTACTGCAGTACGAGGGCAGAGCGCTGGGCGAGAACCCGCCGTGAGTACCAGGGGGTCCCCGCACGCCCCGCGGGGACAGGAACACCCCTGCCCACCCTTACCCACTCCTGGCTCCTACAGCAGCCCCCCGGTGGTCTCAGAGCTCCAAGGACGCTCGGTGACAGGGTGCTGGAGCGGCTGTGGCCATGCGTGGGGGTGCTCAGGAGTCCCTGGGTTGGGTGGTGTGACACCAGACCCCCCACCTCTGCTATCCCCCCCGCCCCCCAGGCACCTCTTTGCCATCGCGAATGTCGCCTACTCCAAAGTGATGGATGCCAAACATAACCAGTGTATCGTCATCAGGTGGGACACGGCTGTTGGCAGGATGCTGCCACCAGCCTGGTCCAGCCCCGGGGCCAATGGGTGCCTTGGGGACAGGGTGCTGGGTGTGTTTGGGGTGGGTGCACTCCCGAGCCTCTGCTTGGCTGGTGATGGCCTCGGCCGTGTCCCTTCTCTGTGTTTCAGTGGGGAGAGTGGCTCAGGGAAGACTGAAGCCACCAAGTTGATCCTGCGCTACCTGGCAGCCGTCAGCCAGAAGCGCAGCACTGCCCCCCAGGTAGGGTGCTGCCCTGGGGACGTCCCCGTCCCCTTGCTCCACCTTGTCCCACCTCCCCGTGCTCTCCTCCACCCTCTGCTCATGGCTCCGCCACTCTCTCCTTGTCACCACGCTTCCACCTGGACCACGGCAGATAGAGGTACTGGGGGGGACACGTGGGATGGGACGGTTCGAGGGGACTGAGCATCGTGGTGGCATCTCTGCCATGTCACCCCAGCTGTGGGGGGATGGCGGGGATGTAAAGCTGGAGCTTGGTGCATGGGGTCCTTGTGCTCTTCTGTTACCTGTCTGTGGTGCACACCTTGAATTTTGGCACCCTTGGGTGTCTGCAGGAGGTGTCAGGGAGGGTGGCATGGGTGGCAGGATGACAAGAGGAGTCCCCTAGCCATGGGGACAGCCTGTGGCATGTCAGGGTGACCCCGTGGCTCTCCCCATCACTGTGGCAGATCCTGGAGGCAACCCCCTTGCTGGAATCCTTCGGCAATGCCAAAACCGTGAGGAATGACAATTCCAGCAGGTTTGGGAAGTTTGTGGAAATCTTTCTGGAGGAGTAAGTAACACTGAGCAACACCCACACGTGGCCAACCCACATCCCCTGTGTGTGTCCCCCTGCCCCGTGGGTGCCCACGCCAGCCCCCAGCCCCACTGCCCCTCGGCTCAGGGGTGGGACACACGTGGGGACACTTTTGTGGACAAAACTTAGTCGGGGAAAGGCAGTGTTCCCTGAATGGGCAGTGTTGGCTGTCCCTGGGGTAAAAGCAGGGATGCTGTCCCCTGGGCTGGCACTTGGTCCCCATCCCTGTCCCCACAGCTTGTCCCACCCTCACTCATCCCCCCCCGGCTCCCAACGTGGGGTGCGTGATATCATCCTGGGGTGCTGCAGCTCCAGCCCTCACTCAGGAGCCGGGTATAGACTCACTGACCCCCTGTATGCTGGGGGGGGGGGAGCGTGGGGGCAGAGGTGGGTGCCATGGGGGGGGCACAGCCCTGACTGCACCCCAGTTGCCAGATGGGTGCCCTCTCCCCCACAGCGGCCTGATCTGCGGTGCCATAACCTCACAGTACCTGCTGGAGAAGTCCCGTGTCGTCTTCCAGGTGGGTGCGAGGGGGTCCTGGGTTCTGTCCCCACTCCTGCCTCGCCCCCCAAACCCCCACCCCTGCTCCATCCTCTGCTCCCCAGGCCAAGAGCGAGCGCAACTACCACATCTTCTACGAGATGCTGGCAGGGCTGCCCGCCCAGCAGCGGCAGCGGTACTGCCTGCAGGGCGCCGAGACCTACTACTACCTGAACCAGGTAACGTCCCCCCCTGCCCACTGCCCCCCAGCCCCCCACGCTGCCCACTTCTTTTGGGGGTTGGCCCAGCCTGGGGTGCTGGTGGGTTCCTGAATCCTCCCGGATTCAGTGTGTGGATGGGGAGGGTGCACAGGGCGGGGTGCCCACCTCAAACTCCTGGGTGCTGCCCCACTGATGGCACCGGGGGGGCGGGGCTGTGGCAGGGTGGGAACTGCGAGATTCCCGGGAAGGACGACGCGGAGGATTTCCGTCGGCTGCTCAACACCATGGAGGCGCTGGGCTTCAGCGTGGAGGAGCAGAACAGCATCTTCCGCATCCTCTCCTCTGTCCTCCACCTGGGCAACGTCTACTTTGAAAAATATGAGGTAACTGAAGGGGACCTAAGCTGTGCTCCTCTGAGTCAGGCTGTGGCTGAGCTGGGGGTGGGGGGAAGTCACTGCATCCCACCCCCTCACCCCCCTCACCATGTCCCACAGACCGACTGCCAGGAGGTGGCCACGGTGGTGAGTGCCACGGAGATCCGGACGGTGGCCGAGCTCCTGCAGGTCTCCCCTGAGGGCCTGCAGAAAGCCATCACCTTCAAGGTGACGGTGAGTGCAGAGAGGGGTGCAGGCCCCTGGGGACCATGGCTGGCGATGCCAAAGCTCCATCACACTGTTGGTTTTGTGTGTCCCAACCAGGAAACGCTGCGGGAGAAGATTTTTACCCCCCTGACTGTTGAAAGCGCCGTGGATGCCAGGTAGAGTGAAATAGGGGGGCTACGAGAGGGGTTTGGGTCCCAAAACTGTTTGGAAACTCAAGATGTGGCTTAGACCCTAAAACCGACTGGCTGGGTCCTAAAAATGAGGCTTTGGAAACTAAAAATATGGCTTTGGACTCCAAAAAGGAAACTTTGCAAACTAGAATGGAGCCTTTGGATGGTCAAAATGAGGCTTTGGAGCCTCAAAATTGGAGTTTAGAAACGAGAATCAAGGTTGTGGACCCTAAAATGAGGCTTTGGGCTCTACAGTGAAGGTCTGGAGCTTATCAATAGAGCTTTGGACTGTCTAAATAAAGCTTTGGAACCTCCAGATAAGGATTTGTTAGCTACCATGAGAGCTGGGACCATAACATGAGTATTTGGACACTCAAAATGAGGCCTTGTGGGAGCACAGGGGGTGTCTGGCCACAGGGGATTGGGCAGGAGGTGAAATGCCAGGCTGGGAAAGGAGAGAGTCGGGTCCCGCAGTGTGGATTAGGCTCTCCCAAGATTGAAACTGTTTCCCCATATGTGACACGGGGCTGTGACAGGTGCTGGCCACTGTGGTGGGGTTGTGCACCATGGCCAAGCTCCAGCACTTTGCTCCTCTCGCCTGTCTCCAGGGATGCCATTGCCAAGACCCTCTACTCCCTGCTCTTTGGCTGGCTCACAGAACGCATCAACAGGCTGGTGTATCCGCGGCAGGAGGCCCTCTCCATTGCCATCCTGGACATCTACGGCTTCGAGGTGAGCAGGATCCATCCTGGCTCCATCCCCCCCAGCCACCAGCCCCCCAGGACTGCGAGATCTCAGGCTCTATGGCCTCTTCTTCTCGCAGGACCTCAACTTCAACAGCTTTGAGCAACTGTGCATCAACTATGCCAATGAGTACCTGCAGTTCTTCTTCAACAAGATCGTCTTCCAGGAGGAGCAGGTGGGCTCTGCCCCATGCTGAGCACTGCCAAGGGGCTGCAGTGTGGGGCTGACCAAGTGCCGGCCCCACAGGAGGAATACATCCGGGAACAGATCGAGTGGAAGGAGATCCCCTTCAGTGACAACCAGCCCTGTATTGACCTCATCTCCCAGAAGCCCTACGGCATCCTCCGTATCCTGGATGACCAGAGCTGCTTCCCCCAGGTGAGGGACTGCCTAGTGCTGGAGTGGTGAGGCTGGCAGCACTGGGTGCTCACTGTGGTCACTGGCACTGGGGAATCATCACAGCCCAGGGCTGTCCTGGATGATCTGAGAGACCTTGAGATGCCCCAGGTTGGTGTCACAGGAGCAACTTCCCCTGGAGGAGTTGCTTTTGCAGGAATTACTGAAACACCCCCCCCACTGCCCTTTAAAAGAAAGAAGGGTGGTTGCACCCTCTCTGCTGATGGAGAAACTGAGGCACAGAGCAGCAGATGTCCATTATGGCACAGCTGCTTGGTGGCAGAGCCAAGAGAGCAGGGTCTGGCCAGTTGTCCAGGCATCCCTGTCCTGGTGCCTGGATCCCTGAGGCTGCCAAACTACCTGTGTCTCACCTCTGTGTCCATCCCCAGGCCACTGACCACACATTCCTGCAGAAGTGTCACTACCACCACGGGATGAACCCACTGTACACCAAGCCGAAGATGCCGCTGCCCGAGTTCACCATCAAGCACTACGCGGGGAAGGTGACCTACCAGGTGCATGGCAGTGGAACGCCCTGCTGGGGGTTTAAGGAGAGTTAAAGAGGAGATTTATGAGGTTGATCCTGCTCCAGGGGGTGAGGGACAGTCCAGGGGTCCAGCTGGGGGCTAGGAGCAGCTTCCCACCCACCATGTCCTGGTCTGGAGCTCCTCACTTCCCCTTACTGTGCCATAGGGGTTCTCACCATGAGGTTTTGCTCTTTGCCAGGTTCACAAGTTTTTGGATAAAAATTATGACCAGGTCCGTCAGGACGTGCTGGACCTGTTCATCAGCAGCAGGACCAAGGTATGGTCCTGCCTGGCTATGGCTCTGTGGTGCTGGGGGGCCACTGGGCACTGACAGTCCCATTCCATGCACACCACATTTCACATCCCCAGGCACGTGCCCTGCACGGTCAGAGAAGCCCAGGGGTACCAGGAACAGAGGATTCCTCCTCCCTAACCCTTCCTGTCTCCCCAAGGTGGTGGCCAACCTCTTCTTTGGCCATGCCCAGGTGTTGGCCCGGCAGAGGAGCCTGGTCAGGAGAAGCAGCACCAGGACACGGCGCTACAAGGCCCCCACCGTGGCTGCCCGGTTCCAGCAATCGCTCATGGACCTGGTGGAGAAGATGGAGAGGTCAGTGCAGGCAGGGTGGGCAGGGCAGCAGCCAGGCCACGCTGTGGGCTGGCAGGAGCAGGTTGACAGCTGGACCCAAGGCCAGGCTGGCCAGGCTGGCTTTGCCTTCCATCCCCCTTGGCTGACGGAGTCTCTCCAACCCAGGTGCAACCCCTTCTTCGTGCGCTGCCTCAAACCCAACAACAAGAAGGTGAGAACCAGCCTGGGGCTTTCCTGGCCATGGCTGCCAATGCTACCTGCCCTCATCATGGTGGCATGTGGTGGGCAGGGCTCTTTCGGGGAGGTCTCCGAGATTTCTCCCCACTCCCCCGTAGGAACCAGGGCTCTTCGAGGCTGACGTGGTCAGCAGCCAGCTGCGGTACTCGGGGATCCTGGAGACCATCCGCATCCGCAAGGAGGGCTTCCCCATCCGCATCCCCTTCCTCATCTTCATCGACAGGTGCCAGGGGCTGTGGGTTGAGTACCACCGTCCCAGCAAGGGGAGACCACAGAGCTTGTGGCTGTTTTGGGGGGGCTGCATTTGGTCCAGGTGTCCCTCATGGTGGGAGCCCCCTTCCGTGGTGCCCAGCACTGGGAGAAGCTGCTTTCCCAGGCACTGTGCTCATCACCATGGGGAGGGTCCATGCTGGTATCCCAGTGGGGTCCTACGTGGTGACAGTGGTGGTGTTGTGGGCTCACCCAGGTACCGCTGCCTCGTTGACATGTGGTCTCGTGTCATTCCCAATGGGGCCAACTGCGTGGAGATGCTGAGGAACCTCTGCCCCGTCAACCCCAGCATGTACTATGTTGGTGTCAGCAAGGTACCATCCCAGCACCAGGGCTCAGCTCTGGTGATGCCCAGGGGCTGGCAGCCAAGGTGGGGGCTCATAGTATCCCACCCCCCTCCCCAGCTCTTCCTGAAGGAGCAGCTGTACCAGGTGCTGGAGAGCAAGCGAGCCCGTGCCCATCACCTGGCCGCGCTCACGCTCCAGCGCTACGCTCGCACCTTCTTCATCAAGAGGCGCTTCCGCTCCCTCCGCCGAAAGATCATCCTCCTGCAGACCCGGGCACGGGGCTACCTGGCCAGGTGGGGGCCCTGGGGGGGAAGGGGGGCAGGTGGGTGCTGGTGGGTGGCAGAGGGTGACAGGTGCCCTCCTGCAGGCAGCGGTACCGGCGCATGCGACACACGCTCATCAAGTTCAGGTCCCTGGTGCACATCTACGTGAACCGCCGGCGGTACCTCAAGGTGAGGTGGGGGCTGGTGCATCCCTGGGAGGTCCCGGACACCCACTTCCACCCTGCTGCATGCTTGGTAGTGGTGTGGAGAGGGCACAGTGGCACCCCCAGACCCTGAGCCACCCCAAACCCAATCCCCACTACCTTGTTCATGCTCCACGGGGGGTGGGCAGTGGCACTTTGGGATGAAAGCCTGGCGATGCCAGAGGGATTATGGCACCCTAGGGGGGTCTCATGGCCTCTGGGTCTCCCTCCCTCCTGGCGGGGGCTCAGCACGGCTGCTTTGCCTGCAGAGGAAGGAGGATGCCCGCCGGCGGGCTGAGGAGGAGAAGGAGAGGATGAAGCAGGTAATGAGGGGCAGGCGTGTGGCACTGGGCAGCATTTGTGTGTGATGCATGTGCCACCCATGTTGCTGTGCCCTCGGCCCTGTCATGTGCTCGCCCGTCCGCATGCTGCCCGCCGGGGCACCCATGGGTGCCGGTGGGTTCATGCCCGTGTCGCGCCGGCAGGAGCTGACGAGGAGGGAGGTGGTGGATGTCACCCACCTGGAGATCCCGGCCGAGCTGATGGGGCTGCTGGAGGCTGCTGCAGGTGAGCGGGTCCCGCACCCCCTGCCAGCCCCTTGTCCCCGTCCCCGCGGCCGTGCCGTAGCTGCCCGCTGTGCCGTAGCCGCCCGGGAGGTGAATGCCGGCTGCGTGGTGCTGGTGCCGCCGCCGGCGCTGCAGCCCGACTCCCAGCTCACCCTCCCGCTCGACATCAACGACTACCCCATGGCCAAGTACGTGCGGGGCCATTTCCAGGTAAGGTGGGCGCCGCGACCAGGCGGGGAGACTGTCCCGGCGGGCAGCCGGATATCGGGGAGTCCCCGGCACCCTGGTCGTGGCTGAGCGGTTTAGGTTCAGGGTCCCCGCGGCGGCTTTGCCCGGTCGGGCTCTCCCCACCATCCCACCGGGCTCTGCCCCGCCTTCGGCCCCGGGGATGCCGCAGGGTGCGAGAGGGGCCGGATCCGGGGTGGCTGCGGTGCTGCGGGGAGCCGGCCGCCGCCTCCCTCCCTCCCCGTGGGTTCCTGTCGTCTCCAGAGGCCGGGGGGACCCCGCTGAGGTTATCGGAGAGAGACCCGCCGAGCCCTAATGGACGCCCGACGCGGGGCAGATCCGGAAACGCTGGGGCGGGAGACCAGGTCGCTTTGCTCCCGGGACCCCGGCCCCTGCCCCGGTGGTTTTGCCCCTCTTCCTCCTCCTCGCCCCATATTTTCGCCGTGTGTTTTCCAATCCTCGGCATCCCAAACCTCAGCGCCGGGGCCGGATCCTGCTCTCAGCCTCACTGAAGTGCCGGCATCGCTCGTGCTGCCGGCACAGCCCGATCCCTGCCCCGCTGCCGGGGGGCTGCCGGCCCTATCCTGCACCCCAGCCCCTTCGCAGCCCCATAGCCCCCATCCAGCATCAACACCACACTCAGCGCCCTGGGGCCAGCCCGCCGGGGCCCGGGTAGCCACGGGTGCGGGTGTCACCGCAGGAGCCAGCGTTCGGGATGCTGACGGCCCCTCTGGTGGCCCCCCTCACCCGGCTGGACGAGGAGCTGCGCCACGAGGCACTCAGCCTCTTCCAGCTGGTAGGTGGGACAATGCGGGATTCAGCACCATGGCCCCCTGTCCTCTCCCTGCCCAGGGCTGGAGGGAGGACCTCACTGTCTCCCTGACAGATCCTGCGGTTCATGGGGGACCCGGGGCTGGGCGGCTCGCAGGAGACCCTCTTTGGCAACTACATCGTGCAGAAGGGGCTGTCGGCGCCAGGGCTGCGGGATGAGCTCCTGGCACAAGCCGCCAACCAGGTCTGGCGTAACACCAACGTCAACAACGAGGAGCGGGGCTGGCTGCTGCTGGCCGCCTGCCTCAGCGCCTTCCCCCCCTCTGCCGCCTTCGACAAGTACTTGCTCAAGTGAGTCGGAGATGGGAATGGGGACCAGGGCTGCCTGGGACCCTCGGGGACAGCCTGGCACATATCGCTGGGGACACTGCTGGCTTCCTTCAGGATCTCTCTGGCCAGCCTGGCACAAATGCCCAGGATGATGCCCAGGTCCTGCTGGGAATGGTCTAAGGTCCCACTGTGGTTGCCAGGACCAGCCTGGCACATGCACCCAGGAATTATGCTCAGGTTCCTCCAGAACCCCTCTGGCCAGCCTGCCACACATGCCCAGTATGTGGCCCAGATCCTTCCAGGAATGCTCTGAGGTCCCTCCATGGTTCCCCAGGACCAGCCTGGCACATCTGCCTAGGGATTATGCCCAGATCACTCCAGGATCCCTCTACCCAGCCTGGCACCCATGGCCAGAATGCTGCCCAGAGCTCTCCAGGGCTGCTTTTAGTCCCTCAGTGGTCCCCGGGGCCAGCCTGAGGATGCTTCCCAGGTCCCTCCTGCAGCATCCCCCCTTTCCCACAGGTTTGTCTCTGACTACGCCTTCGCGGGCTACAAGCCGGTGTGCCAGCGCAAGCTGATGCACGCCATGGCGCGGTCGCAGGCGGGCGCCGAGGCCGCCCGCACCTTCCCGCCCTCGCTGCTGGAGTGGACGGCCAACAGGCGGCAGGCCAGCATGGCGCTGGACCTGCACTGCTTCAACGGTGCGGGGCGGCGTGGGGACGGGGGCAAGGGTGGCAGAGAGGGTCAGTCCTGGCTTAACCACCCTGCCACCGTTACGGGCAGGAGGGGACCAGAAGAACCCGCTCACCACCCGTCCCTCCCCAGGCGACCAGTTCTCCTGTCCCGTCCACTCCTGGAGCACAGGCGAGGACCTGGCAGGGGATGTCCTGAAGCACAGGTACCCACCGGGCTGGCACCCCCTCACCCTGCAGTGGGGCACAGCATCACCCTGGGGCCATTTGGAGTGACCCCAGGATCTGGGAGCTGGGATGCCCAGCTCGTGGGTGGGGTGTCCCAGCAGAACTGGGGCACTGCTGGCAGTCCCCAGCGTCCCACTATTGACAGGGGGCTGGTGGAGGGCTGGCGTGGCTGGTCCGTGGCCATGAAGGCAGGTGCCCAGTGGGCTGAGCTGGCCGGCCATGACTATGTCCTGGACCTCATCTCCGATCTCGAGCTGCTCCGAGGCTTTCCCAAGCAGAAGTCCTGCTTCCTTGTTGCATGGGAGGGGGCCGAGAACCGCAGCAGGGACAGCCGGGCGTAGGTACCCAGGCAGGGATGGGTCCCCTGCTGTGGGGGGAACACCAGCACCAGGCTGGATGGGTGCTGGCAGAGGCATGGGTCAGGGTCCTGGGGGGCGATCTGGCATCCTTCCTCTCTGCAGGGTGCTGGGACATGGCTTGGATTTGGATGAAGTGCCTCCTCCCCCAGCCGTGAAAGCCCCCACACTGCCATCCACGGAGCTGTACCACCCCCACGGTAGGGCATCAGTCCCCAGAGCTGCTGGTGGGGTTGTGCTGGTGAACCCTGCTGTGCCGGGGAATCCCGCTGTGCCAGTGAAACTCACCGTGCTGGTGAAGCCCTACTGCTGGCAGCTCATCCCTCCTCGTCCCCCAGCAGATGGGGAATTTGGGGAGCCACGCAGCCAGAAGGGTCTGGACCGGTACCTGGACAGCCTCTTCGACCCTGTGCTGTCCTATGGCAATGGGGTGAGAGGGGTGTCCCCCTGCCCAAGGCAGAGGGGGTCCAGCATTTTGGGGGTGCAGGTGGCTTGGTCTCTGTGCCCTGACACCTGCACCCCAGGAGCTGGAGAAGACGGCTGCTGTCTCGCAGAGGATGAAGGGAGGAGGTGGCACAGGAGGGGGGGACAGTGGTCGTGATGCTGAGCGGAACAGACCCCCCGCACCTATGGAGACACGTCAGCCCAGAGGTGAGCACCCTGATCCCTCCTGCATCCTGGCCCAGCTCCTTCTCTCAGTTTCCCCACCTGATCCCAGGTGTGAGGGACATCCCAGCACCCTGGTTGAGCTCTCCTCTTTGCCTTCACAGGCACAGAGCCAGCCCCATCCCTGCAGCACCGGGCAGATGCCAACCAGCCACCCGAGTCCCTGGTCAGTGGGGGGGCTGGGAGGAGTTGATCCCTGCTCCACCTCCACTGTGGGGCAGCTCCCCAGGAATGGGGCAGCTGGGCATGCCAGATGCTCATGGTGGGGTGTCCCTTCCAGGGCAGAGCAGCAGGGGGGACACCAGCCCGTGCCCCCCAGCCCCGGCCCTACTCACGGAAAGCTGGTAAGGGGTTCCAGGGCAATGGGGCAGCAATGGAGCCTTGAGGTACTGAGCCAGGGCCCAGGCATGAGGGTGGTGCCTGGTGCCCTCAAGCCATGTGCTTGTCCCCACAGCACCCGTGGGTCAGCAGTGGCCGGGTGAGATGGTGGTGCGGCATTCCCGGCTCAACTCGGAGCACTTCCCACGGCCCACGCACGACATCCGCAACATCATCCGGCAGTGCCAGCCAGCCCCGCGTGGCCCCCAGCCCCCCAGGTACCCACATGGCCCCACCCAAGCCATGGGTGTCTCCTGCCTGTGGGTGCAGGTCCCAGCCCTGATGCCAGGGTGCAGGTGGTGCGGGGTGCAGGTGATGTGGGGTGCTGTCTCTGCAGCAAGCTCTTTGGGAAGAAGCTGGACCCCCATGAGGAAGCCATGCAGATCCTGAAGGAGCAGCTCTCGGCAGCACGGGTGCCAGCGGCTGCGGTAGGGATATGGTCACACCTGTGTCCCCTGTGCTGGGTTTGGGGAGCCTCTGTCCCCAACTGTAGCCTGCTCTCTGCCTCACAGGGGCCCAAGGAGATGGTAGCCACAGTGAAGCCGGTCACCAGTAGCAGGTACCAGCTGCGAGCACCAACGGGGCGTCCAGCAGCCATCCGGCCCCCAGGTACCACAGGGCAGAGCTGTGGCACTGGAGGTGCCACAGTACAGTGGGGCACCCCATCCTCCCCGGTGGCACTGGGTGATGCCTGATGTGGCCGGGCATGTGGACAGCTCTACAGTATCCTCCTCATGGATAACTGCTGTGTTCAGCTAAACCCTCCCTGCCCCACAGCTGTGCCCTCTGCCTCAGTTTCCCTGGGTGGAGAGGGGCTGGTGGTGGGTCCCCCCCAGGGACACGAAGACCTTTCCATCCCTTCACAGCATCTGTCTCTCGGGAGCTCCCATCCGAGGCGCAGCAGGTCCAGACCCAGCTGCACCGGAGCTGCAGTGAGGATTTCTACACCTACCACAACGTGCCTTGGAAAATCTACATCCGCAAGGAGGTGTGGGGAAAGGGGGGGACACACTGGGACGGGCTGGTGCCGAGGTGTTACGGGGGTAATGGGGTCTTTGTTCCAAGCCGGAGGCCCTGTGAGGTGGCCAATGCCACGCTGGATTTTTTCCTGGCAGGTTTTCTACCCCAAGGACACCATCAACAACCCACTGCTGCTTGACCTCATCTTCCGGCAGGTGAGGCACAGAGATTGCCCTGAAAGCCCCCCTGGGTCTCCCATGGGAGCTGGGGTATCCTCTTGCCTCAGCTGCCCTGAGCCGGGGGGGGGGCAGGCTGTGCAGGGCAGAGGGGCTGGGGGACATGCCACTCCCCCCCTGGCTCCTCCTCCCCCCTTCCCCAGATCTTCAATGACACGCTCTCCGACACGTGCATCCGCATCAGCCAGGAGGAGCGAATCCGCCTGAAATCCCTCTTCGGTAACCACCGTGCCTGGCCGCTCCTGGGCTGGGGGGCTCACACCTGGGGGGCCCAAACCTCGGGGTCTCACACCCACCACTCTGTGGTCCATCCTCATCTCCTGGGCATTTCCAAGTCACAGCTGGCTCTGCTTAAAGCCAGGGGAGTTTTGCCTCCAAATGCAATGAGCACCCTGTGATTAAATGCTCCACGAAGTCATGAGTTGTGTCAGGTCTCAGCCAGGCTGGCTGAATTAGGGGATGCCCCAGAAGGGGGAACCTATCACCACGACACCTTCCATCATGGTCCTGCCACATTTGGGGAGGGGAGGAGCATCCCTGCTCTCACTGTGAGCCCTGTGTCCGGATCCACCCCATGGAGGGGGGATGCTCATCAAGGGGTGTTTCTCCCTGCAGCCGAAAATAAACTGGACTCCTTCAGCCCCGTGGCCACCGAGAGCGTTAAGAGGGAGATCATCGCTGCGGCCCGGGATGGCTGTGAGGTTTATTTCTCACGTCTGTTCCCTGCCACGGTGAGGGTCCGGCCATGAGACAGGCTGGGGAGGGGGACCATGGCCCCGTGACCCCAGCTGAGGTGGTGTCCTGGCCCACAGGGCAGCGTGGGGACAGGTGTGCAGATCCTGGCTGTGTCCCACACTGGTGTCAAGATGCTGCGGCTGGTGAAGGGCACCAACGTCCCCGGGGAGCAGCTGCGGGTGCTGCGGGCGTACAGGTAAGGGCAAGGAGCCTGGGTGGTCGGGGTGGGATGGGTGCCAGGGGTGCTGGGTGTTTCAGCCTCCCCTCGCCCTGCTCCAGCTACGCCGATGTGCTGTTCGTCACCACCCCATCCAGGAACATGCTGGAGTTCAACCTGAGCAGCGAGAAGCTCATCCTCTTCTCCCCCAAAGCCCCCCAGGTCAAGGCCATGGTTGATCACTTCATCACAGAGCTCAGGAAGGTGGGGGGTGCCCCGGGGCTCGGGTGGGGGGCAGCTGGGGGCATGTCCTGGGGGTTGGACCCTGCAAATGGGGCCATGGCTGGGGTGAGGGAGGGATGAGGGGAGCACTCTGGGGTGGTCCTGTGACCATGGGTGCTTGAAGCCCCTGTGCTGGGTGGGATGTGGTGGGGGTGTGTGGGTGCATGGGCTGTGCCAGCCCCCCCCTGTGCCCAGGACTCCCAGTATGTGGTGGCTGTGAGGAACTACAGTCCAGAGGACAGGGGCCAGCTCAGCTTCCACAAAGGGGACATCATCCACCTGCAGCCACTGGAGCACCCCGAGAGAGGTGAGCGGCCCCCCCCCATGCCAAAACACCCTCCATGGGGGGCACAGGGGCAAAAGGACTGATGATTTCACTGGCCCTGGAGGTCACTGTGCCCTGGCCTTGCGTCCTGTGATTGCCCATGTCCCCATGATGTCCCTGCAGACCACTACTATGGCTGCGTGGTCCGCAAGAAGGTGATGTACCTGGAGGAGCTGAAGACGGGCACCCAGGATTTTGGTGGGTACCTTGTTGTCCCCGTGCACATTCCCTTTCCTGAGCTGTGTCCCCTCCTAGGGCTGAGGCAGGTTCCTGCCTCTGTCACCCCACAGCAGGATGGTTTAGGCTCTTTTTGGCACTGGGATGTTCTCCTTTGGTGCCCACTCTGGGTGGCACCGGGTGCTGCCCCACATCCCTGCAGGTGACAGGCTTTGTGGCTTCTGGTCCTGCCTTCCCCTTGAGCAATGCCAAACCACAGCCGTCCCCAGCCAAACCCCGTGCTCAGACCCCCTGGAAAGGGCTTGGGGTGCAGGAGGGAGCAGGCAGAGGCTTTTTGGGAGGTGACCCCCACGGCTGTTAGCCCCTGCCCATCCCCACTGTCTGCTCGGTGCAGGGTGGAAGTTCGGGGCCATCCACGGTCGGTCGGGGCTCTTCCCCACCGAGTACGTCCAGCCCGTCGCAGCCCCCGACTTCGTCCATTTGCCGGCGGAGAGGAAAGAGGAGCCCAGGGACAAGCAGGGCAAGGTGGCAGCTTCGGCAGCCGTGGCCGTGGCCGTGGCCTCCACCGCTGTAGCCCAGGAACTGGACCGGAAAACCGAGGTGGGTGCTGGCCCGGGGCTGTCACCGGTGTGGTGCCGGTTGTGCCCGGTGCCCACCACCCCGCTCCGCTCCGCAGGCGTCCCCAACCAGCACCGCCATCACGGAGGGTCCGGAGGGAGACGGAGGCGAGCAGCTCGGAGCTGGCCTGGGGACCTGCCCCATGCTAGGCTTCGCCCGGCGGTATTTCCGCGGGGCACGGCAAAGGACGACGTGAGTGCCCGGCGGGGGTACGGGGACATCTCGTGGTGGGGACATCCTATGACAGGGACACCCGTGCCCACCCGAGCCCTCGCTGCTCTCCCAGGGACCCCTGTGGGATGAAGACCAAGAGGGATGTGCCCGATGTGCTGGAGATGCTGACATTCACTAAGGTATGGGGAAGCAGGGCACCTCGGCGTGTCCCTGCTGTCATCTGCAGGTCCCCCCAAGGTCCTGGCATGCTCAGGAGCTTCTCAAATGCCACCCCAACCTTCTGCCCATCCTGGCTGCCCTCAGGAGCTGACCTTCTCTTTCTCTAGATCCCTATCCAGGAGTCACTCATTGAATTTGTGGATGGTGGCACCAGCAAACTGGCTGCTGAGGCTTTCCAAGGTAGGTGGGGGTCACCAGCACCCTGTCCCCCTGCCCCACGGCCATCCCCAGCCCCATCCTTGGAGCAAGGTGTGGGCAGGACCGGGGTGGGCAGATGGGGTGGCTCAGGGAGGGTTTAGCTCCTCTGTTCCCACTGCCCTGCATGCCTGGGATGTTGCCCACACCCAGGGAAGCGTGTCCCTGAGTGAGCTTTGTCACCGTGTGGCTTTGTTGTCCCCAGCTGTCATGAAGTTCATGGGTGACCACCCTCTTCGGGGACAGACAGAGCTGGACGCCATCTGCACCATCCTCAAGGTAAATCCCCCTCTGGGGCAGTGAGTCCTGGGTGTGACCTGGGCAGGAGGGTGGCAGCTGGGGATGTCCCCAGCCACAGAGCGAGCTGTGTCTGTCCTCCAGCTGTGCAGGGAGCATGAGGTCCTGCGGGATGAAGTATACTGCCAGGTCATCAAACAGGTCACCAACAACACCAGCTCCAAGCCGTGAGTCCCTGCACCCATGCCATCCACCCCACTGGGACAGCAGAGCCTGGCACTGGGGATACTGAGCCCCCGCAGGGGTGGGTGCCATTGCAGCCACCGGGGCACCCTCGTCCTTCCCCGGGGGCTTAGACATGGCTCTTCCTGGCAGGGACAGCTGCCAGAAGGGCTGGAGGCTGCTCTACATCCTCGCTGCCTACTACAAGTGCTCCGAGGTTCTCAAACCCTTCCTCCTGACCTTCCTGCAGGATGCCAGCAGCCACCCGGAGCTGCCTTTCCAGGGTAGGGGCTGAGCAGCCACTGGGTGCACAGCAGAGAAGGACACCCAGGGGTGTCACAGGGCTCTGGAGATGCATCTCAGCCCCGTCCTTCACCGGGATCCCCATCCCCTCCAGGCATCGCCAAAGCCTGTGAGCAAAACCTGTCGAAAACCCTGCAGTTTGGTGGCCGCAGCCTCTTCCCCAGCAGCATGGAGCTCAAGGCCATGGTGGTGAGGCCGGGTGCTCACGGGTGCCCGTGGGGCATGGGGCAGGGCTGACAACCAGCTTGAGATCCATCTTGGAGGTTCTAGATCCCCTCATGGGCTCAGGATCACTCCCTATGGGCTCTGGGTCCCCCATGGGCTCAGGATCCCCCCGGACACTGCCCTGGGGCTGAGCTGATCCCTTGCTGGCACAGGGAGTGTGGTCCTTTTTGGGGTCTGCTCTCCAGAGGCACCACTTCGGGGGTGCCCTGAGCTTTCAGGGGTCCCCAGCAGGGATGCAGCTCTGTGCACATGGAGTGGGGGGCAGGGTGGCTCACCTGAGCAGGATGGGCAAGGTACAAGATGGGCCCCAGGGGATGGTCCCTGTGTGATAGCTTGGGGATTCCGGGTGTCCTTTGGAGTCTTGCTGTGCAAAGGGCCCCCCTGCACCCCAATGTGTCCCCCCACACAGGCTGGACGCAGCGCCAAGCGCCAGCTCTTCCTCCTGCCTGGTGGCATTGAGAGGCACCTCAAGATCAAGACATGCTCGGTGAGTTGGGTGGGGGGCAAGATGCTTGGGGAGCCTGTGGTTGTGGGGTGTGGATGTGGGGGGCTGCACCCCTCTGATGTCCCTGAGCTGGGGGACTTTGTTCTCTAAGAAAGGGAGATCCCTTTCCTGGGGAGCCCCATTGCAGGACCTGTTGGTGGTCCCAAGTGGAGCGGGCAGACGTGGCATTGTCCCATTGTCCCTGCGCCCAGGTGGCTCTGGACGTGATTGAGGAGCTGTGCTGTGAGATGGGGCTGCAGCACCCAGAGGCTTTTGAGGAGTACATCCTCTTCGTGGTGACCGACAGAGGTGAGGGGCTGGTGGGGACAGGATGGCCGTGCTGCCAGCAGGTGCCACGCGTGGTGGCCACACTCAGGCTCCTGGGATGGGGCAGGGCAGAACGTGCGGCCGCTGACCCGCCGGGAATACGTCCTGGATGTGGCTGCCGAGACGGAGCTCCGGGACCCCAGCTACACCTTCTGGTGCCGCCGCGTGGTCTGGAGCCAACCCCTCAAGTTTGACAACGAGCTCTACGTCACCGTCCACTACAACCAGGTCCGGCACCCCACCGGGTTCCCCCAGGGCCACCTCTGCGTGCCCTCCCCGAGCATCCTTGTCCCTAAGCCGTGCTCCTGTGCTCTGTCCCCACCAGGTGCTCCCTGACTACCTCAAGGGGCTGTTCACCGTCCTGCCACCGGCCAGGCTGGGAGAGCAGCACTTCCCACACGTGGCCAAGCTGGCCGCCCTCCAGCACCGAGCCAAGGACCGTCACCATGTCCCCACTGCGTATGGCTGGGACAGGGGATCTGTGGGGATACATCCCATGGGGTGTGGGACACGCTGGCCAGAGCTGGCCCTGACCTCTGGCTCCCTGCAGGAGGGAGGTGCAGGACTACGTCCCCCCGCAGCTCTTCCGCCTGCTGAAGGCCCAATCCTGGCTCCACATGGTGACCCAGCACATGGAGCAAGCCCAGGCGCTGAGTGCCCACCAGGCCAGGGCACAGTTCCTGGGTGAGCGGGGAGGGGATGCTAATGAGGATGCAATTCTAATGAAGACAAAATGCTGCTGGAGATTGAATGTTGCTGGGGATACAATGCTGATTGTGTCCTCCTGACGAGGACCCAATGCTGCTGGGATGAGATGCTAAGGAAAATGAGCTGCTGCTGGTTGGCTTCTCCATGGGGCAGCTGGGACAGGCAGACCTGGGCCCCACATGCTGCAAGGCCAGCAGGGTGTTGCACATGGAAGACAGGACTGTGGGAGGGGTGGCAAGGCAGGGTCAGCTGCTCCCAAGCCCCAGCCACCCACTTTTGAGCCCCTTGACTGCTCCTGGATCCGATCCTGATCCTGGTCCAGCATCTGAAGTGGTGCAAGGCCCTGGGAACCAACCCAGCTCCTGCCAGGCTGACTGGGATCCTCAGTGGAGCCCCTGTGGGTGTGAGTCACCCCAGGGCCTGGGCAGGAGGGGGTGGCAGCGGGTGCTGAGCCCCCATCCTCTCCCTGCAGGGCTGCTCAGCGCCTGCCCCATGTTCGGCTCGTCCTTCTTCTACATCCAGAGCTGCAGCAACAACACCATCATCTCACCCTGCATCCTGGCTGTTAACCAGAATGGCCTCAACTTCCTCAGCAAGGAGACCCACGTAGGTGGGAGGGCTGCAGGGGGAGGGCTATGAGGGTCCCATGGACACCGTGAGATATGACGACGGGTGGTGGGTGACATTCCTTTTCCACAAGGGACAAGGTCCTTGGCTTTGGCCAGGTCTGCCTGCCCCTGCCCAGCCTGTGCCACATCATGGAATCACAGACTGGTTTGGGCTGGAAGGGACCTTAAAGATCACCTAGTTCCAAACCCCTGCCATGGGCTGGGACATCTCCCACTAGACCGGGTTGCTCCAAGCCCCATCCAAACTGCCCTTCAACACTTCCAGGGATGTGGCAGCCATAGCTTCTCTGGGCAACCTGTTCCAGTGTTTCACCAACCTCACAGGAATGGATTTCTAATATACAATCTAAATCTCCCCTTTTCAGCTTAAAACCATTCCCCCCTTCATCCTATCACTCCATTCCTTTGTCAAAAGTCTCTGGAAGGTGCTCTTAGGTTTCCCTGAAGCCTTCTCTTCTCCCGGCTGAACAACCCCAACTCTCTCAGCCTGCCTCCATAGCAGAGCTGCTCCAGCCCTTGGATCATTCTTGTGCATCGCTGGCATCATCCATTCTGCTTCCCTGTTCACACCCACTCTGGCCCTTCTTCCCCTTGGTGGGGTCGCCAGGTCACCTCCCTGTCCTCCCCCGTCCCTAGGAGCCCATCGCCAAGTTCTCGCTGAAGGAGATCCAGTCGACACGGACGCAGCGCCCAGCTCCCGGCTCCAGCTACCCCTACGTGGAGATCACACTGGGCGACCTCCTGGCGCAGGGCATCACCCAACTGCAGCTGGAGCAGGTAGGGGACACTGCGGGGTGGCCCCACCGGTGTTCCCACGCTGGTGGCACGGCCACCCACAGCCTGTCCCCCCTCCCCGGGTAGGGCCTGGAGCTGTGCCGCGTGGTGGCCGCGCACATGGAGAGGCTGCTGGAAGCCCGGGAGAAGAGGCTGACGCTGCCGCCCAGCGAGATCACCCTGCTCTGAGCCCACCGGGGGACCCGCCACCGACCGCGCCTCCCCTGTGTGGGGGACAGGGACGCATCGAGCCCGGCTTGCCCCAGCCTGGCCGGTGGCTGCCGTCCCTGTCCCCTCCTCACACCTCGCTGTCATTTTGGGGTTTATACAAGCCTGTGGGCCCGGCACGACTCGGTGTCGATGGTTTTGTGCTGCGCCCGATGCCCCTCGTGCCTCAGTTCCCCCTATTCCGTGCCTCAGTTTCCCCCATGTCATCCCTCACTTTCCTCATCCCGTCCCTCACTTTCCCCCGTCCTCCAGTTCCTCGTGTCCCCACGCTCCACCTTCCCCCCGCCCTGTCCTTTGTGTCCTCTCGTGTCTCCGTTCCCCGCCCGGGAGTCCCCACTGCCGGGATCGGGGAGTCCAGCCCCGGAGCTGTTCCCCTGCCGGCTGTCCCACTCCTCCCGGCCGCTAGGGGGAGGTCGCTCCCCGCCCCGCGTACCCGCAGGCACCTCAGCGGCTACCCCAACCGCCGCTCCCCCCCACCCCGTGAGGCCCCCGCGCCGTCCGCCAGCCGCCCAATCAGCCGCCAGCTTGAGACGCTCGCTCCCGCCCCCTGACCAATCAGCGCGGAGGCGGAGCGTCGCGTCGCCGCCGGTAACCCGTTACAGCGCGAGGCAGGAGCGGAGGCGGTGGCAGCGGCCGGGGCGGGGCGGGGCCGCTGCGTCGCCGTACGTACGTGCGAGGGGCGGGGCCGGCGGGGCGCGTGCGCAGTGGGCGGCCCCGGGGCCGTCCGGGATGTCGGGCTGGTGACGTAGCGCGCCGCGGGAAGGGCCGCGCGAGACCCCCCGGTCACCGCCGCTCCCCGGACCCGTTCTTCCCCCCTCCCCCCCCACTCCTCCCTCCGTGATACCCAGCCCCGCCATGGGCAGCGCCGTGGCGGTGGGAGCGGGCCGGGCAACGCACCGTGACGGAGCCGCCGCCGGGCATGGGCCAGGCCCTGCTGCCGCGTGAGCACCGGTACCGGCAGCATTGTCCACGCCCGCCCCGGGCTCAGCCGTGAGTGGGGCTGCCGCCGAGAGGGCGGGTCGCGGTACTGGGGTGCGGAAGGGGGGGTGGCGGTACCAGGGTGGAAGGGGGGGGGCCGCGGTACCGGGGTGACGGGAGGGTCTGGTCCTCACCCCCCCCGTTCCTCCGTTGCTCTTCCAGCAGGGCGGCCATGAACAGCAGCTTCTCTTCCCCCGCCGCCGCCCGCCGCCGCCCGCAGCACCGGGATCGATAGAGGCGGGGGGGTGCGGACCCACGATGGCTGGCAGCGGCTACACCGACCTGCGGGAAAAGCTCAAGTCTATGATGCCCTACCGGGACGGCCACAAAGGTGGCGGTGGCGGCCTCCCGCGGGACCCCCCTGAACCCCCCTACGATCGCAAGCGACGGCACCAGGACGACTCCGGCTCCGAACCCAGCGACTACGAGGAGCAGAAGGAGGAGGAAGAAGCTCGGAAAGTCAAAAGTGGGATCCGTCAGCTGCGCCTCTTCAGCGCCGAGGAGTGCGCCAAGATCGAAGCTCGCATCGAGGACGTGGTGTCCCGGGCGGAGAAGGGGCTCTACAAGGAGCACACGGTGGATCGGGCCCCACTACGGAACAAGTATTTTTTCGGGGAGGGTTATACCTACGGGTCTCAGCTGCAGAGACGAGGCCCCGGGCAGGAGCGCCTGTACCCGCGGGGGGAGGTGGACGCCATCCCGGAGTGGGTTCACGACCTGGTGATCAGGAAGCTGGTGGAGCACCGGGTGATTCCCGAGGGCTTTGTGAACAGTGCCGTCATCAACGACTACCAGCCGGGGGGCTGCATTGTCTCCCACGTGGACCCCATCCATATCTTCGAGAGGCCCATCGTCTCTGTCTCTTTCTTCAGCGACTCGGCGCTCTGCTTCGGCTGTAAATTCCAGTTCAAACCCATCAGGGTCTCGGAGCCCGTTCTCTTTCTGCCCGTGAAGAGGGGAAGCGTCACGGTGCTCAGGTAACTGGCCAGTGTGGCCGAGGCCTCCGTTAACGTGCCCAGGTTCGGTTGTGTAACGTTAATCAGGAGGCCTGTGGATGCACACCCTGACGGCGGGTTGGGCTGGCAGGCATGCAGAGTCTTGCTGTGGTGGAAGGGGTGAAGGGAGGATTTGGGAGGGGTCCTGCTGCCGTGGTGGATGGGGATTTTGGGGGGTGTCCTCTCTGCAGGGCTCGAGGTGAGTCCTGGTGGGAAAACAGCCACTTGAGGAGCCAAGCTTTGCCGTAATTCCCGTAAATGGTTAAAATAACACATCGAGATGCAAAATGGATCCTCTGCCTAGGAGGTCAGAGCAGAGCAGCTGGTTAGGATGGGGTTCCTGGGGCTATTCTTAGCTCTGCTGGTGCCTCCCCAACCTGACCTTAAGTGTGGAGAAGAGGTGTGAATGGTCTTCCCAGTCTGAGAACTGGGAAACTGGGAGTGCTAAACCCTCCTCCGCCTGATGCCGATGGGAAGATGGGAGTGCAGACCCCCGTGGGACTGTCACTTGGATGGGTGACAGGCACAAGAAGGGACTTGACGTGTGTTCGTGCAAGCAGGGGAAGAGCCGTGGAGGTGAAATGACCTGCCCAAGGTCACACTGCTGGCCGGTGGTAAAGCTGGGATTGGTACTGGGAAACGCCTGCTTCCTAATCCCCGCTGCCTGCCAGTGTGCACTGACGGGCAGGAGCAGGCAGGTGAGGGGACAGGCAGGGTGCAGATGGACCCCCCAGCACCCAGGTTTTGGGGAGGGCAGCTCAGAGCCCAGTGCTGCACCGCCTGGATCACTAAGCACCAGTCCCTCGTGTCCCTGAAGGTCAGAGTGCTCCCTGCCAGGAGCCGGGATCACCCGGACTCTACTGGCAGCACTCTGAGCTACCAGCTGTACCCTTGTTTGGGGTTTTAAAATATTTTGGGGTTTTTTATATATTATTTTTTGGAGCCGGTGAAGGTCCAGGCCGGTTCTCAGGGCTCCCAGGCTGTAACACAATCCCCTGCTTTGGCGTGTAAAGTGATCACCACAGGGTTCGGGCAGGAATTTTCCTCCCCTCCCGCATCCACAGCCTCGCACCGTTGGCTGGTGCATCAATAATAAATGCTGAGATCTCGCGTAGCTTTTATCTCGGAAGAGCTGCACAAACATTAACTAATCCTCGCCGTACCCCGGCGTTAAGTAACTTCTGCGGATTAGCAACGGGTGAGGGAGGCTGCAGAGGGACCCAGGAACGGTGCTGAGGACATTTTCTTGTTCTCTGATGGGTTGGCCGGGGCAGAGGTCAGTGGTTTCCTGAGGTGGGACCGGGGGGACCCATCCTGACATGTCCTACCGCAGAGCGAGGCAGCCGCTCCACTCCCCCTCCTCTTAGGAGGAGGGAAACTTTCTATCCTGGTGAAGTGCTGCCTTTCCCTGGAGGGGGGCTGAAGTAAATAGTTATCCTTCCTTTTGTGGCCAGAGGTCTTTTTTTTTTAAGGCCAATGAGAGTATTTCCTCGCTTTGAAGCATGCTGGTGGACCGGCTGGTGCAGGGTCTGTCTGTCTTGCAGTTGAAGCCACTTGGAAAACTCTGGTGCCCTACATCTGATGGCAGATCGGGGTGTTGCAGTGGAGGATGGGAGGAGAAGGGAGATAATGTTTTCTTGTCCCAGACTCTCACTCTTCCCCCAAAGCTGCTGAGAAGAGGCAGCTGGCTCAGGGCTTCTGGAATGGGAGCAGGGTGTCTCCTTGGGTTGTGCTTTCAGGTTGGTGGCCAGTGTCACCTGGATGCTGTGATCAGTTTATTAGCAATCATACAAATCAAACAAAGATATCTTTAACTTTGACTAGAAGGGTTGGTTTTTGACACCACCGCCCCCCCCCCCCCCCCCCCCACTGGTGTTAGATCTTCTGCTTTCCAGCAAATACTAGACTTTATAAAGGAGGATTATTTCAGTTCTGGTACAACAGTTAGCAGATACTTAGCACTCACTTAAGAGAGATTCTGCCGAAGTGATCATTCTGTGGTGATATGATCCTGGCTGGATGCAAGTTCCTCAGCTCCTGTCTCCCCTGGAACCCCAGCAGTTCGGGAGGAGCAGGGAGAGGTGCAGACTTTGGTAGGCTCTGCAGGGTGCATTTCTGAAATCCAGCCCTTGGTCATATTTAAGTCAACTCCCCAAACTGTGCTTTTTCTCCTCCCAGTAAACAGTTGCTGAAGGCAGTTGCCCTGGAGATGGGGAAAGGGTGCAGATAGAAATGGCATGCTTGCAATGTCTGTGATTCAAATATTGCTGGGTCAGTGGCTGCTGCAGGCATGTCGCCTTTCTGGGGAAGTCAGAGTAGCTGCTGTGTTTGGTTACCGTGGGGAAGCTGTGAGGATCTGAAGAAAGCTGTTGGATCTGTCTCTTTGCCCCCACATTGCTCTCGGGCCCTCCCCAGATCACCCCTGTCCTGTTCCTGCTCTTGGCTGCCTATCCTTAGTTGTCCTCCTGGCAGGGAGTTGCAGAGGGTTTTTCCCCATATCCCACCCTTGACTTTATTTGCCTACGGTGAAGCTGGCTGTGGTGTTTGCAAACACTGAACCTGCCTCACACTCCCCGGAAAGGAGTGAGACTTCGAATGCCAGGTTAGTGTTTAAAGGGGGGGCTGGAGATTCCCCTGGCTGGGCTGTGCCCCTCTGCCAACAGGACAATAATTTTATAAGCATCAGTCGATGGAAGCAGTGGGGAGAAGATGGAGGAACTTGCCCGTTCATCTGGGGAACACGTGCTTTGACAAATGCTCAGTCTGGAAAAAAAAAAGGGAAGGGAGCTGGGGGGGGTGCAGAGGCAGCTAGGGGGGTGGGGTGGCTCCAGCCAGACCCCTGCACCACATGGTGCCCCACAGTCAGGGGCAGCAAATCTCAGCACCCAGCCGGCTTTTGTTTATCTGCTGGGATTTGCATCTCAGCACCGTGGTTGGGAGCAGTGCAGTTGCAGCCAGCCAGGGGAACAAGTGACCAAAGTGACATTTCCCAAGTGCTGAGAGCTCGTACAGGCTTCCCTTCTGCAGCTGATGGGTGCTCCAGCTCGTCTTCCCACTTGTAACAGCAGTGGAGACATCGGGGGGTTTGTTTCTCCTGTTGTCTCCAGCTGATGGAGCATAATGCTGATGGAGTCTCAGGAGGATGAACCTCTCTTCTTCCTAGCTGAAGGAATCTCTCCATAACTGCCTGCTTTTCCCTCAGAACCCGCTGTTGGTGCAGAGGAAGTTCTGCCTGTGCCAGGGGTGATGAGGCAAATAGATTTGTTCAAGCTCTGCTCGAACTGGTTGGTGTCACATCCGTGGTTTGCAGCAGCTTTCCTGAGCCACAAGTAAACCCTCAAGCTGCTCAGCCCCTGCCATGAGCTGGTGGATGAGGTCCCTCTGCCTCCGACCCGGCCTGGCTGTTCTCAGGCACTGGAAATATTTCTTGTTAGAGACTCTGCAGAACTTGAGGGCCTCCTTTCAAACCAAAACCAACCTCTTTTCGTCTCCACGTGAATCAGTTACGTTGTGGCTCAGCAGCAGCTCTGCTGGACTGAAAAGGAGACTTGGGGAGGAGTTGGGGTATAAGATCTGGGAGGTTAGGTGGGAGTTTGGGCATTCGTTGGGGGAGTGTGTGGATGGTACCTGCACCTCCCTCTAGGTTGGAGACTTCATGTTCCTGTGTCCTTGTAGGCAGCGATTTAGGGTTTTCCTTACCAAGTTCTCTCTTACCTCGTGCCTTGGGTTTGTTCTCTGGGCAAGAAAATCCTGGGAAGACCTTACAGGTGTTTCATTCCAGCATCTCTGCCTTCATCTGTCATCAGGATGCGGCAAGGCCGGGCAGTGGGTGAGAAGTTCTTGCTGGCAGGAAGCAGAACCAGTGTGACACAACCAAAGAATCCTGTTATTCCATTTTTTTGTATTTGGTACAGTTCAAGCTGGGTTTTCCCACACCAGCATGGCACTGGGGCAGACTGGTTGGATCCCCTGGAGGGCCTCAGAAATGGGTGTTGTGGCTGTTGCTTTGGTGCTGTCCACGTGCATCTGGCACTGCTCCGAAAGTGCGCTGGAAACCGGGTTCCTGCCTGGGATCAGGCTGACATCTCATGATGTCTGGAATGTCATGAAAGGTCTGGAAGAGCTAGACCTCTTCCTGATGTTGAGGGTGTTGCTGAGGATGTGCTGAGTTGAATGTTAACGTGGGTGATATTAACAAATTCACTGGAGCTTGACGCAGAGATTCCTGGAACATAATAGAGCATCATTACAAGCCCTTTCACATAACACTGGCTTGTTCTGCAGTGCCCTGGAGGTGGGGGGGGATGGACATCACCCCTGTTTGAACTGATCAGGTCTTAGACTCTTAACTCTCTTCTCGAAGCAGTAAATCTCTCTTTGAGAGGTGTGCATTTCTGGGTGAGTGGGTGGGTTATCTAAGCAGATAAAGGAAACCTGGTCCCATCCCCGGGGAGGGCCTGCGTGTGCGTGATCTGTTCTCTGCTCTGAGCATCCTGGATAACCCACAAGCTGATGGTCCAGGTTGTGCTCCTGGAGGGCTGCCCAACATGGTGAAGCCTCATGGAGAGACTGGGCTCAGTGATTTCTGGCTCAGGTTAAACCAGTGGGGGGGTGTGCTAGCTTTGTGTGGCACAAGCAGCCTTCGCCCAAGTGCCTTCAGAGGCCTTCTGTCCTTGTCAGCCATTTCAGGAGCCTCTGAAGGTGTTTAACTTCTCTTTTCCCCTTATTTGACTCTAGAATTGTGAACAGACACTCTCCAACCAGCAGACAGAGGGCAGGCCCACCTCTCAGACCTGCTTGTTAGCGCCCATGGAAGCGATGAGATGTGCTTCTGGCAGGGTTGACTGTGTGTCCAAGCAGGCATGATGGCCTCTCTCCATGGACCTGCTGCAATCTCATGTGTTTCAGTGGACCCTGGTACTTGGGCTGAGCAAAAAACCACTCCTGTGTGCTGCAGGTAGCCAGGCCCTCGTTGGCTGTGGCTTTCCTCCTGCCTGCTGGAAACGTGGGGTGGTTGAAGCCATCTCCTACAGCAAAACACTCCTGCAGGGAACAGCTGCTGGAGCCTGGTCTTGCATTCCTTAGCCTGGGTGGCTGTCTCCTCCCCATGGCAGGGAGGTTTTAGGAGTGCAGCTTGGTCTGAATTTAAGGGTTACCCCCTGTGCCTTGTGCTGGGGTGACGTTCATGGTGTGGCTGAGGATGTGCCACACGGGGGTGGGTTGTGAGGGTGGTGAGATGACAGCATCTGTGCCCAGGTGGAAGCCTCTCAGCCACGTGAGATGGCTTTACCTCAGGGACACAGGTGAGAGGATGCTTTGGAGCAATGTGCTGATTTTTTTTTTTTCCCTTTTGCTCTCTAATCTCTTGAAAAATGAATTGGCTGAATTTACACTCCATAAACCCATTTTCTACGTCTCATTTCACCATGCTGTGGCAGGTGGCAGTTTCCTCTGGTGTGTGCTAAAAAATTTTGAGTCCAAAAAAAAAAAGCTCTGACTGTCCTCATTGTTTCCTGAAGTTTCTTCCTTCCTTGAAGTCTAGCTCCCATGCGCCAGGGCAGTAGTGTTTGGAGGAGGATTTCCTGGTGGAAGTTAGGAAATGACTGGCCAAACTGAGTTGTTGAGGCTGGCAACCACTTTCTGCTGCTGCAGAAAGGCATCTTTCTCACAGTGGCTTTTTGTTTCTGTTGTCAGTGGATATGCAGCTGATGAAATCACACACTGCATTCGACCACAGGACATCAAGGAGAGAAGAGCTGTCATCATCCTTCGAAAGTAAGTGTTGGAGCCCTCTGGACAGTAAGATAAACTTGGATGTGTGTTGTGATGTTTCATAAGGTGCTTTTAAAGAAACACTTTAAAACTGCCTTGCTTGTTAATTTGCTGGCTTTACATCTTGATTAGATGTCACTCTGCTGCTCACCTGTGTCTTGCTGTACCCATCACTTGGCTGGTGGAAGTAGATGGAGCTTGTTACTGCAGAATTAATCACTTCTTGGCTCTCTGCAGCAGCACTTCTTTGTGATGTGTGGGTTGGCAAGTGCTGCTGGTGTCCAAACACCTGGTTTCCTTGGCTGCCTGACTCCAAACAGGGAGGATTTCACACTGGTGTCCTGGGCTGGGCATTCTGGTGTCTGAGCATCTGATGCCCACATGAGGTACCTGGACAGTCCTTTGAAGCTGATGCTTGTGGTGAAAAATGTCCTATAAAGCAGATAAAATTTTGTTGGTAGCGTGGCTTTATTTTGCTGGGGAGAGGGAGGAAGGGGCTGGCTTTGGTGGGAAACAGACACAGTGAATTCAGTGATCAGTTACAGAGCTTGTCCTTCCAGGCAGTGTGGGGAAGCCAAGCTCTGTGAGCTGGATCACACGCTTCCTGCTGTAGAAGATGGGCTGTCCTGGGCAGCTGGTGGCATTTCATCATTCCTAAGCTCTTCAGAAAAGAAAATGGGAAAAATAAAAAAAAAACCAACAAGCCAACCCCAATCCAAACTCCTCAGCATAAGGGTTTTTTTTAATGTCTAGAAATGTCCTTTCTGATCAGTTCCTTCTACTAGGAGACCAAAAAATATGACTGCCACATGTTGACCCATGTTGATTGTGCCTTAGAAGGTGTTGGCCGTAACTCTGCTGTCAAGAACTCTTTGCAAGTGAAAACACCCAATTTGAGTACTGTAAACCCAGATTAAAGTGTGGGTGCTTGTGGTAGGGCTGCAGTTGTGGCCCAGGCTGGCAGGCAGGAGGTCTAGATTCAGACTTGCTGAGCCTTTGGACAGCTTGATTGGTTTCAAAAGAAGTCTGGCAACGTTGTGAGGAAATGGCACAAAGCCAGCGGAGTAGAGTTGGACATCTGGTTAGAGAGACCCATGAAATGAAGGCAGGAAAAACAGCAGCCCTGAGGTGATGGCCAAGGAAAATCAACATGGACCCGAGGAGGCAGGATGAGATGTGGCAGGTGATAGAGGGGGATCAAAGAAAGAAAGATTGGAATCAAACCACCTGATAGTTGGTTATGGCCACGTGAGGTTTAAGGCAAGAGGGTTGCAATAAGAAAATAAGAACTAAAAGGTTCATGTTACTGGTTACCATGAGAAGCCATGTGAGTGCTAATGAGCACTAGTGGAAGGTGCCTCCAAATCCTGTAGCTGCTTTAATTGGGCTTTGGGATGGAGAAGCTGCCTGTCCTAGTCTGTGGAGCATTTCCCTGGAAAAGACAGACTCAGCTAAATAAGCTGAAGCTGCCCAGGGTGGTGCAGATGTGTAACATACATGTTTAAACTGGCTCTGCAAGCTGAGGGTGTCGAGTTATTGCAGCCTGGATCCCCTCAATGTACAACTGGGCAAGCACCTATGGCTGAGAGGTACCTGGCTGACCTGGTTCCTCACCACTGAAGAGACAGAGCCCGTTAGCTCCTAGCAGAGCTGTACTGGCTGTGTTTGCTTGGCCATCCTTCTGTCCTCCCCTGATTTTAGAGGCCTGATTGCCTTAGCATTAGAGCAGAAGCATCACAAGCAGGCAGCGACGGGCTGAGATGACAGGCAGGCTGAAGGAAACCCCAACAGGATTTTTCTCTTGAGCAAAGTGGAAACCCCCCCCGGTAATTATTTTTGTGTAATCTCCAGAGAGCTTAGCAACCCTGGTGAATACATGGCAATTGCCTGGTTGCAAAAGGGTGCACTCTGGTTGCTGCCAAACAGAGTTTATTAATTGCTGCTTCTCCCCAGTGACGGCGGCCGTGTCCTGGCCGGGCCCCACGAGCAGGGGTGTTGCACAGCAGGGCCAGGTGACCTTTGTCAGTGCCCGTGTCCCCACGGCGTGTGCTGCTGCAGCCAGGGCTGCTCCCTGCTCCCCGATCACGCCGTGGCTTTTTTTGCAGCCTGAAATAGCACGTTATGCAACCAGGAAAAGGGCCACTTCCGTGGGTAGCCTGCTGGCACGGGAGGCTTGAGAGCAGCCGGTGGCCTCATAAAACTCCTCTTCCTCGTCTTTGTGGTAGGAATCAGCCCCGAGTTTTCCAGTGGGATCAGATCAGTTGGGTTGTACAGCAGCATAAAGTTTGCTGCAGCGAGGAGCTGGGATATTCAGCTCTGGAGAGGCTGCCAGAGCCTGCTGGGCCCCAGACATTGGAGTCTGGATCTGCTCTGGCCTCTGCTCCGAGCGCGTGGTTCTAGAGACGATTTTTTGCTGGCAGCAGCAGGAGGAGAAAGCTGCTGGGTTGTGCATGATGCTTGAGAGCAGCGTGGTTACCAAGTAGGTCATAAACACTTGAATGCTGTAATGTGGTGATACTGACAGTGTTTCCTGCCTGTGTGTCCTGGTTTGAGAGCACAGGACTGTGGGAACCTGCAAGGTTTGGAAGCACCTTGAGCAAGAGGCTGGGGGGGGAGGAACGATGTGCTTAATTTCATGGGATGTTGAAAGAGGTAGGGGATAGAAATGAGACCTGAGGAAGCAGGTCTTGAAAGTTGTTTTAGAGGGCTTATGCTGCCTTTGGTGAGCAGTTCCATCAGGGTGTTACTCTGTTTAACTCAGACTTTGGTAGGTAATTTACTCTCCATTTTAGTGTAGCCTCTCCTGGTACTCACTCCTGCAGCTCATGCCTGTGTAGCTCTGTGCACAGAGCCAGTGTGGCTGCTGTTCCCTTGGCTTTGCAGTATTTTTGGTGGTTGGTTTGTTTTCATTACAAGCCTGTAGTTGCTGTTGTATTTGAGAGGAATTCAAACCACCTCGCTTGTCCGGGACAGGATCTGCAATGCCTTTGGTGTTGTAGCTGGACCTGGTCCAGCCCTGGAGCTGAGAACAGCTCAGGATGGTGGCGTTGTGGACTAGTGCAGGCTCCAGCCTGGCAGCTGCCAGGGGAGGTGTTCCTTGCTCCTGGCATGCTGGGCAGACTTGGGCTGCCGTGCCCCGCATCGTGTGCCCGCCTGGCATCACCCTGGTTAACCAAGGAGGCTCTCCCTGATGGTGGAGAGGAAGCTTGGCAGCTGGACCTGCTTCCTAACAGGAGTTTAGGTTGGGATTCTCCCATGGAAACCTCTCCCAGGAGCTAAAGTTCAGCACTAGAGAGCAGTAGTGATTCTTCCCCTTCTGTACTCACCCTTAATCCCAAGGAGGAAGACAGGCTGCGGCAACATCAGGGTGCCTTTCCTTCTGGGAAGTGGCTTGGATCCTCCTGAAATTGGCAGCTCTGGAGGACCAGAACCACCTTTTAGAGTGTTTTGCCCAGTCTTAAACTTCAGTCTGTGTTTTGAAACAGACTTCAGCAGTGCTTGTAAGTTGAGACAGGTGACTGTGCTGAGCCCATTTCTATCCCACGAACAAGGCAGTGCTGCACTGCTGGAAGGGATGTGGTGCAGCTTCTGTTTGCTAGACCTTCTCCTGACTTGTACTTCAACGCTTTTGACCTCTCTGTCAAGCTGAGAAATGCCTGACCCCATGAGATGTTGAGACAGTTGGGAGTTTCCAGATAGAAGCAGTTATTACTGTTGATGGTGATGATTAATTTCTCAGGGCATCTCTCAGGTGGTTTAACTGGAGCTGCGAGTTATTGGCGAGTCACTGTCATTTCATAGGATTTCACAGGGGCTCCAACACCTTTGCTCTGTATCCAACCACTGGGATTGCAGTGAGCCCAGTGCTGTGCACGCTCACCTCACAACTACACGTGTGCCCAAGCCTTCCTTGTCCCTCTGACCAAGGCAGCAAAGGTTAAAGCTGAAGGTTCTAGTAAAAGCTGCAGCTTGTTCTGCTTTTGAGTGTAACAGTCCTGCCCGTCTTCCTGAGCCATGTGGCTGGGATTGAGGGTTCTGCTAAACATCTAGGGCAAACATCTGCAGTGGTTCTGTAGAAACTCCTTGCAAATTCTCTTCTCTTTAAATATTTGCAGAACAAGACTAGATGCACCTCGATTGGAAACAAAATCCCTGAGTAGCTCTGTGTTGCCACCAGGTTATAACTCTGACCGTCTCTCGGGAAGCAACCGGGACCAGATCCTGAAACCAAAGCGGTCCCATCGCAAAGCAGATCCTGATGCTGCTCACAGGTAGGATGATCTCTCCTCACAGCAATGGTTTGGATGGTGTCTCTAGGTCAGTGCATGTCTGAGGTTCCTGGCTTCTGGTGAGAAACTGCACAGCACACAACAACATGCTAGTTTGCACCTCCCGGGTGCTTTTTGTGGTGTACAGATCTGTTTGATCAGAGCAAGGTTCTTTCTGTGCTCCTCCTAAGCTTGTGGAGGCTGAGCTCTGGCTGTAAGCAGCTTACATTGTTTATCCTGTGAGTGGCATAATGAAGAGGCAATAGATTTGGCTGGCTCTTGATAATGCAGTCATTCAGAACAATAGTTTCCCTGCAGCTAATTATTTTTGACCTCTATTGCCAAGCAACCTGTGCAGCTGCATTAAACTATATTATGAAAGAGTCTTGGGAGAGAACGTGAGGTTTTGCTTTCTGGTAAAGGTGAAGGCCACCTTGGGAAGCTTCTCAGACCTGTTTTGGTTCCAGAGCTGCATGTGTATATTTTTGTGTGTGTAGCCAGACTGTGTGAATGTGTAAGCCTGACCTCCAGGGGAGCTTCTTGCTGTGGTTTCAGACAGCTTGAGCTCTCAGTTTAAGGCTTCCCTTAAACACCCCCCTTCTCTGTGTGAACACACTGATAGCTGGGAGCGATAGCCAGCCTGCCAGCTGTCGAGCAGTGTTCCTGGTATTCTCCAATTCCAAAGCTTGCTGAGGATAGAGACAGTGTTCTCTGTACCTTGTATGAAAACCAAACGTTGGCTTGGTCCCGGGGCTTGGCTGCTGTGCAGTCCCAGCCCGTGTTTCAACCTGTCCTGGAGGAAGGAGGGTGAGGATGGCTTGTTTATGAGTGATGTTCATTCACCTGAACTCTGACTGGGAAGGTAGATCGAGAACCAGCCTGCAAAGGAGAGCTCACCTCTGAGCAGGCAGTGGGCTGGTGTGTGACTGGAGAGGTGATCATGCAGGACAAATCTGCAGAGCTGTGAGACCTGTTTTTCAGCCTGCTGTGACCTTTTCTTTTGGGGGGGTGCACAGACTCCTGCAGCAGATGGGTATCAAAAACATGTTTTTCTCTTCCTTTGGCCTCTAAGACTCCAGTATAATGTAGGTAAATAGCACAGATACCAGGTAGGGGTGTCTCTTAGAGGAACTTGGCAGTTGCCACTTAAAATGAGTGGTTTGTGCAGCCCACTAGCCCTGTCCTGCTCTGAAGTGATTGCAGGTGAAAGCAGAGGCAGCTTGGCAGAAATTCACTGTGCTAACGTGTCAGGGAACTAGTGAGAGGACCAAGGTGTTGAGAGCTGTGGTTTGGTCCTGCACCACAAGCACCCCAGCAGCTGAAAACAGAGCTCAGCTCTGTGCTGAGAGTTCTGCTTTAGGAGAGACAGAGGCAGACCCCTCTACCCAAGGGATGTTTCTTGGGACCACAAGCTGCACTTAAACAGACGTGACTGGGCTATTGGGAAGCGTTCCTGGTGGAGGTGAAGACCACAGCCTGCCCCAGGAAGGGCTTGCACTGTTAAAAGCAAAGTTCTCAGCCTCCTCGTGGGAGGTGCAACTTGGGGATCTGATCCTGCTCCGCTGAGTGCCCAATACTGGGAAAACGATGGCAGTGGTTGAAGCATGGAACACTGCAGACAGTGTCCACACGAGGAATGCCTGAATCCCACTGTGGATGTGCTCTCACTCCCTCTTTCTCTCTCTCTCCGTAGGCCACGGATTCTAGAAATGGATAAAGAGGAGAACAGGCGCTCAGTCCTCTTACCAAAACATAGGAGACGGAGCAGCTTCAGCTCCGAGAACTATTGGCGAAGGTCTTACGAGTACACGGAGGACTGTGAGGAGGAGGAGGAGGATGGCAGCCCAGCCAGGAAAGTTAAAATGCGGCGACACTGAGGGTTGCACTTCCCGGGCTCGTGGAGCTGATGAGATTGGTCTCCAGTCTGTGAAAACTTTCTCCTCCCTCTGGCTATCTTCCATCTAGCTTCAGTTTTGGTTTTTCCTTTCAGGCTGAAGAGTAAACAGGAAGGATCTAGCGATTGGTTGGTATGAATGGAGGAATGCTGAGACATATGTAAGGATGGAACATGTCCAGTGCATATGGTGTCCTGAGTCATGGGTCAAACGGGCATCTCTCCCTTAGGAAGCAGATAAAGTTATGCCAGGCTGTCTGTTGGGATTTCTTTTGAAAACACCAAAAAGTTTAACTGTTTCATTGCGCAAGATTCAATAATTGTACTTTTGGTTTGTTTGGTTTTTGTTTTTTTTTTGCTTTAACTTTCTTCCTTTCCAAATGTTCTAAATATGATGTTTGACCCCAGGAGCTGAAACTCTCTGTGGTGGCCTCCTATTCCTTGCTTCACCAAAGGGTTCCTTGGTCTGCTCTTATGTAGTTGTTGGGTTTGTTTTCAGGGTGCCCTGCAGTAACTGGAAGTTTGAATCTTTGCAGACCCCCCCTTACTGCCTTTGATTTCAAAGAGTTTAGGACATTTTTGTTGCACTTTAGTACCAGTTTTACATGCCATAGGTTTCCTTTCCAGTCCCTTTTCCCAAGCCAGCGTGAGCTCACAGCCTTGTGTCCCTGTCCTCTCCGAGAAGAATGTACTTGAGCTCTGGTTTCTCAGTGCTGGTCTGAGCAGGCGTATGTTTTGGTTGAGAGGAAGGAAAGGTGCCTGGCTTTGCTGAGGCTGGCCCAGCATTGACCTGAGGTCCACATTGGAGCCCTGGAGCTGCCAAGTGAGTGACCGCATTGAGTACGTGCTGCTTCCCAGAGCTGGAGATAGCAAAGAGGAGTAGGAGAGATGCTGTGCTTGTGAAGACACTTGCCTTGGGACCCCCTGAGAAGAGCTGTTCCCCACTGCATGGGAGACTGGCTTTTGGCCTCTTGCCCCTTTGAGGTGGCACAGCACTGCATCCCAAGGGACCAGCAGTGGGGGAGCCGGGCAGCTCAGCTGTGGTCTGTCCCCTCCGAGGCTGGCTCTGGGAGCAAGGACACTGCAAGGGTCTGGTTTGGCCCCAGTTCAGTGCATTCAGCAGTTGCCCGCCTCCTCCTGGCTTATTCCTGCCTGGATTCCTGGGGTAGGGAGTTCTCTGGTTGCTACAAGAAAAATGCTAAGAGGAATTGAGCATTTGCCCTTGGAGTTAGTGTTGGAAAGTCTGCTGCCTTCCTCCTCTGCTCCCACCTGGTTTGCGTTCGCCCAGACCGAATCCTCGGCGCTTTCAAAGTTTGGGGCCCAACACCATATTTAGAACTGTACTTTTAAGAAACTTCCTCCAGTTGATTCTTTGAACCCAAGTGTTGGCAGTTGTAAGGAGTAGTCTTATTTTTAAATTTTTACTGCTTTGCCCTCCCTCAAATTGTAGTTCTTCTTAGTGTCGTGTCTCCCCCCCCCCCACCTCCTGGTCTGCACGCTTGGCAATAAAAAGATGTAATATATTTTGAAACACGTTTGCTGCTGTCTTGAGGGGCCCCCAGTTCAAAAAATGAAACAAAACCCAGGCGTTGTTCCCTGGAGCACCGTTCATGGGCAATTGAGCATGTTTGCTGACATCGGGGTGTCTGTGTCCTTTTCCTTCCCTGCTGACTGCAGCTCCTGCTGCTCACCCGTTGTTGGGGTAGCTGCTCAGGCTGGATCTAGCAGGTCATGTTGGTGCAAAGGAAATCACCATCACCCTCAGGTCTGTGAGGGCTTCCTATCTCTGATTCTCTTTATCTAATTGCTTTCCTGGTGAGAGCCCCAGTTGGCTAGGTGTGGAGGTGCAGGCACAGCCTTGCTGCCAGCCTTTGAAAGGAACCTGTCTTGTCTGCCCAGAGATCTGAAAGTTCATGCTTCTGCTGCTTCTGAAACCTTTACAAAGCTATTTTCAGACCACGCTTAGTGTTTGAAGCAGTGTTCCCCTGGCTTTCTGCAGAGAATTCAGGCCAGCTCTTGGCTACAAACCCCCTGTTTTGGAAAGCTTGGCATTCCCCTGATGGCAAAACCACATGCTGGGAGCAGCGTCCCTCCTCTTCCTTACGGCTGGTGCAAACATCTCCGGCAAGCTAGAGACCTGCTAGCAGGATGCCCCTAGCAATGGCTGTTTCTAATTGTCTTTTTGGATTCATCCTGGACGTGTCCCACACTCTCCTCACTGTCAGGCTCTGCTGGCAGTTGCAGTGGTCACCGCCAGAGGTCTCGGCTCTGTGCAGCCTGCTCTCCCCCCCTTCCTCCCACCAGCCCCCAGTTTTACTCCTACCTCTGCAAAATGGATACTGTACCCTGGTGTCTCAACTCAAAAAGAAGCTGGAGGCTATCTGCTTTTCTGGGGCCACATTCCAGAGCTGGGCTCCCGTGGGATGAGGCGTTGGCTCTATCTCTGCTGAAGGCTGAACAAGGCATCCCAAGGTCTTACCTCTAGCCAGATAACAACCACCACCTTGACCCAGTCCTTGTGTAGTCTGTCTGCACGCGGGTATCCTTTCTCTCCCAGTTTGTTTTGGTATGTCCACATGCCACGGTTGGGAGCTCTCCCCTCCTTCCTTCCTCCCTGCCCCACACCTGTGTGGTGGGTCTGGGCTGGCAGCTGTGGCTGGAGGGGCAGGAGGAGCTCCTCACCTCTCCAGCCACTGTCTGTTCTCTTGGTTTTCAACCTGACTGGTTGGGGCTTGACACCTTGGAGAGAGCGAGAGTGGGACACAACCGGTCTGACCCGTAGCATCTCTTGGGTGAGGATTCCCCAGCGTGTAGGCAGGCCATCTTCCCCACTTGTACAGACATTTTCTATACACACGGATGTATATGTGTAGATAACATGGTTTTTTAACTCTTTTGCACTGAACACCATTGGAGTGAAACCTTGATTTGAAACCAGAAGACACATTTTTCACGTGGATCCGGATATCTGGATCCCTTTCTGTGACCTGTCTGGTGAAACTGTGGCTCAAAAATGCTGGTGATGCCTGTACCTGTTCTCTGTTGCTGGCTGTGTTGAGCTGCTTACAGGCTTTGGGGTCAGGTCAGTGGCACAGGTCTGCTGTGGAGGACGGAGGGTGGTGAACTTCCATTCGGAGGCAAAACTTCTCCCCATCTGCTCTGCAGGATGGGCTCGTGGACAGACCTGACCTGGTCAGCTTTGTCATGTTTGTCTGGTCCAGTCGTGTGGTCTGACCTCCTCCCTCCAACTGCAGCGTGTCCTTCGTGTAACCTGCTCATCCCAAAACTGGGAATAAGGCCACATCCAGTGTGATGATCCCACGCACCCACAGCCCAGACCATGAGAACTGTCTTTCCTAAGGAAGGTGGGGGTCTGTCCCCGCTTTTCCACAAGCAGCAGGAAGAATTGGGGTTCGTTACTCCTCCCTCATCTGGAGAAGACTCCGCGGTAGAGCTGCAGCTCTTGCATCACCCGCGTGGGCTCCGTAGTCTGCAGGAAGAGAAGGAAGGGCTGTTGGCCGGGGCAGGGCTGAGCTGGCCTCGGGAGGGGCTGTCGCTCTGCCGGCTCCGCTGAACTCTCATCCAATTGTCAGTCAGGAGAGAGCTGTGACTGCCGGGACCTGCAGTCCCCGTCCCGAGGCTTGGCTCATTCTCGGAGACTGGGGGGATCAGCAGGGCGGGGGGCTGCCAAGCGGCTCTCCGGGGTGAGCCAGCACCGGCACCAGCCGAGGTGTGAGCTCAGGCCTTGGGCTTTTGGCACTGCCGGTACCTGGAACTGACTGCTACCCGAGCCCCGTGGGTCAGAACAGCCCCCCGTGTTTTGGGGATGGAGCAGGGAAGCCGGGGTCCAGGCCCCTGCCACGGGCAAAGAGTCTTTTATCTGCCAAAAGTGTTCCCTTTCCTGGTCGGAAGGAGAAATGATCCAGCCGAGAAGCTCATCTCAGCTCCTTCCTGCACCCCTGCCCACACACGTTCTGGCTGACTTTTTTTTTTCTTTTTTTTTTTTTTTTTAAATATTCTAATTTTCTTTGGTTTTGTTACAAATAAAAATAAATAAATGAATAGATAAAAAAGAAAGTGGCAATATTTTTTTTCTGTAAGCTTTTCCTAGGAAAAAGCGTGGTTTGTAACAAAGTTGTACAGTTCTGAAGTTTGGGATACGAGAAGTACCGTGTGAAACGCTGTAAATGGGGCAGAGATTATTTTATGTACAGTCTGACACGGGGGGAATCTTTTAATTCTGGTTGATTCTTAGGAAGAATTTGGTTCTTCACTGTCAGGGTTTGGAATTTCATGGTTTCATTATTATTATTATTATTATTTTCTTGTATAGATTGCTGCATTAATTGAATAAAGGAAAGCATTGCTCTGCCTGCCTGTGTGGTGGTGCTGGTGGCTGGGATGTGTCTTGCTTCCCTGCCAGCAGAAACGAGGTTGCAGGGAACCACTTCTAAATAAAGGGAGTCTCCAGTTCCCTGGGGATGGAGCGGCCAAATGTGGTGTCTGTCCCTCCTGTGCTGTCCTAGAAAGCAGGGATGGGACTTGGTCTCCTCCTTCTCTTCCTCCTCTCCATCCCTGAGGAGCGTATGTGGACCTGTCCCCTTCCAGCTCCCACCCTATCCCATCACCCAGGCTTGCCTGGTCCCCAAATGGCCCCAGCACCCTGGGGGGGCTGCACCCTGTGCTTTGGTCTCATGTGGAGCCCCTCACCCTCCCTGTACTGTTGGAGGCACATCTTTTAGTAGGGCCTATAGCAATAGGGCAAGGGGTGGGCGTTTTGAACAAAGAGGATAGATTTTGGCTGGATAGAAGGAAAATTGTTCATGATGAGCATGGTGAGACACTGGCTTGGGCTGCCCAGAGAGGCTGGAGATGCCCCATCATTCAGAGTCAGGTTGCATGGGGCTCTGAGCAACCTGATGTAGTTGAAGATGTCCCTACTTATGGCAGGAGGGCTGACTAGATGGACTTCAAAGGTCCCTTCCAACACAAACCATTCTATGATAAGAGGGAGATGGTGGTGGGCAGGTGTGTGGTGCTGGAGAGCAGATGGTGTGGCTGGATGGGGTCTGTTGACCTTGCGTGGTGGCCTTCCTCCTCCTCTTCCTCCACCACAAGCTCCTGCCCTCTCTGGTCATGTCCTCTCACCACCCTCATGCCCCAGGGCTGTCTTTATGATCTCTGTCCATTCAGGAGCCCATCATTAGGAACATCAATAGCCCCCTCTCCCCCTCAGGGTGTTTTCCACCCCAAATTCTGCGTCACCCCAATGTGGCATCTCCCCAGGGGCTGGAGTTAGTCAGCAGGGAGGGGAAGCCCTGCCCTGCTGAGGTGACTCACCCCAAACCCAGGCCATGACAGGGCGCAAATACTGGGCCACCCCAAATGGCAAGAGCCGGCGGGGTGCTGAGCATGGCCCCGCTCCGTGTGGTCGCGCCGAGTGGGGCCATGCTCAGCACCCTGCTGGCACAAGGCCAAGTGGCCAAGGTGCCACCATGTTGAGGCACCTCATGGCTGTGAAGCCCATGGGCCAGGATGAGGTCCCAAGTCCAGGACAACCCATGGTTCTAGGGGCCCTATGACCAGGCTTGAGGTTGTCTCTCTCGCTGCCACACCGGAGAGAAAAACCAAAATTGAAAAGGAGGTGGTGAGTGGGAAATACAATATAAATAAATAAAGTGCCCATAGAGGGCGCCTGCAGTAATGAACTACAAGTCCCATCGTCCTCCGAGGCGGCGCATGCGCATAAGAGGTGGGCGGGGCCGCGCCGCGCCGTGCCGCGCCGTCGTGCGCTGATTGGCGGTGAGGATTGTCCGTCAGGGCTTCGCTCCGCCCTCCCCCCGCGGCAGTGCCTGCCCCGGTCTCGGCGCGCGGCGCTCGGCGCTCGGCGCGCGCACCGGGACCCGCACCGGGACCGGGACCCGGGACGCGCACCGGGACCCGCCCGCCGCACCGTCCCCCCGCCCCCTGCACCGCCCCCGCCACCCCCCCGCCCCGGCACCGCCCGCCCCGGTAGCGGCCCCCCGGGGATCGTAGCCCCGCCCGCACCTCCCGGTACCGCGCCGTCCACCGGGCCCCACCATGATGAAGTTTCGGTTCCGGCGGCAGGGCGCCGACCCGCATCGCGACCGTCTCCGCCACGACCTCTTCGCCTTCAGCAAGGTACGCCCGGGCCGGGAGACGGGGCGGCGGACCCCGGGGAGAGGGGGACCACCGGGAGCCACCGGACGTGTCGGGCAGGGCCCTGGGAGCGGGGTACGGGCAGCCCCCCTCCCTGTGGTGCAGGCTTCGGTACCCTCCCCGGGTGGGATGCCGCTCCCGGGGAGGGAAACAGCGCGCGGGGCACCGCCGCCCCGGGGACCGGGGTGCACCCCCGAGGGGAGCCACGCATCGGGAGCCCCGGGAAGCAGGTCTGGGACCGGGGAGGGGGAACGTCGGTGGGGATGGACTCATGGACTCCCGGTGCAGGCCGTGGGGACACGATGCCCCTCCGAGGTAGGTACCGGGACTCCCGGGGCAGGATGCCCCCGAGGGGGCTACCCTTCTCCCTGTGGTGCAGCGGAAAAACCCCGGGGACACCCTAGCGCCCCAAAGGGGGATACCAGGGGCACGATGTGATCCCCTTCACCAGCGCGACATCCCCCTTCCCCAGCCCCCCCGCTTCTCCCCCTGCCCTGTAGTTCCCCCAGATCCCTCCACTCCTGTCTGGCCCTGGAGCATCCCCCGCGGGGGGCTCAGCCCCTCACCCCAAACACCCCCGAGGCTGGGATATGGGGGGGCCGCACACCCTATGTCTGCAGAAAGGGCTGTGGCAATGACCCCTGGACCTGGGGGTCCCCCGGCACCCCAGTCCTGTGTCTCTGGGGAGCCGGGGACATCCGAGCCCCAAAGCTTGGCTGGTACCGGGGGTATTTCCCACTTGCCCTTCTCATGAGGGTGGGGACTTCCCCCCGGCTCATCAAACAACCGGGCAGGGACCCCACCAGCCCAGGAGTGCTGGACCCTTCCCTCAGCAGGACCTGGGGCTGGGTGTCCCTGGGCCCCGTGGTGTTGGGACCATCCTCCTGCCCTGGGGGCAGGAGGAAAACGGCAACAGCTCACTCCCCCAGCAGAGTCCAGACCGTGTCTGTCTGGCCATCTTTTGGCAACACCCCCAGTGTCGCTTTTTTGCCCAAACTCATGGTGGGGACCCTCCGGATCACTCCACAATGGAGTCAGGCTAGGATATGTTGGGTGAGCTGGGGGGGGGTGTGGGTCACAGCCCTGGACTCACTGCTGTGGGACAGGGTCTGGCTGGGGTGTGAGGCTCAGCCCAGCCAGAGCTGGCCCCCCCGTTTTGACTCCAAGGGTCTCCGTGCTTGGATCCTGCCCGAGCAGGCGCCCTGGGGGGTCTGTGCCCGGTGAGGTGTCCCGGGGGGCAGCCTCACTCCAGCTGGCCAGGTGCTGGGGCCGCTGGCTGCCCACCTGCCTCCCATTAACGGTTGTTTTTCCTCCCGAGCTCCAGATCTGCCTGGGATTTGCTGTAATTTGGCTGGGAACCCGCCTTGGCTGGGCCGGCACAGCCTGCCGGATGCGGTGGGAGGAAGGGCTGGGCGCAGGGGGCTGCCAGCTGGGACCCCCATCCGGGTCTGGGGGTGACAGCGAGTTGGGAGGGCACTTTTGGAGGATCTTTGTTGGTGTTGGTCATCCCAGTCCCCAACCTAAAGTGTCACTGGGACATCCCCGCGCTGTTGCTGTCCCAGCTCCCACCGCCATCCCCCAGTGCATCCCAGCAGGATTTGGGGTGACCTGTGTGGGGCTGCCATGGGGACCAGGACAATCATGCACTAATTCACACACCCACCCCCGCAGCTGGGCTGGGACCCCCTGGGTGGGCTTGGGGGCGTTGTCACGCTCCTGAAGGTGGCCCTTTGGAGGGGAGCGGGAGCCAAGGGGTGACAGTGGCTGTGCCAGCGGGTGCAAAAAAACCGCCCTGGTGCGCCCCAGACAAAGGGAGCGGGGCCGGGATCCGGCCAGGCTGGCTCCGACGGCCTCTGTATCGTCTGATCTCGCCGTCGCCTCGCAGCCGAATGCCCCCGGGGGGCTGCTCTGCCGGGAGCCGTGTGGTCTCCTCGCCGCGAGCCAGGGCGGTGGGTGTCCCCCGCGTCCCCCCGCTGCCAGGCAGGCAGCCCCTCCCCAGCCACGAGCCCGGGCACGCCACAACGGCCGGGACTTCCTTGGGAAGGTGCCCGCGGGCGGCACGCGGCTCTGCCTGGGACATCCCCCGGTGCTAGTGGGTCCCGCTCTCCTGGTTTTGCTGCCTGGCACTGCCGACCCCCCGGGAACATCGTGGTGGGGGTCTCGCCTGCTTGCAGGACTGAGCCTGGACTCTGGGCAGGGATTTAGGGTGAGGGGCCCCTTCCCCAAGGTGCTGGCTGGAGCTGGTGGCATCATGCAACCTCAGAGCCATCGCAGCTCTTGCTGGGGCTGTTTGGTTTGGTCTGTTTTGGGGTGTCATTTGGAAATGGGGCGAGGAGTGGTGTCCCCCCATCCCCAAGGACCCCGTTGGTGGCAGCAGGAGACAAGGCAGCATCCTCGTGCTCCTCCATCATGGGGATGAACCTTGGGACAGGAGCCATGGGGGTGAAATGGGGCCGTGGGAGGTTTGGGGGATCCAGGAGTTGTGGGGGTCCTGGCTCTGACCTGCCTGTCCCCATGGCAGACAGTGGAGCATGGCTTCCCCAGCCAGCCCAGCGCCCTGGCCTACGACCCTGCCCTGCGCATCATGGCCATCGGCACCAAGGCGGGAGCTGTGAAGCTGTATCCTTTTTTCCCCCCTAGTAGGTAAGGACACCCCCACAAACAGCCCCATCCCGGAGGGATGCTGAATACGTGGCCGTTCTGCTGCTGCAGCACCTCATCCCCCTGCTCTGCCGGCGTCCGTCTGTCCGTCCAGCTGGGCTGCAGCTGGGCTGGGGCGGGGGGGCCAGAGGAAACCTCTGCCTTGTCCAAAACATTGGTGGGGACAACAGGATTCAACTGTCCTGGGAGGTGGGGTGTTTCGCGGTGACACTCCCCTTATCCCGGGGGGCTCCTGCCTGCCCTGGCCTTGTCTTTGTCACCTCTGGGGGGGGCAACGCTGCTGCATCAACCCTGCAAGGGGCAGCGGGGCCTCTGGCCGGCCCGGCGCCGGGGTGAGGGGTTGCGGCGGGCACTGAGCCCGGTCCCTAGTGGGGGGCCCCGGGGGTGGGGAAGGGAACGGGGACAACGCGGGGCCCGGCCAGGCTTTGTTGCCGGCGGCGTGCAGGGAGACTTCATAGGGCTGCTGGCGGGCGGCCAGGGCTGGATACGGCTCGGGGGGCCCCGCGCCGCAGGAATGTGGGGTGGGCGTGCGGGGAGGGGGGCGCAGCTGCGCCCGGATCGGGGTTGGGGTCAGGGTTGGGGAGGGGGCGGCCCACCGCACTCCCCCTCCCCCAGGCCAGCAGCTCACTGCCTCCCGAGCACAAAGATGGCGTGGTTTTATTTTTTTTTTCTCTCTGCCGAGCCCGCCTGTGTGCCAGCCCGGCCGAGATGTCGCCGGCTGCTCTGCCCTGGGGGGCTGGCTCCGGCCACCCTAGGACCAAAACCCCCCCCGGGGGCCGTGGAGCTGCCATTGTGGTGGGCTGCGCATCCTCCACGGGGATGTTCTCTGGGTGGTACCCGGCTTGGGGCTGGCACCGTTGATGGCACAGTCCTGCTGGTGGCCATCGGACCCCACTCTGATTGCCACCAAGAAGATGCTTCTGGAGGTTGATGATGGTGCCGGGCGAGGCAGCAGCCAGAGCTGGCCTGACTGGTGCTACTGGTTAGTGGGGGCACCCATGGGTGCTCCCTGGCCGGGCTGGGTGGATCCAGCTGCAGACAGCCTGGCATCAAGGGGCTGCTACAGCCTGGGGGATCTCCTGGGGCAGCTGGGGGTCCCCGGGTGTGGACCCCCATCGTGGCGAGCTGGTGACACCAGCGTTCCCTGGCCACTTGCCCCCGTGGGCTGCCTTTCAGCCAGTGGCACCATTGGGTGGGGAAAGCCCTTGGGATGGGTGGCAACCCCCTGTCCCCCCAGAGCCCCTTTGCATGCCCTGTGGCCTGGTCCCCCTGAAGCCTGGGTGACTCCGGCCTGGCTCTGCCAGCTCAGCTGGGCCTGGCGCTGCCAGACGGCTCCTGCCTGTTGGTCCAGGCAGAGCCGCTGGGCCAGTTCTCCACGCCGAGGGCAGCGGGGCTGAGGACCACAGGGGCCAGGGGGTGAGAGCCCCCGGCACGCCGTGTGCCAAGCCACGTCTGCGCCGTGCACAGGAGATGCCAGGCTGGGGGAGGCAGCTGGCTGAGTCCGGGGGTGTCAGGGTGCACCGTGCAGTGCTGGAGCTGCCGCCCGGGTCCTGCCCCGGTTCCTGCTGAGCCGCGTCGCCGGTGGAGGAGCCGGGACCAGTCGGGTGAGTGAGGCTGTGCTGGCGCATGCCGAACCCCACCCTGCTGCCGGCGCCTCACAGCCACAGCCCTGCAGCTGAGGAAGAAGAGGGTGGCAGAGGACAGGGAGATGGCCTGGCCCTCACACACCCATCCCGGCCACGTGTCGGCTGCATCCTGACCTGGAGCATCCCAGTGGGAAGTGCTTGGTGGATCCCAGACAGCCCTAGGAATGGTGGTATGGAGGCCAGCTCTGGCGTGGGATGTTGTCAGAGATGCTCAGCCCTGGCCCTCCTGTCTGGCTGGCAGAACTGTGACCTTGGGGGGAATGTGGGGGGTCCAGGCATTCGCTGGGGTCAGGGGGGGCTCTATTCTTGTTGCTTCTTTGACGGCCCCCCAAGATATGGCGCCCCAGGAGTGGAGCTGACGGGCTTGCAAAAGGAGACGGCCACTGTCACCCAGCTGCACTTCCTCCCCGGCCAGGTAGGCAGGTGTCCCTGGGGGGCCTGGCAGCAACCCCCCTGGCCCTCCACCCACCCAGTGTGTGTCCCCTCCCAGGGCTGGCTCCTCTCCTTGCTGGACGACAACACGCTGCACCTCTGGGAGGTCTGCCAGAAGGATGGCTGCTCCCACCTGGAAGAAACCCACAGCTTCAGCCTCCCAGGACGCCCAGGGTCTGACAGTGCTAAGTACTTGCCTGGGGGGGTCCCCTGCCCCCCCTCTCCGTGGGGCTGTGGCTGGGAGTGATACTGCTGCCGGCTGGGAATGGCGCGTGGGAGAAGCCGTCCTGGCTCAGGGCGGGATGGTGGCCAAGGTCCCTTTGGTGGTGGCGGTTTCTTCACTGGGATACTCCTCCGATCCTAACTGGGATGTTCTGGGGTGGGGGTGGGTGGGTGGGAAATGCAGCCCTGAGCTTTTTATAGGTGCTGGCAGCACCTGGGGGTGATTAATGCCTCTAATTGCTGTTAGGGCAGAGGCTGGCCCTGTCCCCGTCCTCCCGGGCAAGCAGGGATGGAGATGCAGGGGAGGTTTGGGGTCTCCCCACTGCTCCTCCAGACCGAGTGTGTGGCTGACACAGCCCCCCCGTTTCCCCCCCAGCTGCTCCCCTGGCATCACACGGGTGACAGTGGTCCTGCCCATGTCCTCCGGCACGGTGGCCTGCCTGGGCACCGAGGGCGGTGCGGTGTACTTCCTCACCCTGCCCACCCTGGTGCTGCTGGAGGACAAAACCCTCTTCCCGGATGAAATCCTGCAGAGGTGAGCCCTGCCAGGCCCATGCCCCCTCCCCACAACCCTTAGCCCCCCCCTCACCCCCCTGTGACTCCCTCCATGCAGTGTCCCCGATGAGTACCGCTGTGGGAAGGCTCTGGGGCCAGTGGAATCCATCCAGGAGCACCCACGGGACAGCAGCCGACTCCTCATCGGGTACAGCCGGGGGCTGGTGGTCCTCTGGGAGCAGAGCACACGCACCGTCCAGCACCTTTTCTTGGGGAACCAGGTACTGGGGCTGGTGGGGGCAGTGGTCTTGTGTGTGTGTGTCCCCCGGTCCAGGGTGTCAAGCCTTCTATGTGTCCACACAGCAGCTGGAGAGCCTGGCCTGGGAGCAGAGCGGGAAGAGCATCGTGAGTTCCCACAGTGATGGCGGGTACATGGTGTGGGCAGTGAGTGGCACCGGCCAGAGGACCCAGCAGCCTGTCATGTCCACCATCCCCTACGGTACAGGGTGGGGGAGATGGGGTTGGGGGCCCATTTTCCCGTCCTGGCACTAGTGTTGCAGCTGCAGGGTTGGTATCTTCTGTTTCAGGTCCTTTCCCTTGCAAAGCCATCAGCAAAATCCTCTGGCGGACCTGCGAGTCGGGGTATGTCCCCGTTGAACAGGGGGATGCTCTGGGATGGGCTGATGGTGGGCACGGGGAGGGACCTGGGCTGTGGGGAAGCTGCTCTATGGGGTCTGGCTTCTGATGGAGGCTGCTTCATCCCTCCAGGAACCCCTTCATCATCTTCAGTGGGGGGATGCCACGGGCCAGCTATGGTGACCGGCACTGTGTCAGCGTGCTGCAGGGCCAGACCTTGGCCACGCTCGACTTCACCTCCCGTGTCATCGACTTCTTCACCGTGCAGAGCCCCGAGGCGGCCGAGGGAGGTAGGTCCCACCAGGGCTGCCCTGGGGAGCAGGTGGTGGTGGGGTTCTTGGCTACCAGAAGTAATTTCCCTTCCTCCCTCCCCAGGCTTTGAGAACCCCCGTGCCCTCGTGGTGCTAGTGGAGGAAGAGCTGGTGGCCATCGACCTCCAGACGCCGGGCTGGCCCACCATCCCTGCCCCCTACCTGGCACCGCTCCACTCCTCTGCCATCACCTGCTCCTGCCATGTCTCCAACGTGCCCCTCAAGCTGTGGGAGAGGATCGTCAGCGCCGGCGAGCAGCAGAGCCCCCGGCAATCCTCCGCTGTGAGTGATGGGGATGGCAGGGAGGGGAGGTCCCCGAGCCCCCCAGGATGGGCTGGCAGAAGGGTGACACTTGCTCCCGCTCTGTGCGGTTGGGCTCAACCCATCCCTCCATCCCTCCCTCCAGGCTTGGCCTATCGATGGGGGGAAGAACCTGGCCCAGGAGCCCACGCAGAGGGGGCTTCTCCTCACTGGGTGAGTGTCCTGGCAGCAAGGAGGGGGTCTGAGGAACCCAAAATGCACCAGGGGGGTGAGGGGGCATGCACATCACCAGCCCTGGCCTGCAATGGGGGAGCGGGATGGGGTGTGGGGGGTTCCAGCCACTCTTCTTGGGTGGACTGCTCCCCTCTCGTTCAGCTTGATGGCTGGACAGGAGTATGTCACCCACTGTATTGTCCCCCCTTGTCCCCCCCCCTTCTGGCACAGTGGCTGCCAGCACACAGGCAGCTCTTGTTGGCTGGACAGATGTCGGGGCCCTGCGCTAACAAGCCCTCCCCATCCCCCCCCTCGCCAGGCACGAGGATGGCACAGTGCGGTTCTGGGACGCCTCGGGGGTCTCCTTGAAGCCCCTCTACAAATTGGGCACCGCTGGCATCTTCCAGACTGACTGTGAGCACAACGACAGCCTCAACCAGGCGGGCGAGGAGGAGTGGCCGCCCTTCCGCAAGGTGAGGTCCCAGGGAGGGGCGGGACACGCTGCTGACGACCCCAGCACCCCCTGCCTCTGCTGGCACCGACTGGGGAGGGCAGGCCTGGAGCCGGGCACAGAGGATGCACCCACTGGAGCCATCCCGGGGACGTGTCCCACATGTCGGGGCACAGCTGCAGCGTGACGCCCTGTGGGGACACAAGGGACACTTGTTCCACGTGTCCCATCTCGCGGGTCTGCCCTGGCACGGGGGGAGAGCGGGAGGACGTGGAGGGGACAGACCTTTCCTGGGCGTGATGCCCAGAGCAGCCTGTGCACTGCAGCTGGTACCCACCAGCTGGCGGGGGGACGTGGGGGGCTGTCCCACAGCTGTCTGAAGGCCTGTCCCCCTCCTCCCCCCTGCAGGTGGGCTGCTTTGATCCCTACAGCGATGACCCCCGCCTGGGTGTGCAGAAGATCGCTCTCTGCAAGTACACGGCCAAGATGGTGGTGGCCGGCACGGCGGGGCAGGTAGGGCAGCGGGGGCAGAGCTGGGAACCTTCTCAGATTAAGTTGTGGCTGCCCCATCCCTGGGAGTGTTCAAGGGCAGGTTGGATGGGGCTTGGAACAACCTGGTCTAGTGGGAGGTGTCCCTGCCTATGGCAGGGGGGTTGGAACTAGATGATCTTGAAGGTCCCTTCCAACCCAAACCAGTCTGGGATCCTGTTATTCTCAGCACCCCCTTGGGGAGACACAACACGGGGGCCACAGACCCTACAGACCCCCATGCTTGTCTCTGAAGGGCTCCTACCCATGGGTTTAGCTCCCAGCTTGCAGCAGGGTGGCTGTCCCAGGGGTCCTGGCACACATCCCCCACTATCCATGCTCATCTCCTGCAGGTGTTGGTGATGGAGCTGAGTGATGAGAAGTCGGAGCACGCAGTCAGCGTGGCCACCGTGGACCTGCTGCAGGACCGTGAGGGCTTCACCTGGAAGGGCCATGACCGCCTGGCTCCCCGGAATGGGCCCCTGCCCTTCGCCCCCGGCTTCCAGCCCAGTGTGCTGGTGCAGTGCGTGCCCCCCGCCGCTGTCACTGCTGTCACCCTCCACTCTGAGTGGAACCTCGTGGCCTTTGGCACCAGCCACGGCTTTGGACTCTTCGACTATTACCGGCGCAACCCCGTGCTGGCCAGGTATGGGGGCGGTGGATCTCGGTGCTGGGGACCCCCCTGGAGTGACGTGGCAGGGGTCTGGGTGCTGAGTGACATCGGTGCCCGCAGGTGTACGCTGCATCCCAATGACTCTCTGGCCATGGAGGGGCCCCTGTCCCGTGTGAAGTCCCTCAAGAAGTCCCTGCGTCAGTCCTTCCGCCGCATCCGCAAGAGCCGAGTGTCCGGCAAGAAGAGGCTCAACGCCAGCAGCCCCTCCAGCAAGGTGGGCAGGGAGTGGGGCTGCCACCGCTGCTCCTTGTCCCCACCGAGCAGGGTCTGACCCCTGTGTCCCCCTCCCCAGGTGCAGGAGGCCAACGCACAGCTGGCTGAGCAGGCGGGACCCCCCGAGGTGGAGATGACACCGGTGGCAGCGGCGTATCGAGCCCCGCTCAGCCGACGACTCGCTCTCGGGGGTGGTGAGATGCCTCTACTTCGCTGACACCTTCCTCCGGGACGGTGAGACCCCTCCTCCTGCCTCTCCCCTCCCCAGGAGGAGCCCCTGAGCTGGGCCTGGTGGGTGCTGTGCCGTAGGGAGGGGGCTCTGACACTGCTCCCATCCCCACAGCTGCCCACCATGGCCCCACAATGTGGGCAGGGACCAACTCGGGCTCTGTGTTCGCCTACGCCTTGGAGGTGCCGTCGCAGGAGAAGTTTTCGGAGCGGGCGGTGGAGGCGGTGCTGGGGAAGGAGATCCAGCTGATGCACCGGGCGCCGGTGGTGGCCATCGCGGTGCTGGATGGGCGGGGGAACCCCCTGCCCGAGCCCTACGAGGTCTCACGGGACCTGGCCAAGGCCCCCGACATGCAGGGCAGCCACTCCATGCTCATCTCCTCCGAGGAACAGTTCAAAGTGAGTGTGGGGCCCCACTGTGGCAGAGATGGGACCCGCCACTCACATCATGTCCCACATCCTCTCTGGGTGTCCTTATCACCCTGGGTGAAGGAACAGGGCTGGAGGTGACCAACTAGGTCCTGGGGCACTCCTGCACTTGTCCCTGGAGTGGTGGCTCTGTGGGGAAGTGCTCCTGAGGTGGGAGGCTGCTTGGGTGCCTCCAAAACCCCATAGGTTCTTGTTCTGCCTTGGCACCTGGCTCCTCTCACCCTCCCCAGGTCTTCACACTGCCCAAAGTGAGCGCCAAGACCAAGTTCAAGCTGACAGCACATGAGGGCTGCCGGGTGCGGAAGGTGGCCCTGGTGAGCCTGGCCAGTGCTGGCTCTGAGGAACGGCTGGAGAACTGCCTGGCCTGTCTCACCAACCTGGGTGACATCCACATCTTCACTGTGCCCGGCCTGCGGCCCCAGGTCCACTATGGCTGCATCCGCAAGGAGGACATCAGTGGCATCGCCTCCTGCGTCTTCACCAAGCATGGCCAGGGTGAGGGCACCAGCTGTATGCTGGGGGTGATGTCCCTTGTAGGTGGGACAGTGTCTCTGGCTGCAGCCCCACAGGGGGTTGCTGAGACTCTGCTTTCCCCCCCATTCCAGGTTTTTACCTAATTTCACCCTCCGAGTTCGAGCGCTTCTCACTGAGTGCCAGGAACGTGACGGAGCCGCTGTGCCGGCTGGAGGTGGCCCGGCTCCAGGACACTTCGTGCCTCAGGTGGGATGAGCCCCAGGGACATGGGGGATTTGCCACGGCAGCATCCGTGTACCCCCAGCTCTGGCACTGACTTCTCCCCGCGCTTCCTTCCAGCAACAGCTCGACGGTGACGCCAAAGCTGCCGCAGGCAAACGGCACCCACGTCCCACGCAGCCCCGAGGACCGACACTCCCCCACCGACAGTGACCGTGAGTGACTGACCCGTCCCTGCTGTGCCTCCTGTGTCCCCCCGGGCCCTGCTCTGGGGCCAGCCCCGTGTCCTGGCTGCCTCCCAACCCTGCCGTCCCCTTGGCTCCCCAGGGTCTCCTGAGGAGCACCCAGCTGCCTTCTCGCCTGGTTCCATCGACTCCCCCAACAGCAGCATGGAGAACCCGCTGGACACCACCGGGGACATCACTGTGGAGGAAGTGAAGGATTTCCTAGCGTGAGTCTGGGGGGATAATGGTGTAACCAGCACCCACAGGGCCATGGTGGTGCCCCCAGATGCCTCTTAACCCTGCTCTGCCCCAGGTCCTCGGAGGAAGCAGAGAGGAACCTGAGGAACGCCAGCGAGGATGAGGCCCGGCCTGCAGGGATCCTCATCAAGTGAGGTATGTGAGGGGCCGGTGGTCCCCAGGGTGACATGGGGTTTGGAGCTGGGATCCCGGCATCCCCCGGGGGGGATCACGGGGAGGACATGGCCATGGTCCCTGAGGCTTTTGGCAGGAGGAGCAGGGGGGCAGCGTGTCCCCCCAGGTCCCCTTCTCAGGCGCTGCATCACCCACAGGCATCGCCGGCCTCCCCAGCCCGTCTCAGTGCTCGGATTCCCGGGATGCGCGACTTGACTGGACCCCCCCGCGCCCCCTCCCTGTGTAACGTAGACTCACCTCTAACATCCGTGCCGGCTCCGGGATGCTCCCCCCGCACCCCCCCCCCTGCCCGGCCCCCCCAGCCGGGGGGTCCTGGTGCACAAACTCTTCCCGGGGAAGATAATGATTTTTTTATATACGTGGTCGAGTGTCACCGTCCCCGGCTCCAGAGCCCCCTTCCCGGGGGATGCTGCTGCTTCCCTGGCTCTGTGGGGTGGGCTGGGCTTTGTGGACCCTCCTCATCCCCCCACTTGGTCCCTTGGGGAGGTGGGGGGCCGGGAGCCCCCGGCACGGCCTCCCCTGTACCCCGGTCTGTGTTTACATGCCTGGCTCCCTGCAGTTTACAGCCCCATCCCCTGGCTCCAGACTGTCCCCTTCCCAGGGGAGCCCAGCACAGACCCCCCGGCTCCCAGGTGGGCACTGGAGCACTTCAGCAGCTTGGGGGGGGGCACAAGGGGGGGGTCACAGGTGGCCTTTTTCTCTTAGTGGCTTCTCCAAGGGCTATTCTCCAGACTGGGCTCCGTGCCTGCTGCTCCTTTCTGACACTAATTCCTGCCACGGGTGGGTTTGGGATGGGATTGCAATGCAGGGTGGGACACAGGTTCCCAACCCTGCTCCGTGCTGGTGCTGGGGGGGGCGGGGGGTGGGAATGGGGCTCGGGGCTGCCCCAACCCCCTCCTGCCCCACCCGGGGGTCTCACTGTGCCAAATTCCTCCCCCCTGGGTGCCCCAGCCCAGCCTCATCCTCACAGGAGGCTGCAGTGAGGTTGGCTCTGTCCCCTGGGGGCTGTCCCTGCGTGGCTCCAGGGCTCAGCCTGGCACCTGCCCCTCCTTTTTGGTAATCCGGGGCCGTTTCAGACCCCCCCCCCCCCGGGCTCTTTTCGGTACGTGTGTGGTTGGGGGGGGGGCGGGGAGGGGGCTGGGCGAGGCAGCACTGCCCTGGGTCGGGGGCTGTAGTGTCCCTGGTAGAAACCCCCCACACACACCTCATCCTTTTTTTTTTTTTTTTTTTTTTTGGTAAGATGAATTTAGCATTGTTTAGGTATTAAAAATACTGGTTTTTAATATTGAAAATAAAACATTTAATATCAACTGCCCGGGCTGCAGGTGTTTGGGGAGCCTTGGCCGGTGGGCTTGGAGCCAGGTGGGTGCCTGAGGGGCAGGGGCAGGGTGGGGGGGACCCCACTTGGGAGCAAGACGGGTGCAGTCAGAGCCTGGCACGGCCTCAGGGTGAGAAGTGCAACCTTTATTGATACGGTACCCATGGGCTGGCCCCCCGGGGGGTGGGGGTGTCTGTGCCCCCCATGACAGCAGGGCAGGCTGTAAGGCTCAGGGCTGAGACCCCCTCCTGTCTCTTCAGCAAAGCTTCCCCTTACCCAAACTGGGAAACACCCCTGTCCCCCAGCTGCAGGCACTGGTTTGGGACAGCAGCATCCCCAAGCAGGTGTAATAGGGCCCCACACCACCCCATATTCCACCCCCCGCCCAGGAAGGGAAGGGGCTGAGCTGGGCCCTGCGCTGGGAGAAGGGGGGGGACAGAGGGTCAGCCCCAGTGCTCCCCACTAGCCCCAGGCTGGGACCAGGCATGTGTGGCAGCACAGGGTGCTGGGGGGCCCGGCCAGTACCCGGGGGTGGTGGTGCTGGGTGTCCCCAGCCCTTAGGCGGGTGGTTTGCGGAAGATGCTCCAGGCGTGGAAGCAGCGGGTGAAGGGCCAGGGCTCGTTGCCCTTCCGCACCAACCGGAGCTTGCGGGGACGTGTGGGGTCCTTGGAGCGCATGTGCTGGATGTAGACCTGGGGCAGAGCACAGCTTTGGGGGGTCGGTCCCTTGCCCTTGCCCACCTCCGGGAGATGGTGCTTCCCAGCCCGGGAGCAGGATCAGGGCCCCGAGGGGTGATGGAGATGCTGGAATCCTCCTGCAGCAGCAGGCAGGAGGGAGGCCCTACCTGGCATGCCTTGAGGCTCAGCTTGATCTCCACCTGGCTGGTCTGGGTGCCCACCCACATGTAGACCTGCGGGAAGGACAGATGTGCAGCTGGGCTCAGCTGGTGGAGCTGGTGGTGGATCCTGGACCCGGGAGGGCCCCCTGCCCCCAGCTCACCACCCACTCCCACCTCACCTCCCGCCCGTTGTCCAGCAACATGATGTCATCATCAGCCAGGTCATCCTGGCAGAAATCGGAGCACTTCTCCGACACGGAGAAATAGCCCTTCTCGTTGGAGCACCTGCAGGGAGAGCCAGAAGGGGACTGCATCAAAGACATGAGTTTGTTAGGACTCAGCTTGTGCAGAAGGGAAGCGATGGAGCAGCTCTCTTTCAGCTGGATGGATGGAATTTGGAGAGTTCATGGGGAACTGTGCTCTGGACTAAGCCCCTGGCAAAGGCCAGCACAGCTTGGGGTGCTGCAGGAGGACATGGACCAGCAGAGACCAGAGCAGGCCCTCCTGGGGCCCAACCCACCTGAAGAGCCGGGAGTGCTTCATATATTCGGCATCTTCATCATAGGGCTTCTGGCTCCCAATGCCCACCCAGAAGAAGTTTTCAGGCTCTTCTCCCTCATTGATGACCTGTGAAGGCAGGGACAGGGCTGAGCATGGCTGTCCCCTGCCCCAGTGGTTGCTGTCACCCAGGTAAGCTGGCACCAAGCCCTGCTGTGCCTCCCCCACTTGCCTGCTTGCTGTAGGAGTCATCGAACATCTGGTTCATGATGTCCTCGGCCAGCTTGGCCTCGTCAGGGTCAGCTGCCCGGCCCACCCAGGTGTAGACAATGCCCTGGTTGTCCGTGCTCTCAAAGGGCACCTGGGGGAGCAGAGAGAGTCGGGGCTGCCCCAGCAGGGAGAGGGGCAAGTGGCCGAGCACCCCTGAGGATGCTCAGCCACGAGCAGTACCTTGAGGATGAAGCAAAACTCGGAGTTGAGCAGACCAGCGTCTGTGTTGATCTGGATGCACCTAGAAAAGAAGCCCAGGAGGCAGAGTCAGCACAGGATCAGGCAGTTGTGCCTGCTGGCAGGTACCCTGCCAAGAGCCCAGCACCCATGGGTGCTGCCTGGCCCTGAGCAGCCCCCAGGAGGACTGACCTGGTGCAGAGAGCCCCGCCGTTGGTGCGGATGTGGTAGAGGCTGGGCTGGGGTGGGCTGGCCCTGTCCTTCCGCTTGCCCCGGTGGATGACAAACCTCCTCTTGAAGTGTGAGAGGAACTTGGGGTTCTCCTGCTGCTGGGTCATGCGCACGACCTGGCCAGGGGTGGGTGTCAGCAGGGCCATGGGGACAACCCCAAGCCCCAGCTGCGCCTCTCTGCCAGCCCCCATCTCTGTTGCTATCCCCTGCCCTTAGCCCGGGGGGCAGAGATGGGGTGAGGGAGAAGTGAGGCAGAGCTGGGGGACCCCGTGTCACCCGCCAGGAGCAAGCAGTGGGGTCACCTCCAGCTTGCCAGGGAAGAGACTCTCAAACTTCTTCTGGAGGCTGAAGGTGAAGGTGAGCCAGCCCATGTTGGAGGCCTCCCGGCCCTGCCAGAAGTAGACGATGCACTGGAAGTCTTCCTCAGGCTGCTTCTCCTCCTCCTCTTCCTCACCCTCCTCCCCTTTGCCTTCACCCTTCTTCTTCTTCTCCTCTTCCTCCTCATACTCCACTGGCACCCAGTACCTGAGGGCAAAGACAGGGGGAGATGTAAGGGCTGGGGCAGGTTGGGGGTCTGGGCAGGAAGATGGGGGGACGAGGTGGTCCAGCAGCCTCAGGGAGGGGACAAGCCGAGTGTCACCTGCAGAGGAAGACGTAGCAGTCGTGGGTGTGGAAGTGGCCAAACTCCTCCTCAGGCAGGCGAGCGAATTTCTTCCCCTCCAGCACGAAGCCCTCCATGCCGTCCAGGTCCTCATTCCATTCCTCCATCAGCTGCTCCGCCTGTGGCCCCACGTGCTCTGTCAGTGGCCACCCAGCCCCCCCCACCAGCACCCGGCCCAACGCTGCAGGGGGACGCACAGGACAGACCCCAGCCCTACCTCGCTCAGGGGCATGGGGGGCTGGCGGGGCAGGAACAGGGCCGTGAGGTCGGCCTTCATCTGGTCCTTCTTCTCAGCATCCTTGCGGACCTTGCCGGCGAGGCCGCCCTCCTGCAGCACCGCCTCGGCGTTGCGGGTGTAATCCACGCGCAGGACATCATCCCAGTTCTTGAACTTGGACTTGAACACCTAAATCATAGAATCACAACATGCCAGGTTGGAAGGGACCTCAATGGTCATAGAATGCCAGGCTGGATGGAACCTCCAGGATCATCTGGTCCAACCTTTCTAGGTAGAAACACAGTTTAGGTGAGATGGCTCAGCACTAACTGGGGAGTCGGTAATGCACCCTGGGCCATGGCACCCTCTCTGGCACCCAGCACCCCATCTGAGGGGGCCTGTCCCCATTCCCAGGTGGGTGGGACATGCCCTTACCTGACACTCGGTGCCCTCCAGGTTCCTGGTGACCATGGCGTGCTTGGGCCGGTGCAGCATCCCGCACAGCTCCTGGCTCAGCTTCAGCGCCGCCGCCCGCACCAGCCGCGGTGACTTCCTCCCGATCCAGATGAAGACGTCGGACCAGCAGTCCAGGATGTACACACTCTTGGTGTCCAGCAGGCTCTGCAGCTGGGAGGCACCGCAGGGAAAAGGGGGTCAGGCATCAGGCACCCACAGGCTTTCCTGGCTGGAAAACGCCCTGCCTGCTCCTGAAAGACAGCTGGGAAGAGCAGAGCATCCCTCTCTCCCAGGGCACAGCTGGAGGCAGAGGGGGCACGAAACCAGTCTCGCTGGTCAGACTGGGAGAACTTCCCCGCCCCATCCTACCAGGCGCATCTCCGGCATCAGATCAGCCTTCAGCCTCTTCTTGTGCTCCACCGAGAGCTTGTAGTTGATCTGGGGCAGCTCCAGGTAGCCCAGGCCCAGGCCGACCTGCGGAGGGGACACAGGTGAGGGGGGGTGGCGCACTGCAGGGTCCTGGCAGCTCTGACAGCCCCACAGACCTTGCAGCTCCTCACCTTGTACAGCTTGGGCTTGTGGGGCTGGAAGTCATCGGGGACGCAGGGTCGGATCTCCTCAGGCTGCCCCCCCAGCACCTCCCAGAAATCGGGGGTCTCCTGGCCCTGGGTGAGCAGCGTGATCTCTGCCTTGCCCTTCCGCTCGTTCTTGTTGATCTTCTCAGCGAAGAGCCTGTGGTGGGAGCAGGTGAGATGGCGGGTGGGCTCCCTGCACCCCCAGCCCCCCAACCAGCCCTACCTGGCCTTGGTGGTGCTGCTCAGTGTGGCCTGGCTCCCACGCCACACAAAGAGGTTGAGGCCGTGGTCCAGGAGGAAGACGAACCTGGTGGATACAGAGGTGAGAAGACAGGAGAGAGCAGGGTGTGCCGAGTGTCCTCCCCACACCAGGGTCCTTGAAGAGGAGGAAGCTGCAGCTGCTGGAGCTGGGGTTTGGACCCACATCCTTGTAGAAAGGTGCTGGCACAGCTGATTTACAGCCCAGAGATGCAGCTATGATGTCTTGAGTAGACCCTGCTAGCACCCTGTCCCCTCACAGGGTCCCTGTGTCCCCTCACTGCTCCCCCAAGCTCACCGGGGGTCCAACGATGTCCCTTTCAGTGCCACCGGCTCCAGCTTGACGTTCTTCTTCCCATAGACACGGTACAGCCTGGGGGAGGGACAGCCAGGGTGGGACATGGGGCACTGCTTGCCCCACACATCCCCCCAGCCCCTGGCCCCAGCAGTACCTGGTGACATATTGTGTGTCCTCAACAGTAAAGAAGCCGCTGGCCGTGCCACCCTCAATGTAGGAGATGTCATTGTCAAAGACCTGGGGGCAGAGAAGGGGTGAGGGTGGAAGAGGCAGGGCTGGGGGCTGTGGGGTGGGGTTGGGGGTTGGCCTCACCTGGAGGAACTCATCGCTCTCATCCCCCATCTCCTCCCGGATGCTGCGGCACTCGGCCCCCAGGTAGTTGCGGAGGTTGACAGCGTGGATGGCAGAGCAGGCTTTCTTGTCCAGTGTGGCCTCCTGCCCGATCCAGTAGTAGATCTCCCAGTTGAGGGAGCCGTTCTCATCCAGGAAGGTCTGGGGGGGCACACAGGGTGTGAGACGGGATGGCCACGGCCACAGGTTAGGGATGCAGGGCACCCTTGGTCCTCCCCAGGTACCTTGAGCACGATGTAGCAGTCGGCCTCGTAGAACTTGCCATGGAAAGCCTCATCCACCAGCGTGGGCACGAAGTTCTCGATCTGCCAGACACAGAGGCCGGGCAGCTGCCCCACATCCTCACTGAAGAACTCTGAGTAGTCCAGCTGTGGCTTCTCCAGGCCCTGGTCCCAGCGGCGCGTCTTCAGGTCTGGTGCCTTCGCCTCCCCACTATCCTGCAGGGACAGGGACACATCACAGAACTGGGGACAGCTGGGTCCCTGCTGGCACCCGGGGTGGGTCACGGGCACTGCGGTGCTGCTCGGGGTCCCTCTCCCACCCCAGATCCTACCTCTATCTTCTTGTTCTTCTCCTGAGCCACGTCCGACATCCCCTTCAGCACCTGTTTGGCCTGGTCATCCTGAGCAGAGTCCTTGCGCCGCCGCAGCCGCATCTTGCGGGCCAGAGGGTCCTTGGTGCCACCCCCTGGGGACACGAGGACAGGTGAGAGGCAGGCAGGACATCCATGTCTCACATGGGGCACAACATGGGGCACACTGTGGGGCACAGCTTGTTTCCCAGCACGCTGCTCGAGGCGGGGGCTGTCCCCAAATGTCCCTGCACACGTACCTGCCCCAGCGGCCGCCACGGTGGCCGGGGAGGCTCCGGCCAGGCGGAGCTGGTTCTGCAGGGAGAAGTCGATGTTGTACCACTCTGATGTCCGATCCACCGGCTTCGGGGGCATCACCAGGCTGGGGTTCTCACGCACGTCCAGGATCTGCCAAGGATGACATAAGAGACCCTCGCTGCTCCGAGGCACAGGCTCACAGGGACACCGAGGATGTGGGGTGGGGTGGGAGACCTCTGGATCCCCCTGAGCTTTGGTGAGGGGATGTGGAGGGAACTCTAAATACACCACCTGCCTGGGCCGAACCACGTGCCAGACTGCAGGTATTGGCCCCAAGACCCCTTGTCCTCACCCCATCCCACCCTGCAGCCCTGGGACCCCAGGGACATGTGGGGGCTGTGGTGGAACCAGCCAAAGGGGGTGTTGGGCTCTCACCTCCACATCTGTCAGGAAGTGGATGGCCTCTGGCAGCGTCACCAGGCGGTTCTTGTTCAGCACCAGCTTCCTCAGCTTGGAGCACCTGTGTGACATGGAGATGCCGGTGAAGGGCCAGGCCAGGGTGACACTCTGTCACCATAAAGTCTCTATGTCCCCTCTCAGGGACAGAGCAGATCATTCTGGGGACTTTCCCCTACCTGCACAGGCTCTCGGGGATGAGCTCCAGGTTGTTGTTGGCTGCCATGAACTCCTCAAGGTTGACGAGCTTGCCGATGCCTGAAGGGATCCCATCAAAGTCAAGCTTGTTGGAATTCAGGTACATCTTCTTCAGCTTGGTCAGCTTGCAGATGGCTGACTGGGGAAGGAGGAGATGGAAGGGTGAAGGAGAACCTGGTGGCATGGAGGCAGGGGCAGGGGCATCATGTACAGGCAGGGACATACGGGCAAGGAGGTGAGCTGGTTGCGGGACAGGTTGAGGGTCTCCAGCTGGGTCCACTGGTCGATGCAGAGAGACAGCTCTGTGATCTGGTTGCTGCTGAGGTTGAGGCGCCGCAGGCTGCCCAGGGTGTAGAGGCACTCGGGGACACGACTCAGGTCGTTACAGGACAGGTCCACATCTGTGAGAAGACAACGGGGTGATGCCACCAGCCAGACCCACACCAGGGCCGAGAGAGCCCCTGGAGAGGCCCAGGCACCGTGGAGCTAGGTGCTCCAGCCCTACCTGCCAGGTTCACCAGGCCCTCAAGGCTGGTGGGCAGGTTGCTCTGGGTGCGCTGGGTGTTCCTGAGGTGGAGGGTCTGCAGGGCTGTCATTGCTGGGAGCTGCCTGCAGACCACAGAGAACCACAGGGCAGAGACAGCATCAGGGCTGGAGCAGACACCCAGACCAGCCCTGGCATTGTGGGATCTGGCTGGGAAAACGGGGCCTTACCGGAGCTGTGCATGCAGGAGGGGGTTGTGGTTGAGGATGAGGGTCTGGAGGTGGACCAGGCGTCTCATCTGTGGTGGGAGGCTCTCCAGCTTGTTGTTGCTCAGGTCGAGGTAGAGCAGGTCCGTCAGGTTGATGAAGAGCTGGTTGGGGATGGTCTCGATGCTGGAGGGACATGGGGGATATTCAGGGCTGCCTGGGACCTGCACCAGCCCTGAGTCTCCCTCAAGGAGGGCCAGAGAGCAGGACCCAGAGTGAAGGGGGTGATGGATAGAGGTGGCTGTGGCTAGAAGGAGATGGCTGCTCTGGCCCAGACCCACCTGTTGTGGCCGAGGTTGAGGACCAGCATGTTCTTGGCATTCTCCAGTTCCCGGGGACACTCTGTGAGCTGGTTGTAGCTCAGGTCCTGGAGCAAGGAGGAAAGCAAAGCAGGCATCACCTTCTGCCCCGCATCCAGCAACGACCACCCAAAATTGAGGACTGAGGGGCATCTTTAGGGGGGGGCACAGTCTTCCTATAGCCACTCTCATCGGCCAAGGAAGCTCTGCACCTACCAGCACTGAGAGATCGTCCAGTTGGAAGATATCATCAGGGACTCCTGAGTTCTTCAGGTGGTTTGCACGAGCCACAATCGCCTTGAAAGGGAAGAGAGCAGCATGGCTGCAGCCACCCGCCAGCTCTAAGCCTGCTGAGCACCCCAGGGTGGCCAGGGACATTCCTCATGTGTCCCCAGAGCTAGTAAAGAGGTGCCTGGGCACACCAGCCCTGATGCAGGTGGGACACACGAGGGGGACTTACCCGGAGGCAAGGCAGGCCGGAGAGCTCACCATGGAGCGTGGTGAGGCTGTTGTGGCTCACAGAAAGGTGTTCCTGCCAGGAGACCCAGGGGAGCCCCAGTGAGCAGAGAAAGGAGCCAGGGCTTCATGGCGCAGCCCTCAGGCCCCTGCACTGACCTGGGGGGTCCTCAGTCCCAGGAGAGCTGGGGGCTCATGGAGGTGAGGGATGACCTCAGCCCTGACCCACGTGAGGCTGCTGGGATGTCCCCAGTCTCAAACTGTTGGATTGGCCCCAGTCTGCCCATCGCTGCCTCCAAACCTTTCCTTCCATGGGGCAGACACCCCAGCCCTGCTGCAGGGTTCAGGGTGCTCCGGGCTGCCACCCAGGTGGCTTGGGGCAGTGCCACACAGTCCCCAAGCCAACAGACCCCAGTCCTTGAAACACTTCTCACTGGGTGATCAGGAAAGGGGCAGACGTGGGGACCAGCAAGGCTGGAGGAGGGCCCAGGGGACAGTTTTGTCTTCCTCAGGGCATCACCAGCCCGGCTGTCACCTGCTCAGGAAAACGAGGCATTGGCAGACAGGTTTTAAGCCTAGCCGTGGCCCCTGAGCATCTGGCAGGAGTGTGGCTCTGGGCAGCAGGGAGGCCTTCCCCACCAGAGTGGGGCACAGCCACACGGTGACGAGGACGTTTGGCAGTGTCTAAAGGTCCGTGTTTGGCTGGCACCAAGTTAACGCTGTCTGTAACGTGCTGCAGGACACTGCCAAAGCACAGCTCAGCCAGGGGCTCCACCAAGGGCCTGGTCATGCACAGAACTCAAGCCGCCCAGAAAACAAAGCCAGGCGGCTGCTGTTGTCCCAGACGTCACCAACATCACTGCCAGCTACTGCTCTTTATACTCTTTAGCAAAGTCGGAGGAAAAAAAAAAAACCAAACCTTAATCTTTCCCATATTAAACCTTCACCCTCCCCTTCTATTAAAGGGCAGAGAATCTAAGCATGGTTTTTAGTCTGGTTTTCTAGGAAAACAAGGTGAAACCAAGTACAAGTCTGTCTCAAACCCACTGCTAACAGCTCCTACATCCAATTTCAACCACACGCCTAGCTCAGCCCTATTATCAGCCACCAGAGCATCTGCCGAAGAGCCACAAGGCTGGCAGGCACCCGGCTCTCGAGAGTGAACCCCATCCCCTGCCCTAAAACGTGCTGCTCACCAGCTTCTGGAGGGCAGCCAGCTCCTCGGGCAGGTAGCAGAGCCCCGTGCGGTTCAGCTTCAGCCAGCGCAGGCTGGTCATCGCCTTCACGTGCTCCGGGAAGTATCCTCCCTGGATAGGAGCAGGGTGAGAAAGGCACCTGCCCCACGGGGTGAAGGTCTGGGGACCTCGGTCTGACCGACCCTGCGTGGTCAGCGGGAGATCGGGATCGCCCTGTCCTATGGGAGGGGGACTTGAAGGCTCAGGATCACTCAGTCCCATGGGATGGGGACCTGGGGGGCTGCGATCACCCAGTCCTATGGAATTGGGGGCTGGGATGGAGCTGAGAGATTGGGATCGCCCAGTCCTACGGGACTGGGAGCTGGGGGATTGGGATCGCCCAGTCCTATGGAATTGAGTCCTGGGGGGCCACCATCCCCTGGCTTTCTGGGGCCCCACGGAGGTTGCCCAGCCGCAGGTGACCGGGGCCAGGGGGAGCGAGCGAAGCCTGACAGGGCCGGGCTGGGCCTGACAGGGCCGTGCGGGGCCGGGCTTCCCTGGGACCTGCGGCCGGGCTGTCCGCCCGCTCCCAGTACCTCCCGTTCCCTCTCCCCCGCACCTTGAAGTCGTTGCCGCTGAGATCGACGCCTCGGACGAAGGGCAGGACCCCGGTGGCCGCCATGGCGGAGGGAGGATGAGCGGACCCGGCAGCCCGGCCACCAAGCCCCGCCCCCTCCGCCGCCAAGCCCCGCCCCCTCGGCCTGGCCCCGCCCCGGCCGTGACGCTCCGCGGGGGCGGAGCCGGGTTCTACTTCCGCGCACGCCGGGGGCGGGGCTGCCCGGGGGCTGCGGGGCGGCGCGGTGAGTGCGGGCTCAGGGGGGTGGGGGGGCGCAAAGTGCGGGCAAGGAGGGGGCAAGTGCGAGTGGGGGGCGGTGTGGGGCGGGGAGCTGCCGGGGGGGTCCGCTTCGCCTTTGCTCTTGAGCGGTGGGGGCTGGAGGCGGCCCCGGGCTGTGCGGCTGCCCGGCCGCTTTCGCCGGCAGCGCGGGGGGCTACGTCCCGGTCCCCCCTGGAGGCACCGGCCGTCATGCCCTGTTTCCCTCACCCCGCTCCGGAGGTTTCTCCCGAGGCTGCTGCTCCGGGGTGACTCTTTTCCGGGGGTGACCCTTGCTCCTCTGCCGCACCCAGGGCGCTGGCAGCCTTTGCCCCGGGGCTGTCAGAAATCCCCGTTCCCCCAAAACCCCATATCCAGCAGGCTTTGTGTCCCTCGGGGAGGCAGGTGTCTCCTCCCAGGGTGACACCCCGCTGCTCTTTTCCCCCTCGGCAGGGCGACCATGGCCGAGTTCACACGCCGGCGGGGCAGGCGGCAGGAGGACAACGGGCTGGGCAGCGTCCTAGACCTGCTGTTGGCCAACGCCAGGCTGGTGCTGGGCGTCAGCGGCGCGGCCGTCCTGGCCATCGCCACGCTGGCTGTCAAGCGGGTAAGGCTTGGGGGGGGGACACCGTGGGGCTTGGAGGACCGGAGCAGCCAGTCATCCCATGGAGGAGAAACACTTGGTTCCTTGGCTGTGGAATATGTTCCACAAACTTTGCCAACTGCTCCCAGGCTGGGCCCTTGAGTCTGGCAGAAATGCTGCCGGTGGCAGCGCCGTGGGCGTGGAGCTGCCTGCTCCCACCTTGCCCTGTATCCCATTTGTCTGGGACAGCAGACATTCAGGATGCAGTATCCCACGCAGAAGGGCACCCTGGGCTTCATTCACATTTGGACACCTGTTTTCCATTTCAAATTGTCAGGAAGAAAATGTGCACCTTTGTGCCTCCCTAAACTGTGTGGCTTTGCTGGCAGAAGCCCTGCCTGGGGCTGTGTTCCCCTGTGCCTGTCCCAGAGGGGCTGTTGTCCCCTTTAGTTCAGGGTGTGACCGGGGGGAAACAGCTGTGAGAACAATTCATCCACAAGGATTTTCCTTCCCTCCAGCTGATCGACCGAGCCACCAGCCCTCGTGATGAAGGTGACCCCAAAGCTGAGCAGAAGACCCTGGAGGAGAGCTGGCAGGACTTGGCCTTGATCAAGACGACACCAAAACCCCCCAAGAAGCAGAGAAGGGAGGACCTCAGTGAGCCTCTTCTCTCCCCGGCTCAGCTGCTGGTGCCAGGTGAGGCTTGTGGGGTGTGTGCCGGCTCCTGCCGTGACCAGGAAGTCCACCTTGGTGTGCTCCAGGCTGGCTGAGCTGCTGCTCCCGGCCCTCTGGGAGCTCCGTGTTATTTTTAGCTCGGTGTCCGGAAAGCTGACCTGCTTGTGCCCTCCTCCTGGGGAGCTCCTGAGCCACGGCCCCTTTTTAGGCAATGCCTGTGGTAACGGCACCTCCGATACCGTCCTTCGGCCGCGGCGCAGCAGAGGCTGCCGGGGCTTCATTTCCTCCAGAGCGGTGCCTGCTCTGCTCCTTTTCTGGGTCAGCTCTGGCTGGAGGAAGGTGCACTCGGGAGCTGCCACAGACAAAGGCTGCCTTGTCTGGCTGTCTACAGAGACAGAGTTTTTCCAAGTGGGAAAGCAGGCTGGTTTGGTACAGGGCGAGTCCTGAGATACTGGACCCAGAATGGGATTGTTTGTAGGACTCCAGCAGGTTTACCCATCTCCAGCTGGGGGGTGAGGCTGGGTGCTGTTGGGTTTTGAGGTTAGTTTGGGCTTTGCCTTGGCTGGGAAGTGCTGGGAATGTTGGAGGACTTGGTGGTGGCCCTCTTGGCAAGATCAGCCTTGTGTCCAGAGGTGGGCAGAAAGCTGGGCACCCAGCTCACGCCTCCTGCCTTGGCTGCAGCAGGAGAAACTGTAGATAGTCTGCTCAGAGCTGTGACATCTCCTTCCCCTCTGCCCCATCCCCTTCTCCCAGAGCCCAAGGTCTGTGTTGCCCCTCTGGAGACTCCTCAAGTTGAATCCAGCCCTGTGCACTGCCTCACACTGCAGGAGAAGCTCCTCTCCCACTACAGCAGTCAGCTGGTCGTGCCTGAGGCACAAGTGTCCCTCGCCCCACATCTGGCCAGGAGCATCTGTGTCCAACTGCAGAAATTCCTGAGGAACAAGTGCCCAGAGCTGCCCTTTGGCAGCCTCTTCCTCAGAGGTCCCCTGCTCGACGGCCTCGGGGCTCTCACAGCTGATGACATCCACCTCATGCTGCCGGTGGTCCTTGATGCCACACTCTGGAGCCTCATCCCAGGAGAGGACACGGTGGTGAGGAACCCCCAGTACTGGGTGATCAAGAGGACTGATCTGGAGTATTTCCCTCGTGGGTGCAGCCCCTGGGATAGGTTCATCGTGGGCCAGTACTTTTCATCCAACCTGCTCAACGAGACCCTCCACAAGATGCTGGTGGCCTCCATCAACTGGCCTGCCATTGGCAGCCTGCTGGGGAGTGTCATCCACCCCGTCGTGGCCTCCCAGGAGCTGAAGCTGGAAGTCAAACACGATCAGGTTGAGCTGAGCATGACCCTCTTCCCAGTGGTGGAAATGGAAGACAGGGTTCTTCTGGCTGCTCCTCCTAAAGGGCTGGTGGAAAACCTTTGGCTTGAGAGCTTTTACAGGGCAGAGGTCATGAAGGTGAAGGAGCTGGATGCTGGTGACTGCGGGGCTCGGCAGCTTTGCCTCCGCATCCTGAACGGCGTCTGCAAGAGCCATCCCACCCTGCACAAACTGAGTGGCAGCCCCTTGACTCACGTTGTCCTTCACCTCAGTGCCACCACTTCAGACTGGGCAGAAGAAAGCCTTGCTGACAGGTTCCAGCAGGTGCTTGAGGAGCTTGTGGGTTACCTGGAGAAAGGCGTCCTGCCTTCCTACTTCAACCACAAAATCAACCTCTTCTGTGAGCTGTTGGAAGAGGAAATTGATGAGATGGGCTTGATGCTCTACAGGGCTCTATCTGAGCCACAGCTCCTGCTGGAGGAGAAATGACCAGTGCATTTGGAGCTCCTGAATGTAGGGTGTTCCTCACCCATCTGCTGCTCCCTGCTGTGAGGGTTGCAATGCTTCTAGTTGACTAGTCAGAAAGAGGCAAAGTTCTTGCACTTTATAAGAAAAAGTATTTCCTGTTTGAACAGAATGTGCCTGCGCAGAGGTGGGTGTTGGTGTCAGGAGCCTTTGGCTGGGAGGCTCTGCCCAACCTGGGCGAGTGCAGCCCACACCTCAATCGAGTACTTACAGGTCAGTCCCATCCTCTGGGCACTGGGAGTCGATGTGAAGGATGTTTGGTTCCTGGTTCCCAGTGTCCTCTGCCTGTCCCAGCCTGCTGTCACTGCTCTCAGGCTCCCCTCGTGTTCCAAGACCAGCTGGAGGGGAGCAGTTCCTTGCTGCTGCTGTGTCCTGCAGGCCCCTCAGCCATCTTTTGGGACAGGGTGGGAGCCTCATCCATCTGCAGGATGCTGCCCAAGCAATGACCTGGGTGGTTGTCTGGGCACTTCAAGGTACAGCAAATGGGGCTGTGGGTTTATTCCTGGGAGACTCTTTCAGTGGCCGAAAGGGGTGAGCTCAGCCCTGCATCCTTGTTCTGCTGGGATTTGCTCTGCCCTGAGGAAGGGATGTGCTTCCAGCATGGGGCTGGGGCTTTGTGGCCCTTGTCTCACAGCAGTGTTTTGCTGGAAGATGTCCCCAAAAAGGCAGTGGCAGGAAGGGAGCTGCTGACTGCCAAGACACTACTGGTGTCAGCCCCTCAATGGAGGCTGTGGCAGGGCTGTGTGTCCCCTTCCAGTGCTGGGTCACTGCCCATGTCTGTCTGTGGGTCCTTGCTGCTCTGCCCTGAACCACCGTGTCTCCTTCCCACCTGTCCAGTCACCATTTCACCCATGTATTGCTGCTGTCTTCAGGTCCTGTTCCCCCAAAGCCCTGTGGCTTGAAAGTAGGGCAGGAATGATGCTGAGCTGAGTGCTTGCAAGAACTGAAGTGACTTATGCTTTTTATTAAGGTCTGTTTTGCTTGAAGATTTTGCTTTGGTTTTCTTCCTTTGATTGGCTGCTAGTAGGCTTTGGTTCTGGCTGCAGTGCCAGGGCAAAGGAGTATATTCTTATATTTAATGGGAAGAGCTGGTTTTGCACACTGGTGGAGATGGAGAAACCCTGTGGACTTCAATGTGGGCAGCTGTTGTGGTTTGGTTTTCTTTACAGCTGTTATCTTGCTTATGGGAGGGAAAAAAAACACCCTGTGCTTTTTCTCCAAGTCTGAAGATGACTTTGTTCTCCCAAACCACTTTCCAGGTGTCAATGATGAGAATAAACCTTCCCTGTCTATTTGGTTCTCTGGTGTCAGCTGTTTTGTCTCTTTTCCCATGAGAAGGGCTGAAGTCACCCTTTAGCTGCAGTGGCACATGCAGGGTGTCCCTTCCCCCTGTGCCCAGAGCTTGGTGCTTGTCAGACCCCTCTCCCAAACCCCTGCAGAGTGCCTGGCTGCTGTGTGAGAGCCCTCTGGGCACTGAGCTTGTGCCACCTACCCAGTGGCTCTGATGCTGGCCAGGGTTAGACCAGGGAAGCTGGTGAGGGCTGATGCCATTGGCAGCTCTTCCTCTGCTGCCTGTGCACTGCACAAATTCTTTCAGCTGCCCTCACTGTTCCCAGGCCCCTGCCACACTTTCACCAGCTTCCTAATCCTGTTGTTTTCACCAGCAGTTTTGTGTTTTTAGGCCACAGCTGTTGATTGTGAGAGTGGGGGGTACGGGGAAGTGCAGCCTGACTTCTCCTGGCCACACTCTGCAGGTCTAGGCCCGGGAGCCTGGGGCTGCTGCGGAGTTGAGGTTCTCTTCTCTCTCGTGCAGAGCTTAAAGTGAACCTGTGCTGCTGGGATCTCCCTGCAGAAAGTGCTTCAGCCTCCTGGCTGCTCAGGACTGATCCTAGGGAACTGCTCCATGTCCCAAAGGAGCAGGGACCTGAGCAGCATTGGCAGCCCTGGGGGAAAAACAAGGCTGTCCTCTGGCAGAAGAGGACACGGAGTCTTGTGGAGCTACTTGCTTTGATGTACAGAGGAAGCCCCAGGAGAGAGGAGGGAGCCTGGCTCCCAGGGAGTTCAGTCAGGAAAAGAGAACCTCCCTTCAGTTCCACCAGCTGTCTGTCTGTCCCTGGGCAGCTGATGCAGCTGGTGAGATAGAACCACTTTCCCTACCCCTTTGCAGCTGACTTTTAAACACCATGAGGAGTTTCTGCCAGGAAAGCTTCTGTGTGGTTCTGATGAGTGAGTGGAAAGAGCAAGATCTGGGTTGATGCTTTTACAGTAAGAGCTGAACTGTTTGAAGTAGGAAGAAATAAGGCAGAGTTAAGATGCCACAGTATCAAATTAAAAATTAAATAATCTTTTAATAAGAAACTTAACAGTTTGACACAAACAGCTTCCATTACCTAGCAGCATCACAGAGGCACGTCTCAAGGTTTGAGGAAGAACTCTGTTTCAAATTCAGGAACTGAGATGAAGGCTTTTCCTGAGCACTGCAGCTGAGCTTCCCTTCTAGGGTGAGCACCACCTCCTCCACACCTGGCCCTCCCTTCACTGGCAGCAACAACCAAGGTAAGGGGTGACAAAAAAGAAAGGAGAATGTTCCTCAGGTAATGGGAACTTGGAAGAGAACCTAAAATAAAACTCCACACTGTGGAAAGCCAGGGACTGAGAAGAGGGAAGCAGCCCTGGTGTCTTCATGGCTATGATCCAGCTCTTCCTCAAGCAGAAAGGTTGAGGAGAACCAGCACCATGGTGGAAGCTGCAGATGAACTAGACCTAGTGATGATTTCTCTGCAGTTTCAGTTTCCAAATGCTTCCTTGAAATGTTTAGACTACCCCAATCTGCTCAGCAGAAGAGCAATTGAAAACAAAGGCTGACACCAGTAGGGGAGCCTGGCTGAACCCTTGCTGCCCAGGCAGCCTGCAACCAGCCCTTCCAGTAAGCACTCAATGGACTAATTTCTAGACTCCAGTTCCTTTCAGCAGTAGCTGCTTGTGTAGAAGCTCACAACCCTGGACCTTCCAGGCTCTTGAGAGATGTCCATCCAGGCTCAGTGGTTCTGGGGGCAGTTTTTCCTTGTATGGCCAGGCTGGTGGCAAATGCTACAGGTCCGTGGTTTCTTGGCAGTAGCTCCTGAGGACAGACTGCTTGGTCTCTTGGCTTTACTTCCCAACCCTCTTGAGTATCCACTGGTGCCAGAGGGGTTCACAGAGACATCTCCAGAAGGCCCTAGAGAGAAACAACTTGTATTTAAGTACCTTTGGAGATACAAGTAGGTGAGAAACAGAAGATAAAAATGGCAGGTCAAGGATTGTGTTATCCCTGCTACTCAGATTACTGCCAAAACTTACAGGTGCTTCAGAGGAGTTAAATGTTACCCACTTGTCTTGCAGCATTAGAGAAATGTGGGAACAGAACAAGGGACACTGGTCTGCCTGGTTGTGCACTGTGATCTACAGCTGAAGCAGAAACAACAAAACATGCCAGAGGAGAACTTGGTTTCTAAGTAGTTTTGAAAGCTTGATTCTACCCCTTTCAGCCCAAATGTCTAAGCAGAAGGTGAGTGTTGAAGATCTCTCTCAGACCACCTCTGCACTTTGTTTTTTGTCCCTTCTCTTTCCTCCACATCCTTATTTTGTGATTATTTTTCTTTAAGGGGAATTTTCAGCATTTTTCCACAGCATCCACACTCAGTTTCTCAACTCTGATCAAAGCTTCAGAAAGACTTGGCCTTTACCTGCATTCCCAAACTAGGACAAAGGGAGCAGCACGGATTCCCTGGCATGACAGAATGGGGTTTAAGATCTCCAAAAGTCTGTACCAAGTTGGTAAAAGCTCTCACAAAGCTGAGCACCATGATTTGGGAGGAAAAATTCCCAAACAGACTGCTGGTCTTTATCCAGTGAGCCACAGATGCTCGAGCTACTGCACACAGAAGAAAAGCATCCTGCTTGGAGCTCAGCAGATGTTAGCAGATGTCTGCAGGACACAACGGGGAGGTAAGCCAGACTCAGCTGTTACAAGCAACATTTACAGTGCTATGATGGTGCTGACAGATGTTCTAAAGACAGACCCTGTCAGATACGAGTTGCTGCAAGAGCTGTCATGCTGTGGCAGCAACACACACCTGTGAGAAGTGTGTGCAGCTTCAAGAGCAGCCTCCAACCCTGGTGTCCCAGCCCAGCCTCACCTGGTTCCACAGTTTCATCTGCCCACTGGAAGAAGCCGCACTGCTGCTCGCGGGGCTTGGAGCAGGTGTGGAACTGCCTCCCTTTGTTGGGCCCGTCCTTCTGGACAGTGCGGGTGACAGCTGGCTGGTCACACTTGCAGACTGTGCCACCTCCTGAATCCAAGTTGTTGCTTCCAAAGAGCTCTGGGCCTCTCCCTCCTCCTCCTGGGCGCTGGAATCCTGCTGGGCCCCTTCCTGCCAAGGGCTGGGGCAGCGCAGAGCCCCGCGGAGCCACGTTGCTTCTGTCTTCTGAGTGCTGATCAGCCCAGAGGAAGAAGTTGCAGGTGCTGGAGCTGCACTTGTAGAACTGCCTGCCTTGGTTGGGCCCTTCCTTTCGCACAGTGAGCAGCAGGGCTTCAACCCCACAGTTGCACACCACAGCGTTGTTCCCGTCATCCGGAGCGGCTGAGGGAGCAGCCCGGGGTGTTCTGGTTGAGTTCAAGGAGAGCTGACGTCCCAGTGCCAGGTTTGTGGTCTCCCTCACGTGCCTGTTTTCACCACTCGCTCTGTTGGAGGAGCTGCTGACCTGCGGGTGGTGACCTTGCTGGCTGGCTGATGCCGGGGGGGGCGGGCGGTGCAAGTACTTGAGGTCCAAGAGCTCTTTGAGCATCTCATCACAGCCCCCGATGCAGCCAATGAACTCCAGGGGCATCACGGGTGGCACACTGCCTCTCTTGAACTTAAACTTCAGTCTAAAGGGAAAGGAAGAATTCAAGTCTCCCAGTTTACAACTCCTCATCAACAGACCTCGATTTGGACTTGATTTTTTTAAAAATTCTGCTGTGCTCGCACCCGTTTCCCCAGCCCCTCCTCTTCTTCTTCCCTCCATCCCCAGCCCCTCCTCTTCTTCTTCCCTCCATCCCCAGCCCCTCCTCTTCTTCTTCCCTCCATCCCCAGCCCCTCCTCTTCTTCTTCCCTCCATCCCCAGCCCCTCCTCTTCTTCTTCCCTCCATCCCCAGCCCCATGGGAGTGCTGCTCCAGCTTTTCAAGACTGGAATGGAAAATGGCTGCCCAGCCCATGGAAGTTTCTGGCCCTGATGGCTAAAACAAAGTCTGAGGGGCTGCATTTCCCCGAGGGAAAACAACCCACCTGTGAACAGGATGGGGTTCACACACAGCACAGATGCTCTCATCCCTGGTCACGTCCAGCACAAAATCAGGAAACCAGACTGCAGTTCTACAAGCTGGATAGCCTGTGCAGCTGAGATAGAACCTGCCGTGGGACAAAGGCACTGGCTGAGGAAGAGGCAAAGTCAAGACAGCCAGTGATGTGTTCTCTTGTCTTCTCAGCCATCAGAAATGGTCAAAATAACAGTTTTTAAGGGCAAATACGTACTTGAGAGAGAAGTTCAGCTGAGTCCACGCAGCTTACGTAGCTGGTGGAGTTAGCTAGTTGCTCCCTAAGTTTCATGCTTGCTGCAGAGGGCAGATAAAGGAACAATGCCCAGAGAAACACAAACCAAGGCAGGAGGCTACTTTCTACAAGAGGGAAGATCACCAACCCGCCGTTCCTCTTGGTCTTCAGGACCATGTCACTGTTGCACTGCGGACACTTCCGAACAGCCACAGGCATTGCTGGGTAGACCTCCTCTTGCTCTGTGATTTCTGTGGCTTCTCCAAAATACTGAGCCAGGGCCTGGTCCAACCTATAAAGAAAGCAGCAGAGCATCCTGTGTCTCTCCTCTGGAAAGAGCAACCAGGCACTGCAGTAAACTGGAGCTTGCTGCCCTCCACACAGCCCCTCCAAGGTTCTCCACAGCACCATGCCTCTGGAACAGGCCAGGTGTGGTCACAACATGGACAAGGTCAGTGCACTTTGCCATCTCCTTCAGCCAGCTCTGAGTTTAATCTTAAGGGTTTAAACCAAGGTGAGCAGTTAGTTGGCACCAACCCACAACAGAGTGCCAGGCTGCGAGTCATCCCTTCCTATGCAAGTGCCCACACATGCTGGGCAGAGCTCCAGGGAAAGTGTGACAGGATCCCCCTCCAGACTGAGCCCTGGATGAGAAGGCAGCACCTCCCAGAACAGCAAAGCAGAAGAGGGAAGAGACAGGACTCACTTGTTAGCTCTGGCCACAGCTTCAATGAAGACTTGCTTGTACTTCTGGACCTGCTGCTGCAACACAACAGATTTGTCTTTCTTCCCCTCACAGATGAGTTTCAGATCAGCCTCCAGCTCAGCGCGAAGGTCGGGCTTGGACATCTCGTAGCCCATGGAATCGTAGCCTGAGGAAGATGCCTCATGGTAAGCACAAGGCAGGAGCAAGGAAGGAACCTGCTGCTTCCCTGACGGGCTCTGCCCTCACCTTCAACCAGCCCCATGCCCAGGTGGCCTGGGAGGAAGCGCTGATCCGCGGTCAGGCCCACGTACATCCGCGTCTTGATCGTCTCGATGTGCTCGGCGTGAGTGGCGTCGGTCCCTGAAGGGAGATGGGTTGGTAGTGGAATTAGGTGCCAAGAAGTGACTTCCCCTGTGCCTAGTGCAGAGTGCCAGGTGCTAAAGGGACAAGGAGACACCTTATGGCCAGGAGCAGCACTGCCCACGTGTCCCATTGGCACTGCGGGCAACAAGGTGCTGGCAGGAACACCCAAAGCTGCACATCAGCCTGGGTACGGGGGTCTTTCTGCAGACTCCTTGGGATCTTGGCACAGGTTGCCCAGGGAAGTTGTGGAGGGTCTATCCCTGGAAGTGTTGAAGGGCAGGTTGGATGGGGCTTGGAGCAACCTGGTCTACTGGGAGGTGTCCCTGCCAATGCAGGGGGTTGGGACTAGAAGGTCTTTAAGGTCCCTTCGAACTCAAACCAATCTGTGATTTAAGTGGTTTATTTTCTTAAGTGACATTTAGAGAATTCCCTGCTCTGAGAGTGGGACAGAACTGGTGTTAGCTGAGAAGAAGCTTATGAACAAAGCTCTCCCACAAGCCACAGGCCATGCTGCCAATACTGACCAATGCCATGTTTCTCCATGAGAGCAATGAGATCCGCTTCTGTGAGGAGCAATGGAGGGCTGGTTTCCCCATCCACCATCTCCACTGTAGTGGGCTGAAAGCGAGACCCTTTCTGATAGAGTGGGATAACCTGAAGGGAAGGAGAATCTCTTTGAAACCACCTTCTGGTCCATTCACTGATGATGTCACACTAACAGCAGGGCAGTGCAGTAGCAGAGCAGCACCCTGTTCTGGAGGAGATCCAGTCTCGGGGTCATCAGGATTAGCCAGTAAGGAGCTGCTAGAGACCAAGGAAGAGCAATTGCAGCTCCTCTTGGTGAGTAAAGTCAACCTCCACAGCCCTGGGTGGTCTCTGCTCTGGTGTCAGAAAGGGAAGGACCTATCCAAAGCTGGCACAATAAAGCCCCACAGCAGAGATGGCTCTGAGTGGAACAGCCAGTGGGCTGGGAATTGTCAGAGGACATTCTGTAGAGGGGTCTGAGCTGGCAGTGAAGTGCAACTTTAACCTCCAGGTACTTAAACCTCTCCCATCTATGTTATTCAAGGGTATTACCTTATCACTCCACTTCTCATAAGGATAAACTTCCAGGTAATTTCGGGCCAGGATCATTAATCCTTGAGCAATGAACCGCTCATTAGCAATGTCAATCTCCACAGTTGTTTCCTGCCCCTTGGCATCTTGGGAGCAGCAAGCCAGAAAATGGCGCACGATGAATTCATACAGTCTCTGCTCGTTGCCCTAAGAGCAAAGAGGGAAAGAGGGTCAGAGCCTCCTCCTGTGCCAAGGAGGTGCCAAGAAATACAAGGGAGACCTCAGGTGAGGATGCTCTGCTCATGACTGCATTAAGTTGTACATCTTTATTTACCAAGCAATCCAAGCCACCTGGTTACCTCTGCCCTTGTTAATCTCACCTGCAGGTTAGCAGTGTATTTTGTGGGGTGAATGGGAGGATGAGCCTGATCTGATTTGTTTCCACTCCGAGGGGTTGGCCCACCCTCATCCAAAATCCTCTGTGCAAATGCTCCCCAGCTGGGGTCCTGTGTTTGCTGTTGCACTAAGGCAGAGAGGTTCAGCTCCTTGGGGAAAATGTTGGTCTCTGTTCGGGGGTAGCTAATGAACCTGAAGAAGAAAGACAGAAGGAGGAGCTCCAAGATGCTTCCCATCTGGGGCTAAAGGCCATTTATTTTTGAAAGATATAAGTTTACCAAGCCAAGTCTTGTTTTCTTACCCTTGAGTATAGAGTTTTTCTGCTATTCTCATTGTCTCCTTGGCATTTATTTTCAGCTTGCGGGAAGCCAACTTCTCCAGTTCCTGAGTTGGGAGGAGCCAGAAGAAAAAAAGAAAAAAATGTATCTGTGCATAATTCAGAGCAGTGATTAAAAATCTCTGGTCAAAGCTGCTTTCAGAGAAGTCCTTTCAGCACAGTTCAAACGTACCACAGTGTCCAGGGGCAGGGGCCTCCATTTGCTCTTTGGCTTGCTCCCAACCTCAACAACAGTTGCTACTGGATCCTAAACACAGAGGAAGGAAAAGGCAAAATCTCCTTTAGGAGTTTACACAAACTGGTGTTTAACTCCTTGAGCAAGAGGGATGCAGGAAATGTTTGGCTGCTGGGGGAATTATACAATTTTTTACAAGCTTTCTCACCTCCATACACATCTGGTAAAGGACCAGGCAGGCCGTGTGGTTGAAGAGCCTGTTCCTCTTCCAGTTGAAGAGCACACTGCCCTCTTCGTGATCATGTGTCACTGTGTGGAACAGCAGAGCTGAGTGACCCAGTCGTGACACAATGGAAATAACACAGAGCTGGGCAACCTTCCAGCTCTGCTTCACGGTGGTGGCAAAGGAAAAGGAAACCACCTCTGCAGCACTATTTGTTTCTCGCCCTGATTTATTTTTTTTTTCCTTTCTAAACTCCTCAAGCCCTTTCAGATGTAGCCCAGGACTTGCTTTCCCCAAGCATACCTTTGATTTTATAGAAGGCTTCAGGAACAAAGGCCTGGATGGCTTTGAAGCGTTCAACCACAAAGCCCAGCGTTGGGAACTGGCAGCTGCCGTAGCTGATCAGCTGATCTGCTAAAATATCAGGGAAGATCTTCCGGAGCCTCAGTGTCTGGAATCTGGTGAAGGCAGCACCTGAGAAAACAAAACAGCAGAACTGAGTAACACAACATTGGAGGACGATCACACCACTTCAGATGGTTCTTTTCAATACTCTGAGTATTGATTTTACTTCGTTTTTAAGACTCGCTTGCAGAAGCCTCAGTGCTGCGTGAGCTATAAACCTAAAGTTTGCTTCAAAGAGCACGTTTCCAGTAAAACATGAGATGTCATTTGGTTGTATCTGATCTAAAAATCAGATTTATGCCACCAGAGAGGACGCTTCTGCCTTGTGTGCAGGATACAGTGACAGCTGATCTCTAAACACCCCTTGCCGGGCTTTAACAATGCGTATTGAATGTGGTTAGAGGAGAAGTGAGGAAGAGCCTGGTGGCTGGCCCTCTTGTTCAACAGTTGAAGGGAGTTCAAGTATTTATAGACAATAAGCTAAACACTGGTAACAAAGCTGTCCCCTGCCTGCCACCCTCCTGCTGATGTCCCTTTAGAAGAGGAGCCTGCAGCAGCTCAGGCCTGGCTGCCTGCTCTCACCTCCAGCTCGTGGACTTGCTAGAGTTGGGTTAATGGTTGGACTCGATGATCTTACAGGTCTTTTCCCACCAGAACGATTCTGATTGTGTTTACCCACCTATCCTGAGGTCCAGCTCCTGCCTGACATCAACGGCATCGCTGGTTTTCTGATCTGGCTGGGTGAGGTTCTCACAGGCTGTTCTGACGGCGTGGAGCGTAATCTCTGAGAAACGGGCTCGGAAAACCTGGAGGTTTGGCTTCACTGCCAGACACAAAATTGAGAATACGCCTCTGTTACGAGATCCCTGAGCAGTGATACCTGTTACATCAGCACTTTATTGGACTCAGATTGCTGAAAAGGATGCTCTACACACCAGCTTTGCAAACGTGGATGATCTCAAAGCCAATGTTCTCTCCTTCTCGGTCGCAGTCAGTCCAGATCACCAGAGCTTGGCACTGCTGGACTTCCCGCTCAAGGGTCCTCTGAGAAAACAACCCAGAGTGAGACACACCAGGCCACTGGCTTTGCCATTTCATTGTAGAATGACTCACTGACTGAACATGCAACACGTATCCATAGAGATGGAGTGTTGCCATAACATTTGGTCATTGTGCCTCTCAAGAGATGAGGGGGGTTTTCAGAAGAATGGAGTCGTTTATTTACATCTGGCCCTGTTAAAATCGGATTGTACCACAGGCTGGTGTCTGAAAATGTCAGGTTTTGGTAAAACTGAGATGCAGTTTTTCCACCTTGATGGAAAAAACCAGAAATAGCTCCTTTTAGCAATGTAGTTGTTCCTTTATTGCACTAATTGTAAACAAGCTGGAGACGTTCAGTGTCATAAATTCATAGCATATACAGTTCTAGGAAAAGCAGGAGGAATTTGTTAACTTTGAAACTTAGAAATTCAGGACAAAGGGACAATCCTCCTCCTGTCTGAGACAGTATTTGTAGAGCCAGTCTCTGAAGGCAGAGTTACAGGGCAGCTCTTAAAGACAACGTACCTTGATATCCATGTAATTTTCAGGGCAATACTTCTCAATTTCAGCATCAAAAAGAGCCAGAGGGTTGCAGCTGTGCCTGGTAAACAGAAGATGAGCACAACAAAAACTAAAACACGTGGTGAGAGACTGTCTTGTGAAGAAGTGCTGTTCAGTTCAGAGTATCTTTTATTATTGGCTTTGTCTTAGACAACTTAAGAGTTCACATGAAATACTGAGTTACAATTAAAAGGAATAGAACCAAAAAGCAACTGGAGAAAAACCAGAACGGCCCTAAAGAAGCAAATTCTCTTATTTCAAGCACAGAGAACAAAGGGGAGGGAAGCTGGAGAAAGTGCCTGACTTCCCTGGACAATTCCTAGTCTGACAAAGAACACAAATATCAAGCAAGTTTTGGAATCAGTTTAATTCCTTACATGTAGTTTAACCAGTACTATGACTGTGCTCTGAAGACAGTAATTTGAAACAATATTTTAGCTAATCTACATTAAATTTGGTCCTCATCACCCTCCTCTGCAGATGGTGTCAGAGTCCCTCCCTGCTCCCCAGCCTTTGAACTTGCAGAGCCCTGCTCAGCTTGGGGCTGAAAGCCACAGATGATCCTGCTGGGGGTACTGACCATTTCCGAAAGGGCATCTTGAAATCATGAGCCAGCAAGTGTCCTGACACGGATGTCATCACCATAGTAACGTTCTGCAAGAGACAGAGCAAGCTCATTAGTTCCAATTAGCAACGTGGAGCCTCAAGATCTCGAGGCAGTTCTCAATTTACACCATCAGTGACACCTCCCTCCTGCTTAATAACAAGCTCTTCTCTCTACTGACAGCTGAATCTGTGCCCTCCAGTTCTGTAGGAAGCTCCTGATCCTAAACAGCAACTATTTTTGACTGATATAAAACCAGAAAGACTTAAAGTAACAAAACAGGGCAGTGGTTGAGCCAAGCAAAGAACATCTGACTTCTCCTCATCTTTGGACAAAACGTCCTCACTACTGGAGATGTGTTTTGTAACTTCCGACAAATGGCTTTTGATAATTAATACTTTGCACTTCTCTAATCCAGCAGTGGAATGAAAGAAAACTCTTACCTGGCCAAACATCTGGTAGTCGTATTCGTAGATCTTGTTGAACTTGGAAAACCCTTCTCGCTGGAAGGAAAAGGAAAAGTTGTTGAGTTTCTGGCTCCTAACAGGAACCAAACACATTCTGCCTCCACAGAGCGTGGAGAAGCCTGGGGCAAGAGAAAAACCAGCAACTGCAGCTGATGGAAATGGCAGCGGGGTGAATGGAAACTGGCAGAATCATTTCTGGAGACAGTGAAATGGTGCTTCCCAACATAACAGTTGAAAACAGTGCCCCAGGGGGATGATGCCAGGGTTATCTCCCCGTGGATACTGATGACAAACAGTGGGGAACAGACTTGTTTAATGCTGCTGGCCAGTTATATTCCTGGCAAACAACTGTCCTGCTCCAAACAAAGTGTGCCAGCTCTGAGTCCCCAAGACCACCCTCCATCTGAGACTTGTGAAGGTTTCTGGATGGGGTATTTACTGCTTTTCCTACAGAAGCAGGACAACATCATTCTGGATTGGGACTGTCACTGCTCAGGTTGTTAATAACACCTTTCAGTCAAATCTAACTCTGGTCTAGAAGCACCTTCTAGGTCTTAGCTTGGAAATACCAAGTAATGACGCCAGCTGTTAAAGGTCACAACACAAAGCAGCAGAGAGACCTTTGAACTCCTCCAAACCACAGGCCATCTTTGTGTTATGTGAACTTCAGTAAACCCCTGACACTTGCTGACACTGCAGGAGTGGTGGCTTTGGACTGGGAAATGCCAACGGATGGTTTCAGTTCCTTTTGCATGCATTGCAAAGCTGGGAATGACACAGGGAGCCCTCACCAGGGGAGAAACAGGGCTTGAGTCACAAGGAAAAGGGATCTGAGACTCCCAAAGACTTTTGGGCAAGCAGTGTTTGTTCAGCAAAGAAAGCAGTTCTTGTACCCTCACACAGCCAGAGACAGAACCAGTGCAAGATGTTGCACATGTTGATGTGAACTGCCTCTGTCAAGCTCTGCAGAGGGGGCTAGGGCTGCCATGCAGGACTTGGACAGCACCTGAGCCCAGGACTGTGCTGCACGGTGTCCCTGGTGAGCTGAGCCTCTCCAGCCAGCCAAGCCAGACCTGTATCAGGAAGCAGTCAGGAGATGTGGTGAATTCCTACCCGTCGCATTCTGCTGTTGGAGAGCAGATCTGCAATCCCTCGGGCAGCATCATTCTTCTCAGCCACGCACAGGACCTTGCGGATCCTCTGCAGTGCCGTGTCCTCTGCAGCCCGGGAAAAGAGACGCCAGGGCTGGAGCAGCATCCTGACCCCGCAGACAGCAAAGAGCCTCGCCTGAAAGTTCATTACAGGAGATGGCGACAGCTCCCGCGAGGCCAAGACATGCTGATGTGTCCTTGCTTTGGGGCTGGATCCTGCTGGGGACAAAGAGCGATCACCGAGTGTCCCTGGTCAGCCCCGGGACGACCCACGACATCCTCTGCCCAGCTGCCCCGAAGCCATTCACGGCGCAGCCCCCTCAGAGCTGCACGGAAGTGAAGAAGGCTTTTACTCCCCGTCACAAACAGGCACCCGGAGGGTCCTGCCCGCCCCCGGCAGACCCCCCCAACCCCCTCTGCCCTGCCAAGGCCTTTCCTCAGACCGGGGCTGCCCTCCGCAGCCGGGCAGGGCTGGTACCCCGCCACCCCGATCCCGGCCGGGCTCTCCCTCCCCCCGGACACCCTCTTTCCCCTCTCCGACCCCCCTGGTCCCCTCGGGCCGGATTCTCTTCACCCACCGCCCTCACTCCCGCGCTCCTTCTGTCGCAAAGAGCAGCGGGACGCGCCGCGCTTTCCCTCACTGTTACGTCCTGCCGTAAAGCACCGGAGAACTACAACTCCCAAGACGGCCCGCGGCGCCCCTCTGCTGCCTTCCCCCGCTGTCCCGCCTCCGTTTGCTATTTCCTCCCGCCGCCGCATCCGTAAGTAACACCCAGGGACGGCAGAGGTTAAAAAAAACCCGACCGCAAAGGGCGAGAGGGAGGCGGCGGCTTCGCTTCCGAGTGGCGAGGTGAGAGGCCGCGGCGTCATGTGACCCCAAGATGGCTGCGGGGCCGCGGCGGCAGTGAGGGGAGCGGCGGAGCGGGGCCCGGCAGGGCCTGGGGAGGCGGTGGCGGCGGCTCCCGGCCATGGCAGAGGCGTGAGGTGGTGGCGGCGGTGGTGGGAGAAGGGGCTGCGGCGGGGCCGGGGCTGCGGCGGGGCCTCCCGCAGGGCCCGGTGGCGGGAGGGACCGGGGGGGGGCCTCGCTGCTCCATGTCGGTTCCCTCCTGCGGGAAATATGATTAGCGCCCCTGACGTGGTGGCCTTCACCAGAGAGGAGGAGCTGGAGGATGAGCTGTGCAGCCAGCCGCCCCTGCCCGAGGAGTACTCGGTGCCGCTCTTCCCCTTCGCCAGCCCCGGTGCCAACCCCTGGGCCAAGGTCGCCAGCTCCAAGTTCACCCGGGACTTCATCCTCATCTCCGAGTTCTCGGAGCAAGTGGGGCCTCAGCCCCTCCTGACCATCCCCGATGATGCCAAAGTGTCGGGCACTTTCGATCTCAATTATTTTTCCCTTCGGATCATGTCTGTGGATTACCAGGCGTCCTTTGTGGGGCATCCTCCCGGCTCTGCCTACCCCAAGCTGAACTTTGTGGAGGATTCTAAAGTGGTGCTGGGGGACTCGAAGGAAGGGGCCTTCGCCTATGTCCACCACTTGACTCTCTATGACCTCGAAGCCCGGGGCTTCGTGAGGCCCTTCTGCATGGCCTACATCTCTGCTGACGAGCACAAAATCATGCAGCAGTTCCAGGAACTCTCTGCTGAGTTTTCCAAAGCCTCCGAATGCCTAAAGACAGGGAACAGGAAAGCTTTTGCTAATGAACTGGAAAAGAAACTGAAAGATCTGGACTACACCAGGACTGTCCTGCACAACGAAACCGAGATACAGAAGAAAGCCAACGACAAAGGGTATTACACAACCCAAGCCATTGAGAAGGCTAACGAGCTGGCCAGTGTGGAGAAGTCAATCATCGAGCACCAAGATCTGCTGAAACAAATCCGGTCGTATCCCTACAGGAAGTTGAAGGAGTCTGACTTCCACCCCTACGAGCCAGAGGCTGTGCTGGATCAGGCCAACGCCAGCTGTGACCAGGGCCCGACTACCTCTGACCTTGCTGAGCCCGGTGGAACGCCCCTCTATGCCCACCTGCCATCCTACACCCCCAAGCTCATCAAAGCCAAATCTGCCAAATGCTTTGACAAGAAGCTGAAGACTTTGGAGGAGCTCTGCGATATTTATTTTTTCACTCAAACCCTTGACCAGTTGCATCAGATCGAGAGGACTTTCAGAGGTGACGTCTGCTACCTCCTGACGGACCAGATCAGCAGAGCCCTCTTGAAGCAACAAAGTGTCACTAACTTCCTCTTTGAGGATGTGTCTTTTCTGGATGAAAAACCACCTGACAAACAGAGCAGAGGCTGCCAGGGGCTCAGTCAAGATGCTGTTGATAGAAAATGTTTGGAAGAGTCCCCTGCTCCTAAAGTGGTCATCAGCCTGGGATCCTACAAGTCCAGCGTGGAGAGTGTGCCCATCAAGATGGAGCAGGAAATCGAGGACTCCCAAGAGCCCCAAATGACTGAGTCGGTCACCTTTGAACAGCAGGAGAACCTGGACTATCTCGACGCGGATATTAAAGGCAGCATCAGCAGCGGGGAGAGCATCGAGGTTCTGGGAACGGAGAAATCCACGTCTGGCCTGACAAAATCGGAGAGCCAGGCCAGCCTCCCCGTCAGCCCCAGCCCCCAGGCAGGCCGCAGCAAGGTGGGCAGCAGGCGGACCGTCAGCGAGGACAGCATCGAGGTTCTCAGCACCTGTCCCTCTGAGGCGCTCATCCCAGAAGATTTCAAAGCCAGCTACCCAAGTGCCATTAACGAGGAACCTTACGTGGATGGTGAAGAGGGAGGCCTTCGTTTCACCCCCAAACTAAACCTGGACGACGCCGACGAGCAGGAAGACGTTTCGAACCAGGAAAACTTAGTGCAGGTGGATTCCACCTGTTGTATCGGGAAGGAGAGTCCCAGTTTCCTGGAGCCTCTGCCTGCGCTGGGACAGAAGCCCTGCGAGGAGGACGGGGTGGTGAGGATCCCCCCGCAGCCGTACCGGGCCGAGCCGGGGCTGCGCGGGAGCTTCCCCTCCCACAACGGCATCTCGGGGGGGCTCCTTCCCTACGAGCTCGACTCGCGCTACCTGACGGGCAGCAGGGAGGTCAGCAAGAGCAGCCTGGATGAGTGCTCCGATTCCACCAGCTACATCAGCAGCGCCGCCTCCACCTGCTCTGACCGGACCCCTTCTCCTGCCCACCTGGCCCGCCAGGCCAGCGAGAGGCACAAGAAGAAGGCGGGGCAGAACGCTCTGCGGTTCATCCGGCAGTACCCCTTCGCCCACCCTGCCATCTTCTCCCTGCTCAGTGGCAGGACCCTGGTCGTGCTGGGGGAGGAGGAGGCCATAGTCAAGAAGCTGGTGACGGCGCTCTCCATCTTCGTGCCCAACTGCGGCGTCGACGCCAAGCCCGTCAAGCACTGGGTCACTTCCCCTCTGCACGTCGTGGATTTCCAGAAGTGGAAGCTGATCGGACTCCAGAGGTAAATTGAGGGTCTGTTTGCTTTTATATCGGTGTCCAGGTGTGTGATTAAAATTTTGTCTCCTGATCTAGTTGGAGGTGTCCCTGCTCACTGCAGGGGGGTTGGACTAGATGACCTTGAAAGGTCCCTTCCAATCCAAACCATTCTGTGATAAGGGAGGGGAGTGGGTGTGCAGGGGAGGTCTCTATCTACACAGTTGCCATGAATTTCTGCTTCTGGGACATATTTTGAAGGGGGTAGATTTGTCTGTCTCTTTATTTGAGAGTTAATATTTAAATCATCTGCTGGGTGCTTGCTGCCCGGGTCTTACGAATTACTTGGCCAGGGGGTTTCCTTCTGGTTTCAGTCGTAGCCTGGCAAAGCACAAACACTTGAGTCTCTCTGGTTTCCTGGATGGGCTGAGTGCTCCTGGAGTCCCCTCACATACTCTGTTTTCCCTCATCTCCTGTTGAAACTCTTCCAGTATTTCTAGCTAGAATTTTGTTTTTTAAAATGGATACTTGGGTACGGGGAGGGTTTTTCCTTGTGGACCCTGATGAAGAGATGATGCACCGTTGAGGAGATCAGGAGGTCAGAAATTGGAGTGCCATCACTTTGGGCTGTGTTGGCAAGGGTGTTGTGGGGGAGGGCAGAGCCTGTGGAGCTGCTGGGCTCTTTTCAGGGGGTGCAGGTGGATGGAGATGTATTTATAACAAGGAAAAAAAGATCTGTGGAGCTGTGTGGGCTGTGGTGTTGGGATTGCAGTTGTGGTGCAAAGGAAACCTCTGCTTGGGGTGAGGGCCATTGGGAGAGCACACACCCCTCCCTGACACCCAGCCCTGAATGTGGCTTTGTGGTTTGTAGTCACAAGAAGCCATTGCTCAGCTCTCAAGATTTTGGCTCTGCCTTTGTTGCTGGTATGAAAAGGATTTTCTGTGAGTGTCACCAGGATGTGTTTGGGTGTAGGTGTGACAGGGAATGGCCGTTGCTGTCACCAACGTGGCAAGCAGGAGTCAGAGTGGGCAGCCCGTGGCGCAGAGCCGGGCTGGAGCAGCTCCTGACAGAGTGGTGCTGAGCAGCAGGAAAGTCAAAATCTGCAACAGACAGAAATCTGGGCTGCTGAATTTTGTGTCGCTGGAGGTTGTGGATGATGAAATTATCCCGAGCTGCCAGTTTACCCTCGGTTCTGTGCTCGCGAGGCAGGATGGCAGCTCTGCCAACAGCTGCTCCCAAACCTCTCTGTCTGTCAGGGAGGTTTTTAAAAGCCCTGAGTGTTGACTCATTGCTCAGTGTTTGTGGTTAAATGCCATATTTATAAACAAAAGTAATTTATTTTTTTGGAAGAACTGCTTGTAACGTGTGTCAGTCGCTGAATCTCTCCTCTGTGGAATGCTAATTAAGTGCTGAGCTTAATGTGAGTGTTCTCAGCAAACCCTTTGTACAAGGGCTTTGGGAAGGAACTGAGAGGCTAAATTAATTATTCCAGTGAGGGTGCTGAATCTCCCAAGGTCAGGCACAGCCTGGGAGCAGGGACAGCCCTTACACCCCCAGCTGGGGCTCCCACTTTGGGGCTGAGAGATGGATCTCAACTGAGCGACTTCAACCACGCAGAATCGAGGTAAGAGTCTGCGTAGGCTTGTGATTTGCATTTAAATAACATGAATTTAGGCTTGTTGGATAATTGGGTGTTGTGAACACGCTGTGAACGTGCTTTGGGGTTGCACCTGAGTGAAAAATGCCCAGGCTCAGCCAGGGAATGTTCTGGTTTAAGGATGTTTGGAAGGAAGGGCAAAAGGTTGTGCTGTGCTCAGGGCTTTGACCACCTCAGAGCAACTCCCTCCCAAAGCAGCGATACAAGGAGCTCTTGGCAAGGAGGGTCTGGTCTGAGTTTCTGGGTCCTTGCTGTCACACACCAGCTGCTGCAAGGTTTGTATGGAGCAGCACATGTGTGGTGTGGCTCAGGGCATGTGGGGATCAGGGGATGATCAAGGTTTCTTTGGGATCTGCCAGGCTGGAGTGGCATTTGGCCAGTCTCGTCCATGCCAGACTTGACCTGCCCCACAGAGGGGCTCGCAGCTCACGAGGGAAAGTAGGTGTGACACAGGAGCATGGACACAATCTGGTGCTTGGCTGCCTGGTCCCCTCCAGCCGTGACCTCTCTCCTTGCTGTTCCAGGGTGGTGTCCCCTGCCGGGGTGAACGTGCTGCACGCCCTGAGCCGGTACAGCCGGTACCTCAGCATCCTGGACGCCGACAGCAAGACCCTGCGCTGCCCGCTCTACAAGGGCACCCTGGTGTCCCGGCTGGCCGACCACCGCACCCAGATCAAACGGGGAAGCACCTACTACATGCACGTCCAAAGTATCCTCACCCAGCTGTGTTCAAAAGCCTTCCTCTTCACCTTCTGCCATCATTTGCACCTTCCCATCAGCGAAAGGGAACCGGAGGAATCCGTTGTGAACCGCAGGATGAACTTTCTGAAGCTTCAGCTGGGCCTTGCCAATGAAGATGTCAAGATTGTCCAGTATTTAGCCGAGCTGCTGAAGCTGCAGTACATTCAGGAACCCGACCAGGGGGTGAACCCTTTGCTCAGATTTGACTACGTTCCCAGCTTTTTGTACAAAATCTAGCCTCGAGTGGGGGCTGTCTGCCTGCGTCCTCAGAGTCTGACACAGATCATCCGTGCTTGACATTGCCATAGCTCTCACACATCGGGATGGGGCAGGGAAGCTGATGCATTTGCAGGCATCTCTGCTCCACAGAAATCAGTGTCTGAGGGACTGGTTTTCCTATAGGGTTCTGTGTAGCCAAGAATGTAGATGTTCCATCACATAAAACACGTGGCACTCTGGTTTGAAGTGTTAGAAAGGGGCAGGATGAACTTATAAAACATGGCAGTGTCCCAGGGGGATAACGGTGTGGAGGGAGAGGTGGGCTGTCTTGGGGATCAATATGTAGTAGTGTGCAGCCCCCCTCAGTAACACAGTGCTCTGCATGCTTCTGCCAGAGCCCTGCATGCTGTTGGTCCCTTCCATGGAGCCAGCCAGGGTGGAGACCAGAGGGGAGATGTAAAGGCCACGGGAAGTTTTTTAAGCCACCAGTGTGTTGCCTGAGTGTAGCTCAGAAGGTCCCTGGCAAGGTGACAGGTTGCAGTTACCCATCTGTGCACAGCAGAGCCCTTCCTTCATTTTTCTGAGTTTCCTGGGGCTTCCCAGGACAGGTTGTCCCTGGGCAGGTGGGAGAGCAGTGGAGGCACATGTGCTTCTCTCCAGAAAGCCTTTGCCAGTTTCTGTCAGCTTTGTTAATATCTGGAATGTGGAAGGACTCCTTGACACCGGCAAGCACTGAGATGCCTGCTGCTGGGAATGTCAAGCACTGTGCCTTGTTCTTTTGTCACCTCCTGTTTGCTGGTAGACCTCCCGAGGAGGGTGGGAGGGAGACAGGGAATCCTCACAGCGTGTGAGGTCGATGGTGGCCTTTTAAAGAGAGAGGAGAACTGAACAGAGAGGGGGAATGCCCCCCTCCCAATTTTTAGGTGCTTTTTGTGATGGGGAAACGAACAGTGCAATTCAGCTGCAGCTACGCTGTCAGACAGCAGGCTGGGGAGATACTAGAGCTCAGGAGAGACCGGGGATGAATGTACTGGATTCTGTGTCGTATCAGTAATAGTTTATTTTGGTTTTGTTTTTTTAAGTCGGGGAGTTGACTTTTGTGCTGTGTGGTAGAGCAGGGTCAGCATTGCTGCCTGCTGATTCTGGCCGAGCCTGTTGTGTCTCGACTACCTCTCCCGGGCACTCCTGGATGGGGCAGAACTGCACTCTCTGAGCCTGGATGCCAAGGACTTTTCTTGCAAAGCTTCTGTGCCACTTGCCTGTGCCATAAAGGTTGTGCCACTGGCGTGGTGGCACTCCCAGGTTGTACCTGTCAGTGCCGAAAGCTTTGTGCCCAGGCACAGTGCTTCCCTCCAGAGTCTTGTTGGAGATGCTGCTCCTCGGCCACCAGTCCCGGGCTGCTGTTTGCTTTGCCCAGAGCCATGTGGTGGTAGCAGCCCCTGTGGTACTTCTAAGCAAGAAAAGCCTTGCTAGAAATTAAATCCTTGGTTTTATTTCTTGTTATCACTCTTCTGATGATGGGGTGAGAACAGGTGAGACCATGTCGATGGGCTGTTTGGGTTGGGTTTTATTACAACCTCTGTTTATTGTGATGGTGTGAGGCAGTGCTGGAGATGAGTGGGATGTTCCTTCCGTGCCCAGGGTGGTTTCTGTGGACAGGGTGGGGTTAGACCCCACTGAAACTTGCTGTGAGAACAGCACTGCTCCAAAACCTGTGTCCTGAAGGCAGGGAGACTCCGTGTGGAGGCTGTCACCTGGCACCAGCATCTGCCCTTTGGTGCTGCCTCTCACCTGGAAAGGGCTCCTGGGGTAGTGCCAGAAGTAGCAACCAGCAGGGCAGAAGGGCTATTTTTAGATGTTAGTGTTGCTTCTGATGGCTTACAGAGAGTCTCAGCCAGGCAAGTTGAGTTCGTGGTACTTCTCCAGAGGGATTTCCAAGGCCAGGGGATGCTTGTGGGGGTGTTTTGAGGTCGCAGCTGGTGTCACCTTCGCCGACGGGGAGCGGTGTGCCTGCGTGTGGGGCTGTGTGCCTGTGGAGTGTGTTTGAAAGTCTTTTCCTTCCCTAACCATGTCCTTCTGCTGCATGTGAGCTGGGTCTGCTGCTGAAAGGCTTCTATTCCATTTAAAATGCCTGCTTTCTCAAGTGACCTGAGGTGTCCCCTTGTCAATCTGTCTGCACCCCAGCAGCTTCCACACTAATGCTGAGGCGAGATTCCCCAGGGAGGAGGCATCTTGGTGACTGAGTATTGCAGGTGACACTGGGCAGAGTGAAGCTTCCTGTGTGGGAGCTTGTTTCCTGCTGGAAAACCACCTGATGCTGTTGGGTTTGAGGAGGGAGAAGTGAAGCTTTTTCCTACTGACCCATGTGTTCCTCCAGGCTGACAGTGCAGAGCAGGATGGGTGGTTAGTGCTGAGTGATCCCATGGTCACAGTCTCTACTGGTGGTGTTTGGCTGCGCTCATAAATTGATAAATAACTTGCTTCTCGTTGCTCCCTCTGTCAAACCTGTAGTATCTGATATTCAAGGCTGCATTGAGCAATACTTGCACTACCACCTGTCTGACCTGCTTCATCTCTCCGCCACAAAGCAGCTCTGATTTGGGAGGATGCCCTGGGGGCCTTGCTGGGACTGTCACCCATTTCCAAACGGGAGCTCTGTGCTATCTGCAACTCAAAGAGGAGCCGTGGGGAAACACGCCTGGGGGTACTTGTCCTCCTGAAGCTGGCTCACAGCAGGGTCACCTCAGAGCTCAGACTGCTGGGAAAGGGGAGGTATGTCGGGCTGTGGCACCTCGGAGCAGCCAGAACCCAGCCTGTCCTCACTGCTGGTGGTGCCCGTGACAGCAGCAGGAATGGTGGAGAAGCCAAATGCCGCAGGTGATTTGGGAGCCAAATTCCTCTTTGCTCAGTAATTCCTCTGCCTGACCTTCTGCTCAGTAAAGATCCCTATCCTGGCACTTTAAGACTTTCTCCTGGTCTTCGCTGTGGTACCTCACTGGTTTCAGATGTTCCCAGGCTTACAACAAGTTACAATCTCTGCTCCAACAGCTCCCGTGATGGACCTTGGCAGGTGTGTTGGTCACTGGGCCCCGTCCAGCCGTCCTCCCATCGGAGCAGGACAGGTTCCTGCTGCCACAGTGCAATGCTGGCCAGCCCTGGAGGACAGCAGTGCCATGCACGGCCCTCGCCTGCTTCCGTGAGTGCTGCCCCTGCCTCCCACTCCACCAGCTCCCTCCTCTCTCTCTGCTGGGTGTCAGAATTCTCTGATGGAGAATTGATCACAGGGAAGGTCTCCCCCAGCCATCTGCTGCCTGGCCAGGAGGGCAGGGCTCCATTTTCTTACTCCCCCACTTTGGGAGACAGAGCCACCAGCCCCTGCTCTGTGCTACACTAGCCCCTGCTTTCAGCCCCCACCCCAGGAGGGCCAGCCATAGAAGCAGGCAGTATTAACCCTTCACAGGTCTCATTTCTCAGAGAACAGTGCTCAGATTTACTTTCATCCAGTATCAATCACTTGTAAGCAGCTCCCAAGCTGCCTTGCCTTGACTAGGGGAGTACTGCCTATACTCTAGCAATATTCACTATTCGGGAAGGGGTGGGAGAGGTGCTTGAGGGGTGAGAGCTGATGGCTCCATTCCCCCAGGCCTGTGTTTTGGTTTTCATAGAATCACAGAATGGTTTGGGTTTGAAAGGACCTTGAAGATCATCTAGTTCCAATCTCTCTGCATGGGCAGGGCTACCTTCCACTAGATCAGGTTGCTCAAAGCTCTGTTTTCACTAAGTGGTGGGAGGGCCTAAGCCTCTGGTTGGGTGGTGGGCAACAGCCCACACTGTGGATTCAGGATCTTGGAGAACTGGGCAGGACCTGGGGCTTGTAGCAGCACTTTGAAAAGGCTGGATGATGCGATGGGAAAGCCAGCGAGGTGCAGGAGAGCACCTGCTCCCTGCAGTGCCCCAGCAGCACAGTGTCAGAGTGACAGACTGTACCCCAAAATCACTGGGGTCACAAACCCACCGGTCCCTGAGAGACGTAACTGGAAGGCAGATACACAGGGTACCCAGTCCTGCTGGCTGCTGGGATGGGGCTGGGCTGGGAGCTGCCTCCAAGGGCTGCCAGGAGGCTGGGAGGAATTCTCATTTTAAAGCACTGTATCCTATTCCTGCATGTGGAGTTCTGTGTGTGTGTGTGTGTGGTGTGTGTGTGTGCCGGGTGCTTGCCTCTGTAGTTAGAGCGAGTGTGAACCAGGAGAAACCCAAGAAGCATGTCTCAGTGTCGTGCTGTAAGTGTCACTGCACAAGAGTTTAACAGATGTTAATGCCAAATGACTAGTCTGAGAAATGTACTTAAAAAAAAAAATTATTTATTTGGGTTCAGATATTTTTGAAATACAAAAAAAAAAACCAAACAGGTTGTATTTTTTAAAGCTTATAATTCTTGTCATACGTTGTGGTTAAATTCTTCATTTTACCGTGCTTATTAAAAAATGGTTCTACCTAAGGTTTGTACTTAGAGGTCTGAGGAGGAAATACCTGAGACACTGGCTGGGATGGTGATCCCAGGAAGGCTGTTCTCGGGGATTTTGGGACAAGGCTTGGCCTTGTCAAAGCTGCAGAGGCTGGAAGGCACAGAAGAAAATTCTCGAGGTGGAAACCAGGGAGGGTTTGAGTGGCTGTGAGGTTTCTTGTGCAGCTGAGCACAGCACCTGGCTCACAGGGGTTTGGGGGGTGGACCCCTGGTGTCCCTCCCCATGCCATGGGCAGGGGCCTCTGGCTGAACTTGGGCTTAAATCTCATCTGCAGCTCCCACAGCCAGTGAGAATGGGATTGAACTTGGCCCTGAGGGTCACTGTAACATTGAACAGTGAAGGGGCTGGTTCCCCTGTGAGGGGGCTTCCCCAGGAGGGAGGGGAGAGGGGGTTAAGAACTGAACCTGGAGCCACTGCTGCACTGCAGGGGAGGTGCCAGCGTGGAGGTGCTGGGAGAAGGCACTGGGGTGCTGGTCTCAGGCTGGGGGTGTGAGCGTGCCACCATCCTGGGCACTTCCATGGCTCCAGGAGCAGGCTCGGGGGCCTCCCCTTACAGGACAGGCAGCCCTGGGAGCGGGAAAGTTGCTGCAAAGACTTCCACCTCTTCCTTCAGTGCCTTCAGCTCCCTCCGGTATTTCTCCTCCTCCAGTTTCTCCTTGAATTCCTTCAGCGTGGCCTTGGGGCTCATGTCCTTCTGCACACGCAGTGTCAGCTCAATCCCTGCCAGGATGGGACACATGTTGGTCAGACATCGTGGCTGCAACACATCCCGCTGCATTCCCAGCCCTGCTGCAGGGAGCCTGCTTCCTCCCTAGCTGCTGGAGAAGCCACCCAGCTTGTGCCTCCTCACCCAGAGGAGCTGCCCTGACCCCAGGACTGCTGCTGGAGCCGAGACTCAGCCCTGCACACACTCTCCTGGCCTCACCTTTGTGGATGTACTGAGCCACCCTGCGGAAATCGTCCTGCCGGAAGCCGCGGGAGGTGAGGGCCGGTGTCCCGAAGCGCAGCCCGCTGGGGCGCAGGGCGCTGATGTCACCTGCACCAGAACGAGTCATACCTGACCAAACCTGGCACCAAAACCACCATGCGGGGGATTTCAGCCTGGTTCGCAGTGCCCCGGGGTGGACCAGGAGCTGGGAGCCCTGTGGGAAGCTCTGTGCGGGCCATAGGACATCCCCAGCGTGCAGGACAGGACAGGGTGGAGCTTGTGGGGTCCCTCACCAGGGCACGTGTTCTTGTTGCAGGCGATGGAGCAGAGCTCCAGCACCCGCTCGGCCCGGCCACCATCCGTGCCTCTGCTGCGCAGGTCCAGGAGAATCAGGTGGTTGTCAGAGCCCCCTGGAAAGAGAAGGGTTTGCTGGGGGATGTGGGGTTGGGACAAATGCTGCTCCTGTGCCAGACTTCAGTGAAAAAGGCTTGGGATTGCACCAGGGTCTTCTGGGGTGGAAGGGGGGCTGTTTCCGAACAGTTTTGTGGCTGTTCTGAGGAATTACAACGGCAGAGCCCTGCCCATCATGTCCGTGCACTTGCTGCCTTTGTGGCCTGGCTTGGACCCCGGCCACAGGGAGCCCAGACCCATCCTCACCCGTGACGATGTCGTAGCCCAGCTCCATCAGCGCCGTCGAGAGCGCCCTGCAGTTGGCGACCACCTGCTGCTGGTAGGCCTTGAACTCGGGGGTCATGGCCTGCTGCAGCGCCACGGCGATCCCTGGGGAGGAAGGCAGGCAGGGTGAGCTGGTGGGGATGTGTGGCACCACCACCAGAAGACATTCTGGAAGCTGAGCAAAACTCGTTGGCAATCCCTTCCCTTAACCAGGCTGGTGGCATTGCCGTGAGTCAAAAGGCAGGATGGGAAAAGCCTGGTCACTCCTCAGGCCATGCTGGATCAAGCCAGCTGCTCCTCGCTGCAGGATCTCCAGGCTGCAAGCCCCTGGGGCAGCTGCAGCCCCCTGCACTGCTGCTGGAGGTCCTAGCCCAGCCAGGACACTTTTGGTAGCTCCCTTGGCCATCCTGGAGCTAGCGGCCAGCCCAGGTGCGTACCTGCGATGGCGTGGTTGTGTGGACCTCCCTGCAGCCCAGGGAAGACTGCCTGGTTGATGAGGCTCTCCAGGTTGTAGAGTGTTTCCTTGCCTGTCTTGGGGTCCACGCTGCGGGTGCCTGTGGGAGGAGGTCAGGGTCACTCGCGAAGCAGCTCAGCCTCCCTTCCCCCACTCCTAGCCACTCAAGGATTGTGGTTGTCCCTCTTCAAATCTGGGCCACAGTTAGCCCTGGGAAGCTCCTCAGATGCTCCCAGGAGGCCTCAGACCTTCCTCCCCTCCCTCCTTCCCAGCTAGAGCAGGAAGGAGCTTTAACTTGCACCCCCCCACCCCTGGGAGGAGCATCTCTCCCAGCTCCCCAGCCGGGTCAGGCACCTTTACGGTAGAAGATCATGCCAGCCCTGCAGCCCCTCAAGGTCTTGTGGGTGGTGGTGGAGACAACGTCGCAGTAGTCGAAGGGGGAGGGCACCACCCCAGCAGCCACCAGCCCACTGATGTGGGCCATGTCAGCCATGAGGTAGGCACCGTTGTCGTCAGCAATCTTCCGCATGCGGGCATAGTCCAGGTTGCGTGAGTAGCAGCTGACACCTGCAGGGAGATGGCTCATGGAGGGGACAGGAGCAGATGCTCAAGGACCTTGGGACGGCCCCAGGTCCAGCCCAGCTGGGGACAGCACACAAGCTCCTGCCAGTGTGGATGTGTTAAAGGTCTCCTGCTGGCACTGCAGCAGCTACTGGCTTTCCAGAGTGCTACTGGCTTCAGGGAGCCACCCCCACCCAGGGTGGGTCACCAGGGAGGTCTGTAAGGGATTGATCCTCACCTGCTACAATCAGCTTGGGGTGGAAGAGGCGGGCATTCTCCTCCAGCCGGTCATAGTCAATGTAACCAGTCTTGGGGTTGACCTGGGAGAGGAAGAGGAATGTTCAAACACCTCGGTACGAGTGAAGATCAGCTGCAGTGCTGTCCTGCAGGAGCGGGTGCCAGGAGCCTGACACTGCACTTATGAGGACCACATCCTGGCTCTGACTGGAGCAGCTCTCTGTACCTTGTAGGGCATGGACTCGAAGAAGACAGAGGTGGCAGAGATCTTCTTCTTGTCTGTCATGAACCCATGGGTGAGGTGGCCCCCATCAGGCAGGTCCAGCCCCATGATCCTGCCGTGGGGCTCCACCAGAGCCGTGTACACCGCGAAGTTTGCCGGTGACCCTGCAGCGGGAGCACACTGGGCCAGTTACGGGTGCCAGGGTATGCTGGTGCAGCCAGCCTGGCTCTCAGAGCACCCCGTTACCTGAGTAGGGCTGGACATTGACCCCCCACTTCTGGGGGTCCAGCTGGTATGCCTGCAGGGCTCGCTTCTGGCACAGCCTTTCCAGCTCGTCTACAAACTCTGTCCCTCCATAGTACCTGGTGGTAAAGGATAGGGCAGGGGTTAAACCAAACCCTGTGACCAAGCTGTGGAGAACCCAGTGATATCACGGTTGCAGCAGCCACCAGGGCAGAAGCTGCAGCAGATGTGACCCTGCTGAGATTGTCCCTAACGTGGTCAAGAACAGCAGCTGAGAGGGTCAGATCCTGCCCTGGAGCAGCTTGGCTGCCAGCGCCAGGATGTCACTTCCTCTCCTGAGGTGAGGTCTGGCAGCAAAACCCTCCCTGCCAGGGTTTGGTTGGTTGGGACACTGCCCCAGCCCCCTACCTTTGCCCTGGGTAGCCCTCAGAGTATTTGTTGTTCATGCAGGATCCCAGGGCCTCCAGGACCGCTCGGCTTGCAAAATTCTCTGACGCAATTAACTCCAGCCCCAGCTTCTGCCGCTGCTTCTCCTTCTTGATGATGCTGTGCACCTTTGGGAGGGGAGAGGAACAGCTTCATCTGTGCTGGCTCTGCATAGAGATGTGGATGCTCCACCATAGGGGATGCACCCTCAGAGGGGACAGGGCATGGAGAAGGGCCTGGAAAGGTGCTGGAGGAGGGAGAGGAGATTCCTTCTCAGTACAGTTGATCCCAAACAGTCCATATGTCCAGTCACAGGCCATGTTTCGGGTTTCTACCTGCCAGGAAGCTGCCAGATAATTCAGCTGTCATTTGGGCTAGAGAGTCAAGGACAACTGCCACATGGCCTGGTGGGTCAGTTGCTCTGGTGTGGGCATTATTGCTTCAAGGACAGGGGGCCGAGCAGTAGATGCAAAGTTCTGACCATGTTATGGGCACATGGTTGGAGGATGCCCTCCCTCTCCACTTCTTGCTGCAGGTATAGAGGGCATGGAGGATGGATGGGTCCCACCAGCTCAGCCTTGGACCATCTCCCTGCCACATCTCTGGCTCGAGGAGGTCAGCAAGCCCGTGGCTGCCCAGGGGATGAATGAAGCAGCTGCTGGGCAGGGGCCAGGATGGGGCTCTCACCTCCGGGTCGTTGCTTTCCAGCGGCTCCATCACCATCCTGTTATGAGAGGCCCAGAGCTCTGCACTGGGGAGGCTCCCAACGCCCTGCATTGAGTTTGCCATCCTCCTGCTGTGTCCAAGGTCACCTGCCAGGGAGATGGGAGTATGTAGGATGGGCTGGGATGGCAGCAGGGCTGGGGGCCTCCACACTGTGTCCCTGTCTGCCTGCTCCCATCCCACATCTTCCCCGGAAACACAGAGGAAAAACTGGGTGAGGAAAACACAGGCAACTGGCAGGCTTCCCCCACTGATTTAAGACCAGCTCATTAATTATAGCGCTTTGATAATTTCTGATACTCTCCCAACACCACCCTGCCAGGGCTGCCCTGGCCCATCTCTACAGCACTTGGCCAACCACTTGGTGAAGCCATGCATGAACTAAACTGGATCAGTGACATGAGCAATGCCTTTCTCTCTCACTCCCGCACATCCCCGAGTCCTCAGGCTTCTAGGAAACGCCAGCAAATGCTCTCATGGACACAAGGGTGTCTTACTAAAACTGCTGTTTTACTTCAAGGGCAGTGAGGTGATCATGCCCACAGACCTGAGTTTTTAAAGCGTGTTACATTACCTCTCGGCGACTTTCCCTTGTGTATGGCCCTGAGGACAGACCCACAGCAGGTCCAGCGCCAGATCCTAACTGAAGCAATCACGGCTCACGGAGCTGGGCCCTGAGGGGGCAGCAGCTCTGCCTCAGCTTGACTCCTGGGCACGGTGATGCTCAGGCCTGGCAGCAGCCCTCCAGCCCCCTTGTTTGACAGCTCTAGCATTGTAATGCAGAGCGCAAGCTCCCTGGCAGGCGTGGCAGCTCAGCTTCTGCCTTGGCTGGAACAATGCGTCTTTATACTCCTTAACCCCGCAAGGCCAGCGAAGGGCCGTGAGCAGGTTGTTGAGCAATCGCACTTAGTTTCCTTGTGCCAAGCTGCTGAAGTCCATCCAGCACAGGCCTGCGGCACGCTGCCCTGCTATTCTCAAGCCCGGGGACTCGCTGGCAGGGAGGGAACCCACACTGTCTGAAAAGCGGGATGAGATGAGGAAAGGGCTGCGAGGGGGAAGGGCAGGGCGCAGTGATTCGGCTTCGAGCGGGATTGCGAGCTCTGCTATGTCCCTCCCGCACAGGCTGCAGCAGCACTCGCACCCAGTGCTTTGGGCAGCCCTGCAGAAGGCTCAGGGGGGACAGAACTCCCCATTCCCCACCCAGACCCCCATCTCCATCCCCGTGGTGGGACACCAGTCTGGGACACCCTGGCAGTTCACCTGCTGCAGGGTGCAGCCCAGCCCTGAGGCTCCAGCACCACTTAGCTCCGCACCTCCCGTGGCTCAGCTCCATCACCCCCCATATCCCCGAGTGGCTCCCGCCGGGGCGCTCCTCCCGCCCCGACACCGGTGGTGGGGCACACTCTGCCTGCACAGCCCGGTCCCGGTCCCGGTCCCCGATCGGTCCCTACCCTCCCGCTGTTCTGAGTCCCGGTCCCGCGCCGCCGCCGCCGCGCGGGAACCCGCGCGCCTAGCATAGCCCGCTCGGACACGCCCCTCCGCCCATCGCCCAATCAGCGCCTCGCTCCGCCCCGGTAAACCGGCGGCGGGCCAGACGTCAGGAACCGTCTGGACCAATCAGCGCCGCCCTCTTCCACCTCCCCGCCTCTTAATGGCCCACACCGAGGCGGGGTCGGTGGCACCGCGAGCACGTGGCGGGCGGTGTGCGGGTGACCTTGGCTGGGGCGGGCGGAGGCTGCGCTCCTGTCACCCTCCTCTGCCGTCACCCTCCTCTGCCGTCACCCTCCTCTGCCGTCACCCTCCTCTGCCGTCATCCCCCAACCCCTGCCCCCCCCGCCTGCCGTGCGCCCCGGGGGTCTTTTCCTCCCCCGGCTTGTTCCCAGCGCCCCGGTGACGCCCCTCGCCTCCCCCGTTAGCCGGAGAACGGGAGTCCCCTGCCACCCCGCAGCGGGCAGGGACTGGGCAATGGCCAAAGCCATGTCCAGAGGTGAGCGGGGTGTGCCAGGCTGCAGCACCAGAGGGAACGGAGCCCGCCCTGTCCCACTCGCGGCAGTACTCCCCGGTGCTCGGGAGGAAGGGGCTGCCTCGGGGGGGTGAGGGGCGCAGGAGGGAGAGGGTCCGTGTGTTCCTGTGCTTTGCAACCCAGTCTGCAGATGGGCTTGGCCAACCGGCCCCAGGAGCCTGGGCCACCCGGGGCTGCAGAGGTTAAATCAATGCACCACAGATTGAGGAACAAGATGAGGGAATAAGGGATCCCACTAAATTACTCGTGATCCCGAGCCATGGGAAAATGGGACGAGGCAGCATGAGTCAGAGTCCAGAGAGGAGCAGCGTCTTGAAGGGGAGTCAGCTGGGAAGTGAGACCCTTGGTGAGCAGCACCAGGGCAGCCAAGGAGTGTGGTGAGTCCAGGCAGGAGCTGCCAAGGAGTGTGGTGAGTCCAGCCGGGAGCTGCCGAGGTGCTGGGCTGGGGGAGGGAAACCACTGGGAGGGTGGTTTGTGGGTGATGGGCTGGTGGTGACACTAGAACACACTGTGGGTACCACTCCAGTAAGACAGTGCACCTCACAAGAAGGCTCTTTTTGAAGGAAGTCTTTAAACTGAATCTTGATCAGTCTAGGTGAGTTTTGCTCCCTTAATTTGTCATTGGTCACCTGCAGAGGACTCGGGTTTGGGATTCTGTGGCCCATGTTGGATTGCTGCCATAGGCCCTTGGTGGAGGTGTTATTCTGACAGCACCAACACTCACAGCAAAACCTGGGTGGGTGTCTCTGGTCATGGTGGTTCCTGTGATATGCAGATGCTACAGAGAAGGGCTTTATATTAATTCTATATTAAGTTAAAGACTCTGGGTTTGCATGTACATTTTGTGTAGCAAAGTTTTCCACCTCTGGAGCTGTAGGAGCAGCAGATAACAGCGGCGTGTGCTGTTACGATTCCAGGGCACAGGCTGGCTGGTGATGGAGACCATCTCTTCTTCCCCTTCCCCCTTCTCCGCCACTTCCCCCACCGTGCCATCTGAGAACACCACTGCTGATGACAGCTCCTCTGGCCTCCAGAAGAGCATGCACATCCTTTCCATGGTGGTGTACGGCACCGCCTGCGTGCTGGGGGTGACAGGGAATGGCCTCGTCATCTGGATCGCAGGCTTCAAGATGAAGAAGACAGTGAACTCCATCTGGTTCCTCAACCTGGCCATTGCTGACTTCATCTTCACCTTTTTCCTGCCTCTCAGCATCGCCTACACCGCCCTGGGCTTCCACTGGCCCTTTGGGAAGCTCCTCTGCAAGCTGAACAGCACCATTGCGTTCCTCAACATGTTTGCCAGTGTCTTCCTCCTGACGGTCATCAGTGTGGACCGCTGCGTTTCCGTGGCCTTTCCCATCTGGTCTCACAACCGCAGGAGTCCGGAGCTGGCGGCCAGGATCGCCCTGGGGACGTGGGTCCTGGCTCTCCTCCTCAGCTCCCCGTACCTGGTCTTTCGAGACACTGTGGTCAGCTCCAGGAACATCACCAGCTGCTATAATAACTTTGCACTCTCCGATGACTACACGTCCGAGGCAACACGGAGGCTGTGGAGGATGCGACATAAAGCGATGATCATAACGCGATTCCTGTGTGGGTTCCTCATCCCTTTCATGGTGATCGTCATCTGCTACAGCGTCGTTGCTGTCAAGCTGAAAAGAAGGCAGTTGGCCAGCTCTGCCAAGCCATACAGAATTATCATTGCTGTCACAGCCTCCTTTTTCCTCTGTTATTTCCCCTATCATGTCTTCTCCTTGCTGGAAATATCCAAAAACTCTTCCAGTCACGAGGTGAAAATGGCCCTTTACATAGGGATCCCTGTGGTTTCCAGCCTTGCTTTCTTCAACAGCTGCATCAACCCCATCCTGTACGTATTTGTGGGGCCGGATTTCAAGGAGAAGTTTCGCCAGTCCATCCTGTCGACCTTTGAAGGAGCCTTCAGTGAGGAGTCAGTCCTGGGCAGTCTGACCAGCAGGAGAAAGTCCAGGTCTGCTTCGGAAGCAGAGGTCCCGAGGGTCTGAGTGGCCACTGGTGTGGGGGGACAGTTCTTTTCTCTGCAATTTCACCTCATTTCAGAGCTGTAATTGCAGGACTCGGGGCTGCAAAGGGCTGTGCATGCGAACAAAGTGTGATTTATGTTTTGGAGGTATCTCAAGCATGCCGTGGCTTAATATACTGTGGAAGTTAAACAACCATGTGGAGCTGCAGTAGGGTAGGAAAGTCAAAGGACATTTTGCTCCTTGTGTCACTGTCCCTGTTTCCCTGTTCCTTTTCTGTCCCCTATGGTCCATCATGCCTGGCAAAATGTCTCCCTGGCTGGATGTGCCAAGAGGGCAACCACAGCCTGAGTGGTGGCTGCCAGTCATCAGACTTGGCTGTCTCTGTGCTGCTGATCTGTTGTGCCAGAGGTGTCCAGCTATGCTGGCATTTTGGCTGTCCAGAGAAGAAGAGGAAGGAGGGGAGAGCTATTCCTTATGTCCCTTGTAATTAAATCAGTAAAGAAAATACAAAGATCCTTTCCTGTGTCTCATTCCAGGCTGGTGCATGGGCTGCTAAAGCTTAAAGAGGAAATAATTAAAAAAAATAAATCAGCTGGAACGTGCAGTGGGATCCATCTGGAGATTCTCTCACAAATGTGTTTTTTAAAGAAAGGGGGTTAAATGGAATTTAACTGTATGTTTTTTTTAGGGTCTGGAATAGCTGGTAAGACACTCATCTTTTCTCTCCCCAGATGTGTGGCAGGATGAATTACTGGTTGTGCCCCAGTTACTCGGCTGATGTACAGGGTAACTATTTTTGAGCAATGCTTGTCTCTGTGTCTGTGATGTGTTTCTGGCCTTTAGCAGAGATCTGACATTTTGTACCGTTGGTGAATTAAATTAAACCTCAATAAACTTCTGTAGAATGTGCTCAGCATGTTGTGCTGCCTGTGTGACAAACGCCAATTGATCCAGCCTGACTGAGCATGCTCATCTTTGGTAACACAAAGATTAAATACCTAGAATTTGGAAACCACTGGCATGAGCAGCAACTCTCATGGCTGAAGCAGAAAGGAATCAACCTGGGTGTGAGGAGTTGCCTGGGACACTGTCCATGTGGATCTGATTCCCTTCCAGCAGTTTCGGGCTTATTGGTGGGTTTCAGACCCTTTTGGTACATTTGAAAACCAGTGGTTTGGGGAAGAAGGAAGAGCGAGTGTGGCTGGACTGGGTCTGCTCAAGTTTCACATCTGCAAACTGCTCAGGATGAAGATGGGGAGGGTTTTCTCCCCAGGCTTGATCCACCTCTGAACCTCTCTGATTTTCCTAAGTAGAAAATATTGGTCATGTAAAAGGGAACAGAGGAGTGAGCACTGTCATTCCCAGCCCATCCCAGGCAGCTGCAGGAGGAGGTGACTGTCCCTCACCTCCCTCCCCTGGCCTGCCCAATCTGCCTGTCAAAAGGCCCGATCAGCCATTTGTCCTGTTCCTCCTGCCAGAAAGCTGCCTTGGAGCCTCGCTGCTCCGATGGCTGGAAAATCTCTGCCTCCCAGCCTGAATGCACAAATTCACACATCCCTCCCTATTCGGCATGGATGACACGACCGAGCAAGAGCTGTCACTTGAACATGCTGGGGATTCATTATGGGTCTGCTGGGCCATGCAATATTAAATGAAGGTTGTGATCCTACAGGCACGTATGTACTTAACCTGAACTTCACGCATAAACCCGCTGAGAACAGGGAATGTAACAAGACCATCCATATGTCAAGCATGAGTGAACAGAGAGATTTACCCTTTGCCACAAATTGCTGCCTGCCATCTAGATAAAATTGCAATGTTTGCTGTGCAGCATGCAACTCTGGGGCTGTTTACTTGCTCCTGGTGGTAAATTACACCATCGATTGCAGTGTCAAGGTTGAGCAGATCAGCGTTTGCTCTTTCTGGTTTTCCCTATCTGTTTGCAGAGCCCACGTAATTCCCTGTGACAAGAGTCTCTGAGAGCATTGGACCAAGGCCTTGGACTCCTGTCGTGCCTCTCTCCTCACAAGGGCACCCTTGAAAGTCAGGACTTGAGGTATTGACTGATTTGTGGTGGGAAAGAAAGCAATTATCTGGGTCATTTGGACATCCAAGGTGGGTACATGGTTCCCATGGGACAACATGCAGAGTGACTGGGTGATCTGAGGAATTACCACTGGAATACTGGTAGGTAACTCACCTACAGGGCACCATCTCCTTCCTGGCACCCCAAGCCAAGCCCAGCATGCCTTGAGCACGAGATGGGTCTGTCATCCTGGGCCTGATCCCCAGCCTTTGTGCAATGAGAAGCTGTGGTGACATTAATACAGGGCCAGGCTGCCAAGGGACTGGTTCCAAGGTAAATCTCCCGTTGTATCAAGTTCCCTCATGTTCAGACTATCTCATTATCACAGTGGTAATTGTGATAGTCCCTCATTCCCAGGAGGCAGGCTGTTCAGTCTTGGCAATACTTGTGTTTGAAATGTGCTTATCTAGAAAAGCTTGAATGAAGAAAAAAAAAAAACAACCACATTTTTTTCCAAAGGCATGTAAACAATCCAAAGAGGTTGAATGGCTCTTTTGGCAGCTGTGCCCCTCTGACCCAGCTTTGCTCTCAAGGCTCTTTCAGGTGCGATGGGATGGGTGGAACAGCCTGAACTCCCCAGTATTTGCAGTTGTTGAGAAAGAAGCTGAACCTGCTGCCCTGCTGGTGTGAGTCCCCTCATTGGTCCTGCCAAGGGGCTGATCCGACAGCCCCGTGCATACAAACAGCAGGCTGGGATGGGCAGAGCCACTGGGACCTGTGGGGTTCAGGCAGAGCCTTTGGAGCATGTGGGGCTCAGGCTGTGCATGGGGGAGCCTTAGTGGAGAGAATAAGCAAGTTTTGCTAGTCAGAGCATTTGGTATGAATTAGCAGAACAGGGGGAGCAGTCTGATGAGGTCAGTAATACTTTGGTGTTGGGCAAGGTAAATATGGAATCACCAGAACATCTTGGTGAAGAGCTTGGGTAGACTTGGCAGGTGATTTTTGGCTAGAGGTTTTGTCACAGGCTCTGCCTTCCGAGTGCAGAAAGTGGGCTGGCTGGGGCTGTGGTGCAGAGCTGCCCTCCAAGGAAGGTAGCAAGGGACAGTGATACTTCACTGGCTGGTCTAGGTGGGAAGAATTTTATGTCATGGGGCCAGCTGGAGTGAGGAATGACAGACTTCTGTGTGCTGAAAAAGAGTTGGCAGAATGCAATTACAGCCTGGTTGTGTCCTGTCTTGGTTCGGTCACAGGCCTAAGTGGCTCCAGATCAGTGTTAGTTTTGGCCAGACTAGGGACTAACAGGATGGTAAATGCAAGAAAAAAAAAACAACTGTGGTGTTTTAATCATGCTGAGGGTCCACCTCAGTGTAACTGGGTCTTGTGACACAGCTGCTTCTGTAATGAAGACAGGATCTTAAACGAAGATGTATCAAGAATCTCAAGGAGGTAAAGCCTGAGGTGAATTTGTCATTGACAGCAATGGATTATTGTTGTGCCCAACAGCTCTGCACTGTTTTAGCAAGCACGTAACTCAGGGATCTGAAGAAGAGCTGTTGCTGCCCTGCTTTGGAGGAGAGAGTACAGCAGGTGACTCTGCAGCTGGGAGAAGCTGCACATATCAGGGAGGAAACCAGCCGAGGAGGACACAGCATGTGGTAGCTCAAGGGGAGAGGGTATTTTCTCCTTGGGACCTGGATGAGAGCATGGAAATAGAAACTGGGCTCAGAATAGTTAAAAGGAAAGAGGGAGGAAGGAGTGGAAGCGAAGACAGCCTTCAAAGTACCAGCCCCATGATAGTGGGTGCAAATGAATGGGAGGGGGACTGCAGCAGGTGAGGAAGTTTTCATTAAGGAGAACTTAATGAGACAATAAAAGCCTCTGTGAAACCTATCAGTCCCTGTGCCTTTCCTCTGGTGAAACTTCCCTGGTGAGTAACATTTTTAACTGTCCCACTCTTGAGCTTGGGGCACAGACTTGTGTAGATCAGGTCAAGCAAAAGAGAGTGTGTGGGGTCAAACTCCTATTGCTGGTCCAGGGTTGGTCCCGATTGGAACCAAACTGGGAAGGAAACAGGGTGCTCTTAGCTGGTTGCCCTTTGGTCCTCCCCTGCACCTCTCACAGCTTCTGCTTAGCTGTATGGGGCAGAGTTGGTACCAAACTTTTCTTTCCACACCCCAGTCTCCCTCTGTGCATGCAAAGGGTCGATCTTTCCTCCCGTACTGAATTCTGCTCCAGTTTGCAAGTGTGCTTGGGAGTGACCTGGGACTAACTCCAGCCATTCCTCTGCATTCACTCACCAGGACAGGGCATGATGCATGGTCTCTCTCTCTCCTTGTAGAGGAGCTGTAGCTCAGTGCAGTAAATGACAAGCCACGCTAGGACCCAGTGGGTGGGACAGAGAGGAACGGGGTGTTTGGCACTAACTGTGCAGGGGTTCAGATTCCCATAGATGATGTGACTTCATTGCCCAGTTCAACTGCTTTTGTCTAAAGGTGACTCAAAGGGCCTACCACCCCTGCAAACAGAAGGTGATGGATGTTAACTGGCTGCCCTGCAGACTCTGCAGGACAGAACTGCCCTCAGATCCAGCAAAGCCACGAGCACCTGCCAACAGAGCAAAAGGTGCTGCTGCCGGTTCTTGTTCAGGGCAGTTTTTGTCCAAACCTTTGCCCTCTCATCCAGCTTGAGATGTTTGTGTGTGCAGTGACCTGTTGAACACCGGGTATTCCAACGTCTCTTTGTTTAAGGGCTGGTTGGAGATAACCCTGTGCCTGTGTTGAAGCTGATGTGGCAGATCTGTTAGTCACTGCAGGCTGACCCGGAACTGAGAGCGTGGTTAGAAACAGGAAAACAAACTGAACCCGGGGAGTCTTTAGTCAAAGCTTCATGACTCAGGAGGAACAGGACTGTGACCACATGAGTCAGTGCCTGTTGCCTGCAGACAGCCAAGCCACGGCTACACAGGAATATTGGATAAAACAGTAAGAAAGTGCCATCTACTTGCATAGCCCTTGATTCAGAAATGCATTTATAGCCACTTTAAGTTCTGCCTCCCTAGCTGGGTACTATCCAAGCCAGCATCTTCTGGAAATCACAGACTCTCCCAGGGCAGTAAAGCTGAAGGTGGGGGAGCAGGGAGGTGGTGGCCCTGAAGCTGTGCTGTGTGGAGGTGCCTGTGGGCTGCAGGACCTCCCCTTGTAGGACCAACCATTTGGAGAGTCCAAACCTATTGACAGGGCTCCATTGGGATCAAATAAAAATATTTCTTTGGTGTACCATGTGTGATAGTTCTCGCTGGCAGGTGCTTTGGTAGGTGAGTTTTAACATCCACCTTTTTAAAAAAAAACAAACCACAATCCTAAACAGTAACGAACAAACAAACAAAAGCCAGCCTGGCTGAGCAGTGACGGATGGAGCTCAGGAGATGGGATGACAGTGGGATTTGTCTTCTCTCAGGTGATGGATGCAGGCTGTCATCCAGCCAAGCTCTGGGTCAGCAGTGCCCTTCACCTTGGCTGGGCTCAGTGTGTGGTTTTTTGGACATCTCTGCGTGCCAGGGTGGCATCTGGATTAAGAACAACAAGTCTCTGTGAGCCAGGATGTTCACACCCAGCAGTTTTTCAGAATTCCTTAGCTGACTGCTAATTGAATCATTGTCAAGGAAATGAAATCCGGGTGGTCATTTTGGAGAAACTCTTTGTTAAACTCTTAGCATTTGGATAGCATATTGTAAAATTAACAAATCCTTCTCCCTTGGGAGCTGAGATTTAAAGTTACATTCCTTTGACCAGGAAAACAGGCGGGAAAGAAATTGATTTGCTCTAAGAAAACAAAGGCAGTAGCCTTAGAAAAAGGATCAGAAGACAGAATTTTTTAGTTCCTGGTCCTGTGGTTTGCTTAAGCAATGTCAGGAATTTGGGGCAGAACGAATCAAATAGTCAGCAAATTCTGGGTGCCCTAGGGTATTGAAAAACGCTTCTGGGGAAGGCTGCTAATTGCATCATGGGTCAGTGCTTCACCATGTGTTGTTTCTAGCTGCTCTTCCTTAAACTGCTCTGCCATAGCAGCCTGTAATGCAATCCTGTGATGAAGGCTGATGCCAAGAAAGAAATTCTCTGCTCTGAGAAGAGGCTAACAACAGGCTCAAAACCTCCTTCCCCTTTGTGTTATAAGCCTCAAAAGAAAAAAGGAACTTATGAGGGTCAATGACCCTGAAACGACTGTGGAAGCACCAGCCTGAAAGCAGAAAAATATAGATTGAGAATGATGAGGGTTGTGGGGCATCCAGAGAGGTCTAGTGTCTTACTTAAATGGAATTTGGAGGAGACTCTAGGGACAGCAGAGGATCATTGCTGCCTCTCTGTAAGGGTACAAAAAGTGTCGTCTTTTATTTTTTGCCTCTCTGCTCACATATTTCTAACAGATGTCTTTGCTTTGTGAGAGTGCTACAAAGCAGAGTGCTCCATGTCTGGCAGCTGCTCAGCTGCTCCAGGTTAAATCGCTCTCCTTCCCCAGCTTGGATTCTGGCAAAAGAGTTAAATAAGGAAACAATTGACAAAGTGTTGGAAGGCAAGAAGCAAGGAGCAACTGTTGTGAAATACGGGGAAATAGTGGCCTGTGAATATTTAAAACGGAAACTACAGCTTGGAATGGCAGAAACTGCATTTTCAAAATGTGAATTGAAATGTTGTCATTTTGCAGGCATGTTTGGTGAGCAGTCCTGGCAGCTGTGGCTTTTCTCCTCTCACGGTAAGGCCAGCACAGATATAAATGTCCGCTTGGGTGCTCAAGACCTTGCTCTAATGCACCCTACAGGCCAGAATTAAGTTTAATTGCTTTTTGTGAGCAAAGTCACAGCAGAAAGTACCTGATTTGTACCTTTTAGGCTAAAATTCTGATCCATAAAATGCTGCTGCTCTTCAGCATATTGAGAAGTGTAATTTGAAACAGTTTCTAGCTATCCAGTTAGTGGGAAAACGTGGTGCTTGTTTATCTACTTAGAGGGGGGAACCCCTGGCAAGAGCTTTATCTTCTTGAATCTGCGCACGGTTAACTAATTTTGTCAAGTAGTGGAAGGGCACAACTTCTCTTACGGGTGCCGTCCTGTGATAAAGCTGGGTTTTAAAGAGCGTGACTAAAATCACCATCTTGCAGCAGATGTTAAATTTCTCTTCATCCGGTTTAACCTATGTATGTTGCAAGGAGGGCACTGATAGGGAATGCTGGACAAATTGTGTATAAGGACATTAAAGAAACCACTGATCGTTTATTTTCTTAATTTACTTTCCAGAAAAGCTTCCATCTCCACAAACCCTGCTGGGTCCGACGCCAAAGACCAACCCGGTACCCCGGTCCCAGCACGGTGGTCAGCCGTTCTTCTGACAGGGATGCAGGTGTAGGAGCTCCAAACCCCATCACCTTGCGGATATCCGCTGGCTCACGCCATATGGACTTTGCACCAGGGCTCTCACACCCCTGGTGAGGCTTGTCACCCACCCACTGCGCCCTTTAGTTTTTGGGGGAAAGCTGAAGTGGGGCGTTGGAACCCGAGCTCCCCCCCAAACCACCGCGGGGACAAGATGGCGGCGCCGCCGCTCCCTTGAGCTGCGCCGCGAGGCCGTGGCGGGCAGGGGGCGGGGAGGGCGTCGCCTCGCGCCCGCCCCTCGCGCTCCCTCCCTCCCTCCCTCCCCGGCGCGGCGCCGCCATCTTGCGAGCGGACACCCGGAGGGGCTGAGCTCAGCCGCTGCCTCTGCCTCTCCCCCTCCCCTCCGCCCGGGCTTCCTTCACCCGGGGCCGGAGGGCCGGAGCCGGCAGGTAAGGCCTTCAGAAAGGGGGCACGCCCACTCGCTCAGCCCACTTCAGCCGGCTGTGTCAGGGCAAGACATCCCCCTTCCCCAGCGCTTTCCCCCGCACAGGGTTCTGCTGCTTTGAGGAAGGGGCTTCGTCGCCCTCCCCTCAGGGGCACTGTGGGAGGGGGGTCGTCTCCTCGGCGGCCCCTTTCCTTGGCTGCCGAGGGTTCCTCGTCGTCCGCCAGTTCTACAGGTGAAGGGGAGCGGCGTGCTCGCTCCCACGCCGGGGACTGCGGCGTGCCCAGGCCTCCCCACTGAGAGGAGGGACGGGATCTTCTGGCACTCTGGGGTGCCTGGGTGGGCTTCCCCTCCCAGGGCGTGTGTAACCCACCTGCAGCAGCTGAAGGACTTGCAGGGAGGTGTGGAGTGAAAGGGCCGACCCTCTGCTGTTTAGCTCAGGGGGGTAGGTTAGTAGGGAGGGCCTTTCTGGGGTTGGGGGATTTCCCCTTGGGGCAGTGGGTGAGAGGATGCAGTTGCCCTCCAACCCGTAGGGATCAATTCTTCAGTTATGCCAGATAGTTCTTTCTGCTTCTGTTGGTTTCTATGTGAACATGCTCAATTCGTGGTGTAAACCCAGTGGGAATAGGGCATCATGTGTACCCAGTCCAGTAATTGTGTTCATCATTATGTGTCTGTGTAATTGTGTGCAGCCCAAAAGAAAGGGTAGGAGTCTGTGGGCTTCATCCTGCCCTGTGGGGTGTGTGTGTGTGCTCCCAAATCTGGTGCAGTCTTGGAAGATTTGTCTGCCTGAAGCCAAGGGGTTGTCCCATGTACCTCTGTGGAGTCATGTCTTTACACACCTAATAAAGTTTTGTGAGTTTGCTGTCATCCCAACACCTGTTTCAAGGTTGATACATCAATAATAATAGACAAATGAAACTTCCCTCCCCCTACACACACTCTAGCCCACTTGTTGCTGCTGAAACACATCCCCAGGAAAGTCCTTGACCTAGGGTTATGTGAAGAACTATGTTCAGTGTCAGTATCTTTTTGTGGTGTAAAATGCACTCTTAACTGTAATCAGGAACCAACAACTCTTATCTTTCAACAGATCTCTTAAATCTCCTAATTTCCCTAATCCATGGAGCAAAGAAGGTAACACAATTGGAAAAAAACAAACAAACCTGTATCTTCAAAATGCCATGTGAATGTTTTTAGTGACATCAAAAGTTGTTCCCAACTAATCACACAAGCAGGGTGCTTTCTGGTGGTGGTCTGAGACCTGAAAGAATTTCTAGTCCATGCTTGTTTTGTTGAATTTAAGATATATCTTTAACACTTTATAAATATTTGAGGGATGATGGCCATTAGTTAGCAGCTGGGAGTTACAGAGTAAGTGTGCAGTGGAACAAAGGAAAAACACTAGTGAAGAAGCAGGTTTTTAATTCTCCTTAAATTGTGGGGTGCTTAGTTTGGGATGGATAGAGTTGAGCTTTAGATGTCTGTAACCATACTGCCTTCTGGGAGTGTTGGTTTGGGTTTTTTGTTAATCTCATCTGAAAGCAAAGGCTGGAAGGGGTGGGGGCTTGCTTTAGTGGTAGAGAGGGGCCCACCAGGTTCTAGCAGAATCAAAACATGGAGGTGTTGGGATCCCGTTGTGGAAGTTGTTGCTGTTTGTGCTCTCGTTCTGCACGGTTGGGAAGTTTGATGACAGGCAGATTTTCATCCACAGCAGTTGAGCAAAGCACAGATGCTTCCTGACAACATTTTTTGTTAGGAAGTTCCTGGCTACTTTGGCTCTTAATTGAGAGTGAATCAGGTACAATTTCTGTGACGAAGTCAAACTGAGCAAGAGTGTGGCTAATTGCAAAGGTGAGCTGTATTAGTTTCTTTATAGAGCTAGCCAGCTGTTCCTTTAAGTATGAAAAGTCTTTTTTTCTTTAAGATTCTGTTCTGGAGTACTTAATAGTTGGTATACCATCAGGTTTTTTTGAGCAGATTATGTGCAACTCTTAGATAATTTTCTTTCTCAGCTGGGAGATGTTTGCCAGAAGTTACTGATTTATCCTAACTTCTTGCTTTTTTTGGCTTTGGGCTACTTGTATTTGGTATTTTCAGTCCTCTACATAATGCTAAATGAATTGTACTATTTATACAGCAGAAGTGTGCAGTTCAGTAGCCTGGGACTTTGAGCTGGATGCTGCTTTGGTCTGTTGGTGGCTGCTGGTCAATGGGATTTATTTATTTTTTTTTCTTTTATTTGAGCAAAATGTTATATTAGAAGAAGTCACGACAATGTGATGTTACAGCGAATAAAAAGTGTGAAGATGGAATCCCATCAAATCCTTGGCAGAACTAGTGGTTTGTGCCTTTATTTGGAAAAAAAAAATATTTCCTCTTGATGTTTTTCTCCTGTTTTCACAGGAGAAACGTTATGACAACTGCTTCAGCAAGTGGACCACACATTGTGCAAGAGGTCGTTATTTACAGCTACCAGCTTTACTGAAGTCTTCCTTACATTCCATCTTTATTTGTAAGTTTAATACTTCCTTGCAAAGTGGTGGGAAGATACACAGCCATGGAAATAGACTCTTCTAGTCAATTTAGCTGAGTCAGGAGCTCTGTTTAGTTCAATTCTACCTCTGACTGGCTTTGTGATCTTGAAGAAGTCAATAAACGTTGCTCACTTCTGGAAAATAAACTGGACAAGAGGATGGAAAAGAGAATCTATGTTGTTAGATGATAAACATTTTAAAAAACATTAAAAAAACAAAGAAACCTGGTGAAGTTATGAGGTTGTCTGGGGGGATCTTTGGAGACCTCCAGAGAAGCTTCTGCTGGAGGGTGTGTAAAGTTTGGGGGCAGGAGAAGGAAAGCAAGACAGGCTGAAGCCCCCTCTTTGGGCCTTCTTCTTGGGTCTTCTGAGCTGGGTTGGTGAGTGGGATGCCGTGGGGGTCATACTGTGGGGATATGTTCCTGGCCCTGTTAAAATGGTGATAACAAAGATAAAGGATGCTGGATAGCAGAGGCTTATGGGAAACTCTTTCTAAACAGAAAATTTCTCTTTTTTTATTTTTGTTGTTGTTTTTAACGTGGTTGCTTTAACAGACCTTTGATCTCTTGCAGCCTTCTAGAAGCGGAAAAACAACTTAGGTTTGATGTTTTGTGTGCCATTCACTGAAACTGGGGCCATCATGAATATAACCAAGGGTGGACTGGTGCTGTTTTCAGCTAATTCCAATTCCTCATGCATGGAACTATCGAAGAGGATTGCTGAGTAAGTAGAATCCTGGCAGGGCAGCTCAGGATCTTGGTGTTCTTTTGGTGAGGCTTATTTTACTGAAGGCTGATTTCTCTGTTAAGGGAAAGTTATGCAGGGAAACTGCCAGGGTTTGCAAGAACATCTGGTGTACTGCCTTGCACAGTGTATTGCTGCAGGTCAGCAACAAAGAAAATAAGCTGTGTTTACATTGCCTGGGGGCAGGTTGGGATTGGCTGCAGTATGTAGTAGAGAACACGTGGGAAAATTAATGTTTGGATAGTGTTAAATAATCATGGCAGAACTTCTTATCGTTTTCTTGCTCTCCTTGTAGCAGTTTTCTTAGATGACAAAGCTGCATCTATCCTGCTCTCTGTAAATTTCAGACAGAGACCTCTGTTTAGCTTTAAATGTGTGAACAGCTTCAGCAGAACTTTTAAGGAATCTTAAAAAGATCTTTTTACCATGCTGCTGCAGCAGTGTTTGGATGTGTAAAGTTGCCAGGAGCATTGCACGTGATGGGTTTCCTCCTGATGTCCCCTAAGTTTGGTAGAGAGGAAAAAGGAGCATGCACAGGAGCTCAAGATATGCATTGCCAGGACTTTGGGCACAAGTGTGTAGCATACTTGGTTGTCTCCTTTTTTTAACAATGGGGGTCTGTGCAAATACTGCAGTGAAATAAGCAGAGCAGACATCAGCCTTCCATTATTCATCTAATAGAGCTGGCAAATACTTCTGATGAATGTGATATTTCTGATGAATTCCACAGTGATGTTTTTTCTGTACAGCAGAAGGATTTAAAAGTGGTCTTGGAAACATTGTGCATGTTTATGTTGCCATTTGTATATACATATGTATGGCTACATAGATGAAACATACCTAGAAATATATATTAAAAATTAGAAATTGTTACATAATTTACTACTCAAGCATTATTCTTTTCTGTTGCTCATTCTTCTGAGCTTGACTTGAAGATCAGTTCAGCTTGGCCTGCACTGCAGCTTCTAGAAATGCTTTGTTTTCCACTGTAATTACTGCTTATGGTTTGGAGTTTCCTTTTCTTGGTTTTCTCCCCTGAAATACAGTTTCTTCAGTAACTGTTCCATTGTGTATTATGTTTGTAATTTACATTGTATGTTGCATTTGTTTTGCCCCTTTGTTTTCCCATCCTGACTTTTGTTTTTCTTTTTTCTGCTCCTGCAGGCGCTTAGGAGTTGAGATGGGGAAGGTTCAGGTGTATCAGGAACCCAACAGAGGTGAGCATTTAATTGGCAAAACTGGAAGCTTACCTAGCTATGATGTCATATATTTGCTCCCCTTTTCTTAGACTTGCCAATATTTCCTCTCTTCTTACATCTCTCTTGGCAGAAACAAGAGTGCAGATTCAGGAGTCTGTGAGAGGAAAGGATGTATTTATCATCCAAACGGTTTCAAAGTGAGTAACTTTAAAGAGACTGTGCTGGCATTTTGGCATGGACTGTCCATAGGAATGCTTCTGTTCCAACTTCAGTGCACATTTTATGTATTTGATACAGCATAATAGGCTTAAATGAACTAAATAGAGGCTTCTCTTTGTGTTGTTTGTTATTGTTTTGGGTTTGGTTTTTTTGATATGTGCGCAAAGATGACTTCAGTATAAGCTAACCTCTGTTATTTTAATTTTCAGTGAATATGTCAATGAACTTTTCTGCTGGGTCTCTGCATTCTTTTGCTAAGTGCATTCTTTTGCTTATGTCATTCTCTTTAAATTCTTCCCTTTTCAGCTACCCCGTCTCCACCATTGCAAAGTTTTAAATGTTGGAAGAGCTTTTCCTAGGCAATGTGTCCTGTCATTCAGAAAACAATCTTTTTTGCATGTGCGAAGAATTTTACAAATGCTGAGTTGTTTTTTTCTAATGGCAACAGAACTAGAAGGTCTCTTAGTCCATGATCAGTTCCCATCTAAAAAACCCAACTTCTCAATCTTTTAATTTAGGGCAGAAAATAGATGGTAATTGTTGAATATTTAGCCTGCTGTGGGCTTGATCAGTAGAAGAATATGTTGTAGAGTCTGAAACTTTTTTTTTTTAAAAGCTGATCTTTATTGAAAAATCTATCTATTTTTTTTTTGTGCATAATAGATGTTGGAGATAAATTATGGACTGCTTTGTTACAGGAGTGTGCTGTATTACAGCCTGAAGGTGGTGTAGCAAAACGCACTGAATTGCCAAAAAAGGCCAAGTGAGAGAACTAATGAAGCATAATTGCAGGGAAGGATTAAAATGCTGGGTCCAGGGCACTTGCAGTTCTGAGGGGCACAGCTGGATTCTTAGTGAAGATCCCTCAGTCACCATAACTCCCTGGAGTGGCCATAGATATTGTGTTGAATGCAGGATTTTTATGCAAGAGGTACAGAACTAGATGCTTCTCGTTCCAGGGATGTGAATACTACGATCATGGAGCTCCTGATCATGGTGTACGCCTGTAAAACCTCCTGTGCCAAAAGCATTATTGGAGTGATTCCTTACTTCCCCTACAGCAAACAGTGCAAGATGAGGAAAAGGGGCTCCATTGTCTCTAAATTACTGGCTTCAATGATGTGTAAAGCTGGTAAGAATGCAGGTTGTTATGAAATAATCAGGGCAGTGGGGGCTCCTGCTGTCAGCGTTCAGGTTTAGAGAGGTCTGTGCACAAGTTGGGACTCTTTAAAAATAACTGCCACGTTTTTTTATGAGTTTAAAACCCATGTAGAAAGGAAAATGTAATTAGAAATGCTTCCAAATGGTGAGTTAATAAAATAAGGAAACTTGTAACAGCCATTTTATGTTGTGTCCTACTGAGCTGGCAAAATCAGTCAGGTGGATTCTGCTCTTTGGGCCCTGATGTCCATTGCTTGTAATGCTGTTCTTTGCCTGTCTGACACTCTCCAACAGTTGTGCTTTGTCATTTCCAGCCTGTTTTTCACCTGTCAATGAGTGCATTTTGTGTCTGTCCTTTGCATTAATGTGGGAGAATGAGAATTTTCACAGCCTTCAACACATTTTCTTTTCTGCTCCTTTCCTTTTGCTCCTGTTCCTAGGAAAAACGGGCAGTTCCAATGAACATAGCATGATCTGGCTTCTTATTTTGAGAGAAGTATTCTGATTACTAGATTTTGGGCCTGTTTCTCAGGAGCTTGTTAGCTGTGCCAGGGTCTTGCTACATGCCATAGAATGATTGATGTTATTAGTGCTTCCATTTTGTCACGTCGAACAGAGAAAGATCTTACCTGCCTCAGTGTGGCACTACTGAGTTAGTTATGTTGAGTGTTCTGAGGTTCTTTTTAAAAGGACACTGTAGAAATCTCAAAACAGGATAATACCAGGGCACTTGAAAGGGGCACAGTGAATATGCTCTGTACTTTCACTAAGTGTAGCATCTTGTTCTGCTGCAGCTTAGAGATTTTGTTCTGGACAAACTTCAGTTAATAAAGAAATAAAGAGAGTGTCTTTTGTTCTCTCTTACTTTTCTTGATGAGCTTCTCTGTTTGTCTTTTTTATTTTATTTTTTTTTTACAGGACTAACTCATCTTATTACCATGGATTTACATCAGAAGGAAATACAGGGCTTCTTCAATATTCCAGTTGATAACTTGAGAGCATCTCCATTTTTACTACAGTACATCCAAGAAGAGGTAAGGAAGGCCTGCTATTACAGTTGGGGGTTTTCTTAATTATTTTTTTGTGATTTCTCAAGGTTTCTGAAACAAATCCCTGTGAAAAGACTTAACTCTTCAAGCAGAATTTTAAAGGGGGAAGGTCATGTTTGGGCAAGGAGTTGTGTTTGGGCAGTTGGTTCTTTTTTTCCCCACGGGCTTAAGTTTTCATGAAGATCTGGCATTTTGTTATCTGTGCAGTGATGCTGTTCTGTCTTCTTAGATGTATTCCTCTAATTAGTAATGTTTTTTAAATGAGGATTTTCTTGCATTAGAAATCCCCTTCCTGTCTTATTTCCAGTTTCATTCACATTTACAGAATGGACTGCTTGTGTGTAGGTATAATTTATATTGCATTAGGAAAACACTTTGGAAAAGAAGCTGTAAACTATGAGAGAGCCTATTGATCATGTTCTGCTTTTTGTTCAGCATGTCTTGACTCGAGGAGCTTAACTTCTGATGTTCCATGCATCCATGTCTCCATCCTTTTTGGTTTTTTTTGTAAGGGCTTTGAGAAGTGCTGCTGGTAGATGGATACATACAAATTGTGCAAATGATAATTGCAGGTGTAAGATGCATATTATGCCTCTGACTAATGATGATGTGAAATAAAGCAAATGTTTTCTTCCTGCTGAGACAAAAGGCGTAGTTCACGCTTACTTTTAAATCTAAGCTATTTCTTTTCATAAATTAAAAAGAAAAAAACCAAACCCCAAACCAAACCAACATGATTTTGTTATGACAGTGTCAAAATCTGTTTGGGGAATCAGTTACCATTTGAATCTATTGTTATCATTTCATTTGGTACTAGTGTCAAAGAGGATGATGGAATGAAACTCCAGGCTCTGGCTTTGCCACAGTCATTCATCTTGTATATCAGGAGAGAAATACTGCACATTGTAAGCACTTCATAAGGTAAAAAAAGTGGGAAACCAAATATGCAGATACAAGACAAGCTGTGCCTTTGTATGTTGCTTGACCATATGGATTATGGTCAATAACAAGATCATGTTCCTCGTTTAGTCTTGAAGCACATTTTGATTTACAAAGAATTGTTGGAGCTTTGAGCCTGGCACTGCTGTGCAGTCTAGCAAGTGAACATTTGTAGAGATCTGCTGAAGTATCTGTGGAGAGGTCTTACAAGATGCTTTCAGTTTTTAATTTCTTCATTCCTCTGCTTGTCCATGAGATGACTTGCTTAAAACTAAAGTTGACTTAATGTATCTGATCACATGGGATCTATATTGGAAAGTACTTTCACCAGCCAGGTCATTTATAGTACCTTTTCTTAAAAGTTCCACCCAGTGCTGCTCAGGAAGAATTTAGTATTCATCTCAAGTTCCTGGTGGCAGCAGCTCCCTGTGTATCTTGCATCAGGAATGCCAAAGCAGGAGAAATGTTTCAAATGGGAGTTGTGATGTGGTATATTGAGCAGCATGAAATGAAGTCCAGCTTGGTGAGAGTGGATGCTTTTCACTCTAAAAGCATTTGACTGAAAGTTAAGAACATGGGGGCTTGTAGTTGTTCTGTGTTGGGAATTTAAACATAGGTGTGAAGAGAATTACTTGGTGTTCTGGGATGAAGACAGTCCAATCAGTGAAATTATTGAGGTATAAAAATAATGTGATTTTTCCTTTGTGTGCTTAGCAAATGTTCAGTACTGAGTGTCTTCTCTTTCCTATGTGTACATGTACATCATAGGGTGATGTAGCTCTTTGTTACGAGGAGTTGCTGATCTCCTCCTATCTCTTGGATGACATTTCTGGCTTTCTGACTTGATTTTTTTAAGAGCTGAGAATGATAATTTGGCAGGGGAAAAATGAGGCAGTGATGTCTGAACAAGATCAAAGCCTGTATTATGTCAAGTGACAGGCCCTGCCTTGTCCATACCTTCCATCATGTTAATCTCTGTAGCCTGTTGTATAACTAAGTGTTTGTAAAGGACAGAACATGCTGAATTCCCAGTATTATAGGTGGAGTTAGCAGCAGCTCGGATTATTAATGCTGCCTGACATGTCCTCAGCAAAGCTCTTGTTTTCTGTTGGTTCAGCCCATGGCCAAACTCAGAACTTAATTTTGCCTTAATGCCTAATTCAGGCAGAGTGGTTTTAGAAATATTCAGCCATCGTGGTTTATATGATTGAGGATAAGATGATGGAAGAGCTTACCTTGCTTGTGTTTGAAAAAACCCAAGTATTTGTGTGCTTTGGAACTGGTATTTAACATCTGACAGCAAGGCAATGAACTGCACGTCAGGATAGCATCTCTCCAGATTTATGAAATGACACCTGTACCAGATCAAATTGGTATTTAGTGAAGAGTCTTCCATCCCTTAACACTGGGATCTGAGGGTTGGATCTGCTCTGTGGGACTTTGCCTGTTATTGCAGCTGAGAGGGGCTGTGGACTGTTGTTATGACAGTGATGGAAGGACAGACAGGTTCTCTGTGTGCTGCTCTCCGTGGCAGACAGGTCATCCCAAGGCAACACTGTGAAAGAAGATGCTGAGTTTGTGAGGAAGGGGTTAAGAGGAGACATTAGAGGGAGCAGAGTTTGCTGTTGGGAAGGAGGACTGGCAGTGTGAGTGCTGGAATGCTTGAGAAGTTAGGGACAAAGAAAGACAAGTCTGATGTCACTGTTTGCAGGAAGAGTGGAGACTGGGATAAGAAACTGTGAGAGACAAGGACTCAAACTCTGGCTAAATGGACAGAGGGAGTTTGGGATGAAAAGCCAGTATGAGAATGGGGCAGGGCAGGGGCAGCAAACTTTGGAGCAGATTGTGCAGTGAGAACTGACTGCTGTGGCTGTGGGAAGTCAAAATAAACCCAGCTTCTTGGCCTTACCCCTTTGTGCTGTCGGCGTTGGCAGCTGCATCCTCTAGTGCTGGTCTGTGTAGAAGGTGGTTTGCAGTCCATGTTAGATTGTGACTCCAGGATCAGTGCAGCAAATGGGGAATTTTTATCCCTTTTGTTGATCCATATAGTCAGTATGATGTGGTGGAGTGATGGAGAGGCATTACTCCTGTTGTGTACACTGGAAGACAATAGGAAATAGATTAAATGCTGTGTTTTCAAGTGGTTAAAGACTGCATGTGGACACACACAAGACAACTTGACTTGAACAGGAAACTTTAAATTTGGTGGTTTCCTGCTTTGTTCAACTTTGTAGCCCTGATGTTCTTCAAAAGCAGTTACTTTTGGTATAATCTGTAATGGAACGTGGTGTTTATGAAAGGTACAGTTCTAAATATCTGAATTTTCTAAATACCTGTTTTTACTGAGCTGTGAACTTTGATCATATGCCTGAGGTTGCTTTCTTAGGTCTAATGATCGATGGTTAACGTTCTTCTGGCAAAATAAAGTTCTCTGATTCTTACTGAGCTTAAATTTGTCTAAAGATATGAAGTAGACATTGCTATCTGTTATTCACTACAGATACCAGACTACAGGAATGCTGTAATTGTGGCCAAATCACCTGCATCTGCAAAGAGGTGGGTAAGATCTGCTCTCTTGTGTTAGAGCAGGAAATCTCTATCGTGGTTTTGTTCTTAGGATCAAATGAAGGACACGTACCCAATAATCAGAAGATGGAGCCTTCAAATCCCTCCCAATTCGACTTTGTCAGATGTGTAGTTTTTACATCATTGCTGTAATAATAAATCTAAGAGTAAAAATACCAAACAAACAAAAGGATGAGGTAAATCAATACAATGTTTAGGATAAATATGGTGTTTAATAATATGATATTTGCGTGCATTTACATTATAAATTTTCTGCTGTAAATAAAGAAAAATGGCTGGAAGTAGAATGCCATTAATCCAAAGTAATTCCTTAACATGATCATGTCTTGCAACATGGTTGATCAGACCCTAAATACAGCTGGCTTACCCTCTAGCATGGTGAAACAGGGTTTGGTGTTTGAGATGATTTTGACTGTGAAGTCCTTTTGGCTGAATGACTGTTCTTAATCCATGAAGCTTTTTGATGATTCCTAAACTCTTGGGAATTACACTGCTCTCAGCAGGGGATCTGTTCTGTTGGACAGAGATAGTGTGGTGACAAGCAAATAGTTTGAAGTTATCTAGACTTTTGGGCCAAGAAATCACAATACTCTTTGTAAGAAAGGTTTTGATATTTTACGTAGCAAATCCAAAATACCTTAATTTGTAGAAATACAATGAGGGGAACAACTTCTTCATCTTCCAGCAGTAATTTTTATGTGATTTCTTTTGTTTTGATCAATGAGGTTACATTTGCTCATCTTTGACCATTTATTTCTTGTACTTGGTGTCAGTATTGCCTCCTGGGAGTAGGCAGACATTTGTTGAACTAGTTTCATGCTCATTAAGTAATTGTGCATGCCAGCAAATAGTCTGCACGTACCTTCACCTGATCAGACAGATTAGTAGCACATGTACCTGCTTTGTGTAGGAGAGGATCCCAGAGCTGTGTTGTTTAGCTTCACGTGTACATGTGAGCATTTAAGAGTAGGATTTGAGGTGGAACATTGGAAAAGGGTGATTTAATGTATTGGCCTAATCATGGAAAACTCTTTTCAGATGACTGTCTACTTGTGCAAAAGAACCTTTGCTTGTTGGAGCTGAGGGTGTTTCTGTGGTTTCTGAGCTCACTGGGAAATGAATGCATCATTGTACTGTTACTTTGAACTTTACTCAGTTTAATATTGCATTTTGAAGTAATTATGGTTTTGTTGATAGGATTATGCCTTCTAAATAGTAACTCTTAATGTTTGGATTTGTAATTTATCTGTAGTTGACTACTTGAAAAAATATCCTCACTGTATGATAACCACAGGGCAGAAGATTCTTCATTTTTAATTAACTGAGCATCACGATGGGCAAATATTTGCTGGACTTTGAGTTGTCTGGGTAGTGAAACAAGGCTTGAGTGTAAAGGATTCAGGCCACAGGTCTTAGATGCTAATGTCAGAACAGAGTGACTCGTTGTGGACATGCCAGGCTCACTTTGACCAGCAGGATCACTAGCTCAGGCTAGATCCTGAGCTCTTGGCTGTGCACTGTAAGGTAGGACGAATCCATTAATTTTTACTTGCTTCCAGCATCTGGGATACAAGCACTGTCTGTGAAATTCCTGTCATCCTGACCCTCTGTTTTCTCCACTCCCCCAGCTAACCTTACACTTCTTTACATCAATGTCTCATTTCAGTTGAAGAACTACTGCACAGTGAAGGAACTTTGTAATCTGGTAAAAATCCAGGCTGTTTAACTTTAAAGAGTGGTTTGTCAGGAAAAATGATTGTCTGGATTCTCTTTTCTGTAGGATATCTGAGGTTCTGTGTCAGGAAGTCAGGGATATTGTCTTTATTTAGTGCACACCTTGCTAAAAACAAGTAGGTGAACACTTGTTTTCTGTTTTCATGTGAATATTTTTTTTCCTATTAAGTGTGGACAGTCCAGACACCTAAGCTATTCTTAGTTATTCTTGGATGAGACCTGCTAAAGCATGGGATATCAAGAATGCCAAAGGCTAGGAATGTGTTTTGACTGTTGGGCTGAACAGAAGGGAGTTATCAGAACTAACCTGCAGCATTTATCCTGCTGCCTCAAGGCCTGTGTGGGCCCTTTCAGGGTTATTTTGACTCTCATAAGCCTGGTGAAAACAAGATGCTAAGAGACAAGTGTTTCCCTTCATGCTTTCCCAACGTTTTAGGATCATTTGTTTTTTCCTCTGAAACGTTAGAAATAAAATGGGAATAGATGAGGACTGTGTGGAGGTGAAGTGTTTGAAATGTAACGTGCATCTTTGTTTGTGCCCCTTTCCCTGCAGGGCGCAGTCGTTCGCCGAGCGCTTGCGGTTGGGAATCGCGGTGATCCACGGGGAGGCTCAAGATGCTGAGTCTGACATGGTGGATGGTCGGCACTCACCACCCACAGCCAAAAACGTTGCTGCCATTCATCCCAGTTTGGAGATACCCAGTAAGTAAGTCTGTGTGTCAAAGTGTTCACCTGTCCTTTTCTGTGGGTTGGGGTATGAGGCTGGCAGTGAGGGACCATCAGAAGGGGTCTTCAGGGGGAAAGAAGGTTCCTTTTTCCTTAGTTGGAGGAAAAATAAATTCCTTTTTGATGCTCTTTGTCCATGGTTTTAGTGCTGGGCTGTAGGTGAGGTCTCTGCCTTGTGCAGGAGGGGCTGTGTCATTACAGCTAGTCACAAGAGCCCCTGGCAGAGAGGCCCCACCATTAAACTACTTTTTTGCTGGAATTTTTCTGGCACTCAGAGCTAATAAGCTGAGCTGACACTGGGTTTGAGTGGAGCTGTGTTAACATCACAGGCCTTGACAGGGCAACCTTGCTGAGTGTGGATGTGAGCTGTAGCTGCACAAGCAAAACTTCATTCCATAATCCTAGCTTGGATCTCAGTAGGATGATTGAACTGGTTGTGTTTGCAAGCCACTCTGTTCTCTATACTAAAATTAAGAATTAACTCAGTTGGTTAAGAATTTGAGTGCAAATGAATGTAGTTAATACTTTGGTTAAACTTAAAAAAATCACTTACATATGAAAAGATAATATATAAAAATAAAAAAACATTCCCAGTAATGTTTTTCCCAATAATGCTGTGATGGTTGAAGTCGTTGTTGCTTTTCTTCTCTGTAAGTGGCAATCCATGCAAAGCAGACCTTTCTACACTTGAAGTAAATTGTATAAACTTTCTCTTTCTTTCTCCTTTCTACTCCTCTAAAAAAATTTGCCATTAATCAGTGCTGATTCCCAAGGAAAAACCTCCCATCACAGTTGTTGGAGATGTAGGAGGAAGAATAGCTATCATCGTGGTAAGTAGGATGCTGTAGCTTCTGATAAATTATATTAAACATGCTGAAGTTGATAAATCAGGTAGATTTTCTCCTGTATCAGCAACTACAGTTTGGTTGATGGTGGGCTCTCAATAATGCACTTTTTATACCATTTTTTATACCACGAGGCAGTATTCTGTGCTCTTACTGAAGCTGACTGTGTGCACTGTGAAGTGATCCATGCTGAAAAGCAGCATTTGGACCTTGTTTCCATGGATAGACCAGATAAATTGCTGTTAAGGTGCTTATGAAACTCCTCTGGATGGTGGTGCTGGTACATGAGATGAGGGGAAATCACCATGTTTCTGTTCTGGGAGTTCAGAAATGCCAGGGAAGTCGAGATGATGCAGTCTGATGGTTTCTCTAAAGCAAGACTGTAATCTCTGGGCTTGTCGTGGAAAAGGGCAGTTTTCTGTTAGTGTGGATTCTGAATGAATGTCCATTGTCTTGGCTTTTCCCTCTTTCCTTCTTTCCCTCTTCCCCTCTGTCCTTGATGCTGCAGTAGTTCTGGACTCTGCTTTTCTGCTCTTCTGCACTCACCATCTAGCTCAGGTGTCTGAAGAGCAGCTTCAATAAAAACCTCATTCTGGATTGGCTGTGAACTGTCATACTTGGAGCAGCTGTACTGTTGGTGTGGGTGTGCTGTGTTATCTGTCTGAGGACATGGTGAATCCTCACTGACTCCATCTTACCTCCGCAGGATGACATCATAGATGATGTTGACAGCTTTCTTGCTGCAGCTGAGACTCTGAAGGAGAGGGGGGCCTACAAGATCTTTGTGATGGCCACACATGGCCTGTTGTCTTCAGATGCTCCCAGGCTGATAGAAGAATCTGCCATCGATGAAGTAAGCCTGGATTCTGAATTTCTGGTCAGATGGGTTTGGGTTTTGTAAGCAAGCAATTTTCTTCTGACCTGATCATTAAAATATACTGGCATTAAGAATTTAGCCAGGAGGTTTCTAGGCTCAAGCTTTCTTAGCATAGAATTGTGTGCTGGAATATTAGCATCTACACATCCTTAAACTGTAGCAGTGGGAAGCTAGGTGAGGTGACCAACTGCCAATGTCAGCAGATTCTCCCTCAGTGTGTGGGATATTTCTGTACCTTCCTTTGGGCCTGCGTGGCAGAATGAGAGAGAGGAAGGACAGTGCCATTAGTATCCATGGATACATGGACATTCCCTCTTGCAGTTCTGGTAGGGGAGGTGGAGAACAGAGGAGCCACGTCTTTCTGATGATTTTTTTTTTCCCTTCTGTAGGTGGTTGTTACAAACACAATTCCACATGAGATACAAAAACTCCAGTGCCCTAAAATCAAGACTGTGGATATCAGCATGATCCTCTCGGAAGCCATTCGCAGGATCCATAACGGGGAGTCCATGTCATACCTTTTCAGGAATATAGGACTTGATGATTAATGCTCTTTAATCTAAAGAAACACCCCGGGCCAAACTGGAAGCAAACAGATAACGAGCTGTGAAGCATCATGCTTACCTTAAAATTTTTATTGAGCCACTTTTTGTTTCTCTTGGTTGAAGTATCAAAGGTAGAACAGTTTTTAAGAGCTTTTTTTTTTCTTCTTTGCAGGGTTTTTGTGGGGGGTGGGTGGGGAATAAACATTTTACAAAAAAACCCAACTGTTCTAGTTGCTTTTAGGTTAGTTGCACTATATACATGATGGAAAAAACCCAGAAAACACTTGAGGCAAGAATTTGGCTTCTAAATTAAGCATTCCTTCTCCAAAGCTGCTTGCTACAAGTGCTTGACAATGAATAAAATGAAGTGACTGTATAATATTTGCATTTTAAAAGCCAAAAAGGTTGTACTGTTGTATGCAGTTCAGTGATTTTGTAGGAGTGCTTTTATAGAAAAGCATATGAAATATGCACCTGTATTTATTTTCTGCAACGAAGAATAAAGACCTGTTTTGTGTGAGCTTTCTAAAAATGATCATGTACTAGTCCCTTGGATTCTAAAGCGAGTCCCCTTTAAATTATTTGTGTTACTGAAGGAAGTTGAGAGGGGATTTGATTCTTTTATGCTAATGTGTTACTTTGGAATATGAACAGGATTTGGGCTTCTTGGTGGTGAGGAGAATAATGTGCATTTTGCTTGGTGAAACACCTGCAGACAAGGGGGAGAGGCTGCTTTTCCCTAACGTGGATCCTCATTGTCATTTTCCAGCCTGGCTTCTGCTGAGCAGACCCGTGGAACTCAAAATACAACCTTTCACCATCGGGTTGCAGGTGCTGTCACAAATGTGTTGAGAGTGGTTGTAATTTGGCAGTTGCAGCATGCTCCCAGTGTGCTGCTTTGCTTCTGGGAGCGTGGGAGGGAGCTAAATCTATGGCTGGATGTCAAGGAACAACAGGGATTTGGGAATATTGAGGGAGGCAGAGGTTCCAGCTGGTAAAATCCAGTTCAGCTCATTGCAGGTAAATATTTTTGTTGGTTTTTCTTCCTGAGGTTTGTAGCCAAGCCTGAATGTATGGATGTGCTAAAAAATATGGCCCTAGTGCAGGGCTTGCTCAGGTTTGTTTTCTCAGCCATCCTCACTTACCTGTGGGTGCAGTGGCCAGCTGTGAGCTTCCAGTCTTGGAGAACTGAAGTTCCTGGCCTGTTGCACAGAAAATGGTGGTGGAGTTGATGAGTGTTTAGGGGATGTTTGGTCTCATCTCTCCCCATCAGAATGTCCTACTAATGAGTATAAAACTTTTGGCATGGCCAAAACCAGAAGTGGAAATTAACCTTTGTTGACAACATTTCTCTCTGCTTGAGGCAGGCTTTGAAAGGTTCATTTACTTTTATGGGTAAAAAGGGTTTTTTTTTCCTTCCCTTCTCTATCCTGGCACAGCACTGGGAACAATGGAGGCCTGGACTGTGCCTAGAAGACCTGGATATTGCTAAAAGATGTTCAATATTTGATCTTGTTGGTACATTCAGAAGTAAGATGGTGATTCTGTTGAAGTAACTGCACATTTCTGTTCAGATAACACTGTTCTTCATCCTGTGAGCTTATTTCTTGTCAGACTGTCCTGTTTGATTTCTGCAGTCCTGCCCTGAGAGGTGTGCTTTGTGCAGTGACCAAATGCCAGGCTGTCCCTGGTTGTACATTAATGGCAGTGGGTTATTAAACACTTCAGGGATGTTAATAGATACACCAAGCTGAGGTATTAACACTTCAGTGTGCTTTTGCTGTGCTAATGTGGGTTGAATTCCAGCTGGGCAGTGAGGGAGAAGTCAGTTCCTCTCACCAGGGTGCAGACCTGCTCCTGGGTTTGTCAGTGGGTACTTCAGGGAGGAGGAACATGCTGGGAGGTCGTTCTGAGGGGCATGGTAGTTGCAGTCTATTTATTTTATTAGTGAGACTCTGTGATACATGGTTGGAGAGCTGCTGCCACTTGAAAATGAGCCACTGCAGCAAACAGTGTGATTACTAAATACCCAAACCCATTAAATTCAAAGGTTGTTTCATGTTGGTCTTTGGAGAAACAGCTTCATCCATTCCATGAGCCTTCCTTCTGCTCAGCCCTTGCTGAAATGCTGAGGCTTCACCTTGGATGTTCATGTCACTCCAGTGTTTGATTGTTGCTTTAGCTTGTAGAAAACCCCCAAGGTTGCCTAGTTTTGTGCAATGCAATTATTGGATTGATTAGGACTCGAGAATTTGGGAACAGTTGTGGTTCTAAGGCACAATTACTGGTCCTTTGGCTTTTCATAGTACTGGGGTTGTTGAAAGGGAGCAAAGCATGTGTGGCTTCACTTGGGCATTTTCCATACCCCTTTTATTACAGCAGAGCTACCTCATCTCTGTGTGCTTTTCCCAGAAGCAAAACCATCAGATCACCAGAAACACCAGCAATTCTTGGAGGTATTTCTCTGGGATCCCTCAAATATAAAGAACACTTAAAACTCCTGCTTTCTTCAGCAGTTTCTACAGTAATTAACTAGGCAGAAGAGAATGTAAATTCTTTCCAGACTTAGTATCTGCAAGAGAAATACTTGGGTTTGGTTTACAGCTTCTAGAAGACAAAAGCCTTGATGGTTTGTTTCTTATCCAGCAATATCTGGATTTAAGGCACCTGCTGGGGTCCTGTGCCCTGAGAGGCACCCTCACAGAAACCCATTAATTGCAAGAGCAGCTTGGCCTGGGGCTGCTGCTGCTGCTTCCAGATCACTGCAGAAACAGAAACTCCAAGGAAATGGGGGTTTGCTCGTTTGTGAGACACAGAAATCGAGGTACTTCCCTGGACCCTGTGTCCTTCAGGAGGGGCAGTGGGGACATGGGAAAGGGTGGGAGGCAGCCAGGCTGCCTACCCAAAGGCCTTTGGAAGCAAAGCTGCTGCTGCTGGCCTGATTAATGATAAGTGCCCTCAAGCTGCTAATGAGTTACTGATTCAGTGAGTGTCTGTGTGAGGCTGAGGATGAGGGAGGAGGCCAAGGAATGATGGAGGGCAACTCCACTGCTGGGTCCTTCAGCCCCTCGCAGCAGTTCAGCGTTGCTGACCTTGTTGTCATAGTGGTTTATTTTTCCTTAAACGTTGCAGTGGGAATCTGGGTAAGAGCATTTTCTCTTGTTCCCTCTGTGCTTTCTTTTTAAAATAGTCTTCGGTTTTTTTCAGGACTGTCTTTTTTTGTACAGATTATTTGGAAAGCCTCTATTCTTATCCTGTTGTAGTTCGCACTTGTTACGTATTTTGTGTGTCGTGCTGCGCTTGTTCTGGTCTGTTGTACAAACCCCCCACCCCTCTCACCCCTCTGGGATGACTCTGATAGCCTGAAAACAAGGTGGAATTAACCACGGCACAGACTTCTCCCCTGGCCTCCCATCTGCTGGGTGTAAGCAGATCTCCTGCTTGTCTATTAAAGGGTGTTGAGACAAATGCCCTGCTCAACAGAAAAAGCCCTCGGCTACCTGCAGTTTCAGACAGAGGCTCTTCTCCACAGCCCATTTATTCTGCCTTGCAGAAAAATTGTAGCCAAAGCTGGGCCCTATTAGCCAACCTGTCTGTGTGGGATGGAGGTAGGATGGCCACATCCTCTGTGCTTCCCCCTCTTGGAGTGTGTCCTTTGCTATTCATGGCTCCAGGTACTCAGGGTGCAGCCATGGTTTTGTGTAATTAAGCTTGAGTTGCAGGGATCTCCCATTAATTATCCAGAGTCTTCTGTCTCTTGGCTTTTTGTCTGGCAGACTCGGTTCTTGGCTTCTTGGTGTCTTGTCTGGGTTTGTAGGGAAGGGTTCTCCGTGCTGATCTTCTCTCCTCCCAGTCCTCATGCAGGGTGAACAGGAACACCGTCAGTGGCTACTTCCTTGCTGGCAGAGACATGGCATGGTGGCCAGTAAGTAGAGAGCCCTCTGTCCCTCTTGTGACACCTGCAGGGACATCCAGCACTATTCCCTCTCCCACTGAATTCACTCATCTCTGCCCCTGCTTTCTCCACTGCCTGCCCACACTTTCTCCCACCCTGTGCAACTCCTCCTGCCAGGATCTGTGTCCTTTGAGTTGCCTTTCCCTTCCCATTGCACAAAGGGTGCTGGAGCCCACATGGCTCATTGATTCTCCTTGCAGGCTCCTCTGCTTGTGAAGAGGAGTCCTTGGAGTCAAACAGTCTCCACTGGCCCAGGTGGCTCCAAAAAGACATGGGGGTCCCAAGTTTCTTTTTTCCCTCCTCTTATTTCAGTATGGTCTTGACAAACTGGTTGTAGGTCCTTCCTGTGTCTGGCACTACCTGCTTGCCCAGGGCCACCTCCAGGCAGGGTGCATGGCCACTGTGGTAAATGCAGAGAAGTCCATCCAAAACCCACTGGGGATGCCTGGACGAGCTTGGATGTGCAGGAGTTGTGGGTGCTGGGGCTCATGGCTGCCTGGATTGGAGTCTGTTAAGGCTTTTTCTTGCAAAATACACACACATCCCTCATCACACGTGGTGGATCTTTGCCCACACTTTGCTTTCAGAAGTGGCAAGTGCTCTGCTGCTTCCATTCTGATGCAGTTTTTCCCTCCCCCTCTCACTGAGTTATCCCCTCGGGGCTGGGGGAAGCACCAAAGCTGGTCTGGCTGGCACGACGGCCGTGCCCAGCCACGGGGAGCGGGCAGCCGGGCACCCCCCCACACTGCCAGGGCACCCACCCCCCCGCCAGGGCACCCTGCCACCAGCACCCCCAGCACTTCCCCTGCTCCTCCCCAGATCGGCGCCTCGCTCTTCGCCAGCAGCGAGGGCTCGGGGCTCTTCATCGGGCTGGCCGGGACCGGCGCTGCCGGCGGGATCGCTGTCACCGGCTTCGAGTGGAACGTAAGGAATGGATCGTGTTCTTAGGAAAATGAGTGTCTGGGGCTGTGTCGCAGCAGAGGGCACATTGCAGGGCGGTTTCATCTCGAAAGGCTTGGGAGGAGTCGTGCGGGGGGTAATTAACACAACCCTGCTAACAGCCTCTCCAGCTCATGTCTAGTTCATGTACAGTAAGTTTGGAGTCAACTCAATCCCATGTGCCCAGGGAAAAGGACATTTCAGGGCAAAGCTTCTGAGTCCAGCTGAATAGGTCACCTGTTCCCTGCTTCCCCACTTATCACTTCCAAAGTCCTTGGGTTCTGCAGCAAAAATGGGGCATTTGGCTTGCATGGTGCTCGAGGAGTTGGTGGGAAACATCTGGTTAGGAGCTGCAGGGCAGAGGGGAGTGGGCTCCTGCTGGTGGGGATGCCAGGGGGATCTCCATCACTGCCTCATGTCCCCATTCCTGCTATCCAAAGCTATTTGGGAATGTAAATGTGTGTTTGAGGGCAAGCTGGGGCTGGGCCAGGACTGGTGGATGGGGTCTGGCATTTCAGTCAGTGTCACGCTGCTGCAGGATCAGTGTTTTTTTCCCCTCTGTGCTGTGTTCCTCCTTCCCAACAGGCAACCTATGCTCTCCTGGCACTGGCCTGGGTGTTTGTGCCAGTCTACATCTCATCTGGGGTATGTAGAGCTGCCCTGAGCCTGTGGACAGGTGGCCTCGGCCAGGTCCCCTGCTTCCCAGAGGGCTGTCACCCCTGTCCTTTGAAGCTCCTCAGCCCTGCTCTGGGAATACAGCTGTCCCCTTCTCTTCCCTGGGACAATCCCTGAAGGAGGGGGCCTGGTCAGGGCAGCAATCACTCTCTTTCCTCCTGGCAGATTGTCACGATGCCTGAGTATCTCCAGCGGAGGTTTGGAGGGGAGAGGATCCGCATGTACCTCTCCAGCCTGTCGCTCCTCCTCTCCATCTTCACCAAAATCTCTGTGAGTAGCTCCCGCTCAACTCCATGACAAATCCTCAACTCATTTCCAGAAAGTGAAAGGTTATTTTGGGGCTCAAACCTTGTGTAGCCAAGCTGGGGGAGAGCAGCTGCTGCAGGATGCTCCAGGAGGGAGCAGGACAGGATGTGGGAATTCGTGGGCAGATGCCAGCTGCGACACCCTGTGTGTTGGTAGGTAGATCCATCAGTGATGCTCATGTCTGGGTGGCCCCAATGGATGCGTGCCTGGGTGTCAGGATTCCCAAATTGATGGTGCACTCGCCTTGTAGCAGAGGTTGTGGATGAAACGTGCTTGGGGGCTGGGTTCCATTGTCTGGGTTTTCCTCCATGCACCAGCAGCGATGCTTTCCAGCGCCCCCGGAGGGACCCGGCAGAGCTGGGGACTGAATTGGGAATGCAGTCACTGCTCCAGGGCACACGGGTCTTCTAAGGAAAGAAGTCTTGCTGCACCCATAACATACCTAAGTGGGTACAGCAAGTGCCTGATTTTCAGAGACTTTTCCACAGGGACGTTTTCCTGACATTCTGGCCTCATTCACAGCTCTCTGTGTGCAGCCCCTGCTCCCGCTGCCCACCTGGTAACCGTGGGAAGAGTTTATCCGAGGTAAACCAGCTAAAAAGCCTGTGACACCAGGCCTAGGGCAAGCAGGGGAGAGCCAGGCACAGACAGCCCTGGGGGGCTGGAGGCACCGAGACGAGATCAAGAACAAACAGCTCAGGGAGGATCTGGAGGAGAAAATACGCCGGAGGCAGCAATCCTGCACCGCCGCCTCCGATGGAGCAGGTGCATCTGACCCGGGGTCTGCTGGGGCTAAAGGAAATGCGCTTTTCCATGCGGCTGGCTGCTGGAAATGCGTTTTTCCATGCGGCTGGCTGCGGGAAGCGGCTGGGAGTAGGGCCGGGGGGCGGGTACCGGAGCGTGTCTCCCCACGGCGAGGCGCTCGGTGCCTGCCTCTGTGCTCGCCAGCTCCGTGCTTCCCAAACGCCAGCTCGGCAGGATGCTGCATCGCTCCCTGTGCTGCGTTGCTGCCTCCTTCCTGGGGGCTTCGCAGCCCCGGGCTGAGCTGTGGGAGGATCTTCTGGGTGTCCCCCGAGGGATCCAGAGGATGGAGCATCCCGCAAACCACAGTCACTGTGCACATCCATCAGCGCTGGATGCAAAGGGAGAGGCTGCCCCCGCCTCAGACAGACCCCAGCGCTGCCTGGCGCGATGTCCCCAGCTCCAGGAGAGCCCCGTCTCCTTCCCGTGAGCTGCAATTTGACCCTGGGCAAGGCTTGAAAGGCAGGTTATGGGACGTGGCAGCCCGTCCCATGTTCCTGCTGTTGCAGGGTTTTCAGCGTGGCAGAGGGGATGCTGGTGACTCCGTCAGTGCAGCTGTCACTTGTATTCCCACCCCAACCATGTCCTGTCATGCTGCACGGAATTCTTCCCATAAAACTGATATTCTTTATACCCTTATAATTTATGATATTGAGAATCCTCTGGCATTTCTCCTGAAATCAGCCTGGTGGCTCCTGGAGCAGCAGTCCAGTTTGCAAATTTGGACAGTGATGCTTTGGTTATTCCCCAATTGTCCTAAGGTCCACAAAACTGTTGTAGCTTTTTCCCCTCCTGTGTGTTGCTCAGGAGACACCTCTCCCCTGCTCCTGACAAAGAGCCAGGAGAAGCTCAAGAGAGATGCTGGAGCATCTGTGTCTGCAGCATTGGCCCCTGGGATCTGTGTGAATCCCTACTGGTATTTAGAAGAAAAGGTTGAAAGCTGGGATAGGATTTCTAGTGGGGTACTTTGTTCTTGCTGGTCTGAATTTGAAGAAAGACATTCCCAACAGTTGGAGGGCTGGTTCTGATAGTCATCTTCCAGACTATCATGGACATCATCCTTTCTCTTACAGAACAGCATCCTGCCATGGGGATGTTCTTGGTCCCTTTGGTTTCCAGTCTCTCTGTGGCTTTGCCCAGAAGGGATAAATGTCCTACAAGTTCTTTCTTAGCTTGGGAGACTGTTGTGGCATCACCCCTTGCCTAACAACAGATGAACCTGTAGATGACCTCTGAGCAGTGCCTACACCAATGAGAACCTCTCCTGGCTCCTCACAGCACAGCCTTATGTTTGGAGCCTGGTGGACACTCCCAAATGCTTTTTCCTCTGCCTTTTCTCAGCCGGCACTAGAGTTTCTTTGGTCTGCTGAGTTTTCTCTGACCTCTGAGTCATGCAGGATGCAGCAGAAGAGGAACCAGCCTAATAAGGGGATTATCTTGGCATCTGACTCCATTCATGGTAAATCTCCCAAACAAAGGTTGTTTCCAGCAGTGGGTTGGGGTGAATGTCTGCGGACACATGGGGTGTTGCCACAGTGGCCCAATGTCCTGTCCCTGCAGGTGACCTCAGTGGGGAGTGTGGGAGAAGAGTGTGAAACTTGAGGCAATTAGGCAGAGCTGTCCCTGGAGGGGTTTTCCTTTGGTCCTCACTGGGGGCTGCCTCAAAGCCTGGGAGCAGTTGGGCTTTTCCTGCCTCCTCTCCCTGCAAACACTGGGTTTACATGTGGATCTCCACTCCACATTCTCCTGGTCTGAGACACGGTGTCACTGCTTCTCCCTTTTGGGGCAACAGGGGGACAACAGTTTCCCCTCTCCAGGAATTTATCCTTTGGTGGACCCCAACCCTCCACATTTCATGGCAGGGTGCATCAGGGCAATGCAAAGTCCTGCTGAGAGATGGTTTCCCCCTTGGCTGGGAACACGTGAGGAGTCACACAGGCGTCCTAGCCTTGGCAAAGTGTCCTTGTAGACTCCTCTGTACCCTGGGTAACTTGTTCTACTGAGGCTTCATCAATTGTTAAACCCAAGCTGTCTCTAAAGCCAGCTTTCATTGGGAAGGCTTTCACCATGTTGGGTAAGAACAAGTTTCCAACTGAGGTCACCGGTGGAGGCAGGGATCTTGCTGGATTATGAGGCCTGACTTCAAAGGCTTCTGCTCTCCTTTTACAGTTGAAAGGACTTGTTTTAAGAATAGGTCATGCCTGGTTTTAATTAGCTTGTTTTTGTATTTGGGATGTCTTATTAACAATTCGGTCACATGTGCTTTTATTTTTTCCCACCCTAGCTGAATTACCAGGAAGGGAGGTGGAGATACCTCTGCTTCCTCATAGCAAAGGCTTAGACTCATTTGCAGACGACTGCAAAAATGATTAAGCATTGAGAAACCCAGGAGAAGCAGTTATGAAATCTTGTCCAGGGCTGAGTCTTTGCAGCTGGGCTCTGGAGAAGGGTTGCTGGAGAAGCAGGCAGTCACAGCAGGGTCTGACTTTCTGGCAGGTGCCGAGATGACAAGTGATGGATCCCTCCAAAGGACACTGGGAGCTCCAGAAGACCCCAGGGATGTTTGGCTGGCACTGTGCTAGGGAGGTTTAAAATAATTTGGGTTTCCACTTCAGGTTGGATCAGGTGAACATGGCTGAGGGCCTCTGGTTGAGGCTTTTCTGCCTTGTAGTTGGAGCTCGCACTACGTTAATGGCTTAGTTGTCCTCTGGTAGGGCTGCTTGGTGGTCTCTGTGGTCTCAAGCTGTGATTGGATCCCATTTGTGGGGAAAAGGCTTCTGTTGAAGAGGAGCCACAGGTGGAGGTTTGGTTGCCTGTGAGTTGGTTCCTCTTCAGCAGGACATTCCATGGCTGAATTGCCTTTTGCTGCTGGCAAGGGCTCTCCTGGAGATACGGCCAAGCCCAAGTGCAGCTGAGGACGTGTAGTACCTCCCTTGGGAATGCTAGGCATGACTGGTGTAAAGCCTGGTCCGGATGTTGTGGAACAGTCCTTGAACTAGGATCCTCAAGATCATGGTGTGAGTGCTCTTCTGGTCAGTTTCATTTGTGATTTCATCTACGTTATCCTTAACAATGTGGGCTCATCTGGTAGGGATCAGGCATTCAAGTTGTGCTGAAGCTGGATGTGTGCTCACCTGCTGGGTTTTGTGGCTGATGGAGCCCTGCTAGTTGGCACCCACCAGGGTTCTTCCATTGCCTGGTTCTGCGCAGCTCCTCTCCATCACACAGTCCTCAGCTCCCCCGTGGAGGCCTTGCTGGAGCAGCACTGGGGAGGAAGGGCAGAGCTGGGGAGGGAGGTGTGACACGGGAATTAACACCAGTCCTCCATGTTACTAATCCCAAATGACGGCGCCCGCATGACCGGGCAAGACAGCCCTGCTGGTTGGGGGATGGTTTCTGGGAGATGTGTGAAGACAGACGTCAAATCTGAGCTGATGTGTTGGCTGTTGGAAGCTGTCACGGCTCCAGGCGAGGGTGTGGAGTCAGCTCATCTTGCCTCTTCCTGCTTCTCCTGGCCCTGTTTCCTTCTCCAAACAAGGGTTTGGTGAAGATACCCCAGCTGAGTGCTGGGGGTGTCTGGATCTCAGCTGTGGGTGGTGACGTGGTGGTGGCATGAGCAATGGCTGCTGTGTCTGGTCCTTCCCTCCCGCAGCATTGCTGCTTCTGTTGGAGGAGGGGTCCCAGATCCCTCCGAGTCTCTGCTTTACATCTCATTCCCACCAGACCATGACCAGACCTCCCTGTGTGGGTCCAGCCCTCCTAGGGGTGAGAATCAGGGGTCACTTTTGGGGTGTCAACCATCTTGAGGGAGTTTGGCAGCCAAGTGAGCTGCAGGCCTGCACACATGGCTCTGGGCAGAGACACATTCCTGGCATGTGGAATGTGGTGTGGGTGCAGGAGGAAATGCTGGGGCAGGCAGAGGCAGCACGTTGGACATGGATTTGACCTGTCCTTCCATGGCCAAGCAGAAACCTTGAGCCTCTTCCAGGGACTTGCAAGGGGAGCTGCAAAGGTCAGGGGACAAATTGGAGGATGCAGTTATGCTAGCCCATGCTGGGGTGCAGGACCCCTGGGCTGCTGCTTCTGGCTTGGGGCCAGAAACAACTTTGCCACTTGCCCATGCCTTGGTTTCCCCATCTGTGCAAAACCAGGAGGAGATGTTTCCCTAGAGATGCTCAACAAAGCCTTGGCTTGGCATTGGGGCTGGGCTCAGGAAGGGCAAGACCTGGGGGTCTTGCATTCCATGGTGGGGCTGCCCACATGTCCTCTTCACTGTGGAGTGGCTGTTGAGGTTGAAACACTGCTATGGTCCCCGGGGAGCAGGGCAGCACCTTGTCCTGTCCCACCAGCACCCACCTGAGCACCACTAATGGGCTTGAGTGATGTGGCACAGAGCTGCCCCATCCATCACTAAAGCCATTGCAGGTACCAGCAGGCTCCTTGAAAAGTCCCTGCTCCTGGGAGGAGGTCCCCTCTTGCCCCCAGCAGCATTTTTGGGCTTGCTGCCACCCTCCTGACTTGCCTGATGGCCTGGACTATTGAGCTGCAACTGGGGAGGGGGGGAGCTGGTCCTTGGCAGCCTCCTTGCCAGCAGCTCAGGTACCAGGAGGGTGAATCCTGGAAAGCAGAACGTGAAATACCAGCTACAGCCACCCCTGTGCATCAGCCCCAGGGGCCAGTGGGGCATAGAGGCAGCAGGGATGTGCTGGGCTGGGGGGGGTGGCTGGGGTGTTGCCAAGGGGCACCCAAGGGTGCTGGTGTTTTGCTGGAAGGTGGCCCCTTGTTTGGTACCAGGTACCTGGTTGATACCAGGTTCTCCAAGACACTGCAGAAAGCATGGTGAGATGCCACCTGAAGAACAGGACATTGCCGTCAATGGAGGGAACTGGAGGTTCTCAGGGTGGCAGGGAGGTAGCTCAGGTCAGGGTCTGATCCCATAAAGGGCCAAGTATCTCTAGCTCCCAGCTTTGCTCTCCAAGGCTGTGGCAACACTGATGCCCCAAGGCACCCATTTCTGACCTGTATGTCCCAGTTGAAAATCACTGCTGGAGCTGCTGGCTCTGCAATTTGGGGGGTGGGGGAAGGTGGCTTGTGACACCTGTCTGCAGTAGTGACACAGCCACTCATGTGGGACCCTGGGCTTCAGTGCTGGCTCTGGGAGGTGTCCTCCTGGCATCTGCAGTGCAATGTCCTAGCTGTGCCTGTGGTGTTGACCATTTCCCTGCTGCTCTGCTCTTGCAACAGGCCTTGGTGTTGTCTGCCCAAGTGGGTGTCACCTGTCCCAGCCCCGTGTTTCTTCTTCCCCACCCAGACGGACCTGTACTCAGGGGCCCTCTTTGTGCAAGTCTGCCTGGGCTGGGACCTTTACCTCTCCACTGTCCTGATGCTGGTGGTCACGGGGCTCTACACCATTGCAGGTAGGTTGCTCGGCCTCTGGTGGCCTCAGTCGTTCTCCTTTGATTGAAACACACCACTTACACTCCTGTGTTTATTTTATTTTTTGCTCCTGGAAGGTTTCTGGGGATTTGTATTGATGGGGTTTATGTTCCCTGCCCAAGCCAGCCAGTATCTGAGCATCTTCCTTGAGCTTCAGCTCAGGCAATGACTCGAAGCACGAGCTCTCCTTTGTCATTACAGCTTTTCCTTTGTTAAGAGCTCCTCCTCCATCACACAGTTTAAGCTTTCTTGTGTGTGTATCTATTTGTAACAGCAGTAATCAGGGCTTCTGTTACAGGACCATTCCAGTGGAACCCACAAGCTGAGAGCCTTTACCCAACTCATTCCCCTTCTACTTGTCCCGCCTGTGATGCAACTTGCTGCCCTCTCTGCAAACTTTGTGGGAATATTTCTTGCAGGTTCTTCCCCATCCTGGGACCAGCTGGTTTTGTGAAGGGTCAGTCCATATGGTGCTTTTGTGATCTGGAGGAGATGAGGGTTTGGAGCTGGAGTTGGAAATTGGGGTTCCTGGCTGGCAGTCCTGCTCTCAGACAGCAGGACCACGTATCCCTGCCAGCCCTTTTGGTTATTATTTTAGCTGGGATGTTCCCTTCCTTGGTAGTGCTGGTGGAGATGCCCAGCAGTAAATTCTCCCTGGCTATCTCCTCCCAGCTGTCAAAATGGGAAGCAGTTTAAGTAGATCTGAAACATGGTAGATTTTGCAAGACTTTGGTTTTAAGCAAATCCCACCTGTTTTTTTTTTCCTGCCCACAAGGCTTGTTGTGAAGCGAGGCACTTCAGAGTGAGCTCAGGCAGAGGGTGTGATTGCTGCGTCACTCTCATCCTGAGAACATCCCTCCATATCCCAGGCATGGCTGGGGAGGGTGCAGCCCTGAATTCCCAGGATGTGAGTTAGTGACTGGAGTTGAAACCAGTTCAATTTTTGACGTATTTTCTCTAGCTCCGCTACTTTTTAAATTATTTTGTTCATGTGCTGAGTAGTTGCTTTCTGGTAGGGTAAGGAGGTCCTGGGTTTGCAACAGGTCTGGAGGGAGAGCTTGGGATGTTAAGGGAGAAATGCTGCTGGCTGGATGGCCAGGGAGGACCCTGAGATGTGTCAGGTGCTGGAAAAATAAAACTGTAGGGTTGGGAGAAGAGCTGAGGGGTGTATGGAGGGGGAAGCCTGGCACAGTGCTAGGGAGAGGAGGGAGAAATGATGAGATCAACATCCTGAATATGCTGCCTGGTGGCTGGAGCATCCCAAGAGCTGGGGTTGGGGATGGCTGGTGTCCTCCTGATGGCGTGAGGATGTGGGCTGCATCACTCCCCTCCCATCATCCCTGGGCTCCCCTTCCCCTCCCCGTGTGGGATCGCAGCCCCTGCTGCTGTCGCCTGCCCTGCCCCCTCCCCTCCCATCCATTGGGCACCCACCAAGGAGCTGTTCCCCCTTCCCACAATCCCCCATCACCACCACAGTGTTGGCAGGACCAGGCTGGTGACATGCACGTCCCCGTGAGAGTGGGGGCAGCTTTATTGGGACTTCCTGGCCGGGCCCAGTGCCAGTGGCCCCCAGTGCTGAGCCGTGCTCTTGCACAGGGGGGCTGGCAGCTGTCATCTACACCGACGCCCTGCAGACGCTCATCATGGTCCTCGGAGCCATCGTGCTGGCAGTGAAAGGTAAGAGCTGGGACAGCACAGATGGCCTCTTCCATAGGGTCCTTCTCTCCCCACCTGGATGGCCTTGGAAATAAATAAAAAGACTCAGTCTGAGCAGTTCAGTGGCCAAGATGCCCCACAGGACTTTGGACCATGGCATTTGCCTGAAGAAAGTCTGTGGTCCCCCTGTGTCCCCTCTGCCACTGTGCTTCCCCTACGTGCCATTCCTCTGGGTGGAGATGCCAAAACTTGCTGTGATGCCACAGTGGGGTCTTCAGAAAGGATCCTGCCACATGGGGACGTGCATGGTAGATGGTGGTGCCAGGATGAGGCATCGCTAGAGGGGATTGCCTGGGGATGCAGAGCATGGTGCTGTGCCTTCCTCCTGGCTGGAGTGAGCGTGGTTTATCACCAGCCCTTTCTGAAGGCTCAGCTCTGTGGTGTCTCCATAGGTTCAGCCACAGAGCACCCTTGGGAGGCTGAGAGCTTTCACCAGTCGTCTTTTGCCATCGGGGCTCTTGGCCCCGAGGAGTAACAGGCAAAATGTCAGGTCCCATCTTCAAAGGCAGGTGTTTAACTGCAGAGGATGATTTCCAGAGGCACTCCTGAGATGTTTTCCACCATCTCCTGGAGAAGTCTGCTTAGGCAGGTAGGTAGGAAAGGCTTTGACCGAAGGCGGTGCAGGAGCTCTGCTGTGGAGGTGGGAGAAGCCACAGACCTGCAGCCAGCCCTGTCCCATGGCTGCTCCCCTGTGCAAAAGCAGAGCTTGCTCCTGGGCGAGCCCTGGATGCAGCAAAGTATATTTATGAGAACCAAGTGAAAGGACAGATACTTCCTGGAGAAGTAACAATAGTACCAAATACTCCAGCAGAAGCAAGGAGCTGTGCTGGGCAGAGGAGCATGTTGTCTGTCCAGGCAGATCCGAGCAGAGGCCACAGCTCTTGTGTTAGATGAGGTGCTTGGACGTTGCTGGTTGCTGTCCGGAGCTGTAGTTGGCCATGGGGCTCTTTGAGGCTCATGTCTGTAAGCTGGGCTGGGGGCAGCAATGCAGAGCCTGAGCAGGAGGGCAGGGTGGCAAGGCCTGGGAGATCCCCTCCAGTGACTGCAGAGCCTGGTGGTTCTTGGCTTTGCCACGAAGTGCAGCACAGGGTATGCAGGGAGAGGGACTGGTCCAGGGGAGCAAAAAGCTGCTGGTCACATGGTTTTTCTCTTGAGTCTCGGGAGACACGAGAAGCTGGAGTCTCCCCTGCTGCTGCTGAAGGGAGGAAAAAGCAAACTGCTTGGCTCTGAGGTGACATCTCCCAAGGGAGGGCAGGAGGGTTGTGCAAATCCCTGCGGGTGCGATGCTGGGCAGAGCAGTCTTGAGTCAGACAACAAGTGGGTGCAGCCTGAGGGGCTGTAGACAAATCTTAGACTTCACTTCATGAGGTGCTAGTGGCTGTTTTGGCAGGCAGTGGTGCTGGGAGGGGTCCTGCTTGGCTCCAGCATCATGGATAGGAGACACTGTGCTATCCTGCACCCCACTCTGATCACCAAGGGGACATTAATCCCGGGGGAGCCCACGGGCTGCAGCCCTGCAGCTGCAGGCTGAGCTCCTGCTGCCTGGAGGTTTTTGTCTGGCTTTTCCATCCCAGAAAGCAGAGGTGTAGTGACTTGCCAGCAAACACCTTTGGGAAGGGAGCAGGCCCACAGCCCCGGGCGCAGTTCTCTGCTTTCAGTGCTCACTCTCTGCCTCTGGAGAGCTTTTGTTGGTCCCCAACGCCCATGCAAAGCTTGGGAGTAGCCGGTGCCTGGATAAACCAAGCGCTGGAGGGGGGCCAGGGCTGCTTGCACAAGAGCAGGAGGAGCTTCCAAATGCTGACTCCCTGTGAAATATGGGGAGATGGTTTGCAAAGGGGCATCATCTACCCTTTGCAAACTCCCTAAAAGCCTCAGGTCCGGGGGAAGCCCTGGGATGGGGCTGTAGGGAGTGGGCTGTCCTCGGGCAGGGGAGGACAACGGAGCAGGACGGGTGTCTTGGAAACTGGGATTCACTCAAGCTGGCACTTGATGGTGATCCTAGTGTCCAGACCAGATGCTCTTGGTCCAAAGACAGCAGCACTTGTGGGCATGGTCCTGCAGGAGGGTGACTTCTCAGGACCATATTTCCACCATGCTGCTGAGTTGGAGGGGGCTGAGCTGAGGGTCTGGACCACAGCCCATGGGTGGGGGTGGAAGGGATGTGGGATACAACAGCTGGACTGCACTGGGGGGGTGAATCCACCGAGGGATGCTCGTGGGTCTTGCTTTGAGCCTCCTTTCCATGAGCCTGGTGTGGGTTTTGGAGCCTTCTCTCCACTCCTGAGCATCAGCAGCTGCCGTGGGTGCAGGGGTGCCAACGCACCCCCCTGCTTATCCCCCCCATGGCTGCTGCCTGGGTGGCCATGGCATGTGGGGGGAGCAGGGCGGGTGCTTCCCATCCCTCCCTCCTCCCAAAAGTGATGTTGCTGGCTCCAAAACTCTCCTGCTGGAGGTACCGGGGGAGCTCCAAGGAGCGCTCAGCCTGTGCCCCCCCAAGGAGAGGGTGGGGGGGCCAGGGCAGAGCCCGGGGCTGGTTGGCAGTTGCTGCTGGGGGCTGTGGCTGCCAAGGGCTTGGAAGTTCTCGCTTGCTAGGGCTTGTTCATGCCACATACTCCCCAGCAGTGCTCAGGCTACAGCCCAGACCTTGGATCCCATTTTCTAGGAAAAATACAGTAAAAAGGGTCTTTCCTGCCCCCTCCCACTGGTTGCTGGAGGTTTGGGGTTGAAGCCTCCTGGGAGGTGCTGGGAAAACACTCAGAGGAGTGGAAAGTATTTGGCCAGAGACTTGTGCCAAGGCACCTTGAGCTGTAGCATATCAAGCCAAAGGCCACCTAATCTTGCATTTTAATAGTCCTAGATGAGGTTCCCCTGCTCTGAGACTGGGGAGCTTTAACAAACAGGTTGCATTTACAGTACAAGGTCAAAAGAGGTGGGTCCCTTGAGGAGCCTTTGTCCCAGAACACGGGTCACCTCTGAAGGGAGGGCAGACTGTACTGGGACCTGCTGTGCAAAATGTTAATAGAAGAGTCTCTTAAATAACTAAAAGAAAACATGATCACCAACAAACCCTCCCTCTCTGGGCAGCACTTCTGAGTTAAAGAGTTGGTGAGCGTTTCACCAGCTGATCTCAGCTCAACTCTAACCAGTCTCTCCGTCGATGCTTTCCAGCTTTTGATGAGATTGGAGGTTACCCCAACCTGGAAGAGGCCTATTTAAAAGCTGTGCCATCCAAGATTATTCCCAACACTACCTGCCACCTGCCCAGAGCAGATGCAATGCACCTCTTCCGAGATCCAGTCTCTGGAGATCTGCCCTGGACTGGGATGACTTTCGGGCTGTCTATCATGGCCACGTGGTACTGGTGCACCGACCAGGTAAATGTAAACAAGAATCCCCTGCCCCATGTAACACTGCGTTGCCTGAGGTCCAGGCACGCTCTACTACTGCTCTTGCCCTAGAAGTCCACCTCCATCAGCACCTAATGGTCCTTCTGGCTGGTGGTCTCAGGGAGCTTCTTTTTGGAGTCAATAGAAGCACCCTGGGCTCCCGCAACCCTGTTCTTGAGGTGCTTGGACTGGGACAGTTTGGAGAGTGGGATGCCAAGGGGTGTCCTCATCTCCTCGGTTGTCTTCTGGCTTTCTGGCAGGGAGGTTAAACGTTTGCTTGATGTTCTGGGGTTGCTTGGTGAGAGGTGGCTGGGTGGTGTGGGCTTGCTGGGGCTGAAGGCTTTGTTCTGCCAGTACGGCTGGCTGCCTGCAATGGTCTTTTTGGGCTCAGCTCCATCCCCTCTGTATTTGGTGGCCCCAAGGGGTTTCTCATGTGTTGGAGAGCAGGAGACCTCCTTGCCTTGTTCTCTGCCTGTGGGGTTCCTGGGTCGATAACGGTAGATGTGCGTCCCCTGTTTGTTAAAGAGCAGAAAAAGAGATGAGCTGCTTCTGCCAGGAGGATGCTGCTCCCCTGCATGGACACCCCTTCACGCCTCTGTGCCGTGGACTTGGTCCTCACAGACAAGTCTCTCTGCCACTTGGTGTATTCCCTTGCCCAAATTCTTCTGAGTCTGGTGGCAGTTCAAAACTGCCTCAAGTCTTAACTGTTGCTGTTCCTTTAATTTCTTGCTCTGGCAACGCACTGTCCTGCACATGGCAGCATCTCAGCAGCCACTCCCTGAGCAGCCCCGGCAGCCTGGAGGCTGTCCCAAGCCCAGTCATGGCCACCTAGAGATCCAGGATCAAGGATGTCAGCAGCAACTCAACGCCTTCTCTCCAGCTGCAGCCTGAACCCCCATCTTAATCATCTGAGTGCTCATTTCAGGCCCAAAGAGCATTCAGTCATCCAGACCCAACCTGTGGGATTAGGTGGCTACCGAGGTTAGATGAAAGGATGGCAGGTTGGGAGAGGAGTTGGAATCAGGAGGCAACAGTGAGCTGCAACACCACTGCGGGGGTGGCTCTGATTAGCTGGGTTGAGAGACATGTTTGGATCGGGTCTGAGCACCATTAATCTTAATGCTGGACTGAGTAAGGCCTGAACACATGGCTGTGGTCACCAGATATTTATCTCCCTCTTTGGGTGTGTCTGCGCCGCAATCTGGAGATGTGATTGCACCCGTGCAGACATTCCTGGGGTGAGACTGGATCTAGTGAGTGCAGGTGCTGACAGCAGGATGACCTGGGGCCAGAAGGCTGCAGAGCTGCTGCCCCAACCTGTCCTGCCTCTGCTGAGACCCCTGCCGTGCTGTTGGCATCAGCTTCCTGTTCAGTCAGTAAACCCCAGTGGCCCCTGAGGAGACACCTCCTGCCTTGACCCGGAGGCTGCGTTACAGCAGTTTAGTTCAGACAGTGTTAGATTGTTTTAAATATATTCCTTAAAATCAGTGCTAAGGTCTGAGGTGTCTTCAGGTGAGGAAGACTAAGGGTGATTCAGCTTTGAGGTCATCATGTGCCTGATGTGGTGACTTAGCTGGGTGGTGGGTCCTACGGATCCTGATGTGTTCTGGCTCTTGGGTAGAAGTTAAACCACAGCTTCCAAAACATCCCACCCCAGGAACTGGCACCTGGTTCCTTCTGCCCACTGTGGCATGAGCCAGTGCTTGCTCTGAAGCAGCTGAAACCTGCTGGGTGCTGAGCACTTCTCTGTAAGCCCTTGGGGAGAGTCTGGGCTCTTTTAAAGTCAGCGTTTCCTACAGGTGTTGCCTATTTAAGACAGATTGCCTCAAAACCCAAGGGCTGCATTGTGGATGGACATGGCTTGGCTTTGAAGTGTGATGGTCTGAGCAGTGTAGGTGGTGGGGTTGTGGTAGGAGGCGGCTGGACTTGGTGTCCCTCTTATTGTGGGCAGTCTTTGGGGAAGAGGTTGAATAGAAGGGGCAAGAGGGGAGAGGATGGTGGTGGGGAAAGGCTGATACCAGCAGGAGGACATGCTGCTGGGGTTGCATTGGGCTTTTGTGGTGCTATGGCATAACAATGACCTGCTGCTGGTCTGGAGAGAAACTCAGCCTGTGGGTTGGGTACATGTCTCCTCTGCGTTTGGGCCTCATGCCCAGCGGCTCCAGCACCTGGGGATGCTTGGGATGCAGTTTGGGCAAGGAAGAGCCCGATGTGGACTAGGAGGTGTCAGTGGCTGCTCAGCCCTCCCACCTGGCTCTCTCCCCCAGGTCATTGTCCAGCGGTCGCTCTCTGCCAAGAACCTGAGTCATGCCAAGGCCGGCTCCATCTTGGCCAGCTACCTGAAGATGCTGCCCTTGTTCCTCATCATCATGCCGGGGATGATCAGCAGGGTCCTGTACCCAGGTAAGGCCCCAACGTGTGGACATGGAGCTGCCTGTCACTAAGTGGCAAAAGGGAGGGGGGTGGTGACTTTTGTGGAAACCTCTGCTCTGCACAGATCTGGGGGAGTCTGAGGGAGGGAGAGGGACAGAAGAGGACCTGAGAGTCCTTGGTGTTCTCCTTATGCTATCAGCCAACATCACTATTAGCCTGGGGTGAACAGGGCAGTGTGTATTTTGGCAAGGAGACACTCCAGGAATAACCAGAATGACAGAATATTAGGGGTTGGAAGGGACCTCTGGAGATCACCTAGTCCAACCCCCTGCCAGAGAAGGTTCACCTAGAGTAGGTTGCACAGGATGGTGTCCAGGCAGGTTTTGAATGTGGCTGCTGAATTCTAGGTAGATGGAAAACCTGATGTTTGCCTGGCAAGAGGCTCCACCTGTGTTTTGGGCTATGCTGGGCTACAGGCCAGGGTGTAAGAAACGTGGGCCCAGAATAAAAATGTTTGATGGTGATTCCTGTTGGGTTTGAGGTTCCTAGAGAGGTAATCAAGGATTGCTTTGGTTTATTATTTTTACACATGGGAGAAACTATCCTCTGCATGTTTCCATCATTTGAGTGCTGGCTTTCCTACCCCTGCTGGTGTGTTAATTACCTGCCTTTCATCAAAGGGCCAGAACAAGTTATTGCAGAAACACTAACATACCTGGCCACTCTGAGAAAGGTGGCACCTGGGACCTGGGTCACAGAGCACCAAAGGGCTCAGTGCTCCTTGCCCTGCACAGCTCCACGGGGTGTGAGGGGATATTTGATGTGCAAGGATTAAAGCCCTGCTCTGAGCTCCGTGTTGCTGGCTGGGAAGGGAGAAGCAAGTGGATTCTGAGCTAGTAAATTTAATTCCCTGTAAATACAGATTAGATGCTCAGCTGGGGTAACCTCAGGTGGCTCCAGTGATTTCAGCTGCTGATTTAACCCTGCAGGGTTTGAAAGCCCTAAAAACAAATGTGGGGGAACCCTCGAGAAACCAAAAAATGTTTGGTAGTGGTCCAAGAGGCTAAAGAGCTTGGGTGGAAATAGGGGATTGACACCATCATCCCCTTGCTTGGATGGGGTGATGGTCCCACCATGGTGGGGATGCTGGCATGTGCCCTACTGGGGTTGGGGGGGGGATGACAAGAGCCTGATGTCACTCATGGACCTGCCACAAAGTTGCTGACTGCAGAACTCACCCACAGAGGTTGTCATCCCTGTTTCTCAGCTGTCTTGCTCTGCCTAATTATGTGTCCGAGTGCTTTTACTTTGATGCTAATCACCTTTGCAAGGAGCTAGAAAACAAGCCTGAGAAGGACACGCCTGCACACATAGTCTGGCCCTGGCTGGGCATGATGCCACTGCTGATGGGCTGTGGGATGGAGCTCAGCGGCGCGGAGCCTGGAGTGCCTGGAGCTGCTGAGCTCCATCCCACAACCCAACGCCATGGGATAATCCTCAATTCCCAAAAACCTCCCATTTTCCAGCCATTCCCATTGTACTCAAGAGCTGTGGCTTGGCCACCATCTTCCCAACAAAGAGCAGCACCTCTTGGGTGACTCGTACCAAGGGTGTAGAGTGTTATTCTCCCATATGGGGAGTCTTGATCTCAGCATCTAGGACGCGACACCAAAGCTCTAGGGATGACACCACGCCTTGGCTGAGCTGGCTGGGTCACCTCCAGGTTTGCAACCTTTGCAGGGTGGAGAAACGTAGGGAAGGTTATAGTAAAAGGTCCTACCTGGGCGGCACTGCTGGGATAGGAGCTGTTGCCATCCAGAATGGTGCGGGGCAGCACACACCTGATCTCCACAGAATTGCTCCTCCTTTTCGTCACGTCCTCCATGCGGACATGCTTCAGGGATGGAAGGCTTCCCAAGGGGCTGAGGAAGGTGCCCCGGCTGATGTGAGGGTCACTGAGCTTCCTCTGGATGGGCAGGATCTCCCCATTGTGGGTGACATCAGAGTTGGTTCTCCGGAGTGGCCCGTAGCGATCCCTCACCTCGAAGTACTCGTCTGAGATGGAGGAGGCGTTGGAGCGGCGGTAGCTGTGGTCAGCAGAGCTGCTGGAGTAGCTCTCCTGATCACTAAGAGTGATGTACTCCTCTTCCTCCTCCTCTTCCTCTTCTCCCAGCCCATTGTGGGTGCAGGGAGGCCCTCTGTCCTCCTGTGGTCCTGCTGCTGGGCGGTCTGGCTGGAGATGGCAGGTCTCTATTGAAGCTCTGTTGGGGTTCTCCTCTGGTTCCTGTTTCCCATCCATGTGGTCAGCCAGCGGTGGTTGTGTGTCAACCTCCAAGGTAGTGCTGTTGTCACAGGGTGTAATGACTTTGGTGACAAGAACACCAATGGGGATGGTTCTTGGCTTAGGAACTGGGAGTTTGATGTCCTCCAGTGTCTCCTCTGGTGGCTTCAAGCGGTGGCCCAATGGTGAAGTGGCAAATGTTCCTGCTTGCTTTGTTGTCCAGCTGGCACCTTCAAAGGGGCTGGTAGCAGGGGCTGCAGGAGCTTCCATGGGGGTCTGTGGGGTCTGTCTTTGGCACGGGGACACCAGAGGTGGCTCTTGGTCTGAGTTCTTCTTGTTCTCCATCTCCCTGTTCTTCAGCATCTGTCGGTGCTGGGCGCTGGCCTGGGAGACGTCGCAGACTTTGATGCGGTTCATCTGCGAGAGCTTCACGTTCTTTATCTTGGGGTCAATAATGTTGATGTAGCCCAAGACTTCGCTCCCAGGCTCGGGGTCGGGCTCGACCCAGGTGGGCAGATAGTCAAACATGTTGGCTTTCTCCAGATTCAGGAGACCAGGGTGGATGAGCAGGGAGAGGTCTGCCACATCCCCGTGCCTGTCGCCTGCCTGGCCCTCAGGCAGGGCTTTCCCTTTGTTGTCTGTCTTCTGATTTTTGTCCTGGTTCTCGGATGAAGTCTTGCTGATCTGGTCAGCGCTCTTGGCCTTCACCAGGGCGTATTTAGGGTTTATCAGCTTCTTCACCACAGCATTGGCAGGGGTCACCGGCACGACAGAGGGCAGCGTTACGGGCTCAGGTTCGGGCTCTTCACCCATGGAGATGGACTTGAGGCTCACCCCCTTGGACATGAGGTAGAGCTCCTGGAACTGCTTGTCAAATGCCTCCACAACTTGACCAGAGAGGACCGTGATGACGTTTCTGTCCGTCCTTGCTGCGGACCAGGTGAAGCTGGAACAGAAACATGTTGGAAACTTTCTGAGCACTCGCTGGTAAATAACACGCCTCTCCCCAGCCCTGGGTTTCCCCGGAGGGTTGATGGTGCTAGCAGGGACATGATCTCACTGTAAACATGAATAATAATAAGATCGAAGATAGAGCTCCCATCCCAAATCAGAGGGAAGGGTCGAAGTCTTGAGCACACTGGAACTTGAAGTGAAATTACCAGGTATTTACTGAAGGCCAGTTAGTTTTTCACTTCAGTGTTGGCAGCTTTTCCTTTCTCAGTTGGGGTTTAGTTAAGAAAAATGACTCATAAATGGACGTGTTTTCTCTTGTGGCCAGAAAATAGGAAATGTTTCAGTTCCATGTTTATGAAACTTGTCTTTTTGAGCTGAAAAGCTTCCCAAGACTGATCTATTTCTACCAAAGCAAGTTTTCATTTGGACAAAATATTTTGGGTAGGAAATGTTTAACTGGAAAAGTTTAGGTCAGCCTGAGAGCTAGGACTGGCTGCAGTTTGATGCTTTTGTCCTTCCCTGTGCTCATCTCATTCCCTGGCAGAAGAACTTGGTGTGTCCCACCACCTCCAAGAAGGAGGGGTGTCCTAGACCTCACTGTGGAGTGGTAGGGACCCTTTGGGTCCTACTCCAAGTCTCAGGCAGGTGTTGAAAGAATCATCTCCCACTTTAGGAGGAGGAAAAGAAGTCTAGGACAGAGTCCTGGGGCTAGGCTGGACCCCCATGTGGGTCCCTGTCAGTCCTTTGGCCAACACCTCCATGGGTGGGTGAGAGGAAACACCACTGATTACCTGTAGGATCCGCACATGGCCCGGTCCCCGTCCACAAACATGAACTTCTGGGCCAAAGCCCCTTTGAACTTGGTGGCTGAGCGGGTGAAAAACTCCGTCCCCCCTGTGCTCCGGACTCGCAGGTTCTGCAAAGCAAAGGTAAAGGTGTGAGCAGGAGCAAAGGGCTGGTCTTCAGAGCATCCTCCACCTCTCCATTGATGCCTCTGTGGATGATCCACAGCCTCTCCAAGCAGTGGGAATCCCTTCGTGGCAGGCTCATAGGAGGCCACAGTGATGGGAAGATAAAATAACTCACCCAGGGCCATGGAGTGAGCCAAGGACTTGGCTCCAGGAATTTCCTGCTCTGCCCATGTGTCGGGCAGTGTTTTCTACCTCTTGAACTCGTTGCTGCCCGTGCCTGTGGGTGAGCAGTGTGTGATAATGCTGCCAAACATTTTCCATCTCCTGTGATCTATGCAAATGCCATCATGGGAGAGGTGATTCTTCACCTTCTCCCTGGTGGGAGAGAAGTACAAGGGTTTTCAGGGGAAGGTGGTGACCCCAAGGCAGCACAAGTGGACCTGCTGGTGGTTCCTGCCTTGCTGTGCTCGTAAATCTGAGCATCTAGCCCTGTTTTTAAGGCTGAATGGGAAAAATTAAGAAGTGGGGCAACATCTTATCACCCTTGGGAAATGAAACCCAGGGATATGAACCAAAAGGGCACATCCCACAATGGATCCCTGCAGAGGTGGCAGGGGAGTGGGGTGCCCCCCTCAGGGAGCCCAGGCATGGAGGGGCAGCCCTGGCTCTGAGAACATGATTTTTTTTATCTGCAGTCTGGCTCATGCCTCTGTGCTTTTCTCTGGAGAGCACCAGCACATTTTTTGCAGCTGAGCAGATAGCATCTTTCAAATGGTCTCCTTTGGGTGCGGAGAAAATATTTTCTTATGAAAGCAGCTGCATTCCTCCCTGTCCTGCCGGGATGTCGGTGATGCCATTGCTAGAGGCACCGTGTCCTCACTAGGTCATGCCCTCCATGGTTGGGTTTTTTTAAAAGAAGCTTTTAAAAGAGAGAATGAAAAGGCACCAAAAGTGTTTTTCCTTCTCATCTCAGGTTTCCCTCATCTGCTGCCCTGGGGTCTCCTCTCTCCCTGTACACCCTGACCTGGCACAGCCCTGGGCCCAGGTTCACCCCTGTCCCCTCTCCTATGTGTCTGGCAGGAGGGACTGTGATTTGAAGCTGGTTTTCACATGATGCAAAAGCAAAGGCTTTCCTGACCAGGCTTCCAGGCAAGTTTTACACATGGAGTGGAGAAGTTTGGGGTTTTTTTGGTATATTTGATTTTTTTCTCTTAGCATTTACCTTTTTGCCTGGTGTGGCTGGGGGAGTGATGCTGAACACCTCAGTGTTGGTGGTGATCAGCACTGGGGGTGGCTGGCAAGCAGGTTGGGGTGGCAATTTCCATTCCACAGGCTGAGACAGTTGGGGTTATTCAGCCTGGAGAAGAGAAGGCTCTGGGGAGACCTTAGAGCACCTTCCAGTACCTGAAGGGGCTACAGCAAAGCTGGGGAGGGACTTTTGACAAAGGTAGCGAGTGATAAGAGCAGGGGTAGTGGCTTTAAACTGGAAGAGGGGAGATTTAGGTTGAACATTAGGAAGAAATTCTTCACTATGAGGGTGGTGAGACATTGGCCCAGGTTGCCCAGGGAAGTTGTGGCTGCCCCATCCCTGGAAGTGTCCAAGGCCAGGCTGGATGGAGCTTGAAGCAACCTGGCCTAGTGGGAGGTGTCCCTGCCCATGCAGGGGGTTGCGACTGGATGATCTTTAAGGTCCCTTCCAGCCCAAACCAGTCTAGGATTCTGTGACTCTTGTCCCACGTTGTCCCCTAACATGGGGCTGTCAAGATCCCCTGAGTGCTGCCCTGGGAGTCCCCGCCTCTCCCAGGGCGTCGATCTCACCCTCTCGGAGCAGAAACTTTGCACAAAGGCACAAAAACAGCCGTGGGTTTTTCTCAGGTAACACCCAGGGGAACAAAACTCCCCAGAAGCAAGGTGCCAGTTACCTTTCCCTTCCTCCTGGCTCTGGCGGATTGCTGCTCTTAAGTAAGATCTGTTTATTTAATCTCTCCCAAGACAAGCGCGCAGCAAGTGAGCGCCCGGCGCCGTGGCCGCCTGCCCAGCCCGGGCCGGGGTGAATCACTCCCCAGGAACTCCTCATTGCTCAACCCAGCAACCGCCTTGCCCAAAGCCGCTCGCTAATTGCGGAGCGCGACATCACCCAGATAAACGTACGCTTCGTGAGCATCTCCTGGCTTACCCGGCAGCTCCCAGACACTGCCCTACTTTCCTCACAGCCTCCTGCCCTGCTGCAGCCCGTGCCAGCAAATTGGCTGCAATATGTGGCAAATGCCAACTTCTAGACTTTTGCCGAGCTCTGCAGATGTTCTCCTGCTTTTCCTGTCCTGCCACTGAGGTTGTTAATGCATTAAAACACTGGCGTGCGTCAGCTCTGGCTTTTCTGGTCTTGGAGTAGAAGGATACCAGACTCCCTGGGGAGCTCGGACGCGCGTTAGAGCTCACTGAGTCTCATTTAATTGTTGTGAGCAGCAATTAAGCGGGGCTGGGGGCTCTGTGGCTGGGGAGGTGCAAGGCTCAGTGCTTTTGGCTCCCCAGGGTGGGTGTCCCTGAGCCCCTGCCGTGTCCTGGCTCCATGCCAGCGCAGTGGTGAGGGTGTCGTGGCTCCTACATGTTCCTGCTCAGCTGAGGCTTTGCCCTCATGGTGAGCAGATTTGGTGAGCTTGTCCAGGCACGGGTCTCCCCGCGGCCGTTTGGCAGCCGGTGACATCAGGCGTGGTGACGCCAGGCACAGAGACGTCACTGTTCTGCCGAGCAACAGGCCAGGCTGGGGGACCTGGGTACAGCTGGGAGAGGGGATGTGGAAACCCCAAACTAAAACTGCTGGGCTGCTCTGCTGTGTTTGCATCTGATGCTGGTGGTGGGAGCATGGTGCCCAGCAGGGAGCCTGGGACTGCATCCTGTGGCTGGAGTGAGGGTCCCCATGGCTGCTCCTGAGGCCAACATACCCCAGCCCCCCTCTCCTCTGCCCCTTTGTCTTTCTCTCTCTTTGCATGAGCACTGTGCAAGGTGATTTCTCTCTGCACCCCCAGCACGCTCAGGGATGTATGGAGGTTTTTGTACACTTTGGGCTGGGGATTGAGCCCCTGCACTGCCAGGCGTGTCCAGCACTGCTTTATCTTCCCTTGTTTCAAACAGGATTTGTGCACAGGAGCAATGTTGTGTGCAGCAGCCCTGGGGATTGGTGAACATGTTGTGTGTGGGCAGATCAGTCCCGGTGTGGGTGAGACCAGAGGGGACATCCTTGGCAGCTGTTGGGGTCACGGGCAGCGTGGCTGCCTCCCCGTTCTGCTCCCGGCCCCGTGCTGGGGAGGAGGCTCTGGAAAAGGGGAAAATTGAGTTTTTTAATTCCAGCCTCTGACTTGTGGGAAAGCCTTAAGGTGAGAGAACCAGCTGGTGGCAGCTCTTGCCAGTCCTGCCCCAGGGCAGGAGCAGGCATGGGGCAGGTGACAGCAGTGATGGGGTTCTGGCAGAGCATCCTTCCTCTCATGCCTTTCCTCTTACCGGCTGGTTCACCAGGACAAGCTGAGCATGTAGGTTTGCCCCTGGGCTTTGCAGTGCCCTGCTTGAGTTTTACCCATTTATTTGGGGCTGCAGCTCCCTGGGCACCCCTTTGCCCCAAAGCCAGCTCTGGCTGGTACCAGCAGCCCCCTGGGCTTTCTGCATCAAGCTTTGCTGGGTGGAAATCCATGTCCCCATTTATCATCTGTACCCTTCCATCACAATCCTTCTGGATTTGGGCATCATCTTCAGCTCTGGCTGTAGGAAAAATGGACTAAATTCATCTAGGACTACCCAAAGTCTGGGGGTTATGGTGCCTCCAAGGCTCTGATCTTCTCCCTGCATTGGAGGAGGTCACCCAGCCTCAGACCCTTCGGACCATCCTTACCTTCAAGTGTCCGGCATGCATCTGGGCTCGCTCACACATCTGTAGGAAGTGCTTCACATTGGTCTCATCCAAAATGATGTAGACTCCCACTTTCCTCTTGAAGCCAGCGTCCAGCAGGTCCTTGAAGATGTCAACATCAGTGAACATGTCCATGACCACGGCGATGACCTGGAGAGGGGAGAAGAGAGGTGAGGCTGGATAGCGTGGTCGGGTGACAACCCTGAGATGTAAGCAGTGCTCAGGTGAGAGCTGAAGCCACGTGCTCTCTCTAGGTGGGTGGGATTTGGTGTGCTCCAACCACCCCAAAGGTGGAAAGCAGGAGCCCCCAGTCTCATTCCTCTGCTGTTACTGCGGGAGGTTTGGTCTCCAGTGGCAGCCTGTAGCATGACATACCTGTTAAAAATTGGCTTCTGAGGGTGAATCTAACTTTCTTGCCTTTAAAAAACATCACAAACGTTGAAGTCTGGTTTCTGGCTGAGAAGTTTGGTGTCCCTTTGCTATTGGCACTGCCCAGAGTCCCATCGTGGGGAGGACCAGAAGGGAAAGCCTGTGATGCAATGATGTGTGGGGTGGTTGCCGTCTCTGGGGTTGTCATGCATGCTTCCAGGGAGAGAAACAACATTAAAAATAGCTAGAAGTGGCTCTAAGATTGGTAGAAAGTGTCCGGACACCTTTGGGGCACATTCAGGAGCTGAAATTACTTTTAGTAGCTTTTAAAAATCAGGCCCAGATGCGGGCTGGTGGGGTTGCTTGAAAACAGCTGGGAGATTGCAGCTCCCTGTGTCCAGCTGCTGAGCATCCCTCCTTCCTCCCAGGCCTTGGGAAAGCGGAGCAGAGCTGGGATGATGGTGCCAGGGCCCTGTGCAGTGGTCGTAGGGTTTGGCACATGGCAGTGTCACCACTCTTTGCAAGCCAGGGCTGCCTTTGTACCCGGGGCATTTGAAGTCCCACATGTGATAGGAAGATTCATCTGTGTTGCGTCCAGAAGCGCTGGGATTTTGCTGGGATAGTTGCTTAAGCACCAAAGCTTGCCCCACACCCATGGATTTTGGCTTATTGGAGATGGCATCATCCATGACACAACGATGAGCAGTGGTGGTGCAGCATGAGACATGCAGGCAGCTGTCTGCAGCCCAGCTGATCATCATGGTGCCATTCCCAAGGCTGCGTCTCCCTCCCCTCATCCCACATGGATGGCAACAGCCACACAGGTTTGTGATCAGGGCACTGGCATGTCACTGTCCCATGCTCAGAAACTCATTGGTGTCCCTATCTCTGTGGCTGCTTCTAGAAGGTGCCCTGGGCCAGGGGACAATGGCCGTGGCATGTGTCTGAGTCAGGCACAACACTGGCATGGGATCATGCACACCTTGGGGTGACACAGGTAGACTCCAGGATGCTCCTCCCATGGGAGGGAAGGGATGGGAATGGTGCTGGGCGCTTGCACACTCAGGCACATCCAGTCCCGGGCTCTCAAAGCACCAAGCTGCCTTTTAATTAGTTTTGTGCCACAGGAGGTGGAGGGCTCTAATTAAGAGGATCGTGTGTTATGACACTGCCAGCTCTTCCCTTCCTTTTCTGCAGGCAATGGGGCGAGGAGCAAGGCTGTGTGGGGAGCCCCAGCCTGCACCATCTCACATGCCACCCTGACCTCCCCAGCCCCGGCCACACATGAGCTGAGTGACAGGGGACACTATGGCTCTGCTACCTGTTTTTTAACTGAATTTCCATTTACCCTCACCTGAGAGCTTCTCACCAGGCTTTGCCACGAAAGGATAAATCTTCACTCCTTTGTGCACCCGCTCATGTGTTTTGCACGTCCTCATTGTCCTAGTGGGGAAACTGAGGCAGAAAACCAGGTGCCTGCTTTGCATGGGCAGCCCAGGGAGGGCTGTGCTCATCTTGCCAACATTGCAAAGTTCAAACAGGTTCAAAGCTATGCTACTCTTAAATCTCAGGGCTTGGCTTTTCCATTTGCAGCAAGTAATTGGAGAGGAGCTGTGCTGTCTGCCACAAGTCCTGGGTGAGGGGCAGCTGAGCTGGGATGGGGTCTCCTTGGCTCAAGGAGGTGGGTTTGGGGGCTGATGCTTTGCTCTTTTCTCTGACACCGATGCTCCCTGCAGCCATGGTCATGTCACTTTGCCTGTGTTCTGCATTTTCTCCAGGGGCAGTTGACGGCTTATAAAATGCAGCTGAGAATAGTATCGTCCTTTGTTTTGAGAGGAAAAGGGTATTTCCCATTGTGGTCCTGGCATTCCCGAGGCTCCAACTTGCCGCTGGCAGGGCACATTGATGTCCCCTGTCCCAAGCATGGCTCACGCAGGGCTGGTGAAGAGGCAGCTGCCCAGGGCAGCCCAGCTCTCACCAGCTTGCCCACATTTTCAACCCGATTCCTCCTGCTCGGCTGGTGCATCCTGTCACCACTCAGCACTCCTGCTTCCCTCCCCACCGCGTCTCGCCTGCAGGCCAGGCTTGGCCTCGGTTTGTCACCAGGATCCCACACCACTGTGCCAACGTGCTTCTTGCCCTGGCACAAAATGGGCTGGGAGAGAGCAAGGATGGTGCTGGCAGCGCTCCCAGTGCCATGACTGCCCAGGGACTGCAGGGGCGAGATCTGCTGCTGGGCTGCCTATGCTTGCACTCCTCTGGGACTGGTTGGGTCCATGCCAAGCCCAGGTGCAGGGTTTAATCCACAAAGAATGGACGTCTGTCTGCTCCCAGAAGTGAAATCCTTGTGCTCTTTACTTCCCATCCTGGGGAGTGGGAATGTCTGGAGCAAACCATGCTGCCCTGCTCTGGGGAGCAAGCTTGGCACCCTTGTCCCCGTCACCAGGGCAGCTGGGGAGGTCCCCAGCAGCAGGAGAGCCTCACCTCTTCCCAAAGCCCCTTTGCTGCTGCGTCATCCCAGGAAGATTTGCCATCCCTTTGCCATTCATTTAGAGGGTGCAGAGAAGATCAGCTCAAGCAGGATGATGTTTTTCTTCTGGGTATCCCAGGAGCTGCCAAGATCCATTGGACACAGTAGATGTGCAGGTGCCAGGTCTCAACATCCTGAGGAGCTCTGAGCATTGCGTCCCCGCAGACACCAGGCAAGTGATGTTGGGATCCTTCTGGACAGCTTTGATGAGCACATAAACTGCAGGATCATGTTTTATAGAGGAAATCATGGCTCTTTATTAGCTCACTCTGAATCATCAGATAATGATTTTTGGGGCACACCACGTGGGTGTTTAATAAATTAGGCAGGCACCAAGGTGCAATTAGAGGAAGCATGTTGGGATGAGGGAGAGGTGGGACAAGTAACATTAATAATTGCTCTCCCCTGTCGACCCTTTCATCCAGGAATGGCAGAAGGTTTTGTAAACAGTAATTAATTGGGGCTCCCAACCTTTGCTGGAAGTTGCTCAGGGTAATTGTATCACCACAATTCCAACCTGGAACCTCAGGTGCAGAGAGGAGGTCAGGCTCACTGCTCTCTCTGGTGGCTTTTAGACAAGGTCAGTACTTTCAGCCTGCTCTGGTTTCTGGTCAGATAGAACCAAAATCTAGAGAAGAAGAGAGGCGGGAGACCTTCCTCCCTACCCATCCTCTGAGCTTTGCAGCCTGAGGGGATCCTCACTGGGGGAGAGATGGCTGTGCCACGGCTGGGCCTGGTGAAGGTCTCCAGGGTGAAGCCTGGTGGTGCACCACGACCCTGACCACCTCTGTTTGTTGGCCACAAAGACAGGATTTATTGGGAGAGCAGGGATGTGGTCACAAGATCCTGCCTCTCTTCTCTACCATCTATTCCCAGAAAGAGGAGGAGATAATTTGCATCCCCTGCTCCGGCTCGCCTGGGTTTGTCTCTCTGCAGAGCAAAGCAGAGGCTGTGAACTCAGCAGTGTTTGGCCTTGTTCCTGCAAGCAAGTAGGTTCATCTGCACCATCAAAGGGGCCTCACGTCTCAGCTCCTGGCTCCCTCACCCCAGCTCTGCGCTGCTCTGAGCCTACTCAGCATCAGCAGCTCTCACGTGGGCTCTGAACTTTTCTCAGCCAGGCTGTCTGTTGGGTGAACTTTGCTCTTCTGGTCATGAGACAGCAACCCCATGTTTGGTGTTCAGCATCTCAGAGCGTTTCAGGCCAAGTGTCTTCAACTGTGGCAGGAGCAAGGGTCATCTTCTGGAGTGCAATACTGAAGCTCTCTCAAGCCCATGCTCCTTCATAGGCAGAAGAAGAGCACTGCCATTGTCCAGTGGGATGGGACAATCCGGCAGGGATCTCTGCAGGGTGGCTGAAGCGACATTGCAGGAAGGACAGGGCATGTGGCCAGCCTATGTGACACCTGATGGGGTGGCAGCCAGACCATCTGTCCCTCCACTCGCAATTTCCTCAGCCAAACCATTTCACCTCTGAGCTGCAATGAAGACCTTAAGTCTTGGCTGAACTCTCCAGGTGCAGAGGAGGGTGGTCCGGCCCAGTATCCCCACATTTAGGAGCACCCACACTGGTGGTCACCTGGGCTCAGCTGTGTGAGAGCAGGTTCAGCTGCAGTAGCTCTCATCCTTGTATATGGAGTGGGAGACCTCTGGAAGAACCCCACTTGTCAGACCCCATAACTCCTGCCATCCCCAGACCCTGTGGACTGCAGGTTTCAAGCAAGCACACATCTGTTTCCCTCTCTAAGCTCCAAGCAGGCTCCTGCATGTCGCCAGCAGTGTCACCACGTCTCATCCCACTGGCAAGAACCACCTGGACCAGGAGGCAGAGCCCAGCTCAGCTCATGGGGCATGAAGGTACAGGTAACAAGCATGGCAGCATCAACCGCTGCCACATCCCTGTGGCTTGGAGAGTCTCCAGGGAGAGGTGGGGATGGTGCAGGCAGCAGGGCCTGGCAGCTGCCTGACTCAGCCACCTGTGTCTGCTGAGCAGGAGGAGGGTGGCAGGATGACTCAGGAGATGCCGTTGGCATGGGGGCAGGCAGGAAGCAGTGAGTAGGCAAAGCGGGGCAGGAGCTGCAAGCCCAGGTCAGAGGCAGACGGAAAGACCTGAAGATGAGACATTATTTGTAGTGGGGGTTTTCTCCCATCCTCCATCCTGTGGGACATGTGCTGCTCTCCCTTCCCTTTGCCCTCACTGCAAAGCCCTTTGTGAGGGAAAACATTAAAAGGTAAGGACAAGTCACCTCGACTTTTGGAAGATGATGGCCGGCCTGAGATGGCTCCGGTCGCAGCAGGGCAGCCCTGATCCCCCCGATCAACCATCCCATGAGCCAGCTGCCTTGGACATGGTGGGAGATCAGTTTTCTTGCCCTCTGGTCCTGGAGAGGCTCTGATAGCTGCGTGCCACCAGCCTTCCTGCTCTGCTGCCTGGATCTGCGAATCCCAGCACTGCCCATGGCTTTGGAACAGGGGTATCTGAAACCAGGTGGACCCAACACATCCCAGCCTGTCTCCTCCTGCTCCATAACCACACTGGCACAGTCTCCCTGTTTTCCTGCTGGAGCATCCCTGGGATTGAGATGATTCCCCCTTGGACCTGGATTTCTCAAGGGAACAAGAGCTCAAAGGGCTTCAAACCACCATGAAACTAGCAGGTGCTGACTCCTCCTGAACTTCCAAGCTGGGACTGGGTCACTGGGAAATACCACCACTGCTGGCCTTCAATGCATGTCAACATCTCCCTCCTTCCCTGGTCCTCCTGTCTCCTGACACCAGCCTAACCCCATCACTCATGCACCCCAATTCCCTGCTCCTTGGTTTAAAGGCCTAGGGAGGACAAGTCTCAACCCAAATCCCTTTGCCATCTCCCCTGCCTTGTCCTGCACATCAGCTCATCATTTTTCTCTTAAAGCCAGGATGAGGCCAGCTTGGAGCACAGCAGCAATCTCAGGCCAAGCTTGACCCTTGCACACATCAGCACCAGACCAGTGGCTTTGGCTGCTTTGCCCCAGGGCTGAGTTTGGATCCTCCAGTTCCTGCGTGTTGCCACACGCAGTCACACAGAGCTCCAGGAAGAACCATCATGACGGGCCTGGGACTGTGGGCTTGCAGCTGGGAAGCAGCTCAAACCTATTTTTGTCCCCTATGGTTTTCCCTACAGCCCCCGTAGGGACCCTGGGATTGATGGTGCTGCCATAGGAATCATAGGAAGGGTCGCCTCACTCCCAGGGAGTGCTGGACAAGCCTAAAAGCAACTTCAGCAGAATCTGATCCCCAAACATTGCTTAACACCGAAGGAACATGGAAAAACCCAAAAGCTTGATCCCAATGCCTTTGCTTGGGCAGAACTCCTGGCAGGACTGGGATTGCCTGTCTGAGCAGGACAGTAGGATCCGTCCTTGGCAGGACAGCCTGAGGAGCAGCCTGCCCTGTCCCCACGGCGCACCCACCTCACCTTCTGAGCCTGGCAGATCATCTTCCGCACCACCTCCTTGATGTGTGCCTGCCCCTCGATGGGTGGCTGCATGTAGACAGTGGCACGGGTGACCCCGCGGTAGGCGATGGTCTCAGGCCAGCCCAGGTCCAGCTGGGGGATGGAGCGGTCAGACCTCTGAGGCCAGTACTCCAGGGAGGGGGCCAGGTCCTGCTCGTCCCCTTGGCTGTTGTGGTCACCATCGCTCTCCCCCGCGCTGCTGCCGTGACGTGGGATGTACTCAGAGCCGGGGTCATACGTCTCTAATGTGTCCAGGATCTTCTTTAGCTCCAGCTCAGAGAGGAAGTCCCTGATGTTCTCCTTCTTCAGGACCTCATAGAAAGCGTCAGGGCCGCGGGAGGCCAGTGCCTCCAGGGCCAGGCGTTGCTCCTCGCTGTAGAAGAACTCAGGCTTGGACTCGCTGGACCTCCAGTTGACGTGGCTGTCGTCCAGGCACTGCACCTGGGAGAAGGCCATGGTGACCACGCACACTGCTACCCTCTCCGAAGGGAGCTCTGTATGCCCAGCAAGAGCTGGATACGGACAACAAATAAGGAATTAATTATTCCCCAGTCTTTAAATTCACAACTCGCTTCACCCTCCCTGGCTCAACGTGCAGTTGGAGAAAAGCGCCGCTCCCTTCTCTGCTGGTTCCTGCCACGCCGGAGCTCTTCTCTGCCAGGGAGAAGGATTTGGTTCCTTCCTTGCTCCTGGCTTTGCTCCGGGCAAGGAAAACTTGGAGCTTCCCACGGCCAGGGCAGCAACAGCCCCGGGCACACGTGCACCACCAGACAGGTCCTCTACATTTGGGTCCACGCTCTTCTCATCCTCTGCTCTTTCAAGTCAACGATAATACCAGATAACTTAAAAAGTGGAAAATGAAAGAACAACAACAAAAAAAAAGCTTAATGAAGGAGAGAGAAAAGCAGGATTTCTCAGCCCAAATGCTGTCCCTGGTTATCACCCCTGAGAGCTGGGTCAGCCGGAGGGTTTCTGGGCAGTGAAGGTGTCCGTTGGCCTCTTGCACATCTCCCTGGCTGCCAGGTCGATGATCTGGGGCTGCTGCCAGCGCAGCGCCAGACAGGTAACAGCAAGAAGTGAAAAGAGGAAAAGCAAAAGAGTGATTCATGGCTCCGCCCTGCCCCACCTGCAGTCACATGTTGCCTTCACACATCCCGCCCTGCCGCACATTAACTCTTTCGGCTGATGAGTCCTCACACCTCTGGGCCCAGAGACCCCTGGGACTGGGAGGTGGGTGGGCAGCTGGGGAGGGGTTTGGGTGTTGGGCTGAAAAAAAATGAAAGTCTCTTCCCTGAAATCGGCCCCCCCTCCTGGAGTGCCAGCTGGTAAGTCAGTATTTTCCAGGAAAGCAGCTCTGCATCATGGTTAACCCTTCTTGCGCCAAGCATGCGGACCCCCGAGGTGGGTCACGGGGAGCAGCACCGGGTTGGAGATGCTATAATGGTTCAAAGCTGCACCAAGAGGCTTAGACTGGACATGAGTAAGCATTTCTTTACCAAGCAGGTGGTCAGACCTTGGAACAGGCTGGAGGTGAAATCAGAGAGGTGGTTGATGCTCCAAGCCTGGCAGTGTTGAAGAGGCATTTGGACAATGCCCTTAATACTATGCTTTAACGTTTGGTCAGGCAGCTGGACCAGCTGATCTTTGTGAGTCCCTTCCAACTGATAACCTCTCCCTCTCCCCTCCCACGAGGTTTGCAGCAGGGACACGCTCACAGCACTTGACTTTGCATTGGCAGATTGTGTTGATAACTGGGAGAATGGGTAAAATCCCCACCCTAGGTCAATCAGTTGGTCCTCACAAGCCATAAACAAGGAGTTTTCTACTTGGAAACTCAGATGAAGGTGAATTTCCAGAATCCGGGTCAGATTCTTACACTGATGGAAAAAAGAAAAAGAAAAAGGAAAGTGCCAGGGGCTGCGTCTGCTCCTTGGAGCTGGAGCAGCTCAGCTGGATCTGCAGCCGTGGAAATGAGAGCCCTGCTTGTGTCAGGCTCCCAGGGTGAAGCCGCCCGTCTGCCCGGGCACTTGGCCATCAAAGGGCTCCTCTCTGCACACATGGTGGCCTTCATGGCACAGCGAAGGAGGGAGGAAAAATGAGTCAGGAATGTGCAGAAAAGGGAGAAACTTTTTTTCTCCAAACTGGGCTGTGAGAGGTTGAGCTGGAGGTGTCTCTGCCCATGCAGGTGGGTTGGAACTAGGTGATCTTTAAGGTCGCTTCCAACCCAAACTATTCTGTGATTCTATGATAAAACTCAGCTTGATGTTATAGTCATGGGCTGCTGAGGGGAGCTGGTGGCTTTTTTCCTCTTGCATTGGAGTAAAAGGGTTTATACAAGTGCTTGGCAAAGCCTGGTAAAACTAACCCCCCTGCCTGTCCCCTGCTGTGAAATTGTGCACAGGTTTGTGCCCAGCTCTGCTCTGTTGTGTGTAGGAGGGGACAACGAGGACAGGAGATGCAACAGTCTTGAGTTGAGATCAGGACATGAAGAGGAGGGAAGCATTTGATTCCCACCAAATATTGGTTCAGGAGGTGTTTTGGATGGAGCTGAAGACTCTATGGAAAGGCCGTGCCAATCCCATGGGGATTTCTCAGCGGTGGGCTGTGACCTCCATGCTGTGACCTGTGTGGCAAGGGGTGCAGTGGAGACCAAGGGTGCTGGAGGCAAAACTGGGTATTTTAGATGCAATCCCAGCCTCGCTGAGCAAGCAGTGGTGGCCCCCCTTCACTGTTGGAGTTGCATCTGGGACAACAAAGGTGACAGAGCCAAGCACCCAGCTCGGCTGGTGCTGTGGGACCTCATCCCTGCCTGTTGTGTGCCCCCCCCTTGTGTGTCCCAGTGCTGGTAGATTGGGAGATACCCCAACTTGGGGCTGATGCATGGAGTGTGGGTGTACACGGCGTGGCTGGAGCGTGCTGCGGTTTTACCCACCTCAGCTGCTGCCAACTGTCCCTGGCTCTGTTTTTATTGTGCAAGGACATTTACGATCTCTTTCACGGGGTGTGTGCACTTGTGATTTATTACATGGCAGTGTAAACATGGCATCCCAGCTGTTGTGTGGTGTGCTGGCTCCTACGGCTGTGTTGGAGTGGGGGATTGGGACTGGAGAGTCCTACGTGGGGCTGAGATGCCTGGATCCCCCGTCCCCAGGAATCTCGGCCCCACGTGGTAAATTCTGCATCAGGCTTGCAGGCACCCCCAGCACAGGAAAAGATCCAGCAGCTCCTTTGTAATCCCCCTGGGATTACAGTTCACTGTGGCTGAGCAGGTTGGTTCCCACCATGACAGGTGTCCCTGCTTGGCCACCTTGGGTTGACCTAGCTGGACAGGCAGTGCCCAGCACTGGAGCTGACTCCTCCCAGCTGCAGATGGAAGCATCAATTACAACCTCCCAATTAATTTTCCATCTCAAGCAGAGGGCCTAATGCCAAAGCAAGGCAGCGGGGTATGATGCTGGGCATTGATGGGGGCTCTGACTGCCCCACCAGGCTTGGTTCCCACTTCCTGCATGTTCCTGGGTCCCACTGAGAAGTTTGGTGGAAGAGCCAAGCCCTCAGAGGGATGTTTTGCCTGGGCTGTAACACCCAGACACTGCTTTGCCTTCTGGATCATCTTCCACCCACCAGCCGCCAGCCATTTGCATGGAGCCGCACACAATGTGGTGTTTTAGAGAGGGGGAAACTGAGGCACGGAGAGGTGACAGCAGCTTTACTCACAGCTGCTGGAGGACAGTCACCAGACCCTTGGCACTGAGTTGAAGCCTGGAGAAAGCTGGCCTGGGCTGGGCTTTTTTAGCGTCCTTGGGATGTGCTGAGTGTTGCCTGTGGTCTGCTGCCTGCACCCTGCCTGGTCCTCCCATCACAGCCCTATTGCACCCCATTGCACCCCAGGCTCCTTTCTGGAAAGCCCCAAGGTGTTACCAGCTGGTGTTTGTCTTCCCCAGCCCCTGCTGCTGCGGGGCCTGGGGGCTGCACCCCAATTTGGTGAGGGTCACCATGCAGGAGGACCAGGATGATGCTTCTGGTCGTGTGCAGGGATCACCCGTGCTCCTCAGCAGGATGGATGCACACTGGAGAACTCGGCAGCCCATCCATATTTATGCCTGCCATAATTTCCATCCATTTCAATATTTAATGAGCCTAACAATTGAAAAAAAAAAAAGGGGGGTTCAGCACTGGTTGAGACATAGAAGTAACTGGGTGTGGATGGTCCTGGCGAGCTGCTGGGTGCTGCCCATGCCGAGGTAATTGCCGCAACGGTGCATGAACCTGCCTGGCCCCGTGTGCTGGGATGGGCAGTGCCTGCCCGTGGGGATCAGCCGCTTCCGGCTGTAGCTCCAGGTCCTGGCGGGGCCCATCCCGGCTGTGGAGGTCCCCCTCAGGGTGGCTGTTGCTGGCTTTCATGTGGGGAGGGCTCGGCGGGGGTAGATCTGACTGTAGCTGGGCCGGGTGCGAGGCAGCGGGAGGTGAGGGCGATGCTGCTGGATCCTGCCTGTTGCGAGGAAATGGCAGGGAATGAGGCTGGGGGGAGGCAGAGGTGGATCTCCATGTGGGATGTGCTCCCTGCTCCTCCTCCTGGTCCCCTGCCAAGGTCTGGGCACCGTGACTGTAGCGTGGGACCAATATCCAGGCCGATGGGAGGGGGTGTTGGAGGGGGAAAGCAGGTGCTGGTTTGGCCTCTAAGGGACCCATGAGGGGTCCTGCCGTGTCACCTGCCTTTGTCCCCCAGATGCCGTGGCCTGTGTGGACCCCAAGGAGTGTGCCCGTGTGTGTGGGGCTGCAGTGGGCTGCTCCAACATTGCCTACCCTAAGCTGGTGGTCGAGCTCATGCCCAGTGGTAAGTAGGTGGGAGAAGGTGCCTCTATCTCAGCTGAGAGTTGCTGCGCCCTGGATTTCCCACCCCATCCCACCACCCCCAGCTCAGCCACTTCCTGATGATCCCTTGCTTCTCCAGGGCTACGGGGTCTGATGATCGCAGTGATGATGGCTGCTCTCATGTCATCCCTGACCTCCATATTCAACAGCAGCAGCACCCTCTTCACCATGGACATCTGGAGGAAGCTGAGGCCAGGGGCTGGCGAGCAGGAGCTGCTCTTGGTGGGCAGGTGAGGACTGTGGGTTTTGGGGAGACCGGCGGGGCAGGTCTGGCTCTCTGTGATCTGCCTTTGGTACCTGGGAGCGTTCAAAGTGCCTAGGCTCAGCCCGGTTTATGAAAGGAAAACAAGCCCTTGGATTATTTTATGTATGGAGCTGCTGGAAAAGCAGACGGGGCGTTCGGAGGGGCAGGGCCATGCCTGCTGCAAAGTGTTTCCCTCGTTCTCTGGGGGAAGCGGATGGCTGGTCCCCATCGGGGTGACAACCAATGTGCACGGAGGGGTCTTTGCTGGGAAGCGCTGCCCGCACATGCTCCGGCTGCTCCCCGGGGAACGGCCGGTGCCGGCGGGGATCCCGGGACCCGCCCGCGGTGCCGCGCTTGGGGCGGTGCAGTCAGCGCTGGGGAATGCCCGGCGCGGTGCGGGGAGTGTCCTCGGCGCGGGACAGACAATAACAAGGGGAGAATCTGGGTCAGGGCTGCCAGGAGGGTTGGCTGGTCCGGCGGCTCCGGGAGCAGCCATTTTTTTGCATTCCCCATCTCCGGAGGGTGGGAAGGGGACGGGCAGCTATCCCGGGGAACGCGATCCCGCACGGATTCCCCAGGGGAACCAGGGGGCTTGTCTGGAGCCTGGCCTCGCCTCTTCGTGTCTCTGCCTTCAGTGCCGGTGTGATAACGCCGGGGAGCTTTCCCGAGGGTGGTTAATGAGCGTTTGCGAAGGGCTTTGCCCGCCCGGGGGGGTGAGTCAGTGCTGCCTTCGATCCCGGGAGGTTCGCTGGGGCACCGGGCGGTTTGTGGGAGCAGGGCGCTGCCCGCCGCACGGCCCCGAGGGGGGGTGGTAAAGCATCCACGTTCTGCAGAGAGGAAAAAAACCAACCCCAAACTGGTTAAGCTGCAAGTTTGAAGTTTTCCTTTCTGCCAGCACGGAAACGTGCGGCTAGGGGTTGCTTCTGAGCAGCCGTCGGGGGGTTCCAGCCAGTTCCCCCGGTGCCCCTTCCTGCTCAGCGCTGGGAAGGAAGGGATTTGCCCGTGGGACCAAAGGCAGCTGCCAGTTCCTGGACCTGGGGGTTTGAGCTCCGTGTGGCCCAGCTGGAAATACCGGCTGGTGTTTGATGCATGGTCCGTGCAGGGTGGCGAGGACATCAAATCCTCCCCAGATTCCCCCCCCTCCGAGCCCCCCGCGTCTCTGCCTTCCATCCCTGCCTGGATCCCGACCTGTGGAGGGGCCAGAGCCGCCCAGTACCCCCAGCTCACCTCCACACCCAGACACTCCTCCATTTTCCCCATGACCTTTTAGCATCACCTGTGGCTTAAGGACGTACTGAACGCAGGGTTTTCTCCTACCCCTTGGGTCAGGGTATGCATTTCATGGTCGAGCTTCTTCCTTTTTCCAGCACACCGGCCAGGCAGGGGGGGGACTTCATCTAGATGCTTTAATTGTTTTCTTTTATTTATTTATTTTATGTTTTTCTACTGCTACTTTTTGAGATGAACAGATGGATATGTAGGCAATTCTGTGAAGCTGAAAACAAGCTGGGCTGGGCTACAAATAGAGCAGATTTTGGGACATGTCCTGCCCAGCCTGCCTGCTCTGATTGGACCCACAACTCTGGGGTCTGGACAATGCCTCGAAGGAAGGTGATTTGGTGGAGGATGAGGATGAGGCTGGGGTGGTGGTGGGGGACAGATGCACCCCTCCATCACAGCCTGTCTGAGGAGGAGCTGAGCACAGGGCAGCTCAGCCCACATCCCTGGCTCTCAGCTGGGTGCTTTGGCTGGACACAGGGGTGCTGAGAATGTCACCCAAATCTGACCAGAGCACCCAGCCCCTGCAGTGGGGACTATTCAGAGCAAAAGTGCTCATTGCCTGATGTTTCCCCATGTGGGGGTCCAACTGAGCCACCCCAAGGCTAGGCAAGGGTCTGGAAGCTCTTGCCTACCCAGGATGGAGCCAGCACCAGCATAATGAGCATCTTGGTGGCCCTGGAGATGTCACCCAGTGATGAGCATCCTCCCACTGACCCCCTGTCCATCTCTTCTGTGCTGGGACCCAACCCTGACCCTGGTGATGCTGTGGGTGCGAGGAGGTGTGGGTGGGATGGGAGCATCACCCTGCACTCCATCACTGCCACTCACAGGGTGGTCACAGTGGTGCTGGTGGCCCTCAGCGTGGTCTGGATCCCCATCCTGCAGAGCTCCAGTGGTGGCCAGCTCTATGTCTACATCCAGGCTGTTACCAGTTACCTGGCTCCTCCTGTCACTGCTGTCTTCATGCTGGCTGTCTTCTGGCCTCGAGCTACCGAGCAGGTACACTCCTGGGGTGGCCCTGGGGACAGCCTCAGGACATGGGGTGATGCCAACTGAGCCTGGTTGATGCTTTCCCAGGGAGCTGGTGGGTGGCTGGTGTGAAGAGGAGGAGGAGGCAGGTGCCAACAAGCGTGGCATGGCTGACAGGGCTGGCAGGGGACATCCCCTGTGGAGAGGGTGCAGGTTTGGGCAGGGCTCAGCCAGCTGGGATGCAGGGTCCTGTCCCAGCAGCCAGTGGCTGCTTGATCCTCTCCCAGGGCTGGATGGAGGCAACAGCTCCTCGGGGGGTTTTCCCCCCAGTGAGGTGACTGTCCCCCTCTGGCCACCTTACTCTTGTACCTTTGCTTTGCAGGGAGCTTTCTGGGGCCTGATGCTGGGGCTGATGCTGGGGCTGGCCAGGATGGGGCTGGAGCTGATGCACCCCCCACCCCACTGCGGGGTCCCTGACCAACAGTCCTGGCTGCTTGCTGACATCCACTATCTGCACTTTGCTGTGCTGCTCTGCGCTGCCACAGGTGCCATCGTGGTGGGGGGCAGCCTGCTGACCCCACCACCCCCTCCAGCCCGGGTGAGCAGGGCACCCCAGGCCCCCCACTCTGGCCCCCATGGCTGTGTCCACCCACTGGACATCCTTGGCCAGAGACATTGGTGTCACCCAAGTGCACCCTGAGCTTGGCCGAGGGGTCCCCATAGTGGGGGCATCTGGCCCAGGGAGGATTTCTCACCAGATCTTGCCCTGTTTTCCAGCTAAAGGATCTCACCTGGTGGACCCTCTCGCGGGAGCACCCCCAAACCTCTGTGGATGGCACATCCCAGGGACTCCCCGATGGTGAGTGTGTCCTTGGGGGTGTCTGACAGGGGAGGCACCTCCATTGCCCCTACTCCCCACCTATAATGGGCAGCAGGGCAGCATGGATTCCCCATACCTCAGTTTCCCCAGGGCCATGTCACCTGTGGGGGGTCTCTGCAGCCCCGTGTCCCCCACACTTGCTATCTTTCTGTGCCAGGTTCCTGCTCAGATGCCTCTGGCACCCAGGAGCTGTCAAAGGCCAAGGGACCTGCAGCCATGGCCCTCAGGGACACCACAGAGCCTCCCTTCTGGGCCCGCGTCTGTGGCATCAACGCCCTTGTCCTGATGTGTGTCAATATTTTCTGCTATGCTTATTTTGCCTAGCAGCCTGCCAGCCCCTGGGGTGGGGGGGAAGGGACTGGGAAGTAGGGGGAAATGGGGATTGGGGTAGCAGTTTTTATTTTTCACATTTAGGACATGGGATGGTTAAATCCACTGGTACAATGAGCTGGGCATTCTTAGCTCTGTGGACCCTAAGTGAATCTTGGGGGGCTGTGAGGTGTGGGGGGCATCTGTGAGGGCAGCAAGCCCCCAGGAGGGGTCTGGGGTGAGGTATTGGGGTGGGGGAATAGGGGCTGCAGGGGAAGTAAAACCATGGTGAAGCAGCAGGCGCACACGTGGCTCCCACGGTGGTGGAAAAGAAGTGGCCACGCTCCAGGGTGTCACCCAAACGCATTTTACTAGCTCTGAATAAAAATAATACTTTAAAAGGCCACAATTTGCAGCTGTGAAGAGCACCTGGAGGAGTGAATCCCCCTGGACCAACCTTCTTCAGCACCCCAAGGCCCAGCATCCCTCCATGTCATTATGCAGCTGCATCCCAACTGCCTGCAGCCCTCCCTGGAGCTGGGAATTCACTGACAGGGTCTGGAGAGGAGCAAAGGTTTGGGGCACACGTGCTCTTTCCTGCTGTTGCTGCCACCTTGCAGGGTTGTGGCTCTGGAAAAGTTTTCATGGCCCTGGTTCAATGCTCTGTGCTCCCTCCCCAGGAGCACCAGCCCGCAGCGAGAGGTAGTGCCTGGGCTGGGGGTCTCCTGGGTCAGGGGAGCAGGGAGATCCATGGATGACGTTTTGGGGTCCCGGAGCCAGACAGCCCTGGATGGGGATCACCCCCAACCTGGTCTCTAGCTCCACACGTCACTGGGACCTCGTGCATCAGCAGCCTGGCGTGGAGACAGGCACCATCACTGGGGATGAAGGGACATGCACTATCCGTGGGGATGAAGGGACATGAAGTCCACGTGCAGGCACAAAGCAGCTCTGGTGAGTGGGGGGCAGCAGGGCTGGGGTCCTCCCCACTTGCCTGTGGCACTGGCAGCAGCAGCTCACTTGCGGATGGGGTGGACGTAGTTGCGGGGGAAGAGGCCAACGCGCCCGTAGATCTTCCCCTGCCACCAGTTGGGATCGGGACAGTCCAGGACCTCGATGATGTCCCCACGGAGGAAGGGCAGTAGGGAGCCCTCTTGGGCTGAGAAGTTGAACTGGGCTTGCACAAATTTGGGTCTTGTCACCTGGAGGAAAGTCAAGGGCAAGGGTTGGTGGGGGGAGAGGTGCTGGGCTGCACTGCGTGTCCCCATGGCCTCATCCCCTAATGGTACCTCCTGGGTCTGGTCCTCATCCCGGAGGAAGATCTGCTCCTTTTTGGCAATAGTGGTTGTCCTGTAGAAATCCACCAGCTCGTTGAGGGAGTTGAACTTTTCCTCCCAGAGGAAATATTTGCCATTCCTCTCCCTGAGCACCTTGAAGTGCTGGACTTGCTGCCCATAGCTGCAGATGGAGGATGAACATTATCCCAGCCCTTGGATGCTGGCAGCACCCAGATCCCCTTCCAGCAAACCCCAGGGGATGGGCTGGGTCTCTGGAGGGGCTGTGCCAAGTGCTGTGCCCACGGATCCCACTACACCCATTCTCCCATGGCCAGGGGTGATGGTGACACTGGTGTCACTCCTGGCCCCACTGGCAGGGCAGTGGGTGAGGGTCCCCAGCATGCTAGTGACACGAACCTGCAGCTGAGACCTGCCACAGCTCATGTCACACATAGGTGAAGCTTGCTGCCCACAGCCCTGGCACAGTGGGATGCTCATAGGCTCAGGACTGGCTAAGCACTGGCCACATGCAAGGCAGGTGGCTTTGTCCAGGGAGCAAGAAGGGGCCACACCTGAGGAGTGTGATGAGAGCTGCAGGTCTCAGCTCAGCACATAGTGGGAGGTGACTGCAAAGTCTGGGGCTCCCAAATCCCCAGCACCCCTGGGGACCCACAAGCAGCAGGAGGACGGGGCAGGCTGGGATTTTGTGGTGCTGGCACCCCCTTGGTGTGTACCTGGGGGTGGCAGGTTGGGGTGCCCCCCTTGGGGCTGGTGTGGGGCCACTGTGGGGACCTGCTGCTGCCAGGGCCCTGGGGCAGGGGCAGTGACCAGGCCATGCTGGTGACGCACAGCAGAACACGGCTCCCTTTCATTACAGGTAAGAACTTCCTTAAATGCTTAATTGGAGATTAGCAGCGTGAGAAAGTGCTTGGCTGGCCTGGGGCTGGCTCTGCTACCCCAGCCCCGGGCAGGGAAGGGGCAGTGATGGGGTGAGAGACCCGGAGGGCCAGCTCTGCCCCTTGGCACACTGCCTTCCTGCAGCCCTGGCTAATGGTGCCAAAGCCATCAGCCCACGGCACTGGGATGCTGTGTCCCTTCATCCCTGGGGATGCTCTGGGCAGCTTGTTCCTCCAGGCCACATCCCCCAGGCTGTGCTTGCAGCTTAGCCCCAGCCCCAGGGCTGTACTTATGGGCACCCCAGGCAGGGTGCAGGCAGGGAGCAGGAAGCACGTGGAGTGTGAGGCTGCAGAGGGGAGGAAGGAGATGAAGGCCCTGTGAGAGGCTGGGAGGGGGCCATGGCTCTGCAGCCCCTTGGAGACAGCCAGGACAGGGTGGGGTGCTTGCAGCTTCCCCAGCACCATAGCAGGGAGCATGCACAAGGATAGCCTGATGCCCTTGGTCTCCAAAGCCCTGGGGACCCCTGCCCATCCTGCTGTGTGTCTGTCAGCATCCCATGGCCATTTACTTGACGGAGATGGAGAACTCCCCCTGGGGTGCTCTCGCTGTCGCGGATCAGGAAGGCTCCCAGGTGCTTGCGCTGGAGGAGCCGCTCCTCTGCTAGTTGCCGGGAGATCCTGCCCACGTACCACCTGAGAGGGACACCGGGATCAGCCACCAGAACCCCTTGACACATGGGGACACCCCAGTGCTGCATCCCTAGCCCGTGGGATGAAGGCACTGAGAATCCCAGTGCTGATGGGACTGGAGTCCCCGTTGGGCTTTCCAAGGGGCTGGGACATTCCTGGAGCAGTTTCTTCCTCCCCTTTCCCCCTCCACAGTGCTGCCACAGAGGGGGTGGCCCCACAGGGTGCTGCAGGTGCAGACATGTCCCCGTGTGCTGCCTTCTCCACGCAGGGTTTGTGCAGCATTGCTCACAGCTGTGACCGCATCCTGTCACCCAGCTCGCCACATCACGTGTCTCTTCCCCCACTTTGCTGCCTGTCCCCCCACTCCCCCCCTGTGTCCCATGGTTCCCCATGCATGGGGCACTATGGGGAGGGGGTCTGCAGAGCAGAAACCCCTCTGTGCTGGGGTGAAACCTGCCTGCACCACCAGCAGCTGCCAAAACAAGGTGTACGAGCAGAGTCCCTGTCTCCTGTCCCTGCCAAGGCTGAGCCTGTGTGTTTGGGAACCCCAGGCCATGGAGACCCTCTGCTGCCTGTTCAAATTGCTACAGACATTAGCATGGAGCATCTCCCAGTGTCAGCTCTCCAGGTGCTGTATGGAAGACACTGTGTCTCACCTGTCCCAGCTTTCCAACCAAAGCTGGAGAGGCAGCGGGATCTGCCCCGGGCTGCCCAAGCCCACACGTTCCTGCTCCCCAGCCACAGCCCCGAGCAGGTTTTGCTATGGCATTTAAATATGATTTATCAGGGGATAATGATACCTAAAACACAGGTTGGATGGATTATGCTGGGCTTTAATAACACTGTAATAGGATTGTGTCTAATGCAGTTGTAATCCCATAACACTTTGTTGTTCCCCAATTATCATTTATTTAGTGGGCAGCCCGGTTCAGGGGTTGGATTTCTGTGTGTTGGGGGTACGTGGACACCCTGCTGCTGCACGTCCCCTCTGGCTGTGGTGGCAATGGCAGAGTGACCAGGCAGGCAGACCCCATTGCTACCCCATTGCTCCGTGACTCGGTTCCCCATGTCTGGGGCTACCCTGGCTCATGGCAGACCTTTGGGCATCAGGATGGTTGGGGTTGCTGCATGGGTGATGGGAGAGGGTGCCCTGGTGCTGGTGGGTGCTACCAGAGTGGGGTTTGAGCCCCCCCTCCCCCATGTGGTGGGATGGTACTTACGGGTGTGGCTTGACCCTGATGTAGTTTTTGGGGATGAAGCCCTCGCAGCCATACAGCTCAGCCTTGTACCAGTTCTGGTCATCTTCCATGTTGAGGATCTAAGGTGAAAAGGAGCAGGGAGGTGTCAGCTTGGCCACCATCCCCCTGGGAGAGTGGCCAAGTGGGACCGCCTCCTGCTGCTTTAGACCCTATATGCCCCACTGAAATGTGAGGAAAAGGAGGCTCTGACAAAAGTGACATGGTCTGGGGGTCTTTGGGGACACAGAGCTAGCTGCTGCCCCCAGCCCTCCTCGGCTCATGGTCGCTCTGGTTCACCATGGGTGCTGGCAGCTGGGGGGTGTTGCCCCCAAACCCCATCCAGGAAAGGGGGAAAAAAAATCTGTCCCCAGAGGAGCTGGGGTGGCAGCCAGGGCCCCGTGTCCCCCTGGGGTGGTGGCAGCTGGGTGTCCCCTGGGAGGAAGCACCCTGGTGTGAGCAGGGGTGCTGACACCTGCTTCTGTGTGACACCATTTTCCAGCCTCCCACGCAGGGGCCGGGGGCTGGCGCAGCTGTACAAACAGGATCTGAAACCCCAGGGCACGGCGCTGGGGAAAACACACCGGGGAGGCAGGGACGGGCACGGTGGGTTTGGGGGCCCTGGGTTACAGCCAGGCCGTGCCCTCACCCTGCTGCACCTGTGGAGGGTTGCTGAGTGCCAGGGGTCTTGGAGGAGCTGCTGGCATCTTAACATCAGCCCTGCAGAGAAGGGCGAGGGGCCAGGCAGAGTGGCAGGGTGTCCTCGCCCCCACTGCAGGGTCGAAGTCCCCTGGGGATTTTTTGAGGCCCTGCCCTCTCCCCAGTGCCTCTGTGGGGCATGAAAAACATGTGCCAGCCCTGGGCGGTATGGCTGGAGCCACCGATGGCCAGGGAGGCCATGTGCCACATCCCATCTGGGTCCTCTGTGGTGGCATGGACAAAGGGTACCCACCACTTTTGGGGATGCTGCTCCACACCCCCAAAACCTCAGGGATGGCACCTTATGCCCCCCGGAAAGCCCCAAAGAGACAGCAACACCAGTTGCAACCAAAGCATTGGCATTGCCCCTTGCCATGTGCCCACTGTGTCCCCCAAGGCAGCAGCATCTGACTCCCCACGGCTGGTGACCCCCATGGCTGGTATCCCCCCCTGCGCTCCATACCTTCAGGACATCGCCTTTCTGAAAGGGCAGCTCGTCCTCCTCCGTCGCCTGGAAGCTGTACAGAGCCACTGACTCCATGACTGCTGGTTGTCACGGGTGGGCGGTGGTGATGAAGAGTCCTGGGGACTCTCTGTACGGGCAGTGTGGGGCGGCCTGGGGCTGCCCCCCCAGCGGCGTGGGGCCGTGGGGGTCCGGGGCGGCTCCCGGTGCAGCAGTGCCGGCGGCAGGAAGCCGTGTTGATGTCAGCGCTGCCGGGGCCAAACGGTGAGTGCCACGCAGGAGGTGTGGCGGGCACAGCTGCCCAGATGTGCTGGGAGGGAGGGGAGCTGTGCTCCAGGATGCCAGGGGCTCCATCTGGAAAAGGACCTAGACATCGCTTCTGTGGTGGGCCTTGGGCAGCCGTGCTCAGCAGCTGTCGGGTTTGGAAAGGAAGCTGGATAGTGATGGGCTGGACACAGAGGTTGAGGATGTGGATGAAGTGTGTCTGGAGAGCATGGACAGGGGGTCAGGAATGCTGATGGGGGAGTCTCTGATGTCTCCTAAGGGCTGAGCTGCCTCTTGGCCTTTGAAAGATGGCTCTGTGGGAAGAGTTGTTTCAGCAAAAAGAAATCCTGGTGGATGGGAATGGCAGAGGTGCAGGGAGGCAGGGTGGAGGCACACACCTGGTTTCTTTGGAAATCAGACTGAAACCCATGAGCCAGGTACCAGCTCTGAACAGTGAGGGCTCAGCATACTTGTTTCTGTCTCTCTGGGTTGTGGCTCTTTGGGGGTTGTTTTTTCTCAGCTTGCTTTTGTGGGGCTAGGAAAAAACCCCATTTTTTTAGAATAAAACAACTTCTTGCAGCTCTCGGGGGTGTCAGGCACTGAGTCCGCAGGGCTCGCACGCAGGGCATCATTCCCAATGGGAATGTCTCAGACACCCTGCAGCCTTCCTGCTGTGTGTGGACCAGGGCATGAAACACACAGAAAATCCACCAGATGCTGAATTTGCTTTGCTGCAAGGAATTAAACCAGGGACAGATGTGGCTCAGTCCCTGCCCATGGACTTGGGCATTTTCCAGCGAGGAGCAGGTCACCACTGCCATCTGCCCAGGGAGGGATGAGCCAAGGAGCTTGCAGGGCTCTGTGGGGACACCAGCTCGGGGATTCGCTTCTTCCAAACCTTAGCACTGCTTCCCAAGTGCAGCCAAAAAGCAAACGCCATCTAACACCCCACCCAGGCCACTTTCAGGGTCTTGGTGCCCGTGGGAAGCAGAGAGGGATGTGTAGGGTGGCCCGGAGTGTCCCCACACCTGGCACTGTCCTGGTCTCCAATGGTTATCTCCAGCATGGCTCTGGTCCAAGGGGAAGCAGAGATGCTGGGAATGCCAGGAAGTGCAGGCAGGCCGTGGGAAGAGGCTTGGTATGTGCATGCCTGTCCCCAGGGGACAGGACAGCAGTGGGAAGATGGCTCTGTGGGGTGAGCTTCCTTTGCCCCTCAGCAGCCTTGGCAAGGAGCAGAGCTGAACACTCCCTGGAGAAACCAGCCCCAGCGGAGCCCCTGCTCTAACCTTCTGATGGCCAAGGGTCTGATCCTGTCCCTGCATCCACCAGCACAAATCGGATGGTGCTAAGGCCACGTGCAGGGGGGCTGCTTGCAAAGGACACACAGTAAGGCCGTGGTGGGGGGGTGAGCTGGGAGCAAACGTGTTGGAGCACTGGGAGGGGGTTGGTGCGAGAGAAATCTGCAGCCCAGGGAGCAGGTTAGCAAAAGTGACAACCTGCTGTGCCTGGGTAGACACTGTGAGTAATTTTGGGGCCTGGCTTCCTTGGGCTCACAGCAGGGAGTCTTGGAGAGCACCTTGGGGTGTCCAGCCTGATCCCATGTATGGTGCCACACTGCCTGGTGTGCCCGGGAACAGGGCGCAGGCCAGTGGGGTCACTGAGGGGTCCCCAGGCCTCGGCACAGTGGCTGGGCTCAGGACCGGAGCAGGATTGGGTCCTGCCAGCAGATGGCAGCAGTATCCTGGGGGACAATGGGGACTGGGCCACATGCCACTCCTCTCATGATCTAAGGAAGCCCACAGCTCCTTTGGCATCCCGGTCCGGCCACCTCCAGCATCACATTCTGCTCCTTGTCCCCTTTTCCCTTGCCTGGCTCCTTCCTACTGCCCTGGCCGATTTCCCTGCCCAGGGGCCAGGTCTCTTCTGTTCGCCTGTGGCCCACTCGTGGCTTGCTGTCCCTGGCTTGAGTGCATATGGTCACTGCAGGGGTGACAGCAGCCCCTGCACCCAAGGAGCGAGCTGGGCTGGGCACCGGAGGAGTCTGCAGCCCCGTTTCTGGGTTGGGAGGCAAACGCTCCTGTGTTCAGCCAGTTTCTGGGTGCTCCATCCCAGCTCACAGCCACAAGGCAGAATGGGGTGCCCTGATCCCAGGAGCCCAGTGTGGTGCTTGGTATCTGGGTGGCATCATGCTGCCTCCAGGGAACCCCTCGAAGGGGCCATGAGCATCCTGGTGCTGCAAAACTAGAGATGCCCCTCACCTCCTGGTCTCCAGCTGTTTCATCCCCTGGGAAAACCCTTCTTCCTACCCCAAATCTGCCCCATCCCATGCTCACCAGAGCCCCCAGAAGAAGCCAAGGACTCCCATGGTGTCCGGCTGCCAGCCATGAGGCTGTTCTGCAGAGCCTTGCAAGGCTCAGCCCGGGCACCAACAGCTGACTAACAGCTGGCCTGAGACATCCAAAAAACAACAAAACAATTTTTTTTGTTCCCTTCTGCATCTTCCCTCTTGTGCCTTGTCAAGTAGCCGCATTTTGTACAGCATGTGCTGTACCAGAGCAGGGAAGGGCCTGTCCCTGCAGTGCCAGCAGGTGCTGAGCTGATGCCTGGTAGAGTGGGATCCTGGGGGGTCTGTAGCCCCACCCCTGGGCCCTGCATGTCTCCAGTGTTCAGGAGGACCCAGGAGGTGCCAGGTGGTTGCCATCCGTTGGGTGTCACAGCCCAGAGCAAGGTGCTGGGTGCTGTGCACTGTGAGCTCCTGCCCAGCTTGCAAGGAGATCCCAAGGGCCAAGGAGGTGCAGTGGCTCCTCTGAGGGTGCACAGCAGTGGGTGGGAGGGAGCCCACCCTGCCCTGGGTTTGACCACCAGCCCCTTCTGCCTTCTCCCTCTGCACAGGGGAGTTTTATGACCCTGGGGACAGGCAGAGGAGGGTGCAGCCAGCTCCGACATTTGCCTTTTCCCAGCAGAGAGCTGCATGTGGGATGCCGGGAGCTGCCTGGAACTCCAGCCGCCTCTAGAGTTGCCCAATCTGCCCAGCCCGTTCCATCAACATCCTGTGTTTACCTGGCTGCAAAATCCGCATGCAGGAGGGAGGAAGAGGAGGGAGGGGAGCCTCTTCCCCTTCCGCTGCGGGCCTGGGGAACTTTTTTATGGATGCGATCCCGGGCTCCCCAGCTCCTCTCTGTCTCATGCCCACTGCGGCTCCTCGCTGTGCCCATGTGCCCATGGCACCACTTGGGGGAGGATGGGAGAGGAGGGAGTGTCTCAATCCCAACACACCCCATGCTTCCCCTGCTGCAAAAGGAAACCCACAGCATGACACCACCCCGAGCGAGCCACAGAGGGGGCTGGCGGGACACTACGAGCAGTTTTCCAGAGATTAAACCCCACAGCCTGTTCGCCCCTGGCTCTGCCTGTCTCTGGCTGTGCCAAGCCCACCGTGGGCTGGCTGTGGTGGCCGCGGTGCTCTCCTCACACCCAGGCACACAGCCCCTGCTCCAGGTGTGGGGCAACTCCTCTGGCATCATTGGGAAGGCAGCCCTGGTGCTGTCAACTCAGCGCTGCCGGCTCTGCCTGTGGCCGGGGATGGAGCTGGAAAGACAAGGTGATGGGAAGGAAGAGAGGGGGAAGATCAGGTGAAGAAAGGAGGACAACAGGTGATCCATCTCACTGGCCACCAGCTGCCCTCCAGCAAGGCTGTGGAGACCAGAATAAATGCCCTGCACCAGCACAGTAAGCAGGGCCAGGGCAGGAATGCTGGCCCCAGGATTCTTGTTGGGAACCTGCTGCTCCCCCAGGTGCCAGCAGTGCCTGGGGCATGGGCTGCTGTGGGGATCCTCTGTCTGTCGAGGAAGTGAGTGCCCCACTGAGGCCCCACTTGGAGAGGAAGCCACATCCTGGGCTAGAAAATACCATGTCAGTGCCTGTAAACAGAATTTCAGAGTCAGCACTTTCCCCCTGGAGCAGAGGTCACTCCTGAGAATCAGACTGGTCCTCGTGTGTAACTCTACTTCTCCACAACGCTCAGCCCACACCGAAAAGCTTGGGTCACCGTTTACACCCTGGTGTAACTAAGTACACAGCCTGTCCTGTGCTGGGAGGATCAGACTCCTCTGAACCTCTCATTGTCCTGCAGGGCCCATAGGAAAACACTTACAGGAGGGGCAGCCAGAAGACCCAGAGCCAGTCGGCCACAATTTGCTCCAAGGAGCAGCAGCCCTGGGGGCACCAACACCCAACACCTCCCGCAGGGCCCCCGGGGGTCAGTTTTGGGCTGATGGGGGTGAGCAGGGCTGGTGCCTGGCTCTGGGGACAGGCACTGCCTCTGTTTTGGTTCAGGGACATGGCTGTGATGGAGACTCAGGTGACAATCATTTGCAGAGATGTTAACTGCTAATGAGTTAATTATCAGGGCTAGCAGCTGATGAAGGCTTTTTGTCTCCCTGGGGAGTATAAAAGGAAATGAGTGCCAGTAGCTGTGCTTTGCTTGATGGTGGTGGTGGGGAGTGCTTTCTGCTGTGGCTTGGAGATGTTACTAAGGTCCTGCTGTTCCATGGGTTGGGTCTCCTTGGCAGCCTGGGGCATCACAAGAGCAGAAGGTGGGTTGTCCCTCTGTTTGTGAGGTGTTCTTCTTCAGCTGGCTGTGGCTTCCCTGCATGGGACCTGGAGAGGACTGAGCTATGGAGGTCTATCTGGATCAGGTACTCATTGCCCCCCAGCTGGACACAGTTATTGTTGTGTGCTCTGTGGCTGTGGTCTGCTGGTCAGCGTGCTCTGCCCTGGGACCTTACCATGGTCACTGGTATATCTAGGGTTAACTCTGAGACTCGCTGGGTGCTATCATCCAGGTTAATGCAGGTTTTGCTTTAAGCTGTGTGAACAAGGTTTTCTACTGAATGCTGCTCTGGGAATGTCTGATGAAGGCTTCTGGTGTCAGAAGTTACTGTGGCATCTGGCTTCCAATCTTCTTCCTTGCTTTTGGGCTGCTTAACCCTATATGTGGGTTATGGGGAAGGTGAGGACTCAGTAACAACATTATCTGGGTAGACTGGTGCTGCAGCATATATGGGAGTGAGGAATTCTCTGCCATCTCTCGTGGGTCCTTGGGAGCCATCCCTGGACAGTCAGGGCTGGAAACTTACCATGCTGCATGGTGTGAGCAGAGCACAAAGGTGGAAAGGGTCACATCACTGCTTTGATTTGCATTGATGAGAAATCAGAAAGGTTCCTTTAACTGGAAGCTCCACAGGAATTGGCTAGGGAGGTGTGGGGCTTGGGTGTGGAGGCTATTTGCTGTTAGTGTTTGCCATGAGCAGGCAGGACAGGGCAACAGAAGTAACCAACCATGGCCAGGGGAGCCCTGCAGCTCCCAAAGGGTTTGTTTCAGGGGAACCATGAGTTGGTCATACCCAGATGCTGCCTGGTGCTTGAACAGATTCTGAGAAGCTCCCCCTCAACAACAGCATCTGTTATTTTTCTAGAACTTAAAAAGAAAAAACCCTACCAAGAAGCCTTGCCACACACGCGTGGGTGAGGGGACTGTGCTGTCACTGCTGTGACTCACTGGGGAGGCCTGTGATTTCCGAGAACAAAAATGATGCAGGGAGAAATTGCAGATGACGGCTTGTGACAGGGTGGCTGAACTCTCCACCAGAGAAGCAGTCCAATTTCAGTTCCTTCTTAGGGCTGGTTAGTTAACAAAGAAGTTATTAATAACCAATTAAGCCAGAGCTGATGTCACGCCTTCCTTTGGAAGTGTGGCAAGAAGGGCTGTGGTTCCTCCTTCAGAGCTGTACCTGCCTGGTGGTTTGGCTGGAGGAGCACGGGGGGATGATTCAGGCAGGTGCTTTGGCACTGCTGGGCTGCTCTGGGGGGACGTGCCAGGGTGACAGTTTCCAAGTAGGGATGTCAGGGACCACTGGTGAGAAGGTGACTTGGGATTCGGGCATGGGGTGCTTGGCTCACTCTGGCTGAGCTCAGGGCACCCAGGGGTGCTCAGAAGAGGAGCCCAGTGAGCAGGTTTGTGGCCAGTGCCAGGCTGGGTGGTGTGAGTTGGTGGGACGGTGGCCAGAGGGAGGAGGCTGACTCACCTGCTGCTTCCTCGGGCTGAGGATGTGCCTGTTGGTGCATCCCTGGTGGGGCTGGCAATGTGCCGGGCAGCGGGGAGGAGGCAGGCAGGCGGGCTGCTGGAGCGGGGCCCGCTGGGAGAATTCACGGAGCGCCGGATGTACTGTGAAACCTCAGAGAATCTGGGCTCTGTGCTCCTCCTGAAACCGCCTATTCAGGGGGGAGGTGGGGAAGACAAGAGGGAGGAAGCGGAGGGAAGATGGAGCACTGAAGCTTTCTCTGTCTGGCCAGCAGCGGATGCAGGTGCAGCTGCGGATTCCCTGGATGCTGCGGCTGCCCTGCACCACCCTTTCCTGCAGGGAAGGAGGAGATGCATTCAGGAGTGCCCCCCCGGGCTCCTAGAGCTCCCAGTTCTGCTTTCACTCTGATTTATTCCTGCTGCCACAGCGTCCAGTGCCTTTTCCCTATAGACATGGGCCTTGAGGTGGGTTCTCCGAAGTCTGATATAGGGTTGAGCTGTTCTTCATTACTACAACCCCTCTCTCCTCCCCAGCTGCCCATCTTCAGGAATAGTAGCTGTAAAAACTCTTCCCAGCCTGTCAACAGCTTGCTCTGAAATGAACAAGCAGCCTCTAAGGTTACAAGGGGGAATCCACGTGCATGGCCCTGTGTGTCCCTGCCCACACAGCACCACTGCATCTGCTCCCCTTCTTTAGAAACCCCACCTGAATAAAGCTGCTGCTGTGGCTTTGGTGGCACAGCACCCTTGTGCCATTTTCCTGAGCAGTGTTTTTGCCCGTGCAAGGCAAGAGGAAAGAGTGAGTGAAGATTTTTTTTTAGGAGGCCACAATAAAGCTGATGGCTTTCTTCCCTGGGGCAGTGTTGGATTGTGATTTCTGACACTCCAGCTGTGGAAATCCAGGGTAATTTCACAAAGCCTTTCCAGATATCTGTCTGTGTGAATGAGACCAGGATCTGGCCTGACTGTTTTAAAGAAACACTGCCCAGGGAATAGCTCCAAGGTGCATGCTCTGCTTTCTGCCTCTCCTAGCAAATGCTACACGCAGCTCTCCTACAAGGCAATTCTTCATTTTAAATGGAAAGTCAAGGCTTTCTTTAGAGACATTCCTGCAGTGCTGGAAACAACAACATTTGTTTTGATGAAAGAGTTAACGAGATCTCCAGGAAACCAGGGACCTGGGCCACCTCTCTGTGAAACTGATGGCACTGGGACAGTGTGGCTGGGCTCACCCTGCAGCCTGGCTCTGGCTGGGCTCCTGGGTTGAGTGATGCAAGGCACTAACTTCAGCACAGGTAATAAAAACCTTTCCCATCTAGGTGTGTGCATAGCACATGCATACAAATAGACGCACTTGAAATACCTAGAGAAGTATGTTTGTGTTTGGCTAAAATGCTTCTTTCAGCAAGCATCTGAAATGCAGATTTGTTGCCTTCCCTCCCTCCTCCCTTTCTGTTCTTTTTTTCTTAAAATCACAGAGTATCTTGGATTGGAAGGGATGTTTAAAATTCTTCCAGTCCAAACCCCTACAATAAGCAAGGACATCTCACCCTTGAACAGATTGCTCCATCAAGCAACAAGTCCCAACAGAGCCCCATCAAGCCTGACCTTGAATGTCTCCAGGGATGGGGCCTCCACCTCTCTAGGCAACCTGTTCCAGTGATCCACCACCCTCATATCGAAGAAGTTTTTCCTAATGTCCAACGTAAATCTCCCCTTCTCTAGCTTGAAACCTCTACCCCTTGTCCTATTGTTACATCTCCTAGTGAACAGCTCTTCTCCAGCCTTCTTACAGGGCCCTTTCAGGTATTGGAAGGCCACTACAAGGTCCCCCCAGGAGTCTTCTCTTCTTCAGGCTGAACAACCCCAATCCCCTCAGCCAGTCTTCATAAGAAAGGTGCTCCGGCCCTCCTCTTAGGCTGAAAGAGGAACTGGGTTTGGGTTTTGTTGGCTTTTGAGTTTTGCTGGGAGCTGTGGCTGGCTGACAGTCTTGGTCATTACAGGCTTTGCATCTTGCAAATACAGTCTGAGAGTCTTGGCAGCTCATGGAGCTACTGATTAGGTGGCAGCAGGATGTAATGGTGTGTTATGTCCACGTGTTGTCTTGTCATATTAATGTTACACAATGGTGTCCTGCTGTGTTGGAGAAGCATTTCAGGGTGCATCTTGATGAGTGGCCCTGTTGGCCCTCCCAGCTGCAGGGATTGGGATTTCAGCCTCTCTAGGGTCATCTGGGGGTAGGAGGCATCATGGGTCACCTAATTTCTTGCAAGGGCTTGGAGGAGCAAGTAGGGCAAGAGTTTGATCCTGGGCAAATGCCAGCTCCAAGTGGATCAGGCAGAGCAGAGGACAGCATGCAGGAGATGGGGCTGGCTGCTGCCCTTTGCATATAGTTCTGTGGGGCAAGAGGAGGCACTTTGAGATGGCTGGAGGAGCTTGGAACCTGTGTAACATCAGGGACAGTCAGGATTGAGTGCACAGGGCACAAAGGTCTGGAGTTTGGGAAACCCCCAAAACCAGCTGGGGAAATGGCTATAGCTCCTCTCCATCCCGGGCACCTGTATTTTCTCCCTCTGGAGGCCAAGGGATTAACTGAAGACCTGCAGTCCAAGTTGGTATCTGCTGGGCTGTCTTCCCCAGCTGGGATCAGCAGTGCAGCCTCCAGTCACTTGCAGCTGCACAGTTCCTGGCTCCCCAGAAAAGAGACATTTACTGGTTCAGCAGACAATTTTAGCATACATTTAAATCTACCTGTGTAGGGTGGGCTCTGAGCACTCCTGGGTGCTGAAGGCTCAAAAAGCTGCCAGATGCTTTAAACCAAAGGAGTCCAGTCCAGAATCCCAACACCAGTAATGGTCAATAGTGAATGCTGGAGGACAAGCATCGGAAACGGGTGAGCAGACACGTTTCCTTGTTAAGTCATCCTAGGACCCAGCAGTGTGGGGCTTGGACACTTCCTGAACTAGAGCTGTGTCTGTAAGATGTATTTTGAAATGACAGCTTCTCCAGTTTCCTGACTCCCCCAGGCTCTGATCTCAGAGCAAAACAGGAGGTCTTGCCAGGTCCAGAGGGAAAACACTCGAGTCTCATGTTTCTTTCTCATTATAACCAAGTGCAAGCTGGAAAAGCTGATGTAAACCCACCCCTCACAACATGCCTGTGATGAAGGATTGTTAGCAGAATAACAGAGCAAGATGCATGGGGGTTTGTGTGGAAGAGTTTGAATTTCTTTTGGGGGTCAAATTGGTGGCTTCAGGGGACAAAATCATCTGCACAGCACAGCCCTTCCTTTCCAAGTGGTTAAGATCCTGCTGAGTGTAAAGCACTTTTAAGCCTTGCTGTGCAGGTGTCACAAACTGATTTTCCGGCCCACTGGAGACAGATGTGGGGTTTTCAATACCTCAGGCAGCTCAGGCTTATTTGGCTTTCACCCTTAGTGACTGCGTCACTCAGGTTCCGTGTCTCACCAAAGGCCACTTTCAGTATTGCTAAAATCTGCTGTGGCTGCCCCATGGTTTGCACCCCACTGCTCTGAGTGACATGTAAGCCTGAAAGGGGGATTCTTGAGGGACAGAGGAAACCTACTGTCTGTAGCAACTCGATTTGCAGTTATTTTTGATGGAGGGTTGAGGCCATTGTGGTTTGTGCCCCAGAAGAAACTGGGCTGTGCACAGCTAGCTCCCAGCAGTGCTGGTGGTTGCCTTTCACCTTCTCTGATCACAGATGTTTGATTTCTAAAGATCAGAAGGGAACAGGTTCCTTTGACTTCCTTTGCAAGATCAGGCAGCAATCCTGTATTTCTCCATCTCATTTAGTCCATAAGAATGTGGAAGTTTGTAGGAGTATTAATTACAGCCAATTATAACCTGCTTGATGAGCCAAGATGCTCAAATGGCTACTGAAACCTGGTGTCGTTCAAGATGGGTATTTTTCTTCAACCAAGGAAGCCTTGTAGTTTTGAGTAGCTCACCGAGCAGTTGTCCAGCAGGACTGAACTGTGGAGCAGCTTGGTCAAATGTGTTAGAACTGAACATATTCCTGAGAAATTCTTGCCTGCAGTGCTGTGCAGTTTGTTTGCTTTGCAGAGTCCTGATGGCTTGTCATGAATCTCTTCCAGCCCAGAGGGTGATTTATTTCAATCTGCTTGTTGATTACACCACGGGACCACGTATTTACAGTTCTGCACTGTTTTTTTTAGGGTGGTTTTATTTGTATTATGAAGCCCTGTTGACGATGAGATGCTCTTTGTGATGGGGGCAGCAGCGACAAGCTTGGAGTCACGACTGTGAATGCAGATATGAAAGTTACAAGTGGATTTGTGAGCCTGGGAATGGAGGAAGTCACTTGCAGAAGTGGGAATTAGAAACCTAGAAATTGGGCCAAGTGATTAAGTGACTGGCTGGGTGCTGTGCAAACACAAACCAAACAGGCAGCCCTCACTTTTCATCTGTCAAGGGGAAAAACTACCAGCTTTTCAGCTGTGATAATCAGTGATGTGCATCAGGCTGTAACCCAGGGACATGGCACCTCTGTGTTATCAATCCCCTGCTTGAAAAGAGAGTTCAAAACACCTGTGGCTTCCAGTACTTGGTCTGCTTTGGGGGGTCCTACATTTGCTACTGTGCCTGAGAGCAACCCTATGATATTTCTGAGCTAAAACTGGCTGCAGTCACACATTGTAGCTATACAGCTCAGTTCCCAGGGGTTTCCAGACAGCCTGTGCTGCCAGGCATGGCTCACTGTTGGGTGCTCTGGGAGCAGAGCGTGCATGAACAAAGCTCATGTTAACCAGGTGGTGCCCCAAGTCTCCATGTTCATGAGTTCATGACATGTTCATGACAGCTCCACACAGGTGGTGTCCTGAACAGTGGGGTCTGTCACCCTGTGGGCAAGAAGCTGATCCACACAGAGTCAAGGTATTTGCTTGAATATCCAGTTCTGTGCAGAAAAAGGAGCAAGGTGGTGTCCCACAAAGCAAGCTCAGCTTCCTGAAAACCAGGGCCACTTTTATACTTAAACATGTACAATTACTTTACCTCTAATTACATGATATCACTCATAAATGTGACTGGTTAATTAGTTCTTTGCTTCCATTTAAAGTGACAGTGCTTAAAAACTTTGTCACATGTGGTTAAAGAACAGGGGGCTTTTTGCTAGTAGGTGCCCTTCTAGCTTATTGGTGGACATTTTAGTATGCTAATAGTATATTACTATGTTAATGTTAATATAGTGAATCCAGTAAGTTGCTGTTTTCTACCTTGTACTCAAGGCTATAACCAAGATAAGTTGTGGGAAGCACTCCCTTCCATCCCTCCCATCTGTTTTGCAGGCCTGTCTCAAGGACAGGCTGTTGACTACCTGGGACATGTTTTTCTCTAGTTCTTGCTGTTTCACTGTTATGTAAACTCTGTTTTTGTTCTGCTGTCTCTTTATTCTCTTTTATGTGATTTTTTTGCCCCCAAAATTTACTTATTTCAATTAATAACCGACATCAGTGTGGTATAGCACCCCTGATCCACCCCAGGTGAGGAGTAGATGAATCACTGCAATAACCTCCTGTGGGCAAGGTTGTCCTTTTCTCATGGTTCCTGGATTTTTGTGCTTAACTGTGAAAGTCTTTGTACTTGGGTGTACCATGTCCTCTGATAGCAGCAACCACTGGTTAGCTGCAGGTGCAATTCACTTTCCCTCCCTCTTCTATTAATGTACAAAGTCTTCTGCTTTCCTATCCAGCCACACAGGAGCAGCCTAAATCACTGTCCCTGCCCAACACAAGAGAGGACCCGATTTCCAGGTGCTACAGAGACAGAAGTAAAGCTCCTCTTGCTCTCCTCATGCTTTCCTCATTGTGAGTACCACAGGGTGGTTTGCCTCAAGGTGAGAAACAGCGGGGAGGAGTGAGGATAATCCCTGGCCATGTGAGATCCTTGAGCAACAACCCAAGTCATCCTGCAATTTGTTATTATGAAGCCTCCATTGGTCGGAGGATGGGCCTGGGGCAAAAGGGAGGGCCTGACTGTTTGGGTGACATTCTTTGGGTGGCTGCAGGAATGATGAGGAGGGACTCTGATGGGTGATGTTGTCCTTCAGCTCCTTCCTGGCAGGAAATCCTGGCAAGGAGGAAGTCAGGAGGGATAGTACAAACTGTACCAACTGCAAGGGAAGCCTTGTCCTCCAGCATGGCTTTACAGGCTCTGCCTCAGTGACTTGCTTTGGGGAACCAGATGGTAACACTCAATGAGCCCATCTCCACTACAAATACCCTGAGCCTCAGTCTGCAGCTCAAAGCTATGCTGATGGTCCCCATGGGTGAGTGCTCCCAGCCTGGGAACAAATCCAGGCTCTTTAGGTCAAATGTGCTGATTGTATCTTATTAAGCAAGAAAAAAACCTCCTCATCAGTCAGTGGGGCCCTGCAGTGGTCATGTCCCCTCCTTTCTGCTGATGTGGGTGCTCATCTGACCTTCTGGTGGGTTGGTTCAGGGAGCTAAACAGGCTGAAGTAACCCTCCTCCTCCAAAAGAGTGATCAGTCTTCACCACAGATGGTACAATCTGGTGTTGGGGGTAGGGAGGGAATAGGTGGTGGAGGAATGGCAGGAACCAAAACACCCTGACTTAGGTCAATTAAAACTGTTGTGGAATTTCACCCTGAGGCTTCAGTGGGATTTGATGCAAGCAATGCAGTAGCCTTGGCTTCTGTGGCATGGGGAGAAACTGCACCCACAAAGCAGTAAGGAGAAAGGAATGAGGGAAGGTGCCCGCAGATGAGAATGGCTCCATCTTCTAAAGAAACCAAACACTTGGTAATTACTAGAACTAAGGATGCTTCAAAAGTTACTGCCCCTTGCACTGAGTGCATATTCATTTTGAGAAAAACAAAGTGCTGGGCTTGCATTCTCTCTCCTCTTTGCATGAATCTGCTAAAGTGTTCAGAAAAGGTCTGTTTTGAAAGCCCATATTAGAGGTGTATTTAATTTGAATTTGTCAAAGAGAACATTTGCATTAGAAACAGTTCTACAAGTCTATCTGCATCACAAATGAAACCAAAACCTCATGCTGGCCATAAGCTTGCTCTGTTCTGATTAAATCTGGGTCAATTCCAGCTGAACTTGGGCACAGGCTTACTGGGCTAGAGTCTCCCTCGTTCACCATCTTTTGGATTTTGTTCCTTGTAACTACACTTAAAGATGCTTGAAAAATCCAGGCTAAATATGGTAGGAACTAAATTTTTATGTTGGTCTCCTCAGCCTGTAGACAAATGCTGTGTTGGGGCTGCAGACCCTGTGGGTCTATGTGTCTAATCAAAGCAGATGAGAGTGTAACTGGGAATTTGTGCATTTCAATGAAATATTCATGAGTCCAGAAGGGAATCACCTGGAGTGAACATCACTTTAAGAATTGGAATATATCCTGTATCACTGTCAGCAACATGCAGATGGCTCAGAAAAGGGCCTGTGCTTATTGGAAAATGTCTTGCTTCTTTGGCTCTAAGGACAATAATTATTGCATTTGCCCAGATTTTCATTTAATTAGCAGATTTCCAAAATTGGGCACTTGAGGACTGAAGTCCCTGTTTACCCCATGTATGTTGCTTCCCAGAGAGGATGAGAAACACCAGCTCCCACTGGAGTCAGTGTGAGTGGAGGGTGCCCAACCTCCTGAGGCACGAGGCAGGTTCCTACTTGGCTTCTTAATAGAGACTTAAATGCTGAACTTCACACACACCTTCATTAGATGATGCTGGTCTCTATTTTTGAATTGATTCATCTGAAGACCTGTAGGTCAGGAGTGGGAAGGCAAATCAGGAGTGGAGCAAAAATGACTGTGATTTAGAGATCAGATTGCATGCAGCTAGAGCCATGCCTCAGGATAATGAGATTCAGTCTTGTTTGGTTACAAGCACTGGAGACAGAAGCAGAAAATGTGATCCACCAAGCTAGCTCTCAGGAAATGAGAAACAATAGAGTGAGGAAATCAAATTTCAAACTGCAGGGATGTATTTATCAAGCTTCCCTTAGAATTTTTGCAGAGCTTTTTAGTGTTGTCTGTGCAGCTTTTCCTTTTTTCTGAATTTTTGTATTTTATGCCGACATATGGCTGGAGGATTAGATCACTGTAAAGCACTGTTGTTTGTGACCTATTTGCTAATGCAGGGCTGGGGTCAGTGAGAAGAGACGAGTGTACTTGTCATTGTTCAGTGCTTTTCATGTGCTGTTCCTGTTGTCACTCACACCGTGGCCAGGCATTTGGAACAAACTCATTAGCTAATTAGCGGTGTGCTCAGCCCCGTGTTGCGGTCGTCGCTGTGTGGGCGATGTTCACGTTGGCTGTGGAACAGGCCCTCCTGGGGCTTCCTGGCAGCTGCTCCTCACTAGGTTAGTTGGGAGGGCAGCTGTGGCTGGGGGAGGCTGTGCCTGCCTTGTCTTTGCTGGAAGAGTCTCTTGAAGGCCAGACGTTGCATTGCAGCACTGCTCCTTATCCTCCTGCTCCTCACCATGCAGCAGCCCCTTTCCTCCCACTCGCTGGGTTTGCTGCCTCCATCTGCTTTCTCCATGTGGACTGCTCTGCTGCCAGCACAGCTACTTACTGGGGAGGTGCCATGGCTATCAGCTTCTGATGCTGAACTCATTTTGTAAATAATGGCCTTGAACTCTGGCTCTGCCAACACAGCTGAAATGTTGTGGGCTGGGAAGAATTTGATTGAGTGGCTCAGATCAACATCCAAGGTGTGGTGCAGCCTGCTCAGAAGAGGGATGGGGTGGCAGTGCTGGGGTGGAGAGCTTTCTACAGTGGCTTCTGGGTTTAAAATCCAAGGACAAATAGCAGTGACCTCCTGTTGCTGATACGAAACAAGGGTCATGGATCCACTGGTGTGAGTCCCCTCTCACTGGGGATGTCCCAGGAGTCCACCAGAAGGGATTGTCCCTTTGCAGCCTGGGCAAATCTCTGCTGGTGCATCTGTATTGGTTGGGTATCTGGCCAGTGTCACAGGAACACTGTGATTTAAAGCATTAATGTGGGTGTTATAAAAAAAAGTGTAATTTTACTTGGCTGTCTTGTTTTGCCTGTGCTAAATGGCTTGATCTGGTTGATAGAAAATATGATTTTGTTGATACAGCCATGCCAGCTGCAGGAACTCTTTGCTGGGTTGGTTGATTTGTACCCTTATGCTGTAGACAGACACCTGGAATGGAGCTGGGAATGGAGACAAAGCCACCTCCTGCTTGGAAGAGTTGTCTTGCCCAGACCTGGAAGGCAGGCAGGCAAGAGAGAAGGCAGCAGGAACAATCTTCTTCCCATTTTATTTTAACCAAGAGCTTTCTTCTTGTTCTTTAGAGCTGTCAGCACCTAATCATTAGATTTAACAAAGGTGCACAGGAACATTGTTTCCATCATTGCTGTTTTCTTCTAAAGAAGAAAAGAGGGAAGTATTCTTTCAGCTCCTGCTGATAGCATCAGATGCATGCTGATCCTTTATATTTTTTTCACCCAGAACTTAATTCTTCCTAGCTCAAGGTTAAGAGCTAAGCCAGCATCCCAGCTAGCTGTGGAACACTTGGCTTCCCAGCTACCAGATCGTATTCAAAGCATTTGAACATGCAGCATTTCTAACCAAGTTGCTTTTAATGCAGCTTACTAGGTGTTTCACTGCAGTCCCTGTTCTTCTGTAGTTAAACCTCGATCTGTCTCCTGTTGAGGTCAGCAGGAATTTTGCCACTAAGTCCGTGGGAGAAAGTTGTAAGTTTGTGGTGCTTGGCCTGACCTTCCTTTCACTTGAAAAGCAATACCTTATAAACGGGGTTTTGCTCCAACTGTACTTTGTTTTGCTTTGGTAAGTCAAGATTCCTGAGGAATTCGGGTTTTAAATGACCAGTAGCGCTACCCGGAGCCAGCTGTAACAGGAGCAGCGTCCTGTGAGCCAGCTTCTCCCCTGACCTGCACCCACCCTGCCTGCCTCCTGAACAGCAAGGTCCCGTTTCCTTGAATTGTCTCACAGTTTTACGATGGGAACAAATATATTCACGGAGAACTACAATGAGACCACGAACCTCCTCCAACCTGCGGTCCCGGACACAGGTTTAGTCATTATCCCCAGAGGGGAAGGACGTGGGCTCCGACCCACCCAGACTGCCCAGCTCCTGCAGCCGAGTTTGTGCCTGTGTCCCTGCACTGCACCATTGTAGCAACCAGAAAGCTCTCCTGCCATCCCAAAGTGGATCCCCAGCCATAAATGCTATTATTTTGTATCAGTGTCCGCGGTGAGAGGGGGAGGGTGCAGTAACCTCCCTGTGTGAGGTGACAGGAGCTGCTGCGGGAGCTGCTTCAGGCCCTGGCAGCCCACCCGAGGCCCTGCTTTTTGGGGGATCCCCTCTTCTGCCCCTCAAAGCAGGGCTTCCCCGCCCTGAAATCGGTTTCCCTTCAGAGATGTGAGTGAGGAGGGAGGGGGGGGTCCCCTCGCCTTCCCAAGGTCTTCCCCGGTGGCCGATCCTGCCTTATTCCCCGCCGGTGCTGGACCCCGGAATGGCCGCGGGGGTGGTGGGCCTGGTAGCGAGGAGAGCCGGGAGCGGCCCCCATGGCCGTCGGAGGCCGTGCTGGCGGCGGCTGAGGAGGGAGGAGGCGGTCAGCGTTGCCCGGGCGGAGACGGAGGCCGCCGTTTCCCCCCCCTCCCTCCTCTGCCCGATCTTCGCCTCGCCGCGCCCGGGACGGGGCCGCGCCTCGGGGACGCGCGCGGCTGCCGGTTACGCCTCCTCCACCACCTCCCCCCGGCCGCCGCCATGTTGGATGGTGCGTGTGGGTGTCAAACCCAGCCAGAGGCGGCGGCGGCGGCCGGGCACCGGGACACCCCCTCCGCGCCTCCCGCGGCCCCTTCCCCGCTCCTCCCGCACGCTCCGCAAGCAGCGCCAGGTCAGTCCGGGAGCCGCAGGGTGTTTGGGGCGGGAGAGGGGACGGGTGGACAGCGGCGGCGGAAGAGCCTCCCCCCGCCTTTTCCCCTCAGCAGCGGGGTGCGGGGTGGGCGCGGGAAGGGCCCCCCGGGGCTCTGGGTCTCCCAGCGGGGAGGGAGCGGGCCCGCCGGCTGCCTGCGGGAGTGGGGCGGCGGCTGAGGGCCGCGGGGACGGGGCAGGTGGGCCGGGGCGGCGGGTCCTGTGGCGGGGGGCGGCGGCGGGGCAGCCCCGCCGGGGGGCCGGGGTGGCCTTTGTTGTCTCCGTGGGGTGGGCAGCAACAGTTACTGCCCATCATGGCAGCCCGGCGGCGGGGCCGCGAGAGCAGGGAGCGCGCCTCGGGGGCCCGCCGGGTCCGGGCTGCCGGGGGTAGCGGTGGCGGGGTGGGCAGACGATCGCCCCGGCCCTCGGGAAGGGTTTTGGCCGCCGGCCGAAAGTTTGGGCCTGCTTCCCCGTGCCGTGCCGATGGGGCCGACCGCGTCCCTGGAAGCCACCTGGGCTGGGGCCGCGGGGGATGGCGGCGGCCTGCGGGGTGGGGGGGCTCACGGCGGGGCCCGGAGGTTCCCCGTGTCCGTCACCTCCCCTCTGCGTTATTAACCTTAATTGTGGGGCTGCGGGTTTTATTTTATTTTGTTTTTCAGTAACATAGTCGGTTTGGAAGATGGAAAATAGTGCTTTTAATTATTTTAAGGGTTTATTAATATACCTATTTCCCCCCCCCTCCAATTTTTTACCTTCAATGCTGCAGACGGGTCTTGGGTATTCACTGTGCGGCGTTATATTAAACATTTTTATTGTCGTGAAGTATTCTGAAACAAGAATTATATCGCAGACTATCTACCATGGAAGTTTCCTATTTTAGAGCCATAGGGTGTATACATAACGTTTGATCTCTGTTTTATTTAGCCAGGGGGTATGTGATGCTTCCCCCCTCTCCCCTTCTTAAGTATGGCATCCTCACTGATCAGAAAAGCAAAGTTACATTTAAAATTTACATGAATTGGACATGCTTCTTTTTCTTAATCTACCAAGAAAATATCCTGAATTATATATAATACAATTACATTGTAATATAATTATATACATAATATAATTATATATATGCACAGATACATTTTCAACAGGAGGCCTAAAGTACTTGTTCAGATTGTTAAAGTCTGTTGGAGATGTTACGGACCATGGAGACTGACTTTAGAAGTTCAAAATGCAAATTGGGCCACAAGATTAAGTTTTATTATTCTCTCCACTGAAATACATGTTTTATGGTAATATGGAACTTTTGCATAATTCCAGTGTGTTGCTGTGTTTTCTGCGAGGCAAGGTCATAGAAAACAGGATTGTTAGGATGTAAAATAGGGGATGTTGCAATGATTTTTGATTTAAAATAGAAATACATTATAATGAGGTCTTTAGCAAAATACAGCCCATTTAGGTAGTGCTACTAAATATATTTGTCTTGGCTGATTCTTGGATACGTTATTTTAGAACAAACTCATATATTTTTTTATTGTGGAGAATAACAACTTTTGGTAATTTTTCTTCTATAAACTCGAGGTAATGGTAAACTAGCTAGGTAAGAGTTTCAGAGATAATCTTCTTTATATTAAATATTTAACTAAGTTATCAAAAGTCATCAAGTACACATGAACCATGAGCCTGCATTCCTGAAGATGAATTCTGATAAGGCCGGATGGACTGCAAGTTTTACTTCAGGAAGTCTGACTTACTGGTGCTGATTGTCACTTCCTTGATGCCATAAAGTAACTACGTGACATCATCCCTCTGTCAGGATGGTTCTCTGACACGTTAGCTTGACTTTTGTATGTGCTGACAAAGGAGAACTTATATCTGCCTTTAAGAAATGAAATATAATGAGATACTAACAGGGTGGAGCTCTGTCTTGAGGAAAAATAGTTGACCTGTACCCTAGGTAGGAGCTAAGGTAGTGTTGGATAATATTTGAGCATGAAAAGTCCTGTCTGTGAGTTACCTGGTGGTCCTGTCCTCATGGGAGAAGAGATATCCAAGACCTGGCTGTTGGGTGGCCCGGATGGTCATGTTCATGTTGTTTTTCATGTCCAGTCATTTTTAATGAGTAGTTGACAAACATGTGATGTCCAGTGCAAGCAGTGCTGTATAATGCAACAGGCATAATTGTATTCAGTTTGGACTGACCACATCAGTATTTACATAACTGGTTAATCATGCTAATTTTGGTTCAGCTGTCAGCCAGTTGATTGCTTTAAAACTTGTAGCTTTTAAGAAGCCTCAGATTTTGGATCACTGCTGTGAAATGCCAAAGGCCTAATTTGTTATTTCATACAAATGCTGATATTCTTTCTTGATGCAGAAATTGGTGTTTTGTGGTTTGGGGTTTGTTTTGAGATAAATCATTAACTGATAATCTGTTTTGGGTGAAATATGTTACAGAGCAGTTGTGATATCCATGATCTTGCTTTTCTCAGGTCTCATACGTAGGCTTGGGAAAAATCTGTCGGTTTTACGTGGTCTAGGGTAATGCAAGTTATGGTAAAACCTTTATTTAATGACTGGTACTCAGGAAGTAACTTCCCAGTCTTCCAGTCCCATATTTGCAGAGCGCTAAATCGTCTCTAATTGCTAATAGAAAATGAAAGGTGCCTGGTTTGTATGAATGTCTGTAATGTTCTTTTTTTCGCTTTGCCTTGCTCTGATCTATGCAGGGAAAGTATCGAAACGTACCAGTATCCTGCTGCCTTAAGTGCTTCAAAGAACAGCAGGTTTTTTGTGTGTATTTCAGTAGCCTGGCTGCTCATTAAGAAGGCATGAGACACCGTGGAGGAGAACAACATGAATGCTGTCCTCTAGAATAAACCCTGCGAGGTCTAATTGTAGGTCCACTAGCATTGGTATGCGTCAGTTTGGTTACATACTGGTATGTGCTGAATAGTAGACCATAAAAAGTCCCAGAATTGATCAGTTTCGGTGGTTGGTCCAGGTTTGCTTTCCTGTTCTGTGCCTGTCTGTGGGAAATTGACAATGTTTGTACCTCAGAAGAAGTGAATTCAGAGACTTTAAGCTTCAGGATGGATCTAGAACTGGGTGGTTGTTGCAGTTGAGTCTCTGGGCGAGTTGTGCAGGAGGCACAAAGCTACAGAAAAGCTAGTATTGCTTGTTTATACTTTTGCAACTCACAGTTTTGTCTTTGGTTTTCAAATTTGCAATTTGTTTGATTTTATGACAATGCTCCAAACTGTTGATAAAAGGCAAAACAGTTGGATGAATCAGTTCTAAGGTGTTTTGTAGGTAACTAGAGGTTGTAGGCAGTTTTTAAGGAGACAATAGTTTAAATTACAGATATTGAGTTCCTTCAAACTGTAGTATGTATGTTCAGAATGACCACAAGAAGTTAAGTGCATGTCAATATCTAATAGTGGAGTTTGTATGAATGATTATAGTAATTAAAATAATAGTATAAAAGTATTTTGTATTTTCTAGGCACAATGTCACTGGCAACTGGTGACATTTACCAGAATTTGCTTTGTAATTTGCTGTGTGCATTTTTATATGGAAATATTACTTCAAATCACTGTGCTTAGTGAAATGCTTTTCTTCTGTATAGATAATTTTAAGCTCAATTTTTTTGGTCTTTTTACAAAAATTAAACTTAAGCATTGATCTTAGGAGCAGTGTCCTGCACTGTGTTAATTGTTAATAGTGTGTATATCTGTTTTCATGTCACCCGGGGCTGTTAACATAAATGCCTCTAACTAGTGCCTTGAGCCTTCTGTTCAAGGTCAGGCTTGGTCTGTTCCCTCTGCCTCGGCTCACAGGCCGACTTGAACAAGCCAGCTCTTTCCAGGTGGGGAAACAGGAGCACAGAGCAGAGGGGAGCTGGGCAGGAGCAGCACGAGTGCAGCTGGCTCCAGCAGTGCCACCGGGTGAAACCAGTCCCAGCCCAGAACTGGAGAGATCTCCATGCTGGAGGCTTCACTTAATCTGAGCTTTATGGTGGAGGTGGCTGGGAAAAGTTCTAAAGCGTCTCAAACTCAGTATGTTTTGTTGTCCTGATGCATGCAATTTATTTTCAATTAAGAATTCTCCTTCCATGCTTAGGAGTAGAGCTCCTTGAGCTGCCTGAAGTAATTAGTTGAAATTTTTGCATGTGACCTCTGCAGTTTTCTTCCACATTGTTGACTGCTCCTGTCTCTCCTCCAAGTGCTGTTTTATTAATGTTGTCTGCAGTTGCTGAGTCTTCTGTCATGTAGCTCTATAATAAGTACTAGAAGTACAAGGCAGGAGAAGCAGAACAGTTCTGGAGGGTGACCCAGGCAGGAGAATGCCTGGATGCAGTCTGCTTCTGTAGACGTGGGACAAACCTGTCTATTAAACTTCTTTCGATCTCCTCCTACTTTCTTGTCCTCGTACTCACCCTGTGGTTTGCATATGGATACACCTGTTTAGTCTGACTTGAGCTGCAGTCCTGGCTCCTCTCTCCAGGCAGGTCACATACATGTTTCCCATGGCTCAGATTTGACCTTTAGACTCAAAGTTTTGGTAGATGTTCTTTTTCAGTGGAAATTATCCTTTACAGTAGAACACTAATCTGTGAATCATTTGCTCTTTTATGTTTATAGTGCAGCACTCAATGAGCAAGACTTTTACAAATTAAGTAATAAATTTTTTTTTTGAAAATTCAAAGCTCCTTCTTAGTTTAAAAACCTGCAAGACATCTTACCTAGAGATGTTTTGTGTCTGTCCTTCAAGACAGAAATCAGAAGACTTGGTTGCCTTGTTTGTTTTTCACTGTAGCAGTAGTTATACATATGGCCAGTTTTTGGGCCTGTTCTAGAAGTGACTCTCTGAAGATAGATGGTGGAGTTTGAGGGTCATGGCTCAAATGCCACATCTATTCCTCTAGAGAAATTCAACAGCCAGACATTGATTTACTCTCCCTACAGTATAACCTTATAGACTTCCCTGCAGTTCTGAAGATGTCACTGAGATAATGTGATGTCTCCTAAAATCAAACTGCTGGTTTTCATTCTTTAAAAAGCCGAGAGCCAAGCAGAGCGAGCTCTGGACTTCTCTTTGTTGGGTGTGTTCTCCTTGGTTGAGTTTTGCCACCAGAAATGCTACAGTATCTGTTGCACCCGTGTTGGTTAAAAGTATCAGTATGGGCAGCAGAGGTGCTAATGAGGTCAGGGATGTTCTTCCACGTTTTTTTCTTTACTCACTTTGAAATAATATTTATTTCTAGACTTATAATCAATTTAGTAGTTTCTGAACCATTACAAGGGCAGTGGTCTTTTTATAGCTTTTCTAGAACAAAGACATTTTAAGAATCTTAATAGAGAATCGTCTAATCTTATTACAACTGCTCCTGTTTAAGTCACTTCCTTGTACTTAAATAACAATCTGTCACCAGCTATTTCTTGATTGTAGTTTTTGTCAGATGCAATTTTATCCCCCTCTGTGTTTTTGTTGTGTTTTTTTTTCTTCTGATTGTGCAACCCTTAGGTTGGCAAGCAATTTCTCTCTCAAACAGTTATTCTGACTTCATTGGGACTAATCGCATGAATAATTGCTTAGTGGTGTAAGGTTTGTACAGTTCCCAAACACGACCTTTGTTTGTAGGACCTCATGGACAAAACCCACACATAATTGGTATATACAGTTCTAATATTCCTTAGGGAAAGGTAAAACAAAGTATTTTTAAAGACAGCTTCCTCCACGGAGGCCCAGGCATGAAAGAGTCCCTCAAACATCTTTCCTTGTAGGTAGGAAATCTGTTCTGAAGTGGTTGGGTGAGCAGACCCCAAGCAGCATTTTAGTTTCGTCATTCTCCTGATTTTTATTTATGTTTTTCTTTTGGTAGTGAGGATTTCTTCATCCAAATCTGTTGACCCAGTTGCTGCTACAGTTGCTGTCTTTCTACTAACTTTAAGCTCTGTTTGGTCAGGGTTGAGCCTTGTGACAACAGGAGTAAGGCATGAATGTTTGATCTAGCCCTATGAAATCAGGCAAAATTGAAGATCATTAGTTAGTCTTTGTCCTTCAGTTCTAAATAGAATGATTTTAAGATGCCTGCCTGTTCTCTGGTGGATGGTCAAGCAAAGTGTACTCTGTCATGTGGTGTATGTAAAGGAAAGCACTGAATTACTATTTGAAAAACAGAAATAGAATGTTTTTAATTGCTGAGTTAGCTAATTAATCAGTGAAGCACCCTACCATTTTGTGACATTGCTGGAGTGTGAGCAGTAATGTCGGATCAGAGGGGGATCCAAATCGTGTGTTTCCAGCAGGATTCAGATCCAGGGAAGATCTGGTGAATCTTTAAAATGCCCCAGCCCAGGTGTCTCATCATGTGATGAAAACCTTTCTGTAATGACCATTAGAAAGCATAAGGCTCACATCTGTTCTGTAATCTAATGAAATACTTGCCTTCTGAGCCCGTACTGGCTTATTGCATGGTTTTATGATTGCTCCTTGTAATACTGTGCTTCTTGCAGTGATTTTTTTTTTTTTTTAAGGGCTTGGAATACTTATTACTGATAAGACATGTTATGATTTTTTTGCTGCTGTTGTTGAGTAGAGTTCATCAAGTTAAACTTTGTCTACCAATTTCAGAGAGGGTTTTTCAGAAAGTAAAGATGATGCCTCTGTTGGAATGTTTTTATATAAATAGTATAGGTGACACAAAGTTGTTTTCTTCTTACAAGTATACATATCAGAAATCAATATTTAATATTGTAATTGTAGTTTTTGAGATTCTCTATAACTTTCTTCTGTGTATTTTTAAAGCAGAAGCTTCTACAATTTACTCAGAAGAACAGGAAAGCTGTAATTATGCAGCCTGTGTTTGTTATATATGTTTGCTTTCAGCAAAGCAACTGCTTTCTGAGGATTTTAAAGGATTGATACCTGTGTGGTTCATTTGAAAGGTATTGGTGTTTATAGGCTTACTGGTTCTCTCGGGAAGATTTAATAAGGAAGTAAAATACAGCAATGTTTATAATTGCTTTTACTTGGTTTTCAGAATTCTTGAATTTTAGAGAAGCTGAAGTATAAAAGCTTGTGTGACAGCAAAATCACTTTAAAACTGTTTTATTGCGGAGAAGTACTGAGGTATATCATCAAAGGATGTGGGGTTTTTTTTTTAGTCTGCAAAACTGCTTAAGTGTTGCATTTAGAGTTTACAAATCGCTGACCCCTTTGTGAAACACTGAGACAGACTGAAAGGTCTGGCTTTTTTTTAACGTTTGACTACCTAGTGAATAATCTCCTTTGCCCAGCCTGCTGGTTTAAGCACACTGAATTGCATAGTTGACGTTTTGGTGTCTATCTGCCAGCGAACTGTGTCTACAGATATTTAATTTCACAATAACACAAACATATGATGCCTCCAAGAGAGAGTTTACATCAACTTTAAAAGACAGAACATCTTATAAAAATGAAGGTGTGTCAGGCTGGGGAGTGCTCTGCATGGTGGGAACTCTGCTGACACTGATGGCTGCTGAAATGGTGAAGAGGTGAAGAACAGCCAGGACAGTTTTTAGGTTGTCTTCATGACACTGTTTTTAATATGTTTTATGAAGGGTTTTCTGTTCTGCAGTTTATGGTCTAGATCAAGCAAGGGATGTAAGCACGTGGCTTTGGACGTGTGAGGGATCTGGGACTGCTCCTTGACTTGGAGTTGATGCTTGGCACGGCATGTCAGTTTTCAGACTCTTAGTTTTCCAGGTGTAAATGCAGGAAACATCCTTAAACATCCTGCAGAAATATTTTTGTTATGTACGTGCAGGCACAAAATTGTCTGGATTCCTTGGGACAGAGCCAGATCTGTTATCTTTTTTGTGTGTGTGTCAGCTTGCATAGTGTATATAATACTACAGTGCCTTTTCCAGTCCCTGGAAATGCTGAGTTTTAGTTTTATATTAAGAAGGGATTTCTTTTTCTTATTCAGGAGATAAATAAACTTTAAAAGAGGGGAAAGCCTGTGCTGTTCTTTTTTTTTTTTTCTTATTAGTATATGCATTATAGAAAGGCTTGAAATATGCCATCAAAACTTTGTCTCTTTGTCACACAAATTCAAAGATTAGAAATTGAGCAGGGGAAGGTGGTTAGAGGTCTTGAGATGGTGAGAGCAGGAGAAGAGGAGAAACACGGTGGTATAAATTGCCTTGGTATTAGCACAACGTGCTCACAGTGGAACTTTTACCAGGGAGCAGAACCAGTAGACTGCATGTGTGTGTGTGTAGGTGCATGTACATATAAACTGGAGCTTGAGCTGATCAGATCTCTAATGGTGGTGCTGTTGGAAGAGGCAAAGCTTTACAACTAAAAACACATTCAGTGCCTATCAAACGTGTGAAATGGATGTGTCTTTAAATGCCATGAGGCTGGTGCTTCCCTGAAGCCAGAGCAGTCTTTTGTCAAAACTCCTATTTTAATAAATTGTGGTGACTTTTGCATTTTCTCCTTTCATGGGAAGCCAGAGTAAAAGAGAATTAAGTCCCGCCTGCTTCTTGCATGCTAAATAGATGCAAATAAGAGCCCTCTCCCTCCTGGTTGCATCCTTTCTCCTCATGGGTTTCTACATTGTTTTGATTAAAGCGGTTCTATTGCCAACTCCCAGCCCAGAGGGCAGGTGAGAGGGGAAAAAAAAATCCCTGATTACAGCTCAGTGATTAACGTATCTTTTTGAGTTTGTAATGTCATAATTTCACAGAAAACAACGTTCCAGGAGCTTCACAAAGTATAGGGTTGTCAGAAAGGCAAACATCAAAGTGGAGAGAAAAGAGGAGTTTATTTAAAATACAGTAGAAAGACTTAAAACATTCACGCTAACCTATGAGAGCTATTAAAAATTAAAAAAAGCCTTTGAAGCTAAGCATTAAAGATTTAATAGTATTAATTGAATTAAGCTGTGGGAGTAAAGGATATGTAGACACATGTGTAAGTGTATGTATTCTGAGACTTTATCCATGTTAAGGAAGCTCAGGTATTGAGAGTTGAAGTAATTGTACTCAGTTTATAAAGGCTACCTTAAGAAAAACCTTTTTATTCTTGGACTTAATTAGAGTAGATACCATTATAACTGAAAGTGTAAACAAAAGTGCAATGTACTTACTATAATTTTTAAAACTGCAGTGAAGCAGAGAAGACCAGACTTGGCATACCCAGATAAGGCAAAACAATCAAAGTTGTTTCTAATCTACACTTGAAGGGTGTATTTTTTTTAATAGTAAGTCTGATTTAATTTTTTTTTAAGAGTAAATGCCTTTTCCTTTGGCTGTTATGAGAACAATAACTTAATACCATTGTACTCCATTAAATGGTTTCTTCCCTCCCCTTTTACTCCCTGATACTCTGCCAGTAGTTCCAGCCACAGGGGTGGGGTATTTTTGATAGTTACACTTTCGTGTTAGTTTGTAATGTATTTTCTCGTAATTCTGACTGGTTTGGTGGTTTAGAACTTTTCACTGTTAGGAAGTCTTCTTGCTGGAGGAGGAAGATGGTCCTTCAATAGCTTTGTAAATAGATAACAAAGGAGAAGTTGGAGTCAACTCTGTGGCACTGTAACAATTGCAGTAGCCTCGTGTTGAGGGAATTGTGTGTGGGGCTTTGGGGTTTTTGTTTTCCTTGCAAATTGAAAACTCAATTTAAGACTTAACATATTTGACCTGGGTGTTAACAAGCAGAGAAAAGCCAGGTTCTTATGTTGTTTGCAGAGAATGAGCAATGAAGCATCTTGCAAGTGTGCAGGTGGCTTGTCTTGTGGAAGATGATGTCCAGAGGGCAGCAAGATTATTTGATTGTCATGGAAATACTGGTTTGTAGAGACACTACCATCCTCATCAAGAGGAATAAGAAAATTGAGGGTGATCTTAATACATTCATTTTTCCTCCTTCAGAAAGATGGTTGCTGACAGTGTAAGGCAGGTTGTTTGAGCTCTTCTTGCTGCAAATGTAGTTACTAAATGATTCAGCATGATACTGTACCCACGCATTTCACTATTGATGAATTCATTACCCTTCTCTTAGCTGATGGATGTTAATGGGCTAGCATTTCTTCTGTGCATTTGGACTAGATGGAATGCTCTTGAAAAAAGATCAGAAAATGGAGTGGGTGAATTTTTAAATTGCTTTTTTGTTCTGTTTATAAATCTCAAGAGAGAGAATGTTTTTAATGACTGGCCTTAAAACAGTGGTTAAAAGAATCATCAACAGTACAGGGATACCAGGCAGCTATGGGAGGTACAGATAGTAAATTGTTTTTAAGTGTGTCTCAAGCTGTAATCAGCTACTTCAGCAATATCAGAGGCTGGAGTTTTGGATTACACATGTTAGGTATTTTGTCTTCTACATTTGGACTCCTTACAGGGTGTATGGAGTCCTGAGGACATAGACAGAGTTGCTGGTTGCAGAGTGTCAAAACTAAGAGGGTGTAACATGTTCTCTGCAAGAGCCAACTGGAAGAAAATGACCTTTAATAATGGAATAGGAACAGATGCTTTTTAGTAGCAAGTCGTTGTCATCCTCTTTGAGAAGAGCAAGCTAACTCCCACTCAAATAATTTTCCGTCTAAATATCCAGAATAGATAAGGGAGTAGGTAGAATATTACTGCTGAAGGGCAGATTCAGAAACTTTGAGGAATTGTTATGATGACAGCTGAAAATGTCCGTATATCTACGTGGGAGAATATGGGATTCACTGGCATCTTCAAGCCAGATTTCTGTTTCCTAATTCCACAAAAATCAACAAGATGATAATAAAAGAAAATAATAGCAAATCTGTGCATTTGTGAATAGGGATGTTTCTTATTAGAGCCAGAATAAAGGAACTGGAAAGTTTTAAGTAGCATATTGAGAAAAAAAAAATCTGTATTTCAAATATGCCAGTTGGGGTGGGTTTTTTTTTGGTCTTTTAATGGTTCATTTGCATCAAAGATGAACTTAAGAATATAGCTCGAAATTGGGAGCTGGGGCAGCACAGAAGGAAACCAAAGTGAGTAGCAATGGTTTTGAGTGTTGTTTCATGGTGAGCACAACCCAGTCTGAATCCAGACTGCTGGTGGCAGGGTGGTTGTGCCCTCTCCTCTCATTGCAGGTACTTTCTGCCTGGCAGAACTCCTTTGGATGGAATTGTTCTTCCTGCTGAGGTGGTGATGCTAGGTATGTTAGACAGCTCTTTTAGGAATAAGGACAAGAGACAGGGTTATTTGGAAAAGATTTTGGAAACTGTGTGGTGTGTACAGTATGAAAAGATAAAAGATGTGGAGGAATAAGAGGGAAAGCTGAACAACAAATGTTGCAGGACAGATAGCTAAAATTGATGTGTAGAAAGGACAGGGCCAAGATTTTAAGATGTTAGCCAACTTTGAAAGAGTAGAGAACCAAATTTCCTTCTTTTCTGTGGCTGTCTTTAAGATGAAACAAAATGAATGTGTTAATGTTAACCAGCAGGTGGGTAGGAAAAGGTCATCTCCAGAAACTCCACCGTTTCCAGTTCTTGTAGCCAGCAGAAAGCAAGCCCAAATCTAAACCATTATCTCTAACTTCACCACCAATTCCAGCTTTCAAGGTGCAGCTTTACGTTTTGCCTGGTGAAATGCAACTGTGGATTGCTGTGAAAATGAGTGTTACTTCCCGTATTTGTGGTGTACTTTAAAGTAATTAGAGTGACCTTGGGATTAATTGGTTTGGTGACCTGATCTGTCAGAAACCCCAGCTATCCATCTCCCCTGCTTTGTCAGATCAGCTCCCAGAACCGATTCTATCTGGAGGGTGGGTGTGAGGGGCAGGGAGGTGGCATGGGAGGGTAGAGCAGGCAGGAGCAGGACTCTGCTGCCCTCCTAGCAGCCCTCAGCCAGCTGAGAGGGAAGTGTAACATGAGGCCACATCCTCAGTTCCTCGCTGAGCCTGACAGCTAGCAGTAAAGCCTAGTGTGAAACCCTGGGTTTTGGCCAAAAAGGCTCCTCCAGCAGAGGATTTTAGGTTATATGTTTCCTGCTTTACAGTTTTATAGCAACTTTAAATTAGTCATGAACATACAACTGCGTGTAGCTTAATTTCTGAGGGTTGAAGTAACCTTACATGGATTGTTACCAGTTGTGCTATAGTCAAATTAAGACCATGTGTTGGCTTTTCAAGGTGAGTGTGGAAACGTGGTGGCTGTGAGGATGACACTTGAAATTTTATGCCTTGAATGGGCATTGATGGATGTAGGCAGGGTAGCAAACCAGTCTGCTGCTTGTTTACAGGCTTGTGCTTTGTGTTAGCAGCCAGCACACTTAACTGAAGAAAATGGTAATGTTTTGAATGTATGTCCAGATGGGACTTTGCAAATCTTGCACTGTTCCTTGGACAATCCTTTTCATTAGAGGTTCGTGTCAAAAAATAAAAGTATTAATTAGTCTCTCAGCTTCTACCAGTTGTAACATGGAGTGTTAAACTGTTTTTTTTCCCCTGATCTTTGTCATGATGAGCATTTGCCTTTGGCCTACTGAATTTATTAATGTGGTTTCGTGTCTGTGGTGTGTAGGTGGATAGGAGAAACTGCACATGGTGATGTCTACTTGGTAATAATGAAGTGCAAACTGAATTTAGTTAATTAAATCACTGGCTAACTCTAAGTAGCAGGTACCTTCCTAAAATATCAAGTCTGATATATGAACACTGATATATATGGGTGTAATAGTTCTTGTCAGACTCTAAAAATCGCAATTGTTTAAGAAAAACACGTGGCTTAAAGAATGTAGCTAATATTTTAGGGTCTTGCAGGCTTTTAGCTTGTATTATTTGCAGCTTGTCCTGTGTTCAAGCTGATCTGTTGGGAGAGAAGATCTATAATGGCTTTGCTTTGGCAGATGCCTGTTGTCCAGTAAGCAGCCTAAGTGATAAGGTTGGACTTTTCTAATTAGCAGTAGGTTCTAGGACACAATCTCTGGCAAGAATATCAGTTATCTTCCTTCCAAAATGAAGATATGGAAGGAGAGAAATGTCTTCTACTGTATTTAATTAAATTGGAAATGCTACTCGGACATGCCCGGTAAAGGGAATTTATTTTGTATTATTACCCTTTTGTTCAGGCACACATTGGGGGATTTTTTTTTTTTCCCTCCTCTCTTTGTGAGAATAAAAGACTAAGTGCTTTCATTCAAGTAGGTAATCCCCAGAGAACAAATTTCTTTTGAGAGTTTGGGTAGGTATTTTCACTGCCCTGTTGGATTAATTTGCATTTAGAATTTCTGGTTCAGTGCATAATGGCTTGACCTTACACTGGTTTGTAATTCTGCAGGATTCTGTTACTCATTACACACCTGGTACTTGCTGTATTAGTCCTGAAAAATAAACTGAGATCTGGTGTGTAAAATGCAGGTAGCACTGGTGATGACACTTGACCCAGCTGGAGAAGGAGAAATGTGTTATTTTTAAAGAGACGTTGTCAAAGCTTGTAATCCTAAAATTAGACCTCCAGTGTAGGTCGGATTTGGATCGTTTGCAGTGATCTGCAGGGCTCTTGCAGAGGCTGTCCCCTTTCACAGCCCTCCAGAGCATATTTGCAGCTGCTTCCCACGCTGTCAGTGATTCCAGCTGCATTCCAGGCTGCAAAGTCAACTGTAACCGGGAATGTCAGAGCTCTGGCAGCTCTGGCTTGGTGGGTTCCCAAGTGAAGTGGCCAGGTAGTGCTGCCGCGTTCAGGGCTGCCAGGTGAAAGTTGTTAGAATTCTGCTCCTTGCTCCCCCTTTCTGTAGACTCTGGGTAATGAGATAAGGTCCCTGTTGAGCTCAAATACTGCCCTGGTAATTTAAGTAGATGTAGTAAAAAAAGGTGTTCTGGAGAAAACTTATGCAAATGTATGTGTGCAAATCTGTTTTACAGCTAAGTGGCTGGACAAGCTGGAGTTAATTTATCTCTGAGTCTGAGGCATGACTGTAAAATCACTGTAGAATCCAACCTTGGGATTCATGAATATGCATAATTTGAAGGAGAATTATCTTTCAGTATTAACTCTTTAAATAAAGAAATAATTTGGCCACCTGCTGTCTGTGAAAGCTGACCTTGTTCTCTCATTTGTAAAAGAGAGTGGAAAGCTTCCAAAACTTTTAATTTTGAACCATTTCCTCTTCTCAGAAATTACACTGAAGAAGACAAGCATTTAAGCTGTGAAAAATGGAAATTAAACCTTTCGTCTGGAGTTAACCCCGTTCTTTAAACCCTTTGCCAATCTGTATTTGTAACTCATTTCCTAAATAATTTTGAAGGTTGAGGAAGGGCATTGATGGTAATTTCAGTGTCTTCATTTTACTGCTTTATTCATGTGAATTGCTGTTTTCTCTGCCGTACAATAGCAAGAGAGAGCTAATAAGTGTGCTGCTTGTTGGCTTTCATGTGTAGTGCCAAGCTTCTTCACTTCTCTTAGCACTCTTCTCCAAGTGACCATGATGTACAGTTGCCCTCTTCCTGTTTGCTTTTAGGAACAATGTTTGTATTGCAGTAGGATGTTATACCGTAGGCAGTGTAATGGTATCCTCTGATCAACCAGTTGTTCTGTAAGAATTATTTATGAATAGGGGATAAAAATGTGAGAGAATTAACGAAGTCTGAAAATCTCTCTAGCAGTGTGGGATCCAGGGTAAGAAAAATGGTTTTTTGCTAGATTTTTTTTTTTCTGGATTATTTTATTCCTGAATTTCAAACAAAGCTTGCGCTCAATATTTGTTTTTGGCCAGAGATATCTGGCTCCTCTTTGTGGAAAAGGAGACTGTCTAAAAGCACGGTGGGTTGGGATTTGTACACGCAAACTGTCAAAAGAAAATAAGAATGTGAATTCAGTGTCAGGGAATGGGAATCCTTTTCCTTTTCCATAAATAGAAGGTGAGTTACCCTTACAGTTGGGGTTGCGTTCGAGTGTGCTTTTTGCTCTCTGCAGGTGTGGTATCAGTGTCTGTCTGGGGGAATTTCTTCCTTAGTCAGCATCTGGCAATGCTTTCCTCTTAGCCTGATTCTTTTTAGACTCTCCAGGCCCTGGGTTCTCTGATTTATCCTGGAATGCAGGTCCCTGGGGATCACCTGCCTCTATCATTCCATCCTGATAGCAAGGAGAGCAGATCTCTGTTGGTGTGTATTCACACCTTGGAGGCAGGGCACACGCTTCTGGTTCGTGACACACTGGAGCACCTCTTAGCAGCTGCTTCAGGACATCTTGAGTAGGAAAGGCTCTTGGTGGCTCTTAAAGGCTTTTTATATTTCACTTATGTTCCTTTGAAATTGTAGTGGGGTGCAAATATCCCAGATGGTAGTGCTGGTCCTGAGGATGTGCCTTCATGATAGAGAGCTGTTGAGCAGCACAGCTGGCCCAGCTGTGCCCCTGGTGCTGCAGCAGTTTGGGGGGCTTGGTTGTCAGCGTAGCTGTTGAGGGGCCATCCTGTCAACTGAGTAATAAGGGAACCTGCTTGAGCTGTTCGAGTGTGTTTTTCTAGTGATGGCCTGAAAAATCTCTTTGTGCAATTGCAGTATCAATCTTTGGATGAAAACTTGTAGTTAGCTTTCTGTGTATTTCATGGAAGGAGTCTATTTTTTTATGTAGAATATGATGTCTGTAGAGACTGCCTTGAAATCATAAAATGGCTGAATTAATAACTTCAAAAATCCATTTTCAATGCATGTTACTTACAGTAAATGTCTAATCTAACTTATATGTGTTGTCTATAATATTGTTAATTAAAATTTTATGCAAATTTCTGGCAAACCTCTTAAGTTTAAGGTTAATTTTACACTTTTTGTTGCTCAATTGATATTAAAGAGTTTTAATATATTTCTGGTCCATGCTTAGCTGGGCTATGTATATATTTACCTTCAGGCTTGATATGAAGGGCATTTTATCAGTGCAGACAAAACCTGGTTTGAGTTTTGCATTCCAGAGATCTGAATGGGTTCTGCTGAAAGCCTGTATATAGCTGGATTTGTATGGCTGTTTCTTTGAACCAAGTTTATTAAGGACTTTGTGGCTTGGCCTCATTTCTGTGTTAGTCTTAGCAAATTAAAGATGGTTTCCCTATGTAGATTTCATTTACTGAATTTAATCTCTTGTGAGAGAGAGCTGTTGAGAAGTTCAGTCAAGAATTCTTTTCTGTCTGCACGTTGGATCTAAAAAAGCACCATGAGAATTCATTGGGATTATTTGTGTAAAGAAACTGTTGGAATAGGAAAAAGGAAATAGGGTATTGCCCTCCAGGTTACCCTTGATAACACAGGTCAGCTTCACCTTCTTGTCTGCAGAATTCTATGTTTGCTTTTCTATCTATTTAAAGTTGACAAGGTACTTAAGAAACAGAGAAAATGGCTTGTAGAGCTAGGGAAGAGAAAATGAGGAAGGCTCACCTAAACTGAACAAGGCTAACAACTCCCTCATCCCCACTCTGCTTAACCTTTTAAAGAAATCTATTCAAGCTGGTTGCCTTTTTTTCCTATTATTATCAAGGAATAGCAGCTTTAATCAACTCGTCTTACTTTCTGCTTTCTTTGCAACTGTACTGTTAAAAATGCAAACCCAGATTTTTGCTGAAGTTGCAAAGTGCATTGTACTTCCTTGTGGTTTGTTTTGAGAAGTTAATTCACTGAGGTCTCTGGAAAAAAATAATAAATCCAAACTTTCTATGTAAGTATTTGATCATGTGTTAGAAATGGTTTCTCACTTTTATGCAGTAGTGATGTTGGGCTTTTTGATCTCTGTAATCATAAAGTTGGCAGTTACGGTGCTCCAGGTCCTGTAATCATCAAGTGAAATTCCTCCTTTGTGTGGTGTGGAAGCAGAGTTTCTTAAACAGATACTGAAAAGCCAAGAGAGTTTGGCTGCTGCCAAAATAGTTATCTTGAATATTGGTACAACTGGATTGGGGGATGGTGGGGGGAAATAAAAAGTCCATCATCTTTCCACTCCAGACATCCTTTGTGTTTTAATACAGTATAAGCAGGTTTAGGTTAAATTGTGTTTAGTGGGTTAAAAGTAGAATAGGATTAGAAAAAAATATTTCCATCAAGAAAAGGAAAAAGTAAACGTTAATGCATTATCATTAAATGCCTTTATTTTCATGGATCAGAGATAGGAAGGTAAAGGATCACACCAGCATTAATGGACTGGTGGTTTTCAAGTCTATTACAGAATAACATGTGAAACCTGCAGTTTTCTGGAAGAGTGGAAAATGCTCATGTCTCTTAATCCAGTGTGTTCTTTTCTTGAAGGGTTTGTGCTGTGTTTGTTTGTCCAAAGCACCACTCCAGGCTTACTCTCTGCTAGCAGCCTTCTGCAGAAGCTTTGCCCTAGCAATGCTTCCAGGAATGGGGCTGCTGTAACCTGGGCCTCCTGCACACATAGGTACTCCAAGCTCGCTTGCTCTTGGGGTGTAACTTTATTGCTAATTCGACTAATAATTCCTAAACATAAACCTAAGTGTTTCCCAAATGTAGGGCTTTCTCCAAACCATTTCTGCATTCAGTGAGGTTATAGTTTTTATTCTGCTTCTTGCCAGCAAAACCACGAGTATTTTCCCTTCATTTGGTTACAGCCTGTATGGAGGGCACAGCAGGCCCTTGGGTCCTGCCTTTGTTAGTTTGGTTTCTTTTCTGAAACCAGGCCCTTCACTTTCTGGTGCTGTTTTTTGGAGCTTTTTGTTATGTTTAATCGTGTCGTTCAAAAATGAGCCCAGGGTTGAGTGGGTTTTACTCTCCTCACAGGCTGCCTTGTAGCAGAGCTTGTGGCCATGTCACTGTGCAGCCTGGTCACATCAGTGGCTCAACAGAAAACAAACCATTGCTAAAAAGCTAATTTTCTGTGAGACCTTAAGTTGATTAGTTTTACTGTGCTTTTGTGTAATTGCTAGTTTTGATGCAAGAGAGAAAGGGGAAGTGGTTGGAGGGTTGGGAGGCCACTGGGTTTGTTACTGGCTTACTATTAGCTTGGCATGGCATGTGAAATTGCACCCTGGTTGTCCCTGTGCCTGCTTACGTTGTGACTATGATTAATTCTTCAGGTATTTGTTTCATTGGCCAAAGCTGGTGTTGTTTAGGACTAGGAGGTGTTCCCATGTACTGTAAAATCTACCTTTCCAAATGTCATGTGTGGTATTAAAATGATTTTTTCAAAAGCTTGTAAAGTTGTTACAAGTAATAAAACAAACTTGTCTTTTTTTTTTTTTTTTTTTTTTTTTTTTTTTTTTTTGTTGGGGAGGTACACACAGGTGAGGCATTTGCTTGTATAGTGTACTTGACTTTTAAAAATAATTTGTTAAGGCCTCTCTTCCCTGGCCTTTAGAGAAACAAAACTCTCATAAGACAGGAATGTTTCTCATAGATTTACAGCAGGTTAAAGGGGAGGAGATGAGGTTAGGAGTAAATGGTTGGTTCTCCCAGTGAAGGGTTGTTCCCAGTGAAGTGTCCTGCCAAAGATCAGTGCTCTTGCAAATATTCCCTTTCCCAGATCATTTCTAAATAAGGTGGCCAAATTGAACAAAATTAGTCAAATTTGAAATGAATCTTGAATTGAAAGAAAGGATGAAAGACTGAGACCTGCTGAGTGATAAAGTGACAGATGAAATAGCCTCAGTGCATTTGCACAGGGAGGAGAAATGACCCTGTTTTTATTTGCTGAGTAGAGGCACAACTACCAAAGGCAAGAAGGTTTTTAGAAAGTTTTTGATAAAGAATGGGAAATCCTAAGCAGTAAATTACAATTTTGTGATATCAACTTTTGTTACTGCCAAATCTGAAATGAAGAGTGCTTGAAACTGTGTGTATCTCAAGAAATGGAAGTGTTGTACATTTGTGGAAAGACATGATGGATGATCAGAGATACGGAGCAGCTTCTAAACAGGGGGACTGAGTTTCAGGAGATCCTCAGTTCAGAAGGAGGTGGCCAGTCTTGGTAAAGTCGTGAGTGACAGAAAGAAGCTGAAGATGACTTGTTCTTTCTTCAAAAGCATGGCCCCTGTCTACAGCTTGGGGAATAAATGTCCAAGTTTGAAGCAAGATGAAGTACTTGTTTACAGCGTTGCTGTTGCGTACTCGCTGAGGGTGAAAGGGGAAATACAAGTGGCTTCAAAAGGAGGTTGGTAGAGACACTGTGCCCACTGCTGGCTGTAGAGCCTCCACCTCAGGTTGCATCTAGGATGCCCAAGCTGCTGATAATATAAGGCAAGGCAATGTGTGTGTTCTTTTCTCATTCTCTTTGCATGAGGATTTGTGTGTGAGGGTGTTGGGCTTGGTGAGCTTTTTATTGAACTGGTTTAGGAGGCTTTGTAGTTTTCATGGTTTTGGTTTTTTTTTTTGTGTGTTGTTTACTGCTTTTCTAGTTGGGTGACAACCTCAGTCCTTATGGGGGGGATTGTGTTCTTCTGATCCAGGATCCTTATCATCAGTATCGTTGTGTTCATGATTAGGCTGACACTTGTATCCTCTGCTGGCTCTGGTTTTACCAGCTAAAGAAGTTACTGCTTGCAGCCTGCTCTTAGTTCTTTATGTCTTTGCTCTTTCTACCAGATGCTGCCACCTCCTTGGATAACTTGTTTCAGCTGAGGACTTGCCTTAATTCCTTATTGACAAAAAGAAATGGTTTAGGTTAAATAAGATGTGTGTGTTTGTGTTGTGGAGTTTTTAAATGTATTTATTTTAACTGGTGCCTCATCCAAGAGATGGACATTCTTTTGCATCTGGTTTTAAATGTTGAGGGGAACACCAGGATGATGCAGTTTACCTGGAGTTTAGTGGTGGTCTCGTTTAAAGTTAATTTCCCAGTATGATGCCAGAGTTTTTTATTCTGCCAAAAAAATAATTCAGTGGAACAAAATAAAGTACAGTAACTCGTTAGACTTGTTCTGTGGTAGTTTAACTCGCCCAGAATGGCTTTCTAGGAACGGTAAATGTCTTTATGTTGAGAGGGTCATTATGGAGCTGCATGTTCTCCAAGTTGAGGGGAACTCAGCTTTCATTTGAATTGGCAACATAGTAATTTGAAGAATGATAATATTAGGTGTGAAATCTGTGCTTTACTTCTCTCCCCTCTTTTGTAAGTGATACTGTTGCTTCTTTGGAGTGTTTGGAGACATGTTACTAGAGGACAGCTTGGCTGTGCAGCCTCTATTAAAGGGCAAGGTTTGTGACAGAATCAATGCTTGGTGTTCATGCAACTGGTGAATATCAAAGACAGTTCTAACTGTGTTCATGTAATAGCGAGATCTGCCAGTTTACTCAAGTAATGTATTCTAAAGCTTAATAGGCCTCTGTTTACTTGAAACAATGACCTTAAATAAATAACTGAAACAGCTTTCCAGCTTCAGAGCTTGTCCTTGGGGTTCCTTGCCGGTCATTTTGGATCTATGATTCCATTTTCATATCATTAAAAATTATTCTGTGCTGTGTGAAAGACACAGAGAAGAAACTGTGGATCTGATGAGTGTTGTCAAATGCACAAAGTAAATGCATTTGGAAAAAAAAAAATTCCTCTCTAATCTGCTTAGCATTAAAGGTCACCTTGAATTGGAGTAGGTTGTTTTGGTGCTCGTTTCTCTTCCCTAGGCCTCAGCTGAATGCAAAGCACTGTTCCGGATCTCTGCCCTGAAACTGAGCGTGTTTTAAACCTACCTGAGGTTTCAGAAATAGCTTGGTTAATTTTGAGGAAGTTTGCTTATTCTCTCAGATTCCTGCAGCAGTGGCAATAAACTGCTAGAGGGGAGTTAATGACTGATAAGCAGGGAAATTCTAAAGTGGTTTCATCTTGGCTCTGCAAGCTCGTGTTGTAATTTCTGTGACTAGAAATTCTAGGTATGTTTTACCTTATTGGAAACTAAATCCATAAGTAATTCCTGGGACTTCTGTTTCTGTTTTGCTTTTCAAATTTTGCATTTGCATCAGCATGGATGTTTTCTTGCTTTTGTCTTGTTCAGCAGTTGAGGTTTTTAATCTTCAATGTTTAATAGTACTTGTGAGAAGAGCAAGTTGTTTTCAAAATCAGACTTCCTGAAGAAATTCAGGGAGAAAATCCCACTGGTTGCCATGCACATCAAATGTGTGTATAGATTGCTTTTCATGCAGGAATAATTAGAGACACAACTAACATGCTTTGTTTTCTTTCCTTACTCAGGTCATGATTTTCATTTTCTCGTGTCATTCTCATGAGGAGAGGAAATGATTGTAGTGGAACGTGTTACAAATAAGCCACTGATACGGAGCCTTCGCAGTTCAGAAACATTCACAGAAGAGCAAATATAGCCCTTTTTTGTTTGTGTTCTGGAATCTGTCTTGTTAAAAAAGGGAAATAAAAATGACGACTTCGTCTATTAGGCGGCAGATGAAGAACATTGTGAACAATTACTCAGAGGCCGAAATAAAAGTTCGGGAAGCGACCTCTAATGACCCTTGGGGTCCCTCCAGTTCATTAATGACTGAAATAGCAGATCTGACTTACAATGTTGTGGCCTTTTCTGAAATCATGAGCATGATCTGGAAACGACTCAATGACCATGGCAAGAACTGGCGACACGTATACAAGGCCCTTACTCTGTTAGATTACCTGATTAAAACTGGTTCTGAGAGAGTGGCACAGCAGTGTAAAGAGAATATTTTTGCTATCCAGACATTGAAAGATTTTCAGTATATTGATCGAGATGGTAAAGACCAGGGCATCAATGTGAGGGAGAAATCCAAGCAGCTAGTGTCTCTTCTGAAGGATGACGAGCGACTCAAGACAGAGAGGGCCCAAGCCCTGAAGACCAAAGAACGCATGGCTCAGGTGGCCACTGGAGTGGGTAGCAATCAGATCACCTTTGGCCGAGGCTCCAGTCAGCCAAACCTGTCCACCAGCTACTCGGAGCAAGAATATGGAAAGTCTGGAGGATCCCCAGCATCTTACCATGGCTGTAAGTACAAGCAAATGCACCTAAAAGAAATTTCTCTTCCTTCTCTTTTGAGAGATTTTCCTATTCTGATTTGCTATTAAATGGGAGAGTAAATGTTCCTGCTAGGAGGATTAATATGCTGTCTGCAAAGGGCTTTTTGCAATGGCTGAGTCTTCCTAGGTCTGCTCAGTGGCACTAATGTCTCTTCAGATGATTGGTTAAACAGTTGTTTTGGAGAGGGTGTGTGTGTATTGACAGAAATAAATTTAAAAAGCAGTTGTTTACTGTCAGTTCCCAAAGGTAGCATTGTCAAGCTGCTTTTGTGAACGTGTTCCAATGTTACATGTGATAGGCCCCCAGTCTCAGCAGGGAGACTGTGAATGAGTTTTTTTTGTTTCTAGTTTTAAAAGGAGTGCTTGAAAATTTGTTGTGTTGAGGGTTTTTTTTGTTAAGTGTAACTCAAGCAAAAAGTAGAAATGCAGAGTATTTCCTGGATCATTTTGCTAAATACTGTCTTTGTGTTGCTGCTATTTTGTTTTAGGAGAATGTTGGTGTTTAATTTCCTTTATTGCTTGCTCAGCAGTTCTTAGGGGAGTAACTGACTATGTCAGTGTTTAAATATTTATACCATCAGCATTTGGTATGCAAGTATCCGGACTAGATAGTGTGTTTCAGTCTTTAAAAAAATACAGTGATGTGGGAAGAATGGATTCTTTATACCACTGCTTGGGGGAACTCCCTGTCATGTTAGGAAGAGGCCTGATTTGGCACTAAACCCTTCTTAATATAAGTAATGAACGGATGAAAGCTGCTTTGGCTGGAATGTCAGTGGTTGTGGTCTAATTCTGCAGGAAAACCTTTTCTTTAAATGAATGCTTATAGTGTGTGGAGGGCTGAGCCAGCGTGGTGAATCCATTGAGCTGCAGTTGCAAGAATCTGAAGTTGGTCGTGTCCTGCGTCCCGGGGCGCTTCTCCAAACGATAAATACTTGTCTGATGTCAGTACCCCTGACGTGTGCAGGCATTTTCTGTGGAAGGCAGTAGGAGGTAGCAGGACAAATCAAGCCAAGGTGAAGAAAATCTCTATCCATTTAAAGCTATGGAAGAGAGCAGGAATTTATTTATAATTTTTTTTTTCCCCCCAAAAGGAAATGCTTTTAGGATGGAGGGTTCAAAAAAAGTGCATGAAGGTTTCCAGGTATGAACATTTTTGTCTTAGTTTTTCCTTAGTGACCATACTTGAGTGTTGATTCCAGGTGAATTTTTAAAGAAGAACATGTACATTATTATCACTACAGTAACTCTTTTCTAAGGAGGTCTGGAGGCATCTGTTGACTGCAACAAAACTTCTTAATTTAGGAGATGGCTTGAAATATTGTTGGTTTTAATTTTTGCTGATGGACTGAAGTAATCAGTCACCGAGGTATGCTGAGCACACCTTTGGTTTGTTCCACAGGGTTATTTCTTCACCAGCTCTTAACTTTAATTAGTGCATGTAACTATTGTTTGTCATGTTAAATGCTACCAGAGGCTTCAAACTATTCCTCCCAGCAAGGATTGAGCAATGCAGGGTGTGTTTGTGAATCACTGTTCCTTAGACATTGTAAGAATTTTGATGGGGGACTAGATGTCAAGGAGCAAGCTTGGTTATTGTTTCGGTACCAAGTGCTGAGGTACTGGATACTCTTACTTGCCTGCCCATGACTTTGACAGTCTCTCTATTTGCAGGATTGCTTTTGAGGCAATGATTTCTTAATCTTTTTTCTCCTCCCCCATAAGCATGTACCTAAGAAGCTTTAGAAATCTCAGGCTTTTTTATTTTTATTTTTTCTTTGGGTTTTTTCTCTGTTGTAGACTCTCCTGGACTTCATTATCTAACAGAAAACTACAGATGATTGTTAGTTTTTATGATCTGTATCCTTTGAAGTTTTAATATGTTCTCGTATGGTTTAATTATAGCAAAGCAGAACAGCACCTTACAAACCAGCTGTACTAAATGCTGCTGATAATGGAAAACTTGGTGTAGAGCTTTGTCCTTTATCCTAGGAAACAAGGAAGGAGTTTCTTCGAAATCCAGACATTTAATCTGTTACATAAATGTAGGGTTATTCTTGTGTCTTCTAAATTTAATGTGAAAGATGCTTTCCATTATTTAAAGTGAAAGAGATTGTATCCATCATGTTTTCTTTTATTCTTTAAGGATACCCATTTGTTCTGAAAATATGGATTCAGAAAAATATGTGAAAGGAATCAAGTTATGCTTATTTCCTGGGAAATACTCTCCTTAGGACAGCTGTAAGGTGGGGTAGCTGTACTGGATATGCTGGTCAAATTGTCCTTCATTCCTCTGAGCCTTTGAAGAGGAGATCAGAGGCATTTAGATTTCCAATCTGTAGGATAAGGTTTGCCTATTAAAAATGTACATCCACCGTTTTTGCTAAATATTTAGCATGTCGTCTTAACGTCAAAATATAAATAAAGTTTGGGAGAGTGTAACAGCCTTTTTACCAGTGTAGCTAAATGAAGTGTTTCATCTCTCAGTGTTTTGGTATTGGCGCATTTTACTTTTGTTGCTCTCCACAATGGGTGGGGATTGCAGAGTTTGAGAGTTCTGGATCTGAATGCATCCCTCTTACTTGAAAAGATTGTTTGGCTGTGAAATCTCCTCGTTTTTAATACTTTCTTGCAGAAGAAGTGAGGCCCGAGCTGGCTGACAGGGCTAAATAGTTTCTCCAGGATAGATCACTAGGGGAGCACGTAGCTTCCAGTGGATCATGTGTTGGGTTTGTGTGTGAGGGATCTCTTCCCCCTTCTGTCAGTTACTAAAAGTGCAATATAGGATAAGTCAGTGGCCCCTTTTTTGTTAAGTTTCTCAGAATGTTTAATGAGCTGCACTGTACAGCACTGACTGGAAATACTGCAATGCTCAAACTACTGCTTTTCTCTAGCTGCTTAAATGTACATGTAGACTTGTATCTGACTGCGTATAAGAATTGTTTTTTGTATTTGATGTTGAGCCAGAAGGGTTTTTCTTGTAGAGTTGCTGGTCTTTGTGTCCCAAATTTATCCTTTATGAAAAAATAAATACGGTATTGATAGCCTGTATAGTGTGAGAGAATTCCAGATGGCAAAGGATCTCCTGACTGAGTTACCATCACCCCTCACTGCTGCAGGCAAGACACACTGGTGAAGAAGGACATTTTCCTCATTGCCTTGCAGAAATTTTTATCTCATCTCAAATAATCCCTTAGAGACACTGAAAAGTGAAATTATGGGGAATTACGATAGTTTTCAATAAAATCCTTTCCCCCAAAGCTTTGCCTTAATGACTTTGTTGGCTCTGAAGATCTCTGTGCTGTAAAGCTTGTATAATTCTAGGCAGTACCTTATGGCATGTGAGTATTGCTGCCTATTGATGAAAACATTTGGAAAAGTATGAGTATGTTTTTGCTATCTAGCCCTGTAATCTGTAAATGGAAGCCAAGAGAGATACTGTAAAGCTAAAAGCAAATACAAAGCTCCTCCCAACTCCCATCTTGTCAATAATTTCTGACATACTGGAGACAGTTTTAATCCTCCAGTTTTAAGCCGGGGGCAATTAATGCTCAGGGCAGGAGCTATGAAATATTCCATGTCAAAACATGTAAGTTTTTATTTATTTTGGAAAACGTGTGAATTGTATGGAGTTGCATGAAATCTGATAGCAGGTTTCATTTTACATTAAGGAAATGTTATTGTGTGTTGCTGAAACAAAACCTGCTGGGGAGACGAAGCAATATAAGGTCAATATTTGAAACATTTTGGAGCAACAGTTCCACACCCCTAATCTGGCTTTTTAAAGTGGTCCTATCCCATTATGCCTAAACCACGACCTGTGTTATTTTGAGTTGTACACATGCCCTTTCCTCTGACCATCTGATGCCTTGGGTTTGGGTTGCACTTAGGATGCTGGCAGAGCAGGGCTGGTGTGGGTTTTAATGTCCTGATTTCATTTACACAAATGCTGCAGAGTAGGGAGCAATGCACCGTGCTCAGTGTGACCTGATTCTAGAGGAGCACTTTGCCCGGAGCTGGGCTGCTTGGCTGAGAAATCAGATTCATTAAACATACAGCCTGTTTGAGAAAAGATTGGTGAAAGATGGGCTGAGAAGGCCTTTTATGGATCTCATGAAATGCCAAGTCAGTTAACCTTACCTGTGAAGATTTTGGGAGCAATTTTCTTTTGCTGAAATGATGAGTTTAAATATTTCCAGTGGCTATTCACATTAAGTTGACTCATGATTTAAAAGCAGTTTTGTGAAACGTCAGCAAGTTTGTGCTCACTCATCTTTGTCTCCCCTTTTGCTTTTTAGCAAACATTAGAGGGCATTAGAGGAAATTCAGACTTTTTAAAGGTGCTTTATCTGTTCTGCATCTTTGCAGGTTGGAATACATCTCTGGCCTTCCATCTTAATTAAGGAATATATGGCATATCCTCCAGCACTGAATCTGGATGAGCTGTGTGACTAATTCTGTAGTTTGAGGAATTTGGTAGTCCTGTGTTACCTGACTGTTGTCACTTGACAACTTGATTAATACTCTTGTCATACTTTTGTTTTTCTGGTGCTCTAAGTAAAGGTGAGGGATGCTTGTTGGTAGTTGCAATAAATTGTCTGTCTATAAGATGTGTAGGGATCACCTGAGAGAAAAAATGCTCTTGAACCAAAACAAGCCTTAAGGATTTGTTCAGTACTAAATGAATTTCAAAAGTGCTCTTTCTGCTTCAGTGCAGTTAGGAATCATGCAGCAAGTTTATCAGCTCCACCTTGTTGCATTAATAGGTGCTATCAATTTTCTTCTTGTACTTGAAAGATTTCTTTAATTCCCAATGGAAAGGTGGGTTATACAAATCCTTCTAGATTAAGCACTTAGCACATGCCCTTTCATAATTTGAGAGCCCAGGTTGGCTTTTTGAAAATATCCCACCTTTATTTGAACAATCTTTCTTTTGAAGCCTAACAAATGGGATCTCTGCTTGGTTCCCATGTCAGTTGTGGTCAGTTTTTGAGTTCTTACCTGGATGTTATTCTAATTTTTCAAGTTGGCCTTGGTTTTGTCTACTTTATGTAGGTGCCCTGATGGAGTGAGGAAACAGCTTTTCTTTCTGAATAAATGTGACTGAGAACTGAATTCTGTTCTTAAAAATGCCACTTGCAAATTATAAAGCTGGGGCTTAGTTTCCATGGCACTCTGTGCCACCACTTGGTCTAGACTGACATTAAAAAAACCCACAAAGTAAAACAAAAGACCCTAAAAAACCAAGCACATACTTCTGAATGAAAATACCCAGTCTGATTTTGATCATAAATGATCAATGACTTCCTTTCTAAATGTGTACTGTGTACACACTTTAACTCACTAACTTAACTAAACCTATAGATGTGTATAGAGGGCTTTGAATGTAGCCACAATATAGGAAATGACCAATAAATACATATGAGAGACATCACAGCCTGTGTTAGAGACAGATGGTGGAGCAGAATCCTGCTTTAGTGATTAACTGAGGTTGGAAGTGATTTCCTTGCAGTGCAGCTAGAGCCTTGTTGAGAAGGCAGCCTGGTGGCATGGCTCCCCGCAGCAGCAGAGATCCACCCAGTTGCTTCTGGGTGCCTAGGGAGCCAGGATCTCCAAATTCTCAAAGCAGCAACAAAGCAGGGCTTAGCAGGTCAGAATTGATCTATTGAGTCCCATCTTACATAAACATCTGAGTTAACTGTCATGTGCTGTGGGATAAGAGATTCTTTGTGTGGCAGCGATACTGTTACTAAGGCAATAACCTTTATGCTAGATACTTGGAACTAAAACGTTAATGCAGGATGAGGCCAGTATAGAAGGGCAGTTCTAATACTGTAGGAATTTAGGAATGAAGCTGTTGGATAAAACATGTCAGGTTGCTACTGGGTACTGGGTTATTTCCCTTAATCCTTTTTCAAAAAAATATACTGGCAGCTGTTTAATGTAGATGGCTTTATAATCACTGGAGAAGTTTAAGTGGAAAATAGCAACATTTTAATCAATGTTTTTTTACTGTGAGGCCCAAAGAAGAATTTCAGATTAACAATTTTTTCCTTTTTTTTTTTTTTTTTTTTGTAAAAGGAGCTCTGAAGTGCCATTTAGAGTTAATAAACCCAAGTAGAATGAATTGCTGAAAAAGCTAAAAGTGAAAAGAAATACACTATATCTGTGAGACCCCTTATTATCCGTGTTCAGATCCTGGAGCTGCTGAATGCTGGTCTCTGTTGGGAGCTGTGAGGTAATGTAGGTCCCTGCCAAAGCAAGCCTGCTGTGCCCGTGCCTGGCTGGGAGGCCAGGACCTGCTGTGGGAGGGCAAGTGAGATGCTTGGAGTAGATACCACCCCTGCTTCTTGCAGCTTTTTAGCCCACAAACACTGTGTGCTGTTAAAAGGTGGACCTGGTGAGCACTCTCAGTCAGTAGTCCTTCACGTGGAGCTGGGAGGAAAACCAACAGAGGTGACTTAACCCATTTCATGTAATTTTGAAGTCATTTCTAGCATCAGCTTCTTAGTTCTTACGGAATGTAATTATGCCAACAGAGATGGAAAAAGTCCTGTGCAAAAAGTGCCAGAAATTGTATACTTCCCACAACTGCAGTTAAAGAAACAGAAGACCAGAAGGTACCTTCCTGATCATAGTCCAATTGCCATCTGTTCTCAGGTGACTTATGGCTGTCCCATTTGTGTGCTTATCCAGCTCTATTTTGACAGTTATGACTCTTCCCTTCTACAATTCCTACTGGAAAGCTGCTTCTACTTGTTTCTACCATTAGTTCTTGCCCCTTAAATAGCTTTTCTCTCTCCCAGTGTTTGCAAGCCTGATGTGTTTAGCAACAATAAACTGCTTGATCTTCTTTTTGCAAAGATAAACACGATATATTTTCTGTGTTCAGAAGGAAAGTGTTTCCACATCCATTCTGTTTTGAAATCTACCTGTGTTGGAAGTGAATGACTAGAATTGCATTTGGTGTGTTAGATGCATTCTGACTAGTGCTGGGGTGCAGCAGAGCTAATGTTAGTAGCAGCTGTGTTAGGTTAGTGCCTGGCAGTTGTGTTTTAGTACTAATGTGTGTTCTCTGCATCTGTCACTTGCAGTTGATGCCCTCAGTTAGTAGAAGATCAAAGAAATCAAAGAAACTTCTTTCTCTGTATCATCCCATTTCTATTGTTCCCTTTTCAGTCATCTGTTTTTATGGTCCTGTTTCTCCTAGTTTGACAATTTTTTTTAGCATTATCTTTGCATTTCACCATAACCTCCTGCACTTGTTTATTACATATTTTTTCTTAAGATGGGTTGTAAAGCCAGTTCTTGAGAAACTGTTGGTAAACTTCCTTGGTGGCAGGCAGTATGATGTAATCCCTTGCTCAGCTGGTTCTTTACCCATTTCAGGGCTTAAACTACCTGCTGTTGAACATCATAAAATGCTTTGCTGAGCCCACATAGATTAACTTTACTGCTTTTCCTTTTGGCTGACTAAGCAGAGAAGAATCTCAGTTTTTCTGTTATGGGTTAGTTGTTGGTAACTACACATTGAGCTTTATCCTGTTTTCTTTATAATTCTCTTTATTTAAGAATATTCAAACTTCACAGACATTTTGAGGTTGTATTTTTCATGCTGGCAGACATCCTGTTATCCAGTGCCCTGTTTATTCCTTCAGTAAGTCTGTAATAGTCCATATATTATATTGGACATCCTGTCTGTGACTGTTGGAGCAAAAAGTACTGATGAAGCAGGTTAAATTTAGATGATCTGTATGGGAAAGAGTTTGAAAAAGCAATAGAAGTGAGGTATGAGTAACATCTTTGTAAGTGTGAAGTAAGGAGCTTGTTTGGCTCGGAAGCTTCAGGATCAGCACAATGTAAAAGGAATTATTCCTGGTGATGAATTAATTTCTCCCTTTAGAACAGGAGTGGGATGGGATGGCACACAGGGTGTATGGTGGAAAGGAAGGGTCATTCCTCATTTATGGAAAGTCACCTTCCTTCTGGCCTGCTGGATGAGAGAGAAGGTTGCATTTTTTATTTTATAATGTCATTTTGGCCTAAAAGTTAGGGAAAGAAAGGACTGGGAAATACTTGGAAGAGTTCAGTGACTGAAAACCCGTGTTTTTTTCTTTTTTTTTTTTAAATTTCAGTTTGGCAATCTAATTTTTACATGCCTAGCTGACCTATTAAGAAAAAACATGATTTCTTTGAGCTTGAGATCAGTTATATGGTTCACCTTTCTTAAAAGTCAGTATGAATTTTTTCAAACTAATTATCATTCCAACCATTGAATACAAACTTCCTTGCCAAAGTAGGATAAAATTTCTGTATCTGTAGAGAATTATCTGAGAGAGGACAAAAATGGTCTGATTACTGTATAGTGATAAACCTATTAGTGTTGTCACATTCAGATGGGAATTTCTGCATGATGCTGTAGTGAAAACATCAGTAAAAGAATATTTGTGGATTGAGAAATGGTGAATTTTAGTTGTCAAGCTTGACTGTTACTTGGGGGAGGAGTGAGGGAGGTGACCAGCTGCTGCTTAGCTACTAGAGGTCTTCATCCAAAGAGAGACCAACCCACAATGAAAAACAAACCACTCCCCAACATATATACCAAACTTTATTTTTTTTTAACAGAGAATGATACAGTGTTTTTTGAAATTTTGAGTATGAATAGCTGGTTTGTTGGTCTCTGAGCCTGCCTAGCAGTTAAGAATAGTTCTTTCTCTGTCCCATTAAGGCGGTATTATTTTACAGAAAGGTGGGTGGTATCCAGTTTTACCCTGATATTGGCCAAGTCCCAGCAAATTCTTTCTGACATTGGAAGATGTAAGAAGGATCAGCGAATGTTCTCTTCAGTGATTCATTCTGTAGTTTTTCAAGACAGTGTCCTGCCCCGATGCTCTGGTACGCTGAGCATTCCTTGATGATACTTCTTGATGCTACAACCCCACTAACACAAAAAGCCTTTGTTTTCCAGGAAGGTTTTTTAGTCATGATAGGAGCTTTATCTCCAGCAGTTCAGGGAACCCATTGATGGCTGTTGGCAACTCAGTGTCCCCTGGCACCTGAGGGCCTGTCGCTGCTCTGGGGACCTTGAAGAATGACTCTGTGAAAGTGGGGTGGCCTGGTCAGAGGAATAATCAAACCTGTTAGGGTGTTGTTTGGTGTTAAATTTGGGTTTTGTCTCCCAACAGCTACATCCCCTCGAGTTTCCTCAGAGCTGGAGCAGGCCCGGCCTCAGACGAGTGGAGAAGAGGAGCTCCAGCTGCAGCTGGCACTGGCCATGAGCCGGGAAGTGGCGGAGCAGGTCAGTGCCCGTGTAGGTTTTCCTACTATGCTTTGATAGTTGAGACTACAATCCTGTTGTTTGTGGTTTGTTGTTGTTTTTTCCCAGTGGCAGCTTGGCTTTGCACCAGCTGGAATAGGGGGGGAGAGAGGTCATTTTGGAAGATGTTGCTCAGTTATTTATTCTTTTCTTTTTTTTTTTTTTTCCCCCCCCAAATCTATTTTTGAAGTAACAGCAGCTTCTGTTGAGACTAGTGGAAAATGACAGTTGCTTTGCAAGAAGACTTTGGGTGGGAGGATGCTAATAATCACATTGCTGAAGATGTTTTCAGTTAGGAAGAACTGAAAGCATGTCTGGTCCTGAAAACCTTCATTAATGGGGCCAGCATAAGAAATACCTGTGAATTCTGATTACAATGAAATTTTGAATGATCCGCTCATTTGGTGAGATCGTCTGGAACAGAAGGGTGACCCGACACCAAGTACTAGAATTTATTAAGAGCCTGGTTTAAAATAACTTGCTTCCTAATCTATCACATGGATTATGCTACTGTGGTTATTCTTAGGAGGTTCATTCTGAATTTGGAGTAAATGCTGTAGTTGTGGGTAAAGTTTACTGTGTATTAATACATAACAAAGTTATTAAGTCTCAGCTGTGAGTGAAAATTGAAGTCAGCCTGCTGAGTGTAATATTTTACAGGCTTCATCTGACAAGTCTAGCTTACTGCTGTGTTAGGCTTTAGTATCTCTGTGCTTGGGAAGGGAAACTGTCACCCAGTAAACTTTGTCATTGAGCAATAAAGTTAAAGAAAATGAAAATCAGAATCTATCAGTTGAAATAGCTTAAAAAATTGCAAGGGAAATACCAGCTGGGGAGTTAGTCAACTTCTGAAAGACGTGATGCAAGCAAAGGTATTTCAAGTAGCTGAACGTACCACAGATGTGGTAGTTTACAGATGTTAAAAACCTACAAAATATGCATGGAGTTAGCTAGATCAATTAGTGTTCTGTGTAACAGTTGCATCAGTTGTGGAGGGAAGCTGACAAAAGCCAGGAAAAGTTTAAATTCTTACATCCTTCATTGGCAATGTAAATGTTCAAAAACATGACAGTAATTTAGAGATGAGATACTTTGTCTTTCAGTTGTGTGGTGTTTCTAGCACTGTGACTGACTTTTTGGAAAAAAATGTTGTATCTACACCTTTCCCCTTAGGAGTGAAACAACACCAGGGTAAATTTCTCACCAAAACGGGTGTTGTTATGATCACAGTGTTAGGCTGGTGTTACGGGGTCGGGGTGCTCCTGACCTCTGGTTCATTGAGGTGAGAATCACAAGAACATTTTCTTCTCCCCTCGCGTTGTGTCCAAGTTACAGCACGTAATCCTGGCCATCCCACTGCACAAGCCTGTGGTGCCATCACTCCTGGGGTGGCAGGGAATACTGCCCAGGCCTTCCCTGGCAGTGTCCTGCCAAGGGGGCTAGAAACCTGGAGGGAGCAAGCAGCACAGTCTAGGCTAATGGTCTATATCAACAGTGTTGATTTCCTTTGCAGGAGGAGCGCCTCAGACGCGGAGATGATCTGAGATTACAGATGGCTCTGGAGGAGAGTCGCAGAGACACAATTAAAATTCCCAAAAAGAAGGAGGTAGTGCCTTCGACTAAGAAATTCCTGGTTGTGCTGCCAAAAGCTGAAATACAGTAACACAAACTAGCTTAATACTGAGCTCTTTTATGCTTTTGGGATTGCTTTGTTGTATAGCTTAAAGCTTCTTCCGCGTGGGTTAAATTTCAAACTACTAGTCAATGCAGGTGTGTAAAAGGAAAAAAAAAAATTGCTTCTTCACTCTCATGGGTTTGTACTTTGGATTGATAATGCTCTTGATTAAAGCTCAGATTATTCCTGCCCTCAGCATACCACTTTGTTGGACCTAATGGATGCTCTGCCCTCCTCGGCACCAGCCCCTCAGAAAACAGAGCCTTGGGGACCTCCTGCTGTTGCAAACCAGACAGATCCCTGGGGAGGATCCACAGTTGCAGCTACTGCCTCTGACCCGTGGCAATCATTTGGTAAGAACAAACTCTGCCAGAAGGAAGGCTTATCTTAAAAGGCATTAGCATTCAGCACACTGCCATCCGGATTCCTGATCAAAATGTTGGAAGTTTCATATTGAAAGGCTTTTTTTTTTTTTCCTTCACAGTGGCATTAAAGGCACCTGCATATCTGCTGGGCCAACTGCAGTTCATTGTCTCAAGCCTGATCTATTTCTTTTTTATTGATAAACTGCAAAGCATAGAAGAAGTCCAAGTGTGGGGCCTTAGGGCTGTTCAATCTAACTTTCTGTGGTTACAAACCAGACAAAATCCACCTTCTTCAAATCTTGTGCTTTGATATATCATCCTCTGACAAGATTTTCCTTGCATCAGTTGCAGCTGTAGCATTTCTTCTCAGTGGCTCCCAATTTTATTAACACCACAGAACAACCCCTTGTTCCAGCTTTCTGGTTACTTTGCTCCCAAGGATAATTTTGAAGATGGCAGATTTATGAATTTGCTAGTAAAAGGGTGAGTCATTACACTGTATTTCTCAAATCCTGCTTGTGCTTTGGCATTTCAGGAGAGATAATGGAAGCTACGGGAAGGTGTCTTCCCAAGTGCTCTAGTTCTGTGCACTCTCTTTATGAAAGAAAAGCCTTTTTTTGAAAGCTTCCGTTGATGGGAAGTGCTGTCATTAGCATTTCTTGTGTGGCATTGCTCGTAACTCAGCACCAAGGGTAGATAAAGGAAATGTAAGTGCTGGTGTGGGAATAGTTGGACTCAATTGGAGGATTTTAGCATTTCCTGGTCGGAAGCTGCAGCAAGACCATGCTGCCTGTTGAGGAAACAAAGACCAACATTGCAGATTGGAATTTGTGCCACCGTGTGTGGCGTTGAATCGGTTTTCAAGAATATTGCGATGCCGAGGGGGCTTGTTTGTAGCTTTGACAAATAAAGCAATATTCTGTTGAAGCTTGAAACCCACGTGGTGGCTGAAGATAATAGCTGTGTACTGCAGGGGTAATCCTGTCCTACTCCTGGGTGATACAGTTGTTCTCATTTAGTAATTAAACCATGACTGGTTGAGAAATTGCCTTGAGAAGAGGAAATGTGTTTGCATGTACTATCTGACGGGAAGGTAATTGATCACTGTGGAGCTGTACAGGATGTTGCACTTAAAGTACCAAGTTCCCATCCCTGCCCTCTGGCCCGGGAGGGGCAGCAGGGATGGACAACACAGGAACAAAGCAAGAGAGACCTTCCAACACAGACCTGGCCCACTGCAGATCTAAAACCTGATTTGTTTCAGTGGTCCTGGCGCTTGATAAGCTGAAATAGTTCCATTGAATGGTAGGCGGAGGAAGAGGTCATCTAAGCTGAAGAGCAATAAATTAGTAGGTTGGGAGGAAGAAGAAAAAAATGCCAGGAAATTGTATCTAGTGAGGCAAGTTTTCTTGTTTCCTTTTCTCTTTACTGCCTTAATTTGTCATTCTATGCTAGGAAGCCCTAACCTTGGGCACAACCTGTTGATGTACAAGCAGTTTGGTAATCTGAATTTGTAGGAGTGAAAAATGGCCAGCGTCTTCCAACAAAAACGGGAATCCTGAACATGCAGGCATTGGGTTTAAAAAGAAGAAATACAGGAAGGGGAGTATCAGTGGACAGCTTAGATCTGTGTCAGGAGGAGTGCTTACAGATGGGAATAAAAAAGCACAACTTGCTCAGGGAAGCTGATTATATTTTTGTAAAATAACAATATGGTTAGAAGCGTTTGTAAACTGTTCCCTTTGAATCTTAGAGATTTCTTTGTCCTCATCTTAGTGTTGTATATTTCAGACCTTTTACATATAGGCTTTTTAGAAACCTTCTTTCCCATGAGTTCATAAATATACCCTGTGATTTAGGTCACTTTCAGTCAGGTATTGTCTGTTGTGGTGGCAGTGTCTAACAAAAGCAAGTTTATTTCCTTGTTGGACTTGCAGATTGTTTTTAGTTCAGTTTCAAGTGGGAGTTTTGTTTTATTCATCTATCTTGCACAGAATATAATTGTGCTTGTTGTTCAGTTTGTGTGACGCAGATGCTGACACTTATCAGTATTCCTGATGTTGAACTGCTTCACCTATTTATGTTTAATATTAACTGGCAGTAATGGCTCATAGGAGAGATTAATCTCCAAGGAAAGCTTTCCAAAGTGAAGCTGTACTGACCTGTGCTTCTGCTGCCTCTTTTTGCAGGTGCCAAACCAGCTGCTTCCGTTGACCCTTGGGCAGCACCAGCAGGATCCACAACTCAGACTCTGTCCAAAAATGTTGACCCTTGGGCTCCTGCTCAGCCATCTTCTACTGCAGCAAAATCTTCTGTGGATCCTTGGGGACCAGCACCTGCAAACAAACCTCTCTCTGCTTCTGGTGAGAAACCGTCTCATTCCATATCCGTATTATTTAAGTCATGAAGGTGAAAGCTGAGTTATTTTCTTGCATTGCTTGGTTAAGAGAAGCTGTGTGCTGAACAATTTGCAGTGCTGGTCTCTGAAATAAATGGGAGTTGTAATAGCTACCAGCAAAAAGAACTTCAGATGTAATTATTCTGACTTAGAGCTCTGAATTTGTGGTGCTGCTTTGTGCTCTGTCCCTTCTACATCATTTATCGGTATGTGTGGATGCATGCTGAGCACTTAATGACTGCTGCTGCTGTTGGGTTCTTAAATGGATTTTATCTTTAATTAGACAAGGACATAATTTCTGGAAATGAACGATGCTGTAATTTTCCCTTTCATCATGATAAATAGCTATGCAGATGGGTGTCCCTGCAGACACAGATTGACAGGTTGAGCAGCTCCACGCTCTGAGGAGACTTTGAGAGGTGCAAATGAAGGTTTGTTCCTTCAGACTGAGAGTGTGGAGTGCTCCCTAACCCTGTGTAGCAGGATGCAGAAGGTGTGGATGTAACTAATGCAACCTTGATGAATCTGAGTACCTGGAGTTTTCTTGTTGGCACCCTGGCTCAATGCATCCCAATGCATTTTCTGCTGGTCATCCATCTCAGTACATAATAAACAAAGGAGTCTCAAACTGAGTGCTGCAAAAAGTTGTGTAATCAGCTTTTCACTGGGCAAAGGGCAAACACTGGATCCTTAGGAGAATGATACCACAGCTATGGTGGGTTCTTTATGAGAAGTATCATTGTTAGGCACAATCTTGTTCCCTTGGGTTTTTGTCTTCTTGCACACTTTATGGAGCTATGTCCGTTCCTTCACATGCTGCAAATGTGTTGAAGGTTAAAACTAAACTAGAAAAACATTTCAACTAATTAAAAAATAAATAAATAAAAAAACCCAAACTTTAAGTCTGTTCAAGAGTGTGATTGCTGTTCATTTAGGTGTGGTTTTTCTTCTTCCATTTTGAGGTAAGGGTGTGTCCACATTTTGAAAATGTTGTGTTTTCATTTGTTGGAAACTATGGGCAAGTTCTGGTGCTTTAGCTAACAGGGCCTTAGCCTCTCTACATGGCATAGATAACCTTTTCTGTTGCATTCCTGCTCCTTTTAACTCTGGAAGCGTGAGTCAAATAATTACATAAGTCACAGCAATGATCCATTTGTCTTTGGAGCTGTGCTCAGCAGTGTGTTGTACTTGAGGGCTAATTAACACACTTTATGCTGTAAATTCATTGCTGTTCTTCTCTGCCTGTGCATTTCTCTAGTGCAGACAATAAAAACCCAGCATGCTAAGGTGTGCCTTCCATTGAGGTTTTAGAGCACGTTGCTCTGAGTTAGTTGGTTAATGCTGGAAGAAAGGACAGATTTCTGGCACTGTCCTGGTCCTGGGGAAGAGAAGGAGCTCTCAAGCTGATCTGAGCTGCTGCCTGGAACCTGACAGGGTGGCTTCTTGCTGACATGAATGGGTTAGAAATTGCTTCCAGTAGGATCAGGTGTGGGATGCAACCAAAGAGCTGTTAATGATAGGGCTGTCTTGTTGTTTTGAACAGGAAGTACATCTTTTGACCTCTTCAATAATTTGAATGGTACAGTTAAAGATGATTTTTCTGAATTTGACACACTTCGAACTTCCAAAAAGCCAGGTATGAATGAAATTCTGAGCATGTGGACAGCTTGGGTGATATGTCTCTGTTCTTAAATTTTATCTAGAAAAATAAATAAATTACAATTTACTTGAAAAATAAAGCTGGTGATAATGCAGCAGTAAAAGCTTGTTGTTAACATTTTGGCCTGTGCATGAATTTATGGGGAATGGGCCTTTTGCATTCTAAGCCATAGAGTTTCACTCTCTAACCTTTTGCTGCATTGACCCAGAAATTTGTTTGACTTCTAAATTTACAGTGTCCAGCATGTTTGGAGTCAAACAGAACGATGTTGACTGAATTTCTCAAATCTGTAAATTCTAGTGTGTAGCAATAGTAGGAAGATGAGAAAATACACTTCTGTGAATAATTTAGTTTTATATAGTCATTAATCACTAAAATAAAAACTGCCAGACCTTAACGTGTAAGCGCATTGATATTTTATGTAGTTCCAGGATGGTTCTGCCTGAAACAATGGTGACTAATTCAAAGCTGGGGTAGACTTTTTTAACACAAAAGAGGAAAGCTGGGTGGAATCTAGCTAGGAAGGGTGTAGCAGCAGTGTAGTGCAAAGGCAGAAGCCAGGGCTTTTGAGTAGCTTTTCTTTGGAGGCTTCCATCTGTTGCAGCGTAGTTGTGAGAATATTTGCCAGGGCAGTTCAGGTAGCACCTTGAGTAGAGCACTGCAACTCTAACTGCAGCTTCTTCATGCTCTTCTAAAGAACATTTATCTGCTTGCATGCTGGAGGGGTGTAACGTACTGAAACATTTACATCTGACTAATACAAACATCAGATTTTAAAACATTTCTGCTGTTAGAGACTTCAGGGGTTTCTTTGTTTGACTATGTAGATCAATGAGATAAGTTCTGTTTCTCTCTTTGTGTTGTTTCAGCTGAATCAGGTTCCACTTTGCCATCTCAGCATAGCGGTACCACAAGCCCTGATCTCTTTGATTCCCAGCACTCAACCGTGTCATCAGGCAAACAAAGTGCAGCTCGGAAAACCCCTGAGTCTTTTTTGGGCCCCAATGCTGCTTTGGTGAACCTGGATTCTCTGGTGTCTAAGCCGCCACAACCTGTAACTTCACTGAATCCATTCTTGGCACCAGGTCTGTTTCTGCACATTCCTTCAGTTTTCTATTTTACCTTCCCCTTCCTCTAGGAAAACTCTGCATAACTCAGTCCTATTTGATCTTTGTGGGCTTGTTTTTCTTGATTCCTTCAGCCAACAGATCATGACTGAGAGCAGCTGGGTGAGGCATCGTGGTTTCAAGGTGTACTGCTGGGCCCTGACAGCGCAGAGTTTCTGCTCTGGGGTCTGTTGCAGATCTGCTTTGTTCAGGCAGTTTTTCTTCTGCCTTTTCCCTTGCTCTCTCAAAGCCATAGATAGGCTTTGGGTTACTAAAAATGTCTGAGCTAAAGCTGATTGACTGTCAGAACAAGTGAGATGTGAACGTGTGTCACCAGAGAGTGCCTTGGGGAGGGTAATAGGTGGTAGGTTCTTGTGGCAGCAGGTAGGAGTTGCCCTTTTTTCTTGTGCTACAGCAGACACAGTAACATCTCTGACTGTGTCTGAGGTCCCAGAGAGCAAACTCTGCAGTGTAGCTGGGTGGGTTGCTGATGAGGTTGTCTTTAGGCCAACGTGATAAGCCAGTTTTGATCAAAGCACACACTCAGTGTATGTTAGACAACACAGGCCCTTGCAGTTCTCTGTAAGCTGGCCCCTGCTGGAAGTGTGCCTTTACTTCCAGCAGACTTAGATGGTGGCCCTAAACACGTGGCAGATGTATGTGTTTTTTAAAAGCTCTTCATGTGCACTGAAATGTCCGTGTGATGCCAGTATGGTGAAACACTTTAAAACGCTCCTTCAGTATTTATTTTCCTCAGTCTTCCAATGAAAAAAATGACAGTTTAGTAAACTCCCTGGGTAGGAAAAAGCCAGTAATTCTGAACAGCCTTGGCAGTGTTCAGCAAGAGGAAGTCTGTGTATCTGCCATTACTGGTTACTACAAGAAGTTTATAAGGGGTCACTGGGCCATCCAAGTCACACTCTACATATACGGTAAAAGGAATTTGTAATGTTGGCAGCAGCCCAGAGAACCTCAAATGCTGGGAAAGTTATTCTCTGCTTTTTCTAGCACTGCTGTAATTCGGAAACAACTTGTTTACTTTATGAATTCTTGTCAAAACTCCGTGCCAGAAACATGTACAGCTTCTAAATGGAGTTGACTGGACAAGGTCTTGAAGCAAATGCACAAATCTGCAGTAGCTGGTTTGCAGTAAGGGAGTACAGAGAGCTTGAAGTTCTCTTTTGTAATGCAGATTTTCAGTAGCAGTTAAAAAACCAAAACAAAATAGATTAGTGATTGGGGTGGTTAGGTATGTTGGTTACCTGGAAGGTAACCCAATTTAGAACCTGTGTCTCCAGTGACTACTGTCAGAAGTGGAAACTTGCTCAGCAAAGGGGTGTTTTGTGGCATTGATAGGTTCAAGGAAGCAGGCTGCACTCCTGCACCAGTGCAGCCTCAGTTTGCTGAATGGCATCCGTGCAGGTTTCTCCGTAGGGTGTTCTGGGGTTGGGAGCATGTGGGGATGTACAGAAGGTGTGTTCTTGGTGGAGAAGACAGTCTCCAAAACCTCATGTTTACGGAGGTGCCGTCTCTTCCCCTCTTCCCCCTTCTTCTCTCAAAACCAGGCGCCGCTTCAGCACCAACTCCAATCAACCCCTTCCAAGTGAACCAGCCTCAGCCACTCACTCTAAATCAGATGAGAGCGAGTCCTGTGATGGGAACCAGCCCTTCCTTCAGTGCTGTGCCACCGATGAGCATGGAGCCAATACCTCTGTCTTCCATGGCCCCAGTGCCTGTGGGAATGGCATCGATCCCAGCCATGGGCACTGTGGCATCTATAACACGGATGGGCCAGGGGCTGAACGTGAGCATTGCAGGATCAATGACCCAACCTCTTCACAGTACAGGAATCCCGCCGTCAGCATCCCAGTCTACAAATACAACTAACCCTTTTCTCCTATAAAGACCCAATTAAAGGAACTTTCTTTTCCTAGTGTTTCCAGGCTGAAGTCCTTACAGTGAAATGAACGTGGCCTGTGTGGACTGAATGGTGTGTAAGAGACTTGGAAGTAGATTTGCAGTTTACAGTTATGATCTTTGAGGAGTTGTCTCTACTTACCAGTTAATCTAAATCTAGTCTTTGCTACAGATGGTACCTTACTTTGGCTTGTTGAGCATTATGTGAAATGTTCAGACTTTTCACCAAAGTTAGATTCTGCCCATTTTGTTACTTTGTTAATCATTTCAATACACTTTCTAGGGAGAACCTGCCATTTTAAACTCCGTTGGCTATTTTGTAGATGTCAGATGGTGTGCTGGATCCTGAAATTACTATTTACCTGCATCTGTCACTTCCTATGCCCATATGATAGACCTGAGATTCAGAGTGCTAGTGAATGTTTTGCACATAACTATACACAGTTCTAGACTGTTGGTTCACCCATAGTCCTTACTCTTAGAAGAGAACGGTTCGGAGGGCCCAGGTGGCTGGTTTTTATGCATTAAAACGTTGCAACGCAAAATGGCACTGCTTTCCCACCAGAGGTGTGTGACCCAGAAAGCAAGCTTGTCTCAAAAGGAAAACCAACAAAAAAAAACAGACAGAAAAACCCCAACAAACCCCAAGAACATTCTCAAGTTGTCAAGTATAACGTGTGCTGTTGTATGCAGTGTTGAATTTGTACACTACTCTCTAAGGACTCCTGAGGAACTCTCTGTGAGTGGCATGCTGCACTCGTGCTGAGTGAGTGTCCTGCTCTGTGCTTGTCCAGTACCAGCTTCGTTTGGAAGTTATGTGTATTTTGTTTTTATTTGACTTACAATGTGAGTTGAAAGAAAAAAAAAAAAAGAAATACAGTGGGACAACTTTGAATTCAGTTTCACCGGGGCAAGCTTTAAAACTAATTCAGGCTTAACCTTGCTATATGCAGTTACTCTTGTATACTTTTGCACATATTTTGTTTAGTACAGTTTCATATTTGAGTTTGCAGAGTTACCTAATAGTCCTTTTTTTGCTAATTTTTATAATGTGGTTCTTATTTAACTGTCTGGTTTTGATAGATTTATCAAGTCTGGCTGAAAAATTAAGATATTGGCGAATGTCATTTTTATGGTTTTAATGCCCTCTTATTTATGGTTTTAGCTCTTTGTTTCTGTAAAGAGAGTTTAAAAGGGAAGATTAACACTAAAATATTTACTTTTAAATGAAGTATTCATAATGCAAATCAAAAACAAATTATCGTGACTAATTATTTTTAGATGAATTGAATTTGAGCATAACGTGATTTAAGACTACATTAAAAAGCAAAAACACTAAAGTTGCCTTTTCCCTTGATTTGTTCCCGTGTTCCGATTACCAAACTGCACATTTAGCCTTGATGAAGATCAGAGGAGAGGCTGGTTTGTTTTTTGTGTTTTTTTTTTTCCTTGTAATACTTCTTGAGATGTTAAAAATTCTAATGTACAAGCACGACTCATTAATTTTATTGACTAATTTTTCTGAATGAAAGGTGCACTCCACGTTAATAACTGGTTCCATTTACAACTATTAATTGTGAGCTGAGCTGTACATTTTAACTTGCATGTCTGGACTCGTCGGCACTAAACCACGCTCAGGTTTCAGCCAGTGTTTCTGGTGGAAACCTGGCCTTGTCAAAGACAGTGACTCAAAGGGATGTCCCAGTGCTTGCTACTGCCTTGAGGGCATCTCTCTGAATGAACTGATGCATCTTGGTGGCCTTTCCCTAATTAGAAGGAGGGGAAAACAAACAAAGAAACTGAAGGAAATTGCCAGAGTTGTGTGTTGTGGTGTGGTGATGCTGTCTGGGGCTGTGCCAGTCGTGTGCTGCAGGAGAGGGGCTGGCTAAGGTGGAAGGGACTGGGTTCTATCTTTTGGTGGGTAAGGGAGGCTGAAAGACTATCAAATCTAGGGTACAATCACAGATTTTAGCTGTGTAGGTCAGCGTAGCTCTATTAGTATACGGAATGCTAAATGTGTGGATGTTTCTATGCAGATTGTTCTATCCTCTTGAATGCTGTTGAATTTACAAGTAGGATTCAGAATATTCATCTGCTCTTGTTTTTATATAGGAGGAAGGAGAATTGATGCCCACACCCAGTATGAGAAAACAAAATGAAAAACCATTCATGTTGCCTTTCAGAGTGAGGAAAAATACTTCACTTGTTTTGTTGTTGTTGAAGTTATTGAAAAGTGTAGACCAGGAAGGGTGTGATCCTTGCAGATGGTGGGGGGGGGGAAGTGCTTTCCAACTGATCTGTGGCAAGATTTATCCATCATTATTTTTCCAATTTAATTTTATCAACAGTGGAATTGAGGTCGCTTGATGTTTTTCCCTTGGTCTGTCACCTGATTGCGTTTGCAAGTTAGATGGGCCTTTGTCTATTCAGTCAAAAAGTTCCAACCACATCCTCTTGTTAAACACTAGGAAACTGTTTTTGGAGGCAAGATGGGGTTGATAGTAAGTATTTAAAGAGCTGAAGTCATCTACCCTTCAGAGTCATGATCTGTCACCAGGAGTTGATAAAAATGTGCTGTTGGTCTGGTAGGAAGCGCTAGCTTAATGAAACTGCTGAATGGCAAATTGTTGTTGTTTTTACCAAGGCACTTCTGTAAGAGCTGTGTTACTTTTACATTAGAGAGAGAGAGAGACAGACACAGAGCACACAACAAACCGTGGCAGGGCACTCTGCAGAGCCACCAGCCCGTGGTGCTGCACAGACCAACTGTGCCCAGATTCCCAGCCTGACAGGGTTGTGGCAGGAGCCCAGTTCAACAAGCAGCTGGTTTGGTAGATCCCTGTGGCTCCTGGGCTGGAGACAGGCTGGTGTCTGGAGCGTGGGGCAGGCGTGGGAGCTGTGGCAGTGGTGCTGGGCAGGGGCTGCTCTCCCAGCCACAGGTGAAGCTTCAGTTGTGTCCCAAATGGTAAATCTCTCTCTGCCATCATTTAACTGCTCTCCAGGATAATTCCTCCTCCCTCCTCACCCTCCCACTTCTTTTTGCATGGAGGACGTGTGCGTATCCGATCACATCTGCTCTGGCATATTTCTCCAAATGCATTTCCCTCTTCCCCTTCTTTTCTCACTTGCAAATACTAAAAGTGCTTTTGATTTTTAAAATGTTAGCATCCCAAAATAGCCTTACTGGTCAAATTGACCAAAGATAAAGTGTTAAATATTTTGTAAAAAAAAAAAAAATATAGAAATCTTGGCATAATTTTAAACCCAAAATAAGCTCAGTTATTTATTCAGTTTTATACTATATAGAAACTAAACTACAATAAGGGGACAGGGAAGGAAAACCATGGTGGGTTGTGGTGTTTACAGTCTTTTTGAAGTCCCATAGCTAAGACAACTATTGTTATCCATCTTCCCTTTTGCTGTTACAGTTTCTAATGTGTACTGTATGTATTAATATTGCACAAATTGTGGAGAAATATATGGTTTATTTTTCACAGCAGAATCTCACAAGACTTGCTTCCTTTACAAGTGTTACAATTTAAATATTTACCAAACTGTTTTCATAATACTGGGAGCCGGCTGCTTTTTATGAATTTGTGCTGACTATTGACATTATTTACTGTATAAATAATTTATCATTTGTACTATTGTATCATAACGTCTGTATCTTTGTGTCATTTTTCCCAAGCGATGTCACAAATGTGATATTTAATAATGCCATCAGAACAGTGGAAAGACAAGGGGTTTGTAGGTGACTGGTCAGAATTAAAATTGTATTGCTTATATTCCAGCCGTGTTGCTTTTTCAAGACTCTGCGTAGTGTTTATAATCCCCTTCCAAAGAAAAACCCCTGTTGCTGCCATGATTTAGTTTCCCAGAAGGCTGATGGATTGGTTGAGGTGGTTGAAGGTTCGTGCTACGAGTCCTAGGAGGAATCTCAGCGTTGCTGGGAGTGATGCTTCTTGTGTGCTGTCAATGTGATTTCTTTGGTGCTTTCCTGGAGCAGGCCTGTTCTTACTGTGAGAAAGGAGGGTTTCTTATCGATCACTGAAATCAGAGTCAGTTGAGACCTTACTAACTCAATAAAAATGAAGACTCGTGTTGCAGGTGGCTGAATTGCTTCTTTAAACCACGTGACCCTTTTAACTGGCCCTTTTGGAGTGATGGTCGAGTCCTGTCTTGGTGGAGGCTTCAGTATTTATGTCAAGACAGGAGCGTGGGGAAGGTGTGACTTGTAAAGCCATCGCTCATGCAGGAAGGGTTGGGGGGCTGTGACAGACTGACTTTGGGAGTCCTCGCTTCCCGTTTTGGCAGTGGTTCAGTCGTGCCCTTCCTGCAGCCTTGGCTCTGCCCCGTCGATCCAGTGGCCTTGCAGATGGGGTAGCAGGGAGCCTGCCTCCAGCTGGGAAGTGATTTCAGCTTCTAATTCGGGATGGTTTAAATTGAAGGGTACTTCATTAGCAGGCTATTTCAAGAGCTGCCTCTCCAGAGCCCATCCAGGTTTCCTGTAGTTACGGTTTGCTGCCAGTCAGACTGATCACTACTCAAATACTTCATTTCTTAATGCTAAAGCTGCAGTGGTGCTGGAGACCTGACTATAGGGAAAAAGCCATGAGGGGAAAAGCCTCTGTCTTGGTTTGAGATCTCTGGTACAGAGCTGGCTGGGGGTGCTGTGCAATCCCACCGCCCCAGTAACACTCCAGTTCCTGAGGTCCTTGATTTGTTTTGCTTCTGTGTTTGGGCCGGTAAGGAAAACAGAGAAACTTCCTTTGCTGGGAATGGCAGCCCAGGTACCTGCTGCTTTTTGCACCTCTCGTTTTTACGGAAGAATGCTTTCTGCTCCTGTGTCTGTGTGATCGCTGACCTCTTGAAAACGCACATTTTAAAATAAAGCTGCCCACTGCAGGAAAGATTCAGGAAGGGCTTGAACTGGAAATTTGAGTGATGACTCCCTCATACTCTCCTGAAGGAGCCGAGGACTGCAGGCTCATGTGAGCTGAGGGGTTGCTGGAGGGAGGCTGAGCTGATAAAACCTGTTGTGAGAGAGATCCTCCAACCTTGGGCAAGCTGCTCTCCCCCTGTCCCGGGTTTCCTCTTCCTCTTCTGTGAAGTGAGGTGCTATTTGCCTGCTTTTACAGAGGAAAAGGGCAATCTGGATAAAGGATTATCCGAGGCTTGCCCTCAGCTGCACTTGTGTTGCCAAATTACTCCTGCTGAGTATGTTCGTTGCCGTTGCCTCTTGCTTGTGCTGGGCCGAGTGGTGCAACTCTGCTCTTCCGCTCGTTTTCATCGAGCTGTGAGAAAATACTTGGGGCCAGCTCGTGCTATGGCCTTGGCAAGACTTCTGCAGCTGCCTGCAGTCTGTGTTTTGGAGAACCAGCATGATTTATGCGGCCCCTGACATTAAAAACTTCCACCTTTTTAAAGTTAGCTGTCATCTGCCTTCCTGGCAATCTCCCCCCTGTCCTGTGAGCTGGGACACAAGTGAACTTGGATTTTTGTAAGGACCAAGGTTTGCTTCGGGGTTTAGGATTATAAATAGACAAGAGCTGGTGTTGTACACAGTGGTGGCAGTCCTGTCTCCTCAGGTTTCACTGTTCATCAGTTGCACCCTATAATTGTTGAAGACTTGGGGTTTCAGTGAGTGGAAGTTCCTGTTGGCGCTTCAGACGTTCCTTCCAATTACCCATTAGGGTGGTTAATCAGCAACAGTCTAATGATCAACAGGGGATTGGCATCCTACCAGTGCAACACAACCCAGTGGTTTGCAGAGGATGGAATAGTCAATTAGGAAGGAGGGAGCAGGGAGATACCTAGAGGGGACAGAGTGGAGCCTCTGGCTTTGCTGGGGGGAGCTCGAAGCTGCATCAAACCCAAGTGAGCAGTGGGACCCTCGGGTATTTCATAAATACCTCGGAGGGGAAGATCTCTCCCCAGAGGCTGTTTAATGTGGGGCGGGGCAGGGAGGTGTTGCAAACTTTCTTCATAAGTAAACTGGTGACCAGCAGAATATTTAGCTGGGACATGCATTGAACACTCTGGTTGAAAATGCTGTTGAAGAGCAGAATACTTTTAAAACAGCTGAACATCTTCATGGCCACCAGGCAGAGCGGCTGTGTGCAGAACACAGGTACCATAACACATCCTATGCAGAGGGATGAAGGCAGGTTAGACACGGATGAAATGCTGAGGGTGGAGGGAGCAGGCATTAAAAAATCATTTGTGGCTGTTCAGCAAACAGAAGCAGCCTGGACATGTTGCCTGAGCTGTTCTCAACACTTGTGCTGCTAGTTGAGCAACTGTGTTCCCACTCTCAGGTGAAAGAAAATCAATGACATTTCAAATAGCTGGAATAAAGCCATAGTAAAGGTGGGGTGTGTCTTCTCTGCCCATGCAGGGGGGTTGGAACTAGATGATCTTGAAGGTCCCTTCCAACTCAAACCATTCTATGATTCTATGATTCTCAGCTGCCTGCTTGCTGCTGCCTGACAGGAAATCTCACCAGGACGCCTGTGCTGCCAGCTTTGCGGTTTGAAAGTTTGAATGTGCTCCAGGAGATCCTCACAAGCAGGTATGGCCTCGTGGTTTTGAGCCTTGTTCAAACTCTGCTCAGCTGAACTAGGCAGGGGCAGGAGAACTCCATGCCTGGTGGTTGGGGCGAGGGCTGAAGGGCCTCCATGAGATGCTGACTCAGCGGGGACTTGTCCCACCAGCCGTGCTGTCACCAACCCACGTGGGATTCCCCACAGCCCTGTGGCTCAACCACCTCTAGACATTTCTAAGAGGGAAAAGCATTAGACACCTTCCTTGTGCCCCACTGGAGTGGGAACATGGAACCTGTGAAAATCAGGCAATAGGGTCCATGTTCTTCTTGAAGGGTTTTTTTTGGCCAAGGAGTGAAATGTGGTGGTTTAACCGAGCTGAAGGAGCTGGTTCTGCTGTGGTGTAACAGCACATATGGCTCAGGAGATCGTGGGCTGGCTGGGGTTGTGTTGGGTGATGGTAGTGGGTGGTTTTCTTTGCTTTTTTGGTGTCTTTATTAGCAAGTCTGGCACTAAATGTAGTGATATTCTCTGAGGTGAATTTGGGTACTTAAATATCTTGGCCTGAATAGAGGTATAAAAATAGGAACCTAGAGCAGTTAGATCCTTCTGCTGATCTTCTCTGAAGGACAAGGAACTGAATCACTTGCACCTTGCCATGAAGGCAGGTTGTGTTGCACCCTTGCTTTTCTGCAGCTTCCCTCTTGGGGGCTCAGCCCTGATTTTGATGACTAAAGGATGGCTTTTAACAGGATTTCTGCCCTGAAGAGGGCCAGGCACTGGAAATGTCTGAAACCCTCTGTCCTTGTGCTCTGCAGGCTCCCACGCTGCAGCGAGGGTGCTGGGTGCTCTCTGCAGGCTGGCAGGAGCTATGGTTTTGTGGGTTGTTTTTTTTATTCCTTCCTGTATCACAAATGTAGAGGTTGTTTCTGGGTTTGCAAACACCAGTGAGTCCCTCAGCTCCTGGGGTTTGGGCTTGCCCACGTTTTCCTCCTGGATGAGTCCGCAGCTGATGGAAAAAACCTTGGGGATCCCCTCTGCAGTGCGGGCCCCGTGGGTGAATGGGGAGAGGGGGAAGGGGCTGAACATCTCTCGTGAGCCTGTGCTTGGCTCTTTGCTGTGTTCCTGCTCCTCGGGGGTTTGCATGGCCTTGGAGACATTTGGAATTGCTGTTGGTGACTGCTCCACAAGCTGCTGGCACAGGCTAGTGTGCCTGGAACTTGGGTCCCCAGCTGGGCTGGGTGGTGGGTGCCGGAGGGGGGATTCACAGTGCTCTTGTGGGGGGCTGGGTTCCTTGAGCATGTTGAAGGAGCACCCTGGAGATGTCCTGTGTGGGCTCTGCCACAGCCACCTGCTTTTCCAGCTGCAGCTGCTGCAGGGTGCCACCCACTGGCACTGCCAGACTAAAGGGAAAAGGCCCAGGGGTTGGTGGTTCTTGCTGTTGCTCTTGGGTGCTAGCGGGGCCTGATGTTCCCCAGACACTGGCTGGGCACAGACCCAGGCCCCACGCTGTAACTGCAGTCCCAGCTCTGTCCCACTGTGCTCTCACTCTGTGTAACCCCCATCTCCCACCCCAGCTGTCCTGTCCTCCCCCCACCACATGGACCCATGGATCTGCAGATCCAGGGTGTTTAGCCCCTGGACCCCCAGGCAGCAGGTCCTGGTGTGATGCCCTGGTGACCTTGCCACAAATGGGTCATCTTTGGGCTGGTTTATGAAGGGCTGAAACATGGCAGGTGATGAGCCCTGGTAAAGTTGGAGCTGAAGCTCCCATATTCTTCAAACCTGGCTGTTCTGTGCTTCTGTGGTTTTGTATTTTCCTTCCTCCCCCTCTCCCTCCCCTTTGGAGTATTTCCCAGCAGGCTCCTGCTCCTGAACTGACACTGCTGCTGGGGAGCAGTCGCTGTCAGCTTTAATCCATCCATCTGCAAGACTCTCATTTGCAGATGGGGATAACTTCAAGCTGCTGCAATCCTGCTGTTGCAGAAGAGCCTTGCCAGCTTCAGGACTGTTTCTAGAGCAGTTGCTGAGGCACAGACAGGGATTTCTGGCCCAGCCCCACTCCCTGCCAGGCACCTTGGGCAGGCTCATGGTGCTGGGAAGTGTTTGCCCCCTGCTCACAGGGCAAGGGGCAGTGACAGGGCAGCTGGCACCATCACATTGAGCAATTTTCCATGTAGGAACAGGAAAACTTGGGTGTCCTTTATGCAATCTTGTTAGCTAATTGTTTTTGGCAACCTCTTAACATCTTCCTGAGGTTGCAAACTGCCACGAGAGGGCAGGAGCTGATGCTGTGGTTTCTAGTTTTGGTAGAAAGGGCTGCAAATATCAGTTTTCCAAATGATTTCCCATTTTCTGGAGGGTTTGATTCCCAAGCTGCTGTTCAGTCCATGTCTGTGGCTGCCTCCCTCCCAGCCAGGGTGGCTTCCATGGTGTCACCAGGAAAACTCTCCCATGAGGTAAGCACAGTCCTGCTAGGCTCAAAGCTCCTCCAGACCAGGAGAGCAGAGGAGAGCTTCTGCCAAGTCCCCAACTACCTCACAGGCTTCATTCACCTCTAGTGGGTCTCACTGTTTTGATGGCCTTGAAGCTTTGTCCTGTGTCAGGACACATGTTCTGTAGAAAGACTTTTTTTCCTGCCCATCTTGAATGAGGAGGTTAATGGCCAATGTCACTGTCTGGGAGAAACTCAAGTATAACAAGACAGGAGCTGCAGTGCCAGCTGACAGCCTCGTGCTGCAAGGGGCTGGGAACTTCAGTCCGGGTTTGAATAAAAGGGAGAATGATTAACTAGTAAACGAGCAGGGTGGTTACAGCTGCTTGGAGAGTAGGCAAAAGGAAATGACTTTGAGCCTCCACTATAGCCTGGCCGGGTTTTTCTGGGTCTTGGCTGTTCCTAAAGCACAAGTTCTTTTAACCTTTAACACTAACTGCAATGAAGACTTATGGGTCATAAATCCCTTCCTTATTAATGTCACTCACTCGCAGCACAGTGTCATGTCTGTCCTCTGTCGTGAGAGCAGAGATTCTCTCCTCTCCAGGGTGAAACAGCTGCAGAGGCTCTGCCACACCTGAGTACAACAGCCTTAAACCAGAGAGAGTTCTCCAGAAAATCATCAAGGCAGCAGCAAGCCTGTGTCTGGGAGAAGAGCATGTTTAGGAGAGACATCAACAGTTGCCTCTGGGAACAAAGGAACGGCATTGAACTTGGGAAACACTTCCTGAAAACATCACCCCCCACACCTGCCCCTGTGTGAGGGGCAAACTGTGTCACAGCAAAGGGCTCCCAACACGTGAAGGCCTTGAAGAAGGTATGTGAAGTTCTTAACATGCTCTGGACATGGAGGAGTCAAAAAAACCCCAACCAAAGCCAGAGACAATAGGTAAAAAGCCCTAATAAGGGCAGGTAGCAGTGTGGGATCTGCTTAGAGCCCTGTGTCTTAAATAGTTTTATGGAGGTTGGAGTTGTTATTTTTTGTAAAGTTTGCTTTTCGGTCTTTTAACCTTTCTTCTGTGGGCCCAGGCAGTGAATGGTGAAGCTGTGCAACCACACGTGCCAGGTTTGATCTGTCTCAGTGTGGTGAGTGTCCAGCTTCTCATCCAAACCAGCAGCAGTTCTGTTGTAGCACCGGCAAAGCTGAGCGGGAATAAATTCACTGCGCCCAAGTTTGGGCTTTATCTGAGTTTAGCAGGTTCCTCATGACTAGAATCCCTGTTGTGCAGTTTTGTTCTAATTGGAATGGGGGCAGGTAACTGTGCTCAAGGGAAAAAAATGTTATTTAAGGACTAGTAAGTTTAATGTTTGCCTTTCAAGTATTTCAAACACTGATGCTTATCCTGCTACTGTCGCAAACTGCTTCCCAAATACTTCTGAAAAGGAAACAAAATTCCTTGCACCTCCCCTGAGCCAACAGGAAATGTTTATTAATTTGGATACCAACATGACTCAGTTCAGAGATTCCAACAAAACAAGTGGTGGAGGAGCTTACTGGAAGTAGAAAACCAACAACACTAAGATAGGAGAAAAGCAGGGAGATGAAAAATCATCTGTAACCGTGTTTGGAAAAGGATTTATAAATAGTATAAAAGATGCTAATGCTCACAGCAAAGTTGCAGCCACCACGTTATGTTTTCAGAAATTGTATTTATTCAATCACACTGCTCAGCATGAAATAATAACTGTCTCTAAGTGGATGCTTTATTTGATGTGTGTCCTGGAGGCTCTGCAGTCCAACACTGTGATTACTTGTATTTCTACAGTTTCAAGGTCTTGGTAGTTCACTTACAGGGTGGTATCATGTCAAGTCATTCTCACAGTCATCTCTTGGCATTTGCAGTCAAACACAAGAGATAACGTGCCCAAATTTAAATATGAAAATGACTAAGAGTTAGTCATTTCATTGTAGCATACACTTCTCTTTTGTACCTGTAAGAACAGCAGATCCTGGATGAGTTTGGACTTAAAAACATCAGTTCTGGCACAAACAACCAGAAACCCTAGCAGCAGAAAGACAAACAAGGAAGACAATTGGGCTTATTCAGTCACACGCTAATAACAACCAACATTGTTTGAGTCCTTCTCTGAGGTTATGGAATGGGAAAGGAAACCTGAGAGGAGACTTGAACATCACAAGGTTCTTTCTCACTGCCTTCCTTTTGATAAGGAAACCAGCAAAGAAAAACCCTGGTGCATTGCAAGGTACTGGCTGGAGGGACCTCCTGAAGGGAGGAGAAGGTCCCTCCTGCTCCTCCCCACCCTCCGTGCAGCACGTTGCCTCTGGAACCTGATCCATGGCTGCACACACAGCTGCCCAAGACCCGACTTTCTTTGCAGAGTCTCCTCTAAAGTTAGTCAATATCTGCATTTAAAATGCAGTTTGTTCTTGCAGAAGTTTTAAATCACCCAGCAAGCCTGTGTTTAAACACCTTTCTCTCCTTTCTTTTTTTCCTTCCTGAAGCTTGATGGAGAAGTAAAATCTGGAAATGGAGGAGCCATCATCCTGTTCTAAACACAAAAGCCCAAGTTGCTTCACTGAAAAGATGTGGAAAGGGGTGTTTCTACATGTGCTATTCTGCACAGACTCCAAAGGACTAAGTGGGATTATGAAGAAAACTGCTGTTGCTTTTGCAAAGAGAAGTGAGTGTTCATTTCACTGGCACATTTCCATATTCCCTCCTTTTCTGGAGGGTGCAATATTTTCCATTTCTACCACAAAAAAAAGTAAGTAAAAAGAACTGGGTTTGCAATGATCATTTAAACACAGGAAAACTGCTACAATTATAAACTTTCCTATTTTTTAAAGTATATAAAGAACATACAAAAAGCTGCTATAAAAATTCGTTACAGGTCTTGACATGGTCTGATATTACTCATAAAAATGCTCAATGTTATCTGATGACATTAATTTACATAATACTTTGACTTGTATGCTTAATGAAACAATTATACTTAGGTAATTATTCCAAAGCCTCGTGGGCTTGTGTTTCTCTGGGACTAATGGTCTCAGATGAAGTTTTCCCAGTTTAGTCACTCATTTCCCTTTAACCCAAAAGGCTCCAAAGTGCTTAACTTCTCTGTGAGCCTTTGAAAAGCTTGTGCTGGAGTTCAGTACCTATGAAACCTTTCTGAAACAGGCACCAGAGGAGGGTTCTGCATGTCACTCGGGCCGACCTCGTAGCCCAACTTCTTCATATCTTTGGTCACCACGTTGAAGGAAATGGTCACAAAGCCTTGAGATCGTACCCTGGTGACTAGGAGAAAGATGATGTGGATAGAACTGGTTAAGGGAGGTTTCTGGATAGCTGTTGGACTCCTCACATATCCAAGTAGGGCTGTTCTTGGGAGGAACAACTAGACTTCCTTCCAGCAGAAGGTGGATGGCCAAGCTGTGGCCTGCTGTCATGCAAGGGTTGCAGCCAGGAGCTCCTGGGGACTTACCTTCTCTTCCTTCTCCTTGTGCTACCACTCTGGGGTCGGTAAATTCTGGGCGTCTCCCTGTGAACCAACTTGGAGAAGAAAATAGACAAGAATTAATTGGATACATTTGTTACTGTTTAGATTTGATACAGTTTATATGCCTGTTAAAAAAACAAAGAGGGGGTTAATGAGGCTCCCAGCTTTTGCCTGCAGTAGAGGGTTTTGAAGACAGATTCACTTTATTGCTGCTCAGCTTTGATCAAAGATTAGTTTTGTCTTTCCTAAAGAAAAAAAGGAAACTGATCTTATACACATGGTGTGTGCTTAACAGAATGGAAGGAAGAAACCTGGAGACCCTCAGTTGCTGTGTTCAGACTGTTACTGCAGCTGTAAGGATGAAAACCAGGTGAGTTAGTGTTACTGCAAAGTTACTGTGGTTTAAGAAAGCTCTTCAAACGACCTAGACACCTAAAATTGTTATTTTACTGACACAACTCAAAACGATCTGGTTATGACACACAGTATTCACACCTATGCACCAGGGGTAGCTGGATACACCTTTGTAACTAAGAGCAAGAAGGACTTTATTTAAAGAAAAAAGTCTTTATATTATTACCTTGTGAACTTCTGCAGCCTGGATGTGGACTCTGGAACAAACATGGGGATGGTTCTTGTATGCCTAAAACAAACATGAGTTGCACAGAAATGAACCAAAGGGCAGTGGCAGGACTTCTTATGCTTATGAAGGTACCAGAATTTCAGACATGTCAGACCACCAAACATCTCAAGGCAAAAATACTTCCCCTTCTACAAAGAAAGGGTTTGTTTGCATAGGAAGAGCTTATAGTCCTCCATTCCCAGGGGTGGGAATGAAAGGTTCACATGTGCTGTGAGTGATGGGGGAGAGGCAACGTACTGTGCCTCATGCCTGGGCTCTCTTCATGCCAGTGTTGACTTTACACTTGTCTACAGGATTACCAAAAATCAGTCGATAACCAGGGGCTGCTGCTAGGAAACCCATGTGCTTTGTACCCAACGGCCAGGACATGACAGAGAGCTATGGGGACATCATTTCTGAAACAACATAGTAACTGGGAAAAAGATGCTCTGTTTCAGTCCTGGAAGATGCCAGGTTGTCACCTCACCTTCCCGGTGTGAAGGGAACATGAACGGCTCCGTAACCTCTGACTACGTCGTTTCCAAAGAAGTCGGGTCCATAGACACTCACCACGATCGAGGCCCTGCAAGAGACCCGTGTGTGAGGGGGGGCCTGGGCTGGAGGCGCATCTCCCCACCCTGCACTCACAGCCGGACGGGTTGGTGCTCTTGAAGGTGATGTCGATGGGGAAGTTCCAGACCAGTGTGGTGGGTGCCACGTTGCTCTTGGAGGTGATCTGGGAGATGCCTTCCTCCAGGCCCTGGGGGGAGGATCAGACATGAGCCAGGGCCTGCCCAAAGCCCTTCCGTGCGTGCTGCTGGAGGGGCTGGCAGCCGGGCTGGGTCTCAGGGGGGCACCACGGGGTCCTACCGCTGTGGGAACCCAGTCTTGGCCGTAGACGAAGCAGAACTTGCAGTAGAGATCATCATACCCAGGGAACTGGGGGAGAGAGAGGCTGGATGGGCGAGGAACCACTGGGACAGAGGCCAGCCCGGTCACCGGGCTGAGGGGCAGCCTGCGCCGCTGGGGCTGAGGCCGGACCGGTGCCGGAGCCGCGCTGCGGAGGCCCAGACCGGGTTGTGTCGCGGGAAACCGGGCTCCCCGCTCCTCTGGAGGCCGGCAGGTCCCCCCGTGGCGGTTCGCTTACCTGCGCGCTCTCGATCTGCCCATTAACGGCCACGAGGAAGACGCTGGGGCCGCCGGCGGCCGCCATGGCGCCGGGAGCGGCCCGCCCCGTTGCCATGGATACGGACGGGGCGGCGGAGGGGACAGACTTCCGTGGCGGGCGGTGCTTCGCGAGGCGCGCGCGCCCGGGGGCTTCCCCACCTCCCAAACGCGGGCGGATCACCCCAAAACACGGGCAGCCCCCACTCTCCCCAACCCCCGGGACCAGCCGTACCCCCCCGGGACCAGCCGTACCCCCCCGGGGCCGGCCCTGCGGCCGGCAGCGCTGCTCCCCTCACCCCCTGGCCACCCCAGCAGGCCTCCGGGGCGGGGGCTGAGCACCCCGGCTGCTCTCCCCGTTTCTTCTTTACATCACCTCGCATTTTGAACGAACTACGTGGAGTTATTTTTTGGTCTTAGCCTGTATCCACCCCGGGAAGGGCTTTTCAAAGCGCAGCGGAGGACTTGGCCACTAGATGTTGCTGCTGGCTGGGCCGAGGTGGCTCTGTCCACTCCCAGGCGAGGGCCAGAGCCCTCGTGCTTTCCAGGGAGGAAAAAGCATGAGGGATCGGTGGGAAATGGCGCGTTTCGTGGTTACCGGAGGGTCGCCTTTGTGAGCCACGCTGGGGTGAGGAGAGGGAGAGGCTGGTGGGATCGTTGCTGCCCCACGATTATCCCTGCGGCCTTACGGGAGCAACCAGTGCCTCGGGAGTGCCCTTGTAGGGAGGGAGTGGGATCGTGCTGGTTTAATTAGCTGCTCTAATTAAAAGGTGGGGGTGAATCTTGTGTGTAAACAAGGCGGACAAATGCGCTGAGGCTCTGCCGAGCTGAAAGCGCTGAAATCTGGTGACTGGGTCTGCCCGTTTCCCCACGCCGTGACGGGGCTGGGCTGCGGTCGCGCCACCCGTCACGCCGGGGAGCTTCACCACGCACGGCAGCACCCCCGGGGCTCGGGGCACCATCTGCTGAGGGACATCCCTTCGCCTCCTCTTTGCATCTGAGGCAATGCTTCCCTCCTTGAGAGACATCCGGGGGGCACTGGATTGCCGCCAGACCCTCAGGGGACGGATGGGAGGAACGAGGGGAGCCCCGGCCCGGCGCCCGTTCGGGTGTCCGTGCTGCGGCTGCCGTGAGTTGCGGACCTTTCACATGTGGGCTGAGCGGAGATGCAGGCCAGCACAGTGGGGACAACACCTCATTCCTTGTCTTCGTCCACTGGCTCCATGTTATCTGCCTTCTGGCAGATCTGGTGGAGATGGCTTTGCTGCCTGGGGGGTCTCTGCAGTGCCACACTGGGGGCTGTTTGTTGCAGGTGTCTTTCCTTACGGCAAAGGGACACCCCAAGGCTCCCCCCCTTCTGTTGAAGGGGTTGCTGTGGTTTATATTGGACTGAAAGTGATTACCAATACACTTCATGCTGAAGAATACCTTCTGTGTTCCACATAGATGTATTCTTTGTCAATGTCTATTTCAACACAATTATTTAAGTTTTGAGTTGGGTCAGTTGGTTTTGGTTTGGTGTTTTTTTGTTTGTTTTTTTACATTCAGGAAGCAGATTTGTCTTGGAGAAAGCAGGACGGATGGGTGGGAATGGCTGAAATGTTATCCTTTCTTCTCCTGCTCCTCAGAAAGTAATTCATTTGAGCTGAAAATTATCGGGGGGGGGGGGGGGGGGGGGGAAATAAAGTAGGTCTCGCCCAGCTAGCAAGGCTGTTTAATTAACACTTTATTTGGCGACCAGCTACCTCAGAGCTACCTAAAATCCAATTTAAGGATTTTTTTTTCTTGCCTGGCAAGTGATATACAGCTGCTGGAGAAGTTAATATGTCAGCACTGGGAGATCTTCCCCACGACAGAGAGAAGGCAGCAGGGTTATTCAGCAGCTGTGAGTCACCTGTACCTGCTTGTGGCAGGACTCTGTCCCCTCCCAGCCATAATGAGACCTTTTTTTCTTTCCTCCATTGCATGCCAAGCTTGTTCTAATTAGCTGCATTTTTTAACCTTTGTGAGTAGAATGAGATCCCAACCAAAGAAGCGTTTTTACCCTGCTGGAAAACTTAATTAATGACCCATCAGAGAGTTTGATTTCCAAGCATAATGAAAACTCCTGGATGCCAGTGCTTCCATGGGTGTTATTTAATGATGATGTTATTTCTCTTGGTCATGTAAAATGTTCACCTCTTCTCTCAGACTTGCCCTGACCCTGTGATGTGGGAAGGGACTAATGGGAAACCTCCCTGGGGGTTTTGGGGCCACAAGGAGGAAGGGCACTCACCTGAGCTCCCTGACTTGTCACTTGTCCCATCTCTTGCAGATGCTGTGCCCACCTCAGGTCCTGGCTCCAGAAGAACGACTCCTGGTCTGGTGAGCACACCAGTGTCCCTTTAGCACTGACCTCCCTGCATGAGGCATGTTCAACAACTAAGGGAATTCTATTTTTTTCATGCCCAGAAAGACCCAGGGGTTGGAAAATTCCAAATTGCTTGGAGCTCTGTCACTAAGGGCTTTGGATTCATGCTGACGTACCTTGACCTGACTCCCAGAAATGAACAGGCTGCCTTGCCCCCCTGGGCAGTGGGATCCTGAGTTCTCTCCGAGGGGTTTGTGTGCTGTTGGGTTTGACTCCACACTTGGGTGAGGGCTGAGCTGCTGCCGTGTATCTCCTACCATCCCATGGCCCCGGCTCTGAGCTCCTTTGCTGTAGTTGCAGTAGCAGGAGTAGAGCAGCAGGTCCGGGCGCTGCTGCCTGGGAGGGAGGGCTGAGAAGCCCTGGGCTGCAGGGAGGAGCCCAGCCAGCAGGTTCTTTGTCACCGTTACACTTTCAAGTATGATCAAAAACCAGCCCTGGGGCTGAGTCCTGGCTTCCAACAGGAGCTCGAGGAAGGTGGGTGAGACAGAAATGACAACACAGTGGCACAACAGAGAAGTTTATTTGAAATCCCAAATATTTATGATCAACACCTGCTAAATGGCTGGTGAAATAACATTTGATGGTGTCATTAATCTGCAATAAACCGGTTTTATTTTTAGACTGTTTGCACAACGTTTCCAGCCTGACTCATCCCTGCCTGCATTTTGTCTCTGAAAGGAAGAGCTTCCCTGCCCTTTGTCTTAACAGCTTTTTACTTCTTTTCTCAGAGCTCTTCCCACCTGCTGCTCAAATCAAAGGGCATGGAGGAGGATGTTCTCATAACATCGAGTGACAGAGTGGAGGAAGATCTTCTTGCTGAATACATTTACCAGAAGATTTATTTTGGTGGGAAGGTAACTGGGTGAAGACAGGTGAGGTGAACTTTGGGGTTAACGTGTCTGAACGCTGGGAACCTGAGGCTCAGGGGGTCACGGATGCAGCAGGAGGGTCCCTGCCACCCTGGGCACAGTGTGGAGGGAGCTTTGCTGGGACGGGGGGGGGGACATTTTGTGCTCTGTCACCCAGGCCAGGTGTGAACCTGAGGAGCCTCACTCCACCCTCAGCCCAAGCACCTTTTACCAGTATCCTTCCCCCCAGAGCAGAAGACCTGGGCAAAAAGCCAAAGCAGACCTTTCAATGGTCACTGTTTTGCTCCCTGTCATGACACTGGGTGCTTTACCAGGCTGGGGTGCTGCTCTGACCCCCCCTGCCCGTGTTGCTGCCAGGCAGAGCACCACTGGGTGAGGGAGGTGTTGCTGCCAAGGAGCTGTGGAATGCTCGGTCTTCTATGAAGAATTAATTTGTACTGGAACTTGTTCCCATTTGAGAGAGACTTTTTTTTTTTTTTGTTGTTAATGAAGAAAATTAATTAGTGTGTTGGCGTGAGCCAGTCAGAGTAAATTAATATTAAGGCAAGAAGGGGGAGAGGGCAAGGAGGACCAGAGAAGCTGGTTCCTGGAGGGTCATTGGATTCAGTAAGGGAAAAAGAAACAAGAATAATAATCAGGCTCTGGGGAGAGGAGGGGGAGTGAGCTCCTTCCTTTGCTGGACACAAAGCCCTCCTGCTCATTGGGTGCCCACCCCAGCTGTGGCTGCCTTTCCAGGGGGTGGCTGGGGTGGGAGAGCTGCTCTCCATCTGTGACAAACCCTGGAGATGTCACCACGGGCCTTCAGCAGCTTGTGACTCAGAGTGGGGCAAAGTGGAATCAACAATAAGCTGCTCCAGGGGATTTCAATCAAATATTCAAATAATTAAGCTGGTGTCTTCCCCGTGGTGTGACATACTGAAGGTTGCTGGCGTTTACTCTCTCCCCGTGAACAGATTATTATTTTTTTTTTTTTTTTACACTGAACAGTCCAATGTCCACAGCTGGAAAAACTCCAACGCTGGCCAACCAGTGAAGGGTCCTGACAAGAGGAGCAGCCCAGCCTGGTCACAGCCCCAACCCGGGGGGTGAAACCCTTCTGGAAACGCAGCTGTGTGCATCAGTGTCAAACCAGGGAGTCTGTCTGTACCACCACGTGGCGCTCAACCCCTCTGCGCCCTCCCAGCCTCTGCAGGGAGCTTGTGCTGGGGCTGGTGCCACTGAAGGGGCTCAAACCCATCGTGGGAGAGGCTGAGCTGCCTACATTAAAGCACCATTTCACTGGAAGGGGATCCAGCACCCACCTGGCATGAGCTTGTTCCAGGCCCCAGCAGGATTGCAGCAGATAGACGTGTTGAGCTGCTTAAAAACCAAGACGACAGGGAGGTTTCAGCCCCTCGGACCATGCTGCAGGTGCTGCAGCTCTGGCAGGCTGCACTACAGCTGCTAATGAAGCCCCCCCCATATGGAAAATGAGATGGCTCCAGCCGTTAAAACACAGCCAAGTATTTAAATCTTAATAGGTAAGGTTTAATGGATAAAGGCAATTTAATTATTCATCCTAAGAAGACTTGTACAAGTCTCACATGCCTGTCAGTATTCATGCAACCTGTTTGATCTCGCACTGACAGACTAAAGCTCGTGTCTAACTGCACTGGGAATGGATTCAGGTTTGGTTGGAGTTGGGTGGTTTGTGTTTTGTTTTTTTTTTAATGCTTTAATTTCTCTGCCCAACCTGACAAAGAGACTACCAGATCAATGCCAGCTGAGCTTTAACCTTGAAAACGAGACCTTCTGAAGACTCTTCGAGTCATGTCGTGATGGTTTCCTCTGCCCCTTCCTGAAAATGGTGGGTTTTAATCCTTGTTTGAGCCCTGCTCCTCCAAGGCTGCTGAAGAGGCTCTGGACAAGCCCCGACCACCCCACGGGCTGTGGTTTTGCTGGAATGAAGAGAGGTGGAGCAGACAAATGGACATGACTGAAGTGTCATGAAAAAAGCAAAATAGAAATCGATCCAATTAAATAATAATGACTTTCATTTACCCACAGCTTTTCACTTCCCAGCTGAAGCAACGCAACCCTTGCAGACAGCCTGGTGGGCCTTGGTTAACATTGCAGAGCCCAGGAGCAGGAACATTGGCACTGGCTGGTGTTAAACTGGGTCTCTGTGCCAGGTTTGGGCCAAGGACCCAGCTCAGGGAGCTTGGGGCTTTTGTACCTGACCATCCCCAGAAGAAGCATCAGGGAGAGATTCATGGGCACTCTCCAGTCTTCCACAGGTTCCTTCTGTGTCTGCTGCTGCAGCAGAGCAGGAGATACCTGTCCCATCCTGGGCGGTGACAAGCAGAGGACACCCCTCTTCTTTTCTTCCCTTTACATTTCTGCTAGTGTCAAATAAACCAGCCCCTTGGCTGCGTTTCACCCTGCTGGAGTCTCAGTTAATGTCCTCCCAAGCTGCAGTTCCTACAGCAAAAAAAAATCAAGGCTTTGGTTCCTGGATCTGGTGCTCCCAACATCCCCCACCTCACAGAGAGGTGGTGCTGGCTCATGGCTTGGGCCCCAACCCCCCCCCCCCCAAGGCAGAGCCAGGATCAGGGGCTGTAGGAACAAATCTCAGCCCTGCCATGCTGCTGTGGCCTCAAAAAAATCTTCCAACTTGTTCAACAAACCACTGCTCTGTCACCCTGCAGGGCGGTGCCATCACCCACCACATGGCCACAGGCTTCTCTTCCTGCTCTGGAGCATGGAGACAGGGTTTGGGCCTGGAGGGGACACTGCCTCACCCAGCAAAGCTGGATCAGCACAGTAAGTCCCACCAGGAGCAGTGCCAAGAGAGGGACACACCGGGGTGTCCCACACGCCTCCGGGCAGGACTCAGCCCAGCACAGGGGAATTCACCTCCCCTCCTTTCCAGTCTGCAGCTTAAACTGCAACCAAGGGGTTTGCCATTGTCCCCAGACCTCTATTAGTGATCACTTTTATGGCTCTTTTCTGGAATTCCTTGCTAGCCCACTGAGATGGAATAATTATTTACAATAAACACTTAATTCCAGCAGCGCAGGTGCTTGACGAACCCTCCTGCCACATGGAGCCTCTCGTGTGAGGTGAGGGATGCACCAAGAGGAGCCGTTGGAGCTGAGCAGGAGGTGGGACCAGCTCCAAACACCAGCGGGGAAGGGAATAGTTTGGCCACATTTAGGAAAGGGGATGCCAAGCTCTGGAGGTGGGATGGAGACCTGCAGGACACAAGGTGCTGGAGCAGGGCTCGGTGTCCCGGCTACACCCCGCCCTGCAGCACAAAGTCAGGCCATGCTTCCAGTTTATACAGTTTAATACATGTGAAACAAGATACATTTCCTTTTGAGTAATGGATGCATAAATAACAGAAGATATATGTGAATGCATAAATATGAGGTGGCATGGAACGAACCAAACAAAACCAATTGTTTGAAGTGTCTTTTTTTTTTTCCCCTGTGTGACCTTGTGCCGGTGCTCGGGCTGCCGGCGCGGCCTCGCGATGGACCCGTTGCTGCTTTGATTTAGCATCAGCTTGCCATGGTGAAGCTGTCCCATGGTGTGTCCCATGGTGACAGGGCCTGGATGAGGGGTGGGGAGGGGGCAGGGACTGGAGGCTAAGAAAGAAAAATCAACCCCAAAACTGTAAAAAAAAAAAAAAAAAAAAGTGGTGTTACCAGGTGACCTGGATTCCTCTAGAGGCTTCGCAGTCAGAGCAGGTGATGGAAGGACCTTGGGGTGGCCAAGGTGTCCATGTGTGGGGGTGGGGGGGGGGCAGACTGACAGAAAGAGTGTAAATGGGATCCTTCCAGCTGCCCCCGAGGGTTTGAAGGCTTCCTGCTGTGAGGAGAGACATCCTCAGCTTAACTGCTGACAAAGAACATCACCTAAGACAGCTCTTTATACCTTTACACACTGTATCAATAATTTACTTCGAACTGCAGTAAACAAAATACATTTCTTAAATAATTTACTATTTATTTGTTGTTTTTTTTTTTTAAAAATCTCTCTGTAAATTTGACTTTTTCCTTTTTTTAAATTTTTTTTTTTCTTTGTAAACGAGAGACCTTATGTGTGCACGTTAGTTCAGATTATTGCGACGTTGAACCTGAATTTCAGTTTAAAAAAGGAAAAAAAAATAAAAAAGGCAACAGGACAGTTGTACAGACAAGAAGAATGAAGAACTTATTGCACTGGCTACAATTCAGTAGTGATTTGGTTTGGTTGGTTGTTGGTTTTTTTTTTTTCCTGTAGTTAGGACAACCTCTAAAGTACAACAGAAAAAATGAGAGCAACGTCTAAAGCATCAGCGGTGAAAAGAAGCTGGTGGGATGATGGTGGAGGGAAGGAGAGATAAAAAAACAACAAATGAAAGAGAAGAAAGAGGAGAAACATTTGGAGAACAAATGGTTGGGATAATTAGTTCCACATAAACCCCAAGGAAACACCACCCAGTTGCGGAGTCCCATGTAATGCAAAAAACAGTATCATTTCTCTATAAAAATATGTGCATTATGAAGAGGGAGGTTTTGTGGGTATATTTTTTTTTTTGTCTTTTTTCCTTGTTTTGTATCTCACAAATACATTATTTCTATTTATATAACTGCTGATATACAGACAATGTACAGCTCCCATCTCCTGGGCACTCCCGCGTAATGTGACATCTCTAAAAGGTGCCTTGTTAAAAGTTGAGCATCTTTAAAAAACAAACAAACAAACAAACAAAAAAAACCCCAACAAAACCTGAAGAGAATCCCCCAAATCGCAACCACCCCCACCTTGAACCCAAATCAATGTGATTGAGGCCACCGACCGGGCTGGGAGGAATGAAGCAACCCCCTGAATCCACTCCACCTTCCCTTTAGAAAAGAAACCCCCAAACCTTTTTGCAAAGCCAAAGCCCCACCTGGGAACCCATCACCATTTTTGTCCAGCTGTTTGTTTGGTTTCTTTTAAATGTTTTTCTTTTGTGTGTGTGTGTGTTTTGTTTTTGTCTTTTTTTTTTGTTTTGTTTTTGTTTTCAAACCTCCACAGCGCTTCAGAACAAGTGACTGAGAAAGGAAAGAACCCGAGCGAGCAGCCGCCCGCCTCCCTGTGGCTGCTCAGTCCCTTCGGTTTGGAAACCCACATTGGTGTCAAGCCCTTGAGACCCCCCCGCTCCCCCCTCCCAGACAGCTATACTGGGTCATCTATGTCTTCTTCTGTTGCAACAGTCACCGGAACCAAGTCCTGCTTTTGGAGGGGGCTCTTGGCAATGCCCAGCAGCTCTTTGCTTTTCTCGGTGCTGCTCCACTGAGTTTTTAAGTGCTCCGGCTTTTTCAGTTCGGAGGCAGCAGGGTCCGGCCGGGAGTCCACGGAGGCCGGCGTGGACTGACCGCTGTCCAGGAGGAGATCCGAGAGGCTGCTTAAGGAGCTGTTGTCCAACTGCTCGAAGGAGAAGTTGGGGATGGTCAGGTGCTCCCCGCGGCACAGGGGCTGGCCCCGGCGCTCTGCTTTGGAGGCCGGTTCCCCGGGCTGGCTCTCTGCGAGCTCCAGGGACTCTCTGTAAGCCGGGAACTCGCAGGACGGGGTCCTTCTCCGCAGCATGCTGTTCTCAGAGGGTTTGGTGCGTGAGGCCGCCCCGCTGTCATCCTCCATGGGAGGATCTATAGAAATGCAAGGTGGGCTCATCTTCTTCTTCCTCCGGGCTCCATGGATGTACTCAGACTCAGTCTGGATGTGGGCAGGAGAGTGCTGCTTGCCCTCGGCAGGGTCCTCAAAGCCACAGTCCCTGTCACTGATGGACGGGCAGATCTCGATGGAGTGCCGCCTTTGGTCGTCTGCCCAGCTGGGCTTGTTGAGGAAGCCCTTCGTATCGGTGCTGTAGAACTTCTTCAAGTCCTTCTCCTTGCTGCTGCCTCCAGAGAGGCTGGTTGTGCTGCAGTTCTTGAGGGGCACCGGAGATGGGGCTGGAGAGATGAAGGGCGAAGTCGAGCAGCTCCTAGCCTCCGAGTGCTCCTCCCCCCAGTCTTTGGCCGAGCTGTTGATGTGGCGAACCTCCTCGTCAGCCAGGTCGGAGGACTCGAAGAGGCAGCCCTCGTGGTTGGGGCGGCTGCTGCCGGGGCTGGGAGGCCGGCTGTGGATGCCGTGCTGGCCATGGGTGTGCTTCCGTGTGAGCGTGCCGGGGCGCAGGCACGGGGAGGAGGGGGGGGTTCCAGGAAGAGAGGAGGCCGTGGGGTGGAGTGGGCTTTGGGGGAAGGTGCTCTGGGGCTGCTGAGCTGATGGTTGTGTCTCTCCAGGCTCTGCCTGCAGGCTGTCCTTGTGGTCTGGAGTCTGCCCGTCCACGGAGTCCGTTCGAATGGCCTCCTGGAAGGTGAGGAGAGAGAGATGGGATGAGAGTCTGGGGATCTGCTGGGCTGGTAGTGCTTCCAGTGATCAATCATGGCATGTGGCAGAACTGCTGGTGGGCCTAACGCACCCTGCACTGCCCCATCCCTGCCCCATGGTGCCAACCCCTGTCAGACCCTCCCTGGACAAAGGGATGTAGTCTGGCTAGCAAGCAGACCAGACCATGCATGTCTGGGGCTTGTAGCTGCTGGGTCTTCTGCACAGCCTTGGTCTTGCTCTAACACCAAATCCCAGGTCAGTGCAGCCTGTGTGCAGTGACATGGTGTAGGGCTGACTGCAGGTTCTCACAACACTGCCAAAACTGAGCTGGGCACCTTCTCTCCATGCTTCAGTTGCTTTTTCATAGAATAGTACATCCACAGAGATGCAAGTAGGTAAAAAGGGCCTCCCCTAAGTGCCAGTTGCTGAGACTGGAGTATGTTAAAATTTATGGCACCAGAAACATTGTGCTCTAAAAAAGGGAATTCTACTCTTAGCCCCAAGAAAAGAAACCCAAGAGGGGACTGGAAAAGAAGGGAAGGATCCATATGATTATGAAGGAGTTTACCTCTGCAGGCTCTTGGCCTCTCACCTGTCTGCAGAGCAGCTTGTTGAGAGTAGGAGATCGAGGTGTGACGTGAGGGGGAAGGATCTTCCAGCGGTGGCGGCCTTCGTGGTTGGGAGAACGGACTGCCAGTGGGAGGGACTCCGTGGGGACTCTTGGAGAGGAACACGTTCCCACGGGCTGGGAGCGGATGGAGGTGATGGACCCTAGGAGACAGCAAGAGAGCAGTCACCACCACTGCTGGCACGGGGGCTGTGAAGGTTTGAGGAATAACTGGTGCCCCACTTTTCCATTCTCTACAGCCCAACCACTGTCACCACCATCTGTCCATAAGGCAGAGCTTGGCTGCACATGGTTCCACCAGCAGCATGGAGGCCATTTCAAGTGCTTTGGCAGTCCCTGAGCTCAAGCACTGGGCAGGAATCACTCTCTTCCTGAAGGCTCCCAGTCTCCTGGCTGAGCCTAAAGGCAATCCCTCCACCCCAGCCCCTTCGTGGTGCTGCTTTACTGCAGTTCTGTGTTGTTTGAAAGATCTTTCGCTTCTTTTATTTTTTTGGCTGCAGGATTTATTGTCCTCATTAGCTTGAAACCCAATGTCTGTTTCTACATTACTGCTCCATGTTAAAAACACAGCTATCCATCACTTCAAGAGATCTCGCCCAGAGGTCAGGGAACTTGAACCTATGACAAAAGCCATTCAGACAGATTGCAGTTGCATTGCAGAGAGAGATTTGTTGTTGGGAAGAAAGAAAGGTTAGTGCTGAAACATTTTTCTTCTGGAGCTTTTCTCCAGAACACCACAGAAAGAGAAGAGGAGCAAACTTCCCACCCCCCACCCCACTTCTCCTTAGTTCTTTTCTGGGGTCTCCTACACCCACAGTTGCTGACTGAGTCTGTGCTGTTCATGTGCTGTTCCAGCCTTTACAGAATGTTTATGATGATGCAGAAAAACTTTGTCATAAAATCTATCACAAACACGGTCATAAAATCAAAACCCTATGCTCTCCTCCCTGTCCTTGGTTGGAATTTCCTTCTGTTGGAAGCTTTCCATCTAGCTCTCGTATAGGAAACCAAAAACCTCTCTGAACTGCACGCTCAGGAACACTGAATATCTCAGGATTTGAGTATTTTTTCCTCTTGTTTTTCTAGTAAATCAGGGAACTGCAACTAAGACCAAAATAACAAGATCTGGACATCTCACACTATTTGGGAGAAGACCAGACATCCTTAACTGATGTTGAGAAGTCCATGAAAGCACAAAGGGTAATGTGAGTCTCTGCTCAGTTTTACTTGCACATAACTTGGGTGACTGTGACTTAAATCAGAGTTTGATCAGCTCGGAAGCAGCACTGGGTGATGCTGGTTGGATCCATTTACCAGACCAGGTAAAAAGTAAGCCCCTGTTTTCTTCATCTCTCAAGTGCTCTTGGAGAGAAATTTGGGAAATATGAGAAAATTCTTGGTCAGTTCTACCCACCACTGCCAACATCACAGCAGTTTTATATTGGTATAAATCCTGATTTACACCCACTACGGAGATGAAAACCATCCCCAGTAGTCCAGCCCTGAAACTCAACCTCTGTTTTCTTTGCTTAGCAAAGAATTTGCAGGTGAAATAATAATAAATATTGAGCAGAGAACATTAACTGGTATCCGGAGAGTTTGAACAAATATAGAGTTATTTCACCCGAGGAAATCAGAGCAGATCTTGCCAGCCCCACCAGGGTTTGCAAACCCACTCCTCATCTGTCCAAGCAGTTCTTGCATTTCAAACAACCTTGCATCAAAGGAAGCCAGGCTGGCAGGTTCTTGGGAGCCACTCAAGAAGCACATGTGCTTTTAGGGAGGAAGATATTTTCTCTCTTATTGATTTCCCCTTCTAACCAACTCGCACAACAAAAGAGCTAGAGAGGCATTTCAGGGGAAACGTTTTTGGATGCAGTTGGGTAAATGTATAGTCAAAGGCTCCACGTAGCTCCTGATGCCCTGACTGCAGGGTGTCTCCAGAAGACTCATTGTAAGGCCAGGCTAGGGAGGCACTGGAGAGTGGTTTCTAATCTTTATGCTCCCAAAAAAACCTCCCGCATCTCTAAACTCAATATACTGTGCTAAAAAGGTGCTGCCCTGAGAGCAGCGACTGCCTGAACCCAGAGCTGTAAAGGAGCTCTGCCAGGAAGTGATTCCGACTCTGGCTTTTAGTCGTGTTGAGTTTATTGATTTGTAGTCATCCTGTCAGGGTTGATTGCTTCAGAAGAAATGTGCATCTTGTAACCTTTTCCTCAGCTAACAGCCTGTCCCCTCCACCACCAACATCACTTGGGAGCCCCACTTCACCCCAGTCAGACACCCCAGCCAGCAGCTTTCTCCTGAGAAAACGCAGCAACGTGAGGAAAACACAAAATTGTGCAGCACATGGGAAACCATAGATGGGATCAAACCAAAGCAAGCCTTGGCTCAGCCCATGTTCACACGGAGTGCCTACACCCTGTGTAACCACCATGTGGACCTGCTATGGCTTCAGCTGGCAGGAGGAAGGGAAAACTCCGCGAGCAGTACCTCTTTGGGATTTGCAAGGGTATGTTTACCTCTTTGGGATTTGCAGGGATAGGTTTCCATCTCCACCTCGTGGAGGGGGAATGGAGCTTTGGCTGGCATCACGGGCCGGAACATGTAGCTGTCGTTGGGCAAGGAGTGCATCCGGGACACGGAGATCTTGCGGACGGTCAGGAGGGTTTGAGAGTCCTGTGGCCTCAGAGAGGCTGCACCACCCTGCAAAGCAAGGAGAGAGGGAGACGGAGTCGTGCAGCATCTTGGTGAATTTACAGTGATTCTCGTCTGCTTTTTATTTGAAAACCTTGTGCAGATGTTCCTCTTGGCATCTCTGCAGGCCTGGTGGCTGCAATGGGAGAGCAAAGCTACGCTGAGTAAAGAGCTCAAGTTGCGGCTGGAGACAAATGAGGCATCAGTGACCCAGCACTGAGCAGACTCTTGGACACCACAGAGAAAAGTAAGGTCCAGGAAAATGGGGCCCACTCTCTAAAACCACGAGAAAGCCAACGTTTCTCACACTGTTCTGCTCTGATTTTCCCAGGGGTGCTTTCAGCACAACTCAGGTGGTGATGCTCTCCTCGAAGCCGCTCTGGGACAAATGGGCAAACTTGGTCAGTCCCCAACCCTGCTGACCGAGGGGGTACCAAGTGTTTCTGGAAATGAATGTATTAGCACCCCAAAACACACATACAGGCAGACATTTAAACATACACATCAACACCACTGCAAACCCTGTGGCCTATCTCCTACAGCGTGGAGCATTTTGGGCACCGCTGACCCCCAGAAGAAGATGAGCAGCCCCTTGTCAGGAGGCAGAAGGGAACAAGGCATCATGGCAGCATGTATGTGGGTGTGGAGCCTGTTTGGGGGTAGAAAAGGGATTTCTCTATGTTTGCTCTTGCTATGAAACAGGTCTGGTTGGAAATGTATGGACAGAGCATGTTGCAACCCTTCAGCTTCACTCCTTGCTGCTTCTGAGGCCCTTGATACTTCAGGCTCTGTAGAGCAAATTTATCCTGGGGTCTTGGGGAGCTTTAGGAACTCAAACCATGTCCCTGCAGTGTTGATGAAGCAGCTGGGAGAGCTGGTGCCACAACTTGGCCATGTGTTGGGGGAGCAGAAGCCCCTGGAACAGGACCTGCAACCTGGCTCCCAGCCCTGAGGTGTTGGTCCTGGACACTCTCCCCTCACAACTTACCACGTTATCTGAAGTACAACTAATTGCTCTGGTTTTCCTTTAAGGTCAGCCTCCCAGTGACTGATTGAAAACATTTTCCCAGCTGCATGCCTTAAATTAAATGTATTTTGCTTTGCTCTGCTGGGCTGTTTTGCCTCTCTGCTAGCAAAATCTGGGCCTGAGGTCCCTCACTGGCTAGTCTGGAGGTCACTGAGGATCTGGTTAGATCTGTTTTTTCCACACATTTCTGCCTTACAAATCAATCTCCTCAGATCCTTAGAGACACATCTCGAGGTGAAGGACTCAGTGCTTCTACCCTGTTGAGGTTGGCTGAGAAGATGGGGGGATCAGCAGCTGTTATTTGCAGGGAATTGGCATCCAGAACTGATGGCTGCCTTGGCCAGCAGCCCCCTGGGTGCCACCCAGGTCCCTCCTCTGATACTTTCCTCCCTCAGGAGGGTGGTTGTGCCAGGTGGCCTCTGGCCATTATGGCTTATAAGCCATCAGCATGGCAGCACCTGAGCTGAGAGCAGGCAGGTGATTGTTAACACCTGAGAACAAAAGGTCTTGCTCCACTTTCTCAGTGTTCTAAAAGAGAGATCACAGTATTTGGCTATTAAATCTCACTTCATCTTTGCAGGATCTTGTATTTGTCTCCTGTGTTTGGGACAGATGAATAGAAATCTCCTCTTGACATAAAAAACCTGCAATTTTTTAAGGTTCCAGCTATTGAGACTCAATTGACAGGGATGTTGGGCCAGTTCAAATGACTTCAAAGCCACTGTAAGAAGTGCTTGAAATATGAAACATGGACAGGAAGCTTTGGCCAAATGTCAGGTCCTACATTTCGGTCACGACAACCCCAGGCAACGCTACAGGCTTGGAGAAGAGTGGCTGGAAAGCTGCCTGGCAGAAAAGGACCTTGGTGAGTTGATTGACAGTCAGCTGAATAGGAGCCAGCAACGTGCCCGGGTGGCCAAGAAGGCCAATGGCATCCTGGCTTGGATCAGAAATGGTGCAGGCACCCTGAGGGCTTGGGAGGATTCCAGGCACCTGATGGAGATGCACAAGGTAGGAGTTGACTCGTTGTTGGACCCCTCTGAGGCCAAGTAAAAAGGCAATAAATTGACTGTAGAGGGTTTTGGTGGTGCAGCTCAGAGGCTCAATTAAGCATCTTTAATCAGCGAGCACAGCTCCCTCCTCCTGTGTCTGGGAATCAGTGGTCTCTTTGAGCTCTGATTTTGCTCTGGGGCTGAGGGACCTCGAGAAGAAATAATCCTGCAAATACCTCCATGGGACATGGCCCTTCCTGGGTGATGAAACAGCCAGAAGATACTCTGTAAGCAAAGGTGATTGGCAGGACACTCTGGAAGTGGGAACACTGTAACTTCTCAGGCCTGGAGCCAAAAACCTGCAAACAAGCCATGGGGAAAATTCCTAGAGAAAGGGCTGCTCCTGATCCCACTCTGAAGGTGTGCCTCCAGCACTAGGACCAAGCTTCCTCATCTGCTGCAGCCTCTGCAGTGGGGAAGGCAGAGGCAGGACAAAGGCAGGAGGTAAGTCCCTGCCTACAGGCCTTCTGGTCTGCTGGGTCATCTCCCCAGAGCATCTCCTGATGGAGCTCTGGAGCTTGCTGAAAGCCCGATGTGTTGATCTACTTACGCCTTTGTTTCCTCAACACTCTACCACAACCAGGTTCTCACAGCAACAGTAAGAAAACCAAACTGGGCTGTGTTTTCTTCACAAAGAGCTCTGGCTGCCTCCAGCTCTGAATACATCATCTGAAGACAGGCTGCTGACACATCACACTGCACTGATTTTTAGCTAAAAAGAGTATTTCATTCATGTCCCACAGAAGGCTGCTGGCAGAGTCAGCTGAGACCCGTTCCTTGCTCCACCCCTGCACACCCATACGAAGGACAGAGGATGGACAACCATTGTGGCTGTGAAGTGACAGGTTTAGGACAACTCAGACACCAGCAGCAGCTGCACAGCACCAAAGCACAAGGCCACCAGCAGAAGCAACAGCACAATGTCATTCACCTCAGCCTCATGGCCTGGGGGTTTGTGGGAAGGTGTCAGGACATGGTGGGAAACAGAGCAGAAGGACGGGGTTTCCATCATGGGAGTCTCTGCCCCCTCCAGCGTGGCTGAGTCTGGGATGGCTAAAGACACATTCTCACAGCTCAGTGCCTCCTTCAAATCAGCGAGATAAAAAGCATCAGTAGCAGAGCAAGGCTGGGGCTCAACGCTCACACACGTTTGCCCTGTGGCATTTTCCTTGTTGCCCCATTAATCCAGAGCAGGAAGGAAAATAAAAGTAAATGTGGGCTGCAAAAACTGTCATGAACGGCAAGAAAATACAGGACATCTTCGAACACCTTCCACAGCCCCTGTGCCACCATCAAGGGTAGCCATACAGAGCCCTGCATATCTAACCTCTTCAGTGCAGGTGGCAGGGAGAGCAGAACTGAGCTGCCTGCCCTCCTGGAGCAGCTCAAGTGCCTGAGATGGGAGTGAGGGCAAAATCCTCACCAGCATTCCAGCCATCTCATCCACAGGGGGAAACCTGTGGCCAGCTCCCTGCTCATGCTGCTCTCCCTCTAATGAGCATCACCTCTCACTGTGGGTTTTCCAGGGCTAAGGGGAACTCTGCTTGGCTCCTGATGTGCTCAGGAGGTATAGGAAGATGAGGAAAACCCAAGGAGAATGAACTCAGCCTGCAATTGTGGCCCATGTGAAAGGAGGTGCCCTCTCTTGCCCCAGTGAGAAAAGTGACCCAGGCGTTTATGGTGCAATTTTCCTGCAGAAAGGTCTATTAGAAACTACACTCAAGTAGTGAATTCCCCATCGCTGTGTAACCAAATTTCCTTTTACTTGACTTAATAGAGTCTGATAGATTCTACAAAAATCTAATTTAATGCAATTTAATCTCAAATCCCCCATTGATTTTGCAGTTGATTTATTTGCAATCACGGTGACAAAGCAGTTTTGTTTTCACTCTTAGTCACCCACTGCTGACATGGGATGAGACAATTATCTCATGCCCCTACTTTCTCCCCTGACTTCTGATTGCCCTATTTTTCCCAAGGACTAAGAGAGCAGGCAGTGCCTGGAAAATCAACTCAGGCACCTCCAGCTTCTTGGTGACAGTCTCTGACAATTCCCAGGGTCCAAGTCAGCCATGCTCTGAGCAGAGGAGCCAGCAGGACAGCAGGAGCTGCATCTCACACCAGTGCCAGACATGCCCACCTGAGCTCCTCACTACAATTTGCTTGAGGCTCCTCTGGAAATCCCAAACCAAGATTAAAAAGCACCTGAGCAATGTTTGTGTGTGTGTGTGTCAGGGGAATTTATGCTATCCTTCGCTGCATGTGTCAGGGTTGACAGAAGCAGCACTCCTAGGGCTTTCTGAGATTGCTCCCTGGTCCTGCTGTCCAGGCTAAAATGACAAGGACTGATGTGTTTGCTGGGAGAGCAGGACAGGGACCTGTGCCTGTTATGCTTCTGAACTTAAAATTCACAACCTTTGAATAACTGGAAATGGCGAGAGCTGGACTTTGAGCTCTCCCCCAGAACAATGGCTGGGACAGAGTTAGCTCTGGAGAATGCACTGCAAGCAGCCCTTCACCTCAGGGAGCTCTCCTGAGAGGACCCCAGATGTGGAGGTGGTGGTAACATCTCTGACACAGGGGAACCCAGGCAAGCTGCCTTCCTCCCATGCTGCCTTGTCTCCTGCCTCTTGGGCTCTGTGTCCCTTGGGATCTGATTGTCCAATGATCAGACAGCAGTGACTGGTGAGTACTGTCCCCTCCCTTCCCTGAACACAAGAAGAGCCAACACTTTGAACTCTTACCAGGGCTTGGTGCTTCACCTGCACCGCTGACTCTGACTTCATGGTCTCCTGACTTCTGTAGGGTGCTCTGCTATCCAGGGCCACTGCACCTCCCCTGCTCCCACTGGTGGCTGAGGTGGTTGCTCCTCTGGACATCTCCAACTCGATCTCAGCATCCATCTCAGCATCCTCCTTAGCCTCCTTGTTGCTCTCCTCCAAGTGCTTCATCAGCACTGCCACCACCACGTTGACGAGGACAAACTGTGCGATGAGGACGAAGGTGACAAAGTAGACAGGAGAGATGACAGGCAGGTAACTGAGGCAGTGCTTGTCTTCCCGAGTGCATTCCCGGAGAGTGTCCTGCAACAGAAAGGGAGAGGTGAGGAATCAATAAGGGCTGGGGCTCTGCTTGGGCTGCAAACACAGAAACATCAAAGATAACCTGCTGATAATGACATACCCCAGACACAGGAACTTGTAGGTACATGGGTAGAAAAAAATACAAACACCACCAATTACATCAACTACAAAGAGGAGGATTGTGTTACATCCCAAAGGCACAGAGTGCACAGTTACTCCTCTCAGCCACAGGAACTGGCATAATTGTCCTCAAGTATTAGATATGTGTTAAAAAGACTGAAGGTTCAGGTTGGGTGAGACTGAGGACAAATTATCCCTTGAAAACACACTTAGCTTTTAAAATGGAAAGTTTAGATTTGATATTTTAAAAGGAAACCTTTTTTTGCTTTCACACAGAGGTTCCTAAATTTGTTTGAACTCTGTATCTACAGAGGCAGAGATTGCACACACCTTCATGATACCATTCCAGTTGTCCCCTGTTGACACCCTGAAGAGGGTGAGAAAGGCCATGCCAAAGTTGGTGAAAGTTGCGTGCCTGCTCAGGCCTTCACAAGGATTTTCTTCACTGCAGTCTGCAGGAGAGAGGAACAGAAGCATGTCAGTGAAGCCATGTTTGCCAGTTGCCCCAAACCTGGTGGTGAGACCCTGAGATATGTCACCCTGATAGATGGCATCAGAGGGACTGCTAAGTGGTGATCTCTTGGTGGCCTGCAACTGGTGAAGGGCAGCTGCAGAGATCGTGTAGCCAGACTCTCCCAGCAGAGGCTATAATGGATGGCAACACACTGTGGCTCAGGAGGTCCAGGTTGGACATTAGGAAAGTTGTTTTCATCTGCAGGGTCCAACAGCCCTGGGGCAGGTCACCAGAGAGGGTTTTGTTGGAAGCTTTTAAGATTTGGCTGGACAAAGCCACAGCTACTCTGAGCTAGTGGTGGGGCTTCAAGTGGGAGGCTGGGTGGGGGCATCCAGAGGCCTCTTCCATCAACATTTCTGTGATTCTCTTGACTTTAGCCCAACAGGCAGAGCCAACACGGAGAGATATGAAAGGAGCTGGAAACAAGCAGACTTGCTGGGCTTACTCATACTGCTCTTCAGTGTCCTTTGTCTGTCATCCTCTTGATTATGGTCTTGCCTTGGTAATTTTTTACAGGATATCTCTACCATGAGGGATATTTCACTGAGATGAAGTGGAGCAATTTGACATTTTTTCCCCTGAGAATGAATATACTAATGAACGTAAATCAAACACAGGAAATTTCCCTCTTTCCATAAAACCCAGGCTCATTAAATATTCATTAGGACAAGCAGCAATGTCTCTTGTTGGGACATTTCTCTATTAGGAGGAGGCAAATAGGAAGGAAAACCAAAAGAGCAAAAAATACCAAACCCCACCACACAAATGACCAGTCTTGGGGGAGTGAGTGCTGATGGTTCTTGTGGCTGCCATGGACCAGCAGTGCTCAGGAAAGAGAAGTGAAAGTATTTCCCAGTTAAATCAGGCTGGGAAGTGGTGGGCTGAGTGCCTGCAGTTTGCCCCAGCCAAGACCAAGGCTTTCCCAGGCTCTGCCCAGGTGCTTCCCTGGGCACTGACACATTGGCAAGGTGTGTGTCTGGAAACACAAACAGGATTCAGAGCAGCTGAAGGTGCCTCTGTGAATAAGACATTTTTCAGCTCTGTGGCTGAAAGAAGACATACCTACACATCTAGATATGTAATAAAAACTCCACAATATTTCATTTGGGGTGGATGCAGAACTACTTTTTTTTCCAGAATTCGTTGAAGACTGAAAAATAAGTTGTCGTGGGTTGAAAGAAATATTCTGCTTTCAGGCATTTGTAATCTGACCAGAGGGTTGGCCTCATAAAGGGGATTAATGACAGCCATAAAATCAGCCTGGAGGAAGGGCCCTTCTGATGCTCGTGAAGTCCTAATTGGGATGCAAACTCTGAGAAGGCAGACACAGCTCCTCCAAACAGCACGTTTAAAGGCAGTGACTGCCTTGGCCTGGCTAGGCTGGGCGAGGCAGGGCTGGAGTGTTTTCTTTATTGACTCCACCTGATACTCTTTTTAGTGGTGGACACATCATGATCAGCTACACAGTATCCTCAAACCAGAGGAATAAATGATGTTGGACAATCAGGAACCAGTGGATGCTTCCTGATTTATGTAGAAAGGGGGAGGTGATGCTGAGAAGAACAACAGACAGATGAGGCTTGGGCAGCTGGAAGAGCAACGTCAGCCAAGTGCAGAAAACTAATGGAGTGTGGTGGAAGCTCTGAGGAGGGACGTGTTTATGGTGGCATCTCTCCAGCATGAATCTGACTACCATCCAGCTTTGCAGACTCATGTTCTGTCTTAAGTAGCAAACTTCCATCTTTGTGAATGTATCCATGCTGGACAATTATATTTAAACAGTAAATAGTTCCTCTACAGCCAAGGGTGGTGTTGGACGAATCTCTAAATGTGTGTGTGCATGTTAGACAGGTTCTGTATTACATCCTCATGTGTCATAAGTGACCCTGAGATCAGGAGAAAACTTTAATCTTCAGACCATGAGCTGTGAAGCTAAGGAAGGCCCAAGAATGAGAGAGAGGAGAAAGGAAACAGCTAGATACCAAATAAACATCAACCGGATGAAATAAATTGTGTCAAGCACATTACTCACCTAGCTTGCCAAACAATTCCACTCCCAGGGCAGCATAGATAAAAAACAGGAGCATAAAAAGTAGGCCAAGGTTCCCTACCTACACAAGGAGAAAGCAGAACAAGGGTCAGGCAAGTTGAGGTCACAAATTAAGTTGCTCCATCACATTTTAAACACAAACAAAAGAGCAATTGGTGACCAGAGGCTAATCATCATCTCCCCTGGCTTCCAACACCCTGGTTCCCTTTCATGGTTCTGCTTTAATAGACCCAGAGATGTGTCCTGTGTGGTGGAAGGAGCAGATGTTCCCATGTGCAAAGCAGCCTCCATCCCTTACCAGGCACGCTGCCTTCAGCTGTCATTTGCCCAACTTGTAGCTCAGCCTCAGTGGCACTTAGCTCTGCTCTCCTGTGCACTGGGAGTTTAAGTGACTTGGTGCTTGGGTTTGAGTTTTAAGGGCCTTTCCTTCCCATTTGCCAGGTTTGAGACTGAGCTGGAAGGCTGAGAGTTTGAAGGCAATTACATGAGTAAGCCATGTCTCAAGCCACAAGAGGAAAGTTTCGCTGGCCTGGAGGGCTTTTAGAAAAGGCCCATATGACTCAGTAAGATGGAAAGCCCCCCTAGCCTTGCCGCTTTACAAATATTTCTCAACAACAGCTACCTGAATTTTAGCTTCCAGTGTCTCCAAAGAAAAGCCTTCTTCCATATACCAACACTTGCAGGCAGGCACCTTGCAGCTCCAGCGCTGCCTGCTCTGCTGCCCTCGGGCACTACCTGGCACTGCAAGGGGGCTGAGGGGGTGGGTGGTCACAGAAGTGCAACGGTGCCAAAAGGAACATAAAGGTTCTTAACAACAATGGTCTGACTGTTACCTGCACTGCAGTCAATCACCACATGGGGTCAAAGGCTTTAAAACATTTCCAAAAGCAGAATTATTTTTTTTTTTTATTTGTGATTCAAGCAGAGAACATGAAGGGCAGGGTAACCTGACCAGCATTTTGTCTGCAACTAACTCCAGTCACCTCTCCTTTTCCTGCCACTTCTAAGTGTCTTGTGTCTATCAGCTTGTAGCAGAGACAGAGCGATCGAGTTCTCCAATTAGTCACAGTGTCACAAGCATCATTTAATCTCTAAATAAAAATGAAGTAGGTGGTGAGTCTGGTAGTCAGGCCAAAGGATCCATGATCTCCAAGGTATCTTCTAGTGAACTCTACAGTTTGAGAGAGCTTCCTCCTCTGAGGCAGCACAGCCACAGTGCTGCTGGGTATTTCGACCACGCTGTGTAATTTCATTAGAAAGGTTATCAGTATGATACCTGTCATCATAAAATTAACACAGCTATCACTTCTGAAGCAGGCTGGGGTGGTTTTTTGTATTCAAGAAATGGGAATAGCCAAAACACCCAGTGGAGACTGTAATTGCTCTGAAGCCTCCACTGGCTACTCCACATCGAGCTTTGCAATTCCACTAACATGATTACCATACTCCAGGGAATAATAGAGATAATACAGTGATGTGGATGGTTGGTCTGGATGATTTCATCTGCATGTACTGACTTCTGGAATGGTCTTTCCTAACCCAGGTCTGCTGGACCACTGGTGGTTAGTAAGACATTAGGAGGCAGTGGGCAAAATGACTGCAAATTAGAAAACAGAGGAAAAAAAGGGACACCCACAACTGCACACACGGTCTGCTGGGGAGGCAAATGAGCAAATCATTAAAGAGAAGGAAAATAAAAGTGATAAACAAGTTTTCTGGGTTGAGTATAAATTAAAGCCTGATGCTGTAGCACTGCAGCATTTTTTCAAAGAAGCCTATAAGCTGAGTATTTTACTGCTATTTTAATGCCTAATAAACCAGCCGGGAAATTCTGGCATTGATGAAATTCTAAAGAATTTAGACTAACATAAAAATTATTACCAGGTTAACAGTGAAAATTTTTGTCTATCTCTCAACACATGGAGCAGACAAACGGGCAGCTCCAAAGCTCAGCTGATGCACAGGATCTCCTGGGGAGTGACTGAGTGTCTGACTGATATGGAAATGTGGCTACATGAAAGAGGAATGTGGGAGACAGCAGCAAGTCAAAGATCCTGGGATGGGTGATGGCACCACCTTCACTGTTAAACTCCATCCCAACCTGTATCTAGACATGCAGAGCCTTCTGGAGTGCCAGCTGAGGAGCAGGTTGCTCCCTATATGCACATGAACAACCTGCTGCCCTGACCACCCCCTGTAGCTGCAGCATCCACATGGACATTTCCAGGCACTTGGTGGCTTGTGAGGTTGAAGAGGGCATGAGTTCCTCAGCAGCCCACAAACACCTGGTGCTCAAGAGAATGCAGCTGAGCAAAATGGCAAAACTGTCACATCTATTTGTGTAGCTTCTGGCACAAGTCAGCAACAGATGTAATATTCTGTCAGTGCTAGCCCATGGTTCTCTGGTACATGTCCCTCAGGAAAGGAGCAGAAAGTCATCTTCAGCCTATGGCCTTCACCAAGGCCTGAGCACATAGAAGAACCCAAGGCACATTCTCAGAGAGGGGCTGAGATGGAGGCAGTGAGGTCAGGCAGTGGCTGCTGAGCAGCAGAGCAGGGTGACTGGATGTGTGTCTGTGAGCTGAGTGAGTCACTCTCCTGTATCTCAACATACCCATTTGTAATACCCTTGTGGAAAGGTAATTAGTATCTCTAAAGCACTTTCACATCTACTGAGACCAGACAAGAAAAAGATCGTGCATGAATCATGTTACTGGGAGGAACGGGAGGGGACAGGAGCACATCCAGGCACTTTTCTCCAGCAGCCAAAGGTTGGGATGCCTGTGCTGGACCCTGCACCAGGGACAGAGATCCAGCTCTAGTCAGTAACCTCAGCTTTGGCAGCCAGTGACCCAGGCAGGCTCTGAGAGGTGGTTCTGCTCTAGAAGCACTGACCAGGTCAGCCCATGCTCTGTTAATCCATCAAACTCTCCCTGATTTGGGCTGGTGCCTTTGGCTGGGCAGAGGAAACTTCAGATAACCCCTCTCCTTGGCAGCCAGGGGCTATCCATCATTTGCTGTGGCTCCAGTGTTGAGAGGAGGCTGCAGCCTGTAGGGAGTGAAGCAGAGATCGAAGAACATCTTGGAGATATTCTTTGTGCCCTCAAGTACCTCAGAGAAGCCCCAAGAGAAAATGGAGACACTGGTGAGTATCTGTGATGCCTCCTGGATCTTCACTTTCTGGCATCCTGGCTGTCATACACTGCTGGCAAACGTGTCTGTGTGCCTGGGACAGAGGGATGCTGTGGGAAGAGAGGCAGAGTCCTCCATCCCACCCAGAGGAGCAGGAAGGCCCTGTGTGAGGAGCTACCACCCTTCACCACGGTGCATCCCAGCTGGATCTATGATCTACCATTGCAAAAGCCCTGGAATAACCCTGCTCAGTGACAAGGAAAGTGACTCTCCTCTCCACACATGCAGCAAACTCTTTCCAAGTGCCCCTGTGTGGCCTGGGGAGGCTGTTTCTGCTTTAATTCCTGTAGGCATCACTGCTATTAGTTTTTTGCCAGTTCCTCTTCTGCCTCCTCCTGCTCTGACATGGATTATTTCTTCATCACTTGCCCACACCTTGGCATCTCAGTTGTCCATGTAGCACTGCACACAGCTCCCTGGGATGCCTGTCAAGAGCAATTTCTCATAAAACTAAGCCCCTGCCATTCCTTTCCAAGGACATGAGTCCTCTTTGTCTTTCTTCCAGCACTCTCCAGCCAAAGCAATAAACCTGGCAGCAGGAAGACACAGGCTAATTTATACACTAAACCCAAGAGAAAATGGCCATACTTATCTGCTTGGAAAATGGAGGCCATCTGTGTGAATGCCAGGACTAATGGAAAGGGCCAGACAGACAACCTTGGAGGCTAAAGGCATCTCAGTGGTGCAACCACAAGGCCACCAGCTGAACTGAATGACCTCCCTTTCTGTGTATCCCCAGGGAGCCTGTGCTAACAGCCAGCAGAACTGTGGGGGTTTTTACCTAATAATTTCTGCTTCACTACTCAAAACTCTCAGGCATCTCTGCTCTTCTTCCCAGCGTGCAGCACAGCACACATGGACCTGTCTGCCAGGATCTGTCTCATCTGCAGTGCTTGCTGGTAGGACACTTCTATTCTTGCTCCCTGAGCAAGAGTAAAAACTGTGGGTTTTCAGAGTCTGTGTGTTGTTTATGTCCCACAACTGCTGCTCCACAATGCCAGGAAACCTCTTTAAGAGCTGAAGTTGAGATCAGCACAGGAATTACAGCCCCAAGAAGATTTAAACTCCTGGACAGGAGCAAACTACAGACTCTGTCCTTCAGGGCACTGATAGAATGAGTAGTTCTTCACATTTTTCTTGGCACAGAATCTATCTGGGGGGGGGTTCCAAGCTTTGAAGACAAAGAGGAGATACACTGTACTCTTCTGCATTTAATTAATGTGCTGTCCACAGACAAGTGAGAAAGAAGAAGGGAAAAAAAACATAGATCTTTTGATAGGAAAGTTCTCCATTTTACTGTTGTTGGTCCTGCACAGCCAGGATGGCAACTGGTCTGGATTCCACTTTGTCCTTTCCATCAGGAAGAACACGGGCAGCTCAGCACTGACTGCAGGTTTTCATACTGGCAATTGATACTGGAAATGCTGTGCAGGCTGAGCTGGGCTGCTCGGGGGGTGGATTCACTTGCACACTGAGCATTTAAACCCAAATGCAAAGTTACAAACCCAAGAGCCAAGTGCAGGCCCTGCTACAGAAAGGCTGAATTGTACTTTGGCAAGCAAGGGGTGTGAAAAGGACTAAAGGATTAGCATCAAATGGGAGCCTTACAGAGCAGACATTGCTCACAAAACCAATACAGCCACCAGATGTACAAGCAAGGGAATATTCAGCTGAACCATAGCAGTCATAGAATTCATTATATATATATAAAGCATTAATGGGGCCAGAGCTCATAAAGAAGAGAAAAACACTTGAAACAGGTCTTGAAAACCTGCTTCATACTGAGAGATTAAAGCAGTTCAATGTTCTTCTGTTTGCCAGACTGCAAGAGATTATTTTAGCTCTTATTGCTCCAAAAAGGAAAAGTTCTAGAAGAAAAAAACCAAAATTACATCCAATGAAAGAACAGTCTTGGCTAATTCAGATAAAAAACACTAGTTTTTTTTTTAGCAGAAATTGCTGTCAGAGAGATCTTCCCAAACTTCCCTTCTCATTTTCTGAATATCACTGGAGGACAAAATGGCATTTTTATCTGCACAAGATCTGCTTGGAATCTCCCCGGGAATTTCCCTTTGAAAGAGTCTTTGGTTTGAATGTAAACTGCAAAATCACCACAAGGAAACAAAAAGCCTGGCCTGCAGCCACCCTATTGTTTGGGGGGGGGGAGAGAAAACAAGGAGAGAGAGAAAATATGCTCTGTAATCACAATGCTTTGAAAGGAAGAAATAGACACAAATCAAATGCTTTCTTGAAATGCCAAAAGAGGGGTCAGGCTGGTAAATTCCAGGCTTTAGTCTCAGCCAAAATCCTTCACTGAAAAGGAAATCTGAATACCAAAGTGCAAATGGCTCAGATTAGAAACATCTTTATGGCAGTGATGAAAAGTAAATAGGTCTTTCCAAGAAAAAGAAATTCCCCTTTTTTCCCCGTTAATTTTGAATTATGGGCTTCCTTGTACTCAGCAACTAACTCATAGGGGTGTTGGGTAATTACATGTACTAGTTCTACTGATTCTCGTGGCCACTCATCTTCTGGAAGACATGTCTACACAGTGTCTGTTTTGTCCAAGGCACAGCGCTGTCCCTCTGAGATGTGATCCCTCAGCAGGCAGCTGAAGCTGACACAGATGTGACTGCCCAACACGGTGTGCTGCCATCTCCCTGTGCCTGACTCTCCCAGTCCATCCCAAGGCACACAACACTTTGACACAGAATGGAGTGGACCCACTCATAAAGCTTCTTCCAGTGACTCAGCTGTGGACTGTTTTGGAGGATTTGAGAAGGAGGGACTTGTTTGACCATGGTCCTGCTGCTTCTGAATTGCCAGCTCAGAGAGGGTGGCTGCAGAATTCCCCTGCCTCATTCCTGATGGTCTGGCACTTCACATTGGTACTCACTTCTGGGTCAAGCATGGCACTAAATGTTTCTAGTGCTGTCTGATACCAGCTCTATATGAACTTGGAATGTGCAGGCAGTTGAGCTAACTCTAAAGACTGAAAGATTAGGACTCAGACCATCAAACCCACAAACTAGTGAAACACAGCTTAAATAGCATAAGATTTTCAAAACAAAACAATCCTAAACTTCTTGGAACTCTTCTGATGTTCTTTAGGTCTTTTTGAGGGAGGAGTGCAAGTCAGCAAAAAAAGTTTCTTTCCTCCTGTTTTTCAAATAAATGGATCCATAAAAAAGTGGTCCCAGGAATGGAACACTTGAATGATCCTATCAAATATCATTAAGACTGTCAGCATCATTGTTCCTCTTGCAGCTCAGGAGAACACGGTGATTTAAGATTGCTCTTCAACATCCAAACACTTAGAAATGTCTCCCTTATTTGCCTTTTAAATCCTGCAGCTCCTCTCTCACAAGGTGTCAATAAACATGGTTACTCCTGTCTCCCAAAGAAAACTGCTGTCTACTTCCAATGCTTTCACCAACAGCTTTCTCTGTCTATCCTTGTGTTTCCTGAACTTGCCAGTGAAATCTGTGTTTCAGAAGAGCTCTGCCCACAGCAGTTGACTCTCTGTTAACTCTTTTTCAGCATTCTGGTTCTCCCACCTAACACACACTGTGTGAGCAGGATGTGCCAAGCAAAACTCAGCGACCAAGGCACTGGTGACAGAAGAGAAAGCTGATATCCTGCCCAGGAGGCTTCTAGTGCCCACCAGGCATGGTGGCACAGAGCTGTCCCTGGGCCCAAAAGGCAAAGTCCACCAAGGGGAACAAACTGGGCATGGATGAAGCCTGAGGGCTTACCTGGGGAAGTGCTTGTACCACTGTGTCCAGGAGAGCTCGCATCCCAGTGGCCATTTTAAGCAGCTTCAGCACTACAATGAGAATCAAACTGTGGTCAGCAGGGCTGGGAAATAGTTCAAGCAAAACCCTTGGAGGAAATCTAGCTTCTGATCTTGTAGGGAGGGATTCCATCTCTTGCATCTATTCCTGCAGATGGCAAGCTCGCTGCATCCTGGCAGGACCCACAGAACATCTGAACATCCTGACTACTTCCCACACCAATTAATGTCAAGGACATCAGTAAAACAGACCAAAAGTGGAAGAACTCCAGTGTGCCTTAGCGGGAAACCGGGAGAGTGATGGGGAGACACTTCATCAGTGAAGAGAATAATCTCATGCTCTGATCTTCCCCTCTCCACCACCTCCTGCTCTTGTCTGGTATCAGTATAAGAGGTCTGTGACCCCAGGTTTGACTTTGAGGCCAATCTAAGATGCTACTGGAAAGACCCCTGACCCCCCACCCAGCTTGTCTCTGAACTGACATTTTGCAGCCTCATCACCTATCTGTTCTGAAGTCAAACTGGAACAGCAGGATTAGAGGAACAAATGGCCAAACCATCTCCTGAGGTGTCTGGAAGGCTGGCTGGAGACCTAGGGAGCAGGTCATACCTCTTGCTATTCTCAGCACCCGCATGATGCGGATTATTGTGGGGTTGATGGGCAGTGCAGCATTCATCTCAATTTCCTCCAGTGTGATTCCCACAATTGATAAGAGAACTATGGCCAAATCCAGCTGATTCCACCTAAAAATATATAAATCATACGTGGACAGACACCCAAAAATAGAGAAATATCTGTTAATAACAACTGCAAGCAAATCTCAAATGCCTCTGCTCCCTCATAGCTGGGCTCATGATCTTCTACATGGTGCAAAATCAGCTCACAGATGCCCTCTGAGCCACAAGCTACTGTAGGCTGACTGGGAAGTGTCCTTGCCTACTTCCTAGTCCCTATTGTCCCCCTGCTATCCACTTGGAGCCACTCTCAGGGACAAGATACTAGGCTAGAGGGACCTTTGATGTGATGCAATGCAGCTGCTCCCACATCATGTCACCTCCCTCTTGAATTACTCCACTTGAGTATCTTCATTGATTTCTACCTAACACTTGTAGAGGGCCTTCCACCCCAGCACAAGACAGAAAGATGTGAAGAAACTGAACATCTTTCCTACACAGTTTCCCTCACAAGTCATACTGCTCATAGCAGCTTCCAACCACTCCATCAGAAGAAATAAAGCAAACAAGCTGGTCTTGTGGAAAAGTCTCCAATCTTACCCTGCTGCCCCACAAGCAGCCAGACCACAAAGTGCTTTCACACACATTTGCTTCTGGCTAAACGTGAGGCAGAATAAGATCCGTAGGTTTCTGCACCTGGGATCTGAAGGCAGTGGAGCTTGAACACAACTACCTCTGTCTTTGCCAAAGGCTTCACAAAGCCAGCAGTCTACCAAAGGACCAGTTTGGACTGCAAAGGAGACTTGTTCAGAGGAACTCTGTGACCTTAGGTTGCCAAAACTACTCTTTTGAGGACTGGGTTGATGCCAATAGGTTTGTGACCTCTAAGCTGAGCTGGTCAGCCTGGTGGAGAGGCAGATACTACAGGAACAAATTGAGAACTCGGTCAGATTTCCTGAATTCCTTCTGCAAATCAGTACCAGCAGTTCTTACAATTTTTAGTTCCTGCAGTATAAAGTTTGCACCCATGGAGAGACAGCCCTTTGCTCTTCCTGGCACGCAGCATGCAGTACAATCATAGTAATGCTACATTTACCCAGCATCTGCCTTTGAAACTGGGTCACTACAGCACTGTCCCAGATGCACAGAGTTTCAGATATTCTCACCTGTCCTTAAAGAACCTTCGAAACCCAAATGCCACCAACTTCAGAACTGCCTCGAACACAAAAACGATGGTGAACACATAGTTGCAGTACTTCAGGGCTTCATCCAGGGACTGAAAAGAGAGACACCAGTTAGACCAGTCTGAGCTATCCTTTTCTAGAGCCCCTGCAGAGGGATGGGCAGGCACAGGGGTGACACAGGCACAGAGATGTAGGAAGTAAAGTCTTTGTTTCTCCTGAACTGCTTAGCCCTGGGTAGAATAAAAGACTTGATGGATCATATCTTTATTCCAGCATGGCAATCCTTAGGACAAAGGCTTTGCTTAAAACACTCAGGAAAATAAATAATGGTGGAGATGGATTAAATCTTGTGGCCTTGAAAAATGTGACATCTCTAGAGCTGGGCAAAGTATCTCCATATATGGTGCAATGTTCACACTCTCTATAGAGCTGCTCTCGGAAGTCAGGAATCCACAGTGTTTATACTTTAAGATGATGAGTGTTTATAATGGATTTCATTGGAGCTCTAGGCCAACAATAGCAAAAGAAACTTGCCGGGACCTTAAAATAGACAGCTGCAGAGTGAAACAGCTCTTTGGTTGGGTGAGGATCTGGGGAGAAGGAGGAGGGAAGGGGAATTTAATTAAATGTAGTATAGGTCTCTTTCAATAAGAAAATGACAACAATGAACATCAAACCAGGCCCAACCAGAAATAAAATGGAACAGAGGAATCTGCAAAGCAATGTCTGCTTTGTTGACAGAGGAAGCCTCAGGCCACAGGGAAGCTCTCCTTGTCACAGCTGTGTGATGACTGTGCTTTGCTGACCCCAGATATGTGGGATGACCATGATTTTTTTTGGGAGCAAGAGCTGAAGGTTTTTCAGATGTTGGCACTTCTCAATGCACCACTATCCCTCTTTCTGTTCCACTGCCTGACATCAAATGGCAACTTAAAAGAATGTGGGAAAATTTACTATTTCATCTGCAGCACGCTGCCTGAGCCTGAATCCTCAGATCGTTTGTGATGGCCTCCATTCAGATTTACACCACTCTGTTTTACCTGAATATAAACCAAGTATAGAAAAGACCTAATCTGGATAAATAACATTTACATATGAAACAAAGGTTGTTATGCAAAGAAATTCTGGGAGCAGAACAGCACAGAGTCAGCTGGTGTAAAACACACACGTGTTACCCTGCGGCTTCCAGGAGGCAGTTGCAGGTTACCTGGCAGATCATGAAATCCTTGGAAAGTAAACCCTGGGCCCAGAGCTCCATGATGATAAAGGGATGGAAGATTAATATATGTGGCTGTATGATTGATGCCAAAGGTTTTCTTGGGGAAGAAGGGTTTATCACACATAGAGAAGGGTTGTACTTAAGAGTTGGTTTACTCTAAATTCATTGAGGACAAGAAATGCTGTGCATGCATTAACTTCATATCTGTTAATGGAATATTCTAAAGCTCTGGGCTGTTTTACAGTCTGAAGGTCAGTCACAGCTGGGATCAGCAGAGGAAATATTTGGACTGGTCTTTACCTAGGAAAAGTTCAGCTGCCTCTCCATTGGCCTTATTCTCTGCTTGTATGCAAGAGCAGGGAAATCAGGCTTTTGGCCAGGGCACGTGACTTCAGAACGGCCTAGAGTTATGTGGATTACAACACGAGCCTGGAGCCTGCTGAGGCTTTCAAACACCAGGGAATGGTCCTAGAGAAGCAGGGCTGGCTGCAGACCTCACCACTTAACAGTATCCCAAGGGAACATTGTATGGTCCTCAGGTCCTCTGCTACCCCCCACTGCTGTGTTTCACAGCCAACACATGGATGGATGGTCTTACCTTCGGCTGGTTGTAGTGCTCCATTGACATAGTGATGACATTGACCCCAATGATGAAGGTGATGAAGAGGTCAAGATAGTGGCTGGTGCAGAGGGTGTGGATGTACTTCCGTGCTGGGGAGTAGTCAGCGTAGTAAGGCCTGCGTTGGGCTTCTGCAGAAAAGGAGAAAGAAAGGCAACCCAATGAACACAGGCCCTGCTGCATGGTTGGCAGCCATCACAACGTGGCCTGATTCAGCATGTGGGAGAACTGATTCAAGCAAGCCATATGAAATGGCCAAATGCTTCGACCTAGAACCTTCAAGAACCATAGTGGAGTTATCAGGCTCAGCTGAATCTCTTGTGCCACCAAGAGGAACCTCCACAGCTTTGAAGACCAGGTCTGTTCTTCTGCCAAGTGCTCTCTGTTCTTTGCTCTCTCAACCTTTTCACTTAATGGTACTCTTGTCCCAAAGCAGGAAGGGTGAGACACAGGATGGAAATGTGACCCAAAGCCAAGAGAAAAGCTTCAAACCCAACAGAGATTCAACTCCAGTTTAGAGGACGTGATTAGGGCGGGTCTCTTTGATCTGGACTCTGACATGTATCTCTCCTAATCCTGCAGATGTCAAGCATGTTGAATGTAAGAGAAGAACATCACCTGAGCTCAGCTTCTGTGACAGAAGGCTTTTGGTGTGTTTTAAAGGTCTAAAGAGAACACAGAGATGCCTGTGGCAAAGTAGGGCACGTGTGTGAAGGTCACCAACACACAGGGGAGCATCAGCAGCAGTGGAGTGGGTGCTCAGAGCTTGGCTCCACAAAGACTGTCAGCACAAGCTCCTCTAGAAATATCCAGCCAAGGGCATGGTTGCATCTGAAAAACCATCCAGGCTACGACCACATGAATGTTATATCTCTGCCTCTGGTCACTCCTTTCTTCTCTGTGATATGAGGAAATTTCTGCACATGACCAAGTTCCTGGGGCTGCTCCAAGGAGAGCGTTTGAACACTGCCCTGAGATCAAGTTGTATTTACTGCATGTGTCTCTCAAATCAGACTGTGACCACAAGATGGCTGTGGGCACTCACATGGAGTCAGATTCTTTTCAGCCTTATGAAATGTAAATATTCAAAGCGTGTACTTAAGGCCAAAGCCAGCCTTACTGCAGATTTTGCAAGTGGAAGAGACATGTTGGGTCAAACTAAATCAGGAAGATTTGTTCTTAACAGAGAGTTTTGGGTTTTTTTTGCCTACTTTTCAGCAAATTCAGCTTTAGATGCATGAGGAGCTGGGAAAAAGGACTTGCTTCACCTTAAAAATAAGGAGGGAAATCTATTTGGAAGTACTCAGTGCTCCCCTGAAATACACCTTCCGCTCCTCTCATCTTGCTAGTATCTTTCAGATGGAGAGACTCTTGAAACGTGGTTTTTTGCTGTTTGTTTGTTTGTTTTTTTGTAGTGCAACTGATGCCAGACTAAAGTCCAAAACCCTAAAGTAAATTGGACAAAAGGAAACCAAATCTATTGCTCTCTTCCAACTACTATTTTTTCTGGTAGTTAAAATGGAGTGGAGGCATTTAAAAACACTTCCTCCTGACCAGGGTCACCTAGGCTGATTTTTTTTCTTTTAATGGGTGAGGAAAAACAAGATGAAAGCAAACAAAATTATTTTTGAATACATTTTTCTGTCACTTCCATGTGCCTTAGTCCTGCCAGTCACCTTGGATGGGTAGGGCTGTCTTTGCTACTGAGCTTGGCTGATCTGCAGGTGTGTTTCAAAAAGAATCATAAGAGCATTGCAGTAGAATATTTATCTAAGTCTGTACAAAGTGCTTTCATGTGGATTCAAGATTCTGACATGCCTTGTTTGGTTTTTTTTTTGGAAATGTCTTCTTGGGAATGCAAAAAGTCAGTTTGTTGGGAGGTCTGAGAATATTCCAAGTAATTAAATGGTATATTAATGACTAATGGTTGATTAATGGATCTCAGAACAACATCAGCAGTGGTGGGCTGTGTGTGGATACACTGGTGAGCAGCACACAAGGAACACAGGCTATAGGTGACTGCAATTACTCTCCAACCTGCCCAAATGCAGCCACTGATTAACTATTCAGCAAAAGATCAGACATTTACTGTGTTTTATAGATTATTTGTATAATTCTAAAGCACAAGAAGACATTTTACACCATAAAGCCATTAGACAGAAAGCCTTGGAAGCTGCCTGTCAGCAGCAGAGCTCTCTTTATGTGGGCTGGATGTACAAATACTAAGGAGAATGCACCCAGCCATAAAGGTGAGTTTGTTTTATAGTGTGAGAGTGTCTCAGAGGTCTTTGTCTGTACACTCTGCCAGTCTATGCCTGGTCAGCTGGGTGTTCAGAAAACTTGGGAAGGTTTTGCCTTGGGATGAGGGAGCTCTAGGAAATGCCTTACTCATTTAGGATGCACTACATCCCTGAGACCAGGTTAACACATGAAAAAGAAACTTGACACATACAAGAACAGTCTGGGATAAAGTTGACAAGGCTTCCAAACACATGCAACACCACAGTCATGCTCAGTGCTCAACCCATGCAATGTCCATTAGAGGAGATCCTGCTCATGCAAGGCTAAGGGTGGTGAGCAGGGGTGTGCAGGAAGGACCAACCAGCTTCTGCCCTCAGCAGTGCTGGTGTTGGGCTGGGGTGACCCAATGAAGGCAGAGGGGTTGCAGCAGGGTGAGAGATCAGCCACACAGCTTCACTGCAGCTCTGACCCCCTCCAAGCAGGAGAGAGACTGTTTCAGAGCTCCAAGGCCCCACTGTTCATTCCTGGTCCCTTTAGGAACAGGAATTTTCCTTCAGTCAACAGCACAGCAAGTGGCTCTGGCCTCCTTGCAGTTCAGACACACATTTTTGCCTCCTAGTGAGAATATACTAAGTTATTCTCCCCAGTTTGGGTGTAAGTGTTCACTGCACACACCTCCTGCTACAGACTGCTCAACCAGAGAGAGGGATCTGCAGGAGAACAGTGCACCATGGGGGTGTTGGCACAGCAAAGGGGGGAGATCTAGTGCGTGGTTAATTACAGTAGACAAAATGTAACCTGTGCCTGGTTTCTCCAGGGAAATGGTGTCTGGGATGAGACTCCAATCAGCCAACTAGCAGACTTATATCAAACACAGACAAGTATCCCTTCAGCTGATGGTCTGAATTGGTGGGAATGCAGGAGGGAAAGGAGAAACCATCAAACATACACAAAAGAAAAACCACAGTCCTTTCTCACCCCCACTTCTAGATGTTGGCTAATGCTTGAATCTCATCTCTCTGCTGAGTATTTAAACTTCTTTGCTTGTGATTTTGCTGACATGAAAACTAATGAAGCACTGTCTCCTGGCTTAAAAGCATTTAGGTTGGCATTACAATTACTAGCTACAGCTCCTCCATTATTCTCCTCTGCAAGAAACATTAGAAAGCCCTAATGGGTTTATATGCATGCTTGGCACAGAGTAGCTCTATACCAGCAGCTGCCTGGAAAAATAAGCAAAGATGGTTTGATAATTCCCTAGTTGGAAATCCTAAACACTCAGATATGCAGTGCCCAAAGTTTTAGTTACAGCTCAGATGTTCCTGTTGGATACAGAGATGGTTGTGGCATTGAGAGGATGGACTAATTTAAATACCACTGAGTGCTGCCCAGAGTTGCTCATCCCTAGAGAGAAAGGTTTGCAGTCAGTGCTTTGAAAGGCATCTCTGCTGGGCTGTAAAACAAAACTGGCCTGTTCCTTCTACAATGCCCAGACACTAAGTGCTGGGAAATGCCTCAGAGAAAGCTGGCTGTGGCCATGCTCCTCTTGTGGAGTGGGAATCAGGAAAAAACTTTTCCTTTTCTCAGTACTTGGGGGTCTTCCCAGGGACTGGTGACTTGGTGACACTACAGAAAGGCAGTCTCTGCTCCCCAGCTAGGGCCTCCCCCAGGCTCTGTCAGGCATTCCCAGGTTTTCCAGCATTGCCTGCACTGCTTTCAGCACACAGTGTCACCCAGACCCCGCTTGCAGCCTTTGAAGCCCTGGGCACTGCCTGTGATTGACCTGACATTGTGCTCTGCTCAGCAGGCCAGCTCTGCTGGCTTCACAGCAGACACAGGAGGGCTGGATTTGGCCCTGGATCCTGAACGTGGAAGAGATCAAGCTGATCCATCTGGCTTTAATCAAAAACTTTAATCTGGGGATGCTGGTTTTGGTCTGTCTTCTGAGAACCTCATTAAAAGGTTAGGAGCTGCAGGATTATTAAATTACACTACACTTATTTACACAGTAGATATAGTGGATGGAGGTAGTGACTATGTCACAAAAATATTCTCATTTATCTTGAGTTTTTACTCTCACACGAAAGAGAAGGCTGTGCCATCCTGCCTTTAAAACCACATCAAATGCATTCCTACAGTGTATTCAACCACCTGCCTCTTTTCTCATGTGAGCAGATTTAAATGGCAAGCCCAATGCCTTCTTCCAGTGCTGGCCCTGGCCTCAGATGAGTTAATGGCCACCTGGTTGTGAAGGCTGGGCCCCATGGCCACTGCTGCTGCCATGGCAGCAGGTCCTTGCTGACCTGTTGGGTCCATGGGCTTTGTTGCTCTGCCTCAAGTGATGCTTGTCACAGGAGCAGAGGGAGTCAGGACACGCTGACAAGGGGTGCTGGGTCTCACCCCCTGTCTCAATGTCTTTGGTGAAGTGGCCCTCAGATGGGAAACAAGAAACATTTTGGAAAGGTCTGAGGTGGTATCTGGGGGCAGAGATGTGGGCTGAGAGGGACCTTCCTGCCAGGCTCTGAAATTCCTGAAAAGTATCCCCAAAACAGATAGCTCCCCGTCCCACCTGCATGGGGTCTGAGGAAGGAGCAGTGTCCTGTTGCAGAGCTGTGTCCTCCACAGAGCAATCCCTCTGCCAGGCTCATAGCTCTGCACGCAGGGTCCAAAGCCTGGCCCAAGCCTGTGGAGCCTGGGATTCGTACCCAGGGCCTGCCCGGGTGGAACCATCCAGGCACTGAGAAGTTGAAGCTTAACCCATTTCCAGGCCTGAGCCCAAACCTCCCATGGCTCAGTGGTGGGTTTCTGTGTGGGTAGGTACCTACAGGTGCCCAAAGACCTCGATACACAGAAACACACACAGGGTTGCTACACACAGAGGACACTACAGACAGGAGACAGGACACAAAGACGAGGTGCCAGGCGGACAGGGCAGTCCAGATGGACGAGTGCTGCTCACACAGTGCATCTGCCAGCTAGGCTGGATTTTACTCTTGTTAACAGCCTTAATTCCCCTACGGTCTACTCAGGCCAAGTGCTAGAAAAGGCAGCTGAAGGAAAAGCAGGGCTCTCTGCTAGGCTTCCCAACATCAGCTCCTTGCTCCTCTGCAGAATCACTGGTGTCCTGTGCCCGCCCTGCCCCGTGTGGACGGCCTCTCACCCACTCCTCCATACGGGTGTCACACAGCACTGGGGCACGTGGAAAGCTGGCCAGCCCACTGTCACCGTGCAGTGTTCCACACCTGCATGTGCACACAGACACTCCTCCACAGAGACTGCCACACACATCTCACATCTTTCTGAGTCTGCCACATTTTTTCACCAAATCCGTCATCTTCTAAATTATCCAGGAGGTGAAAACTCCTCCCATTTCAATTAAAATCCATTAAAATATAAATAGCAATCTTCCAAAATGTGTATCAGGTATTTGGTTTCACCTTGTTAACAATGCAAGTCTGGTTGCCAAGCTGTCTGTGTTGAACAGAGGCAGGTAGGAGACCCCAGAGCCAGGTGATCTGAGGTAACCTCCTGGAAGCCTAGCACAGGACCAAAGTTTTAGCCTCTCAGTTGCTATCTTGGACTCGATTGCCTTCCAGAAAGCTGTCCTCCTCCCTGCACGCCCTCAGTGAAATGCTACAACCCACATCTGTGCAACACCTGGGTCTGCAGTCTGAAATATCTCCTTGACCCTGTCCTTTGAGATAGCTGGATGAAGAGGGGCAATGTTACTGTGTCCATCACTTTGACAGAGACTGGCTCTTTTTGGTGTCTACGCAGTGAGTCACAGACAGGCACGGAATAAGATTTACTTACTAGTCACTAACAGCAACTGGCTGTGGTCAAGCTGTCCCTTCATACCTGTGCCCCAGTCTATTTTCTCTAAAGGAGGCTTAATGTTCTTTCTAAAAAAACTTTTAGGGTTTGGTTGTTTTTTTTTTTGTTGGGTTTGTTTGGTGTTTTTTTTTTCATATAAAATTTATCTGAATGTCTTCTTGGGTCAGCACAGTGGGGTAGAAATACTGCACAAGCAGGAAGACTCTTGGGAGCCTGAAACTGATTTTGTTTCTTGTGCTGGAAATGCTGCCTTCAGGATTTCCACTTCTAATCCTAGCTGGAGCCTCACACTCAAAAACCAAAATGGGAAAGGGAAATGAAATTGCATTTAAACTCTTCTAAATCTCTGAAGAGATTCAATGTCTGTTTGCAGCTGCCTAGTTTGATCTAGATTTCATTTTAACCCAGCTACTGAACTCACAACCAGCTAAAATCAGATGGGCTTAGCCTTCAGTCTGGAGTCAGGTCAGTCTGTCATTAAGGCCCTGTGGAGCCTTATGCAGATATTTAGTGCTGAGGTCTCCCATGGTTCCAATAAATAGGATCAAAAGAGCAGGAGAGCAGTTGCAGCTGCCTGCCTTCTGACTCAAACGTGGATGGATGGATGGATGGATGGATGAATGGATGGATGGATGAATTTGTCCAGGTTTCTCCTAGCAAAGCCTCTGACCACCATGGCCTTAGAGCCAGGCAAAAGACTATTTGATCTACCTGCAGTTTTCCCAGCTCTAAATGGATACTTATTGGCTTGGTGTCTGGGGGACAACTAGCCATGTGTCACAATGAGGTATTAGGTCCTCACAGGACATTACACATGGCAGCACAGTGCCAGGCAAAGAGCCACAGGAGTGCTGTGGCAAGCAGGGCCAGAAGAACTCAAGTCTTATCCCGGGCTAAGCCCATCTTTGATCACAGTGGCCAAGCCATGTTCCCTCACTTCTAAAAATGCTTGCCAGCATCTAATTCAGGCTATCCCTGGTCACTAAAACAGGCTGGGGAGTTAGTGTGGCTGGTTTCCTGGAAGTTTCCCTGGGAATACCCAACAGATGCTATAGGCAGCTTGTCCCTGGTGGAGACTGCAGTGGAGGTGAGAATGAATACACAAAACCCCCAGGAAGTTTTGGGTCAGAAAAGGAGCACAAGCTCAGCTGTTTTTCTGGCCTGGTTTGATGGTCCCCACTTCATCCACTAAGAAACAGATGTCAGCTAAAGGCCTTCTGCTGCACCCTAATGGCCCTGCACCTGGCCAGTATCTCCATGTAGACTGTTTGCAAGGACAAACTGAGTCCCAGCACATTGCTCAGCAGTGAAGGGCTCTCCCAGCCTGTGATGGGGCAAGCATCTCTTATAATGGACATCTTCCAGAGAAGAATTTTCTGGACAGCCCCATCTTGGAGCTCCATTCCTCTCCCCAGGGCTGTGGGTTTGTTCATGCCCTCATGCAGCATGTTTGTGGCATGCGGGGCCATGCGCTAGGACTCTAAAAAGCATCACAATTATTTTGTCTAAGAAAAGAATTCAGAAATCAAACCACCACCATCATCCGATGCAAATGGCACGTTAAGCCCCAGGGCCACCCTGGGGACTGGCCTTCAGGCACAGAGCAAGTATTGCAGCTAACTGCATCCCTCAGTCACCTAGGGCACTTCTGCCTTGCAGAGTGTGCTAGAGGACTCTGCTTGGAGGGGGATTTTCTCCCCAGCCAAGTAAACAGGTGATGCTTCACATGTGGCTTCTAGAGGACAATGCCAGGGTGTTGGCAACCCAAGACTTAAGGTACCGCCAAAGAGGTAACGAAGCAAAACAACCTCTTGAGTCCCATGGAAACAAAACCAAAGGAAAATGAAAGTTTTGCTTTGGGAGCAGGCAGGGCTCAGAAAGATTTTGGTTTGTAATGCAGTCTACCGACCAGACAGGTATATCTCCTTACTCCTGCGCTTTTTCTCCAAGCGTCTCAGCCGCTTCTCCTCCCGCCGCCGGGCCTCCTCTGCCTCCTGGTGCTGCCGGCACTTGTGAAAGTTCTCTACCACCACCCCCACAAACATGTTGAGCACGAAGAAGCTGACAATGAGCAGGAAGGAGATGAAGTAGAGAAGCATCCAAGGGTTATGGTTCTGGATGGGCTGGTGAGGTGGGGAATTAAAAAACAAGAGAGAAGTGGCATAGACAAGATATGTGTAAGTCAGGATTTGGGGCATTCTGCAGCAACAAGACATTCCAGTACAATTCTGTGGGGAGGGGGACAGGGCTGGGAGGAATTAAGAGTTTTTTCCCAAAAAGTTTCCTCTCATTCATTTTCTCAGCAACTAGAACTTGATTTTTGCTGTGAATCCCACCCTAGTCTTCACAATCTGGCTTACAGAATTCAATTATTTTGGTATTTATTTAATACAGCTTAAAATAAAGCTCAGTGGATGTGCACCATCCCACCCGTTAGATCACTGTAGTTGGAGATAGGCTCCAGCTTATTTTTTTTTGAGACATGTGCTCACAGTTAGTTAGAAGCAGAAAATCTCAGTACAAAGTGTTCCTGTAGCTATGATGGGGTACTGCTCATCTAAGACTCTTGACTTCCCTTTGCAAATGGCACATAACACAAACTTAACGTCTCTTTCACAACATTCCTGGTTGTTTCACATCCCGTGAGAGTTTGCCCACATTCATCATGCCTTCCGTGAAGCCACAATGAATCTGTGGCCCTCCTCAAGCACCATGAGTCTAATTAAAAACCCCATCAGTGCTTGTTTGTGTACTACATGGGGAGCAGCCACTGTAAAAGATACTCCGTGAAGAATGGGAAACCTTGGCAGCCCAGTGGGCAGTCAGGACCTCTCGGAGGTCCTATAACTCTGCTCCTTCCTGGGGCTTCAAAACCACCAGAGTCACCCAGGTATCAGACTTCAGAGAGCAACACAGCTGGACTCTATGGTACATTTACCTGTTGGTCAATACCCACAGCATCCAAACCATCATACATGATGTTTACCCAGCCATCCTTGGAGGAGAGGACAAACAGGGACATGAGGGCCTGTAAGAAAACAATCAGAAAAGATTGATCTTGCATTTTAGTCCCCAGAAAAGAAACTAACAACAGACAATGCTCAGCAAAACCAATCCACAGCTCATAAGACATCACCTGGCCTGGAGCTGGTGGAGAAATACAACATATTGTGTCTTGCTTTTACCTATTTCAATATCTGGTTTAAAAGTGAGCAAACTATGGTTGTTAATGCTCCTTTTCCCTCAACTATAAGCTGACTTTTGCTCAGACACATCAGACTTCCTGCTCACCAAAGCACGATTAAAAATCAGCATGTCAGGCTGGCCCAATGGCATGGGGTTTTAAAAAGCAATAATATATTCAAGCTCCTACTATGGGCTGGTTTGCTTTTCAGCCAGTATAAAGCACCTTATTTTTTTATTTGCAAACATAACAGCTAGAAGTCAAGTGACTGAAAGTGACAGTTGAGGTCCATACATGAAGGACTGCATGCAAAAGCAGTGGCTTTAAGACAACACTCTCCCATAAAGGAGGAGTTTTCCCTAGGAAGTCTGGCTGCAAGAGATCAAGGAATGACCTGATCCCTTTTTACCCAGTTAAGGTTGCCTCTGATAGATGAATGCCTACGTTGTTCTCGGAAACTTCCTATGACAAAGTTTTCACATCCTCAAGAAGTACATTTAAAGTGCTCCTCCATTCAAAACTGGTACAGAAAATCCCTGCAATGATAACTTTACCTGTCCCAAATTGTCAAAATTATACTTCCGTCGAACCCATTTGTAGTGTGCGTTGGTGCAGTCAGTCTTTGTAGTGATGTTTTTCACATCAGGACCATCACAGTAGTAGAACTTGCCTTTAAAAAGCTGTATTTGAGAAACAACAACAAAAAGAAGCAGCTTTAAAAGTCTGTTCCCTGATGCATCTTTCTTACCCCTAGTAGAGTTATTTGCCAAGTTCAAATTCCTTTCCTTCCAGCTCAGATATCTGTCTTAACACACTCAGCAGGAAAACACCTCTGGTGAAACTTCAGGCCCTGAGACATTGTTGTGTACTGCCTCAGACAGAGAAGGTGGTGATCCTGCAGGCCTGTCTTGTTGGGAGGATGACAATCTCCCCTCTGAAAAGAGATATTATATATATATCCTAGCACACAAAGCCAAGAGGGATCTTGGGAATTTGTCTTTTCCTTCCCCTGCCCTCAGGCAGGCTTAGCTGGTGCCATGTTGTTCAGCAGGGAGGTCTGCTCTTCTAATCCTGAGAACCTTCCAATGAGCAGGTGCCAACCCCACCATGGAGCATTTCTTTTGGGCCTGGCTCTTCTTTCCTAACACCTCAGTGAAATCTTCCTTTGAAGAGATTTAAGCTCATTATTTCCACCTTAACCCCCAGCAGTGAGAAAAAAAGCTTCTCTTTTGCAGCAGTCACTAAAAGATGGTCGAGTGAGGGAAATACTCTACCTGGACCCCTAAAATCCCGAAGATAATGAAGAAAGCACAGCAGATGAGAACAATATTCCCAATAGGCCTCAAGGAGGAGATCAAGGTTTCTACCACCAGCTTCAGACCTGGGGCCCTGCTGATGACTCTGGAAGAAATGGCAAAACAATAAAGCTTTTCATTTTTATGCATACCCAGTTATTTTATAGTTGTTTTTTCTCCTCTGCTTGGACTGCCTTAAAGCTAACACAACCCTTCTCTACCTGCAGGCAGCATGCAGAGATGATTAGTGGTTTATTTGGACAACCAGAAATATTCAGCGTTGGATTAATTGGAACTGAAAAAGTGTAAGACACCCTGTCAGCCTGGTGTTGGGCAATGGCTTACTAGTAACAGTAAGGAGGGAATATTCTGCAGGTAGAACATCAACAAAGGTTCCTACTGCAGGGCTATTTGTGCCTCAGTGCAGAGAGCTGATCCCCTCTGAGGTCTGTCTGGTCCAAACAGAGGGGCAAACACCAGGCAGGAGCCCACTTCCTAACACAAGGTGTGTCAATATCTTCACAGCAGTGCTGGAGAGCGTGTCTCGTCCTCTTTCTACATGCAGAAGTGCTCGCCTGCCCTTCCGGCCTGGGCACCATGGCAACTTTTCATAGTGATTTCAGTTTGTCTCCTAATTAGTTCCTGAACTGACTGTTAGCTAACAGGAACTTGTGATCAACAGCTCCAAAGCCAAAGGGTCACCCTATTAAAGAGCAGCTTGCTTGCGGGGAGAGGCCGGACGCGCTTTGAGCACGGCCTGAAACAACTTTTGGATATTATGGAGAACAAATGTTTCCCTTTCCTGCATGAGTGCCTGGAGAATGGCTCTCCCATGGGTGTGTGAAAAATGGGTTTGCACACATAAGCATAACTAGCCCAAGTAAGCTCTTCTGGGAAGGTGGGTGTTTTGACTGAGGAATATCAAAGCGTTATTTTAGGACGGGCCTGCAGAGGGGAGGGGGTGCGAGTCCTTGCAGGTAGCTTGAGCTTGCACAGCTAATGATGCTTTCATGCTTGCCAAACACAAAGAAGAGAGAAGAGTTGTGTGCTGCAGGGAGAAAGCGTTTCTATAGGGTCTTGTCTGGCAGCAAATAATGTGGCAGCATGAACCACACCTACAGAGTGTTAGGAATGGTCCCTGGAGTAGTCCTAAAAGAGACTGTGATAAGTGAAGCCATCATGAGAAGTGATGAATTCCTCTCTATTAATAGGATCTGGCCTGGTTACTCTCCAAGACCAATTCCTTTTTCCCTAATGTTTGTTTATATGTTGCCTATGCCCTGATTTCTGTTCCTAGTTATGTGTTACACAGGAGCTCCGAGGAGCTGCCAGGCAGAGGCAAGTCCAGGGTGACCCAAAGTGGCTCCCACTGAGCCAGCACTGCAAGGGGACCCTGATGCCACCAGTAGAACAGAGCATGGGAACAAGAGAGGAGACAGAAACACTCACAAAATTATTTGTCAACAAGGAAACACAGAGCAGCAGAAAAAAAAACTGTTGTTCTTGTGGTCATGGGCCTAAACAAGATTGCCTCTTCCTGTTACTGCCATGAGCAAGCAGCTTTTCATCAAAAAACCTACAGGTCTCTCAAGGTGCCTATCTTATTTCCCCTGAAATTTCATGAAAAAAGGCTTGTGTTTCTTGCAAAGCAGGATAGAAATAGAACAAGAGCCATGAGCTGATAAAAATCCCCCAAGCATTATCACTCTTTGTTATTGCATAATTACAAACAAAATAAAAATTCTCTTCATTCATTTTCTCACATACTGAAAGTGTCTCCCCTTCCCCTTCCTACCTGAGAGCTAAATTCCTTTGCAGTAATGTCAGATATGCAGGCACGGGAGAGCAGCTATAGATGCTGGAGCTTATCAAACTATTGTCAGCCCCTGTTCAATTGCAAATTTTCCCCCAGCCACCACGACCTCTTTGCTTGTGAATGACTGTGAGGTTGTGTAGTTTAACAAGGAGCCAGACTGATTTGTGAAACAGTGAAAAAAATGCAGCGTGGAGGAGGCATTCACTGCACTAACTGCCTGAGGACAATAACACCTCTCACTCCAAGCTCACTCTGCTCTCTCCCATGCTGCTGAGAATGAATTATAACTAATTTCACTGTTTTCAAACAGTTCCACTAGATAAGAGTTCCCCAAAGATGACTCTACCCGTGCTGTGTTTCAGCTTTTTGTGTTATGAAGCAAGACCTTGATGGATCATGTGCATTTTTTCAAACTCCTTGATCTACCAACTCATTCACCCTATTGGTGAACGTACCGGAGAGGTCTCAAGGTCCGCAGAAGTCTCAAAACACGAAGGACACCCAAGATCTTAGCTCCACCTGCTGATGCCATGGAGACAATAATGTCAATGATAGATACAAAGACCAGGACTCCATCCAGGACATTCCAGCTGCTCTGCAGATAGGTGTTCTCCCCAGAGAAAAAGCCAAGAGCCACCACCTACAGCCAGGAGGAAAGAGACATTTAAATCTTCACCCAGCTCATAACTATGTTGTGTTCTGATCTTTGCCAGGCCTCACTAGGGGCCATGGAATTAAGATGTAATTACCTTAACCATCATTTCAGCCACAAAAATCGCAGTGAAGATGTAATTAGAAACACTTAGGAATATCCTTTCCTGTAAAACACGGAACAACAAAAAGAGGCAAGTTATTTAAGGATGTTGGAAAACAAACAACTTTCATCTTTGCAGGGTCTTGCCTGGGCAAGACTAAGATCTGGATGCTGCATTGAGGAAGAAAATTACTCAGGTACTCACCGTGCTGTGTGGGTCTATGTCTGGTCGCTCCAGTGCTATAGTGATGCAGTTGAGAAATATGAAGACCAGAACCACGTGATCAAACATTTTGTGGGCAATGACCTTCTGGCACATCACTCGGAACCTGAAGAAATGGTGGGGAGAAAAATATCCTTCAGATATTTGGGTCAGCAAGAGGCTCCCACCCAAATGACATGTCCCCAGAAGTCTTCAGCAGCTGTGCCACCAGCATCAGCACAGGTGGTGAGCTAGCCACTCCACAAGCTTCAGCCATTATTATCAATGCAGGAAATATTATGTAATTACAGCTATTATGAATGCTGGTTAAACCACCCTTCATCCCAGACAGTCATGGACTGAACCATGCAATGATTCTGCCCACATGTAACAGAAAAAGTTATCAAAAAATCACAAATTGGATTTTAAAACCTCTCAATGCTCCTGCATCAGAGAGGGGTTTTTCTCAAGGGCAGGGCTAGCTAGAAACATAATATTCCATTACCAAAAACATTTGGTGGGCTGGCATTTCACTGGGATTTCTTACCGATTCTGTGGTGAAAACAAGTAGAGGGACCAGTTTTCATGACTCTTGCACCACTGTGGTCTGTAGGGCTCCAGGAATTTACGAATTCGGTAGCAGTAACTCTGGATAGAAAAGAAGAAACACCTTTTCTTCCTCTTTTATTTTCCTGCCTCTTCAGCTTTCACAGTCCTTTTGTGAAAGGGGGCAGAACATGGCATTTCATAGCACCTGCAGGGAGTCATGGCTTTTGGGACAGAGATGTGGCAGGCTTTGTCACATGTGTCCAACAAAACAGGGAGGAAAGGGGTAGAAGAAAGGGGCTGCTGTACAGGGTGATATGAACCTGAAAAAGCAAGACTTTCTAGGCAGGTATAATTTTGAGACCCAAAGTTGTGTCAAAATCAAAAAAGCCTCAAACAACCAAAAAGTTACATAGAGAACACTCTTTCTAGGCTTTCAAGCCTTTGAGATGCCAAGCAGCTCTTGTGAGCAAAGACAGGCTGTGTCTACAGCTCATCTTTGGAGTCATCCTGGGCCAGAGGGACAATCTCAACCAGTCCAAAAACTAGACAAATACATGCACAATCCCTTGCAGTTTTACCTTGTTAGAGACCACTGCAAGGTAACAGTCCAACCTATTAGCCAAAAAAAACCAAACCCTTTTGGGAAGTGGGTGCCCATCCCTCAGATCTGAATTAATTTTGTCTACACCAGCCGTTAGGCAGTAACACATTTTAACACGTTTAATGATTTTTGATCAGCTTTCTTGGAGCGGAAAAGCCACTTGCTGCAGGAGCACCCAATTCCCCTTCAACTCACATCCTCCATGTCATCCTCATAGTCTGCCACATCCTCCTTGTGGCCATCAACACGCAGGAAGAACTCGCTGGGGACGTGAACCATCTTGCCATTGCAGTCCTGGTACTCAGCAGGCAGGATGGCCACGGGGCTGATACCGAGTGAGTGGCGCATGGTGGGCAACTGAAGCAGCTCGGGCAGGTCCAGGGTGCTGCGGTAATCCACGGACTCTGCCCGGTGGTGCAAGGAGGGCCTGCTCGTGCTGGACTTGGCATCATCAGAGTCATCATCTGTGCTGCCTTTGCCCTCCCCGGAGAGCAAGGACTCTCTTTCTCCCGACTGGCTCTTCTTCTTGAGGCTCGGGGCTCTGCCCAGGCTATTCCAGCTTGAGCGGCGGCTTCCCCAGTTGCTGCTGGTGCCCCAGTTGGCGCAAGGGGAACTGCGGAGGCTGGACTGAGAGAGGAGGAAGACATTTGAGGGTTTGTTTGCAGGAGGAAGGCAAAGGATATGGCATTTTGCCCAGTCTGGAAGACCCTTTTTGTTGCAAGTTATGTTCCCCCTCCAGCTTTCCTCACTTCTCCGGTTTCATCACCCCAAGGCCTTGTGATGGGAGCCAAGCACCCAGCTAAGCCCCCACTGAAGGTTCTCTTTGAACTACACCTGTTGCACAGTGACCTCCGTGCTGCGTGGCTTCCTACTGTCCTGGCAACACCAACCGTGCATAAAAACAGAGCCCAAAGGCAGTGCTGCTGAAGTGGTATTTTTCTTTCCTTACATTCAAGAGGTTTGAGCACACAACTTCCCTGGCTTCCAAAGGGGCTCTGGCACTCCAATCACCCAAGTGTCTGTTGGAAATTGTGCCCCTGTTTGCATTACTTTCTCTTCAATTTGGTGCACAGGGAGGGGGAATGAATGTTTCTCTTACAGCAAATTTCTGGGCACTGTTTGGTGTGTCAGTGCACTTTGGCTGGTAGGTAGTTGCCACGATGAGAGCACTTAAAATCAGGGCAGAAAAGCTAGAAGGAAAACTCCTTTTCCCTCCATGGCTTCCTCCCAGCACAAAATGAAGCAAACTTCCTTCCTCCTCCTGCTCAGTTTCAGCCAGCTCTCTGACTGCTTCATCTTCCTTTGGCTGACGTGCTCTCAGAGAAAGGATTCAAACGATGAACAACCCTCTCCAGCAACTCACAATCCCATGAAACCCCAAGGCAAACAACAGTCATCTCAATTTTCTTTTGAAAAGCATTACCTTGACTAAGCAGCTTACCAAAGGGGATAGTAGCTGCCTCTGTGTGAACTGGCTTCATGCTCTGCTGCCTTGATTTAAACATGATATTGCAGTTACAGAGCAGAGGAATGGGATAGATAAGCAGCAGCAGAAATCCACTTTGTCTATTAACTCTGCTCCCTCTGGTTTCATAGAGCTGCCCTCCCGCTCCCCTGCTGCAGGCAGAATGCAACCAGTTGCCAAAGCAGTCAGCTCCAGCCAGCCAGATCTCTGCTCCATGAGCTGTGCATGGTGGCAGCTGGTCAGCTCTTACCTCTTTTCCTCTGCTTCCCTTCCAGTGGGGCTGCTCTACTGCAATTGGAGCTCAGATGCTGTGTTGTTAAGGAAAATGCTTCATTTCCCTTGACAAAAGGTGGATTCAAGAGGCAACCCTAAAACTCTCTGGGGGAGGAAAACAGGCCTCATCCTCACAGGAACATTTGACAGCTTCTCCAAGACACCATAAAATGGTCAGTGTGGTTGGCAAAAGATGCCAGCTCATCCTTGGAGGGGTTTGCTGGAATAACTGTGAACTTGTCTCAGGTTGCAGCTCTCAAGTGAGGTGGCTTGGCATGGACTTCCATTCAGATACTAGGCAGGAAAACACTGAATCCCAGTACATCCCTGTCTCCCCTCTCCACATACTCACTGTCCTTTACTGCTACACTGTCACTGTCCTGCCCCAGCATAGCACAACCATTCATTTCTTCCTCTTGACTCTGCTCTCCTGCCTTTGCACATACTTCTCTCACCTCTATCACCCTCCTTTTTATTTTCCAGCAATCCAGGTGTGCAAACAAGTGCACACACACACACACACACACACACATCCAGCACCTGTGCTGCTTGCAGGCACTTGAGGGAGAGTTGTCAGCAACAGGAACCTACCAAGGATTTCTGATCGTAGCTCAGGGGGTCTAGCGACGCGTTACTCCCTCTCCTTGAGTCCACAAAAGTGTGCACTGAGTCCATGTGTGGGGAACACTTTGGGGTGGGCATTGGTGTGGCAGCAGTGCGCATGATGATAGGAGGTGGCATGCTGCCCCTGCCCTCCAGGTGTCCATTTGGGGTGACAGCGAGTGAGTACATCTTCATCTCTGGAGAGAAGGGGAGAGAGAATATGAGGTGAATGCTCAGCTATGGAAAGGAAATCATTCTTCAAAGGAGACGTTGCTCCTTGGGTCTGCCAGGAATTCTGCCAAATGGAGATGGAATGCTGCGGGGCAATAAGACCACTCCCACCATGTTGAAAGGTATGACGCAAATGTCACAACCTTTTAAGAGGCTTTCAGCCCTGCCTGGACCATTTGCCTGCAAAGAAGCTTCTTTTGCTCACTGTTTCTTGGGATTTAGAGAGTGGAGTTACAGTTCTGGAGGACTGAGAGTTTACAGGGGAAGAATGCTGAGGACTGGCTAGATTCTCCCCAGAAATGTAGTATCTTCTTGTCATACAGTCTTGCACACAGATTTTTGCACAGTTCTGATGTTTCTTCTGGGGAAGGCACCAAGCAAACATTAGTCATTGTCTTTAGTCAACTGTTCAGGGGACAGGAAATGGAAGTTGCTTTTACACATCCACACGTCTAGTAGAGTAAACCTCCCGTAACAGAGAAATCTAATGGCACATCTCTGTGGTATTTGCAGAGGGAATCTGTTCTAGCTGTATGGCAAGTCCAGACTGCAAAAACCATGTTCACACTGAAGACAAACCAGACAAGACACCTCCAGCCCTGCAAAGTGCTGTAATGCTCAAACCAAAAGCCTAATTTCAAACACAAAACTAAAATTGAACTAGCTCCTGGTTTACTGGGCTTAGTGGGTTCTGGTTTAATAACTGCAGAATCAATCTTAAGGAGAGGGAAGGATGGGAGCAGCTGTGACCAGCAGGAGGGAAGTACAAGACTGCAGTGAGAAATCCACACAAGTGCATTGCCCCAGCTATTTCCCTTCCACAGGCTGCTTTTGTAATGCAATCTGCTTCTACCATGTCACTGTTGAGATGCTGGCTGGTGCACAGATACCTGATCTACACCACAGAAGTCCATGGGAACGTTGCCATCTGCTTTGAGGAGTGGAAGATCCAGCTAAAATTTGCTAATCTGCAACACACGTTCCTCTTGCCAGTCTATCTGTTTATGGACCAACAGCATTGTGATAGAACTGTTCATGTCTTTATGCTGTTTAGTCACCAGTTGACACCTGTGAGGCCTATGGAGGCACACAACTAATCATGGACTTTGACCACAAGTTCAACCCTGTTTTCTACTCCTGTATTACCTGAGCAAAGGTGACAATATCTCTTCCCCCTACAACTCTCTTATTATTTGAAGCTGCTCAGCAAATAGTTGGTACAAAGCTGATGCAGAGTTGGTGCTGGGGGTTCCTTGCCAACTATTTGCAGTGGACATTCAGTGGTTGGAATTTGTCGCTTCATCTGCCAACTGAGCAGCTCCATCACCTTGCTGTGACCCAGCTCTGTCTCAGCTTCCCCAACAAATTCCATCTGCCCCTTCCCCAGCTGAATTCCGTTTGCTCACTACAATCAATATAATTTCCTTAACAGAATTGAATTCTGGTTTAGGAGCATTTAAAGTAATCCTAACAAGAGCCCAAGCTGAGAATCGAAGTACAGAGGAACTAAACTGGCTCCTGTTTACCATTGTGCTATTCACTCTGTTAAAATAACTGATCTCCTCCTGTCCCAATCTGGTTGCAAACTCTGCAGAGTGAAGGCTGTCACCTACTATTCCTTGTTGATAATACACTGGTACAATGTGCCTTACCTCAGATCAATTGCCAGGCCCTCCTGTAACACAAATGCACAGCAACATTGCCATCAATCACACCTCACCTAAATGCCTTCGTGTGAGAAGCCAAAAAGAACAGATGAGAACATGATTGATTTGAAAAGCTGCTGAGAAGTAGGGTGAGAATACTGCTGCCAGCAAACCATTCTGTGGTAGTGATACAGAAGAAATAATGAGACATATCTAAATATTCTAGTATAGTTTGAATTAGAAAAAACCACATCTGTTCAAAGGAAATATCAACACTCATTTAGCATTCCCAACACTTTTTGCATAGCTGCTCTGGTTACATAGCTATTGGATTAATTGCCAAGCGAAATGGATTCTTCTCTTTTCCCCCAGAAGTTTCTATGAAAAGATGACTGTGGAAGCAGAGTCGTAGCTCTCACATTAGGGAAAATGTAGAGGCAAAATCCTACCTGTTGCTCGAAGATCCTTTAGCTTCTCAAAATCATCATCGAAGTTGGCAGATGTCTTGTCCTCATCTGTGTCTGACCTATTGGCATCACCCTGCAGAGAGGAGAAGGATAATTAACTAACCCCATTCATTTGCACTTCAGCACAAAGGCCAGTTGCATTACTTAGCAGCTCAGGGATAGCTCAGCTCCCCATGGGTAGTTTAAGTGTGGCCCCAAGAACCAGGAGGGCAGAATGCCAAATTCCCTCTGATACTGCCCTGGGGAATGACCCTGGGTAAGTCTCTCTTCCTCGTTTTGATTCATTTTTGTACTTGGACAGAAAGGATGATGATGTGATTGTGATTACTGCTCCTGTAATGCTGTTGTGTTTTCCTACACTGTGTTCAGCCTCAGTGAACAGTGTGTCCCAGGGGAGAAGACAAAAGTGCAGCTGTAATCAGAGGAGTAACTAAGAAAAATTGGTGTTGTGGGGTTCCATGTTTGCACTTTCCATGATCCCAGCTGAAAGCACTTAGGTTTTAATGTCAACGGATGCTGAAGGGTTTTCTTTTTTATTTGATAGCACTCTGAATTTGACTTAGATCTGAAAGCCCAGCTCTGTTCTCCTTTGTTCACGCTGGCTGGTAATGGAGATTGTATTGGGAAATCTCTTGGCAACATTGAAGCTGAGGCAGAAGGGAATGAGGCCAGCTTGCCTGGCAGCACAGCATCATCTCAGGACAGAGAATAGCCAGCCACCCACCCTTAGGATTGGCTTTTCCTCCTGGAAGGCCAGTTATTTTTCCCTTTCATACATATCTGCCTCTGCTACCACCAATGATCAGCCTGAATAATGTACAAGCCTGGAACAGAAGAGCTATTGCCAGGTTCTTCTCTGCTGGGGGAGGTCTGAAGAGAGGAGAGATTCCAGCAGGCTGTTGGCATGACTCTGGCTTGATCCATCAAGATTGCAGCAAAGCTGTACAAATTGGTAGAAAATGGCTGGTTTAAAGCAGCTGATCCTGGAAAAAGGAGCACAGCTCCTTGACTGGTGTCTGAACAAATCACCACAGTTTCTAGAGATGTGGTGCTGAAGTGGCAGTGAACTTTATTTCATCTGTGATGTATTGCTAACTGGTGCAGCCAAACAGACAGAATGACTGAAAGGCTTAAGCTCCCTCATCCATCTTCTCTGTTTTGGAGCAGAAGCACTAGCAAACAGTAGATGAACGATTTGCATAATTTTGGAAGGTTTGTCTGCTCTTCCAGAGGAGCTCTGGGTTAGATTTCAAAATGACATGGGAACAATGTAAGCACAAATAGGCAATTATGGTCCTGTTTGAAGTCTGGCTGCTTGTTGCCCTAAGCACAAATGTACTAAAAATGGTTTTGTGGCCATTTAAGCCCCTTCTCTTCTAGGGATACTCCTGCCAAACTTGCTCCCCAGGCAGGCCAGAACCTGAGATTAAACTGAGACTGTGCACTGTGATTCACAGCACAATTTTTTGTGTCCTTGCTGAAATGCTGCTGATAGTTCAGAGCTCAGAGCAGTTCAGATGTGCACCCTCTTATCTGCACAAGTCTCCCAAGAGTCACTCTCCTTTTAAGTGAAAGAAACACCTGAGAAAGGGAGAAGTGCACCTCAGCATCTGCTATGACTGCTAAGAGCATCACCCTAAGAGCAAAGTCAAAGAGGTCAAACCAAGAATTTCTGCCATATACCCAACATACCAACAGAACCAGGGGTGACAAAAAAACCCCCCTAGCTCCACGGATACTTCTTCCTGGGAGATGTCCAGGGAGACTGAAAACATCTTTAGTTTTCAAGGAGAGCCAAGTTATGCATTTAGAAATGTAAGACTTGAATGGAGCCCTTGTAGCTGAGTTGCAGCCCTGAGAAGGGTTTTCTGTAACACAGCTAATATCTCACTATGTGACAACTGACAAGCCCATAGGCTTAATGTCAGGATTTACAATGAATGGAAGTGGAGAGCAAAACGTGCCCTGCAAATGTGATGCCTGTGGTTGCTGGCCTTTTTCTGAGGCAGCACTGAGTGAATAATACAAACTTTGAAAACTGCTCCTTACACACATTTAAATCATGGTCTGTAACAGCTCCAAAAGGAGCCATTAAGCCTGAGCAAGAAATGGATGGCCATTGGGCTGGGTCTGTAGTTGTGCACTCTGAGAGCATTGCAGGAGGCTGCTCATTTCTGGCTTTACATTAGCAGGTGATTCAACCTCTAAGAGGGCAAAAGTAAGGAACAGGATTTGTACTGTACAAAGGGACCTACGAGCTGCCAGGTTGTCAAGAGGATAAAACTTTCTTCTGCCTTAAAGGAGACAGGAACAAAGGATACAAACTGCTGGATAAGGGTCCTCTGTGCCTGAATGCAAGACTGCTTGAGAAGGAGCAGTTTCCAGTCATTTGGGTCACACATGCTGGTTATCATCCATTTGGATTTCCCTGGCATGTCCTCTTTTTCCACCCAGATTTGCTGGTTGGTGGAATCTGAGGATATCTGACATGTCTGGCTATTGAATAGTCCCCTCTCTGAGCTACCATATGGCCAACTGTAGTGGTTGCTTCTGCATTTGGCCCAGGAAAATCTATTACCTAAGCACAAACTTTAATCTGCTACAGCCTGTGTAAGTTTCTAGCAGAACTGAGGGCCAGCACAACCACTCTGAAGACAGCTACAACTGTCCTAGAGGAAAACTCCTTCTGGGTTGGAAGACAGCAGCTACTGCAGAGCATGTAGGAATACTGGAAATGCCTTTGCCTTGGTATTATTAAGTTAGTGGCTAAAATGTCCACCTCCATCTGCAACAGGTTCCACTGGATCAGGAGTATGGCAAAGCTGCTACAGTAACCTGAGCCAGGAGATGCTGAGATCAATGACCTTGAGAAAGCTACAGGAATTTGGAAATAAACAGTCTCATCATGAGCTCTAGTCATTGAGACATGGAGTACAGGCTTGTTCTTGGAAAAGCACCTTCTTACTCTTCCTGGTCAGCTGTGCTGGATCTTCAGGGCACAGACCCCACTGTACAAGACATGAAGATGCCCACCAATGCAGAGCAGAGCCATTCATTTTGAAAGTGATGAGCTGGACAACTTGTGGCTTCTTTGTGTGTGCAGGTGGCTCTCACCCTCCTCAGCATCCATGAAACAGCCCTGAGTGCTGCAGAGCAGGGTTGCTTTTTTCCAAACTGGGGTTTGGCTCCTGCTGTTTCAATTAATTTTCCTCTGCCAGTGCTGTGAGGAAGCTAGGAGGGATGTTTAAATAATGAATCCATGCAGACATCCTTGAAAGACATAAATATGGCAGTGCCAGCTTGAGAGAAGAGAATTTTTTGGACCATGAATATTTCAGTTATATTTCATGGTCAGTGAAGGTTCATCTAAGTGTGAACTAAACACACAAATGAGAGCATTTCTGGGGGGAAAAAAAAATCCTATAAAAAGAGTGTCTTTCTCCTCTTTCCCTTGGCAGCTAAGGCAGTGAAACTGAGGCCATTTTCTCCTTTTCCCTCTGAGTCTGTGTGTCTCCAAAGCCAATCCTGCACTAAGCAAACTTTCCCTTCTTGATGATTGCTGAAATAAAAAAGTAATAATTAAAAAATCCCAAAGCACAATGTAAGTCCTTTCAATGTCACTATTCTTAGCTTTAACTGGGACTGGATGATTTTTTTTGGTACGTCTCAAAATCATTTCCATTTGCACTAGGATTTTGAAAAAAGTGATTTTATTTTTCTTTTCTGGATAACACCTGTGTGCACATGAATTGTTTTATATTTATAACTGAAATAGATCATCCTCACTTAAAATCTCCTCCAAATGGACTTGCTGTGGTCTGGAAGGAAGATGAAGAAGAGTAGGATAGGGCAGGGGATGGTTGGTTTCATCCTCTCAGGGTGCTGAAAGTAGATTTGGAGTGGACTTGCCAGCAGGGAGGAAGATTTCAGAGGCTGCAGGAGTCCTCTGCTCACACCAATCCTATCCCACTCACACCACTCACACCAGTGCATCCTGCTGCTCTGGATTGGGTGGCACAGGACTGCCTGCACAGCTGCTAAGGTTCCTGCCCAGTTCAGATCAGGACATGGCATATCACCTTTGACTGAGAAATAAAATCATTTCTCTAATCCTTTCCACATGAGATGAGATGCCTGCAGTTTATCATAAAATCCCTGCTCAATGACCTGATACAGACTTATTTTCAGGTACAGGTAAAACTCTCTTTACCATTTGTATGTCCTACCTCATCCTAAGAACCTCAAAATCTAATGTTTGTAACCTTGTAATACAGCTTTTGAACTGCTGTGCTATTAGGCTCAAAGATCACCTAAGGGACAGAGTCACAAGGAGAGGCCTGGATTAAGAGCCAGTTCACATCCCACCTGGTCTCCAGGACTCACACTGGCTAGATACTGGCTAGACCTGAGGCCCACCATAAAGAAACCCAAAACATAGCACATATTTGGTGAGGTACATTCATCCTAAATTATTTCCTCTAGGTCATACAAGAGACCCTGTAGCAGATAAACCAAAGTTTTGGTCTCCCAAGTCCATAGCAAGTCCAGTGGGCCCCATGTGCAAAGATAGATTCACAAGAGCTTCACATGCCCAACCCAACCCATCTATAGCCCTTAAGTTCAAATTTAGGGCTGCTTGCATCACTAGATGTATGCACTGACATGGATTCATCTCTACAGTCTTGCCTACAAGTGCTTCTCAGATATCCCCCTCCCACTGCTCAGATCTCTTACCTCTGCCTGGAAGCCTTCTACCAGAATGGCAACCAGAAGGTTGAAGAGCACGTAATTGCCAAAGGTCATCAGGGCCACAAAGTAGAGGGCTGCCCATGAGGATGTAGATGCCATCCCATTGTACAGGACCACGTTCCAGTCCTCTTGAGTGAGGATCTGCAGGGAGGCAAAGGGGAAGACTCTCTAATTACTCCAGTCCTCTCATGCACAGCAGCTGCATTCAAATACTGACTCATCCATTTCTTCCTCTCCTTTTGACCTTTTCTGAGCATAATCATTAGCAGGTCTCCTGAGATGAGACAGCAAAACATTCCTTTAGTTAGATCTTTGCATGTGAGAGGTGTCTCCTGGCCAAAGCTCCCCTCTCTGCAGGAACATTCAGCACACCACTGCCCACAGAGATGACTAGTTCAGATCCTAGATGTGGTAACTAGAAGGATGAGCTGGTCCTGTTATTTTGTGGCAGTATTGCCTCCTTTGATAACCATCAGGAGATAACAGACTCAGGCCAGAGCTGTTGTCTCCATTTGTGTTGCTCTTTAGAAGGCATCTGGAGCTGAAGGGGATATGGTATTTGACATGATAATGACATTGGGTGGCTCAAGAGACTCAGGGAAACAAAGTGGTTTCCATTAGGTAAAAACACTGAAAAGGCAGGCAAAAAACCCCCACAACTTTGCTCCAAGGGACCTTCCTCAAGGATTCCCACTCTCCTAGCTTTCCTGGAGCTCAAAAATCCTGAGGCTTAAGAAAAATGGATGGATGACAGATCCATGGTCCCAATGAAAATGGCCTCCAGCCCTCCTGAAAACAAGGCAGCTTTGGGGGTAGGAATGCAGCCAGTTGCACTGAGCCATTCCACTCATTAACCTTCATGGCAGGTAGGACTGAGCCCTTGTGCTCTGTGCCAGCTCTATTTCCCAAGGGGCTGTTAGAATAACTGCAGAAATCTGCATTTAAGTTGGTAAAAGAAAAATGTGAACCTATGGGACTAATGCTGATTTGTCCTTACTCTTTTGTAAGAAGGAAAACTTCTTTTTGCAAGAAGTTCTGTTTTTCACAGAGAAGACTCTGGACTGGTTTTTACTTTGAACAATACCCTGGTGAACACCTACTCTGCATTTAGAAACTTACCTTAACATTGGTTACATTGTGCTCCACTTGCTGCACTTGAGCTGTAAAGACTGAACTTTTAAACAGAAAAGACTAATCTTTATATTTAGAATGTCCTAGAAATAGCAGCTTATTGCTTCATTGTGGGATATGCCAGTAATTTCAAGCATGTAACTGATCTATCTGCAGAGGGAACACAACTTTTTATACACAGATCTTCCCAGCACACAGAGCTAGCAGCTCCAGCTCCAGTTTGTGACAGTATTTGTCACTCTCTGTTAAATGAAATTGTTTGTAAAGTGCATTTTTGGGGCAGTGAAGGCATGGAAGGAGATAGAGATCTGATCTACAGAATAGGAGCAGAATGAATCCAGAGCTTACCTGAAATACAGTCACAATGGCCCAAAGCAAGGAATCAAAATTCTTTCTATCTGGAACTGTGTCTCCTGTATCAGTTTTCAGGCTGAACTTGCATCCAAAAAGATGCATTCCAAGAATGCTAGAGTGGGGAAAAAAGGAGAGGGAAGAAACACATTATTGTGTGAAATATGGTTGCAGGGAGGAGTGCAGTGATTTTTGGGACACTTTTTCCTCCCAGTGGTTTGCATGCCAGTGGTATCTCCCAGGAGGAAGGGCTCTGCTCCACCACTGACATGATCACTGATCAAACCCTGCTATTTGGTTCTTCTGTGTCACGTTTCATTATGATTATCTGCACTGAAATAAAATTAAGGGACTTTATCTAGAAAATGACACACTATATTGCCAACTCCCTAATCCAACTGGTTTCCAAGAACAGGATCCTGAGGAGCTTTATAGGGTCAAACAGACAGAAGTCTTAGAGTCTGTACGACTTCCATGTCAAGAATAACTGGTAGAGTCCAGTTACTGGCAGCTTCTTGAGACACAGATAAACGGGTGTCGCAGGAACTCTAGAGCAATTGCTGCCTGTTGGTGTGTTTCATTCCTCTACAGAATTACAGTACTGCATGGAAAACTGGGACCCAAAAGCTGTAAGTAGTCTGTTGTGTGTCTGCTTGTCAGTCTGTTGTGAGCACTTGGATCATGCAGGCAGCCTAGCAAACGCAGCGCATTGTTATTCTAATCTACATATTACTTAAGCAAGCTGAATCATTAATCAAAGAACAGCTGCAGCCTCTGGTACCTGAAGATAAAGATGAAGAGCATGAGCAACATGCAGAAGGTGGCTACATTGTCCATTGTCTTCATCAGGACCACCAGCTGGCGCCGGAGGGCAGGCATGAACCGCACCAGTTTCAGCACCCGGAGCAGCCGGAAGGTCCGGAGCACAGAGAGTCCCCCGTCCGACTGGCCGATGATCTCCCAGACACTGCAGGGACACCAGAAGGAGAAGAACTGTGCTGTGAAACCCTGAGCACGCTGGTTTTTTACAGGGTATCACACCATTTAAGTCCTAGAGGGGTAATTTATTTGCCTGCTGCTTTCTTGCTTCTGAAAAACTCCTTCACTTCCCAGTTGTGCACACAACCGTGGTCATGCACAACCTGTATTCTTTATAGCTGGTTTCTTGATTCTTTAATTCCCTTGCTTTCTGTGGCTCTTCACAACACAGCATGTCTCCTGCTAGTCTGCATCCATACAATCAGTCACAAATCCAGCCACAAAATGTGGTTCACAATTTGGTACAAATTCATGTCCAGAGGGTTTTACATTTATTGGGGTGGGCTGGTTTGATCAGGCCACAGACTGACCTTTGTTCTGGGGTCTACTGCTCCTCACTTCTCTGAATCAAAGGGATGGGCCGACTGAAGCCGAGAACACTATCCTGGTTTACACCTTTTGTGTCTGTCTGGACTTCTCTGTCCCAAATTACTGAGTGGTGAACAGCACTGCTAGAAAAAAATCCCAGCACAGAGAGGTACTGCACAAGGTTCTCACACACATGCTGTGGCATCCCCAGTTTAGGCTGGGACAATGTTCCCTTGGGAGAGGACAGAACAGTGACCAATCTTACCCTCCTGCTTGCCCCGTTTCGGACATATGATCATTCAGGAGAGGAAGGGCACACTGCTGGATATGGACACTCACAGAACTCCTTTCCCAGGACCAGCCACTCTGCACTTTAATGGAAAATTGACCACAGTGCCAGATGTGTGGCATAAATAGACTTTGTTCTCCATCTGCCCAGCCCATTTACTTTGGACAACACTGCTAATGACTGGAATCTAAAAGGCCAGCATAATTATAGCCCATCATAGCAAGCAAGCTCTGGGTTAACACATGCCACATCACTCCTGTTCCCCATCCCACTCCCCAAAGGGTCTGAGCCCTCAGCAGAAAAGCAACAGTGTAGAAAGGACTGGCAGTCACCTGATGACAACGATGATCCCATCAAAGATGTTGTAGGGGTTCTTGATGTAGCCAAAGAGGCCAAAGGCAAGGAGTTTCAGGAGCATTTCCAGGGCAAACATGCTTGTGAAGACGATGTTACTGATCTCCAAGGCATTGGTCAACTCATCTGGCTATGGGGCAAAAAAGCAACATGGTCAAACAGATGCCCAGACAAAATGGCTAAAGGCTGGTACGTTCCTCTCATTCTGGGATTTGTGCTAATGATGGACAAATGCTACATCTTCCCAGGCTCCGTGGAGGCAGGTAAGTGTCTGAGGGGAGCAGCAGACAAGCCCAATAGACAGTCCTTGTGTATTTTACTAGAAACACAGAATCCCAGCCCATTTCTAGAGCACTTGCAGAACAGCCGTGCCAAATATGCAAGTCTACCAAACTAAAGTTATGCAAAGGATAGGGCTTGTTCACTGTTGGAAGAGACAATTGCCCAGGTGAATGGCTAGTATGGCTTCTAGGGCTTCTATCTGGCCTTGCCTTGGTGAGGCTGTTTTTATTACAGAAATCCCAGCAGAGCTTTATGGATTCTGCTATATCCAAAGTAGGACCAGTGTCAATACAGCACAGCCCTACTCACAAACAAACAAAGCACTCTTCTTGCAGAGCTCTCTGAAAAGAATTAGGAACTCAGATACCAGTGAAAGTCAACAGTTCTATCTCTCTGAGAGACTGACCCCCAAAAAACCCATGGTGATTTTTCCTTCTGAAGTCCTGGTAGTAAAGACAGCAGGATTTGTTAAAATGACAGCAGTTCAGCCCTGAGTGTCAGGATTCCCTCCAGGACCAAAGTGGCTTTCTCTGAGTGTAGAAGTCTGCATGCAGCTTCAATCCAAGAACTATTTTTGCATTCAACTCCTCTATTACCAGCACCAAATTACCTCGGGCTACAATCTTGGTTTTCAGACACAGCTTTAGATGTTCCTTTCCTGGGAAGTGCAGCAACCTCTGCCCAGTACCCAGGCTCCAAAACGTGGCACAGCAGGGACAGATGCCAAGGGTGGGATGGGGTTTCCTCACTTACTGGAGTTACTCCCTCTAACAGCACCAGGCTCTGCAATGCGCATTTCTAACGCTCAAGGCCTGTTCCTTTGCAAAAGCAAATGAGTCTTTTTCATTTCCTCAGTGTAATAACATTGTCTAGAAAGAGGTGTTATTTTTGTATCTGACTCATCTCCTGACTGATAATAACTTCCTTTTTTCCCCATCCATCATTAGACACTATGTTAAAAGTTGGCAGTTTCTTGGGGATATTGTTGTATTATTTGAGGCTCCAAGGTTGAAGACCATTGTGATGCTGTGGCACAGCCACATGTAACTCCACACTCAACAAAGTCAATCCTTGGCAATTGAAGGAGAGGGTGAAAGAGTTAACTCAAATGCAGGGAGAGCCCACACAGCCCCTACTAGAGGCAGCGACAGTCTGTGGGCTGCTAATGAACCATCAGTCATAAGCTAAATTACTTTATGCAATACATTGTCTTTTGCTTAACCATTTATCCAGGAGAAAGAGCACTAAGAGCCTCAGTCCTCATGATTAAAATCCATACATGCCAATTACCAAGGGACAGAGGGGAAGGACTGTGCCATTTTCAGTTCTTTGGTCTCCAGCAAGGGATGGCCCAGAGGGCTGCACAGTGCACCTGACCCACAGGATCATGGGGCTGCCCTCCTCACACCTTCCTCACTGCAGGGATGGTGATTCCCTCCTTAACATCAACCAGTGTTTGCTTGTGCCCTTTCCCACCCCAACGATGCCAAAACAACCCAGACAGACGTCTCCCTTTTGCAATGAAAACATAGCTGAAGAAAAGGGCTGCTCTAGAATGGCATCTAAGCAGCTCCCCAGCAGAGACTGAGCCTGGAATAGCCTCACAGGCTCCGGGGTGTCTGTCCCCCTGGAAGCCACAGCAGTGACGGGACACGGTGCTCACAGTGTCCTGGAGCTATTTGTCAGGAGCAGCTTGTGGATGGCATGTTCAGTCTCCCCTCAGCTGGGGTTATGCAAGGGTATTCTTGCCAAGAAGCAAAATAACTTGCTAAATTCTTGTGTCCCTTCAGGCAGCAGATTGAGGGCTCTTTGGGACAGGGTGGTCACGGCAGACCAAGGATAGCTCATTAACGTGTTGAGGTTGGGAAATTAATGACTCAGTCATCAGCCAGGAAGCTGCAGCTTTGGCAGTTCTGAAGGGACAGGGTTGTTCTGTAGCACTTTCTGCTGAGAAGCACAGAGGACCTGCCCACTGAGACCTACAATACCTTGGAGTCTACAATACACTGGCAGCCTCATCTGCTGAAGTCAAACTTGATTCAGAGTTCACCTTGCTTCTGCCAGATGTGCTGCCACGAGTCACAGCTGTATCATGAAAACTGGGATAGCTGGTGATCCTTTCAAAATCCCTAATCCTGGAGGTTACACGAATATGACAAGAAAATCTCAGGAGTCACTACCAAAAACTCAGTGTTCTGCCTGAAAAGCCTAAGTTGGACAAACTTCAAAACACCCTCAGGCAAATAAAAACAATTTGCAAGTTGTTATTCTCTAAAATCCCATGTTTTCTAAGCCAATGCCAGCATTTTTCCGTGGCCTGCTGAACACACGGCATTGCAGCCAGTTCATCTGCTGATACCAGTGCTTGAATTGATTTGCCAATTTCCTTCTACAACTGGGTGTCCTTACTGCTTGCTCTCCAGCACTGTCACTTTTGCTTCCTACATGAGTTGAGAGAGTGGAGGAGAAAAGCCCCAGCCATCTCTCAGGGGAGGGAGGAGAGGGCATGAGGAAGAGGGAAAGTAGAGGACAAGGAGGTGGCCCAGATGAGATCATCAATAGCTGTGGTGAGGAGCTGATCCAGCAGCTCATGATGAAGGGGGGATGCCTGGGCAAGGCTGAGGGACAGCAGGCTGACACTGCAAAGCCAAGAGTGCATCACACAAGAGATCTTCATTATTCCATTGTGATCATATCTGGTGTGAGGCAGAACTAATTTGATGACAAGGGCTGCTGTAACGTGAGATGTTTGGAGCACAGTCCTGCAGTGACACGGAGGCAGGACCCAGTGGGCAAAGACAAGGCTGAGCTGAGCTGTTGGTGTCAGCTTGTGTATTGTTAGAGTGGAAGCAGAACAGCAGATGAGCCAAACATCCAGCCTTCAAATGTCATTACCTTCTTTCACCACCAACTGGAGCCTAGAAAACAGCCTGCCCTGGATATTTTTATGGCTTATGGCATGGTTTGTTGCTCAGAGCACAAATCATTTCCCACTTCCCTCACTCCCTGATGAGCAAAGATCTAGAAGGAGGGTAAAGGAAGAGACACCTGAAAGCAAAGATGGATTTGGCCACCCCCCTGGTGTCAGCCACTAGGAGACACTGCTGTTTTGTCCAAATTTAAGCCAACCCCAGTGCAAGAATTTTTTTCAGGAGCCTTTTACTCTGGAGAAAACAAAATGTTGTTTTGCTGAAAACAAAACATCCCATGGAGAGGATTATATTTGTCAGACTTCCTGATTGGAAGAAAATAGCAACAAAGTCGCGACAACGTAGCAATGAAGCTGCGACAATGTTGCGATAATGTTGTGACAACATTGCAACAAAGTTGCAGCTAAGCTTTGAAAGTGCTGCGATGTCTTGTTTTGACCTTCTCAGAAGAGGAAATTGCAGGAGTTTTGCTTGAGACGTGGTTGTATCATGAAATGCAACTTCCTTGCTAGCAAGGAATGGTTAACAAACAAATTTGGCATCAAAATGATGCACGTCCAAGAAAGTAGTTCTAAAGTGTTGGTTTTTTTTTTTTTTTTTGCTTTTTGCCAAATACTTTGAAAACCTTAACAACTCTGACAGGGGAAACGACTTGCCCACCACAGGAATCCAAACTACATCAGTGACAACTTCCTTTTTCTAAGGACAGTGAGAGCACATGACCCCTCATCAGCTTTGGATATCTCCACATCTGCTGCTGCTGCCATGATTGACCTTTACATTCATCCAGGTTTTCAGAGACAGGACAGATGAAATGGAGCCAATGGCAACCAGGTGCTATTGCAGTAGGCCTCCAAATGCTCATGAATCCCCACAACAGATGCAATGTGGGAGATGGTGGGAAATAGTGATAGGACAAGGGGTAATGATTTTAAACTGAAAGGGGAGATTTAGGTTACATATTAGGAAGAAATTCTTCACCATGAGGGTAGGAAGGTGCTGGAATAGGTTGCCCAGGGAGGTTGTTGATGCCCCCTCCCTGGAGGTGTTCAAGGGCAGGTTGGATGAGGCTTGTGCAGCCTGGTCTGGTGGGAGGTGTCCCTGCTCATAGCAGGGAGATGGAACCTGATGATCTTTAAGATCCCTTCCAACCTTCACCATTCTATGGTTCTATGATAAAAGCTGTCAGGTGAGCAGGATGGTCCACAGTGCAAGACACACAGAGGCTGGAATAGGAAACTGCCATCTGGAGACAGCAAAAACAAGCACAGAGAATGGTTTAACCCTCAAGTGCCACTGGCAGGTCCCAGGCAACATTCAAAAAAGGCTCAAATCTGAGTACAAATTGTATAGATTTCAGATCCAAATGAATCCTCATACTTTGGATACAGGAGTAAGTTTCTCACCATTCAAGAGAAGGACAGAAACTGCATGGGATCAATTTGTAACATTTCAGCATCCCTGAATATGAGTTTAAAGGAACAGTTAGCCTTGACTCCAGGCAAAACATGTCCCAAGAAAGGACAACCACCTCTGCTCACTTTGAAGGCAATATTTATGCTGTGGCATATTTCAGTGATTCAAACCCCTGTTTTTATTAGGGACAAACCTCAAACGTTTCAACAGTTCATTCCAAGTTCAGATAAACACAGAAAAAATCCTTTTCTAAATAGTTTGGGTCTGAAAACCTCAGCAGACAAGTCTCCTTTTGAGAATCTGATACTTCTGGTTTTAGCAAGACACAACACAAGTCCAGAGCCTTCCTGGAATTGGGAGAAATTCAAGAAGAGAGAAACCCGTAATGGTCAAATTATTGACAGCTCGTACAAGAAGAAGGCGAGGAACAGGAGTAGGACTTTGCATCCCTAGCTTCTCTTTATGCAACCTGTTTACTGCAGTTCTTCAAGGAAGTCACAATCTCTTTGTACCTCTCTTTATTCCTCTTGCCCACCTTCTACCCTGTCTGTTTTGATTGCTGCCCCCACAACCACTTATTTCACATAGCTTAGGTTCAACCACCAGCCTTGGCTGGGACACCCTTGTGCTCTGATGCTAGTAGGAATAATCAAACCTGCATCACAGTGGAGAAAAGGGCTGTTAGACACCTGGTCCCTCCTACTGAATGAAGAGGGAAGGAAGTTTCCAGAGCAAAAGATGTGCTTTGCTTTGGAATTCCCCCCTAGAGCCCAAAGCAGCCGTTCAGCTCCTCCTGAACAGGGAGAGCTGAGGCTGGCAGAGATGCAGAGGAGTGGTAAACAAACCCAGAACATTTAGTCTCATAAACATCCTTCACACTCATGTTGTTTTTTCTCTAATCCTGGGCCTAAAGCTGTCAATGGGATTTTGAGCACTTGTTTATACTGGTTTTTCTGCTTTGTATTTTGAAGTTCAGTCTGCAGAGATTCTGACTGGGAAGAGGAAACATAACGAACCTTCAATGTGCACTTTGCTTCTGGACACTCTGGATTTTCTCTCTTCACCCCAGTTTTGAGTGGCTGTCATTTTCCAATTGCCAGCTATTCCACTGCAACAGATTTCACCTGTCGACAGTCCTTGGCATCATCCTAATTTCATAGAATTAAAATCAAATGGGAATGCATGGGAGAGGCAGGAAGCAGGGAAAAAGACATTATCTAATCTAATCACAATGAGGCAGAAGAGGGAGGGGAAAACCCAAACCACACCACTTTTTTGATTAATAAACTCAAACCATGGCAATTAGTGCAATCCTAGATAACCCACCTAGCACTAAGCAACTTCTTGCTCTGGCATTTGTGCATAGCCTGCTCCTCCTTCCTGACACAAGGTCCTGCCTTCTGGGGGCCAGGCAGTGGTGTCAGCTGTGGCTCTGCCTGATCTGTGGTAAAGGGATCTCAGCTCCACCCTGCTGAAGGGAACCCAAACTATTGTAAGATCCACCTCACACGGTGAGCCATCAGCAGGGCCAGGACTGGAACTCAAGACTTTCTACTTTACCACTGAAGGCTTTTCTAAGCAGTGTCCCTGCATACAGGTGGTCCCAGGATGCCCAACAGCCTCGGCCATGGTGTCACCAGCTGCAAAAAGGCAACTGTACCAGAAAAAAACATGCAAAGGGGCATGAACTGCAGTGCAAGTCTCTTCCTCCCACAGTGGAGGGGGGAGATGCTGCCTCTCAGCAGCTCAGCCTCACACTTCACCTTTTCATCTGGACCTTGTGCTCATTCATCCCAGAGAGCCAAGACAAGACACCCAGCCACCCTCCAAGGTTCATCCCCACCACAAGATCTGCAAAGTGGAGGGAAACCCTTCACATCTCCAGTGCACATCAACTGCAGTGCACAGAGCTATATTTGAGCTGGCTTTTCCTCTGAGGAGGGAGATTACAGCCTGCTTGCTTTACTTACTGAGCCCCACAGCCTCCTACAGAACTAATCTGTTTAACTGATGGATTACTGGGCTCCATATTACATTTGCAGGGTCTACGTGCCACTGTGAAAGCAATTGTGAGATGAAAGCCAGTTTTCTGGGACAAATTAAAGAGGTGGTTAGGGAGGGATTAGACCTTTTTAATAAGAAATATGGTTCAAAAATTGTGGAAAATAGCTTAAATGAGTTTGAAGCACTGGCACCACAGGAGGGGAGCAAATCAATGAAATTGCTAAAGAGAGGTCAAAATTACAAAATATTCCACTAACTTTTTCTAGAAAACTAGAACGTGTATGGAATGTCTGTGTAATACTAACATCACAGGCAGACTCAGTGAGCATCAGTCTGCAACCTTGGACCCATGTGCTTTCTGAATGTAGGATGAAGGGTTGGATAAAACACTGCATGGGACAGTTGGATGAAGGGTTTAACCCATTGAGAAAGTGCAGGGAACTCTAATCCACAGTCTCTCTCTCTCCTTTCCTTCCTCTCCTTGGAGGTGGGTGGTTCCCCCCAGTTCTCATGGCATGCAGTGGTCCCCTCCTCCCCACACACCACAGCTCACCTGCATCCAGAGTGATTCCCAAATCCTTGCACACTTACAAGCTCTAACTTTGTACTTGAAACACTCAGCTGTGTTTCCTGCACACTCGCTCCTTGAAAATTTGCATCAAACACAATTTTCTTGCCCATATCCTTTTCCTACAGCAAATTCAACTAAAGAGGAGCCCTGGACACCTTGGTTAGGTTCTACTCTTGGAGAAGGAGCTATAAATAACAGTCACATCACAGGCGTTTTGGAACAGAGCAGATTTTGGCGAAAGGACACAAAAACATGGTCAGCATTTGCTCTCCTGGGCACAAGCACAGACCCTTCTGAAGTCAGCCCAGCAACCAGACGTGGCATGGCACAGACCCAGGCTGGTTTCTTAAATGCTTAATGGAGCATATAGGAGAATCTGTCACCTCAAGCACTCATGAGGCAATTAATTATTTATCCTGTCCAAAACAATGTAATCAGCTATTTAGCATGGGAGTGGATGCTCCACCTGCCGGCAACTGGAGGCTGCTTTTGTCCCCAGTCGCAGCAGGCATTTATCACCCAGGCAGAGGAACTCTGTCCTGCCTCCCCCAAACACTCCCTGCATGACACGGCTGGGACAAGAACAGCCCAAATATCCCTGCAGATTTACACTGGGATGCAGCTGGAGGGGCCTGTGTGCCTGTGCTGGCTTCTGGCCAGCCTGTGCAGAGGCTGAGCACTGGTGACCTTACTGAAAATACCAACGTGGGCCTGGAACCCTAGCAGATGAGCAGGTCAAGGCACTACAGGCAGGCAGTGAATTTCAAACCTGAATAAGAGCAAGAGTCTTGAAGCCCACGTGCTTCAGGAGAGTCTGTAGGCTCTGTCAAAATACAGCCCTGGCTGGGCTGGGACTTGGCACACGTTCACACACCAGTAATGAAGCGTAAGTGCGTGGTGTGGCCTAACTGCACTAATAAACACCAACATCCCTGGCCCAGGACACGGGGAAGGAGGGGAGCTGGGACACCTCCCAAGCAGGGACTCAATACTGCAGCAATTATATGCAGAAGAGGCCAACACTGCCCTCCAGTCTGCAAGGTGTATGCTTCTTTTAATTTACAGCTATTTCACTCTAATGCCTCTGAACCAGTTTGGGAAAAGGTCCTCTTGGAGGGGGCTTAAAGAGCCAGAAGCTCAGAGCCAAAGCAGAGAGGTGTCAGGGAATGCAAGTGACATCTCAGAAGACTGCTAGGAAATGTCAAGGCTACATTTTGACCTTTATTTTTCCTCTCCTTTTTTTTTTTTTTTTGCTTGTCAAAGACCAAACAGTGTAATTGTGATATTTCTAAAGTAAGTAAACAACCAACCAACCCAACCAAACAAAAAACCCCAAGCAATTTCAGGCTTGGCTTCTTTCCTCCTCTGCATTCTCTGCCCTTAAAAAAAAAAAAAAAAAAGAACAATGCAGGTGGGTCTTTCAATTTCTGCATTTGAAAATAGTTTCTTTGTAAGCCATTTTAATGTAGTTTATTTACTACAATGTAGGACACTTACTGTCTTAAAATTGACTTCAAACCAGTTTAGTCAATCTAGACTATGGTTCAAGCCACAGAAATTGCCTTGCTTTCAGGTGATTTAACTTCTCTCACTAGGAAAAATGGTTTGGATGGTGCTTTCCCTTGCACATGAGTGCAGCTGAAAGTTAGTTATGCTCCCTGGCATTGGAAAGGGACTAGGGACTTGAACCAGGATGCCCCAGCTCCTAGAAGACTGCCCTGGTCACCAAGATGTTTGCTATTCTGAGGTGCCTTCTGCCCTGCATTTGACAGCCAGACACTGCAACCTCTCAGAACCAAAAGCCCTTCTTCAGAAGGGTTTAGCTGTCATTAACATCTCCACTCAAAGCTGTGACTTTGATGAGTTTGTGCTTTCTGATGAAAAAATGTTTGGCCGAGAGATTTCCAAATGGGCTCTACTTAAAAGTAGGCAGGAAACAAGGAGAGAGATATCTCCTCCTCATGCCTACTGACGAATGTCCACTCTCTGGCTTTGGAATTAAAAATGGAGAATTTATTCTCTCAATCACCTCTACTCTCAGGTTTTATGCCTTCCTATAAATGGGATCCTTCATGTGGAGCGATAACAGTTTAATTGAAGATAGCCAACGGTAATTTTTCCTCCTTTCAATTGACCTACTTGATCTCCTAATACTCTCTGGGAATTGCTTTTACCTCTCTGCTCTGTGGCATGAAAGGCACTGCTAATAATTACTTACACAACTGCATATGGCCAACCAAATGCAAAATGTGCTGCTCCTGTCTGGACCTGCATCAGAGGAGGAATGGAGCAAGCTGCACACAACATGATGTACTCTGGCATTAAAAAAAAGCCATTAATGTTATCTAGCAATGAACTTCTTGGGATTTCTGTGTGATTTCTTCAAGTTCACTTGGTATTCCTTTCTCGTTGGAAGTGTTTTCTAGAGAAGAAACTTTCTGCCACACTTTCAGCTCTTGCAACAAGAGCTACAGGTCAGAGAGTTTGCTCTCTGGGATAATAAGCTCTGCTGTAGCTTCCTTAGGAAGCTTCCCAAGCAGAAGGTCCCACATGGCACAACATATTTGCAGTATTACTTTCCCATTTCTCAGTTTCATTCAGCAAAATGAAATTTCATTTCAAGTGGCATAAACGCCAAGCTGGATTATGTCAATGGCTGTCTTCTCCACCCTCAGGAGGAGAGGACCTGGGCAATCTGAAATGCTATCAGCAGCAGCATACAAAACTAAAGCTACTGCTCGTGAAAAGTAGGCCAATCAGCTGGATTGTATCTTGATGGAGGATCACTTGCTCTGACAGATGGCTGAAGAAACAGGACTTAAAATGAAAAAAAACCCACCCAAACCTTATAAAATAATGCCCCCAAACATGGCCAGAAGTGCTCAGGTTTAGTTATTAAGAATCATAGAAGGAAGGAGCCTACTCACCAGATAACAACCAAGGATGAGTGGCTCCTGCAATACCCCAAGAGCACTGTAATAGCTCACCTGGGGAGGTGCTCCAGTGCAGACCCTGTAAGCAGGTCATCTCTTTCAGTACTAATATATTGATTAGTTTCGTTGAAAGAGAGGAAAACCAGAAATATGCCTGAAGTGAGGACAGCAAATGACTAAACATTGCTCCAGTGCTGGGTGCAAGTGAGGAAGCTTCTGCTCTGGCTGAGCTTGGTACCAAGGGAAGCCACCATCATCCCTTCCCTCTCAGCAGTGCCATGACTGGAACGTTGTTCAGGAGTACACAGGACAGCCCGGGTCCCACAGCACATCAGGTAGTTGCCAGAGGCATCTCCTAACGTTTCAGAAACAGACCTGATACTTGTACCCCTTCCCTCTTCTCTTCAGCAGCTGTTAAACAAGAGCTGCTCTGTGAGCAGGCTGCCATCCCACCCCACATCAGCATTAGTTCCTTTAAGAGCCTCTGGCAAAAATCCAAGGAAATTATACAGACTGAATAATTCCCATCCATATGCTGGTGGAATCCCTCAAAGAACCAGCAGACCTGTGAGGCATGGCATCTCCTTAGCAAGGCCTCCGTTGACTCTCATCCAATATACTGGGCTCATCTCTCATCATAAAAAAAAAAAATCACACTCACACAAGGAATCATCTTCACACAATTCTTGCCCATTGCCAACCTTTTTTTTTTTTTCTTGACCACTGCCTGTGTGGAAGTCAACAACAAATGGTCAAAAATCATCAGCCTGATGCCTGAACTCAGCTTTGCTGGCTAATCACAAAGCATGCATAAAAAAAAAAAAAAAAAGCAACATTAATTCTGATTGATTTTCTTTTCCTTTTTTACATTTAGGCTGAAAATATATTGTATCCCATCCCATTAACTAGAAAGAAAAGTCTGTATTTTCTTTTGGATGGAAACTGAGTCACAAGATTTGAAAAGCTGGAGAATTTAAGAAAAAGCACAAAGTGTTGTGAGATGTGCTATGAAAGGATAGAGAGCATGCGTGTTGTCTGTCAAAGCTGCTGTCCCTTTCAGGCAAAAATGAACACAGAAGCCCTGCCTGAAGGAGCCTGCACAAGAAATCAAGGTTAGTTGTTGAATTTCTTTGCTAAAATCTTGCTGCTAAACTACAACTGTGCTCAGGGGTTACAGGATGCCTATCACAGGCAGCTCTGACAACGTCCTTTAAAGGTGTCAGGAGCACAAACATCAAGAGAATAAAGAACTGTCTCCAAACTCTTTGTACAGAAAGAAGCAACTTCACAATGATTATATGATCTTTATCCACGTCCAAGCAACAGGCTTGGGTTCTGATAACAGAGAGATCAAAGGCCTTTGGGTTGTCATTAGCAAGCAAACTCAGTAGAAGTTGTTTACTTCACCCAAGCTAATGGCACTGGAAATATTTAATCGAAAAATGGACACACTCTCTCTATTACTGCCAAGATGATTCAGAAGGGACCACTTAAATCTATTTTGTCAACCCATTACTCATCCCTTGCTAATAGATCTTTATGGAGAGTCCCTTTGAAAAATGTGCATTTGTGATTTGAGGGCTCTGTACTGGTATTAGGAGATGAGGCACATCAAGAAAACATGACAGAGGACTGCTGATGGGAAGAACAACACGGGGAATATATTTAGTCTATATCTGACAAAGACCTTGACTTAGTAATCTTTTAAGCCCAATGAGAGGAAGCTGAAGAGGTCTGATGGGGAAACGAGTTCAAGGAGAGGCTAGTTCTTCAGAAAAATGTGAGCAATCTGCTGTAATTGACCTCTGCGTGGTACATGGAAGAAGGAAAGATGGAAGTAGATTAGGAGGGCTTTTCTGAGGTTCAAGGATCTTGGGGTAGAAGAAGAAAACAAAAATGTTGGGTGGATATCAGGAGAAAATTTGGTGGTGTATCTCAGAGAAAAGCCAAATGTTGCCTACTGGAGCTGTCGTTCTTGGGTCACTGAGGGAAGGTTCAATGTCTCCAATGAGATGCCAAATGTTAGGACTCCCAAGCCCTTTTCCTAACTCCTAATATCTAGTCCATCATGTGGTCCTATACATGTATCAGACATTTGGGCACAGGCAGTTTTTTAGGGGCTTCCCTTTGGGATGTGCAGAGATGTTAATGAACCAAGGATGTTCACCTCCTGGGGTTGTCTTAAAAGATATGAAATCACTTCTGACACTGATATAACAAGAAGTGATCATGCCTTAGACTAAGAGGATGGACCAGGTGAGTTAAGCTATTGTGATTTTTGTGACACTGAACCAAAAAGATCCCTTGGGTTCTTAGGATCCAAGCCACTGCTAGAGTGGGTAGCTACATCTCACTTTTTTCATAAGCCATCAAAGCTCAGGGACATCCTGTGGGGCCAACACAGCTGGAAGAACCACCAGGCCTTTTGTTCTCCAAGACAGGACTGCAGTTGGTACAGACTCACTTTTGATACAGTTTCTCTTTCCAGAAACACTCATAAAGAGCTTAAGATTCAAAAGGTTCATCAGCATTGAAGTGATTATCTGCAAATCCACATCTGTAATACAGGCAGCAACTGCTTTCTGCTCTGCGTCAGAGAGGTGAGGAACCAGAAGAACACATTCAGGGGAAATCCACCTTCCTTCCCCTCTAACAAACCTAAAGCAACCCCAGCAATTGTTACAAGCTTAGTTTTGTCCCTGAGAACACAATGCTGTGACCAGCCCGGGGTGCTCTAGCTGGCAGCCAAAGAGGCAGATGGGAACCTTAGAGCTGCTCTGCTGTTTCTTGCGAGTGAATTATTGATACATTCTTCTTAGGCATGAGCATCAGACTGAAGTGGCAATTAAAACCATCCACAACGATCAAAAAGAAAAAGCAAAGATGAAAAGCTGCAAAACCAGTGTCTCTATTTGCCAGCAGCATGTTGCTATGACGACTGGCAAGGAAGGCTTCTGGGTCCTGGTCCTTCAGGTGTGTCATTGATAATGGTCTGCATCAGAGCAGGTGGACAGTGGTGAGCAACACACCAGCATTTCTGCTGGAGACAAGAGAATGAGCCACTTCTGGGAGCTCACTGCCCCATTTTAGCTTTTGCCTGTGCACAAAACGGGTATTCCAATGCAGAAATTTGAAAATAACAACTACAGCCATGGTCATCCCTCTTGCTCCCTGAGACAACAGCACTTTGTTTTTCTAAGGCAAGAAAGGACAAACGAGGTCAGAAAGGAACTACAAGACCGAGCTGCCCTTCAGCACAGGCACATCACCTGGACATTGCACGAAGTGAAAGCTTAGAATTACCAAATGTGGGCACAAACCAGCAGGATTGCTCAGCAACTCCTGACAGCTATTGGATTTTCACCTGGCAGAATTCCTCAATTTCAGTGGAACCACCACTGAGCTTGGAGATGGGCCAATGCTTCCAACATTTTCATCTGCTTCACAAAAAAACCCCAACAAAACCAAACCAACAATGAAATGAGATTATATAAAACCACCACCAGTATTCAGAGATGACCGAGGCACAAAATTCACAGAAAGTAACTGTGCTGGCTTTGCAATGTATTTCTCTTGTGATATTTATTTCCAAATGTCCTGGTTTGAGCCAGGATGAAGTTCTGGTTTAATTGCCAATCCTGAGTCAAACTGTGACACCGATACTGGGGGAAGAACACAAAAATCTGGAAAACAGGACTTAAAAAATTGAGGAGGTGACTTTCCATTGCTGTTTTCTCATTCCTTTTTGCATGAAACATGCCTCATCCCCAAGCATGCCCTGGATTTGCAGTATGTTTCTATTGATATGGGAACAAAATGATTCAGAAAAAGAAGTTTAGACATTCTGATTTTATGTAATGAAATAAAATCACTGCTATAATAATGAAATTCCATTATGCTAACCCTGATAACAGTAGCACTAATTAAAATTATTGTAGTTCGCTATTACTATGAGGTTGCAGTGCCAAGCTCCAGGAGATGTAGGGCTGCTGAACACCTGAGAGTAAAGACTCTCCTCGAGCTGGTGGAGTGGATGTGTTTGGTTTGGAGGTTGTTAGTTCAGCCTTGGTGCCCTGGGCAAAGAGGACTGTTGTGCTGACACTAATTACACTGCTAATGGCAGCACTAATAACACCTCTCAAATCACCAGCACGGTTGCCGTGAACACCAAAGCGATGCAATCACAGGGTGCTGTCATTTCAAGGGGAGGCAGAGAAAAGCAAAGGGACCCTCCTCCTGACCTATCATCCTGCAACAATTCCTCTACAGAAGGTGCCACGTTCAGGTGAAGGGTCCCACAGCCTTTCCCCTTCCTCTTCCCGCATGACACCAGGCTGTGCCAGGCCCCTGTGCTCTGCTCAGGCCATGCTGCCCCCCTCCTGATCCCACGCTGTGTGCAGGAACCACATCAGGAGAAACCCTCAGGCAGAGGAGAGGAGCTCTGGGTTTCTGCACCACCTGCTCCTCCACGCCAGCCCCGGGCCCACCCACACCATGCAGTCCCCTGGGGAAAATCCATCAGACAGGGACAGCTCAGACAAAGCAACAAACAAAACAAGCACTTCATTTGCAACCTTCCTCTTTGCCACATTCAGGTTTTCCTCCTGGCAGGTTTTCACCTCCGTGCCGTGGCTCTGACTAGCAGAAGCGATGCCATGAGAAACAGGGACACTGCAAGGGTTGCTCCAGCCCTCTGCTCTAACCAGACCTCATGGCTGCAGCAGGGCTTTGATCCAGATCCCTGCCCTGGGAGCAGGGCCAACCACCCCCCGCTGAAGAGGCACCCCAAGAATAAGCCAAACTGATCCATATCCTCCAAACAGCTATCTCAGCTCTCACAAAGAACAGGCAACACAAGGTTTTGTTTGTAGAGAGTGGGAGTGAAAGAGAACATAGATGCAATCTCCAGTGTAGTGGCTTTAATAAACTAGTAAAGCTAAAACAATCATGTGCAAACAGTGAGCCCTTGAGAGAGCAACTAAGCTTGCAAATGTTTCTGCCCTGATGGAAATCCCCCTCATGGGTTTCCAAAACGGATCGATCATGGTGAAAGCTGTCAAATTATTTTATTTCTTAGTTCCCAAAAGTGTTGGGGGTGGGATATACAGTGGATCTCAAGCAATTACTTGCTGAACATCAGGACTTGCTCAAATGCTCTTGCTTGAGAAGGTGGCAAGGGTTTCCATGGCAATGAGCTATTGCCTTGGTGACCATGGACCTGGACTGGTGCTGCTAAACCACTGTGACCTTTGCACACCTGAGCACAGCAAGGAGTTCCCTCCTGTCTAATGATGGGAGTTTTTTTATTTCTGAGGTCATCCCCATCTACAATTGCCTTAGGTGGTTGTGCTAAAGACAGAGAAGCCCACATTACTACAAAAAAGCATCCTCTGTTTATGCCTGACTCTCTGCTACCCAACCCAGAATGAACTTTTCCATCAGTCAGGTGCAAACCAATCCCAGGTCCAATCCTGTCTGTTCCTGAGCTGTGCTGAACATCTGCCTATAAAACAGAAAATTAAGCAGAGGAGGCACAGGATTTCATTACCCCAGACATCAAAAGTACATTAATCTATATGGCATTTAAACCTTTTAAGAGAGGTCAAACTGAGAGGCAGTTATGTTAACAAGGTGGAGAAGAGAGCTTGCACATAAAAAAGCAGCTTGGCACACAAACAGGTATCCTCCTGGCAAGAAATTTATCTAGATTTCTCTGGAAAAATGTGTCTGTGTCTCCCTCCAAACAATCTTCAGGTAAACTTTGTGCTATCATAAAAGCTTCATCCTGGGCTCCTACAGCAGAAAACTGTTGCTTCTCTGCCTTTGAGAACTTCCACTGCTTGTCTTCCCAACTCTGTTGTTGAAACACACACTCCTTCCCAGTGACTGGCAGCCTGAAATCTGATTGAACCAAACCATCACATTAGCGTCTTCTAAAATTTGCACAAACCCTGCACTCTGCAACTCCAAAGTGGTTTCTATGGAGATGCTAAAAAAAGTGGAACACCACCTTCTGGGTGCCCATTTTGGCAAGGCAAAAAATGGGGTGAGGAGCAAATGCCAGGTTAGAAGAGTGTGAGAAGAGAATCGGAGACCCAGAAAACAACTGCTTGGTCAGAGCAGCAGATAATGGGGGTAAGTTACTGCTCTGACTGACAGGAGTTAACCAAACTGACATGCTGCACTGAGCATCATGCAGAGTTTAATTAACTGCAGGCAATGGGGCATTAATACAAGAGAGCACAGCCTGCCCTGTTTCCTCCCGGTGGGAACGTGAGAGGGAGAGGGAGGGACGTGAGCATTTGCAAGGCAGAACCATCCTGGTGTGTTAAGAGGTTTCACAGAAGAGCACTGGAGCAGCATTTGGCTGCCTCTCCGAGCAGCTCTATCTCCTTCATCTGCCGAACTGGGCAGAGGAGTCCAAATCTTGCAACTTCCTACACAGTCTATTTTTGAGTCTTAGAAAGAAAAACAACACACAACAGGAAGGATGCGATTACTAGAAATATGCCTGAACTCTCCCACACCCCAGCCCCATCAATCTTGATGGCTTCACCATGTATATCATTAGATGGACCTTTCACATCCCATCCCATCCGTATAGTCCTGCTGGAACAGAGCTCGACTGCCTCAACACCCATGCTAGGTCTCAGTTTGGCTCCACTCTGCCTTCCCCAGTCACTAAGTTGGACCCAAAAAGGCCTGTAGGCAGGGCTGAAATGTCACCTTTTGCATTGACACAACTACCCTGAGTCACACAGAGCCCAAACCTGAGTGCAGTGACCCTAGAGAGACACAGGCACAAGCCCTAAGGCTCTAACAAGACCTTCTACACCAAGTACACTATTCCCAAGAGTAGTTGATACTTTTCAGACCAAAGTGGTGTTTGAAGAAAGACCAAAAGCTGTTTTGTCTTATTTAAACAACTCTCCAATAAACTCACCAGCCTGGGCTTCAAACTTCAGATGGTGCCCACCCAGGAGTGAGGAAGCACACCAACAGTGCCAGGGTGGCAGAGGGACTGCACAGCACACGTGCCCTTGCTCTTTGGAAGAGAAGCAGAATATCTCTTCCTCCAGCCACACTAATCAGGACATGTGGTTTTAAGTGAACACAGAATCAATGGTTTGGAGCATTGTTTATCTCCTGGTGAGTGTCACCCCTGGGATTGGAACATATGGCCGCATCAAGTCTAGCTAGTGCCAGCTCGATTCTTAAACTATTAAACCATCCCCTCAGGCTCTGTATCCTGTACTTTCCGTGTATATTGTACAAGGGAAAAGAATTTGGTCCGAGGTTTTGAGAATTTCAGGCAAGGATATACAATTAGAAAAGTATTTTCTTCAGATCATGATAAACAACCCTGGTCTGGAGAACCTCAGAAAATATCTGTTCTTCACTCCGGGGTGATGACACAAAATCTTCTGCAGTGCTGTTTTACATGTTTTCCTGAGAGCCCAAACTTATTAACCTTCATTTCACTGCATGTTTTCAGAGGAGTGACAGCTGCAACCATAAATACAGCATTCAGATGTCATGTTACAGTTAAAAAATCAAATATGTATGAAACCTTCTGTTATAACACACTGACTAGCAAGAAGGGAAAAAAGGTGTGGGGGGAAACCCATGGCATTAAATAATTTCTGAAATACAAAAGGACTTCTGCAAGCTCAGGTGGAAAACATCCACTCCACTATTAGCAGCAGGGTCAGCATCTGCCTGTTGGTCTCAGCCTGCCTGACTATCAATCACTCCCAGGTTAAAATTAGTCTCAGGATTGTGGAGAATCTGTGCATGAGAAAGGAAGGAGCAGAGGAACATCCTCAGCCATCAAACTCCCCACACTACAGCAAGGGAGCAATTCCTGCTACTTCAGGGGGTATCTGTATGTGCTGGTACTTGGGCAGTGTGAAGGAAGGGATGTAAATAACATAATTCCAGCCTGAACCTTAAGACACCCCAGTGGCACTCCAAGGAGGGAATACAGCCAGTGAAATAAAAGTGGAGAACAAGAAGAGGAATGGGAATTTCCTTTGAGTATCTTTGAAAAGTATTTTGGTGGGCTATGTTGCCCTCAGAGGAAGTGGGGAGCCTTTCCTCCCACTCACCTTTGGCTCTTGGGGCTTTCAGAGGCATTTGCAGCTCTTAACAATCCTCAATATAAACTGGGATTTCTGGCATTTAATCCCTCTGCACTGCCACACTCTGCAGCTCAGTCCCTTGTACTCTGGCTCACACATCAGCTGATACCTGCCAGCACTCCAACCCCAGCCTAATGTGTTAGTAGTTCTGCTTTGAAGACGTTCAAGATACTGATCTCTTATTTTGGCGGCTTCAAGACCTCAGCTCAAGTGAGAGATCTTCTGCAATATGACCTCCAGAACACAGGCCATTTGCAAGGAGATAATTGCCCAGTAACCCAAGCTGCTTTCAGACTCTCTGGCTGAAATTAATTTACACAGATGCCTTTAAACTGTTTGTACTCTGAGGCAGCAGTGACCGTGGATGAACAATGCTGACAAGGTTGATGTTTTGCCTCTAAACACTTCCCAAACCAAAGGAAAACTCTGATTCTCTCCCATATTGAGCAGCTCCTGTGGTTCAATTTATTTGCTCTTATTGATTGGATTTGGGACAGGTTGGAGCTGTAAAATTTCTGCCTAGACTCGGGATAGCTCTGAGGAAGGCATGCTGGGCGAACAGAACCAGGGCTTTGTTCCCCTGGTCTCATCACCAAGCTCCAGGTAGAGCTCCTATGAGCTGCCAGCACACTGGCTTCATAAACCACCTCAATTCAAAACTCACTTTAAAGCACAGACAAGTCCATGTATAGTCATGCTAAGAGTCAAAGAACTACAGAATCCATCTGTCCATAGCAAAGTCAATTCCCTTCAGAGTATATAAAATAAATACAGCACTTCTCTTTCTGCTGCTTTCTCCAGAGGCACTACAGTTTTGGATTTGTCTCTGTGTGGGACAAGGACAGGGAGAGAGGAGGTATTAACTTGTACAGGCATCAGGCAGGAGAGAAAACTCCTGAGAAATGCCAAGAAACCAAGTGGTCTTCCTGCCTTGGTGGAAGGTTTCCTGCTCTATCAAGCTTTACCACTGATGCTACAAGGCTTGTGCATGGAGTGTTTTTCCCAAATTGGGAGTCAAGCTGTCTTTAAGGCTGTAAACTAGACAGAGCAAACAAAAATAGAGCATTAAAAGAATGCATGCAGGCATGCCAAATCTCTCTCATTTTCAAGTAAAAGTCTCACTCCTTTCAGATGCAGCTTTCTCCCCCCACCTCTCAAAACCATTTATAGAAAAGCATCCTGATCTTGTAACAAAAGATCTAGAAGGAGGTTTCAAGGAGACATTTAACGCTTCATTCATAATTCTGGAAAATCTCCCTGTCCCAGCTGGAGAACCCTGGTTAAAACCTGAGGAAAAATAAAGTCTTGTGTTGACAACAGCAGTAAACATACCTGTTTATTTCCTTGCAGTGGTTTTCTCCCCTGGTGTAAGGAGCTAGATTGCAACCCCGAGCATCTTTAATCCTCTGCCTGCTGCTGGGGCCAGCTGGCTCTGTCACTCAGCTCTGAGGCATCCAGAGAAGGGCAGTGTACAGGGCATCTCAACAATACCACTGAATCTCCAAGCAGAGCTTTCAGATTAAGTTGCCATCATTTTGTGTGTACTGCCAAATACTAACCCCACTTTTCTCTGGCATGACTCTCTTTTCTGCACCTTCGTAACAATTGTCCCCCTTCCTGCTGCTATTTTTAGGTGTAATACCATCTAGCAGGCCCTGCCCAGGAGCCCCACATGGCAGTGCAATGTACACAGAACATAATGCAATCCTTGTCTGGTGGAACAAGAAATCCAAGAAGAGAAAAGATGGATGCAGACAGACAAGGGAAGTGTAATGTAACAAAGAGCAAGCCTCAGCTAACATGGGAGGTGGTGTTCCTGGTAGACCAGCAGTTGTATCCTCCCCAGAACTCCTGAGACAATCCAAGCCACTCCTTGTTTCCTGCCACTCCAGGGCACGTTCCACTCCAAGCCTTGCTAATGATGCCTAAACACGTTTTCCTGCCCCCATGGCTTGGTTTGGCTGTCTCAGTCTTTTGCATTTCTCCTCTACTGCTCTCTGCTAACCCTGCCCTTGACCCTGCAGCTTAGCTGCCTTTCATGGAGGCAGCTGGAAGGGTGGCAAGCTGCTGCCATGTGCAGTTCCAAACCCATGTGTGTTGCTTGGAGGGACCTGACTGGGGCTCTGCCTGTTGCCTGCAGGCACCATCATGTCTCTGGAGCTGCAGATCACAGCTGCCATGAACCAGACGCTCGAGCTCTTCTTCAGACTTGTATCCTGTCATTGCCAAGGCAAGGGACTACCAGGCACACCTGCTATAGAGCTCACCCTGAGGCTGGCTTACCTGATCAAAGCCAACCTCCCTCTCACCAAACCCACTGCCAGATGAAAAGCATTCAGCTGACAGCCAGCAGGAAGGCACAGGCTCAATGCACACGCTCTTTGTGAAAGCCACCTTCTTCATTACAGGCCCTCCCTCATGGCAGTTTCCCTTTGCAGAAAACGAACACCCCACTGTCCAGCTGTGCCAAGCCTCCCTGCCTTGGAGCACATTAGAGCCCTTGTCAGTGTAACATGGGATGCTGGCTGCCCGTGGCTGTGATTTACGCACATTTTTGTGATGAAATGCAGCTGGCTAGTGCACTCTGCTTTCATTCTTGAGGCTACATTACACTTGGTTTATTTTACCTGTCAGTTGAAATGCAAACAATCTGTCTGCATTCTCTATCTAACCACCCATTGCCATCATGTATGTTTATGAAGCATGGAACTTTCATGGGTTCAGTCTCAGAAACCTTGGAGGGCACCATGACTATCTCTGCTGGCTGGTTGCATGACCCAGATGGAAGAAACACATCTGGTGGGTCCCACACACTGTGGCTGCATGGCTTGGGCCTCTTACTGGCACCGTGCAGATCTCCAGCCTCCATGCCCCAGCTTATGCTGGGAAGCATGTTACTATCACCTGCTTAAAAAGTCTGTCATCTTGGCAGAGAGTTAGATGTGATTTATATGGCCAGTCCCTCACCACAGAGAACAACTAATGGCGTAAGTGAGGGGAAGGAACTGAACCAGTGGTGGTGGTAAAACGTGCCTACGGTTCCACAGGGAATATCCTAATATTACTCCCTAGGCTAATGAGCACATCTATAAGAACCAGATCAGGCTGCAAACTCCCCCACCATGACTAGACTCTGTTGTTCTCCTGACTCTCCCCTGACTGCTCAGTATGTCAGCACTCCAGCAAGTTATTACGTTTGGTTTCTGCATTGGAGAGGTGCTGTTCTTGTCTGATAGGAGGCAGAGGAATGGGTGGGTCTCTACTATGCTTTCCCTTATATAGCAAAAAAAATAAATACCAAGAACATACAATCCAACTGAAGGAAAACAGAACAGTGGAGTCAGTTAGATTACTGAAGAGTAAACAAGAGAGAGAAGGGTCCCTGAACACCACTCACAGTGGGGTCCCCATGGAAGGACATGATTTACACCTTTTGCCATGGAAGCTGCTAAGGTGCAGCAGATGGAGACCTAGCCCCGAGCTGGGACACCTGCTTTTAACTGCAAACTTTTGCCATCAGTTCATGCTATCTTGCCTATGACCCTTGATTCCCCCCAGCAGGGGAATGACACCTTGCAGGGGTAAATGCTCCAGGTATGGGCCACTACTGACTCTCACCAAAAGCCTTACAGTCTGAACTGTACAGAGGAGATCCCCAAACTGTTCCAGGTTGTCGATGTCCTGACAGAGTGGCTGTCTGCAGAAAAGGGGACCTGGACAAAGGTGGTCTGGAGAGCACTAAAAAGGTAGTATGATCTTGGGGCACAAGAGAGGATGGGAAACACCTCTCTTCCCAAAAGTCTCCAGACAAAGCTCTTCTCTTCCCTCCAAAGAGGTGGGGGCAGAATTCAGATTATCACCAGGAGTTCACTGAGTGAGCCAAATTTCTGTTGCTTTGCTTAGGAGATCCAGCACATGTTCTGGACCAACACAGCTTTCCTATCAAACCAGTGCATGGAGAAAACCATCCATCCCACACTACTTGCTGGGACCTGGGAGAGGGAGCAGGGAGGGATGGAGGGACAGCTGTGTGTGCAGCTGACAAAGACATAAACTAAAGGACTACTAAGGGCAGAATGAGTCTCACATCATTTATGCAATAAGCTCAAACACATTTGGCTTCATTTTCACAACCCAGACTGGGCTGGGGGAATCTGTTTTCTTCAGGTCCAGCCAGTGTGCGAGTCCTTAAAATGGGATCATGGAATAAAACTTGGGATAGTGACCGAGTTTTGCTAGCTGAAAGTGAGAATCTCAGATCAGTGTCATATTTTATTGACTCACAACTTGAAAGGAATTTCAGCAATTTGCTTCAAACACTGCTGAACGATTCTCCTCTGCTTTCTGAGTAAGTGTTGAGCTTTCCAGGCCAACAAATTTTTCAAGCCAAAATGGACAAATGCTAAAATAGAATGTCACTAGAGAAGCTAGTTGCTACTTTAAATCACACAGAATTACTTTTACACCAGAATAATAAAATGTGCTATTCAAAACAATAGTTTTCTTACACTGTTAAGCAATGGACCACTGGGTGCCCACCAAGGTCAGCTCCAACCTACTGTAAAGACAGCTGCTCTGAACAAACATGCCATGGACGAGGGATCAGAAAAGCAATTAAAAGCTCTTTGAACAGCAATAGGTTGGAACAAATACTAATTTGTACTTCTCTTCTGAGAAGTGAATATAAAATAGCATTTCTAGTGCCATTTGATGTAAATTGAGCCTTTTATGTGGAATCATTACAAGTATCAACAGCTACTTCTGCAAATGCCTCTAGGAAGAAAAGTAGGGGGGTGGGGGGAGGGGTTGTCTCGTCTCACAACTTAAACCAGAGGCCCTCATGGATGAATTCAGAGCTCATCCTTCTTCAGGGGTAATGCCAGCATCTCTCTTGGACAAATGAACTGGACTCTGTCCTTTTGCTGGACAGTCGAGGAACTGGGAACTGAGGCAGACCTGAAGAAGTAACACTTGTTTCCTCAGACCAGTCACTGAAGCACAGGCATGAGTTGACTCTGGGATAAAAAGGTATCAGCTCTCGATGGCAGAGAGACACTGGAACAGGACCTGCCTGTGCCAGACGTCTCCCTGCTGTCCCAAAGGCATGGCTGAGGTCATGCTTCTGGAGTGCCCTGTTCCTGCTTGGTTGCTGCAGTGCCATGGCATGTTCTCAGATACTCCAGAGAATTGTCAGCTACAATGGATGCATAACAAAATCATCCTATGTATTGAAATTGCTTTAAAGATTAATCCAAAGATTTCCACCTTCTTTGTACTTGGCTCTCCTCATCTGTGGGAATGCTTACTTTTGCTGGAGATAGACAACTAAATAAACATGAGAGGAGGGGCAAAAAAAAAGGAGCTCCAAACCAGCCAATTAACCTTTGAAATACAAGTTGTGCTGCTGCTAAGGAATAACATCCTGTAACCTCCTAATTACCAGCCATGTACAAGGTGGCAGTTGGAGACAGAGCTGGTTGTTAACCCTGCGGATGGGCTGTGCAGGAGGATCTGATTGCTGCTAATGACTGAAGTCCTAAGGAAACTCATTTCCCATCATCAGCTGCCTCCTGCTACCCGGATGTCCTGCCACAAACTGGCCGTGCTGCCATGAAGTCCTCCATCTGCCTCTGAGGAGAGCAGGACTGCTAAAGGGCAGCTCTGTGCAAAGCAGCTCCAGCATCTCCTCCTCTTCCCCATGAGTCAGCTAGCTGCTGCAGCAGTTGTGCCCTTAGCCACAGGACAGGATCCTCTCCTAGAAGGGTATGACGTGGGCTATGTGCACCAAATGGGGTGCCATTGGTATGACCAGATGTATTAGCCAAAAGCAGCTGTAGTAACCATGTAAGCAGACAGCTGGGAGCTTCAAATTCCCATAAAAACACATTTTGAAGCCTTGAGGGGACTTGGATACATACAGGTCTCTCATTCATCTGGAGGTAGCACCCGGGCCTGTGGAAGTACAGAGATCACCTTCCTGTCTTGTCAAAGGGTGCTACCAAATTGCTGCTCTGCCACACATGCCCTCTTGCCCTGCTGCTATGGTACGGGACAGCAGTACAGCCTGCCGGGCTTTGCCACCAGCCTGGCACTTGCAACCTCAATTTCCTCATCCAGAAGATAAGGACAATAATGCTCGATTACCTCAAGAGGGCTCCGTGAGACTTCTCTGCAGAGCGCTGCTGTGTCCCGGGGTGAAAGACGAGATAATACACCAAGGACCAGTACTGCTCTATCTTCCGGGCCATATGTTATTCAGTACCCTCCACCCCTCCCACACACTCAGAGGGTTGATGTCTTGGCTTAGAATATCACTCTGAAATAACCATGTATATGGTGTGCCCACCTATTTGGAAAGCCACTAATGACTGTGAAGTCTGAGAAGCCAGAAGAGAAAAGCAAGCAGCCATTAACAATTTTTTAATAAAAGGGATTGGGCATTTCACAAGCAGTGAGGTCTGGGCAGGGCTTCCCTGTGGCTGCTGGACTGATTGCAGCCCAGTTTGGTAAAGCAAGTCAATGGCTGAAACCAAGTGGCAAGAGTCAAGACCATAGAACCTGGTTAAGCTGTTCCACCCAAAGCAAACACCTCCGTGGTAGGTGGAGTTTTGCAAGGCTTCAGGGCCCAGGAGTCCCCTGCCCATGCTGCTGTCAGCAGGCAGAGCACAGGAGGTCTCCCCAGCAGAAGCCCCTGAAACCTGCTCTCTGGGTAACACTGAACAGCTTGGTGGGAGCATGGAAAGCAGGGGAGAGCCAGGGAGTAGATATCCATGTAAGCAGCTCCTAAATCTTTATGACTTGGGGAATGGCCTCCAAGTTTGCCTTTGGGAGGATGGAGAGGGAGACGATGGCAACACCCATGCCTCTTTAACAGCCCTGGGAAGGCTCACACCTTCTTGCCTTGTAATACCTGCTGTGAGCAGAGGTGCAGAGTGGTGCTGGGCAACATCATTCAGTAACCAGAAAGCTGTGATTAAACTGTTTTTCCTGGCAAGGATCGTGGCATACCCAAAATGAGCTATTCTCACCTCCCCTCCATCCCAACACCACACTGTGGGTTTGTGACAGCTTTGCTCAGGCATCTCCTCCTTATCACCACACAAAGCCAGTCACTCACCCTGAGTCTTGCAGCTAGTTCTCACATGAGGAGAGCTGAAGGTTCTGAAATCACCCCGCTTTGCTTACAGAAGCCCCAGATTTTCATGCCAAACAGTCTGGAAGCCTAAAGCCATTTTCTCTTGCTTTCAGATTGTGTCTCAGCCTCTGGTGATGCCCTGAAGGTCACTCTGCTGATAGGAGAGTGCTTGGGCAAGGTGTTTCGAAGCTGGACTCTGACAGCTTCACAGCTTGTTACCCCCTCTGCGTACCCTGACACTTTGCAATCAGGCACGTGGAAGAACTTTTACAGGTTTCACTTCAAAATTCCTCCCTTTTTATTGGGCCCATGCTGGGCTGTGCCTGTGAGCAAAGCTGGCGGGAGTCTGATGCTCTGTAGCCAAAAGCTTCGGAATCTTTATTGCCATTGGCTTCGAGATAGTTTAAAGCAAATCTTTTACAAGGTAAAATCCAATATAAACCTGCCGGCTACAGTTTTCCTTTGTTAGCAGCAAGGATGTAATTATCACAATTTACCTTTATATGAGTGATTGTGGACAGACTCCATGTGATCCCTGGGCTTTCTCACTGCAGTCTGCCTAAGGTTTTCCCCCAGCACTCGTCATGGCAATATCCAAGGACTGACAAAGCTGTGTTTGCCTGACAAAAGAGTATCCATGCAGAAATGCAGTTGCTTCGAGGAATGAATGGTCTATTCAAAGGCTACTGACAAGGTGGATTTCCTAATTTTAAAACTTGCTATGAAACAACAAAGCAGACAGAAAGCTGACAGCAACAGCTATTTCTTTGTTGGGTTTGGATGCTTTCTGCTGTAAGTGTGAGCTAATTTATTGTTGCATGGTTGAGGTTCCTGTGTTTTAGCTGAGTACTTGCTTTTTTAAAAGAAAATATTTCTCAGATAGCATAGAAAATGGGGATTTAAAGCACACAAGTGGAGAGAAAATAAAGTAGCAGCAATCTGGAGGATTGTTTGCCATGATCCCCAGCAGGATTTAATCCTAGGAAATGATGGAGAAGAAAAAGCAGTCTCTTGTCCTGCCTTGGGATGTACTACGGTGCTCTGTTTGCCTTTACTCCTCGCTCCTAAGTGAACAGACCGGGGCAGAGAGGAGGAATAGCTTTATAAATAACCTTGACCTGGTCCTGATCCTGCAGTGGAGATTTTGGAGGAGCACTGGATGAACCTTTGACCATCCACCTCACAGAAGATCTGTATGAGGATCCCTTGCCTTCACTGGGATGCATTTTCTGCACCTGATACAGAGGCGGCACGAGAAATTACAGAGCACATGTACAGAAATCAGTTGAAAGTAACCAGTATTTCTGAGAAAGAAAAGCCCAGAAGAGCCTAGCTTTCCGAGTGATCAATTTGGAGATGCTCAGATGACTTTCCTCTGTCTCCCATTGCACGGCCCCTCAAGCCCCCATCAGCCAACAAGGACAAACTCTCCTCAGCTGCCAGCACTGCTTTGTCATCAACATGTTCAGATGAACACTGGAAACAGCACAGTTTCTCTTTCTTTTCTCCAAACACATAGGAGAAAGACCTACTTGCACCCTATGAGATCAGAATGAAGGTTTTGGAGCCTTCAGGGAGAAACTAACTTCTTTTTTTCTATTTTTTCTGTTCCCCCCTTTGTTGCTTTTAGCATTGCCTAACAGTTTAAGTCCTTATTTAAAGGCCCAGGATCAAGGAAGAAACTTCTGCATGGGTTATTTGCACTACAAGGTCCATTGTGCACCACCACCATCAGACCAAAGCGTTATTTCCACTAGAACAATTCACACTTCTATGAATAATTCACAGCAAACACCTTAAGCAGTCAGGCTCTGAGCCACCACATCCTAACACACACATTTAAACTCTCCACACACCCAGAGCGCTGCCAGCCACCTTCCAGGCTTTTGGCACACAGAGGGATGTTCCTGCTCATCTCACATCTGCAGGACCAGACCTTAAGCCCCTTTTAATGTCTCCAACTTGCATGAAAACCACTTGCTCCTCCTCTGGCATGAATGTGACAGTCCCCCCCCAATACCACACAAGCTGCCATGCCATGAGCACCTCAGGGCTCTTCTGGCCAGTCCCACACTCACCTGCTCATGGTACTCGATGCCCATGCTCAGTGTGTTGATGAGAATGGCTATCATAATCCCCCGGTTGAAGTACTTGCTCTCCACAATCCTCTTCAGCTTGCTGCCAAAAGCCTTCCACAGGCGGGTGACCTTGTTCCTCTCCTTGGGTTTTTTCTTCTTCCTCTTCCTCCTGCCCCGCTGCTGCTGGAGCTGATCTCTGTGGTCTCCGTGCTGCAGGTCCTGGGTGAACTCATAGACGCCATTATTGTCGGAGTCGCCGCTGTCAGACTCGCTGAAGGCAAACTCGGGGTCCTCCAGGAGGCTGGCACAGAAGGGACAGTCCTGCAGCTCACAGGTCAGCGTGCCCCCCGGTGGGCTGGGCAGCGGGCAGGCCACGCTGAGCCCCGACAGCCGGCTGGGCGTCCGCCGCAGACCTGCAAGGGGAGACACACACCCTCAGCCACCTCACCCCTCAAGATGGCCGACAGCCACGTGTTCCCGCTCAAGCAATGCTGGGCCTGTCCAGAGCAGAGCAGCTTCTGCTGCATCCTCAAACACATGTAATGCTTTAATACAGCCTTCTAGCCATCCCGCCATCCATCTTAGCAAATGGCTCTCGTTTTATCTTACTTTTTCCCTCTCTTCCCTCTCCGCAGGCCCCAACACCCACTCTCTAGAGTCCCCTTCACGGATGAGGGGCTGAGGGGCCTCTCTCCACAGCCATTTTGTGTTCTGCTGCTGGGGGAAGATGGGCTGGCACACTTCTCACTTTCAATTATTTTTTGTTATAGCTAACCAGGCTAACATCATTAGTGGTGCTCTGAGCGCTATCAAGCTGTTACACCCAAATTAGATAGCGCTTCCATTTAGCTAATAATGAGGAGGGAGAGAGAGAAATGGACCAAAGGTGGCTACAGACCACAGATCACAGTTCTGAGAGTCATGTAGCCCCTTCAGTCTTTAATAAAGCTCAGGTGAATTCTTTGCTTGAGGTACAGGACTGAGTGTTCAGGGTCTCTTAAAATCAAACACATTGCCACATGTTCTGTGGTGTGAGGAGAAATGCTGGCTGCCCTTGCAGAGCCAGGGTATGGAGAGGATATGGACAAGAGTAACAAGGATGATTCGGATGGAACAAGTACCAAATTCTTAGTTTCCTCATATTTAGGAGCCAGATATTAATGGCAGAAAAAAACCCCAATATGAATGCAATACTAAGAGAATGGGATCCTTCCTACAAAATGCCATCAATGCCATCCTACAAAAAGCATCAATGAAAACTTGAACTTTGAGGTTCAAGGAAATCAGGTGAGGGGACAGTTTTCCTCCATTACATGTAAAGAGGTTGGATGGGGACACTTGGATTGGTTTTGGGGAGACCAAGCAAAGGGCAGTGGATGCTCCTGGCTCTGGGTCCAGGAGCTTGGAGCTCACCCAGAAGTAATGCTGCTGATTTCAGCCACTCCTAGCTGACACTTGAGGACATCTTCAAAGAGAAGGCAGCACCAAACAAAAGTAACCCATTAGCTTGAAAACTGGGTTGTGATAAGAGTCAAAATATATTTTCTTGCCTGAATGTAATTTAGACATCACTGGCCTTCAAAACAGCCTTTCAGGAGAGGACTGCCTTCTTGGTCATGACATCAAGGACACCAGGAGGATCAGAAATATTTGCCCCCTGACTCAAGCTGCAAGCAGCACCAGTGCAGCATGGCACATTAGCATGGCACTTCTCATCTGATGAGGAAAGACTGCAGCACAGCTACAGTAGCATGAATAACAGAGGTAGTGGGCTTGCCAAGCACCTTTTAATGCTATCAAAGTGTTAAAAATTATATGAAAAACACTGGCGCCACAGATGTCTTCAAAATACCAGAGTCTCCTTGGCTGCCTGCTAAAATAACCTCACGGCATCGCAGGGCACAAGAACGCAGAGGAACAGGCTGTACTTTATGCTGTTCAATTCCACAACAAAAGAAAGGAAGAGAATTCTCTCTCCCACAATTGCATCTTTCCCAGCAGACACCAACCTTGTTTCCAGCTGGGGCTGTGAGTGCCCTGGCTGCTAATGCCTCCTTAATGCTCTCAATTATCACTTGTGTGCTCTCCTTGCACAAGTCTTGCAGTGAACATACTCTGCTTGTTGACTTGTAAGAGTGAAGAGAGAATGAATTGAAATAGCTCTTTGTTTGCCCAAAGAGGCTGAGGCCAGGAAGGTTGGGTGAGCTTGTGAGCCCACCTCACCTTTCTGGCTGCAAACACAGGGTAGGCACTTAACATGGCTCCTTTGCTAAGTTTAGTCTGGCATGGAGAAACATGAGTTGGCAGCTGTGGCCAGCAGAGCTGTACCATCAGGAGCTATCTTATTTAGGACCTAAGGATCCTCCTGAAGCCTGGAAGACACATCCATCATCCCTGCAGTATGAAGACGGTGGAGGTGCAGAGAGGCCCTGTTGGTGTTGCAGGAGGGGCTGTGGCAAGAGTGGAAAGGAGGCCCTGAAAAGAGCCAGAGCCATGGAGAGGAAGAGATGGGCACTGACACATTGTGTGACAGCATCTCCAGATGGACCTGGCTGATTTGCTTCCCTTCCCAGCCCCCGTGCTTCTCAGGGTGCCAGATAAGCTGCTGCTCACCAGCCAAGAGCTGCGGCTGCGGCATCCACCCCTTCCCCTAGAAATGACCACACTTCTGAAAGAGACAAAACCATCTCAGGAGATTTGTTTAAAGCATTTTGGCATCCTCTGGGCTTAAATGCCTCTGTAAAAAGAGGATACTATAATTGCATTACTAATAGCAACTCCATCAAACTTCCAGCTTTCAAAGAACCACCACAGGCTCCATGAAGATTTCCTAAGCCATTGGTGGCCCTGGGATGTCACAGGACTGAGACTGGGGGTTTTCTTCTCCTGCAGAGGACCCCAGCAGCAGATCCCCTCACAAACACCAAGAACCAAACCTCTGACTTGAGCACTGCCTTCCAAGCAACAGTTCTGCCCATCCTTGCTTTCCCAGTTCCAGACTCCTGCAGAGCCTGGGTGTTTATCTCAAGGTAAATACACATTCTCATAATAACCTCCTTTAACTTGCAAAGCTAAAGATGAATGAGTGATTCATATAAAGCTCTTCCTTAACAACGGAAGAACGTTGCAACTAACCTTGCCCCCTTCTGCCCTCCTGCTAAGCTCCACCAAAGGCAATTTCTATAAACAATCCACTTTACCTTTTCATATGGTCACTTAAAAAAAAAATAAATTAACAAAGACAAGCCACCCAATCTATCTGGCAAGCAACTTTTACTGTGACCCCCCCAAGCTAGGCTTGGTATTTTTTCAGCACATACATCACTCAGATAAATATTTGTGTCCATGCACACACAGATAAACAGTTTTGGAAAACACAGGCATCGAAAAAAACAGATGATGAGTTTGGCTTAAAGAGATGAAAAAATAGAAGCTAGATCTTTTTGACTTTTTTACTGTTTGAGGGCTTAAGACTATTTTTCATCCTTTAGCTCCAGCCATGAAGACTGGAAACATTTTCAAAATAGAAACCTCAGTGTTGCATGTAATCACTACTCCAGCACTGGGTGATTTACATGTGAAAGGAGGTTAAATGACACTAACTAGCAGTGCTGGTGTGGCTGCAGGCTGCACAGACAGGGATGGGACAGAGGTACAAAAGAGTCTCCAAGATGTTCCTCATTCATTCAGGTTCCATGGAGCTCCAAATCTGCAAGAACACTTAGTCCTACATTTCTTCTGCTCGTGGGGAAAGACAAGAGGGAAAGCCTGAGACCTGCAGCTCTGCTACACTCCTGCCCTCACATGTATTCTTTGAGGACTAGCACAGAGCAAGACCCTGCAGTGGCCTTGGACCTTTCTCCAAACCTTCAGCTCATTCTTGCCTAAAAAGGTATTCAGAGGCCCTGGAACCTATCAGAACAGAACTAGGGGCTTCTAATAGTGTATTTTAAGTTCTTTCAGTGCCCCCCGGTTTTAAACTTCTTATGTTTCCTATACCTTATGTTTCTCCACCAGCTTCCACCTGCTCTTCCCTTTCAATATACCATCTGCCAACAGCTGGGAATACTCTGCTGCAGGGCTGCAGTTGGCAGGTCCATCATTCACTAAAGATGGAGTTCTAGGGGCTATGTAGATCTGTTCTGGGGTGAGAACAGAGAGAGAATCTCTAGGATATCCCCAAGCACATGAGCTCAAAAACACACTCTTTGTAACCACTGCCCAGACCATCCTGCATTTTACTTTACCCAATGGCTGCAAATACAAGGGTAGAAGGAACAGAGCTCTCAGTCTCTCAACCTCTCCTACTTCTGGCTTCAATGCTCAGTTCAAATACAATTCACAAAACAGCCTCCATCTTCAGCACCCTCCATGGCTATCATTAACACCTTAACTCTTGACCAATTTGCTCTTTGCCTAGTTCTTCTACACACACACACAAAATAAAATTAAAAAATCAACTTGTTTTTCCTTACCCTGCTCTCCCACCAGTTGCTGCAGCTTCCCATAAGAATCCGTGCCCAAATTCGCAGGGCTATTAACTATGGCCACAGGTGAATTACCATTCTTCTTTCCTTTGGGAACTGAAACAGAAGTGGCTTTGCTAGTTGGAGAAGGCAGGATGGTAGGGTAGTTCATGTTGCCATGGTTGGAGAGTCCAGCAGTCAGTTTAATGCTTGCAGGGGCATTGGAAGACTTACAGTTCACTTGTGGTCCCTCGACGTGGCAGTCTGCGTGGTAAATGCTGTGCACGGACTCCGAATCTGGAGGGGGAGCAGGACCCTGCAAGTTGGGGGATGGAGGAGGAAGCATCAATTGGCTTCCAGGTTTCATGACCTTGAGTTCCAGGTCACAGAGCTCAGGGTTGGAGCACGGCCCACGAGGGCTCCCATTGCTGATGTGGTAGTGGTGGTGGTGGTGGTGATGGTGATGGTGGATGAGGTGGTGGATGGAGGTGATGCGCTTTTTGCCTCGGTGGTTTTGCCCGTTTGTGGTGCTGTTTGGGTTCACTTTTTTCCGGCGCTTACTCTGCCAGTTATTGTACAGGCGTATTGTCCGCCGCTTCACCTTCCTGAAGATGTGGCAGATGTACTTGAGCAGCTCCTCATAGCAGCTTCCTGGCTCTGAGAAGCTTGCAATTGTGCTGTCGTTGGAGAGATAACGGGCCCGCTGCTCCTGCATCAGCTGGTTCTCCCGCTGCTTTGTTTCAGAAAACTGTGTTGCTATCACAACCAGGCACAAGTTAATCATGAAGAAGGAACCAACCTGGAGAAAACACAGGGAAAGGAGTTACCAGGGACTTTACAAAGCAAGACACGGTCCTCACCACCACGTGCTGTCTGGACTTGATGTGTGGTTCTTAGAAATCCCAAGATTTCCAAACATGTCAAATCTCTGGGTCTGTTCACCAAATGTTATGTGGACATGTGCCTGAGCTGCTAAATTTGGTCCTAAGCCATGTTAAATTCTTTTGGCAATAGCAAAGAAAGCTGTAAACAATAGCCTTCACCACTTTCCTCCCCTCAACAGCAAGGACATTTGTTACTAACGCAGGGTGTACGAAGCACAACACAATCAGTTACCACCACAAGGCAACACCTGGCCAGCCTGCAAGGAAAGATGGTCTGAAGTCCCATTTGTGCTGTACTGAAACTGCCTCTTCTCTTCCTCTATCACTTCACGGTCTGGCACGGTCTGGCCTTCACTTTGAGGAAGACAGTCAGGGTCCACACACCTTGTACTCTTGCCCCTCTGACAGAGAAATGCATCTCCAGGAGATTCAGTGCTCCTAGAAAAGCTTGACTCATTGTCTGCTTGAGTTGTTGTGTTCTTGAGTGATACCAGGGTTTCAAAATTAAGTCCCACGGATGAGAACCTGAAGTGACCTAAGGCTGCATCCTTCCCTCAGCTGTTGAGTCCTCAAACTGGTTTTTCACCACTTGGGTTCATAAATCAGCCAAAGGAAAATGTCAAATATTCCCATTGGAGAATCAGTGCCCTTAGGCGTGAAAGGGACTGACGTCAAGAAAGTGCCACTGTCTGCATGGCCAAACCTCTGTGCTGGACTCAACAGGAAACGTATGGATTTAATCTGGCCCATTGTCTGGTGAATTCCCAGGGGAAGTCCTTGGGAAATGCTTTGCACTGCTATTCTCCAGTTAGTGAATCAGCCTGGATACTGCTTGAGAAGCAGCAAGGGTGCCATTCCCAGCTCCAAGTGACTTGGAGATTAGCCACCTTCTGGCTTTTCTGCAAGGATCCATATGTAGAGAAGGGCTCAAACAAGTGGAGTGTGACTCACGACTATGCATGGCCCATTGCTAAAGGCTCAAAAATCACTGGCTTCAGAATGTTATCCATTGCTGGGAAACTTTCACACTGCTCTGATCCATGCCTTTTCCACTGGTGGTAGGAGGAGTGGTGGTTTGACTTCCCAAGGCCTTCAAAACCACATCAATGAGAATGAGGATTATATATGAAGAATATCCAGCCACAATAGCACTTTGAAGTGCCTCTGTCCCATGTCCTGCCTAACATCTACATGGTACTTTTCCCTCAGCTCTCCTCCTGACTTAAATGCTTAACTTTTCCACAGATGTAGACCCCTGGAGAAGGTTGTGCCCATTGGAGAAAGAAGAATCTTGCTAACATAGAATGGCAGCTTCTGAAGGCAACCTCCAGTGAGTAATATTTTGTTTTTAGGAATGACAGCACTATAAGACCTCAGAAAGGGATTGTTATTTAAGGGGCTCAGGTGAGGTTCAATAGTTTGAAGGCCTTTCATTGAAATGAGGTGTCCTCTGGCACATTGAGGAGGCTAAAGGCAGACAAGATACAGCCTCTAGTTAGTGGTTGCTTGGCCAAGGCACAATAGTTAGGACGCATCAAAGTGACAAGACCAAGAAGACTGGGAGAATAAGAGGGAGGGAAGACCATATGGCTTGACAAGCTGTGACTATGCATCATGTGACACTAAAAAGGGCTGTTGAAGCCAATAATCTGTCCCCACAGCACTTATCATAATCTGCATGGTGTTGCTTTATGGTGGGAGGAAAGTGTCCCACTCTGCATCCTAGCTGGCTCTTCTCTGGGAAAAGCTCAGGGAACAACTTTACCCCACCAGGACAAGGAAAAGGAGCATCTCACAGTTCATACTTACTATTATAAGCAATATAAAATATATAAAATTGTAAAAAGAATGTGCATCCATCACATAATACATGATGTCAACCCATCCTTCCAGGGTTATAACCTACAAGAAGACAGAGAAAGAAAGTGTAAGAACAAAAGTCAACCAAAAAGTTAGTAAACATCAATCTTGTGATGGTGCCTGGTACTCGTTCCTCCAGAGCATCTCTCAGGCTGCACTTCTTTTCCCAGTTGGCTTAAGGCAGCAGCAACATACAACCAAAGGACTGACCTGAGCTGTCTACGAGAATCTGGTATGATTGAAGTGATAAAACATTACATTAAAACATATGAAACACTGGTTCTGAGCCAGTGCAAAGAAATTCCAAGAAGGGATTATTAACAAAGAGCCTCTCCCTCTGTGCAGAGATCTGGGCTAGCTCAGGCTCCTAGTTTCATAATGCTACCCATAAAATTCCCAAGTTTTAAAGTCAGTTTTGTGTTTGTAAAACCATTTTCTTTGCAATTCCTACTGGCTCACCGTTGCAATGGCATCACCAATATCATAGGAGGAAAACATCTGAATGGAAGAGAGTTACTTTAATTAAATGTAGAATTGATTTCATACTCATTTTCTCAGTCTTCCTCCAACTAAAAAGAAGCTGAGGACTTAATTAACATCACACAGCCTCTGTGCAAAGTGAATTCAGCCATGTAATTTACACTTTTTATTTAGATAAAACATACCTAACGTCTAGTACTATCTTGCTACTAGTCCTAGAGCTGAAATTCCACCACAAAGCTGAAATTCCACCACAATTTCCATCCACATCAAAGCTCCTGTCTGAATTTACTTGCAGTGACATACCTAATTTGCTACACCTCGTGTGAGCCTTGGTGGTCCTAGCATAAACCCAGAATTGCTGCCTGCCTCCAATTTCAGTGGCATCACTTCTGATTTAAACTGTGTTTGCAGAGAAGGAGCTGTGAATTCACTTGCTGTGAACAAGGAAAGGATCAAGCCCCACTGGCGTAGGGGACCTTCTATATGACATGGACAGCAAAGTTGATCCATAAAGCACTTGCTGTTGAGGCAGTGAATAAAACAATGTTCTTGTGACACACAGAGCATCAGGGCAAAACACTTGCAGGGAAGTCAGACATGAATCCTTGCCACTTTTCTCCTCTTTTTTGTACTCGAGCTGGAAGAAGCTCCTAGACATGGATCTTTTGCTGTGCACACAACCATCAGTACTCACGGTTTCCCTTGCCATCAGCTCATGGGTGGTGGTAGAGAAACACTACCTACTCTTGATTTCTTCCACCCTGAAGTCAAACATGGTGATGTCTTACCAGCAAGTTTTCAAACCCACTTCCTACGGTGAAGCACGTGTAACTGAACACCCACCAGGCAGCTGAGTGAGAAGCCAGTGAGTACAGCTCCACGCTACAACAAATAAACATCATCTGCCAAGGAGCAGGTAAAAATTGCCTCTGCAGCTGTTTTATTCTGTCAGCATTGTTAAAGACTTGGAGCAATCAGGTCTGATGACACACTGGCTGCATTTCCACAGGCTGCACCCAGCTCTCCTGTTCCTCATTACACCCATTAGATATTCTTCCATACCACATCCTCACTGCTGGTTCGTGATGTAGAGGTACCAGCCAGAGATGTGATGCTTCCAGTGGCATGGGTTTAAGAACAGCAAAAAGAAAGCTTTTGGTCAGCATGAACCCCAGTGATCAATCTGTAGCAGAAAGTTTTCAGCAACAGACACTTTCTTTTGGTGTGTGTGTGTGTAGATGCAAGTGCTGTTATTCACCCTGGAATCTGAGAAGGAGTTAAGCTGTCTGGGCAGCCACAGGCAGTAATCAGTCTGTTCAGCAGTGTGAAACGGACAAGCAATCAAACTTAAACTGCCCTTTTCTGCCTTTCCTTTAACATGGTTGAAACATTTATAGAGAGCAAAGTTCTTTGCAGCTGCATTCCTTGCCTGTGTGGGCTGTGCATGGCAGCCCATCATCTCTGGCACTCAATGCAGGCTCATGGGAAAACTGGAGGGATCAAGTTGGGAGGTAACACAGGGTTAAACCAAATCACTGCCAACTACCTAAGAAACAGTCTCACAGAATAGTTGAGGTTGGAATGGACCTCTGGAGATGATCTAGTGCAACTACCCTGCTAAAGCAAGATCCCTTATTGCTGATTACACAGGAACACATCTCCCTTGTGCTGTTCCAAGTCCTCTCCCTTTCTTCCCCTCTATTTGGATAGGCAGTTCAGAGTCAAGCTGCCACAGCAGGTGCTCCATCCATTTACACTTGGGGATGGAAAATGAGCCCAGGGATTCCAAACATATTGGCTACACCTCTTCACCAAATTTGCATTTGGCTGGCAATCCCCAAACTGAATGTTGTAAACATGGAGCCCTCTCCACAAGAGGAGTTACCTGAGGGCTGCTGTTGGGCTTCTGCAGGCAGTGCCAGCTTCCCACCTGGGAAACGGGCACTGAAACAAGAGTGAGGGCCAACCAACTGTTACAGAGATATTTTTCATGCAAGCTAGACAGCATTTTCAGCAAGAATCAATCAACACACCACATTTCTCCTCTGGCGGGCTGAAAATGCTCATCCGGCTCTCAGAATATTTAAGATGCAATTAGAATTTGCATTATTTACTACTAACTTGTAAACCAAAGGGATTCAGGAGGGATAAACAGACCACAAAGGGCTTTTGTTCTCCTGTTTGACATATTTGTGAATTCATTCTTGGACTCATTGCCCAGTATAAATGCAGCAGTACCTAGGAGAAGGATTCCTGAGCTGCCGAGGATTAGAGGGTACTAGCAATCCCCTAAGAGAGCGTGCCCACGGACATCTGTTTGCTTTTTTTAATCAAATAGCTCTGGAGAAATGCAGGACAACACACATGCACAACCACCTGTCTGGAATGAAACAGTGTCTCTGATTTTTACAGCCTGATTCTTGCCATGCTGTGGGCTTCTTTCCTGCTGTCTTTTAAAGTGCTCCGAATGACTTTCCAAGTACATTTTTACCTACTCCAAGACCTCATTGCACATCCCCAGCAAGGCCTTGGTGTAAATGGAGACCAGACCATTTGAATGTGCCAACAGCTGGTCTATACTGTGAACTAAACTCCAACTATTTTTGGAACCAACTCAAAGGCATCTGCTCTGGTGCAAGATTCACTGCTCCAACGCACAGTTTGGTCCTACACACTGGCTCTTGGACCAGATGAACTGTGGGAAAGCAGTAACTCTTGCTGTTCTCCCCAGAACATGGATATATTTTTTCAGTGTTGCTTTGCCTGCTGCTCCTCCCTTGGGGTGCTCTGAATGCAACATCACCTATGTCACTAAGCAGAAATGACTTCCTCCTCTCTTCACTCTCCAATCTGATTAATCCAGTCGACTGCAGCTCCTACATTTGGCCCTCCAAGCCCTCTATAGATGTCTTCCAAAGACCTGGAGCACCTTTCTTGTGCTTTCCAATCTCAGCAATCCATTCTCAATAATTAAATTCTGTTCAAGCTGTGGTTGTTCACAGACAGACATATTAAACAATGTTTCCAAAGGTACCAGTTCAAAGCTTCCAATAAATGCAACATACAGTTATTTATCAACAGAGATAAGACTGCAAGAAACATGTTTCTTAATTCTGCTCTGCCGAGAAAGATGTGCAAGATATGTGGCACACTGGAATTGGCAGCTGCAGGGAAATAGCTGAAAGATTCAATTAAGATGATTGGCAAGGTTGTCCTGGAGGGTGCTGCCAACTGTAATCACATGCTGCAACTCCAGTGGGAATGGAGTTGCTGCCCCTGTAGCATGGGGAGTGGTTTTTCCTTCAAAGGATTGAGGCTCTGGGCAGAGGACAGAGTTGTCCTCTAACCCATTGGAGATCCTGCATGATGCTCAGTCTGATTCTCCTTGCCTGCTCACTCAGTCCTTTACCTCTTACACAGCATGGACAGGGATGAGAGAAATAATTTATCTCCCTTTAATACCAATGAGGCTGAGTACCAAAGCCCTGAGTCTCCTGTCTGGTCCTCTCTCCCATCACTGCAAGGATTTAAGGGAAAGCTCACTCAGGTGAACATAAAACCAGATTTTTACTTCATTGATCTTTAGCTTGGACACCATTCATGTGCTCCCTGATCACCATGCTAATATGAGCAGGATAAGAGTGGGCAATCAGATTATTATAATTTTTTTTTCTTTTTATGTCTTCTCTTCTGTGATTCTGATCCTCCTGGTTTGCTCATGGCACAATAATTTCATCAGCTGTAACAAAGATGCTCATCTGATGTAGAGTAGCATAACTGAGGACAGAATCAGGTCTTCTAGTCAAGCTAATCAGAATCAATCTAAAACTCCAGGGTGAAAAATCACATGAGAGATGTGGATTAAAGATGCTGGTAATTAACTCCTATCACCTCACTGTTCCCAGGGAGACAGAAGATTCACTTTGTTTCTTCTTGGGTCACTTAAAAGGTCTCTGCAGAAAAATTTACTTTATTATATCACAAAGTTTTCATCATAAAAATCCTTGCCTTTGAGCTCAGCCAAAATTTTTACAAGTTCTTGACTATAATTTATTCTAGAGCAGGTTATTTTTGCTTTAGTGTCAGTTAAGAAAAACAAGCAGCATCCAGGGGAAAAAACCCAACACATAAACCCCAACCCAAACTACTTTAATTAGTAAAGTTAAACACTGAATTACTTTGTGTATTAGGAAGCACTAATGGCTAGTGCCAGATGGACTGCTGCAGACAGAAATCAACCTTGAGGTGCTACTGATCAGTCAAGGAAAGTTTGAAAAATTACCATGTGAAGCAAAGCTGAAAAGATTGTAGGAGCTGAATGCACAGCAAGTGAAAACCCAGCCCAGCAGCCTGATCTTTCTCATGGTGAGATTTCACTTCTGGGACACTTGCACAGACACAGCCTCCCAAAGCATGGGAGCCAAAATCAACATCTCACACTTTGATCAACCCCCTTAAAAAGCACAACTCTAGCAAACAGGAATTTTCTTGGTGGTTGATTTCAGAATTGCAGGTGCTTGTTCCAACCCAGTGCCTGGCCAAAGCAGGAGATGGTGCAGAGAAACCCAAGTGTGTCCAAACCATTTGAAGTGTTCATCTTAATTGGCATCTATAATTTGCATTCAGCCTCTTTCTTTGGCCTAAATTGGGTCCTTTGGGGACCGGATGGGCATTATCTGCATCAGAATCAATTACGCTGAACCAAGCAACAACTCTGAGGACTGTCATGATTATTTGCTTTTGTTTACTTTTTATCTCATCATTTTCCTGGCCCTGCTGCAAGGATTTTTTATTTCTTATTTTTATACAGCTCATCAAGACAAGATCCAATGATATCATAGATTGTAAGACCTATTAATTACTTTGATGGTCTCAGTAAGTTATATAAGACCTTCAGTATTTCTTTCTGAAAGCCTCTTATCTTATGTATTCTGCCCTCTAGGGCATATTGATTTGGCTAGTGAGCACTGACCAGAGAATAATGGAATATTCCTTTTCTGTATGCAGAGTGCTTGGCAGCAAATCAAATCCCTATTTTTGAAGTCAGTTTCACAATTTTAATTATTTCCTTGTGACACGTGTTGTTAAATAACCTCTGTGGTCAGAAAACCAGGTTTTATTATATTCCGAGTAACGTCCTTTGAACAGATGCTTTTCCTTTCACTTTGAGGGCCTGCTTACTTTCTAAAGCTACTCTAGCCATTTCTTTATAAATTGAGAGTCTTGCAAAGCATCTATCTGTCTGAAAAGTGGCCCTGTGAAACAGAAAAGAGGAAACTGTAAACTTGCATTTGCTTTTTATTTGTGACCTCTCAAGTTTGTTCCACATAAAAGTTATCTCTGGTAAGAGTTTGGATCTTGAAGAGCAGTGTGCAGCCAGTGCACAATAAAGTTGGACATGTCACTGATGCAGTTATTGGTGGCCCAGAATCTCACAAGAGTGAATCTACAAGCTTAAAAATGGCATAAAAACCTTACAAACTTTGCCACAAAAGGAAGGTTAGTTGTTAGTTTCACACTAAATAACGCAAGGTCCTAATCCAATAGCAAGAACATCACTGATTCAGATGACTGCTGCTGGTAACAAATCACAGCTCAGTCCATATTCATGAGGTTTGATTTACTGGGATAATTATCTTCTGCCTTCATTTTTTGTGTGAAGTATCTTATGCACAGGGAATGTATTTAACTGTTTAGCTTCAGCAATAATGAGTCCATTATCATAGAGAGAGCCATAAATCAGGGTTTCAGAGAAAAGCTGAAAGATGAAGAGCCTGCAATGAGAAGGGAACCGAAGCCAGACTGAGACCCTTGCGTACAGCTGAGTGTGCCATGCAGCACTCATAGGAATGACAGTGCTTCTCCAGACACCTGTCTGAAACCCAGCAGCAGTTTGGGATACTGGCCCAAATGCAAAAAGCAAGGATTTTTGTTAATTGTGTTGTTACACCTTGTTTCAAATCATGTTAGAGACTACTAGAGACAAAGGCTGCAGCAGCTTCAAGCCCAACCAGCACGCTGTGCAGGACTGAGACAAAATACATCTCAGGTGTCCAAGTGACTGAGCTTTACCCATTCACACCAAACACAGTGTGTGGGGGGTGTCCTTTTCTCCTGGATGGAGCTGCCAACTCGACACAGGCTGGAGACAATTGTGTGGGGACAGCAGGGTAAAGGAGCTGAACCTTCAGCTTGGCATACAAGCCTCCCCTAGGCTATGTACAACAAACAGTGCAAGGTGCAACAGCAGCAACTGATCATGGAGCAGGTGTGGGGCAATCAAACTAAAGTCAGGTTTGCCTGTAAGAATTATTGACTAGTAACTTTTTCCTAACCTAACTGGACTACAGATTAGGCCATGGCTTGCTGCATGCACCCCTCTTCCTGCTCTGAATAAAATAATATATGATTGAGGTAGGATGGGACCCTTCCAAAGCCAGAGTTTGCAGAAGGTTTCTGTGTCACACTGCATCCTTTCTACACCTCCTGTAGGTTAGTGGGCCCAGATTTGGAATCAGGATGGCCTCTCTGACTTGTGCTATATGGGACAATTCCTTCTAGCCTCCCAAATGACGGATTTTTTAAAAGCAACTAATCCTCTAGGAAACACACTCTGAGATGCTTTAAAGAGCCTGGATATTTTTAGATCGGGTGTTCAGCATGAAAGCTGTTCAAATGCAGAAAGTTATGTTTATTTGGCTGACCAGATTAAAAAAAGTAACACCAACAAAACTCAAACCCCATAATTTAGAGTGAAATATTTTTGGAGATCCAAAACAAATTCAAATCTAGTGACAAAGCATCTTCTTGAAGTAGTAGAAATGAAAAGTTTAGAACTCTTTTCCTTTTTTCTCCCCAGCCAAAACTTCTTGCCAAATTCAGCACAGATAAGCATTGCTGACACAGCTCCAGTTTAAAGAATGAACCATTTGACAAAATGTCCTTTTGGCCAAAAAATTATCTACTCAATGAACTCTGAAAACATGGGCACCTGGTGTGACAGCTGCCTCTGAAGAGCATGGCCCACAAAACTACATGTTGCACACAAATACAACTGCAGTTGGAAGCCTCGGGCTCTTTCACTTCCTTCTGCTTCAGTGTGCCTTTCGGCTGTTCCCCAAAATATTTAAGATACTGAAAGTGGAAGAGCAGAGGTTGCAGCAGACAGGCAAGCAGGCATGTTAATTGCATCTTGGGTTCAACACTCTTGAGACACAGGTGAACCATTCCTGAGTTTCCATTTTGTAAGGAACTTGGTCAGGGTGCCCTGAAGTCCCAGTAAGGAAGCAAGAGAAACAGGCCCCCAAAAGGTCCCTATTAATATCCAAGTGACAGCCCAGCTAAGAGGAAGATGGGTGAGTAGGAACCAGAGGAATGACCCTGCCAATTCTGTCCTGCCAGTAGCTTCCAGGATGGGGGTTTGTGCCTACTGTAACAAAACACACTTTTAAAGCTTCAGGTCTGGTGTCCTCAAATGAGATCTTTTCCTGACTGTGTGACAGTATAGACAAGGAGGGACTCCAAGCTCATTCTTGTATTTGACCATAGCAGAAGTATATTGAAGTGCAAATCATTTTTCCTTGAATTTGAATGGAAGATAAGGTTCCCACCACAGATTTAGCTGAAAGATTTCCAGGCAATGGACAAATCCTCAGGGAAGGATTTAAATCATGATGTACAGAGGCTGAAAACCACGTGAAGTGGGCAACAGCTGTGGAACAGATCAAGGCACCAAACAACAGTGAAATTAGACAAATGTACCTTTCTTTTTCTCAACCTGAAGTCTCCTCCCAAAGTCTGTACCTTCTCAGCTGGCCCCCTACAGGCACAGCTCACAGGGATGCAGACCCTGGCAGGAGCAGAGTCAGCAGCACTGAGACAAAGCAAGCTTCTCATCAGCATGTAGCACAGGGTCAAAATGAATAAATCCTTGATTGGATTGAGATGGCTTACACAAGCTCCCAGGAGCTTTTTTGACAAGCTAGAGCACAGAAGAGGTAACTTCACATTGAAACAAAAGGGCTGTGTTGGCAGGTGGCCTGCAGCATATGGCTGTCACTGCCAGCTGTCCTACATGCTCCAGCAGCCTGCCATCATCTTCAGAGTAAAGTATCTGCAGAAGGACAAATGAAGGAGGGAGAGGGTGGCAGCAATTCTCGCACTTTCCCTCTACAAACTTGTTTTCTCTCTTGAGCTGGTCACCCACACCTTTGTGGCTGTAACATGGTGAGACCAGGTGCAAAGAGAAGTTCTCCATCTAAGCAAGCTATCAAGATAGCACCTTGAACTCCTGCTGCTGCTGACAGTTCCTGCAATGCTTCTCTATTTCCAGACATCTTTCTTCAGAAGGTGATTCAGCTTTTCCTTTCTTGGGCATTCTTATCATGCGTGTGCCTGCTGGGCTGTCTTCAGCTCTCACGAACACAACCAGGATTTTTTCTTTTCCTGACAGCAGCAAGGGGGCTGCTGAATGCAAAGCAGTCTCCTCTGAGAATTCCTTTGCTAGGGCCTTCTAATGATGGGCCAGAGATGTGTTACTTGTATGACTTGATTAACTTGTTAACCAAGATATCTTCTTAAGCAAAACCTCGTAGAAGGAATATGCACTCAATAATGTGAGTCAAACAGACTCCTGAATCTGAGAACTGCATCCAAGAACTCATTTGAAGAGGGTCTTTCATTAAGGAAGCTCTTTTGAAAATGCAGCTGCTTCTGAAATATAACTTGTGAAGAAGAGCCAGGTGAATCTCCTGTTTCGGATGGACTTTTCCTGACATGTCCATGTAATTTTTTTCCTGTACATTTGCTCTCAAAGTTCAGTCCTTCCAACTAAATCCTGGAAGGTGGCACAGACAAACAGCTTGTGTCCTTGATCTCACCTTGGTTTTGCCTAGCCGAATCTTACTGCTCCTTTAGCCTTGCCTCACTAGTTTTGCCAAAAGCACTGCCTTCTGATGTAAAGTGCTATTATAAGCCTTATTTTCCTGGAAGTCAGACATGAAATCATCCAAGTAGTGGTTCTGTGGTTTGCAAAGTAGCCTAAATAATCTCTTCTTCCCAAACTGTGTATTTTACCAGCTATCCAACCCCCTTTGCTTTCACTGGGGTTTCTGCATTCAGGCCTGGCCACACCAAGACTGCTGGTTGGGAAGGTGACAGTGTTTTGGTTGCTCTACTGAGACTGTCAGTAATACAAATTAAATTGGACTTTGGTTAGGTGGGTAATTAATCATTTGCAGTGTGACAATAATACCTGTAATTACTGCTTTCATTGTTGTGGCTGAAATTCATGTGCAATAAAGGGTTCTTAATATCATGCCAAACCTCAGAGTTAATTTAGGTTCCATCTCCTTTCATTTATTCTGTAATAAGCTAATTAGTTCACATAATTTACCATTGAACATGCCTTTGTAACAAATATATACATGAATTAGCCTATTACACAACAAATGAGGGGAATCAAAACATGAATCATTTGCAGGATTACATAAGGAGTTATTATCCGTTCAAACACCCATGGAGGCAGCCATTGCCTTTATTGCTTTAAGATTTTATTATCTGCACTAGGTTGGTTCTCATGTCTGATGCCTGTGACTTACTCTTCTGCTTGGAAGGTTGAAAGCATTTCACTGTTTGATGTGCCCCACTGCCACGTGCCAGGTTACTTGTGAATTCAGGATCACTACCATGAAGTTAAACACCTTGCAGCTTTGCTGCTTAAATCCAGATTCTGGCAGCTGGAAGAGCCTGGCCATACTGCTAGCCTCCTGCTTTGGTGGGCATTCACAAGGACTTTTTGGAGCACAGCTCTTCAGATTTCCCTGTCAAAGTCTGCCTTTGGTTTTGCTTGTTCACGGTCTGCACAGCATCAAACTGCACCCTTGGAAACTCCTGGGCATGACTTGCAGTCACTGCACTTGGAAGCTTCCTTCCAAATCTCACCTGTGGGGCTCATTTCACCAACCTGCCTTCTGACAGCTCTTAAACCATGCTGGACTTCCAAATCATTTGGGATAAATCATGAGGGATGCTCTATCCAGCTGAGTCCTAAGGCTGCCTTTATGCAAACTGGAGGCCTGCCAGACCTTGAGGTTCAGTCCAACATTACAACTCCTGCAAAGTGCCACGTATTCATTATTCCCCTGAAGGGATCAGGACAATTGGACCTGTCTCATCCAGAGCACAGACTGCTTTCTGCCCAGTAATTCAATACCAATTCACAGAGAAGCTCCTGAGCTACTAAACCCATCAGTTCTACTTACTGCACTACTTACTTTAAGGCCTCATCTAACTGCTGACCTGGTGCTACCCAGCTTCAACTATTAAATGTAATGAGGGCACAACTCAATAGCTTTATTTGTTAAATGTTCTCTGCTTACAGCAATTGTTTTGATTTAGCATCCAGCCTCTTGCAGTAATGATTTACTCCTTCCATATCAAAGTTAAGCAAGCACCTTACAGCCAACAAACAGCTGCTGCTTTACCTGGAGTTATGTTTTCAGCTTCTAAAAGTGAGTCCTTACTTCTAAAAGGAATAAAGGTGTAAGAAGAATTTTTGGCTGGAAATACTCTTTAGTATTTGGATGGCCTAAGGAGCCCTAAACCCAACCATAAACCTCCTGGCAGCTGCCAAAATGATCTATGGTTACAATACCCAACTTTGCCAGACACTGGCCTGCCTGAAGGAACCAGCTGAAACCTCTGCTGTGGCTGGTGTGTTCTTCCTGGCTTAAAACTGCACATTTTCAGACTGAGGAAGTGAAATACCAACATGACATGAAAACTTGAGGCCGACAAAAAGGCTCAGGAAGAGAAAAGGAAGCAGGACCCCTCGAGAAGCACCTGCTCATTTTCAATGCACTAGTACAGACACTCTGCAATGTTCTGCCCTCTGCCCTCTGCCTGGCAAGAACATTGCTGCCCTGTGGTGGGAGCCAGATGGGACCTCCTGGGCACATCCATCAAGCTCTGTCAAAGAACCATGCAAGAGCAGAACAAGGAGAATGTAAGAGCAGCCAGAGACCCATCTACCATTCTTGCTTTGATTTCCCTCTTTCCTTTATGCAACTTTCACTACCAGTCAGGAATATTCAAAATTACTTTGGCAGCTCCTCTCTTGACATACTAATTCCAGGAAGGAACCAAAGCAGTTTTGAAAGCGTAGCCTAGTAGAGACTTGGGAAATGTCTGAAACCTTCTGGATTTGGTTCAGAGGCTCTGACACCAGCAGCAGCGATTCAAGGTGTGCTACTGTGACAGCAGGAGAGCAAACAAGATGCTCAGAGCAAGCAACCACCCCTTTACAACTCCCAGATGAAAAGTGAAAGTTATTAAGCTTATATTATAATATGAAACTAGCAGGAAATGATAAATGAAATTTAGGGATCTGATTCATCATTAACAAAGCTAAATGGAGAAATTCTCCTCTAGGAACAGATGCCACTGACACTTCAGGAGGACTAAATGAAACAGGGCATCCAGCCAAAAGCATAAAGAAATTTGTATTATAAACAGATAGTGTAAATTAAAAATGGGAAACAGTACATGGTTCACTGAGTATAGGCTAGCACCAGGAGACCATGGACTCTGGACTCTCTAGGGGAGAGATCCAATATTCCAGGGCTATAAATGCTTTGCAAATGCTTCGGTTGCTGGAGTGTTTTTGTCACCTGGAAAGGCTCCCCCAGTCTGAGCTAAAAGCACTTCAGTCTCTAGTGAAGAGCTGTACAGGTGTGGATCAAGAGAGACTCAAATTCCATGTGACTAGTACCTCTTCACAGGTATTCCAGCCAGAATGAACCATCAGGGTTATTTCTTCCTCCCTCCAGCATACCATGCTAACCAGTACTAGCCTGCAGTTCCAGAATCAAGCCCAAGCCATGCCCCCAAGCTACTGCCTACATTTTAGAATTGTGTTAAGTCTTGAGGACTTGGACAAAACTCTCCATGTCCTGGTACTGCTGCAACAAAGACCCTAACTCTCAAAAATCCCTGGGATTTCTCCAGGTTTGATTTGCAGTGCTAGAACTTGCCATATTTTGTCTGCCTCAAGAATTATTTTCCCCTTTCTCTAAAATGCACTGAAAAAAACTGCTGTTCTCTTCAAATCCTCCCTTGCAACTTTTGGGCAGGTTATTTTCTGATTGATTTACTCGATGTGGTTTTATTTGCAGTTTCATGCAGGTGCAACCAAATTCCTTTCTCCTCTGATGCACCTATCAAAATCTTTCCAAGCAGAAGATGACAAAAACAAGAAACAGAAAAATCTTTGGGAGAATCCTACCTGAAAAATAGCTATCCAGGCATATCCAATATTATCAAAATTGATAGCTCCGTTGTGTGGGTTCACATCCCCAGCCATGCATACGTTGTAATACTGGTTCCAGTTTATGCAGGCATTCCTGCTGCTGAAGTCAGGGTTGTATAAACTTGGGGTGTAGGAGTCCATGCTCAAGGTGCACTCCAGTTTGTACTCCTTCCTGGTTGGGATGTTGGAGCATTTCTGCATGCCGTTTTCACGATGCGATGAGCAGATGAATGGATTCTCCTCCGCTTCGTCTGTCCGGTAGTACGGATGCAGGAAGGTAAGGTTGTATGTCCTGGAGGGGAAAGAAGGAAAGAATGAGAAGAAACGATGCACCCCTTGTTTCATCAGCAGCAAAAGGTAGTGGTTTCTGTGCCTGGTTTGGGTGTTATTTCTCCTTTGTCCTTCAGCCCTGTCAGACTGTGGACAGCAACCCGCAGCGGAGATACCAGCCCCTACCTTGTCCACAAAGCTTTTTGCTTACAGCATCCTGTAAGGCACCAGTAACCTTCCAGTTAAAGATCAGCCTGAGCTTTCCCAAACCAACAGGGCAGTCGAAAGTTGAAATGAGAAAAATCCTAGCAGGCCAGGTGCTTCCCAAAAATCTAGGGTACTTTTATTTCCGTCTAAGTATTTTAAGATACATCTTCTGATGCACAGAACACGCTTCAGAAAAGCTGAGGGCAAAGCAGCTTTCCAAAAAAATGTGCCCCTCAGCACCTCTCTGGGATGAGTGAGCTGAACTTTAACAAGGAGGGACTCAGCCACAGGCCATCTCAAATCCCTGCTGCACTTACATAAGAAAAGAAAGAGCCCACAGGAAGGGGAACTGTATGCTTACTGTATATCTGATTTAATTGGCCAGATAAAGTTTATAGCTTTGTTACAGCTAAGATAAGCAAATGCTCTAGTTGCATCATGGCAGGGATGTGCCTTTTCCCAGGCTGTGCTCTGGGACAGATCAGAGAGCAACCATAGCCCAGGACTTTTCATGCTGTTTGATTAGTATTAGTGAGACCTACTGCCACACACACTGCTCGAGATGAGAAGGTGCAAAGTCCTAGAGCTGTGTTCAGAGCTGCAGGGATCTAAGATGCAATCTAATCAGTCAGGAGATTAGGGAAAAGGCAACACACAAATTACAGGACCTAGTGAGATGTGGGTAGAAGATGAGCATGCAGTTCAAGACAGGACAGCTGCATTGTTATGTGTTTCTGAATGTACCTATTTCATCAACTTGGCTTCTAATGAGTGCCAAACTAGTGTTATTTCATACAATTGCTCAAAATCGCTCCCCAAAACCCTTGAGTCAAGCAGGAGTCACTCAGCAACTACACTTTAAGGAGACAGCAATTGCTGCAAGGCAGAGCTGAGGGGAAATTAACCCTGAACAACTTCCCTGGGGAATTTGGTTCTCCTCCATCAATGCATTACTTGAGATGGGTGTTGAGGGTTCATCCAGCTTCAGCAATAGGCAAGAGAGTAGCACATCAGAGGGACCAGGCATTGTTTGCTGGTGATTGATTAAACATTCACCAGCTATTCCCCTCCCATTGAATATTCCCACCCCTCTAGACCAAACTCTAATACCTTCCTCCCAGTTTCTATGCTTTACATTTAAGAGACAAGGAAAAAAATTGAAAATATTTTCCTTCCAGGACTGCCTAAAAGCCTTCTCCTTCCCCTCCCACAGATTTGTTTCACTTGGAGGAAATTTCCATATAAAACAAGCTGAAGAAAAGGCTGAGTGCTACACCAGCACGGGGTTTGCTAGAACAGATACTACAACCAGCAGTTTGTCACACAGAGAGGGGCATTCCGAGGCTTGTGAAAGATTAAAACATGCTGAGACACAGGGATGTGTCTGGGAATGCTACAGACTGGGAGTAAAGACATCTGGGGAATGTGAAAGAAGATGCAGAGAGAGGAGGAGAAGAGACACCTGAGATGTGACTTCTCCTAATTTGCAACTGGCAGGCAGAGCCCCAGCAGCAATGTTTTGGCCTTGGTGGGTATGGTGAGAGAGTCTCAGTTCAGATGCAAAGGGCTCCTAGTACACTCAAATAAATGTGGTGGGATCCTCATACACCAGGGACATCTCTACTTACAGCCACTGTGCCTGCCTGAGCCTGCTTACCCAGGGAGGTGCTGGAAGGACTCTGCACCTCCAGGAGACATGATGCAGCCCAGGGCAGAGCCATCCCAGCAGTCTCAAGAAGGGCTTTTTCTTCTAGAACCTCCAGATTTTAGAGGCCATGGGTGCATGTCTCATCAGCCTCCTCCCAAAGAACTCAACAGCAGGTGCTCAATAGGTCTGAAGTCTTTCAAATAGGATATAAGGATCAGGGCTTTCCACACCCTGTGGTGGTGACAGGGACTAACATCCCCTGGACTATGCTGTGCACTCCCTGATACAGCAGAGTAGCATGGCCACAGGACTCTGGGTTGTGACCAGCTGCCCTGGGGCTGACTTCACCACTCTTGAGAAAGGGGCAAGAGTCCCTAAGGTGATGGCAGGAGAGGTCTCATTTGGTACCTTCTCATAAAATCACCTGGACCTCCAGCTAAGGCTCAACAGATCTCTGCAGCTCTCAAATCTGTCATGTGACAAATCATGCAGACTCAAAACTTTGTCTGGACAGCTCAAAGCCCAAACCTGGTGCTTGCAGCAGAGAGTCCCACAGGCAAGTGTCAGACAGTAACCTGCAACCCTAAAAGCACACACTGAACATCCAGCCCTGCACAAACCCCACGTGATCTGGGAACATCCCTTGTTCTCTGTCATTTCCCTTCAAACAGTGCTGACCAAGGCTCTGGATGTGCCACTCCAATGACATTCTCTTCCAGGGAAACTTGCTCCAGAGCCAGACAAGCTGTGAAACTCAGCAAAATCTCATTTTCTTCCCCACCCTGGAAGAAACACCTCCCCACAACACCAGCAGCAGGAGTTCCCTGATCACAAACATCTTCTGGCAGCAGGCAGGATGGGAAGGCTCAGCACACCTGACCTCATGGGCCAGTGTAATTAGGATTCTACCCAGAGCAAGGCTGGACTTGCAGAGGGAGATGGACCATCTGGAGGGATGATTGTGTAATTAGTAGTTATGGCTGCACAAGCTCCTTTCCTGGGAGCAGTTTTGTTTTTAGATGGAGACACACACAGGCCTGTGCCAAGAACACTGACCATGGAAGAAGTGCTCAGACAGAAGGGCTGATGCATCAGCATGGTGCTCTGCTCCAACCTCACACCCCTGCAAGCTGCCTCTGTCACCACAGCACAAACACACGTTTCTGCAGCTTTCTGCCCTCCCAGCTGCAGGACTCTGACATGTGTTCATTCTCCCACACGAGCTTATCTCTCACCTCCTGATATGCCCACCCCAGCTGGGATACACAGAGCCAGGGAACAACATGCCAGGCAATTCTGCTGGAGCTCACATAGCCAGTTGGAGGGCATGCAGCCAGGCCGAGGACCTAGAGGGCCAATTGCATTTCCATCCAACACTTCTGTTCACTACACACTGCAACTGGAAAGGCCCTCAATGAGCCACAGACACAGGTTTGAGAGGCTGCATGTTCCTATGAGTCCCCGTTCAGGAAGCCTTGGGCTGAAGGGGAAATACTGCCTGCAGACACAGTGCCCTGGGCTGCCATTTAATGAGCTGCACAAACCCTATGGAGAACCAGAAGAATGACACACTTTGATGGCTGTGGGAGGAAAATGAAACCAGGAAAACAAAGCACAGCTTGACTGTGAAGGGTGGATGAAGCTTGGTTTGGTTCTGCTGCTGCCCAATCTTATCCTCTCTTTTCTCTGCCTTGCTCATTTTTGCAATTGTCACCCAACTCATTCACAAAATAAAAAGAAGTTGACCCCATGACAGGCCAAAATCAGCCACATGGGACCAATTTCTGCCCAGCCCTTCCCTCTTCCATGTGTGCCCTGGGCACAGAGACACTGTGAGCACCCATACTGCTGGGAGGGACCCGAGTGATGCTCTGCTACCACTGAGTACAGCAGGGAAGGGACACACCAATGGACAGCAAGCACTGCAAATGGAACACCTTTTTCCAGTTCCTCTGCTTGAAGACCTTTCTGGCAAAAAGGGGAAAGAAGGAAGGACAGCAAGAATGAGAAACAACAGCCTTGCAGAATGAGGGAATCCCCAATACCCACAAAATAAATCAATTAGCTCTGCCAAGACCATCTACTTCCATGTGCAGGAAAGGTCAATCTGACTTCCTTGTTACTTGCCAACAGGCACGGTTCAAATTTATTAGTGGTAATGAATCCACTAATCACAAGATCCTTGTGCTCTGGGGAAAAGACATGAGAAACTAAGCCCCAGAAGATCTTGTTATCACATTAAAAAGGATTAACACCCCTTTCTCGGCCAGCTGCCCAGTGCACATCTTTCCTGGGCTTGCAACAGCTTTGCAATGTATTTTTCCTGCTCTGTCCCTGGGCACGTTCATGTGCAGGAAGGACAACAGTGAGGCAGGAAAGTCCATTCTCTCTCATATCAAAGGAGGCTGAATAATTATTCCCTGCTCCATCTTCTCCCAGGCTCAGTCCTCCCAGCCTATGCAGGTCATCAACCACAACAGCAAGTGTGTACTGAGCACAATCCTGCTACAGCTTTCTGAGGAGCAGAGGAGGAAATGGAAAAGGTGGAAGAAACTCAGAACCAAACAGGATTCATTCCCTCCAAGGAGAGGCTGCTCTCTGGAGGAAATCTTGCTGACAACTCAACGTTGCAACAGAGAGCAGTACCAGGAGGAGCAGAACTCAGAAGTACCTTTCTGAGGAACTCAGAGCTGTCTGTGCTTTCTCACAGCTCTACAAAACCCAAGGAGCCCAAGGCAGTACAATGCTGAGCAGGTACAGAGTTAATTAAGACTGAAGTGCTCACATTATAACTGTCCTGCAGCATTTGATAAGTACAAAGCACTTCACAGCTCTCTCCCCTCTCCTGCTTCCAACCCACAGAGTTCCTTAAAGGGCTCCACAAGGGGCAAAATGCTCCCCTGCAGAACAACACACAAGCAAGGAAGCAGCCCCAGCAGCAACGACCCGGACAAGCTGGGAATGACCCAGTTCATTTAATTGCAGTGACAGAAGCTCATGGCAGCAGGAGGGAGCCGGGGGGCTGCGTGGGGGAGACAAACATCCTGGAGATCTTACAGATAAACCTGCTGGCTTGGCTTGCTCTTCCCACGCATGCATACCAAGCCTTCCTCTCAGACCAGACCAACCAAGAAGTCCTTGTGAAATACCCCCTCCAGCTCCCACTGTCAGAGATCTCCTGCACTCACTCACACAGTGGTGGAGACAATCCTGGCACTGCTGCTCCATGCCAGGGGAAGCACAGTCTGGCCAGTGAGATCCCAGAGGCTTGAAGAGGTGTCTGAGCCACCAGAGATCTCAAAAGCACCATTCTGGTCTCCAGGCCTGGCTGGGAAGTGACAGCTTCTTACTTGTCCTTAACAGCAGTGACCTACTCCATTTTATTTCTTGCCAACCCCCTACTGCAACAGCTCAGTAACTGCCTGAAATTCCTTCAAAGTCACTACTAAAAGAGAAGCCTTAATAATAAAACAACCTTCTTCCAGCATGATGTTATGCTGCAGCAGTGCCATTTCCAAAGGAGAGAGAAAACAGGTTATTTCCAGTGCACCTCAAAGAAGTCCCCAATATTTCTATCAGAATGTACTATACTTAAAAATAGTTCCTTTACTCGAAGAGCCAACTTTCAAGGGAAATTTAAAGAAACAATAAAAAAGGTTCCCACAGGAACAAGAATGATGGCAAAATCAAAGTTACTTCTTCCATCTGATGCCTGTTGTAAAGTTGAATGGCCCAGAAAGCTGCTGGCAGCAAGTGTGCAAAGAAGCATGCAGCAGGATAAGGAACTATATTTGAAGCCCTGGTCTCTGAGCTCACTTACACTTGTTTCACTCCAGAAAACCTTTGGAGCTATGACCCTGCCTTGCCTGGCACCCTGGATTGTGTGCAGATGCTCACCCTCACTTTAAAGCAGTTCTGTTTTCATCTGGGAGGTTTGGCACCAGTGCCAAGGTGAGACCTGCCAATAACTTAGGTCTTCCCTTTAGGAGGCTGTAAAGAAAATTAGAGCCAGGACCATCACCTGCTCAGCCCCAAGCCAGGTGCTCAGTGTGCCTGTCCATGCTCCAGCCCCTCACAGCCTGCTGAAGGGCTGGGAAACATTATTTTAAGCTAATGACAATATCAGGATTCAGTGGGACTTGGCAGATGGAACTAAATTACCAGAATCTCATTCCCCCTTTCCCACAGAGCTCTATTCTGTTTACTTCTAACCAAACCCAGAGACTAACTTTAATCCTGCATCCCCTGTGTGAAGGTTTTGCTCTTTGGCATCTCTCCCTTGAAGGGGACTGGTCAGGGCTCTTCAGCACCTATGCCAAGCACAGCAGCTCAGCATTGGGATGGAGCACGAGGACATGGTGTTGGATCCTCTCCAGCCCAGCCCTGGGCTTGACTTCACCTATAACTGCACACTGTCTTGCAAGCAGATGGCATCCTGCTGCTGGACAGTAAGACCTGCAAGTTTGGGCTCAACACAAACTTGGTTGGCTTATTTTGGTCCAACTTATTTTGGTCAATCTGCACAAAAGCTGGTAGATGTAATCCTGAAGTGCTTTCCCTGTCCCTGCCTTTCCCCCCCATACCACTTGCAGTTGGGGTGTTAAAGACCACTGCAGGGGTGAACCATATCCTGATGCCTGGAACTGTGGACTCTCAGGAGAATGACTTAGGAATAACAAAAAAGATGGGAATAGTTTAATCCAAGTTCCCCAAAACTTTCACACCAAGCTCCAATCAAGCCGGGATAGCTTCTAGCTGGCAATGGAGGGACTGATTTACTGGAGCCAAGTTTCTCAGGTCTAAAGCTAACCCAACACAACACAGACCAAGACAGTAGCTTCAGTCTGGGTGACAGTATCAGAGCACCTCACATTGGTTATACTGATACTGGCACCAGAAGAGCTGGAGTACCCTGTTCTGCAGCACCACAGCCACCCAAATTCACCCCTACCTGCTGCTGGGCAGGACTCAAGAACCAGTGCAGAGCTGCAGCAAAGCAGGAAGGAGAAGATCTCTCACAAACCTGCCTGTCCAAGCACAGGTGCTGAGGCTTAGCATGTGGAGCCTGATTTTGCCTTCAGTGAGCGGGACCAAGACCCTGATAAGAAAACCCTGTGATGCCTTTGATGCTGCTAGTAGCCATCACATAACAGCCTGCTGATATCTCCACCAAGCAAATGTTTCCCCTGTGGTTAATTTTAAAAGCTCCACTTTGCAGGAAATCACACAACATTTCAGAAACCTGGTCAAAGAGATCAGAGGGACTGGCCAAAGCTAATTACAGCTCTGCTCAAAGTTCTGCCTGCACATGGGACCTGCCCCATGCAACAGGGCCACCCAAGCACAGCTTCAACACTACCCTTTGGGCTTTGAAACGACAACTTAGAGGGTACTCTGAGTGACAGAGGGTCTTGGTGACCAACAAATAGCTGCTGTGGGTGCAGGAGAGAGCTCACAAGGCTGGACCATCAAGATGCAGAAGCAGAAGCATACCCACATGGCAGATTCACCAATTTTCTGCCTCTCAGCATCTCTGATGTGATGATTAAATGCCACCAGAGGTGGTCTGTAGCACAGAGCAAGGCTCATGGAGCCAAAAGCCCCAGGACTAATCAGTGAGAGGCAGGAATAGGACCTGGGGCAGAGCTGAAGGATAACCTCTGCTTGTCTTACAGACAAAATACAAGTTGTAAACAACAAACGATTACAAAGAGATACAATTACAGGCTCTGTCTCCTTTTGCAGAGCTAGAGTTGCCCTGATTACCTGTGCTCAGGCATTTCCTCACCTCTGAGCCACTATGTCCAGCAGTCTCTGACAGGAGCCCTTCAGGAGGATTTTTCCAGGCAGACCTCCCTTTTCCACAGGAGCTTGGAGGCTGCCTTTGGATTTGATTTGTTGTGCTGATGGGTTTTAAGATGTACCCTTAGATTGCACCTCCCAAGGGGCAATGGAGAACATCAGATGCTCAGGATTATGCTGAGGGATTGCTGGGGAGCAGCAAGGGCAACACTGTCCCATGGCAGTGGGTTGGCCAAGAGCCAACGGTCATCCCAGTGCCAGCAGCACCTGAACGCAGCAGGCAGAGGGATGGGGGTTGGCAGGGCTGGCAGCAGAGACCATTCAAAGCCCCAGACGTGGCAAGTGATGAACCAGATCCAGGACCCATCCAGGGAACTCAGGCAGGAACCAAAGAAACCGTGAACAAAGACAGAGCTGGAGACAGGCACACCACCAGCAAAGCTCAAACCAGGACTGAACAACAGGCTGAGCTTAAATAGGCAGGGTGTGGGTCCTAGGTGAGGATCATCAGGGTAATTAAGGCCTATTAGCACCCTCAGCACCTGGCAGGGAGGCTGCTCCATTCAACAGTCTAGCTTGGAAGAACCAAAATTAAGTTTACATCAGGAAGAGCAGGTGATAAATTTGTTGTCCACTCCTGATGCCTGTCCCAGACTGAGCAGTGTACAGATGTATTTAATGCTTTTCACATCAAGCTTCTTAATACATCTACAAGGATTTATCTGTGTGTTTCAGCAGCCTCTCCGTGGTGCTGTCTGTACCAGCGTGCAGAACAACCCATCAACCCCCTGCTGGGCAGTGTGGTGTGCTCGGTGACCTCCCAGACCTGCACAGTTTTGGGAACTGGCAGTTTTAGGACAGCTCTAATTCTTTTCTTTGTTCTAAATCCTTAAATTCCCAGAGTGAGAGATCTCATCTTCCTCAGACAGAGATAATTCAAACCACTTACACCTTGGCCTTCAGGTGCAGAGGCAAAACATGAGAAAGCCACTCCAAACCCTCAGTAATTTGCTGACAAATGTTGGGGTTTTGTTTTGGTTTTTTTGTTTGTTTGTTTGTTTGTTTTCATACAAGAAGTACCTAACCAGACTTGGAGTCCTGAAGTCAACAACCTTGTGAGTCAAGCTGACAGCCCAGTTAAGAGCTGCCATTGCAGCTGTGTGACATGGCCACCTTGTGCTCTCATCCATGTGCTGCTGGATCCAGCACCAGCTGGATGCTAACCCTGCTGACAGCCAGGAATTCTCCCGCATGGGAGAGGGAGAAGGGAAGAAAAGGTGAAGATTTTCTTTGGTGTACTTACCTTGCAAAATTTCGGTCTAGGAAACACCTGTTTCTCAGCAGCCCTGCCCAGAGCTGCACACCAACAATCCCAAAGATGAAGAAGACAAAGAAGCACAAGAGGAGGACGTTGCCTAACATAGGCAGAGTATCTAATAGCAGGGTGACAAGTATTCGCATACCTGTGGGGAGGAGGAGAAAACAGGTTAGAGAAGCACTTTGATGGGGACAGCACAAATGTCACCCCATTCCCAGCTTGGTTGTGCAGCCAGTTCATCCTGGGCAGAGGAACTGGGATGTTTATGTTTTCCCCTAAACATTAAGGCTGAAAAGGAAGATAAAGAGTGCAAGAGGTTTAGCAGCACATGGATAAAAGGAGGGTATCTCCAAAGGGTGGACTTAGGAGCAGGATTTTCAGATGTTTTCAGTAACACAACACACAACAACACACAAACATGGGCAGAGCTGCAAGACAGTCTTTCCTGGAGAAACGCCCCCACAAGCCACCAGCCTCCCGAGAAATTGTCAAAATATATATTTATAAACATATTGAACATCTCTCATGAATCACACAGATTGTTCCCCTAAACAATGCTGAGCCTTGTGTAGGATGTGAGCTGTGGCTGCTTTCTGGGCCTCCTCCATGGACAACTCTTCTTCCACAGAAGACTCCTCTCCTCGCTGGTCCCCGCTGGCAGCTGAGACCCATCCATGCTCCAAAGCTTGCAGGACTGCCAAGCAGGGGAGGCAGGAGAAATTTTAACTTTTTTTGAGGGGGGGAAGTAGGATCAAATTGATTCTTCCCCTAAGAAAGCTCTCAGCTCTGCTCCTTTCCCCTCCTGTAGAGACTGCAGAGATACCTTCCCAGCTGGCCTCACACCTCTCTGCAAGGCTCTGTGTGCAGAGCAGGGGCTTCCCCAGCTGCTCTGCTGCCACGGAAATGCTCTTTGCTGTGCAAGATCTTCCATCCTAAATAAGACTGAGGAATGAGTCAACCTTGCAGACACTCAGCTAACCCTTGCATCCCAATACAGGATGCTCCCAGCATCAATGCGCAGGGGAAACTGGGCAAGGAGGCAGGGACTGGGCTGGCACCTAAGAGCTTCCCTGTCTCACTCATTAGGGTGCCTTCAAACTCAAGGTAAAACAGGAATAAAAAGAGAATAACGACTTGCAGCTCAGCAGTTCAATAGCAGTTAAATGAACCTCTGAGACACCAATCATTTCAACAGGTGATAACTGATGAGAGAAGAACAAAAGAAAATAGGAAGAGATTAAGGCAACCATTAAATTATAGAAAAGAATAAAAGGAGAAACTGAGCCTCACAGGGAGCATGGCATAGTGGAAATCAATGCTGCTGCTGGGTAAGGCGACATAGCCACCCTTGGAGGCACTTTATCCCACTAAAATTCTGCTCTGCAAACAACTTTTCCTGCCTGCCTACATGAGGACTTTTATCCCTCCATTTTCCCCAGCATGATGCTGCTCTCCATCAGTCACCCCATTTGAACACAGGCCAGCATGTACACTGACCCAGTCTCTCTTCCCTCACCAAATCCACGTTGACTTCTTCCCTCAGCCAGCTCCCATGTGGTGCCTGGTGCCTCTCCCGCTAATTCTGTGACAGTGCTGGGCTGCAGCCTGGCATCTGTAGACCTAGAGATGGGTGCTGAGAGGAGCAGAGTCTCCAAGACAGCACTACCCATCCGACCTGGTGCCTCCCAGGCACGGCAGGCACTGCTGGCATGATCTGGAACCCTGTCATGCCACTTTACCCCCCTCTTCATCTCGCTCTGCCAGCGGAAACACAACTCAGCCAAGTGGGGCCGGAGCTGACATTACCTTGTCAGCACGGCACGAGGGGATAAACTGCCCTGGCCAAGAAGTCTGTGCTAATAAATAATTAGGTGTGAGTAATAACCCCTGCATCCCAGGGCAAGAGCCTTTCACGGTCTCCATGCCCAGCTGCCTCTTGGCTCCAGCGTGTCCTCCCCACTGCTGGCGCCGGCAGTGGATGCCGCTCCGGAGGAGCCACAGTCCTGGTGCCCAGCCAGCTGCCCTCCAAACCCCATCCCCGTGCCACCCCAGTGCCAGTGCCATCCAGCAGGGAAGGGACAAGGCACTGGCAGCCAGGCTGTGCCAGCCAGCACTACAGGTGGTGCAGGATGCCAGCCAACATCCCTGCTGTCCCCTGGAACCGCAACGCCGGTGCCAGCCGCGGGACAACGCAGGCCCCTGCTCCGTGCACAGGGGAAAGCCAGAGCTGGAGGCAAACGGGGGGGTTGATTTTTGTAATGATTGTTCCCAACATGTGCTGTCATCCTAAGACCCCCCAGAGCACATCCCGCAGCACTGCCCTTGCAACTCTATCTTTGGAAAAGCAGAGGAGACTCACTTAATTCCCACTGGAAAGAAAATGCTGGGCTTTCCTTCCTTTTTTTTTTGTTTTGTTTTGTTTCCCCCCAACTCTCACTAATATCCTTGCTCTTTTGTTTTCCAAAAATGGTTAAAATTTATCCCCCTCTGCCAGACTACTTTTTTCTGCTCAGCTACTTTTGGTATTTTGGGTTGTTTAGTGGCACCACTCTTGAGACTGAACCCATCTGCTTGCTGTCCACTAAGGGTGCTCTGGGCTCTCAGCAGAATGTCAAGTGTGCCATGGGAAAAGAGCACAAGCATCGGTTAGGCTGAAATGGGGATCAGGATTTCTTTTCATTCCCATTCCATGTGATGCCTGGTTTAAACCACATAGTAGAAAAAGAAAAATAAAGCAGTGAAATGGATTTGAAAAAAACAGTGACCAACACTAACCCCTCCCCCCCTAAATACAGCCTCTGCCAAACATACAAATCACCGGAATTCTATTTTTTCCAGTCATTTTCAAGGAATAATTTCTAATAGAGATGGTGTTTTTGTTGGCTGGGGTTCTCCTTTCTTTTCTTAACAAATAAAATAAAAATGAAATAATCTTGTGAGTGAATTTATTGTGCCTGGAAGTGAAGAGCTAATAGCACTGGCTGGAACCCAGGAAAGTGTCCAGGCATGACAGGATAAATCGCCAGGCTGTTTCTCATGGGTCTCTGCTTGTGCCTGAACACCAGCTGTAATTCACAGAATCATAGAATCATAGAATCATCCTGGTTGGAAAAGACATTGAAGATCATCAAGTCCAACCATAACCTAAATCCACCAGCCATAATCTAATGTACCCGTTCAGTGCTTAAATCATGTCCCTAAGCACCACATCTGTACTTCTTTTAAACACTTCCAGGCATGGTAACTCCACCACCTCCCTGGACAGCCTGTTCCAGTGTCCAACCAGTCTTTCAGTAAAGAAATTCTTCCTAATATCTAGTCTAAACCTCCCCTGGTGCAACTTCAGGCCATTTCCTCTCATCCTGTCATTATTCACTTTAGAGAAGAGGCCAACTCCCACCTCCCTACAACCTCCTTTCAGGAAGCTGTAGAGAGCAATGCTGTCTCCCCTCAGCCTCCCCTTCTTCAAACTAAACAATCCCAGTTCCTTCAGCCTCTCCTCACAGGACTTGTTCTTCAGACCTTTCACCACAATTCATAGCTGCTCAGTGTCCTTTTGTGATGGCCATGGAGCCAAAACCCCTGCTCAGCTCAGCACTGTGGTGGCCTGGGGAACATGACTATCTCAGTGCTGGGGACAGCATGGATGGGGCTGAGTGGAACCTGCTGCCTGGGATGTGGTGGATGTCTGAGGTAATCCCCAGCTAAGCTGTAGCATCCCCACGGATGAAAGGCTAGAAATATAACTCTGTTATTACTGGAAACTACAAAAATACAGCAAAATAGAGGATTGTCACTATTCATTCTCTGCAGGCTCTGGATTACATCAGTCTGAAGCAGGAAAAGTCTCAATTTTAAAAGTGAATACAGTTTGCGTGTCATAAACAAGCGAAGTCTGTGATTATTTGCCCTCCAGGAACTGAGATATTTCTAAGAATACTAATCCTGCCCTGGCACTCCTTCAAGACACTGGTGGTGTTGTAAAACCAGCCTACCTGCTCATCAAGCCGAGTAACTCAGCTCCAAACATGGATTGAGATCTTTGGATTTAATCTCACATACTATTAACAAAAAAAAATTGAAGATTTTCTATCGCCTGACTTTTGAAAAAGTAAAAGATCAAAGTGGCAAGTGTATCAGAAGACAGCCTAAAGGGCTTATTGCAAAGCTTCAATATCAGACTGCTAAGGAAGAAAACCACAAGCTGGACCTAGATCAAAATTTCACCTAGACTTGGAGACGTTTGGATCCCTGGGCTTCTGTTTAATAGGCATGTAAATCTTTAAATTCCCCCGGCTTCTCTCAGCCCAGCTGAATCCCAGCTTGAGACTCCCACTATTTCAAGGGATTGCTACAAAGAGCTTCATGGATTTAAATAACTCCAGAGTGAGCCTGGTCCTTGTTCCAGCCTAAAACATTGGCGAGGCTCTGAGCTGAGCACGTGCCAGTGTCCCTCTGCTCCTCCCTGTCCCAGCGAGGCCACAGAGCCACCATGCTCACAATCCCAGAGGAAAACTTGGTGTTGTGCTTTCAGGCTGCTCTGAAACCCTGGTAACAAAACCTCCTTGGAAAACAAAGCTCTGGAGGGTTGTGTGGTCCCTTATAGCCTCTCATTTATTTTTGTCTTGTATTTAACGTCCAATGATGTCACTGTCCAATTTACAGATTCTATTTAAAAAAAAAAAAAGGAGAAAGAAAAATCCTGAAGAGTTTGAGCTCAGAGAGAAACTTCAAAGACTTCTGTGTGTAAACATCCATCTGTTCCCCTGCATGTTCATCTGAGGCACTGGAACTGAAACACTTCTGGGGGAGTTTGTTTTGCTGTCCCTCGATGTGCCGACAAGATGGGCAATTAATCTAGGCAGGATGTTCAGTGAGGACCAGCAGGGCTGTGTCATTCAAATGTGCTTTCCAAAAGAACAGGAAATGTGCTTTTGGGTTGTTTTTTTCTGCTAGGAACCTCTATGATTTCCATACAATGCAGTTTCACTTCGAGTTGAGTGGATTTTGGTTACAAAATGATGAAAGTGCTATGAAATTAGTACCTTGCAAAGAATTGCTCAGCAGACAGCTGGTTCCAGCAGGAAATTATTTCAACTTGTTGGTTCGTCTTTCAAATTGGATTTGGAAGACAAGCAGCTGAAGCCACTTGAAAGTGGATTTAGGGGCCACTTGAACTTTCTATCGTGGATGAACCCAATTTTGTTCTACATGACAGCAAACCTTCTGTGGTATTTCACCAGCAGCAGAGGCTACTGTGCTTCTAATCCTGAACACAAAGAAATGGAAAGACCTTAAATAGCTGAGAAGGGAAAATGAACCCATCCAGGGCAAGATCTTTCTTAGAACTGACCTTTCCTCTTTCTTTACAGGAACTTTGTTATTTACTTCACACTCGGAGAGGAGAGTTACTTGCCTCAGAGTTCACAAAAACATTGGAAAACAGCCACAAATATTTGGCACCCCAGGTATAAAATCCACTCCCTTGCCCTTTACTAACACCAATAATAACAATAAATGATCTCTAACTCACCATTAAAAATTAAAATTAATTAACTTGCTCTCAAGAGCAGGAGAGAAGACTACTACTGCCAGGCTTAGCCCACAGCCAGCCAGCTGGAGTGGCTTTAACCTCCTGGTTTTCCCAGGCAGATGAGCCAGGCAGAGCCCAACAGCAGGGTGGATGAAGGTGTCACTTACTTGGGACCCTGTTAATGGCTCGTAGTGGCCGAAGGACCCGGACGGTGCGGATGGCAGACAGGCTCACATTGTGTCCATCCAGGGAATACTCCATCATGCTGTGGGGAAAAGAGGAAAGGTGTCAGGATGAGGGGAACTCAGTCTGCGGGAATGAAGGTTCTGGGGCTGCCTGTGTGCTCTGGGAGCAGCAGCTTAGGTTTGCAAAATCACCTTCTCTGTGTCTGCAGCTCATAACGTGCATTGTGCTGCTGACAGGGGATATAAGGGATATTTCAGCCTCTAAGAGACTGAAAACACCCACACGAGCAGCAATGGTGCAGGGGCCAGCAGGCAGCCGTGCTCCTGACCTCAGAGGCTGCAGGCACAGGTAACACATTGGAGAGCAGGACTTGGCATGACCAGGAGCTGCAAAGTCAGGGCAGGGGGGGAGTCCCCAGCTCTCTGCTCAGCCCCCCCAGCTGTGCTGCAATCCCTTCTCATTAACTTATTGTGCTCCAGTCAGCTGTGCATCCACAGCATTCGTGGGGAGATACTGCACAACTCCATGCAGCTCCAAGTCAATAAGTTGTTTCTGATATTATACCCCCTACTAGCACCCCAGCTTATTTTTGCTCCGGCTTATCTCTCCCCCTGCAACAAAAATGTGAATAATCAACTTGACAAATGACATTAAAGCAACTTGGTTTTCATTTTATTATTAAGAATAGGGAACATTTTCTTTTTCATGCTCCATCTCCATTTCACATAAACATTTCTCTCCCAGGCTGGGAAGGATGTTAAGTCAGTTTTCTTGCTCTTTTACAGCAAAGAATGGCAAATGTGTGTAGTGTTGGTTTTTTTAATGGGGTTATGGTTAGTTAGCATGGCTGTAATTACACTTTATGAGTTTGACTACAGGGAAGCACTTGTAAATATGTCACAAATCTCTCACCACGCCTGTTCAAATAACATAACAACATCAAAAGCAACCCAGTGAGTAAGCTGTTGGATCCCATGGAGAAAGAGCTTTTGTTTTGTTTTATTTGTTTTGCTTTTTAAGTAAACAAACAGATACGGAAGGAGGAAGGCAAATAGAAGCTGAACTGCTGCAACCAGGCACTTCAGGAACTTCAGTGGAAAGAGAGGTTTTCAACTCGAGCATCCTGCAGCCAAGGTGGACCAAAATTGCTACATGCCATCAAGAAGCACCAGCTGAATGCAGTTGAGACAACAGCAAAGTGAGGCTTGGTTTTGGGCCAGCTCTGCTCAAACACATTGTCACCCATGTGTGCCCGTGGTCTGCACTGCCAGAGCCTCACATGCCTTGCCCTGCTCCACGAAGTTTAATTGGGAATATCTAGATGTTCTGATGTTTGTTTCTCTTTTGTCTTTGTCCTGAAGCTGGTTGGTGTAACCCCATGATATCACTGGCATTGCACTGAGGTGACTTTTTCCTGGGAGCCTTAATTTGCCATGCAGAGGCCTGGGTGATTTTGGGTTGTTTTTAGTGATACCCTTCCAGAGATATTTTTTTTCCTGAAGTAGTTAGCCTTTATAAATCAAAACCACCTTAAAGCTTGTGTGTAGGAACTGAGCTGAACATGATGAATAACTTCAAAATTCAGAGCAGCACGAAAACAGATTTTGAATCTAATGTATGTTCATTAAGCAGCCTGGAGCCACGCGAAGGACCACACAGTGGGAAAGCCATGGGACATGCCTGTTCACACCTGCATCGAGGGGTCTGGAGCCAGCACCAGGTGTCTGTTCTAAACAGACCTTGCAGGAATAGACAAAGCATTGTTTCAAGTCCCTCAAGTGAATCGTGCTAGAGCCTGGATCTGTTGGCTGGCCTGGTCCCAGTGCAGCACGCTCCCAATTTATCAGCTGGCTGAGGATTTTAGTGTAACTCATACACTTTTGGAACTACTAATGGCATGTGAAAGGAGTAGGAAATACTCCAGTGGGAGCTGGTTTGGTACTCCAGAGAGCACATGAAAATATTAGCATATTGCAGGGCAGCTCCTGGGGCCTCACTTTTACTTGGTCCTTGGACCTTCAATGGGGCTGATAAAAGATGAATAATCCAGGATTTGGCCTAGGAAAGAGACTTTGTGACCCTGGTACTTTGGACTTCCATGATACTCCATTTAGGATTTGAAAGTAAGTCTGAGGGGGATCTACATCACCTACAGCAGCCAACCTGAACCAATTGATGGGTTCCAGATTGGACCTTCTACAAGCAGTGAAAACCTTCATGAAAAAGTCAAAGGTTTCTCTGTCAAGGCCACGTTTGGGGACCTGTCTTCATATCACACCTGTAAATCAAGAACACCCTAGAAATGCCCAGTAGAAACCTGCTAGAGCTGGAAATTTTGGGTATGCAGGGACCAAAGGTCTGGGTGGACTGGCACTGAGTAGGTGATTCTCTGCAGCCTCTGGGTACTTAAAAAAAAGAAAGAGGCACAAGCTTTTGTGATCTCTTCTACTCTAACCAGTTTCCAGTCATTCAGCTGTCAGGTTAAAGATGTCCAAAGCGTATCATCTGAGCTTACAACATCTCCAGGGGCTGGATGCACAAGAAACCTCTCTGGTTTCAGGTCTTGTGGACAACATTTTTGCTGCTCGGGAAATGTTTTCAACTTGGCTGCTGGACAGACTGAAAGGTTGTAAGCTCCATTCGGTCTGAAATTTTCCAGGGTACATTTCTCAGGCAAGCAAAACTTGAAAGGGCTTTTAGTGCTGGAACAAACTTCAGACACAATCTGTTGCTAGAGGCAGAATATATGTTTATTTTGTAGTTTCCCTGCTTATACTCCACTGCCTTTGCTACACTTGCTAGTAAGCCAGATCAGCTTATCTGAGGAGCCCAAATGGGACAAACAAAGCAGGCAGCACTGCCTACCACTTGTTACCCTTCTTATCAGAAAAAGCCTCATAATAACTTCATCACATCCTCCACTTGCTGAAAAAAGCAACTTTAGTCATTCCAGGAGTGTGCCAAAACCACCTCTGGCTTTAGGAGCAGATGCTGGATTGAACAGTGATAGTGGGAGAGGTGGAGGAGCCCAGCCCACCACACAGCTTCTACTTGCCCTCCACCAGGCTTACCAGCTGGCCCAGCCCCCAGGCCAGCCTCTCTTCTGAGAGATGGGAAATAATGTCACAGATATGGCTCGAATCCATTGAAATCATCTGGAGATGGCCTGGGATCAGCCAGAGAAGGGGCTGTTCCTCTTCTTATCTTCAGCCTGAGTGACACCAGACTGGCAGCAGGGATTCCCATCAGGATCTCCTAGTGCTTCTGCTGTTTTCATTCTTCTCAGACAAATGCCAGCCATGGAGGGTGGGAAAATGCCCTGGAAAACTACCAAATGGACTCACCAGCCACCTTCCCCACTGTCCCAGGTGCTATGTGACCAAAGATCCTGGTGCCAGCCTGACTCAGAGGTATGAGCAGCGGGCTCAGCCTTTCTGCCTGGATGTGCTGTTTTATTCTCTGGCTTTGCTGGGATGATCTGTTTGATGATCCTCTGCTCACCCATCAGGAGAGCTCATCCAATGGGATCAGCATGGGGAAACACTGTTGACATGTTGGTTATGGATGGCAGATCTCTGATCCTGAGTTCCCCCTGCAATCACAGCCTCGCTCTTCCCCTACTACTTCTGGCTTAAACGCTGCAGCAGTTTTTGGAATGAAAAAAAAGAATTAACTGCTTCTTTTGTTGTTCTTGCTGTTCTTGCCTGGGCTGAAACCACACATGGGTTCAAAGGAAGCTCTGCTCCAGAGAGCTCATGTTTTATTCAAACCAGTAAAGCCATTCCTAATTGTATTCCAGACAAATAACAAGGAGCAAAACAAAACTCCATTAGTGCAGCAAAGATTGTACATCACTAACGTAAGGCTAAAAATGCCCCAACATATTACAACAATGTTCTAATTAACCCCAGGCTGGTCATTACAAACCCAGGAATTCAGAAATAAGGCAGAGCTCTGTAATTAAAGCAGCCTATCTCTTTCTGAGCAGGTAAGAGAGCCTGGGGTTTCTAAAATCCATTTATTTATAGAAAAAAAAAACACAACACTTTTAGACTTGACAAACTTCTAGTTCGCTCAGTTTTTCCCAGTGGGTGTGAGAGAACTGGTATCAAAAGCACCCAATCCTCCTCATATCTGTTTATTAACACATCCTGCATGAACGTGGGAGAGGGTATTAAAATGTAAACCAGGAGGACTTTACAGAAGGCATTTGCTTGCACTCATAATTTGGGTCAACTTCAGGCCAGCTTCTTCCACTGGGATTTCAACCATGTGAACCAGATTTTGGTGTTAGATTCTCCTTTTTTGGCTAATTTTTCCCTCTCTGCCTCACTCTACTGATGTCACAGAGCAGAAGCAGGGCTGAGCTGCTGTGTGTTGGGGACAGCAGTGTTAACCCCGAAGCACTGGGACATACTGGCCATCACAAGGACTAGAGCAGCGTGCACTCGATGTGACACAGATGACACTGGCAAAAGGATTGTTACTGAAAACCCAATGGCTTTTGCCCTGACATTCAGATGCCATAAGCTGGCATGGTTGCCCGAGGTGACACCAAATGAGACTTTGCCTTGGCTTGAGCCTGGCTACTTTCACAAGATGTTATGAAAACCAGCCAGGACAACCTACAGATTTGGCTCTCTGGGTTGTTTTGTTTTTTTTTTTTTTCATCTCAAAGAAGACATTTATGAGGTTTTGTTACTGACCCCGCCATCACGATGAAGAAGTCCAGGCGATTCCACGTATCTCCAAGGTAACACTTCTGCCCGAAGATCCCCAGAGCCACCATCTTGATGACCATCTCCACCGCAAAGAAAGCGAAAATGAAGTCGTCGAATGCCTGGAGACCAGTAAAAGATGATTACAGTCAGTTCTGCTGTGCTCTCTTCCCAGGGAGAGGGAAAGCAGGACAGGAGCACTCTCAGTGCAGAGGCACTCTGTACCTGGCAGACGTGGCAAGGAAAAGCACGGGCACCAAAGTGCCACCTACCACACTCAGAAATAAAACCTGCAATATCTGATGAGTGAAGGCAACTGCTGAGCACAGCTCCTGGCTTGGTCCACTGCTTAGGAAGCATTAGCAGCTTCTAGGAATCTACTGACAAAGATACAATGACATCACTGTTGTACAGGCTGGGCATTTTTTAAAATGTCCTAGGTATTCAAGAGGACCTTGTGGTTGGGTCCAGGAAGTCTCAGCAACTTGCAGTGGAAGCTGCATTTCCAGACTGGACAGCTCATACTTCCTAGAAAGAATTTGTCCCATATCACACAGGGGGATGGTACTTCACCTCTGATGCCTTCATAGACTCCCAAAGGGACCAGATTCCTACCCACAGACCTAGACCCAGCTGGGAGTGACTGTGAACATACAGTCACAGACTGGTTTGGGCTCAGAAGGACCTTAAAGCTCATCTAGATCTGTTCCCCCTGACATGGGCAGGGACACCTCCCACCAGACCAGGTTGCTCCAAGCCCCATCCAACCTGCCCTTGAACACTTCCAGTGATGGGGCAGCCACAGCTTCTCTGGGCAACCTGGGTCAGTGTCTCACCACCCTCACAGGAAAGAATTTCTTCCTAATATCTCATCTCAATCTCTCCTCTTTCAGCTTGAAACCCCCTCATTATATCACTCCCTGCCCTTGTAAAAAGTCCCTCTCCAGCTTTCCTGTAGCCCCTTCAGGTACTGGAAGGTGCCCTATGGTCTCCTTAGAGCCTTCTCCAGGCTGAACAACCCCAACTGTTTTCATAGTAGAGGTGCTCCAGCCCTCTGACCATCAAGCAGAGGCTGAAGCAGTAACTCTAAGGGCAGTTCTGCTGTAGTTCCTCCCGGTGCAGGGGCTCAGGGCATCCTGCTGGCAACCCTGTGTGTGCCCAGCACAGGAGCCTCTTGATGAAGGTCAAAATTTTGGGTTTTAGATTACTGTGAAAACAAGAAAGTGAAAATAAAATTAAACCATTGCTGCCTTACAGAACATCCCTCAGCCTTTACTTAAAGAATGGCTTCTGACTTCTGTAGGATAGCGGGGACTTGGACAGCTGAGATTTCTCCAGCTTTCCTGGAAACTCCAGGTACATTCAGGAAATGTGGATGCACTTGAAGATACCATGATAGAAACTCTGTTGTAAATACTCTTCTGCATATTGCCTGTAAAGTTGAACATCAGGAGATACTGATTGCTTTTAAATCATGTGTGGAGACGTTGTTTTGAAGGACAGCCTTGATAAAGCACAGGAACTTCTAGATCTCCAGACATGACTGCTGCTGTCTAAAGCATTCTCTCCATGACAGCACTGTTGGGTACTGTGTTGCTGGCACTTTCTTACTGAGGCCCAGTGGATGAATGATAAAATTAACAGACCATCCACATGGAAGCCAATTCCCACTGCTCATCCATGTACCTCTGCGTGGCTGTGTGTGAGCGCCATCTCCTCTGGCTGTTGGCTTTATCAACCAGCCTTTCCCTTGATAAACTACCCAGAAGTTTTACTCCATTATTTCAGTTCATTTCATAACTGGCATCCAAACACCTCCATAAAGAAGTTCAGGCTTTTCTGCCTCGTGTTCTGGCCTCCATTCCCACCTGCACCCTGTGACAGTGTGAGGGGTAATGATGGTTTTATCTGCAGCCCTTTTCTGCCTGCAAAACCTTCAGGGTAATACTTTGGGTTTTGCAAATATACTCAATTGTTGTAATCACTCTGATGGTCCTAGAAACCAATGTCAGTGCCTGGGCTTCTCCAGAGGGGATGTGTGTCTGTTTTGGGGAGAACAAACCATGCAGTTGAACCTGATTAAATTAAGCAAAAAAGGAAGCAAATAATGAGCATTCAATAATGTCACCTCCTCATCCAGGCAGGATTCCCTTTGTCTGCCTGGACATTTTGGCACAGATGGGCATTGTCCAAACAAAGTCCCAAAGTCCCACGTGGGTGAATATATGCAGAGAAGTGGCAGGCATGTGGAGTGTCACCTTTTAGGAGAGCTGGACACTTTCCCATGTACTCTCTGGGGGCAGCTCAGCCCACAACTGCCTGCAGCGTGACATGTTCTGGGGAAGGAGATGGACTGGCCACCTCCAGATGCCTCTTGACAACAACCCTGAGCCAGCCCGACCTTCTGAGATGATCCCTAAGCTGGATGCCTCTAATGGCAACCAGTTCTCCAAAACTGATTTAATTCCATAACAAACCTCTACTGGCTTCCCAGTTCATCTTGTTTTCCTGGCTCTGCATTTAACAGATCCTCTTTTAAGGTTGAAAGAGGGTTTGATGACAGACTCTGCTATTCCTGGCATCTGCAGGCAGTTCTGGACCAATCTTTGAAAGAGGCAGGAGAGGCTGGTTGGAAGGGCCCCACCAGCCTTCCCTTAAGGCTGAAAAGCTCAAAGGGAAATAAAACAGCAGATCTCTGCAGGATTCAAACTCCCCAAGCCTGTTACACCACCACATGTCAGTAGTCCCTGCCTAGGTTGATGTAATACATCAGAAACAGGGAAAATTGGTTCCAAGCCTGAGAACCGAGTTGCTGCAGGAAGCCCAGCGCCAAGGTGCAGCCCACGCACCAGATGCTGCTGGGATGGGCTTCCAAAACCAGTCCTGTGGGCATATGGCAGCCAGGGGATTGCCAGGATACAGAGAGGGATGAAGTGACAAGCGTGATACCCCACTGAGCTTGGGGTGGCCAACAAGGGCCTCTGAGCTTCGTGCGGGTGTGCTTTTCCCAAAGGTCAGTTATCATGGCTCTTGGCAATGCCATGCTTCAGCTGGTGGGCTCTGCTGTGGAGGAGAGCCTGCATGGACCTGTCCCATGCTTTTTGGTTCATGAAGAAGGGAATGAAATGGCCAAGTCTCTAGTACTGAGCTGCACGGACCACACTGCAGCAATCCAAGAGATGCTGGCAGAGAGCTGGCTGGGGTGGAACTCCCTGACTGTGAGCAGGTGGTTCCCTGAGGTATTGGCCATTCTGTAATTAAGAAGTGTTCAGCATCTCCAGTGGGACCTGGGTGTCCAGTTTTGAGCCCCTCTACTCTACTGGATGTGTAGAGAAAGGCTCTTGCTTGGTAAGTCCAAATCAGTCAGCCTTTGGGTCTCCCCTAGGGCCATGGCAGCAGGTCTCCTCAGAGGACAGACTTTGCTTTGGAAAAACCATCCCTATGGGAAGAGCTTTCACAGCAGAATCCTGAGGGAAAGGGACAAAATGGGAGTCCCAGCTCCCAGGATGGTCAGCCCACTGCACCCTGCACATCCCAGGCAAGCGGGGCAGCATGGGATCCTTACCTCCAGGATGGTGCACCGCTCTGACTGGCACTCCACGTCCTCGCAGGGCTGGAACATGCCCAGGGTGACACAGTTCAGGAGGATGACCAGCATGCTGACGTGCTCGAACCAGGTGAGAGCAGGGTGTTAAGGAGAGCAAAATGCTTCAGCAGCCATCGGGAGGGGGGAAGCTGAAGCACCGCGCTGTTTACACCAAAAGCTTTCACTCCTCCAGCAAGCACAAAGGAAAACACTGCCAAACATCCCAGGTTTGCTAAGGTTTGAAGTTTTTGGCAACTGAGGAGCAGGCCTTAGAAAGGGTACTCCTGTTGAGATGAAGGGACAAAGGGTGTCTTTCATTTCCTGCAGAGCAGCAAATCAGAGAAGCACAGCCAGGCCCGTGGCTACGTTTTCCATCCCAAGTCCTCCACACCCCCATCCTCTTCTCTACTTAATGCAAACCCAGGGGCAACCCAGAGCACAGCCCAGAGCAAAGCCGCCTCTGTCCTCCTCCCACAGCAACTTTCACCTCCAGATCTCAAAGGGTTTTACCAGTGAATCACCCCACACCTCCACTAGCACTAACTCGTTCACTACCAAGCTTAAGAAAGCAGGACAAAGAATATTAACTTTTTCTAGCACCACCAGAATTTTGGCTCGTGCCCAGTTTTTTACTCCAACAAGTGAGGTTGCTCTCCATGTTTCTATCTTCAGTCACTGGAATGGGTGCCGAATGCAGGCTGTCTCCTTCCCACCCAGTTTCTAAGTCTCAAGGAGCTCCAGAGCCCATTTTGACCTCCACACCACAACTGAGGATGAAGGCAAAACAAAGCCAAGCTGGTGGCACAAGCTGATAGGGCCAAGGATGTTGGGATACGGGATGTAAACCAGGACCCAGCATGCACAGCACAGGCTTCAAAAGGGATGGAAAGGGCTCAACGTTGGATTCTCTTACAGGACCCACCAGCGTTCAACTGCACAACCATTAATAGTTTCAAAGTAGTAAGTGGTGATTTGCATCAGTGCAAAATAGTCCCAGAGCTTACGATCACTGCTGTTGGTATGACTATTAAAACAATAAAAAAAGGTTTGGGAGAACTAAACAGGAGTTTTACAAATTAGGCATGAATGAGTGGACTGTTCTTAGGAAAATAATTGGAAACATCTGTGTATGAATAAACCTTTATGCTTTCAAACACATGAGCGTATGTGAGCAAGGGATCATGGAGAAAGAAGCACACAGACATTGCCTTGTTTCTGATAACAACAGTTCTACTGCTGTGGAAACCTGAGCAAAAATTACAGAATTGCAGAATCGTTATGGTTGGAAAAGACCTCTAAGATCACAGAGTTCATCTGTCCACCCAGGGGGGGAAAAAACACAACAAACCAAGAGAAAGAAACCAAACACCACCAAACAAACAACATGGAAAAACCCACCGTGCCCACTAGAGCATGTCCTGAAGTGCCACATCTACACTTTTTTTTTAATACCCCCTGGGATGCTGACTCCCCCACCTCCCTGAGCAGCCTATTCCTACCATATTTATCCCTGCTGCTTTTATAAGTATTTTATCTGGCATTTTAGCAGTTGTCCACAAGATTCATTGTAGCATAAGATCAGGCAAGTGCAGGGCTGCAGTCTCAAACTACTTTTGCACACACACTGTCATTTACCCAGATTAAAAGAAAAAAGAGAAATCAGCAGGGTCAGGTCCTGCAGCTTCCCTAGAACCTGAACTCAACCACTTGTTTTGGAGAGGGCTTTAATTTGAAAATTCAGAGCTAGGAACACCTGGGAGCCTACACTAGAGACTAAACACCTCAGACTTGGAAACTCACTTGTCTAAAATGGAAATGCATGAAATCAGATGAACAAATGAAATGAAACCCCAGGTCACCCTGTCAGAGATGCAGGAAGCACTGGAGTGGGGAAAGCTCCTGGCCACAGCCCCAGAGGACTTGTGCATCACTGAAATACCCATGTCAGTTTATTTATACTTCTCCCTACCTTCAAAGTCTTCTTTTTTTGATTTTTGACATCTTTAGGGAGTTTTGCATCTCTTTTCCTTTTGTCTTATGAGAAGCAGAGTGGTAATCCTGCTCCAGAGAGAAAACAGCCCCCACCAGACCCAAACAAAGCCCAACCCATGGCCACATCCTACTCACAACATTTGCATTGCTTGGTGGCGTTTGTGTGGATCTCCCCGTAAACACAGCTCTGTGCTATTCCCAGTCGCATTCATTTCACTTATTATACTTGCAGATTATTATTTTTTCCTTTAAAGTAACGATTTAAAAATGTGTGGATTTTGAACTGTTTAAAAAAGGTATAAATTCTGAGGAATTGGGTCTCCTGCTTCCCCTGGAAGGTGGAGGACACTGGCATGGACCTGTTTGCTCCTGCCTTGCTCCTCCATCCAGCCCTGTCCCTGGGACACTGATCCTGGGCTTGTGTCAGCTCCATCCCCTGCCACTCCAGCAGTGGGAAAGTGTAAATCCTAGGCTTTTCCCTGCCACAGGAGGGATAAGGCTTTTGAATCCAGCCTCCACCAAGAGCTGCTAGTTGTGTTACTGTTCTTCATCCTGCTCTCCATTGCCTGAGCCCTTGTTTCTAGCAGAATCAATCAAGAATTAGATTTTCTTTTCCATCAGAAAACACTGATTTGTCAAAAGTGAATCACTAGCAGGGACAAGTTTTGATGGCAACATTCAATTAAGACAGATTTTTTTGCATAAGACATGAAAGAGTCTGTTCCCAGCAAGGCAGAGGCACAGCCCATTGCTGAAGGGAGTCCTCTAGAGTATGGGAAACCCTGATGGATGCTGGGGTCTCCCACACCCTGGGCTCTTCTGGCTTCTGGGTTGGTGCCTGCTTGCTGCTCAAATCATGATACAAAATTACAAACATTTCAAAAAGAGTATTTCCTGATCAGAAAAACCTGCCAGCCTTCTGGATCTGGCATTTCCTTGGATTTTTTATTTCAGCGGAGTTACTGAAGCCTAACACAGATGATGTTTGCAGAGTAAAGTCCCTGTTCTGCTGAGCTACCCCGGGCCTTTGTTCAGGCACCCTGCTCATCTCTAAAAACCTTCTTTCTTTCTTTCATCTGAACGATCTCTATATGGGTTTTATCATTAAATAACCACCTGCGTGAGAAGAATTGTCACTGGAGTTGGAATGAGTGCCACGATTCCTTAAGGACAGGCAGAGCCACTGCTGTCCCCTGCCTGTCCAACACCAAAGCCCAATTTGGTGCTGTTCAGGATGCCAGAAGAGCTGTTCTAATTTCTAACAGAAAAAAGACAGGTTCTCCCTCAGCTTTGTGGTCCCAGGGCATTCAGCAAGGGTCAGCCAGGGCTGCGAGCTGGAACACGGCAGCGCTGCCGCATGTGGGGAGGAAAGAGACAAAGAAAACTTGTGTTGCCTCTGAAGAAAAGGCTGAAAAGACAGAAGAAACCCCACCCTAGGGAACTGTTTTGCTTTTGCTGGAGAATAGACTGGCGGAGGAAGACCCTCCTCAGGACTTGGATGTTTCCCAGGGATGCTCCTGTCCTTCCCCATCCCCAAACCCTTCCCGATGGGTTGCATTGGAGGGGTCTGGGCTGAAAGGTCCTGCCTCTGCTCAGCCCCTCCAGCCCACCTTCTCCTCCTGTGTCTGCAGCTCCCTCAAAGGCATTAAGCTCCTATCCTGCTTATTTTCACATCATATTAATGGCAGTGTAATCCCTAATTCACAAGTGGGATTACCCCGAGTGCTCTGCCCTACAGGATTTATCCTCCCCCCCTCTGGTGCACAGATATTCAAGGGAATTTCAATTCACTCTCCCCTTCCTTGGTCCGGGCTCTGGAGGAGTCCCAAAAGCTGTAATTTAATCCCTGGCCAGCTGCTTTTCCCCAGCCTTCAGCAGCCACCTGGAGATGCCCCAAAGCAAACCCCTGGGCCAGTTTGAAATGCTCATCGAGAAAGAAAAGCCCCATTCTGATAATGGTGGGAAAACACCCAGAAGAGAAAAAGAGAGGAAAAGGTGAAAAAAGTCTGTGAGCAGCCCAACAGTGGGTTTGTGCCAGCACAAATAGCAAAGATGGGGCTGGGGACAGAAGTCCCATGGCACAGAGTGACCTTGGGGTGACCCTGCAGCATCAATGCATACTCTGCTCAGCTTTTTTTGCACCCAGGAGGTCAGGGAACGTGTGGGATGGTGACCCCAAACTCAGCCCTACAGGGCTCCTGCTCCTACACTGAGTGGCACCAGCTCTCATGCTGCTGGAGCTGGGACAGGACCAGCTCAGGACCCTCCTAAGCCTCCAGCAGCAGTGGTGGGTGTGACCCGTGGAAACCATGACTGTGCAAAAATGATACTTTGGAGTTACCATGGAAACTGCTGCTCTCAAGGCCACCGAAGCACCACTCAGCTTAAAAGCAGCCAACTTTGTGACTAGGAGATTTGAAAAGAAAAAAGATGGAAGGGGAAATCTGGACTAACTGCTGGAAGCAAAGATAATTGCAAATTATTTCCTTAATATTTCCTCCTCTGACACAAATTCCAGGGTAATGACATCTCAAGTGCATCTAGGCCAAGGTCAGATCCCCCGGACACCCTTTGGGCAGAAAGCAGGGAGCAGCAAAGGTCCCAGCCACACGGCACTGACTGTGGGACTGACACAGCCTCTCACATGGAGATCTAGCCCTGAGTTCAGAAGAGGCAACACGGAAACCAGGCTCTGCCCCAGCCTGTTGTTGGTCCCACCTGCTGTTAGTGCAATGACTGATGCTGGTGCTCTCCCAGTGCTGATGCTCTCTGATAGTTTTTCACAGGATTTTACTGAAATATCCTCCAGGGAAAGACCAGTGGCTTGAGGATGAAGGGGTCTGGTTGCCAGAAGGTGCCTCAGCATGGGTAAGACCTGCTTTTCCTGCTGACCTCTGCTGTGCCAGCTTCGCTGGTAAGGCCATCACTTGATTTAGAAGGAGAGATGGGAATCCAACGGTGTGATGAAGCAGTTGTTCAAGAAAAGTTCACGTGTTTCCAGCAGTAAAACCTAATGGCAGGAGCCCAGTGCAGAGAGCTGAGGTTGAGTGGCCACTCACTGGCTCCATATCACCTAGCCACTGGTATCAGCACCAGGGGATCTGTCTGAGGAGTAGGCAACCCAAAATAAAGCTGTGTAGGAGCTGTGCATGTGTCCTGCCCAGAGGAATTTCTCCTGGCACCTCTTGCCCCTGCCAGCAGCTCCTGCCCTCTGCCACCAGCAGTGGGGCTCGACGTGGCTCCTCCATCACTGAGGCAGTGGTACAGGAAGATTCATGTCCTAAGGACATTACCAGTTAATTAAAGAATCCAGAAAACACAGAGGGGAAAAAAAAAAAAAGAACAGGCCATCAGAGTTGCTTTGCATTTCAGGATGTAGAGCAGAGCCAGGACACCTGCGGCGACACAGTGCTTCATAGCACCAACCATAGTTTTTAAGTGTTTCCTGAAGACAAGTTAGCATTTGGCCTCTGATTTCACTTTTCCTTTTCCTCTTTCCCCTTTTAATGCAGTGCACTTGTGACTTTTTGCATTGCTGACCTGAGGCCCCAAAGAGAGGAGGCAGAGGAACGGGGCAGAGCCCAGTGTCACCTCTGCACAGTGGCATGCAGACCTGGCCACAGGTGTCAAGGACAAAAGCCAAAGGGAGAACTTCAACACTCCCATGTCCAGACCCTCATGTTTAACTTTAGAAAAGACTTAATTCCACTGAGCTTATGGCAACAGAACAAACCTAAGCAAAAGCAGAAATAAGCTGTGTCCTCATGCTGTGCTTTGCATCTGTTTAGTTCAACCAGTTTAGGCACAGATCTAATTAAACTGTGAGACCAGCCCCAGCCAGGCCTGGAGGCTCCATCTCCTCCAGAGATGGTTTGTACATCACGACAAGGACAGTTTCAGGCAGAAGAAAAGAATGACTGTGCTGAACTGGTAAATGCCAAACCCAGCATTGCCCAGCTCTTTCCCACCATAAACCTCTGATTCTTGGCCTGAAAAGTAAAATTAAGTGAAATGACACAACTTGGATCTCTGCTTCCCGTATTTTAGCCAGCAAAATGATGCTAATAGTTCTTGTTTCTAGAAGACTTTCAGGTCCTTACACATTTGTGCAATGCGATAAGCAGATTTCTTGGCATGCAAGTCAAAGTATAATATTTTCTTTAAAAAGTGAAGGCCCTCTTAAATATAGAGATGAAAGAAAAATCAACTGCTTGCCTGGTTAGAACGCTTGGTGTTCAATATCTCTTTTAAAATGGCACAGGTGCAGAGCAGACTGTCACACCTGCAGCCCTGCTCTGGGTGTTGTTCACTTTGCACCTGTCATTTCCCTGCTCCAAATAACGAGGAGGGAAACCTCCCGGGTCCAGGTCAGGCTCAGACATACCCTAACACACCCAGTCTCCTTCACCAGGCAGTTCAGCCAGCCTGCACTTCCCCATTTGCAGGGAGATAATCTCCACCATCCATCACTCTATTTCTAAAAATATTTCTGCAATAAACACAGTAAAAAATGCCAGGACCATATTACCCCTGTGTAGCAAACTCCTTTGCTTTTGTCCCATGCCTTGTGATGAAGGACACGCTGTTTCAAATTCCCCAGTCCTATAGAGGGATCAGTCTCAGCTTCATTTAAAAGTTCCCCATCCCAACCCCAACCCTCATTTCTAAGTGCCCTTTGTGGAGAGAGGCAGGAGCCAAAAGCCTAAGCACTCAGCAACTGAAAAGCAGCATGACAAGACCACAGTGCTTACTATTTTCACATAATCTTATTATTTTTAAGCCAGTCAGGGGATTTTGGAGACTTAACCCATTATTTAAACACCTGGATTTGGCAGTGTTGTGGTTATTACTGTTATCGTATCTGTCCGTAGGGCACACGATGCTGAGGAATAACACAAAGCAATAAAAGCCAAGTTATAGTTACAAGGGGAACATATGTTTATAGAAGCAGCCGACTGAAGTTTCAGTTTTTACAGACTAAGATGTGACTAATGCACTAAATATACACAGACACACACACACATATATACACACACACATATCTGAGAGCCTGGGATTTTCAGCGTGCTCTGGATGAGCTGGGTATGCACTGCTCATGACAGAGCAGCAGGACTTGGGCATGTAATTCCTCCTTTGGAAAAGCCCACACTTATTCTCCCTTAGAAATGAGGCTGATTGAAACCTAAGGATCTGCTTGTAAACCACCTAACCTGGCATCTGTCTGCAACTGGCTGCAGGGGAGAGCTTGGGGAGGCAGGAGAGGGGCACAGTCCCTTCCCCTGCATTGTCCAGCAGGCCACGAGGATGCTCATGTTCTTGGTCAGACCCCCAAAGCAGCTGCTGCATGAGATGGCAAGGGGGCTCTTGCAAAGCTGTGGAGCATTGAAGCACTTGCAGGAAAAGCTGTTGGGGATGGGAGGGAGCAGGGGATAGAGTGGGCATGACTGCTGCCTTGTCCCACCAAGCCCCATGGTACTGCCACTGCACCTGTATGTCCATGTCAGAAGATAGGCTGAAAGGTTTGGGTGTGGCTGGGAAGCTTCTCCAGTGTAGCAATATTGAATTAAAAGTACTTAGTGCCTGTTTCACCAGTGTTTAGGGGTGCTGCCCAAATACCTGCAAATTACAGTAAGAACACTTCCCATCCCTTCATGCCACCAGTGACAAAACTAACCTTAAAAGTCTGCAAGATCCACCTCATCCTGTAGGATAAGTAACAGAAAACAGTTCAAACTCAATGATATTTGGTAAATATGAGCAGGAAAAAATAAAAAGAAAGAAAAAGAGAACAGAACTGGAAGAAAAATTAGTCAGAATAAAATTCCCAAGAGGCAGTGCTGGCTGGTGCTGGCATAATTTTAAGGAACATTTTTATTTTTAAAGTTGATTGATTAAAGCTATTTTTAGTGCTCATACTGCACTGGATCATTCGGGTTCGTTTGCTTATGAATTGTAAAACAAAATGAGGCAGCTGCTATTCAGAAATATACACCTCCCCAGCAGCACTACAAACACGCAGACCAGAAGCAATATTTCAGCCTGAAAAACACCAAGTTGGCACATGCCTTTGGAGACGGGGCTGACTGCAGAGAATTCTTGTTTAAGGAAGGATTAGCCTGAGTTACTGGAATAATTGTATCCCACGAGTTTGCTATAAAATAACCATGAGAGGACCCCAACTCGGTACAAGTCCCAAAGGGACCTTGGGCAACAGGCTGCTCTGCTGGGCTGCTGCACCTTTTTCACCCCAAAATGTGAATAATTCCCTTTGCCCTGCACAGCCAGAGCTCAGGAAGCTGATTTTGGGGTAGAGCTCCTGGATCTGGCCTCATGAGACAGTATCTGGCTGAAGCACAGCACGTGGCAGGGAAGAGCAACAGCAGTGACTGGATTTTACAGATCCCTGTTCTACACTGGGAAAACCCCCAGAACAGGAGGGATTAGTGTTGCACGGGGAAGTAGCATGAGCACGTGCACCCCTCAAGTTGCTTTTATGCCTGTATCATCCTTTTAGTTTGAAGTTGAATCCCCAATTGCTGAGACTTGCTGCTGTCTCCTAAAAGCCTTACAAAGCAGTGACAACAGGCTGGGAAAATGAAGCTGACAAATGACACCTGACAAGGACTTGGAGTTAACTGCTTTTAAAATAATTATGGCTCCAAAAGATTGGTTTGAGCAAGGTGAATTATTTAAGGTGCATAATGAGATGGATTTATCCTCCTTTTATTGCCATTGAATGATCTGTGAACAAGCTTTGATCTCTGCATTACAGCTGTTACCAAGATTTGGCAGGAAGGGGGGTTAACTGAGGACCACCAGCCTTTTGCAGCAGTGGCTCAGTTGCACAATAGTGACTTTTCCCTGGCAGGAAAAGTGCCAGCGTCCTGGTGCTTTCAGAGCATGTCCCTTCAGTGCTGCCCTGAATGCCAAAAAACAAAGAGGAAGTGTCTAAAAGGCACGTGGGCAACCTGGGCACTGAATATGGCCACTGTGCAGCAAGTCTCGGGCTTGCAGAAAGCTGTAATCATCACACAAACCTGTCCTGGTGGATCTCATACCTCCCAAATAAGCTCAGCAGTGAAATAAAGGAGGCACAAACCATCACTACATCCGAAGCCAATGGAAAACCTCCCCAGGCCAGCCCACCGGTGTGCATCACCCTGGAAACATCACCTCCTGCCTGGGTTAAATTACTGCCTGTTAGTGCCCAGAGTGATGATGGCAAATGGAGTTGAGGCAGCCTTAACTGCTCTAAGATGCCCAGAGAGGAAACAAGGTTGTATTGGTTAAAGTGACATACATGGACTTTGGCACAGCTCGGGAGCTGCCCTCTGAATTTTCATTTCTGTTATACGATGGAAAACACCATCTTACACACCTGAAGTTCTGCAGCTAGAGCCCCACAGCCAGACCCTGCCAGGGGAGTTGGGGTTCACATGGTTTTCCTGCCTATAAGGACTCCTCTGAAGCCCTGGAGTGGTGGTTTCAGACCATCCAAGAAAGCTTCTGTTCCTGCCATTTCCACGCATCATGATAAAAACCCTCAGTAATTCAAAGCCTCAGTAATTCCAAGGTGCTATTCCTGACTGATGGTGCGTGGAGATCCCAGCACCAGAGACTGAGACCCCACCTCTTCACCCACAATAAACCCCCAAACCCCACCACAACCCGCTCAGCCACCGAATCCACTAGATCCACCAAAACGAGGGGCTTTCATGCTCACTAAATTCCCAGCCATTATTTACCCAGCAAGAAGACAAGGCCAGGAGCAGTGTTGTGCCTGGTCCCCTCTGCCTGTGTGACTCACTGACTAAAATACATATAAGCACCTACCCAAGCAGTGACATGCGAGGGTGGGTGAACAGAGCAGGTAATTGCTTGAGGGAGATGGGTGTGTGGGTGAGACACCAAATACGGGGGAAAAGGGGTCAGGGAGGGCAGAGAGCTGCAGCCTCAGGGGTGGCTCAGTGCCATGGCAACTCGGGGCTGGCAGCTCAGCTTCCCAAAAAGATGCTGCTGGGAGTGAACCAGTTTACACCAGTATCCCAATTAATTAGATAGGCTGGGGAGGAGAAGCAGCCTTTCCCCGTGCCCTTGGTGCTGAGGAGCCAGAGCTGTCCCCTGCAGGGGACCACACAGGAGACAAACACTGTAGCATCCCCTTCTGAGGAAGGTCAGTGCAAAGATGAACTGTTCCAGGGCTGCAATTCCCCTGCAGACACATCACCTTTGCATCCCATTTGCCTTTTCCCTACATGTGTCCCCAGCAAAGTCCACGTGGTTCCCAGCCTGCGCTCAGCTAAATTGCTCCACCAGCTCCCTGCCTCAAGAGCACAACCCTTAGGAAGCCAAACTCAGCTGGAATCCTGAAAATAAAGAGAAGAGGATGACTTTGTCTTCTCTGCCTCATCTACCCATCCAGGGAAAAAAGTGCTTTACAAGAAAAAGCAAGCAAATAAATTAAACTTTGCAGAAGACTCGTGTGGTGGCTAAGAAAAATCCTCTTTTACAGATGGGAAATATCAGCAGGGAAAGAGGTTGGAGGGATGGCTTGTGAGGGCCAGTGCTCCTGCTTGCACACCCAATTTACACCCACACAGTGTGGTACAAGCTGAAGGAGACAAAATCCAGCCCCAAGTGAGTCGCTCAAATTAGGGTGGGTGCCAGGCAGAAATTGCACCCCATCCTGAGTCCCCCAGGCCAGAATAACTGGCATAATCCAAGCAGGGACAGCTGGACCTCAGGCTGTGTTTGCATTAGCAGGATGATAGTTAGTTATTTCCCATGAAATTATCACTTTTGTGGATGTGGATCTCACTCGAGGGATTATTGGATCAACAGCCTTGCTCTGACCATATCCAAAGAGTCCCCCAGGCTCCCAAGGGCAAAAGAAAGGCCAAAAGAGAAAAGATACTGGAAGAAAAATGGCTGTACTTCTTTTTCTTTTATTCCTCTGACAGCATCAGAGTAGCCTGGGGTATTTTCAAAAGTCTTTAATATTTCATTTATCATCAGCATTGGTCCCTGTTTTAATGAGTCAAACTGCACCCAGAGAGGGATGTTTCTACCAGCCTGATCTTGTCTCCCTCCACTCGAGTGTTTCATGTTAAAATTGGGTCACTCGCATTATAATTTTGTTGCCTTTTAAAATTCAATATGCCCCACAGCCTTTATCTGGGATTTCTAAATATTTGCAGTCAAACGAGATCAGCCCTGAGGAGAAGGTAACGACGCAGCAGGGGATTTCTTGGCCCATCTCTGCCTGTTTCCAGCCACACAGCCTGTGTCTGTGCCAGGCAGCAGAACCAGCCACCATTACAATAATAATTACTACAACAGCTAACGAGGCAGAAACTCAGGGCATGAATTATAGAAGAGCTGGGGCTCTCCCCCCAGCCAGGTATAAACTATTTAACAGCTGAGAAGGGATGGTGTGCTTTAACAACATTGCTCCAACTCCCACTCCCAAAACCTGCCCTGATACCAGCTGCCCATGGACCCAGCATTCCCATGGACAGTTGCATCCTCCAATGGGATGCAGCCACCAGCTGCTGAGCTGCTTTGGGCTGAACTTCTGGGATTTTTGACAAAGCCAAAACACTCTTTGCATAGAGGGAGAAATAATAATAATAACAACAACAACCATCATCATAATAACATCATAGAATCACAGACTGGTTTGTGTTGGAAGGGACCTTAAAGATCATCTAGTTCCAATCTTCCTGTAGGTGGAGGGAGCTGGGGTTGCTTAGCCTGGAGAAGAGGAGACTCAGGGGGGACCTTCTCACTCTCTACAACTACCTGAAGGGAGGTTGTAGTCAGGTGGGGTCTGGGCTCCTTTCCCAAGCAACTAGCGACAAGACGAGAGGGCATGGCCTGAAGCTGCACCAGGGTTTAGGTTGGATATCAGGAAGCACTGAAGAGGGTGATTAGACATTGGAATGGTCTACTCAGGGAAGTGGTGGAGTCACCGTCTCTGGGTGTGTTCAAGGAAAGGCTGGATGTGGCACTTGGATCTAGCTGACATGGTGGGGTTAGGTCATAGGCTGGACTTGATGATCTTAAAGGTCTTTTCCAGCCTTGGTGATTCTGTGATTCTGTATGGGCAGAGACACCTTCCACTAGACCAGGTTGCTCAGAGCCCCATCCAACCTGCCCTTGAACACTTCCAGGGATGGGGCAGCCACAGCTTCACTGGGCAACCTGGGCTAGTGTCTCACCACCCTCACACTAAAGAATTTCTTCCTAATATCTCATCTCAATCTTCTCTCTTTCAGCTTGAAGCTGCTCTCTCTCACTGTATCATTACATGACCTGATAAAAAGTCCCCCCGCAGTATAATAATAATTATTATTATTGTAATGGCAATAATAATAGCAAAGCAAACAGGGGCAAGGTGAACCAAGGACAAGCACGGCACGGCATGATGGGGGGGACCATCCGTGAGCCAGCCCAGGATGGAGCCAAGTGCTCCCCACTGCTGCAGCGTCCTGCTGCCCCGGGCTGGGGTGGAACAGGATAAGTCATGGAGCAAACCCCACAGACCAGCAGCAGCCAGCTCCAGCACACCAGAACAAACCCAGTTCTCAGCTCTCACACAGGGATAATCAATTCTGTCAACATCGGGGCGGGAGGATCCGATAGGAACAGAGGCAGTGAGCACAGCTGGGCTGGCTCCCCTGTGTTTGCAGCCAGGATTGTCACCCTGCAGGTCCCCAGGTCCCAGCTGCTTTGCAAGACCAACTCTCATGGCCTGGCAATGGGTTTGCCAGAGATTTGGTCGATCAAAGTTAGGACTGGCTGTTTTGTTTTGGTTTTTTTAATAGTCTCAGCATCAATACCAGAAGCTGCCCTTCTTGCCTCACATAGTTAATGCTGTGCCATAAACTCTGCTGCCAGTATTGATCTCAATATGACATTGGTGTCCATGTAAATATCACTTGGTAGCAATAATGTCAACACTGTGGTCCCCAGGGTCAACAAACAGCAATACCAAATGTCATCCAGCCGGAAAGCATTGAGCAATTGGGAAATGCTAATATAAAGGTAAAAATCAGGGATGTGCACGGTGGGGCATGAAGTTTGTTTAGAGGAAGAAACTAATTTCACTGTGTTCAGAACTCTGACAGCTTCTGGAATCAGTCCTGCTGCTGCTGCAGCACTCGCTCTTCACTGCTGCTGTGGCCATGGGATCCCTGGATGTTCTCCCTGCCTTTGCACTTTACCTGCCCCTGCACTCCCCATGGCCTGTTTCCAGTGGCTCTTGGGGAGGGGAAAGGTGCAGGGAATGAGCACTGACCCTGCCAGCCCTGCTTAGGGCTTGGAGGGTGGCTTCAAAACACCAACATGTTTCTGACTTACCATCTATAACATCTTCTCCCACCATGTGCTGCATGATCTCTATGGGCAAAGTCATCCCAGCCCGACCGATCTCAGCACAGGCTCCGGACAACTGTGACTGGCCTGGGGAAGGCTTTCAGTCTCTGCCAAGCACCTTGATGCATCCACATTGAAAGACATTCAGCCCAATTTTGAGTTTTGCAGTGGTTCAGCCAACCCCATGGCACTGGGTTTGCCTGGAGTTTTCCTGTCTCTGGGATGGGAGCAGTTTTGATGCAGCAGCAGCTCTGCCAGAACCCGGTCCCTGTCCCGGAGAGATTCCACAGCTGAGCCCTTGGGGCTTGTTCAGCTCCCAGTGGATCCTGAGCTGGGCTGTCCATGGGCCTGGGCATGGATGAAGCTGACTGAGGCAACAACTGGCAAAAATAAAGGACAATAATAATCACAACAATTACAAGCAGATGGGATTTTGGTATCTCCCATCACTGCCTGCTCACCCTCAGTAACCTAAGAGCTGTATCTGCTACAACACTGAGCGTTGGGAATGATGGTGCCGGAGCTGGAAGCCCCCAGGCTAACCTCCAAGCTTCCTTCTCTCCATCAGGGCACCTGCATATTTTACTTCAGCTGCAGGAAACTGAAGTCCTAATCCCAAAGAGCTGAGTGCTACTGCAGCCAGGGCCTCGTGATAGATTTGCATAAGCAGCAACATCCATCACGGACAGATAAAACTTACGTGTTTCAGCACCACAGTTTGATGGATTGACTTGCTCTGTTAAAAGACAATATTACTGGCAGAGCAAAGAGGGTTTGTTGTTTTGTTGTGGGTTGGTTGGGTTTTTTTTCCTAACTGCCTTATTGAAAAAAAAAAGAGGGGGGAAGAAAATAAAATCCCCAATCAAACACTTCATGTTATACTTGGATCCATGGCACATTCTTCTGATGAATAGAGGCAATTATTTTTCAGAATAATTTAAGTAGCTTTGATTCAAGGGGCAGTTTAGACTGACATTTAAATGAGCTCAAATTTAAACCTAGCTGTTACTATCAGCTAGTGATTTTCTACTTACAGCTTTAAATAACTCTGAGTCCCATGTTTGCAATGTAATAACTCCCCAAATTACAATAATCTTGGGAGGCAAAGGACCTTAATGACTGAATGTCATGGGAGGTGCTCTGGGCTGAGGGAGGTGAAGGGCTCCCTGTGCACACAGGTACATTACAGTGCCAGAGCAGACACATCCCAGCATCCCAGCAGGATGCTGCTGGTCAGGGAAGTGTCACAGTGTGGTATGAGGGACTTTGGAGTTAACTCTCCTCTCTGAACCCTCTTGTCCTCCCCAAAACCTTTGTATTGCTGTAGGAGCATTTAGGCTGTATGGTTAAAGTTTCCTCTGACAAACTCAGGCTTGGCTGCATGCTTCAGTGCTTTCTCTCTGCTTTGCTGTCCTGAATGGTGAATGGTGAGGTCTGGAGACATCCCACTAACCAAGCTTGATTGAACCCTGAGGAAATACCAGAGCAGCTGAAACCTGACCCTTTGCCCCAGGTGGGAGCTGAACCTGAACTCTGGCTTCCTAGGGATTTCCCCGAGTCCAGTTAGTGAAAAGACTTTGCTAGGGAGCTGCTGGCCTGGAGCAAAGCCAGCTGGTAATCCATCCTGAGGGCTTGTTCCTGGTAAACAAGCCATGTTTGTCCCTGATGCAGCTTTGGATGCCTGGTGACTCCCAGGGTTGCATCAGTCCTTACCCCTTCCCTTGGGCTGACACAGGGGGACACACATTTCTGGATGCCTGAATTCATCTGAGAGCTGTGACACCCCATCTGCTCTCCCTGCAGTTTAACAGTTATAATGCAAATATAAATACATCCCTCCCCCTTTCCCAAAGATGTTCTTTGTGGCTTTTCTATCCAGGGACTTACCAGCCTCACTGTTGTGGCATCCCAAAGCCTCATGATCTTTTATGGCCACTTTGCAAGAGTAATGCATTTACATGCATCTGACCCAAAATAATCTTTCATCCTCTCCATGTGCTTTTCCTCCTTGGCACAACTCTCCAGTTTTATTCCCTTTTATCTGAGCCAGAGCCTGTGTTGGGATGACAAATGCAGCCCCTACTGCCAAAGGAAATGAGGCACATTTCGGATGCAGCACTTTGGAGATAACAACCCATCCCAGATGCATCTAACCCAAAAAACAGGGAAATGGCCCAAATTCTCCTCCCAGGAGCCTGTGGGCTGCCCCACAGGGACTGGCTACAGAAACTGGGGGGACAAAGCCACGCGTTGCAGGCAGAAGTGGGATGGTCCTGGCTGCATCAGCCGTTGCAAGTCCCTGTATTTCAGCACAGTTTGTTGGAGCTGAACCCAGAGCCTGGGTAGGATCTGAATGGCACATTAATATAGTAAAACTGAGGAGTGTGATCATTTTATAACAAAGTTCTTGAGGTTATGGGATATAGGGCATCCACCTCCAGAGAGGGGAGGGTCCAGATACCGGTACCTCCAGCTATGCAGCGCTCATTGATCACAAGTGTATTTAGGAACTACATCACCATGAAAAGTTGATTGAGTCCCCCATTTCTCTGCTCCACAGTCTGCTCTGCCAGAAAAGTTTCTCTGCTAGCATTTTGGCAAGGCTCACTGGTCATCTCCAAGCTCAACAGGAAATTCCCTCTTCAGTGCCTCTGAGGGGGGTAGGGAGAAATCTAGTTATTTTGGTCCACAGTGATGTACACATTGCATCATCTGTAACAAAACCAACATACAAACACTTGGTTATTATCCTCACAGTGGTGTCCAGGTCCCTGGATGTGTGGGACCTGTTGCCAGGCCTCATGGCTGGCTCTAGCTGGGCTCAGACCTATTTGATGCTCGCAAGAGGGGTGCCCGAAAACACCAGATGATGCAGAAACAAGTGGCTGCCTTTCACTGGGTTGTGTTGACTCTGGCTTGGATCACACTATTGCTCTGAGTGACAGAAAAAAAGGGAAGCCAGAAAACAAGTTTTACCCAGCTGCAGTAGCTGGGTTGGAAATGTCAACTCCTTTTTTCCTTGCAGAAAGAGTCTGGCCATGTGAGCGAATCGCTAAGTTAGAAGCTGATTTCCAGTCACTTCTGCAAAAAACCTGTTCTGAAGACAAGCCAGTCTCTAGCAGAATAAAAGCAACACACCTGAATCCCACCTTTGCTAGGGATCAAGGCTGGGTGCTGGGCCAGCATCCTGGTGAGAGCAGAAGCTCTTGTTTGGCCAACAAGCCAAATCCTGGGAGCCTCAACCAGTCTCCCTGTGCACTGTCCTCCAGATGCTCACTCCCATCAGCCAGGGACTGAAATCCTGCTGTGGGGACCACGGGGCCAGGGCAAGGGGATGCCCAGTGGCTCTGGGATGAGAATGCTGCAATGGGAAGGAACAAACGTCCCTACAAGTGACTTTTGCAGCCATCTGCAGCCAGCTGCGACCTGAACAGCTGTCCTAGCCAGCCACGCCAGCACAGCCAGGCTCCTTCAAACCAGGAAAAGCCCCTCACAGCCTTAATTTTTCTCTCTGCTATCTCTTGCTTCTACCTCCAGCTGCAACAGTACCAAAGTAAATAAACAGTGGATCTCAAGATGCAGCTGACAGAAGAAAAGAAGGCATGCTGGCCACCCCTTTGGAACTGAGGGAGCACGAGCCAATTCTCAGCAGACTTTCAGGCCACACAAGGTTCAGACACACAGTCTCTAACCCAGACCTCCACTGCCTGTCTGCCCAGCCCAGCTCTGATGGAGAGCTAGATTGTTCTATAGCCTCAAATATTTTTTTTTTAATTTTTTTTTTTTTTTAATTTTGGTGCAAAGTAGTCTTGCAAATTTGTTTTTTCAGGGCTTTTTTCTTTTTTTCCCCTTTCCAATCCCCTCCCCTTTTTTTTTTTAACCCCCTGCATGGATGAGCAGAGCCTGGTATTGCATTTGCTGATGATGCTCCATGCTGCTCAGCATGGCAGGGAGGAGCATGGGGCTCCTGGTGTAGGGACCATGAGGCTTTTGCATCCCAAGTCTGCTGCTCCTCATTACCATAATGCTGATTAACACCTACATTGCTAATGAAGGAACAGGGTCAGGAGGGACAGAGGCAAAGGGAAGGACAAGCAAACCCTAAGGGAATGGTACAGGATGGGGTAAGGAGAAAAAACAAAAATACTATCCCAGCCAGATCCACTAAGCAGCATCTAGAGCTGAGAGGAGGGGAGTGAAGCCGTGCACAGCACAGCCTCTGCTCCACTCCCCCTGCCTGGACTGTGATCCATTGGGAATGGCCCCATCCATCTCCTGCTCACAGCTGACAAGTGAAATTGCTTCATATCCTCCCCAAAATGCATGGAATGAAGCTGAGATCTATTTTAACACATATTCAAAGGGACACTGTCAAGTAGTTTAGATCCAAAATGAGAGATCTTGTAAACAAACCAACCAAACAAAAGACTTACAAAGATTGATATTAATAGAAAAGTTATTGGTCTGCTGCTTTTTTTTTTTTTTTTTCACACAGCAATAAAAGAAAAACTTTTAAAAAATTCCCCCTTCAGTTTCTGCAGCCCAAACAAACCAGCATTATTGTGACACATGAGAAACCAGCCCAAGGAGAAGCACAGAAGATGCTTGGAAGGCAGCTCCAGAAGACGTGATGGAAAGCTCTAATCCCCTTGTCCCCTCCTTTTCACCTTTGTCCCCAAGGTCTACTACCTCAGCTCAGCAGACCCAAGTGGTCTCTCAGCCTGGAGACCCCCTGGCATCAGCAGGGCTCCCTGGGGGGATACTCCCACGTGCAGATGGGTGCAGAGAACCGCTGTTCCTTCCAGACTCCTGGAGCTACCTGAGGTAGGAATGAACAAAGAAACTTGGGCTTGCAAGCATGAGAAAGATAGGTGTAGTGTACAACCTGAGTTGCCCTTGTAGGAGCTAATGCAATGTCTGTTCTCCAGCCCCAGCTGGTGAAAGGTACAAGCACTGGAGAAGCCACAAAAAAACTTTGCCTAGCTGGGTCCCACGTTAGGAAATGAAAAGGAGTTGTAATCTACACTTGAAATGAGTTAATGTTCATGAAGTGCTCTCCTATCAGCCAGGCAGTTGTCAGAGCCAATGCAACAACATGCTAATTCACCTCTGCAATCAATGGTGCCTTTCTTAGAAGTGGCTCGATAATTATGTCAAAACAGAAATGAGTTTTTTAAAGATGTAAACAGATGAAATTCATTACCTTCCTCTTTAGTTATCTGGAGTAAATTGGTGATATTGGCAAACGTGGGAGGTTTCTGAGGGCTGCTAGTAAACAAGATGCAATGGAGAAGGGCATGACCATAAAATCATTAAGGTTGGAAAAGACCTCTAAGATCGTCAAGTGCAACCATCAACCCAACACCACCATGCCAAGGAAACCATGTCCTGAAGTGCCATGTCTAAATGTTTTGTAACACCTCCAGGAATGGTGACTCCACCATTGTCTGGGCACCCTGTTCCAATCTTTGAACACTCTTTCAGTAAATACATTTTTCCTAATATCCAGTCTAAATCTCCCCTGGCACAACTTGAGGTAATTTCCTCTCCAAGCTGGATTTCACTGGCATGAAGATGACTTTCAGGACCATAGGATGCAATTATAACCAACGACTCATCAGATGTAGGTCTGACCTGAGGCCAACAGTGGTCATGTTCCCAGCACTGACCCACAGAAGATCCAAAAGAGAGATGTGCTTGCAGGGAACAGCAAAGTTTGGGCCAAGGGACACAGAGCTGCAGCCCACCAACTTCTCTCCTGATCCATCTCCACAAGGACGTTCATTTAGCAGTATCTTGTTAACAGAAGAAAAAGGATCAATTAAAGCCATTTGGAAAGATTGCAGCAAACTACGGTCTCTCCTTGAGAGATAATTACTCACCTGGTTTCCCTGTCTAATAAACACACTTTGGTATTAACAAGGTTCCTCCTCAGCACCACTTACAGCTTTCAAAAGAGCATGTCTACAAATCACCGGGAAAAAAGATCACAGCCCTGGGATGCACAAAACTTCAGGGAAAAAACCAACAAACTCAACCTCTCAGATTTTTTTCAGCTCACAGACACCAACAGGGTAGATGGGCACCCAGCTGGGCTGAGCATCAGGGATGCTCCAATTTACTGCATCCACCCTCACTGTGTAGGACATCCCAAGAGTGTTTTGCTGGGAGCTCACAAGCCTGAGCCAGGCTCTCAGCAAGTGTTATTGCTAGTGAAGCAGAACCACCAGTTGGAAAAGCAGGGCTGGGAGAGGCTCTTGAAACCCCACTCAAAGCAGAGGGAGTCTGGGTTCCCTGGGAGACAGTGGCTCAGGGGGACACTGGGGTCTGACCCCCCCACTGCTGCCTGTGCTGAGGCTCCTCCTGTCCCAAGCAGGACTGCAGTGAGCCAAAGGAGAACAAATATTGCCCTGGATGCTGAAATCACCTTGTGGGGAGTTTTTTGGCTACTTGCTGCTTTTTGCTCAGGCTAAATGGTTATAAAATTCAGTGGATGTTTGCATTGGAGAGTGAGAGTGCCCAGCCAGAGTGAGGTGAAGGCTGCTGAGAGCCTCTGCTAACTGGTCTTTAGATTTTGATAGAAATCATCTGGATTTGAACTGGCTCCTTTTGTGTTTGCCTCCTGAGAGTGCTGCAGGGAAGACGCTTTTTGCTCAGAGCACTGATGGACACTTTAAAGTTAAGCTGCAACAATGATTGACAGCATTTAGGGTTAATACTTGGTCAAGCACATCTGTAAACTTGACCAGCTCTGGCCCCAGTCCAGCAAAACACTTTAATGTGCCTTTTCCTGCAGATTTCACCCACGATTTTGCTTAAGGAGCAGGCAGGACAATCCATGGAGTGCGAGCCTGGTGCATCAGGAGGGGGGGATGCAGTGCTGCCTGCTGGCAGGGAGGGGATGGGGACAGCAGCGTGTGATGGGGCAGGAGGGTCATTCCCAGGACATCCCCCATGGTATTATTCACATGGATTTCAGAGGCAAGTCAGAACCAAGGAAGCATATTATGACAGTAATTGGTGGCAGATTATTAACCTGCATTTCTCAAGTTCTGCTAGTGCAGTTTTCTTCATCTCAATTTTCTTCTCCTAAAAATGCTACCTTGGGTTTATTGTCCAACAGAGAATGACCTCAGGGCTTTCAGCTCTAATTGGGCAATTCTGCAGCAATTAGAAGTTGGCATCTTATGCAGGCAGGACAGCAGGGCTGAGTGAACAACCACTCACATTTGGTGTTTCTCCCATTCAATAAAGAACAAAGATAAAAACATAGTGTTCAAATGAAAACTAAAGGCATCAGAGGAAGCACTCAACTGCAGAAACATTTCCAGGCTTAGTACATAAATTGGGAAGCAATAAATACAAGCCTGATGCAGTGATTCCTGCTTGGGGCTGAAGTCTTCAGGAGGTGTTCTGGGCTGTATATGCTCAACCTCAATTTCTTGCATGAGAGAATTGTCTGTCATGATGTGGCTATAAAAGCAGATGTGAGACAGGCAGCAATTCATCTGCAAGCACAGACAGGCTGGGAAAAATGAGAAAAGAAACTCACATGACACAGCATGGGCAACCTCTTTGGAAAGACTTGGAGCTGCTCCTCTGGGAGAACTTGTCTCATGGATTTAGTATCAACGTACTTAATGTTCAAGTGATTTAAAGTGCACACTATATGCAGGGAAATACCTAAACCCTTTTTTTCTAGGTTAATTCTGGGCCTTTTTAACATCTGCTGACCGAAGGAGTCAAAGGTTTAGAGAGTGAGGTGCCTGAGTTGTCCTTGTAGGAGCTAATGGAATATCTCTCCTCCAGTTCCAAGTTGGCTGTGCTGCTTCCTGAGCTGCACAAGGAGCTCCCACTGGCCTCACTTCTCCCAAAAAGGAAGACATTTGAAGATGCAGATACCAGAACTTCAGGCTCTTCTTAACTTGTGTGTCTTCTTCTCTGGTGATTTTCTGAAAGCTCTAACCATCAGCAGACATCCAACCTGGCTATGCTGGTTATGTTCAGTTCTCCTACAGCTTCCTACCACACACAGGACATCCTTGCTGATCAGCTGATGCTCTTGCTAAACCCATTTTTTGCCCTGAAGGCATTGGAAAGTTCCCAGTCTGTTTGCAAACAAAACCCAAACCATACAGTAGCAGCACCATCCTCAACACTAGAATCAGAATACTTTAAAAAAATCACTTGGATCTGGCTACAAGCAGCAGAAACTTTTCAGCCTCATGAGTGAACTTGCCACCACTGCTTCTATCCGTGGCTTAGATCCCATAATCCACTTTTCTCCACCCAAAATGTTGCACTGTCTTTAGCACCAGGCTCAGCATGACAGACTCGCTGCAGCCCTCGGTCCCCGCTGGGATATTGCCCAGCTGATGGAAATGATCCCTTTCCCTGGGGTAGGATGACATGGTTTGGAGCTGAGAGCTGTAATTTTTAGTATTGTTCCTCTCCTGCCTGTGTTGGGTACCCGGAGCTTTGCTGTGGCTGTTGCAGGGTCTGTGGCGACAGGGAGATTCACTCGGCCGTGCTGAGCAGCCACACAACTTCTCCAGAAAGAAAAATATTTTCCCGTCTCCAGATTCTGCGTTGAGTAAAAATAACTCTCCAATTCCCCTCTCAATTAGTTGAGTGTGATGAAGGGCTGAAATGTGCATCTAATTGCCTTTCTTGCCTCAAATTATCTCTGAGGAAGCAGCTCAGTCCCTGCCAGTCTCCTGGTAACACAGGGGGACCGTGGGGTCTGCAGGGGGAAGGGAAAAAGGATTTAGGGGAAAAAAAGGCAGAGAAAGAGCTTGCAAAGGCAGAGGAAGGGAAAGCTCAGGGCCATGGTGAGGGTAGCAGGGCCAGAGCAGAACTGGGGTGCAGAGCTGTACAACCCACTTCAGAAGGGGCAAGGCTGAAAATTCAGAATATGCTCTAGCTCTAAGGCATATGGAGAAGTGTATTTAACTTTAAAACAAAAACTCAAAGAAACAAAAAAACCCCAACATTTGCTCGTGGACTAGAATTCATTAATTGCAGCAGACTTAAATTTGGGAATTGTATCCCGTAGGCCAACAAACTGCTGGAAAATATTTAACCAGAGAATCCCAGAATCCCAGACTGGTTTGGGCTGGAAGGGACCTTGAAGATAATCTGGTTTCTAATTCCCCTGTATAGACAGGGACACCTCTCACTAGACCAGGTTGCCCCAAACCCCAGCCAACTTGGCCTTCAAGACTTCCAGGGATGAGGCAGCCACAGCTCCTCTGGGCAAGTTGTGCCAGTGTCTCACCACCCTCACAGGAAATAATTTCTTCCTAATATCTGATCTAAATCTTCCCTCTTTCAGCTTGAAACTATTCCCCCTTGTCCTATCACCCTTGTAAAAAGGTGGTTGACAGGCAAAGTCTCCAAGGCGCATCTGGAAGAGGGTCACCAACACGGTACCACTCTGCCAACATGTGGCTCCCCAGCTCTGCTTGCCCCTTGGTGTCCCCGAGCCACTCAGAGGAGGTGACACCCACACTGGCTCCCAGGCAGTCCTACAGCAGCTCTTGCTCTTACGCTCTCTGGCTGCTGTCTCTCTTTTTTTTTTTTTTTTTTTTTTTTTTTTTTTCCTGTCTGAGTGATGAATAATGAGACTAAAAATGCAAAAGAAAGCAGAATGACAGTCAATTACTGCCTTTGTGATTAACCACCCGAGAGCTCAAAACAGCACTTGCTGCCCCTTTTAAGGAAAACCATTCTGCCAGATCCCACGATGGACATTTAAACTATAAGACAAAGTATCTGCTGATTTATTTTCTTATTTCCCTATATAATTGCAGCTTCCTAAATGTCAATGACTCCACACCACACCTGCTGGTGGTACAAGCCTTGCTCCCATATGTGTGAACACACATTGTTCTTGCTAGTGGAGGTGTTTGCTGGGGGAAGAAGCCCCCAGCTCTTTTCAGATCAAGTGAAGAAGCTCAGCTGCTCAGCCCTTGAGGGCTTCAGTGTGGGGTGACAAAGCTGGGACAAAATGCAGCCTTCCAGGAGCCAGGTCTGAGCTGGTGGCAGGACCTGGGGGTCTGCAGGGGGAAGGTGAGTCCAATGGCAAGTTCCTTCCAGTCTGGACCAAGGGTAACCCACCCTTTCCCTCCAAATGAACACCAGCAAAAAGGAGGAAACCCTCTCTAAAGAGAGAGGGAAGAGCTCCCAGGACAAATCTTTTCCCAGCATCCAATTAAAGGTTTCATTATTAGCACATCAGGAAGCACAGGATACCTGAAGCCAAGGAGGTCTCTCTCCTACATCCAGAGCCTGCCAATGGCTCCACACCTTCAGATCAGACACTGAACTGACACAAACCTCATGAAACTTCCAGCCCAGCACCTGCTAATCAAACACCCCAAGCCAGCACCATGCCCAAGTTCCAAGAAGAAAAAGCAGGATCTCCATTCAAGGTGAGCAAAGCATTGAAACCCCATTATTTCACTGCCAACTTCTCTTTTCATTCATTTAATAAAGAAACCTGATTTTGACAAAATTAGTTTTTTACCAGCCCAAGCACCCACACATGGCACTCTTTCCAGAGTGCATTTCCCTCCCTCCCAGTGCTGCTTTTTCCCTGTAAAAGTTTTTCTTGTAAAATATTATTTCTGTTTATCAGACCTTGGGTTGGTGTAGTACAGCTCAGAAGGCTCCAACCCCTGTGCCACTTCCAATAAAATATTCTGAAGAAAGGCACCATTTAGAGATGCTTTATGAATATGTATTAAATGATTATTAGAAGCAATGACTGTGCATTCTTTGAGAGCTTATTGTAAATCGTCCTGCAATAAAATACATCAAAAATAAACTCTCAACCACTGATGCTTTAATAAGCTGCAATAAAAACACATATCAGGGCTTGTAATGCTGCTGAGCAGAACTACGTGCAGCTCTAAGGAACTAATTTAAATCTGCTTGACACCTTCAGCCTGCAAACACTTTGGCAAGAGAGCTGGGGGAGCTGCTTTTGCTTTTGGGTGCTCAACCCCAGGGGTTGCAGGAGCAGGGAAACCCCCCAGACATTCAAATGGTGGCAGGAAGGGAAACCTGTGGCATCCCAAGAGCTGAGAAAGGAGAGGTTGTGCAGGGAAGGCAAAGGACCAGGCTGAGCCACTGGCTGCACAAGAACCTTCCTGCCCATGCCACCAAGTGTGCATGCATGGTCAAGCTGGTCCTACCTGCAGATTTTTATCCCCTTCTGGGAAATCACAACTGGGTTTGAATTCTCTGAAATTAATGGCCATGTGTTCCTTGGTCCCCGTTTGCTGAGAGCAGTCTCCAAATGTGGCCAGAATGAGCAGCCGAGTCCACTGACATTTCTCTGCTTCCACTTTTCTCTTTTTCCTGGTTTCTTATGTGGTAAAATAAGTTCCTGCAGAAGACAGGTGTTTTGGTGACAATAACAAAATGTGGGTGGAAAAAAAAGGAAGATGAAATTGAAAAGATTTTAATCAGTCAATGACTGGGAATTGTGAGATGCTTCAGAGGGAATTTTCCTTCAAATCCAAACCATTCCATCCTGGGTTTCACTGTTGATTTGTAGCTCTTTTTTCCTCTCTGCAAAATTTGTCTACAAAGTCCATTTGTACAGAAGGGACAAGCCCTGTGGCTACCAACATCCTGTGCTGGGCTGGGTTCTGTTTATCCCAACCACTGCTCAGGAGCAAGCTTCCAACCTTTTAAATCACAGAGAACTGTAAGAGTACACCACAACAGTTAAGAGCTCTTTAAAAAAAAAGCTCCTGTCAGTTGTCTCCAAGATCCCTCTGATCTCCAGGTCACTTCTGTAACAGTTCATTGGGTGTTTCAAGAGGACAACATCGATTTTTTTTCAGCTCCTTCAAGGACACAACGCCAGAAAGGAGGGTGAGGCATCACCTCCATGCCAGGGTCACCCAGGAAAGCCCCAGCTGTTGGGTCATGTGTAATTAAATTAGCTGGAGCATTGCAGCATCTTCCTTTGGCCTAGGTGAGAGAGGAGCAAGCCAAATTTCTAGTTATTTTGTAACCCTAGTTTTTCTGAGTTGATTGCAAGCTCCTCTGAAAACAAACAAACAACTTGTAGGAGCAGAGGAGCTGGCTGAAATGCTGAGGCCTGCCTTTGATGTGAAATAGCCACCAGAAATACCTGCAGACTGTAGGAACTGGCTCCAAGCAATTTTTGCTGAGAGACAGCAAGGAAGTTCTTCAAAGCACAGGGAAAGGCAGGGCAGGTGGTTCATCAGAGCTGCTTTCATGGTGCAAATCTCCCTTCCCTCCATCATTTCTCTGAAGAAGGAATTTTGCCTGGCAGGGAGGAGTGGGCTGTGCCTGAGCCCAGATGCCAGGTTGCATTTTGATGATACCTTTTGTATCAGCACCTGTAATTTGGCCCTGATGGCTGAGCCCACCTGATGGAGAACCCAGTCCCACCACTTCTGGAGAGCCCCAACCATTGCTGCTGTGCTGTTGGCTTTTCTTTGCAGGATGGGTTTCTACATGGGGAAAACAATCCAAGGAAGGAAAAAGCATGAAAACTATGCAAAAGCTTTCACAACTGAGAAGAGTAGCTCTTGATCCAAGCTGTCATTTGCTGGTTAGAAATAAGTAAGCCAGTTCTCCATCTGCATGGAGACATCAGCATTGGAGAGAGGCTTCCTGGCATGGCTGACTGGGACTGACTGACAAGGCAGGGCCATAAAAAAGCCAGATGTTAATGGTGAACTCATTAACCAGCAACTGGTAATAGTGCAGGACAAGACTTGCATAGCACTGAAGCATCACGTGATGCCTCTGGGAGTTAAAAAAATGTTCTATCAAGTATTACAGCAGCAAACCTACCCTGCTTCACCTGGGAACTAAAAGCCAAGTGCTATTCCATCAGAAATAGATCTCCCTGAGATCATTGTTCCAGCAAACAAGGAGCATGTTTGAGACAGGGTTTTAACAGCATCCTGGGGTGGCCCAGATCTGCGTGGGAGGCACAGCTGGAAATGCCCAGCAGCAGAGAGCTCCGAGTGTCAGCAGCAGTGCTGCCTTCCCCAATTAGCACTCTGGTAATTGGCTAGGAAATTATTGAGCAGCAGCAGGCTGATCAGATGTTTGCATGGCTCGAAATGGGAGGATGCAGTCAAAGAAACTTCCTGCCAGAGCTTTACAACAGGCAGGAATTGTGCTAGGGCTCCTGGGAGGGGAGTGTCCTGACCTTCAACATATGCTGGAAATGTCCCCACAGTTCTTGCCTGGGTGACCAGGCAGGCTGAGAGGGGCTGGGCTGGATGGTCCCTATTTTCCCAGACAACAGGAGCTGCTTTTGCACATGATGTCCAACTTGCCCTGCTGGCACTTTGCTAAAAGGTGGTGTCAGGTCTGAGGAATGGGGATACCTGTAGGCATGAAAAGTCCCTGACATTAAAATACAACAAAAAACTAGACCCAGAAATCCTGTGAGCACTTATCTTCCATATTTATATAATCCAATGGAAGTTAAGTCATGAATCAAGTGAAGAGCAAAGGTTTGCAGAGTGGCACCTCCTGGCCCCTGTGTTTCCAGCCTGGCTCTGTAGACTCAAGGATGGATGGCTCTGGCAAACATTCAAACTTGAGGGTTTCCACCCAAGCACAAGACCTGACCCTGCTGACTGACAGCCAGGTGTTGGCCCATGCAACAGGTCTTGCAGCTTTCCAAAGCACAGCACAGCAGGAGGGTGGGAAGCACTACCTGGGGAAGGCTGATGGAGGAGCATCCACCTGCCCTCCACGGATGGCAGAGCCCATCCATCCCACGGGCTGGCAAAGGCAGAACTGCCTCCATGTCTGTGTTCACCCATGCTGATGGGGCAGCCCCGGACTGCACCAGCGTGCAGCTGAATCGAAGTGGCAGAATAAGAATGAAATTAGGATTTGATGAAATCACAGTGACAGAGCAGCAGTGACAGCAAGGGCATGAGCACATGGATCTGCTTCTCCTCTCCCCTGCCTCGCTATAGCTGTTGGAGAGAAATTTACTGAAGGCTCCAGGAGCTCAACAGTAACAACACATCTCGCTTTTCCCTGGTCTGTAAGGACACAGCAATGGCTTTTTCAGAGGAGCTTGGGAGATACATATTGCCAATTAAACCTAAATATCTGTCTGTGCCTTCTTGAAACCCTGGAGACTGCAAAGAGGGAGAGGACAGAAGAAGGACAAACTGCTAAAATCATAGATCTCACAAGAGCTGGTCTTGGCTCTGAAGGTCAATGTTGCCCTGTTATCCTCACTAGGACAGTAATGGTTTCCATCAGCAAAATCATCAACCCAGAAACCCTGGTGAGGGGCAGCAAAGATGATGTGGCTGCACCACAGAAGGTGAATCTTAGCTCAGGAGCTTTAGCCCAGGGATCCATTGTCCTGTGTACACATCCCTGAAACTTCAGTGACCAGCTCAAGTTCTCCACCACTCTCATTAAAAGTTCAGTTTACCAACCTGCATTTAGCACAAAACTAAATGAGGAGCCGTGCACAGCAAAACCTGCTGTTTGCAGGCACAAAGCAAAAAACATTGCTGAGATAAACACGTGGTACAAAGCCCTCCACTGCCACCATAAATTCTTTTGAAATATTAGTATTAATAATTAACATTGTTCCTCTGTATTATCTCATCCCCTTCAATACAACTTCCTTGTCTCGCAGATTTGAAAGCGAATGTGAGTGACATAAAATGTGAATACTTAGGGACAACATCTAAGTAAACAGATAAAAGCATCCCACCCCTTCCTTTATCCACCTCATCATTTATTCTGTTTTCACATTCCCCACACGGTTGTTTTGCAATGACAAAGTTGCATCTTTCACAAAACACAGAAACACAAGTCCACTTTGAATCGTGACTAAACAGTCCCTTGAAGAATTAAAAACAGGGGAAAAATCTGAGGTTTTTTCCCCCACCAACTGAACCCAGCATACTAAATCTGAGGTGAAGGCCACGGAGGCAAAGAACATTTTGAGACTACAGAAACTATGTGCCAAAGGAGAGGGGGTGGTTTTGGTGTGTAGGGGTGGGTCAGGGAAGAACTTTGTTGATGTTGTTGCTTTACTCTGATTTGAAGAAATAGCTTGAAAGTGTAAGAACAGACTTGGACTAAATCATCACGAGGTAGATCAGGGGTATACAAGGTGTCTGCTCTGCCGAGCTAGATCAGCAATTCAAAGCCTGTTCTCCCTCTTTCCAGGTTCCAGAAATCATGGGCTACATGTTCAGGCCTCCTTGGGCACCACATTACTGGTTCAAAAAACCACCATACACAGTTCATTTAAAAACTAATCAGCAAGATAATCCCTTCCTGTGCCTAAAGACAGCAGCTCTGGGAAGCTCGGGGAAAAGCAGCGAGTGAAACCAGCAGCACAGAGCTGCTGCAGTGGATCCCACCAAGTCCTCACACTTCACGTTTGATTAGCATCATCACCAGAAGGGAATGACTTTGGTCTCCCCCTCCCTGCAACTCTCTTATCTGCCCTTTGCATCGCTTTAATCTGTTTGCTTGTTTGTTTGCTCTGTCTCTCCAGCTGGAGACAAAAAGTTGAACTGAAAGATATTTGCATTCCAGTTCAGAGTCATCACAAAGGCCCCTAGACCTCTTCCTCCTAAGACACGGAAAATCTTTGCATTTAAGACCCGCTTGGTTGCAAAAAACCCAAAGAAACCCTTCAAAGCCACTCGTCTATGGTGCTCAAGAATTAAAATGCACGTAAACCCTGCAAGACAAGGGGCCTGGGTTGAGCAATCTGAGCCTGCTGCTCTTGGTGCATTTCTACCCTCCTTATTTCTTTAATTAAAATCGGATTGCTCCATTGTGGCGAGAGGAACACAAGAGCCTGGTCCCTTTTCAAGGAATCCCAAAAATATTTGCAAGGGAGCTCTGTTTTTCCTTGGTTTGCAAGAAGCTCGTGCCTACTGAGCAATTTTACTAAAAATACTGGGAGTGTTTTGACATTGAATGGTGCCAGAAATACATCCCGTCCACAGCGTAAGGAGGGAAGCATATGCTGAGCTCCATTTCAAGGTCTTCTCCAAAAGCTGGGCTGGGAGGCTGGGGGTGGAGAACACGCTTTAAAATAGCATTTTGCAAACTTCTAGGGAGGTTATTGGCAATAGAACATGTAATTCTGGAAACATCTTTGCAATTAAAAGTGACTAACTGCAAGAGGAGGATTCCCCCTGTTGCCTCGTTCGGATTTATCACCGTGGTGCCTTCTCCTGCCTGCACCATGTCGTGTCCCACACAACACCATATCTCCATGCACTTGCACCCTCAGTCTGCTGCTAAATTGCTGCTGACAATCCACCCATGGCTACCTGATCACTTATCATCTTTAAGTGAAAATTTTTTCTTTCCCTTTCTCCCCTCTCCGTGGCCCATCACCAACTCAATTAAAGCTCAGTGGTAAAAACTAACACCCACATAGAGACGGAGTCAGATCCAGCAAAGGGGCTTTGCTCCCTGATCTGCTTTGGTGGGCACACAAAGACCAATCCTGTGTTCTAGCTATTCCCTGAACACCACTAAAAGCAACTGATTTTCATGAAAATGGAAAGTGCTCCCATGGAGAAAACCCCTCAAACACAGTTTGTAGCTTTGCATCACATTTAGCATCTCTCCAGTCACAAACTACAAGGGCACAACCAGCTTTGCAAACAAGTTTACACAGAAGTTTTCACAAAGATGACCTGAAGCAATGAGAAGCTGAAGCCCTGCAGACTGGAGGGGTTGGACCATGCCCCATCTCTGCAGGAAGGTATCTCAGCTCTGAATTGGCAAGAATTATTATAGCCCCACACTCACTGTTTCAGATTTCTTTGTCATTGTGGGATGAGGGTCTCAGGGCAGCACATGGGAGGAGAAACACCAACACTGCAACCCTCCTGGTCTCATCGATCCTAAGCAGTTGGGCTTTCATTAGGGACCCAAGCAGGGAGGAAGAGGAGAGTCTGAGAAAGGACTTTGATTTCTCTGGTGTTTCATCTAAATTGAAGGTTACAGACTGACAGCTCCAAATGAGGAATTGCCAAATGTTGGCCTCCTTATTGTCAGAGCCTAAGAAAGCGTGACAGAAACGGTGGGTGTGAATTTTAATGTTTTATTTTGCCTGATCTTGGGAAAGCTTCCCTCGTTTGCATTTGAAGTTCCTTAGTAAATTATTCTGACTTCACTTTTTTCTCCCTCCAAAGAGCAACATCTGGAGTGTCACAACAATCGCTCTAATTTTTAGCTACCTCAGGAGGATGGGAATGGGTAACAAAGAGCCTCCCTGAAAGACCTCAATAGCAAAAGCCATCCTTGTGTCCTGAATTTTATCAGCAGCCTTGTGGAGCACAGTTCAAATGCCATTTACAGAGATTTTGGGCTTTGGGCTTCAGTTCACCAGAACTCAAAGAGCCTTAGAAAAATTAAGGCAGCTCTCACTCCAGGCAAGGGGTGTACCTTCAGCAAGGGGCCAGAGAGCAAGGTTTGGCATAAGCCACAGGACCCAGGGCTGCCACTGCAGTCCTTGGCCTTGGCTGCTTATCAGCACCATGCCTGGTCTGCTCGGGATGTTTAATTACACGGATGGATTTTCTGTGCCAGCTTCCTCAGGCTGCAGGGCTTCCAAATTCATTAAAATCTTCAAGCATTTCCAGCAGAATTGGAGTCAATGTGCACATTCCACAGTGGGGTGGGAGCTCGTCCCCAGCTGCAGCACCCAGTTCTGTTTCCCAGTCCCTCACAGAGGCAGATGTCCGGGGATCCTTTCCCCAGCGGGTGCTGACCTGAGGTTTTGTGGCTTCTAGGCAGGACTCAGAGCTTCACCAAGCCATCTTCCTGTCATTTTGGCAGGTGATGGGTGGCACTGTAGGTGACTGTCACTACCATTAGCTGTCAGCATTTCTGTAACATGATGGGCTGCAGGAGCTCGAGCACCCTTTGCTCACACCGACTCTCACAGCACACAGCCCCTCCTGTTGCCATAAACCCACATATCAAAACCAATCACCATATGCATCTTTCCACTAAATCGATGCTTTTTTTAGAACAAAGAAATGCCTAGTTTCTGCAATCACCTGAGGCCAACCAGCTGTACTGGCTGCGGCCAAACAGATCATAGAATCACAGAGTGGTTTGGGTTGGAAGGGACCTTTAAAGGTCACCTAGTCCATTCCCTGGAGCCATCATCACCAAGATAATACTGAAATTCTATCAGCTACGTTCCAGCTCAGCACACTGCTCCTGGCTCACAGCAGAGCACCAGACCAGCTGGCTGTGTCATAGGGATAAAAGCAACAACCAGTTTGAAGACCTGTTCCAGCCCTGACCTTTTGCCATTTTAACTCATCTCCATAAACGTGCCAGATGCATCCCTTGTGCTCAGACCACTTCTGGATGGAGCAAGCAGGGCTGGTTCCTCTGTCACATCACCACAGCTATTTTCTCCCTGTAAAGCCCTTATCTTTTCCATGGTCTTTCCTATTCCTGGGTTGAGAATCAATCCTACCAAACAAAAAAGCAGCAGCCAGGTCTAATTTATTGAATCAACTTATTTCCCTGGCTCTTACTGTGCACTCTGCTTCAGATGAACAATGAATAAGCTTAGAGAACAATACTCTTAATTAAATGGTGCTGCAAAAAAATATGCATTGGTCTTGGCCCATGGCCACACTGCTTAAGATTTATTAAATTTGACAGTTTAATATGCTCTGAATATCCATGCTCCTTCATAAGTAGTGCTCAGAAAACAGTTTAAATATGCTTTCAATTTAATTATACTTCATGCCTACTTCCCTGGTTGCCAGCAGACTGGTGTGCCATGACCTCGCCAGCAAAGCCCTTGCGAGGAAGGGAGGGCAATAAAGCCACGTTGGGTGGTAGAGCCTGGCACGGAGGTGTGCAAAGCAGCTCTGACATGAGCTGGCACATCCCTGGAGCACATGGAGACTGGCATGCACAGTGGCCACCTCCACATAGCCTTGGCCAAGGCCACTGAGGTGGCCCTGCTGGTAGGGTCCTGTCAGCCCATCGTGCTGTTTCAGTGCCAGGAGCAGCCATGATAGTGATGAAGCTCTGCAATGAGCTGGCCCAGGGCCAGCATCCTCCCACCATTGGCAGTCACAGGCATGTCCCTGCTCAGATATGCCTGGAGATGAACGGGTGCAGAGAACCCATCTCTGCACTTTGCTCACCAGAAGGACTTGCCTTTCATGCTTCCCTGCATCAACTCTGTTTCTGCTAAGAAACAGAAATTTAGTGCCCAGAGCTATCAACCATGAGATGTGGCCTTGACTCAACAAAATACAAGCCACAAGCCACAGTTCAGTGCTTAATGTGCAGTCCCCCTGGCTGCACACTGAGCTAAGGCTTCAGAAATTCAACCTGTGTTTAAGAGAAAAGGCCCCAGTGGCTAGTCTCAGAATTCACAGAAATAAGGACTTGAAAACAATTTCTCACCATTACCTGGAGATGTCTTTGAAAGTTAACAACAAAGCACCAAGGTTGCCAGCACTCAGGTCACTGTTAGATTAATTATTCCTGCTTTTGGAAGAGGGGTATCTAATTTAATCAAACACACTTCAGAAAGCACTAATTGCTGTGGAAGTGACTATCATTTACCGAAAGAGCAACAACACTCACAGAAGAAGAAGTGGCTTTTGCTGTCATCCCACCCCCATCACCTTCTCTGACAGCTACTCATGACACTGCAGACATGGAGAAACTGCCCCATAGTTACAAACCATCTTCCAGGGCACCAGAAAATATGAATCTGAAGACATGCCACAGTATTCCCCTTTGGTTTTGTGAGCTAGTGGCAGACATAGATATGAGACATAGTTTGATGGGAGCCATCAAAGTGACAGTGAGCTTTGGGGATGCAGGTTGAGAGTCCTGGTCCCAGCCTGGAAGACACATGCACCCTTGCTCTGTCCCTCACAGCTGAAGACAAGCACCATCATTTTAAGGTATTCGCGGAACTGCGAAAAAGAAGACCTGAAAAATCATGTGAACACATTTTCACAGATACACAAGGAATCTGGATTTCCAGAGCTTTAAGATTGTATCAGGAGAAACTGGTGAGTTTATGCAAGCCAACATAATAATCCCAATCTCTTGGTTACTTTCCACCTGTGGAAGATTCTGGGCTGTGGCTTTCCCTCGTCTGTGATTTGTGACTTACTGCTACAGAGCTCTGCTATTATGAGGAGTGGCAATAATAATAATCAGACACTTTATTTTTCCTACTAACTTCTTTTCTCTGCTGCATTGACAGGTTTCTGCCATGTTCCATGGATTCATGGCCCACCCATGCAATGGGCTCAGCTGCTGGCACATCCCTGCAGCACCTGCACCACCGAGCGCCTCAGAGCCACCAACGGGCTTATCCTGCAGCACCTTATGGAAAGTGACTTTGCCAGATATTATCCACTGGTTAAGCACCAAGTGGGATGCAATGAGGCTGAGTGACTGGCACAAAATAACACGGGGAACTAATCACTCCTGGGTTCTTCAGTGTCTCCCTTCCAGAGTGGAACATGTGCAAGAGGGTGATGGAGGGAGGATGGGAGATGCGATGGTGCTGGCTGTGCCATCCCAAGCTCTTTGCAGAGGAGTTAATTAATGGTGGACAAGTCTACAGCCATGGCAATGCAGAGGCCACCCCACTCCTCCTCCTGTTGCTGATCACCAAAGATGTTTTAAGCAAGGACATCCCATGATGTTAAGAGTTCCTGCATCACGGGCAGGGAACGCTGCACAGCTTAGCGTAATAGATCTAGAAATAGGGCTAAAACCAATAGGAAAAGGCTCTCCTTTTCCACCCATTAATTCTAGTTGTACTACAGCGACCTTTAGGGAGAACATGGGGGTTGAACTAAGGACTGCCCAAACCAGCCCATCAAAATTCTTCCTTTTATGGCCCAGCAGCCTCACTTGGTGCTAAATCCAATATACTTTGGGAAACGGAATTGCCCAGTGTCGTCATAGGCTGTCCTTGTTTAATCATGTTAAAAGCCATGGAGATAGCATTATTCTGGATTAGAGATGAATAAGGCTTTTAAAACCAAACTCCAACCACCCCAATCTGCTCACACAAAAAGCATTACAATAAGCAGAAGTCAAATTGTTGCTATCAAATACACTCTAAACCAATACAACTCGCAAAGGCAGAACTGCCCAGCTATAGGAAGGCTTGTGGAGGAGACCATCTCTTCCAAAGCCACAGCATTTCTAATCACTTATAGGAGAGATAGCAGGTAATTTGGGTCAATGCTTAAGAATTAAACCATTGCTAGAAACATTTGGATTTAATGAGCTTTGGGAGTTAGCGGGCAAGGGATAAAGCCGCAGAAGTTTATATACTTCCAGGAACATTCATTCTCCATACAGTGCTACAGGTGGGAAGTCTCATAGTAGGGCACCCTTCATCCCTTTTTGGGACCATTCTCTGGTAAAATGGAACTTGATGAATAGGGTGAAGACAAAGGGTGACATTTTCAAACTGACAGAGAGTTCAGGAAGCCAAACCTTGCGGGAGGGGATGCACATACTTGCAACCCATCCCTGCAAGGCTGGGGTGCAGTGACAGAAGGATCTGTCCTCAGCTCTCATATTTTCCTAGAGATCCATTTAATGAGGCATGCCTTGAGTGAGCCTACCCCCCACACAGACACCATTAGGCTGGCTTTATTCTGGATACCCAAATAACTAGAGTACTCAGAGCAGCCCCTCCCTCAAATTGCATATCCCCACGCTGGAGCCTTAACTGGAAGACTAGAATGAGGGAGTTTAAAAAAAAAAAAAAGCATCCTCATTTGTGGGCTTCACGTGTTTAGATCCTGGGAAAAAATCAGGGGGTTAAAGAGAAAATGTCATCTCTCAGAAGGGCCTCCTGGGGAGAAGTGTGGGAGAGAAATGCTGCTTCTTCCATATGGTTTTGTGCACAGCACCAGGAGTCAGCTCTTCTGCTGCGCCAGGGTGGCCAGGGTACCTCCATGCCACACTGCAAAGCTTGGAGAGTCACTTCAGAAACTTTCTTCGCCATGACCATGCATGCAGGGAAAGCTGAAGGACCTCCTTCAGCCACCTCCTGCAGCTTTGGCAAACCTGTCCCTGCAGAGCTCCTGGCCAGGTTAACAAGACAGGGGATGCCTGTGCTACTCCGAGATGCAGAGATGGAGTGGGGGGGTTTTCTGGCTGTTGCAAGGCCACATTTGCTGGCTCCCCCTGCTCACTCCTGATGCTGCTGGGCTTATATTCCTACTACTGAGTTGTATGTTGCAGAAAAACACCCTGGAAAGCCAGACCCTCAACTAGCCACAATTCTCCTGTGTCTACCCAAAGATGTATAAGTTGTATGATGTCTCCTCCATCAGTAGGCTGGCAAGGACAAGGGGACACTTTATGTCCCACAAAAAGTCCTCCCGTATGAGCGGGGCTGGTAGCAGCTTGCAATGTCCCAGCCAGGACCAGTAACTTCCCAAAAGACATGGGGCATCACTGGGGCAAGTCTGGGACCAGCCACGCACCTGCTGTTCCCAGGCCACTACAGGTGACACCCAGCCTGTCCTCATGTCACCAGTCCTGTCCCTTACTTGAGTAAGCAAGACCAGAGAGAGAGAACTTATCCAGCCCTGACAAAAGCACCTTGAGACACAATGAATTTGTACCAGAATCCCACTTGAGTTGTACCTCACAGCGCACACAAAGGTATTTCAGATACAAAAAACATCACAGGCTTTTGTTTGCTGTTAGGACTGGAAGATAATAGAACTATTAGGTTTGTATTTTCATAACAATTCTCTTGCACAACCACCTGAAAGCTAAAGCAGCAATATTAGTTTTTTGTGCTCTGTGTTCCTCAGGCCTCCCCATGCCCTCCTACATCTGCAGATTTCCTGGTTTTCATCCCAGGATGAAATTTATTGTGTCCCATCTTTTAGGGATACATTTCCAGATCCATAATTAGGAATTTCCTATTTACTTGCTGTAGGCTGAATTTGTAAACCCAGACTCTAGCTTCCTCTGCTAAAACTGAATATTTTGGCCAAGCTTGGACTCTCACTTCCTTGCCTCCCTTCCCACATCTTGATCCAAATGGGCACAAGGAGCAAAGACTCATCTTTGTGCAAGAATACAAGTCAGACTCTTGTGCTCTGCCTCTTCTGATGTGCTACAAAATGGCATGAAAAAATGCGTGGAAAAAAACCTCTGCAGAAAATTACTCCTAAAACTTTGAATTCTTAAAGGAAACCCTGAACTACCCAGTGAAACCAAATTCAGAGAAGTATTTATTTCCTGAATCCCCTTCAGGATTTTTAAAAAATTGACACATTTTGGGAAAGTAATTTTTTCTCAGTATTAATTGAGAGCAAACGAACCAATTTCGCTCAAAAGAGGTTGATGTAAAAGCCTCTCCCTGGTCCTGCAGTCACTGAAATTGTCTTTTACCTCAAAATCTTGGCTCAGCCTGTGCCTGCAATAGCGCAGAGTGGCAGAGGTTTGATTTTACAACCAACATTTGTTCTGATGCTCAGATCATCAATTTCAAAGCACTTTAAGGTTGCCAGATGATCTACATCAGTATTATATATTCCTCTTATCAGCAATGAGCGTAATGATGCTGGAAGCCCTATGGCAACACAAGGGAACCACTGCAAGATGCCTTCTGCAGGAGGCTGGAGAGGAGTTAGTGGTGTCCTTGGCCATATGGGTGGGATATAAGCCTAAAGCTGAGGCTCAGAGAAAGCCCAACTCTAGGAGAATTTAATCCAGGCCTCTGGGTCCCCAGTCACGTGTAGGCTCTGGTCCTCACTGCAGCTGGGCAGTGGCATCAGGTTCACCCCCATGACCACAGCATTGCAGCATGATGCAGAAAGCAAGACCTGTTTCTCTGGATGCTGCTAAGTGATCACCCATGGAGGCAGGATCTTTTAATTCTTCAGTATAAAAGCAGAAGGTATTAAATTTGTTCTTGTAAATCATAGAAAATCTGTGGTTGGGAGTGACCTATAAAGATCACAGAATTGTTTGGGTTGGAAGGAACCTTAAAAGGCCACCTAGCCCAACACCCCTGCAGAGAGCAGGAACAACTTCAACTAGATCAGGTTGCTCAGAGCCCTGTCCAATGCTTTCAGGGATGGGACACCTACAACCTCTCTGGGCCACCTGTGTTAGTGTTTCACCACCCTCATAATATAAAATTGCTTCCTTCCGTCTAGTCTGAATCTCCCTTTTTTTAGTTTAAAACCATCCCCCTTGTTCTACCAAGGAGTCCAATTACCTTTTCCTCATAAGGAGTCTAACACTTTTGGTAACACTTTATCTGCCTACACCTCACGTGGCCATTGCTTTGGTGGAGCGGTGGGTGATGCTGCTCTGACTTCACCCCATGGCAAGATAGGTGGGTAGGCTGCAAACCACAAAACCTGCAGCTTACCCTTCAGAAAAGGTCTCCAGAGTTTGCTGTTCAGACACCCCAGTCACCCCCCTGTTAGTGAGGATCCCCCCAGGGTTTCACAAGCTGCTTTCATACCAAAGGAATGAGAAACTCACCAAAGAGCCAAGAGCGCTGGCCAGCAGATGTGTGAGAGCCTGCAGCCACCAAGCAGAGTCCTGCTGCCACCACCGAGCCCTGGGACAACATGGTTTAATGTTAGGAGTCCTACTGTCCCCATCTCTTCTGCTTCTGCTGCCTGATGGAGCCAGTACAATTAAGAGCCCTCCTCCAACCCTTCCAGTGGATCCCCAACCCTACATCGGTGCAGGCCCAGCCATTCCAGATGACATTTACTCCCACTGCTATTCACATTGGTGAGGACTTAGAGATCACCTTGGGGGTTGTGGTGATTTCTGCCTAAAACCCCTTGGTGCTCACACACTCCCATGGTGCCTGTTCAGCCAAGCACTTCAGCACGTGTGCAACGTTAAGCATTTCAGGCTAAAATATGTCACATGATGAGCTAAGTGCTTTCTGAAGCCGTAATCCTGCCATGCTAAAGCAACAGAGACACCACAAGCTTTCCAATAAAGTAAATACCAGTGGTGCCAGGCTACCTCATCCCAGCTCCATCAATAAGCTATACAGATGGAGCTGCAAAGATGGAAAATCGCTTTTGTGAGTCATAAAATTGGTTATTGCTGGGAAGCAGCAGAGTGCTGGCAGCTGAGGGTGTCTCAGCTCCCCACCCACTGCCAGCACCTCAACACCTGAGCTGTGTAGTTGGTGAGGGACAGCAAAAGGGGGCCTATCTGAGCAGGATTGGCTTCAATTCAGCCAGCAGTGGTGCTGGAGCAAAGCACTCCTTTGTGTGGTGCACCATCTCAGCTGTTGTTCCAGGTCTGGGGTAGCAGAGAGGACACTCCACCTCCCTAGTGATCCATACAGCCCTGCACCTGCTGGTATTTACTTCTCTTCCCCTTGGGATCTCTAATGGCATAGGAGGACTTGCCTGGCCATGCAGCAGCACTGGGATAGTGTCCCTGTGTCTGGCAGCAACACAACCTTCATGTTTGACCAATCCTGGCTCCCTCTCACCCCGACATCCCACACTGGCCACCAATACCCTTGCTAATTCCCAAGAGCTTTGGCTGTGAGAGCCTCAAGAGCCCATGCCATGGGGAATCCAAGCATTCACAAGGAAGTAATGTGGCAGGCAGAGCAGCAGCTTTAATGTCTGCTCTTGCAAGTGGCTCCAGGGTCCCAGGACATGGAGGTTTTGGCCATGTCCCATATTTCACCTGCTCCAACAGATGCTGGGGCCTAACCATGGAAACCCTCTGTGGTGGGCACAGAGGTGGGGCTGCCTTCAGCCACTTGTGCCCAATATTTTCTCCTATGTTATAAAACACATTCTGTGGCATCATAAGCAGTATCAAAGTGGACTTTAAACACATATATTTGCTGTGCTGAACAAATACCAAGCAACCTCCCGCTGGAATAGCAATCACACTGCCACCTTGTGAGACCTTGCAGGGATAACAGACAGGCTGGGGGAAAGGAAAAATCCACATTATGCATTTCAAGAAAGGTTCAAATAGAAAAGGATGAACTAATGCAGAAGAGGGCATGGAGAGACATGCAGAGCACAAGGGATCTGTGCCTCTCCCTCCCATGGGAAACTGTGAGCAGGTATTCCACATTGGATGCAGTGCACACCTCTGAGCATCCTGCCAGGAGAGCTGGGAACTGCCAAGTTTTGAGCTAATTATATGATTAAAAAGGACTAGCGAGAAGTTGGAAGTGCTGGATTCAGAGACTGCAGGGAAGGAATTGGCATCAAAGCAGCAAGCTCTGGGCTTGCAGGCAGCAAAACCCAATGGAAACCCACTAGGGGTAAAAAGCCAAGTCAGGGTGGCTGAAAAACCCCAGGGTCTGAATATGCCAGCCTTCAACTTACTGATGAGTTTATCCTAGGATTAGGGATGCTGCCAGGACAGAGGTGGGTGCAGGAGCAGGGTGGGTACAGGCACTGCTGCCCTGCAGCTGAGATCGAAGGGACACAGGAACAATTGTCAACAGCCTCTCCATGATGCTCAGATGTGCAGAAAAAGATTTCCAGCAAAACATCAACTATTGGGGTGGGCCACTCAGCTCACATGGCACAACCCCTGCCAACACTTTAGCTTTGCAAAGCCTGGGGATAACCAGCCTTCCTCCAGCACCCACCTGCCCCAGCCCTTCTGTGAGTACCTTTTAACTGCTGAAAATGGGAGCAAAAAAAGGACAAAACCCACAGATAAAGCTATTTTATGCCCAACTTGTTGCCAAAGAACTATTATCAGCATTCACTGCTTTTAACTCCCCTCTGTGCCTGCTTGTTCCAGATGACTGACTAAAAAAAAAAAATAATCAAAATAAAATCAAAAGAGTGAGGCCAAGAAAGAAATGATCATGTTCAAATAAGCCCAGCTTGATGGTTTCAAGACCCAGCTCGAGCCACAATGGGATGGCCTAGATTTCCCAGCTGATTTTTTTTCTGGTTTCCTGGACTGAAAAAGGAAAGAGAAAACCCCCCCGTACCACTTCACTCACTTTCTCTCAAAGCAGATGGACAAATTAATAAAATGAATGGCTGGTAGAAGGAGACCAGAGCTGGCGGAGACCTATAATGAACACAGATTGCCATGGATTGAATATGAATTTCATTTGTTTCCCCTCTTTGTTTTAAAACCTTCAGCATAGGTAATTTTGCAGACTGTATTGGTCATTCCTTGGGATGGGGAATGTTGCATGGAGCAGCAGGAGCCTTGCTGCACCCACAGGCTCCCACTGGAGGTGGCACCAAGTTCACAGCAAGCGCTGCTGGTTTGGACTCCTGAAACACGGGGCAGAGTTGAAGCAGCCACTGGGAGCCATCCAGCCCAGCACCAGAGCAAACCCAACCCCAAGGGGCACACAGTGGCAGCCGGTGGTGGGGATGGCTGGGCAAATCCAGCCTCGTCCTTGGCAGCCGGGGCCAGTCTTAACTTGCACGGTAAATCCCAAGGGTTCCCCCGTGTGAATTCCCCGGCACCGCGTCGAGAGCACCCGATCCTGCTGGTTACTTGATACTTGCAGTGTGGCAGAGCTAAAAATACCACCTGCATCCGAGCACCGGGAATAGCCGTGCGTTCAGTGAGCCAACGGGACGGTGCTCGCTGGGTAACTGAGTGGCTGGCTGTGGAGTTTGATATTTCTCCTACACACGCTGCCATCCACATCCCAAGGTGTTACCAAGGGAACGCTGCTGAAGCATTTAACAAGTACCTGGCAGCTGCCACATGGAAAGGGCAAGGTGGGTATGTGGGCGAGACATGGCGGCTGCTGCTGTCATAGGTCTCCCCCGAAGGAATGCAGACAAGAGCCACTGGCTGGCACCTCAGCATCCTCCAGCTAAGCCTGCTCCAAATCCTCTCAGGTGGCTGTTCGCATCATCAAATTGTCCCAGAACTGCTGGAGGAGGCAGTCATCAGCCTTGGGAAGGGGTTGGATCTGGATGTTTCCTCTTGGCTTCTCTTTCCTGGTTGTTAAACTAAGCACATGGCTGTTGTGGGTCACCCTCACATGGTGAGGAGTGTGCTATGACTCCAAAGATATGAGCACTAAAAACAAGCCCAGATAATCAAGATGTTGAGTTCCTGGTCATGGTAAGGGCAGTAACCGCAAGCAGAGGCAACAATATTTGTTGTGCATACATGGAAAGTGAATTCCAGCATCCCACCTCCCAGAAGGGAACAAAGCAGCCCCATGGATGTGGGCAGTGGGTGATCTGCAGGACTTTGTTAGAGGCCACCAGCTCCCAACCCCTCAATGGGCTGTCAGGGGGTGAATGCTGGATGCTACTAGAGATAATGAGCTTGAGCAAATGAAGCCAACGGTGTGGAGGTCTTCATCCTACTTCATCAATGGCCTTTTGGGTAGTCAAGTCCTCCAGGCATGCTGGGATGAAGAATTCAAAATTCTCACTTCTCCAGTAATGCCAGAGAGCTCTAACTTTTTTCAAAATGCAGCCAGCAGTGGAGCTGATGTCAATGAGGTGGCCTGGGGTGTGAGGAGGGACCACAGGCCACCAGCATCAGACCAGGAGCTGGATACCTCTTCCCAGAGAGCAGCTGCAGTGGACTGCAGCCCTCATTTCTCTCTATCATCACATTTCTGGGATAACGGAGCTGCAAGGCAAGTCTATCACTCTGGATGACATGTTTTATAGTGGGCTGCACTCTTCATAATAAGCCACTGTTTAGGACTTGGCCACACAACTCTTATTAAAGTGACTAATGGACAGAAACCTCCCTGGGCATAAAGATAGGAATTATCTCCTCCTGGAAGTATCTCTTTCCATCCTGGGCTGTCAAGCTTTGTCTTTTCTCATTGCTTTACCTTTCCTTCTCACTGTCACATTCTTATTGTATTATCTTCCTCTCCCCAGCAGAGTTTCCAAATGGGGCCCTGGTATCTGTGTGGATAAAAGCAGCTCCCGCCAGGCTCAGGGAATTCTTTCCACCCGCTGGAATGGCAGTGGGACCCGGCAGGCAGAAAACTGCAGGTGCTGGGATTTAGCAATGTCTGCCTGAGCACTGGGCTTCACGTTGAACAACACAGGCAGCAGCCCCAGAGCAGCAGATCCTGCCAAGCATGGGGGTCCCAAGGCCAGAGACATGGGGATGGAGTCTCTCCAGCTTCTGTGAACCAGCCACTCTTCTGGGTCTTTCTGTTCTTGACAGCATTATCTCACTCAAGGTAAAAGCAATGGGCCTTGATTTGTGTCTTTAGGCAGGCACACTCCTAACTTCTAGCAGAGAGAAGAGGGAAGAATAAAGCCTGATATTATACCCTTATCTCAGCAATAAGGGTCATCAATCCTTTATACTTGACTAGTGACATGACTTTTCCTTAAAGGCTGAAGGAGATACAATTTCATTTTGCTAAACAAGCCCAGAACAGCTTTTCAGTTATCTCAGTGTGTGACACTGGGCATGTGGATGTGCTCAGTGGCAGAAAAGCAGCAGCAGTGATGGAGAAATAATTTCCTTCTTGGAAATGTCAGCCCAGGAGAACCTGACACAGGGGCAGGGCACAGACTTCTCTGCGTTTTGGTTACAGTCTCTCCTGTGGGCCACAAACCTCAATTACATATGTAATGCTGAGGTATTTCATTATTTGCCTCCTTATTTCACCGCTTTGCTGTTACGTGGGGACTGTCTTTCAGTAGCTCAGCTCCCAACATAGCAAAGGTCAGAAATTTTCTGAGGGAGCTTTTACACAAACAAGGTGAAAGTGGGCCCCATTTCCCATTAAAAAAGGTGAGGCCAGCAGAAAGACAATCTCAAAGCATGAAGAGATGGATGAAGACCCAAGGTAGACCCTAACCAGTGGCTTCTCCATGCTGCCAGGTCTCCACTACCACTGCCTGACCAGCCAAGCACTCACGGGGGTCCCAGGCAGCCACCCATGAAACAATACACAAAACTGCAGAGCAAGAGAAACAAAGGGCTTTGCACATTGATGTAGGGCTTGGAAGATGCAAAGGGGGCAGAGAAACTTGTGCCTTTGCTTGAATCTCTCGTAAGCTCCAGAAAAATGGGCGAACACCTTCAGTGCAAGGAGAAGTGCTGACAAATTGAAGACAAATGAACTAATAAGAGAAACTTGGGGGGAACAAGTGGGTCTGACCTGATCAGGCTTTTCCTCCTGACAGCACGTGGAAGCTGCTAAGCATGAAAGGTGCCAGGTTTGTAAAAGCAACTAATAGGAACAACGATGGGTAGTTAATTAAAACCTCACACACAGCAAGATGACAATGATTATTGCTGCTGCTTTTCTATCTGTAGTTAAATAAGCTTTTACTGCCTCCAAATCAAACCAAGACCAACCTGCAAGGTGTTCCAGAAATGTGCCCAAGGGACACAACCTCCTTCCCAAGGCAGAACATTCCCCTTGTGCCATGGCTTTATTCTCCTCACAGAGGATAAGGAGGTTGCAGGTTTGGGAAAATCCTGTGGTTTGTATTAAGAATCCTCCCAGAGACACCCAGGTTTGTCTCTGTCAGGAAAAGCAAAGCATCAGGTGGTGGAGCCGCAGGGGCACGGGCAGAGAAGCAGTGATGATAACAGGCTGTTAGTGTCTGCAGCCAAGAGCGGGGGGGCCTCAGACATGAGAGAAAAAGAAAAGCAAGTTAAAAACAATTCTCATGGCAACTGCCAATGGGATTCCCGGTAGATTACAGGGGTGATGAAGGGAGGCAGGTCCCCATTCATCAGCCTCGGGCTGAACACAGCATGAAAACCAGTGACTGTTCATGGAGCATTAGGATTTGTTAGGACTTGAGCTTAAGGAGATCTGTTTTACTTTACTGGCCCTAATTACACACCTCTGAAGAGTCTCATTTTGTAAAGCTTGGGAATGAGTCTCCTACAAACATGAGCAATGCCAGGCTCATGAAATATCAATAACCATCTTGAGCCATTCAATTTGGCACTCCTGGTGGAGCTGGGCACTGCTACACCCAGCACTTGACTGTCCCTGACCCACAGCTGCTCCAGCAGCTCGGGAGCAGCTCGTCCCAGCCAAAAAAAAAGGAAAGGAAAAAAAAAAAAGTAATACCCAGGGAGCAGCGGTACTGCCTTCTCATCCCTGACAGCAACATGCTCCGAGGAACAGCTGAGAAACAGCTGAGTAATTGCCTGGAGAAGGGACCGGGGATGGGAGCCGTGACAGGGGGAAGCCCTGAAAGATAATCCGGGGGTGGGAACCCAGCGCACGTGATGTGAGCGCTGCTCCCGGAGGACAACATGTTGCTGTTCTGTCACCCAAATTATAAGCTTGCAGAGCCTCAATGTCGATGGTCTGACTCGCACTGAGTCGTGGGTTGTTCTTCTCTAATAATATGCTACTCTGAAAGCAGCCACAGAGAAATGAAGTGCTGGGGAGCAGGGTGCTGCAAAGCCATTGGTGAGCTAACCAGAACCAGCCCACTGTTCCCGTGGTGGTCTTCTCTTTATGCAAACCAAATTTTTTATTCTGTGCTACAGACAGTCAGAGAAGAACCATCTCCCTCCACATCCTACAGAAGAGACCTACAGCAAGGCGACAAACATCAGCCAGAGCAGCCCATCCAGCTTGGTGCTCCACTTCAGACGATGAAGAATCCAATAGGGATTTATTGGGGTGGGAGGCGTGTGCAAAATGGAAGCCATTCCTAAATTCTTCAGGGAATCTCAACACAAAATTAACCCTTAGAAAAACAAACCTTCTGCCTCTGAAAATCAGTGGTAGTTTGCATCCAGCCCCACCTTTTAGACAAGGTTATTTTATCTGCTGATCATGCACCATCCTACAGCATCTTCAACTCATCCAGTCAAGCTCATCCTTGTGACCTACAGACACAACCCTCCTCTTTACTGGTGACACTGATATTTTTCCAACATGCCTACACCTTTCCCTGCCACCATTTTGTCAAGCTCTCCTAACCAAACCCTCCTGGGCCTTCCCCACTGCAGAACAAGATCTCATGGATCTCCTCCCATTCATCCACATCTGCTGGCCACAGCAATCCCCTGAGTGGATTCCATAACTCCCAACAGAAAGCCCTATGAGCAGCACTGTCTCTCTGCTCCCAACCTCTGCCCACCAGAACTTGCTCCTCGGGGAGATACAATGACATTACTTTGCTTGCAGGGCTCACACTTCGGTGGCCTTGGGAGAGCCCAGCGAGCAGCAGCTGCCCCCTGGAGCACATCAGCTCTTATCTCACACCTCTCCATCCCACCAGACAATCCATCTACATGCAACTTCTCTGGGCTGTGCTTGTGCTCTGTGACAACACAGTTTGTGTCTAGCCTCCGGCAATCATGTTCTGCAATAATTACAGCTCTTCAGCAAGGCGGCTCCAATAATGTTTAATGCCAATTACTCCATAAGCTCTCTTTAATTAATGTTCCTTCCATGCTGCTCCTGCCACTCACCCTCTCTAGAGCTGCAAGGACCACTGCCTTCAACAAGCTCCTGGTGGATACAGCTACATGGGATAATTTTTGTTGAAAGGATTTGGAAGTCACAGAATCACACAGAGTGATCAGGGTTTGAAGAGAACTTTGAAGATCACATAGTCCAAACCCCTGCTAGAGCAGGATCACCTAGAGTAGATCACAAGTCATCTCAAGCACTTGCACCACAGGTGGCATCAGGGTCCTGACATTTTTTCTTGGCACTTGCACTTCTTAATACAATCATTACCTTCCTGCATTCTCAATTACAAGCTCTGTTTTCTATTCCAGCTACCATAAAGCGTCATCTATCTTCATTACAGGACTTCATAAATAAGTTCCCAACTGAAGACCATGCCCCCACTGAGCCAAACGAGGTTTCTCATCATTTGATCAATTGTCTAACAGCTTCTGAGGAAAAAAAAAAAAACTAATGTGAATGTATCTGCTGCTTTTCTGCTCAATCAAAGGATGATTAAACATCGTTCCCTGAGCACCACATCTGCATGGGAAGGAGAAGCCCTTTCAGGAGAAACACAAACAGATTCAAAATGGGGGATTTCAATTTCCAGCTCATTCCTGCTCAGCCTCAAAGGGTGAGCGTGGGTGGGAAATGACCCTGGAGATCCTGGATTTAGGGGAATATACACTGGAGAGGGACCCAGTCAACACAAAGCAAGGTATGGTGGAAACAGCAGGGAAAATTCAAGGGCTAATCAAATAAAAGGAATATTACAGGATAAGAAAGAGCAAAAAAAGCCTCTTGGTGGTCTGACAGCATGAAGGAGAGCTGAGAGGCAGCAGTTCCTGTTGGCATCAGCTGTGGAGAGACCCTGCAGCCAGTGGGGCTGGAGAACAGCAGGTTGGCTAGTGGGTGGGTGCTGTGACCTTCATCAGCCCCGTAAAGCAGACCAGGAATGTGAGGCTGGCTTAGAAATACAGTCAAATTCTTTGTGGGAACTAAGTGGATTTGCAGCCATATACACCAGAGAAAAAAAATTTGGCCCTTCAAGTGTTATTCTGTTGTTTAAACTCAATTTGACATTTACTCTCTCTAATGTCAGATCTTTAAATCTAAACACTTCAACAAGATTATTTCCCAGCCTTTCATTTGCCTGCCTTGATTAAGGTTAACTGGTCCCACTGGTCCAGGCCAAACACACACACGTGAGCGGTGTCAAACGATAGAGAAATTCAAAGAGCTGAAGAGAGTAACCTTTCCTTCAAGAAGACCTGGATTTTGGGCACACAAATAGCTGGAAAAAGCATGCTGGAAGAAGAGGTTAGAAAAGGGCTATGACAGTCATCAGGGCCAGAGCTGGAGACCCTGGGAAGGCTGGAGGGAGGATGGGATACACAGAGAGAGGTTGCACTTGCACTCCTCTGACAACACAAGGGCAACAGATGGCCTTGCCTCTGATAACGTTTTATCATCCCTGGTTATTTAAAGAAACTGCCCGAATGCTTTTACTGAGACTTTAAAACCCATGTTTCATAAGAATACAAAGGTATAAAAGGAGATATAACCTCATGCCAAGGAGATCACATCATCTGAGACACTTTTGCTCATAGATACCAGAGAAACAGCACCAAAACCACCACTATGTAACTGTAATGGATGATAGAAAGAGACTTTTTACCAGGGTCTGTAGTGATAGGACAAGGGGTAATGGTTTTAAACTAAAAGAGAGATTTAGATTAAAGAAAAATTCTTTATGATGAGGGTGATGAGACACTGGCACAGGTTGCTCAGAAGGTGCCAGCTGAGTTTGCTTCTGGGGAAGGTGCAGGAGGGGCAGGACTGAAACCTGCTGACAACAATTTTTTAAATAGGCAATTCTGGGGAACTGGCTGTGATTTTACCAGCTGATTCTACCAAACAGGAACAAACTGTCTCCAGCCCAACCCAGAGAACGAGCCTTCCCATGGCTGACAATGGAGCTTGAATGAGGAACTGCATCCCAGGGCCATTAACATGATTTAAGAATGTGCTTTCAATTTGGGGCCCCAATCCTGTCTGCTCCCAGCCAATGAGAAGTCTGGCTCTTGGCATTACTTATTTAGTCTTCTGGTAGAAGCAGAGCAGGAATTACATTCATCCAAGATTCCTTATTACTCAGGTTGCTAAGGCTCCTTGCAGTTTCATACCCTTGTCAGGTCAAATTTCTCCAGGAAAATAATTAAACCGAGCAAAAACTAGTTTGCACGCTGCAAAAAAACAACTCCAAAATGAAAATCCAACAAAAACCAAACCCCACGTGTTTACTTTAAGGGTTCACAAACTCTGGTGCCTCGCTTTGTTCATCAGTCTGGCGGGCCACATCCTGCATTCCTTCTGCACTGGGCTAAGTATGGAGCGATATTTGCTGGCTGGATTTCTCCCTCTCTCCCAGCACGTGAGGAACCCTGCAGCCAGCTCCCGGCCTCACCATGCACATCCCTGCTGGCTCTCCCTGGCGTTTATCCTCCTGTCAGCCTGGGAAACTCAGCCTCAAGCAAAGTGGGCTTTTACAAATTAAAAGGGAGGTTGAAAATGACAGTAATTGTTTACTCATGCCCTGGGGATGGGAAGGAGAGGGCTGGACGCAATTCCTGCTGCAATGGCTGAGTCAAGGGGGCAAAGCTGGAACAACAACATCCCTGGAACATCCCAGGAGCTGCAGCTGGAGGGACAGGGCTGCACAGCTTCCACCTCTGGAATTACTGTTACTCTCCCTGACACGTTTATTATGGAGCCAAAGGAGGAATTTCAAAGCACTTTGCGACCCTTGTGCAGACACATCGGGGAAATACAACATATAAAGGGTGGATGCAGCTTCTCAGCATCCCTGCAACAGTAAAGTCCCTGCAAAAAGACTTGGGAGCAAGTCCTGCACCCTTCTCCTGGCACAGGTAGAGCTCTGCAAAAACACTGTGTTTATACTGCTTTTTGGACCACCATCTAGTTTCCCAAGTTAAGAAAAAAAAAAAAACAACAACTTGTATTTCATTTTTCTCCTCTGCCCTGTGACTTTGAAAGTATGCAAAACATTGCCATCGAAATGACAGGCCCCATTTTGTTAAAAAGGGGGGAAAAATGAAAAAGCAAGAGTTGAAAAAATAAATATAGTGATATTAAATGATTTGCCAGGGGGAAAAAAACCACGCTGCAGCCTAGCTCAATCTCCTCTTCAGAAATGTTTACATTTGGAGGGTGAAGAAGCAGAGTATTTGTTAGGTCTGATGTATTGATTTAATCAAGTTTCTGTTTCATCTTTGTGTTGTTACCATAGTTGTAAGCTGCTGACAAGGTATAAAAGAAAAAAAAAAAAGGAACTCGTATATGCATAACAATCTAAGAAGTTCCCATTTTATTGCTTAGAGCCCAATTAAATACATTCTCAGAAGGTTTCTAGGGAAGCTGGTTTCTAAGCACTCTGGAGGAGAGGTACCAACTTGCTCTCAACCTGGCAGCACAGGCAGGTAAAATGCCATCACTGGAGCATTGGAAAAATTCAATTGAGAGCCCAGCCCTGAAGTGCCTGCCCTGGTACCCTGTCCCAAAACCTCTGTGGATCTGTGTTGAAGTTTGCTCCATGGCAATGATCTACAAGCAAAGCCTAAAAAAAAAGTCACTGCCCTGGCTCTACTTTTTGGATTATTTGTGGCTCCCTGCCTAAAACATCCTGCTGGCTCCGAGAGGAATGCCAAATCCAGTGGGAAAAAAGGCAGGGCATTTTGAACTCAGAGAACAATATAGTTTTGACCTAGCTCAGGGGTGGGGGGAGATACAGATCCATCATACACATACACACACATCCATACATATACATATACACCTCCATACATGAATATATATAGACAATATTCCTTAAATAATGAGGGAACAGAAAAGTGAGAGAAAAGATCTAAAAATGAAACATCAGTGCATTTTTAATATTTTTTTTTTTAGTAATACCACCACCATCCCCTTTCACTACAAACAGAAGCAGGAAAAGGTAACAGCACATCAAAATTGGAGCAGGAGTTTGACATGATTTACCTGAGTCATACCTGAGTGCCCTGCTTTGCCATCACAGCAAAGCCCCAGCCCTGATTGTTCAGAGCCTCCTTCTATACATCCCCACCACATACATTTGCTCCCTCTGAATTGAGTAGGACTACTTATGGGTGTAAATGCAAACATCAATTAATCTTATAGGGACGGGGAGCACTAGTACTGGCTCAGATTAAAATACATTGAGATTTTCTTTGTGCCACTGTGAGTCACATTAGAAAATGCAAACGAATTTAAATTATTTTTTTTCTTTAAATTTAGTAGAAAATCTGGCTGTGGGCAGTGGGAAGAGCCTGCTTGGCCAGTGGAGGTGAGGATGGGGTGCAGATGGGGACACATGAGGCTGGGGCTCAGCCAGGAGCTCCCAGGGCTCCCTCCCTCCTTCCCGACTCCTTGGGAGACATGAATTCTTGTTTCTCTTCCAGTCCTGGATCCAACCAGCAGACAACTCCCTGGCTGAAACCAGCCCAGAGAAATTGAGGAAGGAACTAAAGCAATGAAGGCCTTTCCAGCATGTCAGCTTGTAACCGAGGAGATCTCCTTAAAAAATAACTGTCCAGAGCCAAGCAAGCAATTAGGGAATGCACAAGGAGGGGTAACAGCTAGAAACCACCCCCCAAAAACTGAGACAAACCCAAGGACAAGCAGCAGTTACAAGCTTAATAATTCAGTGCTGAGCCCACCTGTTTTCAGGTGAAAAATACATATCACATACAGCTCCTTGCCAGCACTCTGCAAGTCCCTCTGCAACAGTCCAGCACCCCTCTTGCAGCCAGAAAAGCCAGGGAAATAAATGCACACATGGAAAATGCCATCCCAGGACAGCAGCACCTTCATTTTGGGAGGAAATTAACCAAAGCATCATCTACCCTCATGCTCACCAGGCTGCTCACTTGCTCCATCACTCCATGAGGAATTCAGCACAAGCCCTTACAGACCTTGTTTCGGGACCATTCCCAGATTCCCTGTGCAGTTCTCAGCAACACCCTCTTATTCAGTATTTTGAAGGTCTTATGGGAAGGATTTTCCACCCCCAAAAATGAACTTAACCTCACAAGCCTAAATACCAACCTGAATTTTGATAAAAGTTCTCATGCTATTGTGCACTGCAACCAGAGGTGGTCTCACGTACTTCTGGCAAATCTATTTATTTTATTTATATCTGAATTTTGATATCTCTGCAATTGCTGATATTTGAAGCTCTGATTTTCAGGTACCATTCAAGTTCTCCACCTGGAGAACTCAGAGTTACCACTGAACAGAGAATTACCAAGAAACAAGGAGGAGGAATGCAAAACTGTCGTTCAAAGACCTTTCCCCAAATGTTTTTAAGAAGAGCATTCAGGCATACATACAAATACACATTTAGCTTCATCCTCGCTCTACTACATCAATAGATTTTAACTTCAATTTAGGGAAAAATGCTGAATTTTAATTTAAAGGATTTATGAGGCCATCAAAGAGAATAAGTTGGCAGCTGGAGCCTTTGGATATTGTATTTTTTGAAATAAATTAAGAAGTATAAGCCATGTGAAAGGCAGAATGGTTTTTTTTTTGTTTTGTTTTGTTTTTTTCTTCTTTCTTCCTATTTACACATTTTCTCCTTACTGGGTATTTTCCAGTGAGCAGGAAAGTATTAAAGCTGCTCTCTGGGCCAGGACTTTTAAAACACAGATGGTTTGTTGTGTAAAGCACCCAAAGATGAAATGCAGGAGACACTTGACTTTCTAACCACCCTGCCAGCACTCGCCCTCGTGGCAGGGACCAAGGCATGGGCACTTCACAGGGGATCATTGGGAAGAGCTGGAAAACAAACCACAGCCAAGGGCAGGTTATGATTATGAATCACTGGGGAGTGCTACTGGCTTGAGCTGTGCAAACCCTAAAAAGGAGGTTTGGAGCTTCAAAGTGTCACTTTTCTAATGAAACATCCTTAGAAGATGAACCAGGGATGCAGATGGGAGAGGAGGGAAGTGATTTAATTCAGATGAAATTGACTGCATATTGCATATGTAAGAAATTTGTGCTCTTATTCTGGGCTTTGTGATAATTTTTAGGGACTTAGGGACTTATCATTAGGGATTATCAAAAAGTAAATAGGTTTCAGGAAGCCTCCCCACCACCTGCACTTCTCTGGGATGGGTTTTGTCCTGGAGCACTGCTGTCAAGTTTTAACTCAACCAACAGCCCTCCCCTGGAAACCACCCCTCCCACTTCTAAATGTTGGCTTTTTCTAACACTTAACACATGATTAACTTAATTGAGAAGTCCAGTGCTGAAGGAAACACACCTTCATCACTGGTAGGTTATCATAATCATCTCAGTCCTCCTTTTTTTTGGAGAAATAAACAAGGGGTTTGGGGATGTATTTGAGGGATTCAGTCCCCTTCGATGCACCGGAGCTCACAGATTTGTACCTATCAACTGCCAAAGAGCCAGTTTTTGTTGGCTGTAAATTGGAAATACTCACATCCCTGCCAGCCTAGCTAATTGTTTCAGCGCTATAATTACACCTTTAAAGTTATCCCTCATCAAAGTGCAATTTTGCAAAGCATTAATTAAAGAGCCGGGGCAACCAGCTGCATAGCCTCTGCTAATTTTTATGCTCATGCACCTCCCAAACCCACTGCCCAGGAGGATTAAAGCCATAAGTTACATTTACATTTAAATCCACTACACAGAGGAGAGAGGGCAGGGAGGGGGGAATAAATACATCCTGGTCTTGCCTTGGGCTGCTTTTAATGAGCTCCCGAGGGAAAGATGTCCCCTGCTAGGGAAGCACCTAGGAGTGTGCAGCATCGGCATCCAGCCGGGGGCATCACTCCTGCTGCCTGCTGAGGAGCTCAAACTGTGCAGTAGGGTCAGAAAATTGGGAGAAAAAGGGGGAGAGAAGAAAAGAAGGGGGAGAGAGAGAAGAAAAGAAGGGGGAGAGAGAGAAGAAAAGAAGGGGGAGAGAGAGAAGAAAAGAAGGGGGAGAGAGAGAAGAAAAGAAGGGGGAGAGAGAGAAGAAAAGAAGGGGGAGAGAGAGAAGAAAAGAAGGGGGAGAGAGAGAAGAAAAGAAGGGGGAGAGAGAGAAGAAAAGAAGGGGGAGAGAAGAAAAGAAGAAGAAAAGAGGTGAAAATCCATCTGGTGGCCAAGAGGTGTGAGTGGCTTGTATTTTGTGGTATCTAAAACCCGGGTGCAGACCCTCCAACTCCCCAGAGGCAGCTCAGCCTGGTATTTCTGTTGTCAGGGAAGGGCTTATGATGAGTCACCCTTTAGCAAAAGTTCACGCAGAGAGGATGGAGGGGGGGGGGGTGCACCAGGGAGATTTCCAAACATGGCAATGTTTATTTGAAATTCAGGCTGAAGCAGATATTCTGAAAGATCTATAGAAAATATTTTCTTGTGATTAAGCTTGCTGGCTACTGGGTATCACTGGCGGCCCAAGGAAACAGAACTGAGGGTGCTGCAAAGCCCAGTGCACACAGGCACAAAAATAAACCCAGCAACATTTTTCCTTTCCATAAAGAGCGTTCTCCCAACAGAAGCAGGTATTTCACAGGCTGGCCAATTACGAGGTGATTATTTGCTGTGTTTAACTAGGCCAGATGTTGTGCATCATTGAAACAGCTGTCTCCTGAGCTGCACTCACTGCACCAGGACTCGTGACCTGAGATCAAATCGCTCCTATCCCACCAACACAAGGCTCCCAGAGAGGCCAGCCACAAAACTTTGGCTCCGAGTCATGGAAAACTCAGGTAGGTGGTACCAATTATGGTAGGTACCAAATCACAACTACGGACTCAGCATCATTTCTGATGGGATGCACATCCCAGCTGGTGGAAAGAGAGTGGGTTGGGGTGTGGGGAGAAGGGATGGAGCAGTACACACCAAAACATTAATTCATCAAAGAAATTAAGAATTAGGACCGCAAATTTCTTCTCTGTTGGGAAAAACCCTCAGTCCTAAAATGCTCTTCCAGTGCATCACCTAATGTACGTAAATATAATACGACCACTTGCAGCGTGCAAACATCAGGGAGAGGTTTTAGGCTGAGGTTAAAGCAAGGACCGTGCCATTCCTGTGTGGATTCCCCACTGTCCCACAGATGGGCAGAGGTGGAGATGCCCATGGGGACAAAGAAGTGGCAGCAAGTCAGTCCCTGAACATTCGAACCAGATCCAAGCCCTAAAGGAGGCAGAAGATATGGGAAGAAAGGACTCTGAAAAAAAATAAAACTATATTTCTACCATGGACACAAGTCAACGTGCTGCTTCCTGACACCAGAGCAGGTGCTGACCCCCACCACTTCAGAGGGCAAGAGGTGAAGCACAACACAAGCTCCTCGACCCCAGAGTGTATGTACACACCAGGCAGAGCTGCTTCCCAGGATACGGCAATTAGTCATCCTGCAAACAGCAGTCACGTCGCAATTACACTGTGATACCTATAATTACTCCTAATTCATTTAACCAGGAAGTTCACTACCTGATGGAGCATAATTACGCATGGGTGCTGTGTGGTTAACATACCTGGGCTACACGTGCAGTGGTGGGTGATGCTGAACGAGCTGGTGGTGCTGAAAGGCTGCTGCAACTGCTGGTAAACGCATGAAAAAAAGCAAATCTTTAGGCTGAGGGAACAGCAATGCCCAGCCACCCTGGTGGCCTCTTGGCTGCAGGGGACCCTGCAGCATGTAAAGGCCCTGGGGAGCAGAGCAGATGCCCCAAGGCACTGCCCTTGCAGAGGATGGGGGGTTTTGGGGATCAATTTGTCCAAGATAGATATCGCCCACCCCAGCTGCCCCTACCTCAGTTGCAAACATGAGCCTCTCATCCCACATCCCCTTCTCCTGTCCCCACTGTGCTGTGGCTGAGTCACTGTCTTGCACGCCCAGTGACAAAGTTTGCTAAACAGAATCTCCTCCAGTTTAACAGCAATAGATTTCCCACACACCGGGCACACACACACTCCGTTGCCATCTGAAATCCCATTCAGTTACAACTGTATCTGGCTCGTTCACTGAGCAGAAGCACCAGCTGCTGCTGCTCTGATGAGGGGGACACAACAGGAGCAGCACTGCAGGGACACGGAGCTGAGTGTCCCAACTCCCTGTGCCCAGGCACACCTGGATGGGAGCAGACCATCGCACCAGGTTTTGCAGCAGCAAAATATCAGCGTGTGCTACTGGTTTGCTTGGGGAAGGAGATGGTTTCATGCATTCAACCCACTGTGTAAAAGTGCAAAAAAACTCCAAAGGCCAAACCATCTCCAGCTCCTCCTCCCTGACCATAGACCAGGAGTAAAAATGCCACCTTTTATAAAACCTCCACTTTCAGCCTCAGACTGATAAAGTGTCAGCACGGGCAGCAGCATCCAAACAGGCAGCCACGATGGCTCTGTGGCTTTGGCAGTGGCTGTGGGCTTCCTAACTGGGCCCCCCACTAAAGGGGCTTGGGAAGCCCCAGAGGGGTTCAGCAGGACCTCAGTGACTTCAAGCCTTTTCTCTGCAGGACTTTCTACCAGAGCAGCATTTTGTGACCCGACCCCGTGCATGACACGGGTGGGGACTGTGTATCGCTGCTGCTGGAACCCCTGACCCCACTCCCATGCTCAGGGTGCAGGTGATGGGGGTCCTGCTGGGGTGGGAGTGGCATGGCCAGCCCAGCCGGCATTCCAAGGAGGAGACATTCCTCCCATCAAGACTGATGGCAATGTGCCAAACCTCCCGTGGTGCAGCTGTCCCTGCACAAGATACCTTCCCCCTGCAAAGCCACAGCTTGAAGCACACATGCAGCTAGGGACAGAGTGGCATGGAGTGACAGGACAAGGGGAATGGTTTCAAGCTGAAAGAGGGGAGATTTAGGTCAGACATTAGGAAGAAATTGTTCATTGTGAGGGTGGTGAGACCCTGGCCCAGGTTGCCCAGAGAAGCTGCGGATGCCCCATCCCTGGAAGTGTCCAAGGCCAGGTTGGATGGGGCTTGGAGCAACGTGGTCTACTGGAAGGTGTCCTTGGGACTAGATGATCTTTAAGGTCCCTTCCAACCCAAATTAGTCTGGGATTCAGTGATCAGTGCTCGTTAGAAGAAAAGAGCTCTGCCGATGCAGAGCAGCCCTTTGCTGCCGAGCGATCACACTTGACAAGGGCTGCACAGACACTTTGGGATTGGTCCATTGTCTCTGGCCATGGTGGGATGCAGCTGGAGATCCCCAGTACGCAGGAGAACCCCCTGCTCCAGCCTCTCCATGAATTTATTGGCCATTCAAAGGAGGAGCTGGGTGCCCCAACATTGCTGGCTGAGGCTGCTACATCCCCCCCAAGCAAATACCCTGGGGGACCACCATGGGGAGAATGGAGAGGAGGAGGCTTCACACCAGCTGACCATCACACGTGCCACAGGGACAGAAACATCAGCTGACCCCCGTCAGCTGGAGAGGAGTCATGCTGACATATGCATCTCATGTTAAAGGAAAGGTTAGAAGAGTAGGGGGGGCAATATGAAACCTTCATGACAGTGCACATCTGACCTTGATATTTTCACTGTCGCAGCCAAGGATTAATCTGTCCTATTGGGTTCCTCTGCCTGGGAGAGCTCCAATGTCTGGAGCCTGAGCTGCACAAGGGTGTAGGATGTCTGTGCAGATGTCAGCAGCAATGAGGAGAAAAACCTCTCTGGGCCAGGATCCCAGCAGAGCCTTGCTACAGCTACCATGGTGAAAGGTCTTTTCCTAGGAAAGAGTCAGACCTGAAGGATGTACTGTACCTTCTAACAGTCAGTTCTCTGATCTATACTTGTGAGGGTGGCATGATGCAGGAAGAGCCCTTGTGCTTCCTACAGAGCCCAGTCCTATTGTCCTGTGGACCTGAAACAGGAAGATCCATTGAGGATGGCTCTAATTGAGCCTGAATCAGAGTGAGAAAAGGGCCTTCCCAGCTCAGCCTTCCCCTGAGGCTGCCTCAGAGAGCCTGGCCCATCTATCTGCAGGTGGGAGTCTTACTTAAACTCAGGCATATGCTTATGCTTCTCCTTGCTTACCCGATGCAGCACAGCCAACACAAACTCATCAATAAAACACACGTGCATCCCTGACATCTTAACGGATGCACAGGCAGACACTGAGGCACAAGCTTTTTGCTCCTCTCTCTCCTTAAGCCCCCCATTTTGAAGCCAAATTTGACATGTACAACTGGGAGCAAGTGCTAAGAGCCAGGGCAAAGGTGGCAGTGAGGGTGGGAGCAGCTGCTGCTAATGCCCAGGGTTGTCAGAGGCTTATTCCAGGCTCAATGATCCCCCTCCATGTCATTGCTCATTTCACGCCTCTCACCTCCTCCCCGATGCCTTATTTTACCAGCAGAGATAGGAAATGAAAGAAAACCAGCAGCTTTCCATAACTAGCTGCCAGGCTGCTGAAGTGAGGATGCTCCATTTAAGACCATTGTGCTCAGAACACTTTTCTTTTAGCTCACTTTCACAAAAATGGAAGCTTTCTCCTCCTGTAAATTCATTTAAAAATAGACCCACTACCCATTAATGCAACAAGGCTCAAAATGAGATTCTCTTAAGTGTTGCCTTATAAGTCCATATTTTCAAGAAGTTTATAGCTCAGCAGTGAACACACACTCTCAACTGGATTTTTCTCCCTTTCCCCCAACCTCTCCATTAACCACTTTTAAGCTGTGTAAGAGGCAGAAGCAGGGACCTGTTTCCTCCAGCTCCCAGAGTCCTTCACCGTGCCCCAGAGCACCCCAGCAGAGCAAGGGCAGGTGCATCCCCCACAGCCTCAAAGAATCCCCCCCCCAAAAGGATTCTTAAAATTCTCATGGTTTATTTCTTTTTAATTCTCCTGGAGGGCAGCAGGAGAAGGTTTTTCTATGGCATTTTTCTGGGACTTCCCAGCTTTCCATGGCATGCTGGAAAAGACAGAAGACATCAAAATGACAGCCTTGGAAACCAAAGCTCTGCTGTCATACAATAACTCTGCCTTTAGGGCTTTTTCTATCACTGAAATGCTGGATCAGGCATTTTCAATCCTCTACAGTCTGCAAGATGCCAACACAAAAGCATAAAACTGACACACGTTGTATTTACAGCTCCAGTCAGTTGGACAGACATTCCCTCACGTGTGCACACCAGACCCAGACCCAGTTTGAACTGCTGGGGGGGGGCTGGAAGTGCAGAGAATGAGGGTTAATTATCACCAAATCATGCCCAAAGAGATCTTGGTCCATGGCAGCTGCAGAGATGCCACAGCCAGACCCATTCCTGAAAAACAGCTCTGAAACTGCTGCATCCTCTGCAAGATGCACGTGCCTGGGGGTGTTCAGTGTCTGCTTTGGGGACAAAATGAGCCTTTCTGCTGTTTGCCAACCCCTTTAGCCAAGTGGGGAGTGGTGGAGCAGCAATAAAAGGCTTTGATGCCCCATGCTGGAGCAATGCACTGCGGGACAGCAGGCCAGGGGACAGAGGGATGTCAGCATGAACACAGCCCTTGGCAGCACCATGTACCCAGGAAAATCCTGTTCAACTGCAAGCCCAGATTAGGTCAGCAGGGATGGCAGTTTGGGAGTGGAAGTGCAGATTTTGTCACTTCTGAGCAGAGATTCACTGGGAAACTCTGGAAGATGCAGCACTCCAGCAAACTAACGTGGCCAAACTGCAACTCCTCAGACTCTGACCCATGAGAGGATTGGTGTGGGGCTACTCAGGGTTTTGAGGACTCTTGGGGCACACCATGACCTTTGACCAATGCCCAGGATATGCAGTGACTGCTGATGCCAACCTTTGGTCCCAACCAAGTTAAGCAGGTCCCAAAGCTGCACCCAAACCCTGCTGCACTCTTTAGCTCTCTCCATTCACACTCCTTAAATTCCTTTGAGAGAGTAAATTGTTTCCAACAACCATTAGACAGAAAGCAGGATTTAGATCTGCTGGTGATAGTGGCCTCTGAACACCAAACCCTTGACTTACAGCCTGCACCATCATTTTAAACACTCATTTCTGCATCCATATTCACATCAACACAGAGGGGCCCCTGCATTACTCACTGACATGACAAATAACATGGAAAAGCACCAGAGGAGACATTCCTGCCAAACACCTGATTTGCCTTTGAAAATGCAGAAGGATGTACTTCTGCACTGAGCACAGCTATTGAGCAAGGTCTCAGACCCGAGCAAGGAGAGGCTGACTGGCTTTGGCTTCATGACTAATGCAAAGTGACACTGTAAATGTGTTTTTCTACATCAAAAATGTTCCTTGTATTCTAATGGGGACAGAACAGGTTTGTCTGGCCCGGTTTCAGTCCTATTCAGACTCGACTGTGACTAAGGTTTGAACTTGGAGGGTTTGGGAAAAGAGGAGCAGGGTGAAAGAGAGGAGAGGGGGTGAAAGAAGAGGAGGAGGAAAGGAAAAACTGTGCAAGAGCCAGGATTGTTCAGTGCTGAGGGCTTGTCTGGGGCCCAACAGGCACAGGTTAACAAAAGCACTACAGAAACACAAAAGAACAATCACACACCTACCCACAGCCCCTGGGCTTGTCTTCAGGGGGAAACACCACCTTTCTAGAAGGAATCACCCAAACCCAGCACCTCAGTGGCCCGTTTACTGCCACACACCAACTTCACCCTTTTATTTTGGCCTGTACTGGAGGGAAGCTCCAAAACCAAAGTGTCAACAGGACCACGTGTTCTGGTGTCCAGATCCCTATCCTGCCATCACCAAATACCCCATAAATCCTCTGTACCAGTGATGCATCATCAGCACATGTATCCCACAAGGGATGGGACCCACCCAGCACCAAACACCAGAGCCCAAAGCTGGCACCTGGCTCCTATCCCCAAACTGAACCATTCCAACCCTCTCCAGCCTTTCACCAAGGCAGACTTTGGTAGGGAGTGTACGAGATGATGAGTCAATAGAATTTGATTATAAGATTAATCCTGAAGAACGTGCTCATTAACCCTGCTGCTCACAATGATGAGATGTGTTGCCAACTTTCTGACAAAGGAACGCAGGGATTAATTTAGTGACTAACTACATGGAGAATTGCATTACTCCAGTATGCTCCCTGTATCCCAGGGTGTAAACACCCCTAATAGTACAAGAACTTTCCTTCTGAAAAAGAGGCACGAGCTGAGCCAGAGTTGTGCCATTTCCTTATTAAAATGTTTTCTTCTGGTTGCTTTTCCTTTTCAAAACCAGTCATTAAATGACTCCTGAGAACTGGGGTTTAACTGAAATTTAATTTGGGGTTAAATTCCCAGATGGTTTTAAGCAAATTCTTTTTTTCAGTGCCTACTCCTGGCTAACCATTGTATCGTATATCTGGGTATTATAAAGCAGCCAACATCTCCACCCCGGAGTTGGCAGCACTTCAGCATCTCTGAAGGCTTTGAGAAGTGATCCGAAGTTTCTGAAGAGCAGGAATGCTACATTTGGAGGCAGGGGACCTGGCTGGAGCTTCCCCAGGGCCAGATAAGACCAAATGCAGTGTCCACACCAGTGATGGATATCAACCTGACTTAGGGCAGGAGGCTTTGGCTTTGCTGCTATAAGAAATCGAAAAGAAAACTCCATTACAGCAGAACAGATCACTCATATCAGAGCCACCTTTTAAAATGCCAATTTGTTTTTTCTTGCCTGTATTTTTAATTCTCAGGCACCATGGCAAGTCAATAGGTCAAAGCTGCAAAGTAAGTTGCTTCAAGTCAAATATTCAATTGTTATTAGATAACTTAGTCTCTGCTTGGCTGCAGTGTGTAGGTCTTTGCCAGGTTATGCACGGCATGTAAGGCCTGAAATTACATTCCATAGGGGGCAGAAAACTCCACTGCAGATAGCCAGCAACTGGATTGATGGCTTTGGGTAGGATATTGCCAACCTATGAAGACAGAGAGAGGAAGAAGAATATAAAAGCACTTGTTTTGACACTTCTCTCCCAGCTTTTCATCTTCCTTAGGGCATCAGCAGCTGATGTTAAGAGATTTAAGCACCATCCCATCCAATATTGTATCCTGTTCTAGTTGTCATAAATCTGCCTGGCACCAACCAGTGTTAGGAGCCTTATGCAACCCAGGAGATAATCTCATTTGAATTGGGAAGGTTCACATGGTACCATTGATTTCTGCTAATTAATTCTGTAGCTTGAGCTGGCCACACTCCTGGCCTCTCCCTCACACTCAAACTGCAACATTTTGCAGAATTTCTGCTCATCCCCTCTGGAAACAAGGAGTTTTGAGCAAAGCATCTTTTAGATGCAAGATCTCTGCTTGGATTCACTCCACACTGAACTCCCATTAAAAGATGTGATGGTTTAATCTCTCTACAAGAGTGATTTGGTATAAGGAGACAGCCACTAGAAATTGTTTCATATGGCAGGAGAGACCCTGGCTGGGACATTCAAGGTTCTGGGAATGACACATACTGGTTTTCAACCTCCCCAACTCCTGTCAAGCCGACCAAAAGGGCATCCACCACCTCTGCGCTGGGTCAGGTGTGCTCCAGGAGCATGATGCTCCACACTGTGAAAGCTTTTGGGCAGCATCAAATATTGTCTTGTGCCCTCAGAGTAAAGATAAACTGTGAGAAGCATTAAACATGGAGGATTTAGACTAGGTGATCTCTAGAGGTGCCTTCCAACTCTAACGATGGTGTGATTCTGTCTCCTCCCATAGAAAAACATGGCAGATGCCAACAGATTTGGGCACCTTCTCTGGGTTTTTGGTCAACCACTCTTATCCAGCTCAAGATAACAAGTCTTGATCATGCAAAGTCCAGGCTAGAGCACACTAGTGTCCAAGCCACAAAACCAGTCTTGCTTTTGCTATTTGCATCTTGGCCCACAGTGACAATCCTCTTAGCACGAGCGAGAGCGTTGTCCCTGAGGCAGCTGAGCCATCTGAGCAGGGCCTCTGCCTGGGAAACACTTGCACAATCTAAACTACCTTCACCCATTTGATGGGCTCACACGTGCTGAGGCAATTCACTGTAGAACATTTTAATAAAATCAGTGAAAAGGAAATTACTGCTGCTGATAGTCCCCTGGCACTGAAGAGGGTGAAGAGGAAACAAGAACCAGTTAAGGAGTCTGTCCTAGGAAATTATAATCTACACAATAGCTCGTGGTAAGCAAACACCAGGCAGAAATTAATTCTCAGGTGCAATTGGAGTGATCTGCAGAAACGAAACCAAAGCAGCTGCAGACTTCCCCAAACCCAAACAAAAAATTCCTGAATATATGCATAGTATAATTTCCATTGATTTATTTTATCAACTGACTCAGGAAGAACCAGCATCCAACCAGTTTTACTATCTGTTCCACAGGCAAAGAAAACAAGAGAGCTAAAACTCTGGTGGCCACGAAGGATACTGGAGAGGAACAAACCCCCATCATCCCTGCAAGGCAACACCAATAATGCAGCATGGTTATTTAAACTGCCTCCACACCCCACAGCCCTCCCCACCCTCAGCACCACCCCAGAAGCATGGGGTTCTGCAAACACATGGCAGCATCGAGCTCTTGAGTTTCAAGAAGCTTAAAGGTCATTTAAAATTGCTGTTCTTTTCTTGATGTCAAAAAAGCATAATGTAAAAGTGGAGGGTGTTGGAGCTCCCGGCAGCACAGGGGCTGCTGCTTGGTCTTCCTGAGCTCTTCACTGAATTTGCAAAAAGGGGCACAACTTCTTAAGGCAGTGGAGGAAAATGGGGATAAAATGGGGATGTACCCACCCTGGGGGGCTTTGAGCTCCTCAGGAAGGGAAGCAGCTGGATGCAAAGCCACGCGGGAGCGGGAGCACTCTGTCAGCAGCTCTGCTCTTTTTAGTAAGAATTCTTACAGCAATACAAATGTTCCACTTGCCCTTTGCTCCCAGCAATGTTATTTCTTTGAAATAGGGGAGAATCCAAATCTTCTGCAAGTCAGTCTATGTATTGCTGCTGACTCCAGCCCCTTCAGAGCAGGGCCCAGAGGATACTTTTCATTTCCAAGTTCCTGTCCTCGTGTTAACAACGTAATGTCCCACTGAAGCTGAAATCAAGAGGAGCATCTCGCCAGGTGGGTCAGCAATTTCCCTCATGCTCAAAGCCATGTCTCACCCCACTTTACTACACTGATTTAGACATTTCTTTTTCCTAACACATGCTCCACTTTACATTCTACAGCGCCAGATAGTGTAAAAACTATTTACTTCTGTTGAAAATGCTGCCCAAGTAGAATAAACAGACAAAGGGAATATCTCATTATTTACTGGTAGCTAGAGAAGTTTCATTCACTTCACAAAGCAGTTAGCTGCAGGAAAGCACTTATTAAAAAACAAAAAAACACCCTACAAAAACCAAAACCCCGACTCATTTATCTAAACTTTGCAGCTATTATTGTGCTCTTTTTTTTCCCCCAGCCACACAAATCTGATTTTTTAATGTACAGTACATCCCTCCATCCAGGTCCCGCTGAATTACTTAGTGACAACACACAGAAAGAGAGAAAGAGAGGGAGGGAAAAAAAAAAAAAAGGGAACAGCTGCTCTCCAGAGAAATCCTGACACAGTTCATGCAAAGAATTTCATATTTGTCATGCAACCCAGCTCAATAAACAAAAAATTCATCTGGCTCGCCTCTGCTGCCTGGCAATATGTGCACTAAGTTGCTGTGTTTTTCCTTACTCCTGTGAGTAATAAAGGTGGCAGCTCTTTACTCCCCTCACAGGAAGAGCTGCCAGCTAAATAAAACACTGCCATTAAATATACACATGTATATTCAACCTGAGGATCCTTGGTTTTGTATGTGCCATTGGTTAAAGGCTACCTCCACCCCACACCCAGCTCTTGCCAAAGAGGCAGCTGACTGCTCCATGCCCAGGCATCAGCTTCCAACCTCCTCTACTCAATCTCTATTCAGTGCATTTTCATGCCAAACCACCTCGTTCTCACTGCCTGCTCTTAGTTCTTGGTTACTTAATGGGTCAAATGAAACCTCAATAAAAGAGACCAAAAAAATCCCATCAACGTCTATGGTTTGGCATCAGACCATAATACTTCATAATAACCTGATCTCATAACAATGAGGAGAATAAATGAGCTGATCTGGAGCACAGTGACCCTGAAGTCAAGATGCCATTCCAGGAGCTCAGGAGTTCCTGGTCCCAGCCCCAAACACCAGTGAGCTGGAAAGCTGTAGCACTGCTGCTGCATCAGTATCTTTGTTCCTATCACATATTGAGTGGGCTGGGGCAAAACCACTTTGTCTGTACTATTTATCAAAGCAGAGAAGAAAAAAAATTCTCAAAGAAATATTTTAAAATACATATTATGAATGGGGAATTTCAAGCTGGCTGCAAGGGGAAAGAAAAGTCAAAATCAGGATGGGATTTTTTTTTTTCACTAGCCCTTATTAGGTAAAAAGGCTATTTTTAACTATTTATAAGTGCCTCCCTAGACCTCCCCTTCCAAAACCAAAGCCTCTGGCACGATACCACAAACCTTTTCTGTCAGGACATGAACTCTGATGTCACAAATTCAAGATTACAGCATCACCACCCAAGTTTAAGTCTATGAAAAAGCCAGTCTCCATGATTCCCAGCCATTCATATCTGTTACAGTAAATAACACCCAACAGCAGGAAGACAAGGGAACTGGACTAAAAATCATTGCACCCTCACTGGATTATATTTTTGCACACTGTGGGCCGAAGATCTTCCTCCCTGACCTCCTGCTGTCCTTTGGAAGGATAGGGAGAACAAAGTGAGCCCAGAGTCCTTGGCTACTGCAGATAAAGAAAAATCCAGTGCTCCAGTTCACCCTGGAAAGCTCAGTCCCCTCCACAACTCATGCAGAGGGGACCTGAGTTTTGGGTTGTTTTTTTCCACCCTTAAATATCCACAGCCACGTTACACTGCAGAAGAAAAGCAGTAGTACAAGATATTTATGAACAGCGTGGCCCCAGAATTATTTCTTTAAAGATGCTGCAGGTGGGACCCATGAGAGCAGACTGGAGCATGGAGGGTCCCCAACAGCCCTGGGAGGTGACATCCCCCATGGCACTGGGGTGTCCCCTCCACCCCAGGGGCTCTGCGGGCTCACACCTCCCAGCAAGTGTTTTCTAGCCTCATAATTCACACATACAAAAAACCATGTGTGTGAATGTTTTTAATGTTTTCACATATATCCTTTTGACTCAGCCAAAAGCTCTGTTAACAGACCCAACACAGGTCACAGACAACACAACCTTCTGTCTTTCCAAGGAGGAGAAAAGATCATTGCAGGCTTCAATTCTAATACCAGGGTGGAATTAGTCTTCACAACCAAAATCCTGATAGAAATCTCATCTTTAAACAGTAAATTAAATACCCATGCAGACTTCCACCTTGCAAATGTAGTGGGAAACAACTGCAACTCCTTCCATTCCAGAGCTCTGCCTTTTTCCATCTATTTATTATCCACATGAGACTAAGGCAAATACCTGCAGTATTAAATGAGGTTTTTTCATGTCTTCATATGTATGTTACATACATGCAGACCTAGTCCCCCACCTCACCCCCAAAATAAGGGTGAAGTTATTTGGGACTGGCTGGAAGAGTCCTCAAGAACCCTAAAACCCATGTGCAGAGGGTGCACAATGTGGAGGCACACACAGCTGAGAAAACCTTGCCCTGTCCCATGCAGTTGGTTTGGCATCAATTCAGGCAACAAGGACCTAATCTGAGCCTTTCCAAGAGCCTTAATGTGAAACACACTGTCCCCAGGGACATCCCTGGTACACCAACAGCAGACAGCAATCCCTACACCTTTCTTCTCTATAAGCTTTAAAGTTTTTTGTCCCAGTGCCCTGCAAGGCTCGTGCCAGTTCGAGACACATTGGCAGCTACAGAGCCAATTTAATTGCTGCCATCGACTCATTCCCAGACAAACTAATTCATTCATGATACACACACTCTGTGAACATATAAAATACCCCAGAGTTCTCACAGCCTTGTACAAAACCATCAGTGGCTCCAGAGCAGTGTAAAGGGTGCTGCTGGTTTTCACATGACAAGTTTCTAGGGCTGAGCACACATTTCCCATCAAGTGTTTGGATGGTGGGGGCTGCTACATGAAAGAGTTCACACCAAGGGCCTGCTTTTCTCCACAGCACAACCCCCAAAAGAAAACAAAAGGATAAAAAGCAATTTTGATGAAGTCAGACAATTTTGCAGTAATAAAATCCGTTCCTACATTTCCTTTGATGGATATGAACTGGAGCTCAGCACTCATCCCGCTGTAAAACCTCCATCCATCTCCAAATACAGTTTCATCACTTATTCGCATTACGGGCCTGTCAGTCCGTGGGGAAGCTCTCCTCTGCCTCTCCTTCCAGCTGGCTGCAGAGGGAAAACGTGATCACCAGGCTACCCTGGACCTGAGCTTCCACAATGAGAATATTTGCATCCCCGTTATGCCAACACAGCCCTGATCTTCAGAAACTTCTTTCAGCCTGTGTTCAGTGGTGCCATGGCAGGCAGGTCAGCACAGACTCGCTGCCCACGCCGGGCTGCATGAGCACAGGACACAGGGGATATTCCCCTTTTCCCCTCCCAGGCTTCTTGTGTGGTCCAACTACAGAAATTCAGTGGTCTTAGGACACAGCATGGTCTCATCACAAATATAACAGCATGAATGCCAAAATCTCTGCAGATGCAGGATACTGGTTGCACTGCATCAAACTACGTCTGGATAGTTAGCTTCATTCACTGAAAGTGGGAGCAGGGATTTGTACAGCAAAGGGAAAAAAAAAAAAAAAAAGGAGAAATCCCTTAAAAACAAACGTGCAATGTATTAGCTCCAATCCCACCAGCTCCTGCATTTCAAGTAGATTGAAGTTTCCTCCTTTTGGATTTCTAATAATGTCACGGCTACTTAAAAGCCAACTTCCAGGTGGGGTTTTTGTATAAAACAAGTACTGCTCAGTATTTCTAATGATCTCTTAATTGGAGTTTGAGCCTGTTCCCTGCTGCTGCAAGCGGGAGGGTGTTGGTGCATGTTTATGCAGAAGTCCTGGGATGCTGCCACTGTTTAGATTGGAGCCCTACTGGGAGGTTTCTCCTGGAAACACCCCATATAAGGATTGCACAAGGAGAACAAAAAGCAAGAAGGGAGCAGTATTTTGGACTTGGCAGCCACAAGCACCCCTGCCATTGCTGCCGGGTATCCCGACGGGCTTCCCAAGCTGGGAGCACAGCAAAGCCTGCGAGGTCCAGCTCACTGGAACAGGGCATGCAGGACAACTGCCAAGGAAGAAGCAGGAGAGAAATCAGAGCAATTCTCTGCTGTTTTCTAACAAATCTCTCCTGTGATATCTCAGCATCCTGACTGACCTCTAAGTCAGAAGTGAGATCTGGCAATTACTGTCTGCAGAGGAAGAGGGAGCTGGGGGCAACCCAGTGCTACTAGGAAGAGGGTTCCAGTGGGGTTGAAAAGATGTTCTTCCTCTCCTCTCACCTGGTTATTTGATTACTTAACAGTTCATTGCAATAAAATATGCAGAGATCCCATCACAAGTTTGATGACATTACTTACATCTCATTTTCTTGCCACTTTTACTCTTCCTGATGGAAAGAAACACCGTTCCCTCTGACAAAAACCTGTCACCTGATTCCCAAATAGTGAGTTTGTTCTTAAAAGTCAAGACTTGCAATTCCTTGGACTGTGATCAAGAAGTTGATCACCCTTCAGTTCTCCTGCATTGCTCTGGGTCACATCTTTGAAAGGAAAACTCAGCACCTGCCACTCTGGTTTTTAAAGCAACCCTTTCACATATGGACAGAAGTTGCCCTTTTTAATGTCATTGGTTTGAAAGGAGCACAAGCTGGATCAACTCCCCTACTTACATGGTCTGTGAATTCAAGCAGCCCAGAGCCAAATCCTGCCCTGCAAATGCATAGCACATCTCCATCACTATGGAAAGACCCACTTTGTGAAACCTCCAGATCCTCAGCTCCACCAGAGACATCTCCCTTACTGCCCAGTGTTATTTGCTTTGGCAGAATATTGTTTAATATCTATTACCCAACTCACTCTAAGACTGAGGCTGTTTCATATTCCTGCCTAAACCAGACTCAACATGGAATTGACTGATTAGGTCAAATGCTTTTAAGTACTTGGGCTCATGGTTGCTCCTCAGCCCATCAGAGGGAAACAAGAAAAGCCCAAACATTGCCAGGTAAGGCCCATTCACAGGAAATGCACAGTGATTTTCAACAAATAAGACCTAATCACCTTTCTGAGGCAGCAGAGTAGGAGAAAGAAGGATGCATCTGCTCATAGAATAGTTTGGGTTGGAAAGGACCTTAAAGATCATCTAGTTCCAACCAATCTGCCATGGGCAGGAACACCTCCCACTAGACCAACTTGCTCTAAGCCCCATCCAACCTGTCCCTGAGGACTTCCAAGGATGGGGCAGCGACAGCTTCCTGGAATGACATCATCCTAAATGACATCATGGCCAAGCCACCAAAACCCACCCAAGAGGTCCCCTGTCCTTGAATACAGCCAAAGCATGGAGAGCACATGGGCAGGAGGGCTTGCACAGGCAGCTCTTGCTGATGCCTCCTTTGGTTTCCTTGGAAAAGGAACCGGAGCACCAGCCAAGAAGCTCTGCCCCCCACCCTGCTCAACACACAGGGCTCTGCAAGCACAACACCAGCCTCCAGAGAAGCCCCATCATGGTCTTCCTCAACATTCATGGCTCCTGCTTTGCTGCAAATCACCTTCCAATAACAAGCTGCTGAAATAGCAAAGTTTTCTAAATCTTCACTTGATTCCTGCTCTCCCCTAGAACTATAAATAGCACTTGGCATTTCTGGTGGTACAGTCTGCCTTGTTGAAATTTGATTTAAAAGTAAAATTGGCCGGACTCCTTGTTGAATTATCATTATTCATCTTTACAGATGTCCTCCCCTCTAAACACTGTCTAAACTTGAAGCTGAGAGCAGAGACACGGAGTGAAGTCATTAGAAAAGATTTCCTGATAAACCTCAGGCACACGAGGGGGGTCGGTGCATTTTTCACCTTCCATAGGAGAACGCCTGGACATCTCCATGCTCCCTCCAAACCCTTCCCACAGCCAGTCCTGCTCTTCCCCCACACAACATCTGCTGTGGCTCACTACCTTGCATGGAGAGAAAGGACAAGCCTTGCATGTAGACATGTGGTTTGATTAGAGACTTATCAAATTCTGGAGGCATTTTCAAGCTTTCCTTTGAGCTCTTTTTACTTTGAAAGGTTTCTCCTTCCTGCAGTTGTATCTAACAGCTAGAGGTTTTTGGGCATCCAACAGAAGCTTTCCCAGGGCAGAGCTCACTCTGAAACTCTTCTTCAGTCTCTACAACTGACCTTGAGTCCAACCTGACCTTGAGTATTTCCAGAGATGGCACATCTACCATTTCTCTGGGCAACCTGGGCCACTGTTCCAGGTGATGTGACTCGACTCTGCTGTGGCTTTTGGGGTGTCCCCAGCACCCACAGCCAGGTGGACACTGTGCCAGCCACCAGTGGGGTTCAGGTAGTTTCCAAGCACATCTACAGATCGGGTTGCAACATCCCTCCTCTTCCCCAAAAACATGACCACAAAAGAGGAGCACCCATTCATGTGCCTTTCTCAGCAAACAAAATAAAAATAAATCACCCAGATTTCTGGCAGAGTTTATTAGCAGCAGAGTTTATTGTTGCTCCTGCTGCTGAGACACCTTGAAGCTCTCCAGACTCCATCCATAGGTTGAGTAACCTTCACATACCCCGGGAAAACTATGGGCTGGTGATTAATGCCTGCGCCTGGGACTGCAGAGCACAGCTCTGCTCCCTGCACCACCTCTTTCCACCTCAGATAAATTACTAACTCCCTCAAGTCTCTAATCTGCCCAGAAAGGACAGTAGGGCTCCCCCCTCCCTAGGGTGCTGTGAAGATAAAGACATTAAAAATGGTGAGATATGGTGTCAGCGAGGATTATAGAAATAGCTCTTGGGCTCTTTGCTGCTCCAAACTTGACCTTAGACACAGAATAACTGTAGTTGGTGCATGTTGTTACTGATGCAGTAGGAGCTGAATGTATTTATTTTAAAGGACCTTCTGAGCTTTAAATTGCAGTCTCTGTTCCTCACATACGTCAAAGCCACTTCTCTTGGTTAGAGGGGACAAGTGGCATCACTGAAGGTACACACCCCCCCTTTTGCCATACATCAGCACTAGTGTAACTTTCTCTACACATGAGCACAGTTACCAACTTTATTCAAGCATCCAGGTGTCTCTGCCTCACCTTATATCTGATCAATAAGAAGAAATCACGGGCATCAATTGCCTTATTCCAGCAGTCTCCAGAATTAAACCCCCAGAAATCTCACCTCTGTAACCCAGGCTCCAATTATTTTTTCAAATATCATGGTGCAGTAAATTTACCCAATTAATTTTAAATATTAACTCCAGTAGAATATTTGTATATTATATAAATATACATACAGAATACATATGCATATAATGTATTTATAATTTTATATATTAAAGTATCTGCCAAGTGAGGTATTTCATTATTTCTATCTATTTTAATAAAAATCTCTGCCAAGACACCTAGTGTGCTCCTGTGCATGCTCAAGGCTTTGGGGAGACCAAGGATGCTGTGGGGTCCCATGGGGACCCACAGGGACCAACCCAGCTGGCAACTGCAGCACTGCCAGCACCGTGGGCTGGCAGATATTCTCTGGAGTCAGCAATCAAAACCAGATGCAGCCCTGAACCACAGCCTTGAGCCAGGACCATTCTCCTCTCAGCTCTGAATACTCATCTGCCACCACATCGAGGAAGACAATAGAAGAAAAGGATCAGATAAAAAGTGGTTTAATTTTTACAAGGCACTCAACCAGCCAATTCACGTTTTGGATCAGGTGTTAATTTCTGCTCTAAGTGTCTGGCGCAGACGGTGCCAGAGCAAATACTGCAAATGTCACATTATTTTTGTTTAGCGGGTGAAACGTGCTCCACTCTTGTTGGAGGAACCCAGCTGAGCTATTCTGTCATCAGACTTGTTGAGAGGAAACGAAAAAAATATCAACTCTGAATTTAGAAACTATTAAGAGCAGGGGACTAAAATGACGTGTTGGGAAAAACAGCTTGAAGGACTCCAAGGAAAGATGTTCATAGAAGAGGTGCATAAAATTAATCCCTGCTTCTAAAACAAAACAAAGAGGTTCTAAAAGACTTGGTCACTCTTCCCAAGTGTGTTTGCCTCCTTCCTACTATTTATTTTGGGCACAGTAAGGTTGGTCAGAGCTTTGGTGGAGCATCAACAGGCATGGACCACTGAACCATGTGCTGGAGAAACCTCCTGGACACCACCCAGCAGCTGACAAACTGAAACCAGGGTTCAGCTAGTCCTGGATTGCTGGGGCAGAGCAAAGAAAGAAAAGTCCAGGTTTGTTTGATGTGAAATATCAAAAAAACCCCTTGTTCTCCAGATATTTCATATAACCTAACCCCTGCCCCACCTGAAATAGAATGGTGACCTTCTTCTCACAGTCTGGTGATATAAATCAGGGTAGATCACTTTACAGGGGTTTTGGAGGGGAAAGAGGGACTCCACAAAAACTTGTCAGAGCAAAGGTTTGGGTTGAACATCTCCTCTAGCTCACCCATGCTTAAAGTAGGTCTTATAGATCAGTCAAATCATCCAGACCAAAGCCTGGCAGCAGCAGAGGACCAACTCTGACCCGGCTGCAGGAGAAGAGTAAGAGCAAGTGAACCATTTACCAAATCCCTGGAGCATTCAAAGGGTTTTCTCCAGCAGACTGGAAATACTCAGGAACTGGCCTAGCTAAACCCATCTGTGGCCACTGCTACACGTGGCAGTCATTTTGGTGCTCCCTTCACCTGGCACAGGACCACTCTGGAGGATGAAGGACATCCCAGGCAACCCCATCCCTTCAGCCATGGCAGCTCATGCTTTTAGGTCTGAAACAGGTACAATCAGCCCCTGCGTATCAGCCAAAATAGCCTCTGCAGCCAGGATAAAGAGGAAAACAACTCCTAGTTCAATTGTGTCACTTTCAGTCCAGAATTCTGGAGAGAAAAGGAAACTTTTAGACTATTTTAGATCTACGGAGCAGGAGATCCCAGAGCAACAGCAGGTTACTGGGAAACTTGTGCCAGAGGAAAGCAGAGGAGAGACACGCTCTGACCTCCCCACCTGGACCATTCCTTGTTCTTAACTATTCTTAAGGCAAAAAACCCCCAAATTCATAGAAAAGAGAAAAAAAAGAAAGAAATATTATGCTCAAGCCCTGAATTAATATTAAGAAAAAACAACTTCCTCCAGCCTGAAAGTGCTGTCAGAGAGCCCAGGGAGAGCACTGCTAGCCAGTGTAGCAACAAAGCAATATTTAAAACCAAATGACTGCACTGTTTCACTGTGAAGGGGTTTTCCCACGCCTCAGAAATCTGGTTGGCTTTCCAGAGGTGACGCTTTGTCAGGCAGCAGGGGCCCTCGGGGGCTGCCTGGCTCACTGCTGCACAGAGCTGCCCAACTCTCTCTATTACTTTTAATTAAAAAAGGGAAGCTGGGATTTAGCTGCCTACCTACCACCAGCTCAAATCTGGATTTTGAGCTAAAGGAGAGGAAAAAAATTTCAGAAACATTTCAGCCGCACAGAGCCTGTATCAGTATTTGACAGAATAAGTAAAAACAGAGAAGAAAGAAACGTTTGATGTTTTCTTGCTTATCCAAGGCCACCACAAGCCTGTTCCCTGCTGTCTATCTCCTACCCACCAGAAGCACACTTGAACCATCAGATGTGATCAGGTTGGTGCGTTTGGTATAGTCATCACCCCCCTTGATCCCATCTTGTCTCACAACCTGTCCGTAATCCAGACTGGTTCAAAATGTTTCCAGAAATCAGCTCTTCCCTCAGCTCTTTGGTAAAGATGGGCAGCTCATGCTGTGCTCCCCTCAGTATCTCCTCTGAGCAATTTCTCTTCCATTAATCCTATTTACATCTTCTGTTGTCACTATATTTCTCTAAAAGGTTCAGCATCAAATCCCTCATAACAATGAGCCTCAATCTCACTCAGGCTCCAAAGATCAGTCTTAATTTTTCCATTAAAAGCCGTGAGTGTAAAATGTAATTAATTACTATGAAACAGGAGATCACAAAGCTTGCTGGATCTGCTCCTGACCACCAGCATCAGCTGGGTAGAAGGGAAAAGGGTGACCCAGTGCAACCCAGACAGGATTTGGTCTGTCGTTTCTCTCACGCCCACGCAGCTACTTTTAATTATCTCCACAGAGCTTAAAGAGAGTGATTTCTGTGGCCACTGTTCATATGCCAAGTCCATCCACTTATTCTAACATAAATCTTACTCTCCTGTGTAAGAAGCATGACTCTTCTATTCATAAAAAGTCATGAACCAAAAAAATCCCCCCCCCAAAACCCAATTAAATTAATGCATGGGAAAAAAAGGCAACCAATTCTGCCATAAAATACAATCAATATGAAAGCCTTCTGATAGTCAAAACCAACACCTCCAGAGGGCTGGAAGCTACCCAAGGTGTTTTGAGTTGGTATCTGTGTGTAAGGGTGAGCAGTGTTGGCTTTGGCTTGCAGAGTCACATCGAGTGATCTCAACCACTACTAATTTATTGATGGGAATTGAAGATGCTGCAAGAGATGAGACATCACTGCCATGCTCACAGGCCCCCTCCACACCCTCCCATGAGTGGGGGCTGCTGGAAAAATTGTCCCTGCTCATGGAAGTGCCTGCATTCTTCTGATTTCTTGTTTTTATCTTTTGTTTTGTTGCTTTACTTCCATTTGGGGGGTAAAAATAGCCTTTTCTGTGCTGCACTGTGTCCTGTGTGAGCCTGGCCAGTTTGCTCATTCCCAAATTAGCAGGGGAGGGAAAGCTGAATCCTTTGCAATCCATGAACTTTATAGAAGAGTTTATAAAGGGTGTGATGCTTGTGGTGGGAGGAGACTGAGCCAGGAAGGGACTGAGCCAGTAAGCTATGGTGAGTCCTCTGTTTTTTTTAAGGATTTATAAGTTTTGTTCTTTGGGTGAGGACAGTGGGAGAAGAATAGGGGCAGAGAGAGCAATTTCAAGATTAAAAAAATATTAAATGAAGTCCTGGGGAAAGGACAAATCTAATAAAAATATTCAGCATATGTTCATTTTGTATTTACAGTTCAGGTTTTGAGCCACTCTTATTTTAAATTCAGAATCTGGGCAACTCTGGGAAAAAAAGCTTTAAAAAACCCCCACACTGAATGTAATCACCCTGGGGAAAAAGAAGAGGGATTAAAGCCTAGAAGTACATGGATATGGTGTATTTCATACTTTTGCAGACGGAAGAGAAATCGTCCTATTACCCTAGAGCATGATCAATGCAATGAGGCTCCCAAATGTGGATCCAGCACTGATGGTGGTGGGAGGAGAGGAGGGTGCAGAGATGTGGGGACGTGATCCTTACACTGCTCCCCCCTGCAAACCTGGGAGCATCCCTGGGATGGGATGGGATGGATCAGCTCTCCAAAGCACCCCAGGCAAAGCCCAGAACAGTACAAGGTGCTGCCAGGAAGTTTTAAGGTTACCTTCTTAAAAAAAAAAACCTTTTTAAAAAATATAATTAATTAAAAAAACCTGGTTCATTTTCCTAATTAAATGCAAGAATCGAACAATGGGTAATCAGTATGTGGAACAGCAAAGCTGCAATTTAGGCACTCAAAGGGGAGAGCGTAACAAGTGGCAGTTCCACCCCCACGCCACGTGTCTCAGCATATATTTATTTTCCTTCTTGCTTTGATCTCGCTCGTTTGGAGGATTTGGCTACAAAACTGAAACAAGGAGAAAAACAAAGCGGAGATCTGCTGCTCTGGTTAACGACTCCCCCCCCCAACCTCCCCTCAGATCCCCCTTTTCTGCCCCCGAGGCTGAGCTGAGCAGACAAAGCCCAAATCAGGGATCAAAAGGTCTGTTTGGTTCTGGTAGCTGAGGCAGCACCGAGATGTTTCACAAAGTCAATGTTGAGCAATAAATAATGAATGGAAAATAGGTAAATAGATTTATACCCTCAGCACCAATGAACTCCACAAGACACGGTGCTGGGAAGGCTGGAGCACTCAATAATTAGTATTTAGGGCCCAAACACAGCAGGAACCCCAAACCAGTTAATCCTCCATAATCCACCTTCATCCAGTGGGAACCTTTACCTCTTTCTACAGGCTGGGCCATATGAGAGATTCCTGCCTGCTCCTTGCTAGGAAACCCTCATTTCTTAATTGCAGCATGGTCTCAAACCTCATGGTGCTCCCCAAAAATCCAAGATGAGGGTTACTTCACCCCAATTTCACTGCAGAAATGGCTGAAAAGGGCAAAGGTGGGGTTAAAAGCCCCAGTCAGGCAGGATGGGCATTGGGAGCAGCAGCTTCTTGCCATTCAGCCAAGACCCCACCATACCTCTGGAGCCTTCTGAGGCCTCTAGGATCCCCAGCTTGGGTGACACATCTCAGAAGAACAAATCTTTGCCTGAGAACTTGATTCAGACCAGAAAAATCCCCAAGAAAATCCACACAAAGCCAGAACTGGGATGAGTAACGGGATAGAGAATTGACATGAAAAAGTGGCAGGACACCTGGGAACAAACACCACTATTTTCTCCCCAGAAAAACTGCTCTTCGTTTGACACTGAAAGCTGGGTCAGTCCCAGCCCTGTCCAAGTTGCCACTTCCCAAAGCTGCTGCTTTGAGACACATGGCCAAGAGCCAGAGGAAACCCTGGGTGGGATGGTGACCTGAACTTCACCCATCAAACACCAACATCAAGGGATGGATGCAAACAACGGCAACACCCAATTGCTGCTTGGATACACAACTGACTTGGATTTTCCAGTCAGCACCGTCCTGAACCAAGTATCCATCACAAGGAGAAGCTCTGCAGTGGCCCAGCAGTGGGACCAGGTGGCGGTGGGCAGAGATTGACAAAACCCTCTCTTGCAGAAAGCAAATGAAGTGGGTGAGCAGAGAGGTGACAGCAGGGGGATGGGCTCTGCCTGTCATATCTGCTCTCAAAACGTCAATTAGACAAATCGATGGTGCCACCAATTAAAGGGCAGCTGCACAGTTTCTCTTGCTTTTCCTCCCCATTAGCTCCTCAGCCTGGATCTTAGATTAGTGTGGCCTTTGCTCAAACACTGATAAACCTTTGGCCAGGATGTCGTCCTCTGCAGGTGCTAACCTTGAGACATGCTTCACATCCTCACCTATGCAGTCTTTAAAAGACACAAGAGGTACAGACATACCCAGAACATGTCTCAGGCACCTGCTGTCCTCCAAACCCTCCAGATTTTTTGGCTGCCATCAACAGTAGGAGAGGCTGAGGAGCAGTCCCTGCAAACCCAAGGAACACTGTTCATAAGGTTTTGTTGGACAAGCAGCATGGCCATGCTGTAGGTGAAAGCCTGGTGAGAAGCCACAGCCAGCCTCTGCCTGCCACCAGGAAGGAGTTATGTGAGGTTACCACCAAAAGCACAAGGAGACACAGAGGAATGACCAACTGTACTGAAGCTATGGCACACCCTGCACATGGTCCTGCTGATACTGGTGACAGAAGAGACAGACATCCTCCTCCATCACCTCCAACAGCAGGCTGGTGGCTTTCCTCCAGTGGGGCTTCCCTGTCCCCCAACACACATCCAACTGAAACAAGACCCTCATCTCCATCACAGCCTTTCTGGCCAAAAATAAAGCTCATGCACATGCCATGAGTGATCAATCAATGCTATTGATTAAATTATGAGGAAAACCAGCAGGACCAATCGGCAGCAGGAGCTGCTAATCTCATTTTGAAGGAAGCTACAGCACATTACCACCTTTTTGTTGTTGTTGTTGTTGTTGTTGAGTATGCTGATGGCTTCCTCCCCCTTCTGCTGGCCAACCCTGCGCAATCAAATTGAGCAACAGCTCACTGTCAGAAATGAAGGAAGAGAGAATTTTTTCCTCCCTTCAGGACACAAAGGCTGGGGAACGATGCAGCAACGACGAGCGCCGCAGAGAAAACATCCCAAGTCTCCTGGGAATCAGGACAGGACAACCAGTGCTCAGAGACAAAGGTCAACAGCTGGCCTCAGGGCAAAGGACCACAGCAGGTCAAGAGCATGGGAGAGTTACGCTAAAAAATTATGATGATAATAATAATGATAATAGAAGTTGGTGTCACAAGCAGGCTTCAGCTTTCACAGCACTCTTCCACAGCTGGAATCTCCACCCTGTTCAGAACTGTTCCTGGCAGCTCTTGTGAGCTGGTGATGGGCAGAGGAAGCTGCTAGCTTAATTATTTGGCTTCTTCGTCTGCCATCCCTCTAAGGAGGGTTGGAAAGCCACCATCTTTCTGCAGTCCCTGGGACAACCTCAGGAGCACAGAGCCACCTCCAGCAGCACCAGCACTGCAGGACCAGCTGGAGCCTGGCAGGCACTGGGATTCCAAAGGATTCCAGTCAATTACCATAATTTTATGGGAATAACACTCTTGAGGCTTTTCTTTTTCAGTGTAACTTCTGAAATCAGGTGTCTCTCTACAAATCAACTTTCTTTCCTTTGCCAAAAAGCTCCAATCCACATAGTTTTATTCACACAAACACACATGCAGGGCAGGCTAAGCCAGAAAGCCAAATACAAAGAGGAACATCTTAATATCTTGAGGTTGGGAGGTTTATTAAGGGATGAGCTTTTGGGGGAGGGAGATTGAGATTTTTAGGGTGGTTTGGTTTTTTTTTTAGATAATAATGTTTGGACTTGATGGTGTTAAAGGTCTTTTCCAACTATCATGATTCTATGACTTCAGATTTCGGTCATAAATGAAGTCCATGAAACATTTATAAGTCTCTTAAAATGCGAAAGCTTTAAATTCAGTATAATATTTAGTAACTTCACATTTGCCTTCTCTCTCTCTACTGATTGGGAGTAATAAAACCAGATGGCTCAACCAGGCATGATCCCTAGCACGTTCAGTGGCTGGTCCCCACGCCAGGGCATCCTGCTGCAACATCTGGGCTGCTCCCCAAAGCCAAACAAACAGCCACACTCATTAGTTTAGCTGGGGCAAAGGTCTGTATAAAATTAATAGTTCATGAAAATATTTCTATTAACATTTGTGTTTATGGTTTCTCTCATTAAATAAACCCTGGTTCTGTAGCACACAAGGATGTGCTGGTAAGTCAAACACTGGTGGCACAGAAATTTGTTGAAGGATTTTGTAGTTAGTTTTGTTTGATTAGAGACAGTAAAACACAAAAATCAATTTCTCAAGTCCATTAACAGCTTTGCCCTCATCAAGGAATAAAAAAACTCCACATCCATCTCACTCGTTTGGCACTAATAAATTTGAAATGAAAGACTGCAACACCCTCAGCATTTGAATGTTCTCTGAATTACATGCAAAGTTCTTTTTTAATTATATTTTCTGCATTTTGGAGACAGGCTTTGTGTTCCAACTTGTTCATATATTTTGACAGAATTTGAAATTAAAAACTTGTGAAATCTGGATCATGCCAATCAATATTGTCCCTAGTAATGCCCTTGACCCATAAATTGAATTGGGCTTATATGTAGGAGGTTCTTTCTTTCTCTTAGGGATAAGGAATTGAAAAGCCTCACGGATTAGGGAGCAGATCACCATGTGTGAGTTGAGATGCCAGTGAAGGACCTCAGCCCTTCTAAGGTTCAGCTCTGGTTTGTTCCACAAAAGCCCAGGATCAGGAGCCTGCATGCCTGCTGTCCATCTGTCCTTCCCAGCTACCTTCTCTGCTTGGCCTCTGCCTCCCATCCTTGCCCAGAGTCATCCTCAGGATGCTCCTGCCCCATATCAAGACATGGTGCTTTGCCTTTCAGCTTTCCCCAGCCTATCTACTTGCCTTTTGGGCCACTACTCTCAGCTCCAAGTGTCCCTTGTTTTCTCCTGCTCTTGTTTTTACCTCCCAGAACCAGACTTCTGCCTCTCCAACAAGTCATGTTTGCTTCAGGAGAGCTTGGAGCTCTCAAACACCTTCCCCAAGTGCCATGTCCAGATGTCACCTCTGCAGCAACCAGATTTTGCAGAGGAGGAGGAGACGACACATCACTGTCTATCTACAGCAGACTTGTCAGTGCAATCAATAAAGCTTTGGAGACACATACAGCTTTTTATCATAGTAGCTCCAAGCTCTTTTAGACTCTTACAGAGGGTCTAGAATCCAGGAAGAGTCAGTAAGTGACTACCCCAAGATCATACAGGAAGTCTATGCAAAGGTAGGATTCAAAATTCGAGACTTTTGACACCCACCGCTCCATTCTTTCCAGCACTGAACCCTGGCAGATTTTTCATAATCCATCTCTTTTTATCCTCCTCCCATTTTTGCAGCTCAGGGTTTAATTTCAAATTTGAATTATTAAAATTTTTTTTAGGAAGAAAAGCTTTACTGTAAAACACGATTAGCAGAAATTTTAAAACCCAAAAGAGGTGCAAAAAAAGGAAACCACGCAGTTCTGTTTTGAGATGTTGTAACTGAAAATCTGATTATCCTCTGGCTTTTCCCCATGCAAACAACTCAGAAGCACCAAGCCCAAGTCACAGCCTCCCCCAGAACTGCCCACCCTGCCTCTTTGCTTTCAACATTTCCACCCATTTTCTCCTCACAGCTCCACCAGCAAGAAAAGTAAATATGAATTTCAGTGGAATTCTGAGTCAATGGTGTTTTGCTAAACACAACCATATTGTGTCATTATTAGAGAAGAGACAGAGGTGGTAATTACTTCAAATTAGGAAAGAAAGGAGTGAAAAGTCCACCAGTTCCATCGAGAGTTTCTGTAAGGCCTGATGCAAAGCAGAATCATCCAGGCAGAGAGGTAATACATCATCTGGCAGGAGACCGTTTGGGCTTCCCAGATACTTCACAAAAAAGGAAATGCAATCAGAACCCATTCCCCATTCCCAATCTTATGTAAAAGCAATAAAAATCAAACATCTGGGCTAGTTGAGCACTGGGATTTGTGTGACATTGTGTAACGTGGGAACAACACCAAAACTAATCAACAAAATTATCTCCCTGTAAATCACTGCAGCCCAGCTACAATTCTTTTATGTATTTTGCAGTTTTCCCGTTTTCCTCTGCTATCTAAGTTGAATAAGAAGCAAATATCTTTGTAATCCAAAGCTGCAGTTACACTGGGGGGGACAAAAACCCTACACCAGTAGGGACTGACCTGAATCTCCCCCCCACCCCACTGTTACATTTTAAGATGTAAAGAATCCACTTGGAACATTTCCTTCCAACATCCTGTCTGCATGCAATTCACATTTAAAAAATAAAAACATTAGCATTGACACTGCACCCCATGAATACTAATGGGGCATCTCCCACCCTCTGCAGCAAGCAGGCAAGTCTGCTGAGGAATGTTTCTTTTTGCAAGCTCGGCAGGGAAAAGGTGACAGCTCAAGGAGGAGCTTCCCAGGAGAGCCTGGACCTGATCTTGACAGGGATTAATCATAGTTACTGCTTTGTATGTCCCAAATTCCTCTTGACTTTAGGGTGGCAATCTGTAACTGCCGTCCTAAATGATATAAAAGATATCAAAGTCTTGGCAGTGCACTAAGACACTTCACCTGCTCATGACTGCAAAGTGAAATCCCCAGAACTGCGAATTCAATGTCTTTGTTTTCTCTGCAAAGGCGTTTCCTCCACGTGCCTTGCCTCAGTCCCTGCAAAACTCACCCTGCCTACCCCCAGCCTCAACCCATGGGCCAGAGAGATCATTCCTCCTCTGCTGGCTTCAACCAATCCATCAATCTGTCCTCTGGAAAACACCAGGAGCTTCACCCCAGTGCCAGCTGCATCCCCTGAGCAGGGTGATGGATGACCCTCTCCTGTAAAGCACGGAAACCTGTGGCACTGATCCAAGGGTTGCCCTAGTAAGGACCCACGCAGGTTTCCAGGTTTCCCCTGCTTTAGGATGGCTGCACTGAAGACCTCACATTTTCTGGTATTTTGCCAGGGCTCCTTTCCCCTGGCTCAGCCACTGACAGCCCAGAGATAGACCTGCCACAAAATAATTCTTCCATGGAGCTGGAGCAAGGGCTGCAGATGGCATCGAATTGCTGCAAGATGACTAGTTGGGCTTCATCAGCCTTGGACTGATGTTCTGGAGACAGGCTGAGGGAGTTGGGGTTGTTTAGCCTGGAGAACAGAAGGCTCCAGGGAGACCTTAGAGCACCTTCCAGTGCCTGAAGAGGCTACAGAAAAGCTGGGGAGGGACTTTGGACAAGGGCAGGGAGGGATGGGGTGAGGCAGAATAACTTTAAACTGGAAGAAGGGAGACTGAGATTGGACATTAGGAAGAAATTATTTGTGTGAGGGTGGTGAGACACTGGAACAGGCTGCCCAGAGAAGCTGTGGCTGCCCCATCCCTGGAAGTGTTCAAGGGCAGGTTAGATGGGGCTCTGAGCAACCTGGTCTGGTGGAAGGTGTCCCTGCCTGTGGCAGGGGGTGGGACCAGATGATCTTTAAGGTCCCTTCCAACCCAAACCAGTCTGGGATTCGGTGGTCAGGGAACTGAAGATTTGCATGTGTGACCTCTTCTGGCTTTATTTACTTCTTAAATAATTAAAAATAAATCTCAACTTCAAATTTAGAGTATTACAGTGGGGAGGGAACGACAGGAGAGAGAAAAGAGAGTTTTCCAGGAAACAAGCCTGAATCAGACCTACTTTGAGCCCCCCTCACTTTGCCACAGGAGTTTTGCTGCCATGTGCACTCCCGATTCTCACACCGTGTCCTGTGTCACAAAACTAACTCGGGCAGACAGCTCAAGGACTTGCATGGCTGAGATCTGCAGGAGAGAGGAGACATTTGGGGAAAGAGGGGAGACATGCCACTCATTTGATTCCCTTCCAATTTTGCCACGTTCCCTGTCATTCTTTGCTCTGCTCGTCTTGCTGTGACTTTCTGTAGAGGACAGGCATGAATGCAGAGGGGCTCTGCAAGTAGAGCTCCACAAACTACATTAGATTTTAAAAGAAAATACCTGCCTTTCAATCAATCTAGCCTGAATAGCTAAATAATAAAATCTCCTTTCAAGATGATGTGATCAGGAGTGACATAAGAGAAATAAAGGGGGGAGGAAAAATAAAGCTTTTTAAAAAAAAAAAAAGGAAAGAAATGGGTTGTCTTAGCAACTGGCATACCTTCCCAGAACTCCAAGATCATTGGATAAATGTTTTCTAATTAAATTCGTAAAAGGTAGCATTTATTAGAGGGTGACCACTTAACATTTTGTTGTAGAAATGGTTCCTTTCTTGCCACTGAAGCATTTAAAAATGGTCTGGCTTTGATCTAAATGCAATACTTACATCCGCTTTTAATTGAACAAGGAATTCTTTTCCTTCCTGCCTTTTTTTTTTTTCAGCTTTAAACAATAATAGTAGAAATTGTGAATAAAGCCTAAATCAGTCCCTCAGATTAAGAAGAACTGGCTGCAAACAGCCTCTCACACAAGGATATAATTCCAGTTTAATTACCCCGGATTTATAACACTCCAGCTGAGATGAAATCATGCTCACTAAACTGAAACCTGAACCTCACTGAAAACATCAGCATTTCTACCCAGCTGGACAGGCTGGGGACTTCACACCAGTGAGCCAACTGGCAACCTACAGTCCTGCCCATCAGCCTCTCATCCAAGGTCAAGGATGGCAGAACTGGAACAACAGCCTTGGAGAAAGGCTGCCAGATTTAATAAATCTTTCTCAAAACTGACATTTCTTCTCCAGGCACTGCTTGGAAGCCAGCAATGGACTAGTGGGAGCTGCAAAGACGAGGAGAATGGCAACATCATATTGCTTCGTGTGTTTTTCCATGCAAATTTTGAAGGCTCAGAAAAAAAGGAAGAGCAAGAAGTAGCAGTCAGGTTGGGATATCAAAATGTTAAGAAGTAGAAGTCCTGCTCCAGATGAGTTAGGATGCAGTGGTCTCTGGCATTCCAAGATGGCTCAATCTGCAGCATGGATGAATGCTAGGAAAAGGCAGCTGCCTGGGAGAGGGAGAGAGAGAACGGCTTCAACACATCTCTAAGTCTTTGAACTCCAGGACCTCTTGAGATAAACAGTCTAAATTAAGCAGCAAAACATTCCAGGCTCCCTAGCAAAGCCATCCATTTTGGAGCAGCCCTTGGAAAACAACGTGTCTACCGGAGATGGCATGGGGACATCAAAACTTTTTACGGTGACCCCAAGGGGCCTTCCACAGATTTAGACACAGCCCCTTCTCCTTCCAGCTAGACCACTGCCCTTTGCTATGGCAGCACCTGGAGAGATGGGCAACAAACAGCCAGGAGTGGTGGGGAGGACACCACCTGCTCTGTCCAATGCCCCTCCACCCACCAGTCACTGGGTGGGCTGCATTGGCTTCATTTTCCTCTCCCTGCACCACGGTAATTTCATGCTGCCAAGAGCCTACCCCTCCCCTTTCAGAAAAACAATATCCCCAGCAACATCCTGTATTACAACACACTCCGTTTATTTATGATCTCTCAAAGACTCAATTAGCTTCAGTTTACTCATCTGTGAGATGGGTACAAGATCTCGTATCTACTTCAGAGCTACCATCAATCACTAGATAAATTATTCATTGTTTTACAAGGTATCATTAGCCATGCTCTTTCATACCTGGGAATACACCAGCACATGGAAATCTGGAGATGATCACCAGGAACACTTGAGGGCTTTCACCTCAGCAAGAGCCATCCTGGGAGAAATGCCCTCTGCTATCCTGATTTTATTAAGAAGCCAAAGTTCAATCATGGAATAAAAATTTGGGATTTCTCAGCACTACTAGCCCTGTTCTTGCTCTCCCATTATCTTGTGTCTCAGTTCTTCCACCTCAATTCCTGAGGTTTGATTTATTCACACCTACAAAGTGCTACCAAAAAAGAAAAAAAAAAACAAACCTGAAGGATTTTTGAAAGTAGAATGAAAGATACTATGAGAGGGAAAAATATCATCAAGCCCAAAGCCCATGATGGGAAGTGACTTGGCTTTAATGGATGAGTCAATATTGCCTGGTGAAAAATAGACCTTCTGATGGATTCCAGTGTCTGCTCTGCCTTGAATAGCAAAAGCACTTCAGTGCTTACGCAGGCTGCTGCTCCCTTCAGTGACAATTTACAGCCAGGGCGAGTGGCTGGAAGATACCTGGCATGAGTAGATAAACTGCCAGGCCCCTAAGATACTAATAATCTATTATACTCCTTTCCATTCCTTGCCAATGAGACATTGCTGACCCAGGGGAGATCTTTGTCTTGTTGCATTCAGCCCATAAATTAAAGAAAAAAACAATTTATTTTTTTTTTTTTTTTACTGCTGAAAATTCCCTTTACGAGGTGAGAAGAGTGTTGGGGGTGCCCAGCATGCCAGGCACACATGGGACTCAAAAATCCTCTGCAAGGAGTGCCTGGAAAATCCCAGGAACCAGAATCCTGAACTCTTCTAAAAAAATCTCTCAATGAGGAGGTTCAAGCCCTGCTTTTGGCTGCACTCAAAGATACTGTCCATCTAGAAATCAGCAGTGCCCTGGTGTGCCAGCAGAGCAGGGAGAGATACCGTTTGGTCCCCACTTTGTTTTCCTCCTTTGCTTTATAGCTGTCTAAAGCAAGGATGGAGAGAGGCTTCTCCCAACTCTGGTGGCATTGGTATCTCCTTGTCAGAGCTGCTGTGGGAGCTGGGCAATGAAGACTGAAAAAACTGAGCCTCAAGAAACAAAGAAATGCAGTGTCAGACCTCATTGTGAAAATGTGGACTGTCCTCATCCCACATCACCTGCCGGGGAGCAGGGTCACATGCCTGCAGACATCCACAGAGCAAGCCTGGATCAAAACTCCTGCATCAATCCACCTTATCCCATCAGAAAAATCAGTTTGGCTCTGAGGCTGAGCAGCTTTTGTAGGACAGGAGATGGGGAGCTAACCGTGGCTTTCATTCTGTAGGTCCTTTAAATCCTCCTGGTTCCAGCCAGAGATTTCAGCTCAGGTGTTGTATGGTTTGGAGTAACATTGCAGCACCCTCCTGCTCTGGGCCCCAGGAAAGGAAAAAAAAACAAAACAACCACACAACCCAAAAGCCTAAAAACTTGGTTTCGGGAAAAAAAATAAAACCAAAACTCCAGTGGACTCCAATTTTCTCCCCTGGGGAGAGATTCCCACATTTCCCAGGCTTTCCTCCCAAAATGGTCAGCACCAACTTGCCCCAGAGCAGGGCCAGACAGTGAGTCAGTGGAGGAGAGATGGTGAGGAAGAGGAGACAGAATCAATGTGGGAGGCAAAGGTTGCAGCAATGCCAGGCTCCAGGTGAAAAAAGCTAGCAGAGAGAAAGGGATCAGGTTTGGAATTGTGGGGAAATGTTACAACTACTTTGGGGAAAAAAAAAAGTCTTCAAACTTGCAGGAGGTCTAGGAGAAGGGACTGCAGGTTCAATAGACTATGTAGGTGATATAAATCCCCTGGCTGACATAACAAGGAGCTTTATCTGCCATCGGAGGCAGTGGCCCAGGAGCCAGCCAGGGTACCAGTGACATTCGTTGCCATGGGAACACTATTACCAGGAAACGTGGCTCAAGGTGGAGAGGAAACCCCAGAGATTCATTAGCAACAGGTTCCCATAGCAACTGCTCCAAACTCATTAATAATTCTCCCTTCCCTGCCCCCCCTCAAAAAAAAGACTTCTGAGTGTGGGTGTGAAATCCTCTGGGAAGGCTGATCAAAGGGAGGGGATGATGCACATGAGTCCAAGGAGTGACACAGCCCTGTCCCCCTACCTCCCCATCGTCCCCCTCCCCACCAACCATCTCCAGCCCTTGCCATTTTAACCCACAATATGAAATAAAAGCAAGTGCTCAGGGTGGATGCACCCCATTCACAGGGCAGCTTCACACCAAGGGACATGCTGTGGCCCAAAAGTGGCTGCAAAGGGTAAAAATAAAATGATTTCTCTGTTAAAACTGAGAAAGAGCAAAAAACAGGTGAGGCGTGGCTCCAGTGTGGCCACTTTCTCCCTCTTGCCCATCCCAACAGGTGCTGCCCTGTCCCCCGTGCCCCCTCTATTCACCTCCTGCCATTGAGACCCACTTTCTACTTGCTAAAATTGTTCGCCCTGGATTTGAGACCTTGGTTCTCTTCTTGTCCTAAAAACACAGCCAGGCTGCAAGAAGTGCTACTACGTGTGAGAGAGGAGCAGAAGGTGGAAAAGATGGGCAAAGTCAGAGCAGGGAGAATGGGACCTAAACTCAGCACTGCTCCCATCCTCCCAGCTGTCCCAGGAAACATGACATGCTTCCCCACTTGTGGAAAACCACCTGCTGGGCAGCAAGTACCCCAGCTTTGAGTTCTTCCAGCACTTCCAGGAAATCTGGCTGCATTACACACATCCCAGTTCAGGTGTCAGTGAGATGAATCAGTGTGAGGCTGACTTGGGAGAGGCCAGGGAAGGAGAAGCCAATGTGAGGAGGGCTTAGATGGAAATGTAGAAAACCTCTCTGTTCTCTGCTGTAACAGCAAATTTACTGCGAAGGAGGAAACCCCTGCAGTGCAAGGCTGCTGGGAGCTGCAAAAGGGAAATGATAAATTATCTGGACCAGAAAGAGCATCCCCCTATGAGCACCTGCAGAACACACACCACGGGGTCAGGCAGCATAGAAGAACCCCTGTTTCTTTTAATAAATGTTCCCTTTTTTCCAGCTGAGTTGAGGGTTCCTTCATTTACATCTGTTGTTCTCTTTTGTGGAGCAACACAAGTGTGAGGGACTGCAATATTTGCTCCCTAAAGTAGAAAAAGATGTCCCCTTCTATGCTGTAGTGCCTCTTTCAGTCCCCAAAGCCCCAGGCAGACACAGAGAGCTTGTGCTGAACTCTCTACCCAGCTGAAAAAGGGGGTTGAAAAGCATTTGCCTTGCTTTGTTTTGCTGATATTCTGCATGTCTGATCTCAGAATGAGAGCTCCAGCATTTCAAAAACTGTCCTGAAGTCATAGTTCAAAACTAAGCTAATATCAAACCTGCTCCTGTGATTTCTCCTGTGGATTTCAACGACACTGCCCACAGGACAAACAGGGAGTGTTTGTAGAATTAAGTGTTCTGCAGCACTTCTGTAACAATAGGTATTTCTTTCAAAGCCAAAGAATATTGAATTAACTGTAATAATAGCATAATAACTGAACAAGCCTGGGGGGAGAATGTATGGCTTCTATTTTTTCATGTTTGCTTGCTTTACATAAATGAAAGATGATCTTTTATGATAAACCAATATGAATATCAAACAAATCAAACCATCTCCATGCTTTTTATCCTCTGCAGTTACAACAAAAAGTCTCAGGCAATATTAACCAAATACATTTCACATGCAAATATTAGATCCCATCCTACTGCTGCCAAATTTCCAGAAGAGGGTTTATTTCCTATACCTCCAGCCTCATCTCTCAGCTAGATGCCAAATAGTAGAACTGACATTTTGGCTGAAAGAGCCTTCTACATCAGAGAAACTGTCAGATTAACACATGGGAGATATATATATATATATATATATATATATATGCACACACTCACACACACATGAGTTCTTTTGTTTACATAAATAGCAAAAAGGGTTCAACACATGAGACTGCTGATGTAAGACAAATCTGATAAAAATCAATAAATATTTAGGTCTGTGGCTGTTTCTCTCTACTTGATAACATCAGGGTAATGCTTCCAAATTTCTCTGTCTGCAGCCTCTCCTCTGGGCAAGGAGATCCCTTTTGGGAATCTCTGTGCTGCAGCACAGATGTACATCATCTAACCCAGATCTGTTACAAGGTTCCTAAGTTACAAATAAAATCCTCTAGCATTTTAAAATTCACTGAACAGCACAACCATAAACAAATTAACTGAACAATGATAGATTCATATCACAGAAGTACCTCCAAGCCCATGATAGGATGGGATCCCATCACACATCTGTTGCACGAACAGACTAGAAAGACAGCCCTTCCCTCAAAGAGCTCCCAATCTAAAATTACGTGTTACTTCAACTGTAATAAATCTAGCCCCAGGTATCACAAATATTTTCCCTTGTAGCAATTAAACAAAGGCCAGAAGCTACGTCAGAGCCCCTCTTATTGCAATTGCTTGAGATGCTGTTGAAGTTCACTGTAACAAAGGGGCTGAAAAGAGAGAGCCAGCAGTCAGCAAATTGCCACGCTGCCAACAGGACAGCCTTCATCTCACTGTGTTCTTAAATCTGACTCTCTTTTAATTCTGTCTGAACAGGACGGAGCCTTTTTCCCATCATGTGACAGATCAAAAATACTCATACTTGTTAGAATGCAACTTGGCTAGAAGGAGCAAAGGTCAAGGAATATGCTTTCATTATTCACCATAATAAGACTGTGAGACTTGTAGAAGAAAGATATTAATAGGACTGAAGAGGGAGTTGCTTGGCTGGCTGCTGTGATAGCCCAGCTGTGTGGTGTGAAGCAGAGCTGGGGCTGTGGGTACCCAGGGCCACCCGCCACGGTGAGGGGTGCTCTGCAGAGCATGGATTCATGGGAATGGGCTTGCTGCATCCTCGTTGGGAAGCACTGCTCCCTTACAGGGAAACCATGCAAACATGAGACACCCCACTGCTGTAAGTCCTGGAGACAAGTGTTCCTCCCTCTCCTGTCACACATCCTCTGACAGGCAGCAATGACCCCTCCGGCCTCAAGGACACCCAGTTTGCGCTTCAGGACGTGGCAGAGAAAGGTGAAATACTCCTGTCAATCAAGTCTCCAGATCTCTCTGGGCTCCAATGTGCACATGTTGTTGAGGCACACAATAAAATGAGAACACGTCCCGCAGGAAAACCGAGGTGCAGAATTGCAAGATGGTTTTCAAAAGGCCCATTGTGGTAACCTGAAGTATCACTCTAATAGTGGTGTTTAATTAGCATAACAGTGGCATTAAAGACAACTTACCCTGAGTAGGATTAGACTGAGGGTTCTAAGCACTCCTTGTTGTGTCCTGTTAAACACTGCCAATGGGTTAATGTAGGTCTTTAGGAATTGTGGTATTGTAACACCACCATGGCCCTGAAAAGCTCAGCCTTCAGGACACCTATGCTGCAGTTACCTCTGCTAGCACATGCTGCCAGTCGTGGAGGACCTGTCCTCTTTGGCTGCTCCCTCAAGGGCAGAATTTGAGACACTCTGGCCAACTGATAAGACACCTTGCACCACTTCTGCCCAAGCTGTGCTTTTTCCTACAAGATAAAGACTTTCATTTCCAGGCCATCATTCTGGTACCTATCACCACAGCCAAATTTTACTTTCAATAAGCAGGCTTCTAGAGAAAAGAAAAATCAAGGCATTTTAAGTCTTTGTATCAAACAGTAATTCCTTTCCTCAAGGACAGTATTTTATCTGCTGCATAACAAGATGAAGAAATCCCACCAGACTAAAGCAGGAGTTAAAAGCACTGCAAAAACTGCTCCAGGTTCCCCAAAATATCACTCTGAATCTGAGCACTGTGCCTTCAGGAGATGGTTTCATCTTTCAGCATATAAAAGCCCTGCAGGCCCCTTTTGGGATAAAAATGGCCTAAAAACACAGGGAAAGCCATGTCCCTCCTGAGCTCTGGCATATTTGACTTCATTAACTATCTGTACGAGGATGATTTTTTAGAATACCAAAACAATGGGAAATAATTGTGCAGAGATGAGGGAAGATGATTCCTTCTCTGTGTGCAGAGGGAAGACTGCTCCAGGGAAAGACAGTTCACCAAGCTCTATCATTACCTTTAAGATTGCTTTAAATGTGAAAGAAGTCCAAGTATTCCCACTTCTCTTTAGCTTTAAGCAAAGCCAGAAATGAATGCCACAGCCTCAGTGCAGCATCTGACAGGCAGGAAGAAGCAAACCCAACCTGGAGATCATTCAGAAGTGGGTTATCATATCATCATAGAATGGTTTGGGTTGGAAGACACCCTAAAGATCATCTAGTTCCAACCCCCCTGCATGGGCAGGGACACCTCCCACTAGACCAGGTTGCTCAGAGCCCCTTCCAACCTGTCCTTGAATACCTCCAGGGAGGGGGCAGCCACAACCTCCCCTGGCAACTTGTTCCAGTGTCTCACCACCTTCACAGTAAAGAATTTCTTCCTAATGTCTAACCTAAATCTACCTTCTTCCAGCTTAAAACCATTACATTTCTTCCTATCACTACACACCCTGGTAAAAAGTCCCTCCCTGGCTTTCCTGTAGCCCCTTCAGGTACTGGAATCTCTTGAAACAATCCTTCTACAAGAACAGCAATAATGAAATTATGAGCCCCAAACTCTCTATTTGACACCCCGAGGTATTTTGCTCAAGACTCTGTACCCAGTTTTCAGCAACCCTGAACAGTAAGTCAACAACTTCTGCAAACATCAAGCTGCACAATAGCCCCCAATTCAATCAGAGGCCAGCTAGCCCCAGCTGGATGAAATAGGCACCTAAAAACCAATCGCTTCTGTTAAAACTTCTGGCTGTAACTTTCATCACTCACTTACAGCTTTCCAAAGCCTTAAGTCTGCAAAACTGGCAGAAACCTAGCCTCCTCCAAGGTCACCACCACCTCCTCCCTGCAGCAACATGTCACATCTCATCCCGAGTCAGATGTAAACCCCACAATAAAATCTGCTTCTTCCTTCCTGAAAAACTCTTTCTTCCTCAGGCCACCGTTTTAATATCAATAACAGAGTTACCAGGGTCACCACAGACTTTTAGTGGCCTGGTGAAGACAACAGTCATGCAGTAGCTCTGCTTGCTGCAGGCAAAGCTTCCTTCTACCTCAACCTCTGCTGTCATCCAGGAGCAGAGGTGTTCTTGGGATCTGCCTCGGGAATCTGCGTGCAGGAGCTAACAGCTCCTCCCATGCACTAGGACAAAAATCATCAGCTCTCATGTCATTAGTTACATATTTTACTCAAGATGTGACTCTGAACCCAAAATATGGATTTATGCCCCCCCCCCAGCCCCCCTCATAAACAAAGTGCTTCCCCCAGCCTGGCCTTGCAGCTGTCCTTGGACCACACTACCTGCATCCACATTTCCATTCAATAAACCAGCTTGGCTTTCTCAAAACAAACAACTGTTCAGATCAACACACTGAAATAAAATACAAACTGAGGAACTGCAGACACAAAATTTTAGAAAACAAACAGCAGCAAAAAACCAAACAAAACCAGAAATGCCCAGCTCACAACAGGCTTGGAGATTTAGTGAAGGTCCTAGGGGCTGGTCAATGTCCACTTCTGAAATTGCATAACTCTGAGGAAAATCAGTGGTGCATTGTGCTTTCCTGGACACATCCACCACACAGGTTTGTGATGGACCTTAGGTGTGCATGTTCCTGCCAGGGGTGGGGACAGCCTGGGGGAGAGGGACAGGGGAGAAAAGAGATCATCATCATGCAAGCATCCCAAAGGCATTGGGATCTGTATCGGCTCTCTTCTGCTCATGACAAGACATTTCTCTGAGCTCTGGTGCTCACCCCTTGTTTAGAAACTTAGTTCTTCCTGGTTTCTCCCAGTTTTACCTCTTTCTCCATGTGATGCTGAGACAGCCTGGCCCAAATCTGAGCTCTTTTCTAGTAAGGCAAGGCACAGACAAAACCCCTAAAGCTAAACCATCACTCATTTCAGTGTGTCCAAGATTAGGTCCATTAGATTTGTAGATATTTTCTGCATGTTTTCATACACTCTTCAAGTTTCCCCAGAGCATCAAGTGAAAGCTGGAAGATTGATCAGCAGCCCTTGCCCCAAGGATGCAGAATAAGGAGAAAAGGGTCAGTGGTCTTTAACCCTCCTGCCCAAGGCATTACAGCCTCTCACAACCCACCTCTGTTTCACAGCCTGCGTTCCCAGGGCAGTGCCCAGCCTTCAATACAGCTACACAGTTCACATTAAACATAATAGGGAGGAGAAGGAGAGCAAGAGTTACAGGGAAGGTGGAAAAGTTACACTTTGGGCTGAGATTTGAAACAAGTTGCTGAGTAAATGAGGCAGAGAAGGAGGGGAAGGCAGAGCTGCAGTGCAGTAGCAACTCTGTCTCCAGCCACGAAAAGGAAAGATAAGCAAATTGGCTTCCAATTGCCCTCTTTAGCTCCAGAGCCGGCTGTCCATCCCTGACCTGCCTGGCAGGGCAGCTTGCTCAGCTCCCAGAGCCCCTCATCCTCCCAGCCCCATGCTGACCCCCTCCAGAACACCCCCAGAGACCAACCACACGAGGAGACCCAAGGCTCAACCCAAGCCCCACGTGGTACCTGCACAAGCAACCTCAGCTCTTCCCAAGCTGGGCTTTCCCCTCTTTGCAGTGAGATCCATCCTTCTCTATTAATTTGCTCTCCCAGCGTGCTTATTATTTAAGCTCTGCATTACTTAACTCTGCAACGTGTTTGGAGACACAGTTTGCAGAAAAGGCACTATGCAAAATAAAATTGTATCTTCTGTTCTAATTTGTTTCAGGGGCTAATTACCAGTTTTATTGGGTTTCCGAGCATGAACGTGTGCTGCATATTATCTGTAGCACAGCTGCATTCCAGAAAGTGATCCTTGGAGCATTAGAAGTTTCATACTTTGTTTTTAAAACATTATGGGAAAAGGGAAACAATAGATGGTCATTAGGCATTGAATGGGTTCAATTTTTCAACCTGTTTTTTTGGGTTTAGTGTCTATGTGTGTGTGTTTTCCCTAGTCCTTACCAAGCTTGGTACGGTCTGAAGCTCCACCAGACCTGTATCAGCAGCTACTGAAGTCGTCATACTGAAATGTTAATCCTAAAGGGAGATGAGGATAAACAAGTTTCAGAAGCACTTTCTTAAAAAGAGGTCTCAGGCTGTTGCAGCCTCCCAGGAGGTAAATAACAGGAGAAACAGTCACTGCAGGGAACCAGCTTCTGGGAAGAGGGAACAGGCTGCTGCCAATGTGCAGGTCAATAAGAGCTAAACTTAAAGAAGGCGTTGTTGGGATTATAATGCTGCTGTTGCTCATCTTAAACCAACATGGAACAACTTTTCTGTGATGGGTCACTACAGATGACTGTGAAAGGCTCCAAATTCCTGGGACAGCCATGTCCCACGTCTTGCTACCCTGATGCTGGCAGGAGCCAAACTCAAACCACGCATGGAAACACACTCTTAAACCTGGAATATAAACATCCAAAGTTGTAGAAAGGATAAAGACACAGAGATGTGTCTTTTTTCTTGCCAAAAAGGGGGGGGGGGGGCTGCAGAAAAGGAGAAATGCACCAGGAGATGTCCATGAAAAGACTCATTTGCAGTACAAGGGGAGAAAAAGGTCTTTTCTGCATCTGGAAATAGCAATTAAGTAGTTCCCCTTGGCCAGAAGAGCAGTGATAGGGGCATGTGAGGGCAGACACCTACGGGTGCTCCTTGGGAGCAGGCACTGCCATCACCCCCTCAAGCAAACATCTCCCTTCTGGATTAACTCGCATCAGGCCAGAGACAACAAAACCCTGGGGCTGCAGGAAAAGCCTTCCCAGAGCTGGGCTGATGGCATCTTGGCAGGCAGAGCCCCAGGGAAGCAGCACATGCCCCTGGCAGCCCGCCACCCCACCCCTCCCTCCCTCCCATTAACACATTGGCCCTTTGCTCGTCGGAAAGCAAAAGGCCAGAGATTTATTTTTACAACATAGTGTTAGCTTTTCATGAAGGAATAAAAAGTCTCAGCAAAACAACCTAGGCATGTAAAATGGCAATTTATGTCCCCCTGAGCAGAGTGGTGCCAGGCACCAGGTACTCTGCAAGAGCCTGAACTGCAAGTGGGACCTTGGAGCAGGGAGGATGGAACCATTCCCAGTGAGGAACGGAGCCTAAGCTGGGGAACCAGCACTGGTAGCAATGAGCAGAAGTGATGGAAGAAGTCCCAGTTGAGGTAGCACCAAGCCCCAGCTCCTCCTGCCTTCCATCAGCCCAGGCTGCAGGTGCCCCAGCCGTGTCCCTCAGGGGTGGCTGAAGTACAGCTGCAGCCAGGGCTTGGGGAATGGTGGCTCCTCCACACACAGCTCTCACTCGGTGGCCAGGCTGTCCTGCATCTCATCATCCCTTCCAAGGGGCCTGTCCCCATGACAGTTCACCCAGCAAAGCCCAGACAAACACCATATTCCCAGGAGGATTTATTGCCAGACTCACAAGGCTCTGCTGCTAATTCTGGTTTAATTCCCATGATGGACGAAGCACAAGCTCCTGCCTGCACCCTGCCTGGCTCCTCCTCTTGCCACCCTGAGCACTGCTGAGGAATAGGGACAGAGGATGAATTTGGGGTCTGGGGAATTGCAGCCAAACCTGCAGTAGTGGGAGAAGGGACATGTGCCTCCAGGCCTCCCCAGTTATTGGGTTGAGGTTTTACTCTCTAGACCTGATCCCCAAGGGCCTGAGAAGTACTTTAGGCCCCTTTAGGAAAGGAGTGATGAATTTCTATGGCTGTATTTCCACTGACACGACAGCCCTTCACATTCTGGTGCCTGCATAAAAAAGGCACTGGTGCAGATCATTGAAGCTTTGTCTATCCAGTCCCCTCACCAGAATTGCACGTTTTTTCCCTAACACTGTACATTTATTTTCTTGCTCTCCACATTGCATTGACCTCCTCAAATACCAGACAAGGCCAGGAATGAGCACGGAGATGGAGCACCACAGCCTTAAAACACAACCCAGTCCTCTACCAGGACCCCAGGATGCCAAACCCACCTGCTTTGCCTTTCATAGCCTGTCTGCTCTTCAAATGAGACCTGAAAAATTAGAGTCACCTTAATCTCAACATCAGACATTCATATTTGGCCAAAAAACATCTATTTGGCCAGCAAGGAACCAGCCTGATCAATCCTGTGCCGATTTCTCACATCAGCTTAGTTTTTATTTAATGGTATGGCTCTCTGAAGTCATAGATCTCCAGCAGCCTCCGCTGAAGGAAGTGAAGCTTGATGTTTATAGTAACAAATCTAATAATCAAATAGAGTCTGGTAAATGACAAACTGTTTATTTTCCCCTCACATGAGGAATTCTTATAAAACTGCTGAAACATTCCATTTAAAAGCCATTTACATGGTGATGTGCTGGGTATTGTCATAAATCAGGGAAAGCAGCCTCATGAATTATTTCAAAGACTAAAAATAATCCTAAACAGGAATCTTCTCTTCACACTTGAACTAAAGAACATACAAGTATACATATATATATATTTTTTTTTTACCCCTTAATTAAGACAAAAGGAGACCCAAATGTATGGGAATATTGAGACCTAAGTTGAGCAGCACATGCCAAAGGCTGGATGGAAGATTCTTTCAGCTCCCCAGCCTGGTGGGTTCACAGCAGACTTTGGACTGCTTTCCATTTCCTTCCTTTGAGGCACCCAAGTGTGCCAGCCCAGCCAAACCTTAGGGGACAGACACAACACCCTAAACTATGTCCTAAACTTCATGGTTGGTTCCACCAAAGGGATGCAACTGGGTCAGCCCAAAGGTTTATCCACCTCCTGTCCTTGGCAGTGCAAATACACAGAGGAAAAGAAAATAAAAACCAGGGAATGTAAAGCCACAACCTTCCCTGCATTCAGCATCTGGTGGAACCTCTTGATCCAAAGGTCCATAAAATAAATAAAACAGAATGAAGCTTCCTGACTTTACAAAAGAAGTATCCGATTCCTGTTATAAGTTGTTAAATATAATTTTACCAAGCAATGGCACCAGAGACATCCAATCTGTATGAGAACAGAGGTCCTGACTGTACTCCAAGCCCACCAATGTCCAGCCATATCTCAAGAGGGAGGTTCTGCTCCAAATTATGCTTGCAATGACCAGTGGCTCTTCATGCTAAAGCAGGTGCTTTCCATAAAGAACAGTGTAAAAGTAAGATCATGAGATCAGAATCAGGTCCCTCTAAGTTTAATTCTAAATCTGGAAGTCCCTTTGGCAGCATGTCTGAAGCCTTCAGCCAGAGGACAACCGAACCCTCAAAACATTTCACCCATAATAATTCACACACTTCCAGGAAAAAAAGGGGGGAAAAAAAAACACATTCCTTTCCCACCCTGCTTTAATTTACAATATGTCAGCAGGGAAAGCCAGCTGAAATCCCACAATTTCTCCAGATGGGCAGTGAGCCCATTGGTGGACATCCGCCCACGTCAGACTTCAAATCCCATTTTGCTCCCTACACATCATCTCTGGTTGCAACCTTCCCTGCACACTGGAGCACCCCTTTTGCAGCAGAGGTTTGACATCTAGTGGACAGACAGCTCCGAGAAGCTGTCACTGCCCAACCTGGGAACACTGGTGCAAAGTCACCCTCCTAGCAGGAAGGGACCCAAGGAGCAGAATCTCACCAGGTATTCATGGAACAGCCAGGGTGTTTCTCCAGCCAAAAGAGGCCAAGCACCATCAGAACTAGAAAGATCAGGCCAGGCTGGTGGGAGAGGTTGTTCAGGCTCAGCACTGGCAGGAGATACAAGACCAAGGTGAGCGATGCTTGGACACCAAACAAACACAAGAGCCACACACCTCTATGTTTGGAGAGCTGTGAGCAAGCCACTGTCTCCCTGATACCCAAGAAGCATTGCTAGGAAACTGGGGCACCCAAGGGGCTGCACAGTCCCATCAGACCCAAGTGATTTGAGTCCAAAAGTGGCTGCTCAGGAGAGACACCTGTTATCAGCCCTTTCAAAGGCTGGTAAGAGCAGCTGGGTCTGTCCTGGGAGCTGCAGTGTGACCTGGGCCACCAGCTTGTGAACTTGGATAAAACAAAGCACTTCCACCCACCAGCAAGGCAACCCCAACCCTGCCCACGGCCAGATGACTTGGAGTTAATTTAGTCAATACTGCTCAGACACAGCGTTACCCTCCTGAACCCATCACGGTCCTCTGCAAACCACCTCTTGAAATAAGTGGATCAATAATACCTTTATCAAATAGGTACAGGATATAATTTAAGGCCATTAAGGACCATCCCAGATGCCCAAATAAACAAGGAACTTTCTTCAGGCCTTAAATGTGACTTACTTCAGAAGAGGCTGAGATCTACACGGCTGTCTGGAGATTCCCTCTGCCCAATTTCCATTAAAAATGTACAGGCCTGAGAGGACAAGACCTTTCAGAATAAGGCAAATTTTTGCTCAAACTTTCTTTCCAGTTTACAGACTAAAGCAGCTCAGGATAGAAGCTCAGATGGGCTCTGAATGAGAAACTGAAGCTTTTGGAAGGCTCTCACCTCTCCAGCCTTCCAGAAAGGGAGGCAGGTCAGAGTGTACCAGAGAAAGCAACACCACAGGATGCAACAGCAGCACAGAGCCCCAAAGATCTGGTTCTTCTTGACAGTCCCCTTACACACACCAGGACTGGGTTCCTTTTTAAGGATGCTGGCCCAGGCACTACAAGGCAGAGGATCCAGTGGACATCTGGTCCCCTCACTACAGCAGGCGAGATCATAGTTGTTTGGCAACGAATTGCAGCAAGAGCCACTTGAAATTGCAGAAAACCTGGATGGTATCCAACGTGGGTCTGGATGAGGACACACACGTTCCTTGACACACAAACATCTTCAGGGGAGGATGCGTCTGTTTCGTGGTCTGACAATGGGGAGCCCAGCTGGACTTGCCCACACCTGCCTGCTCCCAAGCACACTGCCCTGCCCGTCCCTTTTGCTGATCCCTTGTCCTGTTTTGCAGGATGAGCTCTGTGCAGTGACATTGCCTGGCCTGCCAAGGAAACGTGCAGGTGAAGGGAGGAATCAGCAATAAGGGAGTTGGAAAAGGCTCTTGGAAGGAGCTCGGAGGTGGTGAAGTGAGTGCTAGAGGCCAGGCAGGGAAGACCCACAACTGTGTGTGCAGAACAACAGACTCAGTTAAGCCCACAGACACCATAAGGCAATCTGATGTGGAACTGTATTGTCTGGGGAATGCTTCAGAGGAACCCTGGCACCCAGCAGTAGAGTCCCATATGTTTTGATAAGAGACTGTTAAAGGCACACTTCTATAAACACAAGTCACATTTTGTATAGATATGGGCTGTAAACGTTACGTTAAAATACCTCAGTTGCCTCAAAGTCAATTCATGCTCTGCAACTGCCAAGGAAAAAAAGCAAAAGGCAAGCCCGGGATGTTTCAGCTTGCTATCTGAAGTTATTTATAATAAACTCTGCCTGAACTGAACACAACGGGCCCAAAGAGCAGAGGAAGCTGCAATGAAGGGTGGTAAAGCTCACGCTGCAATCCATCAGCCTGACCACAAAGCTGGTGTTCAAACAAGGCAACGGGTCTGGCTTCCATCAGACAGCACCAGGAAATGCAGGGTTAAGGCTTGAACTTGGTCCTTAAGTGACCCCCTGACATGACTCCAGCATCACCACCGCCTCAAGGGGATGGCTTGTGCTTGCTTGCTCTTGGCTCTTCCCCAAGCAGAGGTTGCAGAACGACTTTGGGATCCCCTTCGTGACCCACTCCACCTTTCCTGGCACTGATGGAGCATTGAGGGACAGGCCAGACCCCACCTGGCTGGTGAGGAAACAGCTCCATCCCACCCAATTGCATCTCCAGCTTCTTGCTGCTACAACCCAGTCTTAGGAGTGACATTCAGCTGCAGGACTGACTCAAAGGTAGCTGAGGATATTTTATCCTACCAAATTTCTCTCAAGCCTATGAAAGATCACAGGCTGCCAAGAAATGATGCCTCAGATGTAGATCCCCTTTCTTGTGATGAGCTGGTGGCTTAAATCCATCCTTCAGCTAATACTACTGCTGACATTGACCCATCCTGGAGAGCAGAGATGTGCTTTCAAACACTGCATTTAGAGCTAAACTGACAGCTTATCAGGACAAAGCAATATGGAGCAGGCAGGGGATTGATTTTGCTTAACTGATCCCTCTTGTCTCACTTAAGGGCAAACTCCACAGCCCTTACCAAAATGAACTGGCTGGTCTACTGGAAGGTGCCCCTACCCATGCATGGGGTTGGAACTAGATGAGCTTTAAGGTCCCTTCCAACCCAAACCATTCTGTGATTCTATGAACAGTCCCACTGGGTTACAACAGGACTTTGGGGCTGCTCAAGCACAATAGGACACAACCACCTTTCTGTGGTGGAAGTTCTGTGCCCATGGAGCCCATGTGCAAAAAAAACGGTCTCAGATAAGCAGCAACAATAAAACACCAGAAAAGCTCATGGCAAAATGGGATTGCTGTCATCCATGTAGCATCCAAAGCTTTACACCTTTTGGCTGAAGTCCTTCCCTTCCCCTCAACCACAAGCTCTGCCTGTCCCTCCTCAAGCTGACAGAGCTTCTGGACCATCTGGAGAACACCGACCCCATGCACTGCAAGGTTTTATGAATTAGTCCTAATCTCTGGTAATCTCATTTCTTATACAAAGTTCTGCTCTGCTCACATGGATATGAGATGCTTCACAGAAGAATTGTCAGGGCCCAAGTCACAGCCCCTCGCCCACCTCCACCACTCATCTGCATGACCCTTTGCAGGTCACCTCATTGCTCCTTGGCTTGGGTCCCTTCTCACTTTGACTCACTCTCTTTGGAGGAATCTCAGCCCCAGATCACCTCTTACCTTGAGCTCTGCAGCACCTGCAGGGGCTCTGGGCTCAGCTTAAGTGCTGCCCATAGTGCTGCAAATGCTCACGATGCAAATGGCAAATGGGCTCTGTAGTTGATTGCCCGTGCACGTGAGAAGCAGCTCTGTGAGCTCCATCCCTGAACAAACACATACTGGAAAGCCTGCTAGGTACTTGTCAAAACCTCAACAAAGCTAGGAAAAAACCAGCCATGACTCAGCAGGCCCTGGGAAATTTCAATGACAGACGTGTTTAAAAAATTATTTTAAAAATGTAAAAATAGAGTAAATACAGCTTTAAGGAGATCCTCCATTTTGGTCTGGCTGAGCATTGTCTGTTCCCAGTTCCAGCACACCCTGCTCTAGCAATGGGGTAAGATTGCAGTTCATCCTAATGGGATCATCAAGCTGTAGGTTGGAGATGGAGCCATTGGAGCAGGACTCATACACACAACAAGCAAAGACTGTGTCAGAACAATGGGGTCAGCCTATGACATGGGACAAAAGCACCTGGCCAAGCCCCTAACTGTGAAATTCTCTCTTTATGCCTCACCCTGGCCTCAACAACAGAATTACCCCCAACTTCAGCAGGTCTAGAGCTCCCCTTTAAATACCAAATTATCAGTTCAAGAACAGGTCTATACTTAGAGAAAATGAAAAAAAAATCTCTTAAAAGCCTGTATGAAATGTGGGTTGCTTTTTTTCTTTCCAGAACAGGTATGTTCCAGATCACATGGGCACTAAAAATCAGTCCTCTCACAAGAGAACATTTACTGATCCCCATCAGAAAAGCCAAGGAAAACACCACACAGAAACTAGCTTTTACCTGGTAGAGCTGTGCCTTAGGACCCAGCTGCAAAATGATATGTGAGAACTTACCCTGCACTCACTTTGTGCCTTGGTAAGAGATTTAAGAGGCCGTGGTGGTCAATCAAGCCCTTCATGAGCCTCTCCATGTAAAAGACACATGATTCAGTGTCAAGTGAATTTTTACTGTTGCCTTATAAACCCCTGCGAGGTCGAGGTTTGCACTGGAGGGACCAGGAGACCCGTGCCAGTGGTTGTGACTGTAATAGAAGTGTTTCCAGCCTTGGTTCATGCTTGAAATTGCAGAAACAATATTCAGACTCACCAATAAAGAGAAAGAACCCCAACCACATCTGGAACAGATGTCCTTCTGCTCTTCCATTACCAGCATTGATAGAGATGAAATTAAAATCTTTAGCAGGAAGTGAGGTGAAGGAAATCCCAGCGTATTTACAGATGCAGCATTTACCAGTGCCCTTGGGAAAGGATCCATATCTCTTTTCTTGGGAGCCTGTTTAATAGGACATCAACCTTCCTAGGGTTTGCTTCCCACCACTTGACACCTCTCCCACCCATCTGCCCATGCTCAGAATACTGCCCAAGTATGTTAAATATCGGCCTAGAAAAAAAAGATTCCAGAGAAATAGGTGACATTTAATTTTTTTTCTCTTACTCAAGGGTTGCTCTGTACAGTTCAATCCTCCAGGCTACAAAATTCAATAAGCCATAATGTTCCAATCACTACCAGCTGCCTGGTCCCCACCATGCCAAAGTAGCTCAGATTTAACAACAAAATTGCAGTGTATGTTACACCATTATAGGCTCCACACAAACATACTTACAAAAGGGCCTGGTAAGAAGAGACTGGGGATATACAGCATGTTTAGGGCTAAATCCTGCTCCTGGACCCATCAGCTTTGCTGCCATCAAAGTTCCTTGACCTGGAACACGTGGCTGAAAAATAAGTTCAGTCTCTTTTCCAAACCTTAACTGATGTTTCCCTACAATCCTCCACTGGTGGAAACCCAAAGGCAATGACAGTGAAACCATGAGATCTCTATTTCGACCCAGGACTTCAATCAGCACCTCCAAGTCCAACAGCATCCCTGTGGACAAAGCCAATCAAGAAATAAACTTGCTTGATATTGACCTCCACAAGAAAGGTTTTCATGCGTTTGCAAACAAAAAATGAAGTCCATTCCACTAGAAACAACAGGACAGAGATACAAAAGCATCCAGGTATTAAGGATTTACAAACAAATATTGCATTTCCATGTTTCTCTGCTTTCCCTTCAACTGTGCCCAAATCCTAAGCCCAAAGGATTTCTATTTGTGTTACCAAAAAACATGGTTTTCTTTGTCTTCTGGTGAGCTATTCATCCTTTCCTCCCTGTCATCTCCAATGAAAAAGGTGTCAGTTCACTCTTTCTCTCCTTAAACACATCAAGAACCAGCCTGGGCTGCAGCTCCTCAGAGACAAGAACAGATCTCTGAGCAGGTACCCATGTACCCACCACAAATCTCAGAGGGTTTAATTGAACAACAGGAAAATCAAAACAAATGCACAGAGAGGATTGATGAGGATGGAAGGGTTTGGGTACGCCCAGCTTCACGAGGGGATGTTCTCACCAAAATGTCTCTGTGACATTCATCTGACATCCCAGCTCATTGGGCTCTCCAGCCTTCTGGAAGATCACAGATGTCCCAAACACCCTGCACCATAACTTGTGGTTTATTTCTGCAGCAAGATCTACCAGAATATTAGAGATTTGGGCGAATCCTCTTCCTACTTTGCAGCACAAGGATGGAGGAAAGGGGCCAGGAGCTGTCACACAGCTTGAAATTCCCCTCTGAAGGAACCATGGTCACAAATAGATGTACACACATAGAAAGTCATCTTATTTCTCCGGATGGCTTTTCTGAGCTGAATTGCAAGATACTGGTAGCATTGTGAGGCACACAATTTCCATCTGTCAATTGAAACAGGCAAAATTAGATCTTGAAGCGGCACATTTAGTCCATTGCCAAACTAGCCTGCCTGGTACAGTGCTCAGAACAGATTTTTATTAAGGGGAAGAAAGAAGAAAATTGTCTTTTACAGCTGCATCTTGTCAAAGTCCCCCCCCCTCTGCCCCCAGCCCAGCCAGGCAGCTCCAGAGTGACCGCTCTGATATTTCCCTGTGGCAGGAATCTTGGAAGAGCCCTGCACAGAGCTCATCAGCCTCTAATTCACTTCCAGTTTGTCTCCATGCAGGCTGATGACTCCTAATTGCTGGTTTAGCAATTCAGTGCATACCCTGATGATTGTAAGTTGGTCCAGGTTATCTTAGAATTAACTATTAGGAGAGATCATGTAATAACTTCCTTCCTAACCCAGGCAGCTAAATATTCACTTAAAAGTGTATCTTAAAATCACCAGGTTGTTTCAGAAGCTGGATTAATGGATTGGACACAAACACCAGATGTTACCTTAAGAATTAAGGGCAAAATCTGAGCTCAAGTTCTCTTCAAACATCTGTGTAAATAGAAGTAACATATTTCTTGCGTGAGTTTTAGCACTGGTGGCAAAGGTTGCTGCTGCACAGGTCAGATGCCCAACCAGGTTGAATGCCCAGTGTGATAAAAGTAAAACACACCTGTGTGTCCCTGGAGCTGAGGCTGTACCTCTGGGACTCCTCCTGATTTACACCAGCATAAGGAAATGAGAGACTACAAGCTACTTGCATAATCCAGTGGAAAACTAATTGGAGCTCTGTAAATAGGCAGCTCAATGCTTCTTGTCTGCAGAAGCAATTTTGAAAACAACCAAAAACAACAACAAAAAACCCCAACACCAGACAAACACAGAGAAAAGCATGATTCAGAGTTCATTCACTGTAAACTAATGTGATCCTGGCTGCTCTAATGGAGTTACTCCAAACATGTCATTTAGACAGAGCACGGCAGATACAGCTGAGGTTTCGCTCAGCCCAGGGGATGGGGCTGCCCAGCCCCGTGGGAGCCAACCTGAGCCCCAAAACACCAAGTAACTAAAGCAAGGAAAAGGAAGGCTTCAACTCAATTCCCATAAATCTAAAACTACTTTTTTTGTTTTTAAATAAAACTCGCTAAAATACAGTGAAAAATCTTAAAGACAGCTGCATGATATAGAAAATATCTATACCCAGCCTGGAGTTACGCTGCGTAAAATTCATCTGTAACATAAAGCAGAGGAGATTTTCTATAGGCTCTGATCTTCTGGTCCCATTAATCAGCACAGCTTAGCTCGTGTGATGTGTTGTTTTACATTTCTAAAGGATTTGCCATCTAGACACGCTGGGAAAAAAATACATATGGACTCAATACATAAACCAAACTTGTAAACAAACTGCAAATTGAAACTGCATTTATTGGTTCCCACCAGATTTGAGAGGTGAGAAATCTGAAGGCAATTGGAAAAACTTTACAAAGTGGAGTCTGGGATGCATCTTGTAAATGCCTTGAAAAGTAGCAAATTAATTGCTCTGAAGGGTTATAAATTACAAGCTGAAAATAACAAGTAAATTGTAGATATTTCACAGAGGTTACAAGTAGTCTTTAGTAAAATCTGACGCAACAAGTTAGAGTCTGTCTCTCAGTTTCTCACTGGAGGGGAATATCCAGTACAGAACAATTAAAAAAAAAATCAGTAGAAAAGGAAAAGCACACAAAAAGACACCCTAAAATAATCTCAATTACTATCTTCAGTGAAACTAGACTTATAGTACATTTGGATATGAAGATGCAGAGAGATTTAACTCTCTGAATCCACCAGCTTTTGTAGCAATACAAGCACTAACTAGGTTAAAGGGTGAGGAAGAACTAGGCAGGCACATTTTTTCTAAGTGCATTTGTGAATCAAACCTGCTCAAAGAATCCCTGCTGCAATCCTGACTTGGGATGACATTGAGATAAATCCCTAAAACTCTGAGGAGCTGCATGCTCAGCTTGGAATTCCAGCACAAATGGAGCAGGGCCAGGGGTGCCAGGGGCTCCACCACGGCAGCAGAGAGTCAGTCTCAGTGGCACAGGAGAAAGATCAGAACTGGGGCTCAGGAGGGGTTAAATACGATTCTATTTACTGAATATTATATTTCATTAAAGTCAAAGATCTAATTTCATTTTCATTACTTATACTTCTGATCTACTTTGTACACTTTGCTCAGATGGACTTTATTATTATTATTATTACAAGTCAACTTCATTCCATCAGACAATTTCACGTTTCCACTCTTGAGCACCAGCATTGGAGCTTTTTGTAAGGTTTCCCTACACGGACACTTCTGAACACACACAGGTATGACCCTACACCATCAGCCCGTGCTGCAGAGACCCACAGCAAAACCTCATCTGCTTTCAAAGTATTTTTGCAATTAGCTTTCTAAAGCTTTTTTTTTTGTTGTTGCAAAAATAATTTTGAAAACAGGAGCCAAGCACCAACCAATGCCTGCTTGAGCCTGCAGAGAGCTTCACACCTTGCTCTGAGCAACCAGCCACCCCCTGCCCACACTGACACGTTTCCTAAATATCCCAGAATCCAGACACATGGAACAGGGTTTTCCAACACTGATCCATACTCCTGAGCTTGGCTAGGATACAGGTATAGGAGGCATTTCACAGAGGTACAAGCTACCAGTAGTGCTTAAGGGATTTAAGGTGCAACCTAAAGATTATGGGGTTTGGTGCCAGGGACCACAACAAGCCAATAAAGATCATTTCTGCTGGTATTCAAGAAGAAACTCAGCACTAAACTGTTGATGAGATATATTGAGCCAGCACAGAACGCTGAAATGAAAGGAGCTAAACCACATGTGGACAACATATTTTTAGATGAGTTACAATTTACATGACTTTTCTGCTTTCTGTCTCCTAATTGCTTGTTGCTCAGCAGGAGATGCTGCTGGGTGCATAGCACCTGTGCCTCTCACCAGATCCAGTGGGCGTCGTGGATGCTCAGCAGCTCCCAGGATGAGGCCAGAAATACATTTAGTCGCTAACGGGTTTTTCCACAGCACACTAAATATTTTAACTGCAATATTTATATTCGGAGATGACAAATTATGATTTGGTCAAACCCTCCCATTGCACTTGTCAGGATAGAGCCTGAATAAGAACAGACTAAAAGCAAAATCTTTCTGATAAAGCTCCTCAGATCTGATAGGCATTTATTATAGAGCAATCAAATGAAGTTACACAAACTGACGGGAACCCAGACCCGGTCACTTATATCCACACCTCCATGTGCTTCAGTCTAAACCCCCAAATCACAAATTGCCATGCCCCCGTGGACACGGGAGCCAGAATACATCAATTGTGCAATAAGGAATGAAGGGAACTGCAAGCCTTGTGTCACAGAACAATTTATAACACTGTTGAGCTAACAGCTTAGCCCAGTATGGAGAACAGGAAGATGGAGTGAGGGCCAGAGCATTAGAAACAGAGCACAATGATACACCATCTTGCATTAAATGCATTTTTTCACCACCAAGTGTATTTGTAGACACCTATACTGAGGAATGCTTGGAAATAACACATAAGACATTACTGTGGATGTTAGGTCTACCCCGAAGTGCTGGTGAGGGCAACTTAAGTGCAAGACAAAGCACTTCAGAAGGAAACAAACAAACCCCAACCAAACAAAAAAACCCCAACAATTTGATGCAAGCAGAGTGTCTCTGCAACATGAGCAAGGACCAAAGTCCCACAGAACTCAGCTGGCACCAACAAGCTCTGTAGCCACTTGAGAAAATAAACCAGGGGAGGGTTTTTTCTGACTAAGACCAAAGAATTCAACCTATAATGAATCACTGCATGCTTTTATGAATCACTGAAAAACCAGCAAAGTTGTTTGAGCCTTATTAGAGCCGTGCTGCAAAGCTGACACTGGGCACTGGGATGGGAAGCAGGTTTAATCACTGCTGCACATTACATCCCAGTTTACAGTTCCTTTCTCCAGCCAGTCCTACAGTAAAACCCCTCGCAGGGATGCGGGGTGGTGGGGAGGGACACGAAGTCAGCATCCCTCCCAGCCCCTCTGCCTTGGACCACACCAGCTGTCAACTGCCATCCCAGCCCAGCACTGGGTTACATGGACATGAACCAACAGGGCCAGGAGCCATGGCCAAAAGTCCCCCCCGGGGTGCAGGTACATCTCAGGAGTGACAAAAAGTGATTTAACACCTTATTGAACAAAATAATATATTAAGGAAAGCACGCAGCTGGGTACAAGCATAGCTCTGTGCCTCTGCAGAACCATCAGTTAACAGCAGCACTTTGGAAGAGCCAGGGAAGGACCTCTCAGGATCCCAAAAACCCAAATCCTGCTCTATAGCACCCAACGTGTGCACCGACTACACAAAGTCCCACCCACAGACCTCTATAAATAAATACACGTAGGAGATCCAGGATTAAAGAAATCAGTAAGTTTGCTTCCAATTACGTATCTTGTTCAAAAAAGGCAAATTAAAAGTAAATCGGTAATATTAGAGGCAAAACACAGTACTACTTGACAGTGGAAATTCAATTCCAGCTATTGCCCATATCACAAGAACTATATTCAGGCTGTTTATTTGCTCCAAACTGTCAGGTACAAGTGATTTTCTGGTTGAATTTGGGTTTGGACATAACCCTGGAGCTCGGAAGGAGACTCCTGTGCTGAAGCCATCTCTTAGGAAAGCTGAAGAACGACATTACACAGCAAACAGCTCAACAAAGTTAACCACGAAAATCAGACCCAGAGCCAGCCCCATTGCTTTCTGCTCCTGTGATTAAACTTCAGTGGATGTAACTCTTTGATTATTGCCCCCACGCCTGAAAAATCAGCTCCTTGCAGATCTTTTGCTTGTTGTTGTTTGAGACTTCAGATTTGTTTGGTTTTTTTTACTTCAGTTTGTTGGTTTTGACTTCACAAGTTTGCTGTTTTTATTACTACAAACCCATACAAACAGAGGGGTAGGGAGGGATTTTTTTCCAGGTTGGTCTTAACATTCCCAAAGGCAGCACAGCTATTAAAAACACCAACGTGCATCTCCTACATCTGCCCCCTCCCCTGTTTTCCCCCCCAACGTGCAGCCCTCGGGGAGGATGCGTGCCTCCAGCGAGGCAGGCTCCCAGCCCCGTAAGCTGATCCCCATCCCACCTGTCCCCCTGAGAACCAGGCAACAGCTTTTTTTAGCTATTTCTAAGCCTGGCAGTAACTCCCTCTGCTTAAGCTTCAGAGGCAAATCATGCTTTGGGCCCAGCTGTGAAGGATTTCCACCTGCTCCAGGCCACAGGTCTGGGCTATCTCTGCTACTGACAAATATTGGGAGCAGCTGGGTGGCCTTTGTGGTTGAGAAGACCTGGCCTGACAAGGGTTTGCTGCAAGCCCCACATGAGACAAACTCAAAGGCAATCTCCAAAATGTGGTGGCATTTTTTGGATGCTGGTGGCACCCAGATCCATGGTACAAACCCCAAATGGTGGTGGGATGCAGCAATCCACCTCTGCCAAGAGCATCCCAGAGGTCCACCCCCAAGACCTACCAGCAACGAGACCCTGGATGGGGCACCCGTGCTTTTCAAGGCATGCTGGACAGATGGACAACTCCAGGGCTAACTGTGCACAAGTCTGGGAGCTGAAACACCACAAGAGAGACACAGAGATGCACTCCCACACCAGGAAACACCTGGTGAACAAGGGAAGAGCAGGGATGTGGGCACTGGGGGACATGAAGCAAGACTTTATCCTTTCCCCTGCCCCAATAAACACCAAAAACAGCATAGGACAACTATCCAGCAAGAAAAAGCACTAAGAAAGGAGAGAAGGTGCTTTTCAGAAGGGGTTAGAGCTTCCCAGGTGAGCGACCACCTCAGTAAAGCAACTTCAGAAGTGGATTTTGTGAGACTTCAGAGTCACATCCCTTCCTTCTCTGACAGCGATTTAAACACAAATGTAAAGCTCATTATCATGGTTTATAGATCTGGGTGGGCAGGAAGAGTCACCACAACTGCACAACTGGCCAGAAACCACCTTTGTGTTGCCACCTCTTTCAAGTTACTCTTCCCCCAGGACAGGCTCTCAGGAAATCTCAACCCTTATCTGCCCACAATCCTCCTTGAGCTGTCTCCCTGTCTAGCTGCTCTCCAAGTGTCCCAGTCCTGGTGGCACTTGCCCCTGAGTTTCTCAGCTGCCGGCTGCCTGCAGCCCAACACAGACCCAGAACCACACCTGCTCTGAGGAAGATGCACATCTCCTCATTTCAAGGAGCTTCGTTAAGCTCTACACAGCTTCGTTAAGCAGCTTCAGAAATCACAACCACCAACAATGCAAGTGCTCTCCCCAAGGAACTGCAGAGTCAACACCGAAGGATCATTCTCCCTGCGATGCGTGGGACTGCTGGAGACCAGGAGAAGGTGGAAAAAATCCCAGCAAGGAGCTTGTCCCTACTGCTTTGTTCTGCTACAACCAAAACATACCAGCTCTGACGGCAATAACGCTACAACATGGGGCTTCTGTAGTTTTATTAAATTTCTGCTTCACTATTAACCAACCAACACAATTTCCATGTAATATTATGTCAGATGGGTAAGTTTTGTAAAGGAACTCACTTTCCTGTGAATTCTTTAGGAGAGGTGCTGAAAGGCAACATAAAAGCACAGCCTTCCATCGGCACGAGCACACCTGAACCCTCTCCTACACAAACCTCCCTCGCTCGGTGCTGATGCTGCTTTGTTTTCCTCCCACTGCAGGTTAATTTGGCAGTGGCACCAGCTTTGGGAATGCTGATCCCAGAGCACCACCTGGGAGAGCAAGACCCCACCAAAGCCAAAGGAGAAGGCTTCCCCTTCCCCGCCGCCCCCAAAGTTTTGAAACACAATAACCTCCTTTAAAGGGAAGAGATCTGCTTCGGCTCACTCTTGACTCTAAGAGGAACACAGTGCCCTCCCCAAGCCCCAGAAGGACTGGGTACATCATTTTTTTTGTCATGGAACTATCACTTACATTTAATATTTATACAGCTAAAGCATCACTGTGGAAATCAACTACTTGTTTACTTCTCCCTTCCATCCACACGTTTAAAGGAGCCCAGTTCCCCTCTCGCAACCATGTAAAGCAGAAACATCTCTGCAGAAGTCAATAAACCCAATTTAAATGAGAGGAGACCCAAGGCCATAAAAAAAAGTGGGTTTTCCCTCCAAGTATTTCTCCTAAAACAGACCAAGGCAGCATTCTGGGGAGAACTGTGCAATTCCTTCAAACAACAACACTCAACTTGGGGGTGTTGCTGAGGAAAACAGTGATCTCAGATACACACGGGTTTCTTTGGTTAACTGAAGCAAGATCAATAATAACCATATTAATAAATAATGCTTTTAATAGCAGCGGCAGGATAGAGGCAGCAAACTGCCAGCAGGTATCAGGCATAGGTAAAAGCATTAATTATCAGCACAATGTAAATGCTCTGAGTTGACGTGCAGAGCAAAGCTAAAAGCTCACTTTCTGAAGACTGTCAAAGACACACCGACAACTCCCTGCTCACACACAAGCATTTCGGGCAAAATTCAATTTTCTGGATGTCACAACTGAGAGGAACACACTTTTTTTTTTTTTTTAATTTAACACTACTAAACCGGACAAAAGACACAGGGAAGACTTGAAGGCTTGACTGTCCTCCTCCTTCCCACCTCAAGTTGCAGAAGCACAAAAGCAAAGGGGAGTTCTCGGGACTAGAGATGAACAAGGCATGTGCCTTTCCCAAGCCAGCTCCAACCAGCTCCATGTCTCTGTGAGGAGAAAGTGCACACGCACCCTGAGCTTTCTTATATAAACAGCAAGAGGGTCAGAGCTGGTCTCAAATCCCCCACTGCATCAAAAAGAAATACGAGGTTGTCTTTAAACTTCTCTCCCCACCGCACGAAGAGAGAAGTGAAGTTGAGGGGTTTCTCCCCTCTGTGGCTCAGCATCCTCCCCAGCCCCGCGATGCCGAGGACCTTGTCCTGCTGCCCCGCTCCCACACCGGACAGTCAGATAATGCTGGTGCAGCCAGAGGGGACCCCCCTCCAGACTTGAAACCCGTGGGATGAGCATGGGGGGAATGTGCTCCCCACTTGTCCCGCTCCTGCAAAGCTCTGCATCCCCCTCCCCGAGACTGGGGACCAGGACAATACAGAGAAGGGGGGATTGGGGACCCCGAAGGTGTTGTGGCATCCTCGTGCGCTGGAGGGAGCCGTGACCCCCGGGATGCAGAGCCCCGGCAGGGTGCTCCGGACACACGGGGGGTTCCCAGCTCCAGGCAAAGAGGAACTCCCCGGGGGGGTCCCGAATCGCCCGGGGAATGTGGTGTCCCTCGGGGAAAGGATATGGGTTACAGACCAGCCTGAGGCACCAGCTGCGCGGGCGGGTGGTTTGCTTGAGGCAGAAGAAAGCGGTGGGTGCCAGCGCCGGGTAAGGCACCTGCTCCTCCTCCTCCTCGGAGGCCAGGTCGGGCGGCGGGTCGCGGCCGGGGGAGCTACCGGGGCCGGAGCCAGAGCCGGCATCCTCCGGCGGCTGCTCCGGGGGGCGGCGGGGCGGCGCGGCGATGGGCACCCGCACCTCGGCAGGGCGCGGCAGCGGCTCTCGGCTCTCGCCATCAGTCATGGTAGCGGCCAGGACCTGCAGGGCAAGGGCAGGGGGTCAGGGGCGGTGGGCCCCGCCCGCCCGTGGGGACCCCCTCGACAGCGGCGCCCACCTGGCCCCGCCGCTCCAGCTACAACAAAGGCGAGCGGTGGGGGTCGAGCCGCCTCCAGGGCGAGGCCGCTCCCGCCCCCCCGGGGAAGCCCGGTCTCCCCCCCAAGGTGCCCCGACCCATCGGCTTTTCCCTTTTTTATTTTCAGGGACGAAAAATTGATGGAGGGCGTGGGGGGAAAATGGGGGTCCTACCTTAGTTTGGCGGAGCGCGCTGTTCCCAGGAGCATAGCCGTGCCTTCCAGTTCACATGGGACCAGGCAGCAACCGGGGCGATGGATCTCCCCCACCGCCCCACCACCACTCCGTAAATCCAGCGGGAATGGGGGTAAGGGGAGCTGAGGCTCGGCGTGCGCCGCCCGCCCGCCGGGATGGAGAAGGAGGAGGAGGAAGAGGAGGAGGAGAGGTGGCAGCGAGGGCGGGGGCCCTTCCCAAGGCGAGCAAAGCCTTTCCCGACGGTAATTCCAAGGAGGGAGCCGGCAGCTCCGCAGCCGCTTTAGCAAAGCTTCGCCCGTGCTTAACAGGAAACTTCGGATTTACCGGGGGAGGAGGGAGAGGAGATGGGAGGAGAGAAGCGGGGGCGGAGGGGGCTGGGAGCCCGGCGGGGCAGGGCGGGGGCGGGCAGTCGGGAGGAGCCGGGGTAGCCCCGGGGGGTCGGAGGGGGCTGCCGGTATGCCCCCCACTCCCGGCCACGCTGCCGAGTCTCCCCGCACCCCGCCCCGGCTTTGTTCAGGCTCCGGGCGATGCGTGGCGAAGGGCAGGTCGCCAGGGCCCTCTCGGGAGCCACCGTCACCAGTGGGGCGGAAGGGGGGAAGGATGCGGACACCCCCCCCACATCCCTAGGGCAGGGAGAAAAGGCTTTGCAAAGCCAGTGGAGGGTGGGACACCGCACCGCTTGTGTGCCCCGTTCTCTGCCGCGGGGGATGCGCGGCTTCACCTCCGCCGGCCGTGCACCCCCAAAGGGGGAGATGCAGCCCCTTTACCCCCCACTCCCGGGGGTTCCAACCGCGGGCTAAGAGGGTGGAAGCCACCCCCCGGCCCTCCCCGAGGGGCGGCTTCGTGGGAAGGCGCCCGGCCCCGCTCCCACGGGGGGGCTGAGAGGATGCCTTAGCCCCCGGGAAACCCCCCTTGCTCTCAGAGCATTAATTAATTACTTTTACTAAATAAATGTGTACGCCCAAGTTAGAGGTCGGTGCATTTTAATAAATAAAGATCGGCTCTTAAACTGCAGTGATTTTTAGCTGAGTAGCTAATCTTCTCAAGGGCTTAGCTTGGAGGGATCAGAATAAACAGATAATAGAAAGTCGTTACAGGCACCGTCCCCTTAAACTCCGCTTAGGAAGTTTTATTCTTTTGAGTTATTTCAAATTCTGTGAATTGTATCTGAATGTAGTGCAGGTGGAAGGGGGGAAAGAGATTAAAAAATGTTAGCGAGATACATTCCCCTCAGCTGGAATGTTTTAAAGAGTGAGTTCATTATATACCACCACATTCAATTTGCAAATGCAGTTCCCAATGCTATTCTTCATGGTTAATAACTGGGAATTGATTGAAAAGGGAGGTCGTGCCACTTTCAGAGCAGAAAGTGCCCAGCCTAATAGGGCTGGTGAAGAGAGGGTTTTACATATGCACTTCCAATGGCTGTTTTATTAGATGTTTGCAGGTTATGATTAACAGTATGTGGCAATTTTATTATTGAGCAAATAATGCCTCTGACAAGCAGGACACAGCCTGCAACATGGACTGTGCAAAGAAGAAATTGCACTTGGAGTTTCCACAAGTTTATACAAGCTAATGAGGGCAAATCATAAATTACTGTGGGAAGGGAAGGTTTGTATGTGAGTCGGTGGAGTTCTCCTTGAGCAAACCATCTTCCACTCATAAATTATCTTGCTCAGGAAAATGACCTTTAGAGGAAGAAAAGGAGGGTTACTAAAATGGGAATCAGGAGAAGGTGAGGCCAAGCCTCTAGAGCTCACCACGCCTCTTCACCCTCTCCCAAAGGCAGAAGCTGCCCAGGCAATAAACTTTCCTCCAGCTCCCTGTCAGGAGAGAGGGATGCTGCTCCCGTGACTAACAAATCCATCTTCAAAGGTCTCCCCCCAGCAGCTGTCTGGAGCACTGGCTCCTGCCCTTCCCCCTGCAGAGGCTGGGTTGAAGTTCAAAGCCATGGCGGGCTGCAGACATCCATGGCCAGACAGAGCCTGACATTTGCCAGGTCTTAACCTGTTGCCTGATGGAGACTATTTAAAGCCAAGGGTCTTATTAATACACTCCATGCAACGATGGTGGCTGAGAAGGACTTTCATTGTAAAACAGAGGAATTTGAAGGAGTCTGGCAAAGAATACATCTGGTCCTCAGCCCAGTGGGGATTTTTGCCTCCTTCTGCAAAGGATCAATTCCAAAGATGATCATTATTGAAAAGAGAAGACATTTTATTGACAGAAATATTTGCTTCCTCCCCTATTTCCTGCTTAATTCACATGTAGTAGGAAAGAGTAGGCCAGATTCTTCTTCATTTACTTCAGATTTTTCTCCAGCTGACTGCACCGACAGCACTATCACTTCTTCAAGGTTCACATGACTCAGAAGGATCTGGCCACAGCATTTTTTGCCATTAATAAACCACCAGAAATTTTAAGATCAATACCAATCTGAGGATACACAGTATACCCTGAATGGGCACTTGGCTTGCAAAATCACAGCTGACATAATGGGATGTGTAATGCTCTCAGCTGGCCCTAATAAATCATCCCCTGCTGGCACACACCTGGGTGTATTCCAGTCCACGTGCAAGGTGGGCAGGCTGGAGATGATGATATCTGTCCCAAAATCATACAGGCTAGAGAAGAGAGTTGGGGTTCCTGTCATGGGACTTGCAAGTGAGATGTGTGAGCATTGGGACAACAGCAGAGCTGGGTTCCATCATGGGAGACATCACCCATCCCAGACCAGGGGAGCAGTTGGTGCTCACTGGGGTGGGAGCTCAGCAGGGCAAACTCAGGAGGCTCCTAAAGCTCCCAGAGCCACAATGGTTTCCACTGCTGAGAAACCAGATCTGCCCCCACCATGACAGCCAGACATGGATGGAGGACAGCTAACCTCACCTTCTGCCTCATCTGCCCCATTTGTCAGCCGTTTGTCAAACTGTCACAGAAAAATAGGACTTCTTGTGAAGTCCCCAGTTCTCTCAGGTGTTTTTCATAAAGAAGCCAATTCTATTTAATATTCTTCCTGCAAGCTTGCCTACAACATCTCAAAGGCTCTAAACCTTCCAAGCGACCCTGCTGAAGGAAGGGGCAGTCTCTCCAGCCCTGCAGCCTGCCCAGCTCCAGGAGGGCAGCAGGATGCTCCTCCCAGCTGCTACACTGTGAGCCAGGAGCAACCCAAAGGAGACCCACTGCCAAGGTGACACCCCACCAGGATTAAAAATCGATTTCTCAAGGTCACTGGCATGCTGAGAGCAGGTCCAGGCATCCTGCACAACTCACGGTCTCCTCACTGGCAAGGCTGGAAGAGGAGCCTTTGCCAACATCTCTGAAATGTGCTGGGTGTGAAATCAGAGTGTGCTGTCAGATGAAACCCAGACAGTAAATCATGCAGCGTAGCACAGCTTCATGCCCGAGTCTGGGGCTGTACGTGAGGCTCAGCCTCTTGTGTGGACTTGTGAGGATCAGCTGGGAAGAAAAACACAAATAAAAGTCCAATTTGACTTTCAGGATTTGATGCTCCAGCATTTCCCAGGCCAAGACGAGATCAGTAGGTCAGCCCCACAGTTTAAATCTTCTTGGTGTTTTTATGCCTATCAAGCTGACCTCTTCTACATGAATTCTGACAGAGGTGCTGAATACATTCTGTAATTTTATTTTTTTACTGGATCTAATTCTAGCTGACTCAAATCTGGGTTTTTCTGATTGCAGGAAAAACCTTCAAACAAGGAACAATCTAGCTAATAGTGCTTGCATAAATCATTCTCAAAATAATGAGTATCTGTGGAGTGAATTCATTTAGCTAAATAGATGGAGGACCACTTTAAAGTTATTTAGAAAGATTAACAAAAGAGAAGGGAAATGAAAAACAGATAATAAATTGACGAGAGAAGGGAAAAATTGTATTAGAAACAATGAATTTTTAATACATTCAAAACATTAAGGAGAAATTTCCAAAAAAGGAGATTGGCACTGTGGCAGTTTCGCTGGGCTGATGTTAAAATGTATTTTTAATTCAAATACATGATGTTAAAATGCATTTTAAAATAGACAGGTAAACAGGTCTCCAGCTAAAATTATATTTTCATGACTTCAAATTCACCCATAATTTGTCATTTCCTCAGTACAAGAAAACACTTACCTACTCCAGGGCTGGTTCTTCCATTGCACTCAACATACCTTCATCACCCACTGGCTGCAGAATGCTAGCCTGCACCTGGGCAGATCCCACCTCTCGCTCCCTTCCCTCCTGGAATCTGTACCTTTTCCTGACAAAAAAATCCCGTATTTTGCTCCTGCATCCTTTCTTTTACTCTCATTTTACCTTCCTCTCAGTCCTTTCCTTCTCCACTGACTTTGCCATGTGCAGTCCCCCATCCCATTCCTTGGTCAAATACCACACCTGCCCCCCCCACACCCCCAGCCCCTTTTTAGGGGTGACTTTGCAAGGTGGCTGCTCTTGATCTTCTTTCCAGTGGCAGGAGCAGACATGGATTTTCTTTCCTCACCTTCCATAATTTAGTGAGAATTCCCTCCCCCTGAAGTCTCATCCTAGGTTTTAATGATGTTGTGGAGCAATGTTTAGGTTCTCTGTAACCCAGCCTGGAGAAATCCACCAAGAGGTCCACGTGAGCACAAAGGCTTTAATCCGCACCTAAATCCTGAGCAAAACCTGGATGGAGTCTAAACCAACATGGTGCTTTTGAGAGAAACTCTACCACCCATGTTTTATCCTCCAGAAAAACAAGGTTTTTCAGGACAAAGTGTCCCCAACAACTGCTGGCTTTGTGCTAAGAAAGCCCAAGGCTATCCATCTTCAAAACCCTTCACCCACCTTGTCCTGCCTCACAACTGAACATGCAGCATTTCCAGAGACATCACTGAGTGACCATATTGCAAACCCACACATTTTGGACAGGCTCAAAATCTGCAGTGTGGCTTCTCCCTTTCTTCTGCTGTGTTTGCCTTTTTGATTTACTTACTTCTCATATCATGTTTAGACTTGCTAAATATAAAGGCTGTTCAAAATAACTGTGCAAAATAGTCTCCAACTCCTTCAGGAACAAAAAAATACATTGCTCAGATTTGCTTTCTCATGTTTTTTTTGGTTTAGCACATGTTGTAAATAGAATATTTCCATAATAAATATTTGATAAAAATAATTTCTACGTGAAGTCAGTTCTAAGCCAACAGCCCCAGAAGGGCAGAAGAGGAGCTCCCAGGTTGGCAGCAACATCCAGTGCATTCCTGAAAAAGTTCCCCAGACTTACTGGAAGAGACCACCTTGAGTGGGAAAGACAAGTTTGGTCTCCACATTCCTCTTTTGCCTTACCTTCTCCTCATCTCCTCAAGGTGGACACCTGCTCAGCAAGAAGGAAGTAATGTCAAGGAGCCCAAAAGCTGCAGATGCGTTTTCTGACAGTCATGTCAGCTCATGCCTTGGTATTTAATTTCCCTGCCTTCATGCTCAGGCCTTCAAATCACTTACTGCCTTCTCTCCTCTCTCACTCATGGACCTGAGGGCTGAAGCATCTCTCTTCAAGAAGACCCTTAAGTGTGGTTGTCACCCCCTTGAAGTCCTTGGGACATTAGTGTTGGCCCACACCTCTGTTTGCAAATAAATCAATCTCTAAAGCTCAGAGGTTGAGCACCATGCACCATTCACCAGCCCTTTCCCAACACCTTTTCTAACAATCATGCAGGTCCTGGTGAGCCAGATCTCTTGACTGTGTTTTGAACAACATTTTTAGTAACTCTGCTTGTGACAAGAAATTCCCAGCCATTAATTCCCCTTTCATGGAACTGGAATTTCATAGCCTTTAATTTCATTGATTGCTCTGTAGCTTTGGTCAGTGAGAATGAGAGGAGTTTCACTTTCACAGGTGCCTGGTACATTCCCACTTGTTTATTAGATGGGCAAGACAAGACAAAAATGACTTTTCAGTTTTTTGCTAGTATCCAAAATGCTTTTGGTGAAGAACTAAAACCTCAAAGGCTGCACAAATCTGATCTCTTGCTGAAAAGGTATGCCTCTTCTACTGAGAAGACTACAGAAAATTAAAGACAAATAAAAGACAATTTCACCAAAGAGGCACCAGAGCAGTTTTTAAAATTAAAATTATTTTTTTTCATTTAAAGGATTCTGCTGTAGGTCAGGCCCCTTCAGAGGTAAAATTATTCTAATTGATCATATTGTTGGTAAATGCAGTTCTGATGTGGCAGAACATTTGAAATCACTGAGGCAAACTGCTGATGGTACAGATTAGCTAATTTACTGGACAAAATGACCTTTGTTGCACTAGGAACCAAATCTTATGAGACAGAAATGTTTTCAACAGCTGCTAATAGTTTAAATGAATTACCTAAGAAGATGATGCTGAAAAGCTGAACGTATTAGAGAACTTAACATTGTAGGGGACATATACAGAATATGTATGGGCTGAATATATTAGAGGATGCTTTGCATGAGAAATAACTTAATTTGGGACCCACAGGCCTCTGCTGTTATGTGTCCATAGAGAGGAAGCAAGCAGCTACCTCTTCTACATGCTAAATTGTTTGACATTTCTCTTCCAACCCTCAAAGACAAGTTGCACAGCAAATGCAAGGTAAGGGAGTGTACCCAAAGAGGCAACAAATATTGCCCTCTATTGCACTGCTGTAGAGGTTTGGCTGTTGAGCAGGAACCTGTTCAGCCAGGACACATGCAGGTAGTCTGAGGATGTACAGGCTGCCCTGCTCTGGGCTCAGGGATGGGCAGGAGAACAGTGTGGAGACAGGAGCAAACTCACTGCAAATGCAGCAGGAAACAAAAACTAAGCAGCTCCACATCCTTCTCCAGCAGTAATTTCCTCATGCTATGAAAGTCATATAATGTTCTTTACACAATTTATTGTAAATCACTCATAGGTTGTTTAACACACTGCTGATTTTATCTTGATTTATTGCATCGCCACCCGGCACGGCGAGGCAGCAGCCGTGGCTCTGTGGGCTTTAACTGAAGCCCAGACACCTGGAGTTGGCAGCCCGTGGCTGAGGGCTGCTGTACCCAAAGACCCTGCCTGATGCCCAGGGTCAAATGAGCCCACATGCCATGGGCTGAGCCTGGAGCAGGGCATGGGCACAGGTCAGGGATGCTCTGCTCCCCTCCTCCTCTCACAGCCCACCAAGGTCCAGCACTGCCAGGCCCATGTACCCAGGCCCACGGTGCACAGCCCTGGGATTTGTCTCCCTATTGCTTTGGGTGGGACAAGGAAGCCCACTCCCTCATCTGCCCACTCCCATTATCCTTTACATTACCATCCTGTGGTGGCTCCTCCAGAGTTCAGGTGAGATCGTGGTCCTGCAGGTGTCCATATAGTCCCTGGCACGGAGAGTCCACATCCCTCAAAAAGCTGACAGCCTGGTGAGGCCAAAATCAGGAAAACAAAAGCATGAGCATCCCCACAGAGACACAACATTTTACCCCCCAGACTTTACCTGGGGGTCACACAAGAAGCCTGCAGCAGAGCTAAGAGCACATCCAGACTCCACCAGTCTTAATTATAAAATTAATATTTCCTTCCTTGGACATTAAGGCACATTGCAAGAAAACAGTGCTGGTGACATCTGAGTCATCTCCAACTCTGAAGAGATGAGCAAAAGTAGACATTGGGCTACTGCAAACCCATGGACAACATCTGGAATTCAGGGGAGCACCTTTTCCTCCCTTTCTGTGGGGCAGCTGACAACAAGACACAAGGAGCAGCTGCCTGAAAGCCTTTCATCACTTCAGACAGCTAACAAAGCCAAAAATAAATATTTCAGCTTGGGCAGTGTTTAAAAATATTTTATTGCTGTAAGGCCAAAATTTCAGTCTATCAAAATCTCTTTTCACAGAGTTAAATGAGTGATTGGTTTAGAAAGAGTCAGACCAAATGCACAGCATAAGTATAAACTATTCTCAAGAAACTTAACTCCCTCCAAAAATATATAGAAAAAATAACAGATTGTGCCACCAGGCATACTGCAGGCCTCTGTAGGTGCCTGTCCAACCTCACTGACCATGTCTGGATGAAAGAGCCACCACGATACTCTTGGCCAAGGCTTGTCCCACACTGTGCCACCCCCACGGGCTGCACCCCCAGGAGCTGCCAGAGTGTCCTGCTTCCTGCACACAGACCAGAGCACGGTGGGACACGAGGAGCATGTTGGCTATTTTAATCCCACCCATGGACAGTGAACAGCTGCTCGTGCTGGGCCCAGGCCGGGCACAGTCACCTCCTCATTTGCAAACCTTGCCTAAAACACCCGGCCTTCTCCTCCCCTGCCATGGCATGGACAGGGTGTGCTGGGATGGATGGATCCCACCTCCACAGAGGGATGCAGAGCACCACTGTCCTGGTGAAGGGTGAAGGCCACCCACTCTATATCATCTTCTCCAAGACTTGCAAGACTGAGAAGATCTGAATGACAGCTGTAGGGGACGAACATACAAGGCAGAGACAAAGTTATTTCTGCACCCCAGACTCCAGGGTTTCCTAGGCAGAGGTGGGTGAACATGGGTGCAAGGTTGGATGGGAATCTTTCGTAGCCACAATATTCTGCTGCCACAAACTCCAGAGCAATACACTAGTGCAATGGACATGTCTGGCAGCCCTGCTGGAGATGCAGCTCCAAACCCCAGAGCTTTAAAGATCAAGCTTCCAAGAAAATCCAGATTTGCTACAGCCTTAGGGACAACATAGTTTTGCCATAAAGAAGCATAAGGAGGATCAAACTGACTCTGAAAGATCTCCCCACGTCTGCTGTCACCCAGCGTTTCCATCAGTGCCACCAGCTGTTCACAGCAAGGAGGCTGAGATGAGCAGGAGCTCAGATGCACCCCCAGGGGCAGGCCAAGGTGCTCCCGGAGCCGATGCCGGAGCAGCCGCGCCGCTGCCAGGGCCCCGCGCTGCACACGCTGAGGAGCAGCTGCTGGAAAAGGCGTCGGGGGCTTTTAGCAGCCGAAGGGCAAATCCTCCCAAGCACGGCAGAGTTGCCAGCTGAAATCCCTGCAGCCACCTCTTTGCTTTGCTACTCCTGATACTTGAGAAAAAAGGAATTACTTAGAGTGATGTTAGAAGAAAAGGAGGATGTGACTCATCTTCACTGGGGAATTTAAAAGCAGGTATGGGGAGATGCTCCAGGGTCTCACCTGTGGGGCAGCCCTGTGATGGCCTTACACAGACCCGTGGCAGGCTGGAATTTCCCATCACCCATTTCCTTCATATCACAGGGCTCCAGCAGAAGTGGGGGACAGACACAGAAGAGGATATGAATCTGAAAAAGACAGAATGTGCTCCCAGCAGCAAGGCCCTGGCTAGCTCAAATGAGAGCCATGCAACTTAATCTGTATCAAAAATTTATCAGGAGCACAAGTCTTCTGCAAACAAAAGAGAAACGAATGTTAAAAGTCCAACCCCAGATCACCTTTGCCCTTTCATTAGCTCTGTATGTTCTTATTTACAGACCAATGGAGGCAGGCAAGTAAATAAAGGTGCAAACAAGCTAGAAGCAATAGGTTAAATGTATCTGCAGGACAAAGAACAGCTGGGGGGGGCAGCTAAACAGGCATCAGGATGCAAAGGAAAAAACATTTCTGAGTGAATACAGCCTGGATGCAGAGCAGCCCCCAGAGGAAGAGGCCGATTTGGATGTTTAAGCACAGAGGTGTCATTTTAGCAAATACATCCCAGCCTGTGAGTGTCTGAGGAGGGTTTGCTGCTGGTAGGCACCTCTGGGCAGCTCTTTTCCTCAGGCCAAACAGGGACTTCTGGACCTCGTGGTCACCTTTCAGTCCATCTTACTGGAGGTGTCACCTGAAGCTGCTCCAGCCTTCTTACAATGAAGCAGGGAAAGAGAAACAGCTGTAACAAAAGCAGGTATTTTTACCAATGAAGTTTCTTCTGTTAAAGGAAGTCCAGTTTGCTGAAAACCTGACAATTCAAAAGATTTGATTTGTAGGAGAAGAGGTGTAACACATTTTGTGAGGGGGAAAAAGTTAATTTGCAAAGCAGCTGAAACATAAATATGTTCACATTTGTGTCATCTAGGTAATTCACAAGAATATAGCTTTAATCAAGAACTTTTTTCATCCCCATCATGCCACTTACAACTTTTTATCCTCCCCCAGCCTGTGTCTGCATGGGGACCAAAGTGGGCACATCCTGCCTCCATTCAGTCTTAAATTGCCACTAAGATGAGTTCAAACTCGTTACCTCATCCCTCCTGCTATTTTAAGCAGAGTCAGATCACTTAGTAACCAACGACCAGAAGCCTTGAAGATTTGCAGACAGAGACATTTCTATTAGTTAAGGCTTCCTCTCCTGTCTACAAGTCAGCATTTCACAACCCCCAGGGAAAACATCAGACCTCTGCTCTTCTGCCTTCCCTCCTCTTTCATTGCAATGGGATTTGCTGGTGACCCACCAACATCCTTAACTGTTCCCTTGGAGAGGAGCACACTTATTGTTTTAAATAACTTGCAAGGATGTATTTCAATCAGCTACTGTTTGTCAGGATTTATTAGGCTGGACCCAAGGGCAGGCATGGAAGCTAATTACAATTATTATTTTCAGGTGACAAGCATAAAGACCTCCCAGGGACATGTTCAGCCCTTCCTTTTAAGGCTGAGGTACAATTTTCTGGGTTATTTTCTGAAATTATTTAATAGGCTACTTCTTTGTAATAATGCAGAGGAAAAGTAGACCCCGCTGAGAAATTCTGGGTGGATAAATAAACAAAAATACATTAATAACAGAGCTTGATTATTGCACTGAAAGCTGCCACACAAGCAATTTCTGGCCCAGCATGGTCACTTCATTGTGCACAACTTTCCCTATTGACCACGAAGAGGGAGAGCAAGGCTCAGAGCCCATCACAGCTTCATTTGTGGTAGCTTTGAGGCTCCACATCTGTTAGAGCTGCAAGCATCAGTATTCCCTTCCTCTCCTCTCACCACTCTTTTGGCATATCCAGCCCTAGAGAACAACACAAGACTTTTTGGGGTCACTACCAGGTCCATCCACTTGCTGGTCCCCTCCAGAAGGTGCAGAAGGAGCAGCACCATTTCCACATGCTCAGGGCTGGCACCTTTTCCATCACTGAGCCACAGATGCCGAGGCAGGACTCTCTGTCCTCAGTTCATGGCATAGAGAGAAACAGAGAAGCAAATTATTTACACAGGAACAATCTACTCAGCAGTTGTTAGCCCAGCTCCAAAGAGCTCACTGCTCCTAATGACATCTCCAGAGCTTTGCTTGGAGGGAATATTAAAGAGAAGAGCAAGAAAACAAGCTGGTTGTTTTTGGTGACTGACTGATGCCAACGGACTGCAACTTGCTGAGCATTTTCAAATAGCATTTGCAGTTGATGACTTGACATTTGGAAACCCCAAGGACCTGGAAGGAGATGGGGGAAATTTCCATTTGTGAAGGCTGAAGTGCATGAAACTGCTTTTGATGGGAGCTGTCTGGGAAGGAGGCTAGAGCTGCCAAGCACACGTGGTTCAGGGACACCTTCACCTCTAAGGGCTAAAAGCTATTTAGTGCCTGTGCTAATGGAGGGCATGAAGGCATCTAAGCTGCAGAAGGGTTAAGCACCCATAATTTGGCTACCAGAGTAAGCACCACATCCTTGCTCCAGGCCAGAGACCCCCCAATCTGGGCAGAGGATGAAGGAGATGAGCAGATCCTCCTGTCTGCCCCTCCACACTTCTGCCCCGGTGATAGGGATGCAACCAGGAGGAGGAAAGCTGCAGCAAGGTCACCTCTGCTTCCACTGCTCCACCCTGACAGCTCTGGGGTGAGCACCTCAAAGAATCCCTGCAGACTTGAAAAGACTCAGCATGGGCCCTCAAGTCCCCTGCAGTCAGGCAAAAGGAGAAACCAACAAAAGCAGTTTTAAGTCTCAGTTTGACAGGGTGCTGAGCCATGTCATATAAACTATGGTAGTACCTAGAAAGGTTGGACCAGATGATCCTTGAGGTCCTTTCCAACCTGGCATTCTAGGATTCTATTAAATTCAAACAAATCAAAGCCTACTTGTGACAGGGTCAGTGAATAACTCAGTTTTGCCATGCAGGACATGCCTTCTGCTTCCGATGCTCTCCAACATGACACGAGAACTTGACTCCTTACCTCCGTTTCTCCTTTCAGAAAAGGAGCTCAGGATGTGCTGACGGGAGGCAGTTACTATCAGGACCTATATAGGCTCTACATATTCATAGATTGTGTGCCCTCTGCTGGCAGCCTCGTTTTCCAGGAGCACAGGAAAATCCCGCAGGGAAGGGCAGGTGCGACTTTCCTTCAGATGCAGGAAAATACTTGAGCACGATACGAGCTATGGAGGTACAGCAGTAGCAATAGAAAAGGGAATTCCCTTCTGCATGTTGCAGTGTAGCAGGTAATGAGATGGTGCCTTTTTGGGTGCTTCTTGGACCAGGCTGGTTCCTGCAGGAGCTCCTGTGTCCCTGCTGTGTCAGCTCTCACTGACCAAACCCTCAGCAGATTTTGCTTCCAAGGAGCACTCTTCTAATATAACCACATCCCTGAAAGAAATGAGGGCAAAGGGGCCATTGGAGTGACTTATCCCATCACCTATCAGGTGATGCCCAAGTTCAGCAGTGTCCCAGGTATCCCAGATTTGTTGATGCAAAGCAAAGCTCAGATGAGGATACCCGTGGCTGTGCAGGGACAGAGCTGGGGGAGGTGCACACACCTCCTGCAGTGAGTAGTCATGGCCTTCACCAAGGTCGTTTCAGCCACATTCTCAGGTGTAGCTTTGCACTCAAATATTTGGGCTCTTAGACTCGATTTGCATGAAAACTGTGCAGTTCCAGCAAGTTTTGTTTTGCTTAATCTTGCTAATCCTGCCTTGCCATTCCTATCGGCTCAGCCGTGGTACCTTTGGGGACAGAGGGACCTCCAGGGTCATGCAAACCCATGCCACTGCTCCAGCCTTGCTGTGACCACAGCATCCCTCAAGCTCTACTCAAATCCATCACCAACAGGGTCTTCAGCCCCAGCAAACCCTCTCTTCTGGCTGCTAAGAACCAGGTCTCCAGGATTATTTTTTAATCACCTATTCATGCTTACTTCTCCATGCCCCAGTGTTGCCTTTCAGCACAGACGATTCATTTCTCTTCATCCAGTGAAACATCCCTGACACGTTACTTAACGAAAAGCCATCTGAAAAAGAAACACATTTTTCTTTTGTGGAGGAAACCAGTTCCCCTACCAACAAAAAAATACGAAGACAAGCAGGTTCAATGTGCCTTTGTAACTCTGGATTGGACTCGATCCTATTTTCATCCCATTATTCTTTCCTTCACAATTTGTCTAAAGCTTTGGAGCCCATGAAAGGCCACTTGCTGTCGGGATTGCTTTTCCTCCTCCTTTCACATGGAGTACTCTGTTTGCCATTCTTCAGTTATATGAACCATTCCTGAATGACAAATCTGTGAAAATACTTTGCCAGACTTTTTTTTTTTTTTTTGCCAGCTTCAACCCCTCAGTATCCCTCTGCAGAGATTCCTCCATTTCCAGACCTGCAGTATACCAAGCTCTGCTCCTAACTTGAATTATTTTCAGATGGTTGAATCCCCTGTGCTTCCTGACCCTTGTAGCACTGTTTGCTAATGAAAAGGGGGAGAGTTTGTGTGAGTTCTGAAGGTTTTTGGTTGCCTAAGCTCATGTGAGCACAAGAATCACTACCATGTCTCTTTGCTCCATGAAGCTTTTGGGATTTCTGACTCTGAGAACAGTCCAAAAATGACAAGGGGCATCCTCAGTGCACGTCACCTTCTGCTCCTTATGAACCCACCTTTCCCTTTGTCCTAAAGTCCCCTTTCCCAGGAGCTGCACAGCAGAGCTGGGTCCTGGGCTCACCCACCCAGCCTATGGCTGCTCCTGGTGGCTTCCAGAAGGTTGAAACAACTTCAGTACTGAATCAGGAAAAATAAAGCCTTCAAAAAAGCCAAGAAAAGAGAACAACGAGCAAGGGAGACAGCACCATAAAAAGGCCTACAGGAGACTAATGACACTGTTTAAACAAAGTTGTCTCCTATGATAGTGCTAAATCCTTTTTATGACCTTTCAGCCTTTAAAAACAGTTTATAAGACAATTTTCTATTTGCCAGGCTTGCTGACAGTCAGTAACTGCTGAGGGTGGTACCAGGAGCCCCATCACAGAACAAATGAGGTCCAATCTACCATTTTCCCCTCCCTGTTACAAGAAACTTAACCATTTCTCTCCCCAGCTGGTCCATTGGAGCACTGCCCAGCCAGAGTCAGAGTGGGTGGAGAAGGGGAGAAGCATTTGGAGAAAGAGAAACATCCAAGAGGAGGGAATAGTTGCTGGGAGATATAAAGCACATTCTGGATGAGATTACTGCATGAATGATGCTTTGATCACAAAAGCCAAGAGCAAGATGACAGTTTCAATGGTCTGAAAACACATGGAAAGCTAATGTAGAAAGCAGCTGTGATACACCAGACAGTGGCACAGTACTTATTTGGTGACCTTTAACAAGGATGGGTAGGGCAACAAGATAACTTGATGGAAAAAATCAAAAGATGACAAAAAATAACCTGAGAGCTTTGTGACAAAGGGGGGAGAGGAGCAGCTGGGGCTGGAAGTACCCCTGGGCTGATTTCCAGCACATTGAAGACCAAGCCCTGCAAGGTCCTCAGTCCCCACTGAGAGCAGTGGATGCCCAGTAGCTCCCAGGAACAGGGAATTTGGGATATTACTTAGCAAAACCCCCAAATTAAAGCATTCTTCCAGCAAGCATTAACAATTCCATGGTGATACAGCCCACAGGGAATGGTGTTTTGAAGGCAGTTTTTGTGCAGGACACCTTAGAGCTACCAGGGTATATTGACTGGACTTGGGAAGGCCTGCAGACAGGCATGGTCACAGGGCCCAGGTCCTCCCCTGTGTGAAAACCAGGGCAGAGAGAATTTGAAGGCAATTGGAAGGGATGGAAGGGGGCACTGGCAATGTTTTCTGGGAATTAAGTTTTTAAGAGAACTTTGAATATTAGAAAAAAATAAGGAAAAGACACGTGCATGTGATAACTTCCAAAGTCTTCCCTACTAACTGCTGACATCGGATAAATCAAAGGCTATGGAAATAATGACAGGCTTCTTTTTGGCACATGGAAAAAGGGAGATGTAGTAGAGGTCCCAAAAGCCCAGACAAGTTTCTGCACAGGGCCATAAGCACTTACAGTCCCTCCCCCCCAAGAGCATGCCCTGGCCATTTGCTACCAATTGTTATTTTTTTCTCATAAGGCAAGAAATCCTTTGGTTCATAGTAGCTATTTTTGCTTGAAACCTGCAGAAAGAGCACTTGTCATATCCCATTACCCTGCTGAGAGCACAAGTCACCTCCTGGGAGGGAGAAAACATCCTGAGCAGACCCCCAAGGCCATCCCTTATCTTAAACAAACAGTCTGAAAAAAAATGCTGGAAACTGCCAACAAATTTGGCTGGAATTTCTAAGCACCAAACTTCTCACCTGAAAAAAATAATCCCCATGAGACACAGTCACAAAAAGGCAGTGCCCATCAGCTAATTTATGCACTGTGAGTAATTCAGCCACATCCACCATGGAGGGATGAATGATGTATTTCAAAAGCAAACCTATTTTCCCACATTTTTCACCCCCCAATTTCTTTTATAATCATTAAAAAACTTAGGGGGACCCTGGGGTTGAACGGGCTCCCTCCTGCTCCCCACAGTCAGTTTTTGGAGATGTCTGGGTGGCTTCCCAAGGGATAACAGAGCAGGATTCACAGAGACAGTAAAGACCTGATGCTGCTGGAATAAAGCAGTACTGCTTCAACATCTTACACTGAAGTGCTTTTGCAAGCAGGAAAAAGCTAGAACATATTTGAATCCCCAGGAGCGTTGGAAACTCATCACAGCAATTAAAAGTAAAATATTTCCCTCTCCCTTTAAGTCCACCTGCAGTATGGAGCAGGGGATGTGGGCAGGTGCCTTCACTCATCCAGACTTTGCATTTATGTCACCTTATCTCTCTCTGTGTCTCCATCTCCCTAAGCACAACTCCAGACCACTATAAGCAAGGCTTTAACTTCCAGAAAACTCAGCATTTCTCAAACTGGGGCTTTCAACCTGAAATGGGGTCACAAAACCTCTTTAGCTGGGTCACCAGCCCTGGGCAACTTTGTGTTTATTCCAGATAATCCGCAAGGCTGAGTTCAGGGTGGAATTCTTGTTGTAGTGGCAGGATGGCCAGTCAAGCACAATTTAATTTAAATTTATCTTTGTTAGCCAGTAAATTTGTCTGCCTCCTCTACTGACCTGCATTATCATTTCTTCAGGGCTACTAGGAAATATCTGCAAAGTGTTATGCTGGCAGCAAGAAAAATATAAATCTGTTGCACAGAGCAGCGTGGGTTGGTGCCTATCTGGGTCTCTAAACAGTGGGAGCAAGAGCAGGTCAAATGAGACAAAATTGCTAAGAAATAGAGTGAGAGACCTGAAAGGCTGTTCCCCTCTTCTGCTACACCCTACCTGGTGCAGGCACGTGGGAAGGCTCCAGTTCTTGGCGAAAGTGTCTGCTTGTTTCAGGTGACAACACCAGATCCACCTGCAGTGACACAAGGCATTGCCCCGGGCCCGATGGAAATCCTGATGCCATCAGCCACGAGTTTGGGCTTTCCCAGGCTGCTCCCATCCCTTCTGCTGGCAGTACAACAGCCAGAGGAACCTCTTGCTCAGGTAGCATTGCCAGAGACATGCTTCACTCTGCTTGAAGGCCCCTTTCTACTGTCACTGTGGTCTCAAGGAGTGTTGGTAGGACAGTGACAGAAGCCTCGTACATTGTAAGTACCTAGAGGGTGAAATGTTTAATAAACCCTCACATCCAGAGCAGCCTCCCCCTCCCCACAGCTGTGTCTATCTTGACTTACTCCTGCTCTACAGAGGAAATGGCAGGATGTAATAGGCTTTTGTGAGTATGTCAGTTGTCATTCATAGGGTAGGTTTAAAAAATAAAAAAGGAAATTTAGCACATGTAGGATAAAAACTTGTTGTTCCAGCCAATGAAAGGGGTTAAGTGCATCAGTGTGTGCTTGGCCCCTGTCACATCTGGAGAGGGGTTGTCACACTTTCCCTCCCAAGCCAGTCTGATTTTTACTTCATTTCCATGCTTCATAGCCCTGCCCCTCCACAAAGAAGTTTGCTCTGGGAGTTTTGGGATTTCATTCCCCGGAGCAGCAGGAGGGGCACCAGCACCACCAGCTTTGAGACAGCAGCAGGGTGGCACAGATACAAAGTGGAAGTCTCAAACAATGGAGCTCTATTTTTACTCCTTTTTCTCCCCATTTCTCTCTTTTAACTGTGCCTGAAAAGTCTTTTGCTTAGTTTTTTTTTCCTCTTTGAAGTCACCAAAAGCCCTTGCTTTCTCAATTCTTTTGCCACCTGCCTTTATGACCAGATGTGAAGACCTCACTTTTGGGCAGAGGAGGATATTTTTGCCCACCAAAATGCAACTTCACAGCCTTAAACTAATAAGAAAGAACAGGAACCAGATAGTCCCAAAATTTTCTTTCCCCACAAGTCACATTTAAAACACCCTCCTGGATCTAAGAGTTCTTCTGCTTCCTACTCTGGAGCAGGTTTTCTTGTCCTGGTGTTACAGGACCAGAGATGGACAGGGAGATTCAAGTCCTCTGCTCAGCCTGGCAAAGGCTGAACCCAGCCACCTGGTTCCCATGTCTGTGCTCAAAAAGGCCAACTAGTTTTTGAAACAAAGCCTCAGAGCAGAGGTTTGAAGTGAAATAATTTGTCTTATACAGACCTAGGAAAAAAAAAAAGGCATATTTATATTATGCAAAGATAAATGAGTGAATGTTTCTATCCATGTTTGGATTGGGAAAGGATTAGAAAAAATCATCCTTGCTTCTCCCCATATTTAATTTTCTGATCAATCCCACATCTTTTTCTCCATCTTTCACAGTTTTGGGTCCTGCCTTCAGCTGGAAAAGCTGAAAGGCAACATCTGCTTCTAGGATTTTGGCTCAGATAGGAAAATCCAGAATAAAACCTGTTCCCAGCAGCAATCCCAGACCAGACACAAGGTGTTCCCCAGCACATCCAGGTTTTGAGGGGCTCATTAAAAACAGGCTTTCTGGAACTTGGAGGCTCAGCCTTTGTTAGTGACTGCACTATCCTGGAAGCCTATTACCTTTGATTGGCACAGAGTTGCATGGGAAACATGGAGCTAGCTCCACTCTAATGCAGGCAAGGGCTGCCTCTAGATTTTGAAGGAGGCAGGTTTTCACCCCAGAGCCTCTTCGAAGTAAATCTGATTTAGGTCAGCAGTGACATTTTCCTTTCTGAAATAGTAGGCTAAATGCCAACAGAATTGGAGCACATTAGTTTGAGCAGTCAAGGGATTTAACTGTACTATGTATTATACCCATGTGAATGCTGAAAAAAATGTGACCTGCTGTGCTAACTTCCAACATCTTATTCATCAGGGCTGGTTGAACATCAGAGTTTCCACTCCAGAGGAAACCCAGGTTACTGTTAAAAGAAATCCCCTTTAGCCCGATTTGGAACAAAGCCCCACACTAAGGTCTCCCAGCAGAAGTCTCACTTCAGTACCAGATGTGTCAGCTCTAATTGCTATAAGAATAAGAAAAGACCTTTTAAAGTCCACATGGAGAGCTCAGCTGTTAAAAAAGTTGCATTTCAGTATAAATCAGGGTGATTTTAGGATGCATTTTCATGCAAACAAAAGCACCAGCTTGGATGGGGAAAGTCCTGCCCCATGAGGGTCCTGGCAACCAGCACTCACTGCAGCCCTCTAGGAGTGGAGGGTGATGGGTCTTCAAAGTCACGAAAAAATTTAGGTTCCAGGAGAGTCAATGTCCTGCTCAGCAAGAGAAGCCAGATGAGTGATGGAACAGACTAGAAACCTTTTTTTACCCCAAAAATCTAGATAAATTCTGCATCCCTCAAGCTCTTTTCATGGGAATTATGTAATCTTCTGTCTATGGGAGTGATTATTATTCATTCAAGTGGGTCCCAACTTGACTGTACACCCAGCTTTGTTCCTATCCTCCAGCCCCAAGGAATGAGTGTAGGTACATTTAGGAGTAGGTAATAACTGAGGAACTCCCAGGATCTCACCATGGCTTCCACCTATCCTTTCTCCTCAGACAGGTCTTCTCTTTGCCTTCTGCAGCGATGCTGCCCTGACTCCACATCAAGGCTGTTGGCACCCACTGCCTGTCCAGCTCCTCTTTGGTGACAACCTGACAAGCCCTCACTGCAACATTCACACAAGATCTACAGCTTGTCAGACATTGCAGCTGCCAAAGCAGAGCCACCTGGAAATAAGGAGATAGGGAGAGGACTGGAATCCTGAGTGACAAATGATTGTACGATGCTGGATCCCAGTATTTCAGCAACTACTTCTACATACCCACAGACCCCTTGACAGTCCCAGATGTGATTCCCAATACCCACACACAAGTCCAGGGCCAACAAACTGATAACAACTCCCTGTGTCTCAGAAGGAAATGCTCCAAGACCAAGCTAACTTGAATAATAGAAAACATTGAGCCCCTGCCTAAACCAAAATTGCTGAGTGATTGATCAACCCGTGTTGCTTTATTAGTGGAGCCTGACTGCAAGTTCCTTCCCAACAGCATCCTGAATCAATAGCTTAATTGTCTTCCTGGCTTGTTTTGCTTCTGGTTAAATTCACTGATTAATCCTGCAGACTAACAGAGGTTGCTTAGCTGAAGGAGTCAAACCTTCACTCTGATGAGGAGGTCCCTGGGGATTTTCATGTCCAAGCTTGGTAGGGAGGCAGATGGCACAGTGAGATGTGCCACGGGAACACCCCAGCCCTGCAGTGCCCTGGGAATTGTCACTGCAGCACCATTTTCTGGGAAAGGAGAGAGGCTGAGGTAAGTCTGCATGTACACATGCCTGAAGACACATTAACAGGTAGCATGTCCTCTGATGAGATTTTCCCCACAACATTTTGTTGTTGCTTTTCCACTGTCTTTTCTTCCCTGCTGAACTCTCACTCCTGAAAACAGCCTGGCACCATCTGATCTACACTTGTTCTCTTCAAATATTGATCACCATCACCAATAGGTCAAAAACAGGAAACAAGAAAATATTGCCTGTAACTCAGCCACAACAGATCTGAGGAGGCTTTTTAAGCCACACGCTGGCTCCTCTGTTAAGACAGGTCCTTCCAGATAAGTCATCTTGCCTCAGCTGTGTCGTTAATCCTATGATTAAGATGTTCCCATTAGACAACCTCTGTCATGCCTTTGTAATTTGTTAGAAGGTGGCAATGTTTTTGTGCCTTTTTCCTAAGTATTAATCTCCTGGAGAGACTGGAAGAGCTATTTTTTAAGCGTGAACTGCAAAATAAAGGCAGTAAAAACCAAAAGACTTATCGAGTCTTCTTGTTGCTTGGACAGAGAACAGGTAAGGAACTGGGCTGTTTGCTTCTCCTATTTGGAGTCAACAGAGGTGTGCAGACTCAGGGTAGCTAAGGATATAGCTTTTAATTCCTGGAAGACTACAGAAAGGACAAGAGATGGTAGATTTATGACTTCCAGTGACCAAGGAGTTGTAACCTATTAGCAGCCAGTCAGAGAAAGTTAAATGGCAAAGGAGATTTTGGCTGACTTGGAGAACAATGTTAGGGAAGAGGCAGGGGTAGGAGCAGACTCACCGAGTCAGATGTGATAAAGCTTAAAATCTCTAATGTCTAAGGTGAAAAAGAAGGCAGAGAAAAGAGGTGACAATCCAAAGCAATAGCTCACAAATCAGCTACTCCTTAAGTGGCTCAGCAGGGGCTGGGACATGGGGTTGACAAGCAGGGACACTTTTCATTGATTACCCTTTCCAACAGCTCCTAACGGCAGCATGATCTCATCACGCCCCACAAAGCCCTGTGGCACTGCAGGCAGGGGTCCCAAACTGTGACCCAGCCATCATGAATGGTCCACCAGCCACTTCAAAGCATCACACAGCCCAGCGTGAGCCACCACCTTTGATGTTAGCAGAGCTGCATCCCCACAGCAGAGCTGAAAGGGCTCTGTCCCTGTAATTACTGCACCACAACCACAGTGAGACTTCTTGCATCTACAGCAGCCTCCCCAGCTCTGAACTGCTGACGGGTGAGCCAGGGCAGGATGATGCCAGTAGAACTAGGCATCTGCTCCAGACATCAAGGATGACCAAGAAAGGACCACAAAGACGTTTTGATTTGGTTTTCTCTTTTCTTTTTTTTTTTTGAGGATCATTATAAAAATTGAGCCATGCCATTTGTGGACAGAGGAAGGATTTTCAGCATGAAATGAGCTTAGTTACCCATCTGAGATGAAGTTTTTTTCCAGACAGGAGACATGTGCTTGTCTACATGTTGTCTAATCTGTATTTAAAGCCTATTTGGAGGGTATTTTATTTCGAGAGGGTTTCAACTCACACATTGCACTGGAGAGTATTTCATCCTTGAAATACTCCTCTAGACAGGAAAGTTTTCCTACCAAAGGTTACAAAGAATCAGCTTCTGACATTTAATCATGGTGATTTGCTTCAGCAGGCTGGTATAAAGTACCACTCAGCATAAATAAAGACATCAATCTGGCTGAAGTTTCCCCCCACTACTCCTATTTCACAGAGCTAACAATGAGTAATGTTCTGATCCTGACTCTGGCTGAAGCATCTCATGGACAAGATGGTCCTTACAGTGAATTTGAGGCTTTCAGTGCAGGCAGCAAGAGAAGCCTCCAATTCCTCCTAAAACCAGCAAGGGGCAAGACTTTGCTTCTGCATCAGTTACCAAATCAGTTCCCCTGCTCAGAACCTGCAGGTCATGGTGCACCATTAACTCTCAGGCTCCAGAAAGGGATTAGGAAGCAGCACATCCAAGCTACAGCTTCACCAAGAAAAGAAGGCATCAGCAAGGAGCAACTCAAAGACCCTCTACTCTCTTTGGGCACCTAAGGCTCTCAGCAACTTAAAACCAGTTTGACTGAAGAGAATGCACAGAATGAGGCAAAAAGTGATTTTTCTGCTGCAGCACCTTCCTGATCTCATAGTAAATCCACACCTCATAATAAGATAAAACAGAAGCACCACCTTCTCTACCCATTTCCATTACCTTTTCATGCAAAAGAAGTCTCTTGAACAACACTGATCAGCTACCCAAGGGATGTGCTGGAACCCATGAGATGTCTGGCCTAGTATCTATCTCAGTAGAAGCTGAAAACTGGTATGGAACCTAAGGTTGAGGTATCACACAGGCCAGCTTTTGCAGGAGAACAAAGCATAGCAAAGAGTGTGGAGAATCTGTGGAGCCCAAAGTGAACATGTCTAATGAGGCAGGTTGGGACTCCTGGGCTGGGATGGCTGCTGTGCTGGTTCCTCCTACCCAGAGGCACAGGACTCCTCTTAAGCAAGCATTTCTGCAGTGGAAGAGGCATTAGAGCCACCACTTGCTCAGCATGGCAGCGAGAGCATGGCAAAGCATAAAAAAAGGATGTCCCAGGAGAGCCAAGGAGCTTCAGAGGCAGCAGAACACAGCTCTGTGCACGGCTCCTCCTGTCCTCATTCGGGAGGAGAGACAAAAGGTTGCACTCTCCACTCAGCCCCAGAGCAAGAGAAAATTAGTAGGCTCTTTGCTCTAAATCCTAGTAAGTGTTCCCCAAACTGACTACCCGTGTTGGACACAGTGCAAATGATTCTGAAGTAAACATGATTTGTAGAATAGTCTAATTAGGTGGCTGTGAGAACAAGGAGTGCTCACTGCCAAGGGAGACCTGGGAGCACAAACCCCAGAAGATTCTCACGTAGCAGCAAGACCCAATTTCTGTATTTCCTAAATATCCAGCAGTGAGCAGCTTACAGGCTTCACCATTTGTGAACCCCAGATTAGTTACCTGGGTTTCCTGCCTTCTCTTGGAATGAAGCAAGGGAGAACAATCATCTTGGAATCTTCCAAGGCACAAAAGCTGCCCAGATGGCTCCACCAAACTCCTTGGTCAGCTCAGCAGAGGAGGTAGCACAGAACAGAGCTTTGCAACAGTCCTGGTCAGGACCAGCACACCAAGGAATGGAGCAGTTTCATGGAAACAATGGGAAGGGTCCCTCCTCTTTGGGGATGGACTGTTATAACTCCCACCTAAATGCCCAGCTCTAGCAGAACTCCTGGATTCTCCAGGAGAAGGGAGGAGAGTCATATTTTGGTATAAATGCAGGTCTGGAAGCATTGCCTGCTTTGACAACCAGCTTTTAACTGAGGCAACAGCTTCTTTCAGGTCTCACCTGGCAGTGTGTGATACCTCATGTGGTTTTAGCTCACTGCTGAGCAGCTTGAGTTGGAGACCTTGCCCTCTCTTGTCCTGAAGGGGGGAGTCTGCTTTCCTCAGATGATAACTCTTTAAATCAAAAGCTTAAACCTACGTTCTTTAGAGCTGCAACAAGCAATTACAGCCTGATTGAAGGTTATTGGTACCCACAGGCTTGGCACAACTTGGTTTCCCAGGCACCAACAGACAGCAAATAAATGTTTTGTCACAAATCAGGAGTGTCCTAGAAAAGCCAAAGGATGGTCTGCAACACCCACAGTGCCTCTGGGGTTAGGAGCAGCAAAAATCTCAGGGGCAGCATAGGAGAGAGATGAGATACATTCCCCATATCTCACCCCCCCCTCTCCCCAGTATGGGGTTGAATAAGCTCAAGCTTGCAACATGGGCATTTCCCTGCTGGGTCCCTTCCCCAACCACAGCAGAAGGACCCCCAAAGTGGGAAGTAGGGAACACACAGCAGCATTTCTCCACTCCCTGCTCTGGTAGGAGCCCAGCCAGGACAGAAGAGACAGAAGGAAAAGCACCCTGGAAGGTGGCTGAACAGCAACAGGACACAGTTGACTGGATTTCAACTGCTGCAGTTTTCTTGCACTCTCCTACAAGAGGAAAATCAGGTGGAGAGGGAGTGTTTTAGCCCTGTGTGGCAGCTAATGGTGGTTGCTCAGGATCACATGAAGTCAAGCGAGCATGGAGAGAGGGCAGAGGATTCCCTGAGCATGGCCAACTTCCTCGCTTGGCCAGCCAAGCAGGGCAGCAGCTCTCAAGATGCTGCAGACTGGCAGTGCTGCAAGGTCAGGAACTCCCTTAGCAATCACAGATCTGAAACAGGAGTCTCCAGCTCATGCAGGAACAAAGTCAGGACTGATTAAGGAGCTCAGACCTCACAAAAGCACAGAATATTTTCCCATTGCTGAACAATCTGCATTTTTCACTCCAGAGTCAGTTTTCCCCAGCAAACCCTATTGCCTCCCTGTGATCTTGTGTGCAGGACACTACAGAGATGGGTGCTGAGGTCCTGAGAGCATCCAAGTGACTTTGCAGCACAAAGCCAGCTGAAAGTAAATGAGTCTTATGGAAAAGTTTCTCAGGCACTTCTGAAGAAACATCCATCCCTGCAACAGCAAGGTGCCTGGTCTTTGTGCTTGCTTCTGCCTAAAATATTTATGTGCTACTAAAGGTGGAGCCAGAGGAGCCTTTGAGGTCATTTAGAGAGACAAACTCCCCACTGCAACCAAAATAGCTGAGACAGCAAGTAAGCCAAGAATGATCAGGAGCAATTAGAACAGGTCTGTACTGCACAACGTTCCCCTGTTGCGCTAAAAGAGTCCAAAAAACAAAACAAAGGGGTTTTGCTACTTCTTTCCTACTTCATTACCTTTGCAACCAGGAAAGCATTTTAAACACCTCGGCTTTGCTCGCTGCTCCCTGCGTGTTCCGTTCTGCTCTCCCTTGTCTCAACAGCTTAAAAGCTGCTTTTCCCTTTAAAAGCCAACTTGCCTGCCAGGTAGCTTCTCTTAATCTCTCAGTCTTGGCTAGAAGCCTCCCTAGGCTGCTGAAAGAGATGCTCTCTACCTTTTGTTCTTGTGACAAGAAAAGCCTCAGCTATCGAATTGTTCTGAAAGACTCTAAACTGAAAATAATAAAACCCCCACGTATCTGTCTAACAGATTAATAGCTACTAAGGCTAGTGGTTAGACCAGCTTAGAAATGTGCCACACCTCTCTACAAAGTGTGCCTGTTCCAGACCAGAGGGTTACGAGACCGGGTAACAGAGTCGTTGAGCTGGGACAACAATCCTTGTGTCCTTCTTCATGCCACTGGTCAGCCTGGGGAAGGAGTCAGAGACTAAGCTGGTGCTTCCAGCCACAGCTCTTCCTCCAGGGCTGATGGAGAAGTTCTCCAGGAACAGAGCCAGCTCAGGAACCAAGGACTGCAGTACCCAGCCATCCTCCACAAGCAGGCTGGACCAACTAGGACGTCCCACCAGGACAAGCAGGAGAAGCATGTCCCTACTGGTCAGTTGATCAAGGGCTGTAATTTTCTTTCTCAAGGTTCTCTGCATACAGCTCATCAATTAAAAGGGTGCATGTGGCTTCCATGAAGGCAACATGCATTCCTACCAGCTGAGAACTGCTCCCAGAAGTCTCTAGTAAAAATACCACCCAAGCTCCCAGTGGCTTCAGTGCAAACAAGTATTTTTGTAATTATGTTCTCCATAGCTTACGTGGAATTCCTTCAAAAAGCCTTTTTCTAAGTCACTTTCTACATCACTTAGACTTTTGTAAGTCTAGAGAGCATTCACCATGGGGAGTGTGCAGAGCCATGTCTCCCCTCCACACATCTTCACAATGCTGTTTTCTTCCCTGGAAAACAACCCACCAGCTAGCTACCTGCACAGCAGAAGGATCAGGGCACCCCTGGAGTAGATCTCTGCATGCCTCTTGTGCATGAAAACTCCCTCATGCACCTGGACAGCAGAAGCCAGAGACTGTCCCAAAAGAGAAGAATCCAGAGCCAGCTGCAGGGAGCTTTTCACAGCTCTGTTATGGACCTACTGCATCTTTATTCCTCGAGTAGGGCTAAGAACTGTGTGCAGCTCTGACTACTGTCACTGTGCAGAAAAAGCCTTCCCAAGAACCATGCTTCAGGTTCAACTCCAGTTCAGCCTGCACCAATTCCTGAAAGCACCATCTGCTCTTCTGCTGCTCACCATCAGGGTTCCCCTCACCACGCTGTTCTTCAAAGACCTGCTCCTTCCCAAGTCACAGGGACACGTGGCTCTTCTCCCTGTGCCTTGGAAAGCAGCTTGCTTCTCTCCAGCAGCCTGAGTGTGCTGTGTCCACATCTGTTACCACTAACTGCAGAACTTCTGGTTTCTGCAGCAGAGCAGCCTGAGAGGAAGTTCAGTAGAGTTTAACAAAGTTCTTTGCTGAGCAGCAAGCCTGCTCCTGGGCTAACCAGTACAGTGTTCCCATCTCACGTGAAGAGGCAAATGTGACAGGCAAGAGGCTGATGTAACCAGTAGAGAATGTTCGATGAAAGTATCAAAAAGTTTTTGGAAGTGATCTCAGACTTGGGCTGCTGGTTCAGTCAGAGCAATCCCAGTGGTTTCATGTCAATCAGTCTCATTAGCAGAAGCAGCAGGTAGATGCCAGTGTCACTGCACGTTGCAGAAAGCTACACCAGGCTTCTACTCTGACATTACACCACTGATGATTTCTCCTTGGTTATCAACCCCTTTGCAACATGCAGCAGGATCCTTGAGGCCTTAAGCAGCCTGGTCCAGTGGGAGGTGTCCCTGCCCATGCAGGGGGTTGGAACTAGATGATCTTTAAGGTCCCTTCCAACCCAAACCATTCTATGATTCTATGACCCATGGCTGGCCAGGCTCCAGCAGGCAGCATCCCTCCAGGTGTGGGCTCTGGAGCAGGGGGTTAAAGTGAAGTGTCATGATATTCCCCAGCCCACTGTTAGTTTCTTCTTCTCATGTTGAGATTACAAGTGTGTGTGTGTGTACTTGTGGTCCAGGAGAAAGTCTCCAGGGAAGCAATTTGCTACAAATACTCAGCTACTTAAAAATATTTATATATGCTCGAAAGGATTAGACTTCATTTAGCATTTTCTCTACCTTTAAACCACATTTAAGGCAGCATTAAGCTCCAGCTGCAGCAAATTGTTTCTGAAGTTGTGAAGGAGAAAGACTCTTGAAACAGCAACATGGCTCAGTAAGGAGAGAAGACTGATTGTTCATTGGTTTCTAGACTGTGTTTTAGGAATCAAAAATCCAAAGATCCTTACTTACAGGATGCTGTTCCTAAATTAGGGAGCATCACAGAGACACAGGCATCTGGAAGAGCTTTGAAGGGTCAAAAGATGAGATAAGGACAGCCTGCCTGGCCTACTACAGAAGAGTAATTCATGCTGTAGCCTGGTACTTCATGAGAATTTCCACATTTAAAGGGTTGGTTGCAACCACTGATGAGCCTCTGTGTAATAGCCAGAGGGACTTTCCCAAGCCAGCTGGTGAGGGAAGGAGCACCAGGACTGCAGCTTGCTCTGCTGATTGTGGGCAGGAGAGGTCACAGCCAGCTTTCAGAGTGGGGGGAGTTGCATGAGAGGCTGGGAATGGCAGTAGAGGTGCATGAACTCCATTAGCAGGAGCACTGAACTCCTCTCCTAAGCCCCACCAGCATGGTTCCAGAAGAGCATCCCTGAGGATTTTTGGAGCTCAGCAAACCACTGTCAAGATAGGAGCCTGATAATGGAAACCTGCTTCTTGGATGTGCACCATAGGGTGTGATCCAGAGCAGTGCCCAGCTCTGGTACCCATGGGGCAAAGAGCACCAGGTCCTCTGCAAATGGGTGACTGCAGGAGGTGATGAGGAGCTGCTGGGGCCAGCTAACCCTGGTGTGCAGGCACCTGGAGCTGGTCCTTCACATTTGGAATAGAAGATCCATAGCTATTGCCAGGCAGCCCAAGCTTCTGCAGACTCCTGTTTTCTTACTTCTGCCATTGACCTTTTTGACCATTACCACAATGCACCCCCAGCAGGCAGTCCATGCACTAATAGTTTGCACACTTTTAATAAAATTGCTTTTCACAACTAAAACACAGCTCATGTCTCTGCAGCACCAGCCATCATCAAATATTTGTTCAGAGAGTCATCACTGACCTAAACAAAATCAGTTTTCAAATACTGAACTGGAAAATACACTCCAATCTTTGAGCCCAGTTACACCTGGCTGCAGGTTAGCTGGCAGATGGGAAGAAAATTGGTCACAAATGCTTACAAATTTAAACTTCTTGCATTTGTGAAGCCTGTAAGTCAGGAACACATGCTCAGAGCAAGGCAAGCAGGGTCTGTTTGTAAAGGCATTGGGTTTTCAAAGGCATTGAGATGGAAACATGCCCCGGAGAGACATCTAATGTGTTTACACACTGCAAGCAAGATGAGCTCCTACTTGTCTTTGTTTGGCCACCATCCTCCCAGACACAGCCTGCAGCCCCCCGCCCACCCAGCAGAGCAGCCAGGCACTGAAGCCCATCTCCATCTTCTGAGGGTTTATTACAAGGAATATTTATTTTGATGGCAACGTGCAGAAAACCAGAGGCAAACGTGAAACAGGAGTGTTAGATGAAGAACCCCGGCCCACGGATCACTGCTGTATGCACAGCACTGTTGGGGAATAGAATCGAATCATAGAATTGTCAGGGTTGGAAGACATCTTTCAGATTATCTAATTCCAACCCCCCTGCCATGGGCAGGGACAATAGCTGCCAGACAGGCAGGATTTGCCTGGATTTGGGGAAACCCAGAGTTTCTGAGGCTTGCTGAGATGCCATAGCTGAGAGCTGAACCACCGTCCCCCCACCAGCCACCACAGCTCTGGGTGTCCACAGGGACTGCTCCAGCAGGAAGCACTAGAGGCAGGTCTAAATCTAGGAATGGCCAAACTCTGCCCTCACTCAAGATGCTCCTGCTGGAATATTTTGGATGGGGCTAAAAAAGGGATTTGCAGTGACCCATTCTGTGTGGGAAGCCTGCTGCCACAAAGACACCCAAATTCCCTTTCCAGAGGGCAGGTCTGGAGCACCCATGACACAGTACTTCTTGGTGTAGGTTGGGGGAACCAAGGTAAGCAGAAAGCCCTCACCTCTGAGCCAGGGCACACACCATCAGTACCCCTTGCTTGAGGGCCTCCAAGCATTTCATCAGACCATTCCTTGCTGCTAAAGGAGGGAAGTGGCTGGGAGCCACCTGGGGCTGGAACCCCCTTCATGCCCACATCTGTGGATGCTGCACGGAGCCAGACCTCCCATCCACAGACAGCATTTACAAGCACTTTCTCACCACCCCCTGTTGCACCCACCCCTCAGGTACCACACCAACCTGGGCTTCCCCTCAGGGACCTTTCATCCTCCTCGTGCTCTCCTCCCAATTTAAGAGGCAAAACAATGCTTCTTCCTATTAATATGATGACACCAGAAGAGGCTCTGCTTCTCCAAAGGCATCAGCAAGAAATCTCTCCACTCCATGCAGCCAGCCAGTCCAGCAACAACCACCTCAGAGACCACCTGCAAACCCCCTCCTATCCCCCACATGCATCCCCTTATATACCCACCCACCTTTCCCAGCAGCCCACTGGTCCCTGCTCCTGGGAAACTACAGCTCCCATAGTGCCTGGCCATTGAGGTTTGCAATCCTGATGCTTGGTCTCAAAGGGAATGGGCTCAATACAGGACTGAGACCAGGGCTTGGGGACCAGCTCCAACTAGCCCAAGGACCCCTTTCCAGGCAGATCTGTGATTATTTTGCAGAGTTCCCCCTTTCCTAACTTCCATATTCCTGCATTTTCATGGAAAGTATCTTTAATACATAAAATGCAGCAAGGATCTCACTGAAGATCTCAACCACAGAGTGGAAAATCAGGGCTCTGCCAGCTGGAGGGAGGAGTCTGCAGACCCTGGAAATAGGCTTATCATATAAGAATTGTTGTTCATGAGCCCTGAGGTGTCAAGCATGTGCCTCATTGTGGAGAATTGTTTCTACCATTCACTCGGTTCCAGAAAGTAAATTTCTGTGGTTCAGGAGAAACTAACTGTGGCAAATCCCCAGAAGAAGGAAAGCCAGAAAGCTTTTTCTCTTCCTAATTATGCTGTGTGTCTAAACTTTCCCCTATGGCATGTAATATCAGCTTCTTTTAGCAGCTTCTCCCTAAGAAAACGCTAACAAAAGAGTCATTGTTGTAAGGCTGATGAGTGCTGAAATCACAGTCACTCCCCTGGCTGTGAGCCCACCAGCCCCAGCAGATGGGATGGCTTCTTCCCATGAGATCCACGGGTCCAGCTCCAGGCTGGTGGGAGAAAATGGCCAGATTGATAACAGTTACAGCAGAAACACTGATGTGAAGCCTTGCCTAGAAATGCTTTATATCCCACAGTGCATCAAAAATATTGTACCAGCCACCTTTGCACCTGTCCCACTTGACCTAAATGAATGACTCCCCCCTGAGACAGCCTATAGAGGTGAATGTCACCAAAAAGGGTTTAAATTCTAGTTGAACAGAAATATACCTGGATGTTCTGTGACAAAGTACCCCCAGAGAAATCCTCCTCTGTCCTTGAGTGTTAGTACTGGTTCCTCATCCATCCCTGCATGTGTGCAACATCTTCTGAGTTGCAGCATTTGTCCATCCATGGGATGGAGTCACTCCTGTATTGATCACTTTATTGCCAGTGTGCAGCCCCTCCAGGCTGTTCTCTTTTTCGTAAGCAGCATCGCTCTGTTACGTTGGTGGCCAGCTCATCTCTAAAGAGAAAAGTTGTTTCCCTGTGGAAAATAAAATATTGCCCATGGGAGACACGCTCAAGAGGTTGGAACGAATTCATTCATGCTCCACCAGCTCCCTGCAAAACACCCTGGGTCTATTCTGTGTTGGTTGGGTGGAAGAACCAAGCGTTGCCCCTGTACTACTGCACTGTCACTCAGTACAAAATAATGTTAACAGTGTAGCTTGGAAAATGTTATTAAATGCAACCAGTTATTCTGTCAATTGCATTTTCTGGATCACTCACAAATGATAAGGTTCATGCACAAAACCACCCTGAAGTGTAGTCAGGGAGAAGGAGCAATTCCTCCCGCATGAGGGATGGCAGGAGATCTGTGTCCAGCCCAGTTGTCCCTCCAGGGCACCAGGATGCTCTTTGCAGTTTTGCTCACAGAGTTCCCAACAAACTATTTCCCCAGGGAGCATGAGGAAACTGGAGGAAGGGAGAGGTGGGTTTGCTGAAGGAGCTGGCTGAGCACAGCCTGGGCCAGTGGTGCGGGGTCTCCAGACCTTGGTTCATCCTGGTGCTTGGGAAATCTCAGCAATCCCAGGGATGTCCAAGGGCACCTGAGCCCCTCCTGAACACCGGCCAGTCTCCTGCATGTCTCATGGCACAAGCCTGATTTGCAAAGAGCTTTACTACTAAAAGGGCACAGAGCAGGATTTTCAAAAGCAGCTACAAAGTTCTGGACCCAGTTCCGTGGGAGCTTGGGATGGAAATCCCTCCGTTTGGAGCTGTGGCAAGCCAGCTCACCCCAAGCAGCTGTCTGCAGCACAAGAGGCAGACAGAGAGGGATGGCAGCAGGAACAGACTGCAAAGATTTGTCCTTGGGCCCCTGCTCAGGCTGGAGCTGGTTTGGTGTTCACCAGAGCGGAGCATCATGCCATAGGGACTTTGTCCCTGTGTGGGTAGGAAGGACTGTAGCCCTGACCTCGGCAAAAGTGGGTGGCTTTGCACCCTCACCTTGCATGGGAACACCTAAGACAGTAGCTGGAGGCTAGCAGGGAGGCTAGAGCCAAACTTCCTACCATCCATCCATGCTTAAAATACTTTTGTGTCAAACAGTGTGATCCAGATCTCAGGCACTTCGAGGGGTCAGCAGCACTGAGGGAGGATTAAGACATGAAGATCCATCCCCCCTGCTCAAGCCCTTTAACTGATCTAGCCCTAAGTGTTAAAAGCTTTAAAGCAGAAGTCACTTTTCTACTCTTTTCCCCTCCTTTGCTTCAGATCTTTGTTAATATCAGCATGGAAGAGAAATTTGGAATGTTTTCTGAGAGCTTTATCTCCTTTTCAGGCTCATTAGAGTGGGTGAAAAAGGCATTATTGTACCCACCACTCAGGATGGTTTAAATGCATTTATTTTTTGGCAGGAGATAGGTTTGGAAATTTGTATTTAAATGCTGATTTGAATGGAGTCTGGGTTGAGGAATTCACTGTTTATGAGCAATTTCATGTTAGTGTTTGCTTGTATCAGTGCTGCTATTGCCTTTGTTGGAGTTGGGGGAAGGCACAACTCTTTTTAACAACCATGGTGGGTGAAGGCCAGGGTGGTGGAGGTGATCTACTTCAGATGAATTCTTCAGGGTTGAGTATCTGCTCTGAGAGCCTTGAAAGTGGCTTGGTGTTTGTGGAAACATCTGAATACTAAAAAATTAGGAGCCTTTTATAGCACCTCAGAATAAACATTTCCAATTAACAACCAAGTTGTGTGAAAAAAAAATATAAAAGTCCCTGAGCATGTTGGCCTACCTGATCCTATCAGCTCCACTGGGAAATGGCAAGAAAATAAAAAGAGAAAACAAATTTCAGGTCAGCCCCAGGCGTTTTGTTTTAATTGAAAATATTGAAACAAGATGTCTCAGCCTTGTTCATTACTCATTTTTATATGTGTTTGTAACTCTGTTCACAGCTGAGATGCACAACAACTGTGGAAAGAGCAGAAACCCTCCTGGAATGTGCCTCCTCCAGCAGCTCCCAACACCCAGGCTGTGACAGCAATTTGGGCCTTTGGTGGCTCCATAGAAATGCTCAAAGAGGTGAAAGCCCCTTCCTGGCAATTAAAATATATCTGGTATTAAAATATTCCATGGGATGAGTAGCTGCTTGAACCCACCTGCTTATGCTCGGGTGTAGATGTGTTCAATTTAATAAAATAAACCCCCTTACATTAGATCCCAACCTAGCCCCAAATGGACACACTCTCATGACTTATTCTAGTTCATCTCTTAAATAAATAAATTGGAATAAGGTACAAGGTTTAATGGGATCTTATGGAACATGCAGCTCAAAATGAGTCCTTGCAAATCTGAGGGGGGAGAAGCAGCTTCTTCTTGTCCCCGTGAAGCTCCAGCATTTTACAAGGTCTGAGCTTGGTGCCCTGGGTTTGAGCTGCTGCTGCTGGGGGCATGAAATGGTGCCTGGCTGGAGCTGTGAGAGGGAGATCAGTCCATCACGTATCTACATCACTCTGTATGAGCAACTGAAATTCCTCCATTGGATAGAATTCACTTACAATTATTTGCAGAAGGGAGGAGGGAGGTGGAAATGTCATTACCCCACTTAATGACTCAACCACAGAGTCCTCCTGGGCATTTCTGTTTCTTTCTCTATCTCTTTTTTTTTTTTTTTAATTAAAAAAATGTGCCTGATTGTGAAATTTAAATATTTAACAACATTTACTTGCAGAGCATTTAGCAGCTGACTTTTCAACCTCCCTCTCTATTTCCATTTCAATTTTGTTTGCTATTTTAGAGGAGCACTAATCCTTCCTTAATGTCCTGTGCTGGCTTCTCCTCCCTGTCTCCCTTCCCTCTTGGCATTGTTTGGAGGGTGCAGGAATGTCTCACAGGTGTCTCTGTGTTTTTCCAAACCCAGTTGCTTATACAAGGTCCTTCACTAGAATGAAAGGATTTCCAGGTACATTAGAGAGGTAAAATAATCACAGGCTGCCACTGTCCAACTGTATGTAGAGAAAGAAAATTGGTTGTGCTTAGCCAAGACACAATTAACATCTGGATTCCAGACTTTTCCTTCTGTTGCAAACCCATCAAATGGCAGCATATGGATGAGATGTGTGGGAGGAAAAAGCAGGACAAGGGAGCTGAGCCCCCGGCACCGCAGGGTGCCCGAGGCAGCGAGGGTGAGGAAGGGTCAGAACAACCCCAGCCACTGCAGGGGATTTATCCTGGGATTTCTTGGCAGCACCTGAGAGCAGGTCTGCTGCCTGTCCTGGGTCACAAGATGGTCTGGGCAGGGCTTGTGTTTTCAAAGCACTTCACACTACAGAGGCTCAGTCACGCCCCAGGTGCTGTAGGAACTACCCTGGGCAGGAGTTTTGGTGCTGCCACAATGACCCACAATAAATAGAGTGATGCTGTGTTCCTGGAGAGCCATTTCACAGGAAAAGAAAAAAAAAGGAGAGAGATAAAAAGAAGGCATTTGGTTTCTTTGGCTTCTGACATGTTTGACTGGAAAGCATGAAAGGATTGTTGGCCTCTGCTAATTCGCTTGTGGGACTTAAGAATTGAAATATTGACCAGGTTTAGATCAGAAACTTGCCACACATGTTTGCTTCCCTGAACAGGATTTCCAGCATGAGCATTTTCAGCACATCTCCTGTAGCCTCCACAACTGCACAGCTCTGCCCTCACCATGGCCACGTTTATGTGTTCCCTGTTTCACTCAGTTGGCCCAGAAGAAAATAAATCTGTTTGGTTTGCTGATCTCGACTGATTTTTACAGGGTGAGCATCTGAAACGCAGCCATGGGGATGTGATTGCAAAGTGTGTTAAAAAAAGATAATAGGAAGGGAAGCAGTTGAGGGTTTATTTAATTAACACATTAACATTTACTCTTAATATTCTTTTTATTAAAAACATAGAAGTACAATTCATCCCAACTCCTTGCCTCTTTTTAGCAGATGGAGGAGGATGTGTAATAATGCTAGAGGACCTTGGAGGTAGATCATTTTTGTATTCAAACAAAATGAAGAAAGAAGCAAATGAATTTTGTGCATTGTGTTCTTTTCTAATCCCTCCAGTTAATCACTTTTGTGGCCAGAGTGGCTTTCACAGAAAGGGTTTCACTATAATTTCCAAAGCCACTCGAGGTGCTCAGCAATTTTGGTCAAGAAAGTTTTACTGGGTATAAAAACAAGCCACAAAATGTCACTTCTTAAAAATGCAACCCTCTTCTTTCCCCTTGGGAAAGGAAACCAGAGATGGGATATTACTATGAGTAATGGGATGGAATTGGGGAAGGAAAGAAATCATACTGAATATCAAGAATAGCTTTTTAACAATGAGATGTATTAGGCTGAGGAACAACTTCCTGGGGGAGTAATAAATAATCCATTGTCATCATAAGTGCACTTAAGCAGTGCTTTCCTACTGCCCGTCTCAGAGGGCTCCAGAGGGGATGGAAGGACCATTTCTGTTTTACTGGTGGGGAAACTGAGGAACAGAGGGCTGCCCAAGGTCAGAGCAGGCAATGAGTAGCATTCCCAGTGCCTCTGGTTTGGACACCTTGCAAAGACTATTTGAAATTTTTACCATGTTTTCATTTGCAGGCTCAGGTTTGGGCTGGGAAGTTTCTTTTTCTCTGTGCAATTTGATACTTGAACTGTTGTTATATTGCAAGAAACTGTATCTCCTCAGCACCTGCAGGCACTTGGGAATGGCTCCTTTGGTTTCCAGAGGTATTTTCACTCCTTCAGCCAAGGCTCTGTTCAGAGGGAGACACTGAACCCCACGGCATGGGGCGACCTCAGGCCTCTGAAGAAAGTTATTAAATACAAACATTAAAAAAATATAATTCAATGTTGAATCCATCTGAGCCCTTTGCCCCCTGCAGCTATTGATGGTCTCTGTATTAAACCTCTGTAAGTTCCAGCTGGCCCATGATAGTGGTGCAACTTCTGCATCCTCTTTGGTTGCTTCCCTGGGCTCCTCATTGCTATTCCATTAACACCCAAATGGGCATTGTCAGCCTGGTGGCAGCTCCACTTTGGTTTCACGTTCCCCTTCCCCTCCAACTGAGGGTGCTCAGGATTTTATCCCTACAGCTGCTGGTGGCACACGGGTCCTTCTTTACCTGGGGCTGCACCTTTGCGTGGAACTGGTAAAGGTTGTGTGAGAAATGCTGACAGAAACCTTTTTGCCTATAAAACTCTATCTTTTAGGCATATTGAAGGTCCCAAAAGCTTTCTTGGGACTAAAAGACATTTTAAAGCATCTTAGCAACTGTGTAAATCAACATGTGTTCAAGGGCAGGTTGGATGGGGCTTGGAGCAACCTGGTCTAGTGGGAGGTGTCCCTGCCCATGGCAGGGGGGTTGGAACTAGATGATCTTTCAGGTGTCTTCCAACCCAAACCACTCTGATTCTATGTTGTTTCTAGTCCTCTGGGCATAAAGGTGAAAGGTTCAGATCTAGTGCCCCTTTATTGCTCATGGTAGAGGTTTTTATTTGGTATTAGGACACCAGCAACTGAAACTCCCGGTTGAAATCAGAAACTGCTTTAAAGGTCAAACATTCATGACTCAGTGCTCAATGCTGACCCAAAATTCATGTGAAACTGGGAGTAGAAACCCCAGATGCCCAATGTCCTGTCCTAAAAGCACTTGCATAGTCATGCAGCTCACCATGGAAGGGCTGCCAAATTTTCTGGCAAGCTGTGTCATGAGAGACAAGCTCAGCTAATGATGGATATTCATCCAGAGGTCTGAAGGATGAGTGTGTGCACTTCAAACCTGCAGAGCAATTATAGCCATAAAGACAACAGTGGAATCTGAAGCATTTGCAGGGGTATCAGATGTAAAAAAGCAGATGTTCAGATGCAGCAGAGGCAGGGAGGTGATGTTCCCTCTGAATACATCAGAGAGGTATACAGCAGGGAGAGAGCAGTGCTGTTTAAGCTAATGCACAATTTTGGCATGAGAACAGATAAGTACAAACTATCTAGAGGCTAAAAGGATGTTTTCATTCTCCATGGAAGGGACTCTCTAGTCCAGCCATTTGCTGGTGGGGATAAGGAAAAAAAAAGGAGCCAGACTGATAATGGGGGTTAATATGGGATGTGAAGGGGACTGTTGGACACAGGACCATGGAGCTGCCTCTTGAGGCCCAGGAAGTTCTTTCCACTCCCATTCCCATATCACAAGGGCACTTAGAGATTCTTGCTTTTATCTGCTTTATATCTCCTTCTCTTCCCCATGCTTCAGCCCAGCATCCATCTCCCACTCTCTCAGCAGAAAGCTGTGCAGGAGGCAGCTCCATGCTCCTGGGAGCAGTGTTTTTGGTGATGGGGCACATGCAGCCTCCCTTTTGGTGCCCATCATGTGTGCCAGGACCTGCTCCTCTTGGCAAGGTGGCCAGGGGCTGTTTGTGCACTCAAGGTTGCCTTGCAGACAAGTTGAAGGGTAGGTTTAATTCTAGCAATTCTTCTACAGGGAGAGCTGGAGCAGGTTTCTTTTGCCTTATAGCAAATTCCCAAGGTTTCAAGCTGTGCAAAATGTTAACTCCAATTTTATTGGGCCTTTAAAGCGTATTTTTATAACATTTTGGCTCAAATAAATTTGCCAACCGTATCACAATGTAGATAAGGAATAATAAAGTCCCAACCCATATGCAGTTTAAAAATTTGTTCTGTTTTATGGCTAAATTAACGGACAGCTTTTCAAAAAACAATGTTTCCTTTGGGTACAGATGTTGTCTGCTTTGTACAGTTCAGTGCTGATGCTGGTGTCACAAACATGGAGGTCAGATCTTGGCTGATGCAAACTGACACTGTCCGACTGATGTAGCTGGAGATTCACCACCTGACAAGACCTTGTGGTTTCCTCTAGGTCATCAGCTCTTTGCCAGCAAAGGACCCACTTGAATTCTCTTTGTAATGAGGAGGTGAGTTGATGTCATCTTCAGCAGAAGCCAGCTCAGGGTGTTAGGTGGAAGCTAGCAGAGCTCTTTTCATCTTACTGCTATGGGGAACAAACCAACTAGGAACCAGCTTTGGAGCTGGGACTGTTTTCCTTAGAGCCAGGTGCTGTCTTGTGGAAGTGGCTGGTGCAGGATGGTGGGAACTGCCTGCCAATGGAGTTGCAGGACAAGGACAAGATGTCCCAGCTGGCACTGGGAGGAGCACACCAGGCACTTCCAAAGGTGATAGCAGCCCTCAGCTTGTTAAGATGGGACTTTTCTTCATATGAATATCATGAAGTGTGAAAGGTTGATGCCTCTGAGCACACTCTGCTCTACAAGTTGGTGGTTGGCATGTGCTGGGAGTGGTGACACAGCATCCACAAGCCACAGAAACAACAACATTTCATTTGAGTTTTCATCCAAGAGGGTCCTCGTTGCATCTGGAGCAGCACATTGACGTTGGGGTACCAGTGAGTTCCATGAAAATAACCTCCCGAGGTGTCTCCTTTTTCTGCATCTATCCATAAGGAGAAAAGCTTTGCCATGCTCCCTGCCACCCCTGCACCTTCCCGTGGGGGGATTCCTGGGTCACCATGAACTCGTTAGTCTCCATTTCATTGGAGCCATTTGCTCACATTGCCCATCTGCTCCTGCTCAGCGTCGCTCTCTGGCCACAGGCAGTAGCATGAAATTGCAGTGTCTCAGCTGCAAGGCAGGCAAGCGTTTGCTTAGGGAAACAAACCAACCCACCACACTTCTTTTTCTATTGTGCTTACACTTTCTGGAGACTTTTTTTTTTTTTTCTGATGTTCTGTAAAAGCTTGTTTTACAAGAACTTAAACATGGCTATATTTGCCCTCCTTGCATTCCTGGGACATGGGGGAACCTGGCAACCTTGGCTCAGTGTCTGCAGACCATCTATGTTATGAAATGAGGAGCTGCTAACAGCTTCCTGCCACACAGATGGCAGCTCCACAGCCTTATTTCAATAGCATTGTCACTCCTGAGACAGATAGGCTGGAAGGGACCTGGAAGTAATGAAGGCACTGGCAGAAATCCCAAGCGATGGTGAGGAACAGGGAGTGTGTACGTGGCACCGTTATTGAAAATGCCACTGAGGAAAATTAATTAAAATCATTAAAAGAAATTAGGAGCATTCATTACCTAATGATATCTGCAACTTCTAGACAATCTGGATGTGTTTTCTATTAGTCTAACCCTACAAGTGAGTTATAAAAACCAAAGAAGTGATTAATGCTTGTGAAAAGTGTGGGAGGAAGCCAGTTACCTGCTTGGGCTCAGCCCAGGGCCTCACTGCCTGGCTGCCACATGAATAATAATGCATTCTAATCTTAATAAAAATAATACTTGTGGTAACTAACTGGGGTGTTAAATGGCCTGGTTTGGGGAAAAATAAAGTTTAATGTCACCTAAGCTCATTCTGCAAGCTGGGTACAGCTCAGGCACTGTCTCCAGCTGGATGGACACCAGCAGGTGCCTTCAAACTTCCCTGACCAGGATTATTTGGGGGAGAATAAGCAGCACGGGAGGCCTTTCCTGCATCCCTATGGGCTCTCTGAGGACAGCATTCCCACAAATGGCTTTGCTGGGAGAGCATGGAGACACCTGCCCACCTGCAAACCACCCCGAGCCACAGGAGCCCCAGTACTGCTGCCTGCCACAAGTTAACATCCCCAGCTGAGTTTGCAATTCATCACGTTTTCCTGAGAAAACACCTCATCAAAGACACTCCTGAAAGGTTTCATCTTCTGCCTGCTGTAAGCAGGATAGCACAAACAAATCCTCATCCCTGCTTTTCACCTTCATTCCTTTTTTTCTTGCAGGGCTGTTTCTTGGCAGTGACACAGCGAGATCAGAGCGTGCGGGTGCGTTTGCTGCCGAGCAGGCACCAGGACAAGGCAGGGATGGGACAGGCAAATCACTTCATTTTGAAATCCCCGAGTTAACAGCATGCTTCTTCCCTTCTCTCTCCCACTTGCCTTGTTCTCATGGAGTTGGTGTGATGAGGGGGTGAAACTGCCTCTCCTGGCACTGCTGGGGTGGGTGACCTGCCCCGCACATCGCCCTCAACTCCCTGCAAGATCTTCGAGATGTTCTCTGCTTCACAGAGCTGCTGTTTTGGGGGAAATAGGCCAAAAGTCTAAGGCAAGGCAGGGTGGCAGAGCCCCACTGGATGATCTATCACATGGAAAGGCAAGATGTAGGAGCCCTTCATTCATCTCAGCCTAATTGCTCTTGAGTCCTGCTAATTAGCCAGGAAACTTTCCAAAGTAATGCAGATATCAGTGATATTTCTACAAGTGTTTCCCTCTTCTTACATTTGCACAGTTAGATGCAAAGTAGTAAAGGCATCTGGGCCCTCCAGCTTCCAGTTTTGGGTGCTTGAAGGTTGCCTGGAGAGGTCTGCCCTGGGGCTGCAGAGGGGATAAAAGTCACTCCTTTGCTTGAAGAAAAGAGGAGCTGCAGATCTCCAGCACTTCAAAAGACTTTGGAGATGACTGCAGCTGAACGGAGGCTCCTCAAAACAAAGAGCCCCTTCAGAAATGCATCCAACAGCTAAAGGTGTGGAAGATCATGCCGAGCTTCTGCAACTCTGCTATCCTTATCACTAGAAATATTATATGATAACACAAACAGCTGGAGTTTTTTGCCCACAGCTACAATTTGTACTTAGAAAAAAAAACCTCCTAAGCAAGCAAACTCTGTTCAAAAGGTGTGAAGTTCATACAAGCAACAAGCAGCTGAAATACAGTGCAGGGATTTTGCAAAACCAAACACGTCTCCAAGAAACATCAGTGAGTATAACACAGACCCCCTCCTTCAATGCTGAGGTACAAAAATGCAGCTCTCAAGCACCCCAGAAACCCTCCCTGGTGGTTATAGAAGCCTGCCCAAGGCAAACCAAGCCTACTATGCTGTTACACGCTGGTTGCACCACTCTGGCTCTTGCCAGGCAGTTGTGCATGGGTCTCCAGGCTGATTTCTACTCTTGGCAAGGATGTTTGTGCTATTTCCATGTATCTCTACAGTGCTTTCCTCATCAGGGTTATCTCCTTTTGCTGCTTGAAGCCCTGTTCATCATGATGGGAGTTCCACATCTTGTTCCCTTCTCAGCAGGACCAAGCTTTACCAGGGGAGGATGCAATTGTGATCACTAAATCGTAGGACTTTACCTCATCTGGGTGAACATGGAGTGATTTTTGTTGTTTTTGTTTCCTATTTGTAGGAGCAAGGAAACCCAGGGCCCAGTGGGGATGTTGCTTAGCAACTGAGCAGGACCCACACGCTGTTAAATGCAAGAAAAAAAAAAAAAAAAAGATAAAATGCAAACAATTCTCATTTAAAACAACCTTAGAGGTTTCACCTGACAAAGAGGGAGCAGGTCTGCCAGAGTGTATCTGCAGCCAGGGGACACCTGGCACGTGGCAGTGTTTTGCAAGCAGGGCATTGCCCTCTTTTTCTCAGTATTTTATGCTTTGTTAACTGCTTGGCTGCCAAATAAAGTGTATTGAAAAATGAATGTTCCTTGCTGCCTAATTTCTCACTCAGACCCAAACAGCAGTCAAGCAATAAGAGCTTGATGTGCTTTGGAGGGACTGTGAACTTCCAACACAGCTGGCAACAGATTCGTTCTTCATTGAGAAAAGTGCCTGGACCCCAAAGCCAATTTTGATGGAAAATGTCCAGCCAGGCACTGATTTCTGCTGAAAGGCGGCTCCTTCTAAAAATACAAGCCCCAAATATTCCTTCTTCTCCTGCAAAACCCCACATACCCATGTTGCTCTCCAGCAAGACACCTGCTTACTCAAGGGGTTGAAGCTGTTGATCCCGTGGTCAAGGTTGCACACATCCCAGTCCTTGTGGACACAGGGGGAGTAAGGGAGATGCTGCAACGGGTGACAGCCCCGTGCTCAGGCCAGTGCCGAATGCATGGTGGGACCTTTGTTGGTTGCACATCTCAAACCAGATGAACTAAAATCATTCCTGATCTGCCTCTGGTGAGAGAGGCTGGATGTCTTAATAGGCCTTTTTTATCTCTAATTTCCAGGAAGCTTTAAAAAAGTGTGACAATGATAAAAAGAACAATACAAAGAAAGCATGGCAGCAAGGCAGTCAGTGAATCTCAATTGATTTCTTTAGTTTAAATGATGCGACCTCTAATCCTGCTCTCCAGATAGATCATTGCTGATGGCTCCGTGTCAGCTTTTTGAAAGTGCTTCTCTCTGCAAGAAGATGCACTCAGAGGATTATAAAATAACAATAAGGATAATCCTGGACTAACAAAAGAGGTAGTCAAGCCCCTGGTTTGTGGTGCATCGCTTCAAGTGGGCTGCTGTATTTTCTGCTCCTTTCTGCTAATTGTGATGGTGAACAAACCATCCTGGATGGGGAAACCGTGACCTTTTTGGCAGCAAATCCCAGAGGATGCAATTTGTATGTCTGGCTCCTGCAGAGCTGGGCAAGTCCTGAGAGACTGAGGAGGAATGATGGAGCTTCAGATTCTGCAACTGTTACCTATTCACAGGTGAGCCCCAAGACCTTGTTTTAAGCTTGGCCTCTGACTTGCCTCCTTCAAACAATGTGAAGCTTCTCTGTACGTGTCAGTTTTTCCTAATCTTTTAAATGTTCCATCCACTTGGGTTGAGCAGGCTCCAACAAAGTGGAGCACGTCTGCTGCACAGAGAGGATTGCTGTTGTCTGCCTGGCTTCTAGCTAGGCACAGGAGAGATGATTCTCAGGAGGAGAAGACCCAGTGAGGGATGTTAATCCATATTTACAAGGGAAGGAGGTAAAATCTATCCGGAGATGAGTTGCAGAACAAAGCATTGAGAATTCAGCAGCAGAGATGGCTCCTTTCTACACACACCACCTCAGCCCAGTGAAACATGGAGCCAACATACAGAGTTGAAGGGTTTCTCTGGTGAAAATCTAGTGCTGTGGAAAACTCCTGTTTTCAACACCTGGATTTTGAACACCTCTTTCCCCACTGCAAGTGAGTAAACCTGGCAGAGGAAAACTGAGGTCCTTTTCCAGTGATGTGGATGAAAACTGCCTTGGGGAGGCTGGTTCCAGCTTGAAGAGGGCTACTGCCCCCCCCAGCCTGATTTCTTCCCCCTGTGCTGAGGCACTGACAGGACTATGGATTAATGCTGTGGGTGGAAAGGATTCCCCTATGGATCTGTGCTGATCCCGTGGGAATGCCTGCAGCCTTGGCACACTCTTTTCCATTCTGTCCCCGCTCAGCTATCACATGCTATCAGCAGTGGATCAGTGATGACCTAAACACTGGGGGAAAGAAAGAATTTGCAGATGGAAAACATTTCTGTACTAATTTTCTGGGTTTTGGGCTGGAGCGATGGTGCCACTTGTGCCCGTCAGCCTGTGACCCTGCAGCTGAATGTTGCCTTCACAAGATGCTGAGGCTTTGAAGCCACCAACCAAGACCAAGCAGCAAATTGGAGTGTCAAGGTTTTGATTAGGTATTTAGTTAATAGCCCCAACTTTTTGGCGTGTGGCAATTTCACTGGCTGTGAAAACAGTCTGTGGAGAAGCACATGCACAGCCCCAGCAGAAGGAATGAGCATTGAAACTCACCTTTCAAACCAAAATTGAAAGAACAATATTCCAATGCCACAGACATTTTTATTCAATTAACACTTTAAATGTAAAGTTAATTTATTTGGGACATTTACATTTAATTTCTTTCTAATTGGTATTTTAAATGGTAATTGATTATTAAAAATCTCTGTTCTTTCCAGCCCTAACAAGCTGGGACTGATGAATATTTTACTGCAGAGATGCTAAAGCCTCAATAGATGTTTTTAATAATCTCAATTGGTGTTTAACACAGAGGAATGAGCTGTCATTTTAAATCTAAGGAGACACATCTATTTGCGAGTAATAGTGGTGCTTATTGCATAATACTAAAATGCCAGCTGATTTTTTCCAGGTTTGCTCTCAACTATGCCCTGAATAATTAATTAGCACTAAACCAGCATAACGAACCCACCTTATGAATCCTTATTAAATCTTAATTTCCAAAGTGCCAAGGGCTGAGCGTGCAAAGCAGCGGCGCTGGAGGTGGGATGAGAAAAACCAGCATGAGAAAAACGAGCATCTCTGTAGAGAATAGCCTGTGAGGTGGTGTTGCTGTCATCTAGAGGGCAACACACTTTGTTGCTTCCTGGAAAAGCTGCTTAACACATCCCTTATTAATAGCAGAGCTGCTGCTTGGCCGAGCTTGCTCCGGGCTGGAGTCTCGCTCCAGTGCTGTATTGATTGTAGGCAACGCTCTGCTCCCCTCTCCCCTGGCTGCACCTCCCTGCAGCTCAAGGCAGCATCTGCCTTTCTGAATTCTGAATGTTTCCTCAGCTGCCCCCCACAGTAAGGATTTGATCTGATCTTTTTGGTAGGAAGCTCTAATTTGAGGATTGCACTGGGTATATTCCTCCCATTTCCTGCTCTCCCTTAGGAAACGTGGGTTTATCACTGAATTTTCTCTGCAGTTTAAAAACCACATTCACACACCCAGCCAGCTTCCTGGGTTCTCTGGGATTAGGTGGCTTGAGGTTGGGGTTTTTTTTTGTGAAGGCATTCTGTCTCACCTTGAAGTGGATTGCTGGGAGCTGCTTTTTCTGCTCCCCCCCACAGAGGTGTGTGGATGGATCAGTGGCAGGTGACATCAGGTTATTTAAAAGTGGAGTCTCCATCCCTGGAAATACTCAAAACCCACCTGGACATGTTTCTGTGTAATCTGCTCTAGGGGATCCTGCTCTAGCAGGGGGGTTGGACTAGATAATCTCCAGAGGTCCCTTCCAACCCCCACCATTCTGTGATTCTCTGAAAAGTTAATGACATTTTTAAAGCAAATCTCCATCTGGGTAACAGAGCACATTGTTTTCCTTCAAACTGAAACTTGAAACTTTAAATGGTGAGTTCATCTCTAAATGCTGCTGAATCCAGTGTCTGGCCAACTGCATTTTAAAGCCCAGCTCTGGAAGTCTTCCACACAATCTGTCATTCTGTGGCTTCCTTCTTGTGCTTGGATTTGACATCAGGTTTGTGTCTCAAACACAACTCCTGATTGACAAGGTTGTTATTTTATGTATCACTCTGAATTCATAGACATATATAAGAGGATTTAAAGCCCTTTTCTCTTTTTAGGAGAATTTTCCTCGCTGTTAAACAACCCTGGGCATTCTGTGAAAATAAAGCATCAAAATGATGTCAAGTTGACAGAGTTTTCTCAGTCTTGTCGAGGATGAGTGTTGTACAAGGTAGGTACAAGGTCCTACAAGGTAGGACTCTCTGCTCCAGGAGAAACAATCCCCAGGGAAAGCTCTGGACTCCATTCCCCCATCCTGCACAGCACATTTGGCACCAATTCTGTGCCCAGCTCCAAATTCCTGTAATTATCCAAAACATTGGAGCATCCTGAGTCTGCACAGCAATGTCAGGAATCTCAGCTGGCAGGATTTCCTCCTGGCTTCCTCCCCTCTATAAAGGATTTCTGGTTCTGCCATCTTCCTGGAGGGCTGAGACCTGCTGCTTGGAGCTTTCTTTAAAACATTCAGTGGTTCAGGGCAGGTCCTCAGCTGCCACCACGTGCTTTGGGTGGAATAAAAGTGACTAAGTTGAACTTAGTGACTTATCACCCAACAATTTCACCCGAACGGACCCACTCTGGAAAGTTTTGGCTGCTTTGTTTTAACATAAGGGAGCACACTTTTCTCTCTGATTTCTCCCAGTTCTCATTTCTTTTCCAGTTGCTGGGTGGAACGGGGGTGCCATCCCTTTGTGAGACTCTCCAGCTGACTGGAAGGACCAGGCTCATCAGAGAAAACTACTCTTGGGAGATTTCTGCAAGGAGAAGAGGAGGTTCCTCACTGCCAGCACAATGTCTCCAGCTCTGTGTCCCTGTCTCTGCCACTGAAGAGATGCACCAAATGAATCCAGAATCATTTGGTTGAAAGAGACCCTTAAGATCAAGTTCAACCATTAACCCACCACTGCCAAGGCCACCACTAAACCATGTCCCAAAGCTCCATGTCTACACAGCTTTTAAATCCCTCCAGAGATGGTGGCTCAACCACTGGCCCTTGCAATATCCATGCTTGCTAGTTGGCAGACACCCTCCTGGAAAAGGATTTGGGGTTTTTCTCAGCCCCAGACCCTCAGGCCTGGCATGAAGCTCATCCTCCTGCCAGCCCAACATGTATTCTGTGCTGCCACCCAGGGACACGGAAGGAAATGGGTCAATGGGTTTGCCAATTAAAATTTCAGGAAACTTCATCCTCCCTGACACCAGCTGATAAGGTGCAATTAAATATTAAAGATAGAGATGCTTTTACATTCCCATGTTGAACCCTGTCTGGCTTCCCCAAGGATCCCATTATTGTGGTATTCTGTGCACTGAGGTGGAAAGGAAACAGCCCTGGGTGGTCAGATGGGCCAGGCTGGCACCCCCACTGTGAGGTGGCCCTGGGGAAGCTCAGGAAGGTTTGCAGAGCACCAGTGATTCTAAACCTCCACGGGGTGGGTAAGGGGCAGACAGCAGTGATGGGAGGTGACCCCACAACCATCTGCCAGAGATGACTCTCCTGATGAGCAGATGCACTGGCTGAGCCAGCAAACGGGGCTGGTCATCAGAGTTGTGTTCTGAAGCACTTAAAAACAAGCACTCAAGTGATGCAAGATGCACAGAGGAACAGAGAGAGCAGCTGTGAAAGGAGGCACCATGTGGGCAGGAGAACTGGATCCCTGCTCCCCTTCCCAGTGCCAGGCACAGAGGCCAGCATTCCCAGCCTGCCTCGCTGTCCTCCTGGAGATAATGCCCTTCCCTCTCATTGTACATTGCAGACACCCCAGCACTAATCAGGTGGTTGTACATTGGTAGGGCCACTATTCCTTTTGTCTGTAAATCAGGAGTGTGTGGCACGACTGAGGTGCTGCCCTTCCTGTGTGCACACAGCTCACCCGAGCCCACTGGCAGTGTCACTAACGTGCTGTGTCACAGACAGATGTCTGGGGTGACTGAACTCCAAAAATAAATGAATAAACATTGTAATAAGGCTTCAGCTCTGACACTCCACTGAAACCTGTGCAGGTACAATCACACACATCAGTTCTGGTGTTTTCAAGAGCTGAGGAACACACACACTGTATTGCCAAGTGGCTGCTGCTCCCTTGCCAGTCTGCCCAAGAGACCCCCCGAAATGACCTTCTCCTCATGACTGTGGTCGTTGGTAATGGGGTCTGCTCATCTTGGAACTGACTAGGTATAGATGGCATCTGGACCCCAACAGATGACACGTTCCCTCGTTGGCTTTGGAAAGGCACTTATGAGCTACGAGGTGGCAGGATCCACAGAGCCAGAGGGACCACTTTTTGGAAAGGTTGGAGCAACGGGGCTGCCAGCAGATTATTATTGTTTGTTTATAATGCCCTTGGGCGTTCTCGTTTGTGGAAACGGGTGACCAGTCACCATCCTTCCTGAGCAATCCATTAGAGGGAGCTCGTCAAGCTGGAAGTGACCTGCACGGCACATTCACATGCTGAGGTAAGTGGAGAACGTCTGAACAGGCACCACCAAGCCACAGTGCACTCAAAGGTGGTTGTCACTGTCCATGAGGATGGATGGAGGCACCCAGCTGACAGGAGATACCAAGGCCCTCATAAAACCTGTGAACTTTCTCTGTAGCAAAGCTGCTCCTTCCCTGCAAGCTTCTGAAAAGCCTTTCCTGGGCCAGCCTACACAAAAAACATGGGGGAGAGAGAGAGAGGTAGGACAGCAAATGCATCCTTAGATGTCCACAGCACCAAGATCTCAGCTCATCCTTGAAACTCCCTTGCTAGTCTACAGGAGAAAAAGGCATTTTTAGAGCATGATTCATTGACCCATTTTAGACAACTCCATAAGGACAAGATGAATCACCCTCCTGGGTGCTTACTTCTCTCCATTCATGGGGAGTTTGGATGACAAGTGCAGACGTGAGTCTTTACACTGTAAACCACAAAAGGGAGGTGTGATGAGTGTTGCCCATGGGGTTCCTTGGTGTCCCTCTGGCAGAGGCAGGTTGGAACAGCCCTAAAGTCTGCTGCAGCCCCATCTCACCTGCCAAAGGGGGGGGGGGGGCAAATAGGCTCCCCTTTGCTGTATGTCTGCCCCTCTCCCCAGTCCAAGTGTGAACAGGGATCTCCTGATCTGCCCTGCTGCCAGCACAGGGGCCTGCTCTGTGTTTCAGTCTCTGAATGCTCTTGCAACTCAGACTTTTCAGGCTGCCTCCTCTCTCTTGGTGATAGTTGACCACCTGAAGTTGCCAGGCTGCTCTTTGAGTGGTGCTTCTGCCACGTGGATTTGCAAAACTGGGCTGGAAATGGAATGTAAACAGCTTTTCTGGTGAGTTCCTCCTGCTTGGTACCATCTGGCCAGGTTGGAGGGGTCATAAAAACAACTTTTCCTTGGGCATTTTGGCACCTTCATCCCCCGCCAGTGAACAGAATGAAAGCAGAAGAGGTATTTATAGACAGAGCTGTGTGAGAACTCATGTTAAGCTCCAGGTTTCCAAACTCCCTCCTCCAAGGTTGGGTTCAAGTCTCATCTGAATGTTCATACTAATCAAATGCTACTTGCACACGTACCACCTACCACCTTCCCCAGGAGAAACATGAATTCATTAGCAGGAAATGTTAACAATGGAGGGAATATTGTTTCTTCCATTTTCAGCAACCAAACCAGAAAATAAAGGAGATATTATAATTTATCCCTGGCACAGGGATTACAGCTTCAGCCCTCCTCGAGCTCATTAAGTCCTTCCCCCACAACCCCACCACCCAGCCTTTTGCTCAGCACATTTTCTTTCACTTTTCCTTTTAAATAACAACCTTTACAACATCTCCCCAGTTTGGCAGGTCAAGAAAGGTTTGTTATGACAACTTTCTCCCTGCAATAGCCTTGGCATGAGGAAAAGCCAGGAAATTGGTTTTAGAGGCTGGTTTTTATGGACAACATGTCCTGGATGCAGACTCGTTTTCACAGTCGGTTGCTGGAGCTAAGCTGTGCTTCTATCATTGCTGTTTGATACAACATCCTGTCAGTCAGAGGCAGTAAAAGCACTTACATTTTTTCCCTTGTCAGAGGAACACAGACATCAAAGCTGCCTGCAGTGCCCAGTACACAGCTTGGCACCCACGGGAAGGGGCAGGGTCTGCTGGGTGCTGTGGGCAGATCACAGCAGGAGGAAGTGGTCCCTTAGCTCTGGCATTGATGCCATCAGTGCCTGGGCTGAGCTGGGCACCCTGGAGGCCTCATTGGGTCTCAGATGGTGAGCACCAAAGGCTTGTGAGCAGCTCTGCCTCCTAACAGACCCCTGCCCCTGGAGAAGCTCTGGATGATGCAGCTTCAGAGAATCCCAGACTGGTTTGGGTTGGAAGGAACCTGAAAGATCATCCAGTCCCAACCCCCTGTCATGGGCAGGGACACCTCCCACTAGACCAGGTTGCTCCAAGCCCCATCCAACCTGCCCTTGAACAATTCCAGGGATGGGGCAGCTACAGCTTCTCTAGACAACCTGTGCCAGTGTCTCACCACCCTCACAGGAAATAATTTCTTCATAAGATCTCATCTAAATCTCCCCTCTTTCAGCTTAAAACAGTTCCCCTTGTCCTATAATTCCATGCCCTTGTAAGTGTCTCTCCTCAGCTTTCCCTTCAAGCACTGGAAGGTGCTCTAAGGTCTCCCTGGAGCCTTCTCTTCTCCAGGCTGAACAACCCCAACTCTCTCAGTCTGTCTCCAGAGCACAACTGCTTCACCTGCAATGAAGGTAAGGGCTTTCTTCCAGCAACGTGATGGGTTTCATTCTCAATGGCAAAACTGTGGACAAGGCAGATGATCAAGAAACCACCAAGCACGGCCAAACCAACCCCAGCTGGAGAGGCACTGCAGAGGGTGAATCTGGCTTCAGAGCTGCATGTTGAAGACCAGATTGTGCCCAGGCTCTTTGCTGGTGATCACAGTAGGAAAAGCATTCCCCAGGCTTTAACTAAGGGGATTTTTTTTTTTCAAAGCTGAGCTCACTGCAGATACATACACCAGTTCTACCACTCCCCCTCATGCAGTGAGGTGGGCAGGGAGCTTCACACAAGCAAACAAAGAAGTTTTGTGGCATGATGTCACATTTGCAGCCACTACTAAAGCACTGCTGGGGGCCAGTGCCATATGTGTGAGCAGGGGAATCACTGCACCTGCCTCAGCCCTCACTCCTCCACCTAAAGCTGCCAGAAACCCTGGCTAACCAGCCCAAGGGTTCAACAGAATGAGGTAAAAATTGCCACCCTTATTTGATGTGATTATAAAGCAAATATTGCACCCAGGAAGGAACTGGAAGTGACAAGTCCCTTTGCTGCACGATTTGAAGAAGTAACAGTTAATACAGGGCTGGCAAGTGCTGTGAGGCTGCTGGCAGGCAGGAAATTGGTGGCCGTGCACATTAGCACAGTCATATTTCATTACATGGAGTTTACCAGGATGGGGTTTCTCTCTCTTTCATTAGCAGGTCTCTGGCAAATGTGGTGGCAGGTGATTAAGATGAGCTCTGGGCAGCTGAGCAGGATGGATCCACCCCAGGAGCTCGTGCCCAGGGATGCCCTCCCAAAGCAAGTAAAGATAAGGGAAACCTGGGCATTCCCGGGAGCTGTCAGTGAGGCAGGGCACACCTGAGCTCACTGCCCTGCGGGTTTTTTTCTAGCAACATTTCTCCCAAGAATTGTAGAAACTGCAGAGCTGTGTGTTATCCACTTACACCTCATTCATGCTGAGATTTCTGACCAAACCCCTTAATTTTTTTCCTGTGGACAGTGTTGGGGTTTTGTTTTTTTTTTGCTTTGATTGTTTCCTGTGTTTTGCTGATGACATTTAGAAAACATTTCCCTTTCTCAAACTTACTTGCTTTGGCTGGTCACCCAATCCTCTCCTCATCCTCACTAACCAAATCAGCTGGAAATACTAATTTCTCATTATTCAGAGGTTTTTCATGATACAGACTTGAAAAAAATTGGGAAAAGACAGAGTCAGATTCTTCCACCCTGCCTACTATTCCCTTCACAGTGCCTCAGTGGGCAAATATGTGCATTAAATCCCATGGGATAATTATTGTGGCTAACATGAGAAAATGGCCACATTGAGGCCATAAGGGACAGACCTGCATCCTGGCTCATACTTATATAATTATTCTGAAACAAGCCTCATTCCACTCTTCAAACAAATTACACAAGCTTACCTGTGCTAACAGCAGATCAAGAAAAGACTTTCACAACTTGACCCTATGCAAATAGTTGCACTAGAAAAAGATCTGTGTATGAGCTTGATTTGTTCACTCATTGCAGTAAAACCCTCTGCTCAAATACACTTCGCAGTGACTTCGGTCTGATTTATTTTTAATATTTAGTTGTTCTTAACTAGTAATGAAAGCTACAGCCCATTAGGGTGATTGTTGGGTGAGGTGAGCATCTCTCAATGGCTACTGATGCTGAACCCCTCAGTACAGGCAAGGGCATAAACAAGAATCACTGGTATTTTTCTGGCAGAAAGCCCAAGGAGCTTATAATAAAGACAAGATTTTAAAAAGCTTTTGAGCAAATCAGTTTTCATTCTGCTTCAATGTTCCTGATTTAAATAAAATGAAATTTAGTTTAGGCCACATCTATGATGGTGGGCTGGAAGAATGCTTTGCAGCTGGGGTGGCTGCACCAGGGCTCTGCTCTTCTGGGTGAGCACAAAGGGCTGGAGGACCAGGGCCAGAAGTTGCCTGCTGAAATAAGTCCAAGACAGGGGCTGTGTCTGCACAGGGAGAGGGAACATCTCCCACTCAGCCATGGAAGTGTTTGTCCAAGCATCTGACAGCTTCTGCCCTGTGGAAACTCTCCCATCATCTTGAAAATACTTTGTGCAAGAGCAGAGCCAGACAAAAGATCCTGACACTGGTGTGGCTGCATCCAGGTAATATCATCACAGACTGGTTTGGGTTGGAAGTGACCTTAGAGATCATCTAGCTCCAACCCGCCTGCATGGGCAGGGACACCTCCCCCTAGACCAGGTTGCTCCAAGGCCCACCCAACCTGTCCTTGAAAATGAACTCTGGATGTGTTCTCAGCTTTCAGACTGGCCCTTATAGAAGTGTGTTCACAAATGTATATTCTCTGCTGGGATATGCAGCTGGAGTGTCCATCAGACATCAAAACTCTTATCACAGGAGTGACAGGAGGACTGCAGGTATGAGATGCCCACTGCTGCTGGGCTCCTCAGCATCACACAGCCCTGCTCTCCCCACCTCTTTGAAAATCTCCTAATTAAAGCTAGGGGCAGCTAATAATAAACTGATTTAGCAACATGAATAAGAAGAATGTGGGTGTCCTTATTCCAGAATGATCCCAGGCAAGGGGAAAAAAATCCCAGTTTCAATTTCAGTAAGATTAGTTTACATTTTAATTAGAAAGATGAAGGGGAAAGATGGAGCAAGTCTGGGTTTTGTTAGTAGCTTAAAAACCTTTTGGAAATTTGGCTTATGAGTTTTGTCTTTTTTGCTGGCAGCAGCTATAGGGGTGGATTCAAAAGGAAGGAGTTCAAGATCTTCTCAAGAGATACGAGTGCTGTGCTTCCAGCTGCCCACAGCTGCATCTTTAAAAAGAAAAAACTTGCCCTCACAGAGATTGATTTCAGGACCCTCATGGCAAGGTGGTTATTCCTGCTCCTCTGAGGTGTATAAAATGAATTTGGCAAACAGATGGAAAAAGAAATCCCTGAAATTCATGCAAATACAAATTCAATGGCGAATACTTTGGAGGCAAGAGCAGAGTTTTTGGGTTGTGCTCTGGTCCAGGACTCAAGTGCTTGAGGCTGCCCAGCAGAGACAAGGCTCAGTCCTGTCCTTTCTGCTCCCTGGGCCCATCTCACAAGCCAGGCTTGCCATTTCTTGGCCACCTGAAGATTGCCAACAAGGCTCATTGCAGATGATTTTCAGGGGTTTCTCTGCAATGTTCCAGGGAGTCTTGACCAAGCATATAAAACCAGCATTTTTTCTGAAGATAACTTGATAAAATGAGATTATTCTCCCAGGAACAGCACAAAACATCCATGCCAAATGTCATCTTTTGCCAGACTCCAAAGAGAATGGAATTTGCTTTCTAAACCTGGCAGAATGTGGTTAACTTTTGAGGATAAACCAAAGTGGAAGTATTCATTAATTTCTAAAACAATAATTTTCTAAAGCAAGAGATTTATTTGGAGAGATGAGAACCTGACCAAGACTGCCTGTTAGAAAGGATTATTAATACTTCCTTTCTGGAAGTTAACACAAGAAAGGTAGATTAGAATATTATTTGAATTTTCAAGTATCAATTATGCATCCATTGAAACATATTGATTCAGTTACAGTTTCTACTCATTTCACTGCATTCTATAAAGTAAATCCTTGTTCTTCTCACACAAAAGTCTTCTATGATTTGCAATATTTGACACTTACCATTATTTTTTCCTGCCATTTTAAGGCAAAGTTCAGCTCGGTTCCTTAATTTTAACTGCTGGTGCTTTCTTGTCCATATGGCTTGTTAATGGGTAGGGAATCCCTGATCCACTCGGGGAGTCCTGCAATTAATGTTGCAATGTCAAAAGGAGGTTGCCTATAGCAACCTTTTCATTTGCTTGAGTGCTTTTATGCAGGTTAATGATGAAGCATTGTCAAGGTGTAGGTCGGATGCAAAGGCTCTGTGTGTTACCATGCAGCTGAGTTAAAAGTCATTTCCTCTTTCAAAAATGGCTACTAATACTACATCTGAAGACAAAAATAAAGATGAGGCTGTTTGGTGGATTCCTGACCCCCAGGTTCCCCTTTTTATGTTGATGCCTTCCAAAGGGCTCCTCAGACTGCTGATTAGGCTGAACAAGAAGTGATGTCAAAACCTTCTTGAATGGAAACCACACAAACCAACATTACAACTGTGACCAGCTCCCTGGAAATGTGCTCCACTCCTAAATATTTACATTGATTGACCCACCCCATTGACTTGAAGGATAAATTAAAGGTCAAGAGCTCTTTCCTGCATGGAGCCAAGGAGGTGCCCAGGCTGCACCACTCACCACCAAAGGGCTGGGCAGTTGCCAGCCATGGAATGTGGAGCAGAGGCTTCTCCAGTTTTCTGGGCATGGTCTGGCTTGCTAAGGCACATCTTCATGCTGGAGGATTTGGTTTGCACAGCAGGGAACCCTGTGTGGGAGGTGCTCTTGTGGCTCACCAGGCATCTTGCAACAATGCAAGAGAGAAGGTTTGAGATGCTCAGCCTCAGCAAGCAACATGATCTCATTGAAGATGTCTCTGATCACTGTAGAGGACTGGATCTGATAACCTTTAAAGGTCCCTTCCAATTCAAACCATTCTACAATTCTATGATTTCCCACTACAGGTGGTGCTAAAATCACAACCAAGCACCCAGGTAAGGGAAAGGGCCTTGGACAAGCCCCACATCCCATGACTGCTTTGCAGGTGACACTGAGCATGGTGTTAATCAAGACAGTGGAAGGTGTTTCCAACAGGCAGAGTCTACCTTTAGCTCCTCAGTGAGACACAAGCACTGAGGGAGGAATCTGGAAAAACCCCCTATTGGCTGAAAAACTCTCCAGCATTCAGATACTGTGAAATCCATGCAAATGGAGCATCTGTGGAAGCCCCTAGAGGACTGCTTCCCCCTGCCTGCAGGGAACTGAAGGGTAACTTTGCCTTTAATTAAAATATACCTGCTTTGAAAAACTAATCTTTTAATAAGCAAAACTCACTATGTCCTCTGCAGCAACCTCTGCACACAGTATTAATTAAGCATGGCATCCTTTGACAACACATCAAGCTGGCAGCAGGAGGCAAAACGTGCCTTGACAGCTCCTGAAAAGGCCAACTGTGAACCCACATTCCCAGTTGCCACAACTTCCAGCATCTTCTCTACTTTTATTTTTTTCCTCTTTTTGAACTTCTGCTGCAATGTCATTTACAGAACAAACGTGAAGAAAAAAAAACCCCAAACACACCACCTGTGGCTGCTGCTTAATTTTCTAGTGGCACAAACAAGGCTTTGGTGACTGATCAGCCCTTGTTTCATCTCTCAGGGGTTCAGCATGTTGGAGGAGCAGCATGGCCACGAGCTGATGGCTGTACATCACTGCTATTGCTTTCCTAGTGACAAAATACCCTTCATTCCCATGGCTTTCCAGGAAAGTAAGAATTCCTTTTCCTCCAAGTCCCTAGAGCAGGTCACTTATCTCCTTAGAGGGGACCTCCCCCAAAGTCCTACTTGCATCAAAGTCATGGTTTTTAATTGTCTCTCTTCAGCTAAGAGTGGCTGAAACAAATGGCAAACTCCATCATTGCTGATAACTGAAACTCAACCCAGGATGCTGAATAAAAACAAAGATTCACTGAGGTCTGGCTGTCTCCTAACACCTTATAACACAGACAAGAACCTGCTAATACCCTTCAGCAAACAAATGCAGAAATTAAGGACAAGCTACAGAAGTTAATATAAAATGTTCATTCCATTAATACATATAAAAGTATTGCCACAACGTTGGGATTTAATCATATAATGCAACATACTAAAAACAAAGAGCTGCCAAGCCCTGTGACACATCTGAGCATTGTACCTTCAGCACTGGACACAATGAGGAAGCCAGAGGCCTCCAGAGGAGGTTTTGGGAAATGCCACGTTGTTACACAGCATTGTGGTACCTTTAGCTTGGGAATTTGGAATCTAATATGCTATGCCATGGAATTTTCACTCCAGTCAAAACCCACTCTGTGAAACCTCAACCCCTCCAGAAACCTGCCTGGGTTTGTGTTTAACAAACAATTCCAGTTTTATGCCTCCAGGGTCAGGTTTTTCTCTGTTCCAAATAAAACTGAAAACAGTTTCCATTTGGGGCAAACAAAACGAAGCAGAGGTCTGGCTGCTGTCTGGATTGTCTCCAACCTGGCTACAAAGGGGAAAGCATCCCAGAGAGCCCCACCAGCACCAAAATGTCACCTGGGGAGAAGGTGGCTGAGTAAATGGGGCTGGTGCCTCTATGGGCAGACGTGATGCAATGGTGGGTGATGTCAAATACACCTGGAAAGTAACAAACATCCTGGGTCCTCTTTGTTGACAGGCCCAAATCTTTTCTTATGCAGTAAAAATATATAAACCCCCTAAATGCCTGGCTTTATGGAAGCCAAAATTAAATTGTTTTCATAATCATTAGAAATGTCAGCTACACATAAAGATGAAAAAGGACCCAGTGTGGCTAGAGGTTGTCAAATAAATACACCAAACCTTTTAAAGTACAGAGGCTCTTTGAGTCAGCAAACCTTTAAACACCGGTTGCCACGCAACACCAGTAACATTAGATGATGAACAGCTCAGTGAGCACACCAAGCCTGGTAAATAAAGGGTTTCAGTATTTATGTATCACTATTTATTAAGGCATTTCTTTATGCTGTTGACAGTCCCTGATAAAACAAGGACAAGGATGCCATTAAAAATCAGATCTGTTCCTGCAAGGGAAGATTGATTGAGGCTGAACAGACATAGCATAAGCTATATGGTGCAACATACATTCCCTACAGGTCTTGAGGTTGCCAGAAAATGAGAAATTGTCGCAGCCAGCAGCCATCTGCCTGGAGTGAAATGTGTTTTCACAGGGTAAATAATTAAGCTGAGATACATCTTTCACATCACAAAATGTAGAGGGCAGATCCGCATAATTTTGCATAAAAATGACACGAATCCTTGGCTGGGGCAGGGGGAACAACATCAGGTTCCCTATCAGCAGGCAGGTGAGTGGATGTGGGCTGGGTGGTGCCTGCAGTGCTTCAAACTTGCAATGCTTTTCCAGCAGTGAAGACTTTCTGGTTTTAGTGAGGGTACCTGGGGGGAGAAATAGGGCCCTTTCCAGCTTTTAAAGGCATCCCTGAAGACAGCATTTACAGAAATGATTAGAGCACAATACGGTGACGTTTTTTTCCTGCCAGGCTTCCTTTCCCCTGTAAGCCCAGTTTTGGAAACTGTAATTTTCAAAACCTCAGCTTTTCAGGTGGAAATTCTCATTAAACTGTGGTAGATCCGCCAAAAAAAAAAAAGGCATCATTAGGTCCTGCAAATCAGTAAAGATATGAACCTCCCAGGACATAAGAAATGGTGATGGGGAGCTCAAGTCCTCACAAACCCAGGAACCTGTACCTCCAAAACACAGTGCTGCTGGGGTGCCTCACCTGGGGTTTTGTGTACTGGAGAAAAAAAAACCCATCCTTATTATGTGAGAAGGAAAATGAAAAGCTTTTTAAGACTTCGCTTTGATTATGAAGGAAATAACAGAAGAGATTGAAAGAGTTCTTGTATGGAATGAGTACATCTGCATTTGTAGAAAATCTGCACAGACAAAGATAACAGCAGAATTTTACATTTGAGAGGTGACAGCATCCTATAAATATTGAAGTAGGATGATGTTGAGCAACTTGTGCCTGGCAAGTCCTGCTTTCTTCTCCCATTTGGCTTATGCTTGATCCTCTCCCCTTGCCAGCCTGGGGAGGCATCTCCATCCCAGCTTGGGAGCCTCCAGCTCTGGGATATCTGGGACTCTCCAGTTCATAATCCATGAGTATCTCTGTGCACCCCTTGAGGCAAAAGGGATTTGGTAGAAGATCAGTTCAGTTTCATAAATAAGGTGGCAATTGCTTAAAGTAGGAAGAAAATACATTTAAATAGCCTGTGAGACACCATGCTGAGGGACCAATACATTGAAAAGGTGATCAAACGAGCATCAGCTTGAGCAGAGAAGAATGAGAGGATGCTACAACCTGCCTGTCCTTTGTCAAAGAGGGAAAAGCTGCAGAAAAACCACTAATCTCTGGATCATCTTGCCCACATGGCTGCATGAAAGCAGGTAGCTGGAGCCAGGGCTCTCAGGAGCTCAGGACTCAGCACATGATTAGTTTTGTCAGATATAAGGTGCAGGGGCATCAAGATGGGTGTTCAGAGCCTGCAGAACTGTGGCCACAGTTGTGGAAACTCCTCCTGTGAGGAATTTCCAATTACCTAGGGATTTTCCAAAAGCAAAACTGGTGGTTGGTGTGAGAATGTTTCTGCCTCCTAGTGCCCGTGGCTGGCCCATGACATGCTGAGGAGAGCTGCTGTGTGCACAGATGTGAGGATGCTTGTTTCCCAGAATTTCCACAGCTGGGTTTGCTGCACAGAGGAGGACAAAAGGAAGCAATCTCTTTTTGAAAAGTCAAGGGATTTTCAAGTGACACAGTTCAGGTCAAGCTCTGCAGAGGCTGAGTGGGAAGGGCTCAGATGCTTGGTGACATGCTCCTGACAAAGCCCCTTTGGAAGGTGATTCAGGGGACATGAACTTTACCCCTCTGCAGGTCACAGTGGCTCCAAGGGCAGCATCAGAAGATTCAGGGCAGCCAGAAGGCAAGATAAAGGAGATGCTCTGTATTGCTCCTCCTTGATAAAATGACTCCTGTGTGTAAAGCCTTTTATGGCTTAGTTATTATGAAGTCAGTTTTTCTCCATTTAAATGTGCTGGTTTCCACAGAGCTGCCCAGCACGTGTTCCTCCCTGTGCAACCTGGGAGGGAGATTTGCTTTATTACTCCAGGCACATGCAACCCCTACTCCAGCAGGGAATGATAAAGCAGCCTTAAATCACAGCAGAGGAAGCAGCTTTATTTCTAATTTACCACTCGATTATTAAGAGCTGCTTTCCCAATTTGTTTACTTTTATCTCAGGGCTGAGGTATTTAAAGTCTACAGTTTCAGCCCTAGTTCTGTCCTTTCTTGTCAGGCCAACTCTTTTTATGCCCTCTTAAATCTTCTTTCACATTGTTTGAAACACCACTAATGTTTACAGTCAAGATGATGCCCCAAAATATATCACCAATATATTGCCTAGATAACTATTCACCCCATGAGACAAGTCATCTCCCTGCAAAATTTCCCTTCACCTCTTGCATTTCATTTTTCTCCATTGCCTGCATACCCTTGGCTACCCATATATTATTTTTCTTCTATTTGCACTACTGCATTCTCCCACAGCAGTAATAACTCACCACAATTAAGACAACTAACTCCACTGTACCAACCAATCCATATTAACTGTCCTTTCTGGTTGGCTTCATCAACCAAAGTGCTCCTTATTCTGGAAGGTCATTTGAATATCTCCTGGCAATTACTCTGTTGAATATTGATCTCAGCATCATTCTGCATTTGTGTACCTGTCCAGTGCTTTCTGCCAGCTTTAGGTTAGTCCATAGCAACAAAAAAGCAACCAACAGCTTTCAGTATTGTTTCTTTAACTAGAACAGGATATGTGGAAAAGGTGTTAATTCTCCAAAGGTTTCCAAAATGCAACACTCTTCTCCAGGTGCTTCTATTCTCCCTTGTTTTACTCTTAAACCCCTTTTCATTCATTCTCCCAAACTCTGGGAACATAAGGCTGCACCAACAAATAGTTATTCAATAGGTAAGGGGAATTCTCACTCTTCCACCACCAGGAATAACTCCAAGAAAGGCTGGTGAGCACCCAGACACAGGTAGAAGAACACACCATCCACCTACTCAAAGCAGAAGCTCTACCATTGTGTGATGCCCTTCAATGTCTCCTGTCTCTCACTGCCCACAGGGATGGTCTAGCAGATTTGTCCTTGACCACCAGCTCAAGGTAATATTGCTTAAATCAGATGGTTTCAGACACACACAAGAGCTTTATTTCTCCCTCACAATTTCTGTGGAAAAACCCAAACACACCAATTGCCAAATATCAGAGCTCAATTGCCAAATGTTAACTTGAAACTGGGCACTTTAACAGCAGAAAACAAGTTAACTCAACCTCTTCAGCAACCCCCCAGAATCCCTTACCTTGCTTCTTGGACATTGTGTTCTTGCTGCCAGGTCTCTTCCTCCCAGCACGACCTGCCTGGAGCAGAGCACACCCCAAACCTCCCTACTGCAGTCTGGGTGCTGATGGCTCTATCAAACACATGCCAGGGAGGGAGCAATTAAGCCTCTCCTTTTATAGGAGAAGGACCTGGAGACACTCAGAACTACTAACCATGGGCACCTGGTGAGGGCAGAAGTAGGCAGGAGTGTCCTGGCTCTGGATACACATGGGGAGGTTGGAGGGAGAGGCAGGGTTGGCTAATTGGGAAAATGAGTTCAAGAATGTGACTTAATAGCCCAGCAGATGCTTCACAATGACCCTGGAAAAGGGACTGAGAGGGCCTTCACCTTCTTTTGGAGGAAACAGGGATGTATGGATGTTCCAAAGAGATATCCCACATTACATCTCTTAAAAATATCTGATTTGTTTCATCTGCTTCTCCTTATGGAGGAAAAAGCCAGCCAGGCCCCAAAGACTGACCAAGTGCTCAGTTGACCATAATCCTGTCAATCAGTTTAAAAGGGGGATGCTGCCCTTCACTTTGCCCTCTGCAATCACCTTTGGCAAAATAAGATGGTCAGAAAGAAGCAGATGAAAGCCCTGAAGAGGGGAAAGGCAATGACAAAGTGACACCCTCCCTGGGAGGTGCTGGCTTCTGAGCTGCAGGTTTGGCCATGCCCATTGTGCCAAGGACAGAGGGGAGCAGCAGGTTTCCCAGCTGACCTGAGCTAAAATATCCCCCATTTTGGGTGTGTATCCAGAGCCCATTCAGATGCCCTGAATCCTCAGTGCCCAGGTTGAGGACACAAAGACTTTCTCAGGGGGTGAAGCTTCAGCCCTGCAGCCCCTGCTGTGACTTAGGGCTTTGCAGATTAAACAGGAGGGATGGGGCACAATGCAGAGACACAAACTCATGTCCCTGTCTCCCCTGGGCTGGGCTGTGGGGATGCTGGATCCGTGATCTGCTCCATGCCCTCTCCAGCTCTGAGCCCATTGCAGCCACCCCTGACCCAGGTGCAGAGCCTGGCAGGAGCAGGCATCTGAGGGTGGGTGCAGATGCTTCCTGCCAATGAAGAGGCAACGCGCCTGCAAAACGTGCAAATCGCACGCTTGGAAGTCAAATGTAGTGAGGGAATTCTCTTTTTATTGGTCATATAATGCATGTGTATGAATCCTCCAGTGGATTATTTATATGGTAATCCTTCCTGGAGCATTTTAAGAGAGTAGTTTTCCTTCAGCATCAAGTAAATGGCAAAGAACTGTCAGAGGAAGAAAGGCAATATAAATTATTCCTGCCATGGTGATGGGGCTTTGCTGCAAACACCAGCGTTATTTGGTCTGATGTGGCCCCTTTGTGTTGGGAGCCTTTTTCCATCCCCTGATGCCCCAGGGGATGGGGGGGACTGGGTGGCAGGGGATGGAAGAGGGGATTAGAGGTGAGTAGTGACACAAGGGGAGGTCGGATCCAGAGATGTGTGACAGAGATAACAACGTGACAGGAGAGCAGGAGAGACACCACAGAGGGAGATGCTGATGAGGTCAGCCTGGGAATCCTCATGCTGTAAGGAACAGCTGGCTGGTTTCTATGGAAACACTGAGACAGGGTTTAACACATTAAATGGACAAGTTTTAATGTCAGTGTTGAATAAAAAAACAACAGAAATACACGGAGGGAATCCTTAGCACATGTGCACCCCTTGGTTTCCCTCCAGTGTGTCAGCACTCTGCTCCAGCACACTGGAAAATAAAATACAATAGAAAATAATTTTTAAAAACTTCAGAAATAACTCCAGGCAAAGCCTGTGCTTTCACTTGCTCTGCAGTGTACATATTCTTAAAAAGTCAGCACACATTGTTTTCCCTGTATAATTTCACCACAGGATTATTATTTTTTTTTTTCCAGTCCTGGAGGTTCTCACCCTAACCAGGCTGCTAAGGAAACCATTCATGGCATCAGAATTGGCACTTCAGGCAAGGTGACAAGACTGAAACAGCTTCCAAGCTGAGGACATCTGAGCAGACAGGCCAACCCTCACCTGGTCACAGGCACCAGGCTGTCCCCTCAGTTAGGGAGGGACAGTCACCTCTGCAGGGAGCCTGGTCAGAAGAAAAAAAAAAAGTCCTTCAACCCTCTGGGTCCAAGCCAGGAGGAGCTCTGTTGTCCCAGGAGGTGGCCCCAGGTACTTTGGGTACCAGGTAGGAAAGAACTGAACATGCAATGCTCTCGCAGTGCCTATATACCAGACCCATATAGCAAAATCCTGCCCCTCGATGGTTTAGAACATCCCAATTTCTGTGGACACAAATGTTCAGCCTTCAGAGAGGGCAGCCAGGCACACTTCACAAGCACTAAAACGATTTAAAAGAAGTACAGAGTTTTTTCTTTCATTTTCCTTTATACCCCGGGGAGACAGCAGCTGCTCTGATGTAACTTGTTCTATCATCTTCCCCAAAGAAGTGCAAATTGGAGCTGGGAAGGTACGAAATGCAATCATCTCTCTTTAGCAATGGGAGGCTGCTTCAGCAGAAGGGGAACAGCTGCCCTCTTTAAAAGTGTCAGCAACGTGAGTTCTACCAGAGCCCTGGAGCAGAGGCACAGCTCAGCACGGCTCCCAGGGCCAGGCACTGGGCTGGGGGCATCCCCCAGCCCACCCATATGTCCCTTTGGGGTCCCTGGCAGAAGCTGGGTGGCTCTGCATGGGACCAAGTGCTGCTGCCTGCCCCTTTTGTCCCCAGTGTCCTGGGCCAGCATTGATAGGACAAGAGGAAATGGCCTCAAGTGGTGCCAGGGGGGATTTAGATTGGATAGAAGAAGTAACTTCATCACCCAAAGGGTTATTAAACACTGGAACAGGCTGCCCAGAGAGGTGGTTGAATCACCATCCCTGGAGGTGTTTAGAAGCTGCGTAGCTGTAGTGCTTAGGGACATGGTTTAGCACCAGACTTGGTAGAGTTGGGTTAATTGTTGAACTCAATGATCTTAAAGGTCTTTTCCAACCAAAATGATTCTATGAAAAGTTGCAGCCCCAAATTGCTGCTTACAGGACAGGGAGAGGAGATGGGACAAGCCAGACTGGTTGTAATCATCATCTTGGTGGCTGAATCCCTTGACCTAGGGCACTGCATCTGTGTTTGATGGATTTTGGATTGCTCCTGGACTATGTTTGCTTTTGGGCAATCCTCACAGCCCCATGATGCCCTGCACCTTCCCAAAGAGCTGGAGGAGGGAACCTTTCCCTCTAGCAAACCTAGATAAAATACAGACCTCCAAGTTTCTGAGGGTGTTGCTGTTTTCTGCCTTGTTTCAGCAAAGCTCCTCCTCTCCCACAGCTCAGTGCAGTTCCCACCCTGGGATCTCCAACACGCAGCATCAACAAATGGGACCTTCTTGCTCCAGCTCCTGTCCCAAGATCTCATCTGGTGTCACAGACTTCATGTGGCACTAAGGTCCCCTCCCTGGGCCCAGCACACACAAGGGGCTGAAAAGGACCACCTAGTATGAACTTGAAAATTGAATCTGCTTTCCAAACACAGGCATGGCCCCTCAGAGGGAACAAAACCAGGGGTAACTGGCTCTCCTGCAAGAATAATTTGCTAAATTTACAGCAAATCTCTAAGATTCTCCCAGGAAACAATCAAATTGTGTAACCAACTGTCACCAGACAGCAAAGGGAGCTTGCTGAAGGTTTCAAAAATCGACACTGAGCGAGTGGCTTTCCTAGAGGTCTTGTCTGTGTGATGGAGTCAGGGAGGGGACTGGCTCCTGGGGAGCCACTTCTGTCACCTCAGCACGATCCCGCAGGGCAGCAGCTCAGCCCAAGGCAAAGACCAGGCTGAGGTTTGCTAACGAGTGTGCAGGGCTCCCCACCACCTTCCCCTGCTCTCCTGGGGGATGTAAAAACACTGCAGTCAGTCACATAAACAAACAAGATTTTAGGCAGTGGTAAGAAAACAAGTGTGGAGACAAAAAACTAAAACTATCCTTGAGAATCACCTCTGCAGCAGAAACCCCCAAATACAGGCTGGCAGGTAAACAAGGCAGTGTGAAAGCTTTTGGAAGGAGGCATTTTTTTACAGTACAGATGGTCGTGAGAGCAAAATAAATCATCTTTCTTTTACCATGAAAATGTTTTACACCATTCAATTAAAGCCTCTGAGATAAAATAATTTCTCCTGGGTGTTTTCCTTTGCTCTTCTCTTTCTGTCGGAAGTAATTTCAATATTTTACAATCTTAGTAATAAAAAATACATAATGGCTTGCCAGGCAATATTATTTCAGCAGCTTGCTCACTATATGAAGAAATTCAGAGCAGTCTTTTGCTTCATATTACACTGGTGATAAAAACATGTGCCTGAGTGCCAAGGGGCTGTGATGAGAGTAGGTTATTTGCTTGGGGTTGCCACAGAGGCTCTGGATAAGCAGGGAGAGCCAAGCCAGATGTCTGTCCCTAAAGGCAGTGGGTAAAGCATTGCAGATCCACACTTCCACTTCTTCCCCAAAGTACACACCAAAAAAAGGAAAAAGGGAGGTGAATCAACACTCCTCTAAATATTAATCAATCTGTGCTGCCCCATTGTATCCTTTAAAACACTATATGCTTAAGTGGTCCCAAGTGGAATGGTGCATCTTTCCCCTAGTGTTAAGAAGAGCAATAAATCTACAATTACTTTATTACTCAGTCCTACTAAAAAATGCATTAAGCCCTTCTAGCAAATTCTAGTTTTATAAAACAATTACTGGATCCTGACAGTAGAAAGAGCCTGAGTCAAGTGAGATGCTGCTGGTTACTTTTTCAGTCCCCACGTTTCATTTTGAAACTGATCCTCCGTCACTGAGCTATGATGTCACTAGAAAGGAATTCCTTAAGTTAAAAAGAGTAAGGTATGTCTAGGGTAAATAGCAGGAAAAGGAATTCCAGGGAGCTGTGGGTCCACACAAGTAAGACTCACTTGTGTTTCAGGAATGTGTGTGTGGATGTATATGAATATATATACATATGCACACACATACAGACTAAAACATTAAAAGTACTTTTCTGCACATCTTTTAAGAAAACTCCCTTCTGTTAGATTTAATGGTATTTTCCCTTCTTGTGTAAGAACAAAGGGATAAAAAGCCCCTTAGGAAACAAACATCCCGTAAACTCATGCAAAGGCCCCATTAATAAAGGATGAGCGAGAAGGAGGGCAGGAGATGCAGGAAACAGGAGCAGAGCTCTGAGCCTAATTAGACCGTTCTCCAAAATTTCTCAGGAGGCTCTTGCTGAGGCTGAGGAGGTAAATATTTTATAAGGGGAGCTCCCTTTCTCTTCACGCTTCTCCTTGTGCCCTCTTCTGAACTAATTACTTGCTTTGTTGAGGGAAACACTGCTAATTTTAGCCTTGTGGGGCCCTGCGTGGAAAGCAAGGGATGTTCCCTGGATGCCTGGGAAAAGCATTTTGGCTCCCATCTGACAGCAGGGCTGGCTGTCACTGGAAAAGGGATCTGCACAACAACCTGGAAAATGTGCCATCCTGGGGATGTGGGGTGGCCCCACCTCGTGTGGCCAAGGACAGGGCTGGGGACATGGCAGGAGCCATCCCCAGCAGGTGGGGACAACGCAGCCCCCTCTGTTTGTGTCCTCCAGTTCCCACTGCTCATCCACTGGGCCATTCCCTCTCTCCCATGCACAGAAATCCCCCCTGTGCCATCCCACCCCTTGCAAAGAAAAGATGGAGGAAGCAGCTACTGAGGAATTAAAGTTGTTCCAATAGCAGAGAAAGAGATACAGACAAAGAGTTAAGAGGGAAAGAAGAGAAGGAGGAAGACACACTCCAGCCCCCCAAATTAAAGTAACCTAGAAATCTTTCTGCTTTTCTTCCCAAAAGCAAAGTTTTAAAAAATACAGAAGGTATGTGGAGATCTGACAGAAAAGAGTCAGAGCCACAGGAAGGTGCCTGCACACAGGAACGTGAGGTGCTGAGCATGGCTGGGCAGAACAGAGCACAGAGGAACCCAGCCAGCTCTTGCCCTGACCTGTCCACTGCTAATTAAAGAAATAGAAGGGGTTTATAAGCATCCAGCTCCAAGAACTGGCTACAAACTGGTATTCTGGCATGTTCCCTGATGCCTCAGCATTCAGCAGCAGCCTCAAGGCCACGGCCAGGCTGGAGGAGCATGTGTGGGCTCCTGCACGTAGCTGGAAAAAGCCTCTTTGCTGTAAGGAGCTGCCAGCAGGCTCTGGGGTGGGGAGCAGACCCGGGTTGCCCACCAACCCTGGCTGCCTCTGAACCACAAGGCTGAGGGAGACAGGGCAAGTCTTAGTTTCCCCACTGGAAGCTTAGACAGGCATCTCTATCTTCCCAGAAGGATGCAAGGAGTCAAACCAGCTGAACCTTATACAGCAATTTCTGGAGAAAAGCATTGACCAGTAGTCACGGATCCCTGGTACAAGATCCAGCATCCCATACTGTGCACCTTGGGACATCCTATTCCCTCTCCCTGCTCTGCTCCCCACTCCTTCAAGGGAATGGCTGGAATAAGCTGGCACAGCTCTACTCACTCTCATGGTCTCTCTGAGAGGAGAAAGGAGAAAATCTCTGGGGGATCAGCACTCCCCTCTCCTGATCTGCCTGGCTTTTCTCCAGGCTGGCACCTGCAGACCAACATCGACCATTCTGGGCATGATCCTGCTGACATTTTGTTCTCTATCCCAGGGGAGGGAGGATGCTGTGCACCAAACAACTGCCTGAAGCAGCAGGGTGAGCCACACTGCCAGCCCCACGGGGCTGCACGGCACGTGGTAGGAAAACCTGCTTCATCCCTGCATGGCTGAGAGGGTGTTTCATCCCAACAGGCTGGAGTTCACCTTCTCATTGTCTGTGCCCTGCTTAATCCATCACCTTTCAGGCTGCTCAGATGTTTCCCCTTCATTTCCTGTCTCTCACATTTCAGCACACGAAATCCCAGCTCTGGGATCCCACGGAGCTGGCAGCAGTCCTGGCACACCTGGTTTTTGTCCCTTTGCCAGGGCAGGTGCTTCCCCCCTTTGCAACACAGCACCAAGGAGACGAACAACATGAAAAGCAGCACACAACATTTTCAGAGCATTGAAAAGGATATTTTTTTTTTCCCCTTTTTTTCTTTGAAAAGTACTAAGAGAGGAAGGAATTGGGCCAACAAACTGATAGGTGTGTGGCCCCTCTGCCTTTTGTTAGGAGGTTTTTGCAGCAGTCCTGCCCTCCTGAAGCCCAGGGATCCCAAGGATTCTCTGAATGAGATGTAACATTTCCCTCAACTCAGAAAATCCGCGCTGATCCTTTAACAGGATTTCCCATGGGTTGCCTATAAAGTGGATTAAATAAAATAAATAAATAAATAAAACACCCCACTCAGCTTTTCCCTTTCAGCTCTAGGCACTTGCTCAGTTCAGTGTGACTTTATGCCAGGGAGGAGCTTTGGAAGCTGTGAGGATGCAAAGCAGACAAAGGGTTTGGTCTGTAAATGAACACTGAATCCCTGTAAACTCCTGGAAGTTTACGGTGCAGCTTTCCCAGAGAGACCAGAGAGCTGTTGGTGGAGGAGAAGACATTGCACCTGACTGCAAAACACTTTCCACTGATACACATGTGCACAGATTATGAAGAGATGGCATCTTAGCATGCTGCTTCATGCTCGTAGCATCTCCTCTTTACTCATTAAGAATAATAATTAGGTGCTTGTAAGGGGCAAAGCCAGCCCCGTGGGACCCTCAGGGCCTGTGCGCTTGGGAAAGGCTCAGAAACACACTGAGGGATCATCCTCGTGTCCCACACTCCCTGGGGTTCCCTATTCCCATCCAGCCCCGGCTGTGACAGAAGACATGGGCAGGGCAGGGAGGAAGGCAGTGGGGCATTTTCCCCCCTGGAAGCCCTGGCAGCCTCAGAGCCATGAGGACAGCAACGTCCTGGTGCAGAGTTGCCCCCACCAAAAGCATCAAAGACAGCTCAGCACCAGCATCCAAGTCAGCAGCAGCAAGCTGGGCCCCTGGGATATTAAAAATCCTCCCGTTCCTGCCCCACAGCTCCAGCCACCTTTCCTTTGCCTGCTCCCCCCAAAGTGCAGCACAACCAACTTTTGCCTTTACCCTCTGTGCAGCAAGAGCTAAAAAACACCCGACAGCAGCAGCCAAACAACTCCCCAGAGCACTAATCCCTGCTCTACAATTACACTTTGGGCCAGATGAAAAATTCATCACTATAGCACAGCCACCCTCATTAATCCCCCCAAAAGCTTTTCTTGTCTCTGCCTCCTCCCTCCCCCCCCTGCAGGGGTGTAGGAGACAGACAGAAAGGAGGGCCAGGACTTCTCCAGTCATCTTTGTCTCCTTCCCTGTTCGAGACAACTAATGAGAGCTGCGTGGGCGAATGTCTCCTGCACCGTGTCAGATCTACCCTCACATGGATCCAGGCATGTGATGGGTGCACGGCGGGGGAGTGGGGGTGGGTGGGTGTGCACATGCATGTGCTGGAGGTGCTCACGCCAAGCTGGGGGCCAAGCACACCCCGCAGCTGATGCACAGCCCTGCTCTCCACCCCGAAATGTTCAATCAATCCATTATCCCCTTGATGAGGCTTTTGCAGGCTGGAATAGCTGTGCAGAAGGGGAGGGGGCTGTCTCTTCCCCTTGAGTTGTCAGAGGAATGAACTTGATAGGATTCAAGCTTTAACCTTTGTCCCCCCCAGAGCTCTACCACCATGCTGCCAGCCCTCTATCCTCCCTCTCCACAAAAACACCCTAAAATGGGCAGCAGTGAAAAGCTTTTGTAATGCTTGAGCACTGGCGATAGGAGGCTGACAGCTGGGAGCAAGTTACGGACTCAGAAATCTGCATCCCATGCTGATGTAAGCTACACATTGTTTCTTGCTGCTTTGCTCCCCCGCGAAAGCTTTTTATCCATGCTAATCTGCTCTTCTTCCCCTGGGCAGGCTGGAGAGATTAGCTCTGCTTCATGTGAACTGAGCTGGGCAGGTCTCAGACCTTCCCATCACAGACACACAGCGGGAACAAGCACCCCAGGAGGACCTCAGAGAGGAGGTGCTGGCACTCTAATGCTGCATTTATCACATAAGGGACAGCAGGAGACAGACAGATTTAACCCACTGAAAAAATGGATACCTGGTCCCACAGCAGAAAGGCTGAACCCCCCTGGCTGTTCATTTCTATGCATACTTAAATCAATCATGGGCCCAGATTTCTGGAGAAAAGTGGATAGTTGCCTAGGGGTGATTGGTGTTTTTCTGTCATCATGATTTTGTTTTGATTTTCGAGCTGGAAATTCAGCCTCAGCAGAACACAAAATTTCCATAAGAATATGTAGATTTGTGCATCAGTTTCTCAAGAAAAATCAAAAGAAGACAATATCCACAAGTGATGTTAAAACTGAATCAAAATCTGTTTTTCTCTTTAGCCCAATGCTCATTTGCTGCTTGGAAACCTCATCGACATCTTAATTTGCCAGTCTCCAGACTGTCAGTTCATGCATCCCTCCCAGCCTTAGGTATTTATCTGGGTATGAACTGTTCTGGAGCCACTCAGCAACTATTTCCTCAGACTAGATTCTGTATTAAAAACAAGAGTTAAACTTTTTATATTCAATTACCTAAGAAACAGGACACCCAGCAAAAAATCCATTTACACCAACCTCCAGCAAATGCTTGGGCTAAAAATAAGGTCATTTCCTGCAGCTAAACCTCATACCTGCTGCCGGAAACCTGAATCGTGCTGCCAGCAAGATATCCATCTCAAAACATAAACAATACCTTTGGCTTTTCAAAACTCTTTGGAGATCAGTGAGTGGGTCCTAATAGATTACAAAAACTGTCCAAGAAGGGCCACGAATGAAAATGTACGTGGCAAAGACAGTGCAAATCTGAACTGGCTGGACTATCTGCCTAGGGTCAATCAGCAGGAATCCATGGAATTCCATGGAGCCCTGTTGGTTTGTAGTGGCTGACCCACACCTTCCCTTAAGAAGACTTTAATTTCAGTCACTGGGAAAAGAGCAGACAGGTTCTAATTCCAACATGTGGTGTTAAGGGTTGTACACAGCCCCAAGAACTTGGTGGAGGTGAGACATTAAGTGGTGCTTCTCTTGGGGAGCAATGGATTTCTCCTACATGGATTGTCCCTTCCCTTGTGCCTCTGGTGGGCTTCTTACAGGAACAAAATCACCTTCTTACAAAAATAGCTGGAAAATTTTAAGGTGCCATTTTTGGAGGCATGGTACCAAGTGCCTTTACTCAGCTCCCAGCACGATCCCGAGTACAGCTGCTCCCTTTCCTTCTCCTTGGAAACATCTGGTTTGATGCAAGTTTCTTCATTTTCTCACCACCATCATGGCTGCATCCAACCCTGACTTTGGAAATGACTGACATCCAGAGAGGACATTTGTGAGCCAATTACATCGATATCCAAGGGTATGTGGAATGTGCAGATCTTGCCAGGTCTCTCCCCCTTCCTTGCAGGAGTTTTTTTACAGAGTTCTTCTCACTTACACACTACTGTAGAAGCCTAGGTGACTTCCTCCCATCTCTCACCTGGCCAAAGGTGAAAACTTTTTCTTACTGAAGCACTATGAGCAAGATAACCACTTTGGTTCACTAGTCCTGTGCAAACACAGTTCACAGATCCCTGGTCATAAATGTACCAAGCTCCATTATAAAACTAGGTTGACATCTTGGTCCCCTTCCTTCCACGTGAAGGCCATCCCCGAGTCTTGCTCTTCCCATGGTTAGAGCCATTTAATGTCCAGCCTAAATTACTAGACCAGCTTCTCCCACGTCATTGCTTTTTACAAAGTTATTCTCCCTTCTTGGCACTTACTCTCACTATCTATCATGAGCATTGGTGCCTCCTCAGTGCTCATTTTGGTAGGAACAGGGTCTCCTTGTCAATTCCTGGCAGTCAGGCTTCAGCCTGAAATTCCCCTTGAGAGCCCGATCCCAGGACTACACACAGTCTCCAGTGAAGGCCCTCCCACTCCCTTGTACAACAAAAAAAACATCACAGATGAAACATTAGAGGAACACTTTTGCCTTTTTTTTTTCTTTTTTTTTAATCTCAGCTTGTTTATAAGCTGTCCTTCCCTTTGATCTCGGATAGTGGTTTCTGTCCTCCTTTTCTGAGGGAGATGCAGTGAACATTTAAACAGGATGTGGTGTGTGTGCGTAGCACTGAGATACCCAAATAAATGATGAAAGGAAAATAAAGAGGCCAGAGCCCCGTGTTTGAAGGATTCCCTTTGAGGCAGCTTCCCCTCACCACTTGGCAGGCAGCTAGTCATTTTATTTTTTTCCTCAGTGGGATTAATTACACGGCAGGCGGAATTCAAGGAGTGTGATGTCAAAACTTTCAGCTTGAGCATGACTTGTCCAGGTCAACACAACCCAGCTGAAAAACAGCACGTGTCACACTGCATGTTCAGTGCCTTACAGCAAGACCCACGCCACAGCAATGGGCAGAGTCCCTGCAAGAAGTCTCCCATCTTGGTCACTCCCAGTGGGCACTGGTCCGTGCTGCATCCCAGCAGAGGTGTCCAGCCTGGTGCTCACTGTCTCATTCCTTTTCTGTGGACAACATGAGGCCTGTGACTAGAGCTGAGCTGCAGATGGAGGCTCTCTCTTTTCATTGCACCATGTCATAGGTATGGAACAATTGCAGGAGAGTGGATAGGCTGGCTCTGCCAATCCTGCAATCGCTTCTGTTTTGCCAGCAACCTAACTGCACTGGGCCATATTTACTCTGGGATGTCCCATGGGAACTTCCCAGGTGAGGTGTACAGAGGAGCAGCAGCAGCTCCACAAACACGGGGAGCTCACACGGGTTGTCTGCTGGGGCAGATGCTTCTCAGCCCCTCGCTAAGGAGGGCACTGGCTGTTACCCACAGTTTACTTTCACACATAATTGGCTGTTTGTGAACCTCTCCTTGCTGTGACAGACTCCGATTTCTACTGCTATGTAAAGCATTAATTAACAGCAATTTTGTCTTCACTCAAGCTCCAAGAGAGCAGCCAGTGAAGCCTTCACACATTTAGATGCTGCTTTTGCAGCCTGCAGAGAGGTGCTCGCCTGCTCCCCTCTCTGAGCTCAGCCTACTTGTGCTGACCTTGCAAGCTCAGGGGACTTCACTGGTGGCTTTTCTCGCGTTCCCCAACTGGAAGGGCTGTTGGTCTGTTTTCACATCTTACAGTATGTTTCTGTGCTATATTTTTTTCAGTTGGTTTCCCAAGGAAACAAGGCTACGTGATTATCCTGTGTTTGTGTGTGAGAGAATTTGTCTCCTTCTAATAACTTTTAAACCTGCTGGGCAATTCCACCCAAATTAGGCAGCAAGGTTAGAGATAATATCTTCTGTAGATATTATCTTCCTGCAAACAGGCTGCATTGAGAGTAAAACCCGGGCATTTGTGTCCCTGCTGAGAAAGAGTCTGAACTAGAGAGAGCTTAACCCCACTGCAGACATCAGGGAATACACACAAAATGACCTGACTGCACAGGTAGACCAGTTGCCCTGTCAACATTGTGTAAAAGAAAATGAAGAGTGTGAAGTATTTATACAGGGACCACGAGCATAAAATACAGATAAGGACAGAGCTAGTGAGGGAGCCACACTGGGGGGATCTGCCGCGGGGTGCAGACAGGGTCTGCCTCTGCAAATACCAATCAGAAACCCAGGTTTTCAATCCCTGACTCCATTGGAAGTCTGAGTCCTTTGATAAATACCAAAATGGCCTTAAGCCCCTACAGTTTGAAAATTCAAGCCTTCCCAAAGAATCCCTCTTTGTTACCCTCCTGACACTGCCTCAGTGCATCCGCAGACAGACCACACGGCTGCAATTAATTTTTTAGCCAGCTTTCAAAAAATCTTTAAATTGAGAGACCTTCCTGGTCTGCCACATGCTCCTTTTTCACGTGGGCCCCGTGGGCCCCAGCTTTGCTGTTTATGGGGGAAGGCTGCTGGGACAAGAGGGCAGCAGACAGCACAGTTTAGTTGCATGTGTAATAGGAAATGAAGAAACAGAACCAAAGCAAGGGACAAAAAGGGTTTATCCAGCTCCTAAGTGGGAAGTTTCAGCAGACAGCACACAGCACGAGGAGATTCCTTTCCTTGCTGATTTACTCTTGAGCTTTCAGGCTGCTTTATTTAGGTTATATTCCAATACACACTGAGCTTGGATTAAACTGATTTCCCTTCTCTCTGTTTATGAGATGGCAAAGGATCAGGGTGCTACTGGCCTGTGCAGTGAACAGCAGCTCTGCCCAGCATTTTGCTTGCACAACACATCCCACTGAGTCCAACAAATTCTCTCCAAGGCTGTGCTGATGCTTTCAGCCTAAGAGGGCATTAGGATGGTCTGCCTCAAACTTCAGAGCCCCCCTCCTGCCCTGCTCTCTCCTTCCTGGGCCCTGGCCTTTGCAATAAGGAGTAAATCCTGTAAGGTTTATCCCTGCACCGTGTTCTTTTGCACTAGCAGTGGCTTCTGTTGGTTAGCCATTCTGGCCAAAAAGTTTATTTTCAATGATGATCCTGAAGCTCCAGTGCAAACTCAGCCCTGTGGCTTGACCCAAGCTCACTGAATGGCAGCTTCTGAACACCTGAAGCTGTGAACAGCCCCGCTTTTTAGCCTTAGATGCAGGCAGGGGGAGCTGGGGATGTCGGCAGGCAGGGCAGGCAGAGTTCAGGCTCTTGGATCTCAGTCTCGTCTGCATGGCCCCCTGCCACTGATGATCCTGCTCTCTCCCTCTGTTCCCTGTTCCCACTTGGTGAAACCGGGATTCTGCTTGCAAAGTTTACCTTTTTTATTGTGCTAAGAGGGAATCTTCATGACAAGTCTCTGCCTGTTTGTCCTTTTTGCTCATCAGCCAAGCTGGCAGCAGAAGCCCCCTCCCCTCTCTGCACTGCTCCAGCCCTGTCCCATGTCCCGTTGCCCCAGCTCTCTGAGCCATCATTTCTGTGCTTTTTGCCAGAGTCAAAGAGAACAACAAGACCCTGGCACAGATTTTCTGCATTTAAACCTTCCAATTAAAATTCATACCTCTGCTGGCTGCTAAAAATCAAGGACTGGCAGAGTTGCTAGTGTTATGATATATTGTAAATGTTTCCACCCCTGGTTAATCCATCAGCAGAGCAGTGAAAACGAGCTGGTTGCCTCTGCTCAAAGCAGCTTTGTGACTTTATTCCTGCCCTTCTCAGATGATCTCTGGGTACCAACCCCCTTTTCTCCCACAGTGTCTAACAGGTGAGCATGATGGAACCTCAGAGCAGTTAGTCTCAACCACTGTTCAGCTTGGGAGATGGTTGCTTTGATTTTAGACTAAATAAATCTTTGTGGGTCTAAAAGCTCATCCCACTTCCCCCCCAACAAGTATGCACATGGTTTAATAAATGATGCTGCCTCTCCCTACAAACCCTGCTGCATTTTATCCTCATTCCTCTAACAATGCTGTTTCTGCTTTGCTGATGTTGATTTTTAATTTTTTTTTTTTTCCCTTAGCTTGAATGGCAGAAGTTGGTGTGTTTGGAATTTCCCTGCCAGGAGGTTGCTGTGATGGATACAATTCCATCAGAGAGGCAGAGGCTGAGCCAAGAGAATGGAGAGAAAAGCCCTGTGCAGCAGCTCCCTGGGTCTAGTGAAAGTTAGAGGCTGGATTCATTTTGTGATGAGCAAAGAGATTCATAGAAAAGGACAGTTGCCCTGGATGGAGCTGATAAGGTGCCCTGCACGTGCCTGAAAATTTAATCCCCAGTTGTTACCCATCCAAATGTCCTAAGTGCTGAATTCCAAGAGGAAAGCATGGAAAACTGGAACCTTTGTGACCACCTGCCTCAAAGTGATGATTACAGTTGGACTGGATGATCTACAACTACCTGAAAGGAGGTTGTAGGGAGGTGGGTGTTGGACTCTTCTCCCAAGTAAATAACAATAAGACCAGAGGAAATGGCCTGAAGTTGGGCCAGGGGAGGTGTAGACTAGAGATGAGGAAGAATTTCTTTACTGAAAGAGTGGCCAGGCCCTGGAACAGGCTGCCCAGGGAGGTGGTGGAGTCACCATCCCTGGAGGTATTTACAAATCTGTGTTCATGAGGCACTTCAGGATGTGCTCTAGTGGGCTTTTTAAATTTTTCTTTTTTTTTTTTTTTTTTCAATCATGTCAATTTTGTCAACCATGACAATTCTGTGATTCTGTGATCCCCAAGTTCTTGGCCTCTCCTCTTGCCCACAACATTATTTTTTTCCTTATCCTGTGTCTTCAGGATCCAACTCCCATGCAGGAAAGGCAGGTGCTGTACAGTGGGGTTTTTGTTGTTTTTTTTTTTTTGTGTGTGGGGTTTTTTTTTGTTGTTTTTTTTTTTTTTGTGTGGGGTTTTTTTTTGTTGTTTTTTTTTTTGTTTTGGTTTGGTTTTTTGTGGTTTTTTTTGTTTGTTTTTTTGTTTTTTTTTGTTTTGTTTTGTTGGGGGTTTTTTTAGGTTTTTTGGTTTGGTTTTTTGGGTGGTTTTTTTTTGGGGGGGTGAGTTGATGGTTGAACGCGATGATCTTGGAGATCTTTTCTAACCGTGACAATTCTGTGATTCTGTGATCTTAAATGCCTTTTCCAACCAGAACAATTCTGTGATTCTGTGATCTTAAATGCCTTTTCCAACCAGAACAATTCTGTGATTCTGTGATGGTACCAACTTCAAGTAACCTGTTCTCAAAACCAGCCTCACTGTGCTGCAGCAGAAGATGGTGGAGGAGAGTCTTTATTATGTTGGTAACGCATCGAGATAATTCTCCTCCAAGCTGTACTAACCTACCAGTCTTGCAGCAATAAAGTATTTATGCTTGAAAAATGCATAATTTACCCACACGGAGCATTTACAAGCCACACTGATTTCTCATGAGTATATATATGCACATGTTCATCTAGGTACCCAGGCCTACATATTTAGCTGTATTAAAATAGACGTGCTTTGATTGCATCTGATTTGTGGAGTGATGGAGCTCCCTGGCATCTGTGGCTTGTTGTCACTGTTATTTACCACTCTCCCAGTCTGAATCATCTGCATTCTTTATTATAATGATTCTGGGTTTTCCTCCAGATCATTGATGTAAGTATTGACATCCCAGTATTGACTGGGATGAGAAGCCATCCCTGAAGGCCAGCACTGGGCACACCCTCACGTGGTGCTGCCTCTGTCAGAGATTACATCCAGAGATCTATTTGCATAGGCTGACAAGGAGCTGCAGGTGTTTTGCCAAAGATTTCAGGGGAATCAAAGTCAGGCCCACGTGAATTGTCACAATTGATTCCATAAATTAGATCCTGTTGTTGGCTCAACTGTCAAGATTTTGCACCGGAGCTAAGGCAGGGCAGAAGCAGAGAGTTCTCATCTCATTTCATGGGAAATTTACTTCTTTCAATGGGTCTTTGCAGTGGAAGGAATGCTCATGTATAAGGAATGTTGGTTAAGCAATCAGCACACTCCCAGCATCCTTGTCATTGCCTGGAACATCTATAACCTGATGAGCAGAAATGTCTTTCCAGGTATCATGGAAAATGAATTAAGAATATATTTGATACTGTCCAGAGAAATAATTACCACAAGAATCAATGTGGCCTCGTGTACGTTTTTGCTTAGTAAATAACTGAGCCATTAACCTTGAGAAGGTCAATACATGGTTCTCATTGAATTCAAGTAAAGCAACATTTAAAGTAATATTTAGAAGCAATTTTTTTTTCATAGTTTCTTAATACACTCTTGGCTCCTGACATATGACACCAAATTAGCCTTTTTGCTTCCCTTGCCACCTGCCCAGCACCTCTATCCTCTGCTCCCCTTCTCAGGGACTGTCAGGAATTTGGAAATGAGGTAAGAGCAGTGAAGAAGCAGACAAGGCTCATCTTTCATCCCAAGAAAGCCTGAGTGATGCAGGTAATTTGGGGGCAGATTTCTCATGGTCCAACACAGAATACATCACACTTCGGTGGAAAGGAAAATTTTTCATCAAGGCTTGGAAGCCTTATTCAAACCTCACTGAAGTCACCAACAACACTTGCCCATGTTGAGTGCCCAACCCAAGACCTTAGATGACAGTGACAGGAGTAAAAAAATATCCCCTTCCAATTAACACAAGTAGCGAAACTAAAGATTTTTCATGGCCTGAGAAGGAAAATAAAAGGTAAATAAATAATTTGGGGCTGTAAAACCATTGGATGTAAGCGATATAAAAACAGGTTTCATTTTGATTTAGAGGTTTTTGTATTTTTTTTTTTTAATTGGAATTGAGTCTTTCCTTTGTCCTGACTGAAGTCACTGTTCCTATAAGGCCTTGGACTGGGCACTCCATACGGGCTAGTATTTGCAAGGAGTTAAGTTGATGCTCCCTGTTCCAAAGTCACTTCAGTATCAGAAAAACCTTATCTAGTTCACTTGAATCAATCAGCAGTCCTGATCCACCAGGAGTGGGTACCAAGCTATGCTGAAAGAAAAAGGCAAGCCAGAGGATCCTCCAAGGGTCAAGCACAAACACTGTCCTCTTCTGTAGCACAGCCGTGAGTCCCAGAACAACATCTCTGGAGGCAGAGCCCCAGTCTTGCCTCCTACCTGGCCTACTTCCAAACCACCTGCTCCTGAACGCAGTCAGATCACCTCCCAGTATCCTCCTGTAACTGGTGGATTGGCAGGCATGAGCCCTCCACTCTTTGCAAGAGTTCAGGTACTCCTGCAAAGTGAGTAGAGCCTCAGGGCAGGAGGAGGCACTGCTGCTGGGTGCTCAGGTCATGTCCTCTCCTGGAGACAGTCTCACCCACCCAGGCTTTTGTCTCCACACCCATGAGGGATTTCTCCCATTTCAGATGGGAACAGCCAAGTCTGCAAACTGAGAAGCTCTGAATGCCAGAGGGGAAGAAACAGCTTTAATGATCTGAGGAGCTTTCCAGACTGCTTCCCCTAAAAAAATATCCCCTTCCAATTAAGACAAGCACTGAAACTAGAGATTTTTCATGGCCTGAGAATGAAAATAAATGTTAAATAAATAATTTTGGGCTGTAAAACCACTGTATGTAAGTGACATGAAAATAGGTTTCATTTTGATTTAGATGTTTTTGTAATTTTTTTTTTTAAGCTAAAATTGACTCCTTCCTTTGTCCTACATATTTTCAACTTATTTTGAACCCTACATCAAAACGTTTTTTGTTTAAAAAACAGACATGCTTGTTTCAACAGTTTCAGTGCTTCTCCCTGAAGGAAATGGTTTTGAATGGAGAAATTTGTTAATCAGCTCCCATCAACGATTTTGGCTTTAATATATTATACTTTCCTAAAGGGAAAGACATCAGGACAAGTAACATTTTACAAAAACAATTAAAAAATCCTGAGCAGTGACCAGTTGTTGATCTGGGAAACTTGGATTAATTTGGGGCACAAGCATGAAGGTTTGAGTGACCTGGCCACAGGTTTCACAAAAAGCTGTGAAAGGACTGGGAAAACAAATGTAAACATCACAGGGGTTTGGATGAAGACTCTCTTGGTCAAGTTCCACTGTGCCTCAGTCTCCCCACGTGTGCAATAAGGGCTTTGCATTGTAAATACTCTGTGGAACTGATTCCATCCCTGACTATGAAAGTAAAAAATTATTTAACTTAGGAAAAACAAACTTGTGTTTGCTGTCACAGAGGAAAACTGCACGCAAGGACAAGACGTCATGGTTTTGTTCTCAGGGAAAATAGGTGAAGTCAACAGCAGCCAATACAGAGCTGGTCCCTGAGGGAGCCCTCAGGAAAAACTTCAGGTGAGGAGAGGAAGGGACGATCTGCTCTGCATGTCCCCTGAGCACAGGTCAAGAAAAAATGAATCTTGTGCATGGAAGATTTAGGCCAAAATGTAGGAATGGTGGCTGTCAAGTGGGGAGGAGAGGTGTGGCAGGATCTGTCTCCAGGGCTCTCTCTCAGGCTGCTCCCACCCTTGGGGATGGCTGCTCCTGCCCTGGGGCAGGGGGTAGGGTAATCTAGAGATGTCTCAGGGTCCCTCCAGCCTCTTTTCTCTAGGTCTGTAAGAGGTCTCTGCTATAAACAGGGCAATAATGTTTCTCATTTGGCTGTTCAGTCTGCAGGACTCCAGGAGGGAGCACCAGACACTTCCAGCCAGTATTGGCCAGCCTGGTGACTGCGGGCAGGGAGAGCTGCTGGGTGGTCAGATGTGAGCACAGAGGTTCCAATGCTCTGCCACTGAGCTGCCTTAACTCTCCCACAGCCTGTTCCACAGCCACGACACCCAACTGCTGCAATACCTCTGGCAATTTTGATGTGTCTTCCCCAAACGTCACGGCTGGTCTGGGGAAAATTCCACAGCCAGCAGAGATCCAGGAATCCACATTTTGTTGCTCCCTGTTGAAAAAGGGTTGTACTTTTAAGGAAAAAAAAAACCAACAAATTAGGACTTGTCTAACTTCACTGAAATCACAGTCATGAGAACAGCCTACGCCAGACAGGACTTAAAGTCTAGTGTAAGAATGGAGTTGGGACCCACAGTATAACTGGTTAATATTTTGCAGAGGAGAGAAATGGAGACACAAAAAATTAGGGGCTTGTAGAGGACAGACTCCTCACAGAACCTATTCTTGACAGATTTTTTTTTTTTTTTTTTTTTTTTTTTTTTGGGTAGCTCAGGTCCAGAAGGGAACCAGTCTCTATGGAATCAGAGAGCAGGCACCACTGGGGGTAGTACTAATTACTTTAAAACTGTAAAGTGATGCTAAGTAAGATGAAGAGGCAAAACATGGTGCAGCCTTGACAGAAGTCTGGATAGATGTTGCCTCTGATAGAATTACACGGGTGACCTCCGTAGCTGCAAATGCAGTGACAAACAGCAACGACTCAAGAACAGTCATTGTTCTGAGAGGTCATTAAACCTGAAGCAAATAGTTGATGAAGCAACTCAAGCAACCACTTCCTCATCAGAATGTCACAGTCCTGACCTTGGCAAGAAAACAAGTAGACCCATCCAGAATAACCTCCCTGCTTCACATCCAGCATAATTTGGAAGTTATGAAGTAGTCACGTCCTCTAGTGTCCTTGCTGAGTTTCTATATGTTAAGTGTAGTATTCAGTATCGTTCTCTCCTTTTCATGCCAACTTCTTGTTAAAATACAAAGGTGGAATGGAAGAAAAAGACTCTGTGTAAAACCCTGTCTTAAAGATCGTGACCTCCATAATAAACATCCATCAATTGAGGAGTCATACAGCCTGTGCTCTGAGATGGGAAGGGCTGTTGTGAGGCTAGCAGACTACTACAAACCAAAAAGTGGCACATACAATGATTTGGTTATTAAGAGAAGCACTTTACAACTGCCTCCTTTAAAGAAATGGATTATTCAGTCTCTTGCAGACATAGGAAATACAGGAGTCAGACATGGGGGTGTGCACAGTGCAGTTGTGACCAGTCTCCACCCAGGCTCTTCTCCAGCAGGACACCCAGCCAGGCATTGGGATGGGAGCCTGCCCTGAGCAAGCTGTGGCTGCCCAGGCTCGCTCTGCTGAGGCAAGGACAGTGTCCTACTCCTGGCTCTCTGCTAGACCCAGCCTTAGAGCTGCCTTTGTGTTTGGTTCTTGACCTTGAGCCATTTCCAGATTGCAGAGAAGATACGCATTTGCAAATCATGCAACTGAGTTCTCCCAAAGTGACTGCAAAGTTTTTGTTCCCTTAGCACAGTATCAATAATCTCCTACTTTTCTATTGCTCCTTCAACAGCATTATTGGCATTTTAATACTATGAATTAACAGACTCAGAAAATTAAATTATTCACTCCACAAGTGTTTTTGCAGGTTCATGGTATTCTTGTTCATTTAAGTAAAGCCATTCCTTGAACATGTTTGGGCAATGGCCGTAGCAGAATAATTACTGTAATTGTCACAAATTGTGACAAATTGTCACAAAACTCAGCAGGTGACACAGTCAAGGGCAGTTCATAGACATCTGAACCAAGGAGCTCCAGAAAACAATATTATCCTCTGAATACATGTCACAGGAAGCTTTACATTTCATCTTGATCTTGGTAACTTTGGATGCCTTTAGTTTTTACAGCTGTGCATACAGTTAGCAAATAAGCCACCTGAGGTGGCTGGGCAGTCAGTCATCCTGTCTGCAACACTGCCAAGATCCAAGCTGGAGCTACCCTTGCTTTTACCCTATCTACTTCTGTGCTCATTTAAGGACAGGAGATGCTGAAAATGTCAGTCAGGCTTTGCTGAGATTGCTGCACTCGTCAGTGATGTCTTGATAACACCAACAACCTTCCTGTCCCCTTTCTGTGTGCCTGCACCCTGTAACACCAGGCACCAGAGCAGCCGGCACTGCCTGGATTTCTCCTTTGGTCAAACCACCACACGCACTGCCCGTTTGGGAAAGTCATTCTCTAAAATTAAATGAGAAGAAATCTGGAAACAAAATCTCTGTATCAGAAAGCCTTTTCTTTAGTGAAGGTCAACTCTGAGTCTAAGCAGATGGAGCCCTTTTTCAGCTACCACTTCTGGGTAGTAAACAGATAAGGGTAACAATCTTTAACTGATTTTACATCTCCTGCATGTACCTAACGGTGAGCAAAGGATTTCCTGCAAACTCCTTCCTCAGGCAGTGGCTGTGGAGAGTTGAAATTGTCAAGGTGATTTTTCAATTTTAAATGTTAGTGTTTTTTGTTGCTGGTTTCCCCCCCCCCCATCTTCTGAAGTCAGATGTTTCCATTCTGATGGATGTTTTCTCATTTTCTGATTTCTTTTTAAGATACTGCTTCTCTGCATTCCTGTTTTTTTCTCTCTTCACTGTTTTCAGAGGACAAGGGGGACAGGTGAGTAAAACCAAATTCATCTTTTTATCTTTTTTTTTTTTTAATTACAATTTACAAAAGGAAGGCATATCTTGGTAATTAAGATCCCTCCAACCTCTGTTACCTGTAGACTGTTACCAGCTGTGACAACTTGGTTGTGACAGGGACATTTGCTGAACAAATGGGACATTCAGTGCAACACACATGGACAACCAAAGATCTCCTTTCTCTACTTTTCCCTTTACAATGTCTCTAAATTCCCAGTGAGTCTAGAAAGCCTTCTGCAGAGTGCTGGAGCTGGTGGCCAGCTGGAAAAGGGCTGGAAGGAAGGCAGTGCAAGAGCCAGCTCCAAGCAGGGAAAATTCCTCATCGTGTTATACTCTTTGTTTGGAGTAATGCTGGAAATAAAGCACTGCTCTTCCTAAAGCAATGTGCTTTTCAGAAGCCAGACTCTTCTGAGTTAATCCAGTGCCCACACCCATGACAGTGCAGAAGCCAAATTCTCATTCCTCTCGTGCTGGGGTAAGAGGGTGTCATGTCACCGCCAGGCACAAATGAGACCACGTTTAGGGTCTGGGGCATCACTGTGTTTCCCAGAAGATTCCTACAGACACTCTTTCTGATAATTGCAGGGATGATGTTTTACAGTAATGATGACATATTGCTTTTGAGAGTGGTGCTTTCACAAATAACAGCAATTGTGTTCAAAAGAGCAATTTGGAGGCTGGCTGTGCAGGTACATTACCCGAAATACCTGCAAAGACAGTCAGATAAAATAACTGGAACAACATGAGGGTTAGTACGATGCCCTGGGGGCAGCTAAAACACTTTTTTTTCCCATAAAACCTTTAAGTCCAACCTAATAACTTCCTCGGGGAGCTGACAGCCCTCCCCACATGGACTTTTTCTTTAAATATCTTAATGTGCAAAAGTAAATACTTGATTTCATCTGACAATAGCAAGACAGATGTTTTGCTTAAGGATGGGGATGAGTCAGGCTCTTCTCTGCCTTCTTTGCAGTCTGTCCTTGGCCACTTATTTTGGAAGTAACAATCCCTGCAAGCATGGACTTGGAGGTCAACCAGAGGTTGGGGATAGGACTGTGACCAAATGCTGTCTGAGAAGCTAGACAGAGTGTAACTGTTCCCTGTACCATGCCTTCCTGCTTTGCCTTTGTTTCACTACTCTAATGACAGGATTTAGGATGTTTTCTGATCTCAGAATTGTGTGTGAAAGATGCAGGGGTCCATCTCTGCTCCCCAAGCAGGTCACCACAGAGGGACTGGGCACTGATCTCCTCAGGGTCCCTCCCAGCAGTGCAGGGCATGTAAGCAACAAGACCAAAGGAGTCCTCCTGGGCTGTGGTGACCAACCCCAGATGTTGCAAGCAGCCATGTTACACAAACCTGTGCATAAATGCACCTGAAATCCTGCCCTCATTATTCCTGTGAAGAGACTCCAAAAATCCACTCCTTTGATGACTAAAAACTTCCTAATTTTCAGACTAAGTCTGTACTTGCTGGATTTTATGTCCTTTAACTCTTCTTAGACAAGGTTCATCATTCATCCATCATGGTACAGGGAACAGTTACACTCTGTCTAGCCTTTTCCTTTTGATATTTCCAGGTTGTTTTGTTTGTTTTTTTTTTTTCTTGAAAAACAGGCTGTCCATACTCCCTGGTCATCCAGTAGCAAATGTTCCAATCTGGATGCCCTTCCTGAATGGAGCCTCCTTTCATCTTGCTCTGTTTTTGAGGTTACCTGAAGAGACACTCAAGACAGGGAGAGGAAACAGAGTCAGTGCTGAGCTCATGCTCAACTCCTTTACTTCTGACTTCTGTTCATTTTTATAAAGGAGCAGGAGGAACTTGTGCTCTTTGCACTTTTTTGGAATCTAAATACGTTGTACACTTCATCCAAACTGCAACAACCCTCAAATATTGGTGTGTCCCCAAACCAGTTCTATTTATTCTGGGAGAGAGTCCATTTTGCTTTGGACTGTGCTTTTGTTTGTCTTGGAGCTGCATGACATTGCACAGCTTTTCTAAGGATAAGATCACAGACTATGCTCTGTGAAGATTAAGGGGGCTTGTTCATGGGAATACTGTGGTTTTGTTAATGGACAAAAAAGAAGATTTTTGTGAGCTCAACTTACATACAAAATGAATGTACATCACTGTGTCCTAATTGCAAATAGCTTGGCTGGGGCTTTAAAAGCCTTTCATTCTAAGTCCAGTGTTTGTCAAATGTCTTTTAATACTAACCATGGTTATAAAGTGCACATTATTGTTGTTAATACTTACAGGAGCCCTTTCAGCTATTGCCCTGCTCCCACCCAGTCCAGCACAAACACCCTCCCTAGCATGGAGAACTGGAAACAACATGAATCCAAAGGGATGCAGATAAGAGGAAAATAACTAGTTTCATAAGGTCTGTGAAGCCTGAAAGAATGAAAGAACTCTTAAAAGACTGAAGACCCACGACTGCCTAATCTGAGTGCAAACACCCCCTCCACTCCTGTCTCACAGTGCTGAGCATGCAGAACTTTACCCTTTTACACTTACTTTTCCATATTTATTGTGCTTTGTTACTTTTTTCTTTTTTTAATTTTTTCTTATTTTTTCTCCTTTTTTCTTTTTTTTTCTTTTTTTTCTTTTTTTCTTCTTTTTTTTTTTTTTCTTTTTTCTTCTTTTTTTTTTCTTTTTTTTAATTTTCACAGATAAAACAACCCCTCTTCATTTCACACACCAGAACTGCAGGGGAAGGTTTGGCTCCCCTGCCCACTGCCAGCACCTTTGGGAAGTGCAGACCTGCTGTTACAACCTCCCCCGTGCAACTGGGACAGCGAGATCCTGATGTCCAGAGATCAAGACAGAAACCTGGAGGAAATTCAGATGTCTCAGTCTATGAAGGATTAGGGCTTAGGACTTCCAGTGAGACTCCAGTGAACTTTTAAGTGCTGACATCATTTTTGAAAGTACTCCCAAATTGTGCAGGACTTTATACCTTGAGTGGCTTGACCAAGGCCATGAAGAAAAGCCTGTAGCACAACTAGGCATTAACTCAGGTCCTTCAAATCTCTGTGTAGCTGTTTAGTTCCTACAGATCCTGGTTGGTGCCATGCTCCAGGTAGGCCTACAGCTCTTTATCTTAACACCAGGCTAAGCATCAGCCCACAATATTTCTTTAGGAAGCATTATACAGCGACCAAACAATACGTAGAGAAAAAGATTAAACCCCTTAATTGCTATTTGTTTAATTAGTTGTGAAATGGTTGAATAAGAAGTCTTATATTGGTCTGCAATAGACCAAGAACATTGATTAACAACTATTTTCCTGGAGATAGCTGCATGGACACATGAGGAGCAATGGAGCTGGGGAGAAACTGAGGCAAAGGATGAACTTGAAGCCACTCAGTGCGTTACAAACACAGCCAGTAACATCCACAGCCCTTTTTGGTCACGTAACTCCACCTCAGCAAAATGAGAAATGGAGTTGAAATTAAATATAAACCACATGTAATGTTATTCAGCAAGCAGGTTACAATGCAGTGTAATAGCCTGATATTGTATATGAACCCTGGGAATTAGGAACTAAATTGCCCACACTGACAGCAAACAAATACCTGGTCTGTAGGGTTGAGAGAAGAGACATTTTTGCTCTGCAGAGTCATAATCTGATATTTCTGCCAGAGACTTTGGAGATAAAACAGTACAGGAGAAAATGTCCGTTCTATCTACATACATTGAGTGCAATTGACATAAATTCCATGCTGTGAAGGATCGATCTACGATCCTGTTCATGGCTAGCATGTTGTCTTCTCCTGCCATCCCAGGAGTGAAGCAGGAGGTGATCTGTGTGTCAATGCATCCATGGTCTTGTGTGGCCAGGCCAATGTCAGCCCCCAGCTCTGCCCCTGCCAAAGACACCTCAAATGTCTTCAAACTAATCGGCCAGGCTCCAATCTAGGCTCTTCCTCTGGGTATTTAACAGACTCTTCTAATCAAATGAAAAAGCAGAAATTTCTGCTTACAGTACACCCACTGCATCTGAAATCATTGCAGCTGAAGATGTCAGGCATGACCTCTTTCCTTGGCTGTACAAGGTAGGCAAGGGCAGACTGAATTTTTAAGCTGTTTGGTGCAAGTTAGGAAAAAACCCAATTGCTTGGGAATGTGAGACCCTGCAAGAAGCTGTATGATAAGATCAGGAATGCTGTAAACTGCATGAAGTGTCCACAAGAAACCATACTTAATTGTTTTCCAGGCTGAGAACTCCTAACTGGAAATAGCCTCTCCCAGGCTTGTCCAAACCCTAATGAGAACTGATGAATCCAGCAGGAGGAGGGGGAAATCTCCTAGTCAGCAAGTCTGATTCTCTCCCTCCACAGCAGCCTCAAACATGCCAACCTCTACCTTAAAACATGGGAGGTTGCAGGTCTAGAGGGACTTCAAGCTTCCTTCTAGCCCTTTCAAATGGACAGCCTCATTTGTCTGAATATTTCTTGGCCTCCAGAGAGATGAATACAGCAGTAACCTGCACGTCAGCAATTCCTGGGCTGTCTACCACTGTGCCTCTTGGCTGTAGCAGCTGCTGTGGAGAGTATGTCTGGCTGTGCCAGAATCAGCCCACCTTTCAGATGTGTGGAGATTTCCTCTCCTTTTTGCAAGACTTCAAACCTCTCCTTATAACTTGGACTCCCTTGGCAAAGTATTTCAGTTTGGGCTTTTTCACTTTCTTGGCTGCTGGTCTAGCAACACCAACTCTTGTTTTTACCCTGATTCTTTCTTCCCCCAGCCTCTTAAAAAAACTAACAAAAAAAGCCAGATGGCACAGAAATGTCAATGCTAGTTTAATGGTAAATGTGAGAAGTAAAACAGAAGAGGGAAAAGCAAAGAAATTTGTAAGCAGTCCCTCTCCATCCAAAGCAACCCAAGGAAGCAGATTCTCCAGAGACGCAGTTCTTCTGGATTTGAACATATGGCAAATAGATTTTCTATTTTAAATTCATAAGTGAAGCTTGGAACTTTCAAGCCAAGACCAATACTTTTTTTTTTTTTATTATTATTTTTTATTTTTATATTTCCACACAGTAGTTAGGGTCTTCTACTGTGTCTTCCTCCAATAACTGAAAAGGGCCAGAATTGAAAACTGAGGCCTCACAGAAATCAGTGGCAAAAATCCTCGTGTTCAACAGAAGCAGGCTTTCAGTTTGACCCTGGCAGACTTTCTCACCCAGAGAAGTTGCTCAACTTCCACGCACTGAAAGCAGCAGAATCCCATCTAAGATGCTGGTGGCATTACAACCACACTCCAGGACCCCACGCCCTCCCCAGGAAAGTAAGAAGTGACAGGTTACTCTAAATTTAGAGTAAGTTTACTGAATTCTTGGGATTCAAGAACGAAATCTTCACACTTCTAGTGAAGATGCCTGTCCTGCTTCTCTCAGGCTGGCCGCATCAGGAATAGCGTGGCCAGCAGGAGCAAGGAAGTGATGGTGCCCCTGTACTCAGCACTGGTGAGGCTGCACCTCGAATATTGGGTTCAGTTCTGGGCCCCTCACTATAAAAAAGACATCGAGGGGCTGGAGTCCAGAGGAGAGCTACCAAGCTGCTGAAGGGTCGAGAGAACAAGTCATATGAGGAGTGGCTGAGAGAACTGGGGTTGTTTAGTCTGAAGTCTGATGGGCTTTGTTTGGGTTGGTTTTTGTTTTGGTTCGTTGGGTGTTTTTTTTGTTGTTGTTCTTTTCGGGGGGGGGGGGGGTTTGTGTGTGTGTGTCGAGGGTTGGACTTGGTGACCTTACAGGTCCTTTCAACCATGAGGATTCTGTGACTCTGGCACTTTGCACCACAGAGAATAGGTGCAAGTTAATGTGTCACCTCCCATGTGCTACCTGTCCATTAACATCCCTCTTTGTCAGATAACAAGTGTGAACTTCATCAGGACCAGGTTCCTGTTAGGTAATATTTATGAACAACACCCTCCTTTCCTCAGCAAAGGCAAGCTCAGAGCAACCAAACTGCTAATTTATTCTGTGAGCTGAGAGCCAGGAGCATCAAATCCTGCAGGCTCCTTTTGCACAAGGCTTTTCCTTTCCATCAGCCTTTTCTAAGCTGGCTTCCACTAACCAGCTGTGAAATGTTTGGTCTGAGCTGCTGCTTTCCCCCACCTTAGCAGAGGCTGAGTTTCAGCCTTGGGAGAAGGCATCACTCTCTGCTGGCTTGAATCTGACAAATTTCTTATTAAAATTGTTATCAATGTATCTGGCCTCAGGAATAGGCTGGCAGTTATGATGCAGCCTGGGGTCCTTTGGGAAGAAAAGCACTTTTTAAATGTAGGATGGTGTTATTAATGATAAGGAAGGCATCATAGTGGATAAAATTAGGCTGCTGGAGACATCTACCTTCTGTTCCTTATACACGGTAACATCCTTATGTGTCTGTGCTCTTATCTACACAGAATTTAATTTCATTAATAAACTGGAATAACTCCATCTCTCTTAATTATTCATTATTTCTTATAGCTTGTTAAAAACAACTGAGATGTTTAAAAACTTGCTGAGGAAAACCCACAGCCAGGCGTCCCTCACAGCTCCCTCCCTCCTGCCTGACTTCAACGTGGCCCTTGACTGCGGTGCTGAGCAGTGAGACCAACTGCAGCCCGACCCGAGAGCAACCTGCAGCCCGTTGCCAATCGAAATCTCAATTATTTGCTTTTAAGCTTCAGGAAAACAGCTGCCTGAGCAATTCACAGCCACATGCATGTGTCCCCCAGGCACAATCTGAAGAGATTACCAAGGGGGGGGAAGTTGCTGACTAGAACAAAGGCAGGGTGAGAATAACCTATGGAGCTGAGGATGTTTTTCAGGTTGGTTTGATGGGAGCAGAGTGAGAGCTGCTCCACACCTCAACCACCCTGTCACCCTGGCCAGCCCCAGGAGCACCGAGCTCCCTCATATTGCAGACACCCATGCCTCCTTCTACAGCTCTACTGTTGTTTTTTTTTTTCTGTTAGAGGAGAGGTAAGGATTTGCAGACCCCACTGGGGCTTGCAGCAAGCCTTTGTACTTGAAAAACCCACTCTCTTAAAACATGCAAAGCCAATTTCTGAGAGACTTCCAAGGGAAAATGGGCTCCTATTCCGCAGTCGCATAGACGGGCTGGGGAGGAACAGGCAGTAAACCGGAGGAAGCAAAAATAACGTGGATCATGACTGAAAGACACATCTTGCAGTGTCCCTACAAAATGGCCGCTCTGCTGCCTCTCAACCCTCCTCAGAGCCAAGCACCAGCCCCACAACCTGAAGCCCCTGCCCTGAACCAGTCAGGGCCCTTCACAGCAAGCAGAAAACCAGCAATATGATGCCAAGCGTGGCATAATGAAGCAAAAACTGGACGGAATTAAGAGCCGCCTCAAGCCTGAGGCGTAAACCCTTCCGACTCCGACGGGGCGCAGAGCTACTCTGAGGGGCAGTGGCGGGAAGTGCTCTGCCCGCCTTCGCGGCCTCACTGGCGGCTTCCGATTGGTTGGAGCGCGGACAAATCTAAGAGATGATTGGCTGGCAGGCAACAGGGGGTGGTGATTGAGGGCGGGAAGGCGGGAAGGGCGCCACTTGTAGCTCCTTCCCTCAGGGGCAGGTCTCCATTTTGGACTGGGCGAGCAGGGGGGGAGGGTGTACTGTCTCGTGGCTGCGTAGCCGGGAACAAAGAAATAATACCGGCACCATTTTAAAACGGGAAACCAGCCGTGAACTGGCAAGCAGTTCGGATCCCATCCCATCCCTGTTTGGAATCACTGCTTCTGAACAGCCAGTGAAATGAGAGGTCCAAACTGTGGTGAAGGATGAGGAGATTCTTAGTGATTTGTATTTACTGCAGAAGAAAAAATAAGCCAGTAAAGTGAGAATGGATTATGTTCCTTTCTAAGGTTACAGATGCTCAGCACAGAGTTCATTGCTAATGGGGTTAATCCTTCTGTTTGGAAAAAAAAATCGGATGGTAGAACCTTTAAATTGGCTCTTGGCAAGTACTCTATTATGGCAAGAGATCAATTAAATCAAAGCAGGGTCAGAGTATCTCAGGACGGGGAGAACCAGTTCTCAGTTTTGTCTGGCTCGTCAGAAAGATGATGGGGGGGTTAGAAGTCTGCTGTGAATGAGGTTCAAGTCAATAAACTCCTTGTAACTAGATTCAGTCTAGTGTATTTTTTCTTTAAAATGCATATAATTAAATGCAGGAAAAAAAAAAGTGTGAAGGGAAAGCAACATCCTATGAAAGCAGAAATGAAGGCAGGAAAAGTGTGAAGGGAAAGCAACATCCTATGAAAGCAGAAATGAAGGTAGGCAGGGAGCTAGGCATGTTACTGTGCCCTTGTACAGCAGGGCTCCAGCCTCCTTCACGCTGCTCCTCTCCTCTGGGGCAGACCTCACCACGGGAGAGTCAATGCTACAATTACCTGGGGATGAAATTCAAGCATTGTCCTAAGCCCTCTCCATCACCCAAGTACAATTTAAGCCCTTGTGTTAGGGCTTTACAAATGCTTTAAACAATATAGTCATCTTTTTGCTGTCTGTAGTGGGGAATGCAATTGAGTCTTCCCTATGAGACCCATTTAAAAACTGCTTGTTATTAAAGACTCACTAAAACCCTTAAACACTTGAGATAAAATGATACCTAAGTGGGATTCTCATTATGTTGAGGAACACAAATAACTGCCTCGTTGTCTTCAGAGGGATTTAACTGCTGGTTATGGAAGACTGCACCAGGGTCACCTTATCCTCTGGACAGGGGTAACTTGCTGTGACCAGAATATAACTGACTTTTGCTCCGAAGCAAATCAAGGATGGACTGTTTACCAATGACCACAGTGACTTGTGCATTAATGTGGTCAGGACTCGGCTCAAACACTTCAGTGGTTGCAAGGACATACCAAAAATACCAAGACAAGTCTTGAGCCTGTTGGGAACTGCTTGGTTTCCTGCACTCCCAGAGTCAGACTTGTCTCCAAGAGAGAGACAAGTCTCTCTTGCTCTCAGAGATCTGAAACTCTGGGCTGCCAATTGATTTGTATTTGATTCTCTAATAGCTCAGAAAGATTCCTCCTGCATCGGCTCGACAAGAGCCTCTTCATCATGATGGTTGGATCAATTGAATCCTGCTGGTAACTCTGCAGTCTTCGTTACCTCTGCTCTTCACATGGAAAAAAAAAAAAAAAAAAGTGGAGACTGACTTCACCTGATTCTTCATTTAGTACTTTAATACTTTTCCAGATCACATTCAATAATTAATAAGTCCTGTGTTACAGAGCATTTTATTGTGCTGAAGAACATAACAGTTAAAACAGTCTTCTGTAACTTTGTTTTAATATGAATTTGCTTACTAAAAAAAAATCATCCTTCAGTGGAAAAATGCTACTCACATAATCTGTGTAGGATTGTTAAATACGTGTTGCCTTTCCAAAGATGGGGTCATCAGCAGTACCTGTGTAACCCCCTGGAGTAAAGGGCAAAAGCTGGTACTAACAGACGTGTGATTTTCAGAACACACAGCAGACAGCTGAATTTAAAAAAAAAAACAAAACAAAACACAAAACAACAAAAAACCAAAACCTAAAAAAAAAACCTAAGAAGACCCCCACAACCCAACAAAGCAAAATCCAACAGAACTTCGAAGGCAATGTTCCATGAGGAAACCAATACCATTACTGACATTCAGGGGAAACTGAGACTCAATAATGCAGAAAGCCAGTGGCCAAGGTCACATGGGTGCAGTATTTTCATTCCCCAGACAAATACTAGATCCTTTACGTTTTTCTCCATCATGAACATGCTCTAGTGGGCTTTTTTTTTTTTTGGGGGGGTGGGGGGTGGGTGGGGTGGGGGGGAGGTGGGGGTTGAGGGTTGAACACATCTGTAACTACACTACCTGTGTCTGGTAACTTTGCCCAGCCAGGCTGTTAATCTCCTCTTTCCCTCTGTCCTTCACCTACACTCTGTTCATTACTTGTTCTCAATATCTTTAACCTTTACTGTTCTGCCCGGCTGCTTTGTTAGCATTGCATTTATGGATGGCACGTGCAGGGTTAGAGACAATGGCAGCTCTTCAATTGATAAATAATTGCAAATCATCATGGACTGCACCAGTGTTTGCAAAGGGGCTTATAAATAGTTTATAGTATGTTAACCAGAGGTGAAGACACGGTTTAATAAATAGTTCATTAGTGATGGCTATTTGTATACATTTACAAGGTTTCAGCACTGTCTCTATCGCTTTTCAGCTTTCTGGTGTTTACTGCATCTTTCCAGGGTGGTTTGTGATCTCCAGGACTAAGGAGGAATATGCTGTTTTATAATTTATACCATTTATTTACCATTATTAAAACATCTCTTTCCACTTATTATCAGTTTGTAATGGTATGAGATGCATTTCCTCTTGCTCCTGCTCTCTCCACAACACCACTAAGGATGCACAGCACCTTCCTTGTTTCACATTCCAGTTCCAACAAAAATCAGTGACTTCTGATCGTGTATTTGTGTCACCACCTTTCTAAACTGGCCCTCTGTGTTAGCAACACTTGAAATGAGCTGGCAGCTTTCTGCCAAAGATTGATTGGTACCAGCACCCGGGTAATTGGTGAGACAGTACTCACTCAGCCGATCAATTGAAGGCTGGGCTGTTTGTCTGTTTTTTTTTTAAAGAGATAATGGGTTCTTTTGTACACCCAGGGCAGGACAGCTCATCTGTGCACTCTGTACCCAACTCCTACAAGCCACATTTTGAGACAATGCCAGAATAGCAGAGTGAGGTTACAGGCATGCCCAGGTTTTCAGTATTTGCTTAGTGTGATTATAATATCTGAAATTAACTCCAGAGCCATCATGCTGCAGGGATCATTTAACGCACTTGCTGGCCTTCCTGGCTTTTGGAACCAGATATGAGGAGACAATTGCTCTTGGCAACAGATCACCCCACTGATGGCTGTGATCTTCAACCTCCCAGATGTATGAGGAGTAACTGAATGGGATTATGATGACATTAAATTGGCAGAGACTTGTTCTCTACTCTGTTTCATCTGAAGATGGAAATAGCCCAGCCTGGCATCGCCCTGCACAATAACCTGGATCTATTATGAATCCACTCCTCCAATCTGGAAATGTTTGTTTTACTCAGACAGACAACCCTGGAAAGCTACTGATAGTGACAGTTGACAAAACCAACATGTTCTCTATGGCTATTTTTTCTCTGGTATGATTCCCCTCAGGTACTGCTTTCACAGGTTAGCTGAGTCCTGCAGATTTCACTGGTCTCCATCAGGAGCTATTCTGAGCCTCCTGAGTTGTAGAGGTTGTCTTTCTGGGGTAGAACACACCACCTCTCACCCTGGAGTAAAGGGCAAAAGCTGGTACTAACAGACGTGTGATTTTCAGAACACACAGAAGACAGCTGAATTTAAAAAAACCCACAAAACAAAACCCCCCCAAAAAAACAAAACCCAAAAAAACCCCAAAACCTAAAAAAAAAACAACCCTAAGAAGACCCCCACAACCCAACAAAGCAAAATCCAACAGAACTTCGAAGGCAATGTTCCATGTTCCACCACAGGTGAAGCTCTGATCTGTTTTGCCCTCTGGATTCTCATCCCCTTTTTTTAATATCAAAAGCTATATATTTTTTTTAAAAGAGGCTGATGATTCTTGTAGCCTAGCTTTGAGGCACGTGAAAGGAATCTGATTTTGAAGCCACACTGAGCTGAGAATCAGGCCAGAAAGTTGCACACCCAAAATACTTGTTTCTTTTTATAAACCCAGCTGAAACTCAGCAAAAAGATTTTAGAGAAGCAAACATGCAAAGTATTTGCAATCTATGTGATGTTTGTAATGGCAGTCCTCTGCTTTCCCTAATTTCTTCGCCATTTACATATGAGCAAGACTGGGTAGTTTTGCTTCTCCAAAGCACTGTCAAGTATGTTGACAAAGTTTTGAGGCTTTTAAATTAAGTATTTTCATTAAACACAGAATTTTTCATTTGGTTTTAGAGGGAACTGATGTAAAGATACGGGGAGTGCTTTGAGGGCAGGCAGCAGAGCAGAGCTAAAGCCCAGAAGGTTGCCACTGTGGCTGCTGGTCTGCCTGAGAAAGCAGCAGTCACATAGCTCTAAAGCTTCCCCAAATGAAACAGATTGTGTCCAGGAGAAGGCAACTTTGTCAGCTGTAGCAATGGTTTAGGCTCATTTAAAGCCATTTAACCATTAAAGCCATTAAAGCCATTGCTTAGTGTTGAGCAACAAATTTTGCCCCTTAGGTAATACTTAACTAACATAGGGTAAAACCTCTCATTTGCTGCATCTAAAGGAAATCTTTGAGGCAACTTACATTGGATGAAATAACTTATGTAGCACAAAATATTTTTGAATGCCTCCAGATCTAATCCTTTCATATTATCCCTCTCATTTACCTGTTGCTTGTTGCTAGGGATGTGGGCAGGGAAGAGGCTGGTGAGGAGCTCTGTGTCATGCTGCTAATTGTTTGGAGCATCTTCATGAGCTGTGTCCCTCTGGCTCTCTGATGTGCTCACAACTATCGCTGGAATCAATCCCCTCTGGCTGAAGTAGGGTTATTGCTGATCCTCTTCTCTCTCCTCGAGACCATGAGTCATGGGCACAGAACCTGCCTGGGCCTGCGTGAGAGAGAAGCACCAGCCCTGGGGATAGTCCTTGCTCATGCAAAATGGAACAGATGGAGACCATGCAAAGGAATTACAGTCTGCTTAGGACCCAGCACATCCCTACACAGATGAGTACAGTAAATCCCTGTGTAGCGTGTAGTTGTAGAAGACAGACTATCAGATCGTGTTTATGCTTTGAAGAGATCCCAAAACTAGAACGCTACCAGCAGCATTTGCATTTTAGGCTTTGTTTTGATGCAAAGAATGTGCATCCAAGCATGTGGTTAGTCGCCAAACCTTTCTGAGGACTCCGCAGGCAGAAGGAGGAACAAAGAAGCGTGGGATCCATTAAAAGCAAATGATGGGAGAAAAGCAGTCAGTGGCGGTATTAATAAAGCATTGCTTGCCATCAAAGCTGGATTATGTCTCCAGCTAATCAGCTTCAGAGCATAAAGACACTCTGGAGCAAGCATGATTGATGACTGAAATTCTCCTAGCACTGTTGTAGTGAGAAGGGATATCTGTAATCCTTTCTGTGGTGTTACCCTAAAGCTCAAGAGGTGCTGGAACAAGCTGGGACAGGTAGCAATATGAATCTGAGCAACAATAATCTCTGCAGGCCTCAGGATCCTTTTATTTTTGCATGATCTACAGTTTTTCAAAAGCAGGAGTAATCCTCCAAAACAGTTCCTGCCAGGCAAGACTCAATCCCAGGATTCAGCCATGGTTCTGACTCTGGGACATGGCAGATTCACACTGTACAGCACCTGCCTTTCCTCCATCGGAGTTGGAGCCTGGAGGCACAGGATAAGGAAAAAAATAATGTTGTGGGCAAGAGGAGAGGCCAAGAACTTGAGGGTCACAGAATCACAGAATTGTCGTGGTTGGAAAAGATCTCCAAGATCACCATGGCCAACTGTCAGCCCCTCCTCACACCCCAAAATAAAATTAAAAATTAGAAAAAAAAAAAAGACAAAAGACAAAAAAAAAAGACAAAAAAAAGACAAAAAAGACCAAAAAAAGAAAAAAAATAAAAAATATTAAAAAAGAAAAAAAAAAAACAAAAAAGAAAGAAAAAAGAAAAAAAAGAAGAAAAAAGAAAAAAAGAAGAAAAAAAAGAATAAAGAAAAAAGGAAAAAAAAAAAAGAACCCCACTAGAACACATCCTGAAGTGCCTCATCTACACAGTTTTTAAATACCTCCAGGGATGGTGACTCCACCACCTCCCTGGGCAGCCTGTTCCAGGGCCTGGCCACTCTTTCAGTAAAGAAATTCTTCCTCATCTCTAGTCTAAACCTCCCCTGGCCCAACTTCAGGCCATTTCCTCTGGTCTTATTGTTATTTACTTGGGAGAAGAGGCCAACACCCACCTCCCTACAACCTCCTTTCAGGTAGCTGTGCAGAGTGATGAGGTCTCCCCTCAGCCTTCTCTTCTCCAAACTAAACAATCCCAGTTCCCTCAGCCTCTCCTCATAGAACTCGATCTCCAGCCCCATCACCAGCTTGGTTGCCCTTCTCTGAAGGCCTTCGCTCCAGCCCCTCAATGTCCTTCCTGTAGTGAGGGGCCCAGAACTGAACACAGAACCTGAGGTGTGGCCTCACCAGTGCTGAGTACGGGGCCACAATCACCTCCCTACTCCTGCTGGTCACACTGTTTCTGGTGCAGGCCAGGTTGCTAATTGCCTTCTAGGCCAATGGGCACACTGCTGGCTCATCTTCAGCTGGATGTTGACCAACACCCCCAAATCCTTTTCCACCAGGCAGCTTTCCAGCCACTCTTCCCCAAGCCTGTAGGATTGCCTGGGGTTGGTGTAACCGAAATGGTCAAAGCAGCTCCTGAACTTCTCTATTTCTAAATCAGCAGTATCCTCATATATCTTTGTCGACTGTATCTTCCGGGCAGCTTTTAATGCCTGTTTCTTGCTACTTGGATGTTTTTTGTCATTTGTCTTTGGGTCACTGAAACGCTTCACTTTCTCTAGCAGGTCTAAATTTCCTTCTGGATTTCACAGGATGGTAGCTATATTAAAACCAGAGGGGCACAAAAAAGAGTGCCAGAACACACACATAAGGCCAGTTGCTGCTGGACTCACACTGATTTATTAGCCATTGCCAGATTTGGGGGTTCAAAATTATGTTACAAACAATTCACAGTGACACTTAGAGCTGTGAAAGAGAAATCAGGGATGCTCTGCCAAATGTGTGTACCATCATCTATCATTTATCAGTCAGATCCAGTCAATCATCTAACTTAATTCACTGCCTTTATAAAGGCAACTATTAGTTTAAGGTCTAAATGCCACATCTATATAATCTTGATACTCATGTTTCAGTGTTGTTCTGGGATGGAGAAGTAATTGCATGTTAGGAGGATGAGCTTCTGCACTGGTTTTACCAGCCCACACCATCTTCTTCTGTCAGTTTGGCATGTGGACTAACTGCAAGTAAATTAGATCAGTATATGTAATTTTTAGAGAAGGAATGTGAGGCTGGAAGCCACTGCAAATGAAGCAGAAATACATACCAAGCTAGAAAGTGTTTTTCCAGCCAGCCTGGTAGGAGATAACACATACACATATTAATGAGTTGTGACTGTAGGCACCAAGCTGTAACACAAGTGCTGGAATAGCTCAAATCATTCACAGCTATGCTTCCTAGGGCACGGAGATTTCCCTCTTCACTGAAGTTTTGACAGGGAGGGAAGGGGAAGCATCTAATTTTATGCAAACAAGGACTCTGAAATATTTCACTAGTGTTTGTTGTTTCATTGCTGTGAACATATAGCGAAGCATTTTCAAATCCAGACCTATTAAAATCCAGATTTAAAATGGTCTTCTTTCTTGCACAATTCTGTGATTCTGTGTGATTCTGTGAAGTCTCCATCCACATCAACAAGGAAATGCTTATTTTTCCTGTCATTTTTAATAGGCATTTTGTTATATATTTTTGCCAAACGCTGGATCTGCGTGTAGAGGTGACAGATAAAAATGCCAGTTGTTTTCAAAGGACTGGATTTGCTTTTCCCACACAAAAGCCAAAAGCCAAGGTGCAAACAAATATCACCTGGATTTCTTGGCAACACTGAAGCTAGAATATGACATTCTTTATGGGACCTCATATGCTCTGCCATCCCTCAAAGCCCAAGGAGTGGGCTCATGTTTATTCCTTGGGGTTTGCTACAAAGGCTCCATTCCAGCTCCTATTGCAATCACAGGAAGGATTGCAAGGCATGTGGCAGGGAATTGTACCAGACCTTGCAAGGATAATGCTGCCGTGGTACTCCTGCAGAAAAAAAAAAAATACACAATAGTCTGCCAGTATTTTCCACCTGTTCGTTATATCTGGACTAGCTTTGAGAGAGCTTGCCAGAAATGCATTAACCAACTAGTTGGGATTACCTTGCAATACTGTCCTGACATCCCTTTAATTGCTAAAGGGAATAGCTATTGAATGTCAAAGAAGAACTCAGTGCTGTTTAGCAAGTCTCTGGCAAGATCTTAAGGGCACCAATGGAAAGCTGAGCTCAGGGCAACGTACTCACTCTTTTTTTGTAAGTGTATGTATTTATGAGTATTACATGCCCCCCTCTAGATACCCAGTATTCATTTTAAAAGGATTCACCTTTTCTGGAAGATCTCCAAACATTGCATGCTGGATTTGCAAAGAGTCAGCCTTACTGCACTCTATTGTAAGTAATCACTTTGGCTCCAAGTCGTATGATTAATCACAAAGCAGTGGCCAAACTTCATGGCCAGACGAGCATTTTAGAGTAGGTGTTTCATTGCAGCTAAAGCACAGCTGTCTTGGTAGGTGGAGTTTTTTTCCCTTCCCCATTATCCAGAGTGGCCTTGCAAAGTCCTTTGCGCTCCCTGACTGCAAAGGCTGGGGTGGATCAATTGTCTTTGGGCCCTTGCAGGGTTATTATGGATGAGGAGCAGAGAACTTAGAGATTGGCTTTAGGAGTATTGGGAAGACATTATTATTGAGCTTCTCCCCCCTTAAAACTTCTGGGAAAAGGGCTATACAATAGGAGAGAGGTGTTTTTGAGTACCTGAAAAAGGAAAAAAAAAAAAAAAGAAAAGGAAAAAAAAGAAAAAAGAAAAAAAAAAGGAATAAGAACCCCCCCCCAATCTTCTAGATCGCAAAGCCCAGGGGAAAGCAGCTAACAGGAACCAAGTAGTCTGTGTTTGGCAACCTGAAGGCATGATACAGCTCCTTAATATCCAGGAAGTTAATGTGCCATGTGCAGAAAATGTCTATAGTGTAATGGAGACAGCTCTGACCTTTCACAGCAGGTCAGCAAAACTCCTCTATGCAAGGGCTTAATCAAGTCCTCTATAACCGTGGCTGACAGAAGCTCATGATCCACACACGTGACTCAGAGAAGACTCTCCTGCAAGGCATTTAGCACAGTTATCGCTCCCATTTGGCAAATGGTCAGGAATTACACTTGATTTGATGAGGTGCTGGGAGATAAATTTCCTGTCTCCTCTCAAGATAGACGTCGTGGAGCAGCAATCAGTGCCAGCCAGCAGATGTGAGCAGCGCCTTCATGAGCAGCCCTTGCTGGGAGCAGAGCTGAAGGACATTCACTGGGTGTTTCACCTGCTGATAAATACTCTGCTGCACAGGGGCTGCCCCTGGCCTAGGCTGCAACCTGCCTTGTACTCGATGTGTGTGACCCATGCCAGGCCTGCCAGCACAGGATCTTGGGACCTGCTCTCTGTTTAATCCCAGGAAAACTAATGAAATTCACTTTGTTGGAATATCTTTTTATTTCATCAGTTTTATTCCAGTACTTCCTGTAGAATACACTCTGCTTATACGACCCAAAAACCACCTCACGTGCCTGCAAAAGACCTAAGGACCCAGTTCATTTCCTTGCTGTCCCAAGATAGTTTACCCAACATCCCACACTCGGGATGAACATTTGGAGCTTGTAACCTTTGGCATCTCATTTCTTATCATGGCACTTTAAAGATGGGATACTTACTGAGGAATATCTTGTCTATTATTTCTGTATATTGTTGTATGCAATATATTGTATATTGTATTATGTATATTGTCTATGCAATAATTAACATAATTCCACTTGAACAATTTTTAAATGGCCAAAATCCAGTGAGAATATTACTGAATTTAAGTAGATTGTTCTAGTATTATTTGCTTTATAGTAAAATAAAAAAAAAAAAGTCTTTTTTTTTTTTTTTCTTCACTGGAAAATCTGCCTAGAACCGCTGATATTCAGCCTTTCCATCAAAAGACCCCCGTTTGTCTTGCTGAATCTGTCAGCATTGCTGAGTAGCCACCATCTCCTTCCACAGCATCCACTCTTTTGTGTTGTCACTTACTGAACCAGACATCCTGAAGGAAAGCTGCTGTGTCAGCTGAAGCCAGGATGCTGGGTGACTGCTGGGATGGATGTCAATGCTTGCTGAAATGACTAAATTATCTTGTTGCACAGCATTAGAGGATAAAGTTGAAGTCACTCCCTAGGGAATGCAGGACACTGTAATGCACTTCTGCAAGGCTGGAACTCCTTGTGTGTGTGCCTTTGTGCTTTCAGTGCAACTGGCCCAACTCTGGGAGCAGCCAGCCCCATGAAGTGAGTTCAGTGATCTACAAGCCTTTAAATGGAGGCCAGTGATGATGTGCAATATTCTTAGTGTGCTTGCTGCTGGTCACACTGGTGCATTTCTATCTGCAGTAGGGTTTTCCCTGCTAGTAATCTAAGGTGCTAATCTGCATATGCTGTGTTGGTTATGTCTTTAAATATAATGAGTGTAATAAAAGCAAAAGTCTTGCCTGGAATTTTAAGTGAATAATTATCTGTCTCCCTTGTAACCTGCATGTGCTTTCCTCATTTGGGCAGAATTAAGTCTACACCATTTAAGGAATCTCCAGATGTAAATGGCTCAGAAAGTAATAGCCATTTTTTTTCCCAGCAGCTGACTGTTCTTCCTCTCTCACCCCAGAGACAAGCAGTGATTTGTTGCAGGGATTACACTCTGCTCCTTGGAAGTGGTGGTGAACAACATGATGTGGTGTTATTGCCCTCTTGCAATAACACAAGGACATGTCTAAATTGATCTCTGTTCACTCCCATTTGGGAAAGTGTTTCAGCCAATCCTGCAGAAGCCTGCAGAACCGTCTGACTGCGGACTGACATGTTCCTGCTAAAACAATTTATGCTGTAGACATGGATGCATTTTGCTAATGGAGATTGTTCTTGAACATGAGTGAAATTGCAGTAGCTCTGAGCACGGGCCTGCGTGTGTAGCTGCCACTGACTGAGCTGTGTGGGGGAATTTTCTCATCATGTGCCTCTTGAAAGGCCTTTCCCTGGTTCCCTCTGTTAGCTGCAGTGTATTGCTCTTCATTCATGAAGAGAATTAGATTTAGGAGAGGTGTTCCAGAGAAAAACTGGAGACTCTACTGTCTGGCCAGGCATCAGTGTCCAGCCATCATTAGACAGCAAAATAGTTCAGAGTGGCTTGTGAATGAAAAGAGCCTGCCAAGACAGCTCTCCAGCTTCCCAGACAGAGAGGGCATGTTCCCCAGTACCATTCCCTGTCATCATTCCTTTCCCTTGCTCCTGCACAGCTCCATCTGTGCCCGGTGGAGCCAAGACCCACAGGACAAGGGGCTGCCTGGGGTGAGTGCTGAGAGAAAGCCCAGACCCAGCAGCCTGGTCCTGTGGGCTCTTGCCTGCCAGGCGAGGGGGTGCACGGGGGCTCTGGGTGTTGTGTGACCCAGGGCAGTGGCACAACCATCTAACACCCCCCAGTCCTGCCCCTGCCATACAGCCCCACACCGTGTTCCTGCAGCCCTGGGCAGCCCGGGGTTAGGCAGTGCACTCCATGGCAGGCAATGTGCTGCAGCAGCCCTGAAATGGGTCTGGAGGAGGTGGGGGGTTGATGCCTTCCCCAGGTGTTCACAAGGAACTGGGATGGCTGGGTCAGATGTAAAGCCAGGCAACAGATTGGGAATCCTTTCTGTATCTTGGGATTGTGGCAGTGCATTCTCCATAGCACAAGACAGGAGCCTGCTGGAAGGATTGATGAGCAGGAAAGCTGGGTGCTGGCTGCTTCTGCAGAGGGGGTTGTCTGCTAAAATCCAGCAGAGGAAAGATGGAGAGGATGCAGGTTAACAATAGTTAAATAAAACAGGCCAGGCCAGGCAGGCTGTCTGCTACAACAGAGCCTTGAATCTGGGGCCAGCACACAGCTGAGCAGGCACAGCTCCAGCCACCAAAGAGCCAAACAAAGCAATGGCAAAGCCTGCACTGTCCAAGAGGCTGGGGAGCATCTGTGAGAGCAGAGGTGTAACTAGAGCTTTGGAGCTGGCAGGCAGCTCACCCACACCAGTGGGGTGGGACTGGAAGGAGGGGAGCACAGAGCCTCCATCCCTGCCTTGCCTCAGGGAATTCTTTCTTTCTTTTTTTTATTTCTTCTTTCAGAAGAATCAGAAGAAGCCATGGGTCTGAGCAATAGGGGAGCATTGTCCTGCAGGCTGGGCACAGCCAGGTGGGAGAAGAGAGGGAGGAGGGTGGAACCCAAATGTGAAAAGCCCTTGCAAGGGATTTGATGGGAGAAGCTGTTTGAGAAGAGACACTGGAGGGTCAGGGTGGGTGTGCATGGCTGGCCAGCCAGCTGCAGCTTCAGAATTGCTGGAAATGGTTGTCTTTGAGGTCATCTGAACTTAGATATATGGTTTGTCCACCTGTTATTATTCAGCATATGTCACACGAGTAGGCACAACAGACACAAGAACAGAGGAGGAAGAGGGGCAGAGGTGGTATAAAGCTATCCTTGATCACTCTCTTGAGCAACAAGTTCCTGGACCTGCCATAGAGATGCAGGATAAAATAGATGCAGATAAAAAGCCTTTATTTCTCTTTCTCACTCTCAAGAAACAAGCAAACAGAGGACTTTATCTGACATTAATAGTTTTTAAAAGAATAGGTTGAGAGACTGTTTATGTTCAATTATCCAGCTTAGAGGAAGAAAACAGCAGAGATAAGTTGCTACTGCTGCAATCTGTATGTTTTGGTATTCATTGGGTGCTCTGGGGGTGCAGTGAGTATCACTGTGCTTGTTTTGCTATCAGTCTCTCTCCTTGCATCTGTCCCATCTTGCCAAGGTTTCATTCTGCACTTCTCACAGCAGGGGACTTGCTGATTACCTTCCTCTAATTGAGTTTGGGTAATGAAAGTCACTAAAAATCTCTTTCATGTCATATGTTGTCATAGATCTCATTAAACCATTAGATTTGTTCTAGACACCTTGACAGGAGGCCAGGAAAAAAAAAAAAAAAAGAAAAAAGAACAAAAAAAAAGAACAAAAAAAGAACAATGTGCTAATATAATATTTTTCAAATGTTTCCAGAGAAACTGCAGAGCGTAATTACAGCTGCTTTTGCATTATTTAACCTGCCTACACACCCTTGGGGCTCGGAATAGAGGAAGTCAGACAAGATCCTAAAGACCTGCTTTGTCACACATTGTGTGTGGGATCAGGGTACTGAAGGGGCCAGAGATTTTACAAATGTTCCCAAATGCAGGTTCTCCTGACCAGTCCAAAGTCATCTGGGCACAAGACAGTGTCAACACCAAAACCAGACCAGCCTGGGCCTACTCCAAAGGCACGTTTTATCTAGCTATCCCTTTAGCACTTCATGTTTGCTTTCACCAGCTCACCTTTTTTAGCATATTTTACATCTTTCTGTGCTTGTATTTCACTTGTACTAATACTATTTACTCCAGAAACTGCTATGGCAAGTGAAGGAACTCCCTCTTTTTCAAGGAGAAAAGATACTAGAGCTCCCTACAGACTTTGCTGTAGCCCATGGCAGCCAGCTCACTGAGGTATCCACCTTCCCTCAGACCTGCACTGGCACTTGGCTGGAGAGAGGCACAACGGGGGTCCCTGCCTAGACAGGGCTGCAGCTCCAGGCACAGGCTGGAACAGGGAAGCTTAGTGCTAAAAGTTGTTCTTGTCACTCCCTGTACATCCAGAACTGCTGTAAAATTATTCACAGCTGAGATCATGGTGGAAACCTGCACCCTGAATCTCTTCTGAGCTTCGCTTTGCTGGCTGCAGAGTAGGGATGTGAGACCCAGCACTAAGCAGAAAAGGTTCTGAACAAGCTTTTACAGCCTTTGCTTTGAAAAGACCACGTTCATGGGTGTGTTGTGCTGACCTGCTGTAAGGAGCTCCAGAGACATGACAGTGTTAATGCCCCTCCTGGTACACAGTACCCCAGCAGGTGGAAGCAGGAGCATGGATATTTGAAATTTAACTTTCCCTAATATCACCCCATTTACTTTATGTCAGACTGTGTTTATCTTCCACTGCTCACATTTAAATGTCAGAGTATCAGCATGTCTAAATTCCTCTTTTCACAGATGGAAACTGTCGATTTTTAAACACAAAAGGCACCCGGGAATGTGATATACATATTACCCTGGCACAGAGTTTAACCTTTAAAGACTGTTCTTTAAGAATCTGCTTTAGGATAAAGCAAATCACTTCAATAAAATGATAATTTACTGTTACATAGCTCCTGGATGCTGAAGAAACCATAAGTACTTTGCAAAGGATAAAAGCAACATAGATCAGGCTCTAAACAATATTAATTAATGTGCAAAATAATGGAGGACTAAAAAAGTTTATACTTCCCATGTACTGGCACTGCAAGACAATAAAGTGGAGGAGGGCTCAGGCAGAGCCTGGGAGGTTGGTTCTTTGCAAGAACTGAATGTTAGGACCTATTTTCAAGATGTTTCTGTGTTTTTGGACCCCAGCTAAAGATGTGACAATTAATAAAATAAGGCTCAGTAAATGAACAGATATTTCAAAAAATCAGAGTCTGCTTTGGGCATTTTGTGAAAGATGAAAACACTTTTGCTGTTTGTGTCCCATAATTTTGTGTGCCTTTTGGGTGACAGTGGCTGGTTATTAAAGCAGGTGAATTTCAATGCAAATTTGATGACAGGAGTAGGGGGACAAAAGAACTGTCTTTTAAAAGACAAAATTGAGACAATTTTTCCGTGTCATTTTGACCCTTGATGCACTCCAGTGGGCTTGGATCCTTCCTTGCCAAGAAGCAAATTCTAGGGATGCTTTTCTATCATATCACACCAAAAACATCTGAGCCACTAAAAGCCAACAGTCAAAGAACAAGGTTTCACTGGTTTGGACATCAGGTGGAAATCTATATGGATTCCTTTAATTTGGGTAATACCTCCCTCTCTTCTTTAGAAAAATATGCCTCTCTTTCACTGTGGGAAAATCTCTCTCTTGCTTTCTCTTATGGAGCCCTGGAGATATCACCACCAATTACCATGTTATTAGCTCTTTTAAAGGACAGAAACAAATGGGCAATTGAGGTTTGATTGCATTACGGAATGGTCTTTTTTCCTCTGTTTATTTTTGTCAGCTGTGTCTAGGTAATATATTCCAGGAAATGAGACAACGGTGCTATCTGGGGGCAGGTTTAGCACAGCCAGGTTTGCACAGGTTTTTTGTCTCAGCTCTATGGATACCCTCTGGAGTTTCATACCCAGCTCTGCTGCTGCTGCCCAGCTTGCCCTTGCTTTCATCTTTGCCAAATTCACCTCAAAGCTGTTCTGAGAAAATGCAGTTTTGCAAGGCGTGGGAAAAGGGTTGCTCATGTGCAGGAGTGGAAACAAGGCCTGGGATCAGTCCTAAACTCTTTGCATTATACTGGGCAAATTGCTTCAGGGTCTCCCTCAGCATTGTGGCTCCTATCCCGACTGCTGCTTTGCACCCACTGACCTCAACTAGCCCGAGAAAGAGGTGTCACATCCCCCTGTGTTGTGTTTGAAGTGGGCTCTAAGCTTTTACCCAGACTGGAGAGAAGCTGAGTCTAGAGACTGATGCACAGAGGCTCATGCAAACAAGCAGGGATTAAAGGCAGGGCTGGCACGATTCATCCCGTACAGATACACATGCTAATCCAGCATGCTGCATTTTCCACTGATCCCTGAAAAGTATCCCTGTAACCATTCCTTGATGTCTGTGTGGCACAAGAAACTGCTCAATTAAATCACAATTTAATGGTTGTTTGATACCCTTCATTAGAACAAAGCTATTTGGCAGGAAAAGGTGAAGAATGGGTAAAACAGTCTACTAATTGCATTACATTTCATCCTCCAGCACTGTAACCTCCCCCTTGTAATTACAGTAACTCTGAGCTAGAGGTTTTGAAGGATGAGGAGTAGAGAGCATAACACTGCTGAGGAAGCAGTAACTTCTGGTGGTAAGAGGAGAAGGGCTGGGTAGGACATCTGCCCAGGGTGGCACGGTGTTGCTGAAATCTGCTGTCAGCACAAGTGCAGAGCTCTGCCCCTCGCAGCTGCAGCCACCAGATGCTGTGTAAGCTGATTTGCTGTGTAATTTTATGGATGGCTTTTAAAATATGGCTGTTGGGCAGCGATAAGCCTACAGCTTTATCTGCAAAAGAGAGTTGTTATTTATCTAGATTGATTGGATTATAAAGTCAGGACCTTTAATTAAAGAGTTCCATAATCCAAAATCAAAATAATACAAGTTGATGCCCAGCACATGGAGTGGGTCTTCCTTAAAGCAGCTGGACTCTGTCTGCTGCTTAAAGTCTATTCATGCTGTTAACAGCTTCTGCCCAACTCCATATTCTGACTGGATTTCCAATAAAATCTATGATACTGAATTCACCAGCTCACATTTGTGTGTGCTCAGCAGATGGCTTTATGAAGAGGTGCTAGCAGCTAGTGCACCATTTCCAAGCATCCTGTTGGAAGTCAACCCAAAAAGGTGGTCTCTCCCCCTCCTCTAAGTGCTCCAATGTACAGGGCAGTGGGAGCAGAGTCTGTTTGTGTCATGGCTTCTATGAAGGGTGCAACTTAAAGGAGGAAAATGGACTGTTCCCCTGGGGAGTGCTCCAGCCCGGCACGGAGCTCTGCCAGCAGCTTGTGCTCTGTCCCAACACAGGCAAATTTCACAGGGGGAGAACAGCAAATCCTTGACCCCCTCTGAGCCTCACACTGGGATTTAAAAGCTGGCCTGCTGGTGTTCACAGCAAAGCAAACCATTGCCTTGCTTTTAAAATAATGACTAGAATGTATTTTTAAACCTCCTCTTTTTTGAGCAGCTGGAATATTTTAGCCAGTTCCTCTTCTTTCTTCTTTTTTTTTTTTTTAATTTAAATGTTACAGAGGAAATTTCAAGCTGATTAGTTAGAGTCTGGAAAAGTAATAAAGTGACTGAGAATAGTGTGTGAAAGCAGAATTCCCAAATCCGAGCCAGTTGTGTGGCTGCTGGAGCGCTCCCGAGGCCCCAGGCCGGGCGGGACTTCGCTGTGCCCTTGGCTGAGCTGGCAGGAAAAGGTCAGGGACGTCGCTGCGGAGGCGAGAAGCGATTCAGGCTGAAGTCACTGCAAGAAGCTTTACTTTCCCCTGAGCACTGAGCGGTGCAGAAACCCAGCAGGGAGTGCTCACAAAGCCCAGCTGATCCTGGTGGAACAAATAAAGCCCCAAACCTCTTTTCCAAGGTGAAGGCATCATGCAGCCAGGGACTGCAGATGAGCCTGCTGCTTTCTGTGCCAGGTTGCAATCCTGCCCTCTCCTCCCTGATTTCAGCCCTAGGATTTGTTTGCTTTTCATTCTGTTCACTTTTTCTTGTGGGCCCAGGCTCGGGCAGGGAATGTGCTGCCTTCCAGATGCTCAAATGGATTCCTGGATTAACTCTTCCTCACAGAGGCTGGAGGTCAGGGAAGTTATTAATCTGCAGCCTTGTCCTTTTGCTCACTGTGAAGAGACTGGAGATATTGACTTAAGAGTCAGTGGGATCTTGGAGCCATATTCCAGTGTGCATTTCTGTTGGCAATAAATCAATCTGCATCTTTTGATGCCTCTTGTTATCAGACAAAAAATAAACATACTCTCTATTATAGACACATACATGCACCAAGGGAAAAAATGCAGAGCGTGTGAGATCCTCCAGCCTTTCCAGCTGCAGGGCACCAGCTCTGAGACTCCTGCCTGGGGGCCAGGTGAGCAGGGAGAAGCCCTTGGTTGTGTGTGACACCCTGCGAGGCAGAGCTCCCACCCAGGGGCCCGTGGGGAGGTGGGTGGCAGACCCAGTGCTTGCCTGGATGCTGGCACTGGCCTGGGATAAACACAACAATGGCACAGCAGGTAGTTGGGGAGCCAGCTGGTTGGACATGGGAGGCAAAGCATGGCAGATTTTAAGCAACAGTGATGATGCTAAGGCAGTCCAAGTGGAAGGATGAGCCTGGCTGTGCTGGTTTGGAAAAAATTTGGTTTCCTAAATCCATGCAACCTGCAGCACAGCCGTGCAGCACAGCAGGTGCCTCCAACCCTCGAGTGCTCCCCAGGGCTCTGAAATGGCCCATGAGCCACGTGTGTGTCCCAAGCTGCAGCTGGGCCACCTGACCCAGCTCTGCAAGGACATTGGGCCAAGCAGCAAAGCCAGTTTCTTCCAACAGTGCAAGGGGCCAGAATTTCCCTACAAAGAGCCTATGCCTCAGAAAACATACCCAGAGGAAGCCTGTGCTGGTACATCATCTCAGCAAAGGGAACATGGACATGTTGTCTCCCACATCCAGGTGAACAGGGCCTGGCCATCACCAGCCCTTGCCAGGCACCAGCAGCTTCTAACCTGCTCCAGCACGAGGAGCTGTGCCAGGCCCAGCCCTGGGTTAAGGAGCCATCCAGAGCTGCACTGGTTTCTGTCTGGCTGATAAGCAGAGGCACATGGAAGGGGGCAGAGCCAGAGGTGGGACCAGGGCATGGCAGAACAATGCAAGGAGGAAACCACTCCCTGGGGGCATTCAAATAACAAGAAACCCTTGGGATCACATGGAGGATGATAGCTTTGTTACTCCTTACTAGTGCTGGCAAAGCAAGAAAGCTGTGCAGTTTTGCACTTCATTTCCTCCTCTGGAGGAGAGGGAAAGAAGATACCCTCTCAAATGTGTATTCGTGGAATAAAATTCATGCACATTTCTAACTTATGCCCTTGCTAGGAAACAGAACCAAGTAACTGTCTTCTCATCAAACTGCAAACAGGCATATTCTGGTGGAAGGCAGATTTTTTTTAAAGATGAAATTATTTCAGGTGTAGCCTTTTGGCTTTCAAGTTGCCAGGATGGACAATATCCCTAGGAGACAACTGAAGGAGTTTCTGTGCATCTGGAATTGGGCCTTAACATGAATTTTATTCTGCAAGGAAGACAGATTTTATTGCTGTACAATCCAGAGCATAAGAGCTGATCGATTCTTATAAGCATATGAATGAAGAAGCCCCACCTTACTGACAGAGAAGTGTTTTGGTTTCAGTAGTTTAACATCTATATTGGCTGCTCAGCTGCTCTTGAAATGCAAATTGCCATTAGTAAAATGCACCATTTATGCTTGCCCAACAATAAAAATAGGGATTTTTTACTTGTTCTCTGTCCTTAGTCTAGACAGATTGTTGGAGATCAGTTCTTATTTTTGTATTTCTAGTATTCCTTACATGGCAACATGAATCAACTGGCTATAAATAAAATAAGATGGAAATCAGAAGTGTAATTCTAACCATCAGAGACGTGAGGTTCAGGAACAGCCTTTTAATATGATTAATGGAGCAAAAACCTAACTAGTTTGAAGGAGGAAGTCGATAAATATTAAAGAATTATGTGACAAACTTGCATGCAGAGCATCCTGGGAGAGTCCTTTTGAGCCAGTGCTGCTTTGTAATCAATAAAAACATAATTTGTGTAATATGTTCAGGGAAGCCACTTGTTGGGGCTTTTTTTAAGGGAATTCTGCACAAGAGTGTAAGAACCATCCTGCAGAGGGGAGCAATGCTTGGTCTACCCTAGGGCTGTGGCAAAGCAAGTGGGTTTGGAGCATCAAGCAAATGGGTTTGGAGCAACTGGTGATCTCCTGGGAGAAACTGGGGGGCTTTTGTCCTTCTGTGCTTCTGCCTGAGCCACCTAAAACTCATGAGAATCCGTGCACTAGGGTTTGACTGATTGTGGGCAAAGTCTGGATAATATGCGCTGACTTGGGCACCCTTTGAAAATCTATTTGTCTATTAATAATCCTCAAGAAACAGGTTTTGGCCAGAAAGCTAATTCCTAATGGGGATTTAAGATTGCAGACTGAGTTGGTACAACCCGACATGCCTGTTCCCCTCTCAGTGTTATTTTTCAGCACAGAGCATTTTCTTGAAAGAGATCCTGTGGTGCAGAAGGATGTAATAACATTTTGGATTTGCTATAAAACGTTTTAAAGCTTTCCTTTGCCCATGAACATCCATAGACTATGAACTGATTATAGCCAGGAGCACAAGAGATGAAAACATATGTGTCTCTCAGACACCTCCAGTCCTCTCTGCAAACCGTGGAGGGTGTTGCAGGAAAAACAGCCTCTTCTTCTGGAGCTGTTGGTAGTGACAGTGCCAGGAGGAGGAAATACCAGCTCCTTAGCAAGCAAGCTGAATGAAGAGAGCCCATTGAACCCCCTCTGTGTGCCAGGGCACAGACACCAGGAGGTGAGACAGGGAGCCTCAGGGCCCCTGATGAGATGCTGGCAGAGGCTGGGTGGTAGGAGGAGGAAAAAACCCAGCAGGGAGGATTTGGTTCACAGTGTGAGATCCAAAGACATGGTGCTGAGCATCCAATAAAAAAAAAGAGTGTAAACAGCTAAAAATCCTCTTTCTTACATGCACCTGATAGATAAAAGAAAATTTCCAACTGAGAGATGATCCAAGACCATTTTCCAATAAGAAATAAACCCAGGACTTAGAAAATGCACACACACGAAGCAGATGAGACTTAAAAGCATTTTCCCAGCACAGTAGATTGTTGTTTTTTTTTTTAAAAAAAGGTGACCTTTAAAGAAAGCCAGTGAGAGTTCATTTTCAGTAAAAAAATAATTAAAAAAAAAATAAATCAGCTGGGTTAATCCAAAAAGCCCTACCTCCCAGATACTCTTCTGCCATAGTTCAGTACTCTTTTTAATAGGTGCTTCAGCATTAGGATTTAAAAATTCATTTTCTTTTAGTCCTGGAATAAATGGCAGTCAAAGGCTGAAACATCCTTTCCTTCCCCATCCTCTTTTCTCGATGGAGCACAGCCAGGGGTGGTGGCTGCTCTCTGGCCTTGCAGTGCCCATCACTTTCATCCAGAGGAGTTTAAGCTCTCATTGGCATCAGGTGGTAAAAAGGAAGAGGTAGAACATCCCCCTGTCTTCACTCTCGCCAAGGTCAGCTCCAGAGCTGAGAAAAGTCCATTCATTCCGTCCAGGAATTCTTTAAATTGGAAAAAAACTGCCAGCCTAGAGCTTTGCTCCACACATGGCAGTGCCCTAAGCAGATACTGGAGCATTGCAGAAAGACATCTTCTTCCTGGGCCACTTCTGTGAAGTCTGGGGTGAATCTTTTGGTCCCAGCTTTCAGGAGACCCACTCTGGGTGCCCACATGCATCAGCCATTTACGTGTTTCACAGTTCTTCAAAGAACATCTAAACCACAGACAGGTGGCACAGACCTTTGAGGTACTTGTAGCCATGAAGGTGTCTGTCCCCATCTCTGAGCTGTTGCTCCTGCAGCGGGGGAGCCCAGCTCTTCTGATGTGAGCATCATGTCCTCCCCAGGACCAGACCAAGAACATTTCTTTCCTGTGGGAAAACATTACCAGCATGGGGCAACACTGCTGTGAAATGACTGCTGTCGAGGTCTCTGAGGCAGTGGTCAGTCTGTCTGCCTCTTCCCTGCTATAAAGCCCATTTGTGTTTAAAAGGACAATGGCTAAGTGAAGATGCCAGGCTGAACAATTAAGCTATTATCTTTACACACAGGATGTCCTTGCCTTTAAAAGATCAAAAGAGAATTATATATATTTATTTTATGTTTTTCAACGTTGTCAATTCATGCAGCTTGAGGTTCCTCATGTAAAGCACCAGCTGGTGGAGACATGTGGTGATGGTCTCCTCATTAAAAAATAACTGAGTGGTGAAACATAAAACACAAGTTCTAGGTGAGGGACTGAGCTGGGCTCCCATGCATTACCTGCTGGCCTGACAAACCGGAGTAAATCTGGAATAATCCTGGTGTTATTCCAGGATTTACAGCAGGGAAAGCCCAGCAGGAGATGAGAAAGGTGCTGGGAACACAGGTCCTGCTCCCGTGTGCATGCCAGCTGTCCCCAGCTGGCACACCTGTATGGGGGGAGCATCGCCTCCCCCCGGGAGCTGACTGGCAGGGCAGCCTGCACAGGCTTTAAATATGATCATCCTTCATTGCCTGTTACAAGTTTTATTAATTTAAAAACCTTTCTGATCTCTTCCAGTTAAGCTTTAATTACTGCTCTTCATTTGCAGCCCATAGGAAGATCAAAACCAGTTCAGAGGAAGAGCCTTTTTATTCCTTACCAGCCCTGCCTCCTGCCTTCACTGGGGAGTTTATTTCTTCACTTGCACATCCATGAGATCATTAAGTATAAAGCAGCAGTCAGCCAGCAACATCTCCAGAACCCTACTCCCATCGCCTGTGGCAGGATGCCAAACACAGTAAATATGACTTTAAGGTTGTGCAGTTGGTCTTTTGAGCTTTTACAGTTTCTAGCTGGAGGGGGGAAAGAAGAAAAGAGACCAGCTGGTGCGATTACTCTTGTTTTCAATTGCCAGTTATGCAACAGGCAGGTACAGGGATCTGCTTTAGACCCTTCCTATTTGGTGTAAATCCACTGCCACCTTCATCTTAAAACAGCAAGAAGTGGCCAAGAGATGTCACAGGTTGGGGAACTCATTGGTCACTTCATTTGAAATGCAGAATTGCTTTTCAAGAGTGATTTTTTTTTCCTTCAGTGCCCAGCAGCTCTGACATTTGGCTTCCTCTTTGCATCTTCTTACAACCATCTGTACGTTTGTCAGCTCCACAGAAGGTGACAGCAGCATGCTGTAGCTCACCAAGAGCCACGTGGGACAACTTGCCCATGCACAACGTGATGGTCACTCCTGTGTGTCACTGCTGGAGGTGGGCTGGTGTTTGGCTGGTTGACCAGGCTTGCCAAGCTGATCTTCCACTCTAGCTGTGGTGTTTAAAGCCTGCAGACTAAAAACTAAACCTAACAACTTCCCAAATTCCTAAACAAGCCACTTGCTGTCTAAGGGGCTGGAGAACTGAGAGGCTGTTGTCCCTCTGCAGCACCAGTTCTGAATGGACCAACCCATGAGGTCTCCCAGTACTTGGCAGTGACAAGGCTACCACACCAAAGGCAACAGTTCCTGTCATCTCCTCACAGGAAACTGGGAAAGAGGAAATTTAAATGCAGCAGGCCTGCTCTCCACTGATCTACATGAGAGTGAAGTGCCTAGCTACTTTTAAGTCCAATTGGTGCTGCCCTTCCTGGGAATGAAATCATATTTCCTCTAATGGGATCTAATCTGGGATGTGGGAGCTCTCACACTGTGCTTTGGACATGAAGGGGTCCCTGCTGGAGCACCAATGGATGTCCATCATCCCACCATCCTTACTAAGGTTGGAAAGTAAAATATGAACAGCCAGACACCGTCATTCTCAAGTGTGATTTCTGCAGGGACTTCTCTGGGATTCAGAAATCTTCCCCTCTGTTCCCCAGCTGCCGTAAGATCCCTTGACAAAGGAGTCACAACTCTTTTCTCTAGGTTTCACTTCAGTCCAACAACAACTGCAGTCAAGAGAAAAACAAACAAGCTGAGAAGTGTGCTGAGCAAATGCGGGGGAAATATTTTTTACAGAAAAGTCTAAGCAGTTTTGCAGAGCTCTTTTCAAGTGCATTTACTGAAATTTCCCCAGAGCCTTCCCAATGTAAGTACCGTTGGAAGGAACCTAACTAAGAGCAACAGCTCCTGCTGAGTGATAGTCCACGGCTTTATTAGTGGAGATCAAAGAGAATAAAACAATTACTGTAATTTCCAAGGAACAGTTTTTCCAGGGGCACGGGAGATGAAGCCTGTGAAAATGGGTCCGTGTGTGCTTAAGTAATGGGCTGGCATTTCAGGCTTTCATTTGTTGCTGGCAGAGGGAGTCACCTCCTATTCTGGGATATACTAACACAAATGTGAAGTTATTTTTTTTGCTTCCATAGAGTCCCTGTGGTTTAAAGCTGTGCACATGGTGTAAGTGTGTGACTCTGGCTCTTACAATGGCCTAAAGGAGCAGGACACAGGCTGCCACCTGGCAGTGGCACTCAGGGACACTACAGTCTTAGGGAAGACAGGACCCATCTGCCCTCACGTGTCCCTGGATGAGGTCTGATTCAGCCCTGTGCTCATTTTTGGGGTCCCAAGAGACAAACCCTGAGGAATCAAATGCTGCCACCTTTGCATTTGCATGAGAGATCCAGGGTGCTGGGGAGAGCTGTGGCTGACACGTGCTCTGGCAGTCAGGCTGTGTCACCTGCTGGAGAAGCACAGGGGACAATCCTCAGGCTGAAATGACTCTACAGCTGGTCTGGGCATGGCAGCTTCTCTCCAAAAACAATTGTCCTTTTATCCTATTATATCGTAACATGTGATTTAGAGATGATTCATCCCTTTTATTTGAGCCTGGACTTTGCTATTATCTTGCCTTTCAGCCAAATACTATTAGGAATGTTGATGTGTCTACACGGGGACATTTGCTGCAAAATTAATCTAAGAATTTTTTAAATGAATGGGCATATATAAAATATTTCTTGGGAACTAGAACAGACTTAATTCAGTTTATCTGAATGCATTTTGGAGACAAATCACAACAAACCAAACAAAAGTCTATGACATTCTGTCCATGTAAGAAGCGAATGCAGCTGAATGAATCCACTTCAGATTCCAGCGTTCAGTTAGTCCAGGTTAATTTTCCAATGTAAACAAGGCCTACATTTAAAAATAAAATAAAATAAAAAAAAGATGAAACAAACCAAATTCAGTTATGACAGTGATATTCTCAGCTTTGGAATCTGCAGCTCTGGGAGGCTGTGTCCCAGGCTGTATTTACAGAACAGGATGTGCTGGAGGAGCAGGGGTGCCAGAAGGTGCTGCCTGCTCTCTCCATGGCACGGCCAGACTCTCACTTCACTTCACCTGTTTCAGAGCAGCTCAAAGCCAAGAGCAGCAGCAAGGTTGGCAGGTCTGTCAAGCACAAACCTTCCTGCAGCTTCAGGTGTTGTAAAACAGGAGTGATAGTGCAGGTGAAGGGAAGTGACACTGCCTGGAGATGATACAAAGGGGAGACTTACCATCAGTGAAGCAGGAAATCTCTTTCTTCTGTGGGAGCACTACAAACAGACTTACAGCTCTGAAATCTTTCTATTGCCTTAGGAGATCAAGATGGTACAAATCACTAGGGTTTCCTCAAGAGACACAAGTGTGAGGACAGAGGCACTGCAGAGCACCTGGGAGGTGGGCAGCATTGCGTCCTGGGTTGGAAAAGGGAAGAGCAAGAGCAAGAGCACATTCCCTGTGGGCTCAGCCCGTTACACAAGCAGTATTGGGGAGATGAAACAAATCTGACAACAGCAGTGACTAAAGGGGAACAGCTAATTAACTATCAGTGCTAATGAGGGGAAAAAAACTGCCAAAGAGTCTTGCTACAAAATGGGTCCTCATGTACAGTCACAGCCCCGGGAAAAGTGTTAATTTGGCACATGTCCACTCATTTCAGAAAATCGTACAATGAAATTCTGGGTAGCAGTCGTGGGTATCACTGAGAGAAGCTCATCTCTGCTAGAAGAGGGAAGGCACCTTGGAGAGCTGGTGCCCATCAGAACTGGGGTGAGCAGACCCTGGGACCCAGACCCAGCAGAGCTGAGGATGCCCTTCACCAGCTCGTGTCATGCAAAGCCTTTAGTGTCTCCAGTAAATTGGCAAGGGATACAAGTATTTGAAGATATCATCTTTGTACTGTAAAAGACACCGATCCTTTGTTAAAGGTGGGAGAGAATGACACCATCAAGAAGAGAGAAAACTTTGGTGTCAGAACAGTTTTTACATGTAAAACTCTGCTGTTGCAGAAGGAAAAATTTGCTGGGGAAGTGCTGTCCAAATGTGATTTTCATAGGAGACCAAGGAGAAAAAAATCAGAATTTATCCTATGGATGGTTAGCTAAAACAATCAGTGTCTATTACCAATGTGCAAAGATCTTAACAACACATATATTTTCTTAAGATCTTAAGTATGTTTTTGTTTTCTTTTCAATTAATTTCCATTAAATTTTCATTTCCTTTTTTATTACCATTTATCAAGCAATTCTTGTGCAGTTTTCTGTGGGGAGAAGAGTGTCTCTCAACCCTTTCCAGACAGAATATTCTTTATTTAGTTGAATGGACTGAAAAACAAAAAAGCCCAGCCATGGCCAGGGCCACACAGCAGTAACTCAGCTGGGAGCAGGTCCAAGCTGTGGCTCCTGGTCTCTGTTCTCATCACGAGGACAGCCTCAGTGCTTGAAGGCAAATGGGGAAATGAAAGTGATTGTAGGACACTCTCCAGGGCACAATCACAAGCTAAATAGCCTTTGTTTACGTAGACGGCTTTTGAAAAGTCAAACCATTGATAATGGGGGATCTTAATATCAGGCTGTTGTCTGGGATAACCACAGTCAACCCGCTGGGGACTGCTCTTGGAGAGTGTACAGCAAGCTGCATTTACACTGATACTCCAGCAGTCAAGATCAGAGGCAGTTTTGGACTCAATCCTAGGACATGAGCCATATATGATAAATAAGATATATTCTGGGGAATATGTAGGGCAGGTCAATGACAGAGGCAGGTTTGGTATCAGGGCTGTCTTGCCTTTCACCATTCCCACTGGGAACACAGCCCAGTGTCATCCAGATGGCTCTGTAAATCCTGAAGGAGCACACTGGCCTCCCCAGAGCATCCAGGACTTGGGTCCTTTCCCTCTGCCATCCACGACAGCTCTCCAGGCTGCTGAGCCAAGCCCAGCCAGAGCTGTCTGGGTGTTGTTAGACAGAAGGAGGCAAACAGCATCATTCCGGGTTAGCTCATACACTCATGACTTGATGTTTGAAAAGAGACCTTGAGCTTTGCTGAACCCGATGTACTCATCCTTAATTTTCACTTCCCCAGCAGAGATACACCCACATTTCTCCAAGGAATTTCAGTTTATTTGGTCCAGGCATTTATTGAATAACTTCACTTCTCAGTGCCCCTGCTTTAAAGCATCTGAGAGAATAAGCTGATCTGGAAACACCACTTTTGTTTGCTCTTTCCTAAGGGAACTTTATATTATTAATGTTTTGTCATCAGTATCTGGAAATTATGGAAAATGTTCACCATCTCCTGCATTCAGGGCTTCTAGAGCCACAGTTTTATCACCCAAACCAACGTGCCAGAAAGTCAACTGCTGGTGTCAGCCAAGGAACAGGGAGCAGAGACAGTGTTAGCAATTCAGGGGACCCACCAGACTTAAAGATTAATAACAGAAAGTTACTATGAACAAATGATTAATGAGAAAAGAAATAAGCTGAGATGCTCTGATGCTGCTAAATCAATATTTACCAACAACTAATAGCTTTGCAGAAGATCTGTTAATGTCAGGTTTTTTCTAATAATAATAAGAAAGTAATACATATTATGAACATTACTCAAACTTAAAAATTTGAGTAAGTTCCTTCCCAAGACAAGGACATTACTTTTCCATTTTCCTGGCAGTTTATGAAGATTAACTCAATGGCTGAGATCAGAAGACTCGTAGAAGAGAAACGCACTCCAGGAATTGTAAGTTGTTGTCATTAAACCCAAAACACACATTAATTTTAACTGCACACTGAAACCCCCTCTGTCACCTCCCAGACAGTGGCCTGATGGAGCTGCAGCCTGGTCACTGACAGGTAATAAGCAACCCACAAACAACAGGAAAAAAAATTGCTTTTAGTGCTGATCAGTCAAAAACGTGGTACTTCATTTTCATGAAAGCTTTTCCACTTAGTGACTATGAAAATCCTGCTGTATCCCTGTGAATTTTCATACCAAACACCTCCTAGCAAATGGAATGTACCCTGGAGTAACAGATCAGTGATTCTCAGCTTCCCAAAAGGAAACCTGGTTTGTGGATTTTTCTATGTATTTAAGAAAATTACTTTCAGATCCCTCTTTATATTCACACTCAGGCTTTTATACTCTAATTCTCCATCACTCATCTCTCTACCTGGGCCTGGTTTTCCTGAGAACATTTGAGGGATTCATCCTCCACACTTAGAAATTGTATGGGCCTTCAATTTTTTTTTTTAGAGAAGGACAGTAAAAGTAAAGGGCTTGAAGGGTTGAGCTGCACAGGGTTGCTGCTTTGGCTACAGAGTCTGAGTCTTGAAATCTGGAAAAAGCCCTGACCATAACCTTGTTATCTGTACAGATATTTAGTGCCATTTTCCACACCATGTCCTTGCCACCGTGGCCTGAGTTGCTCTTGTGTGACCCCCAGGGCTCACTTGCTGTCTCCTGGCTCAGCTCCCCCTGCTCAAACCACCCGTTCACACAGGCTTCGAGCTCTGGACATTTCTGATAGGAAATAACATCTCAGCACAGTGTGACAGCTCAGCTAAAGCCACCTCCAAGTGAGTCACTGCAAGGTGCTGCGGGAGGTGACAACTTGCACGGTGCAGATTATCAGCTTTCTCTCCTGCTGACTAATTCCCTGGTACAAAGTGAAATTCTCAGACCATATTGTGCTTTTGATTAGTGCTGCCAGAGATATGGAGAGCAGCAACACAGCCAGCCCTGGCAGCAGATTGCAAAGACACAAACCCAGAGAAACCACCTGCAGCAAAAGTGGTTCTGCCTCCAGCAGTGACATTGGGCTGGAGATCTCCTCCTGCTCACCTGTCCAAGGGCAGTCCTGTCCCAACACATGCATGCTCCATCTCTACAGCTTAAAAAACCAAATGTACTAAGTCCAAACTGAAGATTTCACCACCTCCCTCAGATGCCTTTCCCATGGCTTAACCAGTGTGCAGCTTTGCTGCCCGTGTAGGAGCTGGGGATGCTCAGCAAGCCCAGAACACAGACCAGTTTGCCCAGGGCACAGGCTTGTTTGCCCTGGTGGGAACAGGGACTACTTTAGGAGTGTTTTTCAGGAAAAAAGCTCCAGCTCTGCAATGGAAAAGGCTTTCCAAGACTATCGTGTGCTGAAATTCCCACCTACTGAAGTCACAGCTTTTGAAGATTTTTGTTCCTCACCCCCCCAGTTTGAAGGCAACATGAACACCACACAGTGCAACCTCAGCTTAAGTTTACAAAGAAAACCAAACGTTTTTCTACTTACATTTGCAAAGACTTTCAGGCTCAGGCTTTTCTACTTTTCACATATCTGCACATTTTATATCTTGCAAAAAAACCCGAAAGCAGCAGCTTCACTTTTTAAGTGACCCTCCATTATGGGGCAAAACTAAACACCGTCACTGGGGCTTCAGTGAATTTCTCTCAAGTACTGATGCAGTGGCTGAGGAACACTCCTTATTTACTAACAAATTATTAATACTAGGCTTAGACACGCTGAGAAAAACAATTAAACCTCCAGCATCAGCTCCCTGACCATTTAACCTGGCAGAGTTTTACAGTTGGAGCCTGCCAGGATCACTGTGGAGTGGTGGAGGAGACAATCACGCTCACCATTGAGGGGGCTCTGAAGGAAATCCAGAAAGGCCCAAGAGGGAAGAAATAAAGCTAATTTATGCATCTATTCATGCACAATTTATGCTAATGTACCTCATGATGTTGATAGACTCTAGCCATCCTTCATAAATCTCAGGCACTGGCTGGCTGCATGGAGCCCATAAGGAGGGCGGATGGTTCTGGTGGGGCCCCGTGCCAGAACAAGGATCTTCCCAGGATGTCTCAGCGCAGGATCAAGGCCCTGGTTTGTACCAGATAAAATCCTAAACAGGCCTGAGAGCTTGTTCAAACAAAATCCCTGCTTTCTGCTCTGCCTGCAGATGTACGTTTTGGCTGCAGAGAGAGAACAAAGCTGAAGAGGAGACTTTGTTTTCAACTACAAAGTTGGAAGATGCTGGGAAAATGAAGCTAACTAAAACTGATGGCCCATCCTTCCAAACCACAGCAAACCTCCAGGCTCCACGCAGAGAAAGCAGCAGCCTTGGGTGATAAATTGATTGTTTTCCTGTTAACTGTGGAATTTGTTAGTGCTGTAAAACTGCTGTCCATGCTGAGGACTCCTCCTGTTCTTCTCTTGAACCAAAAGAATAATAAAGGGCTTCTCTGGAAATTCTCTACATCTCCATTTTAAACAGATGGCTGCTGAACTCCGTCAGGTCAGCAGTACACTGTCTGATTATCACCACGTGGCTCCTTTAAGCAGAATAAATTAGGAAAAGAGAAAGAAAAACACCAAAAAGAGAGCCCAAGGTTTGCTTTCTGCAGAAGAGCTCGGTGCAACCGCACATGGATTTCAATTTTGAAGACTCACAGGACACCATTCCCAGCACTTCCCAGGCTCATAGCAATTGTTGGAAAGCAAAAATAAAGGTGTGTGACTCATCGTTCACGCAGGTCTAGGGGACAGAGCACCATATCTTTCACGTGGGAAGGCAATTTGGTGAAGGAGACTCAACAAACTCAAAAGACTTCATCATCATTCAGCACTGTGCTCCCACGCCCCGATGGGACCCACGCTCACGTGCCAGGTGTTTTGATTTGGGAGGAAGACATGCTGCAAAAATAGACATCAAGATGTTTGGATGAGCATAAGGGAATCAGAAGAAAACAGCTAGGTGGAATTTTAAGTAAAAAATCTGAGAAGTTTTTAAACAGAGAGTACCTTGTCTTGCTATGAGCATGAGATCAGATTTTCTGCTGGTAAACGTCAGTGTAATTTAATTTGCTGACTGGAGCTAAACCAGTTTATTCCAGTGAGGGTCTGAACAACCAGTCTGCTCTCTCTTTTCTGCCCATGCCTGTACGAGGAGCTCCCAGCAGCAGGAAGGGCCCTGGCAGCACTGGGTAAGGATGATATTGGTGATGTTTCAGCAGCTCAGTGCCCACCTTGCCCAGCCAGACCCCAACCAGACACTTCCAGTCCGTCTGCCCCGCCGCACACAGCAGGCAGCTGCCTGCCAAAACAAGACACACCAGGGTGGCTCTGGACCAGCACTGCCACTCAATTTCCTCACTTTCAGCCTGGTGTAATGGGAGGGCAGCAGATTCCAACTGTTGGAAATCATCTGCCAGCTGCCACGGAGGACAGGGCAGCTCTGGCAGAGAGGGGAAGGCAGGGATTGTGGGGAAGGACTTTGCACAGGGGTGTGTAGTGACAGGACAAGGAGATTTAGATGAGATATTAGGAAGAAATTATTTCCTGTGAAGGTGGTGAGACACTGGCACAGGTTGCCCAGAGAAGCTGTGGCTGCCCCGTCCCTGGAAGTGTTCAAGGGCAGGTTGGATGGGGCTTGGAGCAACCTGGTCTAGTGGGAGGTGTCCCTGCCCATGCAAGAGGTTGGAATGAGATGATCATTCAGGTCCCTTCCAACCCAAACCAGTCTGTGATTTCAGCAATTATCTCATCCCCAAGTGTCCTTGCAATGCACATTGTCAGTTGACATCCCTGCTGTGGTGGTGTAAAGCAGAAATGTCCTCAGTTTCCTCATTGCCACACGGTCCTGACTCACCACCACCAGGAAGGTGGACATGTCAGGAGGTAACGGAGGTGAGACAATCTCTGCTTGCTGTCCCTATCCCTTCTGGGCCAGACTCACTGCTCTCCATCTAACTCTTTACCCATGTCTGGTTTTAATCAAACCTGTCAGCACAGAGACCCTGACCTTCTGAAAACCTCCAGTCCCTGCACTATAATTAAAATGATTTGTCTAATGCTGCCCCATCAAGATGGATTTCAGGAAGGAGAAAGTGCAAACTCCCAGAGCTGGTGGAAATGCAAACAAACACCGTGTGGAGCTGGCACAGATAGCTGTCACTCAAACTCATCTCCCCTGCTGGAAGGATCTAATCAAACCCAGTCTGCCTCCAAGATAGAAGGCTGGGAAATGAAGCTTTAAATGGTGTTTTCATCCATGCTGAAATGGCTCAATTTATGCTTTGTGTTGTTTGTGAAATAACTGCTTTTGAAAAAGAAATGCTAATACTGCTACAAATAATTAATGTTATCCAAATCTATCAAATTCTAGGAGGGAGGGATTAGATTCAGAACAGCAGAGATATTTCTAATCTCAATGATATGAGACAGTATAAAAACAGTGCCTATGTTCTTAGAGGACCTTTGCTCTCAGTCTTTTGCTGAATATCCATGCTCCCGAGGCTAGCATATGTTTATTTCTTTAGCTGAACTGTAACATTTTGCCCCTATGTTGATATTAAAACGAAAGTTTCACTTCTGAACTCTATAATCTTTTTATTCATGTGTTCTGTTGCTCTCGGGCAGGAACTGTGAATACCAGACGCTGCCTTCTGTAAAATAATTGACTGTATTTTCTCTCCTCTGAACTAATTCACCACATTTTCTCCCCATCTATCATCTAGATGACTGCACTGGGTTTTCTATCCATCACCCTGCTAAGGTACTCATCACTGGGCTATGCAGCCAACAGATAAGGAGTATAATGATGCTATATTAAATAAAGAAAATCGATGTTCCACTCTCAGTAAAACTGAGCCATATTCTATCAAGTGGGTCTCCACAAGGAGAATTTAGCCCTCTGTTTCAAACAGAGGACTTCTACCAGCAAGTTTTTCTCCTTGGCCAGAGGCTGGGTTAGAAGCTGCTTTTCAGACCCACAGCTTTGAGGGCTGTTAAATGACTCAAGAAACTGGATCATTCGAACAGCAGCTAATATGGCAAAACTACATCAGTTGAACAGGTTTGGTGAATACCTGCCTGATTCATGGAGTAAAGAAACACAATCCAGGATCCTTGGCTGCAGGGCCTCTTGGATGTGAACCAGTGCATTGGTCAGGGTCCTTAGTGTGAATTTGTATGTGATGGGAATAGTCCAAACTGCAAGACTGGGGTCTGGGATTTGAAATGCAGTGAAAGGACCTTGTGGGTGCTTCACAAGGATGTCCATTGTGCACAAAAAAAAAAAAAAGGGACATCAATTTTTTAAGCTAGTCTGTCCTGAGAATGGGTAGCTCAGGCCAATGCCCCTCTAATGTGCCATCTCAGCTGTAACATACTACCACTCCATTTCAGCTGTGTCTTTTTTCCCCCTCGTTGCAAAATGCTGAATTACACCAAAGCACCAGCTGGTGCTTCCTGCCTGTGTGACTGCCTGCTTGCCTTTGTGCATGGCTGGGCACTGGTGAGCAGGGAGCACTTCAAGGCCAAGCAGCCAGCCCAGCCACCCAGCAAAGTGGTTCAGCTCTCTCTGCCCACCCCCACCATGGTAGTTGAGAGAGGGGAAACATCTTTTGGCACTTCACCACAGGGATATGAGAAGTGACTGCACTGCTTTTGAGGCAGAGGCACGACATCTCCCTGCCTGCTGATCAATCTGCAGCATGTTTGCAGTAGATCTCTTTAAAACTGGCCAACTCTAGAAGGTTTATGATGTGCTCTCCATTCTTAGCAAGGTTTCCCAACATTAACCATGAGGACAAAACTCCTTCCAAGAAAATACATGGCAGGTGGGCTCATTGGTCTTGTTTCTGATTTCTCTGCTGATGGGACAGCATTTAATTAGTAATTATGTTTATTAATTTGAAGAAAGGGGCCATGATATAGCTGCTCTGTGCTGAGGTTTTGTTAAGCTTAGAACAACAAAGTAATTTGGGTTTCTCCTTTGGCAGGTCCCCACAGGCAGCCACCCAAAGCATCAACACAGCCTGAAAAGCACATTTTCAGAATATTGTCTCATGCTTTGGCCTCTGCTTGGAGGGATATTGGGGTAGAAGTTGGTCACATTTTCAAGCTTTCAATTGCCTTTACAAGGAGAATAAATAAACATTAAAGGACCCAGACCTTCTTTGGAGAAACTGTTCCCAGTACTCCTGTGCTGTGGACAAGACATGAACTTCCCAGCTGCTGGGGTGTGAGAAGAAACCTTTCCCTTCTCCATGCACAAGAACAACACTGCTGCAGTGAGCAGTTTGCTCCAGTCAGCAGCGTGGAAGGAATTAGGTGCAAACATGAAGACTGGATTCAGGTGACAATGTTGCCTTGGCCACTCAAGCTAATGGAAAACATCAGACAAAGGGAAGAAGGCAAAAAGCAGCAGCAGCAGCAAGTAAAAAAGCTCACAGAGCACCTGCCTTAAACAGGAGCATTTGCTGTGGGAAAAGGAAAAAGGATTCTAGCCACGAGAAATCTTAATCTATTATATGTCAAAAGAATTGAGCTGGAAAACATTTCTGTTCTTTTCTTCCAGTATGTTTTGTCATCTTGTGCTCTGGGAACATCTTGAATAGCTGTTAATAATTTATATGTTACACTGGCATATTAAATCACTTGGCTGTCAGAATGGCTTTGAAACACAGGGTCCCTGGGTCTGCCTTGGATAATGAAGGGAACTCCTGAATCTTCCAGGTGCCAAAGGCTTTGCTTTTATTTCTTGCAACAGTGTGATGTGCAGCCTGTTAGGACATGATGTATCTGTGAGCAGTTGAAAGCAGATTTATACTGACAAAAAACCCAACAAGCCAAAACCCAGCTGGATCAAAACGCTCTCCAAAACCAGTCTGGTCCTTGGAAACATTGACCTGTTGGGATAACAACCAAACACTGCTCACTGATGTAATCCTTGCCCTGGAGCAGGAAGACTTCACTTTTTTGTGTGTTTCCTGTTGGAGAAGGTTATGATTTACTGGTCTCACTTAGGGCCTGGGACTGAGCTCCTAAATTTGCAACCTCAACCACATCCCATCATGGCCCTGACTGACCCGTCTTCAAAACTGCCCAGGTGACACTCAGTGGGCAGTGGTAAGAGCCCTTTTGAAACCTTCAGAGAAAAATGCTACTTAATGGCAAACTGGTGCTGCCCTTATTTTCAAAAAATGTATTTTCCATGCTAAAGACTTGCATTCTGAATAGCTCAGCAGGGCTTTTCCTCTAGACTTATTGTACTTCTAAAATGCAAAATTTGCATAGATCATCATGCAGAGAAGGCCACAAGCAGGGGAAAGAGAAAGAAAGGTGCAGGCTGGGACTAAGTTAAGGAACAGATTGGACAGTTAGAGGAAAGGTGCCTGAAAAAGGAAACAGAAATGAAATGCGAGGGGTGTCATTCCAGTGACCTCAGCAGTGCAAACAGATCATCCCCTGCTGCTGTTTAATGGCAGGGACAATGATATTGTAATATTTACAGAAGGGAAGCTGAAGGATTTCTTATCTCTGCTGAGATTGAATCTCCTTTATCAACAGTGTCTCTGTGGAAGGGAGGCTCTGCTGGGCACATGCCACCAGCTGCTGCACAGGGTGGGTGGGAGCAGCTCCCAGCCCATGCAGGACGCACCTTCCCAATGCAGGCCAGCAGGGACAACCACCTGGTCTTTCCAAAGAGTGCAAGATCCCATCGGGAAAATGACCGTTGATTTTCTGTGGATTTAGAGCAAACTCTGATAAAGCAAAGTGTCTGCTGTCTCTCAGCAGCCGGGCAGTCGGTACTCCGGGCCCGTGGGATGTGTGTTCTCTGCCGTGCACACCCCGCTGCAGCTCCGGCATCGCTCTCCTCAGCATCCGAGGAGCAGATTAGCCGGATGACCCTGGGCGAGCTGCAGTGCACATGGCTTTTTCTTCCTTTTTATTTGCTAAATCCAAATGACATTGAAGACAGAGGATCTGTCGCAGTGCAAGGACGAGAGTGCCCTCTATTGTCACTCCAGCACCTTCCCTCCTTCCTCCAGGGGCTCTGAGGAGACGCCTCTGCCTCGCAGCCTCGCCTTTCATTTCTCTCCTTTGTTGCACGGTGATGGCAACCCCCCAAAATGTCATATAGTTCAAGCATAAGCTGTTTTTTATCTCTCCAAGGGAAAACTAAACAGGAGATGCCGAAGCAGCTGGATTTCACATGCACCTGGTGTGTGACAAGGCCAGAATTGCACAAATTGTCTCAAGAATGAACGTTTAGTTACAGAAATGGGAGTGAAGTGCAAAAATGTATTACATTGAATGGCTTAAAACCAGGGGATGCTGCAGGCCCTGCACAGGGCCCGAGGCCTCTGCAGGGCTTTGCTCGCTGGGCCGCAGGGCAAGCACAAAGGGCCTCCAACGCTTGCTGGCCAGCTACGGGGCTGAAGTTCTGTCAGGATCCTCGCGTATTTCCAAAACAAAGTGAAAAAAACGATGCGGCGCACATGAGGCGGCTGGAAAAGAGAAGCTCCTCAGCACAAAGGGGAGCCGGAACGCAATGTAGGGACTTCAGTGTATCTGTGTTCTCACCAACACAGTCGCACGTGCGATTTACAGAGGCCCCAACGTGCACCGAGGCCTGTGTCGGGAACTCCCCCCCCGTCCCAGGCCCCGTCCCAGGCCCCGTCCCAGGCCCCGTCCCAGGCCCCGTCCCAGGCCCCGTCCCAGGCCTCGAGGGCACCAACGCTCCCCGCCATGGGGCCGCGCGGAGCCGCCCGGCGCCGCCATGACACCGCCCGCGCCCTGCCGCGCTCCGCTCCTTCGCTATTGGGTGTCCCCGTCGCCATAGCAACAGACAGCTGGGAGGCGGGGCCGAGCAGCGGTGTGCCCCTATCCAAGGCGGCCCCGGGGCGGATCAGCGCTCTGATTGGTGGTTGTCGCAGTGAGGTAAGGGGGCGGGTCTCCTCCTCCCGCCATCACCTCGGGTTTCCCTTTGCGCTGGGGAGACCCGCCTCCTGATTGGCTGCTGCCGTTGCCCCGGCGACGGGAGGACGCGGCGCGGGTTAACGAGGAGCCATGGCACAGCTCGGGTTGCTGCTCACCAAGGAGCCGGCGCCGGAGACGGTGCCCGCCTCCGACATGCCCATGAAGGTGTACGAGGTGCCGCTGAACACGGTGCCTGACTCCTCCGGCGGCCTGGCCACGGCCGGCTTCCGCACCGCCAAGTACCTGCCCCACGAGTGGCACCAGAGCAACTCTGAGCTGTACCACGAGGCCTTCACCGGCTGCGAGCAGGCCGAGCGCAACCGGGATGAGTCCAAGGAGCTGGCTGAGCATGCTGCTGCTGCCGCTCAGCGTGCCCAACAGGACTCCACGGCTGCACTGGGCCAGCGCTTGAAGGACATACACTTCTGGAAGGCCGAGCTCCAGAAGGAGATTGAGGACCTGGATGCTGAGACCAGGCTACTGGCAGCCCAAAAGCTGCGGCTGGAAAGGGCACTGGATGCCACCGAGGTGCCCTATGCCATTGCCACCGACAACCTGCAGTGTCGGGAGAGGAGGCAACCCCCAGACCTGGTCAGTGATGAGGTGGAGAGTGAGCTGCTGAAGGTGAGCAGGACGTTAGGATGCTGAGGGTTGTTAGCAGCTGTCTCTTAGTGCTGTTCCAGTCTCTAAAGTGACAGCTTGGTCAGAGGTGAGAACTGCAGCTCATGAAGGTACCTTCTGGCAATGCACAAAGGCCGAGTGCTCCTTTCTGGCAGCCTGGACTCTGTGTCTCTCTGAGGTTTAAGAAGGATTTAAAATCCTTCCTCTATTTAAAAAATATTTAAAATCACATGAGCTTGAGTAGAGGAGACCAGATCCCCCTTCTCAGACCAGATCCAAACAAAATCACAACACAGGTTTCCTGAACCAAGATGGGCATCCTATCCTGGCATCAAATTCTTCCAGCCTCCACTTGGCTTGAAGCCCCCTCATCTCTGCAAGGTACACTTCAAAAATGCAGTACTCAATAAGCAGACAGAATGTTCAGTGAAATGTTCCTTGCCAGTTTCCACACTCAGGCTGTCCAAATCTGGCAGTCTGTGTCATTACCTTTTACTGCTGAGTCTGATGCTGTAGCCTTGCCAGGGTTCATGACGAGGTGGTGATCCAACACTGCACAACAGTGTCTCAACACAAACCATCACTGGAAACACCCTGAGGCAGCACGATGGACAGTGCAATGTCACCACATGCATGGGGTGATGCTCCAGGCAAGCTGAGGGGGACACAGACAGACAGATGGTACTTCTGACAGTGGGACTTCAATAAACCTGAGACTAACTGAAATTTGCTTGATCCTACTAGTTTCTCCAGCTGACACTTGGTTATCTGTCACTGAGATGGTGACCTGTTTTTTTTGCCTTCAAAGCTGACGTAATTATTGTGGCTCCACATGTTACAAAGAAGAGATTCCAGGTCATATTTCATTCTGGAAGGATTCATATTCTAGTGTCCCACAAAGAAATTAATGGTTATTTGCCTGCAGCCACCAATATACTGTGAAGGTTGATTCATGATGAATTACTGGCTAAACCAGATGATTAGTTTTTGTTGGCATTATTTAGCAATATTTTGAATAGAAATTGTGTACAGTTGCTGAATCATAATCAATATTTAATAGGTTGTTCCAGTCAAAAATACAAAAATGTGAGAGTTAGTGTATGCAATATTTCAGTGTATGGATACAGAAAAGAAACTGTTTTCATCAGCTGCTGATGTTTCAGAGAAATCAGGAAATAGAAGATTTTTTTTAAAAAAATCATTTTCTGGCAGGATTGCTCTCCTGTATTTCTTTCCTCCTGATCTCAGAGAATAGTTTGTTCATTGCTCAGCAGTCCAGCTGCTGCTGCTGCTGCTAATTCTTCACCTGAAATTGTGACTGTGCTTGTGAGGACAGACCCTCCCCAGCCAAGTAGGATGTCATCAAAGAAGAATGATGTGAGTTCAGCTGAGGGGTGGAAGCCAGCAGCAGATGGACTCTTGAGAAATGAAGATTTTGTTGCCATGCCAATGACCTTTGCAGTGCAGAAGAAAGAGGAGTACATAATATCAGAGGAAATTCTTCCCATTTTCAGAGAGGAATAGATTTTATGGCACAAATGGTTGGAATTAGATGTTAAAATATGCCCTCTGTGGCTTTGCCAGCTCTTCAAGCTGCAGCTGTGCTCTGTGTCTTGTTCACTGCAAGAAATCAAAGTATACTTTGCATTTTTTACTCTCCAAAAGTCACTAATAATTCTTGACACTTCGAGCTGCTCTTCCATGAATTCTGACTGTTCACTGTGCAATTTCTAAGCTAATGGCCCAGTTCCCTGGTAGCTCCGTGTTACAATGTCTGCTGATTTGGAGGAGTTATGCAAATTTTATCACTAAAGCACTGACACACTTTTTCTGAATGTTGCTCACTTGTCCAGTCACTCTCCAATCCTGACTCTATTAAGAAATGGTAACACGAGGGGGATCAGGAGTGATTTATTCTCTCCCTGTGCGAAAACTGAGGAAAAGAAGAAATAGTATCCAAAGGTCAGCTGTGGTATGAGAGAGGGATTCTTTTCCCTGCAGTTTTATTTTCCCAGTTAATTGATGTTCTGGGGCATTTTCCTTCCTGTGAAATTCTTCTCCTCCCAGCAGCCCAGATTTGTGTTGGTGTCATTCTCTGGGACCTTTGCCATGTCCCTGCCAGCTCCCGTGGGGGAATCTGCACCTGGGGGGAGAGCATGTCTGGACAAGGGACTTACCTTCACATTGTCACCAAAAAGCTTGTCAGAGGACATAGGTTTTGCCTCTGCTTTCAGCTTCCTGCACCAATGAAGAACGTTTCCCAGGCTCCATCAGTTCCTCTTAGCTGCCTTCATTCTGGTGCTGTATTTAGACATTACTGACACCTGCAAGTCCCCGATGGAAAAAGGCTGCAAAAAACCTGGATTTGTAAATTAATGGAAGGCACAAACATCTGCTCTTAAACGTTTTCTCTGCACCATTAATTAGACACCTCCAAAGTCATGAACTGGGATGGTTTTATCAGTGGGTTTGAGGAAAATCCATCTTTTGCATCATAAACATTAAACAGTGTAATGAAATAAATGGCATGCTAAACTGCAAAATGTTCTCCCCCTGTTAATTGACAACCATGTATAATAACAGAGGTTTATTATTAGTGGTGACTTTGGAGAAGGCAGCTGAAAAGAAGCCAAGATCACTTCAGATTTGACAGTATTTCATTTGAATAGACAGCAGGAGGGAAGAATAAGGAGGAAAAAAAGACATTTCATCCACCAGCTCCCCTCATGATCTGAAGAAATACAAATCTCAGTTCTGTTGGCCTCTGAACCAGAGGTGCTGCTTGCTGCCCAAACTCTTTCATGCTTTCCCTCTCTCAGTGCAGGCTGGGCCTTCAGCTGAGTTGCCAGCACCAATCTGTGCCCACTCTGCACAAAGCTTGTCCATTCTGCCACTTGCTGAAACCCAGATCTGCTCCCAGGGTTTTAATGGGGAATCACCCACATTTTTATGGCTGAAATGACCGAGTCAGGGAGAGCTGTGCTCCCAGCTGTTTAAAAGTCAAGAAAAAAAATTCAGGACATAAGTATTGAAAATTCATTGTCCTTTACCACTGCTTATTCACTCTAATTAGTCTCAGACTGCCATTAATTATGAGAACTGTATCCTCCCTTTTAAATGTCAGATTTGAATGCATATCTCCTCAACAGGGCATCCATTTTGAAATTTTGTTTTAGGTCATTCAACAAGGGAATTCTTTATTTATTCTTTATTTATTTCACTCTTTCCATGTGAGAGACCTTATTTGCCCATGGAAGGCTTTTCTCATTTAAAATTGTGCACTTTACTCACAGGAAACTTGTTATCTCTTTATTTACATGGGGACTGACTCCCCAGCACAAAACAATATCAGTGACTATAAATGTAATTTTAAATGCTGAATCTTTCTAACCCTTTAAAATCCTCTTGAATTTTTACTTTAACAACTCAACCATTGTAATACTTTCACCCTGCAGAGTTTTAGTGTTCTCACAGTTTGTAAAATGATACTGCAGCTAAGTATTTATTTTAATTCTCCTTTTTTAGAGCCTTAAAAATAGTATTTTCTTTCCAATCAAGGTTGTCATTTTCCATTTGGAATAAAATGATCATTGCTATGGTCCCTGTTGGTTCCTTATGATGGAAAAATTGACAATGTGGGGACATACACACTCATTTATTTGTCAAAAAATATATAAGGATGAACGAGTGCCAACAGTGTTCTGGGAATAAAGTTTATTAGTCAGTATATGCTCCCTGAGCTGCCATTGGATGCCTGTCATTGAGGTAAACCAGCAAAATAATTAGGAGTTTTTAATAAACAAAAGCTCTTTTTAATATCCGAGCCTCAAATACTAAATTCCTTTAAATACTACTAATAAAAAAAAAGCTTGCTAGTCTGGCTTTTATGTAATAATGTGTGATCAGCAGGTCAGAAGAGTCACTTCATGGAGCATTTCTAGTTAATCCCTAGAGCAGCATCACTGCAGTCCAAAATGAGCAGCAGGGACTTTGTGTTCAGCAAGAGACAATTAGAAAATCTGCTCTTTTCTGGTTTGATGACGTCTGTGGTGGAATGAACATTCCTGCTAACACCAGCTTGGGCTGAAACTTCAGACCCCGGGTCCCTTATGGAGCTGAGGCAAAGCTGGGGGGCTTGGAGCAGCCCCAGTCTTGCAACTCAGAGAAAATTAACCCCTCAAACAACATTATGTGTTTGAGAGAATTGTGAAGTCCTCAACCCTGTCCATCACCAGAGGCAAAATGAGTTCTGGAATAAATAGATCTAGTAGAAAAATTGAAGTGTCATTTGGTTTATGTTATGGCACTTTTCCTGTCCCTGCTGGAACAGGGCTGTTTAAGTCGAGGAGTAACTTCTATTTTTAGTTAATACAAAGTATTAAAAGGGGACAGACCAGCAGAAGACGATGATGCTGCAACTCCTGTTTGTTAATTAGCACCTCATCACCATGAGTCAAATCAGCTGGAGGTCTGGAGAGCTGCAGGAACCAGGTGGGAAGCCTCTCCCTTGCACACAGCTACAGCTCTTGTAAGGGTCAGAGCAAGGCAGTGGGCTCTGAAGGGATCTGCAAGGGCTCCTCAGGGGCTGGAAGCCAGTGTCTTGTCAGAGAAGCCGATCTGCTCCATCCCACCCCTGTGCAAGGCAGCAGCCACTGGCTTCTGAGTCTGTCCTGAGGGGCAGACACTGTCTTTGGCTTTAACATGGTCCATTGTACTTGGCAAGGCAGCTACTCTGCTCTTCTGCTGAGCCTCCTTATTTTTCTCTCCTTCAAGGCTGTGCAAGTCATTCAGATATTCTCTTTAATCTGATAAAACACAGAGTTTTTTCCTAGAAGACACATGCAATATGAAAATAGTGAATCCCCAGGCTTTAGAAGCATTCCCAATATTGCTGGGCCTTAGATTTCAGCCGAGTTCCCTCAGTACCTGCTAACTTGGTAAATCACATCTTGCAATAACAGGGTAAGAGTGGGTGATGATTTCAGCATTTATCCCCAGCCACTGAAATCAAATTGCTCTGCAGGATGGTACGTCCTGCTCAGGGTATCACACAAGCCTCAATGTTCTTATCTAGGAAGCAGAACTGATCAGAAGCATCCAGGAGCTTTTGAAAAGAACTCTGATGCAAGCTGCTAACCAGATGCGGTAAGAGATTTGTCACAATATCTTAGTAGCTCATTTATGTAACCAAATAATTCCTGGCACATTGGGATGCAATGTCCAGTGGATAAAGATGTTACCAACCCCAGGCTTATGAGCCACGTGAATGGTTTTTAGAAAGAATGTCTGTAAATGCGAAACAATTTGAAGTCACATCAATTAGAGTATGGGAGGAGTCTGCTGAGTTGAGGCTTCGCTTTTTAGAATAATTTAAAAAACGTTTTAGTACCGTTTAGTACCACTATGTTAGTATCCTTGGCCAGCAGAGTCTTCTTCATTCCTTAGGTGTGAGTGACATCTGGTGTTATCAGCTGGTAACGACCCACTCTCTGTTGTAGTCCCAAGTCATTCTAATTAATTTTGTGACGTGTGACTCATTTAATTGACAACAAATCAGGAGTTTTAACTCTGAATGTCGTTGAACTTGAATCTTCCAAGCCCGAATGACACTGTCTGTGTGCTGCAGTCTCTGAAAGGCTCGGAGAAAGCTACAGGGTCACTTTGTGAGGGTCTTTAATTTGTGTCAGGCTCAATATACTAATGAAAGAGGAGGATGGGTCTTGTACAAGCACTACCTGATGTCTTACCATGAAAAGAGTGCTCTGTTGGGCAAACCTCCTGCCTGTTCTCCCCATAATAACTGCAGCTGTCACCACTATCGAAAAAATCCTTTGTGATTTAGAATTATTACATAAAATCCCAAGTCCAACAACTCCTTTGTCTCAGGCTATAAGAGGTCTAAGACTTCAGTGGGCACAGACCAGTACTGAAGGGCTAGGGTAGTGGTTAGCAGGTCGTTGTGGGAGAGAGAGAGTTTGGTTTGGATTTGCAAAACAAAAAGGAAAGATTATGTTCTCGCTGCTCTTTGAAAGACAAAGGCTCAGAGCCCAGTTCACAAGCAGGTGTGGTAGTTTTAAGTGTATTGTTTTCCACTAACACTGCGTGAGAATAATCACTTTTCAGACTAAATCGAGATCATAAAGAGATCTGTGAAAGGGACTGGTCAGACAAAGTTGAAACGTACAACATCGATGACGACTGTGGAAGATACAGTAACCAGAGCACCAACGTCCAGTTCCATCCCAGCTCAATCAAGTTTGAGGAGAGGTGAGTAGTCACTGTCATCATCCTCCACAAGTAACTCTGGTGAGACACAAAACATCCTTTGTGTCAGTGAAAGCTGCACTGCTGCTTGGAATTACAGGTGTGATACCTGCTGCTTTGGACATCTCAGCTGAGTGAGAGTGATGATGGTGCTGCCACCTCAGCATGGTCACCACTGATGGCAAGGTTGGTTTACTAGATGCAAACTGAGCTTGTAGATATTTTTCTTGGAAATAATTTGCTTTATGCTTTTAAAGGCTTATCTGAAGCCTGCAGAGCTTTCCTGTTTGCCATGGGCAGGCATGCTGGGCTTTCAGGAAAGGCCAGGGCTGCTCCCTGCACACTGAGACAGTTACTATTGACATCAGTCCTGCTGCTTCCTCCTCCCCCTTCGGGCAGCGTTCATGACATGCAGTGTCCCAAGGGATGTGTAGTTCCTTCTGCTGCTCAATGAGGCAAAGTATAACCAGAGATCTTGTTTCTTTTTGTTTCAAAGCATACACAGCCTGTAAAGCTTGAATGTACTCAGGTGTTCATTTGCTTGGTGACTCAACTGCTTCTGCTTGCACAAAAAATTATGTGTATAATTTTTTTTTTTTACTTTAGTATTAGCTAAAGATGGAAGAACCCAGGGAAGCTGTAGCTGCCCCTCCCTGGAGTGTTGAAGGGCAGGTTGGATGGGGCTTGGAGCAACCTGATCTAGTGGGAGGTGTCCCTGCCCATGCAGGGGGTTGGGACTAGATGATTTTTAAGGTCCCTTCAACCCAAACCAGTCTGTGATTCTATGAACTGGGATGATTTTATGTCAGGTATTACTTCCCTCAGAGGCCACAAGATGAACACGAGTGCATTAATTTTAAAGGATTCATTTTCTTCCTTCATGGTAAGTCTAGACTGCATGCAACAGCAGAAACAGAGGTTGACAACACTCTTGCAGGGAGAGAACCAGCTTTAGCTTGTCTTCTTAAGTGCATCTTGAACAAAAGAGCAAGGTTCCTATGTGTGTACCCTTCACCTCTTCTTCCAGTGCCTCAACACCAGAGACTTGGGCCGAGTTCAGTCATGACAACATCTACAGGGCAGAACGAGAAAAACTGGCTTCCATCAGCCTTCGTGACTTGATTGACAATATTCTTCATGATGTGTCTGAGGACCTGAGGAGGCAATGTGCTGCTGTCAACGAGGCTTTTGTCAAACACTGTGAGGAGCTGGACGATGCAAAACACAATCTGGAGCATCACTTGGGAAAAGTAAGTGTTATTTTTTGAATGCTGGCTACAGGTGTGATTGTCTCTTTTGAGAAGATCACAGTAGGTTTATCCTCTAGAAAAAAAGGTCTCAGTCCCTGCCAGCTATCAAACACTATCTTGTGTCATCTTAGTATCTAATAAGAGTCTTCAGAGCTGGATTGTGGCTCCAATTCAGCTTTTTCTGGTATCTGTTGTGCTTCTGTAAAGAGGGACTTAAATATGAAGAAAAACACTTTCTTCCATGACTTGCTGAGAAACTGTGTGATCAGGGAGCTGATCTCTGGGCCAGGATTCCCAGGCCAGGCTGGTTAGCAGCAGCAGCAGCAGCAGATCCTGGCAAGTGACAAGAGGTGCCTTCAGCCTCTGCCCCTTTTCTAAAGTGGCACGGCTCCTATTTTTGTGTTAGACCATTGACAAGTATGGAGAAAATAGTGGGTAGTGACAGCTGGGCAGGCTTTGGTTTTTGGACCTATGTCAGTGTTTATGAGGGAGAAGAGGTTCAGAATTTCCTGTATTTTCCATTTCTTTGCTGATGCCAGAAATCTGTGTGTTTCCAAGCTCATCAGCAGTTCTCAATCTTATTCACAATAACTTAAGTTTTTATTGGATAATTTACAGCTTAAAAATTACCATTACAAGCAACTCATGGAGGTGGGATGTTCTGTCAGGAGTCATGGAAGAGTTTTTGAGCAGGCTGCAGAATATTTTCTGCTTTTTTTAGTCCAAAGATCAGATTCTGGTGGTAGAAATAAAGAGATCAAAACCACCTTTGTACTTCTATGTCTTCTATATTCTGGCCAAATAGGAGGTCAAAACTATAAGTGCTTCACTAGGACCATGAACCATGGGTGGCATGCACAGAGCCAACGTGTGTCTTTTTTTAAACCATTCTTTTTTTCCTGGGTATCCTCCTTAGGTCCTTCAGGAGATTGGAAGTCAGGAAGCCAACATTGCTGCTCTCAAACGAGCTATCAAAGACAAAGAAGCCCCAATGAAAGTTGTTCAAACAAGGCTGTATGACAGGTCTTTTAGACCCAATGTAGAGCTCTGCAGAGATGAAGCCCAATTCAGGTAAACACTATTAAACCTGTCCTCCAGGCATCCATTCTATCCTGAAGTGATGTTAGACATTTTTTGCACTTCTAATTGCCAACACGGAGCCTTTAACTTTTATTATGAGGCTTGATTCTGACATAAGTCAGAAATAATTCAGTTGCCTGAAATCACTGTGAGGAAATTATCATTTGAACCTGATCTATTGGCAAACAGACAATCTATAGACTTAACTCTGCCTTTTGTCTTCACGCTTTTTTCTTGAAACTCTGGTTTCTTTTTGATTTAGATGATCCAAGCAAATCTGACAGCATGTGAATCACTTGCAAGCCTTTTGCTGTCAGCAGAAGTTCACCACGAGGTGGACTCTGTGCCAAATAAATTATCCTTCAAGTGCTGAGAGTGTAAACGGGCTGCACATACTCACAGGCAGAGGCAAGCCTCAGCACTGGGAAGCGTTAGGCTGGTGGCATTTGATTTTCAGTAATAATCTGTTTTAAAACTGGAGGTCAACAAATCCGTTCAAATTAAAGGTCTGAGTGTCACATTTGTCAGTTTTGATCTCGTTACAAGCTTTGTAATTGATTCTCCTCCTTCATGTTTTCCTACCCCTAGGAAAAAGGGGGAATCAGCTTTTGCAGGCTTACAAAATCCTTGTAGCAAAGGTTCCTACTGATCAAAGCCAACGTGCTCTTCTTTATACGGCGAGGAAGAAGTTAGAGTTAATTCAAATGCTTGATACTGTCTGACAGACCCTCATTTGAGGTCCTGATTCAGCAGCCCAGCCATGTGCAAGCTTTTCAGCCTGTCCATTGCCTTTAATGGGATTTAAGGACACAGGCAGGGCCTCTGCTGGATGGGCAGGTGTTTAATTGCCAGGCTCACACTGTTGGGAGTGGCTCGGTTTGCACAGCACACAGGGGCCGTGTTTCCCCAGGAAGCAAACATGTGCCTCCTCCCCCCCTCATGGACTTGCCCTTGAAATGATGTGCTTATTTTAAAAATGCTTTTTTTTTTTTTTCCATGCTGTGCAGCTACTTTTATAAAAGCTTTTCTGCTTTTAAAGTACAGACAACTACAAGTTTCATCTTTAATACCTGAGTTCTGTACCAGTGACTAGGTACCAAAACCCAGGCTTAACACAGTGCTGATCCAGTCCAACTGGGGGACTTACCCAATGACTTCTGTCCTGTAATCTTAGTACAAGTGTCCCACAGAGTGGGAAAAGGGGAGGATGGATAGATCCACTGTGCTTGGTGGCAAAAGGTATTCTTGGTGCTATCTAAATCATGGGAGACTTCTCTACAGAAGCTGTGAAAGTCAACTCTGCTCTTCACCAAGTATCCAGGAGCTCTCTGAGGCCCTTTGGTGTTGAGTATGATGGTTCTATAGCTGTTGATCTTTATTCCCCTTACAGTTCATAGGTCTCTTTGCACACTGACTGGCTTCTGCACTTTCTTTTTAATTACTTAATATAATTCTGTTCAGGTTGATGAATGAAGCTGAAAAGCTAACAGAGTCCGTTGAATCCCTGAAGAAAAAACTGCTGGAATCAGAGCAGAAGCTGAGGAACCTGGAAGACACATGGATGAATTTAGAAAAAGAAATAGCTGTGAAAACAAACAGCATTTTTATTGCTAGGCAAAAGTGCATGATCCATCGCACACACTACCCTGCTGCTTTTAAATTAGCAGGTTACCAGTAGCAGTCTCTGTTCTGACCATGCAAAGTCTGGAAGAAAAATGTAGTCTAAAATCTTTCATGTAAAATACATGGATAATTTTTAGACAGAAGTGCTGTATTCTCTGTTTTCCACTATTTGGGGTAAAATGCAGTAGTATGGTGGGCTTTGAGTCTTGCCTTCAAAAGTTCTGAGTACAGATGTTTAGAGTGAGGTTAAAACACAACTTAAAGGTATTATAATTTATCATACATGCATATTTTTCACAGGTTGTGATATATGGGGTTTTCACCTTAAGGGAATATGTGGAGTGAATATTTATTGTGAATAATAATAATAGAGACAGATGCAGATGTAACATTTATAGCTTTTTAGCATTTTCAGGCAGCCTGAAATGAGAGCAATAAAACTGGTTGCCTGGGAGGAGATCACATGGTCAGCAAGGAAGCAGATGAGAGACTTTTAAGCTGCTCAAACATTATTAGTTAAAAAAAAGGTTTGCACAGGTTAGATGACAATGTGACTATTGGCAAATCCACTCACAGTCCCTGACTGGACTGGATGGGGCTTGGAGCAACCTGGTCTATTGGGAGGTGTCCCTGCCCATGGCAGGGGGGTTGGAACTAGATGGTCCCTTCCAACCCAAACCATTCTATGATTCTATCATGACAGTGCTCATTAGTTGCCTGTTTGGTTCTTAGGATATGTCCAAGAGCTGGGTCAGACACTGGCTCCACAGCAGGCTGACAGCAGGAGCAATGAGGAACCTTTAAAGAGATCCAAAAATTCCTCACACAAGGGCTGCCTGCAGGACCATTGCAAAGTGCTGGGTCCCCAGACTCTAAGGAGCATGGTGATGAGGCAGGCAGCTTCCTCCAGCTCTCCCTTCCTCCAGCTCTCCCTTCCTCCAGCTCTCCCTTCCTCCAGCTCTCCCTTCCTCCAGCTCTCCCTTCCTCCAGCTCTCCCTTCCTCCAGCTCTCCCTTCCTCCAGCTCTCCCTTCCTCCAGCTCTCCCTTCCTCCAGCTCTCCCTTCCTCCAGCTCTCCCTTCCTCCAGCTCTCCCTTCCTGCTTCTTGGGTTGGAATCACAGAGATCCAACTTACACGAGGCTGTAGCACGTTTTATTTGGCACAGCCCCAGCATGGGAACAACTACATCAGCTTTTCTGGCATTCAGTCAGGCCAGGTCGTGCTCCTGTGGCTGTTCCCTGCCTGAGAGCATCATCTGCCCAGGAACAGCAGGACAAGAGGGTGCAGGACATGGGCTCTGCTCAGCCAAGATCCCCAGCATTTTATGACACTGGGTTTTGCCCAAGGATAAATCTGAGTCTGTAAAACTGAGGGAGGGGTCATAAAGCCTTGGAACGGTTCATATGGGCTGCACTCAAGAGAGAGCTCTTAGGTCCCTGTATATGGATTTTTAGAGCTTCAAACAAGACACTTTGCACCAGCAAACCAAGCCCAACCTGCCAGTCACACATGGTTTTGCCTTCACCACCAAAGGACAAGCAGGAGGTGGGTGGGGCAGAGAGCAGCCAAGAGCTGTAAAATTGTTACCCTAAAGCTCTCTGGATCGAAGCAAAAAATACAGGGTTTGTTCCAGACATGGAATGGCAGAAAAAGTGGCAAAACCACTGAGATTAAATGTAAGAGCTTTTCTGTAGTTGGAGATGTTTGCAGTTTCTCCTTCCTTAACCAGCTCCTTTTGAGAACCTATTAACTGGGTGAATCATTATGGGAGGGAATGAAATCAGCCAGGACTGAGTCAAGGCTTCCCAGCAGCTCAGGGGGAGTGGGATGCAGGGAGGTTACAAATTTAATCCATAGCAGCTCTTCCTTTAGGAAAAGGCTGGCAGGGACACCAGTGGTACAGGAATATGGAGGGATCTGTTCATTTTGGGAGGGATGTTCCACTTTGGGACCATTTCATCTGCCAGGCAGTGAAGTTACCTGCTATGGCATGAGCCCACCAAAGTGGCTCAAGGTCCTTTGTCACCCACTTAGAAGCAACTGAGTGTCCTTGGTCCCTAGCAGGGCACATCTGGTGGAGGTAGAGCCCCCAGCAGTGGTCTCTGAGCTGCCCTGTGTGCCCAGCACCCTGGGGACAGCCCAGCCTGGGTGCTGGCATGGGTGGTGCCAGCTGGGGACTACACTCCAAGCTGCCTGTCCCAGGTTTGGTGGAAGCATCACCCCCTGGGCTGAGCACAGCAGAGCAGGATTACACTTGGGATACATGGAGATCCAGTAAAGTCCTTGGCTGTGTTCCCATTTCATACACTTATCCCATAATGATGGAGTGTCTGGTTCAGATGTGAGCTCATGATGAAGGATTGCCTGCAGGCCTTGTACACAGAAGATCATTTTTATGCTTGCTGCAGTGGATGAGCTCTTCATAGGAAAGGCTTTTTAAGCTGAATGGCTGCAGGAGATTAATGCAGGGCTGTGTGCATCCATCTCAGGCTGCAAATTCCCAAGGCCAGTCTGGCTGGAACACTGCTTTGTGCTTTCTGTGAAAGCCTGGGAGACTTTCTGTGCCCCAGCACAGTGGTCACTTGTCTGGAAACCTGGCAGGAGGTCACTGTGAAAAGCAGACCAAAGTCTACTGGCAAAACCCAGGGAGTTGGCAGGTTGGCTGGAGTGTCCACACAACTGAGGAATGCAGCAAACACATTTTCTACACTTTCAGCAGAGGATTCCTTGTTCCCAGGGCAGCATCCTCGTACCCCTTCTGAAAGGAGGAGCAGAGTCTGCAGAGCTGTGCAGGCTCCACAACAGAGGATGGACAGAGGCCCCAAGGCTGAGGGTATCTCAGAGCTGTGCCCAAAGCACAAGAGGGACAACTTTGCCATCTATGGGCCATTGCTACTGGGAACAGGCTGCAGGCAGCATGCAGGGAGGGAGCAAACTCTCTCATTCCTCCCATAACACAGGGCTTATTCTCCCAGGAGTCCAGTCACATTCAACCTGGCTGAAGAAATGTGGGAAGTTTCATCTAAAAGCAAGGGAGCAGCTGTAAAAACTTGGGTTAAGTCTCTACCAGCTTCCAAAGAAGGGGAGGGCAGAGCTTTGCTGTGCTGGGAGATGTTAAAGCTGAGCGAGCAAGCTCTTATCTTTCATTAATTTTAGCTTATTGCTTCCTGCTATGTGGGACTTGTCGGTCTAAACCCCTTTAACATCATTTATCTTTTCTAATTACCTTCCTACTTGCTTGCTGCAACTTTTTCCAGAGCTTAGTTCACACTTTGCTCCAACATTGAACCAGACTGGGCTGGTCCACGGGCTGGGGATGAGCTCAGTCTGTGGGTTTGTCACTAATGTCACCTCAACACTTCCCCATAGCTGGACTCTGCTGCTGGAGAAAGGGCCATTTTTCAGTGCCTGCCAGAGCACCCTTCAGAACCACAAGCATCAGCCTGTGATTACACACACACCCTCCTCATTCACAGCTTGTGTCACAGCACAAGATGTTTGTCCCATAGCTTTTCCCCAAACCCAACATTTAAATTTAAAGAATTAGGCCTCCCACTCCCAACCAGGCTATGTTTCAATGCTTTGCATCTGCTCCAAAATTCCAGTTTAATCAAAGCTCTAACAAATACATTTGCCCCTGCTTGCTGCCAGCTCTGATTGCTGCCACGTTCTCCCTGCATCCTGTGATGAGCTGTGGGTTTGGTGGGAGCAAATTCAGCCCTATTCCCTGCCCTCTGGTGATCAGGATCAGCAAATCTCCTTGTCACAATAAGGAAAACCAGAATTAAGGCTCTGATGTGGAGTTATGTGACAGAGCAAGCCAACAGACCCCTCCTGCTGATGCTCTCATTAGGGGTTTCTCTGGAAAAAACATGATTCTGGGTGTAAGAATGGCTCCTTCTATTTTTTAGTCGTTTTTTTCCCTGTAATGTGTTAAAAACCAATCAGAAATGCCCAAAGCACCTTCTCTTGAAGATTCTTAGCATTGCTGTAGAATTGCAACCATGTCCTGAAGGTCAGGTACAATAAAAGGACATTCTGCAGCAAAGAAAGGGGCTGGAGAGCAGAGAGTGAGTACAAGGTGTAGTTATTTTGTGTGACCTCGTCTGTTCAGCTGCTCTAAGACCAGCTGAGGAGCTTCCTGCTACAGAGGAGGGAATAAACTGAGGGTGAACCCCCAGAATCAAGGAGAGGTGTGAAAATATTTCTACTAGGTTAAAATCCTGCAGGGAAGGTGCAGCTCTCCTGCTTGCCTTCCCTTCTGCTTGTCTTCCACCTCTGGGACCTTCTCGGGGTGTGCAGATCCAGGTGGGGCTGGGCTGCCCTTGCACCAGCTTCAAGCCTCAGGCTGGAGAAATCCAGCTCTGGCATAAACTCTTTGCAAATGTATTTTAACAAATGGTTCATTGCTGCTGTTGTGTGGGACCCTACCCTGGCCACCCGTGGGGCTGCAGAGGGTGGGACACCCCTTGGACCATCACCCTGGTGCCTCCTGTCCTTTGTGTCATTTACACTCTAAAAAAGCCATCACTGCCTAATAACTATGAGACCTCAGCCACGCTGCTGGAGGAAGATCTATTGAGGTGTCAGAGCCTAAAACCTTGTTCTTCTGCCCCAAATTGTAGTTAGTGGATCACGACGTTTGATGCATTGAAAAGAGATTAAGGAAATTAATGAAAAGGGAAAATCAGCCTGAACCCACCTTCCCCTTCCCACAGAATGCAGAGTCACAGCTCTGCTCCCATTGACATGCATGTCACTTGAGGCTTTTAATTGTTCCTTTCTGACATTTCAATTATATGTTTTATGTAAATAAATGTCAGCTTTGGGGTTGTCCAGAATAGGATCTTTGTGGAGACTGTCTTCAAATCCTCATTACTGATCAGGACTGACTTACCAGCTATCATTCCATCTCTGTCAGGTTGGGTTTAACCGTAGGGGAGGGAGACTTCTGAGTGCTCACAGACATCTCTTTTTTTTCCAGGTTCAAAACACTCCATGTGGCCTGAAAAATAAATATTCCTTTCAATCAAAATCGCTGCTAACACTTTTTCCTAGACTGACGTGCTAAGTGCAAAAAGCTAAAAAGCATCTTGCAAATGGAAGTGGGTTTTAGAGAAACAGTATTTTTCTTTGGCAAATGGCTTGAAGGGAAACAAAGAAACATGGAGCTGGAGTTTTGCCCTAGAATCAAATAAACCCCGTGAGTCCGAGAAGTTTAAGCAGCGTTACTGCAGAATGGAGGCAGGGCCCTGGCTCACTACCCTGCAGCCTGAAGGCTGACTCAGATGATCAATTCAGCTATTATTTTTCACCGTGATGAATTCTCAGCTTCAGCCTTACCCAAAATAAAAGCTTTCTTAAATCAGGGAGAGCAGCAGCTCCCCCGGGGCACCCGGCCCTTCCTCTGCTTCCTCCTCCAATGGCCTTGTCCCTGTCACTTAGCCTTCCAGTCAACACCCTGCAGCACATGGGTACCACGGCAGCTTCTCTGGATTTGTAGTCTCTTGTGGAAGATTTTTGAGCATATTTTTGCAGTTTGAGGCTGCCTGGGTCTGCTCTGGGAGTTCTGGGCACCGTCAGCCCCAGCTGACACTTCTGTGCCTCCAAGAGGTAAACAAAATATCACAAAAGTCTCTCTTACTCCCACTCCTGTGTTGAGATTGGCCTAAGAGTATTCCTCTGGGCACAAGACATCATTTCCTTGAGCCTGGTTTTTGGCTCACTGCTCAGTGCTTGCCCCAGCCCCAGAGGGAACCTTGCTGGCTCCCCTGCAAAGCAGGGACTGACCCCAGACTTTGCTTTTCTGAGGACATTTTTCCTGGGCTTTGGTGAAGGGCTGGAGTTCTGCACAGCAGCAGGGAGAGCCCAGCGTGACCAACGTGCCCATTTTTGAGTTATTAATGAGCAAACTCTGGGGGTGCAAAGCCCTTCCCTCTGCTTTCCAGCCCTGCTATTCCAGAGGCAGCTGGAGATGTGCCCAAACCACTTACTAGCTGCTCTCTTTAAAGCCAGAGTTGTCTCCTCAGCCTCTTCCTTTCAACTCCACTCATCTTTTATTACCAGGATCAGAGGCATCTCTTTACTTCAGCCTCTCCAGCTTTTCCTGTGGGGTTGGGTGTTCAGGGAAGGGGAAGGAGAAGTTTGTGTTCAGGTCTGACCAGTGCCTATGTTTAGTGATGACCAGGCACTGATGTGGTTGGGAACAGAGAAACCAGCACCCATCAACGTGTCCTGTCAAACAGCTCCACTTTTCTCCTTTAATCACTGAATCACTGCACTCAAATCCACTCAACTCAACTGCAGCATTTCAGAGGAAAAAAGAAAAAAAAAATGATGGAAGGGAAAGAAAAGCCCACAAGCTATTTTCATGCAAGAAAAGGAATATGATCTGTCACAAAGATTATTTTTTACAAATTGTTTGTCTGGTTATGATGCTGAACAAGAGTTACATTTCTCTCCCTGACAGCTCATCTGAAAGTGAGTGCTGAGCAGAGGAGCACTTATGAGAAATGGAGCAACCAAGATCCTGATGTCCTGGTTTATCTGCTCTCATGGCTTACAGTCCTCCTGGATGAAGAGGAATTAAATTCAACAACAACCAAACAAACCCAACACCTTGCAAGTCCAGCTATGGTTTTCCCTCCTGACCATTTTTTCTACTTAAAGGAGAAAATTCACAGGTTGAGAAGACTCCAGGACACATTCACTTTTGGTCTTTCAACATGGATTTTCCAGACTTTTCTGGGTAGGACAGGGAAAACATCACACAAGACTTTGCCCCATCTCTCCTGTGGTTACAGTCAGAGAAGTGTGGGTCCCACCTGTGCTGCCAGCCATTAGGGCATGAAAAGTGGGACTGCAGAGTGGGAAACCACTCTTCAATTAATAATAAGTACAGGAAGATGGAAAAACGGACTGGAAAACAAACCCAAAACATCAAAACATATTTGTCATCTTCTGCTGATATGAAATGACATGATTTTTTTGTGCAGCATGTTTGCCTTAGTGAAATGAAAGTTGAGGGGGAAATCTTGTTTTACAAGTCAAGCAAAACTTACCGTGTGACCCGCTCTGAAATGGTGTGGTTGGTTTACTGATCCCGACCCTTTTTAACCCTGCTTAAAAAATAATACTGGGTAATTTTCAAGATGGAAGTATTTCCTCTGGAAAAAGCTGGAATGAAACGTCCTGACTTCTTTCAATTTTCCTCTGCCATCAGTCCCTCACTCACAGATAACTCAGGCTGCCAGGCGAGCTGCAGCTGGGTTTAATTTAGCAGAAATTATTAAACTTCCCCATCTTGTCCCCCCCAAAATGTAATTTTGTTCAAGAAACAAGTGGATTTTCTTATCACTGGTTAAAAGGGAAAGCTCCTGGGCATATTAGCAGAGGAACAGCACTGGGATGTATCAGGTTATTTTCCTTCTGGCTTTTCTGTGTCTGGCAGCAGCCCTGGCATGGATCAGATTATGTCAGTCACTGGGCCTTGATGGGAATTGGCTTGAGCACATCCTCCAGGGCTGGACTGGGCCCTCAGGGCTTGGGCTTTCAGAGTCATTTAGGAGCAATAAAGTGACTGTGAGTGAAGATGAGAGCAGGGAGACAGGTCCCCACCACCCTGCTGCTGACCCCAGATCCCAGTTCAATGCCCAAGGAAAGACCAGTAGCAGCCAAAGGGCTTTGCCCCCTCCCCAGAGCACATCCCTGACTGCAGATGAGCTCTGCCTCTGAGCACTCAAAAATAATGATTTATGTAAATGTGATGCTTTTGTTAAAGGAAGAGAGAAAAAGTGAAGTCTTGCAGACATCACTGAATGGTATAGTGGGGTGTAATTTGCCAGAGTTTCCAACGCCATGTTACAATGCCTATCTTAATAATGATACACTTCCTGAAAATGAGTGGGTGTCAAATGAATTGACTGAAATAGCTCAGTGTTACCACTTCCCAAATGTCTTTTCATTGTGAATGTTTTTTTCCTGAAGTTTTGGATCTTCCAATGCCTTCTGTCTACAAACTGTCCCTGCAGTTTCTTTCTTCTTCAGTTCCTGCTCACACATGAGGAGCTGCTGAGCACAGGGTTTCTTTGAAGACTTTTCTTAGGAGCACTCATACCTCTGGCATCAATCTCTGGAGCCACATGGCTGGAGAGCAGGAGGCAGGCAGAGCAGCCGGTGGCTTCTGCACAGGGACCAAATTGGGTCATGGCTTAAAACAGCCTCCAAGTTCCCCCTGAGCTGGGAAGCTGCCTGCAACCCCATTTCACACCCCACAAAAATCAACTTTTTTCTGCTTTGCCCTGAAGTGTTCAGACAGGGGGACTAGATGATGGTTGTAGGGCCCTTCCAGCTGAAATATTCTATTCCACTCTATTCTCTTCTGTTCTGTTCCATTCTGTTCCAGCCACATCCCAATTTTCACTGAACTAGAGACTTTCCAATCATGCTGTATGAAATGATTGATAAATCAAAGCTCACACAGGCTCTCAGGCTGTGCCAGTACCTCTTTAGCCCCTTCAGGGCCATGAAGCCACAGCTTGTGTCAGTGATGACAGTGACTTTCTCACTGGGAGTTTTCCCCCAGCCCCAAGCTGCAAGTTCTCAGCAGCCTCCAGCCAGTCCTTGCCATCCAGCAGCTGTGAAACCCTGCAGAGCTGCTGCCATGGGCACAGCCTTCACAACCCCTGACCTTCAATTTTCCCCATTTAATTATAAAAGTGAAACCCAAGGAGCATGTCCCTAACTGTCCTGTCTTCTGGAACACCATAATGTGCTGACATTTCTACAAGTCCATCGATGGTGAGAGGTTAACTTGCCAGCACAGAAGATGCTCATAACAATTTAGCCATGATGTGAGGAAGCCTGAGGAGCATCATGGGGTGGGTGTGTGACCCAAAGGGAGGTGTTCAACCCTTTCAGCTTTTCTCACTGTCACAGTTTAACCAGGACACTCACCAAACCATTTCTATTCTGTCCTTATTGAAGGTGGCAGTTGCTTTCCCAGCTGTCCATCCAGGGAGCTATGGTGTCAAACCCTCTGATTGAATTAGTGTGGGTAATTTATATGGAGAGAAAATGGAATGAAAAGTAAAGTAGCCAGAAATGAGATTATTTTTCAAGGTACATTTAACTTACTGTGACATTTGAGAGCACAAACCTTTAACAGAAATAAGCAAGGCCCATTTGTCTGAGAGTTTAAATATTTCATTCCCAGGAAGACAGACACCATTTTTCAGATTATAATAATTATTTTAGACTTGATCAGCCAAAGAGAGAAGCTTTGAGCTGGCATAATAAAAAAGTCAAACAGGAAAACTGATGACAAATTGGCCGTGGGCTAGAAACCCTGCGCAGCCTCAGGGGTGAGCAGCTTTGGGATGGGAGTTAAAGGACTGGAGCTCTCCTCCTCATTTTGCTAAGCACCAGTTTTGGAGCCACAGGCCAATCTTGCCAGCTGGTTGCTTTTCCTTCCTGCTTTCCTTCCATCTAGAGCATGAACTGTTTGCAGCACAGGCTGCAACGACAGCAGGAGCCCTGTCCCCCACCTCAGAGTGGTGCATGAGCCCTTCATTTGACCTCTGGTTTCCAAATAGAGCAAAAACAGGCACCCAGAGGGAAAACATTTAACTAAGTTGCTTTTAATTACCATGGTGCTAGCTGCTTTGAATCTGAAGTGGTTGTTTGGAGGCTTATCCATATGATCCCTGACCCAGTGCTGCCTCAGTGAGACCCATGGGTGCTCACCACCACGGGGAACACGTTGAGTGGTGTGGTGGGACCTGCACTTTTGAGGAGTAAACCTCAGGAGTTTGAGCAATGACACTTCAACCTGCAAGAACCTGTGAGAGGCTCTGAAACCCCAGCATTCTTACCAACCCAGCCCAGGCAGCCCTGCCAGGTAATAGGAGTTATTCTGACCTGCTCAAACAGGACCACACAGAAGAGGACACTTGCAGCACCAGGGAAGTAACTGTAGCCTTTTTCCTCGGCAAGCAGCTGGAATTAACTCTGTTGCAGCAGCAGCAGCAATGACCTGAATATATAAACAAATAATCCATTCCATTAGATAAATTATTAGAGCAAAGGCCACCAGGTTTTTACTTTCTAAAACTCAACTACAAACCATTTAGCAGGAAGATCTTTTTTTATGTTTGGTTAATTGCCACCTCTTTATTATTTTACTTCTAATTTCTTTCTCAAGTGGTCCATAGAAATGTTCTTTGTCAAACTGAGGCAGGGTTTTTTTTTTGTGTTTTCTTTGTGAACATTTCCAGGCAGCTGCTCAAAAACAAGTGCATTGAATAGGCTGAGCAAAAGGGTCAGTCTAATATAAAGAACAATAGAGCAGAGAATAAAAAAGAATAAAAAAATCCAGGGAAATTTCAGTCCATGTGCAGTGATGAGTGTTTCTGGTTTAACATGATAAAACAGTGACTCTTTTCAGGACTAATTTTGGGAATTCAGACCAAAAAATACCCTCATAAATTCAGCAGTAACTGGCAAGAGTTTTGCATTCAGAAAGGAAGGATGTAAATGAAATGCAACAATTTTAGTTAGGAAGCATCACTAAAGCTTGTGAGCAGTAGGATTCCAACAGATCTGTCTTATGGTTGAGCTATCAGGGATTTTGGGCTCAGACCCCTCAGATACAGTCAATATCACTCCCTGGCAGCAGACAGAGGAGCACAGTCCCAAGACCTGTGGGAAACCCCTGAGCAGTGCCCTCAGCAAGGCTCATGATGCAGAAACAGGGATGGAAAAGCCCAAGAGCTTTTTTTTTCCTGATGTGTAAGTTCAGCATCTGCCAGACCTCCCTGAGCAAGCAGCTCAGGATGGGCTGCACAGAAACCCTGGAGAGAGCCCAGGGGCTCCTGCCCACAGCAGCACATCCTGAGAGGTCTCTGCATCAGCCTCCTATATCTGGCTGGAAAGTAGGAGGAAGCCTGAATATTCATTTCTCCATTTTTTCTAAGGGTGGGGACAACTGGTGTCTTTTGGATCCAGGTGGAGCATCAGAGGATGCTATTGCCACCTCCCAGAATAAGGGGTTTAACCTCATATTCTCCATTTTCACAGTAAAAGAAGAGCCTTTATCCATTTTGTCCCTTTTTGCCCCACTTTCTAAGATTTCTGGTCATTGTGCAGAAAGCACAACAAGAGACCAGGTTTGGAAAAATAATTTTAATCTCGAAACCTCTTGGGTGAAGTCTTCAACTACCAGGTGGCATCTCCACCACCAGCCCTTCTGTTGGATGACACCCGTGTGTTTATTGCACATCTCCATCCCCATCCCTCCTCCGTGCACCATCCATTACAAGGGTGCTGCTCAGCTATTCACATCCAATTTGATTTATAACCCTCTAAAGTCAAGGGAAAGACCTGCCTTTGATTTGAGGATAAGCTCCTAATTTCATGCTTAGTCCGAGAAACAGATAAAATAGATTTGAGAAAAGCTTTTTTTTGTGTGTTCCTTGGAAAATTAATCTTCTTCAAACTACTTGAAGAACACAGAATTATTTCTAATATGTCCCATAATAGGAGTAACTGGTACACAGGAAATAAACAGATTTTACAGTCATCAGATTCTTCAGCCTGGCTTTTCATCCTGTTTCTTGCTCTGTGAACTTCTCCATCATAAACAGCAGCACTTAGAAATACAGAAATAAGTCACTGTCAGGGAGCTGAGAGGAGCTGAAAGATTGGCTGTAATTATACAACTTAACATCTCCTGAATGTGGCTGTACCTTCCACGTGTTTATCTGATTCAATTACAAGGTGCACTGAGGAACTGAAAATACATTCCAAACACATTCCTGCCAGCGTGCCAAAACGTGACAGCTCCTGCTGGAATGCTCCCCAGTCTGCAGCCCCAGTTATCCCAGCTGGGATACAGGTTGCTGGGATATAGGTGGCTCCACTGATGTGGGGTGAATTCTTCACCTACCAGGTGTCTTTGGGAATTTGAATATACTTATTTCATAAAAAAAAAATCACAACAACAACCCTATTTATTGCATAATTAATTTTTCCAACATAGATTGCATGATAGGATTCAGAATCTGTGTCCAGAAATACCCCATTTGGAAAAACTCCCAAGGGAGACAATGTAACTGACCTGTTAAAGCAGCAGGAATTGTGCCTGGGAAAAGAGGTACCTTGGGTGATTATTTTTTTCCAGCTGAATTCATTTCCATTGTGAAGTGGAAGTGATTTTCTAGGGAAATAAAAATAAAATTAAAATCAATACAGCTTGTCAGCTGAGCCAAAATTAGAAAGCTCATTGATTCCAGGTCACACACACACAAAAAAGGAGATTTTCCATCCTCTCACAGGTTCAGGGTGGGAAACCACTGGGAAATCCTGAAAGTTCCTCGGGGCAATGGGAAATCTCTTTCTGTTCTGCTCTGCTGGAGATACAAGTGTTACCTGTGACTAAGGCTGACACAGTGAGGGTGACACCCCGGGGGGAAGCAGCCCTACAGAGCAGGTTTAGCTCTTACTAGAGGTGCAAACCCTGAAACTTTGCTGCTTTGCAATGTTTTTGAGGGTTATGGCTTTGGACCTGGATGATGCAGGATAAGTCAGCTGCTGCCTTGCCTCTCTGCCTCCCCTCTTCAGTGTAAAGCTCACCTGGTTTTCACTTCTCCTTCCTGAAAATATCAATCAAATTTTTTTTTTTCCCCTCCCTCCTCCATTTTTTGTTTTATTTACTTTTTATTTGCTGTATCTATTTTATGGCATCCATTCAGGAAACAGACCATCCCATGATAGGCACACTAATGAAAAGCTGGGATTCATTAAGCAAACAGGAGTACATTGGGCAAACATGTTTGTGAACAACCCAGAGATTGGAGCATGTTTGCAGGAAAGATCTATTGAACAGTTAAGAACAAACAAATTAGGGAAAATCTAAAGCCAGATCTCACATGGTAATGATGGAGAGGAAAGCTGTAATCCCATCAATAAACCATTAACCCCAATGACTTGCAACTGCTGGGGCTCAGCCCATTATCCCTCTGCTGTTCCCTGCTCCCTGTGGATGGGAGGTGGGTGCTTTACCTGTACACAGCCCAACACCTTGGTCAGCCCTGAGCTCCTCCTGGGACCCTTTCCACAAGTCCTGACATTTCTTTGGAAAGGAGATGAGAAGGCCACCACATGTCAAAATGTCCTCTTCTGACCCTCCTAGCAGGGAATACAGACATCTTATTGTTTTGAAATGAAACTGTTTCCTTCTATGCACCAATATTTATCCCTGGAAACATCCAAGGTCACCTTGAGTGTCTGAGCAACCCGTTCTAGTTGAAGATGTCCTTACTGATTGCAGGAGGGTTGGACTAGATGATCTTCAAAGATGCCTTCCAACCCAAAGCATTCTAGGATTTTATGATTCTATTATTTTATGAAGTTTGAAACCCACATAAAGCATCACGTTTGAATCACAACATTTCTTTATGTTTAATTGCTTTATGCTTAATTCCTTTCACCATAAGAAGCACAATGGGCTGGAATTTCAGTGACTTTGTTTTTTCTGCCTGTACAATATGCAGGAACAGCTGCTCGTAGAAAGCAGCACAGAGAGCTGAGCCCTGTGGGCTGATGAGGAGGGACCTTGGGGCAGCTTGGGGTTGGAGAGAGCTCTCCTGCTTCTCCAGGCATTTGTGCAAGTCAGCTGCACCCACACAGCTCCATTGTCTGCCTCCAAAAAAACATGGGATGAAGTTTTGGGTCCATGCTCATCAGTGGTCTGACACTGACAGATGGATCTCCTGGAGATCTACTTCCTCAATAAGTTAATTCTGCAAGTCTTGAGCCCTGCTCTGTGAGTTGGGTGAGAGCTGAGGAGATGTGCAGGATGATCTGGATCAGCCCCTGGCAGCACTGCTTAGGACTGGGCTCTGGCTGGGTTCTAAGCCACAGTGAGGACTCAGTCCTTGGCATCTCTTTGGGGGGTTACTCAGCCAGAGGTCTCTGAAGTCCTGCCCAGGAAATGAAGGCAGCACTGGAGTGGGAGAAATGCTGCTTTACAGCCTGGATCTTCTGCATGTTCATGGTAAATGTTTGCTTTTCATGGCGAGTTTGGGCTCTTGCTGCAACTCTTCAATGTCCAAAGCATTATTTTTCTTCCAGTCAGGAACATGGTGCTTCCCCGGGTTTTGTCCTGTGCAGTACAGAACAGGAAGGGTGTATCACCCCCCTGTCACCAAAATCTTCCCATGCAGAAGCTCAAGACACTCCCTGCCAGACTCCCCTAGAGACTTTCTACCCTCGGCCCATTTCCCAGTGGTTTTGCATAACACCCATGTGCCTTGTGGTGGGACCTGAATATGCAGAGCCACCCAGCACCAGGGCACTGCTATTCATGAGACAGCATCTTTTCCAGGCATGCAGGCAATGTAATTTAAGACCAGACAAACATCTGCCTGTTGGCAGTTGCTGTTTGTGGCCAGGCAGATCTGCTCTGGTTGGCTCTGTGCTCCACATTATGCCCCTGGCAGATCCTTTCTCCTCTTTGCTCTATCAGCTTTGGCCATCCTGAGCCAGGAACCCAGATGAATGATGAGCATCACGAAGAGCAGTCACAGACTTTGCTGCTTGGCCAGGCCAACGGGCAGCTTTGTCTCCATCCTGTGCATTTGATCCGTGACAAACACTGAAGTGCTGAAGCAGAGAGGCAGGGTTTTATGGAATAAGGGAAGGGGTAGGCTCAGCACTGAAGCATCTCACTGCAACTGCTCGTTTGATCCGTGCAAGAAAAGGATTTTAACATGCACGGGCAGCCCGTAGGAGGCTGTCAGCTGCAATAATGCTGGTGAGCAGTGCCAGCAGCTTTGCTCTTATGCTATTGCCAAGAAGAAAACAGAAGCAACCCCCAGTTGTCACATTGACCCCATTTGAACCTGCCTGGAAGTCATTAACCTGGGAAATCCTGAATGGTCGATCATTGCTGCTGCCAAAAACATTGCACGGGACTGGATTCCCATCAAAGGCCAATTTCTCTATGTCAAGATGTCCAAATAAAACCCTTTGCTTTGCTTCCTATCAGTTCTCCAGCTATTAATAACCTCTCACAGAGGCCAGAGTGAAGGGAAGAGCTCCCTGTTCTTTCTCCTTCTTCCTCTGTTTCCTTCAATTACAAGTTCTTAAAAGCAAAGACTTTCTTCCTGGGGCTTGTGGCAACTCAGCAGTAACACGAGGGCAGCAAAAGTTTTGATCTGCCTATAAATCACATCCTGTATTTAATGCCTATAAATCACATTCCATGTTATCAAACTGCCTCATCTCTGATTCCCTCACACAGGTGAGTGATTTTTGCTCCCACTTTTAAATCACAGGTCCTTGCCCTTGGAAATCTCTCAGGTTGGGTATCCTTTAAATGTTCAGAGCAATCCATTACTTCATAAAACAGCCTCCAATTTAAGAAATTGAGAATATTTCTCAGAGGAACAGATATTTCAGCTAGCTCTTCCACATTGTTTCTGCAGCCACCAGCAGGGAGACAAAATTCATTGATAACTCCAGCCTTGTTGGCCACAGCACAGGAAATAGGTGTGAAGCTGGAGCAGGGAGAGCTGGGGAGTGTTTAACAGGAGATTGTGTGAGGAACTGTGAGCCAGCCAGGAGTGGAAACTCTGCTGGAGCTTGAGAGGTGAAAAATCCTCCAAAAAAGGCAGCCTGAGTTCCATTGTGCTGGGGAAAGGTCTGTGAGGACAAGCCAAAATGCTGGGGTATGGATTGGGCTGGAGTGACTGACACGTGTCAATAATCTGCAGGAATCAGTGGGGTTGAGCTGAGCTGCCCAGGAAACGTGTTCCCACACAAAAGGCTTGTCCAGACCTGTCCCTTGTCTTTATCTCCCCAGTGAAATAATACTGACAGCTACAAAGCTGAAAACAAATTAAAAAGCTAAAAATAAAAATCTAGGTAGAAAATCACCCTCCATCACTTTTACTCCGTTACCCACAGCCCATCTCACTCTTGTAAGTTTGAATTTTTAAAGATTATTCTGAAAACATCCCTGCCTCTCTCTCTGGAAAACAGCAATTATGATGTGTGACAGGGTTCTACCCATCATTACTTCTGTATAAGCAGGCATGGGAAAGATATTTCATTCAGCCTAGCAAATTAAACGAGCCCAGTTGCTGGAATGCAGAGCAGCAGCGTGATGAATGACGTACCTGGTGAACCCTACCAAGGGATTAAAACAAATTTCCAACTCATTTACAACAAGGTAGAGCACCATCTACTTGCTCGGCACCATAGAATTACAAGTAATCTAAAAAACGGAAAGGAACTGAAATTGAAAAACCCAAACTCACTTTTGTCCTGGAAACAAAACAATCAAGATAAATATTTTCCTTCTCAGCTCATTTTGGTTTCTGTACAAACACAGTCAGTGTGGTGAACCCATCTGAGCACTGAACACGGGTGCTGTGCCAAGGATTTCTTCCTGAGTTTGGCTATTTTGATTTGAGTCTCTCAGCAGATTGGATTTTTAAGAGAGTCTAAGGGCAGGGGCAGGGCTCACTGCCTAATATTACTCTAAGTAAGGGGAGTTTTCAAGAAAATAAGTTTTTGAGAATAAGTCAAATCCCCCTTTATGTTAAATGATGGGAAAATTCCAAGATTTCACAGACCTGAGCAGACACACTTCCCACCATCTGACAGACACTGAGAAGATGGCTACAAAGCTGGGCTGCTCCCCCCAAAAGAGGAAGCCCACAAAGGGCTCAGATAGTTTTCTCAACACAAACCCAAAGTTTGATTAGCTGGTGCTAATCACACGAAGCCCAGGGTTTAAAATTAACTCTTGCTCTACATCCTAAGAGGTTATTCAGCAAAACAAAGCTGCTTCTTCTGCAAAGGGAGGGTGGACACAGGAGGAGATGGATATGCTGTTGGTGGCCACTGTGACCTCCCATTTCCATTTAAAAAAGGCTTAAGTCAAAATGAAGTTTCAAATCTTTCAGGATTTCCAAATTTAGGTTTCAGAACAGGGTCTTAAATGTCTGCAGCCTGACAAGTTGTAGATGAGGCTTAATGATGAATCCATGTTGTGGCTTAGCTCAGTTGCAATCAATTTTAAGGGCATCACTTGGCTGTTCAGCAGGTTTCCAGCCAAGCTGACCCTCTTCATGGCCATCAGGACTTTGTTAGCCCTGGTGGTAGGAGGGACCAGCCCTCCCCAGCACACTGCTGCAGACACACTCACCCAGCTCCCCATGCCAGCCTGAATTAATATCACTTTCATTTTTTAATTAAAAACTGTTGACTGGTGTTTTGGTGAAGTCTGTGTACCTGCATCAAATAAACTTGTAATAAATAATAGCAATTAGCTCTGGGAACTGTGCTTAGAGATCATCAGCAATTCTGCTACTTTGACAGGCTGATTAACCTGTATTTATCCAGGTAGTTTCATTTCCCCTTTGCAAATATTGCTCAGCATGAACCTCCCTGGAAGGCTCCAGCAGCCTGGAGAAAGCCACCCACTTCTCCTCCTCACCTATTATTTGCAGCATGTCTTCTTCTCCAGAACTTTTCAGTTCCTCTCTGACCCAGGCTCTAGATGTAAAAGTTTCCTCACTCTGCTGTGCAATCAGCTTTCACACTATTTAGTAAATTATTCTTAAGCAGCTCCCAATTATCATTCACACGTTGCTGTTTAAAGTCCAATTAGCCTGTCATTAGGTTTTGGCTTTGTGCAATTGGCCCCTTAAAAGCACCACATGCTCACACATGTATAGAATTTATTGCATTAAATTATATTATTGGTGGGGTTTTACTACATTAGAGGCTTTGAAAAGCTCTGCCTGGGCTGACAAGGCAGAGTGTAGAGAGCTGCTCTTCACTTTTTCCACTTAACTTTTGGAGCTTAGCATGGAATGAATCATATCTCTGTGCACACCCTGTGCATGGTCTGGGCTCTCAGTGACACACTGCAGAGCTCTGGCTGCATTTTGGGAATGCCAGGGGGCTGCTGGGATCCAAACTGGCACCCCAGCAGAAAGCCAGGAGGGAAACTTGGTTTAATATTTAATGTTTCCATAGGAGTCGTCTATGTGTGTCCCTGCCACGTGGTGCAGATGTTATCATGGCTCAGAGCCCCAGCCTGGAGTGGGAGGAGGGGAGAACAAACCAAGTTCAGCCTGGTGGAAAAATCCATATAAAACTTGTTTTTTTCTTTAAAGAGATGGTTACAACTCAAATAACTTCATTATATACGGTGTGTTTGAAAGCTGGAAAAAAAACAAAAAATGTGCCTTCATTTAAGAAGAGAAAGGATGAGCATGCCTGTGGACACTGGCTGAGATTATTCCAATGCCTTTCTCCACCAGCAGAGCTGGGACTGTGCCTGGACCATGCAGGGAAACACGTTGTCAGAGCAGAGACTCTGGCATCCCAGCACACCACAGCTGGCCACAGCCCCAGTTCAGCACAGGGTCACTGATACTGGTGACCTGGAACCCCAGTTTGTGTACCTGTGTGCCTCTGGGTGTCCTTTCCCAGTGTAAGTGCTTGACCTCAACTCACACACCCAAACAGACAAAGCTCCTCTTCCTCCAGCACCCTCCTAAAAACCCAGAGGCACTTCATCAAGTAATGGATTTCTTCCTAATATCTCATCTAAATCTCCCCTCTTTCAGCTTAAAACCATTCTGTCTCATCCCATCCCTCCCTGCCCTTGTCCAAAGTCCCTCCCCAGCTTTTCTGTAGCCCCTTCAGGCACTGGAAGGTGCTCTAAGGTCTCCCCAGACCTTCTCTTCTCCAGGCTGAACTCCCCAACTCTCCCAGCCTGTCTCCAGAGCAGAGCTGCTCCAGCTTCTGAGCATCTTCAAGGTCTCCTCTGAACTCACTTCAACAGCTCCATATTGTTCTTGTGCTGAGGACCCCAGAACTGGACCCAGCACTACAGGGGGGGTCTCACGAGGGTGGTGTAGAGGAGGAGACTTTCCTGTAGACCAGACCAACTTTAGCACACCAAGCCTGCAAAGAAAGCCATGGCTTTGCCAGCTGACCATTTACATCCCTTAAATTTACTATCGGTGTGTCCAATTTCTAGCTGAGTGCTGTTTAATTTCTTGATGTAATCAAGGCAAGAACTGCCCCACTCCCTTGAGCAGGGAGGAGGCAAAAGGTCTCAGTCCCCCCCCTGAACTCACTGCTCCATCACACTGCAAATCTGCTGCAAACCTTCAGCACCGTGCAGGCTGATTTTTATTTTTTTAATTTTCTTCCCCTTGCTCCCTGCATGGCCTAAAGCCAAGCTTTATAAATCAACTGTGTAAACAGAAACATCCTTCTTCCTTGAATGTGACTATTATTTCAGAAAAGGAGGCTGTCGTTTTAAGAGGCAGAAAACCTGTTTAATCTGGAGACACCAGCTCTGATGCCAGGCACTGGTAACCATAACATTTTTCTTCTGTCCTAAGTTTCAGAGTAAAAATAAAAATATCTCCCCCAGCCTGGTTTTGGACAGTTTCTGACCAGCTAAGATCATTTTCAGAGCCCCAAACACTCTTTTTATTGAGTTACATCTATAAATTATTTTTATATCCATGCAAGTAAGCTCTCAGTGGTGGCCTCCCACCCTCTGTGAAACCAGAGCTCTGCCCACTTGCACTCCCCTAATACATTTTTTTTTTTCTTGAAGAGTTTAATCTAAAAATAGGAGATAAAGAATGGGAGAAGAGACGTGCCCTCCCCAGGAGGGCGGAGATTCCCCAAAACCTCAGGCCTCAGCAGCAGGGCCAGGAACCAAACCCCAATCTCCTGGGCACTGCTCCTCAGCTTTAAATATTTTGGCAAACACAAGTTTGTGCTTTTGTTTGCATTGGTTCCTGTTGCAGGGACATACTTGATGCAAAGCAGCTCCCGGGCCTCAGCAGGGCTCATAGATATTGTTTGCTAATTGTGTTCTAATTATAAATATTTGCCAGAGGACCAAAGAAGGAAAGAGACTCTCCACAGTGTGCACAGGGTGCTCAGGACACACTTATTGACCTGCTCCAGGAGGTAGATAGGCCCAGATCCTTCAAAGGCATTGATGTCACCCATGTGGTGCCTCAACTGACTGTCACACAGATCTGTTAATGCAGAATATTTGTTTCTGGAGCCCAGGTGATTTGTGGGACCAAGTAAATGAAACAGCAACTCCAGCAGCCTGACTTCGGAGGCACTGGTGCAGGACACACGGAGTAACCTCTCCTTTCCATGAAAGGTGCCAACCAATATCACCAGGAGAATGGGGAGGTGAAGCAGGATACTGAGGAAACATAACTTATGAGCAAAGATTACCCATATTTGGGGTTTAATCCAGAACAGAGAAGATGACAGGAAAGGCTTTTGGTTGGTGTTTGTGAGGCAAAGTAATTTCTTTTCTTAGAGTCTCTTTGAGGTCCCTCCAAAAAGAGCATGAGTCAGGTTTTTCTTTCCCTGGCAGCTCTGGAAAGGCTGCAGAGGCATTTCCTCCATTCCCAGGTGGCTTTTGCCTGGCTCCTGCCTGTCCATGTTGGGTTGGGATGGGGACAACTGCTGCAGTGGGAGGGCATGGGAAGAGGGATGGGGCGGGTGGGGGGCTCCAGCAAGGCTGGGCTGGAGGACCCCAGGACAGGAGGGTGACTCACAGAGAGCAGGATGCTGCTGGGGTTCATGCCAGGATGGCAGCAAACCCCAATGTTTCTCCTTGATGGAGCCATCACAGCCCTGGTGGCACGTGTACATCTTCCCTCTCCCTTCTCACAGGGGCAGCCCTCACTCCCCAGCAGCATCTATTCCCCTTTCTCATCACTCTGGATGCAGATTTTTTAATTAAAAAAAAAAAAAAAATCCCACTGCAGCCTATTCTAATCATCTGCTGGTTCTATTTGACACCACCAATATAGAACCATTCCCAACATAAGTTGTCTGCAAAAAATTTGAGTTCTCCCCTATGTAACCCAGGTCTACCCACAGCTTTAAATGTTGTTTTGTTTTTATATAATTTTGAAAAGATGTGCAAACCCCCTTTTCCATCATGACAGCCTTTTCCTTGACTCTAATCTAGAGCCTGAGAACTGCAGGGGAGGAATATTTAAAGCACTGAGTTGTGACCTGAAGTGGGGAAGGGCACCAAGAGAGGACAAAACACACCTGTCCCCTCCTGATCTTCTCAGGACAATCAAAGCATTGCTCTTTTTCTTCAGTCCCAGTGCAGGGATGATGCTGGAGCTTGCACTGTGTAGGGTGCCCACCTCCTTTAACCACCTCTTTTACAATTGATGGGAGACAGTTACAAAACAGAATAAGGAAAAAAGAAAGAAAGGGGAGAGGGGGGGAAACAACCAAAAAAACCCAAACGCAGAGCCTAAACCCAGCTTTCAAAAAAGCCACCAATATGTTGTGTTTTTTTTTTTTTTTCTAAGGGCTGGACATGGCTACATTTGCAGTTCCAGCTGAGAAAATGAGGACACTAAAATCTCACAGCCCTGGTGAAGTGCTGCTTGGCCAGGGCCGGCAAGGTGTGCCACATTCAGGGTGCTCTGAGACCCCAGTGTCTGCTCCTTGCTGCCCCCAGTGCCCTTGTCCCAGCAGGCCCTCGGACAAAAGCCGTCTGTGCTACACCCTGAATTACCTCCTGGCATGCAGCATGTGTGACCCTCTGCTCAGTCCTGCAGCCTCCTCACTCCATGGTGGCCATGAGCCTGCCCAAGGGACTCACACACGGGCAGGACCACCCTGAGCTCCTCTGCAGATGGACCAGCCTGGCAAGGATCAGATCTCCTCTGGACATCTTCTCTGAAGATGCCTGGGAAGCAGGGAGGGCAAAAAACATCCTGCAGCTGCACATTATCTGCCTGAGATTGGCCCCAAATTGGCTCACACAGAAGCAAAGAGCCACCAGTTTGTTTTTCAGCAAGGTGGAGACACCTTCCCTTGTGCTGTCCTGTCCCCAGACCCCCCAGACACCCTCCTACACCCTCCCCAAGTCACTGCAGGGGCAGTTCCCATTGCTGCTCCCTTCGAGAGGCTTTTGCCACTTCTGCAGCCGTGCACAAAAGCCAGAGGTTTTTATTGTGGGTTGTTTGGTTTTGTTTTTTTTTCTTCTTCTTTCTCCTGCCTAAAAAGATGCTGCAATCTCCCACAGAAAAATTATTTCCATATGATCCCAGCACTTTCTCTCTTGGCTGGAACACTGGATGTGGTTTTGGGTCTGTGGTTTTTTGATACATTTTTTTTAATTCAAGATTTTTTCAGTCTTCATTGTGAGAGGCACCGTGCAGACTGGCTGCGACTCCTAAGGAAACTGTGGCAGGACAAAAGCACAGGAACCCAGCACGAGTTGATGCAAGCAAAGAAACTAGAAAAAAGAAAAAAAAAAAAAAAAGCCCTATTTCTGCAAACAACTTAACTGCTGGGTTTCACAAGGAGCCGGGCTGACTTTCCATGTTTCATTTGGACTCCAGCTAGGAAGCTGCAGCTGCCACTGAGGACTCAAAACCCCGACTGAAGGGCACCTTTCACAGTGCCCGTCCTGCTCAGCAGAAGCCAGGACAGTGAGAGACAGGGGGTCCTGAGGCACAGGGTAAGTTAAATGGATCTGAAAAAGTTGGGGGGAAAAAAAGTGCTTATAGCTATAGGGAACAAAGTGTTCCCACCCTGCAGAAACAGGTTACTTGGTGAGATGTAAAATGAGGTGGTCTCTACCTGCTCTGCTTCATCTCCTTTTTTTCTGCTTCACGGCAGCAAGAGAAAAGAGTTCAAGGCCAGGTTCTTGCTGAGCTGAGCTTTGTTTTGTTTCTCTCAACGCTCCTTGTTTCCCCGCCCACCTTTAGCACTTCAGGATGCTGCTTCCTTCTGGTCCGACTTTGCTCCCAGCCGTGGCTGGGCAGTGGGATGGGGACGGAGCCCCATCCCGCACAGCTCTGAGCTCAGGAGCCCAGGGCAGGAAAGAGCCATTTCCTGGCATCCTCTGCAGACGTGGAAACTTTCACGGGACTCTGCTTCTCCAGTCTTGCTGGAGAACTGCAACTGTTTGGAATGTGCTGCTCATTCCTGAGCTGTAAGCAGGGATTTACAGTGAGGATGGGATGGTCTTCCACTGCCAGCACCCGTGTCCTGGTGCTCCCACCCACCCAGCTGGGATGGCATGGGACCCACTGCAGGGACACCTCTGCTGGCTTTCTTTGGGTACATGTAAAGCCAAGTTCTTGGAGCACTAAGCCAGCAGTGGCAGTCACAGGAAAGTTACTTTCCTGCTGGGAAGGGCAGAGGAGGGGTGGGTGCCTTCCACTTTGTCAGGATGATTTGCTCTATGGGAGAAGCTGCCCTGGGAATGACTTACTGTAAGTTCCCCCGTGGCAGTGCCAGGTGGAATCACTGGCTGGGCTTGCTGTGGAGATGGGATGGCTTTCAGGGACCTGCCCAGCCCAGAGCAAGGCTATTTCCAGGACATTGCCAAGTACACAGGACCATTTCCATCAGACACAGCTCCTTCTCCCATAACACCTGCAGGCAACTGCCTTAAATCCATCCCATCTCCCAGGCCTGTGCAGGTAATAGGAAGGGATGTTTGCTTGGACTCCTCGGCTCTGCCCATGGCTGCCAGGTGAAATCACAGCTGGAGAGAGTACATGGTGACCCCACGAGCTGCTGCTGCACAGGGGCACAGGCTGGTGGGGGAAGGTGTTTTCCAGCTCCTTCCAGGACAACAGAATTAAGGCCCTTCACCCACGCTGGAAATAGGCACACTCTAAAAAAGCACCAGAAAATAAAAAACAACCCAGATAAAGGAACTACAGCCTCACGGACCAAATGTCCACCCAGGCCACCACCAGTACAGATGCAGCTCACATCCCTGGGACCCTCCATGGCCAGATCCTGGCTGTGCCTCCAGTCCTGCCCTGAAGGGTTCAAGCCATCCCAGATGTCCTCAGCAGCTCTCCCAAACCCACTCCTCTTCAACCCAGTGCCTGTGTAAACACGGCGGGCAGGAGGGCGTTAACATCGGTCAGCTGCAAACCACTTCAGACAGCAGAAATTCGGTGACCACATTGCTTCTCGGGATCCAAACATCCTTGTCTGTGAGCCCTCAAGTCACTTCATGGCTGCAGACAGGCTCCTGGTGCTTGGCTCAAGCAGAGCATCCCAGTGACATTGTGTGGGAGGGAGCTGCCCTAGGCAGAGGAGCAGCTGAGCTGTGGCAGCTTTGCCTTGGAAAATCACACAAGCTCTTTCAGTGTTTTGGGCTTTTCTACAAGAAGTTGCTCATGATGAAATTTTAGATCCTCCTGGGAAAGAAAATTTAAAAAAAGGAAAAAATCTGAACAAATAATTTCCGAGAGGAAGTCCAGTGTCCAGACAAACCCAGCCCTAATGATGCTTCGTTTCCTGCTGCTGGCGATGCAGGGAGCTCTGGAGGAGTGAGAAGGTCAAGGCTTGACAGAAGACAAAAGGTAAAAAAGCAGAACTGGAATATTTTTCACCTCTGGAATGATCCTGAGGTTTGAGGCAGACACATCTATGTGTTTTCCATCTCTGCAGTGCAAATAAACAGTTTTAGTCTTAACTCCCCTCCAGGGTTTTCAGTCAAGATTTGTCACTAATTAAAATGGGCAGTGGCCGGTGGTGTCCCGTGTGCTGTGAGTTTACAGCAAAGACAATCATAGGTGGCTTTTCCAAGTGAAGTCTGAGGAATAACAGGAAGGAAAACGTTGACAGAAATTTTAAGCACAGCTCAGGGATCCAGGAGCAATTTCTGCCTCATGAACTCTCAATATTGCAGCATGTGAGCTCGGCACAGTTACTGGTGGGATTTATTCCTTGAGCATCCCTGCAAGGTAAGGACATTCTTCAACTGCACCCAGCAACAACACGGGCCTGAGTGGATTTGGAGCTGTACCTTTGCCTTGCCCTGCACACCCCACAGGCTGCTGGCAGTACCAAAGGACCAGTCGTGGCTTGGCCAAAATTCAGGTTCAAGTTGCAAACACCAGGTTGTTAACCACAGGGAAAACCTTTTGGTCCAGCCTTCAGGCTGGTTTGCTTTGCATTCTCGCTTTACTTTCTCAGAACACTTGAGCTATTTTTGCAGATATGGAGATTTCTTATCATTTCTGTTGCCCAGATGTGTTACTTTATATTAACGTGTTAAAATCCTTCAGGCACACAGGATGATTAAAAAGCTTTGCACGAGCAAATGTGCCTCATACATAAACTGTCTACCTTGATCTGTAAGATTAAACTCAATCATGAACCAAAAAAATCAATCAAGGTTCTCTCCAGCTGTAATAGTGTCAAGAAAATGTATTTAAAGTAGTCATCACACACAAGAAGAAAGAATCACATAATTTAACTCCCTGAACTGAGACTAATGGTTTCTGCCCTTCCCTAGCAAAGGTTTGTGGCATCTCTGAAGTCCTGCATGGGGGGAATTTGGCTGTTTTTGCTGGCAGACACCAGGAATGTCAGTTGTTGTTGGAAAACCATGGCTTCTGATGCAGATTATTCATGGCAGGTAAAAAATGCATAAATAAAAAGCTTGGTGGATTATACTTAAATTGGGGTATTAAATTCCAAGGTCAGTACAAAGCAAAAGTATGTTATTTAATCATCTGTTCTGCCTGGGATTCAGCATGGTAGACAACAGCATCTCTGGTTTGGGCACTCCACCCTCACCAGTACTGTGGGGCAGCAGCCACCAAAGGATTTGTGTTGCCAGCTCTGCTTAGACAGACCAACAGACCCTTAAACACCAGGAGTGTTTTGAGTTTAATGCAAGGAGACTGGTAATTTCACTTACTTTTTCTTCTTGTTTTGGCCCAGGCAGAAGTACCTGAACAAACAATCCCTTTTGGTAATATTTTAATTTTGTCTTTCCACTCAGAAGTTCAGAGAGGAAGAAAAGGGACAGAAAAAAATCAAAGTCTTTTTAAACTTTACCTAAAGGGTGGTTTCAGTCAAAGAATCCTTTCATGACATTTAAACAGCTCTCCAACAATAACATATATTCTAATGTTAGAATGAAGGCAACCAGAAACCATCCCCATCACCAAAATTCACTGAAACTAACTGCCTTTTCATCAGGTTCAGGTGTCTCATTTCATCATTCCTAAGTTTTAATTTTGTCAAAATGTTGCACAAAAGCCAAATCTGCCCATTTACCACATGCAGGATTCCTTCCTTAGCATCAGATTAAATTCACTCTTGGTTAGAATCATAGAACAGTTAAGGTTGGAAGGGACCTTAAAGATCATCAGGTTCCAACTTCGTTATTGGGTTTCACCCCAGTTCCACTTGCAGAGGCTGAGGGCTGTGCTGTACTTCATGGCTTTGGAGTGAGGATGCTTAAAAGTGTCATGGGACGAGCAAATAATTTCTCTTAAAATTATCTATTGCAAACAAAAGGGTCATTCTTTTCTCCAGATAGACATGAGCTTGCTATCAGAAAATCTTTACCAGGTTTGTTTCCTTTCCTCTTGAACATTTGGTTTCTCTGGTTTGAGGTTTTTCTTCACCCAATCTCCCATTTTGTGCTGGATATCTTCCAAAAGTCATCCCACACTGCTGAATCCATCACCCTTTGCTTGCAGTCCTCTCAGACTCCTTTCTCCTCACCTCTTCCCCATTTCACTTCTCCTGTCCTTTCCTGTCAGGAGGAAAGTGGAAATCTAAAGCTCTCTTCATTCACAGACATCATTAAGGTTTCACCTAACAGATCTTGTAACTAAACACACATTTCTGACACTTTAATGAACTGACTTCTCTAATTTGTTGAAGGAAAATATGGTGCTGGGGTGTCAGCTCCAGGATGCCCTGAATCAACTGGGTAGTTGCATCATTTGCTTCTGTTTTGGTTTGTTTTTTTTTTTTTTTTTCAAATGCAATTTCTAGCCAATAACTTGAGGAATTGCTCTTTATGAATCATGCAAGTGGCCACGATTTCATCACTGGGTGCTTGGATTAGAGCAATGTGAAACGTGCACAACCTGAGCACTGATTTGTCAGACTTTTCTTCCCCTGAAGTCAATTCTAAAAGCAGGAAAGCCATTCATCTCAGGGAGAACAATGACCTATAAAAATGTGAAGCAATTTATTCCTATTTATTAATCCTTTCCCTTCCACCCATAGTGACTACCCCATTTAATGAATGCTCTTTCTCCTTCACAAAAGTATTATGAGCAATTATGTCTTCTGGTTTTAATGGCCTAATAGTATAACCTAATCCTTTATCCCAAGTTATTGGCTACTCACACTCCTGAGAAGGGCTAAATAACTTTCAGTTCCAAAGAGGATATATTTGCCCCGGTTGCCCAGGACTCTGAACACTGAATGGTTTGGGTTGGAAGGGACCTTTGAAGTTCACCTGGTCCAACCCCCCTGCAGTGAGCAGGGACATCTTCAATTAGATCAACAGAAACAATTTCAGCTTGCCCTGAAGGAGTCTCCTGGTGCCTGGCTTCTTGGTGGGTCTTCTTTAGACAATTATATATATGCATGAACTATAATTCCAGCAGAGGAGACTCCAAGAAACATTTTGTGGACCCCAAATGATCTCCACAGTGCAGATCCATTCTGGTCACATATGAGCTGGTTATTTATGACTTTCTGTCCATTTAGACTTGTATTGCATTCCTGTTCAGAAGCCCAAAGATGGCTGAAGAAGTGAATTAAAATTAAAAAGGACTTAATGAAAATGGGATTCAGACCCTGAACACTGATATAAAAGGTGTACAAATCCCTCCTCAGACCTGTACCTAGAATGAAGTACAATAATGAATAGAAAGACCATTGCAAGTGATGAGATACTTGATGAAAGAATTTTCACTGCTGTCAGAAGGAAAGTTCTATTATGTTGCTCCTAAATATTCAGTGGGTTTCCAGTGAGCTGGGTTGCTCCCAGTAAAAGGTGTGAATGACAGTTCTTTTGGGGCAGGTAAGAACTAGAAGAAAGCATGTCCTGAGAATGCCAGGACAACACAAGTGCCTTGCCCCATACTCATCTTTTGCCTCCCTGTTTTCTCAACTGGTTCATTTTGTGCCCAGTGAAGCCTTTGCAGAGCACCAGGCTTCCTCCTTCCTTCTGCAGATGGGACCCTGTGTGTTCACTGAGTTATTCCTAAAACCTGGGACATCGAGCTCTGACTTTCCCCAGATATTCCAGGAATTAAAGCTGGTAGAAGAGGAGCTGTAAAAGCTGTTCCCAGCCTGAGGTCAACAAGAGTCCATGCGACTAATTGGACTTTGGATAAGGTCCAAAAAGGCATTGGTCCAAAATCTGTCCTGTATGAAACACCACTGCAATCAGGAGAATGGCACTAATTGCACATGGTAGGAGGCAGTTGCCTGTCTCCAGCTCCAGTGTCTCCTCATGAAGGAAGACAATGGGGAGCTGGAAAAAAAACCCCTCCTTTGCACCACCTGAAACATTTTCTCTCCATTATTTCACGCAGTGTTCAGGGCTTTTGGAGCTTGCCACCAGCAGATGAAAATGTAATAAGTGACCTCAAAAGCTGGTGTTTGTGTACAGCAAATCCCATTTCACTCTGTTTGTTGCAGCTATTTGGTTTTCCATTTTGCACATTGGAAAATAAAATTGCAAGGCATACAGAGAACTTGTGCTAAGAGCAGCAAATGGATATGGTCAAAGCCATAAACTTCTTGGCATAGTCACCTTGGAGGCTGGTTGCCAGCAAGAGGCTGCAAGAAACTAAAGAAACAAATGCTTCTGATTTCTTTTAGTTGCATTTCCCTGCAGGTTTAGGCTCTATGTTTAAATAAATTTTCATTTTCTGCTTCTTATTTTGAATTTTTCAGGGTGGCAAGAAACCACTGAGAGAGGAAGACATTGTGTCTTTTACCCAGGACCTTTTGCAAGGGCTGTGCCAAGAGCAGCTGGGCAGCAAGTGTCCCTTGAGCAGAGCTGGCTGAGACAGCACTGGGCACCTCAGCCTTAGCTTCTGATCTCACAGGTTGTGTTGGGTTTTAGGGGTTTTTTTCTTTCATTTCCCTGGTGTCTCTTGTGAGCTATTTCAACTGTAGGTAATGGGAGGCAGGGGTTGCCCTTTCTGTTGCTTGTAAACAGTACTTGGTGGAGCACCCTTCCTGCCTGGAATCTCCTGGTGCCACTACAAATCAGCTAATATTTAACCAGAAAAAACACACCGTGCGGTGACACTGACAGATGGCCCATCTGACTGGAATCACCCTGTTAATCATTTCTGTTCCTTTGCTCGCTCCAGCTGGCTCTGCTGAAGATGAGGACAGTGTTTCTCCTGCTCTTGGTGTCCACTGCACCCATGGGTGCCACGCTGGAGAAGGAGCTGCCAAGGCGGGAGCCGCGGCGTCTCTCGTGCGTGCGGTGCTGCGGGCCCCAGGAGCAGCCTGTCTCCATCATCTCCTCACGATACACAAGGATGAGCAGTGACCCTGTCTACTCGGTACCCAAAGTCCAGCCCACTATAGATATCACCATCCTTAAAGGTGGGTAAAGCCAACTACTGTGAGAACATCCTTTGCCTTACTTGCTCACCTTCATTGTGCAAGCTGGGCTCTTCCCCACACCAAGAAATTCCTCTGCTGAAGTTATCCAAAAGAAGGTCAAGGGGTGACATGGCACAGTCTGTAGGTTTGTACACGTGAGGAGTTGGCAAAAGGCTCTAATCCATCAAAAACCAGAATCCCTGGAAGATCATGTTAGGTCACTCTAAAAAACAGATACAAATGTTAGTGCAGAATTACTAAATGTAGCTTCAGAAAGCAGGAAGGAGGCTCATTCGCTCCTCTCATTGCTGTCTCAGTAAGGCAGGTAAACAAAAACTAAGTGTATCACACCAGAGATGTGCCAGGAACCCTGGGAGAGCTGAAAGCAGAGCAGAGAAACTCAATCACCTCTCCCAGGCCCAAATCAGACCTCTGCAAAATCAGGAACTTTTCATGCCCTAACCTCTGCAGAAAGGGTTCATGAAGGCTGGGTTCACATAACCAGCATGGTCGGGTCATGGAGTTCCACTACTGGATGTTGAACACTGGCACCAGAACTTCATGGAGCCAAGCTCTCACCTGGCATTTTCACCCTTCTGAGAACTGGGAAGGTGCCAGTGTCTTCCAGATACCTGTGCTGGGGAGGTGGTGGTTTAACAGCTGCTTTGGTGGTTGTCTCCAGCCGGAGGTGGCTGCAGCTTGGGCATCATGGGCTTGTGTTTGACAAGGTTTTCCTTTATGCTTGCAGGTGAGAAGGGTGAAATGGGAGAGAAAGGGTACCCTGGAGCAGTTGGGAAGGCAGGAGAAAGAGGGCTACGTGGCTTTAATGGACGGAAGGGACAGAAAGGCCAGCCTGGCCCTCAAGGCCATTCCTGCAAGCAGCTCTATGCTGCTTTCTCGGTTGGTCGGAGAAAACCCCTTCATAGCTCAGACTACTTCCAGCACGTCACTTTTGACACCGAGTTTGTGAACCTCTACAAGCATTTCAATATGTTCTCGGGGAAGTTCTTCTGCTATGTTGCAGGAATCTACTACTTCAGCCTCAATGTCCACACCTGGAACTTCAAGGAGACCTACTTGCACTTGATGAAGAACGAGAAAGAGGTGGTCATCCTCTATGCCCAGCCCAGTGACCGGAGCATCATGCAGAGCCAGAGCCTGATGCTGGACCTGCAGGAAGGGGATGAGGTCTGGGTGAGGATGTTCAAGCGGGAGAGAGAAAATGCCATCTACAGCGAGGAGTCTGATGTTTACATCATCTTCAATGGCCATTTAATCAAGCCAGCAGTAGAGTAGCCCTTCATCAGCTCTAGGCTCAAAGCTTTGGTAGATACTTTAGTGTCTTCCCTCTTAGAAATGCATGTCTAGTTCCACATGGAAGGGTTACAGGCCTCCTGGCCTGCTGACAGGGTTGTCTGTCGATGCCAAGGACACCTGTGTGGATGGAAGGGACTGATACAAGCTACCCAAGTACCAAGAAGTCTTCAGCCCTTGTGTGCCCTGGAGAAGACACATATAGAAGACCCCAGTTCTGCAGCCCTCTGTAGACCCCCAGCAACATCCCTAAAGAGTTTGCCAAGTTGGTGGCAAAAATTTGAACTTCTTTGCTCTGCTTTAGAGAAACCATTTTAATTCTGTCTGAGGATCATCTTCAGGTACCAGTTCTCTGGGTGCTAGTTAAGAAATGTTATTACTCCCACAACAATGCTGGGGTACCTTTGCAGTGTGCAGCATTGCCAATAAGAGCCCACACTGCACCAGCATCTACACCAGGTCTGCTCCACTCAGGTAGGCAAGAACCCAGCTGGTGCTAAGAACAATATTTTGCACAGTACCTTTACCCTAACACATTTTTGCTCCTTTCTGTGTAATATTCCCCGCTGAGAGCATGATGCTAGAGTTAGATAAATAACAGCATATCGATCTGGCAAAGATTTTCAGAGGCAGACAGCTTCAAGTACAGCTGCAGCCACAAGCTCTGCCTTTGCTAGGTTTTGTGCTGCTAGTAATGCTTCTCACACCAGGACATCCAACATGGCTGGGAATGTATTTCCCATTTTAAGGAAAACTGTGGGCCCTGCCTTAGGATCCAATTTCAGAGCTGGAATTTGAGGCCGTGCTCATGTCTGGAAATTACCATCTCACAGCACCCTCATTTCTGGGAAGCAGAAAACTGGAAAGAAAAAAAAAAAAGGTGCTTTGCTGGAAGCAGAGATATTTTAGGGGATTTGTTTTCTTTTTTCCTAAAAAAAAAAAATCATTGACCCAACAGTGGCAAGGTACATGCTGCAGCAAGAAATATCCTTGTTCCCAGTTCCTCCTTGCCCATTCCCTTGTTTGCATCCCAAGCCATTTGTGTGATGGATACATGAGAATTTCTTACTAGGAAAATGCTTCAAAGCTGTTTGGAAAAGTAGCTGAAATAAAGATATTGCTCCAAGCACCCTGGCTTTGTTTATCTTCTCCCCGTGCACTTTTTCACAGGACGGGGCTAAAGCACTAGACTGAACATATCACAATCTCGGGTGGCAATTTTAGTTACTTCAACACCAAAAGACTCCAGAAACTAGACTGACACCAGCTCCCCTCCCTGCAGGGCAGTAAACAGCCATCATGATGTATCAGGATGGGGAGACACAGAAGTTAATGACCCTTGTGTAAAATAAATACCAGATCTTTGAGATCTCACAGTCTTTGTGAAGACAGGAACTTTCAAGTGGCCTCTTTGCAAAGTAAATGAATGATGAAAATGGGTTTACAAGGCTTGATGCATCATGCCTGCTCCTGCTTCCATCAGTCTGCAACCCTGAAGAGGACAAGTGGGAAATTCGCATACTTAAAAAACACTCTCAAGGGTATTTCATGCAGATCCTCCCTTGCTCTTAGCTATCCCAGCTGCTCAGGTCCCATTGCCCAGCATTTCCTTCCCACTGTCCTCCTAGGAAAGCTTCCTCATCCTCTGTTTCCATCAGGATGCTGGTGGGAGACCTAATGGCTGCCTTGCTCATTTGCAGCACATCACTTGGTGCTGAGGGCACTGACAGGAGGTGCCAGCCCTGAGCACACACACACCCCAGCAGAAACCTTCCCTCTGCCCTGACCTCAGTGAAGGCTTTTGCAGACTGGTTTTCCCAACCATGTAACCCATTTGAGAGCTCAAAAATCCTTTTTCTTCCCTTTATTTGTCCCTGTTTCTAACCCATTCCCCAGCCAGACCTAGATGTTGCAGCTGCAGAGAGTCATGCTCAGGGTGCAGGGTACAGCTGGCAGTGGGACCTCAGGAGATGCCTGTGGTGGATCAGGGTTTATCCACTGAGGATAATGAGGTTGCAGAGCTATCAGACATTCCTGACACATCCAGCAGTTTCACCACAGCTTCAGCTCATTCCAGTCTGCAGTTCCCTGCATTTACTGTAATTAAAAAGAAAAAAAATTTAAATGATCCAGCCTTCTTCAAATGTTAGGCCCAGCTGGAGTTCCTGGCCATGCTTAATCCAGCACTGGAAAAAACACACTCAGAACTGGTTTTGGAAAAGTTACTTTCTACCAGGAAGCAAGCAAAGATCCATCCATCTGTTGCTCCATATATGCAGATCTCCAGAACACCGAGACAAACGTTGAGAGACAGGCTGGTTATTGAAGCAATAGGACACACTCAAAGTGCTCATGACTGATATGCCAGTGGCATAACCTGGTAAATCATTAAAGTCCCATTGGCTTCGGGTGCAGAATAACCTTTCAAATAATATTAAAGGTTATTGGGTTGCATACATTATTCAGAATTGTCATTTCTGGAGTAAAAAAACAACAACCTAGAAGTCTCAACCTGCCCAGCTCTTTGGGGAAACAGTGAATTATCCAAAAAAGGGTAATGTACAAAGACATTCCTACTGCCACTTTCTGAATGCATCCATCAGTTCTTTCCAACTTTGAGGGCTGGGACCAACATCCTTGTTTAGAGAAGTTTAATGAGCCAAAACACAAATATTTGACATCTGCTCATCAACACACAGGCAGCTTGCCAGGGTCTGTCATATAGGAACATCATTTAAATCCCCCTTTTTTTTTTTCCAGCAATATGTATCTTGGAAACTAAATACTAAAAAAAGCTTTTTAAGTTCTCTTTTGAAGAGAAGTGGGAGGTTTAAGTGCTGAAATCTAAATTAAAAGGAAAAAAAAAACTTAATTGGTTATTTGTTTTTCATATTATTTCCCTAAATTGGCACTTTGTGTTTCATGCTTGGAAATAACTCATCAGGGATCTGTCAGAATCTTTCTTTCAAATCCTCCAGTGAACAATTTTACACAGAAATGACAAAACTGCCTCCACTGCCATAAATCCCTGGTTGTTAAGATCTATCAGATCTCCTGGAGGTCCCTCTCAGCCCAGGATCCTTGTGGAAGATGAAGCCCCCATGGTACAAGGTCCCAGTTTGCCAAAAGGACTTTACCTGTCTTTGGTGGCTGGGCCAGAAAGAGGGAAAGCAAAGGGACCTGTGGAGATCATACACAAGGAGCTGTAAATGGAGAACTGGTGGAGCCTTCTACAACAGCAAAAATTATGGAAAATATCAAGTGAGAAGCACCTACCGAAAAAAATATTTTGGTTGGCATAGGAAGATTAAAACAGACTTTAAGACAACATACATTTTGTTTTTGGACTGCAAACCTGTATGAAATATACACTTATTTGCCCAGACTTTGGCAACATGGAAGAGGTAAACTCATCTAACATCCTCTCCTTCAGTTCTTTGGCATCCAAGACCCAGAAGAGCATCTCACAAGGAGACAGTGTGCTGACACAACATCTGTCCTTGTCCCAAAGAGGTGAGGAATGGCAGAGAGCAAACAAATGATCTGCCCATGTCCACTGGGATAGGCCAAAGATTTATGTTCCATATTAGGTAAAGACACTTTGACCAGAAGAATCAGACTCCACAAGCAGCTGCAGCATGAAAGACAAGCTCTCCATCCCAGGAAGCTTTCACTAGCATCCTAGGATCTGCCAGGAGCCATAGGGGCAGCTCTGGTTGGAGCCAAGGAAGGTTCCCCAGAGCTGCACAGTGCCCCTTTAACCTGCTCTTCCTGGAGATTTAAGTTTCAGCTTCTTTTCTTTCTTGATGAAAGCCTGAAAAAGCCACATTAAATAGTTCCCACTAAAAATCCCCCTGTGAAGAAGCTGAGCCAGGCTGGCTTTCACAGCCCTTTAAATCTGCTCCAGCTGCAATTTCCAATATCACAAACCCACACATAAGAAATCCTGCAGCCCAGCTCAGCAATTACTGGGGATTTATCTGCCCCATTGAATCCTCTGCTTAAGTCTGTCTTACAATTTCCAAATGTGCTCATTCCCTACCCTGCCCTGCATGACTGCACTACATGAAGCATGGCATTATGGCTGCAAGATTTCTGCAGAGTCCTTCCTTAGATACAGAAATGCTCTACAACTTGGCCTTGCTCATTTTCCCTGTTCTTTCCCTTGCAGGTGTAAGAGAAAAAAAACCACACAACAAACCCTTGCACTGCAGACTTAACCTAAAGACACCACTTCTCCAAGCCCAAATACAGAAACAAATATTGGACGTTTAACAGAGTCCCTCTTTTCCCAAGAAACTGAAAAATAGCATAGAACTTCATTTGCTTTCCTTTCCCTCCCCTTTTCTTTTCCTGAAGCAGAAGCTAGGGGTGGTGCTTGAACTCCTCTTTATGTGGAGAAGCAGCAAATTACTTGGAGCCCACCTGAGTCTGCCTGAACAGCTGAGGGGCTGTATAAGAGCAGTAAGGGCCATGGTGCCTTTTGGGCTTGCTGGGAGAGGTGAGTCTTGTATCTCATGAATGAGGTGCTGGGGAAAAATTGATTGCATTTTTCATTTAGTATTGAATAGAGTATTAGATAAGGTGCTAGTTTATTTCACTGTGCTCTGCATGTGCTTATGTCTTTTCTGTTGCCTGTGATGAGCTGCAGCAGTACTCGGTGTGAGGGTGTTGTTATAAATACCCTTCTTGGGTCCTATTGCTGGTCCTGCAACTTCTTCACTGACCTAGCAGAAGACCTTGCTCCTAAAGGATTTAGTGCCTTTTTGTGCAGTCTTTAAGCCATGCTGTAACTACTCAGAAACACTCTCTCGAAAGAGGTGTTAAAGGGCTGTGACAAACACCCACTGTTCAGGTTAATAGCTCCTACAATGCTATTAGAGCTCATTATACCTGGCAGGGCTGATGACCAGGCTGGTGCTTAGTGCCCTTGGTGCTGAACGGCATCAAGGAAACAAAAATCTCTGCGTGCTCCCTGTTTTCTCTCCTAATTACTCTGTTCCTGTGTGCTTGCTCCTGCTCTGTACTGTCAGCCTCGTCCAAGTTGATAAAACTTCTGAAGTAGTTCGTTGGCTCTCTGAGACTGTTCTGGTGAGCAGCAAAGCAATAGTCAGCTCCTTTAAGGGAGCCCTTCTCATAGCACCTTGTAATTCTCAAGAAACGGAGCAGCAGAGTAAAATGGACTCCTCATCTTGCTGTAGGTTCAGCAGTGAATCTGAAGCACAGTTAATTGCCTTGCTTGCACCCCGTGGTGGTAATGAGCAGTCAAAGCCAGGTGAGAAGAGGACCTGGAAGGACTGACACTGTCCCCTGAGTGTCCCCAGAGCTAGTTCTCTGCTGGCAGATCTTAAACTCAGTAAGGGCTGCGAGCTAGACAGGATCAGGCTTTTCCCAGCCAAACAAGAGTGGCAAAATCCCTCTTCTGCCAGCTTTCACTTCCAGTGGTAAATTCCCCTAAACTCCAGCTCTTTGTGTGTTTTTTTTCTGCTTGTAAATATTCAGAACAGGACCTGCCAGCAAACATGCTTTGCCCCCCCCAGCATTAAGAAGCCTGTCTAGGCACTAAGCAGTTTGCTCTGCGAATGTGCTGGATGCTTCTGGAAGTTTCATTATTATCCTCTCCAAACCTCTCTTCAGGTCTGAAAAGCAGCCATCACATGAAAAATAAAACCTGAAAAATTCTTCCCCAGCACATCTGGGGATGTGTGGGACATCTGTGGTGTGGATGAGCTGCACCTCAGATGCTTGGTGCCTAAATTAGATAATATAGTAAATATCTGTCCATGCTGCACCTCTCTGCATCCTCCCTGCTCTGCTTGTGCTTGCTGACCTCCCTCCATCACCAGGATGTTCCAACTTGTTGCAGCAGGGGCATCCAACACATCCTGCATCCCCATCTTCTCGCAGCCTGGTTTGAGGCTTTAATCCCTCTTGCTGAGGTTTCACCACTTTAGACTTTCTGGAAGCATCCTTCTCTGCTGGTCAGGGTAAGAACAAAAGGAACCTCTGCTTTCGGCAAACTGCTTTCTTCCTCTCAATAAGGAAACTTCTATTTTACAACAGGAACAGGCAGATAACATCAATGCAGATAAGGAAACCAGGCAACAAATAAAACTAATGGGTAGCATTTGGGTGAGTTGAACGGGACTTAATGATTATAGTAAGAACCTATTCACTAACGAAGACTTAAAGTAGCAGATAAAATGCAGCAGATAGAATAGGAAAGTGTTAAAACAAATAGAAACCACTTAGAGGCCAGGGAGCAATACATGGCTAAAAGGCTGGAGACTTTGGCCTGAACGAGCTGTGCAGACATCGGCTGCTTCCCCTCCCTGCTCGGGCAGGAGGTCGGGAATGGTCTTTCCTAAGGGCTGTGTCTCCAGACGGAGCAGCAAGGGGTGACCCAGGACAGGCTGGGAGCCCCCAGCCTCTTTCCATGAGCTGCTCAGGGAGAGGTGGGAAGGGCAGGGGGTGCCGGGGGGGTTCCCTGTCCTTGCTCCTCACTGCGCTGCGGGGCTGGCCCTGCCCAACCTTGGTGATGCTGCTCTCCTTCCGCACCCTCATTTTCCGCGGCGGTTTTAGCTTTTCATGGCAAAGGTCCAAGCAGCAGCATCTGGAAACTGCAAACCTGGGTGTTCCCCCTGCTAGCTCACCCTACGTGGCTCCTCGGCACCTTTTCTTTGCCTCACTTGGTGAGGTTTTATACGTTCATATACCTAACCAGGTCTGCAGTTAGAAGTCTCAGAGCAAAAGAGTTCATGTGCTGTGTGACTACAGTGAGGCAGGACTGATGGTGATGTAAGGGGAGAGCTCAGGGCTGGTTACTCGTGTCCTTGCAGCTCTGGATTTGCGCTGGGCAGAGCTCTGTGCCCTCTGCCGGCTCAGGGACTGGCACACAGGGAGGATGAGCCGCTGGAGCCCAACTGGTGCTGCGGTGCTGAAGCCTTTTCTTCCCTTCTCCCACACCAGTGTGTGTTCTCTTGGCAGCAGCTCCGGCCAAAAGCTGCTGCAAAGGATCTGGGCACCCCAACAATTGCTGCCATACGTTGGGCATGACAACCTAATGCTATCTGCAACTCCTTTTTTTCCAGTGAAAATTGCATTTAAGCCAGCTCACACAGAAATTTCTTCCTCCCTCAGTCGTGGCTCAGAATCTCCCAGTACTGGTGTGTTTCACCTTGGATGATTCTGAAGTGGAAAAAGAAGTGTTTATTTGTTATATTAACCTCATCTAATTGAGTCTCTGCTCATTAAGAATAGCAGTTGCAATTTATCACCCATAAAACTGCTAACTGCATTTGTTTAATTACTGTGGATGTCATTCATTAGGGATTTGGGAAGGAAAGCAGTGGAGGGGAGAGCTGACAGATAACATGTCCTCTGTCAAACCAAAAATCTCCTTTTCACAGAGGCTCTGGGCCAGGCTGTTCAGCCACTCCCCATGGGCCACCAGGCTCTTCTGCCTTCACTGAGGACTGAATGGCTGAAAGTCAGTCTCCAGCACCTCAGGACAACCCTCTGATGGGATGGATGAATCTAGATGATCTGCCCCCAAAACCAGCAGTGGCACAAGTGTCACTCCCAGTTTGCTCTGGCGTGTTCACCTGTGGTTGGAGCCCTTGTCTCAGGGTGCCTCGGGCTGCTCCTCACCTGTGAAGTTGAAAATGGCCTGTGTGCTAAACTAGAGGAAATACCAAAAGCTTTTATGATGAGGTGGCATTTGTCAGAGGCAGAATGGCTTTGCAAGTCAAGTATTAGGTCTTTACAATGCACAAAGAGCAGTGACACTCAATATAAAATTCCCCCAATGCTTTTAGTTTCACTCTGCACAACACCCCGTGGTGACAGAAAATATTGTTCCAAAGTGATTTATGAGTTGAATATGATCCTGCTATTATTGAAGTTAATTGCAGAATTAATCTGTGCCAGAGATCTGTTTCGGATCCTTGGGAAGTGTTCTGTAATCCCCTAGCCCCAGTTGCTGGGCTGCAGCCTCAGACAGGTGCTGAGTAAAAGGATTTTGTTTGTGTGTTCACATTTGTGCCCAAATTAAATCCAGTATCACTTTTGGTGCAAAATGGCTTGTGCTCAGTTAGTCCTGATGCAAAGAACTACTTGCAAAACGCCCTTAGGGAATTTCAGGTGCAATAGGACACAGAGCAAAGTGGTATTTTCCCAGCCTTGTGCTGCAGGAAGGGTTTCTTTCAGGCTTTTTGAGCTTGCTGTGATTGTTACTGCCTGGAAATGACACTTGCTAAACTGTCATCTGCCACAAATTTGTGCTTTCATTTCCCTCTGAAATTCAGTTTGACTGGAAAAGTATCAGTGAAAGCCTGTGTATGTGAGCTCCTGCTGTGCTCCTCACCATGGTGCTTATGCTCCTGAGAACCTAGCAGCATCCACGAGTTTTATTCTTTATCTCTATTAAACCTCAGATCTGCGGGGCAGCCAAACAGGGCAAAATATCCCAGCTAAAATGATGGATTTGACACAAAAGAAAGCTACACTGATTTATTGGTGAAAATACAAGAAAAATTGTGTTCAAAGCAGAGCACTGACAGTGTAATTCACACACCCTTCCCCCCCCCCCCTCCTACTCAGCTGAACCCAGTTGGCCACAGAGCAGAAATCAGTTCAGAGCAATTCTTCACTAAATTATGCAGAATCTGCACCTTGAGTTTGTGTTTTGGTCACATTTAAAAAAAATAAGGCTAGTATTTGTTCAGAGGTGCTCAATGAAATATGGGTTCTCTGCCCCTCCCTGGACACTCTGGGATGCTGCCACAGCACCCAGTGCCCAGCATGGCCTGGGTGACACAGACACACCCCAAGTCACAGCTAAATTTAAACATCTCAGCTATATGTCTTATCAGCATGTCAGTTATTTTTATTGATGTATTACAATCATCCTCAAACTAAGATTTCCCCAGTCCCAAAGTGAACTAGGGAGCTGGTGATGCATGGTCAAAAATCTAGATAATATTGTATTTTTTTTGTCTTGATGGGCAGGATATGCTCAGCTTTGAAATTTTTCAGCATTTTAATTAGGTGATTAGGACCAGCCTCAGCTTTCACATTGCTCCTTTAAAGCACTGGGGAGAGAGAATGGTCAGAAAACAGGAAAAAAAAGAAGATAAAAAGCTTCATGTATGAGCTTTTCATACAATTCCATTTCACACATTCTCTTTTTGTGCTTTATGGGAATTGCAAATGCTCTTTGCTAAGTGCATCTCTGGCAATGCTGGCTCCTGCTCACTGAACAATAACGGACGTGTCTTAATATCCTATTGGAAAATTTCTCAAGGGATTCACAAAGGCTGGAACCCACCCCCGTGCAGCCAGCCAGCACCAGGTCCATCACTGTGAGACATAAGTGGTTCATAGACTTCACTCTGCTCTCTTGCACAGCAGTGAATTCACCTAAATGAACTGCCTGAAGTGATTTGAGCTGAAATTCAGGCTGGTTTTAGCTGGTATCTGTCACGCTGGCTACTGGCATTGCAGAACCTGGTCAAGGACCCCAGAGTGGGAGGCAGGGTTGATGTTTCCCTGCCAATAAACCCCCCCAGTTACGGGGTGCAGAAACCCCCTGTTTACACTGCTTGGCTTGGTCTGCATGTTCCAGCTCAGCTCCACATTTACACCAGGGCTACATCAGGTTGGAAATGAGATCTAGTTGCATTTCCCCCACATAAGGTTTTACGAGTGTTGGAGAAAACCAAATAGAATTTGTTGAGGTGAATTTATTCAATGTAAATGAGACTTTGCTGTGCTGATTCCTGACTAGAGTAGCCAGGCACGTGCGTGCCAGAAAAGAAAATATTTGCAAGGCTGAGCTGTGAGGCCCACCAGACCTCTGTCTATCACCTGGCATATGGGACTGGATTCACACGTGTGGCTACAGAAAGTGAGCACAGGCTGTGGTGTGAGGCTCCAGAGTGGTGCAAATGGGAAAGCAGAATTAATTCTGGAAGCTGCACAATGAATTGGCCCTGCCCATGGGAGCTGCTGTCATCATGTCCCTTCAGAGCCAGCATTTCTCCTTGTGACATGCCACGGCTCTGCCTTGTGTTTTCCCTGCCTTTGTTCTGCTGGTTCTGCAGAGGATCTGGGGTGCCATGCCACAGTCCCTCCCATTGTGCTGCTGCAGCCCCAAGGGTCAGTGATGGCCATGACTCATGTGCACTAACCTGAGGTGGTGGGAAGAGCTTGTGCAATGGTCATGTTATTAATTTGAGTAAAAATGTTCCTTGTTGTTTTGTGGGAGCTATAGGTTCATGGGCCAAAGTATCCTGGCCAAGCACAGGCTAGAAAGAACTGTCTGCTGGAGAACTGGTGGACTTGGATCATGGACCTGGGTTCCTGAAACCTTACACCTACTACATGGTGGTGCTAAGAGGCCCTCATAGAATCACAGAATATTTGGGTTGGAAGGGACCTTAAAGGTCATCTAGTTCCAACCCTGCATAGACAGGGACACCTTCCACCAGACCAGGTAGCTCAGAGCCCCATACAACCTGCCCTTGAACACTTCCAGGGATGGGGCAGCCACAGCTTCCCTGGGCAACCTGTTCCAGTGTCTCACCACCCTCACAACAAAGAATTTTCTTCCCTTTTATTTATTTATTTTTTTTAATCCCCATCTCCACCCTGTGGTTTTTTTTTTTGTGCTCTCTGGGCATGCTATTAACTCCCAGGGCAGAGACACAACACACTTTTCGTTCAGGTTTCAAGAAGGCACAATGATGTTGTGTTGGGAAAAGCCAGGAGAACATAAGTTAATTGAAAACTTGAGAGGGAATTTTTTTTCCTCCAGGTTCTCCACAGAAAGACATGGTGGGACTTGCTCCTGGAGCCCTGGGAGGGAAAGCCCAAAATCTTCCTCTGGAGTTTCAAGATGGGGAAGCCAACAGCAGACGCTCTGGACCAGCAATGGGTGCACCCCTGGACCTCCCATCCAAACACTCTTCTCCTGCACAAGGAATAAAACACCCAGGTCCACAGTCTGCACCTGAGAGTGCCTGGCAGAGGGACAGCCTGACTATGAAAAGGTACTGTGAAACACTTCTGCTGATGGAAATTCCCAGCCCACTGCAGAGCTGCAGGGCCAGGGCTGTGCTGTGGGTCCATCTGGTGTGCTGTGGGTACTTTTGCAGCACAAGGGCCTGTTGGGTCACATTCAGATGTAAATTATCTGCTGGCCTCCCATCACCAGAGGACAGGACTGTACATCCCCTGCAGCACCCACTGCTTTTTGCTTTCCATTACCCACACTGGAAAAAATGAAACCATTACAGCAACTGTGATGGTTCATCCCAGGAAACGAAGAGTAGGCTAAGGGAACAGGACACAGCTGATGTTTGGGACAGCTTGGTGCTCGAGGTCAGAAACCTGGACTGAGAGTTTAAAGGCTCAAGATATAAATGGTAAGACAGCAAGTAGAGAAAGCTGTCACCTTTAGTGGCTTTTCAGGGAATGATGAAGAGATACGGAGGATTAACTGTTACGAGATTACAGCAGGAAAGAGAGAGAGAACACAGAAACCCCAGAGCATCATCCATCTCATAGCAACAAGGCTGGATTTAGATGGAGTTATTGAAACAGCATAAAAATGTGCAGGAATAAATGTGACATGAAAACAAAGTGCAGGTTGAGGTGACCAACTATTTTGGTTAACCAAGGTGGTGGAGCTGGATAAGCTGTTCTGGGAACAAAGCACAGAATTATAACAAGAGCAACTTTTGCTTGCTTTCTGGCTGCAGAAGGTAATGTGCAGTGAGGAGGACCAGGGGACAGGCACTCTTTGCACATGCTAGAAACATGACCTTGCAGTTTTAAGGATGCTGCTGCTGCTGGTGTCAAGGCTGTGCCAGGAAATGGTTGGATCCCTGTGATAACCCAGTCCCCGGGGCCAGCAACTCTCAGAGCCTCAGGGAACAGGGGTCTGGTTTTAACAGATGGTCTCTTAGGGCCGGGGTAGTCCCAGGGAGGTTTGCATTAAGGCACACAGAAACAATAAGGATTTGGGAAGTTAAACTACATTTAGCTGCAACTCAAAGAGGAAAGGAGCAAAAACAAGTCACTGAATATGTGACTTTCCCCCCACACTTACACCCGATTCTATTGGAATAAAGAGTGACCCTCTTAAGAAAGGTGCTCCTTTATCCCAGCTCTTGCTTGCTTTGCTTTTGCTCACATACTTCAGCAAAGCAGTTCAGTATCCAGCAGTGGAAAGGCTGTTCATTGAGAGGTCTGCATAAATCTCAATGAATATCCATAACTGGGAACTGGAACAGAAATGGCAACAAGCAAAGATATTTTGCAACCAAAGTTGCAAAAGGAGGTCAGATGGGCACAGGACAAGGTTTCCGTGACCTTCATGTGCATGTGGGTGTTTGTTGCCAGAGCTAAGATTTGTAATACTTTAATGAATTAAAGTGTTGGCCAAAAAAGCAGTATTTAAAGATGAATAGGAAGTTTTAATTGAAAGAATTTTCTGTCAAGGTATTAAAAATGTCAGTCAGTCCCTCAGGCTTAGTGACTGGATTTGAAATGTGTAAAAAAAAAAAAGTGCATTGGGGAGTGTCACACCTGTCTCTTGCTTTCTGGGAAGGGCTGGCTGGGAGGACAGATTTTCATCTGATTTTGTCAGTCTTTGTCAAAACATGATATGTTTTGATAAAATGTGTTCAGAGATGCTGTCAGCTTGCCTGGCTCCTCCAAATTTCACTGCCAAGCTGCTGGGGAAACCCACATCTCCCCAGGAGCAGTGTGTAGGCTTTGGAGAAAGAGCAAGTGGGGCTTTTGAAGGCACAAGTCAAGTCTGAGAAAAGTCTTTCTGGGATGAGGAGAGAATCCACGAGGCAATGGCAACATGGTGAGGGGGGAGATGGTCTACAGGAGCTGTGGAGTAAACCTCTGAGGAGCAGAGCCACTCCTCAAAAAAAAGGGCCAGAAAAAAGCTGCCAAATTGACTCTGAACAGCTTTATCTGGGCCATGCTGAGGAGCTGATGCCTCAGAGCCCAACTGGACTGACCATGGGGCTGGATTCTCCCCAGGGGTGGGAAGCAGACCCTGTGTGTGCTCTTGGCTGCAGGTGTCCCTTGTACTTCCTCCTCTAACCACAGCTGGGGGCTGATGTTCATTATGAAACTGAGCTCCTCAGACAGTTGCTTGTTGGAAAGGTCACCTGGCTGCCCTATCTGAAAACTGATGCATTGAAAGCTTTCCTAAATTTGCTCATTAACTATGATGCATTGCAACATTATCCACGAAAATGTTGGCAGGCAGGCTTCTCACCAGAACATCTATTTTCCAGCAACTGTGGTCCCAATCCTGACCCAGGGGTAGTGGGAGTAGAGGCAGGGTAGGTCTGGCCCCAGTTCAAAACCAGGACCCAAATGGTGCCTTTTCAGACCAAACTTCTTTGCAAATCACTGTAATAGGTAGATCCAAGGATGATGAGAATAGAAGAACAAAAGCCAAAGTTGCAGGAGAGATGATGGAACTGGGACAAGGTGTGGGAATGCCTGTGAGTCAGACCTGATGGAAAAGGAAAGCAAGTGCAATCAAGAAGAAATCTCCTGTCTCTAGAAGAAATACCTCAGCTCCCTGCAGGATGTTATTGCTCCTGCCAAGAGCTACAGGGACTGGGACGTGTTTAGAGATACAAAGTGCCCTCCAACCCATGCATGGTCCCTGGCAGTCCAGCTCTTCTTTTTCAGAGACACTTGGGGGTTGCAGAAAGCTGTGCGTGTACATCAGGTGTTTCCACAGCTGATGTTTCAGAAACCTGGAACTGTCCTCCCAAGAGAGCCATTGTACTTGAGACCAATGCCCCAGCTCTCCTCATCACCTGCAGATGCTGCAGCAGCTGGTGGCCAATGCAGTGGCTTTAGGAATGGTGTCCCTGTCCCCCTTCCTTCTGCCAACCTCTGGGAGCAATTTGTCAAAGCAGCGCTGAAACGCTTTGTGCTGAGGTTTTCAATTAGGGAACACAAAAGCCTGTTTAATAAACTCTTAGAGGCTTGTTAGCTGAGACATAATTAAGATTAATGTTGACTGGGGACCAGAGGAAACAGGGCTGAGAGTGAATCAAAGCAGGGCAGACAGTTTCCACCATTAAGATAATGCAAGAATGAGTTTCTTTCCTGCAGCAGCGGGTGGTATCAGGTGCATTGCTGTGCCAGAGGGACCCCTGCTTGTATTGCCTGGTCCTGTCAGAGGGCAGACGTTAGAAGGGGCAGATGTTTCTGCCACCTTGTCTGCTTCGGGCTGAGGGGGCTTGGGGAGGGCTCCCCAGAGCTCTTGCAGCAGCCTGGAGCTGCAGACCCTCTGCCAGCCGGAGCCAGGCAGGTGAGGTAGGACCAGGGCCAGCTTCTCAGCAGCTGCAGGTGGCCCAAGTGGCCGCAGGGCTGAGGTCCCAGCAGGACAGGCCTGTCCTTCTGCTGCTGCCTGTGGCAGGTGTGTTCAGTGCAGGCACCGCTGCACACGCCTGCGCTTTGCCAGCGGGAGACGGCAAATCTGCTGGGCTCCTGGGAGCAACCCCAGGAGTTGGCAAGTACAGCCTTAGCATCTCTGTGGAACCTCTTCCATCAGGTCATCTGGGTAGATGATGGATTTCATGATTAATAATATGCTCCTTCTCATCATCCTTCAGGGCATAAATCTTGCTGGCAGTGCAGTGAAAGGCTGAACAGGGGCTGCATGTAAACGCCTTTGGGCTGGGCAGGGACACTCCAATGTGGCTCAGCTTAAAACAGTTAAGGGTGGTCAAGGGGCCTGCCAGGCTTGGGAGGAAGATGAGTCAGTCCAGCTGAACAACCTGCTTAATCTCTTTAACCAGAAACTCTACTCTAATGCAAATTAAGAGCATGCCTGGTTTTTTAATGTATATAAAGAGGATTTGGCAAAAACTGTTCCCTGCCTTTATAATGTTATTTTAGCAACAGGTATGACATATTTCTCAGAGATCTCACTGATCTCATAGATCCTTTCTGCATTTTCACAGCCTAGTCAGTAATTTATTTGCCAGTCATTAGCAACAAGCAGAGAACAAATTCAGCCAATAACGTTCAGATAAGGTTGGTTTTGAAGCACTGGTGGAATCCCTCCACTGGCTGTGTCTTGAAATTAGCCATTAGTATGAGCTGGCAGATGCAGGTTAATACCTCACCCTCTGAAGGTCTCTGGTGTTATGGCCCCATTGGTGGGAATTATCTTGCTACAGACAGACAGGATGACAGCAGATCTCCAAACACCTGCTCTGGTGTTGGATACAAAACCTGTTAGAAAAGCTGAAAGTGCCTGGCTATCCCGGTGATTTGCAGGGAGGACAAAAAAAAGGAAGGATTAATTTATATTTTTAATTTTAATTCAGACAAGGGGTTTTTGAGGAGGTCTGAATGAAATGCCTGGACATGGGAAGCAGAGAATCCCCCTGCTCCTGTAGCTCTGCTTGGAGGGCAGGAAATAGGCTGATGGCTCAGAGATAGGGAGGAAAATTGTGGACAAGGTTGAGTGTGATAAACACAGAAGATAAGAGGGAGCAAATCTCAAGGGCAGGGCTGGCTACAGAAGGACTCAGGCTCCAGCAGCCTGGGTTTCATTCTTATTTCAGCATTTGGTTACCAAAGCCTCTGTTTCATGCTGAATGCTGAAATGCTCCTTCATGTGTTTCAGAGATGTGATTTCCCAAGGCTTTACCCAGGTTTCATTCCTCCTTTCCTGTCACTGAGTACAAATTACCTGCATTCTCTCCATAAAGTGAGGATATAATTTCTAGCCTGTACAGCACACACATATATAACCCCTAAGCACAGGCAAAAGTGATCTGCCTCATACCCCATTTGCCTAAAAACTGTCATGGCTGTTGAGTATCACACAGGGCTGGTGTCTATGACACTAAGAACCCACCCAGCTTCATGGAGCATTGCTTGGCACAGCTTAGCAACATCACCCTGACTGTGTCACTGATGGATGGTTCATTAGCAGGTTGGATGGTCCATCGAGGCTCGGTTTGTGTCATCTATTCAATCCTCTTTGCCCCAAGAGAGCTGCCCTGAAACCAAATTTTCTTTCCAAGTGGTCCCTCTTGGCAGGGGCAATGACACACAGACTTCTGGTGCCCAGACCAAGCTGCAAATTTTCTGGAGATGCATAGTCAACAAAAGCCACCTGACTGACCATCTAGCAGAGGTTTTACCAACAAAACTCCCACCTGAATAAAGGAAAGGAGATTTACATCACAGAGACACAAAATCAATGTGCCAGAACTTAATCCTTTTCATAAAAAGCGACTATTCCTGCAAGACTTGGACAAAACTGATGTGAATTCAGTGGTGCCAGCACTGAACACACACTCTGTGCTGGGACTTTACAGTCCCTCTGCCATGTAGGACAGGTGTGAGAAAGGAAAACCTGGGTTAGTTTTACAGGCAGAAAAATCTGGGAATCACAGCCTACCTCACATCAAACAAAGTGGTAGGGTTAAAGCTAGGAACCAAGCCAAGACCTGTGGATCTTGCTGCCACCATAAGCACAAGCCCACCTTCTCTTCACATGAAGTGCCTGACACAACAGTCATCCCTTCCTCATCAGTTCCCTGTTTTTATGGGAATATATTGCATTAAATTAAATGTGTTTACAAACCAGAAATTCCTTCTGAAATGCATATTTATTTATTCACTGGGGCGTGAGCGTTACTCTCCTCTTAGTGAATAAAATTTTTTTGATTCTTTTTAAATCAGAAAACAAATTAACTATTAGCATAATGGAAAGCTTTTTCTTTTTTTTTCAGTCACATGGGTACATGCTGCACATATTTCTAAATTGGTTTTGGTTTGTTTGTTTGTTTTTTAATGAAAATTAATAGGAGCCAAGTCTTGCTCCTCTGCTGTAAGTCAGAAGAGGAATCAGAAATAAATTCAGACACTTGAGTTTTTCTGCATTCTGGTGCCATTCTTTCTTGGAAGGACTTAATCTTCAGTGCTTTATCAAGACCAGTTTCCTTTGAAATCAAGGGAAAGAGGATCCCTGGTTTGATCAGCAGATGGATAGTTCTTGTCAGCATCCTTTGTGTCTTTCTGATCATCACTGGTGGTCAGAGCATCAAATGGGCCATTATAAAGAAATGGCTGATTAGCAAGGTATTGTGCTTCCTGCAAATTTGGACTGCAAATTTGATCTCACACTGAAATCAGCTCTGATTTGCTCCACTTCTGCTCAATCTTGAAGTGGGAGTGAGTTCCAGGGCTAGCTTGGACATGCTGGTGGAGCAGCCCTGATGTCCCAGGGGGCTGAAGCCACTGTGTCCTCAAGGGGACAGTGCTGTCACTTGGGAAATGGGCTAGGGGCTGAGAAAACTGCTTGGCTAGGTGAGCTTGGGCAGGGTTTTTACTGCTGATGAGAAAACTAGGAGTTAGCATCATAAATAACAGCCGGATTAGTTTAAAAAAAACCAAGACTCTCAGGACCCAGAGAATATGGAGACAAATTTTGGGTTTGGTTCATTTGATGCATAAATTGTGTACTTGGTTCAGAATGTTTGAACAGAGAAAGTGAAGCCAGTCTCTTCAGCAGAAGCCTCAGGACCACAGCAGATTATTAGTCCATGGTAATTTCATCCAGTACATGCTGACCTGACTCGGAGTCAGAGAAAAGGACAGAGAAATTTTTCTGGGTACACAAAGAGCTTATAGTTTGCACTAAAGCTCTTCCTCTGTGGTAAAAGATGATGCTGTTGTTAGCACAGTATTCATGTTTATAAAGCGTCTTGGCATGAAATGCTGTTTGTTTTCCTTTCCAGCATGTTATAAAATCATCATGGAAAGAAAAACAGTCTCCCTAATACACCAGGTTATTGTTACACTGGTGTCTCCTGATACCACACCAGATTAATGTGACAGAGCCATAAAACTCTGGATTTTCATTAATCACACCTCTTTAGCTCCCTCCCATGCTCAGAGAGGTTTGAAATGAGTATTAGTTTTTTCCCTGAAGAGAAAATAAGACGTTACCCAGAAATCATCGCTATTCCAACGCTGCCAATTTCTACTCAAGTGTTGGTCATGTGAGTATTCCTCAGTTCTTCTGCCTTCTTACCTAATCCACCAAGGAGGTGTTTTAATTTCTTTGGTTTTGGAGTTTATTCTTCCATCAGCTTCTTGTTATAATGCTTAATTTTGAGGTGTGAGGCTTATTCTAGCAACGTGGGTATATTTTTTGTTACACTAACCAACACTCACACAGTCCCGTGGGTCTGATGCACCTCAGTCTGAAAGGGGGTGATGGATCCTGGGATGAAGTGTCTGGAAGGACATTTTGGGGTTGTTATCTACCCTCTGTCCTCAAACCACTGCTCTGTGTCTGGTGGTTTTCTTCTGACTCTGAATTCTCCCCTCTCTGTTCTGATCAGCCTTCTGGCAAACCAGTACCCAGCTCACAATGTCTCCGTGCCATGGGCTGGTCTCTGCCCTCCTACAAGTTTATTTTAAAATAGAAAAGGCCAAGTATGGGACTGCTGCTCCTTGTGCATGTCAGTTGTGTTGGTGCTGTTGCCAGTCAGAAGTTTCTGTTGGACTGCTGGTTTGAAGGCTGTTGGGAGCCCTCGCTTCAAGTTTATCAGTAATTCTTCATAATCCCCAAGTGAAATGATTTCTTTTAAAAATTGAAGCCTGAGAGACCCAAGCAGCCCTTCTCCCAGGCAGCCTTAGGATGGCAGGGATTACACTCTTCCCCTCTCTTCCTGATGCATTGCCTCTCTCTAGGACTCCCAGGCTGGAGTTTTATAGAGCTCCAAGCACCTGGCTAGGAGACAGCAAAGTATGAAAATCCTTTTTTGAGTGCTGACTTTCAGCCCTGAGTGTTGTCTAACAGAGGTCAGTGCTGTTCTTCCCAATTTTACAGCTGCAAAAAATGATGCCCAAGGGGTGAAATGGTTTGGGCAGAATCTCTCAGCCTTAGGGGCAAATTCCTAAATCTTGCCCTGGCATTTCAACTATTCTCTGCTCATAACTGTTTCTTGCCACTTCCACAGCAAATACTACTACAGCAAACAGCTGGTGAGAGCAACCAGCATTGCTCAGCTTCGCTGTGAGTGTGAACAACCCTCTGGTCTCTTCATTCTGCTCCTTTTCCCTGGGCTTGAGAGCTCAGCTGCTCCAGAGGACCAGGCCAAGGATAGATGATGGCACAGATGTACTTAGCAGCACACTTTGATTTGAATTATGCATCCCTGTGCTCTGCAGAGCAGGCTCCCAGTGCTGGGTACGTGGGGCACCCTCCCTCTGTGAGAGCATTAATTATTACTGCTGCTTGCAAAATGATCTGTGAACCAAAATGGGTTTTTCTAATTTTGTCACTGGAGAAGAACTTCTGGCTAATCAACTGGAGGCAGATGGAGTTGGCAGAGATGACATAAAGGCCTGCACTAATTACTCCATGTGTCTCAAGAACTGATAAGAGAGTTGATTTATGCCTGAAACAGCCTGATAATTCCGGAAATAATAGATCTTGCATGACCTAATTAATCAATGTAAACCTGGTTGTGCTGTGATTTTGGATTAACAGCCATGGTGTAGCACAGGTGTATGGAAGGTGGGCTCCAGTCTGCTTCTGTGAGAAGCCTGAACATACCTACTAATGGCCCAAAGGAACTGGATGCATCCTGCAAAATCTTCAGTAATTCCAACATGGGGCCTCTCACATTAATCACTCGTGTCCACCCTTCTCTGGGTTGCACTTTAAGGGGGAACCATGTCAACACCACACCCTGTTTACAGTTACTTCAATAATCTGCCCTGCTTGTACAAACACCAGGCTGATGTTTACTGCTGGGCTCAGCCACATCCCTTAGAGATGCTACAGAAGGTCACCAAGATTGGAAGGACAGCTGAGATGCCCTCTCCTTTTTTTATCCCCTGCCCTGCTTGCTGTTGTATACAAATAAATTCATTTACAGAACTGTTTGACCTGCATGGGAGACAGTGGTGGTAGAAAGTAATTTCTAAAGAGAATAATTGTTTGTGCCTGGATTAAAAAAAAATTTAAAAATCCAATTTTCGTTCTTCCTTTTGGTTTATGAAGGGTCCTCACTTGACAGTGCAAGCAGCTTGGATCAGATAAGAGGCAGGAATTGGGTCTGGGTGCTGTTCCTTTCTCCCCTCATCCTGCTGTATGGTCCCACTTTAGTCTTTGGATCTCCATGGATCTACTGAGCTCCCAAACACCACAAGGCACAGTGGCCTTCCTTTTGTTCCCTGTACCTGGCCCTGCCATACTAAACTGTGCTACATCTGGGATGACTGAAGCATCAGAGACTCATCTGTATCTTTTTTGCCCAGTTCCTGACAGTGTTTGGCAGAGCCATGAAATGGATAGTCAGGAGGGGATTGAACTTGTTTTAATTTCTGAAAATACAGTTTATATTCAAGTCCATACTTACACTCAGAACCAATAAATATACACAACAGCTTTTCCAGGACTTCACAATCATTGTCACTTACATGATAATAAAGTGGTTACATTACATTCCATATGCAGTTTGCTTTAAAATGTGAAAGTACTATGAGTACACTGAATCCTTCCAGCATTTTTTCCTAATCTTGTTTTCATTCTTTTTTGTGTGTGTTTGAAAGATTCCCAGATTCTACAAATCTCTTATATGGATTAATGACAGCAAAACAATGTAAATGGACTACACAGCACTTTATAGCCATGGCTCCTACAGAATTTCAAGATCAGTGCTGTGGCCTTTTTTTGTGTGAAACTTCCTCTTAAGAAATCATGTTTTTCTTTCAAGAGATCCCCTTGAAGACTTCCACAGATATTCTCTGAGCTGTTTTCTGCTTTGAGCTGATCCCCACAGTGCAAAACAGCCATAAACTCAGTTGAACAAGGTAGTTAAAACAGGTTTAGTGTTGTTTTCCATCACCAGAGAAGTAGGAAGCCAGCAGTGTGCACCAGTAGATCAGGTCTCCAAGCACAGGAAGTGGCAGCTAAAACACCATAAGGGCCAAAGCACCATCACAGCCCAGTACAACCCATAACACTTTTAGCTGGGAAAGGGAGGGGAGTGAAGAGACATTTATGCACATTTATTTGAGCTTGTGGGTCTTAGATTTTAGCTTTGCTATGGATTCATCTCTCCTTTAAGTCCCCAAGGTCTACAAGAGCTTTGCAGTACCAAGCCATGCCCTTAGACCTTGCTAGTCTGCATATGTCCATTGAATTCAATATTTCTCTGGGTTAACATGGATTCCTGCAAGCGGCTGCTGTTCTCCTGCCTGTGTTCAATGGGGTCACCATCCTCTACACCATTGCCCTTTCGGAGGCACAGGACTTTCTGAAAACTCTGCTTGAAGTTGTCAGAAAGGAATCCATAAAGAATGGGGTTGGCACAGCTGTTTGCATAGGACAGGACCACCACAAAGAAGTACACTCCTACCAACACAGGGTCTTCTGGCAGTATGAATATCAAATTGACAATGTTCATCATGTAAAACGGGAGCCAGCAAAACACAAAGACCACCACAATGATCACCACCATCCTGGTCACCTTTCTCTCTGATCTCCTGCGCCTCGTAGACCCAACTCGGATCCCTGAAGATTTGACTTTAATCACAATCAGCAAGTAGCAGAGACAGATCACCAACAAAGGACCAAAAAATCCAAGGACTGATGTGTAAATGATGAACGCTGCTGACCAGATGTTGACAGGCTCTGGCCAGTTCATGTTGCAGGTGTGAAAGTCTTCCTGCACATCTGAAAAGATGATGACTGGAAGCACCACCAAGAATGAGAATGTCCAGACAGTCACGCTGATGAGCTTGGCCACCCTGGGACGTCTCCACTTGGTTGATTTGATGGGATGAACCACGGCCAGGTATCGGTCCATGCTCATCACAGTCAAACAGAAAATACTAGTGAATTGGTTAATACCATCTACAGTCATAACCAGCCTACACAAAAAGGAGCCAAAAGGCCAATAGGAGATGGCATTCTGGGTGGCCAGGAAGGGCAGGCCCAGCATGAAGAGTACATCAGCAACAGCCAAGTTCAAGATGTAGATGTTGGTGACAGTTTTCATCTTGGCATAGCGCAAAACCACGTAAATGACCAACGTGTTGCCGCTGAGTCCGATGGCACATACCAGGAGGTAACAGATGGGGATCAGGACTTTGTGGATGTATTTGAATGAGGGCTGCTCTGAAAGAGTCCCATTCTCTGTCACATTTGTCAGCAGTGAGGAGTTCACATAGCTGGAACTAGCTTCTGGGCTAAATGTGTTGGAAAAGTATAAAGGATCCATAACTTTTAGTCCTGTTTTTCTTTTAAGGCTAAGAGAGATTAAACTTCATGGACATCTTGTTCCTAGAAAGGAAAAAAAAAAAAAAAGAAAAAAGAAAAAAAGAGAAAGAGTGAACTCAAAGTAGACTGAGTTTTACACAGCATTTGATTTCTATCTATAGTCAGAATTTGTGCTGGAATTATGGAGTTAGCACAGGGGATGAGATCAATGCATGAACAAAGGAACTGCACAATGAGAGAGCCCAAGTGCTCATCCCAGTAGCTGGTGCTATCAGTTTAATTGTCACAGGCTCCATGGAGTAAGGTCAGGGCTGGATGTAAGTGTGAAAATGGGAGGCAGTAACCTGGCATGCATCCGGCCAGGAGACACCAGTGAGAGGAGAGAGGGTGATGGCCATCACAATTCCCAGGCAGAAAGTTTCCTGCAGCAAAGGGGTCTGAGTGCCCTGGCATTTGTGCTGGCCACAAGGCCAGTCCTTCCTCTGCTGATGAGCAATGTTAATTCTTGCTTGCCTCCTGTGCCACGTGGCAAGCAAACCTCACCCTTTCCCTGTCTCACTCCCACAACCTGTTGTACACACGTGTCCCTCTTCCCAACTTGCACAAAAATACACAAATCCAGAACCCACCTTTCCCCCTAGCTTGCTATCTAAAAACTGATACAGAAAATGTCAGAAGATAATTTTTAAAAGAGTCTGAAGGAAGACTGAAGCAGACACCAATCAGACTAAAAGCAGAGCCCTGGCACTAGTGATAAAAGTTTTAAAGTCTGATCTGATGTAATTCTGCTGTCTCTTAGTGGAAGGTGCCTGGAGAGGCTCAGAGACTGACCCAGTCCCTTCTCACTCCCATACCACCCCGGGTACTTTCCCAATCCAGAACCAAAGACAGTTCCCAGCTCTTCCTATCTGAAGCTCAACGGTTTCACAGGTCTCCCTGTTTACATAGAAACAGTCTCAGCTTGATATATTCAAATGCCACTTACTGCCTGGCAGAACCAATCGAGAACCCCCAGGGAGCATTAGCAGCTGCATAGGCGGGGAAATAAAACCCTCCATAACATCTGACAGAACTCCAGGAAAGGAAAAAAAATCCATTAACTCCAAGCTGGAAAGGCCCATGGCTGAGAACACCCCTCCACTGGGTCAGGCCATGCGCACACAGAGCTGAAGATCACAATGGAAAGGAACAAGCTGTTCCTTTTCCAGCTCTCCAGACTGTGCTTCTCTTCTGTGTTCCTGAATCCCTCTCTTCTCACCTTGAAGTGTGCTTTTTGTCTAAGAAACACCTTTCTTCTGCCAGAAATCCAAACTGCAGCAGGCAGCTTCAAGACACAGACAGCTGAACAGATTTGCTGATACAATAGGTTTTGTTAGGTATCTGAAAAGGGTTGAAAATGTCCAACATTTTTTCTGTGACATGCTTGATTCACATTAATATTTTTTGATTCTCTGTCTGAACATGGTCTAAGTCTAGCTTTATAAAGCTAGAAAAACTTTAAAGCATCTGCTATAAAAGACTAGAAATTCCAAACCAGGATCTGGCCCAAGATCTCTCCCAGGTCTGGCCAGCAGACCGTGGTGAAGGTGCTCGAGCAGGATATGCCCAGCAACATTTGTTCCCATCACCTGATGGTTTGATTTCCATAATGATCTTGGGGCAAAAGCGTGGATTCAAAACCACCCAGCCCACATTACACCCATGCCTGTCAAGCACAAGCAAAATCCTGTATCCTGTAAGCATGCAAAAGGCTTCTTGTCTCCAAGAGGAATGTAAACACCTCCACGGGCTGGTTGCTGTGCTTTCTTTTTGGGTGAGAAAAACTGCAGTGGGTGAGAGCAGAAGTCCCTCCAGCTACCAGTAGTAATCATAAATATGCTGTTCTGATTTGGAACTGTGCAGATGGAAAGTAGGTGTCTCACATATAACTCTGGGGCTGGGAGGAGATGTACCAGAGAAAGCAGAAACCCAGGGTGGCTGTGATAGTAAAGCTGAGAGAGCTGCCAAAGCTCAAACAAATGCTGGCTTGAAGATGGTGATGAGAAAGGGCCAGGAGATAAGAAAAAGCAAACTCCAGTTCTGGCCCATAAGAACAGGCTTTTTAATTCTGCTCTGACACTAATTTTAAATTGTAAAGTCGTATTAAAACTCAGATTATTTGTAGGGGAAATCTAGGAGAAGCCAAAGCAGCCCCACACTTGGGCTGTGAAGGTTTTGACCTCTGGAAGGTAACACTTGCTTACAAGGCAGATGCTGTGTGACCCAGCTGGTATTTTTGGTGAGAAGAACATAAAGGAAATGGGTGCTGGGATGGAGCAGTCTGTGTTCCTAAACTAATATTCATGGAACTGCATGTTTGGGACTGAGTATGGGAGCTGAGATTGGGAAGGCACTTGTCCTCAGATTAGCTCAGCAACACCGAGTTTGGGCCAAAAAGCAAATTTTTTTCTCTGGGACTGCAAATATAGGAGGACAGTAAAAAGAAGCAGTGCTGCCACTCAGTAGGGGAAGGTCAGGAAATGCAGCCCTGTATGGCTCTCATCCTAGTGCTAGAAAAAATGAGGATGGACATCTTTCTTCTAATGTTACCTCCTCCTTCTTTCCCAAAGTATATATCCTTGAAATTATTGACTACAGGAATTATGCAGTAGGTTCAAGTCTGCTGGTTCTTCCACAGCATTTAGAGACCAAGGTTTGGAAGGAACAGTGAGGAAGAGGAGTTATGTTGTTTGGATACACACACAATTCTTCTCACCCTGAAGACAACCTACAGCACAAACCCCCTGCTTCCAAGGGCCTCAGGCTCTTCCAGCCATCCATTGCTGATACTCCTGATACACCCAAAGGATTTTCTTGAGGGATCTTTGTGTGTTTTCCATGGAGGAGGACAGCTCTTCCAGCCTCCTTCAACAGTAGCTGTGATGGTCTCCTGCTGTCCCCAGGAGTCAACGATCCTTTGCCTGTTTGTCTGTCTGCTTCTTTAGTATTTTGGGGCTCTCATCTTGGTTTTGTGTAACCTTACCTTTACTCTCAGGTTAGATGAATTCTCTTCCATAGCAGGTGGACTCAGAAGGAAATGCATTTGCTGAGGCTCTCACCCAAAGTTTTTAGTCACTTCATTTGGTGACAGCCAGCAGGTTGGCAGCACCAGCAAGGACCTCACATCATCTGAATGCTTCCTGTGCACTGGCTGGGGATGTGATGTGCTTAAAGGCACCCCAGATCTGAAAACTGAGCCCAGATCTCCAGAGTCCCCATCCAGTGCTTTATCTACTAAGTCGCTGAAACATCATCCCTTTGCCTCATAGCCACTGGTGATTTGGGATTTGTTATGGCATGGCAACTACAACAAAACCTGAATGGCTGCAAAAGCACGTTTTGCTGGCAGGCTTTGGTGAGCACAGATGATTTCCCCTCTGTTTCCCTCTCTCTAGCTGACAGATTGCCCCTCACCAACACAATTTTGCCCAAATTTATATTGCCACTACAGCAGTTGATGATCATGAACCTCAACAAAAGACAACTAAATATAATTAAGGCATGCTGACTGATAATCTTCTACACTCAGTTTGCTATTCTTAATTAAAGGATCAGCTAAAAAAAACACCTCTAGGGGACTTTCTGGTGTTCAGATTTTTTTTTTCCCTTTAGTGTCTGATCTCCAAGATCTCACACTGGTATACTCCATAAATTCTGTGCTTTCTGCTTAAAACACACAAATCAAAAGGGACAAGCTAAGGAGCTAAGAACACAGATCAGAGTAATCACTAGTGTAATCCCAAGTTCTCCTTTCATGGAGCAGTACCCTGAAACACAACAGGCACCCACTGCAGCTGAACACCTCTGACTGTCTGTGTCCCTGCCTGAAAAAATGGAGGCAAGAAATAGCAGAGATGTTCTGGTACAGACCATTCCACTCAGAAGAAGGTATTTGGAAAGAAAGTATTTTATGGAAACTTCTCTAGCAGGTATCCTTAAACAAACATGCTTTGGTGAGCACAAGAGCAAGTATCCATCGAATAGCACAGGGCAGCCCTTTGTGACTGAAGCATCATCACAACGTAAGGAAGAACAAACCTTAAAGCTGTCCAGGCAGCTCAAGATTGAAATTCCTCCTGGCTGTGGTTACAACAGTACAGCAAAAATAACTGTGAAGTGTATTGCATCAGAATCAAAGCTGGGTATCCGTTCAAGAAGGAATTGCATAAAGAAACCCAATTTTAGGAGTCAATATTTGATCTCACTGCCTGTTTACCACTGGAAACATAACTCTCTCATGCAGCATCAAACATAATTATTGTGATGAGAATTACAACAACAGAACTGCAGATTACTGCTTCCAGGTGCAGAATAACTAGCACGAGCAGACAAAAAGGTAAACCAAACAAATAAGCCTTTAAAACATATATTCTTGGTAGTAATGGGAAAAAAAGCACCTGGAGAAGGATCCAAGAAGTATCTGATAGCAGCAGAATGCCACGTTTCCCCCCATCCCACAGAGCTGGCTGTGATGTGTTAAGTGCAGCAGTTTGCTGAAATTAAGAAAATTAAAACTCTCCTGGTCCTGTAGCAAATTTGGGGATGAATGTTCACCACCTGCTTCCCCAGATACAATTCAGGGGGCCTCATGCTTTGTGTTGGCATGGCTGGAGGAGGCAGAGCCCATGGGAGCTGCTGCAGGGGGAACGACTGGTGGAAGGGGATGGGAGGGGAGGTGTGGGGGGGGTGGAAGCTGGTGTGACCTGACAGAGAAGCTCTGAACTAGCACAGACACCCAGGCAGGGCTCTGATGAAGAGGAGGGAAATGCAGCATCATGCCAAAACCTGCTTCAACTTCTTACAGTTATAATGTTCTTGTACTAAAGCAGTAGCTCCCTGAAAGCACAGAAATCTCACCATTTCATACACAAAATTATTGTTTTTCCCCACTCCCGTGCCTATTCCATCACTTGGGCAAAAAAGCAAAAGGATTCAGCTTGGATGGGAGCTTTCTCCTTGTTCAATCTGCCATTTGGTATTTCTCAGGGTGTGTTTCTCACTGCAAAATTGATTTTCCTCTACAGAAGACAAACCAATGTTTTTGCACTAAATTTGTCTTCTGTTTTAACTGGTTATATTGGTACTAAACACTGATCAACTGAAGTAAAAATTAAATAATATCTTGCCACTTTTAGCACTATCAAAATCTTTAGGAACTATATTTTCAAGTTGGCAACACTTTGTTATCACCCTGCTCAGGCCAGCCCAGTGTTTCCTAGAGCCCTCTGCAGAGATGTAACCTGATGACCTGTTCCTATTTTTAGTTTACAAACAAACAGCCCATAAAACACTTTCATTTTTGCCAAATATTTATTAAATACTTTTTTCCTCAAACACATTTCAGGCTCTGTTATGCTCACAGATTACTCACTTTGGCTGAGCTGGTCCTGTCACACCAGTCCTGTAAATCACATGCTTCTGGTTTGGCTCCCAGCTCAGTTGATTTAAGCAACTTCAGCCAGAGGAAAATGTGGATGGAAAATGTTTCTTCTCTTCCCCTCTCTCCTCTGCAATCCATTAACGTCAATTGATTCAGGGATGTAACAGCTTCAAAGACAATTCAGCTGAGGAGCATTTAACTACGGGCTGTGTCCGCTTCCAGGCTGTGGGGGAGCTGAAACAACCTCAGATCCCTTCAGCTGAGATCCCTTCCAGGACAGAGTCCCCCAGCCAGACCAAGATCAGTAACAGGTTCTTTTGCTGCATGAAGTGGAGCAGCTCCAGGAAAAGACTCCTGGGGATCCTTTCCCTCCAACAGTCCCTCCTGAGGTGCAAGGTCTCTGAACCTCTCGAGGTGCAGTGCAGATTCACTTCAGCCACCAAGCCCTAGTAACAGACTCCCCCAGGAGCTGGGATTCCCCAAACAAGGACTAACAGACCGATGCCAGCACCCTAAGAACTGGCTGCCTCATGTGACCTGCATGTCTCCTCCCCCACAAAACTATAAAAAGTCTCTAGTCTACCCCTACGCGAGCCTGCAAGTTCAACACATCTGAGCCAGGTTGTTCTTGCCTTGGTCTTCAGTACAAAAGTCTGGGCACAGGGAACAAGCTGTGCCCGGTCCTGCGGATGCTGAGAGCTGCAGGGACCCAGCGAGGCACATGGACACACGGGGCTGCTCCCAGACCAAAGCCATGGTGACTCCCAAGACTTGGCTTTGACCTTGACCATCCACTTCTCGCTGACCACCTGAAGCACATCCCGACCTCCTGCACTACCCTCCCGTGTTTTATCCGAAAGGAGCAGGGTGCCCCCTCTGCGGCCCCCCCATGGCTTTCTATTCCCCATCCCGCCGGGCCAGGCAGCATTCAGGGCTCTGCCACTTTTTTGCGTCCCGATGGGGCTCAAGCCGCGCCGAGCGGGTGGCGGGTCGGGCCGTACCTGCGCATCCCTGCCGCGGGTGCCTTTCTCCCCCCTTTCAAGCTTTAAAGCAAGGCGAAGGATTGTCCCGCCTTAAACCCTGCATCCCGGGCTCGTCCCACGGGTTCTGTCCCAGCCACCCTCTCCAGCCAGGACGGGCCCCTCCCCAGAAGCCCCCGAAGAAGGGCAAACTCGGGGGCGGGGGGCGCAGACGGGACCGAGTGCCTCCATCATCCTAGAGAGCCCCCAAAAGCGGGGTGCTCTTTGCAAAGCCCCCTGCAGCCCCGTCACATTCCTCCTGCCTCTCCCCTCCCCATCCCTTTAGGCTCTTCCAACCCCTCACGCTGTTCCCTTTTCCCCAGACAATGAGTACCTGCAGCTCCAGGGACTCCTCTCCGCCGGGTGGAGGCATGAACCGCCCTGCTTCCCCCTCCCTCGGGGCTGCCGCTCCTCCGGCTGCAGCCCCCTCCTCCGCGGGAGCGCACCCCGGGCTCCGCCGCTTCGCTCCGGCGGGCGGGCGGGGACGGCGGCCGCTCCCCCGAGGGGGAGGGACGGGGCTCCCTCCCGGTCGGGGCTGCCTCCGGTGGGAAGGGGGGCGGAGCAGGGCCAGGGGAGGGGGCGGCAGCCCGGGAGGGGACAGCCTGGGGCCACCCGCTCTGCAGAAAGTTGGAGCCGTCGGTGCCGGAGGCAGCAGATCTCTGCCGGTCTGCTCTGCACTCCGCTCTCCCCGGCATGTCTGTGCCCCTCTCCCCAAGCCTAGGGATGCATTTACCTGTCTCTGTCGCCTCGCTGTGCCCCCCGGTCCCCCACTCCAGCCACGGGTGCGGAGGCTGCGCCTTGCGCGGAGAGCGGCGGCTCCGAGGAGGGGCTGGGAGTACCCAGTGTGTGCCCGCGGAGAAGAGCAAGGGCTGCCACAGGAAACCTGCATTTCTTCTTCTGGTCTAGCTCCCTTCCAGCTCCAAGAAGTCTATTAAAGGCTTCCGTAGGCTGACGCGTAGTGAGCCCCCTCCCCAGCTCAGGGACCCACTGCTCCTCTCCCGGCCGCGCAGACCCGCGGGCGGGCTCCTTCGGGGACGACGAGAGGCGACCAGCATTTCTAGCAAATTTCTTTTACTCTCCTGTCCCTGGCGAGTATAATGGAAGTGAGTGACAGGATGACGCTCAGCATCCTGTCCCTCCATGGCAAACGGGACCCGACATCCCGTGTGGGGATATTTTACTCCAGTTGGCTACAAATCAGGCCCTAAAATTACTAGCTAGAAGAAAGATGCAGGACTCAATACCAGAGGCTGCCGGGCTGAACTTGGTGTTTGCTTTACTCCCTCCTAATCTCCCATTGACTTCACCTGCTGGGCAGGAAGGGGCTGAAATGTTTCACCCTTAGAATGCAACAAGTGAATGAAAGTCATCCACAGCTCTCCCCCCGGCCCTGCACCCTCCCTCTGCTCTTACATATCTAAACACCCACACCAGTGTCACCAAAGCCCCTTTGCTCCACTGCAAGGCTGGTCAGGGTTGGGTGGTGAACTGAGCCCAGGGCTCCTCAGCCCCTGCCTGTCCTCATCAGCATGCACAAGCTGGTGTGCTTCATAATAATGTATACGGTTTTAATCCAGGGCTGAGGCTTTTCAATTAGAGATCTGTGATTGAGTCAGATGTGTGAATGCAAAAAAAAAGAAAAAGCTGTTTTTGGCATGTCACTTTCTAATTCAATCTGCTGATGTATTTATGGTCATGTATTGCTAAATTGAACTAAGACTCCAGTCGGCTCCTGCCATGACAATGGGGAGAGTCATCTGATAAAAATAGAGTTGGGATGATAAACTGAGAAGAAGAGGAGATTTTGATTACCTTCTTTGAAAACATGCCAAGCAAAATGGGATACAACAGTCCCACTGTGAATATCAGCTTGAATCCAAATAGGGCTAATTTAATGAATTTCCCTCGCATATTTTATTAGCATTTTATTATCAGTTGTGATATTAAAGAAGTTGCTGAGAAAACACAGCAGTCCCTAAATTTCCCTGAAGAAAACAGCATTCTTCTTCTAAATAAATGCTTTGCCAGGAGTATTTTTACCAGGATCTGTGCTGTGATGGAGACAGGATTTTCAAAAGCTCTCCAGGCTTGTTGAATTCCTTACCCACTCAAGGCAAGAGTGACGCTGCTTTGGGGCTGAAGGAAGGGAACACTAAAGCTATCAGAGAACACTGCTGGTTATCGTGCTTTTAATGGCTAATGTCCCTGCTCAGAGACCAAAGATCACTTACACCAACCCCAGAATAAACACGGGAGGAAAAATAACTCCTGGCACCCAAGCATGGGCACAGAAGTGTTTGAAGCAGGTGAGATGTGTGGGGGACAAGCACACAGCAGTGGTGTGCCAGGAGCCTTTTTCTTCAATTCTCCTGGGTCAGTCCCTTTTGCTGCATGCCCTTTTATAGCTGTAAAATGTATATAGTTTTAACATTTTTGTGCTGAGATTATATAGAGAGGAGAGATCTAATATTGAGCTAAAAGCCTCAAACTGCATTATTTTGTTTGGTTCCACCCTTCATGTAAAAAACACCACTAATTTGGATACAAGCCTATTAATGTTGCCATTCCTTGTCACACACAGGAACTCAGTGTCATAACATGATCCCTGAACAGTTCATTTCCTACTGTAATGTTGAATGATGATGAAACCTCTGACATATGTGAAGGTAGTAATACATTTTAAAAGGGTGCATATGTGTAACATGGGGGAGGCAACAGCCCCAGGGAAGCTGTGAAGACAGGTTGAATGGGAAGCTCCTCCTCTACTTTTGAAACCACCTGGTCAAAATCCAGCTGAAGCAGCAAGGATGGGTTATGATCACTATTTTTAGAAGGAAGCACTCCTGGGCAACGAGTATCAGCAGCCTCTCCTGTTGATCCTGGCAGCAAGGAGCAGAGACTGATTGCTGGAGAGGGAGGAATTCTTAGTGTGTAAACCATCTCAGGGGTAGACTTGGGTCCAAGTCTGGCTTGAACTTCGTGGAGATGCTGAAACTGAGGTCCTGGATCTGGATTGTCTCTGATTAGAAGGACTGAAGGAGTGCAGCAGAGACACCTTTGAAACTCAGACGAACAGAGAAACCCAGGAGGAGTGGATGTGTGGTTTGCTCCAGATGGATGGTTTGCTCCTAGATAATTTCTGGAGCCATTGCTCTAAAAATTGATTTTATGCTGAGGATTAGAACCAGACTTTTCAGAGCCACAGAAGGACTAAGGCCAAAACCAATGCACAAAAACAATGTACTGAAAAGCAGGTGAGTCTGCACAGCTTTGCCAGGCTGGAAGCTGACTCCTTAGTGTTTAAAAATCTTCCTGAGTGGTGAAAATCTTTATTTTAAAAAAAGGGAGTTGGAGGCAGTGGCAAAGAGTGTGTCCTTGGTTAAACTGCCAGTTGGGGCAGGGAAACATGCCCATTCCTTATTCTCACAAGACTCTCCAAGTGCAGGATGACTATGGTGTTAAGATACCTATCCCAGCAAGCTACAACACTGGCTGTCACTGAGTCAAGCTGTGACTCCCAAGACTCAGTTCCTACCTGAAGTTTACAGTAAATTTTCATCTTTGGATTTTGTGGGGTTTTTTTTTAAACATTTCCAGTTTTGAGGAAAAAAAGAGAAGTGTACAGGGAAGGAAGAACCCTGATATATTACCCTGAAAGAAAATCATCGAGCTTGCTGGATGAGAGTGGTTGCTCATCACTTGGAGTTTTCAAATCCAGCTGAGATGTGGGCTCTAGTGTAGCCCTGAGTTATTCGTGTTACCATAGAAATAAATGGATCCATTTTCTGCTGTTCACTGTTCAAAGCCTCAGACTACACTGACTACAGATATCTGTCACACTTCCACCCCATGAGCCCTGGCCATGGCTGTGGGGTTGGTTTTCCAATCTTTGCTTCTCCCAGGAACTCCACATGCAGCAGGGACTTCTTTCTTTTTTATTTTTATTATTTTTTTTTCTTTTTTCTTTTCTTGGCTTGCATTCAGCTCAAACACTTTCAAAGCTCCCAGAAAATATTCTTCAGCTCAGCTTCTAAGTGGGAGACAGTTACTCCATTCCCTTACAATTCAGTTTGGCTGGCTGAAGCCAAATGTTTTCACTTTTCCTGCAGAATATGCTGTGAAAAGCCAGGCGGTGGGAATCACAGTGAGGTTTTCTTCTCTTTGTTATTCTCCTTATGAGGAAGAAAAATCAATGCCTTTCAATTCAGTGCATTAAAAATCTCTCAAATGGGTTGTAATTACAGGCCCATCTGTTGTCCAATTGTTGAATCGCCTGTGGCAGAGATGCACGAAGATCTCTCCAGTTGGTCACTGCTGAGCAGCCTGGGATTCCTCCCCACCTTGGTGGTGCTCCAACAGACCTCTCTGCCTCCTGGAAGCCCTATTGGAGAAGAAGTCACAGGCCAAGGGTTTGCTCATTGCTACCTTGAGTGAACATTACTCGACTATTTGCAACTCGGTTGGGAAAGAAAACTGGTTTTCTTTCCATGACTTTCAAATCAGCTGTTCTCAATAACCACGGAGCAAACTCATTGCTCCTTCAGCCCTAGATCTGGCAGGCAAACTGTTGTTAAAGTCTAAATTTTTGTCCTGTCCTGCTGATCAAAATATGTATCTTTCCAGAGAGCTTACTCCTCTCTGAATAAACCTGTCTATAACTCTCTACCAGCCTCCAAGCACCATTTCCCCAGCACTGGACAAGAATCACTAGTCTTAATCTCTAAGTGGCAAAATGTCACGCACACCACTTCATACCAGTAGCATCTTGTGGTTTCAGCTGGTATTTCTGGCAATGTAGTGTTTTGATGAGAAGCTCATTTTCCATCAGGAGGACTTATTTATTTTTTTTTTAACCAATTGTTAAAAGCAGTGAGGGGACACATCTCCATGGCAGATGTTCTACCTGCTTCTTGCTCAGTTCATTGCTGGTGAAGGGTTCTGCGACCTTCCAGAACCTGGTTAGAGAGACATGTCAGTGTCACATGTCATCCTTCCCCACCATCCCTGTCCCTCCTCCTCCTGTCCTCAATGCATCACTCTCCAGCAGAACAAGTGGTCCTGAGCACACAGGAATGGTCCTGGAGCATTGATTCTGTAAGCTTTTTGGGGACTGTGGGTTTGAAAGATGAATAATTAATTAAAATAATTTTGCCCACATCCTGCTTTTCTCTAGTCTTTAACTGGCATCCTGTAAGTGTCTCCAACAGACTCAAGTGACATTTGAAGATAATTTCCCCATGCTATTGAAATTAAGAGGAAAATGGCAAGATTCCAGCTGCAAAGCAAAACCTTCCCAAGAAATCGTTGCGTTTCATCAAAGGGATGAAGCAGGAAAAACATTTGAGGTGACCAATGGTTAATTGCAGAACATTTGTGGGAAATACTAGTATGTGCACATTTTTTTCCTGTTTTAAAGCAGTGTACTTTTCTGCATTGTGCTTGAAATTGGTTCCATAGATTTTTTTGTCTGATAGTCTATAATGAAATGTAATTTGATGCACTTTCATTTAATTAAGGTTCTTTGTTTTCAATGAGGTGATGTCCAAGCAGCATATTTTCTTCAGAATGGGACCTCCTTCTGTTAACCTTGTGTTAGGAGAAATGTGAGATGTTGCATATTGAAAACCAGACTCAGACCTCTGATTTGCAGACCTGCAGCTCAGATAAAGATATTTCCCTGAATTCTCATCATTTTGTGCCTTAATGCTCCTGATCCTTGGGCAGCACTTCTGTAAAAGGCTCTGCTGCTGTGCATTCCATGGCCATCCTCAAGGAGTGAGAGGACCACCCAGGGAGTCCAAATCTGGCAGAAAACCAGCTTTTCAATGACATTTTCTAGTCTTCTACCAGAGCAATGAACAGACCACCATGATTAATTAGGAGGTAGCATGTAACCCTTTCCAGCTATCTTCTATGCAAACTTCACCAGAATTCTTCAGAGTTCAGCTGTGCAAAATACATCTCCTGCATAAATGTCCACTAAACATATCAGTGCTGCTGAGGTGCTCAAAACCTGAAATGGTTATTGCACTGGTGCTGGCACTTCCAGGAATATGTTCTGTGGGATGAGGATTGGAGCTGGTGAAGTCACCTTGTGACTTCCATGAGTGGCTTTTTTGTTGTACTGTTGTGACTGGGAAGCAAAGTGAGGAGGTGATTTATTTAATGATTCATTATTCCTTTTGTAGTTGAAAATGGGAGCAGTAGCCAGCACCTCAAGCCTGCAGACCTGTTTGGTTTTCTGCCAGATTCCTCATTATGCACATGTAAACACAGGCAAATCATTTAATAGAACAGCCTTTATTAAGGAGAGAAGCTTTATTAAATAGAAAGCTCCTGAGATCTAATGACAAATATTTACATGCCTGGGGACTTGTTGCAAGGTTGGAGGGGATAATAGAAGCAGTTTGGTAAAAACGAAGTATTTGATAAAATAATGTTCATTTTAGGATTCAAATCCAGAATTGCTGATCTCTCCAAGGAAAAGAATAGGAAAAGGGTCTTTGACTTACAAGTGCTCTCCAGCACAAAGACGTGGAGTGTAGAAGCAATAGCAGCTGGTATCTGATACAGCCTTAAACAAGTGTTTCCTTTGTGTTATCTGAGAAACACTTGGAGCTGAAGGAACAATATTCTGGTGATACAAACAATTTTTTTAGAAATTGTTGAGTCAGAAAAAAGCTTGCAAGATTTTTTTTTCCCCTCTTGTTTCAGTACAGGAAGGTTTTCACACCCCCTGGGGCAGCCAAATCCACACCTCAGCCAGCTCCACAGTGCAGTCTCAGGGGAACCCAGGCTTATAAGCTGCTTAGAACAAAATCCAAGTCAAGGGGCTTTTACATCTTAACCTGTTGTTGCAACCAAATGGGAGCAATAATAAAAGCTTTTCTGAAAGAGAATGAAGTTAAGTTGGGAAGTTAAAATATGAAGGGCATTGTTCAAATGCCTCTTCAACACTGCCAGGTTTGGAGCATCAACCACCTCTCCAGGAAGCCTGTTCCAGGGTTTGACCACCCTCTTGGTAGAGAATTGCTTCCCCATAACACATTTGAACCTCGCTTTTGAATAGTTTTTGTAGACCCTGGACCACGGAGGACTGCCTGTGTCCCTTGCATTTGCATCTCTTGTTCAGAGCACCTGGAAGTTCTCCTTCCCATGCCTGTAACATCTGCAGTGTAGTCTGGTTCAGGCCGTGTTTTCTGCATGTATTCTCTTCCATGGCCTCTGCTGGCACTTCAGTTAACTGTCTTCTAATTCAAATAACTTGCCTGTTTTGGTCCTGTTAGGAAATTAAGTCTGCAGACAAATTCACTTCAATGTATTGCTTTGCTTTTAAGGAGAAGCAGACACAAAAAAAATAATAATGAAATATTACAACCAATCTCCATGCACATGTGCCAATTCGTGTCACGTGAGAGCCTCATTATTAAGGTCAACCATCAAATCTGCTTTGGTGCTGAAGTGAGTCTGTCTCACTAGCAGGCTCACTACTGCTAGTAAGTGTTTGGTTAATGGGTAGAAAATGTCTTCCTGGATTCTTCCTGGCACTTCACATGTCTTGCTCTATGAAGAACAAACATTACACAGGTTGGTTTTTATCAGCTATAATGTCTTGTACTCAAAATGTTTCAAGTCCCTCTTCTGAAATGCTCCATCAATACTGAATTCCTGGCCCTGGGGAGTATTCTGCCCATTTTGCTGGCACATTGTATTCTGCAAAGCCTCAACTGTGAATTCATAACAGCACTGGGAAAGAAGCTCTGATATCTTGCCTCTCACTACCCAGCAGAAGCCAGATGTTTACTGAAAAAAGCTGTATTCCAGTGACCAGCAAGTTTCATTTCAATTTTTGAAGTTTTTATGAGACACTGATTTTTGAGACCAACATTTAGAAAGCTTTTCTTTACTCTTTATTTACTTCTTTGCAGCCAAAATATTTCCTTGGTGTTAAGTTGGAAAGTCATATCGATTTCTGGTGAGGTTTTGTCTTGATCCTTGAAACAGAACCTCATTCCTGCAGCTCCAGTTTCACAATTTTATTTTCTGTCTGTTTCAGAAAATCAAAAATGCTCTGGGCAGAGAGACTGGGAGATAAAACTTGGTAGAGATGGATATATTGGTGTTTCTAATGCCACATTTCAAACCATGACTCAGGCTGGTCAATTTTAAATGAAAATTCTTTGGAGCAATGTACCCCCTAAGGTGTCCAAACCTCCCACTTCTCAAAGCAGCTGGTGGTGCATTAGCTGAGATTGCAGCTGCTGTAAATGTACAAGGGAGCAGGGTTGGTCCTGCTGCTCACCACATTTCTGGTTTGTATCTCAGCACCAAGCTGTGGGGTTGAGCAAAGACAAGAAAACCTCCCTACTGATTCTTTTTTCCTAAGTTTTTTGTAGTGGTTTGGTTGGGTTTGGTTTGGTTTTTGTTTTCCAAATATAGAAAGAAAAAGAGCTGTGAAAATATTTTTCAGCATTTTGAGCTCTTTTCACTTCAAGAATTGCAGAGTCTCCAAGCTACATCTCTCTCCTTTGCTTTTAGGAGTCACACTTTCAATGTGGGAGGTTTTTCCTCTACACAGCTAAAACAAGACTACACCTAAGATGAAATGATGCCCGTGTTCCATCTGGAGTCCTTCATACTGTGTGGGAGCAGTGAGTGGAGTTTTACTTGACAATTAACTTTCTTCCTCTTAATCCATCTCAGATTTATCTTCTTCCTTCACCATTTCAATTGGAGCTGGTATCGGGAGAGTTTCTGCCTTGCATCCCCTCAGGTGGCAACACAATCAATTCTAATGTTAACTCCATTTGCTTAATGTCTGGTTGGAGATAAACACAGAAACATTAATCCTGAATTTCCAGCTTACTGGAGGACTGGCAGCAAATACCTGCTGATGGAAACAGCCTTGTGTTCACTCTCTTTCCACCTCCAGCAACGACAGATGTTTGACAGCCACAATTAGTATCTGTCTTGTTTTCCTTTCTAGCTTTTATTTAGTGTATTGACAAGCTGGATTGGATTTGGAGAGAGGCAGGGAGCCAAGCCTGAGCCACCAGAAGAAATCCATTTGATCACCTGAGTGCTGGCCAGGTCACTGACCTGCTGTGCTCTCCCTGTTGGAACCTCTCAGAGCTGAGCTGGGAGCAAAGCAGGAGGAAAGTTTGAACCAAAGGATTCAGCTCCAGGGAGCATCAGGTATTTCAAGGCACAAAAGGCTGGTATGATCCTCTGGACTGCTGCAACAAATAGAGAGGAGTTTCCCCAGTTATCCAGTCTCACTGGAAATGTGCCTGACGCTGGAGAACCCTCCGTCCCACAGCCTGACTGTCCTTGAGAGGAAGGAATCTAATGGTCCACAAATTACTTAAAGTTGATGTATGGTTCAGCATTTACTCATTCTGAGAAGCATTTCCTCACACTTGTCAAGCAAGAGAATACCTTCTTCTAGGGAAAAGAGAGCAGTAATCCTCCAAGGATCTTGTTCCTGTGTTCTCTTGTTCTAACCCCTTGGTGGTAATGCTGCTGTTAATTTTGTTCAGGCAGGAGGCAGCCCTGAGCAAGCCCTGCTTGAAGGGGTGTAGGACCTTGATGTCCATCATTCTGAACATTGATCTTGTTCTAATATGAGTGAGGGATTTTGGACAGATGAACTGACCCATGGCAAATGCTAATTGTATTCATGGTAAAAGCTTCCTTGTCTCAAAGCCATCACAAAGCCTGGGGAAAGAAGAAGATATTAAGAATGGTGATGGAAGCTATGAGCTTGTCAGGAAGCTTTTGCCTGAAAATATCTTTGTGGTGGGGTTTGCTAATGTCTGATATAGGAAATGACAGGATGTGCATTCCCAGTAAAAAGCCTCTCTGGCTCCATCATGCACTTGACCTTCTGTAGTCAGCCTCTGCACTAAATGCCAGCAGTGTAGTACTGCATATTTGATAAACACCATGCAATTCAGAATGGATAAGAAATAGGAAAAAAGCCCCAAGATCAATAGATTTTACTTTTGAGTTCAATAGGACTTCAGAGCAGTTCAGCCCCAGTTCCTCAGCTGCAGTCTGTCTGCTCTGGAGCACAGCTTTCAGTAGTAGCCACTTCACTTCTCTTCAAACAAGGCTTTCTTAGGCTTGATCCATGAATCAGAGGCACAGATCAGATTGCTGCACAGCTGGGCTGTTGGTGTGCACTCTCTTCAACTCAATATCAACTTGGGTCAGTCCTCACTGGCAAAGGGACAAAGTTATATTCTCCCACAAAACACTATGACTCTGAAAGTGTTTAACTAAGGAGATTTTATTTTTTTTCTCTAAGCTATGCAAGAAGTTCTCACACTTAGCCAAAACACATTCACACGAGGGAAAATTCTTGGCTCTGCCAGGTGAGCCTAGCAAACTCAGCAACTTTCCACAGACTGAACTGTGCTTTTGTGCTTGGTTAGGTAAAATGCTGCGACACTTGCTCTATTTTTGCATTTCTATATCTTGATCTCACCAATAGCCACAAAATGTAGGTCAAAGAAGTCTTTCTGGGGGAAAAAAAAATTAAATCAAAGCATTCTTTTTAGTGTATACAGGTGGATTGGGTTGAAGAATTCCATCCTTACTTATTTTCCACTTTCTCCTCTAAAAGAGACTTGAAGAGTAGCTGAATGAATCCTCCCAGAAATTCACTGCTTACAAGAATGGGAGAAGTGATCAGAGTCTTATCAGCATTTTCAGAATATTAACAGTGTTCTTCACCGTGCTTTTTGGGACTCAGTCTCCCCACAGAAGCAGGTGACCTTTTTCTGATTCTGTTTTTATTCCTTCCAGCAGATCTGTCTTTCCCAAGCACATCTGCAATGCAATCTTCTTGTTTTGAGAAAGGCCCCACAGGAACTCACGGGGATGGGGGGGGTTAGAAAAAGGCCAGTGTGTTCTGATAGTCCTAGAATTCAAAATCCGAGTGCTTCAGGTTCTGACGCCCTTGGGTACATCCATCCATCTTTTCTTGCTTGCATAAATGACTGCCTGAATGATATTGATAAGAGCCAGGGTATTCTTTTCTTTGCAAAGCAGAAGTATTTAACAGATAGGCTGCAAGTGGCTCTGCAAATGTAAGCAGCAGTTGCTACTGCTGCAGATAAAAGCAGGAGTACAGAAGTCATTTGCAGCCGTGCTCTGTGGAAGGGAAATAATTCTGTGAGACCCTTTCACCTTCAAATGTTAACAGCCTTTCTTTCACTATTATCTGGGGACTGAGGCCATCCAGTTTAAACCAGTTGGTAGTTTTACCAGTGAAGAACCACAACACTATTGAGAGGGGGTCATTAGCTTGTTTGGATGAACTCCCAGTGATCTGAGTAAACCTCTCCTCCAACCAGCTTTCAGGCTGTGATGGTCACCCTTTCTCTATCAGGGTTGTGCCTTGTAGCTCAGCTTGTACTGACACTCCAGGTCACTTCTGGTGGAAACAGACCCAGTTTGTTCACTTGTCCTCAGTGACATCCAGACATCAGCAAACCTCACTGCAAATAATTTTTGAGGTAAAGGTACAAAGGGAGCTCACCTGAATGTGTCGGTAGGGAATCCTGTCTTAAACCTCAGTCCAGAGGCATCAAGAATAGCCAGTCTGACCAGTTTCACTTCCCCTTGACCAACATGGAATGAGGTGGAGCTCCTGTTGCCCACCACACATCTCACATATTATGTTCTCATCTAGTTACAGCCAGGCAAAGGACTCCTGCTGCCTTCAGAATCACCTTTGCTACATTTCTATTCACATCAGTCTCCACCTACGAGGATGGGTTTGGTGCCTTTATGTTCTAAGCAAAAACTATTATTACATTGTGGAACATGAAAGCAAATGTTCATTGAAAGCCTGAGCTTTAACATCTTGTTCAACACCACAATTAAATGTCACCACTTTATCTGTGTAAGTGTTGTTGTTAGAAGGGGAAAATTAATAACATTTTGGCTCTTCTAACAATATTATTTCAGATTTTAGAAACAAGGTGATCTAAGTGTTTCGTAAGTATATGCTCTAGGGTCAAATAAACTACAAAGGAAAAATTATTTTTCTCTGAAAATAAGGTAAACTGAAGCCAAAATTTGAATAGCAAAATAACACACTGTTCTTTGCCAAAGGCAAACAAAAAAACCACTATTGCTATGCCTACTGATGTCCCTTCATAGGCCTTGGGTTTTGTCATTTATTGACACTTTCATCTCCAGTGTCATTTAGTAATACTTCAACCAGTCTGCTGGATAATAAACATGAAAAATTATGGTATTAGCTTAATTCAGACATTACAGATACAACTGACCCTATGAAGAAGTTTAGCATATGAGTCATTTAAAACGTTAATACTTTCATTGTGAGCATCTGAATTTAGTCCCTTCCCTGCAAGCTGGGACATAATGAAACCCACGGGGCAGTTTCTCAGCACAGAGGGGTCGCTTTTGGAACAGGTATTTGTTGATCTCACTGAATTCCAGCCTGTCCTCAGAATAAGATTTTCAAAGCAATAATCTCATCTATTTGTTTAATGGGTTAAAAATTCGTAAGTCAACTCCTGTATCTTCCCCAGCTACCTTGAGAGGTGATTCCAGACCCAAGGAATTCCTTGAGAATGGAGGGGAGGGTGGAAGGCGGAGGCGCTGGGAAAAGCGGCGGGGGAAGCTCGGCCGCTCTCCATGGTGCTGCAGCGCTCTGACTTTGTCCAAAACTGCCGCTTCTCATCCAATTCTAGAATGGTTTGGGCTGAAAAATAACCTAAAGATCATCTAGTTCCAACCCCCTGCCATAGGCAGGGACACCTCCCACTAGACCAGGTTGCTCCAAGCCCCATCCAACCTGCCCTTAAACACTTCCAGGGATGGGGCAGCCACAGCTTCTCTGGGCAATCTGGGCCAGGGTCTCACCACCCTCACAGGAAAAAACATCCTCCTTAGTGGAGACTCTCGGAGCACTCGAACACCCAGGTTTGTGTGTCTGCCTCACTAAGGAAGAAATAAACCCGAGCTTTGTTAAGTACTTTGAACTCTTGCTTAAGAATTTTGGTAAATTATCTTAGAATCATAGAATTATGGAATGGTTTGGCTTGGAAGGTGCTTTTAAAGGTCATCTAGTCCAGCCCCTCTGCAGTGAGCAGGGACATCTTCAACTAGATCAGGTTGCTCAGAGCCCCATCCAACCTGACCTTGAATGTTTCCAAGGATGGGACTTCTACCACCTCTCTGGGCAACCTGGGCCAGTGTTTCACCACCCTCAATTCAAAATTCAAATCTCTCAGCCTCAGACAGAAAACCTAGTCCTATTTTGATCTAGCAGAGTCACTCCAATTATTGAGAACAAGTGTATGGAGAGAGAACAACAGTCTATGAAAACAGTCATTTCTGTGAGAAATGTTTTTCCTCGCTGGAATTTGTAATTAATTTGTTGGCCTGAGGCAGTTTGGATTTTCTGGCTTACGATAAGAACAGCAAATGATGGAGTAGTTTTTGTCTGAAATTTGTTACCATTTGTGCAGTGCCCAAGGGGCAGTTGTAAATTAACTACTCTGAGGAAGCAACAAGATTGTAGCCACTTAGAAAATGTATTATTATATGACTTTTGTTTGATGCTTGTTTTCTTTTTGTTTCTAATGATACCATAGATGAATATAGGTGGTGCTGAGGCACTGATATTAACTCAGTCATAAAAATGTACATAAAATTAAGAAGGATCCAAAATGAGCAATTGGCTGGCACAGGGGAAATCAACTTGTTCTGAAGCAAGATTTTCTTTTTACCCTGAGAACTACTTAGTGTGTTCCACCAAGCTGAATTTAATCAGGATGCCCCATCCACTCACGTGTTGCAATCCAAGAGGCACATCCTGAACACAAGTTCCTGAAAGTATCTGCACTTGCCCTGGGAGCTGACACAAAGCCACACACACAGCAGCCTGTACAGAGAGAACATGAGCCATGCAAAACCATGGAAAAGTTTGGTTTTGGTGTCATAGGCTTAAGGATGTTTTAAATGAGGGTCTTCAAGGTATACATAGATCTCATTCTTTCTCCTGGGACTTTATACCCTGAAAGACCTTGTCAGAACATGATATTCCTGGTATTCATTGGTGCATGTCTTGGTGGTAAAAGGAAAAATATTTTTAGTGCAGAACTTCTGAAAAAAAGACAACACAAAGGGACTGGATGCAAATAAGTCAATAATCAGACATAAGTATTGTACCAAAACATGTTAAACTTCCCAGCATTTTGGAAGCCAGGATGGACCTCACCCTTGGTTGGAAGGGAAGAGCTTACCCCACTCTGTGGTTGATAAATTGTATGGTTAGTTATATAGAGGGTCCCTCTTTGTGACAGTGCAGCCCAGAGCTCTCTTGGAATATAAGTTGCTCTGACATTTGCTGCTATTACTCATCATGATTTCCAAAGTAAAAAATAATTTTGAGAATTAATTCGACGTTGTCTCCAAAAGACAAATGCATCACTTGGACACTAAACATGAAGATCTACTTAGTGTCATCTTTACTGTAAACAAGAAGAGTTTGACCTGAACAACAGGGTGAAATCGTGTCATGCAGAAGGACTGTTCTACCAACACAAGCTGTTGTGTGGTCAAAATGGGACTGAGGGATTGAAGTGGCCTGTGGACCATTCTGTCGACCTTTGCACAAAACTAACTTTGATCCACGGGGATTTATCGTGTTTTCTATCTTACCAATTGTCTACACAAGGTGAATTTCAAACAGAACAAAAGCGACTAGGTGTATGTGCTTGGACTTGGAGGAAACAGATCCCTCGTATTTGCATTAATGAGTCTTGTTGTTTCATAACAAAATTCAACACTTTATCACTCAGAACAGTGTTCTGATCAATGTTTTGACTGAATTTTCTTCTGGCATTTACATGAAGGAATAAAAGCAACTGACAAATTGAACTTGCTCTATCATTGATGATTTAAACTGGTCTACAATGAAAATAGCAAAGCTGACAACATCTCAGATTTTGGTGGAATCTGCTTTAGGATCAAGCCAGTCCATGTGTTCTGCTGTTGTACAGAGATAATATGAAGTCAATTTCCACAAAATTGTTCATTTCATCCTTTTCTCCAGTTTTCAGCCCTAATTCATTCAGGGATGAATTTTTTTTCTAGTTTTATTAAAATTGGTGCAGGTTGACGTGAAGGGTTTGTAGTTAACAGGAATACAAAAGCCAAAATAAAAGATGTGATGAAGAAATCCCATTCAAAAAAATGGTACAACTCTGAAAAAGTAAAAGTGAGCAATAAACAAATTATTTAATACCTCTTTTCTTTATGCCAGTCTTTGAAAATGTCATGATGCCTTCTGGAATAAAATTCAAGCTGGTCTTACTGGAGTAAGTCTTTGTCTAGTCTCACATTCGATAGATAAATTAGTGGCTGATGCAGAGCATGCTTTTAAAACCTTAACAGGTTAAAAACTGAGAATCACTGCCAAAATTAATGAAATCTCATAAATTAAGAACCTAAAAAAAGTTTTTAAATTCCCCCTTACCTTCCTTGGAGGGGATTCCAGCCTTGCAAAGCAAATATCAGTGAAAGAGTTTGAGCTCATGGAAAAATAAATTCTCTCTGACAGAAGAGAAAATTGAGGGCCCCAAGAGTGCAAGAACATAAAGTCTAGCCAGAGCAAACCAGATCTGCAACACATTAAGCCTGAATCACAGTACTGAGTCATTCCCACACTGAAGGAAACCAGCTATTTCGAGTTGGACCATGAGGTCCCCGTGCTCAGATTTTACTCCAGTAATACTCTCATTGAGGATTCTATGTAATAGGTTTACACGTGTGTTTAAACTTCCCCACTTGCTGGTCATAACCCCCAGTCTGAATAAGGAGGAGGAGGGATTAATACTGTTAGATATCAAAGGCTTTTTGACTGTGTGGGATGGAGAGTTCCACACCATGCCCCAGCCTGGGCTGGGGAAGTGTCCCAGGCCCACAGGCCCAGGGAACCAGGATGATAAGTGAATCCAGGACAACTCTGCATTTCTGGGCTTTATCTGCCCACAGAGATTGTGCTGTTATGTCTTTATTTTCTAGGGTTTTGGGTGTGTTTTTTTTTTTGGAGGGGTTGTTTGTTTTTTCATTTTGGTTTTTGTGTGTGTGTGTGGTGTTGGTTTTTTTCCCTCCTCCCTACTCTTAAGCTCTGAATTGTGTTTCTACAAAAGGATCTTGGCAGGCTGAAACTCATCTTGCCAGCATGGTTCCCTTTGACAGCAGCACAATGCTTGAATTAAATACCAGATGTAGGCTCTGCTCAGTCATTCTCCCAAGCAGATTGGAGACCCACATTTGAAAGTACTTGTGTTTTTGGAAGTGGATTGCCCTACACCACTTTTCCATATCCAGTGTTTTTGTAGCTATGTCTATCAATCACACTGAGTGGTTTTAGCCTTACCAAACTCATATATATGTAAAATATAGAGGGATGTATGTTTGTGTGTATACACACATATTGTATTTTTATATATGCTCATAGCAGGTGGTTGGAGCTGGATGATCTTTAAGGTCCCTTCCCACCCAAGCCAGTCTGTGATTCAATTATTCCATTAGTGTGTATACATATATGTAAATGTATTCACACACATTGGCTTGGGAGGAGCAGCAAAACTCAACCTCCTTTTATGAGATGTTTCCCTGGTTGCTGCAGGTCCTTTCTCTTTCTGCTAGGTGTGATGTGGATTAACCAACAGGTCCAAGAGTTCTTGGAACCAGATCCACTTGCCATTCATAAACTCTGTAGACATTGCCCATACCCCCGTGTAGGACAGCACCCACACATCCCACTCACTATCCCTAAAGAGCTATGGCATAAATTTTTGTCACTTTCTTGCTAAGCAGACACTTCAGACACGTTTGCCAATGCTGTAACATTCATGGCAGACTAATTACTCTTTAAAGAATAGTAATTAAACTGCAATTAAACTGACACCCAGAATATGGTCCTGGTCAAACATAAACAGTATTTCATTCAGGTCACCTTGTCTAAATCAGAATGTCAGCACACATCAGCCTGAGCAAGAGGGGATAAAAGCAGTCCCAGCAGCTAGTTGGCATGAGGAAGCAGAGGAAACTCGCCAACATCCAGCACGTAAATCTGAGCTCTGCAATCTTGGCTGCCTCCTGGCTATGTGTGAATCCTTGGATTAACATTCTCCACTTCAGCTGTCAGGAAACATTCAAGGAAGCACCACGCAGGTTTATTAAAAATCATTTCCTGGAGTACAACACGTATCAGCGTTGCTGCCGCCCGGTGCTGGGAGCTGCAGGGATTTGCAGCGTGGTGTACAGGTGCACTGAGCTGCCTCCTTCTCAGAGCTTCAGGGTTCCCACTGCTGTCCCTCTGACCTGCTTGTCACCTCAAGGGACATTCTGGTGTTTGAGTCAAGTACTATAATGAGAAGTGTAATCGGGATGTTCCACAGCAGCTTGGCAAATGACTGTCCTGTTATAATAATATTAATGGAGGAGAGGCATGAATAAAAAGCCATTAATTCATTACGGGGACAGCAAGGGGCTGATTGACAATCCTTTCTCTTGCTAATGGAGATTAACTGAAAAATACAAATCCTCTGATACCACCTGGAGAGTCAAGCAAGAAGCAGACCTGTCCCCTCGCTGTCCTGCTGCTCTGACTCCCCCATGTAATGGAAATCAGGATTAAAGCCTTTGGGCCAAATTAATTTGCTGAAAGAGACAAGAACTCTGCTTGCACAACACTTCTCTTGGCCATCTGAGGGCCTGATCTAGTTGGCATTGGGATGCAATCACTGAGAGCCAAAATCTATTTTTTTCCAAGGAACAGTTCCTGTAAATTCACCCCTCCATTAAATCAGTGATTAACCAAACGTGGCTTAGAAAGTGCCGAGAGGAAGCAGTGCAGAGCTGAGCCACGGGAATCGTTTCAATAGGAAATTGCTTCACAGGAAAGAAATAACCCAGGAAAAATTGGTGTGATTTATGAATGAAGCTCTGATCTATGAAGGAGAACTATGCCAGTGCAGTTCAAGACACAATTCCATAAACACTGTGTCAGTTCTAAGCACTAAGCAATAAAAAACAAAGTAATTAGCCTCTATGTCTCTGCAAAACTCAGTATGTGCCAAAGGGACAGGAATGAACATTTTTGGTGACTGGACTGCAGAAACCTGCATGGCAGGACTCAGTTCTCAGAAAGAAAAGGAGCACGCCAAGAAGAGAGCTCAAATGCAGCCAACCACAGGTTGGGCTGAGAAGCATGGAAACAAAAAAAAATTTGGATGAGAATTAGACTATACATCCTGAGTTTAAGTATGAACGTAAGAGTTGTTGGCTTCAGGGCTGGTTTGCATTCAGAGAAATCTTACAATGATTTGTTGAGTCTTGGTCATAGCACACAGATCTTTAGTGTCTGTGTTCCTTTGGAAACCTGTTTATAGGCACATAATTGGTCTTGCAGTAAAACACAGCCAGGATTCCCTTGTTAAAATGGATCTATGTTCCAGAGGAGAAGACAAGAAAACATTCCCTGACCAACCGGTTAGTAAATCCTTTGCTTTGCCAAATTTTGCTGTTTGTTTCCTTCTGTACTGAGGTACCAGCATTTATTTTGTGCTTTAAATTCATAATTGTTGTGTCTTCAGTCTTTAACACTCTGTGACCATCCCAAAGGCAGGATCTGGATCCAGGTTTGGCCATGGGTAGCTCAGGTGGAGATGCTGAGCATGCAGAGCACAGGGAGTGAGCAGAACATGCAGAATATGCTGATCATGCCTTGTGCTGAGCTGCAGCACCCAGGGTGCTGCTCACCCCACAGAGGGGCCAGAGGCACTTTCAAAGCCAAGGGAAGCCCCACCACAGCTCCACCAAAGGGCTTGGAGACCGTCCCTCTCTGCAGCCCCTGGCCTCCTCTGCTAGAGCCTGTTTGTTTCAGAAAATGTTTCAGATGGTGCAGAAAAAAATCCATCTCGAAGATAAGAAAGCATGGTAAGCTGGTGACATTAGGTGGGATTTCCACAGGAATTAAGGGATCAAGCAATCACAATCCCTTAGGCTTCAGCACAAACAACCCTCTTTGTACCTTGCATTTAACAGCATTACAGCAAATGCTTTTTCTCTTTTTTTCTTCTCAGCAAAAAATACCAGGTCTTAAAAAGAAAACAGATATAACAGGGAATAACATGTTTACCACCTCTGCAGATTTTTGCCATGAAATTTTTATTTATACTGTGTTAGACAAATGTGGCCCACATCATCCCAGATTAGGTTTTATTTCTTCCCAACCAATCATGTTTATTTAATTCTCTCCTTTTTCCACATGTGGAATATCACCATCCTGCTACCCTCAGCAGCAGATGCTCACTGAAACCTGATAGCACAGCAAGGAGAGCTGCTACCTCACGTGTCAGTGTTCAAGGTAAAGGCTTGGGTTTAGTTTGCTCAGGTTTCACCTTATTTAACTTTCCCTTGTTTTATTAGACACGTAGTAAGAGGCGTTTACTCATGCAAGCCTGAAAGCAAGCTGGGCTCTTTTTGTTTGGCTCGGGAGGAGGTGAAGGCAAGGCACAGTGCAGGGCTGAGAATCGATACAGGAACTGAACTGGAAGAGATTAAACACAGTTTTGTAAAGCCATGCCCTGCTTCTCCTTCCTCCCCTGCCAGGCTGTCCCTGCCTCATAGTCCCTAGCTCAAAACCCCTCATTTAATTGTCCACTGCAGAGCAAAACCTCTGTGTTGCTTTATCTCTTTGATAAAACTGCTCAATCTCTGCTTTTGGCTGATGATTTTGTTTTGCTCCATGATGCCAGTTCAGATTAGGAGAGAGGAGACAGCTTGCTAGCAAGAAGGAACGTAAAGCCAGGTTTGTCAGCCCTGCACTGGTCCTGAGCCTTGCACATGCTTCAGGCCTAGGGACAATTTTACCAAGATGCTCAATCTTTATTCTTGCTTAAAAGCGAACTGTTTGAAAAAGACACATTAAACCCAGAGGTATCAATCATTGATGCCCAGATTTGGACACTCTTCTTGGTGGTTTGAAGTAGTCAAACTGCCTCTTTGATCTCCCACGTGAGCTTTAGGAGGTTTAGAAGCAGCTGGTCCAAATTGTCCCCCACTGAAGCCCCCACCATGTGCGGATCATTTCTTCTGTGAGTGCCATCAGCCCATGGCATCAGAGCTGCACCTGAGCCCCACCTTGCAAGACACCTGGCAGATCACAACCAGAAGCAGTAGGGTAGGAATTTACTGGGCAGTTTGATAAAATCCTGGGATCTCTCATCTCTTAGGATGAGGAAGGTGCACAGTTGTCCCTGGGGCTCACAAAGCTCTTGCCCACTGCATGCACAGCTGTCACTCTGGCAGTGCCTGCTCCTGGAGAGGCTGATCCTCTCTCCACAGGGGGTGCTCATGCCAGGGCTTGACAAGCTTCACCTGAGCCCTGACATTTAAACTTGACATTTTGCTCCTAAGCAAGAACAAGGCAGACACAGAGTAACAAGGAGTCAACATAAACCTGCCTGAACCTTGGGCTCCCTCAGGGAGGTGTTTACCTTCAGTGCTGAAGGCCAAATTGTTGGTGATGCAGAGAGCATAGCACTCTCCCCGAGTGGAACAGCTGCTGCTGGAAAAGGATGGAAAGACGTACAGGTCCAAGACAGAAATGTGTAAATGACTCCCTGTCTGCTGGACCTGAGCACTGACTTTCTTGTCAGACAGGAATGCAGGTGATAATATGATATCTGTGTCTAGAAATGCTGAGAGGTTGCAATAAGCATTGGCTGAGCTGGCTGTACTTCCAAAACGAAGGGTTTCTGGCAAGCTGGCACATGCCAGGGCTTGGATCCTTACAGCCATGTGTGACTGGGATGCTGTCACTCCTGTGGAGCCACATGCTGTCCTGCCTTCCCTCTCCTCCACTTCTGTTGCATAAGTTCACTTCACCCACGTCTGGGTAAGTCCTACACAGGAGGACTCAGCAAGTGTGCAGAAGAGGAAAACAACATCCCTGCAGCCTGTTAAAGTTTGGAAGATCCCTCAAACGAACACATAAATGGCTTTTGTAGAGGTCAGCTCTCCAGTCAGCTTGGCACTGGCACAGCTGCACAGAGGCTTGTGTAAAGGCAGGAGTCCCCGTGTGGTGCACTTGTCTTCTGGTTTATAGAAGAGGACGGTGGTGTGTTGGGTCACACACCATCTGTGGGTTCACTCTTGTGCACCCTGGGAAAACTCCTTCATCTCCCTGTGCCTCACTTCATCTTTACATGGCAGCACTTCCTGACTTCACAGGGCAAAGGGAGGATAAACAGGATTAAAGAAAAGCAAAGATTTATGCTGTAGTCATTCATCATAGGGGCAGGAGGTGGCAAAATGATGAGTATTCTTTTTTATGTGTGAGCATCCAACATGTAGATGTGAAGTACCTGTTAGGACTTTCCCACGCCAGGGGAGGTTTAGGTTGGATATTAGGAAGCACTTCCTCAAGGAGAGGGTGATTAGACATTGGAATGGACTGCCCAGGGAAGTGGTGGAGGCACCATCCCTGGAGGTGTTCAAGGAAAGGCTGGATGTGGCACTTAGTGCCATGGTCTAGCTGATGTGGTGGGGTTAGGTCACAGGCTGGACTTGATGATCTTAAAGGTCTTTGCCAGCCTTGGTGATTCTGTGTGTGTGATTCTGGGTGTGTGTGATTGGAGTACAGCTTCATCCAGGTATTTGCTAACACATGCCAACTTTTATCTTCGCATGATCCAAATGCCAGCATTCCCAGGCTACTTCATGCAGTTGGTGGAATGGGATGGAGCTCTTCAAAAGCACATGGAGGCTGGCAGGCCTGGGCCATCAGGATTTCAGGAGGTGAAAATCAATGGGCAGCCCAGATGTTTGTACTGCAGCTGCACTGGGCCTGGTACTGATGTTCCAGCTGCAAATCCCCCTGTGCATGACAGGGTTGCTCCGCTCTCCCTTTGGTGACACTGCCTGTACCCAACTTTCATAGACTTTCTGTGGCTTCTTCTCTTCTCTGAGTATCAGGGAGGACCATTCTCTCCTACCCTGCCAAAAGGGGCCTTAACTGATGGTATGAAGTCTTTATAGCAAATAAAGACCACTGAAGTATCTGAGACAGACAGCACATTGCATCAGGAAAATAATTTTGGCATGGATGTCTTGTAGCCAGGTGTCCTACGTGCAGGTCGAGCCTGTGATATGCATTGCCAGTGCTGATAAAATCTGTCATTTACCTTTTTCCAGCTGTTCTTGTGCTTTAGAAGGAATTCCCTGGGCTCCACACTGAATAAGAGGATTTCTGCAGCACCACAGCAACACTCTTGTCCCCACATGGTGAGCTTAAATATTTGGTTTGTGGCTAAAACCTTCTTTTAAAGACAGTGTTTGATTTCAATGAAGTGGTGTTAAAGTGTCACATGTAATTTATGTCCCATTTTCCCCAATTAATGAATTTGTCCTTTATCCTGTGAGTTATGGGAATAGAATTACTATTATTTTGGAGCCATTTTTTTTTTTTAATTTTGTTTTATTTAATTTATATTTTATTTTTATTTTATTTTCTTGACATGCAACATGGAATTGAACTTTGCTCTTCTGCCTTCCAGCTCTGCACCTGAGCTGTAAAACCTGCCTGTCTCCTCTCTCATTATTTTCTGTACTGTGTAGCAGGTAGAGTCCAAGCTGGTAAACACAAAGCCTGGGTCTAACCAAGCCAAGGTCTTCTCCCAAAGTGAGGTTATGGTCTAAGTTTGCAACAAGAACAAGCAGATGGCCACAGCAGACAGATAGGTAGCAGAGGGTTTGCTGTTGTTGCTTGCAATGTTTTATTCAGTCCATGTCAGTTATCATCTGATCTGAGCCTTATCCTGTATCTTGGGCTTCAGATTGATTTGCACTAAACAGGAAAGCTTTGAGCTTGCAGAAACCTGCCCAAACTGGCAAGAATGTGCTGAGACACTGGGTATAACCAAGGACGGAGAGAAAATCAAAGTCCTTGGCTATTCCTGCATTTCAGGGGAAGCACACGGCTGGGTCTGGCAAAGTCTGAAGTGTGCTCAGGGGTCTGTGCCCCTCCAGTGCCTTGAGGTAAACCTGATCTGTGAAGGTGGAAGGTGAAGTTCACCAACGCTCTCCTCGTGCCCCTGTGGCAGCCCACAGCAGTGTTGGCACATGGCACCACGTCTTCCCCTGCTCCTGCTCCCCCTGGCTGGTGCTTACCAGATTCTTACCACTTCCACACAGGTAGGAAAACCACAACGTGATAAAAATCCGCAAAGCCCAGTTTTTCTCTCTCCCCACCCCAGCAAAATACCATGCAATAATGAAAGCTGACTCTATATTTATCTTTGCAAGAGCCTTGAATCAGAATTAATTCCTGTGAGCTGCATTTATTAAGAGAACACTGTATCAGACTGGAAAACAATGTTGGCAATTATTGAATTAGAAACCCAGTGCCAGACAGCAGAACAGGATGTGCCCTGGGCTAATCACTGCAGGTTTCACAGCTCCCCCCCGTGTCCCCCCCTTTAATGTGCCTCCAGACAGACACAGTGGAGGGCAGGATCAGACAACACACAACTACAAATGCACCACGATGGGTTTTATTCCCTTCCAGCCTTCTGCACCTTTGGTCAAATACAGTGATTGAATTTTACATGACCTCAGCATCTCTGAGGGAGAAATGAGGGTGTGATATGGGACAGGCTATTGTGGCACAAATTCTGTTCACTTTAACTGACAAACCAAAAGATCCTCAGGTCCTCTATTTATTTTTTTATAGATTTTTAAATCCCTGAGAGGAGTGGAGACTCAGTCTGGGCTGCTCCAGAGTTTTTTCTGGGCAAGTCTCCTAGACCAGCTGCAACGCTCAGTGAAAAAGTGACTTTGTGGAATAGCTTCAGCTCCTTTTTTTTTTTTTTTTTTTTTTTTTTTTTTTTTTTTGTGGGAGCAGCTTGTGCTGGAAGGTCAAGAGAAGATCATTGTGCACCTGAGGAAAAAGGTGGTGGGTCATGCATGGTGATGCACAGGCTGGGAACAGCTTTCCCTGCTATGAGTGAGCAGTGTAAACGGGCAGAGCTTTGGTGCTTTCCTCCTGCACTCTGGAAACGGGTGTCTGTGGAGAGCAAAGGTGACCTTCCTCCTGCAGCCATCAGCTCTTCCTCCCCAAGCCCCAGACCTCCTAAAAAGGGCCTGTTGTGCTTTCTTGGAGGAAATTCCTTCTCCAACCTGGTCCAGAGCAGAGCTTGGGAATAGAAGCCTCCTGTTCCTCCCACACTGCCCCAGCCAAGGCAGGGCTACCACCGTTGTTGCTCCTGCAGAAGCTTGGCTTGGTTTTGCCCTGTCTTTTTGCAGAATTATTCCCCACGATGAAGCCAGATCTAGAGATCTTTTTAATCCAGGAACCTGGGGAAAAAGTGTCATGTAACTTCTCTCACCGCTTTTTTTTCCTTTTGTTTAAAAGCGTCACACTAGAAATAAGTGATGTTTTTTGTGAGATGTCTATTTCTGACCAGCTCTTGTCTGCCCACCAGGTTCACACAGCTCTTGTATTTAATTTTTAAAAGGGAATGTGTTATTTACTGCTTTGCCCAAATCTCCAAGGCTGCTCTTCTCCTTGTTTTCTTTGGCATCATTATTTATCATCACTTCAATTCTTGCTAAGCTGGGGAAGGAGAGCACTGTAGTGAACTGCCCAAAGCAGGGGGGTGAAGTTGGCAGGAAAAAAAAAAAAAAGAGAGAGAAATAAAAGAGGAATAATCAAAATAATAATCAGCTGGAGTGATTAGTACAGCTTTTGAGAGAGCTGGTACTGATCACCAGTCCCCAAGCCTGGTTCTCAACGCTTTCAGATAATTGAATCAGGCAGCCTGAGCTTGTCAGGTGGAAATCCAAGCCTGCTCTTGGATGCATGAGGCTCCTGCTGAGATGTTTTAGAGTGCTTCTCCTTCTGGTGAGCTGAGGGGACAGGCAGAGGTGTGCACACTCTGGGCATTTATTCTGCAGCACGTTAACTTCTCAGTGTTCTCTGTGAATTGCTGAGGGGACAACTCTGCAGATGGCTCTGGAGATGGGACCAAACCAGGCAGGTGGTACGTGCTGCCTCCCCTCCACTGCTCAGGTGTTGAAAATGTTCACAGCTGGGGAAGGGGTTGTTTTGAAAGCACACAAGCACGCAGCTTTCCTGGGCTGCTCTGCTCTTGCTGGGCCACAACAGGCTAATCTTTTCCCAGCCAGGGTCCTAGAAATAAAGTGCAATAAACTCTCTTTCAAAACAGGATTATAATTTCTAGCTAGGGGCTTGGGTGATGTTTTTCCCAAAGCTCTAATCTACTCTTATCCATATCAGGGTTTTTTTCCCCTTTGCCCCATGAGTGTAGGTTTTCCCTCACATTACTAGCAGGAAAGGATCTGCAGTGGGACCAGGAAAAAGTGGGGACAACAGTCTGATTGCCAGGTGGAGGTGGGGATGAGGAACATGAGAAGTGATGGAGTAGCAGGAGAAATCATAGATAAATTTTTGTATTTAAAACTTCATTCCACGTCTTCATTTATTTAAAAAAAAAAATAAAAATTCAGAATTAACTTCATCCCCCATTGTAATAGTAGCTGGGAAGTGTCAAATGGCACCAACTTACCATTTCCCTCATTTTTAGTGTACAATTAGCTTGGAAAGCTCAGGACTGATAAAGAGCAGAAAAGCTGTTGGGCAAAGATGCATGAGAGGGATATCTTCCCAGAAGAGTTCTTCAAGTTTTTAAATTGTCTTCTAATTATGCTTTATTACTCACTTGTAAGGCTGGGCAAGGACCACTCAGCAGAGGACACCACTAGAGGCCACTGTTGGAATTCAGCAAGAGACTTCAGAGGGAAGAGCAGCTGTTTAATCACTTATTAATCCTTTAATGAAGTATTCGGATCATGGAGCCAAGAAAAAGGATCTTGTTTGTTTGGGTTTCTTCCTTCTGCTCTAAAGACAGAGTTTGCATAATCAGCTGGAGAATTTTCAGGGGGAATTAGATGAATTTTATTGGTCTGAACATACAATAAAAATCCAAATGTCCTGGAGATCCAGTTTTGAGTCGCTCCCAGTTGTCACTAAGGACCTAGGGCTGAGCTGAGTAGTCGTGACAGAGGGCACGTCCCCATCTGCCAGTCCTCATGCTTTCCCAAGGAAAAGCCAGGCTGGTGACACCAGGACACGGTGACACCCTCATGTGGTGACCCTGGCCCATGCAGGAGTACAGACCAGGGCAATGGTTTCCTGCAAGCCTGTCTGGGAATGGAGAGGTGCCATGGGCTTTTCTCTGTTCCAGTTTTGCTGGTGGAGCTGATATTTGGAGAACCCTGAAGTCAACTTAACTGGAATTGCCTGAAAACATTTAAAAAAAAAGAAATATGTTGCATTTTATAGATGTCAGAACTTTTTCCCTCAGTGTTATTCCTTCTCTCCCACCCCTGCTGGGTTTCAACACCTCTCACTTTTACTGGGCTTGTTTTGCTGGGCAAAACCAGCAGAATTGGCCCACCCAGACACCACAGAAGGGTTCCCAGCCCTGGACCCCCAAGGCAGAGATTGAGGCTGCTGCATCACCTGGGACATTCCCCTCTGCCCAGGCCTGTGGAGGGGACACTAAGGGCTCAGGTGGCCTCAGAACCCTTCTCTTGCAGCATAACAAGTCACATCAATCTCTGAATATTTTCCCTCCAGCAAATTGCTCCCCAGGATCCCCCAGACCTTTTTTCCCCTGCAGAGGAGGGGGGGTCTCACCATTTCATACCCAGTCACTCTCCCAGTACCACTGCAAGGCAGGGGACACTGATTCTTACAACCTGCTCCTCTTCCCTGGCAACAACTCTTCTTCCCTGACTCCAAATGACTCTGATCATAGTGATTGACAGGCAAATCTCTTCCAAGAATACATGTCATGATGCCTGTGTTCATCCTGGCTGAACTGGCAGCTGGAAATGCCTCTGATGCCCCTGGCCATGCCCAGTTATGTCACCTCCATACCTGAATTCCAAGCTTGCAGAAGCAAGGTCTGAGCCTGGCTCTTACAGGAAAAAAATCTGCCCTCTGAGGAAGAAGCAGTTTGGACTCAGATGCCTTTTGTGCATATGCCACTAGAGGGGAACAAAGATCTATAATATTTCCTAGATTTACAATGAGGACTGAAAAGCCTCCTGCAATCTGGGGGCCATCGATCCCACCTGGAGATGCTTCTGTGCCAGCACCATGTGAAAGCTTTTCCTTATCTCTGACAAGAAGAAAACTCCATCAATTTTGGTAATTGCATTTATCACAAACAATTGTTCCCGAGGATCCGTGAATTTTACTAAGCACTGACACCCTCACCAGGTGAAAAATGAACTGAAAGATATTGCTTTTGGCAATACTTCTTCTGGTGACACAATCTCTAAATCGGGTGTTTGTTATATACATGGGAGGTACATGTGTAAAAAATAAAGAAATTCGTTCCAAACCATTCATAATTTACTTTGAGAGCTTCATAAATGAAGTACATAATAATTTCTTTGCACTTTGTCTAGAAATAAGAAAGGTTGATATCGTGATGATTAGGTTATTCATTATGGAGGCATCATTCATCTGCAATAATCTGGAGGCGTTAGAGCTGAAGATCTCTAATTGTGATGTTTTTAGACGAAGCATACATGAAATAAAAATATAGGGTAGCTTGTGATTCTCTCCATAAAATTAGTTCCTAGATGAAAAAGAAAGGGTCAGAAAAGTAGTTAGTGATTTAACCAGTTTAGAGAAAGCCTGTAAATTACCTGAAAAAATAATGTTGGAAAGCTTTAATGCATCGAGAGGGCTTGTAATGTGCAGACTCACAGTAGAAATTTGGATTTGGCAGTGATTTGATCAGTGTGATGGAAACACTTCTGCCATGAAGAGGAGACAACAACCATTGGCTTCTGTGAGGGTCTGTTTGAAGTTGTCAGAGGAGCACATCACTGCAGACAGAATGAACACAGTCCTTGAGGCCACCAGAAGACCTAAAAGCAAGAACAGGTCCAGCCTACTGCTGGGCTGGCTTTCTGTCTGCTGTACAAGAGGAACTTGAATCTCAAGTTGTGTCTGTTTAGTGTGTGCTAAAGCAGCAAATAATCACTTTGAATCCCCAAATGGCTCCAGTGTGGCAGCCCTTCTTGCCCAGGTTGGAGATGGCACCTACATCCCAAATCCTTAATGGCTCACAACCCAAGGAGCAGGGACATTCCCAGTCTAGATGAGGTACAGTCCAGCTCAATCTGATGTCTACTGTCATCTCTAAATTGCACACCAAGGTCTTCTCCATTTATTCAAAAAACTTGACTACCTTTTCTCCAGAACCAGAGCTTTGTTCCTCCCAAAGTCCTTCAGTGGCTTAACCTAAACCTCCAAAACTAGAAAAAACCCACAGGTGAATACAGTGAAGTTTCCATCTGTGCATCAAACACACCTTAAAATTCTTACAAAAATAAAGCCCTGTGGTCATGATTAACCTTTTTGTGGCTGAATTCCCTCCACAACATTCATATCATAGAATCATAGAATGGTTTGAGTTGGAAGGGACTCTAAAGATCATCTAGTTCCAATCCTCCTGTATGGGCAGGGACACCTCCCACTACACCAAGTTGCTCAGGGCCCCATCCAACCTGGTCATAATCATAGCCTGGTCAATATCATAACTACAAAAAAGCAATGACCAAAATGACCCATCAGAAGTGACATTTGTTTCTTCCACCTTGTGGAAAAGGGTCCCTGCCCTCCTGCCAAAGAGGGGTGAGGACACAGCATGTCTCTTCCCCAACCCCACTGGACGTGTTTGTTTGGGACACTAAAAATGAGTCACCACAGAATTATGTTTCCCCAGAGGCCTGAAAAATAGTTGGACACCAAATCTCAATATAAATCAGCCAAGAGTTAATGTTTATCTTTTATCAGAGTGATGGGAGAAGTTCGAGCAAGCTGGCTAGATTCAGGGTGAAGTCGAACTCCCAGAACTTTCTCTTAAATTAGGCCCAGTGGGGGCGTAAAAGCATCCTTAGGGACTGCAGAGCTCTGCAGGAAATTATGCCAGCTCCACCAACTCGTGTTCATTATCGGTGTCGCTCACTCATGTCACCTCCACAATTATTTTAGGACCTGTCACCAGGAACGTTCTCCCACTAGCAAATGTTTCCAGCTCACTCTAATGGGGAGGCTGAAGTTCGCAGCAAAAGTTACCTCTGCACCTCCTCCCTCCTGCTGCCTTTTCCCACCCCTGCTGAGCAGAAAGCAGCCAAAGGCTCCAGCGATCCACCCGTGCCTGGAAGCTGCCGGGAGACACTTAGGAGGGAAGGGGATGTGCAGCTGGGATGTGGAGTTGGGGGATGTGGGGTGGATGGGCAGCTTTGGACTCTGGGAAGAAGAGCCAGTGCTGCGCTGGCGTCTGTAATGGAAAAAATGAAATCCACAAACTCCAGAGTTTGCAGGGAAATGAATGGCAGGATCCTGTGGAGGTGGTAATGATGTAGGGAGAGGACAGGGAGGAGATAAGCAAAGTCTACTCTGTTATAGGGCTGTCATCCAGATCCTGAGGGCTGATCAGCTTGGATACCCATTTCTGAGCTTGCACACATGTTTTTTTAACATTGCAGACGATGGAGCAAAAGACCAATGTCACACAAGCTTACAGACACACAGGTGTGAAGGGACCCCCAGGTCTCTACTCCAGGCCCCTGCTCAAAGAAGATTTAACCTCAGGATGAGTCGATGTTGCTCTGCACTCTGCCTAGATGGTGTCAGGTAGCTGCAAGGATGGAGGCTCCATAGCTTTCCCTGCTCCTGTGCCAGGACTTAACTGCTCTGGCCAGGACTACTTTTCTCTTGAATCTACTGGGTCTTCAGCTGAGAGCTGTGCCCCTTGCCTCCCACCTGGGAAGTGTCTGGCTCCATCTCTCCTAGTAGTCCTCCCTCACCCCCTGCACTCCAGCTGTCAACCACCAGCAGTCGCCCAGCACAGCCACCATCTCTGCACAGTGGCAATTTGTCCCACGTTTCTTCTTGCTACTTCTGCTCTGAACTAGGGGAGGTTGTGCAAGGCGCTGGCTGCAGGCCCACCTCACATGTGAAGATGCCAGATGAGGCATCATCAGAGGCTCCAGGGATGAGCCATGTGCCGGGGGGAAGCAGCTTTGGTTAAGTGGATTATGCTGGAAAGAAGCAGCAGACAAAGCAGTGAAACGTTGACATGAGCTCTAGCGATGAGAGCAGCAGCGATTAACAAGCTGCAGCACTGTAACTAATCACTCTTTGTGAGCACTTTGGACCTGGAAAGCATCTGCTGAGAACTGTTCACTGGGAACATTTCCTATACCATCCTGACAAGTCATACTAATATAATAAAACCAGGGAAGGAGCTAATGACTTCTCTGGTGGAAGGGATGTTCTAATGATGTTTTCTTCAGGTAGGCACACCAGGTCCTCATCACAGGCTGCAAGATGTCACCCCCTCCCTGGCCTGTAGCTCCCAGATCAGAGCCCATTATCAAATTTTCTCACATGCCAACTTGAGCTGGAACTTGATTTTCTAGAGAAGAACTACAATTTCTTTATGATACATGCCAGGAAAAAAAAAGAAAAAAAAAGAAAAAAAAAAGAAAAAGAAGTTGCTTGCTTGTGAGAACTCCCCATCCTTCTTGTAAACAGTTCTGGGGAAAAGAGTCCTAGGAGTCCAGTCCAGCTGATGGCCTCATCTTGTCCCCACTGGTGCAGACATCCCACCTCCTCCCCCAGACACCCTGCCCTGAGACAACAGGTGAAAAGCAAGTTCACAGAGAATTGTTTTCTTCCTCCAGTTTCCCTTTTCTTTCCCCCCTCCGTCTCACCCGCCTGCCTTTTATAGCGTAACACATGTCAGGGTTCATGTAACAAAAGGAATTTCCAATGTCAGGCAAATAATTTTTTCATCTGTGGGTTCTTTTACCTCCCCATTTTATACTTTTTAACAGAAGTGGCATCTGTGAGGTGCTGGCTGTAAGCGATCTGTGCCGGGGCCGGGCAGGGCATGGCCAGCAGCCCGCTGCCGGCTCTCCCTGCTCCAGCTGTTGTTATGGAGAGGGCACGGATCAGTTCAGCTGACAGCTGCAGGCTCGCCCAGAAAGTGAAAGTTGTTTTTTCCTGCTCAGCAGTTGTCTTATCCTTCCCAGCACACCCTGATGGGGTTTTCTAGTAACAGGCTAAGGTTAGAAATCATGAAAAATATGCACAAGTGTCTTCTTGATATAGGTCACGTCTTGCTGCTTCTCCTGTCAGTTTTCCGAGTGGCACATCCCCAAAGGTGGTTGTGCACCAGCCTGATGGACCGGGTTGGGAAACACTCAGGAAAACCTCTCTGGGTTGTAATAAATCCCCTCAGATGCTGAAGAAATGTGATGAGAAGTGCAGCTGAGGGAAGAAGGCCCTCCAGGTCCAGTGTTTGAAATACTTCAGGCAAAAAAAAGGTCTTGGTTGCTTTAGTATCTTCTAGGGTGGTGAACCCCTATCCCTCCTCCCATGTGTATGGTGTTAGCCTCAAGGATCAGACCTGATCACCTTCTTGCTAAAAGCCATGTAGATGTGGTGCTTAGCAACGTGGCTTAGTGGTGGACTTGGTAGTGCTGGGTTAATAGTTGGACTTGATGATCTTAAAAAGGTCTTTTCCAACAAAAATGATTCTGTGGTTCTATAGAACCAGCTCTGAGCAGCAAGAAGTAAGGAACAGGCATTGCTTCCCTGGAAAAGCAGTAAAGATGGAGCTTACTGGACAACCCCTGCCTTTCTTCCTGCTGATGCTGAAACATCCAACTGATGGGAATGGCAGATTGAGGGGCAGCACTCACCACACACTGCTTTCAAATCTGCAACATGGGTGCAAGAGGAATATTTCCCCCTAGCAGAGTATCTTAAGGCAAAAATTAATATTTATATTTCCAATAAATACATCATGGGAAGGACAATTTCCTACATGCTAACACACAGACTATATCACGCTAAGAAAACTGAAGGAAATATTGCTCATTTATTCCTCTTTAACTACCAAGACATTTTCAAGCATCCTTCTGTTATTAAATGCCACATGAGACCTTTTTTTAATGCTACATGAAAGGAAGGTGCTTTCATGTAATGAAATAACCACGTGTTGTTTCTCACTTCATGGCAAATGCTTCTACTTCCTGACAGTATTGATTCCAGATCAAAAAATGCTGCTTTATCCCACTACCACTTACCTTCTCTGGCAGGGAGGTTGAACTAGATGATCTCCAGAGGTCCCTTCCAACCCCCAACATTCTGTGTGTGTGTCACTCCACACAATCTGTGAAACTCAGCCTCAGAGCTCTGTAAAATTTCCTTTTCCACCAGTTTCCCCTGACTTTTTTAGTACAAGAATTGTGAAGTTGACAGATATTGCTCAAACTCAAATATTAACTCCAGTGCAATGTATTTTCTCTTTGTTTTTCTTGTTTTGCTGTGTTCTACACCTTGCACACCCATGAAAACAGGATCTCAAGCTGAAATTGTGAAAAAAAATGACCAAGTATAGCAGTGGCAACTTGATGCAGAATATGCAAGGTGCTGGGGGTAACTGTGCACCACCTGATAAAGGACTGAATGTGCTTGGTGGAAGATGGAAACCATAAAAAACTGTAGGTGTTTGCAAAAGGCTCTTTTTGCAGACTGAAATACTGTGGAGCTGCAGCTCAACAATACCCTGGACAAGCAGAAGAGATGAGCTCCTCTATATTACATCCATGCCATTTTTAATGAACAACGTTATTTTGGGGGTATGTTCTATCAAAATCACATTAGCAATTTCCCATGGAAACCTTGTTGATCATGTTGCTGATGGAAATGAAGCTGACTATTAACATCTTTGTCATATCTATCGAAAAAGTGAATTTCAAATTATGCACGATGTTATTTTCCTTCGGAAAACATCCAGAAAGCCAGATGTTCCTATGGCTTTGCACAAATCTGATTAAGCCACCAGGAAGAAAATCTTGAGATGGTGAAATCAGGTGCCTTCCCTAGGGTATTGTGTGGGGAGACCCAGAACCAGCTCCCGGTAGAGTCAATGATGACTCACAATATAAAAAAAGGTGGAAAACCAGGTGCTACCCCTCTCTGTCCCGGGCAGCACAGCCCCAGGCTGCACGGCTGGCTTCTGCAGCTGGAGGCAAGATGAAGGTGTAGAAGGAGCTGGCTGCTCTGGGTGACAGGGGAACACCACAGCCCTGAAGCATGTGCCACCTCCCTCACTTCTCCCTTTTCCCATCTGGCTAGGAGCAGCCAGAATAGATCACTCCTCCCAGCTGGTCACCAACAACACTTCTCAGTCTTCTACATGACCTTGAAGATTGATTGGGAAAATTCAGGCATGGAAGCAAGATTGAGAAGAGTCAAGTCAGCTTGGGAAAGGCTGGAGGACCCTGGGATTACTGCATGGAACATCTCTCATACCTTGCATGTTCTTGGGGTTTTTCTCCAGCTCTTGGTTCTGCTGCCAGGCGCAAGGAGACCACCTACCCCTGGCTCTGCTGAAGCTGGTCCCTGTCACACATGGGCTGGATGATCCCATTCATGTTGGACATCCTTCAGCTTTTCTTGGCTATTGCTACTCACGTGTGCAACCAAACATGCTCTGATCCATACCCTGTGCTGCATGACATAATCCCATATCACTTACTGCTTATTTCCTCCTTTTTGTCCCTTCTTGCCTCATTCAGACACAAATTCTTCACCTCCTACATCAAATGTGTTGCAGCCCACTTCCTCCAGACACTGACTGGGGAAAACTTGGCACCAAGAGCCCACTGCATATGAGATGATTTTTTTTTCTTGTTGATTTAAGCAGTTTTAAGCTGTTGATTTATTTAAGGCTCCACATCTTCTCAGCATCACCAAACATCTGATGATTTTATTTCGATTGCCTGGTTATTCATGACCAGGCCTGCTTTTCCACTCACCCAAACCTCTTTCAGTTATGAAAAAAATGAAATGCTGGATGTTTGTTTTATCTCTTTTCCCCGGAGAAGGAGTTTAATAATTTAGCAGCAGATATGAAACTGCTCCATAAGGAGTAATTTGTTTTAGGGGGGAAAAAATGAGATGATTTTTTTTCTCTCTCTCCCAGATTCCCATATATAAAGGTATGGTTTGCTTTGGATCATGTTCACTCTCTGAAGACTTGGTTTTGCTATTAAAATCTTTATTTCACTACAGATTATTCTACCATTCCTTTGTCTCTCTGCTATTAGTCTGGTTTTGGTATGCAGCTGTCACCATGGCTTTTAGTAACCTGCTTTCTATTGGTTCCCAGAAATGGTTTATATCCCCTCAGAACAAACCAATAAAGGATTTCAGGTGCTTTTTAACCTGCCAAATGCAGCTCATCAAGAGATGCATGGAAAGGAAGGATAGGAAGCAATAGATTTTTTTGTCACAGCTTATTTACTAACTCTGAGTTTATTGCTTGCTTGGTCTCTTCAAGAACTCTTTTCTCTTATGAAACAGCACCTTGATGCTTGTGGTGACCACCACAGAGATGGACAAGTCCAGTGTCACCAAGTGAAGGACACCTGTGCCTGCGTGAAGCTGGAGAACGAGCCCTGCGGTCTCTTCCATGGTGAGAGGAGGGCTCAAAACACAACATTTCTAGACTGGGGACTGTCAAAGGCCCTTATACATATTTCCCAGAAATTTTAGAAGTTTAATGGCCTCTGAAATCACCAAGATCTTCCAAAGATCTATTCTCCAAAGACCTGTAGGAGCTGGGTATCTCGCCAGCCTCAGCAGCTCTGGCCAAGGGGCTGAAGTTGGCGGGGCCATTGCAGGAGCTGCAGACAGACGAGCACATTCACGGCAGCCACACAGGGCTCCTTTCACCAGCCAGGTGAAAAAAACCAACCCAAACCCTGCAAGTCCCTGCTCTGCTTCTCCCCAGGATCCTGAGCCCAGCCCTGACACACAGGTCCCCCTTGTTCCCAAGCCTCCTCCCCAAGGACACCCCACGACCAAGGGTCCCCATGAGCTGCTGGCATCCTCCTGATGGGGAAAAGCAGGATTAACTAAATAACAGGTTCTGTAATTCCTAAACAGTATCACTTTGGGCAAAGCTGTTTTGCATTCTGACCAAATGGAAATTCTTCTTTATAGCAGAGGGTTGGATTTTTTTTTTTTTAATTCCTTCTTCTTTTTCTTTTTTTATTTTAATAGTTCTTGCGGGTTCCCCCCTCCATCAGTTTTACTGTGCAGCACATAATAATATGAAACTAAGGACACTGTTCTGATAATTCCTTGAGCAGCCCTAGCAAAACACTATCCAGATGTGTTGCTGGTTTTCTGCAGGGGGAATGCATTGTGCGTGACCAAAAAAATAAAAAAATAAAAAATTGAAAAAAGGGCAATTTTCCCCTCCACTTGCCCTTCAGCTTTAAATGAAGTGAAGTAGGCCACCATTTTGGAGCCAGAAGATGAAAACCAGCACACCCAACCCTTCCAATAGCCTAACAAGGAAGGATCCAGAAGAGTTCATTTGAGGAAGAAAAAGTAGGAGAGAGAGAAGGGAGAAAAAAAATAAATAGAGCCAGGCTTAGGAATCAGGAGCAGAAATACGAGCCTTGTTCCTTGTAAGCTTGGATAATCTAAGTCAAAAACCACATGAATCAATTCAAGCTGAGTCGAGACTGCTGTTCTCTACAGATATGTACACACACACACACTGAATTTGCTCTCTTTTATAACATTTTAGGGGCTGCTGCTTTGTTAGGAACTGTTGGGAAACACATTTGCTCTGTTCCCACTCACGAGGAGAGCTGAAAATGTTTTGATTTTATAATAATTGGACTTTCACACCCCGAGCATTTTCAAAGCACTGCACGAGCATTATCTAATAATCCTCAAGGCAGCTCAGTGAGGTAGGTAAAAGTCAGCATCATTATCCTCATTTTACAAACTGGGGTGAAACCCAGACAGGGCTGATAAATGCCTTGCCCAAGGCCACACAACACGTCGGTGGCAGAGATGGGATTAGTGCTAAGGAGCTGCTGGCTCCTGGCCCAGGATCAGGGCTCTGTCCACTGGCCCCAGGCTTCCCCCAGGATGGAAATGCGTTTGTGCACGAGTGAAAGAGGGGAGAAAGGGAGGGGAGGGCAAGATGTGCTCGAAACATGCACTGTAATGGGTAGCACAGAGGTATTTTTAGCACTAAAAGGATGATCTCAGAGAGCTCAGTGGTGGTTCAGAGCTGGTGCTGGTGCTTGGTTGGAAGGAATGAGTTTTTCCAAGGCAGAGGTTGGTTGGTTATTTGGTTCATTCTGACCAATCTCTTTCAAACAAAAATGAGTTGAACTCTGAAAGGGAGCAAGCAGCAGGTCTCTGCTAACGGGGCTCCTCCAGACAGAGATGGATGAGGGAGTGCTGACCCGGCAGCTCTGCTGGCAGGGGAGCACTGACAAGCAGCTGGGAGTTGCAACTACCTCCCCCAAAACAGCTGGATCTGAGGGAGGACATCTGGATGCAGTCTGGGTGGTTCTTAAGAAACAACATCCACTGAGTCACCAAGAGAGTGAACCCAGGTCTTCATGATGCAGAGCATGGGATGTCCCATGTTCGCTGCAGGGATGGGGCTGCAGAGATGGGCTGGGGCTCCCACAGTGCAGGGCTGGGAGGAACAATTGTGCTGGGGGGGTTACACACTCTGAACCCTGCCGCAGTGTCTGGGGACTCAGAGCTGCCCAGGAACCACCAAAATCCTCTAGATATAAAGGCACCACCAAGACTCCCCAGCCTATGAACACAGTGGGGTGAGGAGCTAAACAACTACACAACAGGTGGAGGAAAACTACTGCATCTCTCCAAACCTTCCCTGTGATTGCCAGTCCTGGCTTGGCTAAGCCACTGGAGGCCTCTGGAGATCCAAGAGTGTTTCTCTTCCAGTGTGGAGATGGGTTTGCCAAACCTGCATCCCACTGCCAGCCACAGCTGTGCCCTCATGGGTGACAGAACCCTCCAGCAAAGCACCTGAGGACTCCCAAATGTAGTTTTCCAGCCCCTTTCCCTGGCTTTCAGCAGGAGAGTAATGTGAAGCTCCACCCAAGGGAGCATGACCACCTCTTTATTTTCTCAACTGCAGTCACTTAGTGATTGCCAATGCCAAGCAGTGCTGCCTTTAGCCAATTCACAGCCACTTCTGTGGAGCTTTCCTGACTCCAGAGCTATTGCTGGACTTCCCAGAGCACTATCACAATGTGGCATTGGTGAAAAATCTCCCTTAACATCAGACACCAGAAAATCCAAAAAGTGACCACCTCTGCAGATGCTTCATCAGGGAGATGAAATTAAGTCAGAGCTTGCACCTTCTTAGACATCAAAGCCTCAGAAGAGCAAGAAATCAGTATAGAAAACCAAGTTTTACTAGCTCTGGTGCTCAGGGTTGTTTCTTACCAAGATGATAGAAAATACTCTTGGAGTGTCCTTCTCCACACTAGGAGGAACACTGGTTATAGGATTAAGCCCAGCTCTGTTTCCTTCAAAGCTTTTCTGTCTGCAAACCAGCTACATGGTTTGCATCAAATCGCTGGGTTTCCTCTGCAAGAAACAAAATGATCCCTCCTTTGAGGCACCTCTTGCCTTCCATCCCAAGGGACAGCACGTGGTGACTAATCTTGTGCCAGCCTGTCCCCAGACCCAAGAGATGTGTCTCTAGTTCTGAAGTCAGCCATGGGACCGTTACACCATATCCACCACCCTCTCCAAAACTGGCATCAGACCCCACCCTTAGAGCAGGTTTTTATTAACTACACGAGCCCGTGAAGGCTGCGCTCACTGGGTACCCACCATGGGAATTGTCCAGACCTGTGGCCACCACACTGTGCAGCTTCTGAGAGCTGGAGTCCCTTCTTCTGACTTTGGCTGGAAGTTCATCTCAGTTCATAACAGTTGTGTTTTACCTTTGTTCTGCTTCCCTATGCACAAGCCCTTGGCCTAGAGGGAGAAACACTTCTTGAATGTGCAGGAAGCCTGGGCTAGATTCCCGCTCCCCTGCTCCTTCAAGTACTTTAAAAGGAAAAGGAGTGGGGTTTTCCAGCCACATGCGTGTCACATTCATGCATCTCGTTAATGCAGCATTGGGGGAACTTGCTCTCCAAGCCTCATTACCTTTTGTCTCCAGTTCCAGGAACAGAGCCGACGGTTGCCAGACCCTGGTATGCAACGCTCACCCCTTGAAAAACCTTTAAAGAATTTAAACTTTGCACAGACGTTTTAAGCAAGCCCAGCTGCCAATTCCACATGAGACAGTCTTTAGATAAATGGATATTTGCAATCACCCGGGTGCTGGGGAAGGCAAGAACCACCATTCAGGTAAGCAGCTTATTAAATTCACTGGCGTGCCCTGGGTGATTGCACTACAGGGTTCCACGTGTCTGTCCACACTTTCTTACTGTGCCACTTCTGCTCTGCTCAACACTGCAATTAGCTTGATTTATATTAAACATTGTTACTGCTCCCTTTCCCTGTGTTCCCAGCTTTGGGAAGCCTGGAGAGTTTTGACAGGAGTAAACTGTAACATAGGAGCGAAAAATGGTCTGGTGACAGGGATCTGGGCTCTGGTGCCACAGACCTCTTCAGGGGGAGCAGATAGCCTAAAACAAATGAAAAAAAAAAAATGATTTCGTTTGAGAAAAGCCACAGCCAACACCTGTGGGTGCTGCTGGCTCTGTTAGAGAAGAGGGAGGGACCCTCTCCCCTTGCCCTCCTGGCAGCAGCACTTGGCGCAAGACTTCAAGCAGGTAGAGATCACCTGGCGTGGGGATTTCAGGCAAACCCATCTCTCGGGCAAAAAGTTTGCTGTGTGGGGTGAAACTTCTGAAGTGGGATTTGCTGCCGGGCGAAGGGCCAGCCCCCAACTGCCAGAGCCCTTGGGGCTCGCTTCACCCCTGCCTGGCACCCCACACTGCTGCTCGCCTTTGATACAGCCTCACCCCCCCCGAGCCTGCAGCACCAGCCCTGCCTGCACGGCCTGCACTGCCAGCACAGGAACCCATGCAGCACGCTCCTCTGTCCTCACTGGGCAAGGGTTTTGCCAAGAGCCATGAGCAGATTTTGGGACAGAACATCAGAGATGATTCAAGGGTTGGAGCAGCTCTGCTCTGGAGACAGGCTGAGAGAGTTTGGGTTGTTCTGCCTGGAGAAGAGAAGGCTCCAGGGAGAACTTAGAGCACCTTCCAGTGCCTGAAGGGGCTCCAGGAAAGCTGGGGAGGGACTTTGGACAAGGGCAGGGAGGGATAGAATGAGAGGGAATGGTTTAAAACTAGAAGAGGGGAGATTTAGATTAGACATTAGGAAGAAATTTGTCATTTTGAGGATGGTGAGACACTGGCCCAGGTTACCCAGAGAAGCTGTGGCTGCCCCATCCCTGGAAGTGTTCATGGGCAGGTTGGATGGGGTTTGGAACAACCTGGTCTAGTGGAAGGTGTCCCTGCCCATGCCAGGGGGTTTGGATCGAGATAATCTTTAAGGTCCTTCCAACCCAAACCTGCCTGTGATTCTATGGTAAAAGAGTTTAAGGAAAGGCTGGTGGAAATGGGCTGGCCACTGTCACCCAGCTGCAGCCATGACCTCACTTCACCGCCCTTGGCCTCTTCTGAGCTGACAACTCATGGCACTTCTTCCACGTGCACTTGTGCTCAACTGAACCGACTAGGCCATGATGAGAATTTACTGCTGCCAGAAGAGTAAGAGACGAGAAGATCTTGGGTGTTTGCAGTAGGGCAGGACTGAGGGGTGCAGAAGTCCCTTGTCTTATGTTGGGATCTTGCACTAAGAGTGGACAAGCTCCAGAGGGTGGCATTGACCCTGTGGACAGGACAGCTAGCCTGCAAAGCTTGGGTTGCTCTCCTTGCCGTAATCCACACTGGATCAGCTGATTTCATTTCTAATTTCCTCACACATGTGCTGGAGCACAGCTGTGGAACATGAGCCGAGTCTGCAGAGGAAATCCTGAGATTTACACAGGCCCCAGTGGATTATAAAAACCTGGAAACTGGACAGATAACACTCGTGTAACAGACTCGAAACATGCTGAGGAGAAAAAAAAAATCACAATAGATTAAAACCTGCTGTTCTCTGCAAAATGTAAAAGTGTCTTTTCCAACACTTTGAACTACTGTGTTAGAACTTTGTAGGTAGCTATCGTTTCAAAGGTGAAATCTTCCGGAAGGGGGTTTTGGTTTTGGTTTTGGTTTTTTTAAATGGATTCAGTAAAGTCATAATAAAAGAGTGCTTAAAAGGGCTTGACCTGGAGGGCTGCAAGCACTCCGCCTGGTGAGGTTCATTTCTAAACTGTGTGCAGCTTCCAGAGCTTCTGAGAACTTCCAAAATCTGAACTGGCTGATGATGTTAAATGCACAAGGTAGTGGGAATAAGAAGTAAACATTTCTTGTTGGGAGAGGTTGCATTTTCCACCCCAGTGGAACCAGTTGCATACTGAGTGGGTTTCTGACAGGGGACAGATAAACCTCTTTTTCCAGCTTCTCCCTGCCTACAGAAAACACAGATGCTGAGGGTTTGAGTTTACTGGGAGAGGACACAGCTAGAAAATATTTCACTCATGGGTTGGATGCTCAGCTGATTTCACAGCGTGAATTCACTGCAGTGGCTCTATCAATCTACACCATCACCTGTATCTTGAGGCTTTGTAGCCCAGGAATGCTTTTCTTCCCAGCTACAAAGCAATAATGGCCATAGCCACCATTTTCTTTATGAAATGTCTTGGTCGTGGTTGATGGTTTCATCTCTGCTGGTCCCATTGCCTCTGTTCCTCTGGGTTTGTTCTTGGACCTTTTTAATAAATTCAGCTGGCGACTAATCTGGAAGGGGTGGCCACTGTCCCAGAGAGACATTTTCATATTCCCCATATGAGTAGTGTGTGAAGGACTTTTCTCACATATTTTCTGGTTGGTCACTGGCTCAAAGCTGCCATTTTTGTGCTCACTGAGGTCTCCAGCTGCATCAGTGGGATCAAAACAGGCACAAGGTCAGATTGTTTTTCTTAAGCTGTCAAATGTGATTTATTGCTTTTCTTAGGATCAATGACTTCAGAATTTGGGTTGCTAAGCTGTGATGGGTCACCTTTATCCAGGGTAGTTAACAGGGCCAGAACCTCTTACTCCGAGGCCCCTTCTTCCCCCAGGACTTTGTGTGAATCTCAGTTCCATTTTTATCTTGGGCATCAAAAGAATTTTGAGGAGGGGTCAGATTAAAGTTTGGGGGGTTTCCTCTCTCATTTCTATGAAGAGCAAACCAAGATGGTTTGGGGTTTGTGAAAGCAAAACCAGGTTGACTTGGATCTCAGATCTATTTTATCTCAGTCACCAATCTTACATTTGAATTTGGGGTTTCCAAACCAAAACCCAGCTAAGACTTTGTAAAAAAACAAACCTGAAATCCAGCCTCCTCCACACATTCCAGGCGGTTGCTGAGAAGAATTCTCTTCCAAGTTCAGTTTAATCAAACTGTGACAGGAAGAAACCTCAGCTGACATTCACCTCCCTCAAGAAAGGCAAATCCTGTCCTCAGAGGGGCAGAAAGAAGAACAGAGAAAGGCAGACAAGACCTGACTTGGTGTCTGCACTATCAACATGCTCCCAGTTGGAGCTATTTAAATGCAAAGCAAGAACTCCAGGCATCTCACGACCTTTAGCATGGCTTGAGACACTGTGAAATGATGTTGCAAGTATCATATGACAAGACAGAAGAAACACTGCTGAGATTTCCCTGGACTGCAGAAGCTGTTGGGGTAGCCAAGAGAATAGTGTGGTTTGAGTCTTGGTGCTTTATGAGATGATAGAGAAGGTGTGAAGGTGCAGAGTGTGTTGCCTTGAAAGATGATCATCTGAAGGACGTGGCAATGTTGACCTCCAAAAAGGGGCCATTTCTGTTACAGATGGGGTTAATATTTTAGGATGCACAGAACTGGAATGTGTAGAAGATAGGGCAGTGCAGAATGCTCAGTTTTAAAAGGTGGGGTCACAGCATTTGTACTTTGAGCCTTTTTCTTAATATTCAGAAAGAATTAGGTCTTGAGAGAAGGTCAGTGACAGAAACAAGGAAATCAGTCACTGCAGGTCAGTTTTTCCACCAGTAGTGTGATCCCACACAGAAAAAAAAAAAAAAAAAAAAAGAAAAAAAAAAAAAAAAAAGAAAAAAAAAAAAAAGTCATTTCCATCCTCTCCCCCAGGAATCTGTCTCTCCTATTGGATCCAACTCTTTTAAAAAATCACTTCCCATTTAAAAAATGGATTTCCTCACCTCTGAATTTGCACACAAGCCCCTTCTATCATGCTTTCCAAGGTACAAGTTCTGCTCTACACGTCAGCTACCATTCCCACGGGTTTTGTGACATAAACTGTGGCTTTTGACCGAGAATCAAAGCTTCCTGGGGTGAGCACTGTGTGTTTTCTTTTGCATTCTGCAGTTCTCCCACTTCAGTAAGTAATAGGCAGCCAAATGAAAAACTGCCCATTCTATGCAGCTAGATCATGTTCACACAAATGATCATTTTTCATTTCTTTTTTTATTTTTGGTACCCACTATAGGATTAATTTGGGTCAAATTGAATGGGAAATTAGAATGAGTCAGAACCTGCAGTGGTGCCTTTATTATTTAGTTCAGCCTTTCAAAACTGTGTAATGTGTGTAATGCAGAGAGGAAATCCTGCAATGTTCTGGGGAGCAAAGTCAATGCAAAGTCAGATACAAGGAGAGAGTCCTCAGGGAGGGCTGTACACACCATTCCTTTAATTGTTTCTTCAAGATAACAGGCAGGGCTGCCCATGGGTGCTCAGCACTTGAGCTTGACACACGTGTGCCCTCCCGTGTATCCCACTGGTTCATACTCACCCCAATATTTGCTCGGATCTGGGCATGTTGAAGTTGCCAACACACTGCACCTCAGGCCACAGGAGACAAGCAGAGATTGATAAACCCCAAATCCAGCTCACACAAAGGGACTGTCCCTGAGCACAGCCACCTTCTGCACTGCTGGCACCACCAGCCAGAGTCACGCCGTGCCACACTGTGTCCCCAGCCCTGCCCTTTCACATCTATCTGAGGAGAATCGTAACGAGCAGGAACCACCAGCTGGAAAGCCAAAGGCCCAGACTTGGGGATCTTGTTGGACCATTAACTTGGACAATGAAATTCTTCAGGGAGGATATTTCTCGAGACAGACAGTTTTGTCAAGTGTGTTTTTATTTTTTTCCATCTGACTCTGGGCCCCAAAAGTAACGACAGCCTGAACACAGAAACGCTGTTTGCTGATTGGTACCACGATCCCCTAAAAGTCAACTGTGAGCCTGGTGAATTTTCCTCTTTAATTAGGTGTGAAAAGTCAACGGAGCCGTGTGGCTCTCACTGGGGACCCGTAGGCAGGCTGCTCCATGGACAACCCCTTTCCACCCTACTGAACCACAGACCTCAGCCCTGTATAATCATCCTTTGAAAGCTGGGCCATGGTTACAGCCCCAAATTTCCTTCCCTGATGGTAAACAGGGGAGAGCCTGGAAATCCTGTAACCCCTGGAGAGTCAAACAGTGCCTGGCTACATCCATTCTTTAATAAGTTTTTCTTCTGAACCACCACTATCACTTCTGGGCTGTTTTTATTTAGCATTTCAGTGCCTCTTTGCTGTCTCAGAATTGGGAGACCCTCAGTGTGCAGGGTGAATTTTATCCTGCAATGATTCAGATCGACACAGATGGGAGGATCATGGACATGTGCTATAACAACACAGGAGACATAGGAACAGGGTTATTCATTATTTCAGGGTTTCCAAAGAGCTCAAATCTTATTTAAATGTCAAATTTGGGTGCTGTGGGCTGTGTTTGCTGGGTGAAGTGGTGCAGCATTGTGCACTGTCACCTCTGGAGATGGTGTGCCATCACCTCAAGAGCCAAAGCCAGGTTACAGGAGAAAATATTTTCACTGGTGCTTATTGTAGAGAATTACAGGATAGAGTGACAGGCACGCTGCCTTTCCTGGGGATTCCCTGCCTACCCCCGTGTCTGCACTACTGAGTCTGAGAGGCAGGAGACCCTGCACATCTGAGAGCAGGTGCTCTGGGACAGAGAGCTTTTCATCTCAAACAAAAGGACAAACTGTTGGGATTGAAGGCAAATCAAGGTGATTTCACCCAAGTTGCTTTTGGCAAGTCAGTGGTGCAGCCAGAAAGGGATCTGGCTCCTTGACTCACTGACCAGCTCCCCAGAATCAGCTCAGATTTTGAGACATTCATTATTTCTTTATAAATTGCAGCCCTGCAACAACTTCAGGTTGTACAGAACAAATGGCAAGTCTGAGGGGAAGTAAAAACTCCTGAGCAGGAGAAAGAAGGAGGAGGAATAATGGGAGAGGGAGCATTTTATTGGCCAGCAGGAGGAAGGATGAGGCAGAGAGGGACAACTGGGCAACCCTGGCTGATGCACTGGGAAAGGCTCTCACCTGGTCCCAGCTGGATGAAAGAAGCAGAGGTTTTATCACTCAGAAACCCCATTTTGTGCTGTGGGTTTGTGCAACATCCAGCAAAACAGCTTTGTAGCCAGAACACTGATTAGCTGTGACCATACAAGAAGAGAGAGTGGGGAAAGGAGGAGAGAGATGAGGTCACTGACACCAGATAGTTTAAGTTCATGCCAGGTTTAACCACCAGTAAGAGATCTGCTGACTGGCTTTGGCAGTTATCTTCAAATAAAACCCTCAAATCTTTGGAGATTTCAGGTCTTAAACTGTGTAAGTCTTCAGGAAGAGTCATCCTTGCCCTACCAAGTGGCCTGTGAGGCAGGCAGTTTCACTGGCAATAGTAAAATACAGTCAAGTTATCATGATTTTTTCTTAAAATAATACAATTTATTGTTAAGATCAGACACCCTCACCTCCATGCACAGCAACATGAGACTGAAGGAATTAACCTTTCACGTCTCTGATGTTTCGGTTCAAGTTTTAAGTGGCTTCCACTGCTGCAGTGGGGAGAAAGAGCAAGCCAGCAACAGAGCACCAGCAACCTCATAAATCTACAGAAAACTGAAACTGGGGAAGATTTTTCACGGCTGAATGCAAAACGCTGCAGTAACTGAAACACTGAGCTGCAAAGGAGGGCATTTGGTAGTGCCTTCAGAGCTGGGTCTGAGCACCTGTTGGGTTGGCAGGGTTTTGGTGGCATGAAGCAAAGCCCTGTTTTGCTGTACTCCAGCTAACCCGAGGGCATAAGTGCAGACAGCATCTGCCTGACTTGCTTTGCTTACTATTGCAGCTGAGCAGCTGCTGCTGCTGGGGGCAAACACGATTATTAGCACTGTCAGTAACAGCAGCAGGACACTGATTCCTCTGCAAACACACCTTATGCAACATAAGCCAAGAGTGACCCAAGGATACGTGGTATAAGGACCTGGTGGATAAAACAGAGAGAAGTGAGTTTCTGCAGAACAAACACAAGACATGTCCCTTTGTCAAACTGCAATTAGTTTGGAAAGCACAGTGAAAGCTCAGAGCAGGTCTCTCAGATGGTGGGATAGGACATTGCAACCAGCTTGCACCATCCACGCTGTTTGTTCAGGTCAGGTGGCTGGAGAAGGCTGCAGAAAATGAACAGAAAGCCATGACCACATCTTCACCACAGAGAAAGCTTCAGCATTGCTGCCAGAGTTTGTAATTTTCCAAGGAACTGCCACAACAATGTCTGGTCACCAAACAAAGTGTTTGCAAAATCTTCCAGAAATCTTCTGTGAACCACACTTTGGGCTTTCTTCCGGAAGATACAGTGCCTCTTGCTGCCTTCAGACTATTTAGATGTCTAGTTTGATGCCATTTGGTGCATGAGAGGACCCATACAACCAACAGAGAGATGAGACTGAAGCTTCAGTCACATTCCTGACATACCCTGACTTGGATGATCTGAGCACTCCCTGCAGCTACCAACATCTGCCCTGGTAGCTGAGTGAGGAGCCACCAGAGAAATATCTGAAGGACTAGTGATAAAAAATGAATCACAACCTGCTTGTAATGCATGCCCAAAGGAAGCAGAGACATGGCTCAGAAGCCTCCCAAACGTGGTGCTCTGTCATCTGGGAGAGGATGGCAATGGGGAGACCTGAGCACATCTGTGACCTTGGCCTCAGCTAGGACCACCCCAGGGGACGTGGGAGCCGTTACTCTTGGCTCTCATTTTTCCATGCAGGAAATCGCAGACAGAAATATGATGCATCCACCATAAGACAAGTCTGGTGTGTCCTGGACAAAAAAGCTGCTCTCCATGGCTGGGTGTGTGGGGTGGAGCTGGGCCCTGGTAGCCCCTTTCTCCTCTCCCACTTCCAGTGAAGCTGCCCCACCATCAAACCACGGCACTTCACCAACACAATGAACTCAAACATTCCTCTTCCGGAGAGGATGTGGTCAGTCACCACATACATCTTCTGGGGCCCAACCACAGATCCAAACAGTCTGGTCACACATCGCATGTAATCTTAACAGCAAACTGTCTGACATGCAGTTCAGACCTACCCCTGTCCTTGTGGGATATTTCCCTTATATCTCCATGATAATAAAGAGTGAGACTTGTTCAAAATATTAGTATCTGGGGAGAGAGAAAAAACGCTTCAGCAGACTATGACTCACACAAGAATTCCTGAACCTGAGACGTGGGTAAGTCATTAGGAAGAATGAACTCATCCCAGCTCAGAGGTGAGGAGTCAGGATGTCTTCCCAAGCTGAAGCTCCCAAAGCTTTCACCAACAAGGTCCTTACCAAGGGATTCATGCTGGCATCACACAGCAGATCTCACCCCACGCAAGGCTTTGCCAGCTGGGAGATGCTCTCAGACACGGTGGAGGAGCCCCAGACTTAGAGCAGTGTCCATCCATAAGATGTAGCTTTTTGAGGACATCTCGTAGCAAGGTCTCAGATCTAAGGCTGCCATTTCATGCTCTGTGGTAGGACATCAGCCTGGACATGATGTGATGACACCCGGAGCTGACAGTTCCTCTCCCACCAGCGGCACCTTGTGGACTCTGATCTCCTAACTTCTCATATGTCCTCCTTCGTACGCTGGCCCTAACACTCCTGCAAGCTCTGCAGCACCCACAGCACGTGCCAGTATTGTCTCTACTTCAAAAGGGCAAAGTTTCCTACAGCAGCACTCTCCTGAGAGCATTATTGCCCATTTGCACCACATGTGACTACACAAGTCTGTATCTAAAGAGCAGAATGACATTCTTCCACCCAGATTTTTTTTAAAAGACAATGTTAATGAGTGAACATATAGAAAGAAAAATTCCCTTTTGTTGTTGTTGTTGTTGTTGTTTTTTCTTTTTTTACTGAAAACTTTTCTATAGAGCAAAAAGTATGTATTTTTTTCAAGTCTGAAGATTATTATTTTCCTGATGTGTATTTTTCCAGGGATAGGATTTTTTTCCAGGGAAGCTTTCTGCAGTTGGGTGAAGCGTGTTTTCCCAGCAGCTGTAGAGGGTGTATCAACACATTCATTTAACCAACCTGAAGTTTCCCAGTTTAATATCTCCTGGTGTCTATTAAAATCCAGTAGGTATAATACAGTCTCCATCTTCCAGCAGTTAGTTCCAGAACATCAGTAATTTATCAGCATTTCCACCTATGCTTGGAGTTGCAGATATCTGCAGTAACTATTTAGTAATGACTTTCTTATGGCTCCTGTTGCAGATATAAAGGCTTGTAATGTTGGAATGATTGTTTTTTATCAGTCAAAGTATTTTCCAATCTGTCCCATTTCCTCCACCCACATATTTTGTTTTGTGTGAGGAAAATTAAATAAACAGGATCCATTTTTCCAATGAAAACAAAATTAGGTTGCGAGCCAAAAGGAACTCAGCTTGAATGCAGTTGGGCTGTGAGCAATTTAAAACTCTTTCTGTACATGTGCTAATGAAGAAATTAAAAGTTTAGAGGGAAAAAAATCAGCAGGAGTGACGCAGTGGAAATGATCTGAGTCAGCTCTGCAGGGTAACGTGGATCATTTGGCCATGGCCCTGCTTGGTGATAACATCACAGAAGCATAAAGGGCATGTGGCAACCAAAGTTTTAGAAACCAAAGTACAAACCAGCTGCTTTTGTGGCTTCAGGTCCAGCTGCTCGGGAGCCAACAAACAGCATTTTCTTCTCTTTGGTCTCCCAAGCAGCAGAGGTGAAGCAGCAGCCCCCAAGCCCTGAAGATGGTTTGTTGCAGTTCATGGATGTTGGTCAGGAAGCTGGGAAGGGCAGAATCCAGTAGGGCAGTGCACTGGGTCATGCAACCCAGCATGCATCTTCTGGACCTGTGGTCCCTTTTGCAGCTCCTGGAGATGGAGAGATTAACTTCCCAGTCTGTGAGCCATGCACTCACCCAACTCACTGGTCCCTCTTTGATTTCTTCTGAGCTCTCATTAATGCCAGAGGAACCACTCTGGCTACTAGCTCTTGTCCTGCTCCCAACAGCCCTGTCCCACAGCCCATCATCTTCACACGCAGCACATGATCATCCAGCCATGTTCACATCCCTGCTTGAAATTTAGAAGTGACTCATGCTGAAGAAAAGGTCATTTCCCTCAAAAAACTAGAGGAGCCAAGTGCTCCTGCCTCCCTGACACTCCCACATCACTGGCCAAGTGTGTGTGGTGATGGAGGACTTTTTAATAAACACGGCCAAGAGCCCAGCGAGCTGCAACCAACCCTGCAATGAGCCCAAAACACACGGCACTGGCCGGCAGGTCCCCGGGGGATGCTTGGCCATCCAAGGGTTTCTTCGAGGGCTCCTCCCTGTTCCAGGCCATCCTGGGTTACTTCCCTACCAGGACTTCAGCAGCCAAGGAGAGCTTGCAACAAAGCATTTCCACAAAGAAGGAGAATATCTGGAAGCATCTCTGAGTGTAGAAGTGAGTTGAGAGGGTTCAGAAGCAGGATGGGGACTGTGGGATGGGAGCTGTGGGATGGGGGCTGTGGGATGGGGGCTGTGGGATGGGGGCTGTGGGAGGCAGGGAGGGCAGCAACAACAGGTTGCCCATGAGCTGCTGTTGGCACATGCTCCCCACCGCCTGTTGCTGTCTCTGAACAGATGTAGGCAGTTTCTCAGATGATGAAGTATTGAATATGTTTCTCCTTCAGGGATTATTACTACTAAATAAATCTGCAGGTTTATATGTTTAGCAGCTGACGGAGATTCTTTTTCCCTCCCCTTCTCCATTATATTATTCCTTGCAGCAAGAGCCAAAACAAGGCTCTTAAGCCAGGGAGCAGAGAGGGAACGATCAGGATGTGAGATGAGAAATTTTAGAGACAATGCTACAGCAAATGGGGACAAAATATCCTACTCAAAACATAGCTCATTTATACATTTAAGCTTGTTTCATGGTGTATCTTGGACTCTATGAGCATTGTTTTAACCACCAGTTCATAAATTCGTCTGGTATCTTTAGAATTTGTGGCCTGGGAAAGATCTTTTCCTCTCTCCTGGTGGTATTGGCTTTTTTTTTTTTTTTCCTTTCTTTTTTTCTGAGCTGACTTTGAGCAACATGGGGCTTGGATTTAGTATTCTAAGTTCCCCTGAAAATATTCCCTGATCAACCCTGAAATGAAAGACAGTGCGTGATGAAGGAGCCTGACCTGTTTGCAAGGGTGTTCCAGCTCTGCTTTGGTAACGGCAGGTTGATCCAGGGGCATGAGCTGAGTCATGCAGTCTTAATGTTTTGATGTCTACTTTTTTTAGAGGGTCTACACTTACTCAAATGCACTTCTAAAACCTTCCTGGAGAGAGGCTTGGTGCAGTTCCTGTGGCCTCAGTGGCTCCTGGGTGTCTGGCGCCAGAGACACCGTCCCAGCACAGTCACAGGACTTTGCTTCCTAATTCCTCCTTCCAGTTTCTAACTTCTCCTTGTTTCATAAACATTCAACTCAGACTGCAAAAAGGCCCCAGCTCTGGAGAAATAAGGGACGTGCAAAAAACACTTGCCCATTCACTGAAGCTGATGGCAGCCATCACTGCACCTGAACAGCTCCAGGACTGTTTTACCTGGGATGGGAAATTGCCCAAGGGATGGGGAACTCCCATGAGACAGCACTTCACTCAGCTGCTCTGGTTTAGAAGCCCAGCTCAACACTTACTCCCTGCACATGGAAGCAAGGAACTGCATCTCATGTCTATGAATACCTGTGTCCTGATACTTGGCCATAATCATCATCATCATCATCCCAAATTGACTGTGGACTGAGGAAAGTGGTTGTGAATTCAGCTCATCCAGAGGCTTGGGAAGCCAGGGAAGCAGATCCCACTTGGGTGGAGCAGGAAGGCGCATTGTGCTGTTTGAAACTCACTGCCAGTTTGAGCACAAATATAAAAACAGAGATGTCTGCAGGAAAAAGTCAGAATGAGGGTGAGAAGCACAGGGCAGGTGTTTTGGAGAAGGAGGAATGCCACATGCTAAGCTGGCCACATCACCCCCATGACAAGGTACACAGCTGGCTTCCTGCACTGCTCTCCTCAGCCACTTCCTTTGGGATGGGGCTGTGGCTGAGCTCATCCAGCCCCCAGGAACTCCAGGTCCAGGCAGTCTTTGCTCCCCTCCAGACTCTGGCTGCAGACATGGCCCTGTGCCCGGGGGAGACCCAGGGGCTGCCTGAGGTGCTTTTAGGAAAAAGGAGACACTTGGAGTAGGTCTGGTACAAACCCCTGCTCAGCTCACTGGTATTTTTTGTGGTTGCCCCCCCTCCCTGGAAGCGTTCAAGGCCAGGCTGGATAGGACTTGGAGCAACATGATCAAGTGGAAGAGGGTTGGGACTAGATGACCTTTAAGGTCCCTTCCAATCCAAACCAGTCTGTGATTCTACAAACACACTCTGCTGCCCGTCCCACCTGTCAGGCATGAGCTAATTAAAGTCTGCAGCAAGCCCAGTGTCAGATAGAAGTAGCAGGATCCAGGTGAGATGATTAAGCTGTTTGCCTCCTGAATGTGTTTCTGGTTCCTGGCTCCTGGCTGTGGTCAGCCCAGCACATCTGAAGGTGTCTCCTCAGTGCTTGCCATGTGGCCAGCATATGGTGGGAGCTGGGCTGGGCCAGCCCTCCTCTGGGCTTGGAGACCTCACTGAATCACCCAGCAATTAGGTACGAATAAAGCTGAAGTAGGCTCTCATGTTACCACCAAACACCCAGTGCAAGTAGGACAGAGCAACTGACATCACAAGTCTGAGGTTAATGCATTTCACAACAGCACACGAAAAATCTTTTAACATATTGTTCATTATTTAATGGTTGAAATGGCAGGGGAGAAGGTGCTGTGTAATCCCACGGTCGTGGGGAGAAACCTGCTCTTGGACTCATCCTCCCTCATTCCCTTGCAAAGCTGGGGAGGAAAGAAATGTTATTTGTAGTGTGTTTTTGACAAAAAATACATATATTATTTTTTTATTTTTACATCCCAGTTTGCGTGAATGAACATGATATTACACTGGTTTAGGAAAACTTTGGCAGCTTTTTATTGCTGTTTTACAGCACAGTTGTTCTTAGAAACAAAAGGTTTGAATTAATGGTGTTTTAATGTACAGGATATGACAGAAATGAAATGCAGAAACAGTTGGCTTGCACACTGGGATCCAAGTCAAAATAAAATTTGGCTGTAAGCCTGCAGCACTCCTCTGGGACACCAAAAAGGGGTGTGAACATTAACTCATACAGCAATAACCCGGGTGATCATGAGCCTGCCTCAGACTCCCACTAATGCAATAATTGAATAAAAACCATCTTCAATTGTCATATTAAAGAGCAAGCTCGATCACTGGATGAAGACACAAGAGCAGAACAAACCACATGTCCTGAGCCAGTCAAGGCTCCGGTTAGCTGCAGTTTCCCTTTTAAAGGTAAGTGTCTGACAGAGGCTGCAGCCTTGGTTTGTATCTCTTAAGATTTAGCAAACTACACCCTCCCCCCCCAAAAAAAAAAAAAAAAAAAAAAAAAAAGCACTGCAGATTTTGCTTTCTTGTTTTTCCAAGGCAGTATAAATCCTCCAAGTACCCAAACCAGAAGGCAGGGATGATTATCATCGAAATATCTCTGACATTTCCTTCAGGGTTTTTGAAATACTCAAGACCTCTTTCTATCTTTGTCAGTGTCTTCCTCTGCTGCCTACAACCACGTGCCTTAACTCCTCCATCTCTCCAGCCTCCAACTCGCCTCTGATGTTTCATGCAAGAAGGACACATTGTGTAGCTGATGATCGCTTCATTGTGGTGCCAGCTTGCTCCACAGACTTGACTCTTTTTCTTTTCTTTATTTTTTTTTTCATTTTGGTAATTGAGAACAGGCTGAAGTTTGAGTATTAAAAAAAAAAAAAAAAAAAAAAAAAAAAAAGCGCGTTCCACGTAATTTAGAGAAGTTAACAAAGCGTGAAACTAAATAAAAAAACACCATCCGGTGCTGATCTCAACATTTATATATGTGTGAGGGCTTAGAGCCATACAGAATATATTGGAACTGGATCCTTGTTTTCAGAACAAGCTTGGTGCTGTTGCTCTTGCTCTGACACTGCACAGTGTTTTGAAGGCTTTTGGACCAGCTCCTTTGTGTGAATCATGGTGTCTGCCTGAATGCTTCAGGTTTCCTGCTTTGGGTGCTCCACCATGTTACTGGCATCTCTCTAAATGATCCCAGCAGTATCTCAGAAATGCAGCCCTCTAGGCACTTTCTGGAGGTTTGCTTGGCCACCTTGCATGGGATCTCCTTGCCTTCTGCTCTTTCTGAAGATCAGAAAGGTCTATAATGAGGAAGAACTAATTGGGAAAGAAAGCAAATTAGTCCAACTGCCTACATTCACTGGCGTTGCTCTGGCATGAGAGGGTGCAGAAGAACAACTGAGATGATGTCAGGCTGGGGAGCTGGAAGCTGGGAGGTCCAGAGCCAGAAGCCATAATTTGACATTGTCACTGAATGTGATGCCACCAAGGGGAAAGGCTCAAATAGGTTTCTCCAGCAGAATTCCCAGCAGCCACATCTACAAGCACGATCACATCCAGGACATCCTTCGCCTACGCAGACCATGCCACTATCACTTCTTGCATTCATTCTCGTCTCAAGGGGGATGGAGTTCCCAAGATCCCACTGATGGATCTTGGCCCCAAAGTGCAGAGCAGTTTGATGAGGTTCTGCCTTAAGCGTTGAGGCTGGCAGCTGGCTCGTGTCTGTCAGTGGGAGGCTCAGCATAACACGGTAAGAATTGATTCCTTCTACGTTTCTTCTGCTCCTACCCCAAGCCCCAGATTAGACACATGCCTAGCCTCTCACTAGCAAAGTTGATTTCCTGGTTGTGATTAGGGATGGTTTACATATATTTCCTAAAGTTGTTTTCATTTTATTACTATCATTTAAACAGAACTCTGTCTATTATTGCTTTTCCAAGACATCTGCACTTCAAAAGACACTTTGCCAACTTTGGTCCTGAAATGGGATGTTAAAATCCACCCAGCCAGGAGGACTTACACTGGCTGAGGCTCCTCCTGTGAAGTCTCAACCTCCCTGTCATCCCACCACTCCAAACTCGAGCTGCAAGAGGCACTGCTGGAATCAGAGCAAGTTTAGCAGAGTACTTAGGGGAAAGTGTGATGCTAGATCGCTACGTGAGCAATAGCCACTGCCATGGGTAATGACCAAGTGTCAGACTGTCATTTCTCCTCTCCCTCTGGATGAAGGGTGGTCTGGAGCTGGGCCAAGCCAGGTGCAGGGGGAAGGAGCTGTGAGGCTGGGTGTGCAGCTCCTTCTTTGCTCACCCTCCCTCAGTGGAGAAAGCTGGTGGCTGTTGGACAAGATCTGCAGCAGGATTCCTGCCTCTCCTCCCCAGTTCAGCTGGCCGATGTTTTCAGCATGTCTAACCCTCCTCTACCCATCTCCATGTCCAGGAGGAGTGAGAAAGAAGGTGAAAGAGAAACTTGCAGTCCTCATGAGCTCATTTTTCCCTCCTGAAATTATATCATACTGCTGAGTAAAGAGGTGGATTCACTGTTTCCGTTTGTCCCCTGCCGTGGTACAAAGGGAAGTGAAACTTTTCCCTTCAGCACTGAGTGGTTCTGTGTTTGGGATTTGTCTGTCCTGCATTTCACATACATCTTCAGCTTCCTCAGTGGGGTTGTGGGAGTTTATTCCTTGCTGAAGGCAGAGCAGGATTTTCAGATGCATCAGGAAGCTGCATGTTAATGCACACCTCTCATTTCTAATAAAAGGACAGTGGACTGGCCTTCAAGGGCAGAGCACCCAATCATCCATGGGAGCAGAGTGGATTCAGGTTCAATATTTCTCCTACTCAGGTGAAACTGGGAATGGTGGTTTCACTGCACCCACACCTCATGGGACTATAGCGTTTCCCTCAGACCTTAGCTCAGCTGGGAATCACAGAACAGTTGGATGCTGGGATTTACCTCCTTTAGCAAAAAAATAGTCAAAATATTTCAACATTGTGTCCCATTGTGAAAGTCCCACTCATGTCGCCAAAACAAAATGTTCTGACCTTATTCACACAAAATTGTGTCATAAGCTTTGATTTCTCCTCCACTCTTCTTGTGACTATAAACTCTGCTCAGTCCTCTTCCTTTGGCAGCATCTCTCTGATTTTATGAGGCCTGTGAGGGTTATTAATGCAGTTCCTGACTCCCTGATAATCCAGTATGAGAAGCAGTTTTCCCAACTGAAAAAAAAGCCCCCAGATCCCAGCTGGTCCCACAGAAACCAGTGTCATTCAGACACAAATATGTGCCCACCTGAGGGATGTGGCTTCCAGGGCTGTTGCTTTGCTCTGAGCCATTACTCATTACCAGGGGAATTTCTAAGCATATCTCCTTGTTTCAAGCTCTCCTTCTCTCCTGCTTTACCCTCCCTACCATTCTCATTCCTGTTTGATGGATACTTGCTATAAAAAAGCTCTGGTTATTCTGTTGTGAGTAATGGATTTAAACACCTGTCATGGTGCTGAAGGCTGAAAGCCTCTGGTGGTGGAGGGTACAACATCCCCTTGCCCCTGCACACTACGTCCAGGAATAACACTTGGGGGGGGGGGGGGGAAGTCACATATTTTAAAATATGAAATTCCACAGGCCTTTTCCACAAAGGATCAATATTGCCCTGAACAGGAGAGGGCTCGGTGCAGGAAGCAGTGTTGTATTTGCTGTAGCAAAGCAACCAGTAGCTAATGTGAAAGACCCTTCTAAGGCTGTTTTTTATTACTTAAGGTCCCTCTGAGTTAGAGTTTTAACAAGCATTACTGACTCAACCGGTAAACATGGTAACTGTTGCTAACAGCGTGCAACAATTAAGCAAATTAATCTCAACACAGCCACATGGTGTCATGTTCACAGGCCTACTAGTCTGGCTTTCCCTAGGAAACCAGAGGGGCTTTCTGCTCCCTTCCTTGACTGAAGTGATGGTGGGTTTTCCAACCCCAAAAATCTGAGGATAAGTGGATGAGGCACCTTTGCAACCTGATGTGCCAAAGGAAAATCCTGCCCTCACAGGCAGGGAGCTCTGACAAAACAACAGTGATGCAGAGGTGAGACCTTGTCCTTCTCAGAGGTCCCATCAACTGACTGGGAGCAGTAGAAGAAGCCCTTGCAGGCTGTTGTTATGCCACCAGGGATCTGCTGTTCACTTTGGGAAGGCTTTAAATGATGCCAAAGTGCTGGTCAGGCTTCTGGTGTAGAAAACTGTGGGCATTGGGGCTGGAACATGGGACAGGCAATTTGGTGCTCAAGAGAACACTGTAGTGGACCCAATTTCTGACAATTAGAAGCTTTGCCTGACCTCTGCAACTGAGGCTTTTCATGGCTCTGAGTACAGGCTGCAGTAAATCAAAGCATCCAAAAGCCAGAGTCATTTTTGGGAATGGAAAACACAGGATCAGTGCCCACCTGGTGCCAGCGCTGCAGCTCAGCCTTTCTGATGTACAGGGAGAGGCTGGGCCTACCAGCTGTGAACATGCAACACAACCCCATCAGCCTTCCTGCCACCAACATCAGAATGAAAATATCATTTTATTTAAACCTTAAATGAGGCCAAATGAAGCAGATAAGTGCAGAGCTGTTGTAGCTCAGCTGAAGCCAAATAAATTAACCCTGAAAAATGCTTATCTGTTACTAACTTCTGGGTTTAAACCACAGACAAAAAAACAAGTGACCAGAGTGCACGAGTGGGTGTGAGAAGACCCTTAGAGATGATGCAGAGGTGTTACTTGCACCCAGCTGAGCTGTACCATCCCTGCCATTTAACCATGCTCTAAGCAGAGAAGTGCCCCACCACTGCACAAACACCCCAGGATGGCCCAGGAGCTCAGTCCATTGCCCCTTTCCCCAGGCACTGTGTTTCTGATATTCACCGAGACCATCAGGTGAAAGAGATCTTGCTACATTAATGTCCTTCTCTTCCCAACAGAGAAGGCCAAGGTGGGTTGTGGACTGAAATCAGAGAGAGCTTGGTCAGCCTTCCCAAGAAACCAGAAGGCAGTGAAATCCAACCCAGCTCAGTAGACTCAATAAAGACTTTAAGTGATGCTTCATTTTCATTACTTATAGAAAAACAAAAACCCAAGACATTAAGAGCCAAGACATTTACTAGGAAATTCTTGGCATTTCTTCTCGGAACGTTTCATGATCATTCTGGGACATGGGTTTTTCAGGAAAGCACAGAGAGGAAGGATATATTATACCAGAAATGTTGCAATGCCACACAGCTTTGTGACCAATATTATTTTCAAAATATAATTTCAAGAACAAACAAAAGAAAGGAAATAAAAAGCCACTGCATTGTGAAGATGGGGAAACTGAGGCAAGGGGCTACATAGGTGAGCAGGAAAGATGCAGATACTCAATAGTGGGCTGAGCAGCTATGCTTGTCTGAAAATCTGACTGTGCATCTCTGTCCTCCCCACGTGGGTCCTTGTCGCAAGCCTCCATGTGGCTGGGACAAAAGTGACCCAAGGGTGAAAGTCAGAGGGTACAGGCAGAGCTGGAGGCAGCTGGTCACCAGGAAGTCAGAGCAGCCTGTGGCAAAGCAGGGATGGTGATGAGAATCTGACAGAGCAAGGGCTTCAGAGAAAGTGCTTAGAGATGAGTCAGGCCACTGATCCAATGGGGCTTTGGTCTGTGAAAAGGCTGAGAAAAGACTCCACTACTTGGCCCATGACAATAGAAAACCATCCAGACGCAAATCTGTGGTCAGAAGCTCTCTAGCTTGGAGGTCTGCACTGGAGCAAGTGAGCTTTTCAGCAATGCAACATGAACCTCGAGCAGATCAGCAAGGAAATCACTCTGTGACAGTAGCTAAAAATACGCTGGAGCAGAAAACATTTTCAAGGCAGGCCAGGGCCGGCTGGAGCACCCTCTCCCCAGCAGACCTTTCCAATCACTCTAGCATGCTTCCTATTTCTTTTTTTCTTTTTCTTTTTCTTTTTCTTTTTTTTTTTTTTTTTTGTTTTTTTTTTTTTTGTTTAAACTGAATTGGATGGAACTTGACTTCCCATTGCAACCAAAATTGCTTCCATAGGGTTGTGGGGAAGAAACCAGAAAATAAATACATTAATTTTTCCTCTGAGGCCAGAGGAGAATCTGAACAGAGAGGGTGGATATGCAGATGGATAAATGATTAACCAGGCTCTGTCCTTTATCTGTCTGGAAGTCCTCTGGAAAATAAAGGTTAAGAAAAGAGTACAGAAGCAACTGGCCATAGACCTCATTAATCTGTCTCTTTTTGTTGGCACCAGGCAGGTAGCTGGACCCCCAGGGTCTATCAGCATCCACTTTCAACATATTTATTTGATAATCAAAGAAGTTTTTCATGTCCAGGAATGACTAAGTGGTGGATTTTGCACTTTTACCTTACCTTACCCCCAGTGTTTTCAGATCACAAGACAACACAATGATCAGCTTGACAAAGGAGCTTGGCCAGGCAATGTTTTTAATATAATTTCCAGAAAGAAAAAGCCCTAGAGTTTGTGTGAGCAAGAGCCTGGGCTTCTCTAGAGTTAAATACTAAGGGAGAGCTGAAAAGAGAAGAAGGCATCTGAAAACACAACTCTCCTTAATGAGGGAGCCTTGACCAGCATAGTTGATCTTTTTCCAAGTATTTTCATTGTTTTGTTCCACTAGGAATAAGCAGCCCATGTTCCCAATATGTTGTACAGGCAAAGCTGAGACAAACCATGGTAGGAGGTTCTGGAGGTACCAAACCTCATCCTCACTGGCTCAGCCAGTTCCAGGCAATCACACTGTAAATGGACTTGACACCTCTCCAGCCCTTGGCCCAAGCTCCCCAAGGGCCTTAGGAAGCCCCATGCCTGGAAATACTCAAGGTCAAGTTGGACAAGTCTCTGAGCTACCTCATCTAGTTAAGGATGTCCCTGCTCACTGCAGGGGGGTTGAACTAGATGACCTTTAAAGGCCCCTTCCAATGCCAACTGTTCTGTGAGTCTATGATTGTTGCCCAAGGCCATCACCACCCCACAGCTCATTCATGCAGCTGAAACTTCCATCCTGCAAGAAAACCTCCTTGAAGACGCAACAAAAATGTCCAAGGCCAGGTTGAATGGGACTTGGAGCAACCTGGTCTAGTGGAAGGTGTCCCTGCCCATGGCAGGAGGGGTGGAACTGGAGGAACTAGATGGTCTTGAAGGTCCTTTCCAACCCAAACCAGTCTGTGATTCTGTGATTCTATAACATGTCCTGGTGTCTGGGTCTCTGCAGCCAAGGCTCCTGCCATGCAGCATCACCACGCTGTGCTGCTCTGGGAATTGGGGAAATTGAGGCACAGTCCAGGGGCAGGCACAAGTGTCAAAAGGAGTTTGTCATCTCTTGTCATAAATTCCTCATCCAGCCCACTGGTTGACTCACACAGAGTCTCCAGCAGGTTTGACAGAGGGAAATAAGCAACAGGGGATGAGGGAAAGAAAAGCCAAGCAGAGCAAATCCCTTTTTCTCTTCTTTTCATCAGGCAGCACACAGGGAGGGAGAAGAAAGGGTTAAAGTGATCTATCCAGCCCGAGATCACAGGAGACCCCCCCTGCGTCAATCTGGAGTGTTGCCAGATACTGGGTTGAATAATTAAACAGCTACTTAACCCTCGGCCAGTGTCTCCCCTCCCTCCCCAGCTCCTGACAGCCTGTGCTCGGGAGCTATGGCAACGGTTTGGGCGCCAGCCTGTTGACTGAGGAATATGGAAATCACAAGGATTTAATTTTGCTGTGGCACAAAAACTTGTTTGATCTGAGGGTTGTGGCTTTTCTGCAGCTTTCAGCAAAGAATAATTTCTATATTCATATCTCCCATTCAGATGTCAGTTAACAGCTCAAAAAACCCAAAACAACAACAACAAAAAAAAGGCCAAAAGAGTCTCCAAAAAATTGTCTCCATTTTCTGGGCTGTATTAACACTTGACATGCCAGGTGGAGGGATCTACCCCTGCTTCATTCTGGTGTCAGAAGGGCTGGAGATGCATCTGCCACAACACTTCCAAAGGAGTAGCACTATGGGAAGGGTGGTGGGAACGACACCAAAGGAAGAGCCAAGGAGGACTCAGAGGACACAAGAGCGAGCCAGAGGGACCGACTTAAATTGTTCTTGCTATTTTTGTTTTATCTTTTCTGAATGTTGGAGGGGTGGAGGCTGCAGCAGAGAGGAGAGGCTTGAATGCAAAAACTGAAATTCAAAACACGTGGTATCAAAGAAATGGTATGCATGATTCAGGCCTGCTGAAGTCAACAAACCTTTGCCACCAACAGTGACGGGACCTGGACTGCTCCCAGAGTTGGCATGACAAGCTACCACTGATTCACGGACAAAGGGTCTTCCTGCAGTTCTTACCTTAGTTCAGATGAGGCTCAGACTGCTGCAACCAGGATGATGCACTTGCCTTTCCCACATGCTGGTTCGTCTCCATTTTCAGAAGCTCTAGGGTATGATGAAGAAGTAAGGCTGTGATTTGGACACTACCTAGGACCAAAGCACTATCTAGGGCCAAAAGACCCGGCTTTTCCCTGCAGAAGATGTGAAGACACTTACTCACCATGATGTAGCTCCTTGCAAGTAGAGTCAGGAGGAATGCAAGGAGCCAAAGTGCCTGACATACTTGATCCTTGGAGGGCAGGATGGGATGAGCAGGGTTCAGGTACCATCTTCAGAAGCTGAACTTTGCCCAAGGGGACCCTCTTTGCTGCCAGGACTGGGTAATGCAAGAGGCTGGTAAGAATAGCTCAGCTGCTCAGCCTTGTAGAAAGCTGTTGCTCTTAGTGGGACACTGGCATGCAGACAGCCCTTTCGGACACAGGATCCAGTGTGGTGGGGCTCCCAAGTGCTACAGAATCACAGAAAAATCACAGCCCTGGCACTGTGGCTTCTCCCCAGTGAAGCCTGTGAGCACCAGCTGACTGCACAAGCTGCCGAGGGAGCAAGAGGATATAGTTAATGGGAGAGCTAAAGCTCATTTTTCTCATCCCTGGTAAATCCACTCCTCAGTTAAAAGCAGTAACAGCTTGAACCAAAGAGCAGAGGCTCTGCAGCTGCTGGCTGTGACAACTCGTGACCTCTGTGGATTGGCAGAGCTGGAAGGCTCTTGTAACACTCACCCCAGGAGGTTGCTCTGACTCCTACGTGGGCTGAGCTCTTCATGTCTAGCCTTATGTTGGAGCTGAATTTAAAATGCTGAGTGTAAGAGTTCCCTGGGGCTTGGGGGTTCCTCTGAGGTGCTGCTGTAATGCAAGAAAATCACATGGGGTTTTTTAAATACACTACAGAAGGCACAGCTTTAACCAGGTTGGCTCACTGCTTGGATGGATGTTAATTTGCAGGAGCACCCAAGTCTCTGTCCACCGCTCTGGCTCTTCTTTCAGCCATCCAGATCCTAGAGAAGTCAGCTGGACTATCTCACAAGAGTAGGCTTTCTTAGGAAAATTCAGACTCGGTTTGTCTTTTGGAAGCAAGCAAGAGAAACACAAGAACAGCCCTTCTAGGAATAACATGGCAAGTTTTTTTAACTTGTCCAAGTTCAGGTAAGCAGAATGGTGCAGAGGGCTTTGGTGGATGTGTCACGAGTGAGGAGGGAGGTAGAACCTGAGTGGTGTGAAATTTACCCAAAGTTTTCAGGTGCAGTGTGAACTGGCAGCAGAGGTTTCTGTAAAAACAGTCATTTCTAACATCCTCATCACCTACTTCACTCTCAGGATGATGGAAGAGCCTTAAGGCTTCCCGAGTCAGTTCTGGTCCATTGAACACATACATTATCCTACATTTCAAAGTTGTCTGAATAAAGTATGCACAGCCAGCTGGCCAGAGGACACTAATCCCATGCTGTAGAAGGTTTTCCTTTCTCAGCCATCTGCCTTTTTTGCTGTCTGTAACTATCTGCCAGCTAAGTGCAGAATGGGTCAGGCTTGGTCATCAACCATCCCTGAGTGGAGAAGGCGGGAGAGAACCTCACTGGCACCCACCCAAAACACTCTTTTTCCTTTCTAGGAAGGCAGCAAACCCGGGCTATAGTAGACGTCCTCCTCAATTTGTTGGTGAGGGCACCTCCCCTGTGCACCTGGTGGCCTGAAATGTGTCAACAGCAAAGCAAGCAGCTCAGCAGTTAAACACAACTCCCACAATTGCCTGACCTCGAAATATCAGCAGTGACAGAGATCAGAAACGTCAGAACAAAGCCATGAACACATTGACCAAGCCATTTGCTGATGGCCTCTAATTTGCTTGAACAACCTGTCAGGCTGTGAGCACTCTTCCCCCCATTACTGGAATAATTGGGCTGAGTGGGATGAACTGCACAGGAATCAGCTCCTGAGGACAAAACTCGAGACCAGACTCCAGGCAAACTTCAAGGGACACACCCATGAGCAGAGTATGACAATTGTGCCCCATCGTAGGCTGGTTACCTGTGCAGTTATTGGCCAGAGTGACTCACAAATAGAATTTTAATTTACTAGAAGTTCTGGTATTCCAAAGTGGGGGGTTTTTTAATCCCCAAATATTTTTTTTTAAAAGGTCAAAGTCAGATAAATTAAATAAATAATACAGGTACTTACAAACGAATGTGTTTAAAACATTACAGCTAAACTTATTGCTATTTAAAATTTTTAAAAAATCCCAAATCAATAATTTTATTTATTACTAAGAACTGTGGAAAGTTGGAAAAATCACTAATTTTACTGGAAAATTGCTATTTCAGTGAATTGCCAAGTCTTCTCAGAATGTCCTTTCAATCAGTACATTTCAAGAGCCACAAAGAAGCAGCGACCAAAACAAAGTTCCGTTAACCCTTTGATGCCCAGAACATTTTAACTTCCCTGATGTAAACAGATCAGCTTTTCCCAAACACAAAATCCCTTAAAACAACATTCAAAAGCATTCACTAAAAAAAAATTAAAAAAAAAAAAAATCAGTAAGTAATATGATTTCAGCAGAATTTTTTCCCTGGGCTGACATATTTGTAAATACTCATCTGTTCATGGTCAGATGAATTTTGCCTTTCCAGTCTGCAAGTTTATTGTCCATTGATAATTATGGGTATCCATTTCATTCTGCAGGAATGAGGGGATTTAAGCACTAATATGTTAGTGTAAGGAGCACTTTGCTGTTTTCTTGAACTGGAGAAAAAGATTCTGTCTCTCCCTGTCACCCTAGCAATGTTGGGGTGGATAGATTACACCATGCCATGAAAATCACTCACAGGTCAGGAGTTTAAGCATGTGCTGGGCTGTGGGGGAACCACCATCGAGCTGTGTCTTGCTGTCTGGCACCAGAGTTCTTTACTTGCCTGCAGCTCCCCAGTGAATAGAAAGTCTGCAAGACCATGGAAGATGTCTTTCTTTCCATGCTTTGTACTCACACTTCAAAACATCTTTTACTTTTCTCCTTTCCAAACTGCACAATCTCATTCTAAGTTTTTTCATATCTTCAGCCCTTCCTGTTGCCCCCTCCAAAATTGTAGAATGACAGAATGGTTGAAGTTGGAAGAGACATTTAAACCCCCCTGAGCAGGAGGGTGAGCAGGGACATCCTCAACTGCATCAGGTTCTTCAGAGCCTTGTCCAACCTGACCTCGAATGTTTCCAGGGATGGGCCATCTAACACCTCTCTGGGTGACCTGTGCCAGTGTTTCACCAGCCTCATTGTAAAAAATTTCTTCCTTTTATCCAGTCCAAATCTACCTTCTCTTAGTTTAAAACCATCACCCCTTGTCCTCTTGCAACAAACCCTACTAAAAAACCTGTCCCCATCTTTCTTAGAAGCCCTCTTTAAATACTCTTTTGTCCTGCTAGAGATGCAGCATCTGAGATACAGTGCAGCATTTAAGCAGAGTTCATTCTGTGGAATGACACTAAAATACCTTTGGTCAAGTTTTTTTGAAGTCTTGTTAGATTGTTGGGTTACCAGGTGGCAATACTGGTCTTAGGAGAAGGAATGTGCCAGTCCTGCTGCTGTGCAGGTCCATGTGGCTGAGCAGGATTATCAGGCAGGAGTGTGGTGAGAAGTGGGTGGGCTGCAGAGGCTGTGATTAACCTTAGTTCCCAGGGTGGAAAAAAACTGCTTGGGAAACCGGCTGTGATTTTGAGCTGAGATTCCTAGAAGACAAGATTGTCCCTGTTCCAAGACTGGTATCATTTAGATAAATGAAACAAAACAAAACAAAACAAAACAACTTATACCAAACCCACGCTCTGCATTAGAGAAACGATCTGCAAAGTCCTGGGTTTCTGCTGCAGCTCAACAGAGTGAAGCAGAGTGACAGGGAGTGATGAGATACCAGAGGAAAGACCACCCAAATGAAAGCTTGAGTCTTGTAAGTCATTTAGCAGAGGCAACTGTGAAATCTGCATTTACTTGAATAAGTTTCCGTGGCTCTTGAACACCAAAAAGTTTTTGGCAGATTTGTAATCCTCTGCCTCCCTACCTGCTGTATCCCAGGGTTTCATACCAACATTTCTCCTAGTTCTGGGAGCACACAGAGCACTGGGCAGTCCTTAATGGCAGTCAGGCATTTTCTCTGGGTGACCAAAGCCCCCCTGACCCTAATTATGTGTAAAACTCCCTCCAGAAACACACTGCCTTGCCTTGCAAGGGCTTTCATTTTACAGGCCATGGGGTGATGGCTCCTTCCAGCCCCCTTCCCTTTCCAGCTGTACCACGGCTGGTTTTCTTGCAAAAAAAAAAAACAAAAATCAAAAACAAATGAGGAGCAGAAGGAGCTGCTGCACTGCACTCTGTGGCAATAGCTCCCCAAGGCAAATTTTGCTGGCTAATCCTTGGAGCCTGTCAAAACCTCGCTGGAGCCAAGCCGTGCCGTGGTACGAGCCTCAGCCTGTCCCCAAAGGGTCTGTTGCTGCCCAGATCCTGTGACAAAGATTAAATCGGGAGACCTGTGGGTTTTCATTCAACTCTAGCCTGAATTGTCCTTTTTACTACTTTTTCTTAAGAGTAGGGGGGGAAAACCCCTGCAAGTCCTTTGGAAGGCTTCAAGCCCGGTTGTAATTAGCTGATAAGTTTCTTTATCGTAAGTCAAACGGCAAAGACTTTGGCTGCAGCCAGGTTGACATCTTGTCTGAGTTATCTCTGCAGGTACAAAGCTCTTAGCTAGCAGTAGTTAAATCACCCTGTGGACCTGTGCAGCTCCAATTTAGGTTTTACTGTGGTCTGCTGCACAATGTCACTGAGGTTTGTGGGGGGAGATGGAGCTGGGTGCACATGGGCAGAGTAACAGTGGGACAGGAGGCACCATCAAGTCCAGGATTTAGGGAAAAATGAGGAAAGAAACAGTCAGGAAACCCTTCTTTGTCATGCTAGAATAAAGGCTACAAGGTGACTTAGGAATAAAAGCTTTGGGAACACAGGATTGCACTCAACCTCCACACCAATTCCTTGATTTTTTGGGAAAACGAGAGGCATTCGGTCCAGAGAGGTTCACAGGGCACACACTCATCAAGTTATTGCTGCCACAGAAACCTCCCAGCACCCTATGACACACAAAAACACCATTGTAACATGCAAGAGCATCACTAATGTCAAGTTTCCTGCAATAGCAGGGAATTTGCTGAGGGAAATCCGTACTGATCCTCTGCATGCTCCATAGTCCTCACCCTTCTGACCCAAGAGAAGTCATTTCTGCACCCTAAATCAGACAGTTTGTTTAACCCAGAGCACAGAGGAATGATCTATCCACCAGGCATCCAAGAGATTTTAATACCACTAGGAGCATAAGTGCTTTGCTCAACATCCTGTTTCTAGCTGTGGCCAATTTCCACTGTTTCAGAGGAAATAAATAAAAAAGAAAAGAAAAGGAAAAAAACCCAACACCTCAAAACCAGAAGCTAAATCATGCTAAAAGGGTCAGAAATAAATCCTTCCTTGCCCCTGTGGATGAGCTGTAGAAGCCCTGAAGAACGGGACTAATATAAAACAGAGCAAACAAATTTGAACAAACAGCTAGTAATTCCTTTTCACATCTCCTCTTCATCTTCAGAACACAGTAGACAATGAGATTTATTAAATCAGAAGATAATCATATTTTCAGGATTTTTTTTCAGGCTGTCATCATACAAAATATCCTTCTGATTTGTATAACACTGAGTAGGGCAAAGAAAATGGAATTTAACTGCCCTCTTTCCTCCATGCCTAACTTGGGGCCATGTGTCTCATTCTCATTACCTCCCCCAAGCCAAGCAGGTACCTTCTGACCCCAGCCCAGCCAAACTTACATGTTTCCATTTCCCCTTTCAGGTTAGATATACAAGGGACATCCCCTAAACATGGTCCTCAGCCTCCATAACAGACCAACTCATAATTTCTCTCGCACCTCCTGCAATATGTATTTTATGAAACTGAAGAAATGCTCTCTGGACACAAACCAGAGGCAACTACCTTCAAATCTTGAAAATCCTGATTCTTGGTAACCTGGCATGCATCCCACACCACCTCATATACAAACCAGGGGAAGCTTGGGCACCAGTTCCTGCTGGCTCTACTCAGGAAACCAGAATCATTTGAGCCTTCATCCCATCCCTCCACCCAGGCACCCAGGAGAATCCAGTCGTGACTTTATTCATTACCCAGGGCCCTGCGAACTTGGAGCTCAGATGCTAAAGCAAATAGATAAGAAACAGGCAGATAAATATAATTCCATCCCCCAGACCACCCAGGGTATTTTTTTCAGAGTCTCTGTCGCTGGTGTTCAACAGGACCTGCCTTGAGGTGTGAGAAGTCCAAAAATATTATGTATACTCTGTACCTATATATGGACACATCCCTGTATGTGTATGTATATATATGCATACACATATATATATACACACATGCATATGAGTGTGTATATCCACACATACACATTTATAGGAAGTAACCAGCAATTACAAGAGAAAAGCCACAAGTTAATGTATGTAATCATGTCAAATCCCCAAAGTAATAAAGGGGAAACCACCTCTGCTCGAGGATTCTGCTGGGTGAAGTCAAGCAGTCAGCTGTGCAGCTGAAAGCCTCCCTGAGACACCCCCGTTCCCATGGCAAAACTGTCCCTGCCCTCCAGCCACTTTCTTTTCCCTGGTGCCACTGGGCACATCTCAGCCCAATCCAGCCCCTGACTCTTTGCAACCACTCTCTTGGCTCCCACCTCCTTCCCAGACTGCTCCAGGACACTGCGGCCAAAACATTTCCCTCTGACTCTCTGCCTTCCCCAACCCCCCTCTCCCCTGAAGAACAGGGCAATAAAATAAACAATAAAAATTAAATTAATGGGACGTGAGCTACTTTCAGAAGCTGCAAGCCTGGAGCCTGAGGTTAGTGAGAGAGAGGAGAAAAAAACATACCTAATTATAAGTGTGCAAAAAAGAGTTTGCCTATAGGAAATGGGAAGATTACATGCTGAAGGGATTGGCAAATAGCTGCAAGACAGGCAGTCTGAAATGAATTATGGCTCAGCACAGTGACTCCCGACTTGTGACTATTTTCATTTAAAATTGTTATTGTCTTCCTTCCTGATGATTGTTCAGGGGACTCCAAATCACCCCTTGCCTAAGCAGCAGCGTGGAAATTCCCAGCTACAGAGCAGGAGGAGGGGAAAGAAGGGATGGATGGCACGCTTGGTCCTTCCTCTGGGTCTGCCAGGTTTGGCAGAAGGAAAAAAAGGCTATTGAGGTAGAGAAAGAAGAGAAGGTTATGTACCCATCTGACCTTGGGACTGCATTGCCTTCCCTTGCCCTGTGCCCAGAACTGTGCCTGCATCCCAGCCAGGGCCTCGGGGCTGATCCCCAGCATCCCTGCAGCCACCACAGCCAGGTCCTTGGGACTGATCCCCAGCATCCCTGCAGCCACCACAGCCAGGTCCTTGGGACTGATCCCCAGCATCCCTGCAGCCACCACAGCCAGGGCCTTGGGACTGATCCCCAGCATCCCTGCAGCCACCGTGTTGTGGGAAATGCAGCTCCCAGGGAACAGCAACACATCCCCAAACTGTCTTCACACCAAGCAGACAGGCCTGGAGCTTTGCAGCCATCTCAGGTAAAGCTGAAAACTACTTCCCAGGAATCTTACTGAGCTGACAGCCCCTAATTAACCACCCAGAGGGCAAGTTAAGTTTGGAGCTAATTGAAGAAGAGCTCACCTAATTAGGACTTACCTTATCAGGGCAACAGAACCTTTTGCTTGAAAATATCTTAATTTGCTGAAAATCTGAGCAGGCAGAACAGTTGCAATTAGCCATGGCCTCGATTTTCACACTCTCCCAGACACCAGCTTCTCTGCACTGTCTGCCAGCAAAACTCAACTCAGAGCTGCACTGGCAAGAATAAAATTATTTCGGTTGGGAATCTTTTTCATCCACTTTAGGGCTTAATTTCTTTTTGGTTGCCTGGTTGTTTCCCTTCCTTTAAACAGAAAGGAAATAATTCAGCCAGCAGATATTGCATGTTCATGTATGATATTTTTATGACTTCTGTCTTACTAGTATTCTCCTTCCATCAAATACTCATTATTGAATTCTGATGCCTTCCCTTCCATATGAAACTGCAACTATTAACTCTGTCAGTGAATAAACCACAAATATGGCATGCTTGAGAGAACAGGCTCAGAAATCACTGAAACTCAAATGCAAAATGTATGCAATGATCTGAGCCTTCCCAGTGATCAGTTTGTGTTTAAATAAGAATTAACACCTTAATAGGTTCAATAGCAGGTGTGCTGGAAAAAAAACAACACTGCAGGAAGCCCCATTCTGAGCAGAAACAACCACCAGTTTCTTGCAGCAAGATTTGGAGGTGGCAGTGAATCTTTTTATTGCCCAAGTAGTCTCTAGGTTTCTCCAGGCAGCAGTGGCAGGAGCAAGCTGAGCCAGAAACTGCCACAGCCTGATTTATCCCACGGATTTATCCCTATCAGTCATAGGAAGAAAACACCCCTGCCTTGGGCACTGCCAAGGAAGAAAATGGCTTTCCAGCTTGTTTGGGTTATTTTGGTCTTAGCCAAATGCTCTCCTGTACATTTTAGCACTTGCATGACCAATCCCAGAGTTAAATGACAGTCCCTGAATGTTGCATCATTGCCTTACAAATCGGGCACAATTTAGGCACTTTGACCCCAGGCAGTTTCTCCCAGTGCTGAACTCCTTCCAGTTAGAATGACTTTTCTACCTTCAAACTCCTTTGGTGCAGTGTAACCCACGGCTCCTGGACATCCCTGCAGTGGGGATGCAAAGAAGGGCTGCTGCTTGTTGCATCAGTCTCTTAGGTACTAAAATTCTTCATAGCACAAAGGAGTGAACTCTCTTTGGCCTCAGCAGGAGATTGAGTTAATAATTACTATTATCATTGGCCACAATTCATTGTTTCCTTAGTACTCATCCCCTTCAAGTGTTCACCAGGGATATATTTTCAAATTTTAAGCAACAGACTGTGAATCCCAGAGCCAGATCTCCAGGCTCTGCATCCTCTTCGCCCTCCAAACTCCTGCTCCCCACACTGCTCTCCTTGGTTCACATGTCCCTTCCCATTTGTTTGTCACTTTATTTTTAGAGCTGCAGAAAAGAAACTCCACAGAGGCGTCCTTCTTTGCAGAGAAGCTGGTTTCTGCTGGGTGGCAGTGCCATCTGTGTGTCCCACTCAGGTTGCTGGCTGTGGGCTTGCATACCAGCGAGGACAAGGAGGGGTTGTTTCGTGGGCAACCAGCACCACGTTGGGGCAGATCTCTGCCTGCCCACAAGCTGGCACAGAAAAGTCAAGTGTTGTAGGCTCCTGTGAGCAGAGAGCTGGAGATGTTGACACATTCGGCCTCATTCTTCACAAGCCAAATGAGTCCTGATAAATCAGAGCCAACTTCACATCAGGGACATGCAGGGACCATAGATTTTGTGTTTGTTTAATTAATGCATCTGGTTTTGCTCTGCTTTGGCTCTTTGTTTTTACTTATCAGAATACAAAATAAGACTCGAGCTTCCCCAGGACCCCAGAAGAAATAAGGAGTGTGTTTTTCCAGGAGAGGGAATCTCTGCAGATCATCAGTCTATCTACAGGCTGAGAAAACAGCTACAGCCCAGAGGTCAGGAGGGATAAGGTCAGAGCCGTGTCTCATGTAGGAAGGAGAGAAGACCTCTTATAAACACTATGTCTACCCCCTCCAAGGTTCTGGTCTTACCTGACCCATGCAGACCCTAAAGGCTACTGCTGCCTGCAGCACACGTAATGCCAGTCTTCTGCAGGGAGCTGCATTTAACCCTGTAGTTGCTTCCACATCCTGGGATGAGTAAGTAGGAGAAAGGCTGCTGGACTCCCAGTACAACACTGCATAGATGTGAAGGTTTCATTGGAGTTGGACCCTGAATGAAGAAAGAGAACAGCACAGAGGTTTGTTGGAGAGATGTTTCAGGGCCTGGAAGCCAAACCTGTTGCTGAGGCATTGTCTGAGATTCAGGGAGTGACTTCCGGTTGCTCTTGCAAAAACAGCTACTGAATTTGTCACCAACGTTCAATTTGATCCACCCTGTCCTCATCTGCTGAACTTGTGCATCATCCTGCAGCTTTGCTTGAGCTGGGAAGAGCCCTGGAAATCCTGCCAAAGGATGCAGCGCCGCTTAAGGACAGGGACTGTGGCTGGTCCTGCTTTGGGAGGAGGGATTTGCCTCCTCCTGGACAGGGCTTCAAGGGCAGGGAGCAGCGCAGCTCTTTGGTGAGCAAGGAGGAAAAGGGTGACATTGTGCAAGGGAGGGGAAGGGGGATACAGTGGGCACCCAGCCCTGCCGGGCTCAGCTGTGGGTGTTGGGTGTTACCCACTGTTTTGTCAATGCACATTTTTGCCATGGCAGCTTCTCCCTTGACTGACAGATCTGAAGGAAAGGCTGGGGTGTCAATGGTAATTTTTCAAAGATTTTGTTGATGTCTTTAGGCTTCTACCAAAAAAAAACCAAACACCCCAGCCCCAAACCCAACAGTACAAAACAACGCCCCTCCCCAACTTAGCAGCTTTATCAATCTTACAGTCAAATTTTGCCAGAACAAGGATGGAGAGCACTTGCCAAATTGTTTGTTGTTATTAAAATAAATTAGGTATCAAGTTATAAAACAATAGCGTGGTGACAGAAAGCTGGAAAGCAAGAGCAGTCCTAATCAGAGGCAAACATGCTGCGTGTTGTGGAGCCGAGAGCACGGCGCTGTGACTGGATCCTCATCCGGTGCGGGCCATGCGGGTCTGCAACCCATCTGCTGGGCCCAATGGCTGGGAAATTAACTCACAGGGACTAATTACCCCAGGAATTGGGGCTGAGGAATATGTCTTGGGCTGTTTTCTCAGAATATCTCAAAGCACTTTGGGAAGAGTGACAGTGATTTCAGTACCCAGCCCTACATGCTCGAGGCTAGAGGCATAGAGGGTGCTGGGGACTGAAGGGATGCAGCCAGGCTGGCAGTGAGGATGACAAAGAGTTGCTGCCTTCTGCTCTGCAAACATGGACCTGACAGGAGAGCCGAGGATTTATCAACTTGAGATGTCAACTGTTCTGTCCAGTGCAATGTGCTGGGGATGTCCAAAGGGAGAGGTGAAGAAGAGACTGAGCAAGAAGAGCTGGAGGCTCAGAATCACACAGGATCGTTCTGTTTGGAGAAGACCTTTAAGATAATCGAGTCAAACCATTAACCCAACTTTACCAAGTCCAGTGCTAAACCATGTCCCTCAACACCACATCTACACAGCTTTTAAACACCTCCAGGGATGGTGCTTCAACCACCTCCCCTGGGCAGACTGTTCCAGTGTTTGACAACCCTTTCAGCGAGGAAGTTTCCTCTAATATCCAGTCTAAACTTCCCCTGATGAAACTTGAGATGATTTCCTCATGTCCTGTTGCTTGTTGTCAGGAAGAACAGACAGACCCAATCCCTCAAACCTCTCTTCAGGGAATTGTAGCTCACACACCTCCTAGACCAGAGCCAGGCTGTGTCACCTGGGCAGGGACCGGAAACCTCCACCCATGACCGAGTTCCTTCTGTGGGTCAGAGGATGCAGAGGGGTCGTGGCAGTGCCCTGGCCCCCGGCCCCCCGGGCAGGCAGCTGGCGCACGGCGGGCTGTGCAGGGGGATTAGCCATGGCACGCATACAGCTGTGCCGATCCGACACACCACGGCTGCATTCGAGACGGGCCGGGCTGGCAGATTCCCTGGGAAGGGCTGGGGGAAAGGACACCCACAGTTGTTGCCCGAGAGTTGGTCTCTATCCACCGGCACTAATTCCCGCAGTAATCCCCCTCCACAACAGGCGCAGTGTTGGGGGCCCGGTGGCCCCTTGCCTCCCCGGCTGACCCCGCGGCTCGGCCCCATGCCAGTGCTCCCCACCCCGCTCCACAACTGGATGCTGGCTGCGGGCAGGGGGTGCTGGCCCACGGGGGCTGCAGGCGCAGGTGGCCCGGCCAGCTGCGGGTTTTCGATTTCCCACTGATTTGGTCATGGCCCTCGGTTGTGTCAGGAGAGCAGGAAAGGCAGAGTGGGCTCTGGTAAGGGCAGCTGAGGTGGGTTCCTCATCTGATCTTCACTTACGGGTTATGACCATGAGCCAGCAATGTGCCCTTGTGGCCAAGAAGGCCAACGGCATCCTGGGGTGCATTAGAAAGGGTGTGGTTAGTAGGTCAAGAGAGGTTCTCCTCCCCCTCTATTCTGCATTGGTGAGGCCGCATCTGGAGTATTGTGTCCAGTTCTGGGCCCCTCAGTTCAAGAAGGACAGGGAACTGCTTGAAAGAGTCCAGCGCAGAGCCACAAAGATGATTAAGGGAGTGGAACATCTCCCTTATGAGGAAAGGCTGAGGGAGCTGGGTCTCTTTAGCTTGGAAAAAAGGAGGCTGAGGGGTGACCTCATCAATGTTTACAAATATGTAAGGGGTGTCAGGGAGATGGAGTTAGGCTCTTCTCAGTGATGACCAGTGATAGGACAAGGGGTAATGGGTGCAAATTGGAGCATAGGAGGTTCAAGGTGAATATCCGAAAAAATTTTTTTACTGTGAGAGTGACAGAGCACTGGAACAGGCTGCCCAGGGAGGTTGTGGAGTCTCCTTCACTGGAGACATTCAAAACCCGCCTGGATGCGTTCCTATGTGATGTGCTCTAGGTGACCCTGCTCTGGCAGGGGGGGTTGGACTAGATGATCTTTCGAGGTCCCTTCCAACCCCTAGGATTCTATGATTCTATGATTCTATGATTCTATGATTCTATGTGATGAATGCTGTTGGTGTGTTTTTCCACAGGCCCTATTCGAGATCCTATTATCATGGAAAGTGTGGAAGGGAATGGGATTTTGCATCAGAACTGCTGGATCTTTCAGTAAATTTCTCAATTGATTTCTGCTATCTAGTCCATAGTGGTCTAAATTTAGGGTTCTTTTCCTCTTTTTTCAGCAAAAAGATCCAACTGGATTTTAGCTTTCCCTTGCAGAATCTTGTCTTCATCTTTTCAACAAACTTCCCACATCCTCTGAAAACAAGAACAAGGAAGTGAGTGAAAATGCCTCAAACTGGCCAGACGAGTTTCACTGCCCAAGCTAAGTAAACCTGAAAACTGGTTAAACAATATCCTTTTGGCTAGGAGAAGTTCCTGTAGATCCAAGCAGAGGTTCCATGCACTCCCCATTGAATTCACTGTTCTTGCTCCTGCCAGTACTGGGGACACTTACTGTCTTTTTCCTTCCTTTGTGACACTGTAATACGATCTCATTGAAGTCCTCTCTTTAAATTAGCTTTTCATACTAGAGCAAACAAGAATGAGAATAGAAGGAAAGTCATTAGACAGGATATACCAATAGTTCTGGTTGGTAATTAATTAATAAATAGAAAAGGAAAGTACCTTTATTAAGGAAAAAAAAAACACAGAGTTCTCAGGAACTGAATTTCTTTTGAAGTCTCTGTTAGTGAGTCACCTGCTGACCCAGAGGTTTATTTCATAAGGGATTTATGAGATTTCCCAGTGCAAGCCTTGGGGAGACATCATAGACTCATAGAATACTTTGGGTTGGAAGGGACCTTTAAAGGTCTTCTAGTCTATCTCTTCTGCAGTGAGCAGGGACATCTTCAACTAGATCAGGTTGCTCAGAGCCCCGTCCAACCTGGCCTTGAATGTTTCCAGGGATGGGGCTTCTACCACTTCTCTGGGCTACCTAGTATGAGGTAGTTGTGATCTGTCACTGTGATGCTTCCATGATCCTATTTCTTTGATGACTTTACTTGTGAAAGGAAGAGGGACCCATGCAACAACACCCAAGTTACCCATCCTGCTGAGACAGGTGGCCTTTCACAGTGTTGTCTCAGGCTGACTTCCCACCAGCTTTCACAATGGCAGGTACAGGACAAGTAGGAGGTGTTGTTCCAGCCCAGCCTAGTTCTTGTCCCAGGCTTTTTGGCTGGGAGACAGGTTTGGTTCCCTGCAATCCCTGCAAAGTCTTGACTTTGATGCCTACCTCCATATCTGGTCCTAACCGTTGAGGCCAGACATCCACCTCCTCCTGGTAGAGATCCCATTTCAACATAAACCAGTTTCTGGAGCATGCAGAAACCTTTGCAAGGGAATCTGGGTTAGGAACAACTAAACTGCTTAGCACCTTCAAGTAATGAGATGGAGAAATGTGTGTCTGTGGGGGGGGAAACAAGGTAAGAAAACGCTGCCTCTCCACAGAGCAGATCTTGGCATTTTGGAAGCCCTTTAAAGTGTTTTGTGTGTTGGCTGGGTTAGTTTTTTTTTTTTCTTTGCTCAATGAATTTCTGTGGAATGCTCACTGGAGACAGGAATGTTGGTTTCCCTGCTGCCCTTCCCAAGCGTGCAATGGCATTCAGATAAATTACACACACAGCACTTTTTTTAGCTCTTTTTATTCTTTTTCTAGCTGGGTTTTGCTTGGAGTTGGCCAGCAGTTTGGGCTAAAAGCGAGACACAACTCCTCTTCTGCGGGGGTTACTCAATTATAGCAATCAGTACACAAAGGCTTCCAAAAATATTAACTCTTGACTAAGTGAAAAACAACAAAAAGGGTAAGGAATGTTTGGTTCTTCTTTTCCTTTCTTAGTCTAATGATGATTAAAGGTACCAGACCATGAGCCCTGGAGAAAGAGGACTTCTAAATTTCTACAGAAGAGCATTGCAGAATATTTCCCTATCAATGTGCTTCAACCCTGAGCAGGAGCACCCAGCTTTAACAACCCATGTCCTTTTTATCCTGCTTGGTTGAGTCTGCCAGTTAGCAGAAAGGGAGCTGGTAACCACCGAGACCTTTAGGAACCTTGGTGTCAACAGCTTCAGGTTTTTCCTCTACCATTTCTTCATCCATGCAGCCCTGTTGGACTATTTACATATATTTATGATTACTTTTGATTCAGTTTGTCTGAGCTACAGTCAGACAAGATTTGTGATATTTACCCAAGGTTTCAGAGCTGGGTGGGATCTGTTTGGACATCTTTTTGAATTACTGACCAACATTAGCTCCATATCCTGGCATGAGTTGGCCCCAAGACCTGAAACAGGCCATCAGATTTGCCCCATGGGCAAGGCCAGCCATCCAGCCTCACCTCCCAGGAGCACACAGCAACAGGGTGGGACTGATACACCTGCTCATCTGGGTCTGATTTAGGCCAAGGCTGGATTTTTCCTCCAAAGCCCACTGGAAATTGTGAAATCACTTGGAACTGCAGAATTAAGTAGGAAAGTTGCGGGGCACAGGGGGGCATTTTGTCATCTCTGGTATGTCCTACTTGTAATGGAGTTTCTTTTAAACTCTTTCCAGCATAATCCCCCAAACTATGTGATCTTTGCTGCAGAGGAGCTGTGCTGTTTCTATGGAGTCCCAAAGACACTATCCATTTTCCCTTTGATTTCATTTCAGCAGGTTCAAGAACTCAAGTAAAAGAGCAAAGGACAAATACAAATACTCGTTAGAAAAATGCCTCAGAGGTTGCCCAAGTGGCCAGAAAGGTGCATGCAACAATAGGTCTTGACTTTGCAATTCTCTACGCTTCGGACCCCACAAGGCACATGTCAAAGGCTGAGATTAACACCCGCCGAGCTCGGTGCTTGGATATCCAAGGCCTCCCCCAACTCACAGCAATAAAAGCTCAACCCCAAATCAAAAGCTAAGCTTGCTGAGACTTCAAAATAGCTCCTGGCCTGGGCCCTAAGCCCAAACTCAGCTCAGCAACGCATGGCCTCGTGTACAGGTGTGAAAGCCTGTGCCTAGTGCCAGGATAAACCTCACTGAGGCTCTGCAGCCAGCCGCCTGCTGCTGGTGGGAAGCCACTAGACGTGCGCAACGTGGCCCGGCATCACGTTTAGCTTCTGGACCCTTCCCTGCTCCTGCTTCCACCACTCCCAAAGGTGGCCAGAAGTACTAAAGCTTTCTTCTAACACATGTGCTGCTTCCAGCTGAGGATCTCCAAGCAGCCTGAAGGCCCTGAAGTTCATTATCTCAACCCTTCCATTAGACAGGAAATTATTAAGCGGATTTTACATGAAGGGAAAGTGAAGCAGGGAGGCACTGAAGGGAGCTGCAGGACTTTGTAAGAAAAAGGGGGTTGGGGGCTTACTGGTAATTTTGAAAAACTAAGGGAAAATAATTTGAGGCTGGATCAAAACCAGGCTTTTTTTTTTTTTTTTTTTTTTTTAATTTGGCAAATCTCAAACTGAAAGAAAAGTAGAACGGGTCATAGAAAATGTTACATTTCGATCAAATTGAAACCATCCCTCTCATAGATTTCTTGAAAATGTCTTGGAACCACTTATACAATTAAGTGGACGCTTGAAACAAGAATTGAAATGGTGCATTTTAAAAAATATCAAAACTGGATCTTTGAATGTTTTTTCAGAGTTCTCTCTTTGCTTTTTCCAAAGCTAACCATCAGGCAAAATGAGCAGAAATTCATTACATGTTTCACTCTAGTGGAGTTCCCAGTTTCCATTTTAAAATAAATAAACAAATAAATATATGCTTCAGGAATTTCTCTTCAGATGCAGCCAGTCCAGCAGGAAGGCTGGAGCAGAACTCAAAATTCCTCCATCAGCCCAATCCAGAGCCTGAGCTTGGGTTTAGGGTCAAGCAGAAATACAAGCCTAGAGGCAGCAAAACCCCATCTCTACTTTGGATGCTCCTGCTGGCCTTGCTCTTGGATTTCATACACTTCTTCCTTACTTTCTCAGTCTCTAACACCAAGAATATGAATGTTTCCCTGTTCTTAGAGCATTTTGAACAATGGATGGGAAGCATGACTGCTAACTATTAGTATGTTCAGTGTAATAATCTTCAGTTCATGGAATAATCATTCATATTTATGGAAAAATTAGCTGATGATAAATCCTATTGAACATGTAATATGGGGATTAAAAATCTTGCAGCAACGAGGGCCTGATTCTGCACCTCTGGCCCTTGCAAGCCACTCAGTGAAGGAAATTAGTCTCATTAACTTTAGTAGAGCCCTGAACTGAAGTAAACAGCCCTTGCACAACCAAGTCTTCCTCATACACAAGAAAATGTGCTCCATCCATCTACTTACAGCCTCTCCCAGTTCCACTGGCTGATGCTTTGCAAACCTATGGTTTGTTTAAGGGCCCACTTATATTTAAATGACAAAGACCCATCTGTAGCTGCCTTCCACCATTGCAAAGCCATATTAAAAACTGGAGCTCTCAATTAGCATTTAAATCTGCAGAAGCAGTTTCCAGGTTCCCTGGATGATTTGATCTTTCACAACTAGGGTAGGAGAGAACCCAAATGTGAGATACAGGGAGTTAAAGGGGGGAGGACTGGATTTTTTTCCCACCTGCCTGCAAAACCAGCAGCACGAAACCAGACCACAAGGTGGCAATTAAAGTAATTACAAAAAATTAGATCCCTCCCTCTTTTTCCCTCCCGTAATGGCAGGTCATTAAAGTTAATAGTCAGGATCACATTTGTACATGTCAGCAAAAAGTCATTGCAGCATCTTTCATCCCTGCTCCTGCACACAGCTTTCCTCCCATTCCTTCAGTCTCCAAGGGAGCAGCACGGTCTGTAGGCTTCTGGGTTTGGGTTTTGTTCACGTTACACCTGTTGCTGCGACTCACCAGCAAAGGCTTCGAGGTGCTAAAACTAGTCTGTTGGGATAGGAAAGCTTTCAAGTGCTCTGAATATTTTGAGGTCAGGGTGGAATTTGTGTGAGATGTAACCCCAGAGATGACTCTTGTCTGGAGCTGGAGGTGGGTATTCAGCAGAGCAAGAGAAAGACCAGCTTGAAGTGCCTTTTATGGTGATGTGCTGCTCCAAGAGACCAACTCCACCCCGAGGAGACAGGTCTATCCCTGTGCTGTGCCACAGCTGCCATGCATTGAACTGTTGATCCCTCTGCATGGGGTGGCTTTGGTCTGGAGCATCTCTCCACCACCACTGCCTACTGGACCAACCCACCCATTCTTGAAAAAACCCTGTGGGGTTTCCCAGAAGGAGAGACCAGGAATTTCCAATGCCAGCCCCTGCCAGTGCTCAGCAGGCCCATGTGTTTTCTAAAGGAGGCAGGAAGCTTCTCTCTCTAAATGGGCTCATTTTGACTTGCAGAAAGGAAGGACAAGACGTGGGGTGCAGTTGGGCTTGTGGCAATCATCTTTCTTTTGCTTTTCAGTCCAAGGACGAAGTTTGCTTTTCTTCCCTACTGGCAATTGTGCCTGTCTGGAGCAGGGAAGAAGACTTTGTCTTGGAGATACGGGCATCAGGGAGTAATAATCACTAACAAAGGGAAACGACTACATGCAGTGAACGTGCAGCGAGATGGCTGATTTTATAGCTGCAAATGATACTAAAAAATACGTGGGACCCAGGGGAATCTGCCATCACAAGGGAAGTCCCAGGTTTCAAACCACCAGCTGCTCCAGCCAGTCTGGTATCAGAGCATGACCCAAAAAAAAACCCCAACCCAATTCTTATTTTCCATTTGGTCCCAGGGAGATAGATAGTGTCTGGTTTTGCTGAACTTCTCAGCAGGCCTCTCGACAGCTGAGTGTGCCAGAGGCTGCTGCATGATGCAGGCTTGATGTTATCCTAGGAGAAAATTTCATTTCCCCATTTTCACACTGGAACATCTCTGAACTGTTACAGCTGTTTGGGAGTGAAGGTTCTTTGGGAATGATGCACCTCTGTCATACTCCTTTTCCTCTCCACAGGTCAAAACTAGCTATGAAGTGACAGTGTGAAGTCTTCTGGAAGGAGAAGGGAAAAAGTTCCTGCCGTGGTCCTTTCCGGGCAACATGTGCCAAGTGCAGAGATGTGTGCCTGGGGGCTGGCAGGGTCTGGAACTGCTTTCCCTGCTCCTGCCACCTTCGTGCAAGAGCTGCACTTCCCTCTGGACATGACTTGCCCAGCATGGATGTTAGGAGCCCCTTTGGAGACATAAAACATTTCCTCCTTTAGAAGAATAACTTTGCATGGATTCACCAGCATGCCTGACTTCCTTTGGGAACTAGCTTCACCTTCCCCATCCAAAACCCAGAAGAGACGATGGTTTTGAACCTAATCTGATACATTTCATGTAGCCATCTTAGGGGGTGATTGCTCCAAAACCCCTCATTGAAAACCTTCACTTTCACTCATCCAGCTTGGGGCAAGGGCTCACAGCTGGGTTGGTCTTCACACCTTGCAGAACAGAGCATGTTTTTTGGAGCCAGAACACCAATAGACAGTTGCAAGTCTGTCTTGTGGCTTCCAGTGGCCCTAAAAGCTGCAAATAATATATGCTGGAAATTCCCTAGCCTTGCCCGTGCTTTTGGTGCATGTGTCTGAGTCCCTCCCATATCATTAGTCTTCCTTCGGCAAACAGCTATTGTGCATTTGATACTTTTATCTTTTAACAGTTTTCCTTTACATTTTTCATCTGCTAAATTGCATTTTTGTGGCCTTGTCTCTCTCTTTTTATTTTAGTTTATGTTAGTTCTTTCCCCGGTGTAACTGTACTCTTAGGAAGATTTTAATTACCTTCCTTTAAAGCCAAATGACAAGTAGAGCATGTCATTTGTAGCTAAAGTATCACTTGAAAATGCAAAAGCCCCGGCTTTATCGGGCTTAAAAGCTTTCCTGGAATATGTTCAAAAACTGCTGACTGGGCAAGATTAAACATCGCAATGTTAAGTAAAAGATCTCCGCATGTGGTATTCTTTTATTCCCCTGGGTGATCAAGTTAAACTGCAACACAGCCCTCAGGCCTTCTTCAAAAATATTATTGAGGTTTTTTTCTCCTTTGTGCCGTAGGGAGAGGGGCTGGGGCTTTGGTGATGGGGATCTCAAAACAACCGTACCCAAAAGCATGAGGGGAGCTGAAGCCACGATGCCTTCAAAAGAGCTCAGGTGTTTCTAGAGCAAAGAAGGGACAAGAGAGGGCACCTGAGGAGCAGCCCATGTCCCAACACTCTGCTCATGCACATCACGCTGAGCAAGAACCTCCTGCAAGCCTGAGTGGGCTCATCATCCCATGGCACAGAGATCTTCTGACTGCATCGAGGTGTTAAGGGAAAGCATTCATTAAGATTATTTGTCTCGTGGGGGTCAGCAAACCCAGGGAGTGACCCTCCCTTTAATTCCTGGGACAATGACAGAAAGTGGGACTGGGGCAGGAGGTGAGCAGGACAACATGAGCCTGGCAGAGACCAGAGCAGCGTGCCAAGGTATTGAGATAGCATCTGCTTCAGAGTAGTGGGCAGGGAGCTGCCCATCCTGGAGTACATCAAGGTATTTAATTCAGGCATGAGCATAACCTACCCCAGCAGAGCTACTAGAGAGCTTGGAGGCATCAGCCAAGCTGGTGGACCCCAGGAAGGCTGGGGATGGAGTGGAGATGTCAGCCCATCAGGGGCAGAGCCCTAAGGGCAAAGGGACTGGGACACGGGTGGCCAGGACTGACCATTCCCCACCCACAAGGAGCTTTGATTTGGATTTCCCTGAAGGCTGCAGGGAGCAAGGGATCTCTTAATTTATGGTAACAGGTTTTCCCCTCCCTGAACACAGTGAGATGATCTTGATCTGCTGGCCAAGAGCTCCTTAAAAATGCTTGGAAAGGAGAACTCCGGGATGTGGAGAGGAAACACTTATGGTTTAAAAGGTACATTGGACTTCTAGGTCTGTCCAGATTGTCTCTGAAGAAATCCTCTGAGAGCTTGAATTACTCATTTTTAATATGAACAGGAACCACCTGCCTGCAATCACACACATAAACTGTTGGTTACTTTGCAAGGGAAGAGCAGCTAGAATGCTTTTCACTGTAACGTTTAACCCACTGTGTGTTTTGGAACTTTTTCTTCTTTTAATTGAAAACACATTTTTGAGATGTGTGGTGTGCTCGCCTCTGTCTCCCCCAGCCTTCCCAAGCAGCAGGAACAAATCCCAGCCCTTGCAGAGGGTGGTCTGTGGTTCGAAGTGGAAGGATTTGGGGTGTTGGGGTGAGTTGCAGGGCTCAGTGTACAAACATGGCCCCAGCTCCCCCCTGTATCACCGTGGCACGAGATCCACCGCACCTTTGCCCATTTCACCATCGTTGCTGACAAGCCCGCGCTCGGCACCCACCTTTGGCTTCCTCTGACCAGCACCTACACCCCTTAGAGCCACTTGCATGGCACAAACACCAAGCTGCTTCTCCCCTTTGCTCTCATCCTTCCTCAAAATCCCCCAGATTGATAGAAGGACATATCCTCACTTCTTCCTCCAACTGCTGAAACCTCCAGGCAACATCTCAGCCAGCAGCTGGGAGATGCTCTGTGCATCCTGTCCCACCAGCTTCCCGGCAGGAGCTTACAAAGAGAGGACAACCCCCACCAGGTCACCTTCATCACCCTCAATAACTGTTTTTCATCACTCAAAGTAAATCTCAGAAAGTTTTTTTATCACGTTTTTAAAATTCCTTTCCGAACCCACTGAAAAAAAGCAAGCAGCTGACCAAACAGGGAGAGGAACAGGCAGAGGTCTTAGGGGAGGTCACCCAGAAATATTTCCATTTTTCTTTCTGCAGATTCTTTGAACCTGATCAAGTATCCCCAAATCTACCAATTAAGACTTGTAGATAATCTTCTCTTTTTTGGGGGGCAGACAGACTGAGCAGTGATCATCACCCCAAATTTTAACCAGCTGGGAAAACACAGCTCTCAATCTTGAGCCCAACATCCAACACTGGGTTGTTTTGCTGTTGTCCCTATTCCCCCCCCCCCAACTCAGGAAAAAGCAACAGTTTTGCATCCTTGGCCTGTGTGTGTGTAACTGTGGTGTCTTAGCAGCTAGAATTGCCTTTTGTCCCATCAGGTTTCCATAGGGACTGAGCATTCCCTTCAATAAAGGGCTCCAAATGAACGTAGCCTTCTCAGGGATATCATACACCAGGCCTGCAAAAGCCTTTTATTAGGACATTCACCTCTGATGGGATAATTTTACCTATCGAATCACATAATCTCTTCCCCTGATGCTGAGCCAGGAAATGAAAAAAGACCAGTGGGGAGATTTTTGACTCAAGAGCCAGGTTCTGCTGTGATGACAGCCTTGATTACTTGGTCACAGTTGTCTTAAAAGACGAGGACATCGAGCAAAGCCTAAAATTACAATGCCCAACTAGACAATAGGTGGGGCAAGAAAGAGAGCAGTCACCAGACACTTTTAGATCAAATTATCAGCATTTAGTCTATTCATAGGTATTTTAGCAGGTTAGTAGCTAGTGGAGCTTGTCAGGCTGGAAGTGAAGATGTATTCTGTTGCTCAATTTTTTTATCCACACTAGGGATGTTTGATGCAAACACAGGTGATTGAAAAAACACAGAGGTTAAGAGGATTTGGGAGAGGAGGCTCGAGATTAGCACACAAGCAAAGTGAAATGTTAGCCTTCCTCTGCTCCCTGCACTCCGACTTGTTACCACAGATCCTTTTTCATGGGGTAACATAATCACAGCAAAGCAAAAGGCCCTGCAGTCGGGTGGAAGGTAATTAACAAATACCTGGTTACAAGAACAAACTGTTTCCACCCCAGAGGAATGGAGCTGAGGTTTCCACTAAGCCCTTTGGATGCAACTCATCAGCCCCATGAAAAGGAAGCTATGAAGCATCTGATGGAGAGTGTTCCCACTGCTCTCTGCCCAGGAACAGTGATCCCTGCACAAGCCCCAGGATTAAGGATGGGCCGAGTTTGTCCCTTCTGCCTGAAGCAGGATCAGCTTCTCAGCTGTCCTCTTTGGCCAGTCTGCTCTTAAAGCAGACAAAGCCTGACAGGAGATCTCTAACACTGATTTGCTAGCCTCCCCCTTAGCAGCTTTCAGCAAAATTCAGTCTGAAATTTAAGCCCTCCCTTCTCCACCATGCATGTGGAGAACTGATCATCCCCTCTCTTTATTGCAGCAGTGTTTTGAAGTTTGTTCTCATTTGCTTTTCCAAACAACGCTCATCCTTCACTTTCTCCACCAGGCTGTTCATTCATGCTCAGCTTGTGGCCTGTAATAATCTTCAGGCTGTTTTCTGAAGAGCCAATGATTATCCAGTGGGTTTGCATCCTCTCCAATTGCCCATGGGTTATTCCTGCAGGACCTCACACTTGCACCTCAGTACATCCTATTTTGGGGTCACCTACCCAACCTTGTTGGAAGCACTTGAGTTTCAACCTGCATCCCCTCCACCACAAGGGTCACCTGCTAGTCCAGTACATGTACTCTCAGTTAGGGTATCCTGATCATTAATTAGAAGACTGAATAACATCAGGCCATGAGTAGATTCCCCAAGCCCACAGGATCCAGCTTCCTCATCCAGGTGAGCCACCAATGGCTCCTTCCCCCAGGTTCCTCATTTCACACCCACTCTGATCTAGATGGTGGTTTTAAAAAGCCAAGTAGCAAAGCCTTGTACCTCCACTACCAAAGTAAGGCTGATGTAACTAATCTGCTTCATGTTTGCAATTCTGTCACTGCACCTGAACAAGTCGGCTTTTGAAAGAGAAGGCATTTCCCCTCTAGAATGTCATTGTTTTGCTGGAAACCAGTAACTCACACTAAAATGTCACCATTGTTCTCCCAAAATAACTTATATGCTTATATAACGTATTAGCAATATCCACTGAACTGCTTGTCAAAACATTGGTTGTGTTCCCACTAGCCCATCTGACAGAGCTGGGTCCTGTTCTTCCATTTTTCATCATAAATAAAATCAATTTTTTAATATGAAATGCACATTATGGTTGCAGAGTTCATTTGACTCCTCAGTTAGGAAAAGATCTCATTTAGTCTAAGCAAATATTCTGGGGCAGGGTGGCCAACCTTGCTCACCACATGAGCCACAAGATCCATGTCACATACATCAAAAACCCCAAGGGGTGAAAGAGCTTCAGGACATCGTAAGGACTAAAGATTGGGGCAGCAAAAAGGAGAAGTATAAAAAATATATTCCTGATGGAAACCAGTCCATTGACCCTGGATGGGGTCCAGCTCACCCCTCTGAATTCAAAGGCATGAGTCCGTGTTGACAGGAATGCCACTCAGTCAAAAATTCTTGTTTATAGCTCATGCTTAGAGAAGGAAAACCCTCTCCTTCACTGAGAAGCTGTAGCTATTTATAGGGATCTGAGGGGTGAAAGACAGAGACTCTTTTTGTGCTTACCTCGGGATGATAATTTCTGGGAATTCCACCTTCCCCTTGCCTTACAAGTTCATTATTCACTTATTAAGGGGAAGCAAGGCAAGGCAAAGGCATGCGATCTGCTGACAAGTCACCTCCTCGGGTATTTTCTAGCCAGAGCAGGAAGTTGCAGCTGGGTTGGTAACAAAGACATCTTCCCTTTGATTTTCCCCCTGAGCCATTCCCTGCCGCCTCAGCTTGCTGCTTCAGTGTTGAGCTGCCATTTCACCTCCACTGTGAGCCTTCCTCGAGAACATTCTGACATGAAAGGGAAGGAAAACCCACATGGGACATTATTCTCTTCCAGCCAGACAGAGCCATTAGGATCATCGAGTCTGACTTCACACGTAATCCAGGACATACCTTTCCACACCAAGCTTATAAACCCCATGTGAGCCATAGCAGATCTTTGGGAAAAACTCCTGGGGTTAAAGTCTTTAAGTGACAGAGAATCCACAGCACACCTTAGTAATTCCCTGCTTGCTCCTCCCACTGTCTGCAGCTCGCAATTCCCAGAGATGGCCAGGACAAAAGGCAGGCACAGCTTCTTGTTCCTCTGCATCAGGAGTGTTCAAATCAGCTGAACAGCACTGAAGGCTGTCTCCATTCCTGGAAAGGTGAGATCAGGCTCAGTGCTAAGCTGCATCTTATCTGTACACAAAACCAGCACGTTGAGCTGTTTGTAAACTAATCCCTTTGAAAATAAAAAACACTCCAGGAAGACAGTATTTAAGAAAACTCTGGTGGAAATAGGGTTTTGGAAAGACCAGAATGAACTAGAAGGTATTTTTCAGACCATTTTGCAAAGAGCCAGAGCAACTCTCTTGGTACCTGGGTGGCCAGCCAGCCCACCTGAACACCACAGACCCTTAACTCAACCCACAGTTTCCTCTGTCCCCCTTGTTGCCACCTCCATGAATTAGCTAGCCAACTGTTTGGGGTGAGGACCAACTTGCTGAGGAGCAGCAGCAGCATCATGGTGCTGTTGAAGGATGCACAGATCTACACACACAGCCCCATATGCTCACATAGCCCCTAAGCAGGATATCAACAAACTTTGGCTTATCACCTCCTTCCTCTGGATCATCTCAGAGCTGTGCCAGGGTTGAGCACCAGGTGCAGAAAGGGTTAATCGGGGCTATCTACTGGTTCCTGGTGGAGACTGGAGCATGTAGCCAGTGACCAGTTAATCAGACAGGCCACTTTCCACCCCCCCCACGCTCCGCCAGCTGGGCTGTGTTATGATCCTGACGGCAAATAAAGCCAGCGAGGAAGGAAAAGCCAGGCCCTGAGCTGGGCAGACAACTCAGCCTCCACTCCCAGGCAGATCCTCCAGTGTCAGGCCTGAGGGAGGAAGGTCACCCCCTCTCCCAGAGGGGTTCAGAGTTCAGGCTCATTAGTGCTGGCTGAAGAGAAGCAAATCAGAGAGGAAGGGCTGATGTCAGAACCCTGCTCACCCTGGGGAGGAGAAGCTCTGAGCTCCCACAACAGCAGCAAGGCCATTAATTAGCTCTTTGACGAGCCCTGGGCTGCCCTGCCCTGGCACAGACTCTCTCGTGCCCTGACCCCAGCTGAGGTGCAGGTGGGAGTCACCCAAGAGCCCCCCACCGCTAGCAATGTGGGAGGAAAAGGCCATGTCTATGAGTTTTGAAGAAAGAAGTCATGTTTCAGGTGAAACACTGCCTTTGTAGAAGCTGAAGGACCAGGTGGGAGCATTGCATTCATTAAGGTCAGCAGCAAAACCCACCTGGACTTTCCAGAGTTTGGGATTTTAGCCTGGGGAGAAGCCAAATGGTAAAGCAGAGTGACCTCGTATTCTCTATGCAGAGCTACAGCATCACCCTGCAAATGCTGCTCACTGCTAAGAATGACCCAAGATCCTTCCCCCCACAGGAAAAAGGGTTGTCAGGCCCTGGCACAGGCTGCCCAGGGAAGTGGTGGAGTCACCATCCCTGCAGGGATTTAAAAGCCATGTAGATGTGGTGCTGAGGGACACGGTTTAGTGGTGGCCATGGCAGTGCAGTGTTAACCATTGGAGTTGGTGATCTTTTGGTCTTTTGCAACCAAAATGATTCTATAATTCTATTTTATGATGCTATTCTATGTTTCTAAAATGCATTTGCCTCGAAAATCATTACAGAAAGTTGGCAGAGTCAAGCAGTCCAGTCTGTAATAGCTTAATCCAAAAAGGGCTGCAGAAATGCACGATTTCAGTTCAGTCCAGCTGGGCCCTTGTGTTGCATTTGTCACGGTGGAGTTGGATGGCGGAGCAAGGGAGTGATACCGGGTGGGGAGGCAGAGAGGGGATGCCCAGACATCTGCCCTGCAAACCATGCACGGTCAGTTGGGAGCAGCCAAATTCCTGAATCCATGGCACAGGGAACAATTTGGGAGCCTTGACTCCACTGCAGTGGGTTGCTGAGATGAGCCGGGTTTTTGCAAGCACCTACTCAGCCCAGGAGAACTTGCACAGTCCTGGGTCTACACACCCAGTTCACCTGCTGCTGGTAGGACCCCAAAGGAAGCACGATGCATGGCAGGCCTGAAGGCAGAGGAGCATCATCTTGCTGTTAAAGATGTGGAGAGGAAGGGCTGACCCTGTCTGGCTGCAGATGTCCAACTGCACCCGCACATTCCAGGCTGAATTTGATTTTCTGCTCCTCACCCAGGGCCCTGGAGAGCAGCAGCTGCCTCAGACTGCACCTAAGATGCATATAAATAGAGGCATAATACCTTATTAGAAAGGAATGCATGCCTAAGGAGGAGATACTGTTACCTTCTGGGGAGGAAGGGGGAGGAGGTAAAATGCTGTGCAGAGGAAGGGAAAGCAGGGTGGCAGAGATCTAAATTGACTTCCAGTAATGAGATGCTGTCAAGATAAAAAAAAAATCACATTTTCCCCCTCCTCTTGCATTGCAGCAAAAGGAAGGGCCAAGTCCTGGCACCCTCCGCTGTGCCGTGTGGGGGGAGGACCTGGCTTTGCTTCCAAGATGTTGGGAAGAGACCTATGTCCTTGACTGTGTAGCACAACCACCTGCAGTTCCACCAACACCTCTGCACAGGGGCACAGAGAAAAAGCGTGGAATTCTGAAAACTACCACCTCTGGACTGTGAGACTTGAGGCCAGGTTTTAATTTGAGGCTGAGAATTACTTCAGACTTAGGGGAGCATTTGGTCCCTCTGATGTGTCCACAGACATCCTGCCCCAGCAGCATGTCCAGTGGCATGAGGGAGCAGGGGTGAAATCCCTGTCTGTACATCATCTCTGCTCTGTGCAACATCCATGCTGCTCCTGACATCCGTGCTGTGTGTGACATCCATGCTGTGCGTGACCTTCTTCCTGTGTACGTGGAACATGGAGACCACCAGTGCTAAGGGATATAGCAGAGGCTGCTTGAGCCATCAGTGGCAGAGCAGGCCCTGACCCTGTGCTCCCCCCTGCTGTGCTATTTGTGCCATTTTGGGATAATCCTGCCCCTCACTTGCAGCCTGCAAATGCAGGCAGACGCCTGGGCTCTGCCTCCAGACCTGGCACAAATCCTGCCTGATATAAACCAGTACAGGAGAGCTGAGCCAGGCCCCAGCGCTCCCTGGCCCTGTGCCCTCTCCTGACACAGCAGCCCTCCAGGACCTCTGGGGTCTCTTTGGGGGCTCTATCTATCTATCTATCTATCTATCTATCTATCTATCTATCTATCTATCTTCTACCTACCTATGTACCTATCTCCCTCTATCCCCGCATGGGTCCCTGCTGAGCCCCACAGCCCCCCAGGCCGTGCCCCTGGCACGCTGCACGCGTGGCTGCTCAGGAGGGTTAATGCAGAAATGAAGTTAATGTTGGGCTGAGCTTGCCAGTGCTCCAGCTTTGATCTTCCCAGCTGGGAACGTGATGTAACACCTGCAGAAGGAGACTGTAATGAGGGAAAGGAAAGATTCTGGCAATTAAAAGGCACCACAAGAGGCTGGGAACCTGCCGGGGAGCCCAGGCCCAGAGCAGCACTCTGTGTGTCTCAGGTTTAGGGAGCTGGTTTTCAGGGGGATATTTGAAGTGTGTTTGTTTTTCCAAGACCTTGACTTTTCACTTATGCTCTCACATTTGCCTGAGCACCCATATTACCTGTTAGCTATCACTATAGCACATTGGGAAAGGGAGGTGGGGGTGACCCCCAGCCAGCAATGCCCCTTCCAGGGCAGTTGGCATGCCCACCCACGCTGGTGGCCCCGTGTGGACCTCGGCACATTGCTCCACTCCTCTGGCCAACTTCTGAGGTTTCCTAGCAATATTATGTGCTACCTCAGACCAAAGAAAACACATTTGTGGAGCATCCACTTTAGAACAAGGACACAAATGGGTGCCAGCAACCATGGAAACCCCAGAGAAAACAACTGAAATTCATGTTCATGTGCAGCTCCCAGTAGCTGCAGAAATCGGATTTCCACATGAAAGGGGACCTTGGGCGCCCACTGTACACATGGACAAACCCTCTGGTTGTGACCTTCTGTGGATGTGCTGCTTAACAAAGCCAGGAGAGAAGGGAAATGTAAAGTTCTGTGCTCATTAGTTAATGTTCATCGAAGTGTTTGGTAGGTGAAGCTGAAAAGCCTTATACAAAGGCTGGACCTTGATCTTTTAGAGATATTCCTCAGCAAGTTCAGGTATCAGCAGCTTTGGGTTAGACAAGAATTGACTCAGTGGCATTACACAGTGGTAAGGAAAGAGCAGGACCTGGACCAGTTCAAGCTGCAGGATTTACACTGGGAGAAAGGAATGGGAACAGCACTCGAGACTTGTACCAACTGTGCCAGAGAAGACAAACAAAATTCCAGACTGAAGCCAGCCAGAGCTGTGGGGCCTTATTCCCTTGCAGCACACCTGGATTAAGCCAGGACCTCCAGCCCAAGTATTTCTACACCCCTGGCAGTGGATGGAGACTGTCATCAGTGGAGTCATGTGGATTTACACCACCAGAGACGTGGCCCCCGGCTGATGGAAGCAAATGTCCTGAGTCTGGTTTGTGTTTGGATTTTGTGAGAAGGCTTTTCAGGGAGAGGAGTTGGTTTTCACGTTAAGGATCCTTCAATTTTTGATTATTTCTGACAAGCATAATCCTGTACTAATTAGATTTCAGTGCATGTGTTGAAAGCACTGAGCACATTTAGATGAGCTGAGTTTTATGGAGACTCTTGCTTGTTCTGCACAATTGTTTCAAAATTAATCCTTGGAAGCCAGAAAGCTGAGACCAGATCGAGTGGCCAGAAATAAAACAACAACAAAAATCACTTTTTGTTTTTTAATTCTCCTGATCTAGGTGGGCACTAGGCAGGTTACAATTTCTGACATTACACTACTGCTCAGAAATGTCCCAAGCTGTCTACTTTCATTGTATCAAGGCTATCAGCTGTGTTGACCTGCTCTTACAGAGTTTTAATTCTGTTTGCTCTTGGCTAAACTCCATTCCTAATCCTATTTTCACCCATTTCTATCCAATTTAATACAGCTTCTGTAAGTCAAAATTAATTACTCCATGTGCTTTACCATCCCTGTGGTCTAAAGGAATAAGAGAGAAATCCCACCTTGTCATTAACAGCACCTCAGGGCTGCTCTCATCCAGGGTAGCTGAGGGAGAGAAAGGGGGTTGGACAAGAAAATTGTAATGTTTTGCTCTTTTTTCCAATTAGTATTTCATCCCCATGGCCCTCTCCTTGGGGACTCTCCACGTGCCCATTTGCTCCTTATTAGATGGTGACACCCATGGAGGAATGCTGATCTTCTGGGGCAAAGCAGCAAGTCAGCACCTCCAGGTCACCTTCTGCCTTTTCCTTCACCTACTCAGCAATAGTTCATTTGCCTTTCATTACCAGTATTAATTACTTCTTCTGTCCAACTTCTGCCAATGGGGGTCCCAGGAGGAGGAAGGATGGTTGTCTGGTCACAGGCATCTCATGTTTCTTTAGTCAGGCCTCCTGGTTCAGCACTTACCCACCTAGAAACTGGACTTGTTCTCTGCAGGGATATTGTAGATTTGAATTAACTGACATTCGTGTAGTATCCCAAGGAAATAAAGCAGAATTCCTTCTAAACTCTCAAATAATTATTTTATCCCTGGTTTGTAAGCATCTAGGGGCTCTCCTAGATCTATAATATTTACTCTTATTTTTATTTCCAATTGTTTTTGCCTATGTGCATTCTCATGATGTTCTTTTTCTTGTCTCTCTGCAGATATCTCATCCACACAGCACACAGCTGAGAGGCATTGCCTGTGGGGATGTGTTCCAGAGCTACCTACCCTTGTTGGAAATAGGACAGGGCAAAGCTTTAGGAGGACATTTCAACTACAGCATGACTAGCTGCTCAGCCAAGAGGATGCAAAGAGATTTCCTCTCTAATAGTCAGTAAATTGTATGCAGAGGGTAGTCAGAGTCCACCAGTAAAAATCACATGGCTTTTTCTGGGAAGTGGGATAAACCACAAATAACAACTCCATGACATCAGGGAGAGTGTCATGGGGCTGAGAACATCCAGCCAATAAAAGAGTTTGAGTTTTCTATGTCAGAGAGGAAAATAAACCCACAGTATAATGAAGGAAGGAGTTTGCTTTCATACAGGATTAGGTCGTTCATGTTGGCCCCTGCTCTGTACCAAAGGGTACAATCCAGCTACAGAAGAAGCTACCAGTAATGTAAAAATTGGCATCATTAAAAAGAGGAGATGTGTTTCTGCCATGTTCAGCTTGACAAGATGTCACTGCAATGCTCAGGTGCATTATATTGCAGAGGTTATTTGGCATTTGGAGAAACACATGCTTGGCTTCTTTCTTAATCACCTTTAATGCACCTGCTAAACCTTCATCGGAGGATTTTGCACGTTCCAAAAGGTGGTTGCCATGTGTTTTTGCAAGCAGCAAATGACGTTATAAATATGATGTGATCACCTGACATTCCACCTGAATATCTTTGCAACAGCAGCACCATGTTTAGGAGATGTTTATGAGCAGCATACAGCTTCAGTTTGCTCTCAGAACAAATGCTGTAGTCATGATTTTGCTTGTACCTCAGACTTCTTACTCCAATGTCTTTGATGAAGATACTTATAGTTAATCTGTGTCAAAGAAGTCAGAATTAAGAGCTAGGTATTAAAGAAGAGAGGCTGCCATGCCAAGAAATTACTTTTCTACACAACATTTGAATGTATTGCAGCTAACTGTAATGGAGACAGATTCTCATCTAAAGTAACTGCGGTGTCCCAAGTATTAAGGAAGATACATTTGCAGGCTGGAAATCATAATTTTCCTACAACATTATGTTAATTCATGTAAGCAAATTGAAAAGGAGAGCTTTTAAAACATTAGCTTCATTTCCTTCACTTAATTTCCATTATATATGCTGTGTCGTGCCCCTTTTAGCCTCAGTAAATTGTTCCTCCTTCAATGGTTCAGTAATTAGCACATCGGTAGGTGTTGGTCAGGAAGTTGTTTGAGGATTTGCTTACCACAAAGAGGTAAGACAAAAACATGTGGAACAGTATTGGAGGTGTTGTGCCTTTCCTAACTGTCTGGGTCTTACAGAAAATAATAACATACTGTTGCTGTTTCTTCATAGCTTTACCCCTTTAGCTTCAACTGCAGAAGTTCATGCTGCAGAGCTGACGTCTTTTGCATAGGACTGGCCAAAAAATTATGTTCCTGCCTAATGAAGAATGTCAAGGTTTCGTAAGTCCTTTTAATCCCCACCAAGGTTTTTTGGAAACTATTTGTGAAAATAAACCAAAACCCATGGAGAAGAGAAAGACCCTGATTGACCCTCCCACCCCGTGCCACAGGAGCCAGTAGCTTGCTTGGTGGTAACGCATCTCCCAAGGGAAACGATGGCCAAAACTGCTTGTTATCATAAATCTGTGTTCCTAAAAGATGATACGTAAGTGCTAAAACCCAGTAGGCACAAAGGTGCTCTTTCATTCATGGAAGCCATCATCTTAAAGTAATTAACTGGGGATTAGTCAGAAATGATGCCCAAACAAATGAGATATGGAAGGGCAAGAAATTGTATTCCTCTCCTGAACCTTGCGTTACGTGGAGCTCTGCCAGTGCAAACAGCACTGAGAACAGAGCGTTATGGCTTAAGGGTAGTGAAAAAATAAGGTTGGCAATTCGAGCTGGAGGGTTGTTTTCAAAACAAAGTGTCTCGGGGGGTGGACAGTGCTCTGTAGGCCACCAGCACTATCACCTTCTGCTGTCCTGTGTCCCAAGAGCTCAGCCTTTCTCCTCTCTCTTCCCAGCATTCAGTGAGTGTCCCACTGGATGAGGTTTGTATGGGATTTGTTGCAGCTTCCATGGCTGTAAATCAAAGGCTGTGTCAATGGGGTGACAGTGACACAAGGGCAGAGCACCTCTCCTTGTGCAAAGTTTTCTTCTAGCAATCTCCTTTCATCTGTCTTCCCATGACTGGCACACAATTCAGGAAGCAGGCACAGGAACTGCAGATTTGTTGGAAATGAAACTGCATCAATCATTGCATGGGGAAGTTTTATCACTGTGAAACACCCACACCACAGGGCTGGGCTGCCCTTGCTTGGAAGGGAGCAAAGAACTGCTCAAGCACCATCTCTAAGGACTGCTGCTCCCATCAAGCTCTTGGCAGACTAAAGCCCCAGTCTGGCATTGCCCCCCAGTGCAAAGCTTGCCCTGAGTTCCCCCCCAGAGCTGTAAACCAGCCAGTGCTCCCAATCTCCTGCACAAGCTGGAGGACCCCAGGGAGATCAGGACTGGACACCAAAATGCCACCCCTCCTCTAAACAAGCTTTGTGGCTCCTCTAAAACCTTCACAAGGAGCAGGAGCTGCCATCAAGCCCCAGCAGCTTATGTGTCTACACAGCTCCTCTTACTGATGTCCTGATAATTGCTGAATTTGCTCCCTTGGGAGCAGCAACCAGCTCCTGAGGGATGCCCCAACCCAGCAGGCTGAGGTTCTGTGAGCAGCTCTAAATCCTCATCCCTCTGCCATTCCCCGGAGCCCCAGCCTGGGCCGTGTCCTACTGCTGGGCTCCCTGTGTGTGTGTGTGTCTGTGTGTGTGTGTGTGGGGCTTGATGAGGAAGCCACTGAAAGAGCAAAACACAATGGCCGGGTTTTAATTAAGAAGCTAACATTTAAATGAGGTGCATCATCTGTTTGTATTAAACGTGTTTAATTTAATTTGTTATAGTACACTTATTAAATAAATCAGCTTTATTGAATTTGCTGCGCTGGTGGCATGTTCACCAGAAGTGAATGGAAAGAAGCTGGGTCTGGAATTTTCTTTTTAAATCAACCAAGGCTCTGCCTGCATGCAGCAACACTTGGGAAAATTAATTCCAGTTAATTAAAGGTGTGAATTTAGAGCAGATCAGTTCAGTCACCCTAAAACTCTGAGCAGACCTCTTCATTCAGAATTCAAATGCTGTTGATTCTGCTCAACTTGATTCACTTGGCATGTGAAATAAGAAACTGAATTAATACCTTTTAAAATCTGACTGAATGTCTACACCAGCCTGTCTCGGGGTTTGTTTTGTCCCCTTCTTTTTCCTGAGCATCCCTGTGTGGAGCAGAGGTTTGCAGGAACTGTTTGGGTCAGCAGCCTCTGCTGTCCCAACCTTCAGCCTTGTTGGGGTTTACCAGCAGCCAGAAAAGCAAAGTGCTGAGGGTAATAAACTGCTTGATCCCTGCCCTTCTCCATCCTCTCCCATCTTCACTCCAATGAGGAAGTGCAGGATTTGGGTTCACTGCTGTGGGAGATCCATGCAGAGCTATTAACATGGATTAGCTGGAGAGAAATATTCCTGCAAACATCAGCCTCAGTCCAGACAGCAAATCTCTGGATGCAGCAGGTCCCAGGGCTGGGGGTCTGGCTGGTCACCAGGACCTGGCCTTGGGCACTGGCTCCTCCAACAGTACTATGGATGGTCTCACACCATGGGTGGGGAGCTGATGGACCCGTTCCTGCAGCCAGGGGGGGTCAGAGACACGTATCCTGTCCTGCTGTCTCCAAATGCACCCCCAGCACCTGACAGTTTGAAAAATGCCATTAAGGAGGCTGGGTCTTTTCCTGGCTCACCTCCATCCCTGTGCACACTCAAGCAATACCTACTTATTTCACAAGGCAGCCAGGAAAAGTTCCAAAGCTGCTCACAAGCCCCTCTGAACTACCCAGCCAGAGCAGCGAGGCCCAAGCGTCGAGCACTGGGGAGGTGGCTGAGGTGGCACCTTGTCCCCACTGCCACTGGTCGCTGCCTCCCCAGGATCCACACACCCTGGGGCCCTCTGGCATGAAAGAGCCCTTGTGTGGCCAGGCAGCCCCTCGGCATCCCTTCAACTTTGTGAGCACTTTTCCTGTGAGGAAAAATGAAATTCCTGGCCTTGGAATTGGCGCCACTGTGCCAGAACGGCAGTGACCTCTGTAACCACACAAGATTTAGTGGTTACTTTATTTCAGCTGTAATGAGGCTTTGTAAACCACTAAAAGCCAAATGTTTTCTTCTCCTTTAACTCTTGGTGGATCACGGGAAATAAATAACAGAGCAGACGAGCTGTCTGTGCATGAATTGAGAATTCACTTAACATTACCCAGCGTCTGAAGTGGGTGAAACGGTGGTACTGGGAGCAGGTAGGTGCTGAGTGAGAAGTTATTTGGAGAAAAGAGCCCTGAGCTCCTTCCAGCTGGTGCAGTCACTGCTGGCACAGGGAATGGCTCTGGGTGCACCTTGGAGAACCTGATCTTCCTCCCTGCACCATGACCTGCAGGGAAATTTTCTCCAAGTCTCGCTCAGGCACACATGAGGGGTCACCTAAGCTCAGCTAGCATCATATCATGACTGGCCCAAGAAGTGTTAGGTCATCCTTCTGATTTTCTCCACAAGCTGCGTCCTGCAGGAAGGCTTCTTCTCATTACAGAGAGGTCCTGGCTGCAGTCTGGACCTGCCTTGAGCAGCAAGGAGAGACACCGACTGATCCATACAGTTGAAATAGTTGTTAGCATATTTTTGAAGGTGAAATGCTCTTTCTTTTAATATAGTCCCAATTCCAGGCCCTGAAAAGTATTAATGATGGTGATGGTCAAAATGTGCTCATATGGCTGTGCTTTATAGGGAACTTCCTCATCCTCAACTCTAATAAAAAAAATTGCCAGTTTTTTTTATGCTTCGGAACAAGTTTGCCACTTCTGTACCAGGCACCTGCCAGGGCAGTGAGGTGGGTTGTTCTGGGATTCAGTAGAAGGCTGAATGTATGTGGCAGTGTCCCCAGGACACAGGTAATGCCACCACATTGCCACCATCATGCCACTGCTGTCTGGAGCAATGGAGCCACACAGGATTCAGGCTGGATAACCCAATTAACTTGGAACAACTGGAAACATCTTTCTCCAGGTTTAATTTGCTGCATGACTGAATATCTCCTAATGGGGGAAAGGGGCAGAGCCCCAAGCAGAGTGATGGCACTGCGTAATGGAAATGAGAGCTTGGTTCAAGGTCCTCTCCCCAGATGTGTCATCCTGGGGTGTTGGTAGCTATGTGGCACCCAGTGACCGGGCTGCTTATCTGTGAGTCCAGTGCACAGCACCTGGTACAGGGCACCAAGGGACCAGGGACCTGCTGCACAGCCCACACCCCACAGAAGAAGGGCATAACCTCTACCTGCTGTTAGCAGAGACAGGCTGCTCGTCATGTGTAACTGTTCATTTCTCAGAAAACTCTATCCTCTGCTTTCCAGACAACAGTGATGGACTGTGCCCACCAACCATTCCTCCCCACAGGGTAAACTCAGCTGCACGACTTACCCTCTGCTGTGGAGATCAGCCCTTTGTGGTGGAGATACCAGCAGTCTGCAGAGGGTGAATTGAAAGTCAGGATTGCTGGTTTGAACCCCCAGCTCAGCCCCGAGTAAATAATAACAAGGGAGTAATGAGCTTTCATCAGGAGACTGATCCGCTCATGCTCAGGGAAGATCAAGAATTTCCATTAAATTCACCTTGTGGGTATTTTGTGCCCAACCCTTTGCCCAACCAACGCTGTGCAGAGAACTGTGGCTGGAACAAGGGGCTGGTTTCAAAGTGTTGGAGGGGTTCACCAGATTTTTCCAAGTCTCTTTGTTCATTTTCTGGTGAACTAATCTAGCTTGATATTCTAGTTTTTGTTACAGCCATGACCTTTTCTATTCTAATTCACATATGTAAGTCTAACCATTTTGGCATCTGTTAAGCTATTTGCTGTAACAATAATCTTGCATCAGTAAGTTCCATAAGTTTATAACTTATTGTACTGCACCAGATTTATTTAAATAGATAAAGTCAGATTCTCACCTGCACTATGTTGGAGTGAAGTCAATTTATGCCATCAAAAGAGCTGGCCCAAAGTTTTAATTTCATCAAACACCTCTTTGATCTTCTATTAGAGGAAAGGGAAAGTAGAAACACTTTATAACCAGAGGGGGTTACACCACGTTTTATCTTCTTCTGCCCCTTAATCTTTCAGAGTGGAACCGTGCTGTCCCTTTCAACTGTGCCTGGTCAAAGACTCCCAGAACTGACCCTCAGGTCTGTACTGACCCTCAGGAAGGCCCAGGGGATCACCTTTTTGGCTTGACCTGCAGGACAAAGCTTCTGCTGGGTTATCCACTATGAGAGGAGAAGACACCTACACATTGCAAATGTGTTTTAGGAAAGACAACAATTAATTCCACACCTGCAAGGTGTCTTGCACCTCTCGGCAGTGTTGGGTGCAAGATAAGATTCTGCACAACATGGACGTGGCCTTATCTAATCTCACTGCTCTCAGGTTAAGGAAGGACCTTATCCTGTCATTTGCTCTTGCTACCAGGAAGAAACATCTGTGCATCTCTCCTGCTTCACACATAACAGCAAACAAAGGCTTTACTGTGTGATATCCAGCCACGTTCTCCTTCTCACCTTTCTCTTTAGTCCCTCATTTGACCTCCTCATGTTCCCTCGGATGAACCAGCTCTCATCCCACTGAGCAGCCCCTCTGCAGCCAAACAAATTTCCTGTCCATGTTTCCAATATAATTTGTCTGTGATATGGCCTTTGGGTTGAAGAGGAACCTAGGAAAGCTTCTGGAATGACATCTTTGTGCCTGCATTGTTGAGTTGGCCAAAGAACACGATGTGGGAAGGCATTTTTCCAGTTAGATTCCAGGTTTTTATATATTTGTGTGTGTGTGTGTGTGTGCATGTGTGAGATCAGTCTGAGCAACTGAAAGGGTCTGAAAGCTCAAACTAGGTCATGTGCAATGATTGCATCATTGGATTGCTGCCTTGGTGATATGTACCTCACCAAGGACAAATCCACATTGCCTTGGCAGGCCTCTGAGCTATCATCTAAAGCTGATTGTTTTCTATCTCCACCAGCCAGGGCTGGATCTGAAACCTCAGGCAGTGATGGATGCATAAGCTGTCTGCTCAATAACACAGCTCACCTTGGAGCTGCAGAAATTCCCACACTGGGCTTCGAGCAAGGAATTTAATTGAGTTGGGTCTCCCTCATCTTCAGGAGTGACTCAGGCCAACTGCTCAAGAGGAAAGTGTGAACAGGCCAACATGCCCGAAAGGGAAGTTTAGTCCTTCCCCCTGTTAATTAGAGCTTTGCAGAGCACCAAAGCATGAGGGTTTATAACCTTTCCCAACTATTGGTTCTGGGTTTCTCCTAAGGCTCTCCAGCTCAGGGTGCTGGTATTACACCACTGTTCCTGCTCCAGCTCCAGCTCTGGATCACCTGCCATGGCACAAGGCACCAGCAAGCCCAGACAGCAGTTGTGCAATAAGCTCTTGGAAACTTTGGAAGGTTAAAACATCCTTATAAATAGAAGAAGAGCTATAAAAGTTGTATTTCCAATCCTTTGCCTCTCCCTGGATGCCTAGGAGTCATGTTCTTTATGGCAAGGCAGGAAAGGCAGAGCTTTTAATTCAGACTCTGAGCTGAGATCCACTCAACATTAGGAAGAAGGCACTGGGTTCTCTTCTGCTCTTACAGATCCTACACGTGGTGATGCCAAGTTTTTTCCTGAGGTTCTGTTAGTGGGGACAGATCTCAAGAAAGGCTGATTTTTCACATGTTACACTAATGTCAAGTTGCCGAAGGACAATGAGGGGCACTCTAATGTGCATGGCACCCAAGCAGATCCAGTGAGCTCGGCAGGACCACATGGATTTGTGAGTACTGGCCTCAGGGCCAAAGGCAGAATGAAGACAATGTCCTGGACTGTGGGCTTCCCCTCCTGCCCAAAGGCCTGTCCCACAGAAGGGAACATAAATTAGTGAGTCTGGATGCAAAACTCTACCTGCTGACCCATTATTGATGCAGCATCATCAGACCAGCTCACACTATTGACCCTGGCCTGTATTCTACTCTCCTTCCAGCTAAGCTGAGCTAAAGCTGGATCTCCAGAGATAAAACAGGCTTAGTTAATTTACTTTAACTAACTTTGAAGTACGTCTGTTTTTTTCTTTGTCTAGGCAAAAGCAAGAATAGGCTCATTCCTGGTGTGTAAGACCATTGCCAGACATACACCTGGAGCAGCAGAGGCCGTGACAAGAGCTTGGAGGCAATTACCATGCAAACATAACTGTGACCCACAGGAAGACCCTACCAGCCAAGAGCTGGGAGTTTAGTCCCTGCACGGGCAGGAAAACCCATTGCAATTGTACACAAAGTAATTCTACACACTGCAAGAAGGTGTCTGCCACTTGGCTGTGCGGCAGCAATCACGACAGAAGTCCCTGGCTTGTGAAGTTGTCAAACTGTAAAGTTAATGAGGTAGAAATGAGAGTTCGGTGCAGGCGTCTGAATGTTCGAATTACTCCCCAACGGGTTTGCCCTCCTCTTATTGCAGCCTGTGCAAATGAAGTGGCTAAGGGTCTCCTTGGACTCTGGCCAACTCGCCACTGCTGCTGCAGAAAGGCGCCCAACCTTGTTTTGCAGATTAATAAATACGAAGTTGTTGGTGAAGGAAGAACATGTGGTTTCCAAGAACTAGACAAGCAGGAAAAGCAGACAGACATTACACTGCTCCTTGTCCCGGCGAAAAATAAAAACCATAGGAGCCATGCAGGCACAAACAGCACCAGTGAGCAGTGCTGGTGTCAGATGAAGCAGGGGTGTTTCAAGGAGGCGCGGGGATGCTGGGGGAAACAAGGACTGATGTGGAAAAAGTTAGCAATGTTTGTGTTTTTCCATTGAAAGAAGGACCTAAACTGGATGAATATGGTGAACTTAAGGTCTGCTGTACCTGTGTGGATGGACAGGGTGATGAACACGAAGCTGGTGTGCTGGAGAAGCCACCTGGGAAAGGAAGACCTTTCCATTTGGAACTGGTGAGTGGTGGCTCTATGGAGAAACCCTCCGTAGGCAGAGGGGTGCCCAAGGGCAGCACGAGGAGCATAGCAGATGGAAAGAAAATTGACAGAGCCTTATGTGCTATGGAAAGGTGAGGGACAAATTGAGACATCTACAAACAGCCTCACTGGCTGAGTAACTCGTGTGTCCTTTTGGGAGCCCAACCAGCTGACCTGCAATGCTAAACTGAAGTGTAGGAAGAATATTAATCACAGAGAGCAAGAGTAGAGCTAATCCCACAGAGACATTTGTGTCTAAAGCTTGTGACTATCAGATTTTGTTTTTCAAAATCCTAAGTTCGTTTAGAGAAGTGGATCATGGAACTCATCATGGTCCTGAAAATAATTATGCAAAACCCTCATGAGAAGAATTGAAGGAAGAGCACACACCACAAAATTTGAATAATTTTCTTAATTCCCAGAAAACTTAGAGAAACCCTCAAGCTTTAGTGCAGCTTGAAGCCCCAACACAACCAGTTAGAGGAGTGCAGATGGTGTCCATGAGCTCAGTAGAGCACCCTTCTCTTCAAATTAATAATTTCAAATAAATCCTCTCTGCCCCTCCTTGCTGCTAAAGAAATGAGAGGCCCCTCACAAAGCAGGGGCTCAAGGAACAACTTATAGCTGAGGATACAAGTAAGTTCAAAGGGATTTGAAAGTGGGAACAAGGACTGGAACAAGCCTTTCACTATTGTTAAGACCACAGGATTGATCTAGTTAGATTTAAAAGAGGTTTTGGACCGCATTGCCATGCCTTCCCCACGTGAGAGGAACTGATCCAGATGTCAGCTTAGAGAATAAATATCCCAGCAAACCCAAACCATTACAGACGTGCTGGTCATCATGGAAAACAGGCCAGACTCTCCCTGCTAACATCTGTACACTCTGCATTATCAGCACCATCAAGGTTTCTGCACTTCGGGCTCAAATCCATCCCCAGTGCATGTTATTTTGATAAAGCAGCAGCTGTTTAGACCCTGCATGGTGTCCAGTGTGCAAACACATGTAATGGCAGCCCAGGGGCTCTGCTCTCTGCTGATGACACGTCCAGCACTGGGGAAATTGTGAAGATGCATTTTACACCTAATTTAACATGAGTTAACATGTCTCGGGAAGTTTCCTAATGGAACACAGTCCCCCTGCGTGTCACTTACAGCTGTTTCCATTATTTTGTGACTTCCAAAATTCCCAATTTGTGAGTTCAGGCTATTGCCAAACTGTGACTTTGGATTTTGCATACTCGTGTCTTCCAAGAGGCTATGGAAAGGCTCCAGGGAAGCTCTGTGACAGCTCTGGGAAAGCTTTGAAGTTTCTCATTGGGAGTGAGGTTGTCTGAGATGACTCTAGAATATGTCCAGAGAAGCTCTCAGATACTTCTAAGACAAGGTCTGCCTGAACTGAGAGAAGCTCTGAGGTGGTTTCAGAAAGTTCGTATGAGCTCCAGGAAGGACTTTCAAGAGGAGACAGGACTGCTTCAGTAGCCTTTGTACTTGTGCTATGAAGAAGGCTCTGTGGGGCTCCAGAGAAGCTCCAGAAAACTCTTGAATGCCTCTAGAAAGGCTCTGTTGTCCTCTGGAAAGCCCTAGAAAAGTTTTGTTTTTTCTCCAGAAAGGCTATAGAAAAGGTCTGGAATGGCTCTTGCAAAGGTAATGGGGAGCACCATGAAGGGACTAGAAATGCTGCAGGATCTACAAGTCTCCAGAGATCTGCAGATGCTGCAGCATCACCCTGCAAAATCCACAGTCTCTACTTCACAACTTTGCCGAGTTTCCACCTGGCAGCATCAGGAGGCTGGGCCAGCAAAATTCACATTTGTGACCCAGTGACTCACAAAGGCTGTGATTTGCCAGGGTTTACTCCTTTTTGCAAGTGTTTCACATGTGTGGGTTACGAATCTGAGGAGCTGTCTGAAGGGCCATTTTCGAGTGCCCTTCTGTTCCGTTACTGTTGCTCCATCACCTCTGATGCTTCTTTTTCTCTCAGAGAGAAGACCCAGAGTGCAAAGCAGAAAAGGCTTGAGCCTTCCACGTACCTGCACACCTTCCTCCTCTTCATTTCTTTCTCCACAGAATCAGTGATTTTCCATACACACATTTAATAACTACTAGGAAGCCCACACAATCCTGCCTCCCCTACTCCTCCCTGTTTCCTTACAGGTTTCACACCAGCATCCAAGGACACTTTTCTCTGCCTTAACTCCTCTCTGGTTTAATATCTGCTTCCCTTTAGTACCCCTTTACCTTCCCAAGCAGGAACTAGGAGCTTTTTTCCCAGGTGTCTTCCAACCTTGCTGGATCTGTGATTTTAACTCCTATTTTGCCACTAAGGCATCACTTACACTTACTGCTGGTGACGGCTCCTCCCCAGACACGGCTGCTCTGAGGTAAGTGAGCAGCTGCTCTCTCAGTCTCCACGTCCCCTCTCAGGGCAGGGAAACACAAGATCTTGTTCAGGGGACAAATAATATATTTCCAGAGCACAGATGAGTTTACACACTGCAAGGCAACACACTTTAAAAGTGGTGGCAACAGCTCCTGTTCTGCAAACCTCAACTTTATGAGCTTCCATCCCGGAGCTGGAGCTTGGGGTTGGTTGTTTTGTGTTTTTTTTAAACACAAGTTGAATGCTACAAGGAATCAAAGTGCTGCTTCTTCCAGCTGCCTCGATCCTTGGAAAAACAGCACAGCGGTTTCTTCTTATTGCAGGAACCAAGATGTGTTTCTGCTCTGTTCAAAGCTTTTTCTTATGCCATGTTCCCAACTGTACATGCCAAAATCCTCCTTTACCCAAAGATACAAATTAGGCACAGTTTGCATTGCCTTCTGCCTCTCCCGTGCCTGTATTTTTCTCCTTTTCCTACAAGGGCCTTTTCATCTAGGCTGAGCCACTCAGAAAAATGTGATCTGTCTCCCAGCTCCTTGGCTCCCTTGTATGGATGCTGGGATTATGTTGCAGATGTTGCCTGTGCTGACTGTGTAAGGATACTACACGGTGGTGTCACAGCTGGACATCCCATTAATAGCAACAATATTTGGTTTGAGCCATTTTAATTGAAACCACGGATGTAGCAGCATGGATTTTTTTTCGTCATCATACACAAACATGTTCCTCTCGGCCCTCCCTGCCTCCCGTGTGATGGTTATTGCTCTAAGACATCTGGTTTCACAGTTCAACAAGCACAGGCATATTTCCACCATGTAGTTCTTCGCTTGTTGACAGGGCAGAATTTTTTAATATGGGGTTACTATCATCCAGACTTCCTCCACCTCCTCATTTATGTGACGGATACCTCTAAACGGTCCCTCAGCTCCTCCATCTTCAATCTGCTGGCCCAGTTTTATTAGCTCGCATACATGACACCTCCATGTCTGATTTCCCTCTCCCCTCCTAGGTGAAATCCAAACCCCAAACGTGAACCGGACCTAATACTTTTTCCCCCCCTTTTGTTAAGGTCTGTTCCATCAAAACAAGGCCAGCAACTTGGAGCCCCTTCACCTTGCAAGTGATTTGCAAGTGGATATAAGGGCAGGATGAGCCCCCTCCTTGTGTCTGACTGGGGCCACAGGACAACCCAGAGCAGGGCAGCTCTGGAATGTCATTTTTTTCTCTCTAGCCTCTGATTTTGCACAGACATATTGTGCAAAATGCTTTGGTACCTGTGTGAATGGGAAGGGTCCCACCAGCTGCCAGGACACTTCGGGCTTCAGCATTTTGCAACACAAACAGCTGTTTCACCCTGTGCCACCCCCACCAGCTTTGCTGTCCATCCAACGTCCCATGTCACTTCTGAACATAAAAAAAAAAAAAAAGCAGTTCCATCTCCAGTGCATCCCAACACACACCCCAGTCCTTCCCAAAGAGTTGTGCTATCTCCCATCATGGTCTCTAAAATTTGCCTCATGCAACTGAGGAAACTAGTGCTGGCAGCTCCAGCCTGGTTCCCTCCCCAGCATCCCGGAGCTGCTTCCAGTATTCGTCCATGACATAATTTGGAATGACATCATATGGTGTAACTGTGGCATTTCATGTGGTCACCATGCTCAGCATCACCCTTGATTCAGCTTTGCATCGTCCCATCTGGGAAGGTTTTCTCCAGATAACAATTAATGCCTCCAGTGTTGGATGAAAATATCAGCCCCACTGCAGAGACTGAAGGTGGAAATGCCCCATTCCTAGAGGTGTCCAAGGCCAAGCTGGATGGGGCTTGGAGCAACCTGGTCTAATGGGAGGTGTCCCTGCCCATGCACAGGGGTTGGAACTGGATGATCTTTAATGTCCCTTCCAACCCAAACTAGCATGGGATTCCATGACTTGCACAGAGCAGAGTGGAAGTGACACGAGCTACCAGCAACAGGGACACACATGTAGATTGTGAAGATGGAGTTTGTTTATGTAGATCATCAAGCAGATGAGAAAAGACAAAGTTTATATTGCACTGGGCTGGAGGGAGCCCAGTGGCAAAGCAAGGGCTGCGAACCAGAACTCCTCAGGCTCAAAATTCTATTTTTTTCCCCAGTCTAGAGCTGAATTTAAAATAACTCCAGCAGACCTCTGTTATCTGAATTCATGCACCACCTAAGAGAGGTCTAAGCCTGGCTCACAGAGGTGCACTTTGACTGGAACAATTACACCTGCTTGCCCAAAGGCACGAACACAGCTCTTTATTTTCTTTTTAGGCTTTATTGTACAAAACCAAGGCAAAACTCAGAAAAAAAAACAAAATTATTAGGTAAGGTAAAAACAAACTTTACCTTTCATTCTTGGTTTATTGGTTACTGGAAAATAAGTTTTACAAACTATCTCTTGCAAAGGACTTGTTTTCAGCTAGTTTATATTGTAGCTTTTGTTCATATAAAAATTTAGAAAGCTACTTTCCTCTTCTCCTTCCCTCCCCTCCAATCCATAAGGGAGGTATTACAGTGTGAAATATATCTACCGCTAGCAGGGCTGTGTTGTGAAGCTAAAATGAACACAGTAAATTCTGAGAAGGAATTTGTTTAACCTATAACCTTAAAGTAATAAGTGGAGTGCTAAATGTTTTGGCTCACACTGATATATTTTTATAACACTTGGCAAGGCAGCTTGGAGTCTGAAAGAAAAACTTGAGCACTGGAGAAACAGCTCTCTGCCTCTCCATCTCCAGCAGACTGAGTCTGGGCCCAGCATGGACCCTGTCCTTCCGTTCAAACACTGGGAGCACGCGTGTGGCCACGTGTGCACATGTGTGTGCACGTGTGTGTTTGTGCATATGTATGTGCACGTGTGTGACCACAGGAGTTGGAGTATAGCAGGAGGATGAAGCTGGGGCAGCTCAACCTGGCTCACCCTGTCCAGCCAGGTTCACGTTGCATTAGTTGTATTTGCTTTTTAAAAAAATAATTAAAATCCCTCTGAAGGGTTTTGGAGAGAGCTGGGCACCCACTGGGAGTGGGTGCTGGGAGTGCTGGGGGACCTGTGGTGGCTCAACCTCGGTGGGGCCAGGAGCCACCCAGGGGCCCTGGTGCTGGGAGCAATAATTCCCTTCCTCCTTGCAGCATGAAAACATGTTTTCCCAAAGATTTAAGAGGGATGCAATATGCAGGCCTGGTTTTCCTTCATTAACACCCGTTTGACATGGATTTCAATAACATCACCCCTGCCCATGCCACCCCCAGAGCTGCACAGCCAGAGCCTGGATGCTGCCGGTGTTCGTCTGGGAGCTCCCTCCTGCCCAGCAGTGGGGTGACCTCGGCTCCCCTGCCACTCCCTGGCTGGAAACCTGGAGTCAACCACCCTGAAACCACTGAGCAGGAGTTCGCTGGACCAAGACACAGCCCCGGATCCAGCCCATTGCCTGGCAGGGCCCCAGGGTACAGTCTAGCCCAACGCCTGCCTGTGTACTTTGGTTGCAGACCCGTGCGCCACAGGTTAAGCAAATCCTTCTTTCTTTCCAGACAACGTCACTTCTGTTGCATCTCTGCCCAAGGTGATATTTTTCCTGGGGAGAGACCAAGCAGTCAAGCTCTGGGCTGCAGAGCCCTGGTGAGGTGCTGCCGCTGCCTCCCCACTGGCGACAGATCCTGCCAGGAGCCCCAGGGGGATGCGAGGACTCCAGCTCCATGTCTCCATTTCTGGGGGTCTGCAAAGGTGGGAAACAAAGGGATCTCTCATCTGGGAAACACCCCAAAGAGTGTGGGACTCTGGATCTTGAGCAAGGCGCTGGGGGAGGTGGTATCCTCACTGTACAGCAGATGGGAAAGTGGATTTGAGGGGGATAATAGGAGATCCATGAGGTTTCCTAGCCCTCCCAGTGGAATCTGCAGAGGCATCATGAAAGGGTCTCATCTGCAGCCACCGATGGTTCCTTGATAAAGACTAAAGGGTCCATGCCCAGCCCAGGGCAGTGTGGGTCCCCTCCAACTCTGGGTGCACTGGCCACCCCCATCACTTGGGAAAAAAACATGGAACAAAGACCTTCCACATGTCCTTAATTTAAATACATCTAGTGGTGCCAATAGCCATAGCTCTGGGCATCCATACCTCTCATCCATGCAAGGCACTGCCATTGGGAATTAGAAAGCATTAACATTTGCTGTTTAAAGATGGGGAAACTGAGTCACAGCACTATTAAGCGACTTTTTCTGGGGCTCATGGAAAGCTCGTGGTAGGCCATGAGTCAGGACAACATGAGATTCTCGACCTGTCTCTGTCAGCCCTCTAAAGCTCTCGAGCAAAAAGGGAGGACCCATCTTCTGAGTCCGGGTATTTCTTTTCCCATTAGCAGCCCCCCAGAAAAACACACCACTCCCTGGGAAGCTGGGACAGCAGCAGCAGAAACATTTCACACCTCTCATCCTTCTTTTATTTTTTTTTTTATTTGGCATTATTAATCTCTAGGGGGGTATAAATAACCTTGCTTACCCCTTCCCTGCCTCCACCTCCCAGATCATTTACTGTGGATTAATATTTGCTAGCTCGTTTGCACAGTAGCCTGTAGATTTTCAGCCTCCTCACTGGAATGATGTTGACTTGAAGAGAAATTACAGGGGCTTTACCCTGGTACAAAGCAAACAGTGTGTGCTGTAATCAGACTCAACACCTCAGCAAATAATGAAAAGAGATATTATGTGGCTATAATTTCCACGCGGGATTAGGTGTTTGTCTTGTAAAGCATTCAGGTGCTGCCGGGTGTATAAACGAGTGTGTAATTATGGTCATCAGGTTAAAGCCAGGGAGCAGGAATCCGACCCGGGGTTGGGGCGTGCACAGATGGGCCTGATGGTAGCTGTTAATTTGCAGCTATGAATGGCTCTTACAGGCCCTGGGTAGGGAGAGACTCCACTTCTATTTATGGTTCCCAAAAGCAGAGCCCGGTCCAAGGCATGTGGGGGTCCACGGGAGCCTTTCCATGGCTCTGGACTGAGCCCCCTCCTGAAAAGTATCTGCTCATCTTATTTTTGGGGTAAATCAATCACACGTTGTCCCCTCAGCTGGCACAAAGCCACCCTGTCTCACACCAGCAGCTGGACCTCATCTGCCTATGGGGTTTGTGTTAGATCAAGGAGAAACACCCAGGATGGGAGGCCATGGAGTGGCACTGCCATCCCAGAAACACTCCCCAGAAATGGCTCTTTGGATATGTTCTAGAAGGTTTTATGGCACTGAACAGGAAGGTGTGATGGGACAGGAGCACACACTAAATTTTCTGCTGAATCAGTGCCTTGTTCCCTAAAGGCTGGAGAGGGACCAGCCTGTTTTGCCCTGGCCAGCCAAGAGCTAACAGCTATCCCTGGAAAAACCACCAAAGGCACCCCAGGGCAGAAATGTCCACCCACAGCAAATAGGCAGGGTGGGAACAGCAAACCCCAGCAGGGTCTGGAACAAGAAATGGAAACCAGGCAAAACTCAGACTGGGAATAGGGACTGGTTTGGACTGGAAGAAGTGTTAGGGGCTGTCAGAGACCCCATGAAAAAGTTATGGACTTGGCACCTCCAGATGTCCAAGAAAGAAACTCTCCTGGACAGTTTGTCCATGGGGAACCAGAGCCACTGGGACAAGGTGACTCCAAAAAAGCTCCCAGGCAGCCAGGCAGGGAGAAGAGCAGCTTTGCAGAGGAAGGAGAATTCTGGGGTGGCCTTGCTCCCAGGGCCTGTCCAGGGTAGGCAGAGCCAGAAAGGAGCCCAGCTGCTGGGACCAGGCTGGGGGAGGCTGGGGGAGGAGGAGGCTGGGCTGGCTGCCTGGCCAGGAGGACATGATACCTGCCCAGGCACTGGCACAGAAGCCGGAGGCTGAGGGGTTGGTTTGCAGCCCCAGCAGATGGCTGGAGCCTCCCCTCCTGCACAGCCTGAATTTACCCCAAGGGGGAAGGCAGGAGAGCAACACACGCCCTTAGCACCCCCCGAGCATCCCCTGCTTTCCCCTGCCAGCCCCACCCCACGGTGGAGGTTCCCTTGTGCAGAACCCTCCTCCCCACCAACCATGCCTGCAAGGAAAGGTGTCCACAGCCCCCACCACACACACCCTCAGCCCCCTCCGGGCGAGGAGAGCAGCTGGGCCAAAACGTCTACACCACCCTCACACCTTCCCCGAAGTGGAGTCGTGGCTTATTATAGCAAATGTTATTGCAGCAGCGAACAGAGGCTGTGTCCAGGAGCAGGCAATATCCTGCCTGAAATGTTCAGGGATCTCTGCCATCTGCACATTCTTCCACAGTGTAATTAGGGTGGCAGGCGCTGGTGACAAGCGCCCGGTCTGCTCAGGAGCTGGTCGTTGGGTTGCTGGGGTTTTGGGGTTTTTTCTCTCTTTGCAGGAGATTCACCTCAGATGGGGGACACATTAGTTTATTGAACACAAAATGTTCCAGAGGAAATCATTATAGTAGGGTGGAGTGACAGAATTCTTAGTTGATGTCACCTAAGAGAAAAAGGGCTTCCAGGAAGGAAGAATTCAGGAAAGCCCTAAAGGCCCCACTTGCTCTCAGTGAGAAATGGGGTCATGGAGCCAATATTCTCCTGAGGAAAGGCATCAGCAAACTGATGGTTTCTGGGATTGATGCAAATAAAACATAGTGCTCAGTCTGGAGGGATGGAGAGCCTTGCCCAGACATGGTGGCAGAGGGGATGTGCAATCTGAGCCATGCTTGGGGCTGTCTCCAGCCAGGGATGTTGGTGTGAGGGGAGTTGCCCCATCATCTTCCAAAGGCCACAGCATTATTTCAAAATTAAAAGTTTCAATGATCTCTTTTCAGTGCTGCATGGCTTCTGATTTGGGCAGAGCCCACACATTCCTCCTTGCTGGAGACTTGTGCTCTCAGAAAAGGTCCTCACAGCTGGAGCTGCTGGAGCCTGAAGAGTCTGGGCTCCAGACCAGCCCCTCTGGTCACTGCATCTGTCCTATCTCCTCCCAAGTGAAGTCCCTGCTGCTTAGTAGGGGTTGAGTTCAGCCTTTCCCTTAACACAGACATGAGCAGCATAGCATAGGAAACTGGGATTTGTCCTGTGAGTAGTCGTGGGACCATTCACAGCCCTGGTCTGAGTGAAGATTTGCAGATCTGTACTGTAGCCTTCATGGGCAAGGAGCTCTGGGGTGCTTGGGGGGAAGGATGCTCTAGGTATGTGACTTAAAGTGCCCAGATGTTTGGTACCCTGAAAGAATCCACAACATATCTAATAATAATTCCTTATTTAAGTCCTCTTCAGCTAGGGAAGCACAGAATTTTAACCCAGACTAAGTAACCATAAAGCCCATCTCCTTAGATTGCAGAAGAATTAAAGAAGGAGAAAATTTAACTTTAAATTTGTGTTTGCTGAGGAATTCTGGAAATAGCTTCTTCCTTCATTCCACACTAGGTGGGTGTATGGGGGAAATGGGTTGCCCTGAGTGCTGCCTTTGGGTTTCACGTTCAAGCAGACGCTTAATATTTAGCTTGTCATTTTCCTGTTTTCTCTCTGGGGTGACCGGGTCCCCAGGGAGAAACCTCCCCAGCTATTTTGGAGCCCAAGGATGTGATTCACTCCAGGCAACCAATGCAAACAGTAACAGAAGTGAGTGTCACGCCTGTCCCCAGAAGTGGAGGAAATCTGTCCTGTTTTAGCTCCTTGGTGGACACTTCTCTCTCCCACAAAATTCTCTCCCAGCAGCCACTCGGGTGGGTGCCAAGGTACCACTGCCAGGCATTTGTCAGGCTCATACTCCAGCTTTTAGCCCAAGCTCAGCACAAATTTAACCCACTGGGAGATGCTCCTTTCCTGAGCATCCCTCCCTTTTGCCTCATAGCTGCTGATCCCCTTACAGCCATGGTCTTGCCTTCCCATTGCAGCAGCCTATCCCACAGAAAAAGAGCACAAAGCAAAATGAAATATATGTTCCAGAAATAAAGGGCTGTGCCTTGGCTAGAGAATGAATAGTCACCTCCCAGCTCTGCGCCAGATGGGTCTGGCAAGGAGCAGGGACAGCGAGGGCATCCAGGGCTCAGTGGCCCTGGGGCAACCCAGCACAGCAGGTTGTCTTTCAAACCAGCTCCATGTCCCAGCCTGGGCTGGGGCTGAGTGGGAAACCTTTTCCGAGCAAAGCAGGGGGGATATTTATTACCACTGTCAGGATCTGGGAGTCAGAAAGAGGCAGCAGAATACAAAATCCAAGCCCAGGGTAAAAAAATCCAAGCCCCTGGGAGTAGAGAGATTAAAGGAAAGGGCTGTGCCCCACAGATGAGAGCCCACCTCTCACTCCTGCTCTCCAAGCATGTGTTTCTGGTCTTGATGGCCATATGGAGAAGCTCTTGGTCCATGGCTGCTCCTTCCACCCCCACGGCATGGTCCCTGCCTACCAGCATCCCTTCGAGCCCAGCTTTGGCTGACCTGGGAGGCAGGTGCTGTCCTGCCCATGGAGCCGTGGTGGGCAGGGAAAACACTGTTAAAGAAGATGATGGGATGGGTTCCGTGTTCCCCTGGGCTTTTGCACCCTGAATTCATCCCACCCAAAAAGATGGCACCTTCTGCGGGCAAGGGGAGATGCGTTTGCAGCTACACGGGGTTGTCTCCTTCAGGAGGAGCCAGAGAGACGTGAGTTACAGGATCACAGCAGCCTCGGCCTCGCTCGTGCTGGGTTCAGCTGACACGACACGGCCCAGACCCCTCGGTCCAGCAGCAAGTCAGGGACCCCCCCCCCCAGGAGCAACACCCAGCACCCTTTTGAGGAGTTTCAGGGAGAAGGGACATTTCCGTTGACATGCTGGCACCTTGGGTGTGGGCCAAGGAGTTTTGTTTGCTACAGGCAGAAAAGTTCTTCTGTAAAGCATCATCAGGCTCAGCAGAACCACAGCCACCTCTGGAAATGCTGGGAGCAGCCATGAGAGAGCAGAGCTCGGGTACCCTCTGAGCTCCTATCCCAGCATAGCTCCAGCAGGGAGAGGGACCAGAGTGCTTGTAGGAGCTGGAGGGGATGCAGAGCTCTGGGGTGAAAGGGAAGAGTACATTAATCAGCTAAAATGCAGGTAGTTCACAATTAATAGATAAAATGTAGCCAGCTAATTGCTACAGATGCAGCTGCCTTTGCAGAAAAGAGAACAGGATTTTTAAAAATTGCAAAGCAAAATGGTCCTTGTTCTCCAAACTGTATCCAGAAATCTCTTGTGGGCCCAGCAGCAGAGACATGGATATCCAGCAAGAGCTGTGAAACAATTCCCTCCCTCCCTGGTACAGTTCCAAGCAGCCTCTACATGAGCAAATTATGCAAATCCATGCCATGGTCTTTTGCATCTCATCTACATGCCTCCTCCTGCACCGTGCCAGTCTGGCCACACTGCAGCCCTCAGCTTGGGGCTCTGGGGGTAAACAGGGAGGCACTGACTAACCAGGATGGGGATGGGGATGGGGATGAGGCATTGGTGCCTTCTCATCCAAGGCAGAACATAGCTTTGGAGCCAGCAACATCATCTGACATTTACCTTCCTTGTCTCCTCTGCAGGAACTGAGATGATTCAGCTTTGACAATCTTTTAAAAGTGAAGGGAAGTTGCAGGGAAGCTGATTTCAGGAGCAAATCCTAGGTCTGTCGGAGGGGGAAGGCAGGGAGTGGGTGGCTCCCCCATCGGCAGGGAACATAGTGGCTGTGTGCTGGCTCCAGCATCCCTCCTCAGAGAAAAGAAAAAGCAGATACTTTCTGAAAAAAAAATTAAATAGTCCCTTTGATCTCAGAGCAATCAAGCAACTAGGAATAACTCAGGGTGGGGGGGCTAAAAAACCAACTGCTCCCCTGTTAGTTATCCTGGTTATGGGCCTGGGCAGCTCCTGCGAGCTGTGGTGAGCTGTGGCATTCTCAGCCAGAGCAGCCAAGAGCCAGGGGCTGCAGGGAGGGCTGAGGGGGAGCAAAAGGACAGACCCCCCCCACCAAGAGTCCCTAGCTCACCCCCAGCCACCCACAGCCCCAGTGGACACAAAGACACTCACAAACCTTCCAGTCGGGATGATCACATGGAGTAATAATATTAATAAGAGTAATAAAACCCCGCTCTAACTGTGATAGCGAAGCCGGAGTGTGGAAGAAAGAAAAACTTATGCAAATGAGGCTTATCAACTGATCAGAATAACAAGTGAACGGGACCTGGAAGGGGCCAAACTTCCCGGGTGATGAGGATTATTTCCCCATGATTTCCCTTGCAAATCAGCAGCAGGTTCCCAGCACCAGGCGAGCACAGGGCAATGCTCAGCACCCAGTGACACACGGTGCAGAGCTTGGGGAGCACCCGGGGCTCCTGACCAAGGCTTCAGCTCCTTGCAGTGAAACACTGGCTCCTGGGCAGGGGCTTCCCCCCACTGTGCTCCAGGGGGTTGAGCTGGGTACCTCACAGACACAGCGTTTCCTTTTCATGGCCACACTTCGTATAAAGCAAAGGAGATTTCATGTCGTCCACAGCCTCTGCTGAAGGGGGAGCAGCAAACCACTGCAGAGAGTTTACATGTTGCCAATTAACAGTGTTCATAGCTATTTTTCTCATTATTATTGGCCAGAGCATCTATCCTGTATCGTGGAACAGCACTCACCAAGGGCCTTGAAATCCCCTGCAGCAAGGCCGGGGTCTCAGCAGGCTGGTTGTCCTGTTTCCTTGGCTCCAAGGGATCACCCTTTATTGAATCCAGCTTCCAAGTGGTGTTCAGAGAGTTGTCTCTTCCAGCTATTTGGGTCTTACTCATGTTTTCCAGGCCAGGACTATTCCCATATGCATGGTCCATGTGTTCCAAAATACTAGTGTATTGGAAAGGTCCTAACCAAATTTCACTCTGCATTTTCCAGGCATTTATTAAAACAGTGAGCTGTGAAATTCTGCTGTGGATTCCCCCCAGCTCAATTTGTGTCTAGGATAGAGGAACCTGGAGAAGACCCATCCAGGGTCTAGCAGCACAGGGGAGACCCTTGCTGGGTGCTGACAGGAGTCTCTTTCAGGGATCCCAGTGCCATTGGTGAAGGCCAAGTTTTTCCTTCTGAATATTCAGTACCAGCCACAAGGAAACATCACAAATTGTCTTTGCAAGACAGATGTTTGTAGGACTCTTGAGAGCATCACCTCCCCTTTTATTGAGTTCCCAGCTCAGTCTGCAGTCTTCTGCTGCCCACAGGAGGAGCAAACACCTGGAAGAAGGAACAGATGTACCACAGACATTGTGCTCGTGCAGCTGGAGATGGACAAGAAGTCAGAATTGAGCCCATCACAAAGCTTTGTATCATCTTCCCTGTGCATGCTCTCCCAGGCTTCTGGGAGCAGGATTTCAAGGTGTCACCCATCAGTGTGATCTCCCATCAGGGCTCTGGACCAAGCACCAAGATGAAAGATCTCTGAGCTGAGGTTCTGGTGGCCATTCATGGTTTGTGGGGTGGGGGGTTCAGCAGAGCAGATCTTGCCCTCCCAAACCTTGCTCCTGGTGAAGGACCTGCAGTGGGACTGTGCAGGATGCCTCTTTCTTCCTGCCCCAGCTCTGCCCAGGGCTTTTCCAAGTGGAACAGTAGGATGTGACACCTTGTGAACAAGAGTTCAGCTCCAGGAACACCTGGCTGAGGAAGGCAGGTGGGGTTCTGCCATGGGCAATCTTGATCTGCCAGCAGCACAGAGGAGCCACCACAGCCCTGGCGAGGGCACGGAGAAGTAGGAGAAACAAAAATTATTAAGACCATGTGAATATCTGGGGCAGAAGTCCAAGTCTGGCAGGCTCAGTGTGCTGAAACCCACCACACCCATGGCCAACAATGCATATTCATTTTGGTGTACGGGGGGTGGAGGGCAACTCCTCACAAGCTTACGCTAGGACTTTGTTTCAGAGCATCATGCTGTGGGACAAGGGACATCCCAGCACAAACTGTCCCATTGTCCCCATGCCCAAGTGCTCCCACAGTCCAGAGCTGATCTCCAAAGAGCAGATAGAGGAGGTAGTTCAGGGTCATGTTTCCAACCTTGAGGCCATTTGGGCTGCATGAGCTTGCCAAGTGCAGAGTTGCTCACCCCAGTGATCTACAGAAGGCTTTGCACCATTGTTAAAAATGTAGAGGCCAGCTTGTTACAGAAGGTTGTAGTTTAATTTTGGTGATGATTTCACCAGGAGTTGCGTTAATAAAGAGCTTGGTGCCTCCTGGGCTTTGAGCACTCTGGGGCCAGGTTCAGCTCTCATCACACTCATGCAAACCTGAAGTAATGTTCCTGGGGTCAGGAAAGATGCTGCATGTTTGGAGGCTTAGACATGAAAACAAGGTTTGGCCAAAGATTTCTCCCAACAAACCTTTCTCATGCAAATATGGCCATTTTGCACATGCCTTGAATACCAAATCAGGACATATTTTACTGTTGGGTCTCACACTTTCCCCCTGCAACCCCCACTCCCACGTCTGTCCGTGCTGAGTGCTGGCACATGGTTCCTCCATGCCCCAGACCTGAGGGTGTATCTGCTGGTGGGGACTCTTCTCCCTGTAAAACCAAACTGTTGTTGCTACCTCAAAAGCAATGTTGGCACATCAGATGGGATGGCTGAGGGAATATTTGGCTATAGAAATTGGGAGAAGCAGAAGAAATCAGGATGCAACAAGGCACCTGGGAATCCCATGAGGAGCTTTGCTCTGGCTGTTGGTTGGAGATGAAGGTGCCCAAGCATCACAGCATTAGGGAGGGGTGGGTGTAAAACCCCCAGATTAGGTAAACGACCCTTAGGCAGAAGTGCTGGAAGAGAAATGGCATATTTCTGTCCCCCAGACTGTAACCAAGGAGTGGATCCCTCCTTCCCAACCCCTTCAGGTGCCGTGTGGGACCAGAGCTGAGGGAACTGACTTTTGTCTGGCTCCGAGTCACACTGATCCCGCTGCAGCTGGGAGGGGATTTCCCGTCAGCTCCAACCCAGCTGCTTAAAAAACTCTTCCACTAAGTGAGCTAATATTTCATGAATAAATTGAAGTGGTCAAGTCCCATTTTGTGCAGAAAGCAGGGTTCCCTGCCGATTAGCCTCCTTGGTACTTTCGGGGATATAAATAACTTCACAGGCTCATTCTCTGCGCCTTTCAAAATAAAAGCAACATTCAGTTATTTGATTTTTTTTTTTTAATTTTATGCAAATGATCTTCTGTTCTGTGTTATTATGTAAACGAGCCAACTGAAATGGTAATGAGGGAACCCAGAAGTATGCATATATTAACTGCCACTATAAAGCTTTACACCTACAGAAATGGCACTGAGTTACTTTTCTAGGGGCAAATGGGTGTCCTGAGGGTGAATATTTTCCTCCAGGACTTGGTTGCTTCTGAAATCTCTGTATATGAATGCTTCTTCCTACAGACAATAGTCAAGCTTTCAATTTAAAGGGCAAATCAACACTTCAGTCAGAAATTGCTTCTTTTCAGTGTGGGAAAATATGTTGCACTCAGTTGCCATCAGTCTGTGCAGCAGCAGTTCATGTCCCACCATACTGCAGCAAATCTGGCTTCAACCAGAGCCCACCTGAGTGTAGATAGCCCATAAGGAAGACAGAGGCATAGGAATTTTTCTCTCCACATGCTCCATTGAAACAGGGGACTCTGGGGGGAAACCAACCCTGTGTGCACTGCTCTAGGGTTAGGGGGCAAGGAGCATTTCTGGGCTGGGGTGAGCCCAGGGCATGATCTAAGTATAGGGTGACAGACACAAAGAGTGGGTGGTGCACACCAAAAGCAACTTTTTGAGTGCTTAAGGCAGAAGCAAACCCCATTCCCAAACATGCACTCTCCACTGAAGTCCATGGTAAAACTCAGTGCTGTTAGAGGGATGAAAATGTTTCTGCTTCCTAAACCCCATCCTTGCATGCTCAGCAGGGTCCTCTGCCTGCTCTCCTCCACAAGGCTCCAGGCCACACATCCCAAGCTAGGAAAACTGCTGTGAGAATAATAAGACAAGTTATATCTTCATTTTCTACATTCTTCAAGAATATTCAAAGTTTTTAACCGAGGTGAAAGCATCAGTTTCTCACCTTCATAAAACACCCTGAGAGAGCTGAAGCTCAGATCACAAGAGAACAGATGCCTCAAATCCTTCCTAATCCTCGTGTTTAACGACGATGTTTGGAGTGATTAGAGGCACGGCAAGCACCAGTCCTGAGAAGGTAGAGCAGATGTTATACACAGAGGTGCCTTAAGCTCTCAGTTGTGGCTAGACTACAAAAATGTTGGCCAAAGTCCAGCTCAGCATGTCTATCAGGACTATTTGGCTCCAAACACAGCGGACTGGACCTGTAACATAACAACATGGATCCTTTTTTCACAGTTTGTGAACTCACCGCAGTGTCAGGAGCCGGAGTGAAATCCAGCGACCTCCTGAAGGCAGTGGGAGTCTTATCCTTGATTTCAATGCACCTGGAAGCTTAATATCTGCAGTTTCTGTTTAATAATTAAATGAGAACCAGCAAATAATGGATAATTTGTTACAGGAAAAAGTACTCTAAGTGCCTAGATCTGATCCAAAAGCCTGTGAAAGTCTTCTGCTGAGCCAACTGGGTTTTGGGATGAGCCCACAGTGGTAAAAATATAAATCCCTGTAATTAGGCAAAAGGGAAAATCCAAAAGATGCCATTTAAGGCTCAAGTTCTGTATCCTGAGGTTTGGGCTGGGTGGCCCTGAAACCTGAAGAAACCCTGTGAGTCTAGGGGAGGTGGGTGGTGGGGGAGCTCAGCCATCCCTGCCAAAGAGGATGGGGGAGCATCTTCCACACCCCAGGTCTCAGCCTCCTGATGAGGAGACATCACCCTGTTTGGGCTGTGGCTGTCCTGGTCGTGGTCTCTGGTGGCATCCAGCCCTGACTCTGGTGCCTTTCCCTAAGAAAGCTCCATCTGCCCCTTCGGATCCATTCTTCCTTCCTGCAGGCATGTGTATGACAGTCCTGTCCAGGCTGCTTCTCCATCCAAGATATAAATGTCATTTCAGGCAATGTAACAGCCTTCCCCACTATGTCTGCTTGCCTTAGAGTGTATTTTCCCAGAGATCTAGAAATTTATCACTTGGAAGGCATGGCCCAAAAAGCAGGATTTATTACTCAGAAACCAGGAAATCCTAATTTTTAAAGCATGTTTAAAGTCCATTTTTCACACTGGGATGAGACAAATGTCACCAGCATCAGTGCCAGGAGTGAATCAAGTCAGAGGTGGAGAAGAAATTCTGTCCGAAGTGGATATTTAAGGTTTGGAGCTAAAAGATACAACTTGCTTCTAGCAGACTCTTTCCAGCCCAGCCCAAGGTCTTCTAGTGTAGGCAGCAAAGCACCAAATGGAGAAAGGAGAAGGGAAAAGGAGACTGATCATTCTGGTGTGTCTCATGATATGATGGGCAAGTGCCCAACAAGGTAATTGAACAGAAAGCTGAAATTAGATTAAAAGTTGTTGTGTTTTTTGTTGTTTTTTTTTTTCCCATAGAAACTAGTTCAGCCACGAGCAGAGCTGGATCAAAAGGGGGTTAGACAAATTTAGGGAAAATATGCAACTTCTAGGCACAGCATTGAGGCAATGCAAGGGTCTGACAGCAATTGTTGTTTGCCAGAGGCTGGCAGAGACCAGGAAGGGCTGTTTTATATGAACCCTGTTTGTTTCCCTGGCTTCAGGGATTTTTGTTTGCTTCTGCATGATGAACTGACATGTGCCTTTGCAGGATGCTCCTGAGACAGACCTTTGCTCTCCTACAGTGCAGATATTTCCATCTTCCCTCTTTCTTCCAATTAGATGTGAATATCTACATGGTCTGGGGCTAATTGTTTCAGCATTATTTTTTTTTTTTTTTCTGGGGGGTTTCAGAGAATATTTCCGGCATTCCCAGAAATAGAACACAAACATCTACTACTCAGATGTTTTGTTAAGTTATTTTCATTAAAAAAAAAATAAACTTGCTTCCATCTGGGAATCTGGTTAAGTGTTTTAGATATGTTTTTAAATTCTCTGTATCCCATCACCAGGCATGGATGTCAGCCAACCGTTCCAGGGCTTGAACACATAGCTCTTAAGGGATGGTCAGCTCTGGCTCTGAAGCTCTCACCTGACTTTGTTCTGACAGACATTGCTCCAAGCTCCTCTTCCGCAGCTCTGATTTCTCCCAAATGTTGAGAATATATGGATTCCTGCCTGAATTTTGTCCATTTGGGTCCAGCTTTATCCCATCTCCATCTGTTGACCAGGAGAGGTTCTCAAAGCCAACAGAACTTCTGGGGTTCAGGTGGCCCTTGGGCAGTGAGAGCTTCAGAGGGACACGAGCAAGTACTGGGGGACCTCAACAGCCTGGGACATAGCTGCCCCCCTGCAGAGGTCTCATCAGGGGTTGCATTAAGTCCTCCTTGTTAGGAAAAGGAGGTGTTTGCAGGAAGAGCTGACTCGCTAGTCTCCAGGGCTGGAGCAGCTGTGCTCTGGAGACAGGCTGAGAGAGTTGGGAGTGTTCAGCCTGGAGAAGAGAAGGCTCCAGGGAGACTTTAGAGCACTTTCCAGTGCCTGAAGGGGCTACAGGAAAGCTGGGGAGGGACTTTGGACAAGGGCTTGTAGTGATAAGACAAGTGCGAATGGTTTCAAACTGGAAGAGGGGAGATTGAGATGAGATATTAGGAAGAAATTCTTTCCTGTGAGGGTGGTGAGACCCTGGCCCAGGTTGCCTAGAGAAGCTGTGGCTGCCCCATCTCTGGAAGTGTCCAAGGTCAGGTTGCATGAGCTTGGAGCAACCTGGTCTAGTGGGAGCTGTCCCTGCCCATAGCAGGGGCTTTAAATTGAGATGATCCTTAAGGTGCCCCCAACCCAAACCAGTCTGGGATTCTGGGATTCCATGAAGCATGTTGGGTGGCTTGTGGCTCAGCTCCAGGGGCCAAGATGCAAAGACGATTGTGGTGAGAGTCCTCTGGTGGTAAAGCAGGAGGCGATGTGCCCAAGCTCAGTGGACACCAGTGCTCCCCAGCCTATGTGCCCCTCATCACCAAGAGCAGTTTTTCCCTTCGCCTCCTTCCCAGCTGCAGCACGAAGGGAGGAGCTCAAATGGCAGTATCCACACCCACACACATCTATAGATTTATTTTTTCTCCTTTCATAGTGTTAAGAATCTGAGGTCTCAGGAGGAACATTACAGTTTTCAGTGGAACCAACTACCTTCTCACCTCTTTTAAAAATTATTTTATTTTATGTTTGTTTGACATGCATGTCTGTACTTTCCCAAATGAAGAGTGCCACGAACTACCTTAAAATATGATTACAGAGGAGCTGTATTCTACTGAGAATGGCATTTTTTGTAATAACCCCGTTTTCCTTTTCACTTATTCTTACCAAAAAAAGTTTCAGATTGCAGTTCATCCATCTCCCTGACACCAAATCCCCTCTCACATTTTCAAATTTACACATACGTTGTTAACCCCTTATTAGCCCATAGTATCCGGGGTGGGGGGGGCAAATAGAGGACAAGCATGAGAAAGTGCCAGGCTCTGAGCAAAGGTGTGGGATGTGGGGGGGTGCATCACTTTGGGCTGCTTTTTTGGGGAGATTTGTTTGCAAATGGGTGTCTGTGGAGCTTGCTTTCTTTTTGCAGCCTCTGCAAAGGGCTTTGTAGGGACACTTTGGTGTCACCAGTGAGGGGTGACATCCCTTGTTCTCTCCCCAGGTCTTGCTCCAGCACCTGGGAGGCAGCTCCAGCCCACTCTGCCTCACATCCTTTGGGGGATGAGACTCTTCACTCTGCCCCCAGCCGACCCAGACAGGAAAAATGGAGACCAAAGACTGCAGGGGAGGAGAAAACAAACGATCCCTGCTGCATCCTCCAGCCAGGACCTGAGAGGTGTTTTCTGAAGGATGTGGGTGTGCAAGCTTGTCACCCTGTGTGATTCACAGGGTGCTAACATCTCCCTGAAATGGGTTTCTGGGGTGGAAGAAAGACAGGAATGGGGTATGGCTCAGGATGCAGAGGCAGAGCTGGCGATGTTGTGCTGCCCATGTGAGCCATCATCAATCCATCCCAGCTGCCCCAGAAGTGGGCAGCAGATTTCAGTCAGGCTGCAGGGGCAGCTGGATGAGGTGCATCAGCCCTCAGACACTTGTGCTCCTCTATTCTTTGGAAATCTGGGCTTAATTCCTGGTACCCCACAGCCCCTGGGCGACAGCAATCCTGTAGGAGTGCAGGTCCCAGGTACTCAGGCAGGCAGAGGGGCCTTTGCTGCTGGGGGTGCAGTGGGAGATCATCGTGCCTTTGGTTATCAAACAGCAACCAGGTGGGGTGGAATCCTGAGGACAGAAGGGAGCTTGTCAGGAATGAAGTTTTCCTCTGTGAATCCACCAGAGTTATCCTCTGAGCAAAATTTGAACTGTGATCTTTATCATGTGAAAACCTCTTGGTTACGTGAAGACGACAGTTTTCTATTTTCATCAGGCTGCAATGAAACTTTTGCAGGGGGGAAAAAATAAAAAGCTTAATCTTCATTAAAATTTCCCTTTTTTTCCCTTGAAACTTTCTACCGGCTGTGTACAGGCCTGACAGCAAAATGCTATTCTTATTTGTTATCCTCTTAAAAAACAAAACACATTCCTCTTCAGAATCACACCTACCCAACGTGCTGGGATTTTATTTATTTTTTTTTTTATTCTTTCTTTCCCTTCTGTGCGTGTGGTTTTTATTATAACTCACAGGCAACTGCTTAACATCAACAACAACAAGGAAACTTTGGCAGAAGCCGCCTCAAAGGGTCCGTGTGCGGGATGTCCAGTGAACTTCCTAGCTACCAATAATTCCAGTTGGCTGCTTCTCCTTGAGCTGCATCCTCCCGGCGTTGCGGTGTGGAAGTGGTCAGTGCCCCAGCGCTCCCGGGGGCTCCACCAGCTGCACGAGGCTTCCCCAGCCAGCAGCTCTTTGGGAACCGGGGGGGGGAAGTGGCAGAAGTTTATTAGTTCTTTTCCTTTTTTCTAAACGAAGCTGCTGCTCACAAGTCTAAATATTTACTGCCACTTCTGGACATGCACACAAAAATTAATAAAACTATCAGCGGAGGGAGATTTTGATTCCCAATTATTTTACCTTCGTGAAGTTAGGAAAAAAAAAATTTAAAATCACAACTTTGTTTGTGCATTCTTATGGCAAACACAATGCCCACAATGGCTAAATAGACAGCATAATAAATAGCACCACAATGCTGACATAAAGGCCTTTCTGGTACTGCATACAAAATATAAACTGTGCCACGCCATTATTATTCCGGAGCCCTTGCTGAAACAGTGCAGTTGAAATTCCACCCCCAATGTGCACCTAATCAGCCATTCAGAGCCCCTTAATGACTTGTCAGTTCTTTGCCCTGCCATTTTCTGTCCAATTAATTCTTTTATTGTGCACCGGATAAAGGAAGACAAAGGCCTTCCATGCAATAATGAATCATTAAAATTCAGCAGCTCCTCTCTTGTGCTCTTGGCTCCTCACCAGCAATTCAGGCTGTTCCGAATTCGTTATGTGTGTGGTGGTTAAAATTCACTCTACCTCAAACAAGACCTTTCAAAATGCTTAACCCTTTCCTGGGTGAAGACCTCCATCGTCATAGTGGGAATTTAGGCACACATACACCAAAAAAAAACCCCAACAAAACCTAAAAGGAGGAGGAGGGGGATGAGCGAGGGGAGGAGAAAGGCAGGCAGAAGTATTTTGGGTAAATGTTGCAATATCACATCTCTGACAGTCACAATATTGCCTGTGCACACATCCACAAACAAATACGGGGAGCGGGAGGGATGCCAGGAGATGCCGGCAGGGCGGCCGAGCTGTGGCGCGGCGGGAGGGGTGTGCGGTGCTGTGGCCCCCGCCCAGGAGACTCTTCGCAGCTCGCACGGTGCCTTTGCATCACTTTCCCTAAACCAACACGGCCCCGGGAGCAAGCAGCAGAGGCAGGGAGGGACGCCCTCTTATTTTGGATTAGGAATAGCTTGTTTTACAGTCCTAATTGGTTTAAGATAAACTGGAAGCAGCCGACTTTTAAACCTGAAAAAGTGTGTCCAACTGGCTTTTTTTTTTGTTTTTCATGGGCTTCACTAAATCAGGTCAAAACCAACACCCCAGCTAAACCAGTGACACACTGTGCATGGCTGAGCTCCCCGGCCATATGGGAGCAGCTTAACAAGGGTCAGTGGAAAGAGCGGCGGCTCTTTTGGCAGCACCCACCGTGTGCATAGATCATTGAATCACAGAATCCCAGACTGGTTTGGATTGGAAGGGACCTTAAAGATCATCCAGTCTCAACCCCCTGCCATGGGAAGGGACATCTCCCAGTAGACCGGGTTGCTCCAAGCCCCATCCAACCTGGTCTTGGACGCTTCCAGGGATGGAGCAGCCACAGCTTCCCTGGGCATCACGGGCTGATGTCTCACCACCCTCACAGGAAAGTTTATCCAAGCGCCAAACAATTTTGGAGCAAGAGCCCCTGGGCTGGTGGCAGAGGCACAAGCCAGGTTAGGTTTGTTTTCCAAGCCCTGTTACACTGGTTTTTTTCAGTGCAAACTGCATGGTTTTATAAAAAGACACTGCCTGCTGATTGCCTCCTCGTGCTGTGAGATTCTGCAAAAAAATAAATTCACTTCCCACCTGAGCCATAAAACCAGCCACGACTCCAGTCACAGCCTCGCTCCAGGAATCCGCACTTCTCTGCAAATCCTCTGTGACAGAAACCTCATGGCCCAAGACCCACCATGAAGTGTCTGGGCTGAGCAAAGGGCTCTCATCCCCAAAAACCTGTTCTCCCCATCAGGGAGCAACCCCTGCATCACATCACATCCACACCTGCAGCCCCGGCATAATCTGGGATTGCAGGATGGCAGGAGAGTGAAGCCATTTGAAATAAACACCATTTTCTGTGGTTTGGGCTCCAGGAAATTATTTTTAGCTCCTGCTGACTCATTTGAGAAATGGCTTTCCCTCCCCAAGCCTCATCCTTTGCCACTTGGTGCCATCCTTAATTTCTGCATGTAAGACACATAAAGTGAACTTAAAATGACATCCCCCTGGCTCAGTGGGGCAGTGGTGGAGGAGCTGGGACTGGGGCTGGACTGCGTCTGCCTGGCTCCCACGGTCATGTGCCATTTTCCTCACTTCTATAATTACAGTGCCATGTGATTAATCCCTCTGAAAACCTTGTGGAGCCTCTGGAGGGTCTCCAAGGAAGTGGAGCACTGGTGAGGTAGAGGACATTATCTCTCCTGGGAGCTGTGGTTCCTCCATCCATCACCATGAAGTGGGCAGGAGTTGATGGGAAATTCCCTGCTTCCACTCCCACCCCCCCAGAAAGCAAGTCTGGAGCCCTTGGGCTGGTGAATTCATGCTTAAAAATATATATTCAGACTTAAAAGAAGCCTAAATGTTTTGGACCCAACCTGATGCTCTTCAAGACTGAAAGTAGGGTAATATCAGAGTTTCCTTAAAGCCTTCCTCGAGGGCAGGGCTCATCCAGGCTCCCTGGGGACTGGGGCTGTGCCACACTGTGTTCACCATGTCACCTCCTCAGCTTGCCCAGCCTTGTCCCCGCAGCTCTGGTGGCCACCAAGCCCTTCCATGGGCCTGCACACTGCTGCTCCTGCTCCCAGAATCTCCCTGGCTTTGCACAGCAGTGCAGCTCTGCCCTACCAGGCTCACTGGCTGCACTCAGTCCCTAGACAGGGAGCAGGGATAGAGCCATGCCTACAATGTCATAGAAATGCCATGGAAGAAATTCTTTGCCATAAACCTAACACCCAGCTGTAAGAAATGTGTAACAAAAGTTGATGTCACTCCAGGAAAAATTATAATAAGGAGGATGGGAAGGGACTTTTTCTTTTTCCACCATGCAGAAGGAATGTGGATACGGTCTATAAAATTAATTTCCTCTTTCTTACTAAACAGGACCTTCTGAGCAATTCAGACACATAGCAACAGTCAGTGTTCTCTGCACCAAAAATGAAAAAAGAGGAACTTTTACCGCTTGTGTATTCCTGCAATTATCTTGAGAACCCTTTTTTTGTTGACAGCCAGGGGTCAAAAGCCGGTCTTGGTTTCACCTGATCTCATTGACTTCTGCAGAGACATTCCAGATTCACGCCAACACAAGAGCCATCAGAGCCGAGCTGGGGACACACAATGCTGCCATTCATGTCAGCTCATGGAAAATCACTTCTCTTTCTGTAGACGGTATCGACACAGAAAAGAGAAGAAAAAGACAATGCATGAAAATGCTTTTCTACAAACAGCATTACTTTTAAATCAAAATGCTCTTCTTTGAGTGGAAACTGTTCCCCCCATCAGTGTTTTTCTCCTAAGGAAATGAAATGGGAGACTTGTATGTTTAAGTATAAATCTAGGTGTGGGGAGTGAACTTCTGGTGCTCTTAGAAATTTCCAGTACACCCTGAAGCCTGAGTCACTAGGTTATTTAGGCCAGTGAATTTTACCTGCCCGTCACCTTCTTGAACATCTGTTTTGTAATGCCTTTGAATTTCACTCAGCAAATGTGCAGCGAGTGTCCCTGACTCTGAGGGCAGTAAAAAAAAAAAAAAAAAAAAAAAAAAAAAAGTTGAATGTCACTGCTCAGAGTCAGCTTTTCAAACAGGAGCTGCTTCCAGGAGCTGCAGAGGGGTCCCCAGGGCTCTCATTACTGCCTGTACCCACTGAGCAGCATGGATCTATCACATTTTATTGCTGCAAATATTAGTAAAAGCTAAATTGACTTTGCAAATCATGTAGAAAGCAAAAACAAATGGCAAGTAAGGATGGTCAAAAGAGGATGAGATTTAAAAACCATGTATTTTGGATGTGCATCTCCTCAGTGTAGTCACCAGGCTGGCCCAGAGACCCCACAGCCACCCAGGGCCCCCCCACCCCAGCACGCACCAGGGCAGAACCCAGCTCTGCACAAACCCCCTGTGCTGCTGGACCTGCCAAGGATGCTGCATGGTCACACGTCCCCCTGTGCTAGGAAGGCAGGGCTGGCACAATACACCAGGATGGTCCCCAATCCTGCAGCTGGGACCCATCCTGCTGGGTACACAGACCCCCATCCCATTCTCCCCTGAACCAGAGATGCTTCGGTGCAATTTTTAATTTCAGTATTTGTGGGTGATTTAAAATACCATCACATTTTAACTCAGTTTTAAAGCTTAATGCAGGTTCCAGTGAAGTCACTGTAAGCTTTGCTATTAAACATCAAGAAGAAATTAAAGAGAAGCATTTCTATTCCCAGCTCACCCTTTTTTCTTTTTTCCCCAAAGTGTTTGACTTTGGAAAGGACGCTCCACCTCAACATGCAGAACAGACAAAGTTAAACACAACTATTTTTCAAGCGTGAGTTAGGATAAGACTTAAAACTCATGTTGTAACTGGAGGGAGGGGAAAGGGGGAAAGAAAGTCTCCTCTGAAAGTTATTCTGCAGTGTTGGCTTATAGCGTAATAGTCATTTTTGCCAGCACTTCTGTAAATGAGCACAGAGAAAATGGTGTCCAGTTACAGACACTCTGGCAAGATAGCTCCTGGCAGATACTGCAAACAGCACATTTGCGTTGGGACTCTGTTGTTCAGACTTTGTTAATGTTCTTGAGCTTCATTAATTGTCATCACATTTATTTTCCCCATGTTAAAACATTTTCCACAGGGCTTCACTGCAACCAAGCCCTGAGCTCGTTCCTCAGGCTGGATTTCTCTCATCCCAATCCTTTCCTCCCAATTAGGGCCTGGCCTGAAAATCTTGCACTAGTTTTTCCTGAACTGGTGAACGCAAACTGCAACTTCGTTTATATAAGAAAAAAAAAAAAAGTCACAAATATAACTGCATTTAAAAAAAAACAAACAAACAAACAAAAAAAAAAAAAACCCAACCACTACATGTAATATATAATTTTCTTGCTATCATAATTAAGAGGTATTTACAAGGGCTCACCAACCAGAAAACAGAATTTGTTACTGTAAAATTCCTACGTGCTGTAGAGAACAAAATGAACTTGGGCTAAAACCATGCACAGTCTGACCTTGCAAACCCTTCCTCATGTGAGCAGTCTCAATGAAATCCTATGAAATCCTTGGGATTACGGGCATGGAAATGTACTTCTCAAGGAAGTGAGGAATAAAAAAATGTAAAACCTCATTGTAAGACACCTTAAGTACAGGGAAAGGGAGCAAGGGAAAAAACAAACAAACAAACAAGCCCAACACGTTAGGAGAACCGAGGAAAACCCTGATCAAAAATATTTTATTCTGAATATCCTGTCTCTTTTGAGGCTGTTCTCTACATTTCTTTTCAGCATAGAAATAGGCTCAAGCAGAAAGAAAACATCACACGTACTTGATAAAAAGCAATTTTTAATTTTATCAAATTGATCTGTACAAAAGTTAGCATTGCTTAGTCAGAAGCTAGTGAAGAGAACAGATAAGTAACAGCCAAAGTCTTTCAAACTTTATACAGAAAAATAGATAGCATAAAAATGAGTTTTCTGTACTTTCCCCCACCCCCACGTCCCCCAAAAGGAAATATGCAAAAAATATTTTTAGAAAAAGAGTAGGAAACGTAGAAAAGGTAAAAAGATGATAACCTCTGAAATGTGTTTTTAGATTTACAAAGTTTTTAAAGGCACAATTTACCATAAAATAGATGGTTATTATATGCTCAGCATACAATGAAAGAAGTAGAAATATATCAATGAAATATTAGTCTAAAACTAAGTACCTAAACATTTTTTTTAGTGGAGAAGATTTTAGTTTCACAGCTTGATGGGTGATATCTGGTCCCTAGAAGCCAAAATTAAAGCACAAGTTGATAATTTCTCATTAAATTACATCTTCTATAAAGTAGTCCTGGTTCTGAAGGTGTACAAAGACTCTGTCATGCCTTACATCCAATTTTAACACCCAAAAGCAGGTAGCCAGAAAAATCCCCTGGTCCTTTTTAAAATCATTTAAGCCTCCCTGTGTAATTAGTAATTCCCCCCCTCGTTATTTTGCATTCCCAGTTGAGTTTCCCATTGGTGACCAGTCTGAGATGGGCAAATCTGTTCAGTCCCTCTCTCAACCATGTCTGCTGCAGTGGTTCAAAAGAAAAAAACCCCAAATCAATGAAAATCTATAGACTCATAACACCATTTTATTGTATCATCTCCACTATTTTTATGCTCCCTCCCCACCCCATCTTTAAAATCTTTTAAAATTCTACTTTCTGCACAAAATTACTTCATTAATTAAAAGACAAAATAATACAGAACATAAATACATATTTAACAGATTTTTAAAAAAGCAAAACAAAACAAAAAACAACAAACAAAACCAAAACACTTTAAGCTTCCAAAAAAACAAAAAATGTTAATTACAGCCAAACCTTGCTTAGAAGAACTCTTGACTAAAAAAAACAAACACTTCAGACATTTAATTGGTTGGTCCCACCAGACTTTTTGTTCACACGAGATTGTTCCACGGAATAGCCAGGTTTTTGGGTTTCATCCACATTGGTCCAAGTGAGTTCTTGCCCTCAAGGTTGGTCCGTTCCTCACATTGCAATAGACCCTTAAAGTCTTGAACAGCTTTTTATATTCTTCCCCCCGTTCCTACCCCCCTGCTCCACTTTTGCACTTGTCAACTTCCATGACAAGTAAATTCAGTTCAGTCCTCACAGAGGAGTCAAATAGTTTTGTCCTTCATTTATTCAAAAGGAATTGCCAGTCCTTTTTTTTTTTTCCTCTCTTTTTTTTTTTTTTTTTTAGTTATTTTAATTTTTTTTTTTTAATAATTGTATTAATTAAAGAAAAATAGAGCTCTGTCCTTTTGGAGCGTTTTGAAGCAAGGGGACATCCAGTTGCAATGAGCAGAGTTCCCAGTGGCTCAGGAGGCACTTCGGAAACTATTGTGGCACTCCCCACCCTTCGTCTTCATTCCTTCATTAGTGCATACGTCGGGGAAGCCCCAGGGGGCTCCACGCATCCTTTAGGGCCTGGTCAGGGTTGTATAGACCGGCTGGTCCCAGTTAGCAGTGGGGCTGTGGGCCGGCGGGATGGACAAGCCGTTGAGGATGGGCGTCGCGTAGGGACGGCGGGAGGAGTGGAAATAGGGATACTGGTAAATGCTGGAGGGGTAGCCAGGGTAGGGGTTGTAGTAGTTGGAGCTCTGGAGGTCCGTGTAGTCACACTGGGAGCTGGAGAAGGAGGCGGCGGCTGTGGCGGTGGAAGCGGTGGTGGCACAGGCCTGGGCACTGTAGGAGCCGTAGTCAGAGTGTGCGGGGGAGCCGTGGGACTGGTCGCTGTAGTGGCTGGGGCTCAGCTGCTCCGTTTTGATGTGTGGCCTTTGCTGGCCCGAGTCAGCAGATGAGGGTGATGCCGAGGCCGGGCTTTTGTGAGTCCAGACCTGGTTGGTCCCTCCGGTGCCCGTGGCCGAGTGGGAGTAGGACGCACCATAGGAGCCAGCAGCAGCATTGGGGCCGTGGTCGGCTGGCATGGCAGCATGGCCATTGAGCGGCAGGTACTGGTCAAACTCGTGCACATCGAAGGTCTCCATGTTGTTGATGACCTCGCTGCTCAGCTCTGAGATGTCCACGTTGCTGAAGTCGATGTTCTGGCGGCCGCTCTCCACGAGGCGGCGGCCCTCATGCTTCAGCTCCTGCTTGCTGCCATGGTGGAGGTCGGTTTTGGGGGTGGTAGGTGGGGTGGGTGGCCCATGGGTCTGGCCTGGGGACAAAGGGACAGCAAGGCTTTAACAAGAACTGCCACAAAACACACAACTCCTTCAAGGATGATTAAAAAAGGAACAAGTCTCCATCCTCTTATTTCAAGAAGGGAAAAGAGATTTAAATCTACAGCCCCATGTTGGAGGAGGCTGATGTCCCCCTTCAACTACACCGGGGACTGTTTCCCTCAGCTGGAGTAAACCACCACATGGGTCATGGTTTGCAATGGGAGAGAGAAGTTGAGGAGTGCACTGTGACCATCAAGGTCACTCTGGGACATGGCAGGACACCCCCAGCTCCTCAAACTCCCCTTCCCCTGGGAATCAGAACCAAGGGCTGGATTCAGAGAGACCCACTCCACCTCTCCTCATGGGCAGCCTGAAGCCATCCCAACTCTCCCGAAGGGAGAGGAGCCATCCCAGCAGAGTGGGCCATGGCCGGGATCCCCAGCCAGGCTGGGAGAGAGCGCAGACATGTCTGAAGCTGCAGGACATTTGCAATCCTCCTGGAATCTGTCAACACGCGCCCTGTGCCAATTTGCAGCGCTGAGAGAAGCGGGGAGCTTTGGGGGGAAGCCGTGTCACCAGAACCTGCTCCCCCAGGCACCCTTCACATGGCCAATGGATTGTTAACCCTTATTAGCTCACAATTCTCCCTACTCCCAGGCCAGCTAGTAAACCGGGGTCCCTGCACTTTGGGGATTTGCTATGGCACAGTCAGCTCTGTAGCTAACAACCAAAGAAAACTACAGCTGGCCTCACAATCTGGTGCAAAGCCACAGCTTTTGGGGCAACAACCCCTCCTTTGGGATGGTCCCAATCCCATGGATATTCATCTAGGGGAGAGGCAAACCCATACCTTCCAGAGGGTTCATCTCCCAAACCACGGGCTCCTGGGACCTGTAGATTTTTTTGGCCCCTGGGGGACCTTTACCTGTGTGATCACTGTGGTGGTGGGAATCAGCCATGCCGCCCAGCCCGCTGTCTGCTTTGTAGATCTGTGTGCCTGCGTGGTGACCGAGCTCGGCGCCGGAGTCGGAGTCACTCTGCCCAGCTTTTACACTTTTCCTCCTCCGTGGCTGGTATTTATAATCCGGGTGATCCTTTTTGTGCTGGACCCTGAGACGTTCAGCTTCTTCCACAAAGGGACGTTTCTCATTTTCGCTCAACAAACTGGTTTGGGATGGATTTTTTATTTTATTTTTTTTTTAATAAGAGGGAAAAGAAAAAAAAAAAAAAACACACACCCAAAATTAATATATTTTCCCTAGAAGCTTTTAGCCTATTTTCAGAGTCACATCCCCACTTCCTACTCATTTGAGCAACCAGAAAGTTATTTACAAAACAAATTTGTAGTGGCAAAAAAAAAGAGTAAAGCTATTTTGCAAAAATTTGACACTCTGTTGCTAAAAATGGCAAAACATTGCTGAAAATACTGTGGCTGACTTTTTGAAACACTGATACTAAAAATCAAAACTTGCTTAAAAATCAAAACTGTTGCTAAAATTTGAAACCCTGTTGCTAAAAACGGAAAGTATTGCTAACTTTTTGAAACACTGTTGCTGGCTTTTAGAAACACTTGCTAAAAATCAAAACTGTTGCTAAAAAATTGAAACACTGTTGCTAAAAACGTGTGAAAATATTAACTATCAACTGAAAAGACGCCAACCACTATGGATAGCGATAACTGAGCAAAACAAAATCCCCCTGCCCCGCTTTAAGTGCCTTTGCCAAAGATTATTCCTATGTTTGCCCTACAAATGCCACCCCCTCGCCGCGATAAACAAGGCTGCCCATTTCCAGCTTTGTTTGGTGCTTACAAAGAAACCACGAAGGCAACAGCGATGGGATTATTTCTTTCAAAACTCTCCCCACCGCCCGGACCTCTCTCTGCAAACTCTTGGAGAGTCTCAAACCGCAGCGGGAGCATCGCTGGCCCAACCAGGGAGGAAAGATGCGAGTTTGGTACAACCAGACACGACCGAATATCTCACGCAGTAAAAAGTGGCTCGTGGCAGAGCCTTGGGAAGCCGAGCACGCTGAGATGCTGCCCAGCAAAAAAAGTTTACATTGGTGGGCAGCGGTGAGCATGCAAGCATGCAGATAAGAAGGGAAATTGGAAAGCAGATTAAAATAACTGCTAAAAATCACCTTGTTCAGTTTTATAGCTTGTTCAGCAGCAAGTAAGCAAGCCGAGCAAAAAAACTTTGAGAAAAAAACATTGGAAAAGAAGCAATTTTTAAAAGCCTCACTCTCCTGAGGCACGGACATGGGAAACCCCAGCCAGCAGAGGAAACGGCCTGAGCTGCACATCTCAGTGATGGAGAAGGGAAAATCCACGCGTGCCACAGCGCTGGGGCAGGACCCATGAGCAGTGTCTCGGCCGTGGGCATTCAGAGCCCTGCAAGGAGCAAAAACTGGCGTGTCCTTCGCAGCGGGCCGACACGCTCTGGGGGATTTCTGGTCTTCAGTTTGCAACTGAAGAATCCCCTCACTTCAAGAATCCCCCGCGGGCACAGTCAGCCAAAACAATAAATACAGATTAAAGGAAAAAAGAAAAGAAAAGCGATTTTTAAAAGCGGTGGGAGAGGGGATCCAGCCATGCACCCCAAGACAAAGCCCCCGTCACCTCCCCGGGCAGCCCGCGGGGGTCTCACCGCCACGGCCGCGCAGCGCGGATGACGCGGTGCCCCGCGGAGGGAGATGCGCAGGGGGGATCGGTGCCCCGCGGAAAGGGATACACGTCCCGAAACTCACCGCCAGAGCTTGCCCAGGGTCTTGCTGAGCTCGGCGTTGTGCAGATGCGGGTACTGGTCAGCCAGTTTCCTGCGGGCGGCCTGCGCCCACACCATGAAGGCGTTCATGGGCCGCTTGACATGCGGCTTGGCCTTGAGCGATCCGTTGCCCCGGACGGGCATCGGCACCAGGCTCCAGTCGTAGCCCTTCAGCACCTGCGAGACGGCGTCGCGGATGCAGGCGGGGAACCGCTCGTCTACCTCGGCCGCGTCCACCTTAGCGCCCAGCGGAGCGGTGCCGGGGGGACGAGGGGCGGGGGCGGAGGTGCAGCCCAGACCCTCGGAGCCGGCGGGGGAAAGCGGCGAGTCGGAGTCCGAGTCCACGTGGGACATGGAGCTGGTGGTGCCCGCGGGGCTGCACGGAGCCTCCAGCGCTTTGTCGTGCTCCTCGGTCATGTTGAGCATTGGTGGTGGTCGCGGGTGGAGAGGTGGGATTGGGACGAAGGGGGTGAGCCGCTCCGAGGGCGACGACGTGCCCGGGCGGAGCGGCGGGGAGCGCGCACCCCTCCGCGGGCGCCCGAAGAGCGAGAAAGAGATTTGAAATTTGAAGAAAAAAAAAAAAAATACAAAAAATACAGAAGAATAAAAATAAAAGATACGAACGCACAAAAATCAGCCGAAAAACAGAAAACAACCAAAATCAGTCCTGCTGCTGTGCTGTGCTGTCCCGGCGCCCGCTCCGCGCCCCGCGCCCGCTGCCGCGCTCCACGTCCAGTGCGAAACTCGGACCCTGGCAACAAGTGACTTTAAGGGGATGACAAGCGGTCCCGCCCCCTGTGCCACTTCCCATTGGTGGAAGGGGAGGTTCATTTACATAAGAGGGGGGGTCTCGCTGCCCACCCTCCCGCTGCGCTGCCTCGGCTCCGCTGGCCGGCCCGACCCGTTGCTACCGAGGGGTCCTGCGGCTCCGGAGGTGGCTGAACGCGGCACGGACCCTCTCTGGGGCTGTGTGGAGTCCCCTCCCGCTTTTATTGCTGCAAGTTGTTTTGAGGCTTCACTACACCGCGGTACTGGCAGGCATGTGTTTTATACCCCCAGCACGCTGAGGTGACCCTATTGGGGGGCTGTGGTGGCGGGTACCGGGGCTGCGGGGCTCGGTGGCGGGTTATTGAGCCCCTTTCTAAGCTCTGCGGAACGGGACTGCGGTGGCGAGGAGGTGTGGAGCGGCGGCGGGATGGGGCGGCAGCAGCCACCTCTTGGTGCCCTGGGAAGAGCTGGTTCTTTTTTAAATCCCCCTTTTTCTGAGGAGGCTTCAGGGGGACTCGGTGTGTGGCAGAAGCACTCGTGAGTCCCGGTTGCAAGCGGAGCCGGAGCTGCCCGTGTGCTCCCGCAGCCGCTTCAGCTCTCCAGCAACCGAGCCCTGGTGCCCCCGGGCCGCCGTGCGCCCCCCCGCATCCCTCAGCGCATCCTTTCTCTAGCGAGGATATAACGGAGGGAAGAGGCGAATTGCCGGGAAGAACGGAAACGAGCCGTTCCGAGTCCCTTCACCCCGTCTTACGCTCCTCTCACCCACCTCCGGGCTCGGTACCGGGACACCGGGGACTCTCCCTGGGAGGACAGAGCCGGGGCTGCCCTGGCTGCCTCCCGCCCGACACCGGCGGCTTTGCCCATTTCGGAGGAGGATGTGGTACCTCGGGGTGAGCCTTTGGGTTTGGGGTGGGGGCAATTTGCCCGCAAAATCTCCTCCGTCAGCTCCGGGTGCGGGCTGCGAGCCTCGGGCTCCTCCGCAAAAAAAAAAAACAAACCTTCTAAAGAGCTTTCCCTGCTCTATCCGGAGCGCTGCCCTTCTCTAAGCAAGCCTTGGTTTTGCAGTATTTATTTGGAGCATTTGATTCTAATTATCCGCGGAATCCAGCCTTCTAATTGCGACTGGAAAAAAGCAACTCCCCAAATTCCAGTTTTGGCCGCTGCTTCCCCCAGCCCTGATACCCCTCGGAAAAAGAGGGTCGAGTACAAGATCTTCAGGGAAAAAAACAGAAATTGTGAGAGTGCTTTAAGCATTCCCGTGTTGTAAAAGTAACAGAACGTGGGGGTTTTGAGGCATTTTGTTTAATTATTGCAAAGTATAATCACGTTGCAATAAAACACACACTTTGACTTTAAATGCAACACTGTTTAATTGTGCCTGAACGTCCATATGTCTTCTGTGTGAAAATGAATATACCCCATTAAAGTGCAAAGCAAGATTTCATTTGATTTGACTTTAAAATTCTTTTATTTCCTTAATAGCAATTTCTCAATATTTCAGCTTTCATTCTGGTGAGTCACAAAGTGAGTTGCCTTCGGACGAAGCTTTTTAAAGTATGATTTTACAAAGTGTCTTTAAAAAAAAATTTTATATTTAAGACTCAAGGCATACTATATGTTGAACTCGCAAGTGAGGTTTAATTGAACTTCTCTTCCAAGGCCCTACCCAAAATTAATGAGATTGTGGAAGAGTTTCTGTTCCCCTGGACTTGGTACTGGTGGCTTTGTGCTGCTGGACGCTTGGCTGAACTTTATTTTCCCCTCAGGTGACATACAATTAATGCACATTTCTATAATGCCTGTCTTTTTTGGTTCTCACAGGTCTTTATGAAATTTACTTCATTGAAATTCTGTGAGTCAAGTAAATTGTATTTCCTCCGTTATAGAGATGGCTGAGTCAAAGCAATAATCCCTATTTTTAGTCCATCTTTTCAAAGCTGGCCTCTCCTATGAGGTACTTTCCTTGAAAGATTTGAGCCTCTTTGCGTGGCTGAGGCTGGGAAGGGATTTGTGGGACACTTGGAGCTTCTGGACAAGCCCACAGAGGTAGGAATGAAAACAAGAGCCCCTACTTTCTGATCCCTGCCTTCAACTACACATCAAATTCCTGCAAAAGAAGTCCCCAAGGACAGCAGGAATTAGAGACCTTGGTTTTCTTCCCCCTTGGAAGCTGCTACATTTCAGGGCTCCCCAGCTCAGCCCGAGGGAGGGAATTGCATTTCTCAGCCCACACACTTGAACACCTCTTTGTCCAATGCAGGTAGAAGGACGAGAACAACTTGTAGTTGCTTCTTCTTACTTTTGAGATGGACACAGGGAAGAGGTAATGCCTGGAACCCAGAGCAGGATGTGTCATGCTTCATGTCTGGCTTGGTGACCTTGCACTAACTGTTGCATGTCTCTGAGCATCAGTTCTCAGCTGGTGGAGGGAGCAGCATTGCCCTGTCCCACAGACTGATTCAAGCTGGGCAGGGTTGTGGGAAGCTGAGATCACACACGGAGTGGAGGGAATTGGAGCACCTGGGAAACTTCAGTAGCTCTGGTTTCCCGAAAAGTTCACTCATTCATGATTTGGAATGAAATTATGCTGGGACAACAAGTGGGTTCAAGCATTGCTGTTTGTCTTGCAGAGTCTCATGTTCAAGTTTTGTATGGCACAGAACCAGTGACAGGGATTGCACAGGGATGGACAGATGATGGAGCCCAGGGAAGGTCTTGCAGTGATCCCACATGATGCACCATCTAGACCCAGCCTAACATTTCTGTCTTGACCCAGCCTGCTGCAGGGCAGGCCATGACATTTCCAGGGAAAGGGTGCAGATCTGGGAGGAAAGGATGGAGATTCCTGCTGCCCAATGGAGCATTGAGGTGTGCACCCAAGCAGGGTGTGTATGGAGAGGACTTGGTGGAACAGAGGTCTGCCAGCTGCCTGCCAATACTGTCAATATTGCTTCATTTTCATTGAAGTCCAAGATGGCCTCCAATAAAGTTCCTGACCAGTTCACACCAGTGTTGCTGGGGATCAGGCACTAAATATGAGGTCTGCATGCCTGACTCCATCACATTGTCACTTGTCACTGAGGAACCCTCAGAATTGCCATGGGACTGAGGTGGCTTGACCTCCCATCCCAGTTCCTCTCTGCTGTGTCTATTTGTTAGGCAGGAAGGAGTGTGTGTGCAGTGGCGCCAGAGCAGTCAGAGCCCCACTAATGTAAAGGAGGAGAAATTTCATCTTCAGCAGGAGAGAGGGAAGGTGTTTTCAGAGCCTGAGAGCACACGGGAACCACTGCATGTGATGGGATGTGCTCTGCAACACGTGCTGGACTCCTTCCCTGGCTGGGTGGAGGCCCAGCCAAAAGGTGGGCTTTATCGCATCATCTAATCAAGTGGTAAAGTTATCAGTTTTCAAAAATTGGCTGCCTTTGAACTGCCAGCAGATTTTACATGGGAATTTCAAAGAGCAAATAGAGAGAGCCTTACAGGGGAAGAAAAAACAACCCCTGATCAGATAAGAATAACTTATGTGTCGCGTTAAAATAAGCCTCTGACATCTGCAGGATTAATGCTCTGCCCAGAGGATACAGCCCTTCAGTGACAGTTCAGAAGTTGCTGTGGAACAAAGTTCAGTCCTTTTCAGGAAAGCTCCTGGTATCTGAAAAAACAAAACAATAACAACACCAAAATCAAGCAAAAACAACAAACCAACCTGTGGTAACTTTCAACTAATTTCAGTTAAAATAGCAGAGCTGAAAAGCTTTGCTCTCAAGATGAATGGTAATGATGGGCCCAATCCTCTGTGTGCTTGGGAAGGACTAACTTTATATTGCTCAGCTGCTTGCACATCAGCTTAGGTCCAAAATCTGTCTCACATGAAATGAGCCTTGCTGCTCGTTATGCAAAAATTTTATGCAAAATTTTAATTATCCCTTTGGGTATTTAGTCCTTGGTGTTTCCACAGCACCTACCACCGTGCTTAGCTGTGCTCTTGAAATTCTTTTCACTTGTACAGCAGGAGTAAAAATGACTGTGTGCTGTCACCACAACAAGAACAAGTTTTTATTGCACAGCCTCATCCAAAGCTTGTCATTAGAGGTATTTCCATGGATTGTGAAGGTCTGGGGACTCAAGGCTCCCATCACTGTGAGCAGATGCAAACTTGCACCCTTTACAAAGCTGCTGCAGCCTGCTCAGAACAGGGAGAAAGAGAGAGGCTTAAATATTAGTTTAATATTAGTTTTTGCTGTGTTAATGGGGTACTTAGCTCTGGCATCCCTCCTTTTTTCTGGCCAGGAATAGTTTGGCAGCTGTGTGACAAACAATGGAGGAACATGTTCTCCAGCAGCTCTTTTCCAACCCATGAACATTTACCTGGCATTGATACAAGGAACTCTGCACACCTGCACTGGGCAGGACTCTACTGACCTCTCTCTTGCTTGAAATGGAAGTGGAGTGCATGGGATTCCTAAGCCTTCTCTAGGCTTCAACACAGTGGCAGTTATCAGAGAAAAAGGACATTTGTTTTTAGAAGCTTTTACTTCAGTGTGAGTCAAAGGCAGTGAGAGCCTCATGAAAATCTTTACATTTGGACTGGTGTGGCATTTCTGCTGAAGTAAAATACAGTACCCCTTACTAAAAAAGAAATGTAATTTTAAATGGTTATTAATTTTTTTTAATATCCCAGTGGAAAAACCATTAACCAGTGGCTTGTTCTGAGTTTTTACCTTGAAGCTGCACATCATGGTGCTGGCAGCCAAGGACCCGGAGGGGAAAGCAATTACAGACCTGAAAGGGTCAGAAGCCTCTTTTGGTGTCAGGAAACGTGCACGTACAAAGACCAAAACTAGTGGAGATGAGAAGATATGCCAATGGGTTATTGCTGTTCAAATATTTTAAGATACCAGCTACAAAATAAAACATGCTGTTGTGGGATCAACAACACACAGGTGAGACACTGACAAAAGATCTCTTTTCACCAGAGGATACAGCCCCTCAGTGGCAGCTCAGAGATTGCTGTGAAACAGCAACATCTTTTCAGAAGGATGGAGAACCACAGTTCTGTTCATTATGATTATTGTGATTATTAATTTTTTGTCCTATGGTACCACTTAGGAATCCCTCTTCTGAATCAGTAGCCCCTCATTACAGACGCTGTACAAACACAGGAGAGAAAAAAAAAAAAAAAAGGTAATTCTTCCTCTGAAAATCCTTTTCAGCCTTAATCCTGCTAAACCTGGAGTGAAAGATCAGATTTCCACAGGGAAGGATGAGGGATTTTAACAGAAAAATATTACCACAGAAAAAAATCTTAACTCGTAGAAAGGAGCCCCCAAATTCTTTGCAAGGTTCCCCACCTCCCATTTAGCAAATGCAGCTGAATGTTCAGCAGGATGGTGTATAACTGCATTATACGGAATTCAATGTATGTTTTCTTTACAGGAGTCCCCAAATGTTAATGCTGCTTTACAAATTAGTTATTTCTGCACACATTCACTTTCTCTGTTTTATTTAAACCCAATTCCTGGCAGCCAGAGGGGCAAGGACTAGACCTGAATGAACACAGAGTAATTTAGGGTGCCAGGGACAGCAGGGTTGAGGTGCTGGTGGGGACAGCTGCTGGGTGCTGTGACAGTAAATGCTTGTTTCTCTGTCACTTTTGCAGCTGTTTGGAACACAGCAAAATAGGGTCGGGCGGGGGACGTGGCGGGGAGCATTTTGTTGAATGAAGATCAGCATCAATGATCCCTCAGCCCCTGCCTGTAGGCCTGACATTTATGAATCACTTTCCTTTTGAGACTTTCAGGCTCAGAGCCTCTCTCTTAAATATCTCGTTTGCATTACTGGCTTGTTTGTTTTACATTGTTTTTCGTTTTTGATACCTTACTTTGAAAAGAGGGAACACCAGAGGAAATCGTGACATGAAAATAGAAGCTGACAGTAAATAGGTAAGTGAGGAGAAAACCCACCACAGATGATGGTCTGCACAAAGTTGTGTAGCAGCAGGAACTCAGAACAGGGAGGAGGTCATTTGATATCCTAATCTACCGTTTTATCGCATGTTTTCCTTTATAGCTTGATCCATCTTCCCATAAAGCTAAAGGAAAGGCTTCCATTTGCTTTTATGATGGTTGGATCAGTCCCTTAGAGTAACAACAGTTTTATGCCATTTAATAGACTTTCAACTTTGCAGCTCATTTGTTGCAAGGCACTATTCCCGAGCTGAGTTTGGTGTTTGCTTCTGCTGCCGTCCCAACCTGTGCGTCTGGCAGGTCTCAGGGCGATCTTCAGCACTTCAAAAGAACCCAGCTTCGTGTTCCCTGCCCAGCTCAAATTATTCCTTTCTTTTTACTAAATCTTTAGCCTAAACCCTCTGCTTTTCCCCAGTAATTTCCTCAATTATCCAGTTTGTTTTACAGACATTTCCATTTCATGTGGAATTTGCCATAAAAGTTTCATAAGGACCCCACAAAGGAAGCCATTAGCTTACATCTCTTTAAATTTATCTAGCCAAACCTCATGGCTAATCCAAAGGGAGAGCAAAACTGCAGTATACCAGAGGCCTCCAACAAATAGCTTATTTTTCTTTCCTTATACAATGCACCATTATGTAGGGGTTTTTTTTCTGAGAAGAACAATGCAAGCAGCAGTGATGGGAAACTGGAAAAACAAAAGAGGCATTTAGAAGGGACTGGTTTACAGTCTGAAAAGCATTGAATAATGTTACACCTGATAACAGATACTTTCTCAGAGCCCATCGGACAGTTCAGCAGGGCTGTATTTACTTCAGCAGGATACACGACACACGTCTCAACTCCTCGGGGATGGCCGAGGCCACGGTATTAAAGTGTTTTTACTGAAAAACCCAGTATTTATGAACTCAACACGGAGTCAAGTGCTTGAGGGCTATGACTATATGAAATAGGAATCACAGCAGACTCGGAAGGGGCCAATGTCGAAAGCCTGAGGAATTTAACTTTTTTCCTCAGAGCCTGAGATCAGGTGCGGCGGGGCTGCAGGGAGAGCTGAGGGGGCTGCGGGGCCATTTGAGAGGGCTACAGCCCCGCGTAGCGCCCCGGGCTCCATGAGCGGGCAGTGAACGAAGGGTTGTGGAGCCAAGAGTTTTGTTGTTTTTAACTTTGCACTTTCTCGCCGTTTTTCCAAGGTCGCTTCCCGGGGCGGGGGCGCACAGACACCATTTTCCCCCAGAAACCCCTCTCGGCAGTGATAAGGCCGGCCCGGGGCTGCCTCCCTGCCCCAGCCCGGGCAGCGCCGCAGCTGCAGCCCGCTCGGCCTGGCGGCTGGTGGGGGCGGGCCGGGCCCACGCATGCTCGCTCCCGGCTCCGGCATGGCGGCGCCCAGCACGGCGCTGCGGCAGAGGCGGGTGGCGGCGGGCGATGGCTCTTCCGAAGCCCCTTCCGAAGCCCCGGAGCGGGCTGTGAAGGGGCCGGTGGGCAACGAGGCCGGGCTGCAGCCGCCGGGCACCTTCTGGCTGACCCGCATCGTGCTGCTGCGATCCATAGCGCTGCTTTACTGTGAGTCTCCGGGCGCTGCCCCGCGCCTCGTTCTCCTCCGCTGCCCGGGGGGCGGGTGGGTGCCCGGCCTGGCCCGGCGGAGCCCCGGGCTGCTGGGGGCGGCTGGGCTTGTCCCGCTATGGAGTCCTGGGGTTGTTCCATCCGTCTCATGGTCCTCCCCGCTGCAAAGCCTCAGGTGTGGCAGGCGGGACCCCTGCCACGGGGAAGGGGTGAGCCCCCGGTTTCTCGTCCTCCCGTGCTGGTGCGGCGGTGCGAGGTCCCACCATGGTGGGAGGGGAAGCCCGTGGCTGCCTTAGGATGGTGAATTTCTGTTTGTGGGACGGGGGCTGCAAGGCGCTTTCCCCCAGCTCCTGGCTCCGGACAGTTGTCCTGCCATGGCAGGGATGTGTCTTCCACTGACCAGCCCTGCCTGCCTTTGACTCGTTAATTTCAGGTCTTAGTGGTTTGTGTTTGCGTATGTAAAGCTTGAGGGGACAACAGAGATGTGGAACAGGAAGAGCCTCATGTTTTCAGCTCTTGCTTTGCTGGTGGGACAGGAACCCTGCAGCTGGTGGCTGGGATGGTGTTGGGTCATGTTTGGGCTCTCGTGTTGGCAGAGCTGGAAGGAGTTTCCTCACCCCACGAGACTTGGACCAGGGAGCAGAGCTGGTCAGAGTTGGCAGTCCTTTTTCTTCAAGGTAGATGTTGTGAGCCAACTGAGCAAGGGAGAAACTCCTCGTCTTACTCAGAATGAGGCCTTTAACATCCTGTGTAGGACTGGAGAAACACAACGTCCTTGGGTGCCAACACTCCCTGTTAGGACCTAGAATTGTCATGACTGGTTAATGGTGAAACAGGTTCCTGACCTCAGCTGTGCTCATTTGGCTCTCGCTCTGGCACGGAACGCTGAGAGCTGTGCTCGGAGCCCACTAGTGCTCCACTTAAAAAGTATTCACTGGGAAACCGAAACTGACATGTAACACACTATGTTACAAATTCTAAACTTGCCCCAGATTTGTCCACAAAATCGTTAGGATTTGTAGGCTGCCAGCCTGCTTAGATTATTTTGCATCAAAACCACGCAGAAGTTGTAGTTTTGTATGGTTTTGACACGTGCTCTGTTTCTAGTTTGGTTTGAGCCCTCAGTGAAATGCAGGGTTATGACTCTTTCAGTCAAAATGAAAGCGATTCTGATATTCCCCCGTGTGTAAATCCAGACTGCTGAGTTTCCCGTAGCTTGGTTTGCTGTTTCCTTAGGAAAAACTGATTAGTGTTCTCTGCTCTGCTTTTTTGGAATTCAGGGTTATAAACGTGCCACAAAATGCTGTCCCGTGGGGTGGTGACGGGTTTGATGGGAAGGGGCTGTTGGGGGGGACGGAAGGGAGAGGCAGTAGCTGGAGGGATGGGAGTTGGTAAGGGCATGATGAGGCAGGGGAGGGTAGAGTGAGTCAACCAGGTGGGACCTTCTGGTGAGTGGGACACCTGATTCAGGGTAATGAGAGCAGGAGTGAGTATCCCATTCAGGATCGGGTGAGTTAAAGCAGGGAAATGATTGAAACGTATGGGCTGCAGGGAGAAAGGGAGGGAGAGCATTTGCAGGCCAGAGTATGAAGGTGAGATGGGAGGCTGGGGAGTGAAAGCAAGATGTTGGAAAAGAGGGAGAACTTGACTTCGTGGTTTTCAGAAGAGGAGTGGGAATATCTGGGAGTGGCAGAAGTGGGGAGTAGACCCTGAAATGCTTCTGCAGTCTGGAGTGAGGGAACCCTCAGAGAGGTAGCTGCAGAGTAAAGGATTTGTGTAGCACAGCTGAAAGGAACCGGGTAGGAGGAGCGCTCTGCCCCTTGCAATTGACAAAAGTTTGCCTGCTTGTTATGCAATTCAGCTTGATTGCAATCAGTTAACAGGTGATTTCTGATGTTTGTTTTGGTTGATTAAAAGCCAAACAACCTGGGCCAGATTTGAGACAAGTCAATTTCTGACTCAGTCTGTCAGTTGCAGTGGTGTTGGGGCTCCAGCTCTGATCTCGGAGCACAGGAGATGCTGTGAAGCCTACAAAGGAAGCACTCTCGAGGGAAGGTGGGTTGCCTTTTGATCTCTTCTGAGAGCCTGGGCTTAGAAACAGCAGAAAACAATTTAAAGCCTCTGTGCCAAGCTACTCCTCCAAGCTGTTTTTCTGAAGATGGAACCATTTACTCTGACAGATGATTTTTTTTTCCCAGACACGGCGATCCTGCACATGCCGAGTCTCAGACTTGCTGAGGAAACGGTTGATGCCACTGTGACAGTTTGACATTCCTCAGTGGTGGGATGTTTTTCCCCCTTCTTCCATTTCAGCCATTTAAACGTAACCCTTTCATTCCTGCTTTGTTAAGCAACAAATCCTTTGGGGGGGACCTTGTGTTAAAGTATCAGGGAAGTTGTCATCCCCTAATGACTGTAGCTTCTGCCTATTAGTGCAGCTGGTTCTTCTGTGGAAGGCCAGGCAGAGTGAGGCATGTGTGAAGTGTCCTGTGTGCCCTCCCTTCTCCCCCACCCCCTTTGGTTATAAGAACACTCTCCTTTTTTTCAAGGGGGTTTCCAGAAGCAGCCAGAGCCTGGGAAGTCCCTGGCAAAGCAGCTGTTGTCTGAGAGGCAAGCTAGAGATGGGAAGGTGGGAGAGGATCTAATGATTCATGGAGGTCAGGGTCCCAAACCACCTGCTGCTTGCAGGAATGGGAAGATGGATTCAAGCTGCAAGTGCTGAGTGAGGTTTGCTCTTTGCATCAGGGCTGTGCCAGTGGGGTTCTCCCAACACTGAGGTAAATGAAAGGCCTGTCTGTGCATTTCTGGTTTTAATAGTAGCTAGCACTGTGCACTTGTGAATTAGGTGACACTTAAATTCTTATAACTGACAGCCCTTGGAGACATTTTCAGCTCTGAGACCTCTTTCGCCACTTCACCAAGTAAGCGTGGGCAGTGCTAAAACTGTTTTGGAGGAGGAGGATGTGAAGTAAAACAGAATCCAGCCTTGAACACTGAGGAAGAGAACAATTATGTAGATGTTACCCTCTGCTGCCCAGATCTCTCTCTCTGTTTCTGCAGAGGCATCTTTGCATAGTATTGGTCTGCCACTTTAAAGAGATTTGTCTTGCAGATTTCCACCATTGCAGCTTGTCCCTAAGTGGCCAATTGCAATCTCTAATACAGTAATTCATGGGAGAGGGAGGATTGGAGAAATGCCCTTTTGGGATTTGAAGGGTTTCTGTCCTGGTCTTGTACCGTGTATTGTTCTTTGTGTCAGGGACTGACATTTTATAAATACATAAAGTCTTTGAGGTCTTTGTTGGAAGTCGTGTAACAGGTAAATAGTTCCTGACAAAAAAAAGTGCATGGTTTGCTCCCTTCACCCTCCTTTTAAATGGCTAACTGCCCTGTTTGGATGATTACTATCATCAGATTCCAGATGTAGAAGTTCAAGTAATTAGATACCACCCTTCCCAATTTCAGCCAGGCTCTGTAGAGTGCTTTGAAATAAAAGCTATTCTTTAAATCCAGTTTATCTTCTCCTTATGTATTGTTTAACAGCAGTATTTTCTTTTCCCAGAGCTAGAGCCACAGGAGGTTCATGCTACTTCTTCCTAATTCTGAAATCTAAAGCCTTCTTGGGGGGTTTCAGCTTTCTGCAGGTTCCTGGCTCTCCCCAGTGTCCTTCCTCCTCTCTGTCTCTGCCATCTCCCCTGCTTTCCCCCGATCTCTTAGTGATATGAAAGGGCTCCCAGTAGCTTTCAGCTCACCCAGTCAGGATTACAGTATGTCTTCTGACACTTTTTCTCTCCCAAAAGGTTTTATCACAGCACAGCACTTGTTGGCAAGTCTGCACAACACGGGCAGTGTGTTAGCTCTGTGTCCTCTTAGTGAGCCACACAACCCCTGTTTAACTCCCCACAAAGGAGCCGTGTCAGCAAGACAGAATTGTGTTTAGTCCTGAGCAAAGCACTCTCACTGTGGGCAGGTAAATTTATAGCAAGCAGAGGTAGTTTAAGGGAAATGCTAACAAGAACTGAGAAGGGGAGTACCCATCTCCCAGTCTGCTGCTTCTCTGGAGCAGAGGAATCTTTTCAGGGCATGCTCCAGCTGCAGGCTGGACTGCTGCTGGTGTGGTTCTGAACGACCTGGCTCCTCCAGGGAAGCATTTTAGCAGTGCCACAGCCCAGCCTTTATTATTTACTCTCACGTTATTTCAAACAAAGAGGTGATGTGGAGGTAAGTGCTTAAAAAGCCTCCAAAGCAACCACCCCAAAGTCTTCAGCTTTGTTGCGAATGGCAATAAACCAAAAACTTGCTAAGAACAGACTGCTTTGTTGTGTGTTTGCTTGTGGCTCTAGGGTTGCACGATGAAAAGGGGGTGCTTGGTTTCACCCTGGGTCTTTGCTCAGTACTACAGTGTTGTTGCTTCTGTGTTGCAAAACTTTGTTGGGTAATTTATCAATTGAAAACTTATTTGATTAATTTATCTGATAATACTGAGAAGACCGTGCATATCTCCCCTTTTGTCTTATTCAGTAGCACAATCTCAGCTTGTCAGGATCCAGCATAGGGCCATTTTTTAATGCTTTTTTGGGTCAAAGGTACACTTGATATATGGCTCCACACAGATTTTTTTCTGTGTGTGTGCAAAATGTAGTTTGGTTTTCATGTGAAGCTCTGTGCTCTTGGTTAATTTCTTCTTGTGGTTTGGGCTTTAAGTAAAAGTTAAGACTTTTACTGGAGGAGAAAGCAAGCCATATGACCAGAAAGTTTTGGATTTCACATCTTTAAATCTTTACAGAGCATGAAGAATGGGATTCTCTCATTCTCCTACCATGACAGGCTGAGCCTCGACTGGGGGAAAGGAACCTAGGTGACAGACCAATATGGATAGACCAAATAATTTCCAATGTGTGACTCGTGTGTTGCATGCTTGGGTTGTGTTTATTGGTAGCATGTGGGTTTGAACAAGGAAGGTGTTCAATCTGGGGGCAGAGGAGGCTGGAAGGGGAAGGAGAAGGTGGAGGGGGAGAGTTAATGGAAAAGTACAGTAAAGCACCATCTGAGGTGAGAATAAGTAGTGAAGGTCTATTAGCAGTTGCTGACAATTTACATGTACTACTTATGTAAAGATCAGCTCGCAGCAGGTAGAGGAGCGTGCTCCCATGTGAGCTGTCAAAGGCTCCTTCTGCCTCCTGAGTGGGAGGGAGCTTGGGAATCACTGAGACTGAGCTTTTTCTATCTGCAGAGGAACAAACAGTCTTGCCAGGAAGATGAGGGAAGTAGTTAATCCATGCCCTGGCTGGGCAGCAGGCATACCAGCCAGTGCCCAAGGTGGAAGCAAACTTTTTTTACCATGTTTATCTGGAGGGAGTGGAAGGGTGGAGAGTGGAAACTCCCCAAATACAAGGTCAAAGGGAGAGAAGTTTCAGAATAGGGGTTAAGGAAGAGGAAAAAAAGCACAGGCTTTGTGGACAAAAGGGACTTTTTTTTTTCCCCCCCTCCAACTAAGCCAAGATCAAAGGGGAGGTTCCTGGAGAAGGTAGCAGGGTCTGTGTTATAGACAATTTAAAGATACACTTTCTGGCTAGGAGCTCAGGGAGAGGAAGCAATGACAAGCTGATAAATAACTTGATATGTACATCTCCTGTGTTGCTGAAATCCTCTGCAGAATCTGTCTATAGTTTCAGCTGTTGCACGTGTCTGGTAACATGGGAAGTGCTGCCCTACAGGGTGAAGCCTCTCGAAGGCTTAGCTGGTGCCTTGGGAGAGGAGGGCTAGAGAATTTGGTGGTGGGGCTTGATAAGTGGGTCCTGCCTCAGGGACGTGCCTTTCAAAGATGTGCTCCAAAAGATGCTGGAGATGAGTGGAGAGGGAGCACGATGTGAGACAGCAGCTCGGCTTGGGGAGTGTCCAGGAGAGGGAGCTGGATCCAGGATGGAGCAGCACAGCTAGGAAATGCTGCACTCATGAGAGTAATAAACTGTACGTGCTGATGGGCCCCCATGGCTTGGGATGGTGATGGACCAGGACGTAGGTAGGATGGTCAGGATTTGTTATGGGTTATGCAAGTTATTCGTCAAATTAGGGCCGTTGTGGGTAGGGTTCAGTTGTGAAATCATAATATATGAAATATCAGCAGTGTAGTGTCTTGTGAGAAACCAGTACTCTGGGTCAAAACTACTTTGGAGCTCAAACTGGGCAATTTTTAGGTGTGCAGTTCATGCCAACCTAGAATGCAGTCTTTGGTGCTTGCAGACTTAAGAAGGCTGTACAGTATTTTGTATATACAATGTGCACTTTTCTGCAATTGCCATAGGTTGTTTTTCCTAATTTACCCTTTCCTTGTTTATCTTGCATACTGTACAGGGGTCTAATTTAGATTTTTTAAAGAAAAAAACAACTTTTTAGCAGTTATGGGTTGAGGCAGTAATTTATGTAGCATTTAGAGGTTAGTTTGATTAGTACTTTTGGAAAACTGCAGCAAATTGTGGTGCTAATCAAGGGAAATCAAGCCATGGAGCTTTATGGCAGAGTTAGCTGGGTTTTTTTTTAAACCAGAAATGAAGATAGGAAGTTGTCTGAGGCTTAGAAGCACTAGAGTTCTGCTTGTTTCATGGATCAAGCTCTCTTGTTACACAGTTGTGCCCCATGGAGTGTTGGTAGAAAAACATCAGTACTCTAAAATAAAAAAAACCACTTGATTTGCAGTCCAAAGATGATTCTTTAGTGTTCTGATCAGTTTTTTCTCTTGTCCATAATAGAGTAAAATATTCTGTGTTTCTTCTATTAGTTTGTAAAATCCTTCACTGTGTATCAAAAACAGATGGAAAGGGATGCAACCAATTAAACCTCCAACTTTATTGTGTTTCTGTGATTCAGGATCTGTTGAAATCAATGGGAACCCTCCTAGTAACCTCAGTGATGCGTTGGATTGTGAGTTTTAGTGCTTTTTCAACTGAGAACAAAATAGGCGGCGTGTGCAAAGAGCTGGGGTGTTAAGTGGATTAACTGAAATCCACTGGAGACCTTTATGTGTGTCTGCAGGGAATGGGACATTTATTTTTGTTCTCTGGGGCTGCAGACTTTTGGTTGCTAGTCAAACTTCAAAGAAATGGGATATGATTTCACATAGAATTTCCACCAGTGTTCCCAGTGAGAGTCACCAACCAGATGAACGCTCTGTTTGCAGAATGACAACATTCAGATAAAGAAGGAAACAGATTTGATCATTAACTAAGGAGGATTGGGGGGGGGGGGAAACAAATTGGTCTTTTTGCAAGGCCTCTGGTATTGCTGCATGTGACGTGGCTGGTGTTTGGATACTGTTTGAAAGATGGGTAAGCCAGCTGCTGGGAGCAAAATGTATGGAGCCTAATCAGGAAATGTTGGCCTTAATCTTTTTTTTCCTGAGAGGTGGAGTTTACTACAGTTACAAACTGCAAATTGGTAACTGGAGGAGATTCCTAAAATGTGAGCTAATCCCTAGAAGCTGACCAATTTTCTCTGTAGAACATCAAATTCTAGGTCTATGATCTGTAATTAAATTGCTTATGTTCTGTTAAAAAAAAGCATCTGGCTGTTCTAAGATTGTCCAGTGCAAGAGCATAGACACTATAAATGAGAGAGCTGTAGTGACATGTAAAAAGTAGCAATTTAGAGGACAGGAAAATATTAAGACTTTGTTTTTCCAGCCTACCAGGATGTGAGAGGATCCAGAAGGTCAACCCATAGCATGACTGCTGTGTTCTGCAGTTGCAGTGGATAACCATTCACCATCATGCTGCCAAAATAATGAAGGTGTCCTTTGGACACCTCTTGAATGGTGTGCGTGAGCTGAAGTTGTCTCATTCACAATATTTTGAAATATGAAGTGTTGTCAATATAAGGAAATGATCCAATACTTGATAGAAGAGTGTTCTGCAAAAATGGAGATGTGTTGTCCTCTAAAGTCAAAGTGTCTGCCCCAACTCTGCCCTGGGTTGTGTGCTGGGCACAGCAGACCCTGTACATCACCATCCACAACAAAACCCGGGCTGGAACTGTTGTTTATTTACATTGCAGAATGTTTTGTGAAACTGCAATAGGAGGGGTCGGAAAGTCCAGCTGTGTCTTTGGTGCTGCAAAGGTGAAGGGGCTTGTGTGTCCTCTTCTGGCTGCTTCAGCTCTGCTCCCTGGTATCTGTGCAGGATCCGAGGGCTTCTTGGTGTCTCCTTTCCAAATGCCTTTTGTAGAAAGGAAATTCAGTCTGAAAGTCTTGAAATGATTGTTACTTTCACTTGTACTCTGCAGTGCAATTAAGATTAGGAGATGAATAGTGTGTGTGACTGACCTCGGGTCACACAACGTGGAATGGAGCTGGGCTGAGCCTCCTGTTCCTACACTGGGTCAGGTCGCTCAGTTACAAGGAGTTCTTTCCCAGAAGAGCATTGTTGAGTTTGCCTGAAGCAAGTGGCATGTCCCTTCCAGCTGTTAGGAGAGAATTATCTCAAAACAGGCTCTGTGCCACTTCCTGGTATGAAGGCAGAGACAGTATTTATAGAATTCCTCTGCCTTTTGCATCATGGTTAATAGAAATGGCTGTCTTGTATTTTAATGGACATGAGGACATCTGAAAAAATTCCTTCCCAATGCATGAATATACTTCTGTAACTTGGACTCAAACTATGTACTTCAGCCTGGATGTTTTCTAATACTTCTTTATTTTTCCCTCCCTTATTTTCTTCCAGTTGTGGCCTTCCTGGTGGCATATCATCAAAACAAGCAGCTGATAGGAGAGAAGGGGCTGCTCCCCTGTAAACTGTACCTGCAGAATGTCAAAAAGTATTTCAAAGGGAAGATAAACCTGGATGCTCTGAGCTATGCACCAACAATCATCTGGTTTCTGGACTGGTCAGACATGGACAGTATCTTGGACTACCTCTCTCTGTTTGGCCTGGCAACTTCAGCCTTTGTATTGATAACTGGATGTGCAAACATGGTCCTCATGGCTGTCCTGTGGCTTCTCTACCTCTCGTTGGTCAACGTTGGACAGATCTGGTAGGTTAACAAGCTCTCTGCTTTGTTTTATTCCGTAATGTCTTGATGTTCGTTGTACGCATGGACTTTCTGTTACCATTTGAGGTTGGTAACCTGGTAAGGAGCAGTGTAGGAATGTGAAATAAGGGAAGTGTTTGGCATAAATGAGTTATGGGCAAGCCCATGCCCCCTGTCTTACTTGGGATATCTGCCCTGATTTCTGTTGTCCTCTGGGAGAGGCAAATTGGCTGCATACCATGCCATGCTACACATTGTCTCTGCTGTGGAGTACTTTCCCTTATACCTGTTGCAAGGGAATTCCCCTAACAATTACCTTTGGGATGGTTTCTCAACTTTCAGTTGTACCCAGAAGAGACCTGGAACACTCAAGGGGCGTATATAAAGCCTGTAGGGAAAAAGTAAAGGAAAAATGGTGACTATCTGCATATCATCTTGCTGCAGAGAGAGGCTGTGGTGCCAAAGGAAAGGCTTTAGGTGGTCCTCACACTTGTTAAGGCCCCAGATACCTCGGTTAAAAGATGACAGGCTCTTAGAACCCCAAATTTCATTAGTTCACCTTGTCAAGTACCTCTCTGCCTGTAGCAGAGGTGATGTGGTAACTTTAGGGAGGTAAAAGGCTATGAAGAGGTGCCCAAACTGTGGACATGATACAGCTGTGTTACTGGGATGTTCTTCCCAAATCTTGTGGCTCTGCAGCACACGGCAGGACACCTTCCCTACAGAGGGGCTCAGTGAATTTAATTGTAAGGATTTGCATGTGCTTGGGCAGCCTTGAGTCTTGTCCTGTCCTATTCATTCCTATCCTACTCCCCATGGTATGCAAGTGGGTGAAGGATAACAGCTTCAGCTTTCTGAAAAGCTCCATTCTCTGAGCTCTTAACTTGGCGTGAACTTAAGACTGTGAAATAAAGCCACAAAAGTTGAAAAATGACTTGGTGGATAGTTTTCTGTTGCCTGTTTCCAAGTTATTCCAAAATGGCTTGTCTATTTTTCTGGTGTTTTATGTTACAGGGCAAGAATTCAAGCATCATCCCGCTGTCATTGCCAGAGGCACAGGAGCCCCTGTCATTGTAGCAGCAAAATCTGGATGTGTTCCTTGACTTGTTTCTGTTTGTGGGGATAAAAAAACCAAACCCTAACAGCCTTCCTCTCAAGCTGTGAAGGTTTTGTAGCTGAAAGTTGGACCTGAAATGAGTCCTGAGGCTGAGGGTTTGATCTAGCTTGCCCCTGGAGTAGTGGGCTACCTATCACGTGGGCACAAGGGGCTTTCTTCCTTGGTGCCCACAAGACACTCTGGAGTGCTCAGTGGTGCTGAGGCTATAGCTGGGCTATGAAGTCATTACAGTTTGGATTGTAAGGAAAGCTGGCTGGGACGTGTGCTCTCTGTCTTGTTGGGCAGCTGTGCTCTGTCCTGCCCCTCTGCTTCCAGTTGCTTTTCCTGGTACAGGCAGACTGAAGGCAGAGGTCTGGTGCCTTCTCTGCTGGAGGGGTGACAGTTCTGCACGACTCAAGTTTTTGCCAAAGAAATCCAGTTGTGCCTGTTGAATTCTTGCCTGGTTTCTCATCTTTCAAGTCTCCTAAGGGAGAGGTGATAGAGAGGGGAGGGTTTTTCCACTTCTGCACCAAAGCACCACCAAAGTCCAGCAGACCATGTCCATCCAAATGCCTCTTCCTGAGGGGTGATAGAAGCGTGAGGTCTCTGCAGCTCAGAAGACAATGAGCTGGCCAGCAGGAATGCAAGTGGAGCCCAGGGCTTGCCTTTTGTGGAGGCTGTGGTTGAAAGGAATTGCCTGCTGATATTTGAGATAAGGCTGTATTTTTTCCTCCTTTGCTACTTCAGCTTTAGAGTTAAAAGTTACTTTGGCACAGGCAGGTGACTCCTGGTACAGAGCAATAACACCAAGGGAATGGGTCAGGCTCTTCTGGGGAAGGGGTGAGAAAGAAAAGGGGGGGAAAGGAGGCGTTGCCTCAACTTCATCTCATCTTAATTGTGGCGTTGAAAATGTTAAACAGGAAATTAGGTTCTTCTTGTAAAGGGGTGAGGGAAAAGAATCAAAGCAACCCAGCAGTACAGTTCATTCAGCTGTGGTTACATTTTTCATTAGATCCTCTGAAATGGGTCACTGGGTGGTCAAAGCCATATTATTGTTGTGCATACAGTGTGACATGCAGTTCCTGCAGAAGGGGATGCTGGGTGGCTGGGTATCTACAGCACAAGTGAACATGGGGAGAGAGAGCAAAGGAAGGATGAACTGATTTCTCACTGTCTTTCAGGGAATTGTGGTGGCACAAGGGATGAGCTGAGAGTACCTGGATTCTCATGAATTCTCCTGCAGATCGTGGGTGGGTGGCAGGACTGACCTTAAAACTAAGGCTGGCTTTAAAACTCCCTTTTCATCCCGGCTTGTAAGTGGGGTTAGATGGTACATTAGCTTTGTCTTACTCTCAAATTTGGGCAGATTGAGGGGTTTTGATGAGTTCAGATTGTTCTCCAAAGCATCTGTTGAAAACACCAGTGACTTCTTGTGAAGGAGGAAAGGACAACACTGTTGTCAGGCATGCCTGATCAGAGTTATGAGAGAGCTCAGCAAAGAGCATCTGAAATGAGGAAGAAATTCCTCCTGTGGCCACATTTGCTTGTCATTATTGCAGAGTCTTTTGTGGTGTTCCTCTTCAGCTGGCAGGTGTGGACTCCTGCAAGCTGGCACCGCTGGGCTGCGCAGGGACTGATCAGGGATCAGGTCATGGGCTGACCTGATCCAGAAAAATCCTTTGCAGTAGTTGCTTAGGAAGCCAGTTCAAGGAAGATATGGGGTGATAAGGAGGAATAGAGTTTTCCTCTTTAGGCCAGTGAGGAACAATTTATTCCTTTTATCGCCTTTTCTTTTTCTATTTTAATTTTAAATGTTTCTATTTGTTTTGGGCTGGAGTCTCCAGATACTGGGCGCTGCTGAAGGAGTGAGTCTTTCAACTGCTGTCCAGCTGGCTTGGGCTCAGAGTCAGAGGAAGCTTTAGAAGAGCAAACCTCTCCTTTGAAGGGCAGGACGTGCTGCCTGCCTGCCCTGGTGTGCCCAGCCTCCACCTGGGGAATCCACTGAGTGCCTGGGGACATCTGAGCTGGCTGTGACAGCACAGCGAGTGACCAGCTAAAGGTCTTTGAGGCTGTTAGAACCCTCAAGAAAGCTGCTGCTTGAATGGGCTGCTGTGAGCTGTTTGTGATGAATTTTGTGGGATAAGGATTACTTTGGCAACCTAAAATCCAGAGAGCTGGGGCCAGGATGTTGTCCTGGCTCTGAATTCTTGACCTTTGCCAGTTCACTGGTGGCTCTGCCAAAGCGCAGGTGAACCTTCTGAAATAAGATGCACTGTGGTGGGTCTCCAAACTAGGCTGCCTTTCAGAGAGCAGGGATTTTGGTAGCTGGGAATTGCAGGGCTGAGAGTACCTGTGCCAAATTGGAAAGTGGAATGCACTGGGAAGCTTTTCTAATTCTGGGCACTTTGTTCCCAGAACCACCGTGGTATTCAGGGTCTGCTGAGACCAAACCTGGATGTGTTCTCTGGGTCATGGGCTATGTCTGTAATGATGCCACACTGCATCAGAAGCTCAGTGGGTCTGTCTTAAAATACTGTTTGTTTGATTTTTTCCCTCTGCCATTTTGAACTTTTCCTTTTGAAGTAGGAGGAGACTGTCAAGAATCTAAAAATCTGCCAATGCAAAAGAAAATTTAAGGTCTGACCCACAGGCTGGGGGAAGTGCTTAATGGTTATGCTAATTTTAACCATTATTTTTCTTTTAATTTCTGCAGATTATGCCTAATTTCAGTAAAATAATAGTAAAAAGTAGTCTCAGTTTGGGTATAATAGAAGTTATTTGATGAAGCTAAGGAAGATTAAAAAGATTTTTTGGGAATTCCTCATGTATCAGAGTCCATTTTGCAGACAACAAATCTGAATTATCTAGGTTCAGTCCTTAGAAGAGCAGTGCAGCTCCACAGGTCCAATATAAGTGGCTTTGCCTTTCTCCCTGCTTCCTGCCTCCTGAATATTAATATAATGGATTCTCATACTTTTAAGTAAGGATGGGAAAAGCAGCCCCTTTGTTTAAAAGTAAAAATACTTGTTGCAGGTGACCTCATGAAATGTCAATTTGTAGTTTTATTCCCTATGGTTTGTGCTGGGGCACATGCCTGCAGGGATGGACCAGTAGCAGTAGAAGTCCTTTGTCAAGACAAGCTCTCTGGGAGAGGCATTCCAGCAGAAGTTAAATCCTTTTTGTACCAGAATAACTAATGCACTTCTGAAGTGAATTTGTAATTGTGGAATAAAATCACTTTTATCCCACAGTAAGGTGTCTCCAGAGAGCTATTACATTTTCTTATATAAACAAACTTTTAAACTACTCTGCCACCGATCTCCTGTTTCTTCTTCTGTTGTTTCCTCACTGAACCACCCGCCCTCCATCTGAAACCCCTTCCTTTCCCTTGGTTATTTTGTTGTTTCATTTTACAAAGCACGTTGCCCGCAGTTAGAGAGTACAGTTTGTAAGACACTTGATAAAAAAGCTAGAATTGTGGTATTAAATCCTATTGCCTTTTTTTTTTTTCTTTCCTTACTCAGTTGCTGGTAGAGTTACAAGAGCTCAAGGGAATAGCTTAAGCCAATAAATAAAACGTTACAGCATCAGGTGGCTACAGTGTTCTTTTCAGTGGGTTCTTCCCTGGTGGAAAAGTGTTGGTGGAGCTACTGCTAACAGAGCATGGAGGGGAGGACACGCCTCTGTCTTTCTGGCCCCAAGTGCCTGGTGTTTTTTTATTAATAGTTGATTGAACATAATGTTAATAGCTTTTAATTTTAGCATTCAGGACTTACTGGAGGGTCAGGTATACGGCAGGTGGCGAAAGCATGACTCTGGGACATGTAATTTAATTGCAATTAAATTACTGTCTTCAGAAGTTCATTTACAACAAAGAGGAAAGACTTGTGTGTCGTGGAGGTTTTGTGGTTTGTGTCTCATTAAAAAACACTTGACCTATGCAGGACTTTAATCAGTCTTTTGTGTGGTAGCAGATGAACTGGTGACTGGTTCAGCCTCAAGTCCAGGGTTGTTAGGTGGCTGATGAGATGCTCAGGGCAGAGATTCTCCAGGAGGGCATTAGTAGCCATTAAATGGACCTCTTCCCCACTTTCCTCTTATATTCTACAGCTTTTTTTTTTCAGTCTAAAGCACTTGGGTTTTGTCTAGTGTCATCCTATCTATTAAAGGTTAGAAACAGAGCTCTTCTGAGTTTCTTATTCCAGCTTGTAAAACAGCCAGCCTGTGAGTTGTGGGCTGGTTTTAGCAAAACATCGTTACCATTTTGAAGTGTACTGGTTTGTGACCCTCTTATGATGAGGGCACAGCACTTATAGAGATACTAATTTTATGACTACAAGAGTCCTAGTCTGACATGCAAAATGCAGATGGAGGAATCTCCCTTCAAGCTTCCAGCAGAGCTGGATCAAGGGTGAATGAACGTATCCACATGGGTGCAATTGAGCTAACACACATTTTATTAAGTAGCATGGGTAATTCAGTAAGACTTTTTTGACTGCCCCTGAGCAAGCAAACACTGAAAGATCAGGAGCTGTGCAAGTAGGGAAGAAGAGCTGGCATGTCCTGGGTTTCATCAGTACACTTGGTTCACTGGGGAAGCTCTTGGAGACCTCACTGTACAGGCAGGAGTGGATGTGTTGGGCTGTGCTTAGCTGTGTGACCTAGGCAAGCTCTTTCCATCAATCTATGTCATGCTTTATCTGCCTGTCTGGAAGTAATACAAGCTTGTACTGAGGGACTGTAGGACTTAATTGATATCAGCTTTGCAGATATTAAAGTCTGAAATGCAAGCAAAAATTTATGTTGTGCCTGAATCCAGTGTACAATTTGTGTATTTTAAAAAAAGTATCTAGGATTTTAGATGAATCGTTAACAACTATCACCTTGAGGCACAGGCTAAATTGGAGTAATTGGAAGTTTGCTAGAGCCTTTGCAAATAACCCACTTGCAAAGAACCTTTTTTTTTTTTTTTTTTTTTGCAACCTGGTTTTATTTTTCTAGCTCTCCAAAATATCTCAATGGCAACAACAACAAGAAAACCTAGAATATCTTATTCCTTTATCTGACCCTGGCCTTGGCAATAAACCTCAGGAATTTCTTTGTTATTGTGGATCGCAGCCTCGCATCCCTTGTGCTCCAAACTCGCCTCCCTCTTTCCCCAGAAAGAAAAGATTATCTCTAGAAACGTAAACCAAAAGTTGAAGGATCTCAGGGGGTCATCCTTCCTGTCGAGGAAGCTGCTTTTTGGCACTTCCTACTCGCACAGAAGAGAGGGAGCGGATCGGTTTCAAAGAATGCTGTGAGCAGTTGATATGACACATTAATGAAAACAGAGATTAATGCCATGTGACACTGTTGCCTTGCAGTACAACTGGGAGCTAATGAGGCTAACAAGAACCATATTTTTGTTTGAGAGATTAAAATTTAATCATGGCTGATGTCAGAAATGAATCATTTAGCGTTTCCCCCCGCAGCATGTGTAAGGTTTCCCCTCCCTGCCCCAGGCTGACCTCTGGTTTAGCAGCAGTCCTCGAGAGGGGCCAGCCCCTTGCCAGCTCCTTGCCTGGCTTTCAGCGAGGCTGGGAAGGAGCAGGGTGATGCCATGGCTGCTTGGCCTTCCTTAGTCCCCAAGACCTGTAAATGTGTGCTCTGCTGTGGGAGGTTACTTGATTTGGTTGAGGCACTGGGGTTAAACGCAGGTGGTGCTGGGTTGTGTGCCAGTGATTTAGGCTGTCTTTTTTTAAAAGGGGAAAGTAGGAGCAAAGAGCACAGTTGCTGTAGGATGCCCAAGGATTTGGAGCATGCTCCTGCCTGTGTCTACTGCAACACCCATGCTTCAGTCTATGTGAGTGGAGTGGATGTGAAAGGCATGTGGAGATGAACCTGATTAGGAAGCCAGGTGCAGCTATGACATGGATTTGAGAAGATCCCTGTGAGCTGTCAGTTGAAAAGGAGCTGCCAGAACAATTATGGGTTGTCAAGGGATGCTTTGGTGGGGTCTCGGGCTGCACCAGGTCTGGTTGTTGCCTGCTTCTGTGAATATATTCCTGGAGAAGAACTGACCCATGGCAAGTCTAACTTGCCATTGAAACATGATATGAAAAGCAAGAGAAGAGGCTTTGGTGAAGTGATGTGCTGGGGTTTCTTGAGCAGCTGCAGCATTACTGCTGAGGCTGTTGGTTTTGTAGCAAGTGGTGCCTCTAAGATTACTGCCATCTGAATGCTGTGAATGCTTGTAGGGACTTAGTTAAGTTTAAAAAGAGGGAAACTAAAGAGAAGTTTAAATATTTTAACTTGATCGGTTGCATGTATTGACTTATATTTTTTAAAAATTAAATCTGCTGTAAGATAGCCAGAGATCTATACAAATTAATTCACCATACATAGAAGAGATTGTGTCCTTGTCTACAGTAGAAGCGTTGTGCTGAGGGTCCCCTTAAGGCTTGTGCAGGGGCTGCAGCATTGTTGGGGTGCTGCTCCCTCCAGTGTCCCATTGCCAGCCAGCTAGCTCCTCCTGCCCCAACATGTGCTCTGCCTGTTCAATGTGCACTGTGGGATTGTCCTCTGAGTCCTGGTTCATCACTTTTCCTCATGTTAATCCCAGTCCAAATGTCAGGACCACTACCTGTGTCCAGACTCAGACCCAGAAGCACAGCGGTGGGGGTGCCTGCTGGGCAAAACGGCATAACCTCACGGAGTGTAATGGTTTAATAGCTCAGCAAATGTCAGCAACAGGCAGACACCAATATTCTTTCACCTTCCTGCTTCCCCTGCCCCTCACCTGACTTCATGAGAAGACCACATTAAAACATCAGTGGCAATTGTACTGGGATAGGGGGTAAAGTCGTGGCTGTGGGAGCTGGGTGTGCTCTGAGGACAGCCAGGAACATCCCACTGTTTGCACAAATTGTCTCTGGCTTCCACTTACTTCTGCAAATCATGGCCAATGAGAAAATGAGAGCAAAGAAATTATCAGAAGATGATGTGGTTGGTGGCATGGCTGTGCACTGTCTGATGTACCACAGGGCTTTGCCAGAGACAGAGACAAATATTTTTTAATTGCTTATTATCTGGCACGTCTAATTGCCAGCTGTATCCAGTATGTAGACTGGGGTATTGATTCCACAGCTGAAAGATTTAGGAAAAGAATGAATAATGGCTTTTTCATGTTTTGTTGTTGGTTTTTTTTTAAACTGCAACTTGCCAAATAGCTTCATGCACCCAGTCTGGTCCAGCACACGTTCGTGTCAACTCATCTGACTTCTCAAACAGCTGTGGTTGGAAAGAATGTTAATACAGTGATTGGTACAGCTGAAAATCAATCAGGGGTTAGGGAAGGGTCCAAGCTATGGTGGATCTGTGTTTACTAACTTCCCTAAGGGTCTTAATCCAGAAATTTATTCTTCAGAGCAGTGTTTGCTACCAGTGGTGCTGGCTCATGGCTGGGCTGGGCTTACTGCACAAGTAGTTCTCAGGGCTGAGCCATGTTGCTGGAGCAATACTCCAGGTCTGTCTGGGAGAAGGGGAGGCAACTGATGGTGAAACCAAGCAAGCTGTCTTGGGAGAAGGGTCTGGGGTAGAAAGTAGGTGGAAAATGTAGAATAGCTCATGTCTTTATGAACTTAGTGTGGAGGAAATGACCATGCCTTTGCTGAACCCCGTAGCCCTGCTGCAGGCTTCTTCTTTTAGGGGAAATTGCACTGGGGCTGTGGAGTGGTTGGCACTGGGGGACCAGCCTTTGGAGACAGATTAATTAGTGCAATTCTTTCTTCTTTTTTTTTTTTTTTTTTTTTTTTGTTTGTGTTGAGGAATGGAATGACTGCAATGCAGTTTTCCTGGGATTTTACCTGCCAGCATGCTGGCAGCAGAAATACAAAACCTTTCTGTTGCGGATCCTGAAGAAGCAGGATTGCAGCACCCATCCTGTGCTGCCTCCCTGAGTGCAAACCTGCACCAAAACGCCCCTGGTGGCACTGACCTCTTGTTCTAGGGCTTGAATGTGTTCAAGCTGATGCTGAGACCTTTATTTTCCATCCATGTCTGTTTCTACTGTCTGTACACATACTTGCAAATTTATTTCTGCCTAGGGAAATGCAGCAATTTCAGCAGGTCAGGCAGCATGGGTCAGCTTTGACAGGGCAAAGTGGATGAGCTGCACTGCTGCTGCAGTTGCCTTCCTGCTGCCAGCACCTCTTCCCACTTTTCATGCCTTGGACTCATCATCTGGCAGGAGGATCAGCTCAGAATAGGGTTCCTGAGGCTGCCATTTCAGCATCTGGTTTTGGCACTGGAAGGATTTAACCAAAGCAAACATCACTGGAGTTTGGCAAATCCTGCAGCTGCACAAGCCAGAGCTTGTAATAATTCTTCGTTTTGGAAATGAGCACGGACAGAACAGTTGGCAAGTGCTGGGGCTTAGTTGGGTAATTCACATTTGGTCCCTTAACTAAGCCTGGTTCCCTGTCTTGCAAGAGAAAAGAACTTGGTGCTTGGATGGCTCATTGCCTGGGAGCTGCTGCTGCTGTGTGGGACAGGCGTGGGTGCAAGGGCCCGGCGTGGCTCCAGGGGAACAGCCACCCCGTCCTGTTCCTTGTCTGCTGGTTGGCTCCAGCTCTGGTCAGGCACCTTTCCCAGCACCGTGTGCAAACCAAGGAGTAAACCTCATCCTTGAGCACTCTTTTTAAAAACGTTATCCCAGTTCCTTCTATTTAAATGTGGATGTTGTAATTACAGAGTGCAGAATCCCAGTTTTTAGAGATCTGTGACCACAATAAAGTGAATCCAGAAACCAGATGAGTGGTTTCATTTACTACAATTCTAGCTTATTTCCTCCCCCCACGACTGCTGTGCAACACTAAAAGCTTGGCAGCAACTGAAACCAGCTGTCAAAAATGGTTCTTACCCCCACACTTTTAAGTTAATGATGTTCCAAAATTAATGGTGCACTCAACTAGTTCTATCATCTCATTTTGATGGACTTTGTCTTGCAAGTGATTTTTGCCAATTGGCTTCTTTGTTTTGAGGCAGGGTGCTGAGGAAGTGGATGCCCGGGTGCCAGGTACTGTACATGGAAAAGATGGGGTTTTTGTCCTGAAGTGTTCATAGCTTTAATTTGGTTGGTATATTGTGGTTCACCAAGCAAGCTTTCAGGCATGTAAACAGTAACTTTTAGGAATGTCATGTGCAAGACATCCCTGGATGAGCTTTTCCACTTGTCAGGGCTGGGGAGGTGTCAGCCAGCATCTGATGTCCCTTTGTGCTGGAAGTGGCTGTGGCCTCACACTGGGCAGAGAAGAGGCACAAGCCTCGGCAGTGAGGAAGAAAGTGGCGTGTTACGGGGAAGAGCTGAAGGAACTGAGTTTGATTAGTTGAGAGAAAGGAAAACTGGGAGACAAAGACCTTCAAGTGTGTGAAAGCAACAGTGAGGATGGAAATTATCTGTTCTGGGATCACTGTCTCCATGTGAACAGGACAAGAAGCTGTTGGTGTACAGTGTGAAAAGGAAGATGCAGGTTAGGCATAAGGAGAAGCCTTCTGAAGGTGCATATGGAGAAACACTGGACTGAATACTTGGAGAGGGAGGTGGATTCTCTGTCTCTGCTTAGGCAGGCATGTGTCAGAGGTGATTCTCACACCATCGGTCCTGTCTTGGGCTAGATGGATTTCCCACATTTTCTATACTTCCATGTCTTAGCCCTCCTTTTCTCCATCAGTGCAATGCCTGGATTTTTGTTGTTTGAAGTTTTGAAAGGAAGCTCTTCCCTCTGCCACTTGTGTCCATTTGATTGCCTGCTGTGGTTGAGGCTGCTGTCTGCTGGGGGGATGGTTCCCTGATCCTCCTCTCCCTGGCTGGGTACCAGAGAGAAGACCTGGGTAGTTAAGGTCACGTTTCCATCCTTCACAGAGAAGAGATGCCTCACGGGGTAGCTTCTACCTGATTTCCATTGAGGAGAGGTGCTGCTGTGGAAACCATGTTACAGCAGATTTTGAAGCCATATCCTGATGGAGAATAAAAAATGTGTCTTTACTACCCAAATACCTTTTCCCCCATTCCACGTTATATAGCTCAGAGAATGAGAAGTTCATAATGGAGATGGAAGTTGACATCTGGGTTCACTTTCTGTAGAGGATGTTCTCCATGGAGAACAGTGAGAGAAGCTGTTAACACCAGCTGCAGATTAGGGATGCAGCAGGGAATTATTCTGCTTGTGGAAATCAGTTTAGTTGGAAGGATCTTGTGGTGTTGGACACTGCTGGGATGTGAATAATATTTTTCTTATGGATGCAGATGTATTTTCCTAGTAAGCATCAAGAAATTTAAAGACAGGAGTTCCTGTCTGTATTCTAATACTATTACTTAATAGAACCTATTTAGAATTTTGTCATGTTTTACAGACTTAGAGGACCCAGACAACTGATCGGTCCCAGACAACTCTTGAATTAAATAACCTCTGTATTTATCCTGTGTGGGCTAGGTGAGTGAAGAAGGAATGTCAATTTGTTGTGCAAGTCTGGCTGATCTGCTTTTCTTCCTCCTTGAGCAAATAGAAACCATCGTCCCTCATGCTTTGCACGCAGGGAAAAAGAAAAGATGGTTCTACCAAAAAAGGTGGTGTTTTCTGTTGGGTTGGTTTGGGAGCTCCCTGGTGCCCACGGGTGGTTTGCAGACATGGGAAGCTCTTGCAGAGCTGTGTCTTCAAACCCAGCCTGGCCCCATGCTGCCTCCCCCACGGGCACTGACAGTGGCAAGTGTTTTCATCAGGAGGGATGTAGTTTAATGTAGCTCAAACTATGTTTTGCTATATCAGTTTTTGCTTTCCAGGAACATACTTGAGCTCGAATTAATCAGCGTGACAATGTGATGAAAACAATTTAACCCAAATATCTGATGATGTTTATGATTCCCAGCTGATGCTTACAGCCTTTCTGAGTGCGACATGAAGTTTGCCTCTAATGACAAGTCATGGCTCATTACATTGTTTCTCCAACAGGAAAACAAAAGTGACATCATGTTTTAATTTGAATTAGAAAATCCAAACAGAATATACTTTGAATTTGCAAAATTTCTGGTTTTGACAATGTGCAGATCAAAAGTTACTCTGTTGAAATTTGCCAAAAAACCTCAAACCCTCAAAATCAAATCCACGTTTTTCCTTGTCATTATCTGTCAGTAATGTTTCAAATGCCAAGGCAGGCAGTAGGGGAAAAAAAATAATCCATTTTAAAAAAGAAACATTTCTGTTTACTCCGTATGAACAAGGAAGAGGACCTTGGAAAAACAAAAATGGTGATTGGGTCTCAAACTACAACCTGAAGTCTTCTGGAAGTGGGCACCTGCCTGTTTGTACCTATTAAAATAAACCAAAACTCCCTGCACGAAGCCCTGCTGCTTTTGTGTATGTGGAGTGGCCGTTTGGTTTGGTTTCCTTGGCGTTTGTATCGCAGGCTTCTTCAGAGAAATAAATTCACAAGTGTTTGCCTGTCATCACATGACAAGTTACGGAGCCTAGATTGATGTAATCAGCAACAGACACACGTCAGAAAACTTAATGTGGTTCAGAAGAATACAATATTTTATTAATTCCTCATTTTCTGTGTGTGTCTCTGTGTGTGTGTTTTAAATGAGCCTCGGGGGGTTCTTAAATTCTGCCAAGAAATAAGAATAATTCGTACAAGTTTATGTTTAACTGCACCACAACTGTGGTGGAGAATAGCAAAGTTAGGTTGCCCTCAATGACAGATATCTTTATAAAGAGTTGCTCTTATTAAGAAAGGTAGAACTTATTGTGCATTTCAGAGTTATTGCTCTCTAAACATCAGTGTATGTATGAAATTGTTGTTAAATATGTAGTAAAATACTTAGATTAGCGTATTTTAGAACTATTCTAATGATGTGTGTGAGTATTAAATTGAATTTGCACACCTATTCAGGGCATTTTCAAGAAGAGCAGATATTTCTGAAAATCTTTAAAAACCTGGCTTTTTCTTGTTTTGTTTTGAGGTTCTGTCGTTGGGCTGTTGGTTGGTTTTAGCTAATGTGATGCAATATGCTGCAGATACAAATAATAAAGCCCTGATATGGGACTGAAGCCATAATGGGAGCACACACAGGCTGTCTGTTGAAGAGCAGCATCTTAAAACTTGTTAACCTTTGGGTTTTACTGTTAATCAGAACTGGTAATCTTGCAGAAAATCACTCTTGTAGCTAAGACTAACTGTAATTTCGATGAGAAGCTAAATAAGGAAGTTAAATGATGCACCAAAGCGGCAAAAATTCCCATGAAAATGTTCCAGTGTGTGTCACTTCTCCTGAGACACTGAGGTTTGGTGAGCATGTAGTACCCAGCACCCAGCTAGCAGAGGGCACGGGGCTAGGCTGCTCTGTGTTCAAAAAGGGAAAAAAACAATATTTCACCAGCAAGAAGTAACTTCTTGCTTCTCAGCAGCGTGGGCTTCATCAGAGCAGATGTGTTAAGCTTTGTGTGTTTAACAGCTTTGGTTGTTGCCTTCTGCCTGGGAAGTGCTCAGCATCCTTTGGAAGCCAGGAACGAATAATCTTGCTGTAGAACCTGGTTCAGATGTGCTATCAGCTAGATTGCTCACTCAGAGGGGTTCCTGCAGGTGGAAGGAAGGTGAGTAGCAGCCCTTTGTGAAGCCCAGTGTTGTGATTTGGGACTGTGGTCTCTCCTGGGCGTGCTGCTTTTGCATCTTTATTGAAAGAAGGGTGGCCAGTTCCTTGGAGTGCTAATGAACAGCTTAATTTGCCCAGAAATGAGGGAATTGCTCATCTTGCATTTCCAGGTAGCAGCAATTTACCATTTAGTGCCTTTGAGCTGCATGTTGCACAGTTTAGGTATGTCTCTGTGCTCCTTGACTGATGTTTTGAAACTCAAAATGTGTGAAGTTTGAAATAAAACTAATATGAGACATAGGTTGCTATAATAAACAGATTTTAATTTTTTTGCCTTTTCTTAATTTTGTTTTGCAGGTATTCCTTTGGTAAGTGAATAAAAATGAGAGAATCTGCAGTTAGAATTATTGGTGCATTTGTGGGTATGTAGCTTTTACATTACTCTGGCTTGCTTCCTCTGGCTCTCTCTGTCAAGAGTTGGTTAAGATTGTGTCTGTTCTCTGCCTTCACTCCATTTCTTTCTGCCTGTGTGCCCTCGAGGAAAGGAAAACTGCTGTAAATTCTGTAAATTGAGGCTGAAGGAGACTTGGTGGCAGGGTTGTGTGAGTACCAACAGCATTGGTTGGAGGGTGATGTTAAAGATGAATATCTAAATAAGCTTGAGGCAACCAAGGGAAGTGAGATCTGAAGGACATCTCGTGCAAGGGAACATGTTTCACCTAAATTCCAGTTCTTTTTCCACTGGTGATTTGTATGAATGTCAAAAACTTCTTACTCATATAATCTGCTTTCCCACTGGAGTGTGTGGTGCAGATATTACTCCCTTGGAGATCTGGAGGGTTGACTTGTGCTGTGCACAGGTTTGGGTGTGAGGGTTTTTTTCAGCATTAAGTGCTCCAACCCACAGCTGGAGCCCAAACAGAAAGTTAGAAATCCCACTAGAAAACCTGTTTCTCTCTGAAAATATTAGGAAAACTGTTCATACTGGTGGGTGGGTGGAGAAGGACTCTGCATCATTGTTGGATGAAAAGGGGATTCCTATTCCCACGTTGTCACTAGCCAGTCACAAACAGAAATGTGGTTATTCTAACATAAGGCACAAGAGCAGCTCAAGTGCATTTGTGTGTTATGAAGGTTTGCAAATGTAACAACCGAGGATGCCTCCCATGCCACCTTCGGGGAATTGCATCTGTCTCCCTTTTTTTTTATTAATTAATTGTTTTAATCAGTTGTAAATGAAGAAACTGGTTTAGTGTGCGTGGGCTCATTGAGCTGGTGCTTCACCAAGGGGAGAAGTGGAGGAGGATGGAGAATTGCTTCCACTCCTCTGTGGTTGAGCTAACACTTGCACATTAGATGAGGCTGTTGTAACCAGCTGGACTTTGCAACACGCACCCAGACTTTTGTCGGGTTAGTGAGGACACCCATCTTGGTTTTAACTCAAGTTACTCATCTTCTGTTTGTGTTTTCTGCTCTTATTGATGGCTGTAGAAAAACGACTTTTTGCAAGTGGTGTTTTATCTTTCTTTGGCCTTTCTTTATGTCCCAACTGGAAAGCCACCCTATGAGGATTACTGAAGTCCTTTGTACACAGTAGGGTCTCTCCCTTCCTTGTTTTTGGCTTAAGGGCTACTTCTGAATAAGATGAATGAGATGTAAATCTTGAGTTACTTTTGTTAGGATACAGGAAAACCACAATATTTTTGTTATAATATAGCTGAAACAACAACATTGTCATCCATTGCTGTAGAAGTACATTAAATATTGCTGAGCTCTGGAAGCCTTATTCTTTGGTAGCATCTACTTCAAAGCAAGATCTTAAGGGGAAAAAAAAAAATTCCTGGAGAGATCTTTGTAAATGCTGACTGTTTCCTATTCCCCTCCAGGAAGTGTGGGGTTTTTTGATACATCTTAGGATGGATTTTGGTAGCCTCTATTAAAACTGCAGGCTGTCCCTATGAATTTTAAAGAACTCCAGAGTCTGGAAATAACAACATGCTGTTAGGCCAAATGGGATCAACTGATATTGCCACAGGTTTTGCTCTTTGCTCTTACTCCTGTCAGGTAACAGTTATTAAAACCACTCCTCACTTCAGGAAATGAGCTGTGAAACAGCCATGTGAGAGCTTTCACGGTGCAAAGCACAGACCAGGTTGGACTTATATATCTTTGAGGGGTGAAGAGGTGCTCAGCAGTGCAGATCCTGCAGCGGGCACCAACCTGGGAGCCAGTGCTGCTCTGCAGTTAGCTGAGCTGTGATGGCTTCTTGCCTTTGCTCAGTGGGGTTCAGGTAGAAATGTGGCTGTGGGTGCAGTGTGGTGTGTTTCAGGGAGCACGCTGGGGGCTGACATCAGGTCCCTCCCCGTGGACAGGCACAGCTTAGGTGTGTCAGGAGCACTGAGGCAGATGGGCCCTTCTCCTCCCTGGTTTTGGCAGTGCTGTGCTCTGGTGGCTGAGTGTGGGCTGTGCTCTGGTGGGGGTGTTCCTTGGCTGGAGTATGCTGGATTGCTTTGGGTCTTCCTAGCTGAGCTGAGGCTGCCAGGAGTCTTGGGGCTGGCTGGCTGGCTGGACAGATGGATGAAGCACACCTGCAGTACCAGCAGCCAGGTTGCTCCTGGAGAGCTGAGCTCCAGTGGCAACTTCATCCTCAGCCTAAATCTCCTCCATTTGCTTTGCTATTCCAAGGGCTTTCCTTTATGAAACTCTGTTCAAGCCCCTTTCTAGGTGTCTTGGTGACCTGTGTGTGCCACCACGAGCCAGCTGGCCTTGCTCAGCACCCTTGGTCCTGGCTTAGCTCCAGAAATGGCAGGTCTCCCTCTCTCTGAAGGTTGCAGTTGTGGTGCTGGGACTAGAAAGAACCAGCAAGGTGAACTTGTTATTTTAATTTCCTTTAAAATTAAGGACATCTTTTCTCCTAGCTGAGAATGAGACCAAGGCTGCTGCTTCAGCAGATTTGTGGTGTTGACAGCTTTGCTGTTTCTGACCCTTTCTGAGCAAGGGTGTGTTCTCCTGGAGCAATAGTTCCTCATGATGCTTCTGTCTGAGATTCCCCTAAGGACTTTTTTTTTTTTTTTTTAGTGGAAGCCTGATTTAATGTATTGATTTATTATCTCTGTTCTAACACAGGCTTTGAAAAGAAATGGTGCTCTTTTACAGACTTTCTTGTCCTCTTTCTTCTGTTACTGCCTTATTATTCTGCTAGAAGCCTCAGATATTCTGAAGGCAGTTTGTTGGCCTGATGTATGTCCTGAGGGTGCTGGTTGAATGAGACAGCAGTGCTGAGCTAAGCAGAGCTGCAGGAAGGCTGCAAAGATCACGTGAATTGTGATGGACAGCCAGGTCCCTCTGTGGAGGGAAAATCCAGGTGTGGTGTGGGAAAATGATGCAACTGTGCAGGGAGATTCTGACTCCACATTGATGCCTCCATGGCTGTCAGATACCTCTCGGAGCAGCAATCTGGATTCCCAGCAAGGAATATTCAGGAAAGAAAGAAATGCCTCTGTTTACCTTATGGCTATCAATGGGATCATTAAACAGAAAGGATTGAGAGGCAGCTGATCTTATTTGATTCCTGGTGCACAAAAGTGTCCTATTTGGAGCCAAAGCAAATGTTTCCTTGGGGATTGTTCCAGAGAGCCTTGCTTCTGCACTCTTTGCAGTCCAACTCTATGGCTAGAATTAGAAGCATATTTCAAAAGAGCTTTTTTTTCCCCTCCTATACTATACTTTCTTGTTAGTTTTAGTGTGGAGAGAAGACAATCATTGAATGTTGAATTTAAGTCCTAGCTTTTTCTCCATTATCTGTAAACATGGGGTATGCACATGATCTAGTTTGTACCTGTGCCTGCCTCTAAATTTTATATCGCATCTATCATCTCAGAATTTAAGATGAAGTGTGTTTTGATTAGAAGTAGAATAAAAAGTTGAGAGCCAAGTGTACGTAATTCTCCATTACTTGTTAAATCCTCACTCTTTACTTCAATGCAAATTGTTCTGAGGAGGATTTTCTTTTAAAAGGTCTTCAGGGATCTTGAATTTTAGATGTGCATTGACATAAAATGAAATGTTAGAGTGCACAGCTGGGGCTCTGGCTTTTGCAGTACAAGATTGAGATGTTTCTCCTTTGTGAGTGCAAGTTTCCAAGGAAGGGGTGAAGTTCTCATATTAGCTGCACTATAGTGGTGAGCAGTGCTGCAGTCATGAAGAAAATGAGAGCAAGTTGAAACAACTGAGGTCAAACTTCACTAGCGCAGCTCCAAGACTTAGTTTAAAAGTGTTCTGAGATGGGGATGTTGTCTGGGCTGAATTGTGCCCAGAGCTAAGCCCTTGAGTCCTGCACACCCATCTGCAGTGTCAGTGTGGTGGGTGTGAGGTTGCCCAAGAGCAGATCTCCTTGGCAGAGGTTTGCTTTCTGCCTGGCAGCTCGTCAGGATCCCACTCGCCCCTGGTGGCACTTGTCACTCCGGTAGCTCATGGTACAGACGGCATGTGGGAGAGACACTGGCAGCAGGACCTGGAGGATGTGTTGGTCTGTGTTATTCCTGGAGAACTTTGTTCTGTTCCCAGCTGGAGACCATGGAGCTGCAGCGAGAGTGTCCCAGCAAGCCCCTGGGAATCGCTGTGGGGTTGAACACCCAGATGGTCAGAGGCTGCTATTTATTCATCCTCCCCCCACGCCGAGATGGGAGGGACAGGGCTGCTTACCCACTGTTCCTGTTCCTGGCCAGTATTGTGATCTGCTGTTCCTATTTCTCGTGTAAGAGTGGGAAACTTTTCTCTCTGTCTTATTAAATCTATTTTTCAAGCTGTCACTTAACCAGGTCTAGTGACAGAGTCGGATGTTTATGTGGCCCTGGACACTTGAACTCTGGTGTTTTCAATCACAACAGCACCTTTTGCCAGCCGTTGTGAATTAAATACTCCTCGTGACCTTTTACCCTTACCGCTCTTAAATTCATGCTTTAAAAACAGCTTAATGAGGGGTTTACTGGCCCAATTGGAAGTTTTTATTAAAACCTATTAGTGTGCTGGAGTAGCCTGCCTGAAGGAAACGATTAGCCCAAAGCAACTAAACTCAGAGCTGGCCCCTAGCCACACCAGGTTTCCACTAAACTGTTTCCAGACCCACGTTAACCCTAACACTGCAGCTTGCATGGTATTCATATCCTCTGCTTTAATTTATAGCTTGTCTGATTCTCTCCCCAGCCTTTCTCCATGTTCACGAAAGCATTTTGTTTTAATGTAATTAGACCTGCATTAGAGGCCAACGTGCCTTCGTTCAGGCCTGAGTCATTTGAGAACCTCATTTCAGTGGAAGTGTTGTCCCCAGGTCCTCTGCTGATGCTGCCTGGGGAAGGAGCTGCCCTACAGACATGGTGTGGATCTTGCTTGGACAAAGCCATGATGCTCCTGGGGTCCTGGTTAAGCTTCCTATGAGGAGCATCCCAGCATCAGATTGCTGATGCAGCTGCTGTGGCAGAGCACCCCAGGGTTTGAAGTGAAGCTGTGTTATCTGGAGGACATGGACCTGAGGATAATGTGCAGGAGCTAGAGGATGGAAATCCCAGCTGGCTTTGCTGCTAACTTTCTATTGGTTCTTAGCTTGTTTGCTCTAAGTCCTTGTTTTATATTCAAAACTGGGCCAGTGGTTCTTGCCTATCTTAAAGATCAACTTTCCAATGCCTCTGGAGCCATCACCTTTGTGTTCTTATGCTCACGCAGCTGAGAAAAGCGGACCAGAGCTCCTCCATGTTAAGAAAATTCCTGTAGCAAGTTCCATGGCCCAAAAGGGTTGAGCAGCTATCAACCTTGTACATAGTCCCTCCCCATCCAGGCTGCTCTTCTAGGCTTCCTGCAATGTCTCCTGAAACCACAAGGTTTTTGGAGAAGGGACTTCCAGTTCTTCTTATATATATTTTTTTTTTATTTTTTTTTTTTTTTTTGGCACAGTAGCTGCCCTGTTTGTAGATGTCTGCAGCTACTGAACTGAAGGCATGAAATGATGCAAAGCTCGTAAGCTGCATTTAATGTTTTGCTGGTGGTGCCCCTGTGTTACTGGTACATTCCCAGGGTGATGGTCCAGCACCCAGGCAGTCACTGCTGGGTGGAGTGAATGCCCTTGTCAGGCTTTGTTTTTCTTTGCTAACCTCTAATCAGGGAGGGCAAGTTGAAGAGTGAGACAGGGAGTCTCACTTACAAGACCTTGTTCTAGCTTATGAAGAAGCCAGATTCCCCCATAATAAAATCACAGATAATAAATATAAAAACTAATCTAAAAACCCCAGGGAGTTGCCAATGTTACCAACTAGCCTGCTGTTTAAGTGACAAAGACTAAGGTTCTGGGATGCATTTTGAGCATCATAAAGTGATTTTCCATAAACAAGGCACAAAACAAAAAGCAACTGGTCCTTCCCTGCACCGTGCATTTCCTGAGTGTCACCTCCTGTCTTTATTTTTACTGGCACATGGATGCACCAACCTTGGGAGGTACCTTTTAAAAAGAATGTTTAAGGAAAAATCTGCCATTAAAGTTATTACTGTAAAGTAGTGCCTTTGATTGCAGCAATTATGCAAATGATTTGAAGGGATAAAACACTTCTTAACAAGGACTGATGTAGACTGTGGGGCTGGAATGAGTGCATAACTTTTTCAAACAAGGTCTTCTCGTGCAAGTTATTTTTTTCCACCCATTTGCCACGTTGCCTGGATGCTGACCTGTGTACCCAATGACTGGCCTGCCGAGGGGATTTTATTTTCTCTTAATACAGGAATGTAAGTGGGTGGAATGGGAACGCTGGTCTTGCAGAAACTGGGAAACCCTTTCCCTAAGCAAATTGTTTCTCCGCAGCTCTTGTGACTGACTTTTGTCCCAGCCTTAATAAAAAAAAAAAACAAACAAAAATGCTTTTTGCAGGCAGAGATTTTTTCCTCAGAAAAAGGAGTTTGAAGGTGGATTGGGTGACTAGCAAGAGTGGAGATCACCTTGATTAAGACTCTTGCCTTAATGCATTGACAAAGTAAAGGTAAATGAAATTTCCTCCAATTTTAGTTTGATAAGACACAGGAACAGGTTGCCCAGGGAAGCTGTGGAAGCCTCATCCCTGGAAGTGTTCAAGGCTGGGTTGGATGGGGCTCTGAGCAACCTGGTCTAGTGGGAGGTGTCCCTGCCCATGCAGAGAGGTTGGAACTAGATGATCTCTAAGGTTCCTTCCAACTCAAACCATTCTATGATTCTGTGAAGTTGGGTCCTTGTCCTCCAAAGTTTGGAAAAACACTGACCATGATTAGAGGACAAGCATCTGTTGTTCATGTGGCTGAGACTTATCTTCTGCTTCCATCTGTGGTGCTTAAACCAAGCTTTTAGCTCTTGGTGGAGCAGAAATGTGGTGCTGCATGGTGTGTGGCATCAGTTAGGATAGGTTTGTTGGTTCAGTCCAAATTATTCCCCAAAGTGCCAATGGACAGTTAGTGCCTTGACTTTGGATGAGGTCAAGGATGTTCTCCCCAAATTATAGACTTGTTGTCACTGGCTCCCTGCAGCTGGTATATAATGGCTTAAAAGCCAGAAGCCTGTACCAATTCATTGCAGTGAGCAGCTGTGGACGTGCAGCAGTATGGCAGGGTGCCCACATGTGGAATGAGTGCTGTTAGTGCTCTGCAAGGAGGGGGAGTTGCTGCATCCCTTTGAAACCTCAGCAGTGAAGGTGTGGTGGAAATGCAAACTGAGTGTGTGTTTCATGAGTGATGTGCCCAGTCTGCCTGGAAACTTGTGGGAAGAAAGCTGCAGGAATTAAATTATGAGAAGAAAAAAAAAAAAAAAAAAAAAGGTCTTGAATGTCTGGTGGCATGAATGTCCTGTACCGCTCTTGGGGTGCAGTGGATTTCAGGGTGGATTTTGTTCGTCGTGTGCTTCAGAAGAGGGCAGGGTGTGCAGGAGGAAGCTGCAGGCGGTGAGGCTGCCAGCAGCAGGGCAGGCAGCCCCCTTGCTGGGCGGTGCTTGGGGCTGTCACGCAGCCCGAGCTGGGATGCCCCTGGAGCAGGTGTGGTCATTTGCAATTATAATCAGAGCTTCTGGTTTTGCGAATCTGTGTGCAAATAGCAAGGGTATTGTCTTCAAAGCTTCGTAGCCTCCACATTTTCTCCCATAAAGCTTTCTCTCCCCTGTTGGCTGCTTTTCCTCCTTTATAAGGGAAGGATTGAAGGTGCTTACTGCAATGGTAATAATGTCTGCTTAGATTTTTGTCCTTTTAAAAAGATTCTAAAGAGAGAAAATGTATATGTGGGGGGATTTATTTTAAATCTGGGCATCTTTGTACTCGGAGAAAGACAAAGCAGTTTGATTAACTTTAGCTGCTGTTAAGTATACGAGCATGCACCTCTTCACAGATATACCTGCAGAGTTTGGCACTGGCATGGAGCTCGTTGGTGTGCTTTATGAAGCCAGCAGTTCTCCTTATCTTGCATCAGTGTCTCCATTATCTGCTATCCTGAGCTTTCTTTGGATTTGTGCTAAGCCTTTCTGTTAAACTTGTGACTTTTTTGCAGTGTTCTCCGTTGCAGCTTCCTGTGCAGAACAAAAAAACAAGAGTAGGGTATATAAAAGTGCCAGCTTACTTCTTTAAAAATAAATTATTATGAAAAGCCTACTACAAAGATTTTTTTTATTTTTTTTTTTTGAGAGGTGTATCTAAACAAAGGCACTGGCTCCCATCAGGCTCAGATTTTTCAGAAGGATTTTGACTTATGTCCAAACATCCCAGCTTGGACTGATTGCTACTTGTTTGTGCAAATAAAAGAAAGCATTTCTTTTGCCAAAGGATCCTAAAAGCATGTTCCAAACTCCCGACAGGCAAGGGAGATGCTGCCCACTGCTGCAAGGCTGCCACCACTTGGGGTGAGGTTTAGCACTGCCTAATAATGCACAGTGACTGCAGAGTGTGAGGTGGGGTAACTGAACACAATGTCCACTTGTTCAGAGGGGTTTAAGGAGGTCAAATGTAATTACCCAGTTGGAATGTGGCTGGGAGAGGGTGATTAATTTCCCCACTGCTCCTGAAAAGCCTGTGGGAATTTTAACAACCTCAGCGATAAGATCCTGAGTTTTGTCCATCCTCCAGCGAGGTGGAGCTCCACCTGCCCAGCCCTGCTGTAAGGCTGGGTGTGGGATTCTAGACCTGTTCAGCACTGAGGAGTGATGGGGAGGTGCCATCTGCAGAGTTACCACCCGTGTCCTGCAGCACAGATGGGTTCCCAAAAGGTAACAGGCAGGTAGAGGGCTCTGACCTTGCTCAGGTTGTGGGTTAGCAAGAGGTCGCAGCAGCTCCACTGACTGCTGGGAGTTGTTCCTTCTCCCTCTTTCAGTTGTTCCTATTTTAATTGCACAAAAGCATAATTTTCCCTCTGTAGAAGGTGGAGCAAAGTCTTTCAGCAAGGCTAACCTCATACAATAGCCACAAAATTGTTCCTGTAAATATGTACTGTGCATTATTTTTTTCCTTTTGCTCTATTTTCAAAAACAAGACTCAGATGACTGTTTCCAATAGGATTTTGCGAAGTGTCCAGGCAATTGCAGAGGATGTTGGCTTTTCTGTATGTCCTCACCTCATTTATGGGTTACTGCTGGTTTTTCTTCTTCTGAATAGTACCTTCTTTGTGGCCATAGTGCTCACCTATGTGACAACATGTTTGTAGGATCGTGAGCTTGCTGCTGTGAGCTGCCGAGCAGGAATACAGACGCTCTTGTTGTCCCTGTAATTTTTGCCAGTTGTCATAAATGCCAAGAGTCAGCACAGCCCAGGAATAGTCCCTCTACTTGGTTCTAACTTGTAGAAAGCAGTCAGCTCTAGTGCATGTGTCTGGCAAGCCAGAAGGCCAGCATAAAAGCATAATACACCTCAAAAGTGGGAGATAGTAAAGTTTTCTTTGATTTTTAGTGAGAAAGACAAGTTGGGGAGAATCCAGTGAAAACAAAGAAGTAGCTCCATGGCAGTCTTGGCTTCAACAGGCTGACACTTCTCAGCAAGGTGCTATTTAAATTCATTGTGATATAGCCAGGCTTTTGATGGGAGGAGGATGAGAGATGAGCTGAGTTGTCTTCAAGGAATGCTTCCATCAAAAGTTCAAGTCTGGCATCTGAGAACAAGTTTTATTTTTATTTTTCTGAAGTTAAATAAACCTTGATGTCCAGAATAACCCCTGAACAATAATAATAAAATGAAGGACATCCAAGGAACTGCTGCCGCTTTTATTTTTCATTGACCACCCTGTCATTTCTAAAGTGTGTCTGATTTATCTGTGCCTGGTAACCATTCAAATGCCCTTTTTCTGACCTGATATACATCACATAAAAGTTTTATGGCAGTAATTTATAGAGGATGATTACGGAGCACCATTCTTCTTGGAGGTGGTGAATCTTGCCCTTGGTTGGGTGCTCCTGAGGTATAGGGCAGAATTAAAAATTAAAGACTTGAGGTCTTGGGACTTGGCATCTCTGGGCAGCAAAAGGAAGTTGTGTGTGGAGCTCTGAGGAAGGTTGGTGAGAGTTTAAGGAATCCAGTGCTATTGGGATGTTCTTCATCCTTCTGTTATTCTGGATTTGATCTCAGGTGGGGAAGTTTGAGTGGAAGTCTATAGATTTTTGGATGCTTTCTATCAGGATTGTTTGAGCAGAAATGCACTGCAGTTTGGGTCAGGTTAAATGTTCTAGATGTTTTGTCTTTTTAAATCAGTCATAAGATTTAAAAAGCTCTTTGTCTGGAGAATCATCAGCAGAACTGCACTGCTCCCTGAATGTCTCTGTGCAAGATCCCAGCTGCTCAAACACAGATGTGGAGGAGCAGTGACAGCATTGCAATGGACACAGCATTTTGAAAGGAAGAAGAATACTTTAGTATTCCTGCTCATTTGTATCTGGTTTTAATTTTTTTTGGCCATACATTAAAAAAAAGTAGTGCTAATCCAGTGACCTGACCAATAAAACAAAGGGCTGGTTTCAGGACACACATCCTAGTGTGCTCTTATCTGCTCTTCCTACTTTTTCTTTCTGGAGGAGGAGGAGCAGGGTGTGTGTGTGTGGAGGGGTCTTTTAAATTGTCCTTTTAAGGGTATTTATTTGACTGCTCAATGCTACTGAGGACTGAAGAGGTTAATGTATTTCTGCTGGTAGAGTCCTTTTTGAAGCCTGTGTGTTCCTTCACAAGTCTCTGTTTTGAAGTTTATTGCATTTTCTGTGTTCATTCCACATATGAAGACTAGAAGTACTGGCTTTGGGTAATGGAGTGGGAGCTAGAGGTCAAGTTTGATCTTCCTCTAAGTGCTGGACTCCTTGATCTCCCCAGAGCAGGGAACAAGCTGTCACTCTTCACTGTCTTTGCAGAAATTGCTGCAAAGTGAGTGACCACATGAATGGAGCTGTCTATGAATTTCTTCTTAAAGTTCCTTTGTCCAAAAGAGTGTCATTTCCTTGAAATGGAGATTGTCTGTGGGAATGCACTGGTTTGAACGGATATCTGGATCAGAAAAATGAGGTCAGCATTTTTGGGATTGTTGAAACTCCTTTTGTTTTGCCTTCTTTAAATTAGGAAAAAAGAGTGTCACAGTTGAGAGAGGACTAGGGTGTAGAAATTCAGACATCAATTGCACTTGTTATAACAAAAAGTGCTTGCATTGGTGAGTGCAAGTAAAAAAATGAAACTGCAGCACCTCGAAGTTGAATTAAGATCAAATCTGTAAGTTATTAGTTATCTGTAAGTTATAAAAACTACATTTCCTTGCCTCTTCCCAGAATTAAATGTGAGCTCATTTGTGTGAAGAAAACGATTAATGACTTGGCATTGTTTAAATCCTGCATCTTTGTAAATTTATTGAAATTTGGTACCATTCTTGTCCATCATCTGACCTTCAGATTTTGGGTAAAATAATGTCAAGAGTGAATGTGCAAAACTTGACATGAAAGAGTTTGCTCTGCTGTCAAATTGCGTTGAGTCGTGTCTCAAAGATACCAAACCAGGGAGCTGGGGCCTCGGAGCCCCTGGTTTTCTCACTGTCCCCAAAGCATCTTGTTTGACTGTAAGGAATTTACTGCAGCAACTGGGAGGTCAAATATCCTGTGTGTTTTTATATGATTTGGGGCATCATTGCACAGAAGTTGAAGCTGATTCTTCTGCTTCCTCCAGATCCCCGTGCACCTCAGCACGTTTCTTGCCCTTATTAAATACCATGCTAGCACTTGGGAGTTGCAGTTTGATGTTATCAGTTTTGGTTTAAGGAGAAGGCTACCTAGCCAAATACTTCTGACTGCCTCCTCATTGCATCCATCACGTTCCCTTAAACTCTTAAATAATTGGATTCGTGTATTTATTTTTAGTCGAGTGAAATAATTTTCTCATGGGCTTCTTTTCCGTTTCTAAGCTGGGGGAAACCACAGTGTTAAGCCATCCTCTTCCCAGTTGTATATAGGCAGGGAGTGTGAGCCAAGGAACATATTTTATGTTAGTCAAGAGAGATAAATGTCAGGATTTCAAAGTAAATTCCACCCTGCAATTTCCAGTGCTGAAATCTCTGCCGTACATTGGCTCTCATGCCTTGATTCAGAACAGTTGGCACTTTTTTGGTAAGTGTTCCGTATTTTCATATTTTTTCATATGAGGGGGTGCCTTCCTGTGTGCTAAATGGTCTGTCCGAGCCATAATCCCTCTAGGAAAGCCCTTGAATGGCAGGAACACTGCAGGTAGCAAAGCCAGGGGTGCTGGCCTGCAAGCTGCAGGTGTGCTGGCTGAGGGGGGAGAGGAAGGCATGGGAGGGAGGTCATGCTTTAGCATCTTGGGAAGAGCAAAAGTAGCTCCTGTCCTTGCTCAGCAGAAGGCTTAATGCCTGCAGGAGGTGGCCTGTCCCCAGGGGTACCTACCTGTCATGGGGAGGGGACAGGCTGTGTTGTTGGTGGGGAGGGAGATGAGCCTGAGGCCGTGGCCCCACTTGTGTGGTGTGTATCAACCACATCTTCCATGTCCTGTTTCCCTGGACATCAGATTGGGACAAGGCTTTCCACAAGGTGCTTCCAGACCTTTGTGTAAAGCTGCTACATAAGAGCCAGAGGTTGCCACTGGGTTTAGGCATAGTGCCTAGAATAACAGTGCTTTGGTGCTGGGATTTTGATTTCTATCCTATGTTTTCAGGCTATGAGGTGATTAAACCACCATTAAAACTGGACTAAAGGGTTCAGGGTCTTAGTGGAGCAGGTAGCTGAGGTGTGGAGGTTGATGAGGTTACTTCTTGATTTCCCATTTATTATGAACATTTATCAGGGAGGAGATAGGGAGTGACTTTCTGTTTTGTTTCATGGTTGTCTGAGCCACGATGGGTCGTGTTTGATTCAGCAGCGTAACCTCGAGCTTGGCTGGATGTGGGATGGAGCTCTCCACCTCTGTGAGGAGGCAGGACAAGGAATCCCAAGCTCTGACCTGCCTGCCACAGCCCATGCAGGGACAGCTTCCAGGGATGGCTGGGAAACAGCAAAGGCAGGAATAGGTCCTGCAGCTCCAGCCTGGTTGGCTGTCACCACCCAGCCTCTTGCTTCTGTGGGTGGTGAAACACTGATCCAGGTTGCCCAGAGAAGCTGTGGCTGCCCCATCCCTGGAAGTGTTCAAGGGCAGGTTGGATGGGGCTTGGAGCAACCTGGTCTAGTGGGAGATGTCCCTGCCCATGCAGGGTTGGAACTGGATGATCTTTGAAGTCCCTGCCAACCCAAACCAGTCTGGGATTCTGCAGACATGGACTTTTTTCCTTCTGCAAAGGTGGTGTTTGGAGCTGGCACAGGACAACTGCACTTGCACATAGCCTGGGACCTGAGTGGTGGGACTGAGGGGAAAGTCATCCTGCAGTTCTCCAAGAATAGGGTGGTACTTTTGTATGGGAGGGGTAAAAAGAGCAAAGATGATCCCCCAAAAAAGGGTGGTGGTGGGAATAAACTAGCTGTGTAATAAATAAGCAATGAGCAATCAATCTGGGTGCAGGGTAGGGAGGGGATGTCAGGAAGGGTCCTCTGGGGCAAAGGAGCAATGGGAAAGGTGAAGGACAAGGGGTAGAAACTGATGGGGAAATCGTTCTTGTCCCTTGGTTTGGATTGCTGAGGTAATGTTGTTATTTTTGACTGGAGAGCTGGAGTGTGGGGCAGAGTTCTGTCCCTGTGTGATGGCTCTGCCAGAGGGAGGGACAGGCTGTGGGACAGCCCTATCTTATTGCCAGTTGTCATGGGGGCAAACACTGCTGGCGTTTTTTATTTTGTTGTTTTGTTTTGTAATGCAGTTTGGTAAACACAAGGAACAAATTCCGGGTGTAAATCTGGACTAGGTTCAGTGCAGTTGGGTCTGTCTGGCTGTGCCAGAGGAAGGCATGGCACAGAGCTGGCATGCCAGGCTGCTCTGCTCCCCTTGGGACACCAAAAATTACCTGAGGGTTAGGAAAGGACAGCAAGGGGGAAGGAGATGCTGGGGAGGTGTTTGAGGAGATAACAGAGCTGTAGCTCTTCCCATCTATTCTGCTCTTTTTTAAGCTTTAAAATGCCACTTTTTGTTGTCTTTATTTAACTGAGAAATATATCACATTCCCATTTATATAGCTTATGACTTAATATGACCTCTTCTGGCTTATTCAGCTTTTAGAACAGACGTGCCTGACAGATAATGGCCAAGGAGAGGAGGAGGAGGAGAATTTTTAAAAATTATTATTTGATGCTTTAGATTAAACACCTTATATTCAAGCTTCAGAAAATCCAAGGATAGGAGTTGGTGTTTAGGTGGGAAGGTGTGTACCTTCAGCAGGAGCTTCACCCGCTGTCCTGGGCCCCTCTGGGAATTGCCCAGGCCATGAGCAGCCCCAAATGCTGGCAACTGAGCCAGGGCCAGGAGTGGCCAGCTCAGGGCAGGGCTGGCACGAAGCAGCATTGCTCCATGCTCATTTCCACACCCCTGGGGATCTGTGGGCACAGTGCAGGGATCCTTGTCCTAAAAGGCTCCAGGATCTACAGCTGTGTTGGCTGTCGAGCCCTTGGGAAGGGATTTGGAAGGCGCTCAGTGCTAAGAGCTGTCTTGCCTCTGTCCTGGCTGCAGAGTGCGTGAGGTTTGATCTGAAGTGTCATTTGGGCTTTAAAACCTCCCCCCGGGTACAGGAGTGGAGCAGACCTTGGAGCAAGGATCCATCCACATCCTTGGGGGTTTCTTGTGGGCTGCTGGGTCTTGTGATCAGTGCTGCAGCTCTGTCTGTGTCACAATATGGCACAGCTCGTTGTATAAAATCCCTGCAGTTGTTTTGCAGTGGTGTGTGAGCCCTGAAGTGTAGCTCAGACAGATTTTATTTATTTGAAAATAAAGCTGTTTGATGCATGCATTTCAGTGTACAGGAAAACGGAGAGCCCAGAGATCTGCTTAGTGAAAATGGTGTAGAGATAGTTAAGCAAGGGAATTTGGCCAAGACTTTCTGGCACACAGCTTGGACAGTTAAAATAATTTATTATAATATTTTCCCATCTGTTTGTTATTATTAAATATGAAATACTGATGTTGCACAATCTTACCTTTTGGATTTATGTTTAGAAGAAATTGGTGTACATTTTTATTGAATACCTTTTGACTCTAACTTACAGTTACAAACAGTATTTTGAACTTATCCTGTGTGAGTTTGAAGTAAAATTAAATTAAAAAAACTCCTGACACGTGCCACTTTTAAAGGGTCAACACTTTCCTTTTGGAAAATTACTCTGTACATGAATATCTTTCTCAAGTGTTTTATTTCACTTCTAAATCCTGAGTTGCCAGAAGCTTCTTTTCCCGCTGGGATTGAAAGTAGTCGGTTTTGCAGTTGTGTCCCTGGCCGTGCACACATGGAAGGCAAAATAGTCTGTCTTTATACCAGCACCAGGTATAAAACTGGTGTGAACTAGAAGGTTCATGTGATTGCCAGGGAATAGCTCCTGCTGCTGGGCCACTGGTACCTGCTGCCTTGGGCTTGAGCAGCCAGGACCAGTGGGAGCTGCAGGTGTCCGTATGGTTTTGTCACACACTGCGTTGTGAGGCCTCCCTCTGTAAAGGAAATAACTCTGCAGACCAGCAAGCATCTCCAGAAATTCCAGATAATTGCTGAGAACTCCCCTCTCTGCAGATGCACCAGTTGGAAGAGGATCTGGACTCTTCTTTTGAAGCAAAGCACTTTCTCATTCCTTTCAGTCCAGAGGCTCTGTGTTCAGTTCTCTTTATTTCCACATTTCTAGGTCCATTAAAAAATGTTTTATCTTTGATATCTGCACTTACCCTCCCATGTAGTCTTGGAGAGTGCAACAGTGTGTTACACTAAAAAGCTACTGATCTCTCTTAAGTGGCCATCTAGTCCAACTGAGCACTACTATGTTTATTAGAGTGTGGGGGTTTTTTGTATTAAAGGTTCCTGTCATTGGTACCATTTAAAAATTGGCTTTTTTTATAGAGTAACTATTTTTACAAATACTGCAGCTGCTGTGGAATTTTGGTTCCCATACCATGTTTCACATGATTTTCAAATAAAACATTTCTTTTTCTCTCTTCATTCCAGGCCTTTATTGGTGTGAGCACACCACGGGCTCAGGTGTATGATAAATCACTAGGGTAAGCAGGGCTGGTGTTCGGGCTCCCTTCACACGTGTTTCCAGTTACTGAATTTCAGCCCCCAGCTTTACTGACAAGTTTCCCATTAATGATTGAAAGTTTGCATCAAAGACTGGATGGCTATTTCTGTCGATAAAAAGAATGCATTCTTTGAGTAACTGTTTTAGAGGTGTTTCTATTCACTTGCAATTTCAGCACGAAAGCAGTTGCAGGATGTTTTCCCCTGCTTTGGGGTATCCATAACCATCTGCATGGAAACTCCCCAAGCAGTACCTGCTATTTTGCATTTCCAGGCTGGCTTTACGTTGCTGAATGCTTAACGAACTACATGCTCCCTTGCTGGATAACTCTTTGTTCTGGGGCACATGCGTTTTCAGCCTGTATTAATAACACTGCAGAGTGAGGACAGAAAAGCCAGTGATTAATTCATATGGTTCATTTTATGCACTGAAGTCATTTGGATTTCTTGCAGCGGGGAGAACCGAGCGGGTGTACGAGGCTTGTGGTGCTGGGACACATGTGAATAGCTGTTTAATATCAGTTGTCACTATCCTGTGTGATTTATTTTTTTTTAATGTGGTTGATTTCAGTGGTTTATATGAAAATATAAAAAGCTACTTCTTCAAATTAGAAGCAAAAATTCTAATTATATGCTACAGAATACCCTGGCGAGTGACTTGGATGGCCCAGGCATGGGAAACCCACCGCCCAGGCTGCCGGCAGGGCCCTGGCTGGCGGCTCCGCGGCGAAGGAAAATCTTGCTGTACTCTGTGTTATGTTATCATTAAACTGCTGAATCCTTCCAACTGGCAGCTCCTCAGTAGAACTCGGGGAATGGTAATATTTGTGGGAAAACATGCTTCTTTTCTTCTCCTCTCCTTTCTTTACCAGAAAGGCTTCACGACGTTTGCAGCTGGGCTGGAGAAAGGGGATATTTCTGGAGATGCTGTCGGGAGATGTTTGCTGCGATGCCCAACGCTCTTCCATCAAAAAAACATGATGCAGGGTCTGTCAAAGAGGCAAGAGAGCTGTTTTGTTGGAGTGACCTGAATCAGGACTGTGGCCAGAGGTTGCATGAGCATCAGGGCATCTTAGCTTGATGAACTGCCAGTGCAGTATCTCAGCACCTCACCTGTGGGCTCAGCCAGCCCATGAGTGGTGACCGGGCCAGAGCCATCTGGGTTCCTCTGGATAACAGAGTTTGGATGAGCAGCCTTTATCCTGCTACATCCTTAGGAAATCTATGCTGACTATTTCTGGAGAAAATTCCTGCTCTGAACATCTCCGACAATTAATTTGCAAGTGGTTTCAATTTTGTAGCAGAATCAATAAGTAGTAAATAGTTGTTAAGATCTCAATGAAGTAGGGAAAGGTCTAATGATGTTAAAAATGCATTCCTGGGGGGGGGAGCCTTGCCATTTAAACTGCTGGACAATTAAAAATGAAAGATTGCATCCTGTGAGTGTGGTGGTGGGCTTTCTTGTTTGTTTTTGTTGTTAATTTTGTTTGGGATTTTTTTTATAACCTCCTGGCTAGAGGAGTGGAAAGATGGGACTGGATTTAAGGTTATCTTTATTGCTTTGTTTGGTTACTGACTATGGGATGTAGACATGAATAAAAATAGAACTGAGAGGCTTAAAATATTAGCTGTTGCTTCATAATGTTGCTGTATCAGGAGCTTCAGGATTCCCCCATCCCTCTCTCTGGCTCTGTAGATGCAGCAATAGTTGTCCAGACCCTGCAGCTGGAGGGGGGGCAGTACCCTGGGACAGAAATAATGAGTGTGCTTAATACCCTGTCAAGGGAAATTGGTTTGATGGATAGGGCAGAAAACAAGAAATGAAGAGCCCTGCAGTTCTAAACCTGACAGTGCCACCACCAGTGCCTCAGGAGCAGGTCTGCATTTGGTGCCTGCTCTGGTGGTACCTGAGTGACAATACAAAAGGGCACATGAAAGGAGGTAAACTGAGGCAGTGGCACAGCCTGAAGCAGATCGTGGCAGATCCCACAGAGTGTGCAGCATGTGTTGAGTCTTGCACAGTTGTTGCTGCAGAGTGCAATTTTAGTTCCTTTGCCTTGGGTAAATATAGATTTCAGCTAGCACGAGTCTGAAGTGCATGTTGTAATTTTGGGAACACGTATCTGTTTTCATTTCCTTTCCAAGATTTTCTTGATTGCTCCCTTGGAACTTCTCCCATCACATTATTCTCTTGATAGTTGAGCATGACAGCTCAGGTGTCTCAAGTATATTTGCTCCTGTCCCAGATGAATTTGGGCTTGAAAACTGCATCAGAAGGGACAGGTGGGGACAGGTCACAGCCTTGCCTTTGCCAAATATGTAAATGATGGCTTTTTGGTTTTTGTTTTTCTTTTTTTTTTACGAGTATAAAATAATATCTAGGTTGCCATTTTTGCCAGGTTTGATGTTGAATTCTGCCTCCTTGGAAACTGAGTGTGGCTCTTCTAGAAGTTCCCTTTCAGGGAAGTGTTTTTAGAGGAATATATGCTAATAAAATGTAAAAACAAAAGTAATGATATTGAGTGTTCAAAAGTAGAAAACAACTCTACAAAAGAGCCAGAAGACAAAGACAAATATACATTATTTTCCAAGAGCTAGGGAAGATTAGGGAAAGTAAAAGTAATTTATCCCAGCTGGCATTCCCAACCATAAACTGAATACGTAGTGTTGTCCAAAAAAGAGGGTGGCTCATAACTTCCAGGAATTGAGAACCTTGTTTTTCTTCAGGCCATATTAAGAGTGCTCATTCTCATAGAAGATGTGCAGTTGACGCTGGTTAACTGTGGCTGTATCATTAACAGCATGCTTGCTTTGGTAGTTCTTAAATTTATTTCATGAAGTCCTAGGGTATCTGCAGAACTTCTGCTGATCAGAGCTAAGATACGGGTCCTCTGAATGGGAAAGTGTGTGTGAAAACATTTATCAAGTGGTCTGTGTTCCTCTAGTTTCTGTGTTTTCAAGAAAAAAAAAAAAAGGGTTACTGAGGAATTCATTCTCGTGCAGAGACAAACTCAGCTTTGGAAATTTCCTTGTTATTTCTGTACTACATTTTGGGTTTGTTTTGGGGGTTTTTCTCCTTTCCTTCCCTTACCTTTTTTTCTTCATGGCTGTATCTTTGTGCTGGAGCCTGTCTTGCTGTGCATGGTCCCTGTCCCAGAGGGGGATTCCTGCTGGGGTTTAAGTGTTGGGAGCCAGCCAGGAGTGGGTTGCCCCAGGGCCACCAGTACCAGCACTACCTGGGCAAAACTGGGGGGACTTAAGGGTCAGGTGGTGAGTCTCAGGGTCACATCCACCTGCTTGTGCTCAGGGAGGAGGCAGGGACCCCACACCCCTTGGGGGCTGTGCACTGGGGATGTGCAGCTCCTGGGGGCATCCATAACCATGGGGGGCACCATAGCCCTTTGCTGTGTCCCCCCCCTTCCCCAGGGCTGTCCCCAACCCCCAAAAGTGCAGCTTAGCTGTGTCTTCTCTCCCAGCTCACATCCTGGGTGCTGTTACTGAGGCTTCCTTAGTTTTACAAAGTGGATTTCAGAGTTGCTTTTAGAACCATCAGAAACAGTTAAACCAACTAAACTGCAGCTGTCAAAATAAATATCCCTGCTTTGTGTTGCTTTATCTTTTTTGTTTTCTTACCACTCTGAAACTTGCTTATTCCTAAAAGTGGAATGCACAGTCATTCTCACAGCTGCTGGTTCAGATTAATAAGGGTGTCTGTCTCTGGCTCTCTTGTCAGCATCTTGATGTTAGAGTTTAACAAGTAATATCTATACCTGTGGCAAGGAAACATGGTGACTGGCATGTTAATAAAAGCAACACTTAATGAATGCCACACATGGCTGTTTTTCAACATAAACCTGGTTTATATTTACCTTTTTTTAATCAGCTAAAGTCTAAAATTATGTATTAGATGCCTATTATAATTGGGCATCTATATATATATAGTTTTGTAGGTCTTAAGATGAACAACTTTATGGTCGTGTTTGACATGAATGGAAGCTGCTCTGGGTGGGTGCTGTGAATCTGCATTTCAAAGAGGGGGTAAAATATTAGGAAAGGCTGAGAAAAGAGCTTAAATAAATGACCTGAGATCTTAAGACACTTGCAGTTATTTCTCTCTCCGCTTAGTGTATCCTAGTGAAGACTGACAGGTAATTTGATCATGGTGGGGAATTTCTGTGGTAGAGGGAATAGAAAAGGCAAAATTAGGGCAATGTTTGGGGCTGCTTTATGGCAAAAAAAAAAAAAAAAAGGATTAAATTTTGTGCTCTTGACATGCTACTTAATAATTGTAACTGTTTCTGGGAAATGGGGTGGAGAGATTGTTATCTGAAATCTTGACACCAGGCCTGCAGGATTTTAATTAGCCTTTCTCTGTTTAAGCTGGAAAAGGCAGGTTTTGGTTTGAGGTGGCTGTGCAGGGAGAGAGTGACTTCCTAATGCAGTTGGCTTTTTGGCATTCATCCTGTAATTGCCAAAAAACTGCTGCTTCCTCCTACATATCCATCAGATCTTTTAAAAATCTGCTGGGTTTTGAAAGCAGCTTTTTGATTTCCTGAGATCTGTGTTTGCTCTTCCTTCCTCCTGCTCCTTTCTTTGTTCTTGGAGGTTAAAGCTGTGGGTGTTGAGGTCCCATTAGTCATTTTGGCCACTTTTGAGCTCATCATGTTGAAAAATCCCTGGATGGAAACCATTCCTGAATTGCAGCAGGTTTACATCACTGAAGCTTCATTAGTTAGTTGGGTTACTCCAGAGTGATGTAGCTGAGTAGAGTCTTGTTTGCTTCTGCTAGGACAGAGGGGATGTCCTAAAGGACACAGCAATATCAGTTTTCTTGTCTAACTGTAATACTAAAAAATAGCCTTCACTTCAGACAGAGCAAATCCCCTTTTAGAATCAGAAAATTCATACTATAGGTACTGTACTGGCTTTCTCGTGCTGTCTTGTATAAATTGTGTCCTGCACTTTTTTTGGCTCTTTTTTTTTTTTTTTTTTAAAGATTTTGAGTGTTAAAGATGGTGCAGGAATGTAACTGAAAGCTCCACGTGTGGGTTAAAGTAGATTCTGGAGTTGTCACTGCTGAAGAAAATGGCCCATGTGGCCCTCTCCCTCCTGATGTGTAAGGCTCGAGCACTGCTGCCTTTTCCTTGGATGAGTGTGGTCAGTGGGATCTGGGCTGTGCAAACTCTGCCTCTCCCCAGGCTCCATTCCTGCTTTGCAGAGCTGATGATGCCTCCTGGCCATTTGGCATGTGTGTCCTGTAGGTACCTGATGATGGGTTGTATGTAAATGCATATGGATAAGTGTCTGCCATGATTGGTGGTGGGACCATGACCATAGCTGCTGTCTCCAGCCCATGCACTGGTAAGAACAGCCTTTTGGAAACCAGTGTGTTGTGCCCGCTAGCTAGTACACAAGGTTGTGCTCTCCTTCTCTGGAATTTCTTTTTGCTACCAGAACCTGTATCTCCTCTCCAGCACCAGGTGGCCTTTCACATTCAACCTAAAACTGTCCATGATATGGCCTTCTTGCACCTCCCTGTTGAGATTGCACCTTTCTCATCACTGCGGTGATCCCATGGCTCTTGGGGCTTTGGGTGGGTAGATCTGCCTTGAGGTTAATGAACTGTGCAGCCTTTTTTTCCCTGCTCCATGTACAAGGTGTACAAGGTGGCTCTACATTGAGGAAAAAATTAGGGAGGCAGAAAAAATTTTAAATCAGAGGTCCAGTACAAAGTGATGGGGAAGCCTGAATGGAGTCATCCCTCAGTGAGAATCATCTCTTGCAAATGTTGATGCCAAAGCATGTGCTTGCATGAGGCTAAAATGTGGTCTTCCAAGGGCAATGGGAATATCACATGATACAGCAGGAAAAATTTGTCTAATATGCTTTTTATTTCAAGTCTTGCTTTCTGTCTGCTAGCAAAATAGCTTGCGAGGTGCCTTCATGGTATTGGTTTTAATTTAATTCTTGCTTGAAGTGGACAAGTGGGGAATGATAGTTTTGAAATGGTGAAGGAAGTGGGCTGGTGTAGCTGTTAGGCTCAATGTTGCCATGCAAACCATGTTAACAGCTGCTAATGGTTTCTTAAGCTGCCAAGGCAGCCTGGAGATAGATTTAACACCCAACAGACACCTGTTTTTAGCAGTTTAGCTCTGCAGGCACATGGCACAGTACTGCAGGAGTCCTGTCCATAAAGAACAGATAAAATGTGTTCAACAGGTTGCTTGAGGAGGTGGAAATTGCTGGGTCTCTGCTTCATATGAAAGCTTTCCTGGTGGAGAGTAAGCACAGTAAGAAGGAATCTAACCTAGAAGAGATGAGGACTACAGGGATTTTTTGGAGTTTGAAACTCAGCTACAGGTTCCTTAGCCCTTGGTGTCTTTCTGTCAATCAAAGGACTCTTATGCCCTCAGTTGCAATGTTCTCCCAAGGTTCAGGGTGCTATGCAGGTTGGAATAAGGTGGCACTTCTCCCAGATGCTTGGAGACTCCTGTTCCATTTCTGGCCACCTGTAGCAAGGCCAGGTTGCAAGATGACCTTCCCAGGAGTTTTATCCCCAAGGCAGTGCCAGAGTTCCTACTTGCTGATCCCAGCACCTCCTTTTGATCAGTGCTGGGAGGAAAACATCTATTTCCCTGTGAAAGAGGGCTGGGAGCTGAGGTTTGTATCTCTAAGGCTTTCAGAGCCACTGCTTCAGCCTCCTGAAGCTGACTGACCATTCATTATGATAAAGGGGCTTGGAGAGATTTCAGCTGCTGAATCTCCATTAGCTTCATGAATGGAAGGTGCTGCCAATGCTGGTGTGGGATTCCCATGTAGACATCCCTGAGGAGCTCTGTACAGACCAGCTCCTAGCTGAGCAAATGGGATGTTTTTAGGTGAGGTGGATTTCAGGCTTTTCCAGTCACACAGCAGGAACCTGTCTAATAACCACTGGTTCCTGAACAAACTCTGACTGTTCTGGTTCGGTAGGTGAGGGATCAGTCTTTGCCTTTCTTGTCCTTTGGTTATGTTCTGGTTTGGCTTATTTTCTTTTAAGCCAAAACCTCCTGACTCTCTGCCCTTGGCTGTGTCATTGTATTCTTTTCATCTGATCAGTGGGGGTTTTCAGAGAGAAAACTCACCAAAAGACTGGAACTGGCTTTTAGTTGTATCATGGACTTCAAAGCGATTGGCACAGAAAGGATAATTGGAAAGAAAATCCCTCCCAAGTTATAATTATTTGTCCCAGGAACTGGAGTTCCTTAGTGCTAATACATATTTTCCCTTTTGTTTTCCTAGTGCCATGGGAACCTAGCAGCAGATGATCTCTGCTGGTATGTGCAGTGTGTACCTGAACCTCCACCCAGGGGGTCAGAGGAATCATGATATTGGATTCAAACCAGTGATCCATCAAGACTTGCTCCCAGCAGCACCAGAGCCCCCTGTGCTTCAAAGGAAACTAGAGAGCTCAGCAGCAGGCAGGTTAGGGTTCCACAGGGAAAGCTTCCCTCCGACCGCCCCCACCAGCCAGGGATTGTTCTCTGCCTTTGGGCTTTTTTGTCTCAAGCTTTTAAATCCTCTTTCTTTTCTTCCACTGAGCACTGGCCGAGTGGCAGCTCGCAGCCCTTGCAGAGCACGTTGCCGTGCCCTAGTGCAACGTGTAGCACCAACACCAAACTGATTCCATCACGGCTTCCTGGTGGTATCTCTTTGTCCTTGGCCTCTCCTTTCACTCCGTGCCTGTTCCTGCCATGGTTCTTCAGTGTCTCATTTCACAGTCAGTCCCTTCTGTCACTTCCCATTTCATTTACTAAGTTCTCTGTTGCTTTTTGTTTCTCCCTCCATCTTTGTGGCCAGCCTAGATCCTGCTGATCTTTGTCCAAGTTTATTGATGGCCATCATTGACCCTGCTCTGAATAATCTGTTAGGGGGAAATGGGGTGAATCTCCTGCTGTGGTAAGTGAGTCCTGAGGAGCTGTTAAACCAGCTGTTGGGCTGCCTTGGGACCCAGCACCAACCCAGGCTGTGCCTGCAGGAGAATGGTGAGGAATCCTGGGAAGCCATTGCCAGCTCTTGGCACTCCTGGTGCTCCTTCCCCTCAGCTCACTGAGAACTGTGGCACAGGCCTTGTGGCTGATGGCCATGGGAAGATTTTGAGGGATGACTTCAGATGTTGACAAGTCCAATGAATGAGCAGTAGCTGCTGTGGTTCCACATCTCCAGAGACAACACACCCCTCGCTGAGGAGCAGCAATGCTTGCATCTTCTCCTTGCCTTGGTGGCCATGCTTGAGAGATGCTGTGTCCATGAGTTCATACAAACACAGGTGAAATTATTTTTGTTACTTTAAGACGGAGTAATTAAATACAGTATGTACAGATCCCTCAAAATGACAGCCGCCCACAGAGCTAAAAACAGGAAATCCATTAACTTCATTATTTAAAAAATAAAATAAAAATCCTCCCAACTGATTCCTCTGTCACTTAAAGTTCTGCATGGAAGGAGGGCTAATTTAACACTGCATTAGCTCACTGTTATCACCCTCCTGTTACCTAAGTAGTTTCTAATGACTACCCTGGAGAGCACTTGGAAGCTTTTAAAAGTTTTTATGCTAAAATTTTTTTCTATGTGGTTTATACTTTAAGAACAAAAGTTATTGATAACATTTTTCCAAATCTTCCAACAACATCAAGAAGTGTTCTGTTGGCTGCAGAAACATGAAGTCTAACCAGTCTCTTATCTCTTTGGCAGATGAGAAATTTGAAACTTTTTATATAGTTGGTAGTTGGGAAAAATGGATATGGCAGAGTTTGACTGTGGGAAGCTGGTTCAGATATTGGGCTTGTTGGTGTTGGGAGAGGGAGTGGAGGAGTGGGGTTATCTCTGAAGGAAGGTGCCAAAGGGGACTCTGTCCTTCAGCCCTCTGAGCTTTGGCTTTCAGAGCTCTGAAAGGACTCGAGTCCCCGTGGGGCAGGCGGCTGGAAGGACGTATCTCTTTGTTCTGGGATCTGTAAGTGAAAGGCACCACCAAATTGAGAAGCAATAAATCATTGTCTTTCCTCCTTGTCTTTTCCTCAGAGCTGTGGTGACCAGCTTCATCCTTTTTGAAGCATCTCTCCTTCCTCTGTCCTAGTTCCGATGTGCTTTTGATCTCAGCATCTGTTGCGCCCAGATTTTTTTTTTGGGGGGGTGATCTTGGGGCAACTTCAAAATGAAGGTTTTTTGTTGCTCTGTAGTATTTTCAAGTCCTAAAGTTGAACCTTTCTGCTTTCTAGCAGTTGAAAAGAGAGCTTTGCTGTGCTCCTGTGGTGTGTGCAGTGCTAATGCCTGGGTTTGAATTTCCCCCTGGTTGAAGACCTACCTTATTTCAAAGTTAAGCCTTGCTTACATGCTCTGTCTGTTGATGGAGGAGATTCAGAGCTTCTCTCTGACATTATTAACAGGGTTTTTGTGTTTACAGACTGACTGTATGACTGCAGAGAGACCTGGTCTTTCCATTAGGAATTACCAGGAATCCCATCCATCGGGAGCCTTGGGAAACTTTTTAAACTTGACACAAACCTGAACATTTCCTTGTATGTGCTCTTTGTCCCTCTACTTTTTACTGATATTTGGAAAGCTAAAGGGTGATGGGAGTGAGTCTGTCCCCCTGGTAGGTTTGTTGTCCTTCTGGGAAAGGAAAAAATATTGGGGAAAAAAAGGCAAAATGTTGCAGGGGGAGGGCAGCTGGTGGTGATGCCTTGTGGAGCACCCAGTGCTTATGGGCTGTGGAGCATGATCGAGCCTGGTGTGAACTTCTGCACATGGAGTTAAAGCAATTCACTGAACATCCTCTGCTCTCCAAGAGTTTCCTTCTTCTATAGTCAAAGCTGTTTGCATCCAGCTACTGCTCTTCTGAAGACTGAAATGGCACAGCAGCAGACAGATTCTTCTCCCTTGGGTTTTTAGTGTCACCTTCAGCACTGTGGTGCTCTCCCCAGGCCCCAGGGCTAGCCAGTCAGCATGTTCCTCTGGTGCTTGTCTGCAGCAGAGAGGAAAAACCAGCACGTTTGAACAGGTGGTAGCTGAGACATGTGAAACTCCTGCCTGAAAGCCAAATCCAGTTGAAACTGGTGATAATTTTGCCATGGGTTTTAGTGTAGTCAGTATTTCACACTGGCAGGTGCTGTATTTTAACTGACTAGAGGACATGGTAGCAAGACACTTCAAAATGATGCAGCTCTTTTTAGGAGTTTTGGGACCTTCGCTTTCCTTTGAGGAAGCTGTTGCTGTGAATGATGGAAGTTGTAATGGTTTACAGAGTATTTTGTTTTTAAAAAAAGTAAGGAAAAAGCAAACCCTTTTTTTTTTTTTTTTTTGAGATTTATCTTTCCCGGTTGGAAGAGGACCAGGTGTGACCTGATTGTTCTCCTTTAAGGCAATATGTAATTATTAAAATGAATATTGATATGTCAATGCAGCTCTGTGCTTTTTCTTATTCTGCCTTTCTGCAAGTAGGAGATTAATATGGATGGCAGGGGGAAGGAGGAGGCCCTGATGGGGAGGGTGACAGGGATGAGTGGTGGGTGCAGAGGAGAAGAGCAGCCCAGTGCTCATGGGAGCACACGGGCAGGTAAACACCAAATTACTCCATGTGTTGCTCCCTGCAGGATGTGGATCTTTTTGCACTGGATGAACCACCCGTGGTGGTTGCAGTGAGTATCTGCAGACTGAAATCCTCGGTCAGAATATCCTGTAGTCATCAGCCTAACCCAGACTATTTTCAACAGGTGTTTTAATGCTAGTGCTGAAATGCTCTCAGACTGAATTTCAGGGAGGTAGGAGGAGAGGCTCAGGAGCAGTTAATCTAATTCCAGTGTAAATCAGTCCAGACTGGCTATCTCCCTTGCCTGGGCTGCTGGGGCATCTGACACACAATATTCATAGGGGACAGCTGCGCCGTCCCCTGCTCGTCCTGCACTGCCTGCAGAGCTAGAAAATGCTTGTACGTTGTAGAAGCATTTGTCTGTGCCCTGCAAACGTGCTCTATAAATTTTCCAGGTAGGTATGTATGCAGAAAGAGTGTGCTGTTTCACCTTTAAGGAAGGGGAATTAATAAAAAATTATTTGAGCTATTTCTACCATAACTAGGTATGACTTTTGATTCCTATTAAAAATAGGAAACCTCATTATCTTTTGGACCTGGCTGGTTTATGTGTAGCTCTGAAGGCTTTCTGTCCTTCTCTGCCTCGTTGCTTTCTCCCCAAATGTCCATGTAAACAGAAAACTGGTTTGGGTTGTGGGAAGGTGGAAGGTGCAGCATGTGGGGCTGGGTGGGAAGGGGTTGCTCTGGCTTTCCTCTACAGCCACAACAAGCTGCCATAACTTAGCTGGTTTTTTCATCAGGTATTTGATGGTAAATAATAAAGATGAAAATTGGAAACCTTAACGATATAATGATATAGAATCTATATTCCATTAGAAATAATACTCTCTATAGGGAGCCATAACGGGGCTGCTTTGGACTTTTCTAGAGGCTGTTCGTGCCAAATTGACTTTTGTTGTTTTTTTTTTAAATGTTAAGCACCAGTAATGTTTTCTACAGCACATCAGATGTTCTGGCCAACGGGTTTGGTCTGTGCCGAAGGACTCGGGGAGGCCACGCGGCGCCGGCTTCCGCCGGTCCTCTCTCAAGCAGCAAATGCTTTTTGACTCTAGAGATCACTTGACGTTGAGCTAAATTTCCTAGCTGAAAATTTAAACTGTTGGAGGATTTATCTAATGTTGAAGAAGAAAAACGTTTGAAAACCCTAAAAGAAAACTGGGAAAGTTTTTTGTTTCAGTTTGGTTTTGCTTCCTCCCCTTCCCTGTCTCTTCTGTCTCCCAGCACATCCTCCTTGCTTCGCCTCCTCCCCTGCCCCAGCAGAGACCTCTAGAAAATACCAAACTTCAGATTTTGCTGCATCAAGTTTGGAGCATGTAACAAACATTTGAAACGCGTGTGGGGCAAGTGCAGCCGCCGTTGGCAGTTTATTTTATTTCATTTTTCTTTTTTTTTTTTAAAAAAAAAAAAAAAAAAAAGGCAAGCCACCAACCCCGTGGCTCCCTCTCCGGCTGCGCGGGAGATAACAATGGGGCGCTTTGTGCCGCGCTGCAGCTGCTGAAATTTGACTAGATCCAACTGAAGAAAACAGGAGCAGGTGGGTCAACAACGTGACCCTTTCGTTCCCAGCAGTATCAATGTGCGCCAGGGCCGGAGGGAGCAGGGGTGAAGGTGAGCCCTGAGATTTAGTCCAGGCAAGGAGGATGTGTTGGTTGGTGCTCTGAGGATGGGAGCTGCCTTTTTGAGAAAGCCTTGATGCCTCTAAATGTGGTGGGGTTTGCTGCCATTTAGAACGTGTTTCACTCGGTGTACATGATAAACTGGTGCTGCTACAGGCAGGAGATCTCTGATCTGTCATCAGTGCTTTGGTTCCCATATTCCTGCTACTTCCTTAGTTTGTGAGATGTTCCGTGGCTGCTGTGTGGATGCTCCATAAGCTCCCAGTGCCTGCCCCTCCCTCCCACTGCCTCAGAGTGGGGGAATCATTGGATTGGATAGGTTCCCCCCAGGTCATGGAGCTGACTTCCTACATATCCATGTTTTTGCTGTGCTAGAACTGACTTAAAACATGTCAAGGGTGGGAATTCCTGCAGCTTGGAGGAGGGTTGGGTATGTGGTTCCCAGTATGTTTGGTGGCGATGGAGGATGAGGTTGGATTGGGCTCCTTTGTCTGGCACTGCCACATTGGCAGATACATCCCATCAATGCTGCCAACTCAGAAGAAGAGGGAGAAGCAAAAAGAGGAGGATAAGGATAGGGAGAAAAATACTGTTATTACTTAACTGCAGAGGTCAGCTAAGTACTGGTTATTCCTAAGGTCTTCCCTGCCAAGGTGCAATGACTTGGTTGATATCTTGTAGGTGTCACTGTGTGTTTGGGCTTTGTGAGCCTTGGAAGTGGTGGTAGAAGGTGGCAACATTCGAACTTCAGCAGTGTTCAGCAGACACACGTTTACAGCCTCAAACCTGTCTAAGATTGCAGGGGATTTTGAGTCTGAGGCTTTTAAGGGGTAGACATGAACAACTGTTTGTAAGTCAGCAGTTAGAAACGCAAGGTTTCTGTTGATGGATCTCATAATCTTGCTTTCTAATATCAATTTACAATACAGGGAATGTGATATGGAGCAGAGCTCCTCCCTTTTACGCTGTACTGTGGATACAGTTGTAGTGTAGAACAATGGGGTCACGTCCCTAAAATTTTCATTATTTAGCTGTAATTTTTAGTAGGAAACATGATGCGTGTAGCATCTCGGATAGATTCTGACATCACGAGCACTTGCATTTCTTAGGGAGTAGCATCAAGCAGTGCTCTGTTTGCACACCATGAAGTCTGTAAGAGGAATAACAAGTTACACCAGGACAAGCCCATGTTAAACAGGGAAGGGGAGAGTGGTGACAGCTTTGGCAGTGGGTTGGGAGCAGGAGGGCTGCTGCAGGGAAGGGTCTGGGGTGAGGAGCTCCTTGGGGTGGAAGGAGGATGGATGGAGTCTGGAGAGGAGCTTTCATGGCTGAGAGCAGGGTATGTGACTGTTTGGGTGATGTGTGCTAGTACGGAAAATTGATCTGCATGACCACATTACCAGCTGTGGAGACTCAGTCCACCAGGAAGAGGGTTGTTAATAAATCAGAGGCTCTCCGTGCGTATCTGCATCTTAAACTTGTTTTTTAGCAGGAACCCGCTGTGATCTGACATGAAGGTCAGTTGCAGAGCAGAGAACAGCACAGCACTTCATCTGTGCCATCAAATCTGCCATCGCTGTCACCGGGGCTGGACAGGATTGAGCCACAAGCCCAGGAGGGTTAGACAGAGCCTTCTGAAACGGGGCTGTGACCAGAGTTTGTCCTTGGCTGCACTTGCAGTTAAACCCTGCTTGGTGCCGGCTGAGCTGTGCCTGCTGCCAGCCCCGTTGTCAGCAGCAGGTCATCTCAGAAGCTTCTCCCAACAGCTGGCAGCACTGTGTGCTCCAGCCCTGCCCCGTGGCGCTCAGCTCTTCCCCTCGCTGGCAAGGCTCACACTGGATTATGCTGTTGGACTTGCAGCTGGGTGGTGGTGCTAGGATTCAAACTTGTTGCTTTGGAAGCAGCAGCACAGGTGCAGGCTGAACTCCTGATCCCTGGAGGCCAGCACATACCAGGAAGGCTCTGGCTTCACTCTGGACACACGTGTCCCTGTGTGCTGGATGTGTGCTCCCAGAACCCCCATAACGTGCAAGAAACGTGTCGCACAGAATCGTCCATGCTTTCCTGCCCCTTCCCTCTGTGCACACAAACACCTCCCCAGGAGTCTGGTTTCAAACTGAAATTGAAAAATTGCCACTGTGTCCTGCCTGGTGAGAGCCAACACTGCTCTGCAGAGGGAGATGCATCCGTAGGGATCTAGAGGCCGTTTGGAGATGGAAGGGCACACGCCTTCCTGCTCAGCCATCCAGCCTGCATCCTATACGTCTGCAGGGGAACACAGTGATTAACATATGAAAACGCTGATAACAGTGGGATTCTTGTGCAGGCAGAAACGGAGGAGATATACAACCCATAACTGCTGTTTGTGCCTGGGTTTAGTAACAATTAACCTTTCACATTTGGTTTTACCCATTGCTTTCCTGGTGCAGCTGCTTTTATAACAATATACTTCGTTTCTTCTCTCAGAAGCACTAATTCTGGCAGTTGGGGTATCTGTTCTAGAAACCACAGGATGTATAGAGGGAGAATGGGGAGTTTTTTAATAGGTGTTTGACACAGCATGATCTTTTTGAGGAAAAAAAACCCACTTTTTTATTTGAGGAACCTTGTACATATTAAGATTAAAAAAGGGAGATTGTATGACTGCTACTTCAAATATTTTAAAGCAAATTCAACATAGTTTTGCTTCTGTGACAATATCAAATAATGTTTTTTAAAAATCTCAACCTGATGTGCAATCAGGTGTCTCAGACTGGAGCTGGGAGAAAGTAACACCTTTGGGAGGTGTTTCCCTGCCTGCCTGGGCTGGGTGAAGGGAGGTGTTATGGACCAAACTTTGTTGCTGCCCTTTGAAAACTATAAAAGTGCTTGGGGAGACCCTTGGGAAGGAATATGGCTACAAGTGGTCCATGAGCACTGTCTGGCTTAATTTATGTAGACATGTAGATGGGAATACCAGCATCTGTAATGGTCCCCACCAGGTTGCTGAGTTTTCAGCAATTATCCCCACTAGTGTGCCATTTAATGTCCTTTTTTTTTTTTTTTTTTTTCATGGCTTCCAAGTGCAGTTGTATCACACAGAAATTAATTACACACAGAGGGTGTAATCAGAGGTAGGACAAAGTTGGAGTGATTCACTTCTGGCATCAGTATATTGTTACTTAAAATGTAGTGGAGGTTGGACTTCACCTGTCAAAACAGCTCTGCTGTGTTCTGGCTCTTCCAGAATAATCTTTTCAATATTTATACTCTCTGCTGTACTGGAAAAAGAAAATGCAAAATTGCATGAAGTAGGTTATAGTCTGTCTTTTCCAAAGCATCCCCAATCACAGGTGACAGGTTCACTGGGTGGTTTCCAGGTGTGCTTTGATCTCAGCTCTACTGGTGCTCAGTCTAGAGAAATTTTGCCAAATCCAGCAACATGTAAAACTGACTTGGTGGATGATTTGGATCTTTTTCATTATGATTTTTCTTTACGATTCAAGATTCAGAGCTTCTGGTTGCACGTTATTGTTGATGGTGAATAAGACTTAATGTGATTTTACTAATTGTCTTTTGAATATGAAGACTGTCCCATTTTGGCACAAATCCATTGAAATCAGTAGGACTTTTGGCAAGGGCTGGGTCAGTCCATGATTGCAGGAATCAGTACTGGCACTGATGAGTTGTGTTCCTGGGCCACCTTGCCAGTTCCCAGGGCACTTAAATAGCTTTTTCTTTTGTTTCATAGAAGTTCTTATATCTACTCTTGCTTCACACTGCACGAAATAGTGATGTAAACAACAAGTGTTGGTGAGCATGCTTGGAGAACAACAACCCAATGGACCATGTCATTCACACTGTAGCTTAAAATAAGTGAATTCCCAGTGTGGTGTGTGCATGAGGACAGAGTTGGTCTCTTAGTTTGCCCAAGTTAAATGTAAAAAACATTACGGGGTTTTCTTCTTGCGTGTTTAACATTTGTGAAGGGATAACTTACAGGTCTTGTCCAATAACTATTTTCTTTTTTTCATTTCTCACACTTTGGCACTACAGGATGGGAATCACAGCTGTTGGAAACAGGGTTCCTGGGGATATTCCTCTGCCCACTCTGGACCCTCTCCCGCCTGCCCCGGCACACTCCTCCTTCCACCATCGTCATCTGGGGCTTTCGGTGGCTGATCTTCAGGATCATGCTGGGAGCGGTAAGTGGGACTTTGTTTTTGAGCTGACAGCAGAAGGAGGGTCTCATCCTAGCAGAAAACCTGCCCCTGATCCAACACATTGGAGTCCTCTGGTGTAGGAATTTTTCTGGCTGCAGGGAAGGATCACGTAGCAGGAAAAGCGTCGTGCTCTGATTTACAGGGTCTTTCAATTTGTTATTGGTGCTTGTTTTGAGGACAAACATTGGAGTAAAAGTATCTGTGTTGATGTGTTGGTGCTGCTCTTGTGCTTGGCTGTTGGAAAGGAAGAAAAGTGAAGTTTGAGACCTGGGCATTGTGACTTTTTGATAAGATGGTTGGGAATCCAGTGGGTAATTTTCAGGAACCAGGAGCTTTACCCTGAGTTATTTTTCCTTTGTGTGCTTCACTGATTTATCATTCTCTGCTCTGTGTTTTCAAAGAGAACAATTGCCCTGTTACTGCCCCAGAGCCAGTGTAAATTCCCAAGTACCTTGTAAAAGAATCCATCAGGAACTGACACATCTTTGTTAAAGGTGCAGCAGGGGCATTATCCTGGATCTGCATTTTGACCCATTTCAAAACATCCCAAAGTTTTAAGCTAAGGTTCATCACTGTAGAAAGAGATTGCGGGTGGATGGGACATTCCTGTGTCCATTTGCTCTAAAATCCTTCCCTCACTCCAGCTCCTGGAGTGCTTGAAACTATAGTCAAGCTCAGTAAGTTCTTAATTATCCTCCTCATCTTAAATATGAAATAAATGAAAGACAGACCTTTCATGTATTAACCTTAGGGCTACCTATCTTCAAAGCAAATTTGTTTGTGGAGAACATGTTATCACAGTAGGTATCCTTGGAAAATGTGCTTGTAGCATCAAAGGGAGGCTTCCCAGTCCACCACAGTTCAGCAAATTCACCTTGAAAGAGCAGAAATTTTGGGGTTTTCTCATGTGTCATGCAAGAGGTACTTCAGAACCTGCTCTTTGATGCTTCATTCATTCCTTGGCCATATGTATTGCAGAGCATCACTGAATTTTGCTCAGCTTCCTAAAGCTGCAATTCTTGCTCATTATTGATGAAATAGATTGGTTCTGCTGTGGGGCAATCCAGATGGATAAAACAGATCCTGAAGGTCTGCTCCAACCCAGCGTTGTATGACTTTACACAATATCTTGGACATCATTTTGACTTGGTTAAAATTGAGATCTTTCAAAGTTGACTGGAGAAGGTCCCTGTCATATCAACCCTCCAGCTGGCTGAAGCCACGTGTCCCTGACCTGGGGGATGGCTCTGGGGAGGTCACAGTCCAAGGGCAGCTGCTTTCCACCAGAGGAAGAACTTGTACAAGTTTAAAGCAGTGCTTAAAATTTAACACGCCAGCCACTATTGTAGCACATTTTTTACTGTAGTTTTCAGCATTTTAAGCAACCGTTTAGGGAACAGAGTGGAAGGCTGCTAACCTGCCAGAAATATCCATCCATGTTTTATTACAAATTAAATTTCCTACCCTCTCTTCTTTAAACACAGAATGATGAGCATCAGTAGCCGGTCTATGTGGTTTCCTCATTATATTTGTGAGGGCAGCAAAGGTCTAAGTTGTTCAAGGTTGGTGAGTGCAGTAACACAGCACTGCTGGTCTTGAGCCACAGTCACAGGGACCTGTGTGGGTGACCCGAGGGGTCCCAGTCCCTGCAGGACCCCTGTGCAGTGATTCCAGAGCAGCTGAGAGTGTTCCCTGTCTTGCTGGATTAGATCCCATGGGGTGTCAAGAGGTTAATCCTCTGAACTGGTGAAGTCCAAGAAGCAAGATACCCTAAATGCAACTTAGACTTTGCTTTGACTGCAGGGCTCAGGGGGGCTTGCTTGGGGGTGGAGGTGTAGGGTGGGGGTTTTCTGGGGTTTTTTCTTGGTTTTTTTTTCAGGATCTTCGTTGTGAATGTTTATCTGGGCCATTTATCACCAACCACATTTGGTGAAAATGTCAGCATAGCCCCTTTGTCCCTGGTGGATGGAGGCTGATTCCCATGGCCTTGATGCTTCTCAGCTTTTGAAATATTTCTTCTCAGTGTGATGCTGATTATAGAAAGGATCAAGCAATCCATGACAACAAGTGTAGGGAAACACAGCTCATTTTCTTAGCAAGTTACATCATCACCAAGTTTGTATCCACCTTTCCTTTTAAAATGGGAGTCTGGCTCTGAGATTTGCTCTCTTCCTGCTAACTTATAATGTATATTCTGAATTATGGGACAAGCTGGATATAAAGGAAAATCGTGCTCACTGAACATCTTTGTTACTCTTATCTCTGTTGCTGCTCCTGGGTTTTATCTGGAGGGCCATAACTCTCCCATTACTTAGGGAGAGCCTCTGCAGAAGAGATGCTGCCCCTTGAGTCTCTTGCCTGTCTGGGCTACTGATATATAAGTAACAGGCATGGGAGAGGAAAACATGGAAAGGTCATTAAATGGGGATCTACACAAGCACGTGGAAATGGTTGATTGATGGTATCTTTAATGTTTTTGGGGCCCAAACACGTGTAAGTTTCCTTCACAGCTGGGTAATGACGCTTGCAGGCACCAGGAAGGGAGTTCAGTGCGTGAAACCAAAATATCCTCCCAGAGCACCTGCTCCCAGGCCATCTTTGATTTCTTTCCTGATTGGGTCAGGAGCTGAAATATGGGCACAAATGTGTCTCGAAGGAAGATTTTCCCAGGAGAGGGATTGGTAGCCATTGTATCTTAGGCAGAAAGAAAGTTCAGCTTTCCCCCGTGGTTTTCCAGGGTCTCTTGTAGCTGGTTGGGGTGAGGCTTTCCTTGGAAGATGCCATCCTCCAAGTACACAGCATTCCCTCACGTCAGCTTGGTTTTTCTTCCCTTGTGCTGAGTGTTAGGTGAGCAGTGCTGTGTATGGTTTGAAGTGCACCTTAGGTGGACACCTTGTCTCCTTTGCAATGTGATGGCTCCCAGAGAAGTCTCCAGGTTCCGTCCCCACAGCCTTCCTCTTTTCTGCAGTCAGTTCCTCTATCATGAACAGTACATAGGGGCAGATTTTGCCCGTCAGCCCCTTTTTTTTTTTTTTTTTTTCCATTCAACATAGGATGTTTGGGAACTTTTTCCATGTGGAGCTCTAGCAATCAGAGACTTCACACTGGAGCACTAGGAAATCCTACCAAAATGAGTGCTGATGTGCTGATGCCCATTGCAGGCCCTTCTGTATCAGCCTGTGAAGGAGCAGACGATCAAGCCCAGCAGCTGCTCAGTATGAAAGAAACCTGACTGTACAGAAGGTTGTTGCTGTCCATCTCCAGAGAGCACATAAACCTGGGCTTTTTTAGGGGAGATCCAGCAGGTAAGAGTTACAACCATCCTGGCTATGAACTTGCACGAGCGAGAAGCACAGGCAGGCTTTGCATCTGGGGTTTGATTGGCAGCAAGTGCTGGGCTGATCTCAAATATTGCTGACTTGTTAAAAGGCATAATTATGTGATTCAATCTATATGTTTGATGTTCCTAATGATCCATTAGTGCAGGATGTAAAGACGGATGCTTCTTAGGAACATGGAGAGGCAACAGAATAGCGGTCCCTTTGTGTGAGTGAGCAGCTTGTTAGGAAATAAGTGATGCAAACAGACATTTATGGGGCTGATTTGCCTCAGAAGTGCTCGGTGACTTGATGTCTTTGTCGTTTTGCTTGCAACTCTTTGTCACTGTGATCTCTTGAAGCCTGGAAGTTGCAAAGCATTGGTTTGTGCTTCCAGGAGGATCCAGGGGTGGGTAAGCAGAAGTGTGTGCTCAGCCTGCCAGGTTAACCAAGGATGTTAACCAAACTGTGGTGACTTGTTGAAGGGAGTAGCACTTTGCTTGGCTGTGTTGTCTGGTGGTAATGAGGTGTGTTGACATCTGCAGCTACCTGGAGAGGCATTGAAGGCACGATGCTGCACGCTCAAAGCCTTGGTCCTCTCTCAAGTAGATATATATTTTTCAGCAGAGTTTGTTTTCCAGCTGCTCTGTTTGTTTTAGAGCTACTGTTGGACTCGGTGCGTTTGCTGGGTTTAAGGAAGGTGGGGCTGTCTGATGCTGCTGGCCCAGCTCCCCACTCTGGGTCAGCTTCTTCACCAAGTTCCTCACCGCAGGCTGGGGGTCCTGGGGGGAGGTCTCAGCTCCTGGCAGCCTTTTAACCGAACCACAGATTTTTTTTAATCACCTGATCCTCAGTAATGGGACTTGTTGGAGGAGCAGCCGTGCTTTCCTAGGTCACTGGAGCAGCATCTTCTCTGCATCTCATGGCTTTGCAAAGCCAAGTCTCACCAGTGTTGTCTGGGCTCTGCTGTTGGGGAGAAATTCTTGTTGAATGACCAGGGCTGGGATCCTACACAGCACTAATACCCCATACAGCAAATGTTTCCCCCCCCCCCCCCTTTTTTTTGTAGAAGACTTGAAAGTAGGTGACAACTTTGTCAAGTTCATGTATGCTGTGCAATTACCTGCCACAGGTGAAAACTGTGTGCTGGGAGAGTCCAAATACCTGTCCAGCTTGGGCTGGGGGCAGGCTGGGGAGTAGCTGTGAGCTGCTGAAGTGCTGACATCATGTTGCTGAAACTTTGTAGTAGCTCTTTAGATCCTGAAAGTCTTTAGTGATTGCAGAAGTAAACCATAAGATACAGTTTCATTTTCTTCATTAGTTGAGTGTCTCAGAAACATTGCATGCATACTTGCTCAGAAAGGTGAGAATTTTTTTTTAATCAACACCCTTGAGGATAACTATAGTAACTTAGTAACTGAAAAAACACGTGTAAAGTGAAAGAAGTACAGGAACCTGATTTAACCAGATTTGGGGAAGAACCCAGACAAGGTTCAGCCTCTTGAGCCCCCTGCAACCAGCCTCAGCCCTAAGTGGCTGGTGTTCCTCCTGGAAAACCTGAGGCACACAAAATGCCTTTAGGTGAGGTTGGACTCGAGGACAACAAGAGGCAAGAGCTGAGATGGAGTTTTCTTGTACCAGAGCAACTACAAATGTTTGCTGCTTGCAGGTGACACATGGCCATGATGCTGCTGGGTTTTAGTGGTCCCTCTGGAAGTGCCCAGCAGTGATGGTGGTCTTCCATTTATGTGGCCTTTCATCAACTCCATTTAAAGCTGTCTCCTGTGCCTCTTCCCTCCTAGCCTTTCTTTTTGTGGAACATGAACGTGGAGCCTGGCAGTTCCCTGTGTTACACACAGCTGAGGGCTCATGATGGTTGTGCTGATAACATGGATCCCAACCTGACACATGCTCTGAGCAAGGGAGGTGTCGTGGGAACATGTCAGCAGTGGTGATCAAGAAGTTTCAATGATTTGAGGTTCCCACTCTCTTGTTCCTGCAAACCTGCTGCATCCCCTTTTCGTGGCAGCATGGACACATAGGTGCAAGTGAGGCTGCAGATATGCAGCACAGCTTGCTTGGACTGTTAATGGAGAGGTGGTGACTTCTCAAAGGTTTCCAATAAGCACTTTATTCTGCACAGGATGGGTTTGCAATGCCCTGTTAGCCCAGAGCCAGCAGCTCTGCTGAGATGTGTATGTTAGTCAAAGACTAGGCAGGTAACGTTTGCCAGCTTGGTGATGTGATGTTCTGTACAAATAATTAACTGGAGATGCAATGGGGAGGAGGGAGGGCTTCAAGTGCCAGGGGTATAACAGCACATTGGGAAACTGGAAATAAATAGGGAATTAAGGTGGAGCTGTGTCTTGCAAAGGATCACAGACATATGGAATAAGTTACCAGGGAAGGTGGCTGGAGGAGAGACTATAAGTGAGTCTGAGACATCTTGATTAGTTTCTGGAGGAAAGGATTGAAGTGTGTAGTGAAAAAGCAGGGAAACAGGATTTAAAGCACATTACCACTTTAATTTAAAAGTGCCCAAAGCAAGGAAATTCAGATTTAAAGCTGCCAATCTATCACTGGCTGATGCAGGTGTTGGGGTTGGGAGGACTCGGCGGGGTCTGCTTGCAGATGGGTCCGTGCCCTGCAGGCTCCACTCCCTGGCCCCAGCTTGGGCAGCTTAAGCCTAAGCCTCATGTTTGCCTCAAGAATTAGATCCTTGCATATGTATGTTATGTAATAATATAATAATAATACATCTTTTTATACAATAATATTGTCATAATCTGCTGTGTGTGCAGTGTCCTTGACATCTTCCTTGTGTGATGCCCTTAAAGCTGTTGCAGGGACCCCACTCACAGGCTGGTGACCCACCAAGAGCCCGGGGTCACCCAGGGAAGGGGGTTTCTTCTCCCCTTTACCTTCATCTATTGAAGAGCTCTTCCCAGGAGTTGCTTCCCTCACTCCTCCTTATGCAGGGTGCAGTGTGCTGAAGGTCCCGAGGGGCACACGGGGAGTTTAGGGAAACTCAAGTGCATCTTTTCAAGCTGCATTTTGTGACCTGGCAGTCCCTCCCCTTGATTTACTTTTTGTAAACAGAATTTCTCTTTATTTTTTTCAATCTTCCAGATTTCCCTTTCTGAATTACAGACTGACCCTCCCCCCCCCACCCCTCCAAGTCTGAGCTCTGCCCCCCCCAAGATGTTCAAGTACATCCTTGGAAGAAGCCACTGCAAAACGAAAGAGCCCTGGAGCATTTTTTTTGGCAGCCAGAGACTTAGAAAATAATTTAAATCCTCTGGTGTTTCAAGTCTACAGAAAAGATATATTTCCCCTTTTACAGGAGAAAAAAAGATCGTTTAAAGTGGTAGTCTTGGGAAAGAAATACTGCAAAAAGATTTATAATAATTAGCAATAAATTCTTCCACTAAATTTTCATCATTGTTTCCTAGTAGATGTTGCCCATCTTTCACACAGGGATGTGTGTTCACAGAGAGAGGATCAATTGTTTCCAGATTACTTGTACATCGTTAGATATTTAATACCTTTAAAAATTAATTTTCTTTACTGTTAGAAAAAAATGTTTCTTTTGCCCAACTGCAGCAAATTATTTTAGAAACTAGTGGGTCATGTGAAACTTCATTTTTCTTGTTTTGTTTTTGCTTGGATTCTGTTAAAAGTGTCATAACGTGGGTGGCATTTTAAAGGTTACTGGAAAGGGTGGGGACGTGATTAGCTAATAAGGGAGATGAACTTTCTGGCAAAAATCATGAAGACTTTGAAGCAAACAGAATCTGGATGCCTGTAGTAAAATTGCATTAGATGTAATGAAGTAAAAGTTGGAATGTAGGCGATCTCTGTAAATATAAAAAGAAGAATCAAACGGATGTAGTTGTCATTTCAGTGACAAGCGTGCCCTGATCCTGGGCATTATGGCTCTGAAATTGAGAATAATTATTCTAATTTGTTTTATTACATTAGCGTGGGTAGGAGGGAAGAAAGGGAGCTTTCTTTTATGGCTTTCTCATTATTCATAGGCGAGCACGGCGGGGCCAGGCTCCCGACTCCCGCGCCGGGGCTTCATGGGAATTTTTGGAAAATGATGTCTGCAATGTTCTGACCTTTGCCGTCCCAGCTGCAGCCCTCCTCCTCTCTGCAGGGATCCCACACTTGACTCCTTAGCAACCTCCTTTGTGCCTCTGATCTCTCTCCATTTGTCTAGTAATAGCCCTTGGCAGGAAGACTTGTTGTTCCTTCGGTGGCTGTAAAAGGCAGGGAGCCGCTAATGCCAAGTACTTTTCAAAATCCCTTTCACCCACTCCTTGCAGCGCTGGCTTCAAAGTCAATCAGATGCTGGTGCAGTCATGGTGGCTTCTCAAAGGGTCTTTCTGATAGCTGGGGGGAAAAGAAAGCAACAAATAAAACAAAACAAAAATCAACACCAATGACTTCGCTTTCTGATAAGTGTTTTCCAGGCCGTGGGGTTGAGGTGCTTTGCAGTTGTATTTGGTGGTGACTTCGAGTTAGCTTTTGTGCTGGACAAACCTGTGTCCATTGCAGCAGAATCGAGATGTTCACCCCTTCTGAGGGTAAGACCTGTCCTGTGAGGCAGGGAAGGTTTGTTCACCTGAAGTTGGGTTGTTCCAATGACCTTGGACAGAATCTGGAGCCTTGTTTTATAACCTGATTGGTTATTGGACCAGAACTAACATTCTCCAGATGATGGGGAAGTCCCAGCCTCTTGGCACAGGCTTGAACCTGAAGAGGGCTGACTGAAAGCTCTGAAATGATGTGCAAGGTAGAGATGAGAGAGCTGTTTAAACAGCAGTGTCTGATGAGCATAGGCTTGTCATTCCCTGGCTAAGGCAGAGGTATTCTAGCCCATTATTTCTCTCTCTTGGCATGGAAGAAGCAGGAGAATTGAATTACTGGTTGCTCATTTAATGAGAGGTATGTATGAACATCAGGTACAGCTCTTCTTAAAGCCTTTGGTTTGCCACTGTCAGAGTTGTAGAAAAAAGTTTCCAAAAAGCCTAATACCTGTGTCGTTCTTCCCTGTGTGGCACTTCCAAAAGAAAGGAATAAGACACCCCTGTGCAGCACCTGCCATGCAGCTCATCTTTCTGCACCCCAGAGCTGGAACCTGGTGAGAGATGGGGCTTCAGGTGGAGAGTTTGGGTAGGTCTGGCACAAATCCAGCCTCTGTCATCAGCACAGTCCATGGCAAGCCCTGTGCCAGAGCACTCTGCAGATTTGGGCTCATGAATTATGCAAATATTTACAACTATGCAAACAATTTTGACTATAACACGAGCCTTGAGGCAGAAAAGGACCATAGAAAATGTATTGAATTTTTAAAAAGCTAGAGTCCTTTCTGGCCTTGGGAATGAAATATTGTTCTGCTATGACCTGCATTGGAAAAAAAAAAAATGGCATAAAACAATGTTGTGGAGCTCAGAGGCAGTTTCACAGGTCCAGCAGGACTGTGGCACTGCTGTGTTTGCTGCTGTAGTGTTGCACCCATCGAGCATCCTTTGCCTGGTGAGTGCAGCACTGGAGCATGATACTCGTTATTGAGGCTGCAATAGAATCCAGAAGCTATTCAAGATTTGTCCTTTCAAATGCAGAAGCAAGCTGGGGCAGGCGAGCAGTGAGCAGGCTGGGTGACCTGGTGCATATGAGCAGGAAATCCTGAAGTGCAGTGTCCAGTCATTTGGGTTTGAGTGCCAGGGTCTGGTGTGAGCCAGGAGCTGTGCACCCGGCTGGTCCCTTACAGCCCTCTCCTGCAGCCCTTAAATGACTTTTTAATTTTAACTTTGTAAAGCTCTCTTCTTTTCCTTGAATTTGAGGTCTAAATTGCAGCTGGTTTGTCTTCAAAATACACCAGTATATATTTGGCTTTCTGAAGATGTTGAAACCCCTTTTTCTGGAGGTACCTGAGGCTGCTGGGTGGCTGAGTGCATGAAGGCACCATTTGGGATATTCTTTGGGAGTGTTTTATGTCCATATTATGAGAAATATTAAAATCTAGAATTTAGAATTACCCGTCATTACGATTTTTTTTTTTCTTCTGCTTCACTCATCTTTTGTATTGTGGAGACACAGAAAGAAGGTCTTTAAATTGACTTTAAATGTATAATGCTGGTGCCCCCTACCCCACCCTTCTCTCCAGAGCTGGGATCAATAGGGGGTTTGCAGACATAGACTGAGTCACCAGGCTTTTCTCGGCTTCCCGTGCTATTGGCCTGTCTGTACCATTTTTTTCAGAATTAATTTTGGGCTGAAAAAGTCTCAAAGAGGGCTTTGTTCCTCCTTGACACTCAGTCCAGGGGGAAAAAAAAAGGGGAAAAAAAGAAAAAAAAAAAGAAGAAAAAAAGAGAAAAAAAACCGTGGAAAATCTGACATCTGCATTGTAGAGAAAAATCAATAGATAAGGAGGAATATAATTATCCCCCACTCCTGAAAGAATTTTTAAGATTTTTTTTGTAACAGTGACTCATATCGGCTTAGAGCTTGAATGACATTTTAATTATTTAGGCCTTTTTTTTTTTTCCATTTTGAATCACCAAAGTACAGCAGCCTGAAAGGGGTACAGTTGGGCAGAGCAATCTGCTGAAGATGAAAAGGAAGGGTTTGGCGTGGAGGAGTTCAGCCGCTTCCCTCCCTTCCAGCGGCATCGGAGCAGGAGCTGCCTGCCTCGGGGTGTGCAGACAGGATCCTGCTTCACTCCACAGCCCTGAGTGATGAATCACCCCCAGGTCCATGAATCATGTTTGCTGGCATCAAGTAAATAAGGAAACAGTTCTGTCTCCTTTGGAGATGTTTTGTTCCTTATGCAAAGCGTAAAATCCGTACGGAGTTCGTGAGGGTGCGTCCGTGGTGGCTCCTGGATGGATACTTGTGGTTGGGCTTGATCTTTTGGGCAGGGGGTCAGAGAGGAAAGTGGGACTGGTGGAGTCCATGGGGGAGAAGGAGCAAGAGCAATGTTGTGGAGTTTTTTTGACATAAGCAGCTTTAATTAGAAGCGGATCAGCTAATTAGAAAGGGAGTTGAAAGGAGAGTGAATGCAGGAAGAAAGAGAGGTCTGAAGTAAAGCTGGAGGGTAACAATACTGCTGGTGCCTGTCTGTGTAGGGCAAAGATGGGATGAGAGCTTAGGAGGAGATCTGGGAAAGCTGGAGATGCCACCGAGACCCACGTAGACCTTCCCCTGAGGATGATCCCCTTCATCTCCATTGGGGTGGCTGAGCTGCATCCAGGTGGGATGACAGCCTTGGATTGTGCAGTGGGTAAAGGACTCTCAGAGGGGGGAGACTGGAGATGGGTTTCTGTGGTTCTCATTGTCCATGGTGCCTGGGATGTGGACAAGGTGGAAGGGCTTCTCTCCACCTCTCCTGGGACAGACCCATGTCGTTCCCATGCTCTGAGACTTCTGCAGATCCAGAAGGTCTGGGGCAGGTCCTGGGCACCCAGGGTGGGGTTTCATTTATGTAGCCTTTCCCAGTGGTAGGAGGGACCAGGCAGCCCTCACAGCTCAGTGTTCTGCTTAATCCTGATGGCAGGAGCTAGGAATGAGGCAATAATAAGAAGCAGTGTCCATATGTTCTCCTCTCACTGAAAAAACACAGAAGGAAAACGAGGACCCATTCTCTTCACACATTCATCCTCTCTCTGATTTGAGAAAGGGTCACGGTGCAAATTCAGATTTCAGTACCTTCCACCCAAGGAGTGAGGAGCCTGTGGAGGATGCAGCTGGCAGCTGCACGGCTCACATCCCTCTCAGTTCTGCTTTCCAGTCCCATTACGCTCCCTGTGCCACGGCGTTCCGTGGCCTTGGGTTTGGGATCTCTGCCATGATTTAATCAAACTCCTGAAATGCAGCAATCGAAAGCTGTTGGTAAACTTCCTCTCTATGGCTTAATTTCCCCTGAAATCCCTTTTGTTGGATACTCTTTCAATGATGGGGAGAGAGAGGGGGCATGTGAGGTTACTCAATCAAGCGAGACTGGGATTGATTCTGCAGGAATGAAGGGGTGATTTTGATTTCCACCCCCAAAGTCCCCTGGCTGCCGGTTGGCAAACCTTGCAAATGTATTCAACAATCTACTGCATTTGAAAGAGAATTTATTAGTCATAAATAGCTAGTTTTCAGCAAACTGACTTATAAACCAGACTGGTTGGGTGCTTTGCTGGCTGGGTTAAGCCCTGCAGCAGGCAGGCAGGAGGATGAATTTTTGCAATATGGGTTTTGTTAGAATTGCTAAGAATATATATATTTTTTCCCCGTGGTTTGCTTGTGGATCTGCTCAAGTGACTGTGAGGACATCTTTCCTTTAAAACTGTAGTAAGCTATCAGAGCTAGTGATGATGCTGGAGGCAAATCGAGTCTTGTTCCACATAACCAATATCTTATCTGCAGCCAACAAATAAAATGAGAGCACAGTGACAGAAGTCACCCAGGGCTGAGGTTGGGAAATGCTGTTTGTACTTGAGGTGAGTGCATGGAGGCAGAGCCAGGCTGGTGGATGGAAAGCTCATGGGGGCTGAGTGAGGATGGCAGAGCAGCTCTGGTGATTCAAACCAGGCATTTTCTTGAACACCATTAAAATAAAATTTAAAAAAAAAAAAGTCCTAAATGTGATTTTCCTTGCCCTGTGAAAAATGCTGGTGAATTTAATGCACCTTAATTGTGAGAGCCTGGGAGCCCCAGAGGTTGGTGTTTCCAAAGTCCAAGCAGGTGCTGCATCTCTGTCCTCCCCTGTGCTCCTCAGCCATGCCCTAAAGGGAGCAAACTTAGCAGGGGAGAAGGTATTGAACACATATTTCATTCTGGGATGCTAATTCAATCCAGAGTGAACATTTTATAGTTCTCATGCGGACAGCAGCACAAGGAGATTTCTGAGTGTGCAGAATGGCCTGGAGCCTCAGTCAGCTGTAAATTAATATGACAAAGATCTCAACTTTCTCCTTCCCCAGGCCAGGCTTCCTTATTCCTGGCAGAGGCTGGTGTGCACAGTCTGGCTGCCATGAGCTCGGCCAAAATGATCAAACCCTTTGTAGCTACCCATCCCATCAGTATGAATTTAATAATTCTGGTTAGAGCTAGATTCAAAGCAAGGCCACAGAGGTGAAAGGGCAATTGCTGGTTCACTTAGCCACCTGTTTCCTTCCCTTTAGCTTATATTTAATTTGTATTGCTGAATACCTTTCCTTTCTGATATGCAAGTCTTTGAAAGTCCCTTTGCCCACCCCCCCTGTGCAAACAGAGCTGGCATTCCTGGGGGTGCTTGTTTTCTTCCTGGGGGTACTTGTTTTTTTCCTGGGGATGTAAGCATGCCTTTGCCTTCGTCATGGGAAAAAGAAAATTAAAAGTCATTTCTCTGTCCCTCCCCAGCACATAGACACACTTTTCTGTTTTATCTAACAATTGCAGTGGATCGTAGAAAGGGAAAATTCAAAAATGTTTTCAAAAATTTGTATCTCCTGCCCATTAGTCTTCAATCTCTGTCAAAATAAATGCAGAATTCATGTTTTTTGCAAATGCTCTGTTAGTTCTAAACTAGGAAGAAACTTCCTAAATTTGCAAACTTGAAGAGTTTCTTTTCCATTTTTTAAGTTATCTTGGAAGTTAGAAAACAAGAAACAAGTTAGTGCACTGAGCTTCCTCCAGTGTAGCTTTTCCACATTTCCCAAATAATTGCATTGCCACATGACAATATTAGGAGCATTATTCCAAGCTGGAATAATAGAAAAATACATATAAATGAAAATGACTTCTTACAACAGCAGTGACTGGAGCTGGCAGAAGAAGGCACCAGACCAGGGGCTCCTGGCTGGTGTGAGGTCTGGGGGGGATCATGGCTTCATTCTCCATCTGGACAGCGTCCTGCCTGATGGACCCTGTTTGGTGACACCAACTCCTGTCTATCACCATGCCAATAGTAAATATCCCTACGCAGTGTGGCATCAGGTGCTGTTTCAAATTGCCTTGGATCTGGAGGTTTTCTCCTTTATTTCAGACTTGTGAAATGTGGTCGGTGTGTTGCAGATAAAACGACTTGACCAGCTGGCACGTGGCCCCTGCTGTGCAGGCAGCCTGGCTTCAGGGGTTTAATAAAAACTCAGGAAGGTGGTTGTGTGGGGCAAGGATCTGAAAGTGGGATGAGAAAAGCTGTCCTCTTCTTTGTGATGGTGTGTTATTTCACACACACACCTTCAGGATGCTTCAAAAAGGGCCATAAAAGCTTGGATGGTTCAGTACATTGAGGTGTGGTCTGATCTTCAAGGTGAATTGCAGTGGGCAAACACTTACCTGTCTTTTTATTACCCAGCAACTGGAGCTCAGCAAAGAGCTCAGCTCCTCTGCAAGCAGGGGCTGGCAGGACCCTGCCCCCCAAGTACAACAGTGGTTTCTCAGGAGTTAACAGCAGCTGCCCTTGGAAATATTTTCCTGCCTGTTGCCTACCTGTAAGCATGACCAGCTTCTGACAGCATTAGTTAGGACTTGGCTAACAAGTTAATTCTGATGTTGTATCAAAAAACACGTGGTACCTAGAGATGCTTGAGCACCACAGGGAGAGATTAAAATTGGGAAGGATGGAAGGGGACCAGACTTAGCATGGAGAACATCAAACACTGGAAATATGAAGAGGGCTCTGCAGGTGTTGCTTTTTTTCATTTGCTTCCTGAGCCTTGAACTTATTCTTTACAAAAACTAGAGAGTTGTACAGGTGAGATAAAGAATAATAAAGCTGGAGGCTGGCACAGCAGATTTGTGGTAGCTGCTGCCTGGAAGCTGCTGACTCATAGAATCATAGAATGGTTTGGGCTGGAAGGGACCTTAATGTTCTAAATGGCATTATATGTTCTTGGACTTTGAAGTTATCAGGCAGCTTGTTTTCCATTTAATTTGTCCATATTGTTCACCTCTTAAACTCTGTTTAATATTTGCTCCCAAAATACTTCTTGCAAGATGTTTGTAGCTTATGTCCAAGTGAGAGGAGGGTCTTCCAGGTCTGCTCATGGGGTTGTCCCATGCACATTTTCTCTGGCTACCTTTCCTTCTGGTCCCTTGCAGGTCCTCTCCTCATCCAGAGAGAGGACAGTTGAAGTACATCAGAGATGCACTGGTCTCTGCTTCTCTGCAAGCAGGGGATGGGGTTTTTTCCCCGGGCTTTGATCTGTGGTATGGCAGCATAATCTGCTGCAGATGTGGAGGCTGCACCAGTTTCATACACGCAGAAAAATCTTGAAAATGGATTGGGAATTGTTAACAGACTGAGAGAAATCCAGCAGATGTGGGGACCCCCACTTCTGTCTTCCTGTGCTCACTTGGACCTGGGCACCCTTTCTCAAACTAAGTTTGCATCTTCCAAAGCACAAGAGCTGACTTCCAAAACTGTCAGCAGAAGCCAAAGAATCAGAGGAGTGTGTATAAAAACAAGGCCACCTGAGCACAGAGCAGTAAGGTGTGTCAGAGCTTGTCCTGGATGTGTCCATACCCTGGGATCCACAGCTCCCCACAGCAGGATTATTTAGCAAGTCACCATGTCTTGTCCTCCTTCCATGCTCCTCCTCGGCAGATGAAGCTACAGAGCAGGCAGGTTTTTGTGCAGCACATGATCTTGTTTCTTGGTCCAGCTTTTCATTTGAAAAGTGGAAAACTCACATACCAGTGTGGGAGTGGAAGTGGACTTGAAGACAGCAGAAGGGTAAAGAAGATTTTGATACACCCCCTGATTATGAGAGTGGGAGTTTTCCATGCTGAAAAACAGATTTGATATTAAGAGCTTTAAGCGACTTTCCTGTTTGAAAGCTTTATAGTAAACAAAATGTGATTAACTCCCGTAGTGACTCATTGCAGGAAAGATTTTTGATTTTCAGTATGGTGCTTTTCTATCATATACTTGTTTTAATTATCCCTGCTGAATAATAGAGCTTGATAACAGCTTGGGCAAGGTAGGAGGGAAGGTCATCAAGATAGCTGTCCCTTTTTAATATTCCAGCATTCTTGCACAGAGCCTTTCCTAGAGGCTGTCCTGCCACTGACAGGGCTGCCGGCTGTGGTACATCCTGTGAGATGCTATCAATGCATCCTGTAATTTTAGAAAAGGTTGGAGGGGCAGAGTGAGCTGCAAATGATTCGGGGGGGGTTGGAGATGAAGCCCTGACTGTTGACAGTGAGTCTGTCTTGTCCCTGCCTCTGCTGCTCCAGCCCTCGCAGAGTGATGGGGAAGAGAGAGACTGGCAACTCACTGGAGAGCCAACCCACGGAGCAGCCCTTGGTACCCACCCCCCTGTGCTTCCTCTTTTATCTGTGCCTTTATGGACCAGCTCTGCTCAGGGCTTTTTTGGTGGTGATGCAGCTGCTGGGTGGGGGTTGTCCCCTTCATGATGGTGATGAGGTGAACACCTTCCGGACCAGGGTATTTCTAGGTCTGAGCTCTCAGTGTGGAACCATCTCAGCCGTGTGTGGAGCCAACTCCAGCTGTTCCCATTGCAAATTGCAGAAGTTCACAGCATGTGTGAGGTCTGAAGGTGCCCCCTCCTTCTGGAGGCTTCTGGGAGGGCCAGTGCTCAGGCCTCACTGTAGTTCTTGGGGAGTTTTATGGGTCTGAAGGCCATGGGGGACATGCTGGGCACCAGCATGCCACAGGCTGCCCACCCACTGGGGACAGAACGGGCAGGACATGTTGTAGTGCTGGGATCTCCTCCTCTGAACTCCCAGGTTTGAGCACTGAAAGGTCACTGGACTCTTCTTGAAAATCTCTCCTGCTGCCAACTTGGAGAAGCTTCAGGAAGACGCTGGTGTAGCCTGCAATGGGTCCTTACAGAACCTCCCTCTATTTTTCTGCTAAGGAAGGCAGGAACATTATAATTAGGGGCAATGTCAGAGGTAGGCAACTACCCCCTAATCGTATGCAGATGATAGAGCTGGTTCAGCCTTTTGACTAGTGAAGCTTTCCTCAATTTGGGATATTGTGATCCTAATCAGGGACCTTTCCCCATACATCAAAGCCGTCAGGCTGAACCTGCATACCTTCAGGCTGGCACAGCTTGATTGCAAGGCTTCCTGTAGCAGGCTCATCCCTGGCCAGGTGTCCTTCCTGCTGTGGACGACTGATTCCTTTTGACTCTTCATCACTGAGGCAAAGAAATTTAATCCCAATATTACTGCCAGCCCTGGAATGGACCCACTGATTTGGAAATTTCACCTTCTTGTTGCCCTGAAATATCAATGCACAGCAACCTCAGATACCTGCTTATTTCATTGCCAACCTCTAACCTAAGGTGGAGCAGACCTGTCATTAGAGCATTCATCTGTGTTTAGATCTGTCAGCTTCCTTCCCCTTCTCCTCTTTTGTTTCTCTAATTACTTTGATTGCATCTCTGGATCCTGCTCACGGCTGGGGAGGCTGCAGGGTCCCATCCCAGTCTGAGTCTCTATTTCCTTTTCTATAGGCAGCAGAGGTGGCTTTGTGAGAGGGAGAGAATTCTGTTTGGTTTTTAAAACTGAACATGGCTGTGTTTAGGTCTGCAAGGAACTTTTCAGTCTGTTATACAGAAATGTCCCAGCAGCAGAACCTGGTTTTCAGCCTTTTCCTATGGCTTCTTCATGCTCAATGCCTCTCTGGCTTGTACCCAGCAAAGCTGGAAGACTGGGAGCACTGGGCTGGTCAGCCACTCTGCAGAGACCCCCCTTCCAGCACCCTGTAAGTGATGTGGCATATTCCACAAGGACATTGTGTCAAATTTTCAGTAAGCAGGCAGTGGAAGGAGTCATGTTGGAGCTCTTGTTGCCTTATGTTCCCTTGGGGACAATGACTGGGCCTGGGGTGCAGATGTGGTGGGTCTCCAGGGGGTCATTTCAGCCTCTGTGCTTCTGTAGTTTAACCAGAGTGTTTGGCATCTTGAGATAATACTTTGATGTGCAAGATAAAGTAAAATAAAATATTTGTGACTGTGCTTTTTGTCTTTTCCCCAAGGGGCTGATTAAAATTCGAGGAGATCGCTGCTGGAGAGAGTTAACTTGCATGGATTATCACTACGAGGTGAGCAATCTCCACATTAAAACTGATTTCTCCTGGCTGCTTCACTTTGGTAGAAAAATGTTCTCTCCCCGTTTGTCTCCTACCAGGCACCTCTCCACGTTTTCTTTCTTTATTGTAGCCTTCTCCCTCTGGTGACACAGCCAACATCCCTGTGCCAGCTCAGTGATGCTATTTTTCCCAACCACAGTCCTAAAAGACCAGTTTCTCTCCTTCACTCCCCTCACCATCATAGTGAAAGGCCTTTTCCCTAGCATTGTGCTGAATGCTCTCTGTGTACACTTCCAAAAGGCAGACGTGTGTAGACAGAAATGGAGCATCTCGGTGCTCTCCAAGATACTGAGCACTAATCACTGGCAATTCAGAATTATATGGTTTTATCTTTTTGACATCTGTTTCAGTGATTACATTGCATTCTGATTATAAACTGTGGTTTGCATTCTGGCTCTGAGTCTTGTCTCCCCTTTGATTACAGAGAGAGGGAGCTCAGTTTCCTCTCTTTTCTACTTATATTTTTGCATTTGCGTTTTGTGTAAACAGTGTTAAAAAGAAATTGCTGTGTATAGTGACACTGCTGGGCAAGTAGCCCTGGTTTAATGAAGGAGATGGTGCTGAAGCAATATTCCCTTCTCCAGAGTAACACCACAACCACTGGAAATGGCACAGTGCATTCTAACACCTCTGGTCTAGAATCCATGTCAGCCTAAGGAGCGGGTGAGTGGCACATCTGTTAGCACGAGGCTGCCAAGGCTCAGCCTGGAGCTGCACTCGTCGTGCTGGTCAGACCTGGTACCTCTTTGTGCCTCAGCCACACAGTTATTTTCAGGCAGCCTGAGCTCTCAGCCCCTGGAGATGTACCTTTGGGGTGACATTCTCAGCGGACCTTCATCACGTCTGGAAACCATTTCGCCCTTCTAATTAAAGCTGGCAGAGCCTGACTCCCCTGACCTGAAGAACGTGTTCCAAGGTGTTGCCTGTGAGTTCCTTGTAACGGGGTGAGCCCAGTGAGCAGAGGGAATGGGGATGCTTGTACAGGACTCTGCCTTTCCACTGCTGTGTGGTGCAAATTCCATGTGAGTGCCAGGGACTGCAGTGCCAGTCCTGTTACAGGACTGGAATTCCTCTCCCCAAAGCAGGAAAAAAAAAACAAAAACAAAAAACAAAAAAACCTAGAAATCTATTTCCCAGGTGCTGACTCCTTTGTTTTTCACTTCTGTGATTGAGTTAACTGGTTGCATGTTATGAACTGGAATTTTGCAGGTCTAGAAAGCTGTATCTGCCTTTTCAGCTTTAATGCTCCTTTTTCTGTTGTTCTTATAATTTACTTTTAATGGGGTTACACCTGCTGAATGCAAGGGTAACTTTTTACCAAGGCTGCTGCTCAGTTAACTCTGTTGAACCATCAGTGTCCTGCTTCATTCCGAGTAAAACTTGGGATGCAAAGACCTGTCAGTGTTGTCATTCTTAATCCCAAACACAAAGGTGGCTGTGATGAATTGTCCAATTGTCCTTCCTTTTTGCCTGGCAGAATGAGGGCTCTGCCCTGTGTGCTGCCAGGCTCCCAGCAGCAGTGGGGGAAAAGCTGGCTCAAAGAGAGCCCCCAGAACCCCCCGGCTGGCTCTGCTGGTGACCCCAGCCCACAACAGTCAGCTACGTAATCCCAAATATTTCAAATCAAAACCAGAATGAGTTCTGTAGCCCAGAAGGCTAATTAAGACCATTCCTGTCATATCCATAATGCTGGATCCCCAGCCTGTGCAAGTAATTGGGAACAGGGGCAGGGGGCAGATCATATTATCAATATCAATTATTTTAATCCACACAAAAGAAGCTGCAATAAAAGGAAAATGAAAGAGGCCAAACTTTGTCTCCCAGCAGTAACAAAGAACTGCAATTCACCTGCTGATTTCAACCAGCCAGAGCTGGGGGGAGAGAAGGGTGAAGCTTGAAGATACCTCTGCGAGGGAGGGAGCTGGAATCTGCTCATAATTAGGATGATCAAACTGGGTATTGGACCCACTCGTAAGTGGACCTGGGCCAAGTGTAATCTGCTGTGATGTATGTCGGCCACCCCAGCTCTCCTGTTCCAGTCCTGAGCTCCAGTCCAAAATCTACATGGGCTGCTCTGCCAAGAGCATTAATGAAAACACATGGCCTCCATCTCACGCGTGGTGAGCACCCTGGACTATTTATTTGCAGTAGAACCAGCAGCTATGCTCGTGGAAAATAACATTTCCACTTTTGTCAGGAATCGTGTGTAAAATAGTAAAATGTTGTTATGGCTTGGGTAATTAAATGGAGCATATTTTTCCTCCCTCTTTCCTTTCTAATGTGCAGGGCCTTAATCCCAGCCTTTATGGAGACCTGTTCCTCAACTAAAGACTCTCTGTTTAGAGGGCTTACGATCTGTGACGCTGTGTAATTTGGAGAGGGAAATAGCAGAACGCATGGTTTGCATAGGAAAGGTATTTTCCTACCAGCCTAACTCTCCTCTGATCCCTGAGGAGTAGATGGGCTCCAGTAAGTGTGAAAGAGAAAGGTAGATGCTGATGGAGATGAGAAGACTTTGCTACACCACCGTGTGCCAACATGGAAACTACCTGGACGCTGGGATGAAGGTGGAAACACTGGAGGATTAATTGTGCCTCTGGGTGCCAGGAGTCCCAAACTCTAAGCCCAGCTTGGCCAGGCACTGTGAACAGGGAGTTTAACATCCCTCTGTTTAGTTTCTTTGCTAATGTGGCCAGAGGCTCTAAGGTGTGTGTGTATGTTAGCACCCTGGTGTGGTCAGGGCTCCTGGTGCCCTGGAGCTTCACGTGCAGCAGTGTCTACATTAGCTTGTGAACATGGACATGCCAGGGTGGTGACCGGCAGGTGAGGTCCTGGGGTCCAACATGCCATGGGATTTATTTATTTGTTGGGTTTGCTGTTGTTTCCCTGCCAGCTGTGGTTAGGTGGCTTTTTTTGCCCTAAGAAAAGGAGGCTTTTGCTCAGTGGAACCTGTTCCTGATGCAGTCCATGCAGAGGGAAGCTGCTTCTGGTTTTAGGTCTGTTTGTCATCATGATTATTAAGCATTTATCTACTATGTACACAATGGTTTACAAATATGCGTGCAGTGGTTTGCAGGCTGGAGCTAGATCTCTGCTTCCACTGAAGCACATGGCAGGGATCCCACAGCATTTGGTGGCATCCTGCCCTTTGGGTGAGATGGAGTAGCCTCTATCCCCTGCTTGTGTGAGCTGGCAGACTTGGCTGAGCGTGTGCCCTGCCTGCTTCAGAGGGCATCCTTCCCCCCCTGCAGAGGGCAACAGCTCCCTCCCATAGCCAGGCTTTCATATGGACCAAGGAAGAAGTCTTCTATGGAAGGTTTTATGCCACTTGAGGCCATTTCTGGAGCTTGCAGGACATTGCTGGGGCATGGGCTGGAGAAGCTTTCTAACTGATGTTTGTTGGTACGAGGACTGTGAGCCAGGCACAGGACCAGGGAGCACCAACCTGCTCCCCAAAGGCCTCTTACCACTCCCTCCTGTGCCAAGGTTTATCTGGCCCAGGTTTTGCTGATTCTGGGTGTGCTGCTTAGCTGGCACAAGCACAGTGCTTTAACATGCTCCAAATGGAGCAACTCCTCTTGTGCAAGACCCATATTTTAAAATCTCCCCACCAACCCTGCAGCTCTCCAACCCTCACGTTTACACCATGGAGCACCTTGTGACCATATGTCTTGGCACAGGCCAGGTTTGGGTGGCACAGGCAGGAGAGGAGCATTTCTGACCCACAGCCACTCAAATGGAGCCTGTGTTTTTGGATGCTGGTGGTGGTCTTGGCAGAGCAGTTAAGCAGATAATCTTAGGGGTTTAGGAATGGGAAAGTCCTACGTGGTCACATCTATTGCATCTCTCCGTATTCCAGTGCATAAGGCCTCCCTGTGGGGTGCAATCCAGTGATGCATTTTTATAATGGCTGCCAAAGTATTGTTGCTTTTTAATTACAGACAGATATCTTGTAAAATTCAGCCACCAACTGGTGGGAACAGCTGCTGAAGCAGCTGCTCGGGCAGGCAAGTGCATGGAGGGGAGCCCCACTGAGCACCCTCCTCCTCTGCCAGCTTTGCACCAAAACTGTGCTGGAGCTGGTAAACACATCCAGGGGGTCCCTCATGTCCCCATGGCCTGTCCTCAGCGAGGCTAGTGCTGGGTGAAGGTCAGCAGAGGTGGCACACACCAGGCAAAAACTATGTGGCCCCTCCACTCACAACTAGAACAACTGGTATTTTGTATATTTAATTTTAACATAATTATGTTTGAGTGATCGTTGGAAGGCAATGCCTTTTATCCAAGGGTTTCTCAATGATTTGCATCCTTTGCTGCAGAAAGTCAGTCTAGGAAGGCAAACTTACTACTGAGACAAAGATGAAGGCAGAGGGATAAAGGAAAAGGAAAACAAAAACCCACCCCCAAAGCAATAAAGTCTTTGTCAGCATTGGAAGTAAGACCTAGGATTTGCTTCCCCATGGTGGGGTTATCTGTAGGGGCTCAGGGAGGGTCAGTTGCCACCAAGCAGGAAAATTTGAAGGACTTTGCTGAACCAGCCTCTACTGAATAACAGAGTCACATGTGAGTTCTGAATTTGTCAGTGCTGCTGAGAAAAGCTTTGTGCTTTACGTAAGATGCTGCGCAGCCAGAAAGGTCACTTCTTCTGATCTGTACAAATTGTCACTAATTATTCTGTAACTGTTTTTCTTAAATAGAGGCTGTCAATCAGTGCTCCAGCTTCTGGCATACAACAGCCCTCCAGTTCCTGGAGAAGCTCTGGGAGCACAATGTCTTTTGTACCTAATTAGGGGCTTGCTGACTGATAGCTGTGCTGATAAGGATGAGAAGGAAGCTCTACTGCTCTTTAACTGCCTCTTGATTTCTTTTCTCCCTTCTCTGCACTGTTAGACTTCTCTTTACCTTGTTAGACTTTTCATCTGGCTTTTTCCAACCTACTAGGAAACAAAAAGTAAATAATGTCTGGCTATTAATTTTGATAAATCAGGAAATTATCTGCTTTCATGATCCCTGATGTCTCAGGATGGGCTTTATTCCAGCAATTTGTGTGGCTGGGAGGAAAAATGTTCCTAACAGGGAAGCAGGTACCAGATCTCATGCTCAAAATGTATGTTTTAAAATTACAAATGTATGGGGGGGGGGAAGTGTCTAATTAAAAAACACGAACATTTCAAGCAAGTTTCAGAGTGCCATGCAACGTAGTTTGGAGATCTACTTTTTAATAAACTATAAAATATTTATGTAGCATTCTAAATTTACAATTATTGGCCCTTTACTGATTTTTCTCTGTTCTGAAAGCAATGAAGGTGAATCCTGAAAGGATTGATGGTCACAATAATGAATTATTAAGGCCAATAAAATGTATTCCCGAGCTGTGGTTTCACTTTGAAACTCCTGGGTCTGTCCAGGCTGTGGGAACTCAGGTTCAAGAAGTGGGCTTTCCAAAACAGGTGTCTACTGGGGGAAGCACAGATCTCCCCTGTACAACAGCCACCAAAGGGAAACCAAAGAAACAGCATGGTGTTTCTGGCACAGTGTGGGTGAGCCCTTTGGTGGACACCTTCCTCCCTTGCTGGTATGAAAGGTCTTGGTTTGTTTCATCAAATGCTCCTTCCTTTGCACAGGGCATGGACTTGCCTACTTTCTGATGGATTTTGTTGTTCCCTTTGGGACAGGAGGTACCAGGTCACAGCAGTTGAGTTACCAAGGCTGCTGCCGAGTCCCACTGTGTGTGGTATCAGATGAGGTTTGCTGCAGAATTGGTTGAGGCTTGGAGGAGGGAAAAGATGCAGCCTTGACATGGGGAAATCTTACAGGTTTTTTTTCCAAAAGCATTTGAAAAGTGTGTGGGAGTCCAGCAGTCCAGGCTTGCAGGGCCAGAATGTGACTGTGAGCCCAGGGCAACTGCCTGTCCTCAGCATCTTGGGAGGATTTGAAGAAGTGACCATGGCATTTGGTAGATGTGCCCTGAGTTTCTGGAGTTGCTCACAGCCTGTCATTCCTTGAGACAGTAAAATTTGTACTCTGAAAGCTGTGTTCTTATAAAAATATGAGTGAAGAGAGTTGTGATCCATCTCTATCCTCACTGGGCAACTTGCCCCATAGAAGCCAAAGCTGGTGGTGATGAGTCCTCCATAAACACAGCAAGGCAGAAACTCATCTGCCCATGGTGGATTATAAATGCAGGTTGTTTTCATCTCCTGTTGCAAAAATAAACTGTTCTTTGAGTTAAGGTGACTGACACCAAAAGAATGAGCACCCTTGGGTTCAGCTTCGGGTTTTGTTTTGTTTTGTTTTTTTTCCATTTGGTCATAAGTTCTGAAAAACTACTTTTTTGGAGCCATAATTGAAAAACCAGTTGTCCTCATTCACACATATCGAAGGGCTGCTTAGTGGGGGTTTGAAGCTGAGGATTAGGTGCTTTCTTCTGGGTTTTGGTGATTTGCATGATGTCAGTGCTAGCACTGGAAGAAGGGCCAACTCCTGACCTTGCCTGTGATTAATTAAGTAACAAGATCCATCATAAGGTAAGTGCATGAAGCAATAATATTGGCAGATAAATGTCAACAGGACATCAAAAGCTTATTATTCTGTATCTGGATTTTGTATCAGGCTCCTGCAAAAAGGTCTCCATCTGAGACAGGTTTTCAGATGAATCCCAGGTGCTCTGTATTGGATGCAAAGTATCTTTGAGTGCAATTTGCTAGAAATGTTTGTTATTCCCAACTTTGGGCTGGGCTCTGTTGTTCTAATACTATTTAAATGTGCACATCACTTAAAGAGAGAGAGCAAATGCTTTTAACAGCAAAAGTTGTGCTCAGCTTGGCAAGATAATGTTGCTGGGTTTGCTCAGGTCGGGTTTACTGGCACAAGCAGCTTCTGTGACTATGTAGCTTCCAGTCAAGCAGTTCTGGGAAGGAGACTGGGTTTTCCAGGCTTTGGGCACTGGCAGTGGGCTCTGCTGCAGATGATCAGTGCTGCTGGAAATGTGGCCTGAGCTCTCGAAAGCTGCAAAGCAGTAAATTTTCCAAAGTGTAACCATCCTTGTGGAGTTGCAACTTTAGAAGATATAATGATAAATACTGACATTTATACCCAGTCGTGCTGGGTTTTAAAAAGTGGAAAGGAATACGGGTCTTGTGCAGTCAAAGCATGCTCCAGAAGAGTGAGGGTGATTAATACCATTGAACCTTTAGCAGAACAAAAGCAGATTTCTCCTACTTGCAGGGATGTGGTGGGTGATACTTTATTCCAAGCAGAGCAGGCAGGGAAGCTGCTTCCCAGAGTCCTGCACTTGGGAGAGTGTAGGCTTCCTGTCAGCCAGTGTTTGGTCCAGGAGTCTGGCTTGTGTTACCCTGCACAGCAAACAGGACAGACGAATGGAAAGTGCATTCCCAACCACCTCAAAGTCAACATCAGTTCAGCTGTCATCTTAGTCAGGATCCTGGTAGTGAATTTAGGAGAAGGGGGAGGAGTGTCTGGTCAGAGAAGTATTGAAATAAAAGGCAGAGCTGCAAATCAGCATCATAAACCAGACCCAGCATCTTTGGCCCAGGTTCAGGAAACCACATAGTACTGAAGTAAATTGGAAATAAGCAGGTGCTGAGAGAGAAACTTTCAAAATAGCTTCAAAAGGGACCTGATGGCAGGAGTTGGAAGGATGGGATAAGGATGCAATAAGTGAGCCCTCCCAGAGCCCAGTGACCATGGGCTTTGCACCCGCTTTGCTGTGGGATTTTATTGAAGTTCAAGAACTTGTTTATTTCTCTGTGTTTCTTCACCAAAAGTAACTGTATTAAAACAATCCTGAATGAGGAGAGCAGCCTCTGGCAGTCTCACCTCGGTGTAAGCCAAGCAGGTTAGTTGCACCTGCCACTGGAGGCACCCACCACTTCTCACCAGTTGCTCCAGCTTCTCCCTGATTTCCAGCAATATTAAAACAAACCAGGATGAACTAGCAGAAGTTTAGTGGAAATGCCCCCAGGGAACTTTCTGTTGTGAGCCTTCTGAGGTTTTTGAAGCGTAGGAAGACATTATCCCTCCCCAGTGCCGGGATCAGCAGCAGAACTGTCAGTCACAGCCTGTAAATGCATTGGGAATATGCCAATACCATTTTCAGCAGTAATACAATTCCTCTTCCTGGATTCTTTTCTGTTTTTCTTAAGGATTTGTTTTAAGCCTGGTGAAAGCTTCCTGTACAACTATTGGATTTCGTCTCTTCGTTACACTCTCCCACTGTTTCAAACTTGTTTAGAGACCACCCAGGACCTTCATCACTTGCCTTAAATATTCTCCCCTTTGCTCTTCCTCCCCCCCTCCACCCATTTGGTCTTTTTCAATCCTAATCAGATTAATCCTTACAACTCAATTTGCAGCCACTTAATCAGATCTCCATGCTCTGCTCCTGTACATGGCTTTTATCTGGCTGGCCAGCTTCTCCAGCAGACAGGAACGATGGAGCCTGTCTCTTCCCTCTGCCTGCCAGGGGCTGTGGGGAATAATCTCCTGCTGATGAAATGTTCAGGACCCAGGAGGTTTGTCAGCTTTGAAGATAAGAGGCAATGCTCTGATAATTATTTAAATTGTGGATTTATGAGCTAGTTAATGGTGTGTTTTAAGAAATCTGCAAAGAGAAGAAAGATGACAAATTTCAGTGCTACCTGGAAGACAGAAATGAGAGAGGAAAATGGTAGAAGAAAATTTAAGAGCTTTCCAGTCTTTCCAAGTAATGTGTCTGTTGTCTCTCTTGCTTTATGGACAAGAATTGCTCAGTTGGCCTCTCTGATATGGTGAGAGTGACTCCTCTGTTTCCATCAAGGCATCTTTGTCCTCCAGGCTCCACAACCCCATCCAGCAGGCAGGACCAGCTGCCTGGCCCCAGACCCTCTGCCATGGTGGGGCAGCCATGACACCCAACCCGGGACTTGCTCAGACCTTGCCCAGAGCCCACACACAGGTGCACCCACCCCTGCCTACTCCGAGTGGTCACAACTAGTGTCCATGGCAATAAGTATCCCAATTTCCTTAACATCCTTTGTGGCATGCGTGGACATGAAATATTCTTTTTTCTGGTCTCCTACATAGCAACATGCCAGCTGCAGTCTAGGGAGAGTTGGTCTCCTCATCCATTCCCACTTTCCTCTGGGTTGTGGGGGTTTGACCACCATTCCAGTTCCCTTGCTTTGGAGGTCTCTGGGGTGATGCAAACTGTCAGTGTTTGCCAACATTTAGTCCTCTTTTTTTTTTTTTTTCCCCCATGATGTTTGCTCTCAACCATCCAGAAGTCTAAGTGAAACTGAAACTTTAACACTGGGATTTCATGTAGTATGAACTGCAAAACTGTCTCTGCAGAGCTCCAACATACAATTAAATTATCTGCAAAACAGCCTACAGCCTTGCCATCTGCTTTTCCAGGGAAAGCAAAATAGCTGCATGCTTTTAATTGCAGATAGAGTTTAAACAAATAGGATGTTAGTTTACAAGCTGGTGCTTTCTTCTTTGGATATTAGATTACATTTTCATCAGATTATGAAAACATGCTACTGTTTCATCTCTTTCTTTGGCTATTAAATGTGATAAATTGTTTAATGAATTTTCACATAAGAGAGAAGTCTGTCCTAATTTAATAAGTAATATATGGAATTTGTTGCTTACAAAATAGCAGAGGCTAAGTTCTGATGAAGAAGCTGCTTTCCCAGAGGTGTTTGCCCGTCTCTCCTCCTCTGGTCTCTTACTAGGATTTTCTAGTGGAAATAACCACAAAGAACTATTCCAGTTCTCAGGTTAACAGTGTATTAATCATTACATGCACCAAAAGTTTTAAGCTCAGCTTGATGTTTTATCTCCCCAGAAATGTTGGTCTGTCCAGGAGATGGACCAGCCATTGGCAGAATTTCCTAAGCAGTAGAGCTTTTCCCTTTGCTGGTAAAAGTTTGAATCGTTTGCATATCTTCTACTTGCTTTTAATTTATACCCTTTCCATGCAATTCTCTGTGTTCTCAAGCTTTCCATGTTGAACATGTACTTGATGGGAATTGCAGCACCCAGGTAAGATCACTTCAGTAACCAGGGGGCTGAGAGCCTGATAATATTCCCATCCACATATCCCTCCCTACTGTAGATCAAGAAGAATTCCACATATTTCTCCAGTACAGTTTTTTTCTGTCTTGCAACTACTCCAGTGCTCCCAGAAAGCCCTCAGAGCTCTGTAAAAAGAAGAATAAGGCATAAGAATGGTCCATGAATGAGTTAATAGCAAGTCTCTGCTGGGGTGTTTTGCTCCAAAGTCGTGTGCGCCAAACTGACCTTTAATCTTGGAATATAAATCACTTTCCAGTCCTATTATTTGTAAAATCCTACAGGCTTGAAAATGCACAAAAGAAGCCTTTGTCTCTTATTAATTTAATTTATAGGTTAAAGTTTCAAATCAGTGGCAAGCAAAAGCTGATTTACTATTCACTTCAGGAATTGCTGTTCTGGAAAGCACGGCATTTGCTGGACTGCCTGGGAATTGTGATATGTAATTAGGAGCTTCTGTAATTATGTATAATGTAATATAATTTGCTTATCTTTTTTGGTATTATACATAAAAGCTAGGAGGGCAACTCAATGTGGATTAGCTCTTTAAACCCTAAAAACTCAACAGATCAGTAAAACCACTGTTTTTTGTCTTGTTCATAGAACATTGTGGCAGGATCAGTGTGTTCAAGCACTGGGAGTTGCTGCTCTTTTCTTTTAGCTGTAGAATCATCCCGTCATCTCTTGTACAAATCCATTTGTGCTGTGATAAAAAATAGCCACTTTTGTGATGAAATGTAGATAAAAGCTGTACAGAGCTTTTTCCCACCAGTTTAAAACAAGACAACCATTCCTATATTTTAATTTGATTTAAGCTGTGAGTTTCCCATGTGGAGTCAGATGTGGGACACTGGTTTCTCTTCCCAGGGTTCAGAGTCTTCCCATCTGCAACTCAGACCCATTTCTTCCACTTCTTGGGATTTGAAGTTAAGCAATTTTGTAACCAAAGTTGTTTTGGTTTTTTTCCCCCTAGTCTGTCTCAAAATAACTTGAGACAAAGGAATAGAATTTTTTCATAACTGTGCTGTCATACCACATTCCAGGGTAAAAGAGCTTCGACTGCCCAAGGTGCTCACTAGGAGCTTTTACTCTTGACCAATTTACAAGGTAAAGGAAGGATTGTGAATTGTTGGAAATACTTGTATTAAAAATGGTATTTGTCCTACTCATATTCATGAATTCACTTATCTGTATTTTCCAGGGATCACGTTCTTCCTCTTCCCTTTCAGCCTGGCTGTCTCAATGGCTAAAAGGGGTTTTATTGCTTTAGCATTAATCAAGACATTTGACAGAATTGAACTGGATCCCGTCCAATTAGGCTGAGACAATATAGAATTTCGAACTGTCATGTTTGATCCATTTGAATGTAACACAAGCTTGTCAGGCTCTGCAATCAATCCATGGGTTCAACCATCCCAGCGTGGGGTGGAGGAGTGCCCACCTTGCCCCTGCAGCCAGTGAAGCTCTGCTGGGGTTTCCCGTCAGCTGCTGAGGGCACTGAACAAAACCTCTGCAGGACAAGCAGGGAGAAGCTTTTTTTCCTTCTTCTTAGAGCCACATTCAATGACCTGTTAAAACTGGAGTCTTGCTGCTGGTTCCCCTCTTCCCCCAGACTCAGCACTCCAAGCCATTGGCTGCCTTGGTGAGTTGGGACCAGCACCTCTTTTTCACCCACATTTCCTCTTAGTAGTATAGATGTAAGGAATAAATATTTTACTGTTTTTATGATTTTTTTTTTTTACACTGAGGGTGGTGAGACACTGGCCCAGGTTGCCCAGAGACGTGGTAGATGCTGGGAACATTCAAAGTCAGGTTGGATGGGGCTCTGAGCAACCTGGTCTAGTTGAAGATGCAGGGAAGTTGGGCTAGATGACCTTTAAAGGTCCCTCCCAACCCAAACTATTGTGTGATTCTATTATTCTATTACTGTTTTTTTAACTTCTGGGTGTCAGGCCATCTCTGCTTATGCAGAGGAGAGCATGGGGAGATGTTAACCCGCAACTCCTGGAGCTAAGTGAATTCTGCTCTGCAAATGATACTATTAAAGAGCATTTTTTTGAAATATAAAAGGTGAGTTGGCTTTAATACCCACTAGTCTAACTTGCATCGCTTCCACAAAGAATGTGTAGGTTTGTTGGTAGCTCAAGGGCCTTGCAACAGCCTTCATCTTGCTTGAAAAAATTTCCTGTCATCTGTCTAAGGAGTAGAAATAGTATCCCACGCAGGAGGTGGCCCACACTCTGTGTGAAATGAGCTAGGATTGGGAAGTCCTTAAGGCAATAGTTGCAATTAACAGTTTGTGAGCAGCCCACAATGGAAATCTGCTTCAATGTGTTACCCGTGGCCCCAAGGCAAATAAGTGAAATATTTTAATTCAAGGAGTTAATTGCAATTTTAGCAGCCTTTCCATACCAAGTTTGGCAGCTGATGTGAAATACTGTCCTGCTCTGCTCCCAGCCAAATAACTGGGAACAGCAGCACAGATGTTGAAACCCGACATGAGCAGGAACAGGCTGGGAATGTTTCTTGACTCATTTTGTCATTCATTAATGATTTTTTTAACGTTGCTGCAAATCACTATAAAGAGATTTCCAGCATCTGTAGCAAGAGCCCCATGAGCAGGTAGTGTGGTCAGATCCTGAGATCTCTAACCATTTGTTGCTGTCTCCCTTTGCCCTTGCTCACCAGCTCTATTGGTAAACAGAGCTGATGGACATTTCACAGCCTGTTCCTCCTTTTGAACATTGAACCTGAACTATCTGAGTGCACAAAGGATTGACAGGAGAGAGCAGAGCCAAAGAAAACTGCAGGGACCACTTTTCTCTGCCAAAAGAAGTGAAAGGATAATGTAGCATGTAGTTATCAAAGGGTAGTTTTCTCCAAGCCGGTCAAACCTGACTTTCCTAATTGAACTTTGGTTTTATTATATAGAGAGAACTCTCTTTTGTAACTTGCCAAGATTAGAGTTTACATGAGGGTGCCTCTCTGAATTCCTGCATCCCTGGTCTTGCGTGGTGACCTTGGGTTTGGGTGCTGTCATTCGGGAAGCTTCTTCCAGCACTTCTTGTCTGACTTGTGATCCCAGAGAGGATGTTTGGGAAGGTCCTACAGAGGTTGTGAAAGAGACTGAGGATCCTAGGTGAAAATCAACACCTGAAACCCTCCAAGGGGTGGCAGCTGACCCCTCTCCAAGTCAGGGTGCTCCTTGTCACTCCTGACCCTTTTAAAGGGATGCTCTTCTGCCAAACACACTTCCTCCTGTCAGCAGTCCCCATGCAGTGGCCTTGCTGGGCTCACAGCAGTTGTGAGGGGCTTGGAGCTCACCATTTCTTGACCAGATCCTGCTAGGATGCTGCTTGTAAAAGGTGCTGAGCATTTCCAGCAGCTTGATCCTTTTGTTTCCCAGAAACCTGCACACACAAAGTTTTAGAAGGACAATCCTTTAGTTTTTTAAGCTGCTAGTCTGAATTTCACTATGGTCTGTGAATTTGTCGTCATTGAGGATTTCCTTGAGGAGTTTTGTAAGAAAGGCAACCAGAAACAGGCCTTTAAAAAGCCGTTTTTCTCCATTAATGCATCTCACTCTGCAAAACATTTGATCATTAGTATTCCTCTGTGTATGTTTGTGTGCAATTTTCATCAAGTTTCTCCTGCTGTACATTTTCCTAACCAAGAGCAGGATCTAACAGTGCTTTTTATAACTCCCCTTTGCAGTTCTCCTTGCCAAGTATGCAGCAGCTACACACGTGACCCACCCGTGCTACCAGCAGACAAGCCTTAGCTGATTACCTCGGGGGGATGTAAAGGCCAGGGGTAGTTAACAAACAGGGCTCGTTAGCTGCTGAAATATTGGAGATTTGCTGTCTATTGTTTTGTTACTCCTGTAAGTCTCAGCAGTGCCATTACCATCCAGCCCATCATTTTCCTCATTACTGTAATGAGCTGATCAAGCTGATGGGCCAGGGTGGAGGGGAGCTCCCAGGGATGATGGAGGGCAATGCTGTGCAGACCTGAAAGCCATGTGTGTTGTGTTAGGACATTCAAAGTCAAATTTCTCAGCTAGAAAGTCCTTCCAAGATTTGCAGTTGAGAAGTTTTCTTGTCTGTGGGACAGCTGTAGGTAAAAGGCAGAGCTGCTGTCAGAAACACTGGAAAAGATCCGTGTGGGGGCAGGGGGTTGGTTGCATTTTTATTTCTGAAGTTCTCCTGCAGTGTACTTCTGAAGATCTTCTAAAGGTGACAGTTTAGCAGCCTGGGTGCTTTTGAGGATTTTAGCCACAGCTTTGTCCTGTTCACTGTCTTTGTATCTGTTCCCTGTATGAATTTTTGGGTCTTACTCTTCTTCCTAACTGGAATAAGTGGAGAGTAACCCAGCAAGAAGGATCAGGAGGCAGGAGTGGGGCCCTGCAAGGCTCGAAGGGCCTGAGGGAGAAGTTGAAGCTCAGGGGTGGGTATTTACTTTACTCCTTGCTCGGCACCGTCTCCTATTTTGTCCGACAAGGATGAGTCCAGGTTTCATTTCATGTGATTTGCCTCCAGCAAATCTCAGAGGGGCTCGTGCCAGGCTTGAGACATTTCAGCCTCTTTCCCTCTCAGAGTACTTTCTTTTGGGCAATAATACGGGCTTTTTTTAGCAGGGTTGCCTCTACATCAAGCATGGTATGGGTTTAATTTGCTGGTTAAGATGTTACTGACTTCTCCTAGATTTCTAATATTTCCTCTTCTACAAAATCTTGTATGTCACCTGAACGGGAGCCGTTTTGGCTGGGGTATTTTAGGAGAACACTCAGGAATTTCTGACTGTTTCTCTGGCACTTTAGTTCAATTTACACTGTACACTAAAGGAATCGTTCCCTTTGGGTTAGGATAGGTTACATGCTCTCCTCCACAGAAGAACAAAGGACTGTCTGTTACAGCGAGTGTGGTGAGAAGTTGCGAGGTGATGCTGCAGATGGTGAGGATGCGAGGTGGGATTTTGGGGGTGTGTATCACGTTCAGGGGGTTGACAAGCAATGAGAGCATTGCAAGAAAATAGGAGGCAAACAACTCCTTAAATACTGGAAATGTAGAAATAAACGAGACAATGAAAGCACAGGGTGTTGTGTGGCTGCATTGTTGGTTCCTACAGTGACACTGTAGCAACTCTTTGTGGGCCGAGAGGGGCAGCAGGGTCAGGTGGGTCCTTGCTGCCCTTAGGCTGTGTCACTGCCTGCAAACAGCTCTGCCCTCATCCACAGCCTGGGCAGACTCCTCCAGAGCATGGACAGGCTCCTCTGGCTCTGTGCAGTCTCTTGATGCTGAGCTTAACTTGCATCTTTGTACCAAATTTGGGCCTTTTCAGTGTTGCTGAGGTGCCAGTCAAATGCCCTGGCTGAGGGTGATGGCTACAACGGAGTGAATTTTTTTATTTTTTTTTGTTAGTACCAGCTATTTAATCAGATCTTTGTGGGGAACATTAGCTTTTGCCTTCCCATAAGCTGCCCTGGGGGATCCCTGGCATACTGCAACTTTTCCTGCTTTTTTGGTCGCATCCTCTCCAATGGCTGGAGGCTGCTGGATCTTGGATCTCACTGGCTGGGGAGCCCTGTGTGGGGCATGTCTTGGCATCCCCAGAAGTGCCTGGCATAAAAGCACTACGTAGCCATAACCCTGATGTCTTTTCATGCAGACTTTTAGTCCACCTCCTTTTCAGAGCCCGTTGGAGATTCCCTCTGTGGCCTGGTGTTCATGTGGCTCTGGTGCACCAAACCTCCACACAGTAGCTGGCCCTGACCTCTCCTGCAGGACTCTTTGCACTGGGAAGAATGAACCCCCCTAGACCCTTAATAGGGAGTTTCATGTTTGGTTTAAGGAGGCTCCACAACATGCTGGTTTTACGAGTATTGCATTTGTTGTGTGCCAGAGCTGGGTTTAAGGTCCCTCTGGGATGAATGGCCCAGTTACTTCCCCAGTCTTTTCTTCCAGAAGTTGTATTTAAAGGTAAAGCAGCTGTAAAATTGTATAATCTCTCCTCTGCCATCAGATACTGCTGCTGAAGTGTAGGATTGGAGGCCACAGAAAAGCTCAGCAGTGATTTTTACCCTGCAACAGTGGTTGAAACTGATTTGAAGTTTGTTTCTCCAGCTGTTAACAAAACCACTGCCTTTGATCCCAAAGAATAGCTGGAGCAGAACTGGGCACATAGTGCTGAAGGTGTGGAGATTTCAGCACCTGATACCATGCAATGGGAGTTGACTTGTTATGTCTTCTCCTGCTCCTCTTAAACAACCCCAGGCCCATGTCCTTACTGGGTACCTGGTTTTGCCCAGTGCAGACATGGAATTTCATAGACTTTGAGGGGGTTCTGCCTAGACTCAGAGACCCAGATTCATTCCGGAAGGTCATCCATGTGGTGACCAAAGACCACAAGCCATCCAGGTTGTGGTAGCTTGTATAGCCAGCTGGGGAGGCAGGGAGAGAAAGGCTCTGTGTGTCTGGAGCCAGGTGGGTGCACAGAACTCAAAAATAATTCAGCTTTGGATTCCAGCAGAGCAGTGCACTCAATGTGCTTATTCTCAGGAGAATTTCCATGGGCTTGTGGCTCCAAGAGGAGTTGTCCCCATATCTAGTTGTCTCTTTCTAAACCCCTGTTTCCTGAAGATGACCCCCACTTTGCCAACTACTAGATCTGAGCTCAGCCTGCCCAAGGTAATGCCAGACCTTGTGTTACTGTTCTGAAGTTTGTAAAATGGCTCAGGAAAGAGTAAGCACCAGCAAAACCAGGAGATGGGTTTGGTGGTGGAACCCAGAGATGATACATGCCTGATGTGTGCTGTACGAGTGTGTGCTGGCCAGGTGACAGCAGGGGCCATGTGAATATCTGATTTTTAGCCAAAACCCTCTCTCATAAAAGCATCCTGGGAGTCATTTCTTGCAACATGCCTGTGCTCATCTTGGTCCTGAGCATGCAGTGTGCTGGACATCAGCATGTCCAGGGGGACTCTCTCAGACATCAGTGGGTAGTAATTAACTCACCTTTAGTGTTTTTTTTTCTTATCATTTTATGGCCTCTGAGAGAGCCCAACTCTCAGATTACTGTTTTTTTGGTGTGATCCATTAAGAAAGCTTGCTTCAGGATTTGGTTCTACCTGCAGAAAGAATTTATTATAAAAGATATCGAGAGCTTTGTCTTGTTTCATTTACAGATTTCATGGGATAAATTGTATCCATGTTACAGGACCATGAATGTCTGTCTATGACACCAGCTGGTTTTGATAAACTATAAAATGGCCTGTCTCAAGTAAATGAAACACAAATTTTATGAAACAATTTTGCATCGGCCTTTTTATTCCCTTCCCTCAGAGTTTGAATTTAATTTTATTGCTTCAGATTTAGCAGAAATTTAATACTTTATCTTCTTCTGAAGGGTGAGCCATCTCTCCGAGGCCCAGCATTCCTTTGGCTGCACAGTGTGGATTTGGGGTTCCAGGCACAGCTTATGTTTTGCCAAATTTAAGTCACTCTGTACCCAAGCTGCCCAAGTTCAGTGGATGGTTAAAACTTTTGAAGTTTGCTCAAGAATGTGCTTTACGTTTAGTTGCATGGCAGGAAAGATTCCTCCTTTTTAATTTTTCATTTCAAGCAGCCTTTGGTCAGAAAGCCAAACCCAACCAAGACATCAAGAGTCACTAATCTTTCAAAATGCTGGGTTAGGCCTGCAGAGGTATCTGTTAATGATCCAAGACTTATCTTTATTGAAAGAAAGTAATTTAGAGCCACTGATGCAGTGCTTAGTCTTGTGGTCATTAGATGAGCATCTAATCTGCTCTGTGGTGGGGATGTGGTTCTCCAGCTTTACTAATGATAGGAATTTCATTGGTGTCTGTGGGGCTCTGGTGTAATAAATACTTCCACGTGTGAGAGTTTTGACAGTTAAAGATAGGAGTTTTGTGGACATTTGTGCACAAAGGTATCCACCAGCTCAGGAATATTTAATGTCTGATTGAAACAAAATATGATTGGTGTTGCTGGAGAAGGAAAACCTGGCACACGGGTGGGAGGGGAAGAGGGTTTAGAGAGTGTTGTGGGCACGACTGAAGCATGGGGAGCCCAGAGTCACCATGGCATTGATGTCATGGGAGGTGTGGTGGGTCCAGAGTATTGAAATGGGATGTGGTGGAAGAGGATGATGTAGGAAACCAGGCTTCAGAGCTCCACTTCCTGATTGCACGGTTCTCATGTCTTGTGGCACCATTTGCTGTGTGCAGCATATCCTCACCCTAGGAGAGAAATCTGGGAAGGAAGCTAATATTGTTGAAGCATTCAGCAGACACACCCAGTAGCTACCTTCTGGATTAGACCATGGCCTGGGTCCAGAGATCGAGGCTTTGTGTGTTGTAGAGCTTCAAATTTAGGCTGTCTCTGGGGGTGCCATCTGGTGCTTCCCCATAGTACTGGAGCATCCCAAACCCTTTGGTTTAGAGAAAGTGAGGCCTCCATTGGTTTATTTTGTTATGCTATATCAAGGGCTCCTGGAAAGCTAGGTACTTTTGCTCTAAGTTTCTTTGGATTGTTTGTCTTCTGCTTGGTACAAGTTTCTGGACCAAGTGTGGGATGTGAGGTGGAAATCTCAAACAGGTTTATGTGTGTACTACAAAATTAGCTGTTATTGCTGTCCTCTGTGTTTGGGAGGGGCAGTATCTCTGCAGAGGCTCAAGCACAGTCAGGTGAAGACGAACAATCCCTCTTCCCTGGGCTTTAGGATCACAGCTGGGGACAGATGAGAGGTTTGCCTTCCCTGGGGGTGCCTGGTGTAGCTTCCAAACTGCAATAGTTAATTTGTCAAAGACAGGCTCCAGTCTGACTACTGTCAAACCATGAACATGCTCCATGTTAGCAAATACGGTTGATTGTGATATTTATGATAAGCTGCTCCATGGAGTTACCCCCTTGATGTTAAGGCTGTGGGGTAAAACTCTTGGCTTTAAATGCTTATTTCCAGGCTGCTCCCTCAAAGAATGTCCTTTGTTCCTTTCAACTGAATTTGTGCAGTTTTTGTGGAAGGATGGTGCCCTGGGCTATCTTGTAGGAGGGTTGAGGTGGGTGGAAGAATGATCACATTATTCCCTGTAGACATGTGGTTTAACTGCACACGCAGAGGGGATGCTTTTATGGGCACGGGTGTCTGTGAGCACAGCAGGGCTTCTTCTGATTTGCAGGGGGAGGAGGAGGGAGCAGTTTAGGTTTGCCCCAAAGGGCTTCACCCCAAAGGTTATCAAGATTTTGTAGCATTTGCCTTCGGTGAGGTTGGCTCTGGTGTGCAGGTCCCCAACTCCCCATTGACACATTTGCAGGCAACTCTGAATTGCGTCGTTTTTTGTGAGTTTGTGCCAGAGCTGTATTATTTTACTGTGGCTGTTAGTGTGTAAATCTGCTTGTCTTGTGGCATATGAACAGCAGCCTTTTCCCTTTGCAGTTTAAAAAAACCTACAACGTTATTTATTCCTGCTTGTTGTCCAGGAACGTTGGACATCTCCTGCCTGAGTCCAAAGACTCAGAAAGCAAGTCCTGTTTTAAGATGAAATAGAGAGCTCTGCCTTTTCATATTTGAAGTAATTTCATTTCTAGTGCTTTTCCAGAGGATGTTCTTGGGTAGCGAGGTGGTACAATGATGATTTGATTAGGGATGAGCAGTGGATATGGGGACTCTCCAAGGCAGGACAAAGTTTCCTGCATGGGACAGAGCCTGGCAGGTCCCCGAGGCGTGTGGCACTGGCAGGAAGGCCATTGTAAAGCCATTAAAGGTGTCACGCTCCTTAGCTGCTTTTTGTTTATTAAAAAAAAAAAAAAAGGCTACAAATAAAGCAGTGTCACAAGATCCTACTTGTAATTGAGGGTCCTAAATTAATTAGCTATGGTGAATGTTCTGCATGGCTTTCTCTCTCCTCTGAAGAAGGACCCCTTTGTGCATCACGGCCGAAGGCTGCCCGGGCAGGATCTGCACATGAAATACCTGAGGGCATCATGGGGCCTTTTCCTCCCTCTCTTATTTTCACACTTCTCTTCCCCTTTCCCTGCCTGTCCTTTCAAATTCTCTGGATGGGAGGATTTCCTAACATCTCTTTTCAGTGTCACTTCCTCTTGGCTCCCTCACATTTCCCTGAATGCCTCTCAAATCCGCAGCAGTAGCAGCGTTACCCTTGTGGTTTGATTTCAAACAGCAGGACTGATGCCGTGGATTTCCAGTTCTCCACAGGCTGGTAGATGCAGCTGCTCCTTTTCCAGGGTCTGATGCTCCTCTCAAGGGTTTGACCACTGGAACTGTCACAGTTTGTGATGTGCTGGTCGTGCTCCTCTACTGTGCCTCTTAATTTGGGACTTTCTGCTTTCTCTTTAGATTTGCTTTTTGTAGCCAGCTCCATCCTTTCTGTGTGATGGTTGACACTGTTTTGCTTTTTGTTGACTGAGCTGTGGCTTTTGGGAGTACTGGCAGGAGCAAGACTGGATTTCTCTAGTGTTGGGGTGTTCTGCCTTTTCTCTCTTCAGTCTCTTCAATTTTTTAGCAGTGACTCCTGTATAGCAAATTCAAGACTACAGACAGTAGCTGTTAACCTTGAAACTACTATTGTGTTTTATAGAAGTCTATTTTATATCATTTCTATTACAATTATATTTTTAAATTATAATTTAAAATAATTAATCATGAGGCCCTTTCAGATTTTGTGTTTAATTTGTGCTTCCTGATCACACAGGACTGGGCTCTGCCCTCGCAGTACGTGCACGAGCTTTTCCCCTCCCTACACCCCCTTTTGTGTGGGGATCCTCAGCTGAGGAGTGAAGCTGCTGTTGTATGAGGAATGTGTCCATCAGCTCTGAAATCAACCAGGATGAGAAGTATGTTGAGGAAACTAATCCACCAGCTGTTCCCCCAAGCTGTCACTGATTGCTCACAGACATAAAGTGGAGCAACAGAATAAATCCAGGGACATTGTTCTGCTGACACAGCCACGCCAGCCCAGGTTGTCTCCAGTCCCTATAGGGAAGGGGTTGAGCCAAGCTCCCTGTGGAGCATTTCTGATGGCTGAGCATCCTCTTGGAGTAAGCATCCTTTTTCCAACAGATTTGTGCTGTCCTTCTGCGCCAGGAGCTGCTCCAGCATGGCTGTGTTAATGTAGGAAACCTTAAAGAGGGGGAAATCCAGTAAAAACCCGTTCCCCTGCAGCCAACCTACCAGTGCAATCTGGGAACCTGACTATAATCTGTTCCAGTTGTAAACTTACAATCAGTCCTCACCCTACTACCCTTTTAATACTTTTGGGGCTATTTAAGCTAAATCTGCTCAGCATGAGTATAATCTTATTTTACTGTTCAATGCAATGTGGTTGCAAGCAGGCCAGGCTAATTAAACTCCACGGCCGCTTGTGTACTGACACTTTCGATGGAGTAACTGGAGTAATTCATGTTTCAATCCAGCAGCCAGTAGAGCCAGGCCTGACTTTGGAGACATATTTCATAGAGCAGTAATGAGCTTAAATTTCAGGTATGCGTCCTCTTCCCCAGCCCTCCACAACATGGCTGTGTGTGACACAGTGTTTACTCAAGGAAATTAAAGCCAGCAATGTGCATGCTGAGTTTTTTTATTTGTTTTTTTCTGTGTGTGTGTTTAAAAAAAGAACCCAAAACAAACAACAAAATCCCCCTCACGACACCCTCCCTGACTGTTACAATTTGTGCATGATTGATTTTAGTGGGTGGATTAAAAGAGCAAATCGCTTCTACCACGTTCCAAATCATCCATCAGAAGTCATAGGGGAGACATTTCTGCCCTGGGAGTGGGGTGCATGTTATCCCTGTTTTAATTGTGAGGCCTGGATGTGTGCAAACTGTTTCTTAACGTAATTGGATGAGGGTCACTGGCTGCCCTGAGATATATGGGCACACACTAATCAGAGAATAATTCTGACCAAGGTTGAAGTTGCCAGTAAAAGTTGTAAAAGTTAATTTTATAGGAGTTTGTACAAAATATCAGCGAGCAGGTTTCTACTTATGGTTTATTTGCTTTGTCTAGTGACATTTTTATTACGTTTTATTATTATTATTTGTGTTTTAAATGCCATTTTAGGCAGCAGGGAAGAGAGAGGAGGGGAGTGCTGACCTGATTAGCAGCAGGAGCAGCGTGTATAGATGGAGCAACCAAAGTAGGAGGAATTAATAAACTGACACAAACTGCCCCAGTCACAACCAGAATTAAATCAAGTTGCAGGATGATTTATAGATTTTTACCCTTATATTCTTTCCTTTGATTTCCAGAGCCTATCCATAGTGTATTAAATATGTGGGTTTATATATGCCTAGCCTATTGATCTGTATGGATGAAACCACTGCCCTTGGCTGAGCCCTGTGGTAGCTGAAGGCAGGGAAAGTGGGACATGGCTCATGCTGTGGGAATGCTCCCATTTGGGGATGTCTGCAGGACAGCAAATGCTGAGAGCAATCGGTCCGTTTGGAGCTTCCTCAAACCCATCTCAGAAGATAATTTTTGCAGCTATGTTAGATTGTGCAGTTCCCATTAGCATTAATAGATATGGCTGAAACCCAATGTCATCAGGTATAGATTGCTTCCATTTATATTCTTATTTCAGTTGAAATGCTTCATACTTGGATTTTTGCCATAATTGCCTTTTTTCCTCCGTAAGTCTCAGCCCAGTCTGTTGGTGAGCAGTGCAGACCCTTGCCTTTAGGACCTAATTTTATGGGTAGGCATGCTGTAGGCCACGGTGAAAAGAAATTAATTCTTATCACATCTTGAAAACGTGGGGTGGGAGAACCAAAAGTTAAGCAGCGATGGGAGTTAGCCTGGAGCTCAGCAGAGAGAAGATCTAGGGGAACATCCAACAGATCCTCACTGGAGCCTGCTTGGACCCCATCTTCAGAGCCCTTCTGCCCAACACGAGCAAGCACCCTGCCAGGTGTAGGCTCTGCTGGGTACCACACCAAAACATGCAGTATAAAAATGCTATATCCCTTATAAATGAGTAATTGCTTTGGAAGGAGCCCCGGTAAGAGAGCGAACGGTGTCAGTGCCGTGAAGTTCCCCATTAAACCTGAGCAAACACCTCGAGGGTCCCAGTGCAGCCCCTGGCCACGGCTGACAAAGCTCTGCTGGATTGCAGCACAACTCTGGTCTGTGCTCGTGTTTGAAGGTCTGGGCTCTGGCCCATACAGCTCCCTGCTTTTTCAGCAGCATGACTTCAATGTACTTTCTCAAAATAATTCTCTGTGGTCCTGGAGAATCCCCTGAGCTTTTCAGTTTAAATAAAAGCCAGACCTCAAATGAAAGCTTTGTAACATTCGAGCAACCCACGTTGACAGTTCCTTCAGCATGGCATGACCCTTTTTCCAAAAGCAAACAAGATAGTCATACTTCTCAATGAAAGATTTTGGGCTACTAAATGGCCTGAAATGCTTTTTGATGCCTGTCTGGTTACCTTTATATTTTTTCCTTCCAAACTGGAAAGTTTTGTGTCTGGAGGAACTGCTGGTAATTTTGGGCTTATGCTTGTTCTATCCCCAGCAGAGATGTTGCTGGTTGGTAATGAAGAGTGGCAGTACTGTCCCATCAGCTTTTCCTTGGAGGATGTTGAGGAGTCTGGAATACAGGTTAGGAGAGAATCATTCACATTAGTCTGCCATGGCATCAAAGGAGCATCCTTGATTTGAAATGGTGTTTCAACTGCCCTGTGTTTCATCCAATGCTACCAACACACCAAGTTGCTCTATAGCCACAGTGCTTCTGAGGTGGGTTCCAGGAACCCAAGGTCCTCCTGCAGTGGGAAACTGGCTTTGGGAGCCTCGTTCTCCTTTACATGCCAGAGGTGAGATAGGTGGCCAAGGCCTAGAGAGGTGGTAGAAGCCCCATCCCTCAAAACATTCAAGGTCAGGTCGGATAGGGCTCTGAGCAACCTGATTTAGTTGAGGATGTCCCTGTTCACTGCAGAGGGGTTGGACTAGATGACCTTTAAATGTCCCTTCCAACACAAACCATTCTGATTCTATAACAGGAGTGGGAGAAATGCAGCACCAGGGAACTCCAGGTTGGACTCTCTGAAGGTCTGTTCCTCAGAAATGATCTCATGTGCTTTGTTCACCATCTTTTAAATGAAATCTTTCCAGCTGAATGTTGCTGGTCTAAATACAGTGTTCTTCAGTTTGCTCTCTGTGCCAACCTCAGCTTGTACGCAGAGGTATCTGTACATCAGAGACCTCTGTCCATGTTGTGCTGGTGACCTTCCCTTCCTAGCCAAGCTGAAGGCCAGGAGAGCAGGTGACAGCCTGGTCGCTTAGTGCCAGGTGGCTCCAGGCTCCCAGCCTGCCTGCAGCCTGCTCAGCACTTGAGTTTGCTCATGGGCACAAGACTTTTCCACAGTTGCTTCACATTAGGCAAAAATGTGACTTTTTGAAGGGACGATTGGACAATTGGAATAGTTTTGCAGAGCCTGTTGGGAGCAGCATTCTTCTTCACCTTCCTGTTAGTCAGCTTAGCATGTCAGCTGAGCTGCAGAATCACTATTGTTTTCTGCTGGACTGAGTCTGGTAGCAGATAAATTACTTTGGAGGGACCTCAGGGGGACTTCATCACTAATAATAAACCCCTGGAGGAATCAGCAAGTATTTTGCATTGCTTTTTGACATGAAATGGGCATTTTGCCACTTGACTTCAGAGCGTAGCTGCTTTGCTTTGCTTTTTTTCAGGCCCACTGCCTGTGCACTGAGGTTACTCTGCTCAGCTGCAGCTCTTCAACTGTGAGCCAGGTGATTTTTTTATTACATAGGACTGATAAAATGGAATGTAAACAGCATTTGAGAAGTGTTTTCCTTGTGAAACACTGCGGTGTTCCTGTAGAATGGGTGTTCAGAGTTGGACGTGGTATCAGAAGCAGGAGAGGACATTGCTATTAAAAACAAGGAGCCCCGTGTTTTGAAGGTGTATTCAGTAAATGTAGGACAGGTAAGATGTTAGAATCATGGCAGTTGTTGCTTGTAATGTCCCAGGGACAGATGCATTTTAATATTTCTGCAAATTTTAAGTAAAAAGGTTCACTTTTGTCTGTAGCTTTGAAAAGCAGGGAAGCTACTCATCCCTCTCTACCATCCATACAATATTTGGTCACAGGCCTCATCCCCTATATAAAGAGTCATAAATTATATCCTCACACTTATGAATTGAAGCAAATTGTTTCTTTTTAGCAAATGTGTGACTATATTGGGAAATGGGCTCTTTTAAGTTCTCTTTCTATATTGATGTGCTCCAGTATTGCCAGCTGTCCCCATCAATGCTGCAAACAAGGAGGGATTTTGACAGTAAATGACCTTTCCCTGGCACTGTTGAGCATCAGCTCTTACTTTAATCTGCTGCTTTCTGGAAGTTTTCCTCGATGCTTGATTCTGTTTATGCCTAATCGTGACATTGTTTAACACATGGTTCCTGGTTTGCAGAGTGACCCTTTCTAATGCGCTTCTGTAGAGAAGGATTCATTAATGTGCTGATTAGGGAATTCTTGAACACTTTCCCAGCAGTTGCCTTCATTACCGTAGACCTTAAATTCCAAGTGCTGGGCTGCAAACAGTATTAGCATGGGGATGACAGATGGACGTTATAATTTTGATGCCTGCACTGCTCAAGTTTTGATGATGAAGTTTCATTAACCAGAGCAAAAAAGAAACAATGGGGACAGGAGAGATCTCACCTACCTCTGGTGGAGTGAAGCTGGGCCAGATGGGACCAGGTGGCTTCCTGGGTCCCTGCCCTGGGAAGGGGAGAGGATGCTGCAGGCAGGCAAATGCATGTTGTCCATACCTTTGCTTTCCTCTCCATGTCTTGAACTTGTAGTCGTCTTTTTTTCAGTTCTGAATGAACACCAGGGGTTGTTTCTGGTTGTTGTGGGGTCAGCAGTGGCCAGCTGGTCTTCCTTCCAGGTGGTGGTTACCTCCTGGCTCTGAGACCAGAAGAGCAGAGCATGGTGGGAGGTTTGGATCAGGCCCTGGTTTTCTGTGCCACACCAGCCCATCGTGCAAAGAGCAAAATTAAGAGCTCTGAGAACCTGCTTTAATTAAATTCAAAAGCACCAATAAATTCCACTCATTTTTGATTAGCATGTAGAATCTGGACATCATGCTTCTGGCTTCCAGATTTCATGTAGGAGCCCAGCACAGTCTGTCTCCTGTAACTTTTTGATGGCTGAATCTATTAATGCGTGGGAAATTACTTTGACTCTTCTGTTTTATCTGACATTGAGCAATTTCACAGCTCCTGTCCCTGGATTCAGGAAAATGTGTTTAATTTTCACCATACATCTGTGTGATTTGTCATCTGTAACCTCCTTCTCTCACTTAGGTAGATAGTATCAGTATCTAGGTTCTTATTTATTTTGGCTTTTTTGTTACTGTGTAGGTCTACTCTAAAGAGCTCCATCCCAGCCCCAGGCAGTCCACAGGGAAGGGATGGCTGAACTGGACTACACTTTCATTTTAATTTATTATTATTATTATTATTGTTGTTGTTATTATTGTTATTGTTGTTATTTATTTTACCGAAGATCTGCCTTTGGTTCTTGACATGTAGTAGGTGAATTAAGAACAGAATTCCAGATCTTAATGAACAAAACTAGGATGCCCAGACTGCATCTCCACTGCTATTTAAAGAGTTTAGGGACATGCAATGGGATGTGTCTCTGCAGTGTGTGGTCTCGTGGTGCCCAGTTTATTATTTCACTAAAGTAGGATGCAAAAATGTTTCTAAAGTCCTTTGCGTGGGTAGGAGTGGATGTGAGGACAGCTCACTTGCTGTCTAAAATCCCCTTACAGGGATGAGATGTTTCTTGGGTTGAATGTGAGATATTGCTTATTCTCAGCACCAGCCTTTGCAGAATTTCTCAAAAGGAAGAAAGTGGTTTTAATTATTATAAGTAGGGAAAATATTTGCATTATTAGAAACATCTGCATCCAGCCGAGATTACTCTTATCAAGTGAAACGTTAATTGCTTTTGACTGAAGCAGCAGCATGTTTATTCATTTGTGTCTTTCATTTTGATGATACTGCTAATTAAGCCCTTTATTTTATTTAGACAATTATGTCTAAACAGTTGTGGAGTTACAGTAGCTCTAATTGAGCTCTTATTTTCTTACCTGCTTAAAGATTACACGTGGCTTTAAAGAGGGAGAACTGGGGCTGGGTTTATGTCCCAGAGGATTTAAAACACTAGAATCTCACATGAGTTGGTCAACTTCCAGTTCCTGTTTCTGGCTGTAAAGTTTAAGGGGCGAGTAGAGGGGTTTGCGTGTGGTGTTTTGTTGTGGGTTTTTTTGTTTATTTGCTTGTTTCTTTTGTTGTGGGGGTTTTTTAGTGGATTCTGCTTTCCACAGCCCTGGATCGATGAGCAGGGTGTGTGGGCAGCTCCTCCTGTGAAGCCCAGACATGCTCCTGGTGTCCTGGTCCAGAAAGGCAGGAGCTGAGAACATGCGTAGGGGCAGGAACAGACATTGCATTGATTTGTAGAGAAACCCTGAGCTACTGGGCTTGCACCCGTGTGCTTTTATCCCTACCAAGCACATGGTTTTGCTCCCACTTCTCCCTTTTCTTCCATCAGTATAAACCAGCAGCGATGCTACCAAAGTCACTGGAGTCATGGGAGAAGGGCTTTCTGCAGCCCTTCCCTTGCAGTTTGGTTTCTATTTTGAGGGCTGTTGGAAGAAAAATAGGATTCTTTTTCCTCTGCTCACCAGGCAGCCCTTTCCCCATCTTCTCCCTGTCTCTGTGCTTGGCACCTGGGGCTCAGTTGCTGCTCTCTGGCACTTTAACTCTTGCACCCTCATCCTGCTGTATTGGCTTGCTCAGCCATGCTGCTTTCCTGGTGGTTTTGATCTATATCCGTGTCAAGCTAAGAAAAGAACTTCCAACTCGTAAAATATTTATTTCTCCATACTCTTTTTATTTATCAATTCCTCTGTTTTCAATGTAATTAATAATTCACAGCCCCACACTTAGCTTTTCCCCTCCTCTGCTGGCTTGTTTGCAGCAGTTCTGAGCTTACAGGTTTGTGTTATTTCTCCCTCTTTCCTTGTTTTATTTTTATTTTTCACCATCTGCCTTGTTTCTTTGCTATGTGATTTTCCCTGCACTGCAGCTGCCTTGTCCTGCTTTGCCAATGAGACCTCTGGGGCTTTTCCAGATGGGAAAGTGAAGGGCTGAGCTGGCCTTGCCAGAGCCACCTCTTGTCCAGCACCTTGGCAGGATCCATCCCGTTTACTTTAGCTCTCCCAGCCCACACTCGTGCTGTTCTCTTTGTCACTGCTTTGCCTTGAAAAATTGCTGCAGGAGGAGAGCGTGGAGTGAGAGAAGCAGGATTTTCAAACTACTGTATCAGTTTAGTAACGGGGATCAAGAGTTGTTTTAACTACATTTCCTAAACATATTCCAGGTGTGAAATCCATAATGTGCCTTTCCTCCTTTCCCTCTCTCTTTCCTTCCTCTCCTCGGGCACTGGGGTGTGGGTTTCTTTCTTGGCCGCAGCTAAAAGCCTCAGTGAACCCTCCACTGTGCCCCCTCAGAGGCTGGAGCAGACCCTTGGTGGTCCCACGGCTTTGCCAGCCAGGATTTCAGCTCTGCAGCAGGAGGATATGATTTCTTGAGATATTCCCAGAATGGAGAAGAGCCACAGAGCCCTGGCTTGGGGTTCGGATGCTTTCCAGGTAGGAAGTGAAGAGTTGGCAGAGTAAATGATGAGCAGGTAGACAAGGGGACACAACCAGACAGGCAAAGTTAAGAATATACCCCTCAGTCTGGTGGGCAGCAGGCTCCATGTGTTGCAGAAATGTCACTTGATTATTTTGGCACCAGATGAAGGACCACAAATACAAGGGAGGCACCAAGACTGGGTGTCAGGCCCTTTGGTGCCCACGAGGCCAGGGCAGGAGCGTGCTCAGGCTCAGAGCTGCTTTTGGGGAGCTGGCACAGGAATATGTGCCTGCCTGCTGGGAATACATCTACACTATACCTTGGTTATCCCATGTTTTGGGAGAGGGATTAATTATTTTAATCACTGGTGTATTTCCAGTTTTTGTTGTTGGACACACAGATGGAGGACAAGGGTGATTGTTCTCTTGCTTAAAAGTGTTGATATTTTGCATAATTGGGAGGAGAGCGTAAGTGCTTCTGAACCGTTCAAACTGCTTTAGCTGATTTTTCTGCCTGAAACAAATGAGCGTGGCCCAAAAGCCCCAGGATTTAGGGTTCCTGACCACTGCCTGGCTGTGTTGTACCCAGGCACCTCCCTCCCAAATGAGCAGAATCCCCAGAGGATGCTGAGTCTTTCTCTCCTTCAGGCTAAGAGCTTGTTCTTGTTTTTCTTCAAGGTCACAGCTTTCTGCAGCCATCTGTGGTTGGGGCAGCCTCAGTGGTGTGTGTGTCTGTGCTGCAGATGTCTGTCCTGCCAGGAGATTCCTCTCCCTGCTCAAAGCATGGGAGCTTTTTGCAGGACAGCCTCCATCACCCAGCATGGGACTGATGGAAAAGCCAGCTCCTGGGGGCTGTGCTCTGCCCACTGCTCCCCTCACACCCTCTGCTCTTCCCCTGAGCCCCAATGCACACACACACAAACAAATATAAATAATATTTTGGCAACAGCACAGGGCGGGGGGGTGTTTTGAGCCTTGCAGACTTGTTTGGAAGGAAAAGCAGCTGAAGACCTCCCTTGCCTTTTCTACCTTGTTTATACCTGCGAGGCTAGTTATTAAACTAAAAATACACCTGCCCTTTGGGCTTCTGTCTGGTTTAAGCACCAAGGGATGTATTTTAGAGCTTCTGTGGTCTGCACTTTTAGAAATATGGGGTGCTCTGGCCCTTTCCCTTGTTACCTTCCTGTGTGCTGTCCCCCAGTACCTCCTCTGCGGTCACCGAGGGGTTTGGCAGTGCCAAGGGGCAGGTGGTGCTGGTGGTGGGCAGAGGGGGACCAAGGGTCCCCCAAGCCGTGGAAGCTGCACATCCCTGGGACCATTGTGACCATCTGAGTTGCAGGTCCCCTGGGGCTGCAGACAGTTGACCCCCTTGTCCTCATCTTCCTTGCTTGGAAACTAAGCAAAGGAAGTTATTACCAGACTTGTGCTAACCAGTAGCAGGGGTTAATCCAAATCTATTTGGTGTCTTGTGGTTTGAACAGGAAGGTGGTGTTAGTGCTGGAACTCTTCTGTTTGGGATGGGGCAGAGGGGTGTGCTTGGCTGCACCAAGCAAAGGGGATGAAGAAAATAACTCCTCCTTCTGCTTCTGCCCTCTCTGTGCCATCTTGTCCCAGAAAGCCTCCAGGGAAATGGAGAGCCCAGAGCACTTGCTGGTGGTCCCATCCTGCATCTCCCCCTGCTCGCTGGGGCACTGAGGCCTTGGGCAGTGGCAGGTGTCTGTCCCGGGGGGGGGACTCCTGTGATCAAAGGGTGTTTACTGTCATGGGGACAAGGAAAGGCTGTGTTATGTCAGGTGCGACCTGAGGCTAACAGAGGGTTTTGTCCTTGTGTCTTGATTCCCATTTTCCGGAGCTGTTTAGGAACTGTCACGTGCAGAGGGGTTCCCAGTGCCAGACCAGAGCAGGTGAAGTGCAGACTTACCCATCTCCCCCTGAAATGAGCTGGGTTCGTTATTGCTGTCCCTGAAACTCTGCAACAAAGCTGGGTTTCCTTGTTTGTGTTTGCTGGGAATGTCAGGGGGATGATGGATTTGGCTGGAAAGGTAAATAATCTGCTGGGCTGAAGTGTAGCCCAAGCAACCCTGAGAATGTGCAGTCAGTATCTTGAAGGCCTTTCATTTGTTATGTTTGATTTGACAGATTTTGGTGATTGCTTAATATTTTCACTCTGCTTTGGACCCACACTGTTTATTTCTGTTAGAAGTTACTTAAACATCCCAAATTTGTTCTTCTTAAACAGTTGCTTCAGTTTGTAGAGGATTTAAGGCAGTAGATGCCTCTGACTTCGCTTGCAGTGCAAATAAATAAGTAATCCGTTTCCAGGATTTCCAGTTTAATTCTGTTTATTTTCTTTTAATACACACACATATGCACACAAAGTAGTTGGAGCTCCAGGCCATGGTGATGCATGGGGTTAATTCCATCCTTGTTTGTTAAAAAGTGATGCACCGTGATGTCCTGGAGCAGGGAGACAGGGGAGATGGGAGAAGTGCAGCGAGTGCTGGGTGAAACAACTGGCATGAAATGACTCTGCTGCCAGAGGAGGGGCAGGTGCTGCTGAAGCTTCTGAAGAAATGAGAAGTGTGAACAGCTTTTGGGGAAGGCAAGGCTCTAGGGTCGACTGATGGCCCCATGAAGCCTGAGTTCCAACTTGTTTGTGAGCTCCCTTTCCCTTCTCCCCAGGGCGATGCTCACCACTCAGATTCTCCAGATCATTCCTTGTCTCCCTCCTCCTGTAGTGCTGCCCACCTTAAAGATCACCTGAAGCATCTCACAGGTTTGCAAAGTTGGTTTTGCTGTGCTGCACAGAGGTAACAGAACAGGCCCTCATAACACACGTGCCTGCATCTTCCCACCTGCTCAGTTTTACAGCAAACATGCACGAACACCTCCCTTCCCCAGCCCTGCAGAATGGAGGAGACTCTTCTAGGGACTCCACTGCCTTTTGGATGTGTCCCTGAAAGAGAAACAGCAGTCCTTGGGACTGGAGTCATAGGGAGCTGCTACCTTAATTGACGCTAATTAAGACTGTAAACTCTTCTGGGCAGAGCCCTGTCTTTGTTTCAGGCATTTTAGCAAAACAAATATGCAAAACAATAAAGGAGTAGCCGTGTAATACAGCTTCTCCTCAAGAAATTAAACCTATTGTTTAATTCTAGTATTGCCCACCTGAAAAGGAGCAGGGGGAAAACACCCCTGTTAATGCCAGGGCTTTGAAATGCTCACAGCTGCTATCCCATAAAACTCATGGAAGGATTATTTTTGGAAACTTTGTTGGCACAACAGTAAGGTCGTTCTTTATTGTCAGCCAAAGTCGTGTCATTTTGGGGCAAAGTTTGAGTTTGCTCAGGTCAGTGCTGAATTCCCGTGTCCCCAGAGGGCTGGAGAAGGGGGTTGAGGGGCAGCTGGACCCCGGGTGCCCTGTGGGATGCTCTGTGGGTGCAGAGGTGGCTCTTGGGGTTCACCACTGCTGCTCGGAGCAGAGCTGGCATCAGACAGTGGTCAGGGCATCGTGTGGCAGGTCGGTCATCCTGCTCCAGGTACGAGGTGATTTGTCACTTGTAGTAAGTTGGTGGTAGTTTAGGATGGAGGTTTCCTTCCAGGAGCATCTTACCAAGGGCTCCTTGGAGTGTGGTGTGCAATCAGAGGTGTCTGCTGGCATGTAATGGAAGGAGGGAAACCCCTTGCAAGGACACTTGTAAGCATAATAAACTGATGGTGCAATTAAAGCTGTGAAATGTTCCCAGAGCAGAAAGGCTCCTGGTGCCAAACACCGATGGTGCTTGGTGTGACCTGGATACATCTGGGGGATAGAGCCTTGTGCTCAGCAAAGCCAAAAAAGGGGCAGAGGTGCAGGCAGGGCTGTATTGCCCAGCAAGGAGCTGCCTGCCCAGGAGCAGAGGTACAGGCAGGACTGTATCACCACTATGAGGGCACAGGTCTTGAACTCCTAATGAGGGCTGGGGAGCAGAGTTCCTCACTTCTTGTTTTATTTCAGTGCTCCAAACAAAACAAGGTAATATCTACCCAGTGCCTGCAGCCATTTGGAAGCAGATTAAAAGTTTTCATCGGCTCTTCTTAATAGAGCCAGATAAACCAGGCTAATAGTCATGTGTTGAGTTATTGAAGGGAAGTTCAGGTAATATTCAATCACCTTTAACCTTCGGCTTCCTAAGACCTCCTGCTTAGCGATTGTTTGTCTGTGGTGTAAACCATAGTCCAGTTCATAAATTATTATGTAGTTCCACAAACCTTAATGCAGTACAGGTTTCACGGTGTTTCATTTTGTAGTGTAAGCTAATTCTGGCTGTGCACACAATCAAGCTCCAATGTTGCCAGAATTAACCCTTTCCCTGACAGCTGGGAGTTGTCCAGTAAGAAAATTATTGCTACTTGGGCACTGGTGTCTGTAGGTTGTTCATGGCCATGATCCATGTGTAATTCTCTCTTTTTGCAAGTTCTTACTGAATCTGAAAAATTCCTGCAAAGTTTTTATTTAAAAATAATAATAATAAAAAAAAAATCTAAAATGTCTTTTTTTAGAATTCAAAGTTAACACCACTGTGATGATTTCAGCCTAAAATTTGTGGTTAACACTTTTTCACTAGGGATATTAGAAAAATGTATTTTGGTATGAAGTCACATACAGTAGGTGCCGTGCTATGTCTGTTTCTCACCATGAAGACTCCAAAGCATTCAACCAGCATTCCTCAGCAGTCTCTGTCTCCTGCAGGTTTGGTGCCCTAGCACTCTCTTTTCCCTCTTTCCCTGATGGTGTGGGCTGGATCACAGCACAGTTCCTTAGGGTGCTGGTGCATGTGGGTGGGTTGCTCACTCCCACGGGAATAGGGCTCCCATAGGAATGGGGAGCAGAAGCTGTCCCTTATGGAAGAGTGTTTTAATCAATGTACAATAGTTTTGCCTTTTTCCTCCATGATAACCTAGTGTTTCATCCATAATAACCTAATAGATTAGTATTACTTTAACATAATTATAATGCATTAATATAACAATACATTAATATAATGTACTTACAGTTTAGTTGTTTCATTTCTGAGGGTTTAAGTTATGAACACCTATGGAAATCTCATGTGTATTCATACCCTTCTTTTTAAATCACAGTTATTCTGAATTTCTTTTAGTAGGTCCTCCTCCTCTTCAGCAGTTATTGTTTCCCATTTAAGCAGCAGATTCCCCACCCTACAGTGAGGGGTGGCTGATACACAAACTGACGGATAAGAAATGGTCAAAAAGCTTCTGAAATGAAGAGCAGAACCTTGTTGCTTGTGGATACTTGGAGTGCCTGTGGCAGGAGCCTGCGTGCAGGTACTGGGACATTGTGGGGTGTTTATGCCCACACTGCTCCACAGGTTTTTATGTTTAGACTTTAACACTGTCATTTGTTCAATGGAGAAGCTGTGAGAGATGAAATTCAGCTATTGCTGTTGGACAAAGCAAACCTTACGGAGAAGTTCTCCAGCAGCCCTCGACAACCGTGTTCTCCACGTTTCTTGTTTTTGGAAAAAGTTATTGCTTCATTAGCTCTGCAGGACCTGGATCATATCCATGAGGTGGGAGATTTTGCACCACAGGAACTGGACTGCCAGTGTGGCCTGCCTGGCCTCTGATCTCCATCCAGCTGGCTTTGGGAAACCCTCTGCTTTCTTGGTCCTCGGTTCCTTCTGCTAGAGCTGGATCGGATCCCCTGTCCCGCTTCGCCGCCTTGGCTCACCTGTGAATCCCACTCTGCCCCATTGGCCCAATACCCAGGAGCAGGTTACCTCCTCCTCCCTTTGGCTTGGGCAAGACCACCTCCTGTGCTTCCCATTGCTCCCAGCCCACTCCCATGCTGCTCATGGTGCCCTCTTGTATTATCCCACTCAACCATGTAGTACAGACCTTGCTCAGACCAAACAGGAGCCTCTTACAGCCAGACTTAAAATATAGCAGTGCTGCTTGGGAGAGCCACCCTATCTGCCTGCTCTTCCTACTGGGCCAGAGCTCTTCCAGCTGGGTTACCTACCCTGTTAGTTTGTTCTCCTCTTGTTTTAAGGTGGGTGTCCATCACTCTTCTTCCTTAGTCCAGCCAGAATGGGAGTCCTTGGTCTCTGGAGGTCCACAGTCTCTGGAGGTCTTCGGAGGCTGGCTGTGTTTCACGTTATCATGGTATCCTCTGCACGAAGGTCCTCAAACCTGCAGAGCCAGAGGTCCTCTTCTCCTGGTACTGAGCAGGGTACTAATGAGGGGAACTCTCCTAATTTCTCCTCTCTCAAGCCACCCAACTGCTGCTGGCAAAACATTCAGGACAACCTTGCAGGAGGATTTGGCTATACTTTCATCTGGGGTTTTGTCACCTCATTGCAGATACTGCATGGTCCAGCATGTCTCTGGACAGCTTTGCCCCTCTCGCCTTTGAACAGTGAGTAATAACCAACTTGCTGGTTGAAAGTAGGAATGAACCTGCACTGGTAGGTTTATTCCTGCTGGAGTATCTGCCCTCAGGCTGCCATGTGCATGACTTCATCAGGATGGGGACATTTCTTCATCCCCTTTTTTCAGCCAAGGGCTCATCCCCCAGTGTGGATTCCCTCATACTGTGGTTTTCAGGTTCTGCTGGCTCTCCTGGGAGCTCTGGAGCCCCTTTCCTCTTTGACATAGAGCAACATGGTTGTTGTCATCTCCCACTGATCCTTGGCAATCAAAAGACTCTTTTGGGTTTACTGTAGTCCATCTCAAAACTGAAGTTAGAAGTTGTTTAAGATATCTGCAGGTAGCCAACTCCACAGCCAGGTGTTTCTGTTGTTGATTTGTGTATCTCTTCTCCTAAAATTTTCTTTTCTGCTCCAGACATGGCACATTTGCAGACAAGGCAGCAAATAGTCACCACTGTCCAAATATGACACTGTTGATCCAGAAAGTGCCAGGAAACACAAGACATGTCAGAACTCCATCCCACCTCTAGAGTCATTGGTGTTACGAATGGTCCAGTTATTGGGGCAGCAAATTTTTTAAAAAATGCACGGTTTTGAGGAAGAAATGCTGTTACCAGCAAGCTGGTCCCCACTGGATTGCTATGGACAATCCAGGGGGTAAGTGACAGTCAGAGTTTCCAGCAGCTCACAGACTCACAGAATGTGGTGACACGGTTGTACCATGTCACATAAATGTTACTGATATAATCTGGTTACAGAAGATGGGGTGATGGTAGGTGCTGGGTACAAAGCCCCTCCTCTCTGCATTGCTGCTCACATCTCCTTATAGCTGCCTGATTTTATTTTTTTTTTTCTTCTTCTCCAAGGAGTACGTTTTCCCCCCAGCAGCAGCAGCCGCCGATGTTAGTTTTTCCATATCCACCGGGAACCACACTCCTCATTAAAGCCGCCCCAGGGCAGGAGGAGGGGAGGGATCCAGTTCCTTCCAACAACACACCGCGCTGCTCGCCGCGGGCACGATGCTGGGGCGGGCAGGAAACATTGACCCATTGAGGAGAGCGGCGGCTGCCGTGGCGGCACGTACCTGCCAAAGGTCTCCTTGCTACAAGCTGACACCTCCTGGCCCTGCCTGCACAAAGAGGTCCCTGATAATTTAAGAATCCTCTTTAAACATAACCAGAATAAGAACAAAAGCGTAATTTTCACCTTCCTCTTGGTATCTTTGTGACCACTGCGGGGAGCCCAGGAAAGGAGTCCTTCAGGCACTCATTTGCCGCTGCTCCTCCCCCTTCCTGGGCTTCTTTATCTGTATTTACTAATTCATCCAAGTCTTTAAATAGTCTGGAAAGTCACTTGCCCTCTTTGCTTTTCCCCTCAAGCTTATGAGAGGAGGACAGTGAATTTTTAATGAGACTCTCTTCAAAGCGTTTACTGGCTGAGGAAACCAAAAGGGCTGGAAACAAATTCATACAAATCTGAATTTTAGAACCAGGCTGCCCTTGAGTTCCCTTTGTAGTGACTTAACTTCCATTGCCCTGAGCCTCCACGAATCTCTTTGGTAGTTGACAACCATTTCCTAGGTTGCTGAAGACCTGCTTTCTCCAAGTAAGGAAGAAGGATGATCACTATATATACCATGTAAGTGCTGTGCCTCTGCAGAGGTCTCTGTCCTCGTGGAGGAGACAGAGAAATTGATTTACATTCAAAACTCTTGGCCTCCTCCACCTAAACGTGGCAGTGTTTTCCTTTTTGTCCTGTGAAACACAGGCTTATAAAATGGTACTTCTGTGCACAGCTTTTTCTGCCTGCCTCCCAGTTGTGTTGCCTGAGAAACCAGCTGGACCTGTAGACATGCTGCAGGTGAATGGGGTGTTGGAATCACGTTTTTGGAGTTCAGTTCTTCATAAGTCAAGGTGTGCTGTTGGATAACAAGTTTATGGGGAAATACTTCAGCCCTTAGCGCTTTATAGCAAAGGCAGGACTGGGTTGTTGCTCTGCCTGTTCCAGGTGTCCCTTGTAGCACCTGGGAGAGATGCAGACTCCCAAGAAGATGTCTGCAACTGCAGGATACTTCTGTGTTTCAGTCCAGCAGGTCAAGACCCAGACCAAAGCTGGTGCTCCCCCAGCTGAGGAGCAGAAGAGTGTGTCCATACAACATCTATCACATTGTTGGTAGGGAACATCAGAAATGGGTTTCATATGTGCTCCATATTGAGAACTTCTGTGCTGGGATAGGACTATGGAGCCTTTTATTATTATTATTATTATTTTTTAACTGGAAAATTCTGATTTATTTCCTTATTCACGTGGGATTGCCTTCAAATAATTAAGTTCTATAAGATCAATCACAGTAATGTTTATGTGGAGAAAATTACTTGGGGAGTTTTGATACATATGCTGGCAGCGAGGCAAGGACATGGAAAAAATGGTTTAATGTGGAGGGGAGTGATTATGGAGGGGAGGGATTGTTGGGGGGATGAGGGAGAGGGGCTGGGCTAACGTGAGCTCAGCTGCCTCCACAGCCTGGGCACATCTGCTCAAAGATGATGACGGATTGTAAAGCGTCATCATTATTGAACACAAGTGGTCCTAGTTTTATAAGTCTGACTAAAATGATGCCTATCACATTTTTCTGTAGCATTTCCTCCATCCAGAAAGATGCTGCAGCCTCTCCAGTCCACCTGACTCAAAGGGGTTCCTGGTGCTTTCCAGAGTCAGCTGCTTTTCCCATGTTTGCTTCTTTGTTCCTGATCCCTGGGAATGAGATATTATTAACAGTGACACCAGCTTAACATGAAGCAGTCAGCAGTACATAACTATTTTTTCCCCCTAAATATAGGAGGAAATCACTTGCTGGAGTAAACTATAGATGTTTTACAGGCAAGTGCAGTTAAAGAGTTTTATTTCCTTACTTTGTAAATTTTATTTTAATTAATGCTTCATCTTGGAAATGTGTTTATCACTAGTACGTAGGTTCGAGGAACTCTCTTCTTTTTGGATTGGTGGATACTTTTAATTTTAATGCACTGAGCTGCTTGTGTGGGCAAGAAGCTTACTTTTAAAATATTTTATGGAAGGCACAAAGTCTCAAAGGTGTTTTATGTGGCAAGCTAAAGATGTAATTTAATAACAACAAATAGTTGAGGGGTTATTTGGGGCAAGTTTGCGTCTGTGCAGAAATGCTGAAAAATTTAATGGATGATCCAAATTACCTATGCATGGCATGCTGCTTTCTGTTGCCCCTCCTCCCCCCCCAAAAGGACGAGCCTGTGGGTTTATTTATTTGACTGCTCTTTTTATGGTAGAGTCTGATCCTGAAGTCTTTGCTTTTCCCTGCTGGGTTTCTCTAGCACACAGGGTCATTGGCTGTGGGACATCTTCCACTGGTACGTGGCTTTCAGGAGAGGTTTCCAGAGGTGGTTCAGGGGGTTGAACCCACTGACCACTTGTACATTCTAGTTGTGATTGTAAAAAAACACATTTCTCCAAAGAATTTTTTTGTTCTTTCCAAAAGAGCATGTGCTGAGAGACTTACTGAAAATTGACATTTTGGGGTGGGGGGAAAGAAATCTGATGTTTTCTAAGTGTCTATAGGCATTTTTCTGCTCCCACCAGCTATCCCCTTCTTGGTGCTGAGTTAGAAAAGAAAAGGCCAACTACAAACCCTGGCTCTTCCCTCTTGGCAGCTGGTGGGAGCTTGGCAGTGCCCTCCATCCTCCCAGGTAACGCCTCCATCACCTTCCAGCTCCTGGTACTGTTTGGGAACCAAGTTACACCTCACAAGGGAGAGGGTTTATAAAGGAAGGAGGTGTTGTAGGGGGGATCGTGGGATGGGGAGACTTCTCTTCTGTCCTGGATGATGGTGTTAATTAATATAGCTTTGATTTAGTATAGGATTTTAGCCACGTCACTTCTTTTATACTCCTTTCCTCTCTGAAGTTATGTCCTGTCTTTATTAGCCTTTCTGCTCTGATCTCTCCCTTCCTTGGTATTTCCACAACATTCAGCATAACCTGGTCCCAGACACTGGGACAGACAAACTGCTGTCCAAACAAAAATACTGGCTTTTTATGTGCAAACACATTTGGGATGAGCAAATGAGACAGCTCTGAGTTTTCTCTCACCTTCTTGTTTGCTCTTTCTTGGCAGTGAGACGCTCAGGACTCAGTTTAGACAGTTGGAATAATCTGTAAATTATTGGCCAAAATTGTGGCACGTGGCACAGGTCTGTGCAGTTATGGGCAGTGGCTCCACGTAACGGAGCTGTATGGCTTTGCTTTGCATTGCAAATCCAAATTATTTAAATACTTGGGAAGGCAGAGACATACGTGGGGGTGGCCTCATCCTACCATTGCTCTTTTGCTCTCCGACTTTCTTGCGGACAGTCGCATTTGCTTTATTTTGTCCTTGATTTAAGTACAGTTGGAAAGGCAGCTTAGGCTGTATTTAATAACTAGTCCTTCAGCACAGAGAGGTGCAGAAAGTAATTTGTCCCTTTGCCAAGCCCCAGAAAGAATGGGCATTTTGTTCTTGGCTTCACGGTGATTTTACCTGGGTGTATAATGGAAAGAGAGAAAGACTTGTGCTACTGTTACCCTGCACGCTGTGTTGATTTATTGAAATTGGAGCCTGCAAGTGTGAGTGGCGAGGTACGCTCTGACATGGAATTTCTAGGAGAAATATACAATTGGCCTGGTTATTATTTTTTCCCTCCTCCCTGCGCTTGGGCGTGTTTCCAGCTTTTGCACTAAGGAACAAGACTTTAAATTAGTCTTGAATTTTAACACAATGCAGCTTTGCCTTGCTATTCCCAGCGATTTATTATCGAGCATCTGAGCTTGCGTTCTTGTTTCATCTCCATCGCCTTGCTCACCTCCTCTAAAATGGGTAGTTTCTTCTTTTTTTATTATTTTTTTAAATTTTTTGGAGGTATGAATTAAGAAGAGGCTGAAGGCAACTGTCCTGCTGGGTTGAAACTGTGGCTTTGTTGTGATTTAAATATCATTGTCCCGCTTCCCAGTACCAGTTGCCTCTGCTGATGTGCATATCCAGGCAACCCATCATCTTGGAGCTCCCAATGGAACCAAACCTCTCCTGAATGCAGGATTTGTCTGTTCCTGTGGCTGATGGGATGCCGTGCTCTGCCTCGAAGCAGATGGGAGGAAGAGGAGGAGCCAGACTGGGCTGAAAATGGGGTTTATCAGATTATTGAACAGGAGCTGGCTGCTTGCAGCGGAGCAGAGCAGAAGAGGCTGGGCAAGAGCTCAGATGTCACCTGGTCCAAGGCCTGCTCACACGTGGCCTCAGCAAGATGGGGATGCGCAGGAATGTTTTCTCTTATTTAGGCAATTCTTAAGTTGTTGTAGAAACTTGGGATGCTGACATAGAGGACTCGCTGCACTGTGGCCATTTTACTTACAAGATTAATGGCAAATTGGGATAAAATTGTTGGTCTGTAGCAGAACTTTATCTCTTGTTTAAGTAAAAGCACATGTGAAAGGCAGGAGGAGGGTTTGTGGCCTGAGACAGCGTAGCTGCTCTTTTTGGTAGGTCTTTATTTTGATTTATGTGCTCATATTTAGCTATAATATTATATCTGCTTCCAGAAGCTGCTAATGACACTTCTTCGGTTCTAAATTATTTACTGAGCAGGTTTTAATTCTTAGAGAAAAGCTCTGATGTTAGGTAGAACTCTGTGAGCCCAGAGGGGTTACATTGTGAACAGGCCTTGACTCTGTTCCCATTAACAAATTCTCAGCAAATGAACTTGGGATTTGAGCATAGCAATGCTTAGGTTTTCACCATTAGTGGGTTTCTGTTAATTATTGTCCCACACAGTTATTAACAGTATTGTTGGTTGTCAAGTTAAAGCACTTCCACGGGCTGGTGTTTCTCCATGGGAAACAGATCTGCCTCTTGACATGTGTAGTAATTCAGCAGGACACTTCCACACGTGCTTGCTTTGAGACCCGGAGCCCCCGTTTGCCCTCGGATCGGGACCAGCACAGCAGTGGTGGCCTGGTAAAGGGCAGCAGGCATTGCATTAGGGTGGTGAGAGACAATTTTGGTGAGCACTTGGGTAGAGAGCTGGAGCTGCTGGTGTGCAGAGGCCAGAGCAGCTAAGGGCAGGTCCTGTGCAGTCCTGCTTCCCTCTGTTCCAGTTTGATCAATGGCAAGAAGCCGCCTTCCCTCTCCAGCAAAAGATCAGCTCCCAAGTAATGATGTCCAGCTGTCCTGACAAAATGTGATTGCTCATCAGTTTGGTTGATGACTTAATCTGGGGCTGATTAGCATCCTGGAGGCTGTCCAGACGATCAAAAATGATGCATAATTTTGCTGTGGGCCACAGTTTATTTAACATGTTCGCATCCTCATGTAGTGGCAGGGGCACATGTTCCCTCTGCACGAGGCTTGGTTTTGGGGAGGAAGGGCTAGGCTCCTGTTGTAGGGAGGAGGGTGTGAGCTGGAATGGCTTGGCTTTGTGTCATGGGTCATAGCTTCAGGGAATGTGTTGATGGCTGGAACATCACTGGGTGAAGGTCTGGAGCATCCCATGCTTGCCCCTGGGCATTGCTCTCAGCAGAAGCTTGCTGTGTCCTTGGAATAATGCTAAATCCGTAAGAGCAATAAAAATCCTTTCTTTCCTCCCAAAAAACTGCTTTGTTAAGCAACTGAAGACATTTTCTAATTCTTCTTGGAGCTTCCAGATCATCACCCCAATAAGATTTTTGCTACTAGGGGGTTTGGGAAGCAAGAGAGATGGCAAGGCTGGGGATGGATGGAGGCAGGGACATCTGCAGCTGTCAGGAAGGCTGATGGAGGCAACCCAGCTCCTGCCTGGCAAGGGTTAAAGCTGGAGCAGGGACTGCTGGAAGAGTTCAGTTGTTTCACATTAGGCTGGGCGGCCCTGGCTGCCTTCCGTGCTTGGGGAGCCGGGGGCTGAGTCCCTAGTGTTAAATCTGCGTAACCGATGCCGTACAACTGGCACCAGCCTTGACCACAAGTGGCCGTTAAAATAAACATCCCTGGGCTTAACTGACAGGCAGGCTCAAGGAGAAACAGGCCCTGCATGACGGGGAATATTAAATACCCGGCGAGAACCTAACTTCATCAGACAAACACCCCCCACCCCCCCCCCCCCTTCACCACCCGGCATCGCCCCAGCCCCGCGGCATCAATGGGGCAGTGTTCGGGCAGGCGCGTGCCGCTCCCGGGGGTGTCCGCCTGGTGCCAGCGGTGGGGGAATATGCGAGAAATCCAGCCCCAAAACCCACCCCGGGTAAACACGGCAGCGGGAGCCCTGCGGCGGCACAGGGGACTGGCCGGCTCGGGCACCGCGGCACTCAGCCGGAGGGTGGGGGCTGCCATCCCTTGGTTGCTCAGGCTTTGTGCTCCTGCTCCAGGACACGATTTGGAGTTTGGAAAGGAGGTAAAAGGCTTTATTAAAAATGAGATGCTTGGCTTAGGTCGGCAGTCTTATTTATAACGATGATTTGCAAGCTCTCCAATTCGGGACAAGTGTGAGGGCATTATTATGTCCACAGGGACAGCGGAGCGACACATTTATTGGGTAGAATTTATCTGCCTACAGAATTTCTTTCTTTCTTTTAGAATAGCATAGAAACAAGCAGCACTTACAAAACAAGCAAGGCAATTACACAAGCGCAATACTTGATGGACCTCGAGGCAAAAGGATTTGAACATTCAGATGCATGTTGGCTGGTGCTGGTAGGAGAGACCTCACCCAACCCTGAAGGTGACCTAAAGCCCCTCTTGGTTAACAAACTACTCCAGCACGTGCTGCTTAAAATCCACCACATTTTTGTGCCAGAAAGTGAACCACCATAGTTATTAAGAATATACCGTAGATTCATTCCTAATTTGTACTTAAAAATACAAGTAAGTATTATTTTTACCCAAGAAAGGCCTTGAGCACGATGAGCACATTTAGAACAAGCCCACCTTTGTATCCAGGTGTCCAAAGATGCCCCAGCCTGTTTCCTGGCATTGGCAGAATTTAATATTTCTATCTATGTCACTGTGTATATTGCTTCCTAGCAAACAGTCATGTCTTTGTAAGAAATCACTTTTTTAAGCCTTTAATTTAAAAAAAAAAAAAAAGTTATTTGGAATTTCACGAGATGGTGCAGGGCCTGTTTAAGTGGCTGTGGAGGTGCACTTCCTTGGTGAGACAGAGCAGAACTGGCTGCTGGATTCATCCAGCTGCTGATAGAGTTTGTGCATCGGCTCCTCATGGCAGAGTTTTCTAGTGAATTGTTTTACTTGTCCTAAATTCTTGCAGCCTGTGTCCTTTGCTGCTAGGGAGAAAGCTTAAAACAGAAGTAAGATCTGCTGAGCTTTTGGCTGCATCTTTGGGACGAGCTACCTGTTTTTTCTGCTTTTTTTTTTTTTTTTCTTGTTTGCTAACTCAGGAGGTGACACTTGCTGCTTTCCAGACTCTTATGATTTGGCAGATTTTTTCTTTTTTTTTTTTTTTTGTCTTCCCTAGGAAACAAAAAGATTCTTTTTATTCCACTTTACTCTGTAAGGGCTCTTGAAATCTCTATTTTAGTGTCTGAAGCAGAAAGGTGAGGTCTGCAGGAGGAGAGACATCTTCTGTCTGCTCTGGGAGGTACGTGGGTGCAGTACAGAAGGACAGAGCAGCTCCATGCCCTGAGCTCTCTCAAATCCCAAGGACCTTTATTTTCATCTTGCCCTTAATGACCAGATAATAAAGAAAAAATATATTAATCTGGTGCCACGATGACTTGAGCATAGAGGAGCTAACTGCACTGATGTTACCCACCCCAGAGCCTTGCCCAGGGCTTCTCAAAGACCATGTGCTGGGGCTCTTAGGCAAAACATATGTTCCTAATGATGGCCATCCATTTATGCACCTCTCCAATGGAGTGGAGAGTCAGTTCAGGGTTTTTTGTTATTTTGGAAGGATGTTTTAAGTTACAGCTAACAGCATCAGGGCAACACATGGCAGCTCTTTGTACAAAGATCTAGGAGAATGGATGGGTGCTGACTTTCTTCAGCTCGTTTCACCCTGTCCAGCCTTGCAGTGACTCCTGGTCAGCATTGGGATCACTCTTTTGTTTAATTATAATATGAAAGTTTCATTTTACATTATTCTGCTTTTTCTGAGTTGGCTCAAAGTCTTCTCAGAAAAGCCCAGGTGATTCCCAGAGCTAAGCAGCACCAGGATGCCTTTTACACCCTACCCTTGGCCCCTTGGATGTTTCTTTTACAACAACAACTGCTCAAACCAGGTAGTTGGTTGAAACGCCCATGTTTGAGGCAGATTATTTTGAGTGTACTCTGTCTCTCGGGCAGTTGGAGAGTTAAACAAGGCAGCCCATGACTCCTTGTTCCCCCTCCTGCCCCCAGCACTGGATTTGGCACAGAGTGTGGTGATGTTCCAGTTCGGAGAATTCAAATGACTGTCCAGGTAGTCAGTTCCTAATGGCACAATTTACCCTTTGTGAACATGTTTTATGAAAGATCCCACTGTTTGTCTCAAGTTGTGAAAAAAAACCCAAACCAACAAAATAACCAACCCTAACCCAACTGCAAACATCCAGGCCACGAAACTGCCTAATCCAAACCCCAGCACGAGCCAGGGGCTTTGCTGGTGTTGGCCACCCGTGGGTTTTACCCATGTGTTCCTTGGCCTGGTGCTGAACGTTGTATTTATAAGCACACACCAGGAGAAAAAAAAAAAAAAAGCCTTCTGAAGGAGATACAATCCTGATTATAGCACTGGACTTTTAAAAAGGAAAAAGAAAAAGTGAAGTAATGAGGGCCTTTGGGAGAGCAGCTGCAGTCCATTTTTAGAGTCGTGAATGGTAGGTTAAAGCCCAGGGTCTGCCTGAGCAGGCAGAGTAGTTGGAAAAATGTTCTGAAAGATCTTCTTGACCCTCTCTCTGAAGCAGTTGATTTGCCCTTTAAAGCACATCCCCAAAGAGAGAAGGAACTGCGCTGCATTGTGAGGGTCTTCAGTGTAGACAGAAAATGGGCACTGGGTAGTCCTAGCTAGAGTTAAGAACATGGAAGATGCTGGTTTCTGGGGTGACCCATGAAATCTGGGATGTAATGTGGACACTCTTTCCTTTGAAAGACTTTGTACTCAGGCAGAATAAGTAGCTACATGAGCTTTAGTGTTGGAAACGTAAAGCACTTGTCATCTGAGTCCACTTGTTGGTGGAGCTTTGGATCTTGCAGTGATAAATGCTTGATGTGTTGTCCTGGCTCCATTTTCTCTCCATTCAGCTGCTTATTCCTGGGCTGTGGCAGGACACAGCCCATTTGAGGGACCATGGGACAGTGTAGCTGTTGTCTGTTACCTGATTTTCCAGTTTCTGATAAGGGGGTACCTGGTGGGAGCTGGCAAATCCATCAGCATGCTCATGTACCGAAGTGACACCTCTGGCCTGCAGGAAAACAGACTAAATGAACCCAAAAGTAACGTGTATTAAAAGAAAACGTAAAATGGCAGAGGCCACATGAACTAAGCAGAGGTATTTTCTAGCTGTCTAGTCTAACGTTTGGTATCATTTTTCTCTGGGATTACAGGGGCTTTCACCTCATAAATTTGTGCCTGTTTGAGGTCGTTAATCTTTCTTTACATGTTGCCTTGCAATTTTAGAGCTTTGCCACCATCTGGGATCACATTTTAAATGGAGTTTCCACTCAGTACGTTCCTTTTCATGAAATTATTTATATATAGAGAAATATATATTAAATATATCAGGACTGGGTTGTTTTTAAACATTTTCAGTGCTTTCGCAAGGGCTTACCCTGTGTGGGAAAACTTGTCTTCTCTAATAGGGAGCCATAACAGTGACCAATTAAAGGATCACGTTTGCAATATGCTCTTAAATGGCAATTTAAAATATTGGTGAGCAACCTGCCTTGCAATCTGCCAGGGAAGGTGAGCTCTGTTGGGAGAGGGCCAGGTCAGGGAGCACGTTTCTGTGTCAGAAAATCTCAGAGTATGAGACACACTGGGACAGCACCATCTGATGGCAGCTAGATATCAAACCATGGCAATGGCTGGAGAAAGATTGCTGCAACTCCCCCATCTCAGCCCAGTTGCTTTTGGGATGGGACCTTCTTGATAAGGACGTAATGGTCTTAGTTCACATTTCTTACAGACATACCTTCCAGTCTGATCCACTCCCTAAACCAAACGTGACTCATCTTTGGTCTTAATAAACAAACCTTCTCCCCAAAGGCATCAATGACCCACAGTTGGTTGCACCAGCTTCTTCTGGCCCCACCAGAGCCAAGATGTCTGTTCCAGGCCCCGCTAATTATTTTGAAGGGATTTTGAACAAATAAATAGCCTGAACAGTTCAGTGGTTCCTTGTGTAATTTTAGCTCTGGACTTCTCCAAGAATGTACAGAATAAATAGGTGAATCTGTAATACATCCACAATTAACTCTATACACAGAGAGCAGCTCGGAGGCACGCTATGGAGGAACAGTGTCAATAAACAGGTATGCTGTGGACCATGGAAATGTGGTCTTTATTATTGGGGAAGGACAGCTCTGAGGAGGTTGGGTGCAATCTGGAAAAGCAAACAGTGCCCCTGTAGATCCTTCTGCCCCCACCCAACATGTTGGAATTCAAAAACCTGTCATTTCAGTGTACCCCTGGTAAAGTGCATCTTCACTCTTGCTGGTGGAAATCAGGGCTGACTCATCATGAGCAAAGCTGGGCTTTGTAACTAAATGTCACGGATGTGGCAGGAAGGTTTCACCTATGCTGGTGACTTCGCAAGTGCAACTTCGTGAACAGGAAAAAAAAAATAAATTCCTCAGGATATTTTAAAACGCTGAGGCATGAAATTGCACAGCAGAATTTTCTCCCAAGACCCTTTCTCCTCCAGCATCTGTAGCCACATGTGCAGCCATCATTCCCCAAGAAACCCAATGCCCAGACGTGAATCATTTCTCAGATTTTTCATGCTTTTAACTTTTCATTGCTGAGGCTTCGCTCGGGCAGGAGAAGTAGGGACCTGTTTCAGCTTTGAAAAAACTTAGACTGAGGGACTGCTGGGGAAAGGAGTTAAAAATGAAACAGCAGATTTATATATATGAAAAGTAAAAATATATGTTCTACATCTGAATTTTATTTAGGTCCTCTGGGAGAGTGGCGCGGCACTACGTCTCTACTAAATTGCCAACATTTTATGGTCGTGCTGGCACCGAGTCAAACACACATCTCCTTGGCTTGAGTTGCTGTCTTAAAGCAGGCAGATTCCAGTATGTTTTTCTATGAACTGAATATTACTATTGACTGGACAAGGGAAGCTCTGCCCAGCAGGAACATGTAGGTAACTTTTCAATAGCTCTATCGAGACTTCATTATTTTGATATCACGTTACTGAAGAGCCAACCCCTGTGACCCACCTGGACATTAGATCTCTGTGTGTTTTAAGACAGATACAACTTTTTTTTTTTCTTACATTTTTATTTTTATTGGAGTCATATTAATTGTAAAGTTTCAAAGGGCCTGTTTTTAACTGGTTAGCTGTTGTGTGTGCGGGTTTGTTAGTAGGATGCACATGGAGCATTGTGTGTGAACACACATACAAAATATACATGGCACAAGGTACTGCTGGGATTTACACAAGAGGCTGAGCAGTTCTTTGCTCAATTTCCTTTTCAAAACCCTTGCCTACGTGTGTATCTTTGTGCCAAATCGCTGTGTTCTTCATCAGTCAAGGCTGCTGCACATGGAGAGTGTCTACCACAAAGCCTCCTTCAGCGGTGAGGAAGCAGCAGCTCCCTGCAGTCTCCTCCTGTTCTGCTGGAGGGTGTTTTGCAGGAGTCGTGGGTTACTGGGCAGCACGAGACAGTCTGACTTCAGGCACGACATGCATCTTCCCACACTTCCCAGCAGCTGTTAGTGACCCAGTTTATCTCCTTTCTGCCTCTCGCTCTCCCATATAGGGCTGGGAAGCCATTTCTGCTCGGGCTTGGGAAAGTGGAGCTTTGATGTGCAGATGTATTAGGAGGAAGGGTCAAAATCTGAAGCAGAATAGACTGGCAGAGAAACAGCCTGTTGGATCATGTTGATCAAATTATGCTCTGTGATGGAGAATCCCTTTTAATTTTTGGTCTGAAGAACAAGAGAACTGAGAGCTTTTTTTTGAAGCTGAGAAGATTTGTTCATGCCTCAGTGCCTTGGGAAGCTGGAGAACTGTGCTTCACAGTTCACCTGGACCTTCCACAAACGCTCCAGAAAACATTCAGTAATACCTCACAGCCTGGTTTTTCAGGGTACTGCTCTTCAAGTCTTTTTGTTTGTGCCAAAGGCTTCCCTCCCTTTTGACTGTTGGAGTCTCCAGTGCCCACAAGCCATTACTGAAGTGTCTGTTGTGCCAAGTTAATCCTATTTCTTCTGACCAACTAATTGCTTCCTCTCATCATTTTTTCATTTTTGCTGTTGTTCTGTTTCCTTCTGGTTTTCAATATTTTTTTGCCATTAGGTGCCCTGAGTTTTGAGTATTTTGGTTAAGTAGGTGCCTTTCAGTGGGGAAAGAAATTATAGTTTCTAGAGTGTATAGGAATATTGGTTTTCACCCAGCCAGATTTCTGTGATAGGCACCCTGGGTGCTGTTTCCAAAGGCTGTCCTCAGTAGTGTTTTAATGTTAATGCCAAGTGTGCTTTTGGTTATCTGAATCAATAGATGATCTGAGTTTACCTTATACAAACAGGCAGAACAATGGATTTTTTATTCACCTTTTTGAAACCTATTCATTCATCACCTGCTACTGTTTTTTGAAAGCTGCCCTGTGAGCTGTTGAGGTGCTCAGAGGAGCGAGTAGATACAACTCCTGAAGTTGTGCCACAGTTCATCGTGGAGTGAGGGAAGGTAAAAACCCATCATTGCAAAGGGTAAAACTTCCTTGATATACCTCTGGGCTCCTCTTCATTTGAGATGTTGAGAGGACAGGTTCTCCTGGACCGTCCAGCTTCATGCTCTGATGCCACACAGTTCCTTGCAGGGAGCTTCTGCCTCTGAGGTTGTAAGAATTAATGTCCTCAGCCCTGTCAGAGCAGTGGGTTGTTTGAGGACAATGTGAGACTTGTTTTCATGCACACGTGGAGGAGAGCCAGGAGATTTCCCTGGGCTGAGCTGGGGTATCTAGCACTGGGATTAAATCCTCCATTGGAGTTTATGTAATGCCATTCCAATCAGGAGGCTGAGAGGAGAGACCATGTGCATTTACAGTCCCAGAGAAGAGCGTTTACTCTGGTGTATAATAGCCTTCTGTTGGCTTTTAGTAGTGTATAGTTTAGTAAATTAGGAGTCTTCAGGTACTTAGCACTTTAATGGTTCTCACTAAGAACATAATTAAACCATAGACCCCTTAGGGAGAAAAAACAGTTTATTGTGCATATTTTTAGAATCTGTTACCAGCCCTCATAAAACTTGGTAGATAGAAGCCAGAGAACATGCTGGAGCTGGCGACCCAGAATTCATTGGCAGCCCCGCCGCGTGTCGCCCGCGGTCACACCTTACAAATCTGCCCCGTGAATTATGGAATTAATTTTCCCCAATCTGATTTCAGAAGGCATTTGCAGCGCAGTTTTTCTCCGGCTGCTGGAGGTGTGAGGGAGGCAGAAGGTTTATTATATTGCACCTAGTGCTGACACATAAAGCTGGGTTTTGCCAGTTGTGTTTTGGTTTTGTTTTTTTAAAATTTAAATACATTTTCTGTTTCACAGAGGTATCCACAAGCAGGGCTTGGACACAAGGGCTCTGCTCTGTTCCTCTCATCCTCCATCTGCATTGGGCTTGTTTATTTAGTTTCATCTGCCTTGGAGCTGCATTTTTCTGTCTGTATGTGTCAGGAGTTCACAGTTCTTGATGTGAGGGAACCCCTGGCTGCTTCCTGGGATGCTTCTCCTTGCAAAGCAGCCCTGAAGTGAAGTGTAAAGCTCAAACCAAGCTGGGCGCAGTGATCCTGGAATGCTTTTCCCTCCTCCTGGGCTCTGACACCACCACCAGGATGTTTCCATGGGATGTGATTACCCTGGGAACACACCGGGCACACCTGCATTGGGCAGGTTTCCTTTCTAACCCCAGCCATGCTGCCTTGGTGCCTTTTCCCAGACCCAGCTGGGTGCTGACACACCCTGGATGGGGTGTTGGGTGCCCCCAGCAACCCAGGCAGCCATCAACTTGGGTGCAAAAAGAGATCAGAAATCTTTCCAGCATCTTGGGTCCCTGCACTCAGCACTGCAGTGGTTCACGTGCTGCTCTGGGTCTTTGCTCTTGCCTCAACATCCCTTTCTGAGCAAACAGGGCTTTCTCCTGCAAAACCTGGGCCGTGTGACACCCCTGCTCACAGCATCTGGAAGGCATCGAGAGGAACACACACACAGCACTCTCCTCCCCCAGCAGCCTTTAAAACAAGTATCTGATACATGTGGATCACTTCTCTATCGCTGTGTTTTATGTTCTCGAGGTTTGCACACTGGAGAAGTGGCTGCAGCGGAGGGGAGGAAAGGTCCCTTGCTGGCAGTGTCCCCAGGAGCTCCATCTCTGCTCTGATCAAACACTTTTCTTCTCCTCTGTCAAAACAAATGCCGAGGAACTGTGCGTTTGTGGGGTGTCTGCTGATGGTCTAGACTTTCAGCTTTACTTGGTTTGAGTTCTCTTGCCTGTGGCACAGCATGGCCCCCACTGACACTGTGGTAGTGTCAGTGCTGAGAAGGTGAAGGATGGCAATGCTATAGCAACTGGGAGTGAATTATTGACCCACACCAGATTTCTGAGGGTTGTTTTTTTTTCTCCTTTTTCTACTTCAGGATAAGAACTAGGCTGCTGCAATAAAGCCTGAACTGCAGCAGACCCACTTTGCCAGCCTGGGCCATTCCCACACAACCATAAACCAAGAACTTCCTCCTACTTCTTGTTCCCCTGCAGTGGGACTAGAGGCAAGAATTTTATCTTTCTGCCCTAAAGTACAGTGTATTAGAGGGACAATATCTTGAGCCCCAGCTCAAAGCAGCAAGCAGGATTTGCTGGCTGGGATTGGCCTCGATGAGGGTGTCAGGGTGAGCCTGTGATGGGGGACCAATGGCAGGTTGGGTAGCTAAGGGTGGTCTTTGCTCTGAAATTAAAGTGTCAGCCCAGCCCTGCAAAGCCACAGTCAAGTGTAAAATTGCTCAGCACCATCACGTTGTGAGATTTAGTTACAGGTATGTGATTACATGTGCAATCCTGCCTGTTCTTTGTGGTCCCCAGCCATGTGTGCTGCCTACATCCAAGGGAGCATCCAGCCACACCTCCATGTTACAACCTGTAGGGCCAATACCTCCTCTAGGTCAGTTTTGATTCATGCACATGCAAAGAAAAAGTAAAAAAGAAATAGAAGAAGCCAAGAAAGCAACCTGCCTTTTTTGGAAGGATAAAAGCATTTCTCAGCAGTTTGGGATCAAGGTAAAAAATCACTTTGAGAGCCTCCCTGACATTCTGGGAATGCTCAAGAGCAATCCAACGGGCAGATTAACTCAAAACAGGTCCCATGTGGAGGGGAAGCACCCTCAGTGGCACCCGGGGCACGGAGAGCCCCGACCTCCTGCTCCTGTGCTGGAGAGGCCTTGGCAGAGCTCCTTGACCCCAAGGCTGCTCCATCCGGCACCAGCGGCCGAGGAAGGAAGGATGCGGTCTCCTGTCCTCAGGGGTTACAGCAGCCTCAACCCTGTATAAAGCAACAACTTTATTAATCCCAGCTTTGCTAATAAGGAATTACAATGGTTGTGGGATTTGGCAGTGGAAGCGTGCTCAGTTGCCATGCATAGTACAGTATTTTCCCTGTTTTGTTTGTATTTTTGATTTAACTGCAAATAATTTAAAGATGTGTTGTGTCTCCTTCGATTAAAATTTGTGTCTTCATCCTCTCTTTTTTTTTTTGTCGTGGATTTAAAACAATACTGATGAATTTGAGCTTGTCAGATATGCTAAGGTAAATTGTTACCTTTTTTCTTTTGGCTAAAACTGCAATATTTCAAAGGGTGGCAGCTACTAATGGATCAAGATCTGGTTTTGTTTCCTTTGTAAAATGTGTAGCTTTGTTGTACTGGATGGAAGATCTCCCAGTGTCAAAAAATTCCAGGCTGATAGAAGAATAATATTGTCACAAGGCCAGTGTGTAAATACCTTAAACCAATATAGCATGTTTAGAGGAATTACACTTTCCTCTCCCAAATTACAATTTTGGAAAGCAACTCTACTGCTGCATTTATTTCAAATTTAAACATTTTGAAATAATATCTCCTAGGTTTTGAAATCTGGTTTCCATTCCTGGCTCTGTTTGACCTACTGTGTGACCCTGAGAAAATCTTTTTCTCTGTCTCTGTATCTGCTTAGTCGTTCTGATGCTCCTCAGCACTTATGCAGAGCAATTTGCCATCTGTTGTTGTCAAGCTACATGTAACGTTTTTGTATTAAATAATAATGGTTTTAATTTCAGATTTAATTTCATTTTGGTTATGATGGAAAAAGAGAAAATTAAAACTCTTGCTCTTTAAAAGATGTATCAATTTAAAAATTCTTTGGGTTTGCATGGAAAGAATGGCATGAAGTAATTTTCTCTGAAAAGAAAGGAGTGCTCAGAGGCGAAGGACAGTTCTCCTGTGAGCAAACTTGAGGAAAGTAATAAGGAAAAAGCCAAGAGGTCTGTGGCTTCCTCTGCTGATGAGCCTTGGAGGGACTGATTATTTTTTTCCTCCCATCTTTCAGACCCAGCCAGTGCCCAACCCCATTGCCTACTTCATGCATCACTCACCATGGTGGTTTCATCGGTTTGAGACCCTGGTCAACCACTTCATCGAGCTGGTGGTGCCGTTCTTCCTCTTCCTGGGCCGGCGGATGTGCATCATACATGGCCTTTTGCAGATCCTCTTCCAGGTGAGATGCTCCTGTGCTTGCTTTCCTAGGGTCACATCTTCACCCAAGATGGAGCAGGGGGTGTTTGAAGGGGTGTAGAACCTCTCCTGCTGCCAGTGGCTGGGGGCTGTAGGGTGGGCTGGCATCTGGATGGCCAAGATGGGGATACACATTCCTAACATCAGCTCTGTAACCAGCAGCAAGACATGGACACACGTGCTGGGAGCAGGAGTGCTGCTGTGGTGGATGGGTTTGTTGGAGCCCATCTTCTCCGAGCAGGAGCAGCATCCAGAGGAACTGACTCAATCAGCAGGTCAGGAGTTCAGGCTCAAGTGAATCAAGATGATTCACAGCTATTCACTGTTGGCTCTCGGGTGGTTCATGCTGACCTGGCTGTGCTTAGTGTGTTGCTGGAGTTTGTGTCCCTTGCTGCTGGTTTGGTTTCTGTTCATAGGGGTGGCAGAGAGACCTCAGTGCAGGGCTAGGGCAAAGGGTCTGATTCTGTGGTTGCCCATGGCTAGGATGAACACTTGCAGTTTCTCCAGAAGTTAATTTTTATAGACATATTTCACACTTGGAAGGATTTTTTTAATATATCTTTAACGTTCAAGGGCTGTTCTTTACCTCTGGAAAGGTTTGAGCTGTTTTTTACAACCCCCAGCTTTACTGAGCCTAAGCTCACAGTGAAAAGAATTTCTTCAAAAATCAGTGGCACTCACGTTCCAGTTGATTTTGTTGGGGTTTTTTTGTACATGAAATAAATAAATCTGTGCAAAAGTCAGAAGAAAGAAGCTCCTGCTCATATACTTTCCTCGACCACGTATGATTTCTTCCATCTCTGCCCTGGCCTAATTCAAAGAGCTCATTAACCCCCAGCCACCCTGACTCGCAGAAGTGCAGCTTTCAGCTCTTGCTGGCTGCAGCCTTTGTTCAGTATCATCTCAGCATCATGACATTCATCCTCAGGAGCTGTTACTGCTTCCTGTAAATACATCTGATGGATAAACTGGAGAACAGTTTATAAACTCTATTGGTAAACCACAAAAATGCTGATCAGATTTTATAGAGACGACATAAAAGCTGCAGGATTCGTACCCTCACAGGGATGTTCACTCCATCTCCTGCTTCTGAACCAGTTCCCGCTGTGCCTGGGTGCACACAGCTGTACCCCTGCTCACTCAGTGCCTTTTGGTGTCACGTTTGGTTTTGTTGGGATGGGTATGCCCAAGCAGCTGGAGAAGAGGTCTGACCCAAGGAGGTGCTGGGTCATTGCTCCACGAGGTGTCAGTTGTGTTTGCAATGGGCATCGCGCCTGAGGTTTTCAGTGTCTCTGCGAGGATTATATTCAGCCTGACTCTAAAAAAAACTGCTCTTTTGTCTCATGGCCAAAGCAGAACATCCCATCTCTGCTGGCCGCTTGTTGCTGAAGCAGGGAGGTGTTGAGAGAAGGTGGGAATGAGATCAGCAAGCAGGAATCACGAGCAGAAATGCTTTTGCATGCAAGGAGGCGTAGGGAGGATGGTGATGGCTCTTTCTAAGGCAAGTAGACCCAGAAGGGAGCAGAATGCACCGTGGTGAGTGGCTCAGCAGAAAGCAAACCCTGTTGTCATATTCCAGGCTTTGGCATGGCTGCCATGTCTTGGGGCAGAGCTGTGAAGCACTGCTCACCTCTGTGCTAGCAGAAAAGCAATAGCTCAGTGACCTGAGATGGTGGTGCTTTGTCTTCACATCTCTGCCAGAAGAAATTTCCATGACCAGACAGGCTGACCAAACGCTCCTCTCTCATCCATTCCCTTCTCAGTCCAGGGCTTCTCCTTCCTTGCCCTGCTTTCAAGTGGGGACTGAGATGGGCCACATGGGGGATGCTCCCTGAGCCCTTGGCCAGGGCTCTGTGGCTGGTGCTCACCCCCAGCACCCTCACAGCTCCTCCCAGGGCCCCAAAAGAGCAGCACAACTGTTTGTGTGCTGGGGACCTCAGCTGGAGCCAGTGGGATCTGAAAAAGCCAAGTACACACAATAAAGGCTCATAATGACATATTGTAAATGCATGCATCTAACCACTCTTTAATTGGTGCTTTATTGATAGTTTGCAATTACTGACTTATTTCTATCATGAGGGGAGTCTGCAAAGGAAAAAAGGGTCCTAGTGTAAAATGCAGCTCTGGTGCATTTATAGCATTTCAACAAAAACCTGTTTATTTAATATTTACTGCCCTTTTCTTCATTCAGAATGACTTTTATTGACAATACTTCTGCTCTGCAAAGGAAGCAATAAAGTTTAATGTTGATATACCACTTAATTCTGCTTTTCAAGATTTGAATTGACATTACATGCAAGTTTTATTGGACATTTTATAATTGTTATTGGAGTCATGGTGGCTAGGTTGAGTAAGTGTATTTTTCCAGATTCCATTTGGCCAGGAGAATATGGCTTTGTTGGGAACCCAAAAAAAGTTGCGCTTTAAAGAAAAAAGTCTCTCTTTTTTCAAGTGTGAACTTACTCTTCTTGCCTAGTTCATGTTTGTGAGGAAAAAAGCTTAGTGAGTTTGGAAGCATCAGAGAGGAGGGGGCTTGGCAGCCTGCTGGCACAGCAGAAGAGGGAGCATGCCAGGAGGATGGATGTCTGTTCCCCACCAGATTCCCGTGGGGTTGTGCTGGTCATGCTGGAGGCAGACTCTAGGCCCCAGCATGCTGGACTGGGCCACCTACTGCATGGGATGTTTGGTGGTGACACCTGAAACACTCACTATGTAAGCAGATCTCTGCACTGTCCACTTTGGTGTGTGCCCACCAACCCATTTTCTCACAGGACCCACAGTGTTGGTGCTTCTTGTGCGTTGATGTTGCTGTGATCTGGGTTTGGGGTCTGCCTACTCCAGTATGAGTCCCTATAGCTTGAGCTTCCAGAAATTTCCGCTTTGGTGGCTTTTTGAAGAGTCTAACTTATTGCAAGTCTCTCGATATAAATAGTCTTTGCTTTAAAAAAAAAAAAAAAAAAATATTAAGGAGTGAGTTGAATGCTGGCCAGTTCCCATTAGAAAAATCATTCTTCATTGTTGCCAACCACCAGATTGGGGAGGGCTTTGTGGTTTACAGCTGTGGGTGGAGTTTTTGCAGAACATCTGCACACAGAGATTCTCCATCAGATTGCAGCACCCAGAGCACATTTGCCTGGATCAAAGGTGAGTGGGGAGAAAATGTCATCCAAGATTTTATGACCAGGCCCCATTGGCTGCTTCTCTCTCAGGCAGGCTGCAGAAATGCTCCCCAGCCACCAGGGCAGCTGCTCATGGTCCCAGCTGGGGGCTCAGGGCTGGGGACTGTCCCCACAGTGTGGCACAGCAGTCCCACCTGCTGCATGAAACCCTGATCCTGAGGAAGCTGTTTGCTGTGAGGGTGCTGAGACACTGGAACAGGCTGCTCAGCAAAGCTGTTGCTGCCTCATCCCTGGTAGTGTTTAGGGACAGGTTGGGATGGAGCTCAGAGCAACCTGGTCTAGTGGGAGGTGTCCCTGTCCATGGCAAGGTGTCAGTACTAGATGATCTTTAAGGTCCCTTTCAACCCAAACCAGTCTGGAATTCTGTGACTCTCACACTCCTGTTGCACAGGTTGACATCACCCCATGAGGCCTTTTTCTTCCTGTACTGTCTGCTGGGATTCAAACTCCTTGGGTTTCTGAGACCTAAAGTAGTGCATTGACCATCCCACCTACAGGTGAGCCTGCTCAAAAGATCTCAGCCAGCCTGAAAGCATTAGCAGGTGATGGTGGCAACTCCTCCCCTTAGACTGTCTGTGCTGAGAGCATCCTTTTGCATTTAGAGATCTTAGATAAAGGGCAGCCAATTATTGAGGATCTCCAAGGTAAATATGCAGCATTGGTTCAAGAAACCTTTCTTTCTAGCATTTATAGTATGTAGAAACCCAAATGTAAACCAGAAATTAAACTCAATGGACGTTTAACTTTTCAGCATCATTAGGGATTTATTGTAAGCAGGTGCCAGACTTGACATGCTGAGCAACACTGCTGCAAATTGTCTCTGCCAGGAATAAAGCTGGAGGAGAGACTTGTAACTCAGCTCCTTCCATGCTCAGCTCTGTGCTCCAGCCCTGTAAAACCAGGCTGGTGAGAAATGGCCAGTCTGAGCCACAGAAACCTCCAAAAAAGCCTGAGGTGGAGTTTGCTCATATATAACTGAGAGTCTTTAGAGTTTTTGAGAGTTTGCTAAATATTCAAAGCTTTTTGCTCTCATTGATTATTGCCCTTCTGGGGGAGTATGGTTGCATTTTGTAGCAGGACTGTGTTCACCAAGGTGCTCATGTCTGGAGCAGGGACATTTGTGTCCCCTCACTAGGTTTACATTTCCTGGGATTTCGGACACCTTTTCTAATTCCTAAGGAGGGGGTTGTTTTCACTGCATGTCTCTTGATGGTGGCTATTGAAAGTCATGTTCGCTTAACAGGGTGGAAATCCAGCTGCATGTGGTGGCAGGGGCCAATGTTTTATCATTTTGAATCTGATTTTGTAGTAAGTGTTAGGATCTGAGCCTCAAAAATATACGTGTAGATCTGACCCCAAAGTTCAGGAGAAATTAAGTTTGAAATGTGTTTGTTGGTATCTGGAGGTGGAAGAAGAGATCTTGGAGGGTCTTGGAGACCACAGGTGAGGTCTGGCCTCTGTTTTTTTGGTTTCTGTAGAAGCATCAATCATGGAGTACCAGGTTGGAAGGGACCTCAAGGATCATGTGGTCCAGCCTTTCTTGGCAAAACCTGTCCATGGCCTAAAGACCTTGTGGTTTTAAGGGGAGGGAGGATGTAAGTACCGTGTGGGGAAGGCAAGTCCTTTCCCCTGCAGGACCCCTTCCCACCACACCACCTACGAGAGCATTGTCACCTCCCCTCTGACGCCTCCATCCCTTCACACACAGTCACCAGTGTGCACCCATAGGTCTGTCCCTGTGCTCAACCACCCACAGCCAGAGAGATCCAAGTACCAGTGTCCCAGAGTGAAACCAGAGAGGGTGCAACCCCCAGCCCCGTGGCTCTGTGGGTGTTTCACTCTTCTCTGGAGCTGGCTCCTAAAATCCTGAAGCTGCATGTTTTTCATGTCTAATGCACAGCTTGCACCACTGAACGTGTTTCTTGGCTCCTTAAGCCAGGCAGTAAAATTACACTGCTTGGCAAAAGAGTTGATGAGGGGAAGCAAGAGGAAAGCCAAAAAAGCCAGGAAAAAGCCACCTTGCCCCTGTGAGCTGGCAGGTAGTGCTGGGTTAGAGGCTGGACAGAAGGGGGCTGAGGTTTCTTACAGGTGTTGGGGGGGTGGTTTTGGCTGAGCCAGATGGGAAGAAGCTTCAGTATCACAAACATAAAAACCATCAATGAATAACTAGTAAATGGAAAGTATAAGGCTCACACTGGTGGACAGGCAGGGTTACTCCTGGGCTTCTGCGGCGCTGCTCTGGGTCACAGTCATACAGGCACAGTCTGGGGTTTTTAGGATGGAGAGAGTGAGGCCTTCAAATCCCTTTGGATTTCTGTGAATTTGGGGAGCCTGACTTCTTCCCATGACCCCTGAAAACTCCCAGCACACCCTCCTGCAAAGAGCATCCTCTGGGCAGGCTCGTGGCTGGGGAGCTCCTGGAGCCGGGCTCTTCATGCCAGGATGAGCTCAGCCCCCAGCATCACACGTCAGGATAGAAGTTCCCCAAAGGAACCAGAGGCAAAGCCTTGGGGTTTCCAGTTCCTCACTGCCACCTGTCCTCCCCCTGTGGAGGTCTGGTGGTGGGCTGAAATGGGGGCTGTCCCGGGTGGTTTTGCAACAGGAGCCGTATGTAGAGTGAAGGGGTGGCAATGCCAAGACTGAAGCTGAATTCCAGCCTTGAGGAAGGCCAAGACAAAACCTCCACAGCCAAAACCCCCTTGAACTTAGAGCACTGACAAAGCTCCCAAGGTGGTTCTTGGGGCCCAGCCAAGGAACTGTGCAGGAACATGGTGGCTTCACAAGCTGGTGGGGGGCCAGAGGGGAACTCTCTGCAGGGAACCCTGGGGTGGGGGGGTTCTGGCTGTTTTATCTCAGGAAACAAACTCTGAGCAACTACCCTTGTCCAGCTGGGTAGAGACATGCAGCTCCTGAGTTCCTGGGAGCTGGGAACATGCAGGAAAGTGGGCAGCAAAGTCCTTTAGGAGGTTGTTGTGAGGTGAGGTCGGTCTCTTCTCCCAAGTAACAACTGATAGAACATGAAGGAATGGCCTCAAGTTGTGCCAGGAGAGGTTTAGATTGCCTATTAGGAACAGTTTCTTCCCCAAAGGGTTGTCAGGCCCTGGCACAGGCTGACCAGGGTGGTGGTGGAGTCAGTATCCCTTGTAGATGTGGGGCTGAGGGACATGGTTAGGTGGTGGCCGTGGCAGTGCTGGGGTAACGGTTGGGTTTGATGATCTTAAAGGGCTTTTCCAACCCAAACGATTCCATGATACTGTGATTTTTCTCTTCTGATTGTTTTTTTGTGTGTGTGTCTTTAAGCAGAAAACTGTTGTTGAATAAATAGATATTTTCTGCCCTTTTTTTCCCTTGGCTTGGACAAACAGCAGCCTCCTAAAAATTTTGATGGAAATGGACATTTCCTCTAATTCAATCCCTTTCCCATCTCCTCACCAAAGCTGTGCATGGGAGATTAAGCAGCAGTTTCCCCCCCACCTCTTTTGAGAGGGGAGGACCAAGCCCCACAAGATGCCACCACTGCTGCCTCTGCAATGCCACAAGCCATTGGAGGGATGAGCTGATGAACCTTCCAGCCACACACACGCAAATTAAATCCTGCTGTTGTGGTGCCACAGCTGCAACACATTGTGTTGCTGACTTAGGAGGTAGCAGAGGTCACAGCAGCAGCCAGAGAGAGGGAACAAAAATTAAACAGCTCACCCCTTCCTTGCAGAAAGGGTCTGAATCCAGTGTTTGTTTTCACTTGTCAGATCCAAGGTTGGTTTTTGTTCTTTCTCTTACACTGGTGTAAATCAGATGCATCTCCAGGAGGATTATCGGGGTTACACAAGTCCCAGGCTTGTGGCAGAGGAATCAGGCCCTTCAGTTGTGCTTTAATTGTGCCCCTATAGGATGTTTGCATTGCTCAAGTAGTTGTTTTTCTTTGTGGGTGCAAAGTGGTGTCAGTACCTTATGAACACGCTGTGCAGGAGGATAAAGCTTCTGCCCCATTTGCAGTAGGAGCTGCCCCAGGGCTGCTGGGATGCAGCAGCAGGAAAATCCAGGCATAGTTCCCTTGAGCTAGAACTCTAAAGGAGTCTGCAGATGACATCCCTCTAGGTGGTATCCCTAGGGGATTTCACTGGCAGATGCCTGGTGAAGTTGGGTGCAGGGAGCAGGGTCCACCTGGAGCAACATCCCTGGCAGCAGCACCCCAGGAAGGGTGGGAACCAGAGGGTGTTCACTGCTTGGGCTAAGCAGGCTTCCCCTGCCAAAGCAAAGAGGAAATTCAGCCTTCACAAAAGTCCAAATTCTGTTGATTTTGTTGTGGTTTGGAGAAAAACAAAGCAAGAAAACAACAACAACAACAAAAAACCCCAAAAACCAGCCAACCAAAAAAACCAACCAAACAAAAAATCAGAGAACATCCCAGGAAAATTAAGAGCAGAATATGAGTTTGCTGCTCAGGAGGAATGGTCTGATGAAAAATAGTTTTCCAGATCAATTGTTTAAATATCTGCTTCGGACCGGAGATGGAGGATGCAGGGAGAGCATTTTAGAAGATTGTTTGGGAACCTTGAAGGGCTGGATTGGGATTATGGAGATTAATCATCATGGCTGCAGCCTCCCAGCCCCTGGGGCCAGCCCTACATGCCTGTCCTTGTCCCATGGGCAAGGGGGGGCTGGGGTCCCCTTGCCACTCACTCCTCCCTCCTCCGTGCTCAGCCCTGGCACATCTCCAGCTCAGCTTCTCTTGACAGCAAAACAAAAGGAATGTGAAATCAAAGGAGTTACAGGGGAGATTTTCTGTTGCATTTAAGCCAACTTAAATTAAATACTGAGCTATACCCCCCCCCAAAAAAAAATCCAACTTAAGCAGGCAGAACCCAAACTACTTAATCACCGCTATATTTGATTTCACATCCAGTTTGATAATATCTGTTGTGAGGCAAGGCTGCTGTGCCAGACACCAGAATACCAGCACATACCACCCCAAACCAGTAAATAACACTGCTCGTATAATGGTGTCTGGTATTAGTTAGCAACAAGTTAAGTTCTTGCATTGAGCAGTAGTCAGAATGACTTAGAAACACTTACTGTTAGCCATAGGAGTGCATTTAATTAGCTTCTGATTCAGGGGGCTGGGGGTTTTTTCTCTTCTCTTTTTTTTTGAAATCATTAAATAAAGTGTCACCCCTAGCCAGTGCTGTAAACTCTATTTTGATTGTGGCTGCAATAACCCCTTTGGGCGTCATTCAAATTGTACTAAACAGTTTCTGGAGAGTGCTGGTTTCTCTCAAAATAAACCAAAGTCCGGCTTTGACAAGCTCTAATGAAAAACAAATTGTTATATTACTTAGAAAAATAATTTGAAGGAAGTCTGAATTAGTTGTAAAGGTGGAAAAGGTTCAGCTACTTGAAAATAGAAATTTGGAAGGTATTTATTTTAACCATTAAGCCAGCGGCCTTGAAATACAGCCTTGTTTGTTACAGAATGCGCCTAACGAGAGACATGAATCATGCTGTTAATCAGTATGGGAACTTGATTAATTGGAAAGGGGACCGTCAGAGACTCCAACAGGCGGAGCTGCCTGGCAGCAGTCGGACACGGAGCCCTGGAGCTGGTGTGATTTCCCATCAGTCATCCTGCTGGCATGTGGAGAGGAGCTTTGGAGGGATCCCACAGCCTCGGGTTTGCGGGATGTTGTGGTTTTGGTTTTTTTTGAAATTGAAAAGAAAATGTGGTTATTTGGGACAGTGTCAGCCTTTGATTTTTGGTGCCTCTGTGTTTGATTGTCAGATTTGCTGGTTTTTTTCCACAGAGGAGGGTTCAGTGTGTCTTGGAGGCATCTTGTTAAGATGTTCCGGGCAGGATGCCTGTCATCTCACCTTCGCTACTGATAGTGGTTTTCCTTATTAAACCTGAGAGTGAGATTTTACACCCAGCTATGAAATCAGATTTGCATGGGAGGCCCCCAGGATGCAGAGTGCTGCCATGGCTGTAAAAACGCAGCAGGAAGGTCCGTATTAATTTTCACTGTTGACTGGGGCTCTTGGTTTTGGGGCCAGGAAGAGCTTGGCCATCCAAGAGCACTGTTTTGTTTCAGAGCACCATATATTTGCTCATATGGCAAAAGGATTTGGTGGCAGGGAGGGGAGGGAACACGTGGCTGTGCCAGAGGGATGGGTTCCAGCTGAGTTTCAGGTTTGTGGTGGAAGATGCCACGTGTGTCAGGCTGTCCCAGTGGTGGTCTGGTTTGGTGCCATTGGTATCATCTCTGTGCTACGGTAACCACCATGGCCAAACCAGGAAGACCCAGAGACCAGGTAGGTTCTGGTGGCCCCATGTCCTTGGGTGTATTGCTAAGCCCTGCCATTCAAAGTTCAGAAGTTAGATCCCCAAATTGCAGAATTTGCTGAAGTGCACTGAAAACATGACCAATTCTGGCTGCCCTTGGCCTTTCTCAGGGTTACAGCCTTCCAGGGTGCTCTCAGGTCTCATTTTCTGCACTGGTCTGTGTAGGCTTTACACAGCTCTTCTCTTCACACTACATGAACACCTTCCAGAGCCGTATTAAATGACATGGCTGACATCCACCACATGTGGTCCTGCCTTTGCCAAGGGAAGAGGTTGTGGTGTACTTCAGCTCCTAGGGCTCTGGGGCAAGGTTGGTTTGTTCTTTTTTTTTCTTCCTCCTGTTTTAATTTTGCATTTGATTTTCAAGATTTCTCCACAATCCAGAACCTTTGTGTCTGCAATCCCCTAGCAGAATCACCAGGTGCTTGGGCTAGGAGAGAAAAATCAATTATGATGATGTTGTCAGTGAAATGATGTGAGCTGGCGAGGCTGCAATAGCTTCAAAACATCTGCACTTTCCAGATGTGATTCGCTCACTGCTATGCTGCAGCATTTGGGGCCAAAAAAAGATGGGAGATAAAGTATGTGTTGCACATGTGATTGCATATATGGGTAAGTGTATGTATAAAACATTATGTCTCATAAGAGCCAGACCAGCTGTAAACCAGAGATGTTACTGAAGTCAGTGACATGATCTTGAACATGTACCCTCACCATATTCCCAGTGATGATGATTTTTTGTTTACATTTAGGTGTAGCTACTAAAGCTAACAAAAACCATTACGATCCATTAACGTTGCCCAAGCCAAAGGACTCGCCCACTAATACATGTCAAATGTCTTCAGGCTGTAGATTTATCCAGTTTCAGTGTAATGACTTGAAGTGATGGTAAGGTTCCTCCAAGTCACATTTTCTGCACTATGTTCCCAATCTGAACTGGTCACATTGCATCTTCCCAGCCCTTGGCTCTCACCAAGTCTTTGCTTTTCAGCAGGGTGATGGTGGTAGTGGTGGTGTTGGGATTGTGCTTTTTTCTCCTCCCACCATCTAGATTACGGGACCTTTAAATAATGTTTTGTATTCCATTTCAAGAAAAAGAAGAAATCAGAACAGCCTAACTGGAAACAGATGGCAGATTATGAACTTTTTTTTAAAGGGAATTTATGATACTTTATGAAGAGAATTGTTTAATAGTGTCAGATATAGATGTGTGAAGACAGAACGTGCCCATTTGAGGAGTGGAAGGGGCTGGGAGTGGGCTGTTGCCTTTGGTGCCATGTTCTTGGGGGTGAGGGGAGGATTTTGCTGCAGCTGATGGTTACAGCGAGCTCTCCTGGCTGAAACTTGGGCTTCCTACCAGTGATGCTCTGCAGTCTTTCCTCTGGTATCACTAGCCATCACAGCAGCTTAAATTATGCTCTTGCCTTGGGTTTCTGGGTTCAGGTTAGCAAAGCCAGGGAGTCTGGTGGGTCAGAGCTCCTCTGCACAAGCTGTCGTGTCTGTTCATGGAAAATCTGCCTCTGTTGACTCTGCCTTTAGCCGTGTCCAAATTTCCCTGCAGAGACGTGGCTCCAGATATCGTCCTCAGCAGCAGGAGCAGCAGGACTCTTCCTCAGTGGCTGCACCTGCAGGGAGGGTAACGCAGAGTTCACTGAGCCTGCCCAGATGGTACCTGCTCTCCTCCCAGGTGGGCAACTTAGGGTCTTTTCTATTAATTTGCACATTTCAAGAAGTGATTTTCTGCCAAGGTAAATTCGTGCATCTTCTATGCGCGTGGATAGTTGGATTTAAGCACACCTTGTGTCAGCTGAATGTGTGTCCCTAAAACTCCCCAACAGACCAGAGGTTCAAGTGCTACCAGTATCCCTCGCTCAAAGATTGGATAGCTTTAATTAAAGCCATATTAGGGGTCCATTTTAGGATCCTATGCAGTGTTAGAGTAAAAACAAAGCCTAAGAACTTGGGCTGCTTAGGAATAGAGGTGAAGATAGATTTTTTTTTTTAGTGTCCTGCTTTGATGAAAAGAACTCATTTGCTTGTTCTGGGCTAAGTTGCCAGGTTTAATGTTTCTCTGTAATGACGCTGCCTCCAGAGAGGTTTTATTTTGATTTGGAAGTGTTGGGATGAGGATGCAGCCCCGAGATACTTTAGCCCACACGCAGTTTACACAGCTGCATTATCCAGTTCCCCAGGCACCACCAAAGACATTATCCCTTTGGTGATGCAACAGCTAGAACTTGCAGGAAACCTGTGTCACTCATTACTTTCATCTTCCTATGAAAACGTGTTTCTCGGAGCGGGTGACTCAGGAATTGCTGCTTAGTGCAAAATCCTTTTGGAGCAGCTGGGGTTTGTTTGCTGCCATGAGGGATGTTGTGCTTGGATGCAGGCTGTGGTGCCCAGCAGGGTGGGCACCCACCCACCCCAGGGATGGAGACACTGCAGGGTGATCAGTGGTGATCCTTGCCTGCAGAATTGTTTGTAAACCCCGTGTCTCACCTGTCCTTTCCTTGGGGTAATGTTGGCATTTTGCAGTGGGTTTTGGATTGTTCTTGTTGCTATGAATTGAGTTGGTGGTTGAGCTCAGCTGAGCCTCAAGCCCCAAAGTACCTTGTTCCATGCTGGTGTTTGCAGCACAAGGTCTTACCTCTTGCTTTCCTCCAAGGGACTCCTGCATTTTAGTTTCATCTCTGCCAGCAGCAAACTGATGGTTTGTCTGTCCATGGGAGGTGTTGTTGATTAACTGCTCATTTCACACATATGCAGCCCCCTTTGAAGATGGGTTAAGCTAAACAGGAACAACGTAGGTTTGGTCTGGGCTTGGTGTCCACATGTGGAGCTATTCAGGAAGAGATGTGGCACTTTAAATTTACACCCTACTTTAACAAGAAAAACTTGCAAGTGCTGAGAAGCCCCAGCTCAGTGCCAGTTCCACACAGGCTGAGAAAGCAAGTGCAGAAAACAGTGTTCCCTGCTCACCACATCGGCACTTCTCGTGACTCGTGCTGATGAGAGGTGAGATGAAAGAGGAAATCCCAGAGGCTCTCTGGTAGCCATGTGGCTGATTCATTCAGCTAATAAAGATCCAAGGATCTGAACCCTTTAAAAGCTCAAAAAGCTGGTTCCCTTCTTTGAAACATATTCCTGAATTCATGCTGGTGTTAGAGAAAACACAGAATCCCAGACTAGTTTGGGTTGGAAGGGGCCTTAAAGATCACCTAGTTCCAAACCCCCTGCCATGGGCAGGGACACCTCTCACTAGACCAGGTTGCTCCAAGCCCCATCCAACCTGGCCTAGTACAGGTCGGAGTTGCACAAATCACGTACACAAGAGCAAGTCTAGCAGAAAAGATGACAAAAAAGCAGTAAATCCTTGGAGCAGTTGGGGAATGTTTAGGACAAGATTACAGCCTGTGTGGGATGGCAGTCAGGGTTGGTAGGACATGTGGTCTTGCTCATGTGAGCAAGCAAACAAGCAGAGAGGAGGAGAGGGTCGGGTATTTCAGAGGAGGCCTTCTTGCCATGGCAGGTTGCTGCCTGGCTGCCCCCCTTGCTTCTGGAGTACCAGTCAACCATCACATCATGGTCTGCTTTAGAGCACCTGCCAGCTCCTGCTGCTAGCTGCTGGGGAGAGATGCAGGAATACAGAGGCAGTAGGAAACTCAGAGTCAACATAAATTTGAAACAATTTGTCTGCAAAAACAAACCACACTGTATTGTTTGTTTGGATCGAGACTGGGAATTAGTATGGCAGGAATGGAGAAAGGGAAAGGGAATGCTTTTATTGCATCAATAATGTCATTTATTCCATAGCCAGCCCTTGAAAAGCAGTTCTAAACCCCACACAAATCCCTCTGTAGCAACAGCAGCAAATCTGCCAGTTCTCCCAGTCCAACGCTGAGCGTTACTGTGGGCCAGAAACCTCGGAGGGAACAAAGCCAAGGTGGAAGGGTCAGGATCTTGGGGGGGGGGGACAATCTGAAACCCAAGGCATCCAAATCAGCTCCATCTCTGTGATTCAGCAGGCAGATAGGGTGGTGCCAGAGACACTACAGGGCCAATATTTTTCTTTTCTCCCCACAAAGTGTTCAGGGACAGACAGTGGAGTCCTAAAGAAGTTCAGAAACCATTTTCCAGGGCTATGTAGAAGAAGTATGACCACAGATAAGAAATGCAGCTTCAAAATGCCACCTTTCATCCTGTGTTCCTTCCCCTTCTCCACCCAGGGAAGAAGTGGCCACCAGCCCCAGAGCATCCATTCAGGCCATTGCCTGCTTCTGGTCCCAGGTGCTGTCAGTAAAAACAGTTGTTGGTGCCTCCAGTATCTCTGCTGGGTTTTCCTCTGGCCCCCAGTACTGATTACTGGAGGGCAAGGGAAGAGAAGGGAGATGTTGTCATGGAAATCTGTACCTCAACCATCTTGGCAGCCAAACCTGAAGCAGCTCAAGTCTTTTGCCCCCAGCTTCATGTTTATGGTCAATCTGAAACTCCACCTGTGGTCGCCACATGCGTCCTCTGCAAGACTGCAGTAAATTAAAGCACAACAGGGAATTTTAAGAAATACATCCTCTTCCTTCTTGGAGTCAGGTTACATCGACCTCCGAACATCTGGACTCAGTGTCCTAGGGCTCCCAGAGGTTCTCCTGTATTAAAGTTTCATCTGCCTTTGTTAAATTCCCGGCCTTTTCCCTTCCCTGTTGCCTCCTCTCGGTTCAGCGTTGCTTTTGGTGTGGCTGGCCCTCTATGTAATCCCTGGTTTATGTTCAGCATGTAAAACACACTGTGGAATTGTAGTTATCTCTTGCCATGAGTACACACAAATCCATAACCCATTGCCATTTACTGTGTTTGTGGGAGAAGTCTAATATGAAATGCACTCTTATTTTGTCAAAAGTCTGAATTTCTTCTAAGCTACTGGTTAACAACCTCCTAAGGACTGAAATATAATGTTCATTTTAAACAAACAAAAAGCTATTCCATAGGTCACAAAAATGCATTTGTTAGTATGATGCCCCTTTGCTTTGAAGTTCCTTTCCCTGCTCTCCAGGTTGCCCTGATAAACAAGAGGGCTTTAATAACCATGTCCTGCTAATTGAAATACAGAGTACAGAGGTGGAAGCAAGTGGGTCCTGCTGCCTCCAACCCTTGGGTTTTGTTGAGAGTCCAGAGCAGAAGAGATGCAGAAGCCATCAGGTGGCTGTGCAGGGGCTGCAGTGACCAGTCCCATGGTGGTCCATGTGGTCCCTGCTCAGAAGATAATGTTGAAGTGCAGCATTTCCTGGAAGTCACCCCAACCACACCTCTGGGGAGTGGCACATCTCTGTGCGCCCCCCCAGCACCCCAACCCTTGAGCTCTTCTCCAAAGATCAGCACCCAGAAGGAAAATACAAGTCCAGCTTTTTGCTTTCTGCCTCTCAGGCAACAGGCCTTAAGGTTTAAAGACTTACATATGTGTTTCACTTGATGTGCTCTGAGTATTCCCCTTGAAGTTAACTAAGTGGATAAGACTTTGCAGGATTAAAGCCAAATGAGTCCTCACCCACCATGCTGGGAAGTCTTGTTGAAGTGGGTCATTGGAGGGAAAGGAGGAGGAGTCAGTACCAAACTTGCCCCTTTCATTTTATGCTTCTATTTATTTAAAAGATTTTTTTCCTAAGACAGCTTGGGGGGAGAAAAGAAAAAAATGAAGCCCCAGGCTGTGGTGTAACCACCACAGTCAGATGTTGTCATGGCTACTAAACAAGAAACCTAATTTATAAAATGAGGAAAACCATATGAATGTGAAATAAAAGAGAAAAAAAAGAAAGAGGCAATCTTACAATATTAACTATGATGTAGAGAAAAATATAAACAGACACAGTTAGGAAATTCCATAAGGAATATGACTTGTTTAATATTAATCATGAAGGAAAAGATTATGAGAGTTCCAAAGATTGCCAAATGAAATACTCCACACACATCCAGGACTGTGATAAGAGTCCTTGGGCAGTTTTCCTCAGCTGCTTGGACACTCAGTGCTCTTGACCATGCTCTGTGGAGATGCCCTGGTCAGAGGATGATGCTTCAGGGATTTATGTGGGGGTTCTGCTGCTTCTCTCTCTATAGTGCTTTTGCTCTGGTGCAGTGTCTGAGTGCAAACCTCCATCCCGTCCACGACTGCCAAAATAATCTGTACTTTTATTTAAAATATTGGTTAATTGGGGAAAGGAATAGTGTTTGGGCATGTGGAGTGGATCAGGTCAGGAATGGCTCTGATGTTCCTTAATCCTCAGCTTCATTGTCTTCTGAAGTTGAGGTTGCTGCAGAGAAGCAGCTGGGCACAACCCCTGTGGTGTGTCTCGGGTGGGCTCTGCTCCTGGTCCTGTCTCCATAGGTGCTATGTCACAGTGCTTCTTGCCTCTGTCTTGCCATCTGTCCTCTCCTGACTTTGGAAAGCACATGGAGATCCTGAAAGCAAAGTATTAGACAAGTCCTAGATGTTCATGGTTTGATCATGAGCTCACAGGCTAATAATGATCATTCCTTGTTGAAGAAAAGGTCAAAACAGGGAACCCTGAGGGTCTTCAGGACGAGGCTCACCCACAAGACACCTCCCAGCAGGTACCAAAGGGCTCTTTTGAGCTCACTGGGTCCCTGCAAATCCCTCTTGATGTGTTGGGCTGGCACCACTCATCTGTTTTCTAGTGACAGGGCCCTGATGTGGCCCAGGGCCCTGATGTGGCCTAGGGACCTGTGACCACCAGCACCATTACAGCAGTGATGCCACCACAAGACGCCAGAAAGGAGCTGCTCTGGCCACAAGTGCCAATGAGTGAGCACTGGGAAATACCTCTGTGGTATCTCGGGTGGAAAATCCTGGGCAGAGTTGTAATTTGCTGCTTCGTTAAACTTCCCTCAGTCATGTCTGAGCTGCTCATGTATCTGTCACGCAGAGATTTCAAGGCTGAAATTGTGCACTGGGAGATGAATGCCTTGTGGCACGTCCCGTGCTGCACGGTGTCATTTTGCAGCAGTGGGGCTGGCTGCTCCCAGGCTGCTTTGGGCCCTTCTCTCTCTTTGGCACCGACTTGTAAACACACTGGTTTACAGAAACCTTCAGGGTTCCTTCTCACTGTCAGAAGAAATTAAGCTACAAAGCCAGGCTGCAACTACCCGTAACCGTGTCAGACTCAAGTCCACAGCATGATGGTCTAGGATGTAGATGTAGAGGATCTAGAACGTCCACCCTGGCCAGGACCTTCCAGGGGTGGGGGCCAGATTGTCTCCATGCCAGACCCCTCCAGCATGTGGGAGCAGCACTGCTGCCCCACTCTCAACGTCTCAAGTGCCTTCTCCCTACTCACAGTCCCGTGCTGCTCTCTGCCTCTCATTTCCTGGCTCCCTGCATCTTTTCCCGCCTCTGCGCTGGCATGCAGCATCCTGGGAGCATTCAGATCCCTGCTCCTTCCCATTGCCACCCTTTCCAACACAGCTGCAGCAGCACCTACCAGTGCCAAGCAAGTTCTGGGCTCTTTTTCCTTGTGCCTTGTTCCCCCTCTTCTGTCTTAATGTCACCCTTGCTGTCACTGGGCTCAGAGGAACTCACAGCTCCACTTTGCTGGATGAGGCTGTTGAGATCACAGACCAGGCAATACTGAGCTTTTGCTCTCTCTGTCTGTTGACAAATCTAATTTGCTGGTGAATAATGAGTAACCTTTTAAAACCAGCCCCATGGCTGATGTTGATGCACTTGGGTTTTGCTGGATGACTCACACCCTCACTTTGGAGCATAGGAGCTTCCTCACGGGCAGGCAGCTGTATTCCATCCTCTGCTCGAGATTATTTGGAGCTGGAAAACTTCAGTGCAGCTCTTTTTTCGAAGGGTGCATCTCTCTTTGATAACAGAGCAGCTGCCATGAGGTTCTTGTCAATGCAAGGGCTCATTGCAGGTTACTCCGCTCTCTGGTGACAGCTCTTCCCAGAATATCCTGATATCCATAGATTTTCATTCCTCTTCCAAGGTTTGTCTCATATGTAAGTGATCAGTGCAGCAGCATGAGCAGGGATCTCCTTGCAGCTGTGACCTTGAAAGTGGGTGGCATTTTCTGCTTCCTCTCCAGCATCCTCCGGGATCTACATTTCATATGATCCCATCTGGCACTGGCCAAATCTGTGCTGGGAAAAGTAGTACGATACTACCAGGAAATACCCACTGTACTGACCTGTTTGTGGTCAAGATCTTCAAAGTTCCTGGTAGGAGACAGGCTCCTTAGGCAGCTTTTCAACCCATAGTATGCCATGTGTGCAGACAGCTCCCCAGGAGATAAATTGCACAAAGTTTGTTCTTTTGCGTATGTCCCTTCAGAGCAGCTTATCTTTTCTGTCTTCTACAAACCTCAGTGCAGGGCTTTCATTTTATTGAAATATTTTTTTAAGTGCTAAACTAAATGTTTTATTTAGTGCTAAACAGATGCCATCAGTTCCTGTGTTGGAGGCTTATTTCAATTTACACCAGGCAAATAAATATGTACAGAGATAAAACAATGCACTCCCCCCACACCCCCCACAGCAAGGCTGGAGCAACACTGAGTGTCCTGGTCCTCCTGAGTTCCACACATCCTCCCTGGCTCCATCCCAGCAGCCATCCTCAGGCAGGATTTGGTCCCATGGAGAAGCAACTGCTCTGGGAGGGAAGTTCTCCTTTTTTCATCATTTCTGAATGTACACCACGTTACCATTGCAACCTAAATTACAAGCAAGGTGCCCCAACATGAAATGACACTGCTGCAGATGGCACCATGAAAGTGTGGTCTTTAACATGGTTTGTGTTTTCTGAAGCTTATCTGGGTTTGCCCAGCGCCCATCTCATTTGCTGTTGACTTAAGTCCCCACCACAGGCAACGTGGGGATTATTGAGCTCCCATTTGGAATGGAAGTAAAATCCCTTTTTTTCCATCTTCTTCTTTTGGCCTCAGAAAATTTAACAAAGGCTTTATGTCCACTGGTTGGGCATTTTGTATTTTAAATATGCAGTGCAACCTGTCCGCAAGCTGGCCAGTTACATATTTAGCACAGTTTTTAACCCATTTTCTAATGCAGTGGAGGGAACAGCTCAGGGTAAGTGCAGTGAGGAGCAGCTGGTGCTTTGCTGCTGCTGCAAAGGCTCTGCACCAAGGGAGATGCTCAGGTATGGTGACTATTCTGTCTTTCTCCAGGTTTCTCCTCTAGTTTTTGTATTAAACATTGCACTTTTACTAAAATGTTTATATTCAATCCTTCATTTTTTATCCCGGAGGCTTTTGCAGGCTTTCTTTATTAAAATCAAATGGTAACCAGCCCCAAATAAGGCACTGAATTATTTTTTCTTGGTGTGTTTTCACGCCACAAGTGTTTTCTATTTCTCAGGAGCTTGCAGAAGCCCCCGGCCGATGGCTCAGGTCTGTGCCCCAACGTGTCTTAGCTCCAAACGTGCTGTGAGAGGTTGGGTTAGTGGAAAAATCCAGGTCATCTGGATTTTGAAATACTCCCAGCCTTGGCTTTCAGTGACACCGAGTAGCCAACCCAAGTTAAATACTTTACTGCAGATGTTGCTAAGAGCTTAGAGTTACTGAAATTATGCACTTTAATGAGGCAAAGAAAGTAGCTGCAGAAAGATATAAATCAGAGAAGCCACCAATGTTTTCCACCATGGTGTCACGCTGATCAGATGTGACATCCCCTTTACTTTTTCCCTGCATTTTCCTTATGCCTGTGGATGTGGTTGTGTCCTTTCCTTTTAACTTGAAGAGGAAAAGATGAGTTTGAATCAGTGTTGGGGTTGAAATGCCAGTGAATTTGGGGAGCTGAGCCCCCCATCCAGCTTTTGCAGCTGGCTGCTATGTCTCCACAACTGGTCAACCCAAAACCTTGGATCTGAATTCTTTCGAAAGGGATTCAGAACACAGATCCCATTCCCCTGTGCCAGGGCTGTCTGAGATTTGAGGTACTCAGCCCGCCTATCTAAATTAATCCCAAAGAACATTTTTTTCCCCATACTCTGGCTTTAATGCCAATTTAATCCAAATTTTACCAAGACCTGATTGGATACTAGGCAAAAAGTTTGCTATCAGAACAGATTCTTTTTGTTATGTGTTCTCCTTCACTAATGGGGTTTGCTTTTATCTTGGCAATTGTTGGATGCATCTAAATATTGTAGGGAAAAAAAAGTGAATTTCAAAGGAGCCTGCAATGGCTGTGTGTGGAAAGGGAATTGAAGTATTTTCACCAGAAGTATTTTAGCATTCCTTCAATCAAGGGATATAAACAGTTCCATGTGACTTCAGATTGATCCAGGATTTGAGAGAGCAGGGTTTAATTCCCATCATTTCTTGCAGAGGGAGTTTTGAACCCACATGTCTCTCAATGAAGAATGTCCTAATTAGTAGAGGAAAGGATATTCTGGAAAAAGGGCTTTCACGTTCTAGTTTTAATACTGTTCTACTTTATTACTGATGATTCAATAATCATCTAGCATTTATTACAGGGGAGCTCTGGACTTTGCCATGTAGTTGGTGAGCAGGTTATTGATTTATGCCTATTGGCAGCCTATTCCAGATCACAATTAAAACAGGATGGACCTCGAACAAGGATTATTTCTACTAGGGTGAAAAATGCTTTGCTGAATACTTATTTTCCTGTATGTTAATGGTAGGAGATAATACTTGCTCTGAAGCAGAACAGGCAGATGAAATGGCATCTGTGGTTTGACCAACTCATGAGTCAAACCACTGGTGTGTTGTCGTGATGTCTGGTCCTGTTGAAGGTGGTGGGCGAGGACCTGTGGAGCCGTAGGCTGGTCCCAGTCTTCTCAGACCTGCTGTGCCTCAGACCCATGTGCCATCTGGGAAAGGCCAGGGTGCCATGGGGGGGCTCTTGATCCCTGCTACTGTGTAAGGCTAAAGGGCTGTAATTATGCCATTTGAGTTAGTGACCTTCTAGTTCTTTTCTTTGCACATGATTGAATTCAAAATATCACCATGTGGAAGTGACTTTCCTTAGTCCTATATTCCATATTCCTAAGGAATATGGTCTTCTCATTCAAGGGGATGTATAATCTATCAACACCAAGGCAGCACATCCTCTGTTGAGGGTTCCCACATCCTGTCACTATCTTAATCCACCCATCTGACATGCCCGCCCTGCTTCCTCTCTCCTAGAAGATGAGCCATGTGCTCCATAGCTCATCAAATGCACCTCCAGTGGGATCCACAGGCTGTGGATGAGGTGTCCAGTGGTCACCTACCAAACCTTGCATTATGAGTATCAACCACCCGGAGTGCTTTTAGAGGGACAATGCATGGGGGGCAGATCTGGCTGCCAAGTGGGGCAGGACTATGCCACAGCCACCTCTTGGCAGCTGTGTGGTTCCCACAGGGACAGGGGGTGCTCCTGAGGTGCTGGAGCCTGCAGCTCCTCAGGCATTTGTCTGCAGCTGCTTCCAGAAGCACATCCAGCCAACAGCACAAGCCGCCCATGTAACTGGTTAGGTTTTTGACAGTTTTATAACCTTAAATTTGCACCTTATGGAAAACTATGACAGTTAATGATTAATTGCCGTGTTGGAATTTTTCTTATGATGTCTTAATATCCCAGTATGTAGCCAACCTCAGCAGAGAGGAAAAATAAAAACCTGCAGCAAAATGCTCCCAGAACAACTTGACTGGGCAAGTATTGCCCAGGCCAGCTAGTGCTGTCCAAAAGACATGGTTATATTTAGGATTATTTTTTTAAGGCTGTAATGCTATTTACTAGGTGTCTAGCTCCAATTTGAAACCTTGAAAGGAAGCTGTGGAACAGTTTTTCACGGGTGCATTCTTCAGTCACTTGTCAGTAAAAAAGTTGGTTTTGATATTACAAACCAGCTGCTGGTTGTTAACCAAAGCAGGCAAGAGCTTGTCATTAAACACCACAGCTCTTGCACTCTGAGACCTTGGTGCTGTGCTAACAAGAAAAAAAACACACCATTTTTTACAGTCAGGTAACTGCTTTTAGCTTATTTGCCATTATCTGCCTTGCGTTGTGTCTGTCTCAACTGGGCATGTTGTAGCTGCTCCATGTTGACATGCAAACCATCCAGCACATGTGTCTCCCCATGGCTGCAGGGGCTGGCAGCTGGGGCTGGTCTGTGGCTCAGGGCTGTGCACGGGTCAGATGAGGCACTCAAGGAGGCTGTAGCCTCACCCTGTTGATCTAACAACAAGAAGAAAATGCCAGGCACAGGATGGCAAATTCTGCTCACGAGTCGCCTCTGCAAGCTCAGATTTGATGGTGTCCCACAAACCAGGATGGTGGTCTTCAAGCATCCTGGATGGGAACAGGGTTCCTGAGGAAGGAGCTCAGAGCTGGGGCTGGCCCATGTCATGTTTTGATGAATCCACAAATTCTGATTGGAAAAAAACCTTTCCAACCTCCTCTCCATGGAGGAGTCAGAGGGAGGGCAGAGCCTGATGTCTCTCAGGAGTGTGTGGCATGGGGCTCTTTTCAACATAACCCATCTGCAGATACTACTGAAGCAGAGCCACTTCTGCTGGACTTTAACTTTACATTTGCTGTAAAAGTATTTTTAATGAGCAGGATGGAGCTGGTTAGTGCAACGCTTGGATCATTAATAGATGTAGAAATTTTTAACGTGCTGTTTGACTTTATTGATTAAATGAGCTAATCGGAACGAGCGCTGCCCTCGCGCCGGGTGAGGAAACCCAGGCGTGCTCTGGGGGAGCAGTGCTCTGGGGGAGCAGTGCTCTGGGGGAGCAGTGCTCTGGTTTCCCACAGCTCTCTTGTCCTGTGGATGGATCCTGAAGCATTTTGCAAGCAGCACACCCGGAGCTCTGTGCCGGGTAGGACATCACTGTTGCATGCTGGAGCTCCAGGATCCCGTGGGGATGCTGGGAAGGGCTGCAGTGCCCTGGGTGTAACAACCTGACTTGGACTTTGGGTTGAGATCTTCTGCATCCTCCTCCTCCTGGCTTCATAGAAAATTCCATGGTCTCTTTTATGACCATTAGTAATCAGGAACTTGGTTTTACATCCCCTTTCGAAGTCCACACGAGACCTCATAATTACATGCTAATACGGCTTTCTCAGGACTGAATCAGGGCCAGATCCTGATCTCATGCTGGTACAAACTACTGGGGCAGTTCACTCTGGTAGCTCTGCCTCCTCCTGCTCCACCTCTTCCTGACAGCTACAGTAGTTTTGGTGGTGACCTGCCAAGTCTTCTACTAATGGGTAGGGGTTTGAGTCAGTGCCTTGTGGGTATTATCTGCTTGCAGGGCTGATTTGGACCAGCAGTGAGAATTGTTTCTGTATTATCCCTGTACAAGCTCAAAAGCTGAGAGTCTGGAGAGGTCTGTTCATGTGCTGACATGTTCTCCATGAAGAAACTCTCTCATTCCCAACTTAGAGGACTTGGTATTACCTGGACTTGCCTTCCTTCTCTTAAACAGCATCCTCATCTAGGAGGTGTGTCACTAAAATAACATTTTTGAACCAAATTGGAGTAAAATCAGGAAGAAATTATTTGAAATTTTTCCTCTAATGGAGGATCCTCCTTGAAAGTTTGTTGAGATTTGCTGGCCCATGCAAGGTGTTGAAAAGCGTTTGCTGTTAAGGTCTTCATGACAGCTTCCCCCTTTAGGAAGTAACTTTACCATCAGGGATGGAAAGATGTTGATAATGCAGAGCAGAGTAGCAAAAAATTCCTTCCTCCTGTAAAATTATTCTTTCATTTTATATTGGTTCAACACTTACATAAACAGTCCTTGGGCAGTTATTTAGCCTGTAATGTATTAACGTGGAACACCGTAGCCTCTAGCAAAAAAGTCAAGGAATCAGGCAACACCAAGAGGTATTTTACATAACAAAGCTGCAGAGCAGAATAAATGTGTCAAAGTCAGTAATTTCAAGACACATCTCAGGTCTGCAGGAGCACGACAGGAGGAGCCTGGTTGTGTTTCAGACCCAAAGTGGGCAACTGATCCTAAATTCACAGACAGTACTGCAGTAATTGAGTTAAATGTATAAAAGTTCCTGGGACAGGAATACTTACTGCAACATCTTGGGCTACATGATAAATGAAAGAAACTAACTTTAACCCTTTGGGCACTGGACTTGTCTCTCATCCCAGTATGTAGGTCAGGTGGAGGGCTGGAGTGGGAGATTTATGTGTGTATACATATATATATAAAAAATATATGTATAATCACTCTTCTTTCACTCTCTTTACATTTTTTTTCCATTGAAAATCTGGAAGTTGTGCTTATCCATAGAAAAGCCCCACAGTCAAATCCCATAATCTGTGGGAACGACAGAAGGTGGTTCATACAGCTACAAATTAAAAACAAGGATGGAGTGAGACATTTATATTGCTTTGCATTTAGATCAAGAACAAATGTGGGGTATATAACAGGAATGGGAAGGGTTTGGTTCCCTGTTGCTTTAGCACAGTTCTCTTTGTAACTTTACACCAAGTACCTAGGCCAGGGGTTGCAAAAGCCTTACAGTGCAATTTGTAATATGTCAAAATCAGACCTGGTTGGAGGACAAATTTCAGTTTAGATTGCTGCACGGTTGCATTTGGGCATCTCGAGTTATTTTATTGCTCAATAGTTATTTGATTTCTCAGTATTTCTGTTCTACATTTATGGAGAGGCTCTAACTATCCAAATATTTATAAATATTTTTAATACTGACCTCTGCTTTTTAGGGATAAATGTGGGCCTTTTTAAACATGGGTCTTCGAGCCCCCAGGCACAGCCACTCAGGCAAACAAAATTCTGTATATAGCCTGTGAATTATAAGATGCTTTGAATTTGGCTGATTCCTCTGGCTCTAAATGAATCATTTGCTCACCTTTGGTCATGTCCAAGTGGCCCCCTACTAGCTGGAGGTGCACAGTGTGAGTGTGCAACTGTGCAAGGAGCATCTCAAGGTTTTTTTAAAGATCACACAGATGGCACAAAGGCTGTGGGCCCTGAAGTGTCCCCAGTGCAGCCAGTAGCACTTGTGCTTCCAGTTTCAGTAGTGTCAGCATGCCACCATCTGCCTGACACCCAGCCCAGAGGAAAACCAGACCGAGGACGAGGAGTGATGCTGGGGACTGGGCAAGCAGATTGAGGTGGGTGACAGCAAATGTCCCTTTCCCTTCGTGTCATCTGTACTACCAGGATTTGTCCTGCTCTGCTGAAAGGCATGACCTGGTTAGGTCATCTCCAAACTCCCACTTCTGTCTGGTTCCCACCAGGAGCTGAGCAGACTTTGCTCAACCATGGGAGGTAAGTCTAATGTGGACTTTTCTCTCAGCTGGGCCTTGCCATTAGTGAAGTAGCACTATTGTCATGCACAGGGTGGACAGGGATGGGGGACCAGATGGTCCTTCTGGTGCTGAATGCCACCCCTTTCCCTGGTAGCTCCAGAGAGCACAGCACAAGTGTTCTTGGGAGCTGACACGGGCTCATTACATCTGCTCCTTCATAAGGATCCATAAAATCCAGCTTAGAAGACTGACTTCTTCCCTTGGAGACATAAAATTCCATTGAGGAGCATTAAGTTCTGGAGATCCAGCAGCAGGTCCATCAAAAGGAAGGATCTTTGCTGTCCATGTGTGGCCCAAGGATCTGCGAGGAGAAGATCCATGTGGGACCCAGGTACTGCAGTTTTCACAGTGCACATTTTCCACTGGGCTCTTTATTCTCCAGCTTTCACTAGCAGAGAGTGAGTAAGCAGTTGTTTATTTTGTGTGCAAGGAAGGAGGTTTACTTTTGTTTTTCCTACATCCTATTATTTTAATTGATAAACTTGTTCTGTGTTTTATCTTGAAATGATTAGTGCCTTTTTTTGTAACAGTCATCACTAAAAAGTCACATCTCATGTGGCTGTTGGTGTAATCAATACCAGTAACAAAGCAGGATGACCTCAGCCACAAGCCAGGGAGAGCTGGGGAGGACTTAGCCAAGTAAGATCATTTCACATCATCTGAGCCTAAGGAAACCCATCGTGGGGCTGTTAAAGAGCTGGTTGTTGAAATCCTGTCAGCATTAGTGATTATCTTTGAGAATTCATAGAACATAGGTGAAGTAATGAAGGGAGAAGAGCTAATAAAAAGTACCTGTCCTCTAAAGAGAGAAAAAAGGAAGAGCCAGGGCATTACTGGAAAAATACTGGGAGAAAATAGTGAAACAGGCCAGTTCAAAAACCTCCAACAACCAGAGGAGATAACCACAGCCCTCGTGGTGTGCCAAGAGCAGCCATGTCAAAGCACTTGTCTGTCATTCCTTGACAAAACAAGGCACATGAATAGAGGATAAACAATATATGCTTTTACTGAGGCTTTTGAAACTGTTTCACATAAAATCTCATAAACAACCCAAGAAAATGGGGTCTGGAAGAAGGAGGAAATACCACCCAGACAAAATGGGTTGGAAAGGCTATTCAGTTATCAGTGGCCCCTGGCAGAGGGAGGGGTTTATCAAGGGGGCTTCCCCAGGGTCTATCTAGGGATGTTCAGGGTTTTCATTAAAGGTGTCTAACATTAGTAGACCACACTGAGGTAGAGGGTGTTTGTGCACATGAGGAGAACTCAGAACAATCTTGGCTAGGAGATTGAGGCAGCAGGGCTGTGGTGTTGCAGAAGGGACAAACATCCTACTGAGATATATACATTCTTTATGCTCTGCATAAATAAATCCTTCCTGCTCCCTGCCACTGGTAAGGCTGGAGCTAGAAGCTGTGGCTCAGTTTTGGGGATTCCCTTCAGGAAAGATAGGTCTCAGCTGGAGAAAATCCAGAGGACAGTGACAATAAGCAGAGATCTAGAGACTGGGTTCACAAGGATCACTGGGATAATTTAATTTAAACAGGAACATTAGTGGGAGGGAAAAGGCAGTGGACAAGGGAAAGTTTTCCCCTATATGAAGGCTGATGTAGATAGAACAGACTATCTTTGATGCCAGAGAGCAGAGAATGAGTCATGGGATTACATAGTGTGAAGGAAGAGTCAGGATTTATTAGGAATAATTTCTTAATTGCAAAGACGTAAAGCCATGGAGCAGGTAGCCCAGGGAAGGCCAAGGACCTGGCTCCATCACTCAACAAACCTTCTAGGAAGACTGTGGACAAACACACAGTAGTGCAGGTAGAGGCAACTCTACCTTGGGGCAGCAGGACAGACTGGATGGCTCCTTGAGGTCTCTTCCAGCCTCTTTAAATAAATCATATTTCTTCTGGGCACTCCAATTTTGGCTTTTCTGTGCCCATGGCTTAATATCAGAAAGCTCCAGTGCTGTGTGGTGACCATGTCCCCATGCTGGAACGGAGCCTGCAAGCTCCAGCCAGCCCTCAACAGTGTTTAAGAGTTTACAGCCCATTGTTGTTGTTCCTTCTGGACAAATATACCGTCTGGTACATGGAATATGAGCTTCTCCTACCTACTGTATGTTTATAACAATCTGTGATTTAAAAAAATAAAAACCAGCCAAACAAAAGAGTCTAACCTGTAAAAAAGTTATAGGTGTAGGTGCCCATTTTCTGACAGAGGGGTTTGGTAACAGTGCAGGGGACAGAAATGTAAGGAATAATTGTTTTTGGGCCTAGAACCAGGAAAACTACTTTTCCAAATTAATCCAGTGAGAGCCATGAATCCACAGTATTTCATATCACACTTCATAAAACTCCAGTCATAATCCATAAAACTGACATTATTAGATTAAAAACCTCAGTTCCTCCTATAAGGAGCTCGCTCATTAGACATGCTGTAGTTTTATAACCTTAAAGTTCCTACCCAATTACCATGATTAATACTGTGCTTTAATAAAATTTTTTTTTAAATCACCACAGGGGTTGATACCATCTGTTTGTTATAATTGTGCATTTAAATATTGTCCAGCAAGAGAAAGACACCTAGTAAACACAACTGAAGACCAAGGTAGGGAAGGCACAGCCCATCCACTGCAGCAGAGGTGTGGAGGGTGGAGATATGGAGATGCAGTTGGGTTGTGATTGTGATGGGAGCACAGAAGGACCAAGCTTGGCATGGTGCAAAGGCTGAAATTACTGTGGGATGTGTGCAACAAATGCTGCTGCTTCATGCAAGATGGGCTTCAAGAACCTGGTCTCATAAAAAATGTCCCTGCCCATGGCAGGAAGGTTGGGATTAGATGATCTTTGAGATCCCTTCCAACCCAAACCAGTCTGGGATTCTGTGCAGCTGATGGGGAAGGATGAACGATGCTCTCTGTGCTCCACTAGACCAGCAGCACCAGCTCCTTGGAGGGGTTTGGTGTCCTTGCCCCAAATGTGGGTGTGGAGGAGGTCCAGACCTGCTTTGAATGTGGGTGAAGCAAGACCTTGAGAAGTTTGCTGGCTTACCCCAAATCACTGGCACCAGTGCCAGGCCTGCACCCTGTTCAGTTCCCAGGGCAGGAGGTGAGCACATGGGGATCATGGATCTCTGCCCTCCCTGCCCTGGGAAATTCATGTGAAATTCAACTTCCCACCAGGAACCAGCACAGCTCCACCTTGCCAAGGCAGGGAGAGCAGGACACAGAGTCTCAGGAGGTTTCACACAGAGGAGGAAGGATTTAGGTAAATGTGTACTGCCGGCCAGGGCAAATGCTAGTTGGAATCACAGAGGATGTGCTGATGCTGGGGGATGCTGCACTGCAGAAGACACTGGTTGCTGGGCTGACAAAGCTTCACCCTCAGTGCTGGCCAGGCACATCCATCAAGTGACAGAGACCTCATGCAGAAATGGCCACCAAGCCGTTTGCTGGGACAAGCCACCCATCGATGTGTTTGAAAGATTACCAGTTTTCCTGCTAACTGACTTTCAAGCAGGATGTTTATTAACCCTTGAGGTTTATTTTTGTTTACTCTTTGAGGTTTACTTTTGCAAGGCTGAGGGGTTCAAGGTGCTCAGCCCCCCTCGGGCAGGATATGAGATGAACCCGTGTTGAATCTGGTGCTGGGCAGGAATCGTGGTGACCAGCGTGAGTATCAACACTCGGCTGGAATAACTGAAGTGAAAAACGTGTCAGGTTCGTGATTCCACCCACAGACCAGAAAACGCCAAACTTGTATTATTTTTGAATCCCCTGATTTTTAAGGGCTGGTGGAAATAAGATATCTTGCTTCTGACTTCCAAGCAATAAAGAGAGGTGAATCACTACTGAAAAAAACCTTCCCCTGGACCACCCAGTCGCTCCGTACGAAGCTGTAAAACGAGCCCCGGCAGCGGTGGCAAAGTGCAGAACTATTTTCTTAACATTCCTGCAATTGCACAAGGCAAATCACAGCAGAAAAGGATCAGAGTTTCCTAACAAAGTCGCTAAGTGAGAAATGTGTTAATGAATACAGGCTGATTAATATGCATTCAACTAAATGACGTCCAGGTCCAAGGTGGAGCACCAAACCTTGAGAACAGCATGTGACATTCAAGGACCTAACATGTGTCTGTAATTCAGATTTAAATACTTTTTTCCCCTCATAATTCTGGATAATTATCCAGCTCAGGATAAATAAGTAAATATTTTTTAAACTAAATCATAGTTAGGACTTTTTTTTCCTTATTGTAATTGGTCAGATCTACCTTAAGGGAACTCCAGGAACCAGTGCTCGGGCATGCAGGTATTTTGGGGGGCACTTGTAATTCAGATATTTGGTTTGTAATTGGGAGATTTAGGTCCTATTTCAGGTTCTATACAAGACTCCATATGTGATCCTGAGCGAGTTTCTTTAAGGTGACATCCCCAGAGCACGTTGCTGACATCAGATGCCAAAATTCTTCTGCTCTCTGCCTGAAGCACAGCTGTAATACATCCCAATTTTGATCTAACTTTGTCCGGTATGTTTAGATTTAGTTTTTTTCAGGACAGGAACTGTCCTCTTACCATCTGTTTTGGCAAGTCCAAGCTAAACAGGCCCGTGTTGCAATTGAAGCCTCCTCATGTTACGTGAGTATAACAAAATCCTAATAACAACCCCCCAGGTAATGCCTGAAAGCCCTTGAAAGCAAATATAAGTGTGCTGCCTGTGCAGTAAGGTGGTGGGCTCATGTCCTTGGCCCCAGCCATATGGTTGGCACTGCCATGGAGACCTTGTTTAGAGGTTGAAGACCTCTGAGCGAAATCAAGAGCCCTTTCCTCAAAGCTAAGGGCAGCATGAAGAAATATGTAAAAAATATATTGCAGCATTCCCAAACATGCCAGGATTTAGCCAAAGACCTGCTCTGTTTTGTGGTCTGTATAGTGCTGTAGGAGGTTTAACCATGATAGTGGCTACATGACATGTTACACGGTGGGTTTGATATCTGCCAGAACTTGTCTGAGTTTTCATCATCCTGGCCAGAGGAGAACCTGCAAGGTTCACTAAGATTTCCTTTTTGGTGTACATTGTGGGTTTTTTGTGTATGTTGGAGAAGGGAAACCCAAAGGTAAGAAGTTTGTGGTGGCCTCCAGCTCCCAAGGAGTCTTCTTACATTTGACTTGAGTTGGCTCTTCAAGGCAGCTGGGTTTCCTCCAGACATCTGCTGTCCTTGGGCACAACATGGGCTGGGGGAGCAACAGAGAACAGCTGTCTCTCCTGGGTCTGTGGTCAGGTCTTCAGTTTCTGCATCTCCTCAGACTTTCCAAGAGCTTCATCACTTGTTCAGCGAGTGGAGGAGACTGGTGGAGGGGTTGAGGTTAATTTGGCAGGAATGTGGTCCACACTGCAGCTCATCTGCCTTTGGTGGGATGCTGGAGGTGTTGTGGGTTCATGCATTTGGTCTTGAAAGTCTTCCTTGACCACGTGCACTAAAATTGTGAGTAAACGGTTCACAGGGGGACAAAGTTCAGCTGTGTGAATGGAGAAGTGTTCTTTAAATAAAATAATAGTGGTGCCAAGAAGGTTACAGCTTTCCACCCAGCTGGAAGGTGGGGAAGTTCTCACTAGCTGGTTTGAAGGCTGAAAAATAAATTACTTGGTTACATCAGGGCATTATTCTTCAACATGGAACATTAACTCAGCTTTATAACTTTCATTTTTTATGGATAAGATGGTGAGACTCTTTTTTTTCATTTTTTTCCTCCTCTTTTGTTTTAATGTGTCTGAGGAATAGCTTGTTAATTAGGGCTAAATCCTGAGTCACGTCAATAATGGGACAAGAATCCAAATCAGCCTCAAATCTCAAATGGTCCCAAAAAGGCATCAGCTGTTTTCTTCTCTTTGTGCACCTGGATTCCAATATATAGTTTTATGCCAACACACTAAATTGTTCCTACTATGTCCCTTTGGGACCACTGCAATGTCTGGGCAGCCCCAGGGAAACACAGAGATGTCTTCACAGCCACTGCCCTGGGGTTGGCTTTGTTTGACATGTTGGTTTGCTGGTGCTGGAGCAAGTTCACGAGGTCTCCTCTACATCTGCTGCAAGTCCTGGTGTCAGCAAGGTTGAGCTGGCAGTGATCCCTTCTCGGATGAAACACGGAGCAATTAAATGCTTTGTCTGCTTTTCGTTAAAAATCACGTTGGGTGTGAAAGCAAAGCAACAGGATTTGGGGTCGGTCAGTTCTCAGCAGCCTTGGTGGTGTCAGTGCATCCTGGCCTCCCACCTTCCCAAGGTTAACAGGCAGGTGGGATGAAATGGGGCGGGGCGATGCACGGGAAGATGTACCAGGGGTCAGGAGCAGAGGGGTCTGTGGGATGCTGGGACCTGCGTGTCTGGAAATTGCTGATGTGTGCACGGGCTGGCAAGCCCTAACGTGGCACCTCAGCAGCCATGATAGATGTGGCATTAAAACACAGCAGGAGGGGATGGTCTGGTTGAGCATGAGAAATGTGAGCGTCGCTGCATGAGTTCCTGGAGAGACCCAGCTGATCTCCTCTGTACAGTCCTTGTCAGCACCCAGAGAGATGGAGCCTTGCTGGGGTTGAGGGTGTGGCTGTGGGGCAAAGCAGGCAGGAAGGTTCTCTAGAGAGGAGACCAGAGCTGTTTGGCATGCTTGGAAGTGGAGAAGGGATGTAACTGTACAGATAAAACAGGGGTTTATGAACAGGTAAAATACTGGCTTAGAAAAAGAAAAAATATATATATAGGCATATTGAGTACATTTAAGGTGGAAAAATAGAAATTAAAACCAATGCCTGTGAAGAAGCAGAAATTGCTCTGTGCATTCAGGTATATGTGAAGCTCTAATGAAAGGCTCTGGTGAGGGGTTGGCACATACCTTGAGCAGGGTGTACCTGCACCTTCCCCAGGGCTGATAGATGAACATGGTGAGGAAGTGGTGTCTTACAGCTGCAGAATGAAGCAGTGTGCCATGAAGATGTGAGTCATGACCAAGGCTAAAGGGGCTGTGCCCAATGATGACTGCTTGATGCTCATTAGGACTTGCTAGAGAACAGCAAGAAGGTTCTTCATATTTCTCAAGTCATTGTAAGATAAAGACAAAAAGCAACAGGTGCCTACACCAGCCCTTCCCAATCTGTACAAATATTTATGAAGACTTCTTCAAAGGCTTGCAGATTTTTCCTCTTTCTCTACCTTGTACTTGCAAGACTTTCTCCTAAATGGCAACAAAAGCTAAACTTAAAAGAAAAGCCTCTTTAAAAACTGCACACTTCTATATTTAATGTTGCTCTTTAATTAGAAGGTCCAATATTTCTACCTGAAGTGTTTCAAGAATGTGGCTGTCACAGATACATTGGCAGGAGCAGGAAGCAGACAATTCCCGTGGGACCAAACTGCTGTGCTGTCCCCAGGAGCTGTGTGGAAACCAAGTCACTCTATAGCCTGGCTGGTGGTTCTCCTGCTGGAAGCAGGGGCAGAGCTGGTGTTGCTGGTGGGATACATTTGGGCTGGAGCCTGGGCAGGGAGGGAGAAGTTTGCCATCACTGTTGCAATCATAGGAAATCAGCAAAATGTGTGCTAAGGTGCTCAAATCCCTCCAGCATCTCCTCCACCACACTTTTCTGTTGCTGTTGAAGCAGATGCGACACCCTCTGCTGCCTTCTGGTCCCCTTTAGGTGCTTCTGATCATAAGTGGCAATCTGAGTTTCCTCAACTGGCTCACCATAGTGCCCAGCATTGCCTGCTTCGATGACAGCAGCCTGGGCTTCCTCTTCAGCTCCAGGCCTGGAGGGGTGAGGAAGCAGCTGGCACAGATGCAGCTCCAAGGGGCAGCCAGGGAGCAGCATCCCCTGCGATATGGTGAGTTATCCCTGGAGCCAGGGAGAAGTTGCACAGGTGTGGTTGGGGTGGTCATCTCTCTGTGACAGAGTCAGTCCTCCTGTGCTCACTCCAGTGAGCCCTATAAAAGGGGACCTACTTTCTCAACTTCTGATTGCTGCAGGGGTGTTTCATCCTTGATTTTAAACAGTCAAAATCACAAGATAAATTGTGCTGAAGGACGAGCAGTCCACGCGTGGCCATAAAGTGTGATGCTGGTGCTGCCCATGTGCTGCAGGGCTCTGTGTCTGTACCTGCTCTTTAATTACAGGCTAGAAAGTTTAGCCCATCTAAAAAGCCAAAAAAAAAATATGCCCCACGGACTCATACTGCTCTCACAGGGGGTGCTGGGAGGCATCTCAGCAAGCTCCTAACCAAATCAAATGATTCTCCAGAAATGTTCTCAGACTAAACAATTATTAATAGCTTCTGAGAGGGATTCAAATAAACATCTCTCTCCTGCAGAGATAAGAGGAAATGCAATTGCCTTGAATCTGATCCTTGGGCTGTTAATGTTAAATAAATTTAAAACGGCCATAAGGGCTGGAACCCCTCAGAGGTCACAGCTGCTTGTTTGTCTGCTTGCAGTCGGTGTCTCAGCCCGAAACCCAGCACTGCTCCTGCAAACCCAGCACCACTGGTGGAGCAGCACACGTCTCACACAGAAATGATAAGCACTAGAGGTTTTGCAAAAAGGAAAGTGAGGTTTAAATGGAGTCAGTGAGTGAAGAGGGAGGCAAATGTGAGAAATGAGGCTGGGTGGGGAGAGCCTGGGGCAGTGGGAGAGGCAGGAGCAGAGCCCTGGGGGTTGGAGTCACTCCACGCACAGCTCACAAACCAGGGGGGCAATTTGGAGCAAGGTGCAAGTGCCAGATGCGTTTTTTCCCCTGTATTAAAACAATGATTAATCTTACATTTTCAACATTTTTCTTTTTAGCCCTTTCTCAGACTATTTAGAGAAAGGCAGATCAGGGGAGCGATAGTGTCTGGCCCTTGGCAAGGTCAGGCTGATTACAGCAAAGCATTTGTCAGCCCCAGCCCCAGAGCCTGGAGCAGCTGTGAGCACCCAGGCAGGGTCCTGGCCACCACGGGGGGGTTGAGCAAGGGAGCAGGGGGTGTAGAGCCCATTGCCAGCAGTGGAATCACCTTATTCTGGTCTCCTTTTGTATCCCAAACAGGCTGTTATGTCCGCAGAGTGGTGAACATCTCCTTTGGCCTCCTGATTGCTTATCTCAGCATCCCAGTTGTCCTCAACCTGCTCAACTCCAGACAAGTCATGAACACCTCGTTCAACCCTCTCAGAATCGTGAACACCTATGGAGCTTTTGGGAGGTACATGGGTTTTAATGGCACATCCTATAGCTCTGCTCTCCAGTACAGTCTGATAGCCAGTCTGTGCCTTAAACTGAATGGAAATCCTTCCAGTAGCCAGGAGACCTGGAATATCTGTTTATGGGAGAGGAGAACAGGAGCAGGTTTCTTTCCCACTGAATTATAATTTCTGGAATATCTGTTTGTGGGAGAGAAGGAGAAAAGAAGCACATTTCTTTCCCACTGAATGATAATTGATATTCTTTGAGCTGCTTTTACTTAGCTCATTACACTGATACAGCAAATGTGGTAGGGTGAAAATATCTGTAGGAGAGTTCCTCCAGTGGAGATTCTTCACCATCACCAGCCCACTTTATTTATGGCGAACTTCTCTTCCCCTGCACTTGTTTGCTCTCCCTCGTGTATTCACATAAGCTATTGGGAAGCAGGTTTTAGGCCAACAAAAGGAAGTGCTTTTTCCAACCAGTGACTTGAGGAATTCATGGGTATAGGAGACTGTGGAGAAAAAAGTGTAAATGGCCTCAAAAAAGGACAAGACATGTTGAGAGGACAGGCCCAGCCCAGCTTTCAGCTGCAAGGTGGGATTGGACAAGAGAAGCATTTCCATTTCAAGCATCTGTGCCTGGGTTTTCTGGGGACAGGTCACCAGGCTTAGGTCAGCCATGGTTGGACTCACCATAGCTGTTCTTGTGTGCTGTCCCCTCTTCCAACTGAGAAAATGCTGAAAAACAGGGCTTCATCAAAACAGCTTGCCCCAGGGGCAGCAACAGGGCCAGTCTCTCTGCATGGACCTCTGGCTTTGCCACCACCTCGCTGTGTTAGCCTTGGGGTGTTCCACAGAGGTCTGAGCCAAGGGGTGGGATGGGCAGCTCTGGGGTTAGTGGGCTCTGGATGAGGTCCCACAGCAGAAGCCAGAAGTAATTAAATAGGTTTTATAAAAAGGTTGTTGAGAGGACTGGCTGAGCGGATGGTGAAGAGGAGGAACAGGTCTCACTGTGAGCACTGGGGATGCTGAGGACACCTGGAGCACATCAAATTAATTTGATGTTCTCCCTAGTTTTTCAAATAGCAGAAATTTCTGTGGAAAGAAAGTTAAAAAAACACATGATTAAAAGTATGAGTACTTGAAAAGTTGTGGAAAATGCTGAAGTTTCTCCTTTTTTTGAGAGGGAGAAATAACTCCTAAACCTCTTTGAAGGCTGGAGTGGTGAAGCTACAGGAGATTGTTTTCTTTGGGTTGTTGTTCTTTTTCTTCTTCAGTCTATGGTTTCTGTTTCAACAGTTACCAGAACCTAAAGAGCATGTGATGAAATGCTGCTGTAATATGTTTGTAATTCCAGCCTATGTAAACCAATAAAAAGAGGATTGCAGCTTATAATGAATATACGATTATGTGAAACTTGACATATTTTGAATCACACAGTAGGAACATACTTTTATTAGTAATTTGGTGTCCCTGATTTACAGTGTGTTTCTAACCATTGGGCAGCTGGCCATGGCTCATAACTCAGCCCAGTGTATAATATGGAACTTGGCTGGAGAATCCAGAAATCTATTAAATGTAGGTAACAATTATAAGTGGAGACGTACAACGTTCCTTGGGCTGTAAGCATCTATCACTGGAAGCCATCGGGGGAGAAGGTGGAGGCTATGTGTTTCCAAACTTTTGGTTTCTTGGGTTGGAAGAGGAAGGACCAAAGTAATAAAAAATTAAAAGGGTGTTGGGAGCTGGACAGCTTTGATAGGCAGAGTTAGGCAGTTACGTGTTCATTATGGAAAGCTGTTCTCCAGTGGAGGCGAGCATCACTGACAGGTCATTGAGAACTTGATGATGGTGCTTTCACATGGGCTTTCTGTGGCCTGGAGCGTTTTTGCCATCCCCACCTTGCTGTGCTAAGTCCAGCCAAGCCATGAAGGGAGTGCACATGTTCTGCCGTAAGGTTGGGGTGCTTTTTAACCAACTTTCTATACATCGACTGGCTATAGGAGGCTTTTTTGTTTTCATTTTCTGCTTTTCTTGGCTTGGTTTGCATTGGCTCACACATTTCCTCCTCCTCCTCCTCTTGCTCAGTAATAACTCCTTGAGACTTCTCTTCCAGCTGGGATGAGGAAATGTTTTCGGACGTAGAGGCAGCTGTTAATGGTGCCCCAGGAGTCAGCTCTTTTGGGGTGCTCTGTATGGGGCCCATCACCTCCCCAGGGCTCAAGCAGCTGTAGCCAGTTGACCTGGGCTCATTGCCACTATGTCCTGCCCTTTGCCATGGCCCAGGCTGGAGCTGGAGCTCAGCAGCTCATGGCCAGCAGCACTGCTGGGAGAGCCAGGCTTGCAAAGGGGACGCTGGAGTGGTCCCAGCTGGAAACTGCTCTGCTGATCCCACAGCTGGAGGTCTCAGGGCCAGACCCTTGAAATGCAGAGGCACAATCACCTGTGACATATAGTCAGTGGCCTTGTCATCAGGGCAGCCACATGTGCCAGTTACAAGCCTGTATTTTTGCACATGGTAAAAACCTGGAGCTTAGAGCTATGTTTTTTGACCATCTTTCACCTCCATTTTCTCATATTGTCTGGAGCTTGTGGTCAGAGCGCTCTTCTATCATGGGAGTCCCTGGGGTAACAGGAAAAAAAAAGGTTTGCTTCAGAAACATGGAACAAAGAGAGAAGTTGGTGCAGGTTGATGCTGATGTGGGACTTAGGAGACACTACATTCTCTTGATGCCTTGGACAAGTGTTAGGCTCTGAGAAAGACAGATCCATCAATTTCAGTAGGCATCATCTTTTTGTGCTATAGTCCCTTCTGGGACTGGCAAACCTGGTGTGATAGAGGGAAGAGGGAATCTGATGTTTTGCATGTACTTTACTGCTGAAGAGAGAGAAGCCTGCTGGATAGACAGGTTCTCTGTGGCTTTACCCATCAGGATCCACCTGTACCATGAGGCCATTGGCTCTTGCTGCCATGTCGACTCTCATGAACTAGCATTTTACATGACTTGAGAGAAAAAACAATATCATGTTGTGTCCCACAGCATTACCAAGGAGAGAACAGAAGTTGTCCTTCAGGGAACATCCAGCCTGGATCCCAATGACCCTGCTGCTGTCTGGGAGGAGTATGATTTCAAATGCAAGCCTGGTGACTTGAAGAGGAGACCTTGTTTCATCACCCCTTACCACTACCGTCTGGACTGGCTTATGTGGTTTGCTGCTTTCCAGGTATGTGCCCTTGAATGTCCCTGGACCAGGAAAAACAATTTATATTAATTTACTACGTGCTGGGACAGGTGAGGGGATACTTGAAGGCCCAGCTAAGTTAATTATGTTTAACAAAAAAAAAAAAAAGGTTGTATTCCTTCAGGATGTCTGATGCTAGTGTAATGAAACTCTTGGAAAAGTTACGTGAGGCTTTTTAATTGTTTCTCAGTGATAACAAAAGTTAAAGACGCTGAGAAGGACTGAACCTGCCTGGTGAAGCAGTGGCATGCTAGGGCAGAATCATAGAATCATAGACTCATCCTGGTTGGAAAGGACCTTGAACATCATTAAGTCCAACCATAACCTAAATCCACCTACCTTAACCTAATCTACCTGTTCAGTGCTTAAATCATGTCACTAAGCACTATATCTATATTTCTTTTAAACACTTCCAGGGATGGTGACTTCACCACCTCCTGGGCTGCCCGGGACTCTTTGATGCTGGCAGTATCACCAGCTGCTGGCTCCATGGCCTCCTTGAACCCATATCCCTCCTGGGGACACCCCTGGGGACTTGCTTCCCTGGCCCTGCCTGCAGGTGGGCACAGGGTCCCACAAAGTATTTTCCCCACACAGTCTCAGCAAACAAATGACAGCCATAAATTTAAAAAGTAAAGAGGAGAGAAACTTGTAAAATTAATTATTCTGTATCTCTTAGCCCATTTTCTAAATCTTATTTGTGTGAGCATGAGAACTTGGACCAGGTTTTAAAAAACTGGGGTGTACAGCAGTGGCATGAGGCAAACCCAGCTCAGATTATCACGGGCATTTCTCTTTGTTCCTGGATCCTCTTCCCTCACTCCTCTCCCCCTGCCCCAAACTTCTCTCTTTGCTTTCTTTGTGGTATTTTCATTTAGGCGCCTTTTGGATTCCTCAGCGATGACATAACCATGGCTCGTTGGCTATGGTTTTATATTTACCCCGCTAGTTTTTGTGTGCTGGAATTTCATTTAAGCTGCATTAGGGATGCTTATCCCTCAGCAGGCCAACAGCAAAGGTTCAAACTCGAGCCAGCAACAGAGCCCAGCATCACCCAAAGGTGCAGAAGGTGGAAAGGGAGCTTTGGGTTTAAATCTGACTCTGTTTTGGGAGGGCTCTGGCAGTGGAGGAGAAATCCAGCTCACCCAAGCAAAGGGTGTTTTTGAGATGAGAGGAAAGCAGTTTGCTTCCAGGGCAGGAAGGTGTTAAAATACAAAGTGATCTCAGGTTTAAAACCAGAGGAGGAGCACAGGTGAGCATGGCTGTGCTGGTGCTGAGGGTCACTGTCACACTGCAGAGCCACCAGATGGAGGGGAGGCAGAAGAGGAGATAACACCTCTTCACATCTTTGTTATTAGTGTTTGATTCACTGAAAGGTTTAGAGCAGAAAGTAGGAAAAAAGCCTTCTGAAAAGCAGGGATGGCTCTTGTTGAAAGCAGTAGAAAGGCAAGAGGTCCAGGCACAGCAGCAGTGTTTTCAAATCTGGATGTTCAGGCATGTAAATACCTGCTTAAACATGGAAGTAAATCCCATTTGGAGTGTCCGAATGTTTGTTTGAGAACTGTGAGCTGTGTGGTGTCAGCTGTCCCCCCCCGGGAAGCTGGCTGTCCCTCTGTCCCTCCATCCCTCTGCGTGGCTGCAGCCAGGAGAAGTTGCCATCATTCAGGTGTTGTTCAGACTTTGATCCCGCAGAGCTGCAGAAAGGAGGAGAAACCAGAAGCTGATACCCCAGAAGAAGTTTGTGAAGCCAGGCAAGTTTTGCAAACCCCGTACAGTAGTTTATGGAGTCCATAAAACCAAGTTACTTCAGTCTCTGGATTAGATTCAATTTGTTTTTAGAAGTTCTGGGTTTTTTCTATGCCTCTGTTCACCGCCTGCCTCGTGGCTTCACGAGCCGGCGGCTGCAGGGCTGGTTTTGCAGTTTGTTGGTGGTGGCCAGGTAAGGAGCTGACATATCCCACTCTGACAGGCTGCGGAAAAGCCAGGCAGTTGGGGGGAAGATATTTACCATCCCTTTGTGCTGCTCGTGACAGGTTCCTCTTTGCACCTCATCACGGCTTGACATACGACGCCTTCCTCTGCTCGGGGTTTCCTGCGAAACTTTTCCCCTTGGCTAGAGCAGCAGGATTGGCTTTGGAGAGCTGGAGCATGGGAGAGCTGGGCCATTGGCACTGTGGGAAGCCATGGAACCACCCCAGCCAGGAAGGAACAGGAGGAGCTGCAGTGCTCCTCCACCTTGGAATTGCAGTTTACTAGTTGACTGGCTCTTAATTACCGTTCCATAGTGCCATAATTATACGTAATGTAATGCAGCATTATTTTGCAGGAAACAATTTTTGTGATGTTAATTTTATTATCTAAATATAATATGCCTTTTCACTTGTTTTCTAAATCCCTTCTTTGTTTTGTACGTCTCGACATCCCAAGGGTGTTGTAGCTCTGAATTTTAGCTCTTTATTTAGTTCTGGCAGGGACATAACCCGACCAGAAACGTGTCTGTGCTGCCTCTTCCCACCTGCAGAAGGGGAAAAGCTCCCACAAACCAGCAGTGGTGTGAGGAAATCTATGTGACCCTTTCAGTTGTTTCTCAGCAGCCACCTCAGACTGGACCCCTTCGCTCTGTTGCCTGACTGATACCTTAGTCACCTCAGTTTGACTTGAGCTGGGGTGGCTGCCACAAAAATAATGTGTCTGTTGGTCAGGAGCTGATATTCAGGTGCTTGTTGTTGAGGTCGGTCACTCCAGATCACCTGTCTCCATTGGAATGAGGTCTGACATAGACATTTTTAAGAGGAGCTACTGCTTGTTGGGAAGAATGGCATGATGTCCTTATTGCATTTGCAGGTGCCACCAAGCCATCAGTACAACAGAGGACAAGGTCTAAAAGCCCAGCGATGTTGCTGGGTTTGGTCTGAGCAGACAGGAGAGGCGTGTGCAGTGCTGGCCATGGGCAGGACCCCTCACCTGCCCTGGGATGGGATGGAGCAGAGCATCATGCTCCAGGAAAGCCTCTTGGGCATCACAAGCTGAGCACACATCTGAAAAGGCACTGTGAGAGGGCAGACATGGTGATGGGTGAGCAGCTGTTCGGCGTGCACGGTGTCACCCTCCTGCCATGCTCAGCTGAGCACCCAGTTTGGGAAGGCACAGAAAAGAGCAGAGGTGCAGAAACCTGCTCCCACTGCAGCAGAGAGAACAAATCTGCATGGGCATCCCAGTGTCAAAACAGGTTTGGAATAAGTGAAAACCAACTGCAAAGGGGAAAGCAGCAAGCTGTTTTCTGTGTCCCTGGGGAGAAGGGAGGAAATAATGGATGAAATCGCAGAATATGATTTAATCTCAGGAAAATTCAGGTTAAGTGCTAGGAAAAACTTTCACCCCTTGACACTTTATTACGTTAGTGCAAAGACATCCTGTTTTTATAGAAGCTGGAGACACATTGTTCGAGCTTTGTCTGTCCTCCAGCTACTGATAGCAACTCTCCTGTAATTCCTTGACTTCTTGTTAATGGTGGGCATTTGTGGAAGGAGCCCAGCCATCACGACCCAGAGCTGAGCTATGCTGTGCCACTGGTACAAAAAGTGTCATGGGCAGATTCTTGGCAGGAAGTGGGCGAATTCAGCATCATTAATAAGTAGCAACCAGAAAACAAAATACTGTTCATAGTTCTGGGGCTTCACGTTGGTCACTTTTCCTGGTAGCAGGATGCCTTGGACTTTGCAAAAGCCAGTTGTTTATTGTACCAGGGATTTGTTCTTCACCGGTGGGCAGCAGTGGAAAGCCTTCAGTGCTCTGAGTGAAGAAAAATCAAAGGGAAGGCTTTTTCCCTCCTTACCATGGCATGAAGGTTATTGATTTTGTTTGGGGGCTGCATTTGGCCAACACAAGGCATGCTCTTGGTGCTTACCAAATAATAACTACTCAAAAAATAACAAAGCTAATGCCGTCTTCATATTGTTTTTCAAAGCTCATAATGTCACTGCATTGTACTTTGAAGCTGCTCCAACAGCCTCTGAATGTCAGGACAGGCACAAGCAGCTCACATGGGTGGCCCATGTTGCCATGTCCTACAGGGCTCTGCCAACCATCACGTGTCCAGGGCAGAGCAGCAATTGCCATGTGTGGAGAAGCAACGTGTGTTTTCCAGATAGGATGGGTAAGGTTATAGATAAACTGCAGCTGCCTTGCTAAGAGAAGAAAGAAACTGCAGCAGCAGGATTGATGCTCTGGGGATCTCCCCTGGGTGGTAACAGGGAGTCGTGACAGAGCCTTCACATTATCACACGTGAACTGGAAGGCCTGAGTAAAAGTAACTCTGTTTATAAGGAAGGCAGGTTCATATTATGTAGAATATTTTATTCAAGGCTCTGCTATCTCTGTTTTCCAGCCAGAAGGTGCTTACAGGAAAACGCTGCGTGGCAGCAGAATGGAGGAGGAGGTGTGTGTAACGTAATAAAACCCAAACCTGGTGTGCAGGGTACAAGCACAGTCTTTTACATTTCCTTTCTTCCCCCCTTCTTAAAACACAGGCCTCACTTCACTTCCATTTTCCATTGCAACATTCGTACATTTTGGTCCATGTTCAGCATGTAAGAATTCGACTTTATTCTTTTAACTGTGATTACTCGTTTCCCTGTGAATATGAAAAATTTCAACCCCTCAGGCTGCATTTAGACAAGCTGCAGGCTGGGTCACGAGCAGACTCCCTTCTACAAGCAGTATTGGAAGGGAAGTGCCCAGAAACCCAAATAAGACTGATAGCCTATCATGCCACGGGCTGTATAAATACAGAGTAAGACCTTGTGTATGCAGGGAATGATTATTGTCTGCAGTGGCTATTGTAGCTGCCTGTCTAGACTCCATTCTGGGACAAAGTGACTTTTCTTTCCGAAGACAGAGGTGATATGGGAGCTATGCCAGGTGTGCCGTTTCCCTGTCTAGGAAAGATCTAAGAGCTGGTTCCCAAAGTCTTGCTCTGGCTTTTATTCCTCAGCCCAGACCTGCTGCTCTCTGCACCCGCCTCCTTCAGGGATCTGCTGCTTTCCCAAGGATTTTCTAACAGGACAGCCAAAGGGATGGCTTTTAGTCAGGCTTGAGAAACTGAAATACTATACATTAAGCCTGACCTGCAGAGCAATAGCTTGTCTCTTTGGGAAACTAATAGGGAGAAGGGGATGTGGTTATTGGACATAATGAGAAGTGATGCAACCTGATGTAGCCTTTGACCTTCCTTGGTTAAGTCACTTGGTTAGTGGGATAGTAACAAACGGTGGTGAGCTGGAGTATTGTAAAAAAGCACAGGGTTGCATTAGTTCTGCCTTCTTTTCTGGGGAGATGGGTGATTTCTCCAGCTGATTGCTCAGGTTCCCTAAACAGCAACAGTTGAAGGTGCTCAGCTGCAGCAGTGGAAACAGCAATGAGAATATTGGGGGAAAGCATCCTGGACGGGGGAGTTGTGGCGGGTAGGCTGTGACACAAAAAGTGCCCCTTATGACATAGTGTGGGGAGGGTGAACCTCCCCTGCCCCTCTGCCATCGCCCTCACACACCAACGTGAAACCCCACAGGGCTCCCAACCACGTGAAATAATAACACTGGGCTCCCGTGCCAAGTTTCCAGCTGTTTCCACATGTGCATCTCATACTTGCCCCCTCCCACGTGCCTGTGCCAGGACTGAGATTCAATAAAGTGCCACACTAATCCGCAGTCCTTTTTCATTAAATGACCAATTAAAGCTAGAGGAAAGGGGTTCTTATTATTATTATTGCAGTTGGGAACATGTTCCCTGTAGCTCCAGTGGTTTTTATATGTAGTTTTTTCAATTATTATGTTTTCTTCTACTTTGTTATCTCTGCAGAGTTTCATTGCTGCTGTGTCTGGTTTACCCCTGCTCTCTGCTGGTACCTGCTTTGGGTTTAAAATCCTGTAAAGTTATTAAATCTTTCTGTATATAAATTAACCTGTTCAAGGTGAGAATACCACCTTTATACCCTGGTCATTTGGGAGGTCAGAGACTATAAACAGTTGATGAGAAGTCCTGGGGCAGACTTTCTCCCAGAAGGTGGTGATACCCTGGGATGTAGGTGGGGAGAAGGAGCAAGCTCCCATCCTGGAGTGGTGGAGGCAGTGAGAGTGGCAGGGAAAGCTGGGGGAAGCAGCTGTCTGAGCACTTCATGAGGCTGAAACCCACCAGGAAATAAAAGCTGATGGGGTTGTAACACCTAGTCCCAGGTCCTCTTTGTTAGTTCACTGTGTTATACCTAACACCTGATTTTTGGAGGTCTTGAGTGCTGGTACTGGCTGTAAGGACAATTAAAGGTGATCTCAGTTGCTGGAGAGCTGTGGCTCTGGCATTTCTGTGGGTCTGCACAGACTGCCCATGAACACAGGAAGGTTTTGGCTTGGTGGTGAAGGTGACGCTGCTTTGGGAACCTTCACCTCTGCCCCAGCTGTCTTTCTCAGGCATTTTAATTGGGTTGGTGTGTTTTTGTGTTTAGGTTTGTTAGTTGCTTGTGATGCTAAAACAGAAAGAAAATCCTCAAAAGATGAAGACAAGAGTCATGTCCACACCCCTGGTGGGCTGTACCTCCCTGGGGATGCTCTGTTCAGAGCTGGACAGTGAGTTGTGCAGCTCAGGACATATTTCAGTATTCTTCAACCAGGAACTTGTCACAACCTGCTTTGGGGGTCACTGGTTTCCCAGTAACCCCAGCACAGACACAGCACTGGCCCCACATGGCATGCAGGGAGCTGCAGCCCCATCTTTGGGAAGGCAGGGGGCAGGTCTGGGGGCTTGGTCCATGCCCCTGGAGGTGCAGAGGGTCAGTGCAGCTGGGCGACCTGCGTGGCTGGTGCAGGGTCTGTCCCCACCTGCTGTCCTTGTGCTTGGTGAGGATCCAAACTGAAAGCTGGCCCCGATATATGTGTGCATTGCCACCTTAAAGCAACATGTGTGTCTGTCCTGGCTTTTTTATTCATCCACAGGATGGTTCAAGTGCTCACTCTCCTGTTTTGTACACCCAGAGCTCTGCAAATAGTGTTGGGGTCTGGGTCCTCCTTGATCCACAGACAAAGGAACTGTCAACTTCCCACCCTGGGGTGTGATGCTTCCCTGGATGCAGCCCAGGTCTCCTGGACTCTTATTTTTCTGCCTCCCTTTGCCACCATATCACTTTACAGAGTAATGAGTTAACCAGCATGGTGGTCAGAGCAACTCGGCTCTGGCGTGCTCTGAGCACCAGGGATATCTAAGCCTTGGTGCTGGGGGAGGGCAGGGGGCTGCACTGCCTGGAAATTTCTCACCACAGACTTTGCTGGGGCCAGACATGTTGTAAATTTTACAAGAAAAACACTTTACAAACCAGAAGTCCAACTCTCGTGCGCATGGAGCTGCTAATTAACAGTTTGGAGACTGTGTGAGCCAAGGAGCCAAGTCCACCATTACAGAGCCTCATGGTTTTGAATCAGGCTTTGGAAGATTTGGGATCATCCATAAATCTGTGGCTCTGGGAGTCTGGTGACTTCTCTTTCTGTTCTTCTCTCCAATTTGCACACAGGAACCCTGACACCTCCCAGGCCATCCTAGAAGTAGTGCTTAAAATCATGCAGAGCACTTCAAAAAAGAGGCACAGGATGCTGAAGGTCGGACTTGTCACATTTGATTGTCTGCAACTGCTGTCACACCTCTTGGGAGGTCCCAGATCCCAGAAGCAGGTTCCCAGTGTGTAACCCACCCCCCTCAAAGCCCAGCCTGAGCTAAGCATCCAGGGCATGGCTGAGGGGCACAGTGTCACTCAAAGTCTTGGCACGAGTTGTCCCACAAAACATGACATGGTGGAACCCTTGGGGATGCTGCTGGCTCCTCCTGCAGCCCTGCCAGCCCCAGCAGGGTGAGAACAATTCTTGCAAGGTTTGTGTTCAACATCCCACATGATGCCAAGCTCCCGACTCCAGTCTCACCCCAGCTCCATGGTGCACTGCGGCCACGGTGGCCTTGGTCCCTTCTCGGGAGTCACCAACACCTCCTCTGCACCTGGAAGGGGACCAGGAGACAGGGGATGGCATGGGGTGTCAGTGGAGGAGGGTTGTGCTGGAGGTTAAAAGGGGCTCCGGGGTGAGCAGACCATGGCATGGGGCTGGTGCTGGAACTGGCCCTGGCCCCACCACCCATCCATGTCTGTGGTGCAGCCAGGACAGCTGATGGAAAGAGCCAGGCAGTGAGGCTGGACAGAAGCAGGTGGATGGGAGAGCAATCTTTTATAAAATGTTGGCTTAAATAACTGTGGTTTTCCTCTAAATTGTGATGAGCACGGGTCAGAAACCCTGCGAGGCAGAGCTGCTGATGATTGATGGGCCTTTCCACCAGTGTTTGCTGCTTTCCATCTCCTTTGTTTCCCTTAGCAACGGAAATAACAAACTTTACCATTAGAAAAGATTTGCAGAGGAACTTTGCCTTGATGTTCTGCATTAGTCATGGTCCTGCAGGTACAGCTGCCGGGTTTCGCTTTCCCACAGTGTCCCCTACTGCTTGCACTAAAAAATCCATTTAGGTACACATCAAAAAAGGAGGGGAAAAGAAATCCGAATGGAAGCATAAGGTACAGAAAGCTGTCAGAAGGGAGAATGCTTTTCATGGAGCAAGAATCCTGTGAAGAGCATGAGATGCATGGATTCCTGGAGGGAGGTAAAGGCAGAGTCAGGTTGTCCCACTGCAGCGTGGACAGAGCTGATCTTCTCCCTTTTGGTGGCTCCATGATTAAGGGAACAGCACAGATACAGGATGCAGAGAACAGATTGGATTAAAGGAAAGAAAGAGGATGTGAGAGAAAGGAGTCAGGAATAGAGAAGGCTCTTTTTTTTTCCTCTGTGATAACACAACTTATTTTAAAATGATGGATTGTCGCTGCAAAACGTTTCATTACTGCTCCTCTGTGGAGCTTCTGCTAAAAGAAATAACAGAAATCAAGTGTTTGAGGTGCAGAATTGGCAAGAACACACCAGCTATGTTAGAGATGTGTGAAGTCAAACAGCTTTGTGATCAAGGTCTAGGAGGAGCTGCAGCTGAGGGATGTTGGGGAGAAGCAGGGGTGATGGGTGCCCCTTGCTCAGGGAGGATGGTATCTCTGCTACACATCTGAAGCAATGCTTCAGCTGTACTGGTGGCACCAGTTGTAGGCTTCTCCTGGCACTGGGATAAGGCAGTGCTGTGGGCTCAGGGGGATGCAGGGCTGGCAAAAATGCCCCCTGAGTCATCACACCGTGAGCAGAGGTTACCAGCTGGGCTGGGTGAAGGTGGAGGTGCATCCCTGACCATCATCCGGTCTCTAGTCATCAGCTGAGCTGTGGCCACTGACCATCAGCAAGCTCTTCACCTCTGGATGGGAATTCCTCTGGGGAAAGCTTGAGATGGAGGATGCTGCTTTGAGGTTGGGGCAAGCTGGCAGCATGCACGTAGCTGTCCCAGCTCAGCTAACAAACAACTCATTAAACCTTTGCAACTTGCACACCCCTGGTCGTGTCTGTAGATGAGCCAAGATCAGCAAAGCTCGCTCTGTTCCCCACAGATGCCAGAGGGTCTTGGTCTGGACCCCAAGATGTCAAGCAGTGCCTAACATTTGTGTTTTTTATTTCTTCCCCAAGACCTATGAGCAGAATGAATGGATAATCCACTTGGCTGGGAAGCTGCTGGCCCAGGAAGAGGAGACCTTGTCCTTGATGGCAACGAATCCATTTGCAGGCAGAGCACCCCCACGGTAAGCTTTGAGTTTTTCCAAGGGAGCTGGAAGTGCCTTGGCTCCATGTTGTTCCTCTCTTGGACATGTACACGTGGTTTCTGTGATGGACTGGGTTTGGGGTTGGTGGTACCCAGGTGGTCTTTAAATAGGGTGGGTTTCACATTAGGACATCTTATTGTGGCCTTTCAAGGGGCCTATAAGAAAGATGGGGACAAACTTTTTTGCAGGGCCTGTAGTGATAGGACAAGGGGTGATGGTTTTAAACTAAAAGAGGGGGAGATTCAGACTAGATATAAGGGAGAATATGATTTAATTGCAGATGTCCCTACTCACTGCAGAGGGGTTGGACTAGATGACCTTTAAAGGTCCCTCCCCACCCAAACCATTCTGTGATTCTATGAAGAGCTGGTCCGATTCAGCACCTTCATGCCCTCCTTGTGGGGACACAAGGACCCTCTGGTTGAGTCTGTTCCCTGGCAGGTCTTGGTGTTGCTTTTCTTGGACAGCAATCATGAGTGCTGCAGTGGTTTCCTGCCACTTCAGATTTTTTGCCATGATCACTTTGCAAGCTCAGATCCAAACCACCATTTCTACCGGCCCACGGAGGTATTTCAAAGACAAAAAGGTCCTGCAAAAATGATTGTTTTTGTGGACAGTTGGCTTGGAAGTGTTTGTGTTTTCAGTGGAGAGGCAAAACAAACATCAGCAATTGAAAGGCTTGGATGAAAACCCCCAGGTTTTCTGCAAAAGGAAATTTTTCACAAAAGTGTCTGTTTTGTTGCTGAAGTTATTTTTAGCTGAGAAAACATTTTAAGGGGATTTTGGATCTACTTGAGTAATATTATGCTCTTGCTAATATTTTCAATTTGAGGCTCTCAAGATGCACTGCAAACAAGGATGAAGGTTCACAGCACCGTGTGAAGTGAACTTCCTCTTGAACCCAGCTGATGTTTTTCAGCTTTAGCTCAGTGCTTCACCCAAACCTGAGTAGAGACTCCTTTTCCAGCTCAGACCCTAAGAACTTCCTCATTAACCAAAACACTTCCTCTGAGGTGGTTTACACATCCCAAGATGGGATAAATGTATAAACCTGAGAGGATTGAGGTTCCTCAGTTATCCAGCCCTGCCTTGGAGTGTGCAGGCACCTTATCAGAGCATCGGTAGAGCTCAGGATGACAGTGGTGAAACGCTGGCCCAGGTTGCCCAGAGAAATTGTGGTTGCCCCATCCCTGGAAACATGCAAGGCTAGGTTGGATGGGGCTTGGAGCAACCTGGTCTAGTTGAAGATGTCCCTGCCCATGGTAGAAGTTTTGGACTAGATGACCTTTTAAAGGTCCCTTCCAACACAAACCATTCTGTGATAAGAGCCCGTGGAGGTGGCACCTTTCTGATGGCCAGGGAAGGGGCTTGGTGCAGCCCCAGTGGGAGGGTTCACCCACCAGGATCTGGCTGGATCTCGGTCCTTCAGGAGCTTGTCAGGGAGATGGTGTTGGGGCACTGGAGAACCTGCATTGTGTTCGCTTCGTCGTGGGTGGATTTATCAGCCAGGTCTCTCCAACCTTTGCTGATGTCCCCAAGGCTCAGAGCTGTAAATTCACTGAGCAGCAGCGTTCCTTTTATTAACAAAAAAATTGGAAGAAAGTCAGACCTGAGTGCTGGCTGACCCCAGGGTTTGAGGAGAACCTGGGACCTTTAGACACCGGGTCACCCCTTTGAATTAGGTGTCCCCTGGTCCCAGAAGCCGTGGCCATCTGGTGGCTGCTGGCTATAAACAGCCCTCGTGGCCCATGGGGTGACAGAAGCGTTTGATAATCCCCGAGCTGTTTATTACCACATATCCCCCAGTGCCATAAATGTCACTCTGGGTACTCACCATGGCTGAGGCTGAAAACAAGACATCCTAACAGATTAAATATCAAGAAAATGTCCAGCACACCTTTGCCATAGGCAGGCTGCATCTCTTCTGTGCTTTCTGGCATCAGCAGTATTTTAAAAAAATAATTAAAATAAAGTAGTTGAACACAGGAACTCCTTTTAAAATGAAAATAATGAAGTGGGATGTGGCTGGGAAAACACTACATTGCTCCAGGTGGTGAATAGGTTTGGTTTTTTTTTTATTCTGTAACAGGTGAGGAAGTGAAATGTTCAGGAATTTAAAGCAAAGCCAAAAGCAAATCTTTATCTTTGTTGGATTTTATAGGATAATGATTGCAGAGCATAGGGGAGCTCAAGCAGGTCCAACAAGCAGCTGCCCAGCAGCGTGGATGCTGTGTTGGACACACAGTGCTATGGATCCCCTTGACCAGGTTCTTGATTCATGTGTTACCTTGGGTCAGCCCAAGCACAGAGACTGATTTCACTCCTTAGCAGCTAGTTTATAGTGGGAAAAGATCAGGATCCAGCGCTGGGTTTGTGTGTCAGCTGCCTCTGCTCTGGCATTCACTTTTACTTTAAGAGTTTTTCATGGGTCTAGTGTATTTTTGGGTGGCGTAAAATAAAAATAACAATTTGCAAGTGCTGGGTTTTGGCTCAGACCAAACCCCCAACACCCTGTTTCACTCTGAGTCCTGGGTTGTGGGTCATGTTTCAGGTTTTTGTGAGCCTGATCCAACACCTGGGACATGAGCACCATCCGGATGCTCGTCCAGATGCACAGGCAAGGGCTGGGGTTGGATCCTGCACCAGCCACTGATCCCTGGTGCTATTTACATTTCTTTGGTTATTCCTTGTTTGCTGTTAGCACTTCACCTCGATAAGGAAACCAAAGTTACCATTTGCTTTTTTTTTTCTTTGAGTTTTGTTTCCACTGGGTTTACATCCATGGTGCTTGTGCCCAGCGTGGGCACAGCGGCCCCAGCAGCTGCTTTTCACCAGTGTTCCTTCTGCTCAGGCAGGCTCATCTACTCGTTTGGGTTTTTTTTCCCTTTAATCCACAATTTTCGGTTGAATTTTAAACATCCCTTTGTTGCAGGTTGAAGCCACTGGTGGGGGTGTCAAACCCCTGCACCCACAGCACCACCCTGCATGAACCATGGCCAGAACCCAAGAGATCGACCTGCACCTTGATTTGGGTGCAAGAAGTGTGAGCAGAGGCAGTTCCTTTTTTAATCTAGATCCTTACTAACAGAGTGCTGGTTGCCCAGACAGCCCCTTGCAGTCAGCCATCCAGGGTAGTGAGACACTGGAACAGGTTTTGCCCAGAGAAGTTGTGGAGGCTCCATCCCTGGGGGCGTTCAAGCCCAGGTTGGATGGGGCTCTGAGCAACCTGGTCTAGTGGAAGGTGTCTCTGCTCATGCAGGAGGGTTGGAACTAGATGATCTTTAAGGTCCCTTCCAACTCTAACCATTCTATGAGTCTGTGATTCTATGATCACCTTTTTGTCACCATTTCATTGTAGTTGTGAGCAAAAGCCCTAAATTTAAGCCTCAGTGGTGGCATCTAGAAAGAAAAGATCATTTAAGGTGGCTGTAGCTGGGACAGTTTCCAAAGGGCAACCCTGCACCCTTGCCTGGAGCCCACCTCCAAACCTTTGCTCTGACCTCCCAGCTAAGGATCGTGCCCACCACGGCTCCTTTCGGTAGCTGGGTGGAAAAAAACCCTCATTTTCCTACCATATTTCCCCCCCTCCCTCCACTCTAAAGGGAATTTTGAGACTTAATTATTTTCATTCCCTGCTAGACTAAATAATTAGGGGAAGGGGCTGTTTTCCATAAGAGCATTATGCTCCCATACTCCACGGAGTTTATTCTGTTAATGGAAACTCTACACCTTAAATAGCCAAGGGACTTTCAAAATGAGTTAATGCCTTCGAAATGAAATTTCTGAGACCAAAGTTTGTAGGTTCCTTTACAGCTCTAGAAATTATAGTATTTTTTCAAGTGTGATAAACTTAAAATGAGAAACAGGTGACTGATTAAAAATGAGGGTATTGTTGAGCACCCAGCCTAGCTGAGTGTGAAGCTTTACTTCAAGCACGGTGATGTTTGTGGAATGTAGATTTACAAAATATTCTTGTGCAGTGGATAGTTCATAAAACACCAGCCATCATAAATCTGAACGGTAGGGCTTTGGCTGAGAAATTAATAAGTGTTTAACACCCCGTCATGGAAACAGGCTGCAACAATGAAAGAAAACAAAAATCAGATTTTCCTACATAAGGGGGGGGGGGGAAATCAGGTTTTTTTCTTTTTTGGCCTGAAGTGTTCGGTGTCTCTGATATTAAATCATGTTCACTTAAGGACTTTTATTCCAATTATAGTAGCACTTTGTTGAAAAAGCCCCAACACGTAGCTGAGGACGTGGCGTGGTGGTGGTGGTGGTGGTATTTATGGAGGCAGCACTTCCCATTTGATGCGACCTGGCTGCAGGAATGCAAGAACAATGGAGTGTTTGGTATTCTCTTTTTATTTAATTGCCCATTTATTTCCCATTTGTGTCACAGCTACTGGGCTTTATACCTGGGAGTGTGTTGGACTGGATTTTCAGGCTGTGTGAGTCACCCTGGACCTGGCAGAAGGTGCAGGTCCTTTCTCATGGGACCTGAGGAGTGGTAGGGACCAAGGGCTGGGAAGGGCTTTGTCATCTTTGTATTTCCAGGGTAGAGAAGCTACTCTGGGGGCTAGTCCCTTGGACCCCCCAAGAAGGGTAAAGGTAATTGTGTCATTATTGAGGGCAGTGCTGGGAGCAGGCAGGGAGGATGGGTTATTGGAAAAGACAGGGATCATTAGGATGGAGGTGGAAACAGCATTTCTGGTCTGCAAGGTCTCTCCAGCAGTCTGTAGAGGAGGCAGGAGCACTGCTCATGGGCATGGGATGCTCCATGGGGATGTGAGTCCTTCAGGCTTTGAACTTGGTTTTGCTGTATCCCAAGTGTGTGCTCTCACCCCAAGGCATCTCCATGTCAGGATGAGTCTCGCTCCAAGTATCCACATGGGCCACGTGGTGGGACAGGGTATGGGAGTGATGCAGTGGGCATCTGCAGAGCCCCCAGAGCCTCTCCCACCACCACTGGTGTCTGCTGCACACAGAAGTAAAATGCTTTGTATGGTTTTCCTACTGAAAAGCAGGTTTGCCAGCAGTGAAACTTTCCTAGGGGGTGACAGGTTCCTCAGAATTGAAAAAGTGTCCACACGTTTTCTTTTACTCTTTCACTGGGTTTTGCCAGTGAAAACATTTTCTTGCAGTTCCTTTCTTTTTTCCTATGTACTATAATTTAAAAAAAGAAAAAATCTTTATCATCTACAGTATAATGTCTGAGATTATCAGAATGAAATTCTTCCACAGGCCTGAATGAATGTTTAAGGAATTTTCTTTTGGTAAAAACACTCTCAGTCTCTTGGTGTTGTCGGGGAGGGCAGAGCTCGTCTCCAAGCAGCAGGATTTCCCCCAGAGTAGGAAATTGGGTTTCCAGACACACCTGGTAGCAGTGGCAGCTGAGCCATGGGGCAGCTTCACCATGGCCAGGACTGCACCATGTGTCTTGGTGCCATGGGAGGCATCTTCCTTGGCAAGGGCAGCTCCTGCCTTGGCTCCATTGGGAGCATCACTTGCATCCCCATCACACCCCAAAACGTGAAAGTGGAACCCACTCCCTGGGTCTGTCCAATGCCAAAAGTAATCCCAGCCAGTGCTGTGAGCCCTGGGGAGAGCCAGCTCTCCTTCCCCCAAGGTTTGCTCTGCCCTCGGTGTAGATGCAGCCTCTCAACTTCGCTTTCTAACTTGTCCATGGGGGAATAAACCCACTTTCCCATCTCCCAAGAGAGTTTTGAGGATGCTCCGGCTCTGCAGGGCCAGACCTTGCAGGAGCCTTGGAGAAAGAGAAGTCAGCAGTGTTGAAAACAACCCATAAAACTGCCCTTATTCTGCAAACTTGGGCCAAGATGAATTTATGGTCCCTCCTGCTAACGGGGCTAGAATAAGCAAGAAAGCTGGTGACGGAGGCTCTGTTACTGCAGTGAATTTGTACTTTCCACTGCCACTTGCTCCCTGATTTACAATGAAGTGGGGAACCTCGAGATGAGAAAAAAAAAAACCAACCCAAAAACCAACAACCAAAAAACCCCCACCAAACTGAAAAGAAGCCCCATGTTTTGGTTTCTTTCTTCCCTCTCCCACCCCTCCTTGCCCTGTCAGGCCATTAATTCTAACCGAAACCACTGGCTCTGGTTTTTTCCCTGGAAGCTTTTCCTCAGCTGTTGCAGGGAGACAGCTGCACCCTCTGGAACTCATTACAGCTGTCTGGGAGATTTAGCCCTCCATCCCAACAACTCCAGTATTGCTGCTAATTTTTAACACGTACAGTTGGAAGATGTCATAACAGGCTGATATATGATCGAATCTTAAAAGTGCTGCAGCGCAGCTGCTACCGGGCATCTGGCAGGGTGAATATATTGATTTAAAAAATAATGCTTATTATTTTTAGCCTTTCTGCCCTCCCGGAGGCTGTAGCTTTGCCCGATCTGGGTGGTGATGGAGAGCGGGTGCTTGCTCAGAAGGGATAGGGCAGGCAGGTTGGGTGGGTCCTTCAGGGCAGCTTGATGGTCCTCTCTCTTCCAGCCATCTCCACCGGGATCAGCCCTGTTGCTCTGTGTGATGTTTCCCTCCTCCCCCCCAGGCACCACTGTTGGACTTGGGAGAAGCTGCCAAGGGGCCCTTCTGTCCCTTGTCCTCCACCACTGCTGTTAGAGCAGAGAGGGTTTTCCATCTCCTGGAGGAGAAATGTCTGACTTGCTTTATCTGACTGCAGCTTGTTTCTTGCCTCTCAAGTGATTATTTTGCCCTTGTGTGTCTCCTAAGGAACATAACCTGGGTCCAGCTGCCTCAGCCTGATGCTTCTCCTGAGCTGTTTCCCTGCCTGGCTGCAGTATCTGGTGCCCAGTGCTTCTAGGGGAACCAGGAGGAGCTGCTGACTTGTGTTCACTCAGTAAATCCTGGGAAACTGCTTGCAGCCAGTATTGTACTTCCTGACCTTTCTGTCTCCTCTGAAACATGGGTCTTGCTCATCCTTCTCTTGAGTACCACCAGTGGCATCAGACTCCTTTTAGTGTAGATGAAGTCAGGTAGCTTCTTCATGACCTGCTGGAAGATGTTACCAGTTCTTCAGAGCAACCAGCAAGATTCACCCACGCCAGCAGCCTCCTTCATCAGAGGGGGCTCAGAGACATGTGGATCCCTTCCAGCAGCCAGAAGGTCCTTGTGTGATCCCAAAGCTGCACAAAACAAGCAATTGCTGGTAAAGGTGACCTGTTATGGTTTCTAAATCCTCAGGTGTCCATGCATGTGCATGTCTCGCCTGAGTTAAAAGCTCCAAGTGATGTTGGTAAACTCTGTGAGCCCTCAAATGATGGACTCAGGGGTGTTAATGCTTTGGCCCTTTAGTGCAGGAGCACATTTGCTCCCCAAATCCTGGGAGTAGGGAGCAGGTCCAGTGAGGCAGCACTGGAGCAATTTGCAGATCCTGTAAGCTCAAGACTGAGGCTCCCAGGTAGGTTATAAATACTGGGGGATCTTGTAAACTCTATCAGCCCTGAAATGTGGGGCTCTGGTGAGTATTAAACTCTGCAGCTTTTAAATCTGTGTGCCTTGCAAGGAGAGATTCCCACAGGTTGCAGGTTTTCCATGTTTCTCCCACAGCCCCTAACCCTGGGAAGGATGGAGAGGAGGGATGGCTCAGGGTCTGGATGCTGCAGTTGTATTTTGATGCTCAGAAGTACTCTGAGCTCCGAGGGTTTTCCCAATGCAGTTTCTCCATCCTGCAGCACATGCTGGCTGGTGCAGCCATGTAAAGGCTCTTTGGTACCTCCACTGGCCAGAACGGAAACCTTCAAGTCTGGAATTCCCAAGAAGCTCTGAGGGTGCAGGACAGCAAAGAGCCATGGGCTGCCATGTGCCAGAGCTTGGTAGCTCATTGCTGGGTGAGTGGTTCAGCTCCAGGGATTTTACAAGCTCCACAGCCCATAAAGCTGTGCGGGTTCCTCCTCCATGGATCTTTCATCCTGACATGGACTGTGCATCCCAGCACTCCAGCTCACAGCTCAGGTGGAACGGGTTGGGGGAAGCAGAACCACTATGGCTGGGACAAAAGGGTGGCTGAATTTCGAGGTCAGGGGACTGGGGGGACTCTTCTGATTGATTTAGACTGTACAGAAGAGCCTAAAACACGGTCAGATAGAAAGGCAAACTTTATGCCACAGAAATGTATCTTCAATGGCATGTGGTCGCTTTAATGCTCACACGGTTCTAGTTTTACATGCTGATCCCTTTGATAGCAAACATTTTAATAGACAGAGAACATATGGGAAAAATCATACCAAATCAGATGATAGATATTATTTAATCTGGGCAGGCAATCCCGGTCAAAAGGGAGAAGGAACTTTCATTCCAGAGGGGTTAGAAGACAGTCCTTGAGGTTGGGGAGAAGGTGCTGCTGTGTCTGAGCAGAGACCTGTCATCTCCTGAGGTCTCCTAGGTCTGCCCTGGGAGCTCAGATAAGTCAACTAAATCTCTCTGTGCTCTGCATCTCCATCTAGAGAATGGGAACTTTGCCAGATGGGGTTTGCAAATAGCTCCCTCAGCCTGGGACACCCCGTTACACCCATATTGTGGGTGTACATGGAGACAGGTATGCTGATGCAGATGCTCTGCAGTTGCTTAGTGAAGAAGAAGGACCCCCAAAAGCCCCGGTGTGGTGGGCAGAGGGAGGCTTCAAGAAAGAGAGGGACTGACATAAAAGCGGCCACTGAAGGTTTCTAGGGGAGTTGGATATGTTGTTTTGAATTGAAAAAAGCAATCAAGCAGCACAGCTTGGAAATCTCTGACGATCCTGGCCAGGAGTCTGTAGGCTACCTGGACCCACGGGAATGCTGCTGTTCAGTAACACTCTAATTATTAACAGGAAATTTTGTGCTCCTGCGAAGTAAACACTGTGGGAGTAACACTTCAGCCCCTGTTTGACTTTTACCAGCCTCAGAAAAGGGGAGGGAGAGAGGGTGTGGAAATGGCCCCAGCTGCAATCAAGGCAGTGGCTCTAGGGCAGCATTGGTGAGGGTGAGATGCAGGTTTGTGCACCACAAGCCCCAGCCTGGGTGGGGCCATGGCTCCCTCCCCTGCCCCTTTATCTGCTCATATTGCTCCCTCCCCTGCCCCTCTACCTGCCTGTATTTGAGAGCTGGGCTCCTGCCTCCCTGCAGCTCCCAGCAGTGAGGTGGGGGAGGCTCTGCCAGGCAGCTGTGTGGCACTGGGGGACACCTTTGTCCCCACACTTCCCTTGGCACCCAGCCCTTACCAGTCATTTAAATTAAAGCTGTCCCAGTGCAGCTCCAAATGCTTTAGTCCAGGCTTCCTTGGATCCCTGCTTCATCCTCAGCAGAGGGTGAAACATGGAGATATTTGTCTTATTTTTGTTCCAGCCAGAAATCAGATGTACTGCTGGTTACTGCAAGTCAGCAGCAAGTGATGGGATGATGAACAGCCCCATGTTAACATGTTCTGGTAGGGGAATCGTTTCTGTGTCCCTCACCTGAGTTCCCAGACAGGTCTAAATGGAGATGTCGAGCTGTGGTGGCAGCAGACCTTTGAATTTGACACAGTTTTATCTGTTGTCTGCAATCTCCCCTGTATCCCATTGGAGTGCAGGTGTTAGGAAGGTGAGTGCTCATGGCAAATATATGAGTCTTCCCTAATTATTTCAGCAGTAGGAAGGAACTTTACGGCTGCCCGAGGTGCAGCCCCGGGAGTGAGCAGCTGCAGGAGCACAGTGCCGTGCTCAGTAGCAGGGTTTGTATTTTAGTAGTGAAGCAAAGCAGGTTTAAATGAGCATTGACATGACTTTGACATTTTTATTTTGTGGGTTATTTTATGAACTTATCCAGCAAACGCAGCGATGCACTCGGCAAACAGGGACCAGAAGGCTGGAGGACCAGGGTGTTACTCCTGCTCTTGTCAGCATGCCCTACATCAAGTGGGACCAGCCCTCCCAAACCCAGCGCCGTGGTTTAGCCTCCGAACGTGTTTCGTGACACTGATGAATGCTTCTTTCTGCACTGTTTTAAAAATCTCCTTTTCTGTCAACTCCCAGGGCGGCCAGAAAACAGATGCGCTCGTAGCCTCGCTAATAAGCTGCGGAGCAGAAGGAGCAGCCACTGGCTGGGGCAGAGGGATGCTGGGGGAGCTGGGGTGGAAGTCAGGATCTGGACCTGAAAACGTCCCAGGCAGAAATACTCATGGATTCTCACAGAAATGGGGGGGGGGGGAAATAATTTCCTGCTTTTATTATTATTCATTGGAACTTTGTTGTAAGGAGGTGTGTAGAGCACATGGCAGCAGTGGGGAGCACATAGGGCCAGGGTGTTAAAGCTCCTCTGCCTTCTCTCTGCCTTCTGCAGCATTCCCAAATGGCATCAGGAGAAGCCTGGGAGCACCCCAGTACCTTGCTCTAGCAGGGCTGGCTGCATCGCTGCCTCCAGCTACCAGCATCCCAGGGATGGAGGGAGCACTGGGATGCAGGAGCCAGCCAGGCTGAGCACCCTCCAGCTGATTTCTCCATCTAACTACAGAATGGCTCAAAAACTCCATTCCCAGGGGACTATAAATAGGGTCTGATGCCAGCTTGGTGCCAGCCCCTCCTGAGCAGCCTGTGCTTTGTTTCTCTGCAGGTGGATCCGAGGGGAACACTTTAAGTACAAGTTCAGCCGCCCCAGGGGAAAGCATGCCAGTGAGGGGAGGTGGTGGATTCGGAAGAGGATCGGCCCATACTTCCCCCCTGTCAACCTCCAGGGCCTGAAGAAGTTTTATGAAGACAGGAATTGGCTTCACCCTATGCGGGACTGATGGAGGAGGAAGAGTGAGGTTGAGAGGGACCAGCTGGAGAGGAGGGGGAGCAGTCAGCTCCCTACAAACTGCACGTCTTGTCTCTCTCTGTATTTTTTATCCATATCCTCATTTGCACATATTTTACAGAAGGTTCCCAGTCAACCTGTCGACTTGCTGTTGTGGTCTGCTTTTTCCTTGTTTCTTTCTGTCCATCCTTCTCACCACAGCCTCACGTGATCTGTGATTTCTTTTGCCAGGCTGCTCCATTCAGAAATGATAAGCTCAGGATTTGGGAACAAGGTGAACTAACGCAGCAATTAGTTTTGGGTAGGTGTTGGTGTCGCTTTCCCTGACCCGTTGTGTTGTGTGATGGTTGCAGAGGCACAAGTGGAGATTTTGGGGCAGTCTCCTGCCTCCAGCTCTGCAGCTGGCTCACGTGGAGATGATACTGGCCTGGCATGAGGAACCATTTCTCCATTCCATCCCCATCCCATTCTATGTGAGCACCAGGACTGAGACATCAAAGCTGCTCTGTTCCCAGCATTGCTGTCCCCATGCTGCCCCCACTGTCACCCTGGGAAGGGCGTGGTCAACACCTTCTCACCACAGGTTAAGGACAGGGCTAAGCTGTGTCCTGTCTGCTGGGCATGGTCTGGCTGTCCCACAGTTCGTCCCAGGGACAGCACAGCAAGCTGAGGCTGGGGAAAACACCCTGGGACCTCACCCTGAATTTCTCCTGTACTTCCTTTGAAGCCTTCCATCATCTCAGTGTCTGTTTAAAATCACCCCAAATTGTCCCACCATGTGGGTTTTGCTTGGTGGACAGTGTCTGAAGCAGCCAGGGACTGGCCAGGGCAGTTGATGATAATCGATGGTTTGTTAGCGATGGATGTGCTCATTAGCACACTCTGCTGCACACGGTTCTTCTGGCAGGGGGAAAAAAAATGCCCAAAGCAACGTGTGATGCATAAAACCCCCGTTGTGTGGGGCTTGCCTGCTGAAAGCCACAGCTTTGCAGAGAAACCCAAAATAGCTCCTCACTGGAGCTGCCGTGTGGGCTTCAGGACTCAGCCCTGAGGACAAGCATGGCCCTGTGTGGCTGTTCCATCCCCTGTCCCCTCCCCTGCCCCATGGCTGCTGATGCACATGGGTGGAGGGGTTGGGAAGGTGATGGAGACACCAAGTCTGCCGCCAGCCCCAGCGCCTTGAAACAGCCCTTGTTTGAACAGGCCTGGCCCAGTAGCTGCCTGCTGCCCTGGGTTATAACTGGTGCTTTTTGTCAGCAGCCCTGGGGCTGAAATCCACCCATTTGGGGAGGTTGGCACCGGAGGGGTCTGATCAGCTGGTGTTCAGGAGGAGCCGAGCATCCCACGGGCGTGGTCCATGCATCCAAAGCAGAAGAGGGCAGGAGAAGCCCCTAAAGGGGCTCTCCAGGCTTTTCCCCCTGGATTTTTGGAGCAGCATTGTCCTTGCATCCCCCAAGAGGAATTCCAGTGGCCAGAACGCTACACTAAGGCTTTCACCCTGCCAGGGCAAATTCAGCCCGAGTTACAAGCAACAGGACAAGTGTTGCTGTGTGCTGGGCTCACCAACATGATGGGGACCAACGGCCACGTCCCCGCCCAGCTGAGTCCATCCCTTCCCACATGAGTTGTGCCAAAAGCAGCTGAAGGTGGTTGTGAAGGAAAACTGGGTCTAAACTGGGAAAAGCAAACCAGCAGGTAAAGCTGGCACCGGTGTGGGGCAGCATGGGCAGTGATGCAGGCAGAGAAATGCCATTTCACATGTTTCTTCCCCCTTTTTGACTGAATGGGCACCACTGAGGGTGTATTTCTGGAAAGGGATTAAAGCAAACAGGTCTTCCAGTGGGAGCTTCACTCTTTTATTTTTTCTTTTTTTCCCTAAAAGCATTAAAAAGGGAAAAGAGCAGAGCCCCAGGAGGGCAGCCCAGCCCGAGTGCTGTCCCCTGGTGCCTGCCCTACTGTGGCTGCCACAGGGCCGAGGTGACAGGTGGTAAAGAAGGTGAGTCCCGGGTGTTGTGGCACTTCTTTGTGTTTGAGGGAGCACCTGGGTGTTGTGTCTGAGCATCTGGTCACCATCTCAGACTGTTGGAGCATGGGTCTCCCATCCCTTCATCAGCATGTTTGCACAGGACTCCCACTTGGTTTGCGGTTGCTTTTCCTACCCAGCTGCTCCATCCCTGGCAGATCCAGCTTGGGATGGCTGGTGGGAGCCGGAGGACTCTCCAGTGACCTCCTGTCTGAGGTCCCATAGGACTGGTGCTGCAGCCTCTGCGGGGTCCCAGGAGCTGCCCACCTTTTCCAGGGATGAGCCAGCAAGCAGGGAGCCATGGCTGGCCCATCAGCACCCGGGAGAGCTGTGAGGTTGGCAGAGATTCCGAGCTCAGAGCTGCCGCGCTTCTGCTCGATCTTATCACTCCTGGACGGGGACCGGGAAAGTCCCGCGTGTTTCCCGGCCATGTTTGAACCAAGATGAATAGTTTAATTGCAGGGCTTGGAGCAACATATAGAGTGCTCCAAATTGTAAATAACATTTATGACTCTATTGTGTTTTCCTAAATATTTGCCACAGTTGGAAACCGATGCTCTGCTGCAAACAATGGCAGAACATTTTGTTCCGATTACCGCGGAGGGACGAGGGCAGACGCTGCCATCCCACATCCCGCTCCCATTATCATCCTTCCTGGCTTGGCCAACGTGCTGGGGGCACTGGAGGCCAGGCTGGGCCCTCCAGATCCAGCACAGTTCACGGATACGTGGGAGATAACAGCGCAGCTTCACACCAAGCATCTCCATCGATGTGAGCTCAGGCACCGCCTGCACTTGCCTCCTTGCCAGATGTTATCTGAAACATTTTATTTAGTTTTTTATTTTCTTCTCTCGCGGCTGATATTGAGCCCTGGCGTCAGGCAGAGTCCTGGCAGAGCAAGGTTGGGCCATGTCCCACGGCCCCATCTCACCTCAGGAAGATTTTTCCAGCAGGTGAGTTGGCTGAGACCATCACACACTGTCCCTGTGCTCCCTGGTCTGATGGGATTATGGAACCTCCCATGAAAAGGTGTTTTTCCCACTGCCCGGGACAGCCACAGTCACCCTGCAGAGCCCATGTCCCACTGTCCCCTGCCACAAGCACCATCCCTACCTACTCAGGGCTGACCCCTTTTTCCCGGGCTGGGGCCTGCCACAACAAAAGGATCCCCCCTCTGTGGCTGCACCCATCGCTGTGCCAGGGGGGTCCCTGTGCCAGGGGGGTCCCTGTGCCAGGGGTCCGTGTACCAGCAGTCCCTGCCTCGGGATGCTCCAGGCAAAGCCAGGGGATTCTCAGTCACTGTGAAAGTGACCCTGTCCCCAAGCCACGCTGGCTGCTCCCTGTCCCTGTCTGTTCTTCAGCTCTAACATGAACAAGCTGGCATCAACTTGCAGCCCTATCCCTCTCCATGGGTGCCAGGTGTCCCCCCTGCATGGGTGACAGGTGATGGGTGACAGACATCCCCCGAGCATCCCTCCTGAGCTGGTCACTGGCAGAAACAGTGCTGGCCTCCCCCCTCTCCCCAATTTAATTAATTTATTTTGGTTTCCAACCTCTGGGTCAGGGATAATGGAACCCAGACCAGCATTTCCATTCCTGTTTGCTGTGCGTTGTGCTTATTAAGCTTTTTTTTTTTTCTTCTTTTTTTTTTTTTTTTTCCTTTTTAAATCAAGAATTCTTGCTCCGCTCCGGAGCACTGGCTGGAAGATAATACCCATTCAAAGGCAGTGAGGAAGGTGCATGCAGGGGATTAAATTAGAAACGTTTCCCTGGGACAAAACTTTAGAAAAGAAAAGAAACAATTATTTAGAGGGGGTGAGGAAATCGGAACCACATTGTGTTATCTGTTGACTAGAAGTTTCTTGGAGAGATTTTTTTTTTCCCCCCGAGGTATGCACTGGAAGTAAAACATTGTGGTGTTCCCAAGTCAGCGTGCTGTAAATCCACTTGAAAGATATCTCCATCTGAGGTCTGCTTCTGCCAAGCTCCTTTTCCTCCAGTGGCTTTGAGGAGGGGACAGGGACACCCACCAAGCACCTGGCAGAGAGAATCTGGATCCTGATATAAACCCCACCAGCTCCCAGGAGTGAGGTTTGTGTCCATCAGTCAAAATAACGATCAGCTGAAGCCCTCCAGGACAATGCTTTATCTTGGCTCTGTTTTCCCAGCTCACCCCCTGATCCCGAGCCTGATATAATCCCTCTCCCTCCTACTGCTTCTCTGTGATGTCCCAGAGCCACTAGTGCTGGGAAGGGATGGACATCAGCCATAGCAGCCCAGGCTCCCACTGCAGCCGGGGGCATCGTGGGGGATGTTGGCAGATCAAAAATAAGCAGAAAATGTTTAATTTTCTTTTTCTAGATGGAAGCTATTGATCCTTGGGGTATTACGAATGCATCTTCTCCAAGCTGTGCTCCCCTGAGCTTCCTCTGTGGGTTTAGAAGGGTCCCTGCTGCCAGGCTAGGGGGGAGGAAAGGCTGGAGTGGCCACTATGGATTCTCTTGGGGAAGGGAACAATGGGGTCAAGGATGCTTATGTTTAAATGGCTCTGGAAGTTGAGCTCCTGTCCCTGCATGTGGTGGGCATACGCTGGACCACTCTGGACCTCCCAGTGCTGCCCCTTGTACCCTGGGTCCTGCCCTGTTGGCAGCTGAATGTTCCTTCATGGATGACCAAACACAGGGGTTCAGTTTGCTGCACATCCAAACCCCACGTCCCAGCACACCCAGGAGATACTGTGAGTTCCCAGGGACAGTCCCTCAGGCAGGCTGTCCCCTGTTTCACATTGCTGTAGAAGTTCCCTTGCTCAGTTTTTTTATTTTTTTTCCTGATGTCATTGCAGGTTCCATAAGACCCAGCAGGGCAGTTTTGGGAGCAAGCTGGGAGGGACAATGCCCATGGCAAGGAGGAGGTGGGGTGGAAGGCTGGATCAGACCATCCAGGGATTCCCAGAGGGGCTGTGTTTCTGGGTTACTTTATTTTCCTGCCTACCACATGAGACTTTGGTTCAAACTTCAGGGAATATAACCCACAAGGGCTTTTGAGGTTTTATAGATCATCTACCTGACTCCAAGCCCTCCAGGAGAGCTGTCTTCTGGTGGTAAGATGAAAACCTGGGCTGTCTGTTACTGTGTAAAGTGTTTACTCTCCCATAGGAGTTTAAGATTCCACTGGAAATTCTGTAGTGATGGGTTTGTATGTTTATGTTTTCCCACTGGGGATTATTTCTGCTGCAGGAACACAGAGAAGTTCCCAACTCCATCATCATCCTGCTGGTTATCCCTGGGAGGACATCCACCCCTCCCCAAACCCCCTCGAGCTGACAGCCTGCCTTTAAAAACCCTTCTAGGGTTAGTGTAAAAACCTGAGGATTTGGGGGGAAAAGTCATTCCTTCCATTTGATTTTCTGAAATCCAGCCAGGTCACATTCTTAAACCTTTCTCTGGCTAAAAAGTGTGGGTTTGATTCACGGTTCGGGAATGTGGTCCCTGCAGTGGAGTCAGCAGTGAGGAGCTGCTGGAGAACATCAGCTTCTGCCTGTGTTTACCTGTCCTGGTAGGATCCATAGCAGCACCTACAATGCCTCAACCCAGAGATTTCCTTATTCCTGGATCATTTATAAATCATAGTTATTGTTTTAAAGTAGCCAACCTTCAGTCTGGGAGTTCCCATAGAAAATACATGTATTCGGATACCTTCCCTGCTCCCAGCTGCCTCTAGAAGCTGGCTTTACTTTAACACATATTAAAGGAAAGAGCTTTTTTTCCTTCCCAGTAGATTAAGTCTGGCTAAACAATTCAGTGTGAACTGCTGGGCATGAGGCAGAAACCTGTAGGCTAAATTACCCAGCTGCTACACGTTTAGACCAGCATGGGATGAATTTCAGGATTGTATATTAGTTTTCATTTAATCTGATTATTCTGGGCTGGAGTTCCTGGAGGGTCTTCAGGTTATTGTCAGTCAAAAGAATCTTTAAAAGCTTCCATTTGCACTAAACTTTTCCCATTAGAAGTCTATTTTCATTATGGATTGATTTTTATTTTAATGAAAAAATTATTCTCCCAACCTCCTGCTTTTTTTGCTTTTTTGCTTTTTTCTTTTTCCCCCCCCAGCTGGAGTTAAAACAGAAGCCACGATGGGGTCTTGCCACTCAAAATACCATTTTTGTGTTTTGCTGAGCCTGTTGGCTGGTTGAAGGAGCTTGGGCAGACAACAAGGGAGTGGGTAATGGGGAAGGCACCTCTTCTGCTCCCAGGGATGCTTCCCAGTACCTGCCTCCTCATCCCTGAACCCTTCCCTCACTGGGAAAATGCTTTAAGTGGCTTGAGTCCTGGGGGGATTTCTAGTTTACAAGTCTTGGAGACTAATGCAGGACTAATTGATCTTAAAAGCCCGTTGCTGGATGGCTCAGAGTCCTGCTGTCAGTTCATGGGCTGGTTTCTATCTGCCACCACTTCTCAGCTTCCAGTTTGGGGAGCAGCCTGGCAGGAGCAACCCTGACCCCCAGACCAGGAAGGCAGCAAACCCCCCTCTTTGTGGTGTCGGGACTGCCTATGTTGGGTCTGTCCTTTGGGCAGCTTTGGGGGCTGATGTGGCCTCGGGTTTCCTTGGGGCATCCATTCTGCCTCATCCCACTGCTGCGGGTGGGTGTGGGCCAACACCCCCCTCCACAAGGGCTGTGGTAAGAAAAAAACAGTGTAGAAATGTCCAGAAATAAAATCCAAGCCCCTGCTCTTTATTTATGCAGGATTGTACATGGCTTGTGCCAGCCTGAACCTTCTGGAGTCCACGTGCCATCCGTGTTCCTCCAGTAGGTGATCCCAGTGCTGACCCTGTGCAAGCCTGTGCCAGCCTCTGCAGGGACACCCACGTGCTGGTACCTTGGCACTGACCAAAATCCTCCATTTGCTCACGTTTTGCACACAGGCAGGTGGGGAGGAAGGAGCTCAATGCTCCCTGTGCAAGTTGTGCCCAAGCCATGATGCTGGGCACCACACAGGTCCCCCCTGACGGCATCAGGGTTTTCCATCCTGCTCTGCCTCCTCCTTCCCCCAGCAGGCAGGACAAGCCCCTGCCTTTAATTCCTGCCTTCACATCACTGAAACACTGGATTTTCCCCCCCCTTTCCACAGGCTCCCTCCACGGTAGCAGCTCTGGATAAGATTGCACATTGCTGAGCTTTTCCCTGGGCGTGCCTGCTGCTGGGCCAACGGTGCTACCATCACACCACCTGCAAGCGGTTAGTTAGAATAATAAATAAGTGATAGATTATCAAATAAAGCACTGGCTTCGGATGAGGTCATCCTAGCACCATGTCGTGGGTCTCAGAGGGTTTGCAGGCTGCTTTCCTGCCACTGATGGGCTAAAGAGCTCTTGTATCAGGCAATAAAAAAGTTGTAGAGATTAAAGAATCAATTAGGTATTAGCCAAAGGGGCAAAAGCATAACCCAAACATGCTGATAAAATCCAGTAGGTGATTATGGGAATGGGTCTGATTTCATTTTACTTTTGAAAGGAATAATTGCTCATTACAGAGCATGGAGCTAGCTGGACTGGGTACTTTTCCAGCTTTGTAGAGGAGGAAATCCTCACTCTCAGCTGACAAACGTGGAGGCATGCTGCTCTTTAGGGCTCAATGGGTGTTTTTTTGGATCCTTACTTTGAAGAGCATCATTTTGTCTCTGCAAAATCAGCCAGGGGAGCTTGGTTGGTGATTTGGTGCAGCCTCAGCCCAGAGCACACCTACCTGTGCCAGTGTGGGTGGTGGGGGGAGGACAGATGCTCTTGGGGAAGGCGAGAGGGATGGGACCGAACATCAGCACCAGGGTGTTTTGGAGCCCTGGACTCTGCTGCTTACCACATAAACTTCGATTAACCAAGTGAAATCTGATCAGCTGGAAAAACATTTAGAGATGTATGTATTAGAGGGTTTTTTCCAGTGTTTATCATATGGCTTCCCATTTTCCAGGAACACACATCTGCAGAGCCAGCTCCAGCTGGGGCTGGCAGCTCAGGGTGGGGAATTGGGCTGAGCAATGTGATGTTCTGCTAATTCACGAGAACGTTTATTAAGTGCTGGTCTAGAGCAAAGCTGCAGGAGCAGGGGGCAATGGAGGTTGTGGCAGGGAAGCACCACAGCTAAGGCATCACCTGGTCACTGGTCTTCTGTAAAAAAAAAAAATAGAAGCCCAAGGCCTAGCTGCCCAGCCAGGATAAAAACCTTACAGAAGCTAATTTTGCCTGTCTAACGAGGGATGGCTGCAGCATCTGGTGCGGGACCAGCCGGGAGTTGGGTTTCAAGTGCCAGAGAAAAAAGAGCCCGATCCTAGCTCAGGGGCTGCACGCTGCTAATCCCCTGTTTACTCTCTGTCTAGCCCAGCCTCCCACACTCTCCAAAGCTTTTGTTCATCAACAAGGTCGAGGGTAAAAAGATACCTCTGCAGCAGCTGTCTGCAGCACCACACGGCCGGAGCCACGCTCGGTGTCGGCACAGCCGCAGTCTCCTCCAGCCCAGCCACTCCTTGGCACTGGCAAACTCCATCCTCCAGGTTCGTGGGTCTCAGCCCTTTCAGGATTATTTCAGATAAGGCCCTTGGCATCAGTGCAGATAAAGGTTTTATGCTTTTAAGAAAGCAGCAACAAATGGGAGTAGTGTCTGCAGGGTGAGCTCTGGCGGGCAGTGTCAGGCCAGAGGGTCTTCACCAGGGGTGTTAACCCCACCAGTACAGCAGGAGCAACCCTGGGTGCTGCCCCGGGGCTGCTGCATTTCATTGGCAAATTAATCTTTGTCTCCTGGGCCAAATTCAGGAGCTAACTGCTGCCCCAAAGTGATGCAAAGTGGGATTTAAGTGGGGTCTCCATGCTTCAGGTTATGGATCCAGTTTTGCTCCTCAAAAAGTCTTGAAAGAGGCAAATCCATTGTATGTAAAATAAGAATAATTTTAAGTAGTAATTTTAAGGATTTTAATTACAATAGTTAATTATTAACAATTAATGATAAATTTAATTAATAATTAATAATAATAATGCAAGTGCTGAGATACTAAGGCAGATAAATCTACTTGGGAAACACAAGGCCAATCTGTAAGGCTGGGCTGAATTGTTCTTATCTTTATTGGAGTAAAGTAACTTTTCTACAGGCTAAGAAGGTTTTGCAAAACTTAAAAAAAATTCAGAGGTGACTGAATGTATGACTTCAGTCTCTGAGATGATCTTGTCTGTCCCCAAACAGAGGGAGATGTTGCCTTGACCTGTAAAGGTTGTAGCCTCCACATACGTATGAAGGTTGGAGTGGCCACATCCAGCCCTGCCTGAGCAGCAGGAGCCAAGCTTCACCCCTGGAGCAGGACCCAGAGGACAAGAACCAACACAGGAAAAGTCAGAAGTTGAGTCAGAAGACAAGGATGAGAAATTTGGCTTCTCCCTGTCTCCTGGTAGGCTTTCAGCTCCTTTGGGAATGACCACACAGTGTGGACAACCCTTGCCCCCAGACCCCTCCACTGATCTGCAGCCAGCCGCGGCGGTCTCAGGGCAAACCGTGGGTGGCTCAGTTGACTCTTTGAGCCATCCCAGCATCCCCTCCCGCTCCTTTTCTCTTAATTAATGGCGTTTTCTGTCCCTTTGTGGCACGGAGGGTGAGCGGGGAGCGTGCAGCTGTGGGCTCAGAGGCAGAGCTGCCATCTGCGGCGCCCGCCCGGCAAAAAAAGCCTCGCAGCTGCGTGCGCCTGGTACCGCTGTACCCGGACGAGGTCATTCATCACCAGGAGCCCAGAGAGGGGGCTTGGCAGGGAAAAAGGAGGACAGCCACCACAGGAGGCAAATCTTGAAAACACTCCGCGACGGCGGGTGTTGTATTCGCAGCCTCAGAGCTTGTTTCCTCTGGCTGGTACAGAAGGGCAGGATGCGTCTATTGTGTCCCATGTGGGATGGAGCAGCCCCAAAGTGCCTCCATGGAGCTGGTCCTGCCCAGCAGGCAGGAGGAATCAGCCCCAGGTCCAGCTCGGCCCTGAGAGGTGGGAGTGGGAGATGGAGAGGGTATCTCTTCCCAAGAAACGTGTCAAGGGGGGATGAGTGTTTAAATCAGCAATGCAATGTGTTGGGTGGTGATGAAGGATGCCTTTCTTGGTGGCTTCAGAAGCCCTTCCTTAGCATGTCTTCCTGGTCTGTAGACCCATCTATACTAACAGCAAATGACAGGAGAAAGCAAAATGTGTTAGTGGAGCCCTACAGGTACGTTTAGAATCTTGTAATAGTTTTGGTTGGAAAAGACCTTTAAGATCATCAAGTCCAACTATAAGCCCATCACTGTCAAATCCACCACTAGACCATGTCCCTCAGCACTACATCTACATGTATGTACAGAGATCCAACTCCCCTGGCTCTGGTAATATGAAATGCTGCTGAAGGCTCTGACCCACTTTCCCAGTTGTCTCTCCTGCAACAGTAGAAGGTCCCCACCATGGGCATCACAGCAGCATGGATGGCCTTGGAGTGAGGAGACAGTGATGGACTGAGGTCCCCAGGATGGATATCTTACATTTGCCACCCCAACCTGGTCCACCTCCTCATTCATCACTCCGTTTAGCAGAGGAAGCCAGCAAACACCCAACAGTGATGTCCATGGCAGGCTCTGACATTGCCTCTGGTCTCTCTTCCTGGCCTCCAGTTCACCAAAGAGGACAGTGGGTATCACGAGTTGTATGAGGAACAGGGCGTGACCACCCCAAAACCCCACCTGCAGGTGCCTGGACATGGATGCCACCACCAGACCCATCGATGGAGACAGCTTTGCTCCTGCAAGATGGGATGCGGTCATCTTCCCGGCAGAAAGAGGTGAGAGCTGGGGAGCACAGGGGATAGGGAACAGGGTGGCCCACACGGAGCAACACAACTCACTCCAACGATGTGCATCCAAACTGGTTTTCTCTCTGTCGGATGCCCCGTCTTTCCTGTTTACTTGTTATTCTGGAAATAGAACAATAAATAATTTATCGCCAATCGGTTGGCGCGCGGCCGACCTGTCAGTTCAGTTGATTTTAACTGGCCAAGTGTCAGGGCAAAAGGCCAGGAACACTGTGCAAGGGAACAGTCAACACCATAATTATAAGATTAACACCTTGTTTAGTGGTCAGATACTGTCGAGTGGTAAAAGATTGCTCGGGTTGGTCTCTATAGAGCATCACTCACAAATTACCTTATTAAGCAGGATCTTGCTCGCCGCCGGCTCCTGCACCTGTGTCCTCAGATATTCCCATTCATGGTGGAGAGGAGGCCAACACTCTGCTGGGGCTGCTGGGGGCTGTGCAGCTGCGGGACCATTATTCCCTCTTACCATATTTGCATATCAATGAGCCCCTGATTAATATTTAAAGAGCCAGCTGTCCAAGCCACCTAGGAAAGAAAAAAAGCTCTATGAGGTTTTTATTTATTTTTTTTTTTAAAGGGATAACACTTACTGCCCTTTATCAAGTATCCTTCATTTTCATACCACCCCCCCCCCCATTCTTTTATTTAAAAAAAAAAATGCCAGGGAAAAAATATGAAATGCCATTAAGGAGTCATCAGTGAATGAGTTGTGCTGCTCTCAATGCTCCTCAGTCCTTTTGTGCCATAGTTGCAGCTGCATCGAGCAGGTTTTTGGGGGCAGGAGCCCAGCGCCGACGGGTGCCCATGGGAACTGTATCAGCAAGCACGAGGCCTGGGAAACAGGCAGTGTCCCCACGGGTGAGCAGGGCAGGGGCTGCCTCTCCGTTCAGGGGTGTATTTCCATGCCCCCACTTCCCTGGGCTCCTGTCACGGAGCCGTGGCTGATGCTGATGTCCCTTTAGTCCCCAGGGTGGGGTGGCTGCAGCGGCGTTGCGCTCAGTGAGGGATGCTCATGGTGACCTGGCACTTAATGAGAAGCAAGACACAGGCTGATCAATTGAAACGAAATAAAAAAACCTAAAAATTGGTATTTTCCGTGCCTCCCCAGCACTATTGATGGCCAGGTGGTTTTGTTTCCCGGCTCACAAAGCTGTCATTTTAACAGACTATTCTCCTGCCATTTTTTTTTCCTTGTCAATAATCCTCCAAGAGCGGCAGCTTTGTTATCCCAACTAATTGGAGTCAAGTAGGGCTGCGAGAAAAGCTCGCTGCCGACCGAGCCCTGGGAAAAATGCAAAAGGATTTTAATTTTCAATAAAATATGCAGATAAGTAGAAATTAACGGTGGGGAACGGGGTCTGGAGCTTGCAGGAATAATGGTGCTGCTCAGACAGCGGCGGCTCGAGGGACTTAATGAGTACTCGAGTGGGTCAGTGGCAATGCTGGTGGTTCTGTGGGGCTGGGGGGTTGCAGGGACCTGCACCCACATGGCCACCCAATCCATGGCTCTGGGTACTTTTTAATATTTTAGTTGATATTTCCTGGGCGTGAGAGGTGAGCGAGCTGTTCATCTGACTGGTGGTGCCAGGCTGCAGCTGGTGAGGGAATATTTCAGGTCAGGCTTTGTTATTTTCATATACAAATGAGGGAAATTTGGGCATCCCTTCACGGTGGGGATGGGATCACTGTGGGATGCTGCAGCTCTTGTGAAGCCAAGTAGAGATACGGACCCTTTCTGCCCACCCCAGTCCCAGCCCAAGCTCAGCACTGACCATGGACCATTTCAGATTTTGGCTAAGATGCCCTGGGCAGAAGCCCCCACCCAGCACTGCCTTTTTGACCTGGCTGGTGGCAGATGGTCTGTTCTGCTGGTGCAGCCTCTGGAGAGGAATCAGACAGTTGGGAGCAGACAGAAAAATCCCTCCAGCTTCAGCAGATGCTGGATTTGTCCAAAAAGCCTCTCCCGGTCCTGCTGCTGGATGCTCTGGGACCGGGGGCAGTGGCACTGCAGCTGCCATTAGCAAACAGGTTTTCAAAAGTGATGGGATAAAATATTTCCCAGTGAGGGACTGTTTGATGCCTCCTGCAATGTAGCCCTTACCAAGGGAATTTGCCCAGGGCTGGGGGTGGGAAGAGGTGCCCTAAATCTGTGTCTCCAGGCTGTTCCCCTGGTCCCTCCCTGGCTGCACGGCAGGGAACCTTGTGCCAGAGGGGATAATGTGCTGGCAGGAGACCGGGTACCGGAGGGGGACTGGGTGCTGGCAGGGAACCAGGTGCTGGTGTAGGGCAAACAACCCACATTCTGCTTGCAGGGTCTCAGTGCTGGCTCTACACCACCAGCACCATGTGGAACAGGTCAGTCCTGACCTTTCCAGCTGGTCAGAGCACTTTTTAGGAGGATTTTGCCCAACTAATGCCTCCCAGCAGCCATGCTGGATCCCACCGGGATCTGCTATCCCACTAAGAAGGTGCCAGCAGTTTTCCAAGGGCAGGATGGGGCCAGCTGAAGCACTGGGGACCCACTGGCCCCCACGCCAGCCCCCTCCAGCATGAGCAACCCTGTGGGGACAGGGACAGCTGAGCCGTCACCTGTTGCAGCTCAGACGCCGCAGCTGTGCCCGGCACCACCCGGCTGCTTTGAACCTGCTGGATTAGGCAGAGGAGAGTGCCACTTGTGCTCCGCATGCCAATGCCTTCCTCCTTCTCTTCCTCCTCCCAGCACTCTGCTGGCCACGTGGCTGCAGCCTCCCTGACCCAAAGGCTCATCCATTCAGCTTCTTCTGTGTCATCTACCTGCTCCTTGCTGCTGGTTTGGGGACAGCCCCAGGGGTGGCAGTGACCCTTTGGGACCTGGGTGGTTGGAGCCCTGTGAGCTGGGGGCCAGTGGCCAGACCGTTTTTCAACTTTGGGAAAGCCAGTTCTGCTCTGAAGATGCAGACACAGCCCAGTGCCCAACTGCACATTTTTTTCTCACTCCTTCTTTTCCCATCGTGTTCCCTACTTCCCACTGGAGCCCTCCCAGGAGAGGAGCTGGGGTCATGTGACTTCATTAGGTGGGTAACAGACCCAGCTCTGCAGATGTCCCCTCTGTGGGGTGGCCAGGGTGGGCTCCTCTTCTGTTTCCTCCCATCTCCTGTGGCCACTGCATCCCCAGTTGGGGTGTGTTGGATCCCCCAGTTTGGGTAGGGTGCCCCTAATTTGGGTACATACTGCTTTCCTTTCTGCAGTGACAGTGGAGCGTGGCTCATGGTGGGTGGCTGTGACACACCAGGGTGGCTCTGTCTGCTGTCCTGGCATGTGTTGTGATGTCCTCAGCTCAGTGGAGGACAGATGGGAACATCAGGTGGCTGGATTCTCCATTCCATCCCTCTCTGACACACATGCATGACACCTCCCTTCTCATGCCTCAGTCCCAGGGCTGTGTTTCTTGGAGTGCAGGATTTTCCCTCTGCTTTTGAAAGCATAGAGGGGTTGGTTTGGCTCTCTTGGGTACTTTTTTTTTAAAAAAAAAGCTTTCTTCCCAGTACTGTACTTTTTCAATTACCCCGTTTCGCTCTCTGCTCCCCACGCTCATGCTTTTGGTCTATTTAAGAGCAAGAGTGTAACATTATGGTGATTTATAGCAATCTCTGGAGTGGAAGGGCAGAGACTTGGGTATTTTTTTCCTTTTCCTCAGGTGAAAGAAAACCTTGAATGTTAACTCACGAGACATTACAACGCCTGCTCCGTCAATCCTTGATTTATGAGCTCAAATTTATGAGTTAAAAATTATTATTCCACTCGCATATATTTTTTCCCTTGGCCGTTTTAGTGCTTGTGAAAGGTGAGGGGTTTGACAGCTCCTGGAAACAAAAACCTTTAATATGTCCCCGAGCAAGGCTCTCCCAGGCAAGAAGAGAGATGCCAGGAGGGCTTTTCCTCCCTGCTTCAGATATTAGTCACTCCGGGCTGCTCTTAACCAAACAGAGCAGAAAGTTCGCTTGAGATAAGCCAGGACTAATTAGCAAAGTCCCTTCTCGGTGCCTGGGGAATCCCCTGGGATTATCCTTGGTGGAAGGAGCAGTGCTGGGCAGGAGGGTGAGGCTGGATGTGGAGGATGCTCATCACCCCCCTGACATTTTCAGACCCTTCCCAAATTGTTTTGGACACCTGCACACTTGCTGGTGGGGACAGGAGGGGACTCAGGCTGTATGACAGGTCACCCTCCTCCCAGGTTCCTCTGGGATTATTTTTAATCACTTTAGTGAAGTACCTCCCTCCTCCTCCATCCCCCAGCGTGACACCAACGTTTTGGACCTGAACTAAACTGGCAGCAGTCTTTAAAATATAACATGCATGAAATACCAGGGAGCAAAAAATACCCTCTTTAAAGCATATGTCACTCAGTGGCTTCCAGAGTTGGGGGATTAAAACCTTCATGGAGCTTGGGAAATAACGCCAGAGCCCCTGCTGCACTTCATTAAAGTACATTTTTGACACAGCTTGCCTTATTCAACAACAATTTAGTTGACCAAAAACTGAATCGAAAGGGACAGGCAACTGTGTAGCATTTTGTTGCATTTTTAATTTTCAGCATTTTTTCATGTGTATCTGCCATCTGCTGCCCCAGTGGCAGGCAGGCAAGGCTGAGCCCTCTGAAATGGGGGAGAGTTTTTGTCTGTGTCCCTCAAAAAAGAAATCAGATGGAGGTGGGGTTGGGTTTGTGCTCACCACCACGCCCACCTCCCCATCAGCTTCTCTGCTCAATCCACAGCCACAAGCCCCACTCTTGAGTCCTAAAAACTTGCTCTGGCCATGCTTGGATAGGGTGAACATCTTAGATTTCCCCTTCATCCCCACGTGTTGGGATTTAATCCTAATGTCCACAGTCGAGGGAAAGCCCAAAAAGCTTCAAAGCAAGGTGGACAAGGCTTTACCACCGTGGCCAGCATTGGAGCAAGGATGCTGGGTTGGTTTCTGGTTTTACTGACCCCAAAAATGAAATGTGTGTTTTTGGGTGGTTTGAATGGCAGAGCAGGAAGGGAGAGTTTCACTGATCTTGGCTGCTTCCTGGGGAGATTTCTATTTTGAGGAGAAAGGTGGAGGTTTTTTCTATTGAAAACATGCTTGGCAGGAGAAGGAGCAAGGATGCCTCGGTCTGCATCTTACCCCCGGGAGGGACTGCAGATGGTCCTGGTGTAAAACTGTCCCTAAGGACATTTTGTGGTGGGGGGGGTGGGAATCCCTCAGCCTGGGGGCAGCGTTGCAGACACAGGGAAACTCCAGCAGCTCTGAATAGATTTGTATTTGGTGTTCCCAAACCCCTGAAGGCAGTACTCTCATGTTTGGGAAAGTTCATTGGGAGAAAGGAGCTGATTTCAGCCTGGAAGGGCATGAAACAGCTGCTCAGATGGTATCTAATTGTTTTCATCTTCTTCCTCCAGCCGTTCCTAAAGTCAGGCAGATTTTTCTTCCCACAAATTGGCTCAAGAAGACAAAAAAAAAAAAAAAAATTGATCCCAGGTTGAGATGTTTGTATTTCAAGCATTTGGGGTGTGTTTCTCTTTAGCACAGAGGGAGGGTCACAGTCGGGCAGCTGAGGGCCTGGCTCGGGGTAGTTAATATTTTTCTCGCCAACGCAAGTGGCTTAAAGATGACACCATGAGGCTAGGTGGTCAGATGGTGGAAGGATGAGGTATGGGGGGAGATTCTCCACACATCTCTTTTGCCTGTGTCCCTGTGGGGCTAACCTGCCTTAGGGTTCATGTTTTAGGGTGCAGAGCCCCTTCTATGTCCCTAGTCCACCTAGCTTTGGGTAGACCAGGTGCCTCACTCTGTCATCCGCCTCCTTCAAGGTGGGCACAGGGTTCAAGGGAGAGCAAGCACCAAGGGCTGTTAAACACACAGAGGTGTTCCTCAGCTTCAGGTGTCTCTGAGCATGTCTGTTCCCTGCTGGTACTCCAGTGGTAGCATCAAAGACCAGACACTGGGCTAGAGGACTGCTTAGGATCCAGCCAAGTCCTCCATCTACACACCCTGTGCATCACATAGACCTCTCTGGGCCATCACCCTCCTTGTACCAGGTGAGCTGGGGAGCAGGACAGAGTTATGGGTCACAAAAAGACATGTGTGATGCTCCTGAGATCAAGCAAGAGCAGGAGGGATCCCAGGAGAGCTGAGCAGCCAGGTCCAAATATGGATCCACCATGTGCATCTTCTCCAGGAGCAGCCAGCCAATCTTCCCACAGCGTGTGTCACGGTTCCCTGAATAACCAAGGCGTTCATACAAACAAAACAAAGAAACCCTCCGTCTCTCTGGAGACAAGTCACAAACAGAGAGCCAGGCCAGGCCCATTGATGGAGCAGGATGCAGTGAATCACTCCACCAGCTGTAGTTTCAGCAAATTGGGTCAAATATGCAGCCTGGTGTCACACCACCCACTTCTCTTGGGTTTCACTTGTTGTACCTCAGCTCAGGGTTTGCCTGGCAGTTGCTTTTAGCCAACAGTAAAATCTTTGGCATTGAAGGTGGGTACCTGCTCATGCAGAGTTACCCAGGGAATCTGCTGGGTTGGTTATATTCCTACTTACTACGACGTCTGTTTTATTCCTGGCTAATTTTCTCTGCAGCTGAACGCAAAAGACTGCAAGAATAGTATTAGCAAAGAGCTTTGCTGAGCTCTTAATGTTTCCCGTGGGTGCAGAGTGAACTTAGACACTCAACAAGTGCATAAACGGGTCCATAAAACGTGCCCAGGGTATCCCAGCACCGAGGGGCTGTGGGGATGGTGTTTGCCTGAGGCCGAGGGCTCAGAACAGCTTTGGCTTAGCAAGGCTGGGCCCAGGGGACCTTTCTCCAGGATTACATCAGTAGCATGAGGATGCTGAGCATACTGTCTGGGAATCTAGAAGAGCAGGGGGTTTTTTGTGTTGGTTTTTTTTTCTTCGTGATTATGTATATGATAAAATATGTTTTTCTGACTGCAAAAAGGGATGTGCTGCAAAAGCGACGTCGCTGGATTTTCCAGAACCTGGGAATTGGCAGCTCTGTGCTGAGGGCTCACTCCCCTTCTCCACGTCCCTGCCCAGTTTGTAGCTGGTGCTGCTGCGGGGAGAGACCAGCGGCTGCTCTGCCCTGGGCAGGGAGGTGTGTGCCAGCTGCCACACTGGTTGCTGCAAAATGGGGTCAAGACCACCCTCCTGGAGTTCACTGTTGCTCCAGGGATGTGCCAGGGGTCCCTAGGGACTGTCCCGTGGCTCTGGCAGGGGTTAGGGTGCAGTGAGAATGCTCAGGTGGCTCTACCCGTGTGGATACCACTGGGAGGATGCTCCCAACAGTGATAAGCTCAGCCAGGGTGGCTGTGTCCATGTCCATGTCCATGTTGTCTGTTTCTCCTTAGCACCGTTCAGGCAATGATTTAGGCAGCTGTGGGATGCAGCTTTGTATGGCAATAAAACCTGGGGTTTCCAAGCATTCCTGACAGGATTATACCTGAAAAAAGAGAGCAAGGTGGGAAAAGGAGCAAAGCGGTTGCAGCTGGGGAGCCTCTGGGGACTGAGGGAGCAAGCTGGAGCTCTGTGACGATGGATGAGTGCTGGGAGGAGGAAGGCAGAGCAGGACTTTGCTGATCAGCAAAGTGTGTGCAAGGCAGGAGTAAATATAGGGGGCAGAGAGCAGGTCAGGGGCTTTCCCTTCAGGACAAGCTGCTTTGCACGAGTGTATGCTAGAGGACTGGGGGGAGGCAGAGAGGATGCAGTTCCTAAGTTGGAGGCTAGCTGGAAAAATGGAGGTTTGCCCCCCAGGCAGCTGGGGATTAGCCGTGGGGATCTGTGGAAGAAGGTAAAACGTCGGGTTTCCTTCGGTCAAGATCACAGGGACATAGTTGAGCCCCAGCCAATGCATCTCACAGGCCAGGGCTCTGCAGACAGACTCCACCCCCCGAAACAGCCGCATTGCATTGGGCTTGGCAGCCCAGCTCCATCTGGCAGCCCCCTCCTGAACAGGCTCAAAACTGAGCTCATACGGAGCCAGAAGAACCTCTGGTCCCAGGAGGGGACAAGAGGAGGAGAGCAGGACCCATAGCATTTTTGGTGTCAGCCTCAAGGCTGTTCTGCAGGTGCAGCAGCCTCAGGAGCACCCAAATGAGTGGGAGAAAGGGGACTGAGCTGAGCATCACCCTTGCTCTGGGGTGCAGAGATCAAGGAGACCCTAGTCATGGCCCTTAATCCCTTTCACAAGCCTTTCTGGATGATGGGGACAACTCCTTGCCCTTGTTCCTCACAGAGCTGAGCCCACCCCAAGATTCTGGCTGGTGGGGAGGGATGCTCAGAGCAACTGGTTTCTCCAACCAGCATTGCTGGTCAGCTGAGTCCAGGGTGTGGTGAGAGTGAAGCTTCTTTAAAAGCCCCCCAGATTTGCTCTATGTTTCAGCCAGAAACTGAAGTTTTTGTATGGGGGGAAAAAACAGAATTAAAATGTTTGTGGGAATCTTTAGTAAATCCTTCAGATCCTCCATCCTCCCCAAGTACAGAGGAGGCTGGAGATGCTCCAAAACTGCGGTTTTAACCAAAAGAAGCTAAAACAAACAAACAAAAAAACCACAAAAACACTTGGCCGTGTTTTTCATCATCCCCTTCCCCCTCCTTTTTGATCGTCTCTGTCTCGTACAACCCCAGCACAGGCAGACAACTGAGAATTTCACCCATCTTTTCAAAGTAGTGTGGAGGAAGAAAGCAGCCTTTGTAAAGGGGTTTCTGAAGTTCTCTGTTCTGGGAAGGTTGGAAATAGCACAAAAACATCCTTTCTCACTATATTGTGTTGCTTCCAGCTCTAAGCTCCACCATGACCCAGATGTTTAGATGCTGATGCTGAAAAGGAAAAGAAAAGCCATGGTGATAAAGCCAGGAGAGTGGGGATGCTGCGTGAGATTTGCTTCTAGAAACCTGCACTGCTGTGGGCCCGGTGTGTTTTTTATTTGAAGCAGGGAAGATAATTAGAGAATCAGATATTGTGAATTAATCTCTTAATTCAGTAGTTCTAGCCATGGTTATTGGTCCATCTGCACATCTCATGGGCAAGCCTGCAGTTTAGCTTTAAGACAATATGCGTGTTCAGCCTCAAACTGTTCAGAGTTTGGGACTAGGAAGCATTCTTTTTTCTCCTTTTTGATCGGATTCTCTTTTTTTCACTGTGTTGCTCCCAAGTTTTCCCAATCTTGGGGCAATTACTGGTGTGAGTTCATTGGTCTGCTTTTAAAATCAGCTTTATTCAGAAGGAGGAGGGACCTCCTTAGGTGGATGTATGGAATAACTGTTATTCCCTAATAGATTGGACAAAGAAAGTTGAGTGTGAAACTCTTTTTTATTGTCCCTATCCTCTCTCTAATTATCCCATCTCAGCAAGAACATCTCTGAATGTCCAGTCCATAGTTCTGCCTCAGCAAGGATTTCTCCAAATGTCCAAGCTGCTAATCTATCCCTTCCAGAGGGGTCTCTGGATGGGGTTTCACAGCCAGCTTGAGCCAAGCAAGTCCAGGCTTATGTGGGAAGGGGATGATCTCCCCCTCCCTGCCTGCACGTCCCTGCTGTGCCAGTGTCCATCCAGCTGCTGGGACGTGTGTCCAGCCAGATTTCATGCTGGAGAGAGGAGCTGGGACTTGGCTGAGTGCACCCAGATGTTGATGGCAGTAGGGAGAGGGATGTTGGGCGGGACAAGGCACCATCTCCCACTTGTCCTAAACCCACTGCTGCCAGAGCACAGGTTGTCCTGGCCAGAGCAGGAGGTGGAAGCTGAACATATCTCTGCTCTGGCAGGCAGAGGAGCAACACAAACTCCTCCATCACTGACTTTTTGGAGCTCCAGCCTTGGCTCTCACCACACACCAGGCTATGGGCACAACCCAGCAGCGGGGCCCTGTGGCCTCCTCTGTGGAGAGTACAGGGGACATTTCCATCCTGTGATCTCCTGCCTTCCCTGAGGGGTTAGGGCAGAGACTGAGATGCCTTAAACACAAGCCTGCAGCCTGCACAGGCCATGCTGCTGGAGCACAAAGCTGATCCACCAGCTGTGGTGGCAGGCGGCAACAGAGCAGCAAACCATATGGTGGAGCGGGTGGGAGGAGGAGCTGGGTCCGTGCTCAGCCACAGACCCCAGGAATATGTCATGGAAGGGTCCCCGGGTGCCTGCACATCCCTGCCCTGTGGTCAGCCTTTGGCTCTGAGCCTGTGCCCAGAGCACCATCGGTGGTTGTTGCTGTGGAGGGACGGGCTGTGGGTCGGTGTTGCAGGGAAGGTCCCACTGCCCGGCTCCTCCACAGGCTGCTCGCGGGCGGGGGGACGGGTGCAGCGTCGGGGGCTTGGCTGTGCCAGAGAGGACACCCCACCATCGCTCCAGGTCTGTGCTCATGTTTGCTGGGGGTTCCCCTGCCATCATGCTGCCCCCAGGCACCCTCATCACTGTCCCAAACTCCGCACTTTGCTGGACTGGAGGGTGGTGAGAGAATCACAAGTTTCTCCCCATCCCCACTCCCACTTTTCCCTTCCCCACACGTGCCTCATTCATACAATCCCAGACTGGTTTGAGTTGAAGGGACCTTGAAGATTATCCAGTCCCACCCTCTGCCGTGGGCAGGGACACCTTCCACTAGACCAGGTTGCTCCAAGCCCCATCCAATCTAGCCTTGAACACTTCCAGGGATGGGGCAGCCACAGCTTCTCTGGGCAGCTTGGGCCAGGGTCTCGCCACCCTCATAGTGAAGAATTTTCTCCTAATGTCTAACCTAAATCTCCCCTCCTCCAGTTTAAAGCCATTGCCCCTCATCCCATCCCTCCCTGCCCTTGGCCAAAGTCCCTCCCCAGCTTTTCCTGGAGCCCCTTCAGGCACTGGAAGGTGGAGCCTTCTCTTCTCCAGGCTGAACACCCCCAACTCTCCCAGCCTTTCTCCAGTGGAGGTTCCATTTGTTTCTCCCCAAAGGACTCCCCATACCTCCAACATTAGCACATGGGCTTGGCTGGAGGCCTCGGTGACCATTTGCAGGCTAACCCAGCCGGGCCCTGGGCACCCGCTCCCGCCGCGCCGGCGCTGCCAGCGTCCCGCTCCCGCCGCGCCGCAGGGAGCTGCCAAATCCCAGCGGTGCTGGTGCCAATTCGGAGAGAAAGGGGCGAGGGAGCCGCACACAAAGAGCGGTTTATAGCCCGGGCGGGCACCTGACACGAGGAGGAGGGAGGGCTGAGACGTGCTTAGCCCTGATAATCCCCAGTTTCAGTTTAATTTTTTTTTTTTTTTTTTTTTTTTTTTTTTGTAAATCAAAAGCACAGCAACAGCTGGGGCTGAGGCTTTCCAGGAGATGAACTCATGAACAACTGTTCAAAATAACTTTATTCGTATTGCTATTAGATCAGTCCGCTGGGGAGCAACCAATTATTTTTGATTACTTGTGGCAGATAAGGGCTGGGGCAGAGCTGAAAACCACATGAGAGGGGTGAGAGGGCACCTCATGCACATCAGCTGTGCTGCTCCATGGCAGATCATGGTCCCCAGCACCCATGAGAGCCCCCTCCCCAGTGCCAAGGGGTTGTGCTGGGGGAAGCACAGCAATTTAGGGATATTTGCAGGCAGATGTTGCTGTTGCTGCCTAAAAACCAATTAACAGTGATGCTGCAGAGGTAATTAGCCTGTCTGAAGTTGGTCTGTCCATCTTGTTTGTGAGCCCCAGAGCCAGCACGGCACCAGCACAGGGGTTTGGAGCAGGACTTCCCAGCTGACAGGAGCAATGTCCAGACTCTGTCCCCCTGTCCCCCTGCCTGGGGGAGAATTGCTGGGGTCTCGAGTGCCTGGTCGCTTCCCTGGTCCCATCCCCCAGACCAGACTTAAAGCACTGAGGCCAATGCTGGAGATTTTTGCTTTCCAGTGTGACATCAAGCAAACCTGAGTGTGAGATCTCTTGGTCAGCAGGATAATCTCCCGAGGGAAAGAAAAGTGGAAGCTAAACCACTAAAAACTGGGCTGCAGGGAACAGGCTGCACTGGCCAGGAGACAGACTGCATGATCTAACAGGTCTTTTCCATTTCTCACTCCTGGAATTCAAGAAGTCTTGTCACTAGGGATTTTTTTAAAAATAGACCAGATGGAAGAGAAGACAGTGGATGTAGGGATCAGTCCTGCCTTAGCTGGGAGGCAGGTTGGTCTAACAGGACTTTTCCATCACGCCATTCCATGATAAAGTGAGACAAGAAAAGAAAAAGGAAACTGATAAACACAATAGTAATTCCATCCAGGGTTTGCCTTAGTCAGCTTATTATAGTCCTGACATCATGTCTTGAAAAGAAGACTGGAAATAGATGTCTAGTAGATAATATCTGCTTGCTGGGGATGGAGAGGTGCCCCAGGAAGCCAGGGGCATGAGGAGTTAATGCCTTTGGTGGTCCCCTCCCCAAAAAGCTGTTTCTCCTGATTTTCCTGGGTCTCAAACCAGCAACGGGAGTGTGGGGCTTCCTAGGAGATGTCCCACCTTCTGCCTATGCTCCTCAGCCCTTCCTGCTAAAATCACCCCCCACCCCTTGAAAAAAGTCTTTCCTGAAGGCATCTCAAGGTGGTTGGGAAGTTTATTTCCTGCCAGGTCATTTAATGAAGACAAACACTGGGAAGTTTGGGTTTGGCTTTGGCTGTGAGTAGTCTCTGTGGTATCCCAGTGGATGCTTCACCACTGGGTCCATGGGGGAGCAGGTCCTCACCCACACTGCAAGCTCTCCCAGGAGACCTTGCATTCAGACCAGCTGGAGCTTTTCCCAGTGGCCCCATGGTCTGGAGGTGCAGCTCAGGTGAGACAGGATGTCTGGATGATGCAAACCAGGATGTTTTGTGTCCTTTTGGCCTTTACGGATCGGTGTGGATAGGTGTGAAAGACATGAGCAAGGTGGCTCAGGAACAGGTCTTACCTGCAGCCCCCTCTCCAGCCCTCACTGACACTGCTGGAAACTCAGAAATTGTGGTTTCAGGGAGACAAATGAAATATTCTCCCTTTTTTCCCCTAAATGGTCTCCCCTAATGGAAGGTCTCGGTCTGGAATTTATTTGACTCCAGTCACCAGAGCTGCCGCTACTGAGGATTTCATAAGAGTCCACAAGGCCCTTAATCTTTTCCTCTACAAATAGGTAGGATGTAAAACCCAAATCCTGACCACCTCGTGGTTAGGAGTCTTGTGGCACTTGCAGCTGGAGCCAGGAGCACGAGCCTTGGGCTCCTGGCTGAGCTCCAGCTGGGAATGTGTGTCTCTCCGCGTCCTCTGCAGCTTCATCCTTGGAAACCCGAGCAGCTCCCACACCACAGCGCTCACTGAGCCACCCTGCCCTGGGGAATGAGGCCTTGCAGGGGCAGGGCTTTGCTTTTTTGCTCATTTAGTTTCTTCAACTAGTGATTTTTTTGCCTGTGATCTGTTGCTTTTCTGCAGTCTCCTCCCATCCTAGAGCTGCCGTTCATCGCTCGGATGCAAAAATCCCAAACAAAATCCCACCTGTAAAGGAGGAATCCAGAGGAAGACACACAGCTCTGCCCTCACCTTCTCCAAACTCACAGGTATGAGGAGACTGTCCTGGTGAGCTCTGAGCATCCCTGGATGATGCTCTGCCTTTACAAGCATTTCATTAATTCCACCTCCCACCAGCACTACCTGCCTTCCTTCACTTCCCAAGCTCTAGATCCTGCCTTGGCTATAAGAAGGGAGGTGGCCACCCATCCAGGACCACCAGGTTTCTGCCAAGCTCTCTGGTAAAGGAGTCTGGCAGTGGGGCCTGATGTTCCCAGCGTGGCACGAGCGGGATGCAAAATCTGCCTTTGCCAGAGCATTCCTCTGCTCCCCTACCTGGGGTGGCAGAGGCAGGGAGGTCTCCAGCCGGGATGTAGATGCAGATGTTTAACCACACCAGGACATGGGCAGGGTCATCAGCGTTCACGGCTATCGGCGCGGTTCAACCACGCACACGTTTATTTTCCTTGGCTCTGACAGAGAAATGTGTTCCTTGAGGACTTTTCATTAAGCAAAAAATTTACGAGAGAGGATGAAAATTGTGTTTTACTGTCTGAGGTCTCGGTCAGTGCTGTTTCTTCAGACGTTTTAGTAATTCATCTTGGCAAGGACTGAGAAAATTTCTCCAACGGAACAAAAAAAAATTAACTTCCACATTTGGAGTCGGTTGCATTGGCTGGTTCTGTCCCCGGCATGGACCAATGCCTGGAGCAATGACCTGATCCCCTGGGGATTCAAAACAAAAATGAACCACCTCACAATTTATGTCCAGTGAAAAATAACGTGTACGTGATGTAAAGTCTTCTTGGGATTTGATGCTAATTTTAGTGGTCACCTTGGCTGCATTTAAGGAAGTTGCAGGTGCTGCCAAGAGCAAATTTACCTGATGATGAATGAGGAATCAGAGCATAAAATAAATAAATTATCAGCAACACCTTTTCTTTTTCCTTCTTTTTTGGCAGATCGGTGTCATCCAAGGTCACACATTTGTGCAGTAGAACTACTGCCAGAGCTTAGTGCTTTAAAATCATGTTCAAGTAAAGAGCAGCATCTTTAGGTGCTGGATTTAAAAGAAAGACTAGTGGAGTCTTCCAAAAAATTCTTGCCGATTGGTTACATTTGCATGTCGGTGTTAATGTTCTTCCCTCCTTGTGCTCAGGCTCAGAAGAATCTTGCCATGAACTTCAGCAAAAATTCCTGTTTTCCTCCTCAAAACCAGGCCTGAGAACTCCCGTGCCGGATTGCAGCCGCTCTATATTTAACCTTTTTCCCCTGTCCATGGAAAAACTTTTGGAAAGTTATGCTCCGAGATGGAGGAAAAGGAGGATTTTTTTGATAAAGTGCAACAAATCTCCACAACCAGGAAAATCTTTTGTTTCCATCAGCACTTTTCGGAGAGTGGGAACAGTTCCTGGCCAACTCTCAGCATAAATCCAGCCAGGCTCAGCTCGAAGGGAGGCAGAAGATCCCTGTGGAGAAGCTCATCCCAGAACGGCCCCGGGCAGGGGATCATCTCTGCTTCCCTCTGAAGCGTGCTGGCCACCGTCAGAGAACGGATACTGGACCTCAAGCCTGGGGAAAAATACAGCCATTCCCACATTTTTATGGTTTCTTTTCATTACTCCAGGTGGGAGTTTAGGAGTAAGTGTTTTCAGGCTCAGGGCACTGCAGCAGTGGGAAGCAGAGCACTGGACATTCATTTCTCCATGTGCTTCCCAAAATCTGGTGCAAATCCTCTGCAAATTAAATCTGCACATGGGCAGGAGCCCCTCTGAGGTGACCTCTGGGCTCAGAGGGCACCAAGTGTCACTGCTGCCTTGCCAAGCTGTTGCTAATTACTGAAAGTATTTATATCTTTTTAAAAAAAAAAAAAAAAAAAAGCAAAAAGCAAAATGTTCCCCCATTAAAAACCATGTTTTATTTGTGTGTAACACCAGCCAGTTCTGGAGATGGCCTTGAAAGATTTGGGGGTTGTTTTATTTTTTATTTCTTGCCCCCTCTCAAAAGAGGATGTGGAAAGGAGATGGGTAAGGTTGCAGAAACAGGGTGGAAAGTTTGCATTGCATTGAGCAGGAGAGACAGGGCACAGCTGAATTTATGGCAACTCTCAGGAAAAATGATAAATGGAAGCTGTAATTTTTATTGGGGGGGGGAGGAGCAGATCATAGGTGAGGGAACAAAATAATAAAATACACATAAATTAGAAATGTGGCAGGATGGTTGGGAGTAGAAAGCATTTGGCTCATATATAATGTGAGTTTCTTCTGGAACACAGGCCAGAGCAGCGCATGGAAATTACCTGCAAAGAGATTTTCTGTTAAGTCATGTTAGGGTGAACTCTCTCCATGATGGCCCCATTGATTGATGCTGCTGCTTGTGCCCAGCCTGGAGCCCAAGGTCCCAGCCAGGTCCCAGATCTCCGTGTACATAGGATCATAGAATGGTTTGGTTGAAAAAATCTTAAAGATCATCTAGTTCCAACCCCCCTGCATGGGCAGGGACACCTCCCACTAGACCAGGTTGCTCTAAGCCCCATCCAACCTGCCCTTGAACACTTCCAGGGATGGGGCAGCCACAGCTTCTCTGGGCAACCTGGGCCAGTGTCTCACCACCCTCACAGGAAAGAATTTCTTCCTCATGTCTAATTTAAATCTCCTCTCTTTCAGTTTAAAACAGTTCCCCCCTCATCCTGTCACTCCATGCCCTTGTAAAAAGTTCCTCCCCAGCTTTCTTGCCCCACCAGAGCGCCTTGGCCACAGTGACTTGTGCAGGACATCTTTCCTCCTCTGCATTTTGAAAGGATGAGTGTTCCCAGAGGATTTTATGGCTTGCCATATGAACCAAGTGATTCCAGGTCTGTGTGTGTGAATAAAAGGAGCAGGAATGAACCCAGCATCTTTCCATGACACATTTCCATCCACCACGTTTCTCAAGACGCAGCAGACTCGCAGCATCCCAAACCTTCCAAGTCTCATCCTGACAGCCAAGTTTGTCTCTAGACCTGCCTGGTTTCTTTAGGTTTGAACCCATCTATCGATCCCTTTTTATGATGCCAGAAATGCCTCCATGAGCCAGATTTCCCCGATAATTGTTCTTTGGATTAGTTTGGAAAATTGCATAAGCCCTGGGTTAGAGCTGGCTGCGTCTCCCCTCCGAGAGCCGAAGGCTTCGTGGGGCAAAGACTAAAGAGCTGCAAAAGGCAGAGATATAACAGATGTTGACATGTAGTGAGAATGCTAGACGCAGGAGCCTATGATAATAAATCTGAAAAATTAACACGTAGGAGAACGAAAAAAGGAGCAATATGTTTTGGTAATCATTCTGAACTGCTGAACCCTTCTCCTGCAGCTCAAAAATCTCTGGTATTAAGCAGATGTCATTCAACCGATGATTAACACATTACCGAATTTCTCCAGTCGTTTTAATAAAAGTTTTACATAACATGCAGGTAATTGCTTCCAAATGTCAAGGTAACAATGTGGGCTTCTATGGATGGCATTGTTTCCAGCATCAGGTGAAACCCCCTCGTGTTGCCTTGATATCAACCAAGTCCCTCTGTGAAGATCCCTCTTCTGGCCAGCTGCTTTTCCCGTCACTCCTCTGCACACCAGAGACAAAGAAACAGGCTGGGAAGAGCCAAAGCCTTGGATCTGGGAATGTTTTTTTCCCTTCAAATGTCTGTACAGATAGCAAACAGGCCCTGTGCTCCAAAACTGGCACAGGTATGTGTCTTGTCTGGGATTTTTAACTATTTTTTTATTTAACTTTTCTTGCTAGAAAATCTCATTGCTGCTGAGTGCAAGGAGGAGATGAGAAGAACACAGGGAATGGGAAGGGCTGGGCAGTGGGATGGGGGTTGCTCTTCCTGGCAACCCAACCCATGCTCCAAATCTGAAATTATCCACCATGAGACCAGGAAAAAATGTCATCCTAACCAGTTTATCTGCTGGGGAAGTGGCTGATGCACAGCTGGGGGCACTTGCTTTGCACCATCACAGGATCTCGCTTGTTATCCCAGTGCTGGGGCAGGAGTGGGAGGGTGAGGGGTGCTGGGGGAGGAGGGGGGAGCCCAGTAGGCTCCAGGCCCTGTGCAGATTCAGAGAATTGCTGGTTAGCAACTTTCAAAGCTGCAAATGAGCTTCCCAAATTATCAGAGCTGGAGAACAAGATACCCTTAAAACACCAAATCTGTCATGAGATGTATCCTGTGTCTGACACAGACTAGCATGACTCTGGGAGGGGAATCTCTGACAGAAATCGAGGGAGGGCTGTAAAAAGTGCATGTTTTTGTGGTCGTTTTGACATGACATTTCTTTTTAGGAAGCTTGGAGTGATTTTTGCTGCCACCAGGGGAGCAGGTGCCATCACTGCCAACCAGCATCTCTGCTGTGACTTTCACTGCTGCTGAGAAAGCAGGATTGTCCCATGGTCTTGGGAATGGAGAGAAGACATGTCCAAGGTGCAGATGCTGTTGGTGCAGTGCTCTGTGACAGCCCAGGCCCCCAGGAATGTGGCCGGGTGACTTCATCTCTGCATACTCCAGTTCCGTGGCTGCAGAAGAGGGATGACAGCAGCACTGACCCTCCCGGACACCTCTGAACACAAGGCTGCTGATGGCTGAGGATGCACAGGTAGATTCCCTGCAGGCTGAGCCTTGGGTGGTATTAACAGCTGATCCCACAGCCAAGACCCAGGTCCCATATCAAAACCTTGGACAAGTTTTGGATGTCTGGTGCCATTTAGGTGCCCTGCAGGACCCCAGATGGGCTCCAGCTGCTCTTCAACAGGCTCAGGTGTCCAGTAGATCCAACCCTTGCTTCCCGGGAGGGTGGGTTGCACTCAGTGGTGGCCATTACCCTTGGGTCTCGTTGATGGCCACCTTCATGCCATCAGCTGATGGGGGCCACCATCTGGGGCAAGAGCAGAGGCATGAAGGGAAACATGCTTATGGCCAACCCCGGGATGGCACTGGGCAAGGTCATTTGGAGGCAGAAATCAAGATGGCAGCAGCACCACTGGATTGCCAAGCCTGGAAATATCTTTGAAAAAACTTTTTTTCTTTTTTTTTCCTTTTTTTTTTTTAATAGAAGCATTTCATGTTTTATCATGTCCACAACAACTTTTATCATGAGTGAGAAGCCAGCTCCTTTTTCGTTTGTTTTGTGGCTTTATGACATAAATCTGTGGATCTTGGTTCCTCCGTGTCCTTATGGGACTCCTGAAGGTGTCAATGTGCTCCAGGGGTAACACCAATTTGCTCTTCAGCGTTTTACAGCCCACCAGAACAAATCCCACTTGCCTACCATCCAGTCCAAAGTCTCCAAGTTCAGAGAAGTGAGGATACTCCAGAAGGTCTTGGCAGGGCCCAGCGGTGGGAGTCAGGCCAGGGAGAGCCAGAGAGAGGGTGGATAAAGCTCATGGAGGTGGCTGATTTGCTTCCTTGAACTTGTTGGGCTTTTCTTATCACTGACATCTGTGGTAGGGCAGGAGGTGTGGGAGCATCTACCTGTCCATGGGCTGCAGAGCAGAGGTGACCTTTCCATGGGCCAGCTGGAGAGAGCGCGGCTGTGCGGCTGCTGCAGCGGCCTGGCAGGAGGGCTTTAAATTGCTCGATGGCTCTGTACTGAAAAGCAATACCTGCTGAGATGAAACCCTTTGGCCTCCTTCCCCCTGTCTCCAAGGCAAACATAGACAGTTCTATTCATACCCACAAGAAATACATATTTCAGCATTTGATTCTTTTTTTGTGCGTGCTTTGTTTTATCTAGCGCCATGGAGCCTGGATGTCTTTTTCATCTCATATTGTGCTTTGGATGCAGCCTCTTTTATTCAGCCCTCTTGCTGCCTTCATAAAGAATAACAGCAGCAGTTGTTGTTCTTTCCCCTGGAGCATGGGCTGCTGTAAACTGAAGGGAAACATCGTGCTGAAAGAGGGAGAGGGCAGGCGGGATGCTGCCGTATCCATTTCCACAGCAGAGCTGCAGCCCGGGCAGTTTGCCTTTCTCAAGCCTTCATGGAGAGCAACAAATTGTCCTATAAAAATTCTTCTCTTTAGTTTTATTTTTCTAAGGAGACGGGCTCAACTTGGAAACTCGGGATGAAAATCTCCCATTTCTTAAAAGGACAGCAAAGTCCAAGATGGAAGCCATGGCACTGAAATCTAACAGGGTCTTCAGATTCTGCCTCTCTCCCTCCCTAAACCTGCATCTGAAGCCTTCTTCTCCTGGCTGTGGAGAGCCCCTTTTGTGGGCTTAGCAAAGCCCCACCTCGTGCAACCCCTCAGCAACTGCCATAAAGGAGAAAACCTTGCAAGGACACTTCTGCATGTCTTCCAGTTGAGGAGGGACAAGAGCTGCTGGCCCAAGTGCCAGACTTGGAGGATGTGGTCCAGCCTCACCCCCATCTTCCCATTAAGGTAATTTGGGGTGAGCATGGGAACTGCTACCCCCAGCCTCTTCCTCTCCACATCCAGCTTGGAAGTCATGCTGGATGTGCACCAAAGAGCCAAAGGTGCCTGAGCCCTGTCCCAAGGTATCATCCATCTTGCTGTCAGTGGCCATGCTGCTCACATCCATGCTTCCCCCTGCTTATGCCATTAGTTCCGTGGTGCAGCCCAGGAACAAGGGCAGCCAGGGGCTCAGCTCTGCAGCTCTCCAGCTGCTGAGGAATTGCTTCCTTGGAGCTCAGTCACTTCCCATTTGCCATGTGAAACGCCTGGGCTGCCTGCGTGGAGCAGTCCTGCTGGACACCAAGGAGAGGTCCCTACCTGTGGTCATGCTCGAGACACTCTGAAAAACAGTAAGAAAATAAGGCCCCATGTTCAAACCAAAAGAGGGAAAAGGCTGGGTGGGGGGGACCTGGAACCCCCTTTTTCACCCCTTCTTTCCCTTCCCTCCCACTCCAGCCTTGCTCTGTGCCAGGGCAATGTGTGTTTGGGACTGTCCAAGATGCAACAAAGAACCTCCCACAGGTCTGAATTATACAGATCCTCCCATTTTAGTGTTTCCATGCTAATTATAAAAAATGTGCTAAGCAGAAATTTCTTCATCCAGAAACCTTTAGGCACTGGTTCCAAATCATCCAGCTTGGATTATCCCCCAAACTGGGCACTGCAGACCACACCATCCTTTCCCTGTTGTGCCTATTGCCATGATGGTTTCCAATGACCATGAGTGATGCTGGAAGCAAGAACATCTTGTGGCAATATGTTGCTCTTGAACCTTGAGTTGGGAATCACGGGGTTGAAGGCATTTGAAATCTGTATCTGAAATTTGTGGCTCGTGTCATTCTCTGACCTGAGAGAATGGACACTTTGAACTGGGGTGGCTGAGTGAGTTTCCAGAGCAGCTCTTCTGGGACCCACGGTGACTGGGAGGCAGTGCCAAATAAAACCCTTCCCAGCTCTATGATCTGATCCTTCATGCCCAGGTAAATACCAAAACCTCATATTTTTTTAAACAGCTCAGCCTCTTTTCGTCTTGAGCAGCATGTCTGCCTGAAAGTGGAACCAAGGCTGCTCTGACTCTTGTTTTCCTGCTTGCTCAGGGCCAGGTGAGGGATGGCTGGTAACCTCCCTGTTAATGGAGCTGCAAATCCAACCCTCCAGCACCCGGGGCAGAGGGGGCAGGGTTGGGAACAGCACCTCTTCAGCCACATGCACCTCTTCAGCTGTGCAGACCACTGAAGACAAATGAACTGGAGGAAGCGTTTCCTCTGCCGAAGGCTCACACCCGGGAGGTTTCTGTTCAGTGTAGGTCAAGAGTTGAAAAATGAAGAAGAAAGGAAAACTGATAGAAAGATCCATCTTCCCTTATAAAATCCCCAGAGCAGGGGGCATTTGGAAGTCATTTTTCATGGAGCCAAGAGCTGTTTCTGGCCCTTTAGCAGACATGATTCTCTTCTCGAACCTCATCGTCTGGGACATGGAGAACTATTTCCCTCCATCCTCACAGTGCTGGAAGAAGAGCATTATCCTGGGTGCAAGACACTTGGCACCTTCCTCTGAGGTAGGGGTCCTCAGTGGTTTGGGCTCTGGGGCAAGGTGGAGCCAATTGTTCTCTTCCTTGGTGTGCAAACATTTTAAATGTACCAGAGCTGAGACGCAGAAAGAAAGGAGTGGCTTGGATTTGCTGGTATTAATGCACAGGGTAAGGGGGACAGCTTTTAGGGAAAACCCATGTGAGAAGAGGGAAGAGAATTTCAGCATGGTTAAAGGAAATCTAAATAAAATTCCTTTCTGGAAGGAATTCAAGAAAATTATTTTCCTTCTGTGTTTCTGTCTCTCTTCTTCTGGCTTATAAAAACACCTTGGCTCAGATATTACATCAACTCTGCCTTTTATTATAAACCCCTGCTCCGGTTGTGCAGATTTCATGCTGTTACATGAAAGTAAAATTTTATGACCAGAAGCTGAAATTAGGAAGGAGAATGTTGGTTTTTTTGTTGTTGCTGGGGGTTGGATTTTGTTGGTAGTCATGAGGGTTTGTTTATTTTTGCTTTTTCTAAAGCGCAGCCAACTCCCCCAGGTCTCGGCACTCCAGGCTTTTTTGGGGATGCTTGTTCCAGACAGGTGCTAACATGGGGGAAGCTGAGCCCTGGATGGAGCAGGGGGACAGTGATGTCCTCCCTCTGCTATGGTACCTTCAAGCAAGCTGGGGTTTCACAGCTGTTTCAGAATAGGACATATGTGTGGGGAAGCAAACGCGTTTCCTTGTGTGGGACACAGGTCATCATATCACAGTGGCAAAGAATGGTTTGGGTTGGAAGATCCAACCCCCCTGCATGGACAGGAACACCACCCACTAGACCAGGTTGCTCCAAGCCCCATCCAATCTGGACTTGAACACTTCCAGGGAGGGGGCAGCTACAACTTCCCTTGGCAACCTGTTCTTCCCAGCCCTTGGGACAGATTCAAAGGCCCCTGGGCTGGTGGGAACAGTGATATGGGGCCATCCCACCCAGCCCAGCTGTGACTCGAGGCTGGAGACCTCTACCTGCACAGCTTCAGCTGAAGTACCCTGGGGATGGAGCTGCCAGGGAACATCTCAGGGACTTCAAGGCATAGACCTCCTCTCCTCACAGGTATGTGCACACCACAGTGTGCTGAGAGCAGAGCTGGGCTCCTGCCACATCCGAAGACACTCGCCATGGTCAGGATGGGGGATGTAGGTCAAGCCCCATGGCCCCTCCTTTTCCTTCCAACCCAAATGTCTGTGCAACCTACTCCTGCCCTCGGCAGATTTACGGACCAGCAGTAAGTATTTCACCAGCTCTTTATTAATAACGTGGCAATAAAAAAGGTGCAGCCTTTCCTTCCAAGGACTCATGGAGCCCTTAATAATCCAAGGAGGGATTTGGCTCCCCCCAGTAGATAGCTGAGTGGTGGGCATGCTTTACAGCCCCTCTGTTAGAGTGGGGCTGTTCCCCCATCATCAAAGTGCGAACTGAGGCTCCATGATGGGCTAGTCCATAAATCTCTCCCCTCTAATCCTTTCCTTTCTACTATTTGCAAACTGGGGGGAGGAGGGGCTGGACTGGAAGAGGCAGGCCAAAGCTTTAACCCTTTGTGCTTTGGGGGATCTTCTCCTTTGGAGCAGAAGACGACGGTGGGTGGAAGGAGGGTTGCTCCACAGCAGCCTTTTAGAAGCAGGTAGTTACTTTCAGCAATTAAACCCCAAATGACAGCTTAAAGAGCTCCCTGGAAGTTTAATAAGTCCACCACTGTATATAAGAAATAAATCTGGCTGCATTACAATCACTTCAAAATACTTCAGCAATAAATGCAGAACTCTGCTCGTATTCATCCATTACGTGGGTAATGTTGCTTCACTCCTCACTTGGTTTCCACGGCTGGGACACCAGACGAGGACCCAGCCCAGCATTTGGAGCCAAATCAACACTGTGGAGATGACAGGTCTGTGGAAGGGCCGTGGGGCGATCCAGAGCTTTGGTTTGGGGCCACCTTGAGTCTGAGGCCAAAACTAAACACTTGTGGGCTCTGCAGAGGTGAAGAAACCTTCTGAGTCAAATGCCAAAATTTCGTTTACTTTGTGGCTGGGGATGTCTGGGCTCTTGAGAGAGATGTTGCCCCCTGGCTTCCTGAAGGCTGATCTCAGATGCAGAGGTGACAGGGGGATTAGGTCAAGAGCAAGAGGCAAGATGGTGGTTTTGGCCTTCACGTGTTTGTGCCAACACCTTCGTCAAGGCCAGGTTTGGATAGACTGGACTGAGGCTGTCATGTTGTGACCCCAAACCATTTATTGGTTGTGAGTGGATTTTTATCCTCCCAATGCCCGCTGGAGGTCGGGAAAAGGTACAAGGTCCATTGGTGGATCAACCTGAGGTTGACCCAAAGAACCTGGGAGGAGACCCTGTATGGCACCCAATGTGCTAAACCAGGGGTTCCAACCCCAAAAAGAGACAGGAACAAGCCCAGGCTAGCAAGGGGCTGCCTCCTTTCCCCTCCAGCTGCACACATCTCCATTTTTTAGGCATCGCAACAGTTGAAAAATGAACTTCATGTCCATTTTATCATAAAAGATCCTGGGCTTTTTAAGCCCAGCTTTATAAACAGTGATGAAAGGTCCTGCAACGGGCAGAGGTCTGCTTTTGAAATTGAACAAATTGTCGTTTTATGGTTCCCATGGGGGGGGGGGGGTTGCTGTAAATCTCCCAGCATTTAACGCATCTGTTCTTTTCCAACCATGCTACCAGCATCTCAAGGAGGAGAGGGAGAAATATCTGACATTTCCTGACATCGGCTGCTCTCACAGCCCCCAGGAGCTCCTCAGGAAAGTTTTTAAAGTAATATTTATGGATGATCATGGTGAATCAGGCCCTAAAAGGTACAGAGAAAGGACTGTTGTTCATTAACATTTGGAAACTGTGCACCAAGGATCTCCCTGTGGAGGGGCAAAAGAAATGGAGTGGAAGTGAAATAGCTTTCGAGTTAATCCAGATCTTTTTTAACATTATTGTTGTTGGTGAAAATTGAAAGCTTCTTTTGAATGAAGAAAAAAAATCCCAAAGCATTATAAGTACATTTTTGGGATGGTTTTCCTCAAAATGGTTTTCTTTCCAAATGCCATTTTGAGTTCTTTAGCAAAGATAGTTGTTCATACTGATCTATGGATACGTGGTTGAGTTTTGGTCTTTGTTCATCCACATCTCAATGCTAAAACAACAATGTATCTGCTCCAGCAAATAACCTAGGAATAGCTTCAATTTGGTGTTTTTTCCTGAAGATAACTTCCTTGTTTCCACAAACCATTTTGTTTCAATTCGATAAAAATGTTCTTAAACCTCTGCACTCCCAACGGCTTTCACGTGATGCTCTCCAAGTTAAACTTCCCCATCTCAGTAAATAACAGATCTTTCACTGAGACTTGTAAAATCCCTCAGCGGTTACTCAGTATTAATTCCTTGAGTTTTATGAATAGGAAAAGGGAGCTCAGGGGGAGGGATGGTTTGGTAGAGTGGAATAGCATCCCAGGGTTTTGCCTTCCAGTGCCTTTTCCCAAGGGCAACACCGGTGCCCTTGTGAGTCAGTTAAAAGCCTCCTGTAGACTTTACTGATAGGACAAACTCCCTAGAGGTGAACTAAGGTTTGTCCTTCAACATGTTTATGTAAAATAGCTTTGCAACAGATTTATTCAAATGAATGCATGGAGCAGATAAGGTCACACGTGTCCTTTGAGCTGGCTGTTTCTTTCAGTGTAACGTCTTGAGGCTTCTCTGAGTGTGCCTGAGATTAGAATTAGCCAGATAAAGAGAAAAACAGGGTATATTGGCAAAACAACAGACAGATCCCTCCATAATCCACAGGGTTTGAATTTCTTGGGACTTCTGCTGTGTGGGGATGGCATGTCTTTGGAGTCTTCTCGCCATGGTGTTTGCAGGCAGGCAGAGGATCCAAGCTGATGATGGGTGGGGTGCAAGGGGTACACAGGGTCTTTGAGTCCAGTGCTGCAACCACAGGGTCAACAGCAGCCAAGGTTTATTGATGTTGGTGAACCTACAGCATGCTGGGCTGCCATCCTGATGGTCCAGGTGATAGGATCGGTGGACAAAGCCTCTGAAATTGTCAGCTTTGGCTCTCCTTCCAGAAGCACGGGATGGTTGCAGAGTAACTGAGCCTCTGCAAGGGTGGTTTTGATGTGCAAAGCCATGTGGATGCCAGGGTGTGCATACCCACACAGACTCCAGCAATGATTTCCAGGGAGCAGCAGCTGGTCCACTCCTTTATAAGAGGTGATGTGCCTAACAGATGCACTAGGAATAACCAGGAAATAAAGTGCTTCCTTCTTATCTTAAGGCATCCCACCTTCACAGTGCACCCTGAAGCTGCAGTCCCTCTGGCTTTTCTACGCTGGGTGAGCAGAAGCCAGAAGGACCTGCATGGACACGTTCATCTATGAGCAAAATCCTTCCTCAAGGAACTGCTCTTGACTCAGCTCCTCTGCTCGACTCCATGTGCACTTGGCAGAAGGCAGGAGGTGAGGAGCTCAGCCTGGGCAAATCAAACCTCTCCTCCGAGTGCCTGTGGTGTCAGGGCCCCAGAGAGGCAGCAGGCAAGAAGAGGATGATTTTCTGCCCGACGCAGTAAGCTCCAGCTGCCCTGCCCCATCCCCTCGGGAGTGGGATGAGGAGGGGGGCACAAAGCCACACTGACTTCACCAGCAGCACGAGGGAAGGATGCTGACCAGCTGACCCTTGTGAAACTCCAGCCAAGCTGGCCCATGGGCATGCTTCCCAGCTCCCCACGTGCCCCGCCACCGCGCCCTCCTCGCTGGAGGCACTTATAACCCAATACTGGGTTCTTACCACAGGCATCAAAAAAGGGTGTTGTTTTTTGGGTTGGTTTTTTTTTTTTTGCTGTTCAGTGACTTCATGAATCCAAGATGTGCCAATTAGCTATCATTCATGGCATTTAAAATGTCAACACCTCCCTCCCAAATGGAAATGGTGTTAAAGGTCCTGTGCTTCCCCATGCCCCTTGCTCTTCCCACCCCGCAGCAGGGCCATGGAGGTTGGCATTTTAGGAATTGGCCAAAGCAATCCTGCCTTTTCCTCTGCTCAGACAAATGGTATTTGCAAGTTGGGACCATAGCTTTGCAATCCTGCGCCCAGCACATGCAGTGGGACCCGGGGCAGGGGCAGGACCTGAGGACAGGTCTGGCGGGGAGCCTGGTTTAGCTGTTCCTCAGATTTGTCATTGCAGCTCAGGAGCTATCGGGGGACAGCTGGGTTTGGTCTGCAGTGTCCCTGGCATGTCCACCTCAGAGCTATTCAACCCCCAAGTAGGTTCTCTCACTCTCTCCTCATGACTCCTATGTCCTCCCAACATCTCCATTAAAAAGAAACCTCCACCTCTCCCCCTCACTTCCTTTTCACTGAGACTCTGCTTGGAACTTGCATAAATCTTGCCCAAAAATAACACTGGCCGCTCTCCCAGCTGTGGGCGTCATGACTTCTGCACAGGGAAGGGAAGGCTGCGATCGGATTCGTTTCATGGCAGATTTCGGGCAGCTTTGGCACCCCTCCATCCTTGCTGGTACCAAATTTACAAGGTTCCTCTTTCCAGCTTTTCACTCTTCTCCTGGGCTTACCTCTGCCTCTCTGAGGCCCTGTCTCTGGAAAGCCGCGGTGTTCTCTTGGCACAGCAGCCTGCGAAACGTGGCACAGACAAGCCAATAAAAGTAGCCAATAAACTCGGCGAGTTTTCTTTCCTTGGCTGCGAGTGGCCAAGGCAGCACTTCTTCCTTTGGGATGACATTAAAATGCAGCAGAGAGGATGAGACACGGATCCTTTTCTGTTTGTTTCCCGGCCATGTATGATTTTTCCACCAGTGCGAAAAGAGTTGGGAGAAAATTTTTTACAAAGGAAAACAGTTATAAAGACAACAGCCACGGGTGCTGGAGAGCTCAGCCTGGGGTCCCTACTCTGCTAACCAGCCCTTAGGTCAGCAGCAGCTAATCAAAACTGGAGTGAAGACCAAGGGCCTGGTGCCCAGCTGGTGCAAATTATTTGCATTCTTATTATTTTAATGAGCTTGATACCCACAGATCACCTGTGCTGATAGCACCCTGCAGGCTCCTGGTGAGAGGCTTTATAAGGAGAGGAAGGGGAAGTTGTTCCTCTTGGAAATCCTCCCACTTTCTTTGTGCAGAGAGGAAGGACATCAAGGGAGCTCAGCCCTGGCTGATGCATATGGGACCTTTGAGACAAGGAACTGGCTTGGCTCTTTGGTAATTAATTTGGATTATCTTCCTATCCAAGTAGGGTAAATCAGGAGGAAGATGTACTGAAATGGTGGGAGTGACCCATCATCCCATGGAAACAGCCTGTGCTGCAGGGAAACAGCAGCAGGAGAGGCCCTGGGAGGCTGGCAAGGGAGCCCTGACCTTGCTCCCAGTCTCTGGCCAGCCTGGAAATGCAATATCCTGCTGGCTGCAAGAACCCCCAGAGTGACCTGCTTGTGCAGTGCTGGTGGGGCCAGCTGAGCCTCTGGGATGGGGAAACCTGCTGCTGGCTGCAGCCCTGCCAAGGGCCATGGACATCCTTTGAGCTCAGCCAGGGTAAGTCACATAACCCCCAGGGCTGAGTCCCCACCTGGGACTCCAACTCAAGACACAGGGACCCCCATGGACAACGATGAATTATGTTTCTTCAGCAGAAAAACTGCTTTTCTCTCTCCCCTGGGTGTGGCTGTAGATTCCATGTGCTTGTGGTGGGATGCAGGGACCCTTCCATCCATCTGGGAGCCCAGAAAGCTCCTCTCTCAGCTAACCCTTTGTCTTGGTACAGTCATGCCCTTTCTGCACTGTATTAATTTAAGATGCTGTGAAGTGAGAGGTGTGGGGGTGGGGGATGCTGTCTAAAACTTGTTTGGAGCTTTTGCTGGATAAATCCCCATGGAATTTAATTTAAACGAGCTGACACCAGTATGAATCATGCCAGCATTACCAGCTCTTGAGCACTTCCTACCAACTGCCTGCAGGGCTTTTGCTTTCTTTAGCTAAAGTGAAGACTAAAAGCACCTAAAACTGTTTAAGACCTCTGTCTTAAAAGAATAGTTTTTCTTTTTCCCCTCCTTTTCACTGTAGGAGGAAACAACATCTGCTATAACAATCTGCTGGCCAGGGGCAGTGGGAGCGGATAGCACTGATCAGGGGTTGGCTGTTGGAGCCAGCAGCTGGTTCCCAGCAGAAGGAGCCTCAGCCCCGTGGTCGTGATGTGTACCAAAGCTGTGTCTCATCTGTCTGCAAGCTGGACAGATCAGATGTAGGCAGAGAGGATGGAGAGAGAGGGGAAAAAAGAAAAGGCAGAGGGAATTGGATAGGAAAGAGGAAGGAAATTAAAGACTTCCAGGAAAGGGAAGGAGACAACACTGTATTTACAAATATGTACCTGAGCTTAAATAAAGTCTGCTGCGTGCTGCCGGGCCACAAAGCCAGGCTGCTTTATAGTAGAGCAAAGTCTGTGAGGTAGTGTGTCTGTTCCTGGGCTGTAACTGAAGAGTGACATCTCTGAAGAGGCAGGAAAGCGGTCAGGAGTAGGCATGAAACATGTAAGATTGCAGAATTCAAAAGGATAAACATTATTTGATACCTTATTTATAGGCCACCACAGGGGAAAGGTAAAGGTTTCAGAAAAGAAAGAAGCACTTTAATTTTATCTGGAGATTTTCCAACAATAAAATCTAATCCATCATTCTCTCTGTGTGACTGCTCTTAATGAAAATTTAGAGGCTGTGACTGAAATTTAGAATTCACAGGGGATACTATTAGGAAGATGTCTAGCAGCTATGCAAAACCTGTTATATCATAGCCCCTGCCAAAGGCTGGGGAAGAGTGGGGTGTGAAATGGACAGCTTTTCAAGTGGTGTGTTGGGGCCACAGTGCCCAGCCGGCCTCTCCCAGAGGGCAGCAGCTGGACTCCTCGGCCCCCTTCATCCAGTGGGCTCCCACCAGGAATCAGCTCACCAGGTGACAGCCCAGCTCTGGCAGCTCTGGCATTGATTTCAAAAGAGATGGGATTTGGCCCATTTACTTTTTATCCAAAGCACCTTGTTCACCCTGTGTTAGTCCCTCAGAGGTGAAGAGCTGTACATCTCCTCTCATGCAATCTCTGCTTCATCCCCAGATTTCCTGGTTGCAGTTAAGAGCCTGCCAAACAGAAGAGAACAAAACTATTTTCTGCAAAGTGTTTTCCAAGACTGAGTGGAGACCCTGCAGGGAGGCAAGGGCTGCTGGTCACCCTGATAGGCAGGACATCGTGACAGCTTGACGGACTTGGCGAGGGGTGCAGCACCTCCCCAGCTCTGCTGCACCCTCTTCTGGGCCATGTGCCCTGCTCCAGGACCTGCCAACACCAGGACTGTGCTGCTCAGCCAGCAAAAAGGTATGGCCAGTGCTTGGAGGGGTGGTAGGAGTATTTTCCTGTTCATCACTTGGATGGAGACCATTCACATCCCTGCACGTGGGCCAGGCAGCCTCAGTTATCGCTGGTTAGTGAATGTGGGCCCTGACCAGGAACCACTAGAACCATCTGCCCGTGCTTGGTGCTGTGCAGAGCCAAGGCTGACCTGGAGGGGGAAGGCTGACCATCCCTAATCATTACCAATCCTCTGCACTTTATTTTTAATCAAAGCAGATCACTAGACTGTTTCCAATACTTTTTATTGGGCAAAAAGAGGCTTCGATTATAAAGACAATAATGTTAAATTATTTAAGGGCCTGGATGTACATCGTGAATCAGTTTAATTCCAAAGTCACTGCCAATTATTCAACTGATTCAAAATGAGACTCCATCACAAAATGTTAAATCATGGGATAAATCTGTCCTAGGAAGGGTTTTAGTAATCAAAATTCTCTCAAAGCAGGAAAAGCTTTTCTAAAAGCAGGGGGGAAAAAAAGGTTACAGCTTAAGCCAGACATTATATAGTAATGCCAGATGTTAAACAGTTGACTTAAATTATTGGCAACTATCAAATGCAAGATACTAATACTACTGGTTGCAGAGCTATGCCACCAAGTTTGTAATCTGTGGAATGGGTTTAAATATTCCTTTAATTTTCTGCCTATGGATAACAGGCAATTTGGATTAGCCTCCGCAGAATAATAACCTTCTAATTCTCAGCAGATGAGCATGAGCCTTCTGCAACATCAAAAAACCAAGACTATGCTTAATATGTAACCTTTAATAGCATGTGTTTTTAAATTGTATGACTCCATTGGGCCTGTGTAATTAAGCATGAGAAATGCCTGAAAGCACTCTGCCTGCCTCGAAGACAGCAGAAGGCACCTAGAGAGTCCCCTGCCCCCAAATGCAGAAGAAAACATCAAAAAAAGTGTTCACAGATTTGCAGGTCAATCTTCTCAACTCCCAGAATTTGCCTTTTAAAAATGTTGCTATGAGTCCCTGTGGCTGGAGAAGACTGATGCCCCGAGATTGCTTGGCGAGGTGACTCAGTCCAGACCCATCTGCTCCTTTGGGGTCTCAATGTCTCACAGTGACTCTGCCTTTCCCCTTCTCCTCCCACCCACGTCACCCATCGTGTCACTGTTGGTCCAGCCAGGTCCAGGGACCAGGACCTGTTTATTTGTGCAACACCCAGCCTGGCATCTGCAATCCTTTGTAACTCCAGCCAGGTGTCCTGCAACAGCCCCCCTGTGTGGCACCAGTGACTGCTTGCCACCTCTGGCTACAGAAAACAGGATCTGGGCACCTCTGGACTCGATCCATCCCTTGAACAGCAGCATGTGTCTTTTCCTGCTGCCTTTACAGCATGACCATGAGACCAGGCACCTCATGCCTTGTGGGGTGAGATTTGTTGTCTCTCTCTGCTGGCCTCTGTGTCAAGTCACAGCTTGGCCTGTTCTCCAGCCAATGGCTGGTCAGTGTGTGTGTTGTACAAATGAGAGAACACCCCAACACAGCCACAGACCTCCAGCCCATGAGCTCCCCAAAGGCACCAAGATACTCCCTCAGCCTGACCCGCTTGCTGCAAACTGTAATAAAATGTTCTGCAAGTCTGGGCTCAGGCTGAATAACAAAACTCAGCTGTTCAGATGTGCCAAAGCCCACATTTGCTTTTGTTTTGATTTTTTTTTTTCTCTCTCTTTCCTTGATGCAGAGCTGCAAGCATTTGAGAGCGTGGACACCAGGGCTGGGTTTGCTCCTGCCTCCACACTGGGGGCAATATCCTTGCTCGAGGGCTGGAAGATGGGGGAAACGGTGGTGAGGAAAGGGTCAAAACACATCCCCCCGACGGTGAGCAAAGGAAAAATGCTGGCAGAGCAAACCTTGCCACAGGAATAAAAGGTTGTCCTGACTGTTCATATTACTCCACATGGGGTGAGTAAAACTGTCGGTCGGACTGAAGCGTCTGATATACAAAGGGGAATAAAAACTCATTAAGGTCTAAAAGAAAAACCCTATTAAAATACCAAATATAAAATGGAGGAGACTTGATCACCCTCGTGCTAGAGAAGTGTCAGGGTTTGAATGAACCGGACTTTTTTTAATTTTTTTTTCCCCCTAAAGCAGAGGAAACGTGTTTTGTGGAAAGCCAGGTGGGATGAGGGGCAGGTAGAGTGTCAAAGAGCACTGATAATGTTTCAGGGTCTCGCTAGGAGCCTGAAATAAGGAGGGGATTTATTGGGCTTTTGGCGGGGAGGAGAGTGCTAGCAGATTTTTGAAGGCATTCCAATGAGGTTCATATTCATCTGTTTCTTCAATTGAGAGCTCTTGGCTGCTGCTGTGCCGAGGTAGAGAGCATCTCCACTGCTCCTCTCCCCAGGACACAGCCTGGCTCACAGCCCAATGTGATTTAGCACTGGTGGGTCCTTGTCATTCTCCTGCCCTGGCCCGGCTGTTGTCCCCCTGAAAAGTCTACAAACCAGACCATTTTACAAGGCCTGAAATACCCTGGGAATGGTCTTCCTCACAGCGTCTCATTTCTACTTTATTTGGTCTTGGGGAAGGGGAGAAATTATGAGGGGAAAGAGCAAAACGAGCAGTTTTCTTTGAAGAATTATGAAACCATGGTGTCCTGAGAGCACCAGGAGGAATGAAGCCTGGTTTGCAGTGGGTTCGTGCCTTGTGATGGACTTCTCAACTGAACTGTACTGGGGCTGCATCTTTCACCCCTTCTTAGACATCAGAAGTGTCATGTGGGAAAAAACCCATGATGAATACCTCACCCAGAGCAATTCCTGCCTGATCAGCCACCCCAGAGTCCCCTTCTTAGGCATGTTCTCCAGTGTGGACTCCCTGGTGTCTCATAGGCATGAATGTTACCAAGGCTTTTCCATGACTGGGGAAATCTTGTCCAGTCTCATCCTGGATTTGTACTTTCCTGATGGTGGTTGAACTCAGCATAAATGGAGAGTTTTTCTCTCAAGCACACACACATCTACCATCACAACACTTTCAGGAACCTGTTACGTTTGGAATGTCTACCTGCTGTCCACTTGGTTGAAACAGGCACCAGAATTCAGTAATTGCTGGAGTCTGGGGCTGTGGGGGAAACATGCCCTCATACACAGGCTGTCACCACAGAAATCTTACTCCCTGCAAAGTCAGAGTCCAAGTAAAAGTTTGTTTCTTATTTAGATGGAGGTAGAACACTGCTAAGGCAAGCCCTGAGCTAACCCATTTTCCTTGCTCTGCTACCATTTTTCTCCTCTTGCAGAGTGGGGCATGTTTGTTTTTTTTTCTCAACTCCTCCTCTTGGATCCTGGTTTTTGGAAAACTAGGATGGTTCCTCCCACCTCAGCAACACTGGGATACCAACAGGGCCTGTCATTCACACATGTGCACGTTATAATCATGTGAGTCTTGTTTCCTTATGAAACCTGAGCAGAGCTGATTCCACACAGCAGAAGACACTTTGTCAGCCCACTGCAATGTGCCAGAGGCACTTCAAAGATTAAAGAGGGGGGGAACCCCCCTTCAAGTCATCATGGAAAGTCTGTCTGTTAACAGAGGCAATGAATCTACAGAGACACTGGAGGTAGCTAGAAAAGACCACAACTCTTTTCCCAGAAGCTCAGTTATAAGAATCTCATTTACAGTTCTAGCACTGAACATCCTTTTCTGGGCCAAACATGCACCAGAGCTGTGACATGAGTCAGCTCCAAGTGCCTGGCAAGACCTGCAGCACCTTGGTTGGGCTCAGCAGGCTGATGGATTAGCACTTGTCCATGTGGAATTGTAGGTTTCAATCCTCAGAGCCTTTTCCAGTCAATTGATCTATCCCAAGCCTTTCATCGGGTACAAATGGGCCTTTGACGTTCAGCAGAATGAAGCAGCAGTAAATATAAATGGGACGTGAAAAAATTTTTGAAAGGACATTTTAATGGTCTGTTCTCTCTACAGCTCTGCTGCTGCGGTCAGAGAGAAATTCCCCTTCTACTTCAGGAGCTGTTGGATAGAAACCCATTCCTCCAGCCCTCAGAATGTTCATTCAAGGCTCTGGTGAGGCCACACCTCAGGTTCCGTGTTCAGTTCTGGGCCCCTCACTGTAAGAAAGACATTGAGGGGCTGGAGTGAGTTCAGAGAAGGGCAACCAAGCTGGTGATGGGGCTGGAGATCGAGTTCTATGAGGAGAGGCTGAGGGAACTGGGATTGTTTAGTTTGGAGAAGAGGAGGCTGAGGGGAGACCTCATCGCTCTGCACAACTACCTGAAAGGAGGTTGTAGGGAGGTGGGTGTTGGCCTCTTCTCCCAAATAAATAACAATAAGACCAGAGGAAATGGCCTGAAGTTGGGCCAGGGGAGGTGTAGACTAGAGATGAGGAAGAATTTATTTACTGAAAGAGTGGCCAGGCCCTGGAACAGGCTGCCCAGGGAGGTGGTGGAGTCACCATCCCTGGAGGTATTTTAAAACTGTGTAGATGAGGCACTTCAGGATGTGCTCTAGTGGGCTTTTTTTCATTTTCTTTTGAGGCTGGGGGGGTTGATGGTTGGACACAGTGATCTTAGAGGTCTTTTCCTTGTCAGGCCTCCTGGCAGCACTAATGTGGGTCCAGTCTGGGACCCTTCTGCTCCTCTCCCCTGTAAAACAACCCAAAAGCGTGGCAGGGCTCTGTGGGGAAGTGTCGGGCACAGTCCCAGCAGCCAGGAGCAGCTTTACTGATGTGTCACCTTGTGTACTCCTTCCTTCACATTTCACCTGCCAGCATGCAGCTAATTCTACTCCTTTATTTTGCTATCCCTAAATGGGTCTTCATCTTTATTCCCAAATCTCTACTCCCATCCCAGGTAGCTGCCAAGCTCAAGTCTTGTGAGACCCCACCTGGAGTACTGTGTCCAATTTTGGAGCCCCCAACATAAAGATGTGGAGCTCCTGGAGCAAGTCCAGAGGAGGCCATGAAGATGATCCAAGGGCTGGAGCAGCTCTGCTCTGGAGACAGGCTGGGAGAGTTGGGGCTGTTCAGCCTGGAGAACAGAAGGCTCCAGAGAGAACTTAGAGAACCTTCCAGTGCCTGAAGGAGCTCCAGGAAAGCTGGGGAGGGACTTTTGACAAGAGCAGGAAGTGATGGGACAAGAGGTAATGGATTAAAACTGGAAGAGAGGAGATTTAGGTATTTTAGGTTAGACATTAGGAAGAAATTCTTTCCTGTGAGGGTGGTGAGACACTGGAACAGGTTGGCCAGAGAAGCTGTGGCTGCCCCATCCCTGGAAGTGTTCAAGGGCAGGTTGGATGGGGCTTGGAGCAACCTGGTCTAGTGGGAGGTGTCCCTGCCCATGCAGGGGGTTGGGACTGGATGATCTTCAAGGTCCCTTCAACCCAAACCATTCTGTGATTCAATGAAGAGCTGTCTCTTCACCCCAGATGCAAAAGACACTGACTTACAAAACCCAGACCATGAAGCAGGAGCCTATGATGTCAATCCCAGACCCTGAGCTTTTCTAGGTCTGGGCAGGAAACCCAACATGGCAGAGCAGGCTGAGCTCAGGCGATGTGAAATCAAACCAACATATTTTACACCCACACCACTAAAAATAGGGCACCGACGCCAACCCTTCATCTGGAAGGAGAGGAAACACCAGCGTCGCTGCGCTGGGGCTGAGGCGCAGCGCTCCAGTCCTGACCATATTTAGCCATAAGATCATCTCGTAGGATTTCTGCATGAGACTGGAGTTTTAGAGAAATTCTTCTGGCCAAGTGCCAGTCCTGCCTCTATTCTTCCTCCCTGCTATCTCAGTACTTCATTTCATCACCTGAATCGCTGCCTCGAGGCTGCTAAAATGCTGTCGTGCTACAGGGGCAGCTACGTGAAGGAAACGTCCCCACTGGAAGTGCTCCATGCAGCTGAAATCGGGCCACCTATTTAGGTGTCAGGTTTAGATTTTTCATTCTAAGCGCAGAAACCTGAAACATTTTGCCCAAATGTGTTGAAAGCTCCGAAGACTTTATGGATTATTCATGGAATTATTCATTTGCAGGAAGGCTTTTTTTTTTTTTTTAACACATGAATACTCCAGGCAGCTCGATGCATCGTGTGCAGCCTCTTACAGAAAGAGGTGATCATATCCTGAGGACCATACCAATGATACCAGGAATGTACCTCGTTTGTGTGATTTAATGGCAGCTTCTGCTTAAGTTAAAATACTTCCTAGATTTTCCTTAACTATTGACTAATTAGTAGTAATGAAAAATCCCCTGAGAATCAGTCTTCAAATGTTTCCGTATCAAGTGCTGTAAATACCTTTACTTTGCTCATAGTTTTTAAGAAGAAATACTGTTACTCTTGTTGCCCTGAACACTGGGAAAATGTCCTTATTTGATTCCCAACTCCCCTGTTCGCTTTTTCCCATAGACAAGCGATTACTTTGCCAAGAGTGTATTACTACATTGCAGCTTTACATCTTCAGCTTTCCATGTTTCAGAATTTCCATTTTTTGAGGAACTTTCTGTCTAACTGGGTCCTGCCTGAGCCTCTGTGGAGCTCTGGTACCATCTAGCGTTACTGGGGAAATCCTCAACTACTGGAATGTGGCCTTTCCCTCACAGATCTCCCGCTGGATTTGCAATAGGAAAAGCCTGTCGTGACAGAACGTGGCCATTAGGGATGACCACATGCAGTGAAAGTATTTCCTCTGCCAGCAGCGGCTGTCCTGGCCATGGTGGCTCAGGATGAGCATGTCCCGGCCGGACTGGAGGGGAAACAACTCTCCTGACTGTGAGAAAGACGTCCGAGGCCACAAAGCCAGAAGTGTGTGCAGGTTGTCACCTGTGAGGCCCGGGCCACCACGAGGCCCTCACAACGCCACAGAGACGCAATGGGGCTTCGCCACCTCCCTCTTCCCCTCCCGCAGGGCCTCAAGCATCAAGAGCACCCTGCAGTGGTACCGATTTCCCTCTCATTCCACAGCCTGTAGAGGAGTGTGAGAGACGGACTCTATAATGGCCTTTAATCCAGCGACATTCACTGACCACTCCTGGCGATGCGCCCCCCCGGCACTCGTGGTGAGTGGACAGAGGTACCAGGCGCATGCGCACAGACTACAGACTACAGCTCCCAGGAGGCACGGCGGGGCCGGAACCGGAAAAGGGAGGAGCAAGAAGGCGCGCGCTCTGTGAATACTATACGGATCCAGCCGCCGCGGTGACCGTACCGCTGCGGAGGCTGCCGTGAAGTTACGGCGCTGCTCCCTGTGGTTGTCGGCGTGTGGACGTGCCAAACGGACCGTTTGCCCAGAGTCTCAAGGGAAAGGACGTGGAGGAAGGGTGTAAAAACTGTATTTAAACACCGCTACCGGCCCGCTGGGCGGGAGCCTGCTCCGCACCAGGCGCTGCCCCTCCCTCAGGCGGGAGGTGCCGTGCTCCTGCCCTCACCAAAGATGGCGGCTGCTGCGCAACGCTACCATCCGCTGCCCGGGCGGAAGTAGCGCGGCCGGCGTCACCGCGCAGACCCTCTTGCCGCCGCCGCCGCCTCGGAAGTGGTTGCGTGTTCAAAGAGTGGCGGGTTGAGCAGATCGGCGGGAGCGTTTCAGGCCCACCCGGGCGGGGGGCGTTGGGTGAGGGTAAGGGGGAGCGTGGGCAGGAATTGGGGGGCAGGTCGTGATGGGAGTGGGGCGAGGGGAAGCAGCCGGGAGGGGGCGGTTGGTTGGGGAGTCGGTTAGGACCGGGGGTGGGCGCGGGGGAGGTGGTTGGGCGGTGGGTGAGGGGTTTCGTGGGGCTTGGGTTGGTGAGCGGGGAGTCCAGGTGGTTCGGGGCGCCTGGACGGTGGAGGAGGAGAGGAGGGGGTTACGGGGCGAGGGAAGGAGGCGGGGTGAGTTGGGGGGGCGATTGTTTGGGGCTGGGGGTGTGCGGGTGTGAGCGGGTAAGTCTGTTCTAGGTGTTTGTGGAGCCTCCAGCACCCAGTCTGCAAGAAGCAGTTACTGTGAATAACTATTGTGATAGTCCTTTCAAGAGCTGACCTACTAAAGGAATGCTAGCTCTCTCCCTTCTTTTTTATTTTTGTTTTCTTCTTCCTAGTTCTACCTCCAGTTTGTTTAGGGTTCTGTCAGCTCTGTATGGAAACTGACATGGTTTCTGAGCTGCTGGCTGCAGTAAGGGTTGAAGGTTTCTGTCCCTAGTGTAAATTACTCAACATAAATGAAGAGTTTGGGTCTTGGAGAAGTCATCTTGCTTTCTTGAGGAAAGGAACTATCTTTGTGTCCTGTTCGTCACCAAATAGTTCTGTTCCTTTGGAGTTCAATAATCATGGGGCCACCAACAAAAGAGGAAGAGGAGGAGCAGAGCATAATCCTGATCAGTGATGATGAATCTGATAGCACGCTTGGGAACTCGGTTCTGTTGGTAGACCCACTGAGTAAGTACTGTGCTCATGTTGGCAATGAAGTTCTTTGCACAACTTTTGAAGGAAACTACTGTAAAATGTTATGTGAGATGCTTGAAATGTGTCTTTCTGCTGTTAGGGAAACAAAGTACTTCAAAAATAAAGAAAACTACTAGGAGCTGACATCATTTCATAACTGTTGGGGTTTCTTTGAGAGCACTGATTACCCTAAAGGATACTGCAGTTAGTTTCTAAATGTTACATGCTTAGCTGAGATTGGGCCTTTTCAAGTTGATTGGATCCTTTTTGATTACATTGCCTCGGTCTCGATAATGCGTGGAAGTGTTTTGTCCCAGACCATTTACCATTCTTAGTGGTACCATATGAAATCATATTGTGCCTTAAAGTGTTTTTAAAAAATAAATGTCAATAGCTGGTCAAATTTTAATGAAGCTGTAGTTACCTTTTATGTTGATTTACACCATGTGTTCTCTTTTCTACAGGTAAAACTGCCCTGGAAGAAGAGAAATCTGAAGAAGTTGTGGATGAGGAATGTGAACTAATGGTTACTTTCTGTAAACAAGCAAATGTGATGCCTCATGCAAGATACGACTGTACAATTCACCCCTTTGAGTATGTTCAGTGATGTGGAGGCTCCATTTTCCACATTCAGTCTGTCTTGTCAAGGAACCTTGTTAGCTTTTTAACAGCTGGAAGCAGGAGCAGACTTGGACAGGCTCGTAGCTTGTTTCATAAATAACCTTCTGTTTTTCAACTTTGTAGGAGAACAGAATGTGATAGGTGCTCACCCCTGGGGAAAAATGCTGACATTTGTGATCAGTGCTACTGCTACATCTGTGATAAACTGGCCTCTGAGGTAAGCAGAGTTGTGATCCAGAAATGCACAACTCTGAGGTAACTAAATTGCTCTTATTAAAAGAAATCGCCCTTCAATGCACTAAAAGAATAAATGATACATGACACTTGATTATTTTAACAGCTCCTCTTCTGTCTGTCTGCTTCACAATCCTGCTAAAACGTGGTCCCTGTCTGGGTTTATTTCTTTTAGTCCAGCCAGGTGCTGGCATAGACATTCCCTTGGTTTAAGAGAACAACATCTCCTGGTTGCTTTAGGTGCCCAGTGTATTTCATGGAATCACATTACTGGATCAGGCTGCTGCTCACTGCACTAGACAAATGTCAAGCTTTTACTGTCCTAACCTGTTGTCAGGGAGTTGGCAGAACTGGGTGTATGGAGTGAGTTTGTTCAGGTTTTTGGTTGGTTTGTGTTGTTTTGTTGTTGTTGTTGTTTTTTTAATTCACTAAACTTTGAGCTGTGGGCAAAGTTGGGTTGAATGTGCAAAGACAGTGTCTGTGTTGCTGATTTACAGTGGGGAGGGTGCTAGCCCTGGTGTCTCTGTAAGGGGTTCAGGAGGGATGGTCAATTGCTATGGGCCCTTTTTTCTTTTTTTTCTAATTTAAGCCATGATATTGAGTTACCACCATATTGGATGAGGTGAAGTGCAGCCCTTTGCTTCGAGGAGAGGGACCGACTTTTGATTTGCTCAGCTAAAAAAAATAATAATAACTGAAAAAAAACAAACCCCAAACCTTTCCCTTTATTTAACATGTTATGAAATAGTGCCAGAATTGGACAACCCCTTCCCTCTGTCACTGCAATGCACACAACAAAAGCAAGTTCTGGAAGGACCAGCGTGACTTTGCCCTGGCTGGAGTTCTGGTCATGTTCAGTTTCGAGCTCGCGGATATCGACGCAGACCTTCGACGTGGTGGTGAGACCCCTGCCCCCCTGGGAGACCTGGGGCTTGGTGGGTGGCTGGGCTGGGCCACAGCTCTCCTGCTGAAGCCTGGGTGAATTTTTTAAGATAGCAGCTTACTGCTGCTTGGCTAATTCTGGGCTATACTCACACCAGACACGGGTCCAGTCTGTGCTTTCCTGCTGCCCTCCCTCTGAAAGAAGCAATAAAGCTGCTTTTTGATTCTAAAGCTGGGGAGGGGCTTTTCACCACAGAGGGCAGTGATAGGACAAGGGGTAATGGTTTTAAACTGAAAGAGGGGAGATTTAGGTTAGACATCAGGAAGAAAATCTTCACCATGAGAGTAGTAAGGCACTGGCACAGGTTGCCCAGGGAAGCTGTGGATGCCCCTTCCCTGGAGGTGTTCAAGGGCAGGTTGGATGGGGCTTTGTGCAGTCTGGTCTGGTGGGAGGTGTCCCTGCTCATGGCAGGGAGGTTGGATCCTGATGATCCAAGGTCTTTTCCAACCTTAAACTGTTCTATGGTTCTATGAAAGCTTTCAATAAGATTAGGTAAAATATTTTTAGGCTGAATATTTTACATGGGTATCAATGATTGTCTTCCTGTTTCTTGTAGTTTTGAAAAAATTTTGCACTAACAGTGTTGCACCTGTCTGCTCTATTAGGAGATCTTCTACTAAAATTTATCCAGGAGCTTTCTGTGGAATATAATAAGTATCTGGTTGGAGAAAGAATGCCTCCCACACAAGAGGAATGCTTTTGCCTCCCAAAACTACCCCCTGGGCAATGCAATGTCTGCAGGTCACGCAACATGGAGGTTGTGTACAGGTAAGTGACAGCAGAACCCAGCTGCTAGTAGGACCTGCTGGTCTGTGCAGCCTTGCCTTCCTTTAGCTGAGTGATAATCAGAATTGTGGCACCTGATACAGCAGAAACGTCATTGAGGGAGCTTGCTTGGCCAGTGAGCAATTTAATTGCACTTTATATAGTTTAAACACCCCCTTGGATACTTCTTAAACACAGCTTTAAATCACAGAATCATAGAATGATTGGAGTTGGAAGGGACCTCTAAAGGTGATCTAGTCCAACCCCTACAACAAGCAGGGACATCTCGCACTACATCAGGTTTCTCAGAGCCCCATCAGTTCTGACCTGGAATGTCTCCAGGGATGAGGCCCCCACCACCTCTCTAGGCAACCTGTTCCAGTGATCCACCACCCTCAGAGTCACAGAATCACTTAGGTTGGAAAAGACCTTTAAGATCATCGAGTCCAACCATTAACCTTCCTCTACCATTAATTAATAAACTTCTTCCTAATGTCCCACCTAAATCTACCCTTTTCTAGCTTAAAACCATTACCCCTTGTCCTGTCGTTCCATGCCCTGTGAATGGCTCTTCCCCAGTCTTCTCATAAGCCCCTTTCAGGTATTGGAAGGTCACTATAAATCTCTTGTGCTATACTGAGACCCTTGATAATAGTCCTCGTTTTTATAACCTGAGAAAGCATGAAGGTAAAGCCCTTGGTTTTACTAATTTATTTGTTTTAGGATGGTGTGGCCCTCAGGATTTGGGTTTTTACTCCATATGTGCCTTTAAAATGCTGAAAGTAACAGTTGTGCAAATAGTCCTGTCACTGTCTCACAGGAAAGGCAAGTCAGTTTGCTCTCAAAGTGCAGAATGGTCATAATTGTCATTTGTTTCCAAAGTGCATCATTGCAGACACTTTCTCTTATAGACTACTTAACTTTCTCAGGTATTCTGGAGTTTTTGCCCTGGTAACAACATTTTTAAATCAGGCAGAAACAGAGAGTCCTAAAGCTGCTGCTGTCATGCTTCTGGGAGCAGCCAAAGAGATAGCACTTCATAAAGACCCTGCTTTGTAAGTACCCAGTTCCACATCCAGTGAGGTTATCTTGGTTTGCTTCTCAAAGGGAGGGGACTAAGTGAGAGAGTTCTGGTTTTCCATTCATCGAGGGTGAGGACAGGGTAGAGATCACAGGCCTGGCTGCAGCACAGGGGGGAAAGGGAGTGCACCTGAGGGTACACAGGATTGGTTATGGGGAGGGACCTGGGGGAAAGAGAAGGTTAAAATTGGATGTGAGAGGACAAGTTAAGTGGGATTGAGTCATGAGGAGGGGAGATCTCCAGCAAGGGGAAGGAATTTGAGATGGAAACTGAGGAGGGAGGGTGACAGAGAGCAGATGATGGCAGGTGGGGCTCATTCCCCAGGAGAAGGTGGAGGGGCAGGGGAGCTTTCCCGAGAGGAGAATGTACCAGCTGCCTTGTGTGAAGAAACATCTGCTTCTGAACTGAAAGGAAGGGAGGATGTGATGTCCCTTGGGTAATAAATAAGCTTTAGATGCCTCCCTTAAGCCTGGAAGCTAACCTGTCAGCTGGGAGGACTGCCTGATAGATAAATTAAAAAACACCTCAAATACTTCAGTCTTTACTGCTTGTGCTGTTTGTTTTCTTGTTTATATCATGGCTGTTTCATGCTTGATTACTGTCTAGCTTGAGCGAGGTCCCTGAGCTTTGCTTTGCAAAACCTAAATATTTTGAGGCTTATATTCCAAGGCTTTTTATAAAGGAGAAGTAAACGTGGTCTGGGTTGGTTCAACAGGCAATTGAGGTTGGTTCCTCTGCAATTCTTTCTGAGGAACTCTCAAGGTTTGCAAGGAGCAGGCTGGATACCTTGTTTGGGTAGGTTTCTCTTTGTACACTTACTGAGTCCCACAGCTTTCCCTGTAGTTAAGTGGGAATTCTGTAGCCAAGTGGGGTGTGGTTTGGGCAGGGGGAAAGGCAGGGAAACCAGCCAAAGATTAATTAGTGCTTTATTCCTCCTCTCTTAGAAGCTGGCAGAACCTTGGCCATACTGCTTCCTTGAAGATTGCTGTCCCTTGTCTGTTGCAAAGGTAAGATTTCTCTTACATATGATGGTGGGATAGCAGTGGCTTCAAAACTTTCTGCTGGTGTTTGAAATGCTTTTCAAGTGACTTCTGTCCAAAGGCATAAAGGGGAAAAAAAAAAGTAATGCTTTATCTCTTAAAAGCCAAAAGTAAATTTGGACAGGTGTATAATCTGGTGTTTCTGTAGCATCAGGAACTCCTCATCCGGGAGCACGAGTCCACTGTGCTGGCACTGGCAGTGTTTGAGCACAGCAAGAATAACCTGCTGCTGCCAGAGCAAGGACAGGCAGGAGAACACAAGCAACAACATGTCCTGTCAGCCTGAGGAGCAGGGGTGTCAGAGTGCTGCCAGGCTCCACAGCTGAGCACCACGAACCAGGGTGTTCAGAACCTCTGTTCAGTACCAGTTCCTTTCTGTGAAGGCCAAGGGCAATACCTGCCTATTTAGAGCCACACAGACACTCAGACTCTTCTTTGTTGCCTCCAAGGAGAATAACTCCAAGCCAAGAGGATGGATGGGTTTTGGACTGTGGTCTAGGAGTGCTCTGTAAGGCCAGACCAGAAGGTGGTGTCAGGCACCTACTTGTGGTTATTAAGCCAAAGAGTACATAGTGTCTGTTGAAGATGAGCACAGCAGCCTGGTGGTGCTCAGCTGGGGTGGAGTGGCCAGGGATGTAACAGATAAAGGTCCCCCAGAGGCTGATGAATGAGGACATCTAGCTCCCTTGGCTTAGTTAATTTCTCATTTTAGCTTAGTATTTCACCTTTAACCCAAAATTCACTTGAAACAGAAGGTTAATGAATTAAGAATTGACTTTTTGCAGGAGCACTCAAAAACAATTATATATTCTCACCTCTTATTTAAAACTCATGACATATAACCTAAATCCTAGATCAGTTTTCATTTTAAATTACTATTCTTGAATTTTTCTAATTTCTTACTTGAAAAGAACAGGAAAAGGATTTTTTTTTTTGCCTCCCTTCCCCAGTTTTAAAATAGTGAACTCTTCTTTGTGTCAGCATTGTTCTCTCCAGTTTTCAGTTCAAGATTTTTTCACTAGTTTAGGAGCTGCCAGGAGATCAGGTTGATCAGGTTCCTTATCAGGCTCATCATTTGTTTCTGCAGCTTTTCTCACTTCTGCCCACTGGGGGTCTTTGTTTTAAAACTTAAGACCACAGAAGTTTGGCTTCACTGGTGTTTAAATGTAATAACAAAAGATTAATACTGTGATTCACTAAGAATCTTAAAACCCAAATTTTAATATAGATCCAAACTTTCTATCTCACATGTAATTTAAAAAAAAAAGCTTCTGTTTCCCATAGGATTATAAAAACTGCAGCAACTTACTACTAATTCATCCAATTTTAAGCTATTGAGGTTTTTTTCTTTTCTTTTCAAACCGTAGGATCACAACACAACTTCAGAGGATGCTGGTGTTGTGTGACTTTCCAAAAAGTCTGTATGAAAAGTTTATTAGCTTCTTCCAGTCCATCTCACTTCCATGTCACTGTTTTGGCTTCTCCAATAGGTACGTTCTTTGGTTTTTGTTTACAGAACATAACTTTTTTTTTTATACAGTTGCCTGATTTGCAAACAGCTCTGGGGAGTGGTTTTCACTGCTGGTGTTAAGTGTGAGCATTTGACAGGAGGATTTCAGTATTAGCTGCTGAGTATTTGTCCTGTCCTTACAGGAAAAGTTGCTGTTTGATGCTGTGGCTAAGTTGTTGTCCATATAGCTTCTTTCTTTTCCCCATCCTCCCCCCCCCCAAATTGAGCTGTAAACCCGGATATGCTATTGGTAAATCTTCATGACACTTAAGGGTAATAAATTGTGGTGCACAAACAAGAAATGGTTAAAAATGACTTTATTATTTTACTTCCAGCTTGAATGTTGTGCCGTGGGACCATGGGTTACTGACTACAGTTTTAAAAGGCCAGAACATCACTGGTCACAGAACACAGAAAGGAAGGAAAGTGTTTCTGTGGGAAGCACTCCCTGTTATAGAGGCTCGAGTGGAGAAATTGGAAGACAACATGAAGTAAGATGGGTTTGGTCTTGGTTTGGATAGTTTCATTTTATGAACTCCCCTTTTCCTCTTTGTGTGGCATTCGTGCAGTGCTTTCCTAACAGCTGCAGGAGATCTGTGTGATGGGGAAACTTCCCAAAGACACATTTGAACCTCCTCATGTCCATTACTTCTTATCAGCAAGGCCAGTAGCTTTTGGAAGTTTTTCAGAGCAGAATCAAGCCCTTTGGACACTTCAGGACCAGAAGAGAATGTGGAAGTGGATAGTAGGTTTTAGATGTGGATGTTTAAAACAACCTGTTCATCAAGGGCTGACTAGGTGGAAGACTGAAAAAAGTGTGGGTCTTCAGAATTCTGTATTCAAAAGAGTATAGTCCCTGTAAAGAGAGAAACTGGAAGCAGCCTCAAGTTCTATGTTGCCAGAGTACAGAGAGAATCTGTGGATAGCTTCTTGGAACTTATTTCCAGCTGTCTCTTTCTGCCAGTTGTAATTCTATCCTTTTGTGCAATGTCCTGTGTGGAAAGATCTAAAGATCTACTGTTTTGCTTCATTCATTGCAGTAAATATTTGACTTTCATGTAGCTTTGCACTTCCTTCCTCTTCCTACTGAACATCTTTTTTTTTTTTTTTTTTTTTCTCCCCAGCTACAAAGAAGTTGTTCGTTACCTGAGAGCTGTGAAATGCAATGATACCATCGGGTAAATGGCTTGTTCCTTTTTTAGATTCCAATTGTTTCTTTGCCTTAAGATTGTGTCCTGAGCTGCCTTTCTTCATGGAATCACAGAATTGTCAGAGTTGGAAGGGACCTCTGGAAATCATCTACTCCAACTCCCCTGCTAAGGCAGGATGCCCTGGAGCACATCCCTCAGGGCTGCACCCAGGCAGGTCTTGAGTATCTCCAGAGAAGGGGACTCCACAACCTCCCTGGGCAGCCTGTCCCAGGGCTCTGTCACCCTCAAAGTTTTTCCTCATATTTAAGTGAAACTTCCCATGTTCCAGCTTGTGCCCATTGCCTCTCATCCTGCCACTGGGAGCTACTGGAAAGAGCCTGCCTCCATCCTCCCTGCACCCACCCTTTAGATACTTACAGGCATTATAAGGTCCCCCCTCAGCCTTCTCTTCTCCAGGCTGGAGAGTGCCAGCTCTCTCAGCCTTTCCTCATAAGAGAGATGCTCCAATCCTCCAGTCAATGTGTAATAAACTGGCAGAAGGAGAAGCAGTAGGACTGTGGCAGCTGTTTGCCAAGGGAAAGCAGCTCTGCCTTGCAACTAACGTCTGACTTATTGAACACAACTTATTAGTGGTCAAGCATGATCAGATCTATACACATCTGCTGTAAAACTTTCATGTTGGTGAAAATCAAATACTCATTTCTTCCTCCTTTCCAGGTTAAGGGACCTCAGAGATAAAATCCCCTTCTACTTGTGTAAAAGCGGAGACTTCCTGGACGCGACGCACTCGCTGCTGTTCCCGGTCAGCAGCCTGGCCTGCTGCACGGCCTGCCGGGTCACCCCCTGCCAGTTTGAGGTCTACCTCAAGATGTTCCGAACAGGCAGTGTCCCCGTGGGAAAGAGTATGCTGGACTCTGGGCCCTGGCTGACAGTGGGCAAGTGTCACTTCTTGCTTACCTGTGTTTAGACCCGGACTTAGTTACAGCTTTTACTTGTTCGTTAAATCTAGTAACATTCTGATCTGTAGATGGACTCAGAGTCCCTCAGAACATTACTAGATTTAACTGGACTGAAGCATGGTACATAGCACTAGGCAGGAAGAATGTCTTTATATCTGAGGGTGAATTTGTTTAGTACACTTCCCACAGGCCGCTGGTTTTGTCAGCTGTGAAGCTGTTTTGCTGAAAGCAACCTATTAAAAGGAAGCATAAAGCTCTCTTACCTCATGGCATTACCAAGGGCAGTGTCTGTGACTTGGCACTCTGGTGTGTTCCAGCCTTGACCTTGAGAATAAAAGCTTCCTGATGGGAAAGGGTTTCACAATCCGTGTGTTATGTTCTGGCATTAACTGAGCTACTGATGACTGTGTCTTGGTGTGTGCTGCTTGGCAAGGTGTGTTTTGAAAGGAAAGATTTATTTTGGAGATGTCCAGCTACTAGGAGAATTCTTAGATAAGATGCTGACTGTGTGTATTGCATTGTGCTGTGATGTACATAATGAGGACTTTGTTCTGGGATGGCTTTGTCTAAATTGTATTCAGTTTGGTTTGGATCCAAACTGAAAGAAGGGAGATTTAGGTTAGAGATTAGGAAGAAGTTCTTTAGTGTGAGGGTGGTGAGACCCTGGCCCAGGTTGCCCAGACAAGCTGTGGCTGCCCCATCCCTGGAAGTGCTCAAGGGCAGGTTGGATGGGGCTTGGAGTGACCTGGTCTAGTGGGAGGTGTCCCTGCCCATGGCAGGGGGTTGGATCTAGATGATCTTTAAAGTCCCTTCAACCCAAACCATTCTATGATTCTTTCCAGAATAGTGTTTTACAGTTGATGCTTTTCTATTCAAAACTTACCAAATATTGTAAAATATCTGTAATCACTCGTTTGTTTCTTTTTGTTAGGTTTCTGTAGAAACATATCAGTAACTAAGTTAATAGCTTGTTTGTGTTCACTCTCTATTCAGGGGATGTAAGTTTTGGGTTTTTTCTTCTTGCAGGGTCTCCCTTGAAAAATGGTGTTCTAATCAAGCAGGCCCTCAGACTCCTTTACAGCAACATCTCCCTCTACAGGAATGTGAGTCTGTATAAACTGTGTTTCTGTGGCCCATCCAGTGTGTGTTGTTTCTGTGGCCCATCCAGTGTTTCTGTGTTGCCTGTTTTGTCCATTTACTTCTCTAATGCAAGGATTTACTATCAGTCCCTTTTCTCTCTGAATAGTTTACACCTCTGAATGGAATTGACTTTGTAAAACAAATGTTCTGCTGCATTTCAGCCTAAATGCTGGAGTTCCCTCATCATGATCTTGGGGAGTAGCAGTTTGCTGGAAAGAAGTGGGCACCTACATCCTCTGACCCTGAAAGAGCCCCCACTTGACTTCCAAAAGGTAACTGAAACAACACTGTGAAATGGGGGTACCTGTTGGCTTGGTTTTATACAAGACTTCATTTCATGTGGGTGTTGGCTCCTTCTTCTAAATACCAAGGTTAACTTCACATCAGATGTTCCTGTGGTTGGTGCCAAATGTAACACTGTGAAAAATGTTGTGATTCAGGAGTGTTAAATGCAGCAGTGAACAGATGAGGTCTGCTTGCAGCTCAATGCCTAGTAGTGATGCTACATCTTTTAAGGTTGAGATGGATCAGATAGCAAAACGGATAGGCAAGGTTAAGAAAAATGTGTTCAGATGGTCCTAAAGGATCAGTATCTGGGTATTTTCTTCCCAAGAACAAGCAGCTGTCTGCCAAGCACAGGAGACTGATGTGAAGAGGTTATTGTAATGTCATTTGGTTAGTGCTGTAGAGCCTCCACCTTCCTTGAGGAGAGTGCTGAGTGGTCAACCTCATCTGTAAAAATGCTGAATAGAGAAGTAAAGGCACACTGAAGCAGTGTCTTGGGCGTGGTGTGGGGTTTGCAGAGTGTCTGGACACCCCTCCCCTCCACCTGTGACTCGTTGTTTCCATGGCAGGGGGTGCTGGCTGTCAGCGGTGGCCTGCTGGAGGATCTGAAGGCAAGAGTTAATGTTTCTTTGCCATCTGCTATTTTCACTCCTCATGTAAGTGTGCACGTGGCAATAGGGAAATTTACCTTTTATTTTATTGTGCTTGAAGATGCAGCAGTGTTGAAAAGAGTTGGCTGATTACAAACAACTTTTAAGAGGGGGCTTGAAGCTGTTTTTTGGGAATCAGCATAAGATTGTTCTTGGCACAGGCTAGAGCAAGTATCTGAGGGTAAGAAAACTATCAAGGTTTCTTCACCATCTTCAACCTAGGACAAGTCTTCATCACTGTCCAGATGTGTGCATTTATAAAGTGATAATTGATTCTTAACTTCTCGTGAGGTAACCTTGTGTTGTTTGGTTCAAACTGAAGACTTTCCTTTGAGGCTTGACAATGAGTTTGTCTCAAAACATGGAATAGCCCAGAATTTCTGAACTTGTTTAGAATGATGGCTTCAAGTCTAGTGGAACATATTTGAAAATGGCTGGAAATGTGTCCCATATTAAATACAGTCAACACATTTCAATAGCTATCTTACTCTTTTTTACTTCTTTTCAGGCAGTTACATTTAGCTTGCTCTCCAAATATGTGACTCCTGGGCCAGAAATTTTTTTTCCCTTTAATTCTGTTTCTGTGATGATGTGAGACTGTTTCTGTGAGGACTTGGAGAGCCTCAGGTGAAACATGCTGTGTGGCAGAAGTACCTGTTCCTGTCTGACATCCTATCTGACTGGAATGGTAGTAACTTCGTGCTCATTTGACTGGATACAATATACAAGTAGTTGGAAAAAAAGGCTTTTAAATATATATTCCTTCTTGTTGATGTCTCTTCCTGTAGTTGCACCATGAGGCCTGTCTTATCCTTGCAGTGCAAGCAGTACAGCAGATGCTTTTTTGTGATCTTCCATACTTGAATTCCTTCTTAGAGATAACCCTGGCTTTTGGGGTGAGTCCTAGATACTGATTTCTGTTCTAACAGGTTAAAACAAATTATATTTAAAATTTGTGTAACACCAACTTGGAGATTTTAGACCTATTTAACTTGGATTTGTTCCCCTTTTGCTTTGCTGACCTTTAATTGATTCTGTTTTTAAGAAATTATTGGCAATTAGGTTAAATCACTGGTCTTATTTTGTCACTTCCTAGCATAACTTTTGGGCTCTGAGGCTGTTGTTAGAGCATCTTTCCTATGAAGAACATGTTCTCCAGGGCACTGTCAACCTGATCTTGAGAGACCTAAATCGTCAGAAAGCAACCATGCTCAAACTGTGAGTAAACACTTGCTGGCTCCCTGAGGTCTGCCTGTTGATGGAACCCAGAGGAGCAGTCCCACAGCAGTGGGCTTTGGCAGAGAGAGAATCCTTGGCTCTTTGGAACCAGCCAGCCCAGTGCTTTGAGTAACTCAAGAATGCAAATAAGATGGTAGGAATCAATAGGAAAGTTGTCTCTGTTGACCAGCTTTGTTCTGTCTCTTGGTTTGATGTTGTTTAGGTGGCAAAACCTGGGTCCCCAGTACGTGGGAGAGTTCCTGTGCCTGTTCCTGACGTGCAGACACAGGAAGATGCAATCCATTGGCCTCTTTGCTCTGAACATTATTACAGAGAACCTGCATATGTAAGTGTGAATCTTCATCACAGCCAAACAAAATCATTGTGTTGCACCACTGGTGGTAGTTGTCTGTGAATTAACAGCCTTAATCCCCAGTTCATTCTTGGTTTTCATTCTTCCCTGTTACCAGCAGTGGTAGAGATACTAAGCACGATGTTTTGGGTAGATTTGAAATTGTTCTGTGTTACCTGTGGCAGCCAAATGGCCTTCTCACTTCCCAGTGCCCAATGTTATGAAAACATGTTACCTGCTCCTGGCAACCCTGACCTGTCATCAGGATGACTTGTGGCACAGTCTGGTTCCATTACCTCAATATCTTTGTCATCAACAACAACCAAAAAACCTTAATTAGGACTTAGAGCAAAGTAGTTGCTGGAATCTCAGGAGGCATAGTGCTGCATAAAAATATATTTGGAGAAAATAGTTGGAAGTAGCTCAAAAACTGTGTGTCTACAGGGGGTGTACAGATGTCAGTGTTTCTTTTAAACTGGTAAGAAACACTTCATGTGGTGGTGAGGGAGTACATCCCCACCAAGAACTCCAGATTCAGGAACATCTCTGCACTGTAATGCAGACTGAGGACAGCATTAGGTTGGGGCCTGTCATTCTTACCCTCTTCTAAAAAGAAGAGAGACCACTTGCTCTGCAGCAGCACAAAGCTTCAGTGAGTGGGGAAGAGAGTGCTGAAAAAAAAAGCCCGAGTTCTTTATTTAGATTACAAATGATAATGAAACTCTGATGTGTCACTCCTGGCTAAACCACTGGCTGTTTAGAAGTGTAATCCTTGCTCTCCTGTGTTACGCAGTAAAGCATTAGAGGCTTTAGGGTGATAGACTTTCATGTATTGACATAATAGTTTCTAAATTAATTGACTCTGGTTGTACACCAGAAGGCAGAGTAATTGCTTGCTCTGGCACTTTTAAATCACACGGAGCTGATGGCAGCAGAGTCACGTTGAGAATTCACCTCTTGGTAACTGTCTTAAGTGGAAATCACAGACATGTAAGTTGACCTTTGTGAAGTGCCTCTGTCTGTTTCTTCTCTCAGGCCGTTGCTGTGCAAAGCTGAGAAAATAAAATGCCTCATTGCACTCAGTTGTGGATGAGCTAAGCTGCATTGAACAAACGTGCAGTGCCAATAATTACCTTTTCTGGGGTGTGAGTTTCACAGTGTGCTCCAGCAGGGATCCAAGGGAGGCTGATGAAATCTTGTTTCTTATGGTTGATCTTTGTCTTCATTATTTTACTGCACAGCTGATGCTGAAATCATCCCTGTGTGGAAGTTGCAGTGAGTTGCTGGGTGAGCCTCTTGGGAGGCTTTGAGTAATGCAAAACTGGGAGTGGCTGAGGCAGGGGCAGGTCTGGCCCTCTGAGGAACTGGAGTGAGAATCTGTGTCTGTTTTTCAGGTGTCCGTGGGCAAAGCATCTTTGCAACTTCTTTCACAATGTAGTGAGTATCTGTGTTTTAGAACTGAACAACAAAGCATATCAATGCCAAATATATTGCTTCTCAATTCGAGATTTAAATGCTTTATTTGATATAGCATGTATCCAATGTGTGTCAATGTCATTTATGATAACAATCCTATAAATTATGTAATTATTATTTCAGCAATACATTATTACTGCTGCTGTATACTAACTGATTTTTCTTTCTCTGCCCAGGGGTTAAGGCACCTGCCCCTTGGCACTGCAGCTCATAATGAAGTCTCAAAGTTCATAAACATTTTTGAAGAACTATAATTTAGCAAAAACCTTCAGGAATGTTTTCCAGTTCATGTTCATTGAAGAAATCTCTTCTTGGAGTCCCTTGTGTTCTGCTTTGGTTGTTATCTCCAAAAACGTTCAGCTAAGAACTCACCTCAGACAGATCCAAGAAAAAAAATCCTTGGCTAAGGTGGTGAAGAGTGGCTGCCTTTCAGTGACATGTTTTGGGAATTTCCTGTCCATGGATTAAACAGTTGTTTAAAGAGGGAGAAGGTTTAGGTTTTGTGTTTGTTGTTGTTGTTTTTAAGATACCATTCTACAGAGAGATGCTGATCACAGGGAATGAGGGGAGAGAAATACAAAGGCAGCAAAAAGCACCACGAGTCTGTACTGGGGTTGTGTTGCCCAGGTGTGCTGTGGGTGAGGTGTCTGCAGCACAACAGCTACTGAGGGAGCTGAAGTGTCACAAAGGAAAAGTGCCTCTCCACAGGTGCCCAGCAGTGTGTGTTAGTGCTGTCTGCACACCCTCTTTTCTTTACTGTGTCATTATAAAAATTAAACCACTCTTGAGGCTGGAGGACATTAACTGAAGCTTTCTTACTTGCTTCAAGGAACCAGATTCAGGAAGGCCCAATGCAGTCAATAGCTTGTTTTGTTTGTAAATAAGAGTCTTGTTTTCAGGGCTTTCCAGTTGTGTGGCTCTGTTTTTATGTTCTATGTAGATGCTGGGCTGGTGCTGATGGCTCTCTGGGTTTCTCAAATCCTTATTATAGTGGTAAGATTAAGAGTTAACTTTGAATAGAGAAATATTTCTACTCTTTATGGTCTTATATTTATACTCTTGGCCCTGCTATACCTGTCTGCATTTGTTTGGCAATTGGGGGGAATAATCTTAGGATGTCTTGAACTGTATTTTGCACATTTAAATCTTTCAGTGACTTTTGCAGCTGTTATCTGAATAAGCTCTGCTGTTGTTCATGTTTTCTGCAAATGTGTACATGCCTCCAAATCCACACAATGTTAAGTAAAACTCTGTAGAAATTCTGTTATGTTGTCAGTTCTGATTTAGGTTTTGTTATTTAAGCAGTTGCTGTGCCTTTATCTCGTGCTGTCCAAGTTCAGGCTGAGGTGGGAGAAATCCCCAGATCCTCAGGATCTGCTCTCAGCAGGGCTGGCCAGGCTGTGTCCCACAAGATGCACTTTCATCCCAGTTTTCAAGTGAGATGTTTCTTGCACGTTCCTGATAGGACCTTTCTCACCTTCTCTGCCTGACTAGTAGGAGGGTCTTGTTCCTGTTGTGGCTGAGGTGTTGAGGGGGAAGGAGGTTGCAGTGGGATCTCTGTAGGTTTGTACCTGTGCTCTCTGCTTTGCCCCCGTGCAAGAGCTTTCCTTTCTCCAGTGCTGTGGGGCCTGCAGTGCTCTCTGGCTGCTCTCCCAGCAATGCAGAGGCTGGGCAGCCCTGGGAGTTCCTCAACTCTCCAAATTCTGTTGGTCTGTCCCCATGGACTAACACTAGGGTGTTACATTGTCCCTTCACTGGGGGTGTAAAGAGACACCAGCAAACCCAAGTAAGCCCTAATGTGGGACTGAACTGGGACTGGGTGTAACTTCATGTCACTCTGTCTGGTGCCCTAGGCAGGACTGGGCACAGGAGGGTGAAGGCAGGTGTCCTGTTACCCTTTCAAGCCTGGATTTACCATCACAAGGAAAGGCTGCTTATTTACTGTAAGTAAATAGCATATCTATTCATTATTTATCTACTTTGAATTTTAATGACTTATAGCAGCCCTTATAGTGAGGATTATACTATAGATAATGATATAATTTTTTTATGTATGAGAAAAAGACTCTCTAAAGATCTGCACTTGACTTTGGGCATGGATTGGGTAGACAGGTACAGTCATGACAATCAACCACAGTAGAAAACATCTTCCTGCCACCCTGAGACTGACTGGTACAACCCCAAAGGTAAATCGAAGGCTGGTCTCATCTGCTTTGCTCCAGGTATAATTGAGATGAAGAGAGCTCATTAAAAATTGAAATGTGTAGTTTGGAGAGGAAAAGGGGCACCTGGAGCTCTCATCCAAATACTGCATTTTAGCAAACAGAACTCTGCTGGTTTTGCAAGTGTTGGTTCAGCTGGTACTGCCAAAGAATAAATAGAACATTTGCAAGTGAGAGTCTGTATCAAATATAAAATTATCTCTCAAAATAGTGAAATTGTCTTATGTTCTTGAAGGCTGGAATAGGAATGCCATCATTAGCCCAGGAGCCTGATGTACCTGCTTGGTTGTGGTCAGCAGTTGGCAGAGCCCTTCTCATTGATTAGGGATAGGGTTTCTGCAATACATTGTGGATAAAGTAATTGTTTACAGGCTGGAGGGGGGAGTTCTCAGTGTAATATTTAAGAACAAAAAAACAACCCCCCCCAGTCTAGTGCTGCCAGGAAACCTGCCTGCCTCTACCAGCTCTGCTCCACCTGGGAATGCTGCTGCCCATCCCAGCTGGGAAGCTTGGATCTTTCTGGATCTGAACAGAGGGTGGGAAGTAGGCAAGGATGGATTTGTACCAAAAAAAGTGTTGGGAGGTGGGGGGGGGCTGTGCAGGGCCAGCTCCAGCCACACTGCCTCTGATACTCCTCCCCTGGCTGCTAAGTGGGAGAGTGCTGGGACTGTTCCTACCAAGGACACTAATTAACCTCCTAAATGAGTTTATCCCTTTGGAGCGTGCACCAGAGAACTGAGTTCTCTAAACTTCCATCCCAGAGAGAGCCAAAATTAGCTGGCATGAAGGGCAGACCCTGTGCTTCCCAGGGACAGCTTTGCACAGTGCTGGGGGCTGGTGAGGTTCCTCATGCCCAGCCACCATCCCTGGGTGGTGGGCAGGGTGGCACCAGGCTGTGTTTCTCTCACACAACATCTCCTTCCCTCCACAGAGCTCCTTTGCCCCTGCTCTTGGACCTGCTGCACCGAAATGGCACGGGGACAGCAACAAGGAATGGGACATAAGTCCCCAGCTACCCTGGGGCACAAGGAGCCAAAAATACTCAGTTTTAATAACTGTCCTGAGCAAAGTAAAAAAAAACCAAAACAACAGATCCTTGCTGGCTGCCAGATTAACAGATGGCTACAGTCATTAATGTTGCAAAACTTCAGGAGTTCATAATTCTTTAATCTACAAAGCCTGGGGGGGGGAGTAGCTAATACGGGGTTGGCAATCTGCTGCACAGGGGCTGCCACCGTGGCTGGGTCCCCTGCAGACCCCCTAAAGGTTGGGTAGATGTGGTCTTGGTCCTGCTGCCCAGCCAAGACAAGGCTCCTACTGACTTTGGAGAAGCACGATGCTGGGCAAGGGCTGCCTGCAGGAGGGATGAGCTTCATGGACCCACTGGTCGTGCAGCGGGTGTTGATGATGGCTCTGAGATGCACTGGGTGGTGCCCTCCACCCGCTGGCCCCGTTCCCTGCCCTCCAATGGCAGAAAATCCACAGAAATCCAATAACCCATCTCCAGTGTCAGTTTATCATTAAACCCAAGCCTTTCCCATAACTGTTTGGAGGCAGGGAAGGCAGATTACAGTTGATGTCAACAGCCAGATAATCTGCGGGTCGCAGCTCGGTATCGCTGACCCCGTTCATGGGTGCTGGTGGCCACAGGAGCACAGGAGCTCCCAGAGAAGCAGCCAATGAAAGCCCAGCACTGGTGTTGCAATTAAAAAAAAAATATAGATATATTTTTAATTTCCTTTGGGTGAAAAAAAAACCTTCTCATGCTGTGGCTGCAGGGGGCGCAGGGTTTGGCCCCAAACAGCTCCATTGATCCCTGGCCAAGCCCCAGGCTCCAGCAGCCTCTCCCGGAGCAGGCGGGAGGGCCGGTGGCTCTGGAGGCTCCAGGGAAGCTCTTACTGCGATCGATCTCTGAGGGAGGCCATGGGATGTGGGGGGAGCCCAGATCGGCCCCAGCCCCACGCTCAGCACCATCCTGCCCTCGGTGCTGCTGTGGGTCTCCTTCACCCGTGTTGGTGTTGCAGGGCATTGGCATCCTGCTCAGTGGTTTCGTGCTATAAAGGTGGCTGCCAACTTGGAGAGACAACCTATAGCCATATATAGGGGTGTGTGTATAAATATATATATGTGCATGTTATGTAATACATCTAAACATAATATAAATTATAAATACACACACATATAATAAGAATGTATCTGCCCTCCATACATAGGAGGGAGATATATATATATATGTGCATATATATTTCTAAGTATGTGAAAATGTGTGTGTGTATCATACATATATATTTGTATAATTGGGCAAATCCAGCCCAGGTGTGTTTTACAGAAGACAAACAGCCATCCCTACAGACACAGGCACTGGCCCCCATGGACATGGGTGGGAAGAAGGGGCTCCTGGGGCAGGATTCAGGTAGGGTTGTTTTTTTTCTGTGTGGAAACTTTTTCTTTTTTTTTTTTTTTTAACCACAAAGCTGCAGTCACCGAAATTACCTGAAGGTTTTTTTCAATTGGTTGTTTAAAGAAAGGTCTGTGGGGGATGTTTGTGCTTCACTGCTTGTGTTCTTGCTTCTGCAGCCATTGCACTGCCTTTAATCAGGTAACAACTGTAAGTGGGATCCCCCCCCCGGCCTCTCCAGGTAAGTCACTTGGGATGTTTTCATGTCGTTGCACTTTTTCTGTTGTGCTGACCCTGCCCCTTCACCCACCATATGGTTAGTCTCCAACTGCTCACTTTCTGGGGTTTGTTTTCTTCCCCCCCCCCTGCCCAGCCCCCTGCTTTTTTCCAGTCCGTCCCCAACCCCTCAACTCCACCAGCACTAGGGACGTGAGAGGAGCCACAGAATCCAGGGGCAGCACAGCAGGAGCAGCTGCAGGAAAGCGGTGGCAGGGATGCAGAGAGGGATGCAGGCAGGAGCAAGGGTCTCCCTGGGGTGCCACTGTCTCCCACCCCATTGCCCCATCTCCTTGGGGTCCTTCTGTCCCTTAGGGCCATGGGGGAGGCAACCCCATTTTGGCAGCTCAGCCGCCGGGTACCAGGACGCTGCCTCCATCCCGGGCGTTCACATTCAGCGGAGCCAAATCCCCCGGGAGCAGCGGGGGGAGGACGTTCCCATTATCCAGCTCCTGCCGTGTCGGAGGCAGCTGGACCAGCCGTACATTAATAGATTACACAGAGGATTTGGGCTCGCCAGCAGCGAGGGGAGCGCTCGCAGGAGGCAAGGCCAGGGCAGCTCGGCGAGCCGGCGGGGACGGATACAACCCCCTCTCCCAACGCCTTTTCCAGCCGAGGTAGGTGGAGGGTTCGGCCACGGCGTGGGGCTGAGGATGCTGGTCCCCAGCTGCCTCCGGGAGAGCTGCCGGGGAGCTCCGGCAGGGCCGGCTGGGGGATGCTGGGCTCTGGGCACTCGCCTTCCTCCCATCCCTGGATATTTTCCCGGGGATGCTCTGCAGAGAGGCCGGGCTGGGGCAGCCTGTGCAGCCCCTGAGCCCTGCTAGTGCGTGTGGATGCTGTGCCCCAGCGTGCAGCACCCCCTGCCTTGCCCCGTGCCGGGGGGGGGGGGCGGTCTGCAGCCTAGGCTGGGTGTGTGATGGGTGAAGGGGCATCTCTGGGGTTCAGGTGCAAAGCAGCATTGGAGGGTCTGGGGGCACTACATACCACAAGCATAGGAAGGTTGCCTTGTGCCACTGGTTCTTGGGGTGGCAAGGGGAGCCAGGTGCTCCCAAAGGTCTCATGTAACTATGGTCATTAGCTGCTATGCCTCAGTTTCCCCATCCTTAGCTGGCACCCAGTACCACTGCAGCAGGGAGTTGGGGCAGGCTGGGTGCCCATGTAGACATCCAAAATTCCTCCTGCCCCCACTCAGGGCCACGGCAGAGGTAAGACAAATACCACCCCACACATCCCCCCCCTCCCAACTAGCCCCTGGTTGCTATGTGCTGTTCTCCACCCCAAGCAATGCCAGCACCCAAATCACAGTCAAATCTGGCTGGTTCTGGGGTTTTGCATGTGCCTGTGGGTACAGCCTGGTTACAAGAGACCAGTGCTGGGCACCCACCCCTGCCAGGCTGGCCTTGCACCCCCAGGTAAATGCAGCCTCTGCCCCATGAACACAACCCCAACAGTTCCCCTGGAGCGTGGCTGTACGCTGTCTCCATGCTGGGGGACCCGACTTTGGGGGATGCTGCAGGGGGCAAGGCAGGATGCAGCCATGGCATATGGCACCAACATCCTTATTTCCAGCCCTGCAGAGCCACCGGCTGCTGCCATGGATGAGTGGGACCTTCCGCAGTGGAAGAAGGAGGTGGAAAGCCTGAAGTACCAGCTGGCCTACAAGCGGGAGATGTCCTCCAAGACAATACCTGAGTGAGTGACTCTGCAGCCCCCCTCCCCAACCCTGCTGCTGCACAGCTCCCATGCCCAGGGTCCCTGGCAGCCCCCTTTCCCAGCCTGCTGCCAGCAGGGCCCATGCCCACCCCTCCGCTCCCCTCTCCGCAGGTTTGTCAAGTGGATCGAGGACGGCATTCCGGAAGATCCCTTCCTCAACCCTGAGCTGATGAAAAATAACCCCTGGGTGGAAAAAGGCAAATGCACCATTCTCTGAGGTGGGGCAGCCCCCTGCCTGCCCCAGCCCCCACTGCCCCTCGCTGACCCTTCACTGAATGTACACTTTTTTATTAGCTAGCTTCCTAATATGACTACCTGAACAAAAACCCTACCCTCGTCTTATTATTTTTAGTCATAGAAGTGTTTCTTTTTTATGGGGGGAGGGGAGTGGGGAAAGCATAGAGGGGTTGGGCAGGGTGGGGGGAGAGGAGAAGCACAGGTTTCTCCAGTGTTAGGCTGCAGTTTCCAGTCACAGCCCTCCCCTCACCTCTGCCACCACCACCCTGGCAGCTTTTTCAACTTGCAAAGGAACAAAACTTTTATAAAGAAGACATTTTCAGCTGTTTTCAAATATTCTTTTGTATATTGTAGGATATAATTTTGCAGCAAAGCAGGCAAAAGTATGACAACTAAGGGTTTGTCAATGAAATAAACAGAACAGTACTTCATGATTAATTTTTTATATATATTTTTAATTTATTTTTTTTTTCTAAACAAGTGGGTAGTTAAAAAAAGAACAACAAACAAGGATCATGCACACATGCCTCATCCATGGGCCGGAAAGTCAAAAGGCAGCTTCTCCCTTCGGTTCCATCTATATCATTTCCTGGGTTTCATCTGGACCTGCTAGAGCAGGTCCTTGATGTAGATATTCCTCCTGACAGCGTTGGAAACCCCTTCATTAAAGCGAAACCAGACATCGCTCCTCCCCACGGCCTTTCCCATCTGGCTCTCGATTGACTCTTCCTTGGCAGCCTGAGGGACTGCAGGGGGGGGAAAGACTGAGGTCAAAAACTTGCAGAAACTAAAACCTGTGAACTTACAACCTGTGCCCAGGCTGGGCAGGGGCCAGGGTGTTGCTGCTGGGCATGTGGGGGGGTTCACACAGCATGGGGTGGGGGCGGGGTTCACACGGGCAGAGCTGATGCTCCCACATCCTGGATTCTGCAAACACTTGAGGTACCCACAACCCTGCCCCCAGCTCAGGGTCCCCAGAATCCCCCAACCAGCCCCGAGGCACCCCTCCTCAATATGCCCCCCAGGCACAGGGACAGAGCCCCTGTGCAGGCACCTGTAGGGGATCCAGGTATTGTAAATGCAGGGACACCCCCAGCAGCACCTGTGGTCACCCTGTCCCTCTGTCCCCTCTGCATTTCCCCAGGGCTGTGTCCACCCCAGGGTCCCTCTGCCACCCACCTGGGGCCACGGCCACCGGCTGGTGCCGAATGGGCCGCCCGAAGAAGTCGGTCTCAGGCTGTGAAAAGCAAAGAGCAGGGGGTGAGCGTGGCTCTGTTGGCACCCACATTCACAGCTCACATCTGGGGACACCCAAAAGCAAACCCTGTCCACCCCCACCTTGGGGCTGCACCAGCCCCTTCCCAGCACCCGGCGCAGGAGGAAGTGGCCGAGCAGGAGCTGGATGCAAATCCCACCAAAAGGGCCAGCGGGCTCAGGGAAATGCAAACTGCATTCACAGCCAGGCAGGGGGGGGAGACAAACTTCAAGGCTCGTGGTGCTAAAGCGAAGCTTTACAAGCAGCCAAGGTCTCAACGCTGAGCCCGTGGAGAGGAGGAGGGCAGGGGCCACCTCTTGCTCCTCTTGGCCACCATCAGGACTCCCAGCGTGGGACCAGCCAGCAGAGGATGGATGGTTTCCCCTGCTGCCCCCCCCAATCCACGTGCATTCCTCCCCATGCCACAAGCAGCTCTTCCCCAACCCTACAGCTTCCACAGAGCCAAAATTCAGCTGTTGTAGCCCAAATATCCCCATCTCTTTCCTACCCCACCCCTGAAAGCTTCGCAGGGCACGTCCATAATGTTCACCCAGAGCCAATCCACCCCCATGCTCCAGCCCCAGCGATGCACTTACGGCGCTGAACTATTCTATTAAAAGAAACTACTAAAAATAAATAAATAGCAACGGAGACAGCCAGTCTCTCGCAGGGCTGGTAGGACATGAGGTAGAAATTTCAGCCCCCTCACCTTGTTCTCCACCGTCGCCCTCTGGATAATGTGCTCCAGGAACTGCTGGTGGTTGGGGGCCACGGCTGGCCCCGTGTGCCCCTGCTTGTCCCTCTCACTGATGCTGGTCCCGGGCTCCTGCAGGAAGGAGAGACCTGAGAGAGGGTATCCTCAGGGCCAGCCCAGATCAAGGTTTGGGCAAACCCCCCCACCCCAGTGGTGCACAGCCTGAGGGCAGGACTTGTCACCCATCCCGCACACCCCCTCTATTTGCTGCCGGGTCCAATGTCAGTATCCAAATAACTTGGCAAGGATTTTTTCCTCGTTTTTCTGTCTCGCAGCAGCATGTGGGATCAGCCTTGGCAGCGCTTCAGGCACCAGAGTGTTTGGTCCCTTTCTCTAGGACTTCACAGTCGGCACCATGCAAACAAGGAGCCTTCAGAGATGTTTTTGCAGCATCTCTTTGCCCCACACATCCCCCGAGAAAGCCCTTCTGCTGCAAGAAGGGGCTCTCAGGGATTAATTATCCCCACAGCACCAGGGCAGGGCAGCTACTTCTCAGCCTTTTCGACCCATTTCCACTTCCTCCTGCCTCCTGCTTCATGGAGGGTTTTGGCAGTGGGCAGAGTAACTGCTCCTCTTGGGGGCTTTGGGAGGATCAAAGTGAAGCAGCAAGGGAAGGTGCAGGCAGGAGAGGGCAGCTCAGCTCGCCCATGGACATGTACAAATCACAGCCAGACAAGCAAAAATTCCCATCTCATCCCAACCCTCGTTGGAGGGTTGAAAGGTTTAAAGCTTTAACTCGCAGCGAGCTTTTCCTCCCAGAATTCCTGCAAAAAGATGAGCCCTTGGGGCCTGTCACTCCAGCATGGATGTGCTGCCCGGAGGCAGATGTGCAGGCAGAAGGCTGCAACTGGGCAGGGGTTAATCCTGGATTTCCATTTGCAGAGTGAAAGCCACTGGCTGCTCTGGAAAGAGCAGGTCCCCACACCAGCCCTAAGGACTTTATCCCCATCAACAGACCCAGCCCCTCCCCATCAAAGCCCCAGGACCCCTCCCTACCTCGCCCAGGTTTCGTGCCTGCAGCAAAGCCTCTGTCCTCCTCATCTTCTCCAGCTCGATCTCCCTGGCAATGAGCTGCTTGGCCTGGTAGGTGAGCTGCCTGCGAGCCGGCAGGTCCGGGAACCGGCAGACATCCTCCACGTTCCTGCACCGTGCAGGAGAAGAAGCAGAGAAAACGAATCAACACCAAAAATAAAATAGTGTTCTGCAAACTGCAGCCTGACACAGGCGCTGGGAGACCCAGCAGGCTCCCAGCCCCCTCCTCTGCAGCCTCTGGGTGTGATCCTGGCCACCGTGCCTCAGTTTCCCCCTCTCCAGGTCTGTGCTTGTGATCGGCAGCACTAGAAGGAGCCCGGGGAGCGGTGCCAGCCCTGCCCAGCCAGGCTCCTGCGGGGCATCCCAGCTGAATGGCAACTCGGGAGGGATTATGTGCTTTTTAATCTTGGCTTTCATGCAAGAGGAGGAAACTGCAGGTGGGTCTGCGCCGAACAGATTGCCCTGAAAAAGCCACGGTCACATCACAGCTTGGGCACAAGCGGCACCACAACCCTCTGCATGACCCCCGAGCTGCCTGCAGGGAGCAGTTAATTGAGATATGGCCATGAACAGTAATTTTGGCTAATCAGAGCAGTTTTATTCTTAACGAGGCTGGTGTGGCAGACCTAGAGTTAGGCCTGTTTCAGCACAGTGAAAGCCCACGAACAGCCCCAGCACCCAGCAGGGCCTGCTCCTCTGCCAGCTCTAAGTACTTCCCGCTTTATCCACATTCAATATTATTCCTCTGAAAATAAAGGGAGCAAAGTCCTGTGTCAGATGGCATTGCAGTCATTTAGAAATGAGCTGTCAAATTTATTATTTAAAAGGTTTTAAAGAAAAAACACAGCTTTTGCTGCAAAGAACAACTCTGTTTGCCAGAGGGATGCTGGGTCACAAGTCACAGGTGCCACTGGGACATGACACTTCCGTGGTCCCTGTCATCCCTGTACATGGACTGGAAATGGGTTCAGACCTTGCAAAAAAAGTGAAGTGGAACAAAGCAAGGCACCTGCTTGTGCCACATGGCTCCCAAGGCCCCGTGCTTTCCCCACAGCCACATTCTGGTGGCACAGCCTGGCATGGGGAGGGCCTTCCCATAGGAAAAAGAAATAACAAAGTGCTTCACCATAATTAGATACAGCTGCTTCATTTAACAGAGGCTAATTTTTGTAATTAACTTTGCACCAGGAAGACATTAGCCTTGCCCCGAGCTGTAGTCGGGCCTGTATTACTTCAGCAAAACCTGAGAGTGTTTGGGGCTCCATACATACTTTAAGCACAGGGAGATTCCAGTCTAGCAACAGCTGTCTATTAATATACAAACCCAGCAATTAAAACCAAGCTTTTTGACAACAAAAAAGTCTCTGGGTACAGCTCTGCCTCACCACAGCAGGAGGCACGGGCTGCAGCTCCAGCCTTGGCCTGTGCTGGCCACGACCCCCACGCTCTGCCCTGGCCTGGTGAGCAGCAACACCTGAGGGGAGATGCTGTGTAACCCATTGCTAATGTGTGAACCCACGGAACCCCTGGTACCCCCAGAACCCCTGGTACCCCCAGCCTTGGCTGCCCTGTCACCCACTGCAACAAGCCCTACGGTGTGGACACCCCTTCGACATACACTGTGCTGTGGAAAGCTCCCAGCACAAACCCTTGGAGAGCAACTTGCCTTGCAGGGAGGCTTTGTCTTTCCTCTTCCTCCTGCTTTTGTCCCCGTGAGGCACAAGTCTGCCGGGGAAAACAGGCTCCAGCCATGGCTAGGAGCACTCCTGTGGTCACCTCCTGCATGTAGCGTGCCTGGGTGGACCTGCTGTCCCCATCACTGCTACCAGCCCCTGGCAGCTCCAGTCCCTCCTTTACCATCTCTGGTAACAGACAAGAGGCAGCTGCTTCCTTTCCTTTAATCCCATTAAAGCAAAACCAGCCCCATTTCAGGCTCCTCCTTTAAAGACACACTGGCAAAAAAGCAGATAATCCCTGCAGAGCTGCTCTCAGAGAAAGAAGTCCCAGCACTAGGCTGCTCACACCGACCCAGCTGCAAGAAACCAACTCAACACCACGACACCTTCCTGAACTCTGCTGATATTTTGGACTTTTACACCTTCTCCCCACCCCTGGGACTCACGGGTCGAGCTTGTAGACATACTGGCCCTCAGGCAGGCGCTCCTGATGGTAGGTGAGGTTGTAGGCCAGCATGGTGCTGATGAGGTCTGACAGCTGCTGCTTCTCCTTCAGGCTGTAGAGCTGAGTGTTCACCTGGGGGGGAGAGCAGAGCCCAGCACGGGGAGAGCATCACTAACTCGTAATGACTTCTAAACATGAAAATAACCTGAAGCACGAGGTTTGTTTCTATATGAGAAAGGATAATTAATACCCACGAGGTTCAGACCAAGTTTAGTTTCCTCTTAGGGACACTCCTCAGAGCAGAGACACATCCCTCTGATGGCCCGAAGGGTCAATGCACCCAACACAACCGTGAACCAGCTGCTGGGCAGAGTCTGTAATAGACCCCCAAACCCCTGCTGAGGCCAAACCCCCCAACCCCTGCTGAGACCAAGCCCACCCCCAGGTGCAGGGGTCCAGGAGGTGCAGGACACCCCCTTCTCACGCATCCAACAGTCAGGAATCTCAGCGCTGCACCCCCAGCTTCCCTCCAGCCTCTGCATCAGCTGCAACATCAAACCCACCCGGAATTTGGGACAGGTCTGGGATAACTCAGCCTGGGCGACGCAGCGCAGGGGATGTGTTCCAGCCCTCACGGGGCAGGCAGGGGTTGCAGAGGGGACAGGGACATGTCACCTGGGCAGGACTCCCACCAGCACAGTGGGAGGGAGCTGGTGGGCACTCACCGGCCGGAGCTTGGGGGCAATGATGTCCAGCAGCAGGCACAGCACCTCCAGGACAAGGGACTGCTGCCCCGCACGGCTGCGGGCGCTGGGCGCTATCCCCGACACCATGGACACCACCAGGTTCTGCATGTGCTGCAGCTTGGCCAGGGCCTGGGTGGAGAGGACGGGGATGGCTCAGCCATGGCTGCAATGGAAGATGTCCCCACAGGTGACAGAGCTGCCACTGTGCCCTCCCCGGTACTTGCATCGTGGTGGCTGCTGGGATAAGCGAGGCGGGGGACGTTGGTGGCCGCGAAGAGCAGGTGGAAAGCCACGGGCAGGAAGGGCAGGTACCGCATCAGCTGGAAGCTCTGCCCATGCAGGACAGCTTGGCTGAGCAGGTCAGAGAAGCCCAGCCACTCCAGGGCCAAGCACACCGAGCTCAAACTGGAGTCCCGCACCTTCATGTTCAGGAAATTCTCGTACAGACCCTGGAAGCAGACCCAGGATTACAGACAGCTCGAGGCTGGGAGAATGATCCCATCAGAGCATCCCACTGAGCCCAGCCCCAGCACAACACCCCAACACTCCATGAAAAATTAGCACAATCCTACTGCAGGGAGGAATTTCCCAAAGCAATCACCAGCCACGACCACTGGGATCAGGAGCTGCCCTTGCTCCAGCCACCAGAGCAGAGCAGAGGAAGGGGCCCAGCTCTTTCCCCTCACCATGGCTGCTCTACCTGGGCCAGCTTCTCCTGCTCCCCTGAGGAGACAGCGAGGTGCAGGACATGGTGGAAGCGGTGGGAGGACGAGTTGAAGCCAGCTGTCCCCCCGAGGTGCGACAGGTCCTCATCACCCACCAGGAGCTGGGTTGTCAAAGTAGGGTCCATTCCTATCCTGTGCCTGGGAGGAACCCAAAGGGAAGAGCTCAGGGAGCCTCTGTGCTGAACAGACCAGCAAGGAATAACTGGACCCTTGCAAATCGGACTGAAGGCAATACCAACACCAAATTATTGGCCGCTAAAGAGAGCAGCCAAAGAGCATCTGGACACACAAATCTGCTGATAAAGATTGGTTTGGTGCAGGGCAGACCAGCCCTCCAGGACCTTTCAGGTTTCTCCACCACAGGTCTTGATCTACCAGAAGCAGCGTGACCCTAGCAGACAGCAGAGATAATAAATTAGTTACCTTTGGACTTTTGGGAGCTGGAATATTTCTTGCCAGATGGAGAAGAGCCCTTTGTTTTGGTCCTTCAAGCCAATCCTCATCGTCTGCACCATCTGTACATTCAGCTCCTTCTGGCCTCGGCCATGCAGGAACTGCAACACAAGAGAGGGGCTGGGGGGCCAGGGATGCCCACACCAGGCAGCTGGTGCCGGGGAGAGCCAGAGCCAGAGGCACCCCTCCTCGCTTTGTAGGGGAATTGAGGTTAAAAATAACACAGGGCACAGCGTGGATGGCTTAGGGATCTGCCTGGGACACAGTTTTTTTTCCTTCCACCCCCATCTGAGCCCAGATCAAATCAAGAGCAGGTCTGTGTCCCCAGAGACCTCCAGCTGCCAGTGGTACCTGCAGGGTGTTGATGCAGGAGCGGATGTCATTGTCAGTCTTCTCGCACAGGGCCAGCAGCGCGCCCGTGTCCGCCCGCATGCCCTGCTGCAGGGCGATCTGCAGGAGAGGGGGGTCAGTGGGGAGGGACCCCCAGCCCCGGCCAAGGTGGGCAGAGGAGCCCTGGGCCACATCACACCTCACAGAGCCGCTGGGCCAGCCGGGACGGCGCCGTCCGGGGGAAGGTGAGCAGGAACGATTGCTGCCGCAGCGGCCGGAGGGCAGGGACGTACCTGGCAAAGGGAATCACCCAGACACTAATCATAGACTGGTTTGGGTGGGAAGGGACCTTAAAGATCATGCAGTTCCAACCCCCCTGCATGGGCAGGGACACCTCCCACCAGACCAGGTTGCTCCAAGCCCCATCCAACCTGCCCTTCAACACTTCCAGGGATGGGGCAGCCACAGCTTCTCTGGGCAACCTGGGCCAGTGTCTCACCACCCTCACAAGAAAGAGTTTCTCCCTAATATCTCATCTAAATCTCCCCTCTTCCAGTTTAAGGTCATTCTGCCTCATCCCATCACTCCCTGCCCTTGGGAAAAGTCTGTCCCAGCTTCCTGTAGCCCCTTCAGGCACTGGAAATTGCTCTAAGGTCTCCCTGGAGCCTTCTCTTCTCCAGGCTGAATGGTTAACACTCTGCCCAAAAAGAGATGGGTTATTTAGCAGCTGCCTGTACAGCCCTGCACACTTGGGGAACCACAAACGCACCGTCCACTCACACCCAGCTACAAGTGACCCCCGTGGATGCAAAACCTGGTGGGCTTCAGGACAGCTGAGCATGTTGTACCTTTACTTTTCATAAGCTACTTCTAAGCCGCAGGCCTGACAGCAATTAACTTGGCACCACAAGACTTTGGCTGGACGCCCAGTGGGGCAGGGTCTCAGCTCCCCATCCCTCCCAGACACGCAGGTGACACTAACTGGTCGTTGCAGATGCAGATGATGGGCCTGAGCAGCAGGCCACCCTCGCGCCGCCTCCGCCGGCCCGTGCCAGCCGCTGCCTCGCCCTCCCCGTCCTTACGGTGGATGATGCTCAGCAGCACGGTGATAGATGCCTTGGGAAAAAAAAAAAAACAAACAAACAACAAATAATCAAGGACAGATGATCCCCGATGAATTTTTGCTGGTCAGAGGCAAGAAACCTCTCTCAAAGTGGATGAGCTGCTAAGATGGCAATAATTAACCCAGGAGTGCAGCACCTGGCTGGAGAGTAGCTCTGTGGAAAGGGTCCTGCGGGTCCTGGTGGGCAACAAGCTCAAGGTGAGTGAGCAGTGTGCTGCTGCAGCAAAGAAAGCCAAGGATGCTGGGCTGCATCAACAAGGGCATCACCAGCAGAGATAAAGAAGTCATCATCCCACCCTACTCAGTGCCTGCCAAGCCATACCTGACACTGTGTTTAGTTCTGGTCCCTGCCATCAAAAAAAGATGCAGACAGGCTGGAGAGGGTCCAGAGAAGGGTCACTTAAAGATGATCAAAGGATTGAGAAGCCTGTCATATGAGGAAAGGCTGAGAGAACTGAGTTTGTTCAGTCTGGAGATAAGAAGGCTTAAGGGAGACCTTATTGCCACGTTCCAGTAAAGAGTGGCTGCCAAGCAGCTGGAGACTCCCTTTTTACAGGGATTCCCAAACACAGGACACTTTTAACACTCAGCTGGACAAGCTGCTGGGCCACCTCATCTAAACCGTATTCCTACCTAGAAAGGTTGGATGATCCTTGAGGCCCCTTCCAACCTGGCACTCTATGATTCTGTGGTTTAAGTGGTTACTGCAGGAAGTGGCCAGCTCCAGGCCGGGCTTACCGCGGGCGCGCCGTCTATCTCATCGATGATCAAGCAGTTGGGCTTCTCGTTGGCGCCCAGCACAGACTTCATCTGGGTGGCAGCTTCGATGCGAGTCTTGAAAACCTCGGGGCTGCGGTCGTCGCTGCAAGACAAGACAGTGCCAGGCTGCTGAGGCACAGCATCACCTCCAGCATGGTACCACCTCCAGCATGGTACCACCTCCAGCACGGTACCACCTCCAGCACGGTACCACCTCCAGCACGGTACCACCTCCAGCACGGTACCACCTCTGCCAGCTTCAGGGGCAGGGCAGGGGGTGCAGACTCACCTGGCATTCATCTCAACAGCGTTGTACCCCGCGTGCTTCGCGATGACGTGGGCCAGCGTGGTCTTCCCCAAGCCAGGGGGGCCACAGAGCAGTGCTACCTGGGGCAGAGAGGTGCTGTCAGCCCGGCAGGCAGCGAGGCCGGGCTTCCTCCAGCACCCACCAAGGCTTCCACGCAGCGGGAGGAGGCTCTGCAGCCTGCAAACCCATCTGCTTCAACCCTTGGGAGCTGCTGGACAGGTTTGTAGACATACTTTGAAAAGGGAAAGTCACTGGAGGAAGGAGAATATAACAAACTCCCAGAGGTGACACAGCCATCCTGGCAGCATCTCTCATGCATATGTTTAAGTTTGCAGGGCAATAGATTGAAAAAGCTGAACAAAATCCCCTCCAGAATTACAGTCCTGAGAAGCAACACTGTCAGTATCAATGTTCCCCATTTTTATAGCCTCACTGGACAGGCTGAGGCTGGTAAGCTGGCCTGGGTATGTTATCTCTGCTCCCTCTAGCATCTGAGCATCATTGCTCTTTTTCCAGATGCAGAAACTCCTGCTCCAAGGCAGGACACATCTGCCCCAAACAAATAAAACCAAGACCAACATCTGCTAAAAGAAGTACATCTTTCCTCAACTGGCCCATTTCTTTGGCTGGAGCAAGTCTGTTCCCCCCCGTGTTATCACACTACCCAAGCCAAAACAGAAGAAGAGAAAATTCCGTATTTGCTAAGAAGAAACAAGGAAACCAATTTCTCCTGGATATGTACTGGAACAGAAGAGAAAGGGAAAAGCCTGCTCCTCACCATGGTGGTGGGATGAGTGGGATAGGAGAGGAGACCCACCACAGGTGTCCTGTCCTGCTCACCTTGTATTTGGGTCTCTTGTACTGGTCCAGCTCAGCTTCCAGAATCTCCTCCATGAGCTGGACCTTTGTTTTCCACTTATTCTGCTGCTCCTTGGGTTTGTTGAATGGAGGATGAGCATCAGCCTTGGCCTTCTTCACAGCCTTCTCCTTCCCAAACACCACTGTGTCCCAGAGCTTCAGCCACTTCAGAAGGCAGCGGTTTGTGTACTGCACATTGCGCAAGAAAGCAAACAAACCCCATCAAACCTCAGAAGGATCTGGCCAAGGACAAAGTAAGGTCCCTCCTTCAGGGCTTAGAAACAAGGGTGCCCTGCAGAGGAAGGAGCTGAGCCCAGGAGGCAGCCCAGAGCACGTCTGCCCAGACAGACCTTGAGGGTGCAGCACGTCACCCCCACCATGGAAGAGGCTGCCCAGGCTTCCACCTATTCTAACATTCCAAAATAAATCAAAATAGGCAACAATTCCTGGCTAATGTCCACCCAATCTTTTTTGTCTTGTTTTGGTCATCTTCTATAGTCTCTTTTGTCAGAAGGTCCACAGCCTACAGCTGAAAAACCCCTGTCCCAAGCTGTTGGCAGCAGCACTGTCCCCAGGACTAACAGTGACAGAGAACCCCAGCCAGAAAGCTCCATGAGTAAAACCATGATCCCCCAGCATTAAGGAAGAGTTAATAAAAGTGTTAAGCCCACCCAAAACCCAAGCCCCCACTGATCCTAGCACCTCACATCATCACTGAGCAGCTCCATGTAGCGCCGGGGAGTGAACTTGTCCACCCAGAGGCAATGCAGCGCCGGCTCCTCCTCGTCTGCCGGCTCCGCCTCCCCGCCGCGCTCCGGGCCCTCGGCGCTGCTCTCGCTCTCGAGGCAACTGCAAGAATTAAATTGCCCCAAACTACCCAGGGAGTCGGGACAAGCCTGGGAATCACACCCTGACTTCCCAAGCTGAAGATGCTGATGCTCCTCTGCTCGCAGGTCCCCAAAACACGGACCCCACCTGAGCATCTCGGGAGCCACATCCGACAGCGTGGCAGGGATAGGAGTGGGATTTCATCCCAACATCTCACCTGCTTATGATCTCCGTGAGCTGCTGTGATGCCTCCAGAACATGCCTTCGACGCTGGAGCACAAAGAGGGTGAGAGGGGGATCAGAGACACCCCACTAACCCATGGCCAGAGGGAGTGGGGATTCAGGAGCCAAGGCTGTGGCTATCTAGGGGCGACAGGGGAAGATGGGAAGGGTGGTATGTGATACCTCCTCATCCACTTGTTCCTTCAGGTAGGAGAAGGGCACTCCCAGCAAGTGGAGTGGCCTGCGTGCATTCCAGCCCAGGGAATCAGGGAGCTGCGAGGAGCAGAGGACATGCACCCACGTTCATACCAAAGCACAAACACTTCATGATTCATCACAGATCCCCTCCTGAACTGGATGGAGGTCACAAAGAAGAAAGCCAGCCCTCCAGATCCCTCCTTACTTCCACCCCTGTCCTGGAAGGATCATCCCTCACGACCATGAAGACTCTGGTGCCCTCGGTGGACGTCACATGGATGTAGTCCTCCAGGATGGGTGGCCGCTTGAGGACCCGCTTCTTCTCAGAGAGCAGTGTAGTCTGTAGAGGCACCATGCCACTCATCTCCAGGTGGTCCAAGCTGAAGGACATCATGTTCCTTTAGTAGGGATTTGAGGCTCTTTCCCTCACCCCAGCAAAAAGTGAGGTTCAAGGTGTCCAACCTGGCAGCAGAAGGTGCCTCTGGGCCACCATCTTGGAGGTCATCAGGAACCCACTCATCATCCGCACCAAAGTTGAGCTTCTTAATAGCTTCCCGGCGCTGTCGCTTTGGCTTCGGGGCTATTACAGACACCAGGACAGGAGAAGAGAAGAAACGTCATTGACCAAAGAGTGTTACCCAGCACCCTTCACTGCTCAGGGTGAGGGGGAAAGGGGTCAGCAGCCCCCGAGGACTTCCTGGGGCTGCAGACCTGGTTTGGGCGAAACCTACTGCGGGCTCCAGGCAGTGCCGGGGAACCGAGTGGGATGCAGTCCCGGTCCCTCTTCCTGCGGTTCGTGCCCCCCGGGCTGCTGCTCCCGACGGGGTCCGCGGGGGGGTCGGGTTCCTCTGGCGGCTGCTTCCTGCTCCGGAACTGGGAGATTTTGGGGCCGGCGGGTGGAGATGGGTCATCTGCAAGAGGCGTTGCACGACGGGACCGGTCGCCGGAGGGGACCCGCGTTTGGGTGGGCACAGGCGGCTCCGCGCCCGCCCGCTTCCTCCCTCCCTCCCTCCCTCCCTCCCTCCCTCCCTCCCTCCACCGCCGCCAAAGGTACCGGGACACGATGCCCCAACAGCGCCCACCTCCCAGCTCCGCCAGCACCTCCAGCTCGTCCGCGAACCGCTGGTAGAAGTCCTCCTCGGGGCCCTCCTCGGGGCCCGCCATGAGCCGCGTCGGCTCGGCGCCCGCCCGCCCCACGCTTCCGCCCGCCGCGCCGCAGCGGGGCCGCCGCTGATTGGGCTCGGCGCGGTCGGCAGGAAGCGGAGGCGGCGCTGATTGGACGCAGCCCGGCCGGCCGGAAGCGGAGGCGGTGCTGATTGGACGCGACGCGCAGCCCGGCGCCGCCGCTGAATGCGATGTAGCCTCTGGCCGCTCCGCCCGGCGCAGCCCGGGGACGGCGCTGCAGGTCGGGACGGGGGTTGGGGTCTGGTCGGCGCTGTCCTCTCCGCTGTGCATGTCCCTCGGCCGTGTCCCGGGTCCCCATCGCCATTTCCCGGGTCTCCATCGCCGTGTCCCCGCCGCAGTGCCGCGTGTCCCGTGTCCCCTCCACCGTGCGTGTCCCCTGCGGGGCGGTCACGGCGTGTGGTCCCGAGATGGCGGCCCGGCCCCGGCTGGCAGCGAACGGGGCGGCGGGACTGGGTCTGGGGAGCGATAGGAGCAGGGACAGGGCTGGATCGGGCCGGTGCCGTGCGGCTGCGGGGCCTCCATGCGTGACACCGGAACAGCGGCAGAGGTAGCCGGGGTGACACCGGGAGGCTGCAGGAGCGGTACAGCCTGGTGGCACCGGTACAGCTCTGGCTGTAGCACTGCTGTCGCACTGCACGGTGACAGCACCAGTACCACTGTGGGACCCGCACCACGTGACACGGGTGAGGCTGGGGGCACAGGCAGCGTGACATGGGGATCGCCCTGGCACCCGTGCACCCGGATATTGCCAATCCTGCTGTGTTCCCCTGCCCCACACCCTGCTCACTCTCACTGGGTCCCGTTGCTTCCCAGGGGTGCTGTGCCCATCCCTGGGGGTGCACAGGCTGGAAGCTCACCCCCGTTCCCCCTCTCGCTCCCCGCAGAGCGCTGGCCATGGAGCCAGGCACCATCGACAACCTGTCCATCCTGTACCAGAGCTCGGACTTCATTGTGGTCAACAAGCACTGGGACATCCGCATCGACAGCAAAATGTGGTACGAGACACTGACCCTGCAGAGCCAGCTCAAGTACCGCTTCCCCGAGCTGGCCGACCCCGACACCTACTATGGCTTCAGGTGAGCAGCTGGGGACTGATCCCTGTCTCCGAGTTGGCCTGGGCCAGGGATGCTGCACACATGCCAGGGTTACTCCTCTGCCTCCCGTCTCCTCCCCAGGTTCTGCCACCAGCTGGACTTCTCCACCAGTGGGGCCCTCTGTGTCGCGCTCAACAAAGCAGCAGCAGGAAGCGCCTACAAGTGTTTTAAGGACCGGCTGGTGACTAAAGCCTATCTCGCCCTGGTAAGCCCACCCTGCTGGGTTAAGCTTCTGAATGTATCTTCTGAGCTTGCTAAATTGCTGTTTGGTCCCTGCTTCCTGTCGTGCTGGGCCTCGGTTTGCAAAGGGGCTTTGTGTCCTGCAGGTCAGGGGCCACGTCAGCCAGAGCCGCGTGACGATCCGCTACGCCATCGGGAAGAACACCACCGAGGGCATGACCCACATGATGTGCATCGAGGGGACGGAGGGTGAGCGGTCCCACAGCCTGCCTGCGCTGCCCTGACCACCTGGGCTGTGCTGCAGGAAGCTGATCCCCCCCTCCGGATCTCATTGCAGGCTGTGACAATCCCAAACCTTGCCAGTCGGAGCTGGTCGTGCTTGAGCACGGGTCCTACAGCGGAGACCCCGTAACCAAAGTGCTGCTGCAGCCGCTGACAGGTGGGAGATGGGACCTAGGGGGTGCAGCCCTGTGGCTCTGACGTGGTCCATGGGGCTGGGCACAGCACTGTCCCCATCCCCAGCAGCACAAGGTGCTGAGGCAGAGGTGACAGGTGCTGGAACCTGCGCCTTCAGCCCTGGGCTTTAGAGGCAGTGTGGGCACATCATGCAAAGTGAAGCCTAGAAGGGCTGAGCCCTTTAGTGCACTGTCACCTCGCACCCTGCCCTCCAGGAGCGTTTCAGGGATAACCTGTGTCCCTTATGACAGAGCTGATGGAGAGGCTGAGGGAACTGGGGTTGTTTAGTCTGGAGAAAAGGAGGTTGAGGGGAGACCTTCTCACTCTGCAACTGCCTGAGGGGAGGTTGGAGCCAGAGGAGGGGGTTGATCCCTTCTCCCAAGGAATAAGTGATAGGACAAAAGGAAACAGTCTCAAGTTGTGTCAAGGGAGGTTTAGATTGGATAGTAGGAGCAATTCTTTCACCAAAAGGGTTGTCAGGTCCTGGCACAGGCTGCCCAGGGCAGTGGTGGAGTCACCATCCCTGAAGGGACTTAAAAGCCACATACGTGTGGTGCTGAGGGCCATGGGTTAGTGGTGGACTTGGCAGTGCTGGGTTGGACTCCATGATCTTAAAGGTCTTTTCCAACCAAAACAATTCTATACGATTCCTCCACTCCTGCTCTCTCCCTAGGGCGGACTCATCAGCTCCGGGTTCACTGCAGTGCCATCGGCCACCCCATCGTGGGGGACTTCACCTACAGCCACAGGAAGGACAGCAGTCCCTACAGGATGATGCTCCACGCCTACTACCTGCGCATCCCCACCGGCAAGGAGCTCATCGAGGTCTGCGCACCCGACCCCTTCGTCACCGCCATGGACAGCAACTGGGTGCCCCATCACGTCACTCACCAGCTGGACGAGGTCATCCAAGAGCTGAAGGACAAGATGGTGCAGAAGGTGGAAGAGGAGCAGAGCCAGGAAACCGTGTTTGGTGGTGGAGAAGAGGAGGCAGGGAGCGAAGCCAGGAGCCCGGAGACAGAGGAGCAGCGATCCCGGTGCGAGCAGTGGTTGGCTGAGTGGGCTTTGGAGTGAGCTCAAACCACGTCTCTGCTTTTCCAGCCCAATGCTCCATTTTTGTCCCGGTGGGTCCCCGCGGAGCCCAGCGCTGACTCCACATCTGCACTTCCCGTATGCTGTGGCTTCCCTCACTTCTGGGGCTGGGATTAGACAGATTTTAGCAGTGATTAGGATGGGTTCAGTTTTTAACGTACACGTCATCCTTCTGGCCACTGGATGCCCCTTTCCTGATTCTGGGCCTGGCCAGCAGAGTCAGTGTGTCACACACCAGCTTAGAGTGACCCCAAAGCTTTATGTCCCTGCCCCAGGGCCCAGGCACAGCCGGGGCAGCACGGACGCTGCCTTTGCCATGGGCATGATGGATATATCTCCAAACCCTCCCTGCATTTTAGGATGCTAAAATGCAGCCCAGCAAAGGGAGAGGAGAACATGCGGGGTGCAACTTCTGTGCCCATATCCCCAATTCCCTTCATTCCAGCCTGCTGGCACACATGTTGTGTGGGAGGTGGGAGATCAGGAGGCTGAGGGGCAGCCTGGGGGCACCAACAACCCCCCCTGGTCCCAGGGTGGCCCCATCTGTTTGATGGGCCCAGGAGAGGTCCCTGCCTGCCAGTGAGAATCTTCTGCCTGCCCATCCCTGCTTGCCTCCGAAGACGGAGGCAAAAAAATGTGTGTCCCTGCCCACACATTTTCCTTCCTGCTTCTGCCCACATGTGTATCTTTTTAAAGGAGTGTTGAAGGTGAGCAAGTCCATACAAATTGATTTTAAACTTTTTTTTCAAATTTCTATGAGAAGAACCTGATCTTTTAGTGGTTCTGAAATACAGGTGGTCTCAGAAACGTGTATTTTTAGTACTTGTGTGGTCAGAGAGCCAGCAGCCCAAAGCTTTTTTAATAGATCTTATTCCTTGTACTGGCATTGCCTTTTCCTAGCACCCACTTTTATCCTGGGTGGGGATGTAACCCTTGCTGAGACAGGTCAGAAGGCACAAGCCCCTTTCTGCTCTACCCAAACGAGGAGGCATAAGTACCATGTCTTGGTCCCATCGCTCCTGACTGGCCGGTCGCTGTGGGGTCTCAGCACTGGGGCAGGTCCTTCAGGTGGGCAGTCTGGGAGGGCTCTGGAGCAGCAAGTGTGACCAAGGGAAGGGTTGGAGCTGAGAGAACAGCTGAGGCCTGTTATGAAGAGCAGGAAGGAGCTCAGCTCTCTGCAAGAAGAGTTTCTCTGGAGTGGCCCTTGCCACTTTGCTCTCTCCTTCCAACCATTCCCAGCCCAAGGAGGACATTTGGAGAATGAAGAGAGCAAGAGCAAGGAAGTGGGTGTGGGCCGGAGGGACAGGGGAGCCTGGAGCCCATTGCATCCAGAGCACTGGTCCTTCAGCACCGAGCTGCCACATCAGCAGGTGCCCAGAGTTACCATCACCCTGCAGTCCCTGTCCCGTTTGACATGGCCCTGAAGAGGAATAAAGCAGCTCCGCCCTCTCCTTTGGGTGAGCACACTGTGCGGGTCACTGAAACCCCAGGGGGTGTTGCATTTCCTGTCCCTTGTGTCCCTGGGTGCTGGCAGGTGCCAGCTCACCATGCGGTGGCATGTGGCTGGGGATAGAGGTGGCTGTCATCTTTCTTCCATGGCTTGGCACCAAGTGCTGCTGTGACTGCAGAGTGGGGACAGTCACAAGGTGCACATCTCTGCAGGCTCCAGCCCTGGGCACCAAGTCGGGGCTGCAGGCTGGTGAACTGTGGCATAGAGCTCAAGGGGGGGTTAGAGGAGCAGGAGACTCGTCTCCTTCCTCCCAGGCCCTGTCCCTGCCCATCCCATCTCCCAGGAGTAGCTGGTAAGGGAGCCCCAGGCAGGTCCTGGAGCAGTAAATTAACACCAGGAACCTGTTTGTTGAAGAACGAAGGTGACATTCTCAGGAGGCCCAGAGAAATTACGGGTGAGATTTGCAGCACCAGAGGCAGGACACAGCCATCCCTTCCCACGGCCTGTGGAGGGACTGTCCCTGCTGTGTGACAGGGGACCTGTTGGGATGAGACTTCCACCAGCTGCAGGGCTGGTGGTCACCAGGGGTGGTGTGAGGGGACACACCGGTGCCCACACACAAGGGGACGGTGATGGACAGTCACTGCCAGGGCTGGCACCCTGTGCTCACCCTGCCTGAGGAGCCCCCACACCACCCACACCCACCACAGCCTCCGTGTGTTGCACTTTGACCCGACACTGCAGCAACCAGAGATAAATCTGTATTTTCCTTACCCTGCAGAGAGATGTTTTCCAGTTTCCAGCCCTGCTCCCTCCTCTCTGCCATCGCTGCCGCGGGGCCGTTCTCTGCATCATCCATGAATCCACTTGTGCGTTGGGAATGGGGGGTCGTGATCAGGTGTGTGTGTCGTGACGTCCTGTAAATCTTGCAGTAACCCCAGTTCCTCGTTGCACATCGCCACAATAAACCATAACCTGTGTACCCTGCAGTTCACCCTCTGGTCTCTCAATCCACCCCATGCTGCCTGGGCTGGCATCTTCCACAGGGTGGCCGGTGCGGTGCTGGGGGCTTCCAGGAATGAGCCCAGACCAGTCCAGCAGGACCAGCCCCAGGGCTTCAACTTGGCCAACCTGTTGTGGGTCCTCGCCCAGCTGAGATCCCCCTCCCTGGCTGAAACCACCTACCCGAAAGCCTTCCTGGATTTAGTAACTCTGACACAGATGACCAAGGTGGCTGGGGCAGATGCCGCTGCCCTGGCCCTTCCCCTGCCCACCCCAGCCAACACCAGTGGCTGGGATTGACCCCAACCAAAGAGCAGAGGAGGAAGAAAAACTCCTAATTGCAAAACACAGCAGCTCTTCCTGGCAGGAAAATGAGGAAGCAGCTCCAGGGCTGCTTGATGTTTAGGGGGTGCACAGGAAAAGCTGCTGCCATGCAAGATTCCTATATAACTCTTATACATCAATGGTCATTCCTTGGGTTGGAGGAGCTGGAAAAGCAAGCAAAGACCCAAAGGAATTATTTGCAGTCTTCAGGCTGTAAGGTTTTTAAGATAAGAAACCTGGCAAGGGTGGAGAAGCAGCTGGTTAAGAGGAGGGAGCATTTCCAGCCCATCCAGCTTGGGGAGAGGCAGTGGTGCCCACCACTGGCCCAAGGCCCCAGGAAAGGGATTTGGCAGATGCTTCCCAGCAAGTTCAGGTTTGGGGTGGATGTTCCTGTGCCTGCTCCTCCTGAGGTTGTTTCAGGGTTGGTTTTAAGCTCTGCAGGGACACAGTGGACACGGTGACCTGCGAAGGGCCCCAATGTGCCCCTGCCCTTCTGATCCAGCCACCTCTGGCCATCAAGCCTGGGGCAGGGGCCATGTCCCACAAGCAGCCTCATAGCAAACAATTTTCTGTAATTTTACCACTCCAACGAGAGCTATTTTTACAGGAAATCCTTCCAAAATAGAAACCAGAAACACCCGCAGGCGTTGACCAAGCCCTGGTGCTGCAGGACTGGTTGCTCAGTGGGATTGGGGATGGGGACACCATGGCTGGGAGCACCAGGGGATGGCACACCCTGCTCATCACCGTGCCAACAGGTCCAAGGACCCTTTGTGAAGGCTGGTGTCACCAAACCCAGCTGAGCAGGTGGTGCAGCCAGGCTGCCAGGCCAGCCAAGTGCTGCTGACAGCTCTCACCCTTCTAACTGGTGCTGACAGCTCTCACCCTTCCCTTTTCCTGGGATAAAGGCTCAGGTAACATGTTTGGTGCTGCTCAGCATCAGGCTCCTCCAGGTTTTCCTCACCCAGCCTTGGAAAGGATTTGCCTCCTTGCTTTCTGATCTCCTTCTTCATGGCACGTGCTGGATGCCATTTCCAAGCAGGTTCAGAAATGGAGAAAACTGTAAAAAAAAGGGAATAGGATTGTCCATGGTCAAGGCAAAAAGGATGATTTTTGGGGGGGGGAGCACCTCCCAGAGGGGTGCTGAGCCCATCACCAAGGACTTGGCTGTTCTGTATCCTGGTTGCCCTATAAAATATATCCCTGAATAGCTCAAAGGTTTTTCACTGATCAGGAGAAGCTTCCTCCATCAGGGGCACAGAAATCACCAAACCAGGGGATTTAACTCATTTGCCCCAAAGTTCAAAGTGACGCTTTACAAAGGAAAAAAAAAAAAACAAACACAGAAATACCCCAACAACAAAACCAAACCCAAACGCAGGAGAGAAAGCAGCTTTACAAAACACTGTTGAGAAACTGCCCCGTCACACCCCAGTTTCAGAGCAACATCCCCACCCCGCAGCAGATAAGTGCCGAGCTGTCCCCGGCCCCATCCTGGCCCATCCCCGGCACGAAGGTGGGTGAGCACGTTCTCTGGAGCAGGATCCTCATCCCTGAGCCAGATCCCCCTGCAAGGTGAGCAACTCGACAAGGCCACTGGTGGGATTTAGGGACCATAATGAGACTTAGCGAAAAAATTACAGGGCAATAAGCTAATTGCTCTGGGCAGCCCATTTCTGGAGCAGGGATTTATTTTCTGTCGGGGGTTTCTAGCTGAGGGGTGTGGGGTTGGGGACAGGAGAGGGCAATTCCTGCAGGTTCTCCTCCACTGGGTTGCACTGGATTTCTCCCAGTCTGTGCTGGTGTGGTCCAGGCAGAGCCAGGGGATGGAGGGGGACTCTGTCCCTGCAGGGCACAGGCAGGAGCTGGGCGCTGGGTGTCAGAACAATTTACCGTGGAGTTTCTTTTAATAAATGATGGGAAATAAAGTCTGTTTTCTGTTATTTAGGATTTAAAACCTCTCCCTTGGTTGTGGGGGTTTGTGTGGGCACTCACAGAGGACGGGTGGGCACGCTAGCCTGCCGTGCTCCACACAGGAATCAGCAGCCAACAGCCAGCACAGTCCCAGGGGTGGGACACACTCCCTGGCTCTGAGGACAAAGCCCACCACAGGCACCATGGTGTGGGCAGCCCCGGCCATCGCTCTTTGCCTCCGTGAGTGACACCTTGTCCCTCTAAAGCTGACCCTGCCCCAGGACCCCCCAGCACTGGGGGTGCTCCAGCCCACCCTGCTTTTCATTCCCAACCTGCTCGGCTTTGGCACCGCCTGTGGGCTGCCTCCTGCGTCCACCAGCAGCCACAGGGAGTTTTCCCGGCTGCACCCAGCACCTTGTTAGAAATCGGCACAAAAACATTGCCAGGGGCAGATTTATCACTTTTTTGTCTTGCAAACCCAACCCAAGGCAACCCGCGTTGTCAGGGCTGGCACAGGCTGCAGGGCAGTACAGGGGGCTGCTCTCTGCAGGGTGGTTGCCAGCATTCACCAAATATTATTAAGAAAAATTATATGAAATATAAAATGTTAACTTGATTAATTTAAATAATATAAATTAAATGTTTATCAATGTTTAATTATAATTATATTTAGTGTTAAAATAGTTAATTATATTATTAATTATAATTATTTAAATAATATATAATGGTGTTAAATAATAGATTAATTTAAAATTTAAAACTAAGAAAAGGCCCTTCCCAGACTTCAAACCTGAAGCTGCTTTAGAACAGCCCCCCCAATTGCCTGTACATACAGTATTGGATAGCACAGACATTCCAGAGCATGGATGGTCCATAGCATGAATATTTCACTACCCCTTCCTGTTTTTTGCAGGTTTCTCCACAGACTTGGTGAAAGTGGCAGTGGTGAGTTCCTACCAGCTGCTCCAGTGGCTCCCAGTGCACCAGGGCTTTGCTGGAACACCACAGAGCTGCTGTGGTTCCCCCAGTCCTCTGCTCCCCTGAGCAGACCCTGTCCCTGTCCCATCCCCTCCCTTGCTCACCCGATGTCAGGCAGTCTCCCTGCCCTGCTCCCAAGCCAAGGGCTGGGACCCCAAACCTGACGGGCACCTGGGTCCCCTCAGCTGTGGGGAAGCAGGGACAGACCTGCTGTTGAAGGGTCCCCACTCCTGAGAGTTGCTGTGGTGGTTTTTGTCCCTGCTCGTAAGCCAGGGCAGCCTCAGGGCTGCTGCAGCTCCCAGCCACGGGCAGCCACCGGGTGCCGGGTCAGATCCCATTCCTTGCCCCATCCCTGGGTTTAAATCTCTTTGTTCCTCGCTGGGCTGAGTGTCCCCCCCATCCTCCTCCCCAGGCCACCTTGATCATCGGAGCTGTCCTGTCTGCCACCGAGCAACACGCTGGGTAAGTACCATCCCCAGCCGGGGTCCTGGACAAGCGGGGTGTCTGGGGGGGGTCTCAGGGGACAGGGCAGACGTGGGTGGATGTTGCATTTCTCTCCATATCCGTGTCACAGCTGCTGTGACAGGTGACTTGGGCTGGAGAGGATTTAGAGCCTTGCGCAGCCGGTTCTGGTGCCGGCACCCGGGGCTGGGATCCCAGCTGCTTGGGCTGTTGTAGCACAAACACACCAAGAATTTCCTTGGCTTTATGGGTCTGACTCAGATGTAACGGAAGCCTCCCTGAGCTGAAATCCAGACTCCACCGGCTCCTCCCCCACCCAGCTCCCAGGGTATGGTGGGCACCTCTGCCACCACCCTGGCCATGGGGACAGGCACCCTCATGGCTGCAGGACATCCCCTTTGTCACCACCACTGGCATTAGGGGACAATTTCATGACACCCCACGTTATTCTCACTTACCCCATGCAGTCATGGTTGGGGTGAAGGGGGGAATTCCCAAGGGAATGAGCAGGTTTGTCCTCCAAGGGGTGTTGGGGAGCTAAAGCTGATGGTGAACCACAGCTATGTCTCCTCACCACAGCCTCTCTGCCTCGGTCCTGCAAGGACTCCCGTGCATCCCAGCCAGCGACCTGCCCGCTGCCGACATCCTCAGGTTTGCCCAGGGACTGCAAAACAAAACAGAGCAGCTGAGCAGTGTCCAGGTGGGCAGGGAAAGGGCTGCAAACCCCATGGAGCCTGAGGGGGAGGTGGCAAAGGGGTTCTCACCACCTTGGCATTGGCAAGACCTGCCTCTCTCTACCCAGCTCTCCTGCCTGGCCCGCCTGCTCTCTGCCAAGAACCTAACGGCTGATTTCAGCAGGTACCCGCCCGACCTGCTGCTCTTCTTTGAGTAAGTATCAAGGGCAGCACATGGCTGTGGTTTTGGGGCTGAATCACTTCACCCAGTGTCCACGGCCTGGCCCTGGCACACCCCGGGGCATGTGGGAGCTCTGTGGGGAGGAGAGTGTTACAAAAATCACCTGCGTCTGCAGGCACCCTCAGACCCACATGGGACATTTCCAGCCCTGCAGACCCCCTGGGTCTTCTCCTCACCCCACTTCTCTCCAATGATAGGGCCATGCTGGGCATGGCATGGGCTGCATGGGGTTGAATGGCCCCCATCCTATGTCCAAGATGTCCTCTCCTGGTGAGAGGAGACTCCCCAGCCCTGAGCAGCTCAGCAGCTCGTTGCTCATAAGGGAGCAATCATTTCAAAGGACTCCCCCAAAAGCAACATCACAGACCTCCTGATGGAGATGAGGGGCCCTTCACCCCCTTCCTTGTCTTCATGCTGACTCTTGCTCCCCACAGCTTGGCTGAGGTGGACAGCGGGACCTGTGGAGCCTTTTACACCCGTGCTTCCCGTGGGAACCTGGACCTGCTGCCCAGGGGCTCAGTCCAGCGTAGGCAGCTGCTGCGACAGGCACTGGCCTGCCTGGTGAGTGGGGGGAGAGCTGGTGGGGTGGCCAGGGTCCCCTGCACCCCTCACTGTGTTCTTGTACGAGGGCTGGACTGTCTCTCCCAGGGGGTGAGGAGCAGCCACCTGCATCCTGAGCAGCTCAGCAGCCTTGGGGCGCTGGTGTGTGACATGGAGCCTGAGACCATCGTGGCCTCAGACCCCAGTGTCCTGGAGAACCTGAAGCTCTGCCCAGTGCTGACAGGGGCCCAGCAGGATGCCCTCAACTCTGTGCTCCTTGGGGGTGGCACGGTCTACGGGTAAGGAGCCTCCACCTGTCCTTATGGGGCAGGCAATGTGCAGGCAGGGTGGGGGACCCACCAGCTGGATCAACACCCAACCTTCTGACTGCCACAGGGATCCTTCAAACTGGGATTTACAGACTCTACAAAGTTTGGGGCCGCTCGTGCTGGCTTTGAACCAGACCACACTGAGCTTGGTGGCCAAGGTAAGTTCTCTGCTCAAGAGCTCGAGGTGAGTTGCCCATCAGCCCCCTGAGGCTGCAGGACCCAGCACCCTCTGTGTCCCCCCGGCAGGCAGCACAGGAGGCTTTTGTCAGGAGCATCGTAGCCACCTACAGCAGCCAGGGACGTTCCCAGCAGGAGAAGTCCCTGACCCTCCTCAGGGCCTTCCCAGCAGCAGTGGCTTTGTCTCATCCCAGGCTGAAGAGGAGCACAGATGGTGAGCACTTCCCTTCACCGTGGCCATTCTGGACCAGTTCAGAGCTCTTAGGGGGCAAAATGTCCCGGAGCTGGTTGGCATCTGGGAGCCCCCAGGGAGGTGGACAGGACTCTTCCCAGGTTGGACATTAGGAAGAGATTCTTCACCCAGAGGGTGGTGGAGCACTGGAATAGGCTCCCCAGGGAAGCAGTAATGGCACCGAGCCTGGCAATATTCAAAAAACACTTGGACAATGCCCTCAGGGACATGGTGTGAACTTTGGGGTTGTCCTGTTCTGGGGCAGGAGTTGGACTTGGTGATCCAGGCTGTCCGAGGAGGTGGTTAAGCCACCACCCCTGGAGACATCTAAAAAGACAGATGTGGTGCCAGGGAACAGGGCTTAGTGGTGGACACAGCAGAGTTAGGGTAGTGGTTGGACTCTATGACCTTGAAGGTCTTTGCCAACCAGAATGATACTGTGACACTGTGACTGGGCAGTGAACTGTGGAATTCCTATAAAGCCACTGGGGAGATGGGGGAAAACATCCCTACAGTCTGTTGGGGTGTTTGCTCTTACCTGGGAGCATAAATATGGCAGCAGCAGCCAGGAATGAGCTGGAGCAGAGGAGAAAACTCCTGGAGCTGGGCAGAGGCAGGGGAGGATGCTGCAAGACCAGAGGATGCTCCTGTGGGTGATGTGGATTCACCTTGCCCAAGCATTTCTAGTTGCCTTGAACAGGAGAAAGCCCACGTGGTCTGCAGAAACACCAGCAGGTTCCTCAGGAATATCTTTAAGGAATGAAAGCAAATAAGGTGCATTCACAGGTTGGGGAGCCTGGGGCTGGGAGGATGATTCACAGTCCTTCAGGATGATGATTCCATGTGCATCCACTGGGGCTTTTCTGGGACCACGTGGGTGGATCAGGGCCAAGACGGGAAGGGAGGAAACACCTGACATGTCCTTCCTGTCCACAGGCTGCCCGTCCACCCCCATCACAGCCAGCACCATCACCAACATCATCTTACTCTTCACATACACCGTTGAGGAGTTCAACATGTGCCTGAGCGATGAGGTTTTAAAAGAAAACTTGAAGCTGCTGGACAAGCAGCCACTCCCCATAGAGTACCTCCAGGTCATGAAAGAAAGGCTGGCACAGGTGAGGGGGGCAGGAGTCCTGGCACAGCCCCCCTGGCACAGCCCCCCTGTTGGCATGGGCAGGCCCTGGGATGGGCGAGACTGGCTGTGGGAATGGGCATCACCGGCCACAGGGATGAAGGCACCTGAGCAGGTCCTTTGTACCCATTTCTGCCTTCTTTTCCCTTCCATGACCCTCTTTTCTGCCCCCCTGGCCTGGCCCTACAGATTTACCCATCAGGGATCCCGGAGAAGCAGCTGAAGGATCTCGGGACACTGTCCTGCCTGTACACGCCGGAGGAGATCAGCAAGTGGATGGTGACCTCCAGTGACACACTCTTGGCCCCGCTCAGATGCTTGGATGACAAGTGGAAGCCTGCCCAGGTAAACCCATGGCAGCAGCAGGGTTCAGGTGCAAGTGACCCTAAACTGGGACCACTGGGTGCCAGAGCCCAGCTCAGGTGGAGGTGTTGCCCAAGGGCAACACGGCAGCCTTGCAGCACAGGAATTTCTACTGAGAGCATTTTCCTTCTCTGCCTGCAACCACCTGAATGGTGTTTCCCAGGTCCAGCAGCTGCTCAGCAGGTACCAGGCCCTGGGGGGCAACTTGACGGGGCCCTTGCTCCAGGCAATCGGTGGGAGAAACCTGTGTAAGATGCCTGAGGAGCAGATCAAGAAAATACCTCTAGAAGCCATCAGGTAAGCCACTTTCAGGGATGTTTTCCATCCTATGAGGCCACTGGGATCACAGGGGAAGTGGATGGTGGGATGCAGGCTCCCACCTCTGTTTTGGCTCTGCCCACTTGCAGGCAGCAAAATGGGATCCCTGTCCTGCTCCCAGCTCCTGAGCCCCCGGCACCGCAGGCAGGGACAGACCACTCGTCTCCCCCCACCAACAAAAGGGCTTTAGCTGTGGCTGAGGTGGTGCCCCTGGAACTAACCTGTGACCTTCCCTCTCCCCAGGACTGCTGGACAGTTAAACATTTCTTCCTGCTCTCAAACCAAGAAGTGCCAGCTCTACAGAAAAGCCCGGGAGGTCTTTGCTGACAAGGCTGGCTCCACCAGTGTCTATTACTGCCACATTTGGCCATACCTGGGTAGGTGCTTCAGCCTTCACCCTCCTTCCCACAGCGATGGAGGTGGGATACCCCTTCTTCTGCCAGGGGCATTCAGCCACCCTCGAGACACACCTGGCAGTCTCCAGAACCCCTCCAAAAGTGCTGGCAGTGTTTGCACGTGTCGAGGTGCTCCCTACACTTCCTTTAAGGTGGAGCTCCAGCAGATGACCTGAAAGACTTGGCTGAGAGAGGCGCTGCCATAGACATGGACATGGACACTTTCCTGAACTTAAATCCTGATGAGCTGCAGGTACCTCCCTGGGAATCTGCAGGGCTGACTGTGGGGTGAGGCCACAACCCCATCACATCACCAAGTCCCTATTTCTTTACCTTTTCTAAATTTCTTTTGGCAGTAAGTTCAGACTTGCCCTGCAGTCCCATTTGAAAGGCACTTCGTGGTGGTGCTAAGGACGAGCAAAGATGATGTGTTTGTGTTGCAGAAACTCAGCGTCATGGATGTGAAGAATTTGCTTGGGAAAAACCTCCATTACCTGAAGGAAGCTGAAAATGAGACAGTGGTGAAGGACTGGGTGAAGAGACAGTCCCAGCAGGAGCTGGACTGTACCCTGGGAATCGGCCTGCAAGGGGGGATGGTGGAGCCCAGCCCCACAGGGACGGACACCCCTCCTCAGCCCACTGCCTCTGTCCCCATGCCCACCACCCTCCCCACTGCCCCCACCCCTGTTGCCATGAGCAGTCACCCTACCTCTAATTCAAGCACCAGCCTCCCTGAGGTCCCCACCCCAAGCACGCTCAGCCCAACACCCCCTGACAGCATTTCCAGTGTTGCCCCCAGTGCTGCTGGGCGTCCTGCTGCCACCTCCACCACCCAACCTGCTCCCACTTCCACCACTCAACCTGCTCCCACTTCCACCACTCAACCTGCTCCCACCTCCACCACCCAACCTGCTCCCACTTCCACCACCCAACCTGCTCCCACTTCCACCACTCAACCTGCTCCCACCTCCACCACCCAACCTGCTCCCACCTCCACCACCCAACCTGCTCCCACTTCCACCACTCAACCTGCTCCCACTTCCAACACCCAACCTGCTCTCACCACAGGCTCCATCATCTCATGCTCCACACACCAGTCTGCTGCCTCAAGTAAGGCCACCCCCCCCCACTGCCACCCTCCTCACCACCCTCCTCACTGCTGTCAAGCCCAACACCACCTCTCCCAGCTCTGTCCCACCCCCTGCTCTCTCACATGGGACCACCACCACCAGAGTTGGTACTAACCCAGCTGTTACCTTCCGCAACACCAGTAACCCCCTGGTGTCCATGAACCCTTCAGCACCTGGGGCTACCACCCACCCCACTCCTGCCACCCATAACACCTTCACCCCAAGCACCCACAACCCTCCCAGCACCCCTGGCCCTAAATCCACCTCTACACCCACCGCCACCACAGCCACAGAAATTAACCTCCCTCCTCACAAGCCCACCCCAATTCCCAGCTCCACCATCTCCACCCAAAAGAGTGTTGTCTCCTCGACGGCCAAGACTACAACATTGCCTTGCAAGACCAGTGCCCCTCCAGCGTTTCCCAGCCCCTCTTCCACCACCACCAGCAGTGAGACCACTAAAAAAACACCTGGAGCCGTGCCAGAGACACTAAGACCAACACCTGATGGATACATCAATGTGAAGCCTGGAGCTGGTAAGACAGGAATCTTCAGAGTCAGGAAAGGCTTAGGAACTGACGGTGAGGCAGAAGTCTTCACCCCCAAGCAGTAGCTGATCCACCTTGTTCCTGGCCAGACTCAGTACTGGTGTGCTGCTGTCCACAAGAAACCCCAAGTAGTCCCTGTCTAGACAAAGGGTGTCTCCAAGTGGTTACAGCCCCTGGGTCTGGAGCACACTGCCTTCAGACCCCGTGCAAGCTGCACCTTAAGATGTCTCATCACACACAGCACCCACCCCTCAACCACCCTGCAGGAAGCTGGAATAATTCTGTTAATGCTGGGGCACTGTCTGCTCTTCCCAAGGCAAGGATCTGGCCTTCCCTGGTGTAGCTGCACAGTGTCCCTGACCAGACACTGCTGTAAAAGCCCTAAAATCAGAAGCTGGTTGACCTGACAGAGCTACACCCGTAGCTTTAATGATTCAATCAGATTTACTCCTGCTTTGCACTGGGGAAAGCAAGGACAGGCTCAGTCCTGCTCACTATTCAAGGTCGGGTGATGTTCATAACTGGGGTGCAGGTCAGTGCCCGAGGCTCAGGCATGGACAGTGTCACAAGGGCAGAGATGTTGTCCTGACAGGCAGATCCTCCAGGTACCTGAATCCCAAAGCAGCTCTGCTGCCCTGAGAGCTCACACGTGCTGTTTGGATAATCCAGTTCTGTCCCATTTCTCTTCTCCACCTAGGATCAGGATCCACACTCTGCTCCTGCCTCGTGCCCGTGCTGGTGGTGGCCGTGGGAAGCTCCCTGCTGTGGGGGCTGCTCTGACACTGCCACCACCTCCAGCTCCACACCCACGGGATCCTGCCTTTCATTCTCACCATCCTGCAAAGTAGCTGTGCTGGCAAATTCCCTGCTGAAAAGCAGAAACCCAGGAAAGGAATAGAGTTTGTCCACCTGATACCAGCACAGAATTTCCTTATTATTTTTGAGGCTGGGCAGTGACAGGAGAACAGGTATTTTTCCAGCCCAAAGCAGCCCACCAGGTACTTACTAACCAGTTGCTCTGTGTAGTACAGTTACCAGCAGTATTGACTGCTCTGACCAGGCATTACTGCTGGCAGAGGGCTCAGTCCTGCCAGCCCTACTTGCACTGGGTGGTATTTTACTTCTAAGCAGTCCCACTGGGATCTGCTGAAACCGTGGGACAACTCAGGGATTCGTGTTACTGGCCACTGCAAAAGCAGCAGAATATGGCCCAGCAACACAGTCTGAAAGCTCAGAGATCCACACAGTCATATTAACTTGTTTCATGAACTTTGATCAAGATGTGTTCAAACTACACAAACCTTGTTAGAGGGGTGATTAACAGAAGATAATTTATCTTTATTACTGTGCAGTGCTATGGAATAAAACAATCAACTTTCTTTTCCTAATCAAATGTTTCCTTTGATGTGTTTCATGCTTTGTAGTGCAGTTTTTCTAGCGAGGTTAAATCTAAATATTTTCTACTTCTTTTGCTCTTTCTTCATTATCCGGTGTTTCCTCCTCCAGCACCTCTACTATAAAGGAGTGTTTCTCCCTCCAACTTGCAGATCACCACTTAGTAGTTTCCTTCTCCACAGGCTGGGGAGATTCTTGCTTGTTGTTTGCTGAGTCAAGGCTCAAAGAAACAAATCAAGATTTGTGCTGGGGATCAGTGCTGTTAGTGCTGGATACAGGTGACACTGAGGCTTTTTTGGACAGAAATTCCCAATGAGTGGAAATGAAAAAACCAAACATTGGGAATCCTACACGAAGTTTTTATACCCTCCCCATGAAGAAGCTGAGAACAGGCTCAGCTCTGTAAGTCAACACCAAAGAAAAGTAACAGGCATGACTGGGCTTCCTGACCATTGAATTTGGACCAGTAACTGCAGACATGAAGGTGCAGGCACTCTGAATGAAGAGAAGACAAGAGCAGCTCATCAGTTTGCTTCTGTCATTTTTTACTTAGTTCCATGATTTATTTACAATCAGGTGGAAAGCTTCACTCCTGCTCAGAGGTCTTGGCAGTGTCAAGAAATCAGGCTCTTGGAGAAATGTAATCATTAACACCCAGAACAGTCAATTTGCTCACCCTTAAGCCCACCAGGGTCGTGCAGTGAAATATTGACATTGTTGGTGTTGTAGTAACATGGCTGGGTCTTACCTGGGCTTGCTCTATATGAAAGGCAAGCAAAGATCCTGCTCTGAAGAGTCTGAAATCTTTCCTTCAGCCAGAACACTGGGTTTTTTGAGTGATTTGAAAGAGAAAAGTACCTAAAAGTGAACCCTGGGCTGTGCAACAGTTGGCTGCCAGCACTGAGCACCCCCTGACCCCCCAGGCCTGGCTGTCCCTGAGAGGCCTCAGAGCAGGTCACAGGCTGGTCCCTCTCATCTTGCTTCCTCCTGAGGGAAGATTTTCAGGACAAGACAGACATCATCAGGAAACTGAGGAGCAGAGCAGGCAGGAGGTGGAATGCCATGGCCACAGGATGCAGGGAGGCTGAGGATGGTGCTAGAGGAAAAAGAGGGGGCATCAGTGCAAAGAAATCAATGACTGAACCGTTCCCCTCATGGAGGAGAACATCTTTCTTCATGCCACATCCAGGGAAGATCTTTGGCTTTCTGATTAGGGCTTTCTACCTATGGTGACCAGGGAGGAGCTGAGCACTGCTCAGTGTGCTGTAATGGGCTGGGTGGATGGGTAGTGACAAGTGCCACTGGAAGGGGTCTGCAGCAGCCCAGATCAACAGCTTCTGCTCTCTGGGCACAAGAGCAGCAGGCAGGACTTCCCAGGGCCTTGGCACAAGCACGGTTGAGGCAGGACCACAGCTCTTTGGCAGCATTGCTTTCATGAGGCAGTTTTTCTCCTTGCTGTAACCCCCCAAAAAATTGTTTAAAACACAACAACCAGAGGCCCTAACGTGATACATACACACAAATTTGGGTGTGAAAATGTTGATGTAGCCTTCTGGTACTCCCCCAGTGAGCCCAATATCCAGTTTGTCCAATTCTGATTGTTTCTGCATGTGGATCCACTCCCAGATGGGAGACTTGTCCTGCCATGTCACCAGATCACGAAGATTCATCCCCAGCAAGCCCTTAACCTCAGAAGGTGTCAGGCTCTAGGAGGAATCAAAGAGCAAGAATTACAGATGTAAAAGCAGGAATGGAAACAATACCCTCTGATCAAGGAACTGCTGTGGTTTCTATTAGCAACAGTGTGAAGAACCAGGAAGACAAATTCCAGGTGGGTGGTTTCAGATGGGACACTCTTGCCTTAGATTAAAGAACACAATGGTTCCACAAAGCCTATTTCTGTTGTCCTCTGATGACAAGTCTGCTACACCCAAGCCCAAAGTCCCTGCCCAAATCATTGGGCTTTCTTCCCAACTGCTGATGTTACTGCTAACACTTGTTGGAAGATTTGTCACATTGCTGTGGACTGTTGCCTAGTGGACACCTGTCCCCTGCTCCTGCCACTCCTGCTGTGAGAGCCTGCTCTAAAGAAATTCCCCAGGAAGACTGGCTTAGCGTTTTGAAGGAGTTTCAGGCCAGTTCTCCACTTTCCCCTGGTCTAGCACCATTTTGAATTCGATGGAGTAACTCCTGGTTTGCACCAATGTGACCAAAACCAACTAGTTAGAATGAGAGGAAGGCCAGGAGTCAAAGCACTTGAAGATTCAGCTCACCATCAAAGAGTCTCTTCTTAACTTCACCAAAGTACTAACATTCATGTTCACATTGTCCTTGCTTAGAGCTCTGAGATCCACAACAGGAGCACCCCCTGGGAGCAAAAAGAGAGAGTTAATCAGTGCATGGAGAGCCCTCAGGTGAGCAGTGGTATCTGAATAAGCTGGAGCTAGAATGATGTCTCCAAAATTTATTAGGTTGGGGCTGCTAATGGAATGAGTTCCAGCTGCAAAATATATGGATGCTGCTTCATTTTGCTGGGAGATATTATGATGTCAGCCTTTAAACCCACCTGTGACAATGCCAGGTGCCTGACAGAGGTGTGACAAGAGTTAATCAGGCTGTGAAAAAATTCTTGGCTTGACAGGACAAAAAAACAATTTTTTTAAAAAAAAATCGATGCTTTGTGCCATGGAGAAGGGTTGTGAGATAAAAGTTAAGCAATAGCAGCTTGATTTCTCATGGATCTAACAGATCTTACCCATTGCAGAAGTCATGAGTTGGATTTTCCCTGTGATAGTCTGACAGTTGATCTAGGCAAGGTGAAGTCAGGTACAGAACCTTTCAAGAATAATTTATTCCATCTACAAGTTGGGAAAGACCCAAACTCTCCAAAACCTGTAACAACTTCACTTTGAAAATTCCCACATCTTAGATGGTGTCTGATAGGCCTGCAGCTTTTGGCTGAGACCTCTTTCCCCACACCAGCCTGTTGTTTTACATACCTAAGTAGGGCAGAATGAGCTGATAATAGGCAGATGAATTGTGTTCGCCTGAGAAAGCACGTTTTGCTTTAGCATATAAGATGTCTTTTGTAAGCTGTGAACAGGCTGAAGGATTCAGAGAAACCAGTCTGCAGAAAAAGGAAGATCCAAGGAAGGAGAAGTTGGTATTTCCTTCAACATGAACAAATTTAAACTAGTCTATCTGGGATTCTCTACATAGGACAGGTTACCCCCTCCCCCTTGTACACAGAAGAGGTATGGAGAGAAGGTGAGTGAAAAAAATAACAGCTCAGTCTCCTGCTCAAAATGATACATCTTCTCAGTTATGATGGCTCTGGTGGTGCATGAGAAGTTTCTGTATTTGTAAAGATATAGTTATCGAATTAATTTAATTTAGCAGTCTTTCAAAATAATTTAAATTACATTTAATTAACTCCCTCTTGTCTCTAGATCAAAGCATGCATGCAGACCACCTCTGTTGTCAGCTGAGGTGCCATAAAGGGAGCTGCATTGCAAACCTGAGCCCTTCCTGGCAGGATGGAGAACTGCAGGCTTTTAAAACTGGACACAGAGCAGGTACCAAGCTGCTTCCTAGACCTACTTGCCCTTAGTGGACAGAAAAGGAAGCTGCACTTGCTGATGGGAAAGTGCTTTTGCAAGAAGCCAAGAGCATGACAATATTTGACTCACTTCAGGCTGCTGGGGTCGATCATGTTCAACTCAGTTGCATTTAGAAGGCACAGGTATCTCGTCCCAATTGCCCTCAGGGCAGTGGCATTCAAGGCATTTCCCAAGTCAACGTATCGTTTAATTATTGCAGAAGCCTAGAAACACAAAGTTCACTTGAATCAGAATTTGTGTTTTCATTCCCAACAGAAAAACAAATGTAATAATTACAAAAATAAAATGGAATAATTTCAAATCTGATTGGACCTCAAGGATGGGCCAATCACCTCTGAACCCCCCTGAGCTATTCCTAACCCAGCAGCTCCCAACCCAGGAAGCAAACATGGTCAGGAAAGCCAACCCAAATTCCCACCTGAGTATTCGGGGGCTCACTTTCTAGCAAAGCAGCCAGGGTGTCAGCTGAAGTTATGTTCCATTTAGAAAAGTCCTCAGGGGTCATGTAATCAATGAGAAGGCCCAGTTTGGGGAGCAGACTTTCAGGATACCCATCAGGATATGTCTGTGGAAAGATCATCGTTACTGCTCTGAACACTCGTTATCATGCCTGTGCTTATTAACTTCTGCTCTTTGCAAAATTAATGTGCAAAAGCCCAAAAGGTTTGCAAGGAATAAGAAAGCAAAGCCAGGGTGGTCATAGGGAGGATGGAGCCACACTCCTCTCAGAGGTGCACAGTGAAAGGAGAAGAGCCAACAGGAAAGGGAAATTCTGATTAGATATTAAATATACATCTTTTCACAGTAAAGGTGGTCAGGCATTGGAAGAGAAGCCCAGAGAGGTGCTAGAGTCTCAGTCTTTGGAGACACTTAAGCTCAACTGGACAAGCCCCTGAGCAGCCTCACCAGTAGATCATTTGACACTCTTCAGCTTGGCCTTACCTCATCCAGATGCCTCTTCAGCACAGCTAATTGCTGAACACTGAAGGGGTAGGTCAGTATCTGAGAGAGGTAATTCTCCAGAGAGACATTCTGCAGGCAAGCCTGTAACTCCTCAGGTGTGTAGAACGTTGGCATCAAGACATCATCAAGAACAGTCTTTGTTATCTCCTTGCCAGCTGGACAACCTGTTGGGGCAATTACCAAACTGCTCAGTGTTAAATCCTTTTGCTCCAAGCTCTGAACGCTCCCTTGCTGGAGATGGACAGCTACACAATCCTGGTACCACCCTCCTCCTGTGTGACCTGCCCCCAGGGTTTCATAGCTCAACTCAGACACATTTAGGGAGGCCCACAAACACCAGGACAGCTCTGAGCCCAGGGGAATGTTGTCACTGTGGGGCAGAGAGAGCTCCCATACCATCAGCACGCTTATGCCGAGTGGGCAGGAGCTCTTCGACGATGGTGGCCAACTCTTCCCGAGTCAGACGTGAGTCATGGGCAAAGTTTTTCAGCCAGACAGTTAAAGCATCCTGCAAAGAAAAGGTTTCATCAGGGGATACTGGCATCTTGGGTGTACCACCAGCATAACAAGTTGCTACTCACCCAGCCAAGAAGTGTCATCACTGAAGTACTCTGGGCAGCAGACCTGCTGCTGTAAGCCTGGAGACCTTTCCTTGCTGAGCCAAAGGCAAATTTCCAAATGCTTCAGCTATGTCATATCCCATGGCCCATAAAAGATTTTGCCTCCTCACGAAGCACTGTACACAGGTACTACTGCTTTCCACCTCTGGTCCTCTTCCAACAGATCCAGGAAGAAGATGACAGTGACCTAGATGTGGAGCTCCAGGCTGCAGCCTGGTCAGCCCCCACTGCTCATAGACCAGCCATGCCCTTTGGCACCACACTTTTGAATGAAGACACACTTCATCCACACTGCAGGACCCAGGGATGCTTCCCAAACTGCCCTCACCTCTATCAACAACCCACCTTGGGGATCTTCTGCAAGATGCTGTGATCAAACACGGGAATCAACCCACTGAGCTCATCCAAGGTAAAAGCTGACCAGGTGACAGGAGGCCTATGTACAAAAATTAGCAGGGATCAGCTTTCAAGGAAGAACAACAACAAAAAAAAAATCCCCAAACCCTTTAAAAGTTGCCGGGGTTATGTCCATGTAACATTTGAAGTTAAGAAAATATAAGATTCCAATCCTAAAACTTCTCCATCACTTCCTGTCATGCAAAACTTGATTCCACCAGAGCCAGAGCAATTGTTAGTAATGTGAATAAGGGCATGGGTGGGAAAATGGCAGTTAACAAATACATCCTTTTCCTAAGCACAAACCCCAAAGAGTATCTGCTGCTTCCTGTCACACAGTTCAGTGCCAAGATCTCAGGGCATTTGACACAGTAAGGGAAAAGATTTTGCCTCCCTGGACAATGCTCCAGTTAGACACAGCCAGGAATTTATCAAGCATGGAGGAGCACAATGCTCTTCTGAAAGTCAGTGGCTGGCAAAGAGCTGGAGCCCACCTGGTGTTCACCAGGACAGTCTGAGAGAAGTTTGGTAAAGGAAAAACAAAAGAGAGGAAAGGCTTTTATGACTAGAGCAGGTGAGACAGACATGACAGTGTGTTTTTCAGTGGAATTCCAGCCAGACTTTTCAGCTGCAAGAAGTTCAAATAAAACAACGTAAAAGGGCCAATGGGAAATTCAAAAGCAACAAATCATTCAAGTTTCTGATCAAGGTGGTTGGCTGGAGCTCACTCAGGTCTGAACAGGACAATGGTTTTGTTTAAGGGAACTGTTTTGCTGATGCCCAGAAGACACAAATCATACCCAAACGTAGTGTTACCACTGCTGATGACACTCCTAATAGCCTCTTCTTGATCAGGCAGGAAAGACCCACACTGGCTTAATTGCTTCAACAAATTCCCTCCAGAACTTCTAATGTACTCCCCACCCAGGTCACAAACCAGACGTCCCAGAATCTTTGCATTTTCCTCATTTACTTGTGTGCCAGGAATTTTCTGAAATGATACAAGACAGAGGTGTTGGATGACAGTGTAGAAGAGCATTCTTGCTCCTGCTGACAACCTGAAGTTCTCCCCAGCCTTGTGCAGAGCTGCCCCCTCACCACCTACCAAACATGCCAAAGCCTCCAAGAGCAGCTGTTTCCTCTGGGATGAGTCTCTTTGCAGAACATCAAGATTTGCTTTCCCAACATCAGCAAAGTACTGCACACAGCTCCCTGTGGCTGCATAGTCTGAAGGACTAGAAAGACAAATACTCCATGAATCCCAGGGAATGGTATCAAACAGCTGGGCAGGTTCAAGGCTGTTCAACATACACAGAATGAACTCCATGCAGCTGTTGTTCCCAGAGATCCAGTCCACATTTTTTGAAAATCCGTTTTCACCTTAAGGAATCTATTGTGCTTAAAATGGTTCCATATTTGGATACAGAACCCCAGTGGGCAGGTACTGGAACAAAGCAACCCACTCTACTGCCTGTTTCCTTTCATGTCGTGAGGGAAAAGCACATTCCCAGAGGCCAGGAAGTATTAAAACCACACGCTGGTTTCCCATCCAAACAGATATCTTAAAAAAGTGTTTATATGAATATGATAGATGGTTGAACCTGAAAGAACCTTAAAACTCTTCTGAAAGCTTTCTGCAATCTGGTTTTCTTTTCCCTGGAGGGAGGCCTGAACAAGTTTGAGCTACACATCAACCATGAATGAACGAGTCACTGCCAGCTAGCTTGTAAATAAAACCTCTTTTTCCCACTAAGCACTAAGGCAACAACATGGACACCATAGCACAGTTACCTTAAAAACAGCAACAGGTCTTTAGGATAGCTATCTAAATCCTTGGGAATCCCATGCAGTGTCACCATCTTCACTAAGCAGCTCAGCTGAAAGGACAACACAGTTCACATCAAAGAAGGAAACCAGCATGAAAACATAAGAAAAAAATAAAACAAATAAAACTATTTTACTCCGCTCCAAAATAAGAGGAAGAAAAAAAGACAGAAATGGAGGGTTTGGTTCCTGAGACACCTAGCCCATAGGGGTTTGACTTCTCTCTTTAGGGAACATTCAGAACTGTGGGATGGAAACCCAGGACCAGTTACATTTGTTCCAATCCCTTCAGATGAAAGTGTTTTCGTTCCTGCTGAACAATCCTCATTGTGACAACATCAAACAGGGCATTTCGAAATACAGAAACTGACCTGCTCTTCTCCCAGCTTGACATTCTTCTTCTTCATGACTTTGGCCAGCTCCTGAAATCTTTCTTCTCCCACCTCATCAGCAGCTGCACATGTGAAGCCTTGGAGGACTGACTGGGAAAGCCTGGACAAGGACAGAAGGCAAGTTAGAAAGGCAAGGACTTCAGCCCTAAACTCCCACATGTCCAGTGACCAATACAGCAACACAAACCTCCCCCATTCTCTAAGCTTAACACTCTCCCAACTCCATCCCCTCAAAAGAGCTCATTTTGACCTGTGTGGGAGCTTCAAGAAGTCCTCACTGGTAAAATAAACATAACCTAGTGCTGGCAGTAGAAATGCAGGGACCTCCACCCCAAGTGGTATTACTGTGTCCTGATTTACAAGACCAGCCTCCTCCCTGTGCTTTCAGTACAGGGTGAAGGTGAAATGGAGTTGTGCAGATCCTCATCACTGAGCATAGCTTGAAGTCCTTAAAACTTTTATTGTTTTCAATAGAAAAAGTTTCTGTGGTGAAATCAGCAGGACCCTGCTGTTGACTCCATTTTTTTCCAGGTCTAGATCACCATTTTCGTACTTTTTCATCTCAAATACAAGAGCTGACAAGAGACATAGATCAGCCTTGCTAAATTTAATGCCTGGAATTGCACTTGGAAGACTGACACATTCTCCAGTGAGAAACACCTTCCACAGAGGCAGTCAGGAGCAAGGTCCCAGGTGCAGTCTGAGCCAGCAGCATCATTTTAGAAAGCAAGTGTGGCTTATGGGTCTATTTTGCAGCTGACACCCTGGTAAATCTCAATGCTACGTGCCTGTGTTTGGGTTTGCATGATATTTCCCATCTGTTGCTGTGGATTGAGTATGGTGGGTCTGCCATATGTGGCAGAGGAAACATGGAAACTGCAATGGAAGCAAACACAAAGATGGAAGGGGAGGAAAAAACCCTACCTGCTGAAGTCAGGCTCTGCCCTTATCACATCACCAAAAAACACAGCAGCCTGTGGAGCAAAGCCAGAGTGTCAGTGGTTCACCAGGCTCTTCTGCAACATCCCCTGTACTTTCAGACAGATCTGCAGAGCAGACTCACAGCCCTGTGGAGGCCAAGGCTGACACTGCAGGGTGAGGAGGACACAAAAAGCTGCTGGATTACCTGTTCTCGGGTCCACATTTTACTGTTGAGGTCCTGAATGTTGGGCTTCTCTTCCCCAAAAACAAGCAATGATTTTGGAATGTAACTGGCCAGAGCATCGGGGATACGTTTAACCAGGTCAGCAGGGTGGCCTACACTGGAGGAAATCTGTAAGAAAAACCACAGACAGATCATTCAAACACTGTGGCTAAAACAAACAATTGCTGGAGAACAAATGACAAACTGGAAAGAAGCCAGGCAAATTCCCCTGCTGATCACCTGGGCATTTCTTGGAGACCTAACCCTATGAAATATTTCCTGTTTGACATATTCATCAGACTAGGAATGCTGCTTGGAGCTGATACCTGGGGTCCTGATGAAAGGGAACAATTCGGTCTCTTATCAGTTTTCTGCCTCCTGGCTTTGTGCCCTAAAAATGTTTAACCAGCCAGAAAGGAGGGACACATCTTTCCTCTCTGCCAACATAAAAAACATATCGACTTGCTGAAGGCACATTGCAGAGCAATCCTGTGGTGAAGGAGATGTTCTTTCCCTAACACAGAGCCCTGGCAGCCCTATCACCCCAGGACAGACCCAAGGCAGAGTCTTTCCTACCAGAGGGAGGATGAATAACAACAGACTTGGATGCTGCATCTGCCACTAAGGATAAAGTCATGGCAAGAAAAAAGGCAAAGAGGTGTCCAAATCTTACACCATCCCAAGGAGGGATGGAATAGTGCATTGCTGAAGGATCAGTCTACCCTAAAAGAGACTTCCCAAGGTGCCTTCACTTGTCACATGCTCTCACTCCAAACCATGACAATATCCTTTCTCTGAGAGTGTTTTTTCAAGTCAGTGTGGAGTAGTTTCCAGAACCAGCCCATAAACCAACTGTCCCTTCTGCCCTTGCCCACAAGAGGCTTGGCAGGACACACTGGCTGGCAGCCAAGGACATCTACACAGGCACAGTGACAGGGACTTGAGGTGCTTGTCCTGCTGCCCTCTGTTTAGCAACGACAAACACCCCCAAGGGCATGCTGTCTGGGTGTGCTGGTGTCAGTGCCTGGCCCCAGGGGACCAGTGTTCTTAGCTGGGAGTCTTATGATGCCTGAAGAGAAAAAAAACAACTTCACCTTTTCCACAAATGTCATTTTCAGAGCAGGGGGCAGGGTCACCATTTGCTGAACAAACTCAGGCAACTCAATGGCTTCCAAGATCACTTCTGAAGGCAGGCTTCTCAGCGTGCTGCTGTTGAGACCAGCCACCAAGCTCCCAAGGCCTGCCAGGCCCTGTCCATCCTGGATCTGAAAGGTGATGCGGGCAGGCATGAGTGCACGAGGGGTCAAACAGCATTTGGTGGCAGCTGGCCAGAGGTGAGAGGCATCTGTGGGCTTTATCCCCTATACCTGATAGCCAGAGCTGAGCAGTTTGTTGATAATAGCACTGGACTGCTCAGCATTCCAGCCGTGAACTTCAGCCAGGGCAGGAAGAGATGCTTCAAGGTCTGTGTCACTGATGGTGTTTTCAATGTCAGGCACGGACAGGCCAACTGCCACCTGCCCCAGGCCGCGCAGCACCGCGGGACTCAAGTGCTCAAACTTCCCCACCAAAGAGGATGCAACCTGAAAAGGTCCCACACGGGCAGAAAAGAAAGGCAGAGCATCAACGAGGTGAGCCTATCGGATCCCGTGGCCTTTGGATGTCTTTAAATCCCTGGACCTTCTGCCTCAAGCTTGTGTGATGAAGCCCACTGATGGACTGCATCTCCCCACTGAGATCTTGCAGGGTGTGCAGCACCAGCCAGATGCCACAATAAAAACCACAAGATGGCCTACAGGAGTGTACACAGCAGGAGGCACCAGAGCTGGATCCTCAACCCTCACAAATTCTGTCCAGGTGAATGAACAACTGAGTCGTGGGGTTGGACAGGGGATTACCTGCAGTTCCTCTGTTGTCAGGGAGAAGGGAGCTCTCTCTCTGGTTGTCCCTCTGTGTGTCAGGTTCAGTGGGCAGCTCTTACTGATCCTCTGGGCCAAGCTCAAAGCATCATCTCTGCTCAGGTTGCTCACTGCAGAGGGGCTCAGGTAGCAAAGAAACCTGTCTGGAAGCCTGCAGGTGGGAGACAAGGGGGAGAGGCTGCCAGCATGATGGACAGTGGCTCTGTCAGATCTTTCCTCTTTTCCCAAAGGATGCTCTTTTCCCCCTTTCCCCTGATTCATTTCAGCTCTGAGGATGCTAAAGCTCCTGTTTACAGAGAGCACTGCTGTGCCATGCAAAACTGCAAAACCATGCAAGATGTCCTGTTGGTTGTGCTGGTCATTAGCTGGTGGCTGGCACTGCCTGGCAGTCACTTCCCAAGATTTGCAACTTGTGGTCTGGCTCTTCCCAAGGTCAAGTGCAATGCAATTATTTGAGAACCAGAAAAATGCTTCAAGGTTTCCTGGAAGCAGCCATCAGAATCACCACTCAGCAAACCTTTGCTTAGCCATGGTGCCATGGCACACCACTAGTCAGGCAGGAAACAAGGTCGGGTCCTGTACCTTGATAAGGGAAACCCAGGCCCAGAGGTCGCAGTGAGGTGTAGTACACAGCTGTCTCCTGGAGCAAGGTGAGGTTGCTGACCATCTGCAGGTTCACTGGATCTCTGGCAAATTCTTGAAGCTGAGGGTGTTGACATGCAGGGAAAAAAAAACAAAAAAAATATTTAGATGGATAATTCCATCCTGACAGTCACTTGGAACAGTTTGAACAAAGCTCACTTCAAGCAATAAGGTCTGCACTTACTGTTGCTTCATCACCAAAAAGCTGCAGGTCTCCAACAGTAGCATGCTCCAAAAAGGATCCAAGATAGTTTTCAAACCAAGCAGTGGATTCCTGACCTGGGGCAGCTCCACTGTAGCATTTCTGGTTTGATCCTACACAACAGGGAGACATCATCAAGCTACAGACCTGCACTGTATCAGGAAATCAGTGGAGATGGAAAAATTCCAAATAGGTTTCAGACTATCAGAGAACTCAGCCAGCAGAGAACTCCCCAAGTTTCTCTGATCACACATCATGCTCAAGCCCATGTGTTTGTGCACCCACATTACAAATGCACATGGGACAGGACAGGTGCCTCCTCCTTGCTCAGCCCTCCAAATATTTCATAACCAGTCTCTTTCTTCCTCCCTTCAAATCCACCCAAACTTTTTGCAGGACATTACATTTTTTGCATGCAAGCTACTGCCTGGAGACAGAGGAATGTCTTACCTGGGCCCCCTTCCTGAGCTAACTTCTGAACTGAATTCTTAGCTCTCAGAACCAAACTCTGCACTGCTCTTTCACAGCAAAATCAGCAAGTGCCATTTGCATGGGCTGTAAGTCAGCATGGGGCTGACTGTGCTGATTCATAAAATCCTGGATTAATGATGCCTTCAGGCAGGGAAATGATTCCTGATACCTCTTAGCACTCTCATATTCCCAGGCTATTTCCAATGAAGAGACAATAGAAATTCACACAAAAAAATGTATCTGTGAGCCTCAGCCCTGTCACAGATCACAGCTAATGTTGTAGCAGAAATCAGTGGCTTAAAGCATTCTGTAGTTTCTTAAAGAAAATCAAGTAATTTACCATCCTGGGTGAGATAGTATTTGATCCCAGTGTAAATATTCCTCTGGTCCTCCTCTGGCAGGTCAGAATATATGCCATTCAGGGCAGCAACTCTGAAGATGGGTCAGAAAGGCAGACATCTCAAGCACAGATGAAGCAGAGCTGGATTCTCACAGGAGGGGCTGTTACTTGAAGACTGACATTATCAATCCCCTCCCTTTTCAAAGCTACCAAAGTGACTCCCCCTCACACCAGCCCCACCATCAGCTGGGGCTGCACTGCCAGTCCTGGGTCCTGCTCTGGAGCACAGTGCCAGCAGGTCAGTGCCCACACACTGCCTGGGGCAGAGGAGCAAGGAGGGACAGGGTCAGCAGGTGAGTTATGGCTTCTCAGAAACCCCTCCTGGGCCTCCACCAGTTCAGAAGGCTCACAGGGTTTAGCCCCTTGTTTTGGAGGCTGGAGAAAGGGCCTCCTTCCTATCTCTGCAAAACGGGACTGAAGCAATATTTGTGTGCAGCACTTACACCTTCTGGAACGTCTCACACGAGACGTTTTTGGCATGGAGGCAAGCAAAGACCTTGGGGTTGACCAGGAATGGCTGAAGCCCCCCACGGACCCACTGAGACAAAACAGGTGGGCTGTCAATATCAGGAACTTGCAACATCTTCTCCCACAGGCCATTCATGAAGATCATGCTCCACTCCAGAGAAAGAGGCACGTGAGAAAACTGAAGGCAAGAGATGAGAAGAAAGACATGAATTCGAGTGAGTGTGGACTTCTAAACAAACGTTAGCATAAATCCATGTGAACCTGAACATTATGAACAGACCCAGCCCTAGCAATAATCCCCTCTCTGGACAGCAGCTCTTCCAGCCCAGCAGCATTTGTGCCTTTCAAACAGCAATTCACAGGCCCCAGGTCTGGGCTGCCACTGCAATTAGCAGCTAATCTACATGCACTCAGGGCTGTTATTCCTGTCTGCCCAGCTATTTTTAACAACCCTCTTCTAACTCTTTTTAACAACAATTCTGCTGTGTTGGTGGAGACCTGTTGATTGAAAGAGTGTCCTTCTTCAAATAAGATAATGCTAGGGTAAAGATCAGGTGCTGTCAGCCAAAGCCTTCCACTGGCACTGATGTCACAGGTGAACAAAGAGCTGGAGATGTGATACCCACCCGCTGGCTGAACATAGTCAGAGCAGCTACAAGCTTCTTGGCATCAAACTTGGAAAAGAACAGCAAGGAATATTCCGGATCCACAGCACTGACAGGTTTAGAGGTAAGGCAAGAATATAAGGATATGAGGAAATCATCCGGAAGGTCCTGGAGCCAAGCCCTCTGAAAAAGAAAAGGGAAATCCATAGGGAGTTACTAACAGGTGGGTCACCTCTGGAGATGCTGCAGCAGGCAGTGTCCTTCAGGTCTGCTCCCCCAGCTCACCCACACGGGAGCAGTCAGCACTGTAAGGTGACAAACCTGTTGACAGAAGAGTCAGAAGAAAGTCCAACTTACACTGATTAAAACTAAACTTCCACAGTTCCAAATGCTGGATCCTCCTGTAACCTCATCTGTGCTTCCCCCAAGAAAAGGGTGGCTTTATAAAAACTTTATAAACATGGTTGCCCACCAAAAAAAAAAAAAAAAAAAAGGCCATTTGATCGAAGTAGAAACTTCCACAGGGAACTTTGTCATTTCAGGGAGAGTTTTCAGTGGAAAAAAAAAGAAACAAACAAAAAAGCCACCAACAAATATTTGGAGAAGTGACATCTTTTTGTTAGACAGACTTGTGGGAAAATACAAATGGTTGTCAATCCAATTGCAATGACTGGCAGCACAGCAACTTACAAAAGCAGGAAAGGAATTTAACCTGAAATATTCCAGAGTACATTGTCCACACTGCAATACTTTTAATTCTGGTTTTACCACGGTTCACCCCAATAGACCAGGATTACTCTCATGCAGAGATTCGTTTCAACGCCCTGATGCCAGCTCCTAGGAGTCAAATTATTTTGGAAATCTTTGTCCCACCTTCTCACTTGGGAGGTTTGGAAAAGACAGCATCCCCCACTTCCACAGACAGCCCCAGGAAGGCTGTAGCCACTCCTGAGCCTCATGACACAGAGCACGTGTTGTCTGGGAAGGTGACACTGCCACAGCTCAGTGCTCTTGATGGTCCCCATGTGTTTGACCCCATCCCTTCTCTCAGTCTCCTGAAGGAAAGCTTGACAACCCAGCCCCCAAGCCTGCACGAGGCTTTGGCCACCCACAGCCACAGGTGGGACAGCTTTTAGGACAGAAATGGCACTTTTGTCAAAGAAAACAAAACACATGAAAAGAAGAGAACTGCCATTACCTGCGCACAGGCGTATTGACCAAAAGTGAGGCTGCAGGGAGAGGCTTGGCCGTGGGCTACCTCGAGAAGCATCTCTTGGCTGACACTGGTGGGGACAAAAAGACAGGACATAACCTTCATGCCAGCTGTCCTGCACCTGCAGCAGCTGGGGCAGAACTGGGCAGGATCAGGCAGTCAATGAAAGGTGTCTCAATGCTCCTGATCACAGGGTTTTGCTCACTGAAGTTCTGTTCCTCTGCACCAGGGCCACCTATTAGCTCCTCTGGTGTAAAGGGTCCAGCCCACCCATCAAGGAGCAGGGGCAGTGCCAGGCAGATGTAACAAGGAGGAAAATCCACTGAGCAAACACAGAGGGACAAGCAAACAACAGAGATGATGAGAATTACTTACTGGCATCATTTGGAAGCACAGAGAGGGCACTTGTACATTGTTGACCCTTAGGTAGAAATCAAGTTCCATGAAGGCTTGAGCAAACCTGTTGGAGTCTTAGGCACCCACCACCAGCCAAGCGAAGCTCAGCACCAACACCAGGTTCTTGGAGCAGTAAATCCTCCCACATCAGGCTGGCTGACACACCAGGGACTTCCCTGCCTTTCTGTGTCCTGCACAGACACAGAGCCCCAGGAAAGCATTTTCCCTTCACTGTTTCAATCATTGCAACTGGAGCCCTCCCTGCCCACAGGCAACCCTGGGACTTTGTGGGGAGAAAGATGCTCCACCTCATTTCAGAGGCTTCCTGCTACCCAAAGTGACATCCCAAACAAACCCCAGTATCACTCTCAAGGAAAACGCTGCCAAGATAATGTGCTGATGGTTCACATACCTTTTCACTGAAGCACACACAGCAGATTCTGATTCCCAAAAAATAAAAAAAAGGAGAGAGAAAGAAAAAGAAATTGTGATAGGATATACAGAATCATGTCTGACCTTCCTCATGGAGATGACTTGGTAAGAAACTCACCATTGACAGGGGAGCTGGAGCACTGCACCGGGAGAGAGAGAAGAGATGATTTTACCACGGGGTTACAAAGGTAGCACATTATCTGTGATCACTGCATGCACACAAGCATGTTAGATGCCACCACTTGTACTTGGATCTGGCCTGAAAACTCACAGGTGCCCAGATCCAGAGCCCCCCTCTGGCCACCTGCAAAATTTCTGTCAGTACTGGCTCTGGACTGCAAACAGCTGGGAAGTTCAGGGCTATCTGAGCCCTCCCATCACTCAGGCATGAGGGTCAATGGGATGGACTGTTCTGATGGACCAGGTACTGAGCTGCCTGGTGATGTGCTTGCATTGAAGCCATGCAAAGACCCGGAAAAGCCATTCCCACCCCACCCACTGCCTGGGAGACAGGAAGGGGAAGGGCATTTACCATCCACCTCCACGCTCAATGCAAGAGATCTGGCTTGTATCAATGAATCCCCATCCATGCACTGCTCTCAGGAGGGGGCCCACACTGACCACCAACCCACACACATTTTGCAAGTAAAGACATGGATGACACAGATTTTAAACATGCCAGTTTTCCTCACCAGATATGTCCCAGGAGAAGTTGCAGCAGCTGCCTGCCAACCTGGAAGACAACATGCCGTGACTTCAGCAGCAAATTCAGGACAAAGCTCATTCCCACAGTCCAGCCCCTCTCTGGTTTGACAGACCCTGAACATCTCTCATCTCACTATGCTATTTTGTTCCTCATTCTTGACACAGTATTTCACAGAATCATTTCTGTCAGACCTTGCTACTGTTTTCTCCTTGACCTGGTGACAGCTGCCAGGGGCACCAGGCACACCTCCAGCCACCCCAGCTCCATCTGGCAGAGGGCAGAAATGAAATGTCCTAGATGACATGAGGGATTGCATGCATCTCTGTCCCCAAACAGAAGGCAGAGAAAGGGGCAGAAATAACACTCTGGGGACAGTCCTTCTCTCCAAGATTTCCTTGCCCAGTATCTCTTGTGCCTCATAAGTCAGTGATCAGCCTGGAGGCCAAGCTCACCAACCTCATACTTCCATGTTGTTTTTAGCTTTGGAACATCTACTTGTTTCTAACTGTTCCCATCAACATGTCAACTGTAGCCAAGCCTGTGTTGTATTTCACACATATTTTCCTGCCAAGGCCTCAACTGGATTAAAACCACCTTGCTCTGCAGAACTGCACAGGACGTGGGTAACACCAGTGCAGGGCAACCCTCACACCAGTCCTGCCCCAGAGCCTGGCAGGGATTTACTAAAATAAATCAACCTGTCACTGCTCCCTTTTGGCAGGTCTGCACAAGCTCTCCACTTCCCCATTCCCTGTTTGCCAATTTTTACATTGTTCCTGATGGTGACTTACACCTCCCCTGCCAATGCCATGAAGCTGGAAAGGTGGTGAAAGGCAAGCTGAGGAAACCAGCAACAACACACAGGGACTCAGCTCTCCCTGGCATCAGTGTTATTTGCTTCAGGTTAGGAGCCTGCCAAGCTCAGCATCCCCTGTGTACAGAAAAAAACTTCTGACAGGACAGAACAAGTGAATGCAACAAATGCTACACAGAATGAGAGGCAGGAAGAGGGAGAAGGCAACAGCAGAGACTTCTGAGGTCACTACAACTGCTTAACCATTATCAAATGGCAAACTGTCCCTAAGGAACAGGCAAAGGAAACACACCCGAAGCTGAGCACACCAGTGCTCTCCTCTCACCCTGACACACACAAGCTTTACTGCCAGAGAAAGGTCTGAAAGAATTCCCAAGCCCAAAGCCAAGAGCTCAGTGCCAGGGCTGCCCTCGGGCCATGCTTCCCTGCTTCCAGACAAAGCTGGGCTCTTTCCACCCTGACAATCACATCCTGCTCACCTTAAGACTGGACCTTGGAAACATACAGCCAACCCACTATCACAAAAAGCATAGAAGGGTTTGAAATCCTCACTGTATGACAAGAAATCCTTCATCTCACAACATCACAACAAAGGCTACGGACCCAGCTCGTGTCATGAACCACCCCAGCTCTGTGTGCACCACTCTGGGAGCACCACTCCTCCAAAACATTGCTTTCCCTCCCATGCCTTGTTAGGGCTCAGGCACTCCAGGCTGTGGTGAAGCCTTCCACACTGGAAGGCACTGACTCCTTCACCCACGTAGGCTGTGCTGGTCACAGTCCATCCTCCACCTTGAGGGCACTCGTGTGCCATGAGGTCGCTGAGCACTGCCCATCTCCCACGGCTTCTTTACAACAAGGCCATTCCTGTTGAGAGTGGCACCACTACGTTTAGATCTCCTGTCCTTCCCTTTCAGAAACTGCTTAGGGACTCTCTAACTTGCCTTTTCTTCTCTCTTTGATCCATCCCCAACAGGGCAGTGCATGCAAGCTGTTGGATGCAAATTCTCTACAAGCTCAGCACATTTCTGATACTCTGCCTTTCCTCCACCTCCAGCTATCCAGGGCATTTGCAGAAGATGGGGAGATGGATGGGGACAAGCATGGCCCAAAGAAATGGAATGATTTCCTATGGCTACAAGCTGAGCCAGTGGCCAATGTGAGCACACAGCACCAAAACTACCGGCCTGCCAGACCTAAAAGCAACTGCACAAAGATTCATTAGCTTTTACGAGCACCCTGTGAACTGCTGCTGGACAGAGACATCCTCTGTGCACAGGTTGTTAACAGAAAATGGGGAAAATCGAATTTGCATCAGTGTCCATAACACATTGGACAGTTTTGAGCAGCAACAACTTCTTAACTAAAGAAATAAAGAAGTTATCTGTTTGTTTGCTTCCCCTCCTACAGTACCAATAATTAAGCCTACTGAAGATAAATCTATGGTCCCTTTCTGTAGCTGTTCCCCAGCTCACCAACTTGTTTACAATATTACAAGTTCATGTTCTGTTGTCATCAACATTCATTGCAGACATGATCTCAAGTCTGATGAGGAAGAAAGAATAAAATACTGACATTTTCTGAAAGAAAGAAAGACCCTGCTCTGGAATCCCTTACAACCAACAAAAACCAAACCAGACCAAGGGAAAGTAGGGGAATATAGAGGTAATCACATTCAGCTAAGATTATTTCTTAAGTGCTTCCCCAGAGACACCTGGATACTCCAACAAAAGGAGCAGGGAGCAGACAGCTCTGCAATGACAGGAGGAGAATGAACCCAAATTTTGTCTTTCCACCCCGTTTTTTACAAGAACTAATATATTTTGGTTCACAGAAACAGTAACAAACAAGCATAACTAAAGGCTCGGGATCTAGAGCAACCACCAAAGTCACGTTCAATGGTGTTTCAGCACAATCCTCTCTTTTGAGAGTTATCTCAGCTTCAGCTGCTGGTAAGGACAATCCTCCTGGGCACCTGTTGCCCTCCCAGTAATACTCACCAAGCAAAAGGAGGAATCCCAGCCCTGGGAGTAAGGGCAGCATCACTTCAGAAGTCTTCAGAGCACCCATAAGTGCAAGGAATCACCTTATTTCAGCCAAGAAAAATCAAATATGAATAATGCTTAATCAACTCAGGGTAGGAGAGTTAAGAGGTGACTGCCTTGCAAGGAAGCTGACACACACCAAGGCTCTTCATCAAACCTGCCTGACACCAGACCCAAAGCACAGGAAAATCTATTGAGGGTCTGCTGTGCCTGGGAAAGCAGGGAGTCAAACGCAGGGAATTCCCAGTTAGTTAAGCTGGATTCACTGCTATCAGTGTCCTGAAGCCAGGCTCCCTCCCCTCTGGCAGAGGAGAAGAGGTTGCACAACCCCCTCAGGCAGGTAACTGCGCTCACCTCCCCGCCGCTACTCCCCAGGCACTCGCTGTGCAGGGCTAGGGAGCTGCTTTTCACTGAGCAAACCAGGGTGTGTCTCCGGCTTCTCAAACCTACACCTGAAATTACAGGATGAATTTGGAGCACTGGAAACACCTAGAGGTTCTTGAGAACACAAATAAATATTTGCTATTTGTTAACGCTTGTCATCCCTAGGATAGGATAGGGGACAATGAGCCCTGCATGGAGGGAGAGGGAGGAGAGCAGGGAGCAGGAGTTGAAGGAGGCAACAAAAATAAAGCTGTGCTCACAGGACAGAGCTACTCCAGGACCACCTTCCTCTAGTGACTAAAGGAAAGTTTGTCAGTAAGAAATTTTGCTTCAGTGGAGCATGATCTATTTGGCCCTTTTCTTGAAATTTCTGCTTACCCACGATGTCTCCACCTGGGAAGCCCCAAAGAGAAATGCATAAAAGGCCTGGACTGGTGCAGGCAAATCCTACAGCATGGCCATGTCTCTTATTGTCTTGATGAACCTTTCCTTGCTGAGGAGCTCAGGGTGCTCAGGGGCAGGGTGCCCAGCATCTCCACCCAAGTGCCACATGGGCTCTGGCAACAGCCCCCACCACAGCAGCTCGTTAGCACTCACAAGCACCACAGCAATGAGACCACTGAGCACAAGGTTATTATCCAATGGCTCCAGAATGGTAATCCCAGAGATCCCTGTCTCTTATCACCAAATCTGGCCTTTCCCTCAACAAAGCCTCATTTATTTCCATGCTGCAAAGATCCTAGGACATAACTTAATGGGCTTTCCAATTCCTGCAGGCTGCTGTGTTTTAATAACCAAATGAAGTTCTTATTAAAGAGATTGCATTTGGTTTTAAGGGCTCTTTATGCAGTGGCTGCATGCTGCAGGAGCTGAGGAAGGGGTTTGCCCTGCTCCTGCAGCTGAATCACACGTGGTGTTGTTCCTCATCATCTCCCAGATCTGTGCCTCAGTGATCAGGGGGATCTCCTGGTTTTGACTGACGTGCTCTCCTCAAGCTCTCAGCCTGTAAGCACTGCAGAAAGGAAAACTTGGCAGGCATAATCTGCACAAATAAAAATCAGGCTTGCTTCAGATTCTTACAGGGGATGGTTCTTGAATTTTATTCCACCCATTTCAGCCTTCTTTTCACTGACCCTTGGATCTGATGTCCCAAGTCACTAACAAATTGCACACAGTAACTCTCTCAATTTCTCCGGATGCTGCGCAGTAATTTTGCATCCTCAGATTTGAAAACTGTTTGGTCACTTGACTGATGCTTTTCAAGACAAGTTTTTCCATAAACCAGTTACATTCCAGGCTGAGGCTTGCCCCATCATGCCCACCTATAATTCATGTGCTTGTGGCAACACCAAGAAAAGCCAACGTTGACTCACAGCTTCCCCATGCACCCAAACCCAGGATCTCTCCACACTCCCAGTTTTCTCACCACACTTAACATGTTTATCAGGTATTTTGGAACTAGTGCAACACTGATTGATAACTGTAGTTTGTCTGACTCAGAAGAGCACAGGATGCAAAACATGAAAGTGACTCTCCTCAACACCCCCCTGAACTGCCCAAATCTATACAAACTTGATATGTATCCTTCTGTCAACAGTCACATTCACAGACTTCTAGTTCAAAGCAAGAAGCCTCTTCTTCAGGAAACCCAAATGAGGTTTCTCTGAGAAGGGTGGGAGATCCTTCAATCAGGTTTCAAATGCCAAAGCTTTCAGAGTCTTGCACCCTTTGGAAATTCAACATTGCAGGCAGGCTGTACAGGATGGGGGTCAGACAGGCAGGTGTTGCTGGGGAGCCCTGGACATGTTGCTGGACAAACAGTGGTCCACATGAGGGGCAATCAAGAAAGCAACAGAAACTGTGTGGCACAGCAGGCCTCTGCCACTGCAGCAAGACCTGCAGCTCTTCCCCAGGTACTGGGAGGTGAAATGCAGGAACAGGAGAGATCTGAAAAGCAGCAAAAACAAGACACCCTCAGCCACGGATGAGCAAACCAGGGGAGGGGGCAATGCAGAGTGTCAGGACTTTCTGCTGGTGTCACCAGGCAGCCATGCATACCTGAGGGTGTGCAGGGCACCCCCCTTATGGGGTGAGAAGCCAGAGTTCACAAAGGCAAGGAGGAACTTTCATCTGTAAACAAACTGATATTTTTCTTTGGTCTGTTCACAGGGTGGCTGAGCAGAAGCATCCAATACAGCCCAGGGACACAGCCGTGTCACCACAGCAGGCTCAGCACTCTGAAAACCCTCCGTGCAGTTTTCAGAGCAGGACAAGGTCACCCTGATGAATGGCCAGAGAGGACAATGTCAGTCTCACACAAAGTGGCAACTCTGTAAAAGCAGGTTTTATGTCCATAATTCAGCAATAACCTTCACGCTAACCAGAAGGGATGTGGTCCAGGAGCTTTCTTCCTATTACCTGAATATTCTTGGCAGCCTGCAGCCATCCACGTGGCAACTGTGAGAATGAGATATTCACAGCCCACATCTGGCCAGACAAGCCCTCCAGGGGACAGAGCCCAGCACACCCTCAGCTACCACCTCTCCAGAAGCAGTCTGTCATTAGTCTCATCTGCCCCACATCCCTTTCCTGAGCACTGCTCTCCCCACCCGTTAGGAACTTTTCTCATCTTTCAGGATCAGGCATCTCGGCTGTAGACAAATGGGCACACAGAGCATGGAACAGGAATACTGGTAAAACTTGCTCACAGTGGGAGACAAGTGGAGATCTCCTCTCATCCAAATAGCACAGAGCTGGGAGGGGTCTCTGAGGCTGCCCAGTCCACCCCTTTCACCCCGGTGCAATTATCTTTCTGAGGCTGAGAGAGGGGCAGGCAGCCTGCCCCTGCACAGGCCTGTGAGGGGGATTTTGGAGCTCAGCTGCAGTAACAATCACTTCCAGCTCAACACATTTACACAGGAGACCTCTCTCTGCCTGCCTCCCTCTCACATTCCTCCCTCCCTCTAAGCTCCCTTTTTCCTTAACTGAAAAAAATCCAATGCCTTCACATCACCTCCCCCTCTTCCCAAATGAGTGACTTTCCCAGGGACAGCAAGTGGGGAGAGAAGCCCAGTGCTGCACCATGATCTCTGAGGCACACGAGGGGCTGGGGCAGGAGGGGGGCCAATGGAATTTGTGGTGGGTGGGCAGGAGTGGGACAGGGCTGAGATGTGCTTTGTACCATGGGAAAATGAGTCAGTGCCTTAAAAATCCTCTTCTCACCCGACCTGACTGTGCATGTGTAGCATCAAGTATGGCTCAAGTGTTCTTCATTAACACTAAACTGTATAATTGATTGCCAAGGTGTTGCTGCCGTGTTAATCCAGGTGTGGCAACAACTACAAATCCTTCCCTGTCCCATCAAACCACACGCCCTGCTCAGCCCACAGCCATTGTACTTCCCGGGGTTCTCATCCAGAACAAAAGGAGCTTTGTACTTTCCCACAAAAGCCGGGGCTCCCTGTAGCTCCGGGAAGCATTCCCACAGGCTGGGGCTCAGGCTTTTGCCACAGCCCAGCTCCTCCGTGGCCATGCCACTCACTGGGTCCAGCCAGCCCCACCAGTGCCCTCCTTTTCACTAACCTTAAACATGGCCCAGAATGGGAAGGAGAGGTTTAAGGAGAGGAAAAACAGTGAGTGTTGTTTCAACTGCTGAAGAGAAACCAAAAGGGGCAGCTAAAAGGCTAAAACCTTGCAGTGTGGTGGGGATTACATAAAGGGATGCTGAGAGCAAACACACACCATCTAGCAGAGAAAACCAAAGTGTCACAACTGAACAGGAAGGCAAAGGGGGCTATTGGAAGTCAGAAGGCATCTTTAAAAACCTTGACATAATTTTCCTGTTTCTTACAGAACCATTAGTTGCCTCATGAAGAAGAAATCTGTCAGGGTCCTGCTAGGACAGCATGATGCAGTTGTAAAAAGAAGACCTGGAGACATTCAGCTCTAAGAGAGAAACTAAATGCATTCTTTGTACCCATGTCCACCACACAAAATCCCTTCATTATGTGAGCACATCTAAGAATGAATCTCACATGTAGATACTGACAGAAGAGGGTACAGAACAAAATCACACCAAAATGCCCAGGTAGACTGTATGAAACAGTCCTGGAGGAGCACAACATGACACAGGGGCAGCATCCAACCCTTTGCTTGAATTCCCCTTTGGAGCACAGGTCAGAAGAGGGTAAACACAACAGCAGCTTTTAGGAGGATCTCCAAAGGAGACTGGACATAGAACCAGAAATGAAGAGGGAGACATGAGGGCCAAGTTGCAGCCTAAACCAAATGTCTCCTCTTTGGTGAGGCAAGGAATGGACAGGCTGGCTGCTAGAGAGAGCTGCCTGAGCCCCCTGCAAGGGGTTGTGTCTAGAGCTGACACAAGAGGATAAAGACAGAAGTGGTGCAAAATCTGTGATATAAACAGCTCCAAGTGGACAAAGATGTTGTTATGAGACAGTCACCACTTGCAATCAGCTTTTCTTTTATCCTCCCTGTACACATCTCAGGCTTACTGGGACTCAGCACACAAAGGAAGCCTCCCCAACAACTGAAACAAGGCTGTGAGAAAACAAAGCTCCCCTCCTTACCTCTCCAAAAATGCAAATAAGGAAACACTGCTAAAAAAATGCTGTGATTTCAGTGGCAAAGAACCAACTGGCATTGCCCCGTGGCTCACTCCTTCCCCTGCACAGCAGTCCTGCCCTTGTTCCTGCTGCTCTGGACCCAAACCATGGTCACTCACCTGCAGGATCACCTGAGAGAAAGTCAGAAGGGCTCCCCAGGTACACACGGGAACATCTCCTGGCTTAACAGTGGATCAGTCTTACAACCTCTTTGCCTGGAGCCACGTTCCAGGTTGGCAGCCTGAAAGGTTCTGGGTTAAGGCAGAAGATGCATTTTTTTTTTTAAAGTCCCATCTTGCAGGTAACCTATAAATAAGGTTTTCCTCTTGATGTGGTCAGAGCATTAGCGTGAACAGGCAGCTGGGATGTTTGGCATGATAGCATTTGCAGCACAGAACATTTTGGCCCATTTCAGCTGCATATCCACCTTCCTCTGCAAACTAATGGATTCACAGGGACCAAGAGAGGGAGAGTCTGTAGCAGAAAAGCAGCTGACTCTGCACACAGGCAATTGAAATGCACAGCTCTGTCTCAAGGAGGGGCAGATACTAAAATGGGCCATGGGTTTCAAAAAGTGACTGTACAGAAGTTACAGGCTCAGATTTATTTTCAATGCAAGTTTCAAATTGACAGGACTGATTCTTATCTCACCACAGATCTTCACAAGAATGTGTAAGCACACAGGTCACATCCAGCTATGTGACTGCCTGGTATTACATGCCTGCTTGTTAAATGTCAGCTGGATTTTTATAAACAAGACAATATTTGGTTTGATAAGCAGCTTGTCTCACCTCTGTTTGCTTAAGTATTCAGTTATAAGCAGGGACCATGTGAAAAGAAACACTGCTGGTTTCAAGATACTACTGCACCCACACATGCCACCGGGGTCACCAAAACCTGACACTGAAGGTTTGTGTTCTACAGCTCAGGCAGGACCATCGGTCCTCACCTGCCTCCCAACAGCCCTTTGCCTGAGGCTGCTTCTAAGCGGCAAAAGAGGAGAGAGAGGAAAGCCAAGGGTCTCAGAGACCACCCTGCCACCAAACAAGCCAAATCCTCCACCACCTGAGGACAAAAACTCAATCCTGATTTATCCCTTGTTGTAGTAACTCCAGAGGAAACCCTGCTCTGGCCACGGGACACTCCCAAAGCTATTCTCTGCACATGGCTAAAGAAGTGTCACAGAGACTAACACAAAGGCAGTGGAGGTGACTAGGACAGGATATAAAGGCCAGATAGCATCAAGTATAGCTGGGATTAAAACCCAGCTGCCACATTACATCTTGCCAGAGGTTTACACAAGAGATTTTGCTTGTTCTCTATCTCCTTCTCACCTGTGTAATCTCTAATGTTTGTGTTGCACGAAGTCAAAAAACCACCTACCGTCAAACACTCAAACCTTGTCCTGAATTATAGGCCTAACAAAGCTGAAAAAAAAAGGTCATTCCTCTGACGTCTGACCTCCCTCTCTCAGCATTCCTGCTGGTGACCATCTGGCTGCACTAGAGAGCAGGAGTGCTCCTTAGCAATGCCTTAACCCTGCCCATTTACCCACCCAGCAAGGCAGGGTCTTGCGGCTGTGCCTGTTGCAGACACTGGTGACACACCAGCAGTAAGGAGTATGACCAGTCCTAGGGCCACGTACATTATTGGAAGACCAGTTTTCAGCAGGAGGAGGCTCAGACCTGACACATTTTCCAGGAAGCCCAGCCCAGCCTTGAAAGGTGGCTCAGGAAGAACCAGGCTACCGTGACACTGTCCCCTCAGCCATCCCTTCTGACTCTCCCATAGTGCTCACAGCATTAAATGTATTTGGCACCCAGTGCTCCAGGAACAGTGTGACTGGTGCCAGCTGCTGGGCCACCTTCTCACAACTCCCCTGCCCTTTGGCTGAGCAGTTCCTCCCAAAGCACACATTCGCCTTCCAGAGGGCCAGGCAAGAAAGGGTGAGGTAGTGTGGGCACTCAGCAATGCTCCTGCCCCTTCTGGCTCTGTTGTGAGCACTTGGCCTTCTCTGCTACACACTGAAGTGCAGCAAAATGTAGCTATCATTGGCAGGCACTCCTTATTCTCAAGTACAAAGCAGCTCTGCCTCTGTACTCCACAGCTTCGAGGAAACAGTCTCCTGTGCGAGTCGGCCACCTGCTAACAACCTGTGTGTGTTCTCAGCTGCTTCTCCTTGCTGCAAGGCTGACACCTTGTGATGCAGCAGAGCAGGCCAACCTGCCCTCTCCTTTACATGTAGATATATCTATAGGCAGGTGTGCACGCTCACAGCCACCTGTAGTGGGTGACAGATCATACACACCCCTAGGGAAGAAGTGGGGGGAAAGACAGAGGTTATGAACAGGTTATGCCCAGGTTATGAAAGGCAGAGATCCAGCTCATGAACTGGAAAGCCTAACTCCATTTCTAGCATGACTCCACCCATCTCTCACTCTCCCTAAACCCTCACCAAGCAAAGGTTGCCAGCCCTAAACACTGTCTTTAAGCACCTTCTCCCCACACCCAGGTAGCACCTTGCTCTGCCAAGCACCTGCAAGGGATTTCCTTCAGCTCAAGGTACCCAGCCTTGTCCTGCCCCTCAAACAAGTAACAAGCAGGACAATCAATGAACCTGGGTAAACATTTCACTCAAACAGCACACGGAGCCATAGGCAGGCAACTTGCCCGGCTGTGTCCCAGTCTTCCAGGACAGGAAAGGCAGGAGAGATACAGGACACTGAGAAATGTATTAAAAATGACACAGCAAGGTCAGAGCTGTAGAGAGAACTGGGGAGGTGGAAGGCAAGCGGGCACTGCAGGGGCAGTTCTTGTTGTTCCTGCCCCCTGCGAGCTGCCAGCCCCCCGGGTACCCACCCAAAAGGATCACTGCACCAAGGCAGAGGAGCTGTGCACAGCCCTGCCACCTCCGGGGAGCGGGCAAAGCAAAGAAGCAAAGTGTCCTGCCCTGTGGGCTCAGGACATCCACCTGGGGCCAGGCTGCCAGGAGGAGCGAGCAGGCACCAGAGGGCACCAGGAGCTCAGCCCTGCAGACCCACCAGCGCTCCTGGGAGCCGCTGGAGATCTGCAAGTCACTCACCTGGGGGAAAAGTTGAGAGGGAAGAAGCTGTTTTAACCAAGCTGGAAGATTTCACAAACTAGTATCTGTTCTCGGGGAAACTCTGCTGGAAAATATTCACGACAAACATTAGTAATTTGTTTTTTTTTTTCAGTCATATATTCTTGCACTTCTGATTCCATACCAATTCAGAACAAAACCACATTTTTAATTGCATCTCTTTCTCACAGGCAGAAATGTGTACCCATGGCTACAACCCTCTAGACAGATGACCACCTGGCCACCATTCCTATGTCTCAGTTCCTGACCCTCCTGTAGGATCCAGCAAGCTCTCTCCTTCTCTGTGAATATCTGCTGGTGAGCTGCCAAAGAAACAAAAGGAAAAATCTGCCTCCATGGCTGTTTTCCTGCCACAGCAACAGCTTCTATGGAACCAAGTGGGATGGACTCATGTTACTGTCACACCTGACTTAAGCCTAGACACAGAAACTGAGCAATATCTGCAACAGCTGTTTCCAAAAAAGATTTAACAGCTCTTGGGAAAAAGAAAAAAAAAAAAAAGGAAAAAATTAAAAAGGAGAGTAATTCTTGCTGACTGAGCTTCCTTAATACTGTGATTCTTCAGTCTGTCCTGGAAATCTTTCCATGGTGCCTGTGTACCCTCTAGCTGGGTGTACTTACATTATACATCAAACAGCACATTGCCCTTTGACTTGCCAAGGAAAAGTCCTTCTCCATCCCTGCAACAAAACATTGCTTGGCAAAAGTGTCTGAGTGTCTGGAGAACGTGGTCTAAGAAAAGTCACAGTTAACAAATCTGACATTGCCTCACAAAACTTAGAACACAGCCCAGGTGGGAGAAGTTCAGAAAAAACAGAGCAACTGAGGGATTTCAGAAACTGGCCACTCAGGGCCACCTTCAGCCAGTCCTTGCTGAAAAAGAGGAACTGCTCCTCACTGGATTTCTGATCCAGATTTGAGTTGTCAATTGATTTTTTCATTCGGGGCAGGGTGCTCTGTGGCACACCTTCCCAACACTGATGCCTTTGCAGGGCAGGAACTCTCTCGGGTCTCCCACACCCACGGGTGGCTTCACAAGCATGCAGCACCTTCACAGCACGGTAGCTTTGCTATCATGATGCATTGCAAGGCAGGGAAGGGGCCACCTGAGTCCTAAACCTGCAGTCCCATGGGCCACATGCCTGCACTAAGGACTAGGGCTGGATCCTGTCAGGTAGATACCACTTTGACAACTGCAGGATCCCAGATGCTTCTGTTGTAGCTCCAGCAATGCAAAGGGAACAGCTGTGTGTGTGTGTTGGCTCTCACCACGCAACAGAGCTCTGTGAAACATTTCCCAAGTGTTGTCTTATTAATTCAACTTTATCAACTACATAAATCCAACGGGCTGTGGGGTTATGATGTGGAATTTTGCTGTTTGGACCATTTTATCTGCTAACTTGAAGTGAAGATCATTTGGAACCATCATGTTCTGCAAAATCTGGGCTGCACAGTCACTGTTCCCTGCAGCCTGGACAGAAAGCTCTGACCTGGGCATCACAGTCCTTTGTGGAGAGCCCCTGTGTGCAATATAATGCACTGTATGTTTGGGGAAGGAAGAGCCAGGATTTGCTCCAGCTGATGTTGGGGAGTCTGACATGAAACCAAAGAGGAATATATAGATCTCTCTCTCAAGTGCAAAGTGAATTCTGTTTTGCTCTAGTTTCATCAGCTGTGAACAGCAGCAAGTCTTAAGACCAAGAAGTGCCAAAAATCGTCTCTGCAATACTGGGGAAAAACAAAACAAAACAAAGATTTATGAAATGGTTACAGGCCTTTAAAGCTAGCAAAGGTCTCTCCCCAACATCCCTCACACTTTGCTTGGAACACAAGCCAAAGCACCAAGATACACCTTGTTGGGATGCCCATCTCTAGGCAATTAGACAGTGGTGGCAAGTGACTAGATTGATCCATCCAAAAGTATCCCTGAAGTGCCTGTGCCCACGCTCTCTAAACACAGTGTTTGTTCCACTTCCATCTGCTACATCTGGAGATTTTCACCTCCACAGTTAAGCACCAGTGAACAGAAATGGCCTTTTCCAGGGTCTTGTTTACTCCTGAAGTGATTTGGAGTAACCACACACAGCTCTGCTCACTAGCAGCACACTGCACTTCCCAGCTAGGCACCTCAGGGTACTTCTAGACCCGCACAAAGACACCTTTTTTTTGTTAAATGAAGCTCGTGGTAACACGTATTAGTTTGTATTCTGTAAGAGCACAAATTTCCCAGGCTTTCCTTCAAACACCAGGGACCCCAGGAAATCTGCAAGCAGGGTCTGCAACCAAGAAGATGCCAAGTCCTCCAGCAGACACAACTACAACCTGGAACAATTGTTACACCACTTTCTCCACTGCTCCTCACGTAAATAAAATTGTTTAATAAACAAACAAACAAACACACACCTCATCATTTCCGACACGGAGTTTTGAGCACACAGAACATCGTGCGTTTGCACGAACACAGCCGAGTAGCTCAGGGAGGTTTTACAGCTTTAAATCCCGGTGCCACACGGGCAGGAACCTGATGAGCTGCCACCCTGCTGCCAAAGCAGCCCCAGGCAGGGTGACAGGGATCCCGACTACCCACCTCGACTACCCATCCCACCCCCGACACCGACCCCACCGCACATGCGCCCCGCCGCCCTTTCCGGCAGTGTGTGTGTCCGGTCCCTTTTACGACAGTGTGGCGGCTCCTTTTACGACACCGCGGCAGGCCCCGCCCTCCCCGCCGGCTGCCGCGCTGTGCGGCGGCGCGGCTGCGATGGCGTCTCCGTTCAGCGGGGTGCTGCAGCTCACCGACCTGGACGATTACATCGGGCCCTCTCAGGTGGGTGCGGGCCGGGGGACGGCGCCCTGTGAGGGGGGCGGCCCGGCTCTACCCCCGCCCAGGGAGCCGCGGGGTTGGTCCTGCCCGCGCCGCCTGGGGCGGGTGGGAAGATGGCGGTGGGTGACAGCCCCGGCAGCGGTCGGCCTGGCAGGGTCCCCCGGCCTGGCAACATCAGGAAAGGCGGCGCGGGGGCAAAAGGGCCGCCACGCCGGACGTCCTTTGAGTTAAATAAAATGGTAAAAGGAAAAACCCACGGAGATCACTCGCTGTCTTCTCCAGTCAGTGCGCAGGGAACAGAGAGGGCAGCAGCATCGGTCGGTCTGAGCCGCTGTAAGCAGCTAAAAAGAGAAACCTTGGCCCAGCAGCCAGTCATTCCCGCCGCGATCTGGAGGCTGCCCTATCAAATGTTAATCTAGATCCCCTCTCCAAAAAAAAAAAAAAAGCTTACGCCTAAATAAGTTTCCTTGCACACTACTCAGCTGCACAGACGCTCGTACCGGAGGGGTGGCAGAGAGCTGGGATGGAACAGCAAGGTCGAGTCAAGACTATAACTTTTGGAGTCTTCAAGCAGCAGCAAAAGTACAAAGTAGTAATCCTGGATGTATTTGTTGACAAGTTCTGCAGAAATGAGCTCAGGGGAATGGGGCTCAGCAAACCCCCTTGGCTCTCTGTGCAGGACTTGGGTTTCCTGGTGAAGTCTTCCGTGTGAATAGTGCAACCAGCTCCTCCGTTACAAGCAGAGGTCATTGCTTCGGGCTGGGAGCATCACTGCAGATCACAACGACTCGCTTCTGGCAGTCTCTGAATCTTGCAAGATGTAGCAAAGTTGGATTAACTGGGGGGACTGAAGACTTTGGCAGAGCAAGGGTGGTAAAAGGCAAAGGAATCGAGCTGTACAAGTGGGACAAGGAGTCATAAGGTGCCTGAACAATAAAAATGGGAGAAAATGCAACAAACAGCCCTGGGACTTCATCACAGGACAACGCAGAAAGCTGGAAGCAGTCCCGCTGAGGTCGTTAGATCCCTTTGGACATGACATGAAACTTGACTGGCACCGGCCCCGTGCTGGCTGTGCTGACCACGCCTCCCGCGTTCGCATTTGCAGGGAAGACTGCGGGATCATTCCCAAGGTTTTGGGGAGGAGGAGCGTGCAGGCAAGCCTCCCTTCCTCCCAAGGCTCCGTAAAGCACAGCGGTGTCCTTCAGGACCAACGGCAAAATTGTCCTCCGGGTTCGGTGGGATGCTGGAACAATGTTCCTTCTGTAAGAAAGGGGTGAGAAGGTTTTGCTTGGACATTCTCCCTCGGTGGTTATAGACTCTGGAAGTAAATCCAGCCCAGCTGAAGGGACAGCAAGCAGCATTCCCTCTGCAACTAGTGTCTGGGTTCAGCCTGCCTAGTTTCTATTCAATCTGCCTCTTCCACGCATCGTTGTTCATCTCCTCATTTTTTGGGCTTTACTTCTCTTTCAGGAATGTATCAAACCTGTAAAAGTGGAAAAAAAGCCTGGAAAAGCAGCAGCTAAGATCAGAATTGAAGCAGATGGGAGCTATTTCCAGATCAGTCAGGTACGTGTGGTTTTTCTTCATTACTGCCTAAAATATCTAGAGGACACGAGTGTGTCATTAAGCATTTGACCAGGCTGCAGCTACTTGGTGCCTGAAGGAGGACCAAGATGTGAGGCAAGTGTTGCCATTGCTGCCAACATTCTCATTTATCTTTTTCCAAAGTCCAACCTTTGAATTGCCCAGTTTTAGAAGCACAGATCCTGATTTTGTCAGTCTTTTGTGCTCTGGAAGCACTGGCCCTGGGGAGTGATGATTTTCAGTGCAAGAGCAGGTGAGCTGAGGTCTGTTTTGCCATCAGTACTTAAATATTAGCAATTTCCAGGTTATTTGAGGCAGTGGCTTTTCTTGCTGCATTCTCTCAGGCAGGGGAGTGCTCACTCACAGGTTCAAAATTAAGTTTTGCTCCGATTTTTTGAATTCTATTTGAAATTGTTTGTGAAGTGGCCTGCAGAATTCATAAGTCTCTTGCTTACAGAATTAATGCTGAGTCTTGGAGAATTATTTTCCTGTTCACACAGAAGAGGCTGGCACTACTTAACCAAGCTGGGGATTCAGCTACAAACAGTGCTTTTAACTTGAAGCAGATCATGACCTCTTGACTTAAAAAAGGGGGATACAGCACTTCCAAAGAGGTCTCTTAACATTTTAGTTTAATAGTGTCTAATTGCTTGGTCTGTTTCCAACTTGAGTGAGAAGTGAAGTTAAAGAGGAGAGTCTCGTGGGGAAACTGACTTATCCAGGTCAACTATTATGAGCAGTGTTTCCTTCCAGGGACAAGCCACATGCTGCCTTTGAGCTGCTGCCCCCCCAGTTCTCCCATCAGGGTCCGTGGAAGTTTTGCACACAGAAAGATTGCAGAGCACTCAGCATGAATTAAAAGTGTTAACAAGCTTGTAGTCTGGTTACACAATCTGTTAAGGAGTAGAATTCAAGTTCCTGTGAAGCTCCAGTACTGTCCAGTAACATGAGCAGCATCTGACAGGGGTGACAAAGCTGGCATGCTTTCTCCAGCATGATATTCCATATATAATACTGGTCCTGGGAAAGTATAATGTCAATGTTTTGGAGCAATATCAGCCCACCAGAGAGCACAAGTGATTGTGGTGTGAGCAACTGTTCTGTATTTGATCAAAGTGACATTCTTGGTCTTGCTAAAGTTTTCCTGAAGTCCCTCACCCTGTTTGCCAAACAATCCTATTAAAAGCAGCAACCCCCCAAAGGTCCTTGTCCTTCTCCTCAGCTGACTAAAGAGAAAAGACACTTTTTAAAAATTATAAACCAAGAGCATGAAAAGGGCAATATCTTTGTTACTAAATACAGGAAATGTTGGAAGACTGCTGCCTAATGCTGCAGGGTGATCAGAACTGACTCTGATCCCTTTCTTTCTAGGATGGAGGAGCACAAAAGCTGGAGAAGGCAAAAATTACCCTGAATGACTGTTTAGCTTGTAGTGGCTGCATCACATCAGCTGAGAGTGTTTTGATCACTCAACAGAGCCACAAAGAGCTCTGCAAAGTGCTGGCTTTGAACAAGGTGAGTGCCAGGCAGAGCTGGGAAGGCTGAATAGGTTGGGGTGATGGATCTGCAGGAGCATGTGTGGAAATAGTAGAGATGAAAATTAGCTTGAGAGATCACAGAGTGGTTTGGAAGGGACCTTAAAGATCATCTAGTTCCAACCCCCTGCATGAGCAGGGACACCTCCCACCAGACCAGGTTGCTCCAAACCCCATCCAACCTGCCCTTGAACACTTCCAGGGATGGGGCAGCCACAGCTTCTCTGGGCAACCTGGGCCAGGGTCTCACCACCCTCACACTAAAGAATTTCTTCCTGATGTCTCACCTAAATCTCCCCTCTTCCAGTTTTTGAAGGATCTGAAGACAGTCTCGGTGCATTGTGGTGGTTTTTTTCAGAGTTTTAAAAAGTAATCATAGGTTTGGAAATGACCTTTTTAAGTTACTGACTTCAGGGTTAGACTGGGAGATACTTCCTGATGTTCTCAAGTGCTGGAAGTGCTGCCTGTGCCATGTTCTTGTTGTCTGAATGGTGGGGTTTTGTTTGTTTTTTGTTTTTGGTTTTTTTTTTTCACAGACTGCCTCTCCCAGTGAACAGAAATTGGTGGTGGTTTCTGTTTCACCACAATCCAGAGCTTCACTGGCTGCAAGATATAAAATGTGTGTTCTGGAAACAGCAAAGAAGTTGACCATGTTCTTGAAGAGCTTAGGCAAGTGTGGTGGTGTGTCCTGCTCACCTCGGGGGGCTGCGGGGTGTGTCGGGTGTTGGGGGCTCAGCAGGCCCGTGTGGTTAAACCTCCTCATGGATTCAGTGTTTCAGGGTTGGCATTAGCTACAGTGCCAACTGCCTGCAACTCCAGTCACCCCATGAACTTGGAGTGACAGAAGGAAGGAGCTTTAGATGTTGGATTTGCAGTGTGACCTCCTGCCTCCCCTGCTCACCTCACCGTGCTAGGGAGCTCGGTCACCCTCAGCAGCAGAGGCTGATGCCTGTAGATCAGGCGTGAATAATTTTTGAATCCAGTTTGACTGGAGGCTTTTTGTTGTACCTTTTCTGGTGGGTGTTAACACAGATGCTGTCCTGCCCAGGTGTGCACTATGTTTTTGACACAACTTTCTCAAGAAACTTCAGCCTGTTGGAGAGTCAGCGGGAGTTCGTCAAGCGCTTTCGAAAGCGATCCGAGGACAAGAAGGCTTTGCCAATGCTGGCTTCTGCCTGCCCAGGTACAGTGGTAGGTTAGGTATGGAAATAATCTAATGGCACACTAGTAGCACACGAGAAGAAAAATACAGAAAGCTAGTCAGGGAAGTTGAAATAGATACAATCTCCTTAGAGGGATAAGACCTCCTTAGAGGATTACTCCTTCGCAGTACAGAGAGACCTCAGCGTTAAATTGTGTCACACTTCCTTTGCTTTCTGTGCTGAAGTGAGACTGAAAATGGTTATTAAAGGGTACTGAGCCTGTGGGGAGGGTGAGCAGAGTGAAGGGATGCTTGCTGGTTTTAAATTTAATTTGCTACTGACACTCTTACCAGGTTGGATCTGCTACGCGGAGAAAACCCACGGCAGTTTCATCATCCCTCACATCAGCAGCACCAAGTCTCCCCAGCAGGTCATGGGCTCCTTGGTCAAGGGCTGTTTTGCAGAGCAGCAGGTGAGGGGCTGCAGTGTGTTACACTTCATGGCAAACTGCTAAAATTGAACACTTCAAGCTGATACTTTCTCGTTTTGCTGCCTATTGTACCTTAGTCTTTAAAGGTAAAAACAACCCTGCAGAAGCCAACAAAGGCAGCATCTTTCTCACTTCTATTTTATCTAACAAGATGTTGCAATTAGGGCAGTAACACTGGGCACATTCTGCATGGACTGCTTAAAACCTCTGCATGTTATTCAGGAAGGCTGGAAAAACATTTTCCAGTGTCCTTGTGCTCCCATCATGTCTGTATGAGGTATTTTCATGTTGTTTAACACTGAGGAGTAACTGAAAAGAAATTATCCTAAGATAAAGCTTCAGTTGGTGCACACGTGCAGATCCTGTCTTGTCTGAAAACTACTTGCCTGTTCCCAACTTAATGTTCCTTTTCAGTTTGACTCAGTTCTGGTCTCAGTCTTTAACCTTTGGAATCTTTCCAAACATAAATTTGATTTTTAAATGCAAGAATTCTACTGATAGCCTAGATTTGTGCAGTAAACTTAAGCACCACTTCTGATTGTGTGGTTTGTTGTCCACTAATGAGCAGGGGTTTAACACTTGGATGAAGTCAATGCTGACATCTGCATACTTGGTACAGAAATTGGCTACTCCTAGGAGTATTTGGCACAAGACACTGAAGCAAAGGCCTTGAATCAATTACTTGTTTCCTCAGCCTGTGCTTATTTCTTGGATGGCCATGAGGTTTTTGTCTCCCAGATCATTTCTTAGTTGCTTGTGCAGGGGCTGGGTTTTAGTGGTGTGGAGGAAGCACTTTCTCTAACTGCAGAATTAAGAATCCACTTCACTGATTGACTTTGTCTGCATCATCTGCATGAGCAAGAGGAGGGGGGGAAAGCCTGTAAGATCCCAACCTGCTGACACTGGCTACAAACTGAAATTGGGTTCTGAGACAGGAATAATGGATGTATGAAGGTGTCTGTGTGTACACATATACAGCCTGGAGAAGAAAAGGCTCTAGGGAGACCTTATAGCTCCTTCCAGTACCTGAAGGGGCTCCAGGAAAGCTGGGGAAGGGGCTTTGCACCAGAGAAGGCAGTGAGAGGACAAGGAGTAATGGTTTTAAACTGAAAGAGGGGAGATTTAGGTCAGACATCAGGAAGAAATTCTTCACCATGAGGGTAGGAAGGTGCTGGAATAGGTTGCCCAGGGAAGTTGTTGATGCCCCCTCCCTGAAGGTGTTCAGGGGCAGGTTAGGTGAGGCTTTGTGCAGTCTGGTCTAGTGGGAGGTGGCCCTGCTCATGGCATGGGGGTTGGAACCTAATGATCTTTAAGGTCCCTTCCAACCTTCACCCTTCTGTATACACACAAATAAATGTTCTGTGACTGTGGAGAGCATTTCCAGAGACATGGTGCCATTAGTTTCATCATTCTCACTTCGACCTGGAAAATCCCTCCCTCGGGCTAGGTTTGCTGGTGACCAATCCAACTGCAGAGCTTTGTTTTCCCTCCAGCACTTCCCACCTGACCAGATTTACCACGTCACAGTCATGCCCTGTTATGACAAGAAGCTGGAGGCTTCAAGGCCAGACTTTTTCAACCAAGAGTACCAGACTCGGGAGGTGGACTGTGTGATCACCACAGGTGAGCAGAGCCAGAGCTAGTCCAGCTGATTGCTCTCAGCCTCAGCAAGGTGCCTGCTCCTTCTAATAACCCTTGGTCTCTGGTAGAGGATGGAGTGTGTGGGTGTTGCTTGTACAATTACACTTCAGTCATGCTAATCGTGGTGAAGATTGCAGATGCAGTTTCATGTTCTGGTCTGTGGGGTTTGTTTTCCTTTCTCTCCAAAATAAGAACTTATGTCTGTGGTTCTGTTTTAGGAGAAGTGCTAAAGCTGTTGGAACAAGAAGGAGTATCCCTGTCAGAGGTAGATCCTGCTCCTTTGGATTCCATGTAAGAACAAAGTCCCATTTGCACCTTCAGTCATGTTCTTTTTCATCTAGTATTTACAGGGCCCTTCCACAGAACTTGCCTTTCCACTGCTCTTCTCCACAGGGCTGCATGTCTTGGCATTTGACTTGTTTTCTTGTGTCACTGATTTGGAATCAGTACAATTGTGCCTAAAATACTGAATCTCCAGAATATAATGAAGCTCCACTTGCAGAGAATCTGTAACTATTTGTTCCAGATGTTAGTAGTCCAGGGATTAGCAGCTCTCACTGTAACTCAGCAGGATTGCTGGAATTAGCTCAGAAGGAGCACAATGGCAAAACAATTGTGCAGAGAAGTACAAACTGCATGGCAGTCATTTACCTCAGCTCCTCACAGGATAGCTGGTGGAATCCCACTAAAATCTAGCTGCAGACTTTGAAAAATGAGAGAATCTAAATCAGTGACAGAAGAGTTTGCTAAAAGAGGGGCTGTTCCTGCATTGAGCTTAGTGTGTGTGGGTCTGTTCCTAGTTACCAGAGCTACTGTAGGGATTCCAGAATTAAAGCACAAGTAAGAAATACTTGGGTCACTGAGCTAATCTCTGGGAGTCTTTATTTGTAAAAAAAAAAAAAGATCTAAAACATGTGCAAACCAGATGAGACTTTAGTTGCTTCAGTTGAAAAATAACATCTGGGAAAGTGAGAACTGCAGAGATCCAAGTGCCTACAGAAACACATCACACTAGACTCCTCCAAGCTGACAGGCAGTGGTGGCTCCACACTGAGCCAAAGCCTTCTCCAGATGAAAAGAAAGGTCTGCAACACTTTGCATATTAATAAACAGAAAGGCTACACCTGCAGCAACCTTTAAGAATTATAAAAGATTAAGAATGTAGTTCAAAAATTTACTGCTCAGGCTCCTTAAGTTTTTCAGAGAAATTTGGATGCCTCAAATATGCAGCTTCTAGTACTTGATTATCATCATCATTGAATGGTTTGGGTTAAAGATCATCTAGATCCTGCCATGGGCAGGGACACCTCCCACCAGACCAGGTTGCTCCAAGCCCCATCCAACCTGCCCTTGAACACTTGCAGGGATGGGGCAGCCACAGCTTCCCTGGGCAACCTGGGCCAGGGTCTCACCACCCTCACAGTGAAGAGTTTCCTCCTCATGTCTAACCTAAATCTCCTCTCTTCCAGTTGTAATCCATCCCCCCTTGTCCTACTGGTCACAGTTTTCAACTGTGACACTCGTTTGGAAATTTAGTTTCTCTCTAAATAGGCTCCACGTCTTTTCTAGTCCAGCCAAGTGCCATGGGCAGCCTTTGCCCAAGAGTTCTGCTCAGCACGTGGATGTTGGCAGAGCTGTGAAGGGAAGTGTCCTTCCATGCAGCCTGTTTCCTAAATCAGTTCTAATTGTTACAAACACTGGTCACTCCCAGGCTTCTGAAAAGCAGGGGAGTGTGAGGCAGAGACAGTCTGTTGCTGCCCAGTCCCTTTCATGCAACAGATACTGGATTTAAAGCAGAGATTTAAAATCATGTGCATGCCCAGAGCCTCCCTTCTGCTACATTTCAGGGGATCAGCAGGTGTAGGTTTCACATCACACATTTACTAGCACAGATGTATTCATGCACACTTTTCCCAGGGTTAAGGGCCTTTTTTCCTGACATGCATATGCACAGATGGCATCTAAAAAGGAAAGTATCCTCAGCTGTAATAGATGTCTGCATGGCTGAATCCCAAAAGTACAACTTCAAAAGTTGCCCATGCAAACAAGTCCTTCTGTTCTACCTGCTTTGTTACACCACTAGCAGAGAATGGAAGAGAAAGAGATTCTAGAGTGTTTGGGTTCCCTTAGGAAATGACTTTATGGAAGTGTCAGCTATATCATAGAACTGAATGTCTAATTAATTGATAAAAATCTCTGGCCAGCTTGTTAGGAGGACATTCTGAGCACCAGGCCTCCTGCTGGGGGTGATAAAGTGTCTCTCTAACCTTTTGCTGCCTGTAACATACTCAGTGAATGGGCTGGTTACAAACAGCACGTATTCCTCACAACTGGGAGCATTCCTGTCAGCAACCCAGTGTCTGTTGTTCTGCTTCATCCTCCAGCACGTGGAAAAGCCCATTAAGAGGTTATTATATTTGGCAGCAAGAATGAGATAAAGTGCCAGAAATCCCCAGACCTTTGCTGGTGTAACCCTCAGCTCCAGGCCAGCTCTGGAGCTTCCTGGCAGCCTCAGCTGAAGAGAGCAGCAGTACGTGAGGCCAGACACACTGAAACATGTTGTTAATGAAGCTCAGTTCCTGTAAACAAGATCAAATTAAAAATAGTTTCTAAGGGTGACTGGGGGCTGAAGTGTTGCCTTCTGCAGCTCTTCCAAAGCCAAGATTTTATCTGCAAAAGGCAACATCTTCAGTTTGCCTTGGGCCTGGTTGGCCTGGATTCAGGTGTTTTCCCCCTGCAGCTGTTAGAACACAAGTGCCACTGCCTGAGGGGTGCTGAGGAGCAGATCCCTCATCTGGTTATTCTCTCATAACAAAAGCCATTGTTGTGGCTTCCATCTGGTGAGCTATTCTAAAGAAACATTCTCGTGACCTCTGGATAGCTGGTGTGTTTTGGGATGTCAGCAAGACAGAATGACTTGTGCAGAGCTACAGTTACAGAACTGATGGTAACCTAGGTGTTCAACACCAGAAATGCCTTGAACTTGAACCATGGAGGACAGACTTGTGTGGAGCAGACATCTTTGCATCATTAGGTGGGTTCCCCTTGGTTACAGAACTTTAAGGATGTGAAACCACAGCACCAGGGATTTCACCTCCCTGGGCTTGTGCTCACAGCTCTGATACCTCCTAGAAGTCTTCTCGTGGCCCAGCAGCCACAACTACAGCAGCTGGTTGCAGAAAATGCATTGTGACACAGAACTAGAGCTTTCAAGAGTGAACTCTGCTTTTGGTGGTGTTGCAGAGAAGCTTCAGCACTGATGAGAAGTCTCTTGACAGGGTCAGGACCTAGGCTAGGTTGTATTCTCCAAGAGATGGAGGCTCTCCAGGGCTGCACAGACCCATATCACCACTGCCTCACTTCCCTCCTCCCATTTCTAGGTGGAACCCAGGATGTTTGCAGAGGTGTTGAGCAGAAAGCCAACAAAACCTGCACCTCAGGTTACCACCCTTGTAACTCAAGCACCCCCAGATGTATTTTTGACTCGTGAAGATGGAGTTGGCAGTGCACAGGTCAGGCCTTGTCGTGACACGTGCCAGTGTTTCCACTGAGCTTGCCCTAGAGGACACTAAGCAGCACAGGGACAAATCTGATGGACCCTGCAGCTGTAAATAGTTGGTTCCCAGGAGGAAGGGAAAAGCCAGGAGCTCCAAGGAGCCTGGTCTGTGGCTTTCTCTGTTGCTTTTGAGTCCCCTGGACCTTTGCGTTTGTGCTGGCTGTTTTGTTTTACCCAGGATCCCCCTAAAAGTGCTGCTTTCTTCCCTCCCCCAGGTTTGGCAGTGCTGCAGGAGAGGAGCTCACCAGCCACTCTGGAGGTGGGTCTGGGGGCTATCTGGAACACATCTACAAGTATGCAGCCAAGGAGCTCTTTGGAATTCACGTGGATACAATTCAGTACAAACCTTTAAAGTAAGAAGTCTGCAGTCCTACAGAAAGCACTATTTTTATTGCAATCCCATCCCTGCTGTTACCTTCCTGATGGGCTGAAACTGTCTTTGCAATGTTAAACATTTTACTTCAAGCTATGGGAATTGGCTTCTCACTCCCACAGTTGCTGAGCAATAAATCAGCCAGAGCTCCAGGCAGCCTTTCCCTTGGAGACCTCCAGCCCCTGCACCACCCACACACTGTCCTGGCCTGATAGACTTCCCCAGTATCAAGTTGCAGACAGTTTTTAGAGTAATTTAGAAGCCAGAGCTCACATGGAGCTGGGCTTCCTCACCTGCAGTCAGACCAGTGGAGCAGATGTGTTACTAATCTGGCTATCACAGAACAGAAAATCTTGTCTCAGGACTTCAGGGCCCCGTTTTAACTGGCAAGACAGAAAGCAAGTCACTGAGTTGGAGCAGAAAGGCCCATTCAGCTGAGATTCCTGCTGCCTTCCCACTTAGGATGTTATTTGTAATTAATTCTGTCCCTAATTAGCAATGTTTAGGATTCTCAGAACAATCCCTCAGAGTCTCAATATGAAACACTTGATAAAAATCATTATTTTTTTACCAGGAACAGGTATTTCCACTAGCCTTAGGAGTCTGGAAGCCTTCCCTACTGGTTTGCTCCCTGGTTTTATGACCCCACTACAATGTAAAAGTCTCCTCAGTGGCCTCACTAATGTACGAGTTGGCTGAAGCCAGCTCAGAAAGCTCTATCACAATGAAGCTTTTGTTTAGGTTCCATTTGCTGAGCTTTTAAGGATTTATTCAACACAGGTGTTCTTCAGCAAACTGGGTTTGAGTGGCAGGTCCTCAAACAACATTGGAAAAAGATCTGTGAACTAGTTCCTTCATCTGTTTGGTCTGGGTGGCAAAGAACTAGGACAGCTTTCTTGAAGAAGACTTCACAGAGAATTTGTTTTAGCACAGGGCTCTTTGAAGTTTAAAATAGAAGTTAATTCGGGTAAGACATTTCCTCTGCTCTTGTTCCTCAGAAACAAGGACTTCCAGGAGGTGACACTGGAGAGGGATGGAGTGGTCCTGCTCCAGTTTGCTTTGGCCTATGGGTTCCGGAACATACAGAACTTGGTGCAGAAACTGAAGCGAGGGAAGTCACCCTATCACTACGTGGAGGTCATGGCCTGCCCCTCAGGTGAGGCTGCTCAGGGAGCTCACTGCTACAAAATACCTCCTGGTTTTCTGAGCTCTTTGGTACATAAAGAGATTGTTCCTCTAAAGTTACACAGAATTTCCCATTATGCTTTTAGAGGATGTTTGATACAGCGGGTGAAGAAAGTATCTTTCTACCTATTTTATTCCCTTCTCCCCTGTGTGCAAGCCCTCCTCTTTCTCCTTCCTGGTTCTCTTTGAACCTGCTCACAGGGAGCAGAGGCTCCTAGAAGGACACTGAGCTGCTGCTTTTGGCCCTGGGGACAGCTGCTCCCTGCCCAGGGGGCTGCACAGCTCCAGCCCAGAGGCTGCTCAGCATCAGGACACAACCACACACACAGCTCAACTCACAGTGCCCCAACAGCAAACCCAGAACACATCCCAGGGTGTTTATCTTACCTTCAGCTGAGACTTCAAGGCTTTTCCCACCTGGATGTTCTGGAGGCACAAGATAAGAGCTGGAGCTCCCTGCTCTGTGCCTCTGTCTCCTGGCAGGTCCCAGCCTACTCACAGCCATCTCCTCTCCAGGGCTGCTGGTGTGAGATAATTGGGGAGTAAACCACAGTTATACTGGTGCCTTCCTTGCTGTAACTAGTTGCAGGTGCAGAGCAAGTTGGCTGTAGTTGGATGTTTGTTTTTTTTCCTCTTAAAGCTGAAGTGCTTTCTAAACCCGGTGTTTTTTCTCACTGTTGCACCCAGGCTGTTTAAATGGAGGAGGCCAGATCAAACCAGAGGGTGAAGGCAGCAAGGACCAGCTTCAGCACGTGGAGAGGCTGTATGAGTCTGTGCAGCCTGCAGCTCCAGAGGAGAACCAGGCTGTGCAGGAGCTGTACCAGCACTGGCTGGGGGGCCTGGGCTCAGAGGGGGCTGTGGGGGCTCTGCACACCCAGTACCACGCCGTGGAGAAGACAAGCACTGGGTTTAACATCAAGTGGTGAAGACTTGATGCTGTGAAGCCCTGACACAGATACTCGGTGCCTTTGTAACTCAGTTAAGGTTCAGCTTCTCCAAAGGCAGCTCAAGCTCTGTGCCACCACAGGGAGTTTGCAGTTTCAGACTGGTTAGGGGCGAGAAGGTGACGTGCTTGCAGGCAGGATCAATTCCTGCAGCTTTATAATTGCTGAAGTGTTGTAAATAAAAAACAAACCCTGACTTAAAACACACGTCAAAAGCAGCAGTAGTGCATCCAAGCCTCTGCACAGTCTGTGAGGGCTAAACCTGCCACCCTGTTCCTACCAGAGCAGATGGTGAAGGTGCTGAGGAGGTGGCTTGCAGGACCCTTCATGCTACATGACCATGTTCCTCATCCAGGCCTTGCTCTATTTTCGCAGCACGAAGTCTTATGGACCTTGGGTTCTGTTTTTCCATTTCACTGGGCCTGATGGGCTGTCCTTGAGGTGCAGCTGAGTGACCCTGCTCTGTCAGAGGAGCAGCCAGTGCCATGTGAGGAGCATCATCTGCAGGGCTGGTTTATTGCCTGCTGAAATGGACTTGAATGAAGGCTGGAGAAGAAAAAGCTAGAGCGATGATTTTTTTTTTTTTTTCCCTCTAATTACAACAGTTGTCTATAACTGTGGGCGATTACAGCTCTCTCTTTTGCTCCCTAAATACCCAATAGGGAGAGTCACAGAATTACCACATCTACCCCATCCTCAGCAGCCAGTTACCAGTGGGTAATAACCCTTAAATTCAGAGAAGACAATTCTTTACAGTAAGAATTTATTGCCAGCTTTCCTTCCAATGAAGGACCAAGTCCTCAGTATCTCTGAGGGTGTTATTTCACACAAGGTGGCTGTGAGATGTAATCATTACAACAGGTAGTTTACCAGAACAAGCCAGGAGGTCAGTGAAAACACCCCTGGTTTAACACAGCACATCCTGATGCTCTGCCAGAAAGATGGAGGAGAAACAGTTTTGGCCTTGGACAGGACACATGCCTGCTGTGCTCTCTGTACATACAGGTATTTTCAGAACTATTCACAGAACGACTGAATGGGTAACTCTGTTCTGGTCTATTTCATCAGTATCACTTTTCCTGGCTTTGCAGTGTGTCTCAGGAGGGGCAGGCAGTGCTGGGAGGTTTGCAGCTGTGCCTGAACCCGAGGGGAAGGGACACAGGCAGATGTGGACTCTCCTTGGGATGCTGTGCTGCAACTGGAGAGGAACTTGAGGATCATTATTGAATCACTTCATCATTCCCCTTTTTTCCAGTTTCTGCTATGTGAGGGAGAAGTGCAGGGAGTAAGAAGTGGGTGAGAACTGAAAACAAAGCTGCCACTTTGCTTTGTTCCTCCAAGTAAACACAGAGGGAGCTGGTTACTGCCTGGGGCCTGACTGACCCCTGCCCAGCCCTCCCCACAGACCCTCCCCAGGGACTGCAGCCCCCAGCTCCAGGCTGTCCCACCTCCCCCTCCTGGAATGGCTCCTCTGGCAGGACTTGCCTGTGTCCTTCCCAGAGCCTCCTCTGCTCATTATTAAAAGTAAGCCATCAGTGTAAAAGACTTGTTTTTGGGTTTTTTTCTATGTTTTTAATTAAAAGCTTTACATTTTTCGGGTGTTGCTGATCAATTAGTGAATTCACAGTGTTCATAAGGCAAGAATCTCCTGCTGCTTCCCCCTCCCCACCAATTCATTTCACAAGCCAGTGGTGGTTTCAGCCAGTGCCTTTTTCCAGGCATAGATGGAGCCCAGGGTGTCCCACTCTCTTGGAACAGGTTCATCCACAGCAGGAGCCCCTGCTGGAGCAGTCGGTCCGACACGCTGCTGTGCTGAGACCACAGACTGTCCCTCAGTGCAAAAGAAACATCCTGGTTCTGCTGAGAACACACACAGCAAGCCAGAAGTACACAAATAAATAAATAAAGCTAAATTAGCTGTAAATTAAACAATTGGGGGTGGAGGGTGACGTTTTGTTTCTTCTCCAGTGACCAGGTGACCAACACACGGTGCGGACGCCATCAAAGACTGAGACCTTGGGTCCTGCACTCTGAGATATCTGTTCTTGCAGTGGTACCAAGAGCAGCTTGTTCTCCAGCCTTTAAGCTGCAGGCTGCTGCTGTCCACGTGAGCAGGAACCCTCCCCAAACACACATCTCTGCTCCCAGGGTAACTGCCCATCCAGGGGAACCCCCACCAGTAACATCCACCAACTGCCACTGCATCAAACTGGGAACCTCTGAGGCAATCGTACTGAGGCAGCTTGTGCAACAGGGTGAATTCTTCCCCTCCTGTGGAGAAGAGTAAATTCTAATACTCTTAACTTAATGAAAAAAGAAAACCACAGTCTAGTTTCTAGCAAGGGAAGAAGCGGCCACAAGCCAGGCTTCAGTGGGAAGGGAGGCAGTTCACAGTCCACACAGGAAAGGTCCTGAAGTCAACTCAATTCCAGCGTTTAGGAGCTACAAAACTTAGAATCAACATTTTAAAATGTCAGCACACAGTGAAGGATTACAGGAGCAGCTCCTGCTCCTCTGTGGTTTTGTTTGAACTACACGGGACGGGTGTAAACTCGGTGACACCAGGACAGTGACACACACTCTGCACACTGAGGTGAAGAGTGGACCTGGAGATGTGCATGTGTCCCACAGGGAGCACCTGCCCCAGCCCTCTGGAGGGATTGGCACAGCTATTCACAGGGATACCATCGACCCCTGGGGCTTCTTCCCCCCGAAAATAAAACTTTGTTTGTTTGTGATGCACCTCCCCAGCACCTGCAAATAAAAGCTGTACACATTGCTCACTTAAAAAAAAAAAAAAAATGCAGTCTAGATTTGGCACAAACTGAAGGCTGCAGAGGCTGAGGAGAGCCAGCTGCTCCACAGCTCTTGTTCTAAAGGCAGCAGAAATACAAGTTTCAGCCAAATGTTTTCCAGTTTTTTATGTTGGGGGGGAAAAAAGAAGCAGCAAGGGACCTGCTGTTTGCTGCCTAAAAATCTGTCACACCTTGCAAAGTATTTTACAAAGCTAGTGGGTCAGAGCAGGCTTTCCTGCAGGGCTGAGCTCCACCTGAAGGGGCTCTGCAGGGTTGGAGGGGTTTGGAGCTTCCCTAAGTCAGCGGCTGTGTTACAACTCCCTACCCAACGTTTCTGTCTTGGCCTACCATATAAAGAGGGGAGAAAAAGGGGGGAAAAAGCCTACCCAAACGCCACTGCAAGGAGGGTTTCTGTTAGCCCAGGTCTGGAGTCGGGTACTGCTGAACGGCAGTGAAAACGCCAGCCCCCTTCCCGGCTTCCTTGTGCTCCCTGCGGAGCCGGGCAGCTCCCTGCCTGGGAAGCACACGGGGACAGCGGGAGCGGAGCAGGGACAGGAGGGATTTGCCTCCAGCCCGGCCAGGCAGCAGGTCAGTGTCTCTGGAGCTGCACCAGCTGAGCCCCGGGAAGCGTGATGCAGCACCCGGCCCGGGTAGGATAGGACAGGACAGCCCGGGGGGTGCTGGCAGGCCCCTGGGGCACAGCACCATGGTCCTCCGAGGGTCCCCACCTTTTCCATACTTCCCCGTGGCTCCCGCAGGCAAAGGACTGCAGGACAGGCAGCAGCTCCCAAATGTTGCCAGCGTGGGTGTCCTCTCCTCCAAACCATCTCCTGATGAGCAGCTGAGGGGGTGACTGCTGGCTGAGCTCACCCAGGGCACCCACATGCTCTCTTCCCCCACAGGACCCAAGCACGGCTGGAGGGAGCAAAGCAGAGCCTCAAAATGAGTAGGTGAGAGACAGAAAAGACTTCCCAACGGCCAAGTCTTATGGGAGTAACTCAGAGCTGGACAGATGCAGCCCCGGGGCAGAAGCCCCAGGTGAGGGTGATGCTGCACCTTGAGAGCCCTCACCACAGCTGCTCACTTCTTCTCGAGGAAGGGGCTGAAAAGTCCCCAGTCAAAAGCAAGCACAGCCTGGGGATGGGGCCGCTCCTTGGGCTTCTTGAAGTTATCCTTCTCGGTGCGGAGGGTCCTCAGCACCTCCACCGGGTCCATCTTGCCCGTGAACTTCTGCACAGGCTCCTCCCTGCAAGGGGACCAGCTCTGCTGCGACTACAGGGGACGAGATGGGGACCCACCCCCCCGCTTGGACCCCAGCATGGCTGGGACAGACAATGGGAGAGTCCCATCCTCATCCCAGGCAGCTGCTGGGGGCACATGGGTCTTGTCTGTGAGTACCCCTGTTCTGGGCAGTGCAGGACCCCCTGTCTGGGCATCCCCGCCTCCCTCAGGCTTGGATTTCCCACCAGCTAGCAAAGCCACTGGGAGAAGGGGCTACACGGAGGGAAAAGAGGAGCAGAATTTGGGGACAGGACAAGTCAGCCAGGACCTCCCCACCCATGGCTCGGGTTGGGGTTGGCCACAGCGGGGCCCTTGGCACCCCCCAGGCACCGGCACTGCTTACATGACCCGCAGGAAGGGGTTGTAGAGGAACTCCTCCTGCAGCGTGGAGGGCACGGTGGGCAAGTCCTCGTCATCCCGCTGCTGCCAAGGAACCAGAGATATCCAAAAACCTGCTGGCATCCAACACCCCCTCTGCCCCCACCCTGGCAGGGGCACAGCCACTTACTTTGGCCCATGCGAGTTTCTTCTTCACAATTTCATTCTCCGGTTCCACTTTCAGGGCAAACTTGAGGTTTCGGACGGTGCACTCATGGCCACAGAACACCTTCTGCAAAGCCAACAGGAAGCACCTGCTGTCAGGTCTGACACATCCTGGTCCTGCTGCAGCCCCAGCAATGGGCACTGCCTCGTGAGCAGTGCCAGCCTCGAGACCCCCTCCCCAGTTCTGGGGTCCCTCCCCGGACTGGGGCTGAGATGCTAGGCACTCACCGTCTCCTTGGGCAAAGCCCCCAGGATTTGGGTGAGGTTGGTGTACATCTGCTCTGCTGTCCCCTCAAAGAACTTCCCACAGCCTCCCACAAACAGGGTGTCACCTGCAGGGAAAGGGGTCTGGGCACAGAGGGGACCCTGTCCCTGCTCCTGGGGACAGGGCACTGGGTGGGACCCCCCCAGGCACCAGATAGGCCCAGTGAGCACCAAGCACAGTGGGGAGAGGCCACAGGCCCCGTGTCCCCGGTCCCCCAGTGCACCTCCATGGGGTGCACACTGGCAGGCTGGGATACCTGAGAAGAGAGCAGGAGCATTCGGGGAGCCGTCCTCCCACATGAAGTAGCACATGTGGCCCGAGGTGTGGCAGGGGGTGAAGAGGCACCTCACCCGGATGGCTCCGAACTGTGGGGAGAGAGAGTCAGGACCCTGCTGGGGTCACCCTGGTCCTGATGGGCAGCCAGACCACCCAGAGCTCCCCAAGCCCCACAGTGTCACCTGCCCAGGGGTCACAGACCGTGCTGGGTGACAGTGGTTTGGGCGAATCCTGGATTGCAGGTGTCTGCCCTGATGGCACGTAGCCCCAGGAGAGCATTGGGTCCCTCAGTGCAATCCCAGAAGGGCTGGGATGGGGCTCCTCCTGCAGTCCAGCACTCCTTCCCACCCCAGATCCACACTGCCACATCTGCAGCCTCCTCAGGGCATGGGGAGCCCGAGCACAGCCCTGGCCATGCACCAACCCCATTAGCTCCCAGCACGGTGCTGCACCACTGGGGACCATGCCATCGCCCAGCTCTGCTCCCCACCTGCCCAGCACCCTGGCAGCCGCAGCCGCCCCACGGGCAGGATGCATGCACGGGGGGGCTGAGCTCAGGGTGCTCACACGGCCACGCACCGTCAGCTCCTGCTCGTGGGTCACCTTGTGGGTCAGGGCCCCGATCCGCTCGTCGGCGCCGTACACCCGCAGGCCGGGGCAGAGCCGCGCCAGCTCCTCGTTGCCCCTCGCGTGGTCCCTGCGCCAGCAGAGGAGGGAATGAGCACCCGGTCCCGCCCCGGGCACGGCCGCCCCCGGCCCCCCGCTCGCCCCAGCGGCTCTTACCAGTGGTGGTGGGTGGTGAGGATGGCCCTGAGCACCACGTCCTCCTTCCTGATGATTTCCAGCAGCTGAAACAGACCCAAAGCAGGAAGAAGTGAGCACACGGAGAGGTGGTGACACACACCCCACCCCCGAAACAGCCGCACAACACCGCCGTGAACAGCCAGCGCCTGCCCCAGATTCAGGACCTGTCCCGTACAGCAGTGCCCTGCAGGCGAGAGGCCCACGGCAGAGAAAAAAGTAAAAAACAGTCAAAAAGAGTGAAAAACACCTGCTGAGCGACTGGAGGATGAGGCTGAGATGAAGGCCTGGCTCCCAAGGCTGAACCCCTCTCGCAGAGCGGAGCAGGCGGACAGGGGACCCGCTGCTCCCAGGGGAAAGAGGCATTTTATGGCCGGTGCTTTGGCAGCGTAAGCAGAGCGGTGCGGCCGGGGCTGGGCTCGGTGTCACCGCCGTGGCAGGGCGATGGCAGCCGTGCAACCGCCCCCCCCCAGCTTCCCCGCTACGGAGAGGGACCGAGCGGGGCTGCCAACCCCGCGGCTCCGCTGCCCGGAAGCTTTTAATGCCAAATTAACATTCATCGCTACTAACAAACCCCCTGGGCTGCTCCTGATTACGTTCCTCAGAGAGGAAGGAAACACCCGAGTCAGCAACAAACGCCGAAAAACCGCGACAGCGTTTGCTGGGTGTGCGGCAGCTGAGGGTGGCACAAGGGGCCACCAGGCAGCAGGATGATGGGGGCGATCCCAGCAGCACAGCCGCAGGCTGGCTCCCTGAAAACGTGACTTCCCACGGGAGACACGCTCCAAAGCCCTGTTTTGGGTTATTCTCGCTTGCTTTGGGGTCTGCACAGCTTCCAGCTCAGGCACAGCGAGGGCTGGGAGATAAGGGTTAAGGCGACATGGAAATCCCCCGCGGCCCAGGGGCGGGTGGGAGCGGGTTCTAGCACACCCCCCGCCTGCTCGTGGGGCCTGAACGGGGGTTCACCCCGCCGGAGGGATGCTCCTGGCACACACGGATGCACCCCGCTGCACGCGAAGACCCCGCACACCAGCCCTGCATGGGGACAGCACCGTGGGCACATCCCCCGAGTGGGACCCCGCAGCCCACCCGGGACGTAGCGAGGCTGCGGCCGCTCGGGGTGGGGGGCGAAGCACCTCTCACCCTTTTGGGGACGGCGGCGTCCACCGCGATGGCGTCCCGGGTGTTCTCCTCGATAACCAGGTACATGTAGTTGTCCTCCAGGACAGAAATCACCTTCACCTTCATGGTGCCTCACCAGCGCCGGCCGCGGGACACGGACGGGGGGATCCCGGCCCCAGGCAGGGTCGGGGCGAGGCCCCAGGGGGGTGCGCGGCGACCCCCAGCCCCGCCGAGTCTCGACCGGTACCTGCGGGCGGCCCCGGCGCGGCCCCTCCCCGCAGCGGGCGGGGCGGATCACGCAGCGTGGGGCGGGCTGACAGCCCTGTGGGGCGGGGGGGCTGCCCTCCGCACTTCCATTCCCCCCCGCTGCCATGCGGGGCTCGGAGCTGGGAGGGGAGACCCTCCCGCAGCTCCAAGGCCGGAGGGGGGAACCCCCCCAGCGGGAAGCAGAGGGATGAAGCTCCCCCGCGGTGTTTCAGAGAGAACCTCCACATCCATGAGCCCACCGCGGGGCCCCACGGCTCATCCCACCACCCACCAGGTCCCACCAGCACCCAGGCTGAAGGCACAGGGGACCCCGGCAAGGACAAAGGCTGTGAGACATGGCCTAACCCCCCCAGACCCCAAAACCACAACCTGGCCCCTCTCCACAGCCAGGCAGCAGGTCCCAGCCCGGCCTGCAAAAACAGCCACTTCTACCCCTGCCACCGTACTAAAATGAGGGGACAAGGCTCTTCCACCACTGGGAAGGTTGGGGGGTGCTGGCTCCCACCCAGTGTTGAGGACATCTGTGACACAAGATGGCACAACTGAGTCCTGGACACAGGAGAGACCAAGCCAGAGCTCCAGGGATGGCCTCTGACCTACTCGAGCCCCAGAATCATCAGAAGTGGAGGGCAGAACAGCACTGTGTCCCAGCTCCTTCCCCAGCCAGGTCCAAGCCCCGGGTCAGGAGTGACCAAGGTCCCAAAAATGCCACTTGTAAAGGAGGGAACACTGCTTGCCAGCTGGAGACAAGCACTGAACACACTCTGTTCTTTCAAAAAGAAAACACAGCTGTAACTTGAACAAAACCCCAGGGGATCCCAAAATGCCACCCACTTCCCTCCGGGACTAGGTAGAAAGACACTTCCAGTTGGTTGACTTCAATCACTAGTACAAAAAAAAAAAAAAAAAAAAAGATTAAATAATGAATTAAAGAAACCCCCTTCTTCCAGACAGCCCCACCAAGGCCAGGTTTGCATCTGTAATTTATTCTCTGGTTTGTCAGACACCCTTGGCACAGACAGGCCCTGGCGCCACAGCATTCATCTTAGAGAGGCAGCAAAGCTCTAGGTACCATTTTTCTTCCTGAACTCCATAAAATTTACCTTTGAAAAGCAAATACAGAAATGGTGCTTCACCAACTCCTGCTCATACACTGGGTGGGGTGGAAGAGCAGAGCAGCATTACAGCAGTGACTCCTAGCAGAGGGGGAGAAACTGGAACAAAACAGTTTTGAATCTTCAGTTGGTTTTAGCTGCAAAACATTTGTTTGAACATCTCTTGCACTTGAGCAGATCTGCAGTATGCAGCTGAGACCAAGCAACAGGGAAGGAAATATAATTAGGAGGAGGATGCATTAAAGACACAGATGCCAAGCCCCAAGGCTGGGTCCTACCACCCTTCACTCACATTTCTTGCTAAAAGACACCAAGCTGGAGGATGGGAAGTGCAGGGGGAGGTGATCCACTCACTGAAAATTGGGATTTATTTTCCCCCAAAGTTTATCCCATTCATCCACTATCCTGTGTTAGAAAAACAGCCCGAGGGGAAGTTCCCTCCCTGCAGTTTCCAAGCTGGCTGCCGACACACAGTTACTCACTGGGCAAGTTCTTCTCAGGATTTGGAACCAGCAGACAAATCCCTTCTTCATTTGTGTGGTACAAACACAAGTAACACACAGATCACACCTCAGAACAGTAAGCAGGTACATGCAAACAGGCTTAAGTTAAGAGTGAAAGGGTATAAGCAACTGAGCAATCTCTAAGCTGGCATGCTGCCTGGAAAAGTTACTGCAGTCCACAACAAGGAATGTCAGAGAGAAGAGAAAAGCTGGACAGTCCCCGTGTGCCACTCCCAGAGCCTGGCCACCCTGTGTGTTCCACAAACAGAGCCCTGAACTGGCAATGGTAGAGCAGGTCTGTCCCTGAGAACTGGTGTTAGTGGAGCCAGAAGCCACGGACTCACAAGAGTTTAAGTAGCAGCATGAAAGGAAAGTTTAAATCTTCATTAGCAACGTAGCTACAGCATTTTGTCTCTTATTTTAAGACATCTCAGGCCCCAGTCCCACCATCTACATTCACATCAGGCTCCTACAAAAATAACAGGAGGTTTTTCCTAGACCTCAAGGTTTGACCCTTCCCCACCCTGGACTCTAAGCCACGTACCAACACTTGTAAAATGATCTGCATGTGACACACGTGACAATTTGAGAGCCAGCAATAGAAGGATAAATATTCTTCATCATAATATAAATAGCTGTAGAACATCTCAACGAAGGCAAAGTGCTTTTTTTTTTTCCTTAATTAAAACAAAATAAAAACCTAAATATGACTGTCTCAACCACAACAGAAGGTTCAACTCCTAAAACATCTGAAGGGTCTAAATGACACTTAAAATGACAGTAAAGTGATGCAGGCAGAGTGCTCAGTCCTTTGGGACTCGGAAGTTATCCTTCTCTTTCCTGATGGCCCCCATTGTTCGGATGGGGTCGGTCTCCCTGGCGTGCTGCTGAACTGTCTTCTCCCTGCCAGGAAGGAACACCAGGGACAGCAAATGCAGAGGCTGCAAGATAAAAATCTCATCTATGAAGTCACTGCTATCATGTTTTGCCTGCATCAAGGGGAAATGTTGCACTTAAAGATCAAAGGCTCGGGACTCTGGCACAGGCTTATCAGCTCCCGTGGTTTGAACGCTCATTGGCAAGAGGAAATTGCAAATGCTCTTATGCCTTGGACAGCACCTTCTGCTGGGCCCCTCTGCCAAACTCTGCTTGATGAAGGAACATAATCACACCATGAACTTGCTCTGTCTCCTGAGTCAGGGACTTGAGGGCTGGCAGAGATGCTCACCACAACCCTTCAAATCTTCCCGCAGCAAGCCACTGCCAGACAGCCAGCACATTTTAAGGAGGGTCTTGAGTGCATCAGAACAGGAATATGACAGGCAGGAGAGCAATTCCTACTTACAGCTCTTTCTTTGGAGACCTCCTCCTTTCCACACCCCCCCTCCAAACACAAGGACCATTCCCACACCCACTTCACCTTCATACCTCACTCGCATGAAGGGGTTGTATGTAAACTCTTCTGCAATGGTGGAGGGTATGGTTGGCTCACCACTGTCGTACTTTTCCTGTTACAAGGGAGAGATTCCTGCTGAATGAGGAATGTTTTGGTGAACAAGAAATGTATTTTAACCATGCAGGGTTAGTGCTGCACCAAACTGCCTGAGTTGCTCCTCAGGCCAGGCCCTTCCCAGGGAGGGTCACATCTCCACCAGACAGCAAACCACCCTCAAAACCTGTTCCCCAACACATTGCTCTCCTGGACACACAACATCCTGCAGCTCCTGGCTCTTAACTCCTTTCCCTCAGCCTCTCGTTCTACCCAACAGTCTTCTCTCCTCTGCCTCCTCAGAGAGGCTCTGTCTCCATGAAAGCATCAAGTCCAGGGGAAGGATGAACCAGCTTACCTTGGCCCAAGCAAGCTTTCCTGGATAGCGACATTATTGGGTTCGACATGTCGAGCAAACTTGAGATTGTTGATGGTGTATTCGTGTCCACAGTAAACTCTCTGGGGAGAGGAAGGAAGAGTGACAGGGGGTAACTGAGGGAACAGAGGGGGAGTGCCAGGTACCACCATCAGTGTCATGCTGCAGCAGGAAAAAGAGAGTCAACCCTCCAGGACACAGACACTCTCTCCACTGGAGACACGCAGGAGAAGTGCCAGGAGTCTGCAGCCGGTGCCCTCTGCCAGTTTAACAGCAAGCCTGAGGAGAACATCCAGGCACCCCAGCTCACTGGTTTTTGTTTTAATAAGCAGCCCCTGCTCTTCCCCCACAGAGCACAAACCTATTTGGGGTAGGTATTTCCTTCCCAGAGGACTCCAGCTATTCAGCATCAAAGACAATTCCTGATGTAAGCACTCATTCCATCAACACATGAGGAATTCTCTTTGAACGACAGCATCCCTAGGCAGTGTCTCTGATGCCTGCAGTAGTTACTGGCCCAATAGGAGGGGTTCCTACCGTTTTGGGGTCCAAGTTGCCCAAAATCTCAATCAGTGCTCTGTACATTTCCTCCGGGGTTCCCTCGAAGAACTTCCCACAACCAGCCACGAACAGTGTGTCACCTGCAAGGGAGAGGTGACATGGCATCAGGACCAGACGAGGCTCCTCACAGCAGAATGTGAGCACACGGTCCCAGAGGGCTCAGTCCTGCCACTGCTGTCCTGGCTGCAGCTCAGCAGAAGGCACGGGCAGAGCCACTGCTGCCCCATGCAGGCTCTTGCATAAGCTGTTCCTTCTTCCATGCAGCAAGCAGCTGGTGCCAGCTCTGGAGAAGGCCCGTCAGGAGAGGGATGACATGGCAGTCCAGGGAGACTGGGAGCAGTCTCAGGGAAGGGGGAACCCTACTCTCCAAAACAGGATCCAGAACCTGGCTACCAGAAATGGAGCACCAGTCCCCTCTCACTCCCCTACATCTCTCCTCTCAGTTTTGTTAGACATGAGCACAGACACATGGAAAAGCAACAGGGTTTGGAATCAGACAGTTTGGCCTGAGACAGTAAAACAACAGCTCTTGTTTCGTGACAGAAAATGGTAGATGTAAGACTCATCCAGGGCTTGCTCTTGATGTTGCTTGCAGCGTGTCCAGCAATGGGTTACAAACCCAGAGGGTCTCACCAGCTCCACCTACGATGGTAACCAGCCGTGCTGGCAGGAAGGGATGGATGCACATCCAGAGTCAGGAGCACACAGGCAGAGGGGAAGCTTATTTCTTTGCAACACAGACTGCCAGCAATGTAACCTCCCAACTCCTCACCTGTAAAAACAGCAGGTGGCTCGGAGCTATTTGGCTTAGTCACATAATAACAGATGTGTCCAGAAGTGTGACACGGCGTACAGAGGCATTTCACATTAAGAGATCCCACCTGAGAAGAAGGCAGAAGACTAGAGCTTAAGCTACTGTTTGCTAGCATTTGTATGGTTAGAAAAGAATTGCAACTGTTACAATGGTCTAGTAGTCCTACAGGCAAATTCTCACATAGTGGGCCAGTAAACATCAGCTCTGCTCCTAGGAGAGTCCAGCAAGAGAGTTTTATGGCAGGGACTTGGAAAGGAGCTGTTTCCTCCTAGCAGGTGTTGTGACAAAGAGAACTGCCAGATTCTTTCATTTACATGCAGAGTGACTCAACAGTCTGGCTGGCAGCAAGAGCAGGCAGATCCAGAGCAACACAAAATCCTAAACAAAGTTAATCAAGTGTAAAAAGCTCCAAACAAAAATGAAGCTGAAGGGAAGCAGTGGATGACACTCACGAAAAGGGTTAAAAACATTCATGAGGCCAAGGGGATGTCTCCCCCACAGCCCTAACTTACATCCCTTCCCATCTATTTCTGTGCTCCCTTCTTTGCTGCTGCCCCCCCACAAAGGTGCACCACAAGATTAGTGGTGACATTCATGCCAGGCTGCACGTTTCACAGCAGATTATGTCACCTGCCAGCTCATCTGTACACAAACAGCTTGGCCCCAGCCAGGTTTGCTGCTTTAGCTCTGGAAAAGCAAGGCAGGCAGCTGGCACAGCTGGCACAGCTGGCCCACTTTCTCTTCACCCTGGATTCCAGCTTCTGTGCAGAGAGGACCACCTGCATGTGTTGGGAGCTAACCAGGCTCCAGGCAGGGCACAAGCCCTGTCCTCCCACACCTTGGCTCTGACCACCCCTGTTAAGGCAGCTGTCAAGGAGCACAGGGACACCCAGCAGGCCCCGGGTGAGGCAGGGGGCTGAGCCAGGCCAGTGTCCTTCTCAGTGAAGCATCACCAGCCAAAACCAGACAGAGGGGTTCACAGGGCTGGAAAAGAGGAAAAGCTGCACTTGGACTGTCAGAAACACCCCAGAGATGTTAAAAGGGAAAAGAAATGCAACCACAATATTAACTGGAGTTGGATCACAGCAGCTCTAAAGCTGTGACAAACAGGAGATGTGCCCAGCTGAGTCCTGCAGCTCACTCCCTTCACCTGGAGCGACGTGAGGTGAGTCACTTTCTGTGTCAGTGCCCCAACTCTGCTGTCACCCCCAAACACACGCAGCCCCGGCTCCATCTTCACGAGCTTCTCATTTCCTCCAGCGTGGTCCCTGGAAGGTCAGAAAAAAGCATTTGGGCAGGGATGAAGAGAGATTTATTGTAACTCATATTGCAGTGGTAACCTCTGATCTCCCAGTGTCTAACACCATCCTCATATCAAAGGATAGGCCACATCAACACGAGTGGAGATCATTTCTCCAGTCACTAGGGCAGTGAGAGGGGGGAACAACCCCCCCCCAAATTCATACCTAGTAGGGAAACACCAAGAGGGCTCACAGTCAACCCTCCAGTAACTAGGGCAGGAAGAGACTGGGATAACTGGGATTTGTGTAATTCAGTATCCCACTGGATACTGATACTCCCATAGGCACCATGGAGCAGGCACACAGACATCCAAACAGCTCAGCATTCACTTGTGGTGCCAGTCCTGCCAGATCAGGGCTGGCTCTCCAGCCACAGAGGTGGCTCCACCATGATCCATGGGAGAGGTTACTTGGGTTCAGCACTGCAAAACTGCTGAAGCAAAACATTCACCTTTACATCCCTGGCAGAGTTAATGTGCAATGCAGGTAATCCTCCCACAAGTGCTGACTGTGAGAAACACACCTTAGAGGCATGTCCTAGCACCTCAGTGTGAGCCTGCTCCCTCCCACACCACACAGCTACCTCACACACACTTATTTCACTGGCCACCTGGAAGAAGTCAGCATTTTAATGGTTAAAGGGACTGACACAAACAGCTTGCAGTCTAGACAATGCATCTGGTCACAGCAAGCCCAGGGGAACACTCCATGGGCTTGGATTCTTCTCCTCACACCTAAGCTCCTGCTTAGAGAAGACCAACTTGATCCAGAAAAGCAACAATTCTTCACAGAATCACATCACCATTCTGGTTGGAAAAAGACCTTTAAGATCATCGAGTCCAATCATAACCTAAGTCTCACAGCCATTAACCTAACTCTATGAAGTCCAAAAAGTCCGAGTCTTGACTGCTTGTGTTTATGGAGACAAAAGAAGGATTTTACTAGAGCAGATAGTTACCAGTGATGATGTGTGGTCAGGACAGTGGTCAGCTTCACGCCATGCTTTTTGACTGCATCCAAAACCTGCAGGCACAGGGCACAGCAAGAGCATCAGCACTCACACAGAATGACTTAGCAGCACATCTGGTACCTGGTGTAACCTCAGCACAACTGCTCCCAGGTTTGAGAGCACCACACCAGCAACACTGCAGAGAGCTCACCCCTCTCCAAGCCATAGATTACAGATCAGGACACAAGGTCTCTGATCCAGACAGCCATGACTAAGCCCTCCATCCCTCCTTGTGTTTTCTGCACAATATCAAACTAAGGGCAAAGAACAAAATCAGGTCAGTAACCCCCGAAGTCAGGGACTTCTCTTGAGTCAGCACGTGACTAATTCTCTTGTGGCAGTGGCAACCTCCACCAAAGGATCTCCCAACCCTGCAGCAGTCAGCACCCCGCTCACAAGGGCAGCAGACAGCATTACCTTCTGGGGCTGCACAGGATCAACTATTGCAGCCTCCTTGGTTTCCTCATCGATGAGGAGGTACATGTAGTTGTCTGTGAGGGCTGGCAGTAATTCCACCTTCATGTCGGCTTGTGTGACCGTCTTGGGCTGCCTCTGCTCGTGCTCCGTGTGCAGGAAGATGGATGGCAGCTGTGCTGGGCCTGGGGACCCCAAAACAATCAAACCTCAGGTCAGCTCAGGGAGGGGAGCAAGTGGGACAGAGCACAGCAGGTCCCCCAGCCCATCATGGCCCCAGAGAAGGAAGGGTATGGACAGCCCAACCTGTTCCCTTCGAAGGAAGAGAGAGGCCACCATGGGACAAAGCCTCAGTGCCTGGCTGGTCACCTTGTGCCCCACAGGGATGGAGGCTCTGGGGCTCTCCAGCTGCTCCAAAGAGGGAGGGGACACTTTTCTCCCAGAGCTGTGCTCATGTGGGCAAAGTGCTGCACCTCCATTGGAGAGAAGATTTCAAGGGGCAGGAAAGAAGAACGGAGAGGGAACAGCTGGACAAAGGTCAGCCTGGGACGGTGAGTTTGCAAAAAAAAAAAAAAAAAAGGCACAAAAGGTCAAGTTAGAGACAAAAAAGGAGGATTAAAAAAAAAATAGGAGAAATACAGAAATACACACATTGCTACCACAGAAATATCTGGTTTGTTACTTGAGGAAATCACATCCTGCACCGTGCATGGACAGGCTCTCTGTGTGGAAGACAAGGCTTCACCCTGGCCAGGTACCAGGTTTCTTGCTCACAAGCTCCCTTGATGCAACAGCAGTGCTTGCCTATTTGCTTTTGGTTAAATGTTTAATCAGATCCAACAGGAAAATCTAATTCCAGATGCAAATAACCTGGTCTCCACTGTTCAACTGGCAGATACACAGTTCTTAAAGAAACAACCAAGCCCCAAGAGGCTCTGCCATAAAAAATAAGAAAGTGAAACAAAGAGGACAAGGTCTTGCATTGCTGGGGCCTTGCAATCCAGGCCTGGGTCCATAGACACACAGTGAAAGAGGAGTCAGTCCCTTCAAGTCAGAAACCAGTTGTCTGAAGGCCCAAAGCTCTGGCACACCACTGGTCTGAGCTGTGCTGGCTCATTCTGCACCACAGACTCTCCCCAAGGCTCCTGACGCCCGGCGCTTGGTCACCTCCACCAGTGCCAAAGGGAGGGGTCACCACGCTCGTAATCAACCTGTCCCACTCTCCCAAAACAGAGCAGTCCTGCCCACCCCTGATAAGAGCCTGCTTTAGAGACAAGCAGCCCCACAGACCAGCTGCAGCCAACACAGACAGCCCCCCTGCAGCTCCAGAGACCAACCAGGCCAATGAGGCTGCAAAACCAAGATCCAGGTTCTGACTGGTACACGCAGCTGCTGCAAACCCAGCAGGAGCTGTGAGCCCCCCCTGGTGCAACTGTCCTGCCCAGGACTTTTTCATTTCTACCTCGACCATCTTGCTTATGAGAGAATGCAGGGAAGGAGGGGAGGTGGTAGTAAAATTAAACACAGTATTGCAAAGAAAACCCCAAGGCAGGACAGTGCAGGGTACCTGGTGGTGAAGGCACAGAGTATTGGGAAAAGCAACCATACCTGCCGAGTGTTCCTCTGGAGCAGAAGAGTCCTTTCAAAAAAACAGAACAAGAAAAAAATCCCCCTTACTATTCCTTTCAATCAATTGCTCTTTAACTGCTGCCCAACACAAAGCACTTTTCTTTTGGATGCCATGAGTCCCAAGAGCTACAGGTGCTGCATGTTTGTTTGCACACTAGACACTAACTGGAAAAAACAACACACACACACTCAAAATAAAACAAACAAACAAAAAAAATCACTTCTAGTCAAAGGGATTATCCACATCCTTAAAACACTTTCTTCCTATGAACCATTTCTAACCTTGGCTGGGATCCCAAAGTCTCTCTCTGCACATTTAATTCACAATTCTTGCAAAATAAACAAACAAGTTACACCACATAAGGAAATATTTCCCAAAACGTAATTTAAACAAAGAGAAAACATCCACAAAGTATCAAATTCATTCTGAATTCCCATCTGCAGCTAAGCTGCACCTTTCCAGCCTGCCCACTCGGCCAGCTGCTGTGACAGAGGGTGTTCTCAGTCCCTGTCCTGCTCAGGGAAGCCCCCCGGGCCAGACACAACCCCTGCCCTGGCCCAGCACTAACACAGATTGCTTCAGGACTGCCGAATGCACGCAGGTCTGTTCCAAAATTTGTGCCCCCGACTTCATTTTCCCTCAGTTTTGTAACGCATCCTCCCTGACTTCACGCCCAAAGCAGAGGGGACTGGGGAAAGCAGAACACCAGAAGCCTTGGGATCACACACTTCGGCTTTCTGGGGTGGTTTTGTTAGAGCAGCTTGAGTTGCCAAGAGGAAAGGGTTTGCAGATGGGAAGGGTTAGTGTTATCAGCTCAATGCATGCATGCTGGAGGCTGGAGGCAAGCAAGCAGCAGCACATTTAACATCAGGTTCCCTCAGAAGAGGGATGCTTCATACATTTTCTCCACAGCGTTTTGCTTTCCTCCTTTCATTACAGAAAAGAGTGGAAAATTCCTATTTCAAACATGGCTGTCACTCAGAAATAACTGCATATAAATAAATATCCCTGCGCTGCCTCGTAAGAAGAAACACGATATTCACTGTTTAGATACTCTGCACACAGATATTTTTTGGATGCCCAGTGAGTTTGTGGCTGCACATGATACCAAGCGAGTTGGCCCCACAAACCACAGGTAACTCCTGCACAGGTGGGTCCAGCCAGGGCACACACCCACCCACTGGTGGAGCAAAGCCTGCGTGGAAGGCGCAGCACCCACCCTGCAACCTGGGGAGCTCGGGAGCTGCGAGTTACACAATTTGACATACTTGTTCCCAAGATAGCATCAGGGTGTTCCATGTCTGGCAGTTAACTCTAATGGATTCTCACTCGTTCAGGATGGGTCTCAAATTGGAGTGATGCAGAAGGCCTCTGGCAAGACTTCCCAGAGACACTGTGAGGTTGAAGGCCAAGCTCTAGTTCAAAGAGACGTTTTCCGAACTTAGGCCCCAAATTTAAATGCAGGGCTTTGGCAGTTTTGGTTTTATTTTTTGTTTACGTTGCCAATACAGCCTGCCATCCATCAAATCCAGCTTAAATGCCAGCCCTCATCCCCCAAGCCCTACTCCCAGAGCAATAACCAGTGCCAAAAAGAAACTGCGCAAGGGCCTCCCAGATGTGTTATCGATACGAAAAGCCACCGAGAGAGACAGGCTCCAGCTGAGCAGATACTGACCTACTTGGGGCTGTGAGTCAGCTTAAAAACCTCGGCGCACCGCTGAGCCGGGAAACGAGAAGAGAAAAAACCATCGTCAAACTTCCGAGCTTGCCGGGGGACCCGCTGCCAGCCGGGCTGGAGCCCACCGCCAGCCGCAGAGCCGGGTGCCTGCAGCCGCCCCGGGTCCCGGCGCTACGGAGACGCGGCATGGGGACACAGCACGGCCCTTCCCCGCTGCAAGGAGGTCACTGCACAGCCCCCAGCCCCGCTGCAAGGTGACATCCCCCCATGCCCCCGTCCCCACTGCCCGGGGACGCGGCCCGGCCCCCGCCCGGCCCCGCGGCTCCTCCCGGGGTGCATCCCCGGCACCGCCCGCCCCACGTACCGGCTCGGAGCAGAGCCCCTGCTCCCAGGGCCGCCAGGGCGGTGCCGAAGCCCCGCCAGCCCCCTCTGAGCATGATGCGGCGCGCCCCGCCCGGTGCCCAGGCCCGGCCCGGTTACCTTTGCTCCCCGCCCGGAGGCCGGCCCGGGGGAGGCGGGCAGCGGCGGCCCGCACGGCCCGGCCCCGGCCCGGCGTGCGGCGGGGGCGGCGCTGCGGCCGCCCGGCCCCCTGCTTCCCTTCCCTTCCGCTCTCGGCACACCCGGGCCGGGCGATTTGCTAAGCCGCGTAAGGAGGCGGGGGACAGGCTGCGAACCGGGACAACCCGCGGCCGGCGAGCAGGAAGGGCCGCGGGGCGGAGGACAGGAGGCGGCGGCAGCGCGGCTCCGGGCCCGGCAAGGACGGCCCAAGGGCGGCCGCGGTCCCCGGGTAAGAAGGACCCGGCGCAGCCATGGCCTCCTCCAGACCCCTGTCCCGCTTCTGGGAGTGGGGCAAGAACATCGTCTGCGTAGGGCGCAACTACGCGGGGCACGCCAAGGAGATGGGGAGCGCCCTGCCCCGGGACCCCCTCTTCTTCCTCAAGCCCTCCTCGGCCTACGTGCGCGAAGGCTCGCCCATCCTCCGGCCCTATTACTGCAACAACCTGCACCACGAAGTGGAGCTGGGGGTGGTGATCGGGAAGAGAGCCCAGGCCGTGTCCCAGGAAGCTGCCATGGAGCACGTGGCAGGCTATGCCCTCTGCTTGGACATGACGGCCAGGGACACCCAGGAGGAGTGCAAAAAGAAGGGTCTGCCTTGGACCTTGGCCAAGGGCTTCAGGTCATCATGCCCAGTCAGTGACTTCGTGCCCAAGGAGAAGATCCCCGACCCGCACAACCTGAAGATCTGGCTCAAGGTGAATGGAAAGCTGAGGCAGGAGGGGGAAACCTCCTCCATGATCTTCTCCATCCCTTACCTGATCAGCTACATCAGTGAAATAGTCACCCTGGAAGAAGGGGACTTGATTCTGACAGGGTCTCCTGAAGGAGTTGGGTCTGTGCAGGCCAATGATGAGATAGAGGCTGGGATAAGCGACATCCTCTCCATGAGGTTTAAGGTGGCGCAGCAAACACGAGGATCCTAACTGGGAGCTGGGCTGGGACCCTGCCTGCATAGGAGGAGGCTCTTTTGGGAACATCTGGTGAGCAAAGAGACACACAAGCTGTACATTAAACACTTCCATGGCCCAAGTGTCTAATGGACTGTCATGCATCAAAGACACGAAACCCATGAGCTCGAAAGGCATTTGACTAAACCAGCCCCATTTCCAATAAGTCCTCTGAGGCTGTGAACCTTGGGTCCAACCCAACTTGGGGCAGGTGGTTAATACCCAAACTGTACCTTGGAACTGTCGATGGAGACACTGCTGGACAGCTGGGAAGGGGAGCTGGGCTGTCGCTGTGGGTGCTCTTCTGGTCTACTGATTCTTTGAGCTTTGTCAGTGTATTGCCTTAAAATAAAAACGAAAACATTAAAACGGTGATGTAAGAGCTAAAGCTCACCCATGCTCTGTAAAATGAAAGATGAATGTGTAGCACCAAGTTAAGAGTTCCAGCTTCAAAAATAATTTATCTCCTTGGGGTATTATACAATAAAAAGATGTTTTCTTTTTAGATTAGTTTCACGATTCCTCCGTGCATTTTTTCAAATGTACAAATTAAACCAGGATTGCTTTCCCTCCCACTCCAAGGGGTGTAATGCAGCAGGAAGTGTGCCAGATGCTTGGCAGATTTTTTTTTTCCTAAACTGAGTTTTAAATAGGCTTCTAAAAGTAAAATAATACAAAAGATCAAGAATAAAGAAGCTCATTGGTAAAGATCACCAGTAAACTTGTCTTTACTTCCCCTGATTTAAATACATTTTTAATAAAAAATCTAACTGCAGCAATTGCCATCACTTAAACAATGCAGGGCAACAGTTGGAGTTTAAAACTATTTCCAGCTGTTAAAAAGTCACGCTGTGTCACTTTTCCCATTTCCAACCCCAGCTGATCTAACACTCTCTCCCAGTTTGCATGACAGCGAGATCTCTTTCAATTCAATGGAGTGACAAAGTTGTAAAATATAATTAAAAAACCCTCCCCCCAAACATCAAAACTTACCATTTTCAAAGGTTGCACAGAACTGAATAATTTCTAACAACATATGTTGTTTTGGGTGGTGTTTTTTTTTCACATATGTGCACGCAACAAAGTTAAATGTTTCCAGTTACTGGAGCCAGATCTTACTGGCCACTTCATCTTATTAGTGCCTTTGGGGAGTCGTGCAGAGAAAATCAGAAAGACAAGCACCTCTGTGACAGGGCAGCATGGGCCAGGGCCCTGCAAATCACGTGGTGAAAAGAAAACAGAACATGTTGCAGAAGAAAGAGAGGTATTTTTCTATCAGCTTGCTCCTCCAACTGCATGCATCTGCAGCACACACTGCACACCTGTACACCACCTGCCCTGGGCACCCATCCTGCAGACAGACATGTAAAGAACACGTGAAAGTTCTTGCTATGATGAGGCCTAAATGCTGTGGAGATCATTCAGGTTTCATCTAAAGGAGGGCTGAGGAGCTGAGGCCAGCTGAAACAAACGTTCAGCCATGACATCTGAACAGAACCAAAGAGTCAGAACATTCCTTGGCTTCAGCCTGCCCGTGTCCACGGGGGAGCCGGGTGCTGAATTTGCTGCAACACGCTGGGCTGGGCCAAGCAGAGAAGTCTGGGCAGCAGAGCTGGGCCCAGCAGGGAAGTGAGGGCCAGCAACTGGGAAAGAGGAAGCATTAAATTCACTGTTTCCATTTCTTCGTGCCTGTCAAACGTTGCCATCTATGGCAACAGCAACAATGCCCCGTTTGTAGTGTGCTCCTCAGTGCTGTGCATGGATTGCTGAGCTGAGCTGTGGTTAAAAGGAGTGGAAATCCTCCCTTCACAATATTAGCTATCAGGGCAGGAAAATGTGGAAGTCGTTTGTTGGTGCAGCAGGGGAGATGCAGTGACCCAACACTGGCAACGTTTTTTTGGGCATTCACTCACTTGTTCCCACTCACATGAGGAGGAGGGTGCAGTCTGGGTGGTTTGCATGTCAAGGCACTGTTTCTGTAGTGGTTTCTTCTCTGCCATGTTGCTGTGAGGGGTATGAAGTCCACCAGGGTGATCAGAGCTCCTCAGGGTATTCCAGCCCAACAAACACTTTGCAGGAGAGGGCCAAGGTGTCTCCCCACCGTTTGAAATAGGCCAACTCCTGATATGCTCAGAAGGTGAGGGCTGGTGAATGCAGCAAATACAGCAGCTGCAGGGGAAGCTAAGGACAGAAATAGGTTAAAAACACGGGAAAAATAGATGGAGAAAGGCAAAATACACATACCTGGGTTCTGCATGTTCAGCTAAGAACAACTGTCTGGGTGAAGAGTCCTTTCTTCTGTGCCACTCACAGTCTTAGCTTGATTGTTTGTTTGTCAGAGGCCCCTGGTAATTGATGACTCCCTTCTCGTAAGACTTAGACTGCCCTGGAGGAAAGCAGCCTTGCAAACCTGATGGCTGCTTCCCAGCCTCTGCAGTTACCAAAAGTTGTGTGTTTGGACTCACCAACGTGCATCACAAACCCAGGCAGTATTTCCATGTCAGTCTTTATTTTTTCAACACAAAAGTAGCAAGGCAGTTAAAGACACAGAAGCTCAACAGATCTGTCTTGTACTATTTATTATTTCTGATTTTTGCTTTTCAATTATATTCTAAACGGAGTGAAGAAAGCTTCCATCCCTTTGTCAGGGGTTGAAGTCAGTAGAACTGACTTAAGCTCAGGTCCTAATACACTTTTTAAAGTACAACCACCTCAAAAAGATGAACACAGAAGCCCACTTACAGGGATACATATTCCTTCTTTACCACCAGAACATCATTAGCAAAAATACAACAGCAGCAGCATTCTACCTCTAATAACACAGTGAGGAAAGTCTTTTTCCTAGCTGGTATTAATAGTAAATTATTAATAGTGTAATCTCTTCTTTCCAGTCTCTTTCCCCAACAAGCTCTCACTTGCCTCTATGGGGTCTGCCAGTTTACATGAAAGAACATTCACTTTCAGTCCATTTCTCCAGCTGGGTGACGAAGTCACCTGCAAAAATAATGAAGGGTCTTTGTTTTTACTGCTGTCTGGCACTTTGAAATACATCATTTTCAAATACCACACAGCAGGTTTAATTCACAGATTTATTAACACATATTTTACATTGTTTTATATATGAGCACACACATTTTATACTATATACCTGTCACTCTTGAACTAAAACTGTTGCATTTTTTCCTGGAAATAGGGGCAGAGGGTGGGGGAGATGGGGAAGTAAGAAGAGTTTTGCTAAGCAGGGCAAGTTAGAAAAAAGGAGTCAGTTTAGAGTTGTCCTAAAACAAGGCAGTTCTGTGAAAAAGAAATCCAGTCCACCAACAGCATGCAATTAAAAAAGTAAAGGATATTGCAAATAATAGCAGATATTTTTAAAATTGGTCCAGCTGCGTGAATCTAGTACTGGTTTTGCTTTAAGGAGAATTGCAGATCTTAGATATACCTAATCAGACTATTTCAAAAAATACAGGTAATGGAGAAATATACTTTGGTAACCCCATACACCATACAATCTGTTACATATAGTGACTGCATCTTGCTCTTGCCAACAGCTGCTCTTAACTTACTCATTATAAACCTACAGCCAAGCCAGTGACTGAGTAAATCACATGTATGTGTTTCTGAACTACCAGCTCCTTAATCAGTTTTGGCCAAGAGCAGTTTGTGTCTCCCATAGTTTGCCCAAAAAAAGCCTGCACATTATCTGATCCTGCAGGGACACCCCCTAATGCTGCAGTTCTGACAAACACTATTTACTTGGAATATGCAGAATATATACAAAAACTAATCCTAATTTTTAAAAGTTCAGCAGAAGTGACATGGGATTTTTCAGTGCTAAATATACTACTGAATGGGAAACAGCCCCTGGTTTAAATGAGCATTAAATACTAACTTTAAAATAAATCTTGCTTCGTTCCAAAAGAAGCTGCCATTTCAATGCAGTCGTCTTGTCTTCTGCTAGAGTGAGGAACTCATGGACCTGTTAATAACAGGACATCACAGAACACTTCTGCAGCATCTAGTTGTAACAACATCTCCACAACAAATGATAATGGAAAGAGCATCTTACACATCACACTTTTATACTTTTCTAAGCTGGATCTTTCTATTTTAGCATAGTTCTTGGTGTGATAGATGTACCAAGACAGCCAGATTAAGCAGAATAAATTGCAGGGTGTTTGAGAATCAAAGTTAGGGAATTCCAACCATGTTGTCTGAAAAGTGTGAATGAATTAAAACAAAGCACTGTTCCCCATAGGGTATTCACTCTTACAGTTAACCCATTTCTTCTTATTAGCAGCTACTGACTTCTAACTTTTGGCATGTTAAAAAGCCACCTGTGGGTGTGTGTGTCCATATGAACACACAACTTTCTTTAGCCAGTGTGTGCACACACACACACACACAAACAACGTTTATATAAATTTGTAATTTTCATCAGGCTTCACAGCCCAGATGAAATAAGAACAACCTAATTAATTTCTACTTACTGTGCAGCCTAATGTTTCCTCAGCTACACAGTCAGACAGGTAGCAAGAATAAAGAGTGCCTGTGTGATCTGTCAGGTCAATGAGTATGTCAAAGCTTGCAAAAGTTGACTTTGAACCTGGAGAGAGGTCACTGCAGAACGTGCATGTGTTGGACATTTCATTCACTATAAATCGGCATATTGAACTGAAACAGAAGAAGATAATTAATGCACAGATGCAATTCCTCCTGGTTGGAAAATGTTTTCTAGACTGAGATTTCCCAAGAGACTATTCCTCTTTAAAAATATTCTTCATCTTCTAAACTCTTAAGTCTGTCTGAGACGAAATGGTCTCTTTCTTCTTTTCTCCTCTAGCACCAGGAAGAGCAAATCCTTCTTCAAGCCAGCTCCTCTTTGCTACATCTGGAAGTTTACACTCCAGACATTCACATGGCATCCTCCAGGAGTTTTATTTCTTGTCCAGGACTTGACTAAAACATTGTTCTATCTAATTTGTGTCAGAGGAAGGAGGATAAGCACTTTTAAATACAAATTTAAACCAGGCAGTTGCTTACCATCTGTTGCGAATAACTTTATATGCATTATCATCAATGTCCAGTGTAGAAATGTAGCCATAAATAATGCCATAGACTGGTTCCAGTTTCCCATCACTCTGTGAAGCTTTTTCTTTCAGCTGCTCCACAGTATAAACATCAACTATAGTCTCCACTAAAAGTTTAAGAGACATGTTACATGTGTCTGAGAAAGAACACAGAGGAGCAACAACAAAGGATCTTAAAGTAATAAAAATGATAGGATTTGATCTAAAGCACCAGAGAAACCCAACACAGCTTCCTCTTGAAGTAGGCTTATCATTTGGGGACAAAAAAATGAAACAAAAGGGGAGTCAAATCAGAAAAATATCGAATACTTAATCTTTGTATCCCCCCCCAAATGAGTTTTTGACAAAAACTTTCCATTTTTGTACTTATTCAAGAGAGAAAGAACATGCCATGTTTAATGAAATCCAAGTGTTTGAATCCAGGCTTACAGTTCATGGAGTCTTTTGACTGCTCCTCCATTTTATCATGCAAGGCCCCTGATTGTGCACTCTCTTTTATGAAGCTGAAGAGAACATTTGCTTCTGCTGTTTCTTGAAAACATATTTTAAAGAGTTATTAATATAACTAGCATGTAAAAATAACAGCGTAGTTGTATTTTCAACTTTTTAGTCTGGTAGCACCAACATGTCTCTTGGAATTAGCCAAGAGATGCTTTTCTCTTTTATACTTTAACTGTTAGTCCTACATGGAATACTTGAAGACTGCCAAGGTTAAATTTTTAAAAAAATAATAAAAGAAAAGGGCTGGAAGCCACAAGCATTGGTCAGGATGTAACAGACAAGAAGCAAGGAGCTTTCTCAGACAAGCAGGCAGAAGAGCCCAGGCCTCCAGTGGTTTCAATTCACACATCCCAGCCTACAGCAAACCCTAACACCAAAGCAACACTCCAACAGCTCTTACCTGGATTGGTTGTAATGATGGTTTTTGATATCACTGTTGCAGTCATACAGTTCCTAAACTTGTCAAAATTTATTCTCACGTCTGATGCAAATATTACTGTGCACAAAACAAACCCCTTGTTAATGTAAGATAAGTATCACATTAAAACTACTGTTAAAAGCATAAAAAACCAGACTATTTTACCTGTTTCTCGTGGGATCCAACTCTGTGCAAGCTGGATGGATTCATTATCCCAACTAGATTTAAAAAAGTGAATGCATCAAAACATTTTTGAAACAGCACTCAAACTAAACTACTAAATAAAATTGTTATGATTCAGTTGGTCAAAGGGGACACAGCTCCTTTGTTACATGCACAGGCAAGTGACATGCCATGTATATCCACAGCCATCCAGTTTGCAGCCAGCCAGGATGCTTTTTATATCTCATGCTAAACAGGATAAATAGAGAGCTATTAGATTGTTCAAAATGATTAAATGCAGAATATACCTGGTAAAATACTGTGTGTCTTTTAGAGCTTTGACAAAATCAATTTCTAACTAAACCAAATCCCAGTTCCAGTCAGCTGAGCCTTTTCTGTGGGAACAGGCTGAGTGCTGACATCACCGGGCCAGATGTTCAGCAGGATTCTCAACACTGCAGCCCTTGGAACTGGGGATGGGGAGACCAGAGTGAGGGCAGTGGGATCCCTCAGAAATGGTAATTTGATGGTTAGGACCCTGAATAAATCTCATTCAGTTCCTCCTAGGTTTGGAAGGCAAGAATACTGCCAAAGCACCGTTTTGCTCTGCTGGGTTTTCCCTTAACCCTTGGAAAAAGATTTCAGGTACTTATTTTTCACCTAGCATTGCTCAGCCACCCTTTCACTGATGGCCTCTGAACTACTTTCACTACAAAGCTGTTGCACAAGGATTTCCTCAATCTTTGCCCCTACCTATGGCTCCATGAAAGGGCAAAAGGCACAGCTGAGGGTAACCACAGTGACACCACCCAGAAGGGTATTTACAGCTCTGTACCACCGTGCACCAGCACTGAAGCCAGACTATCTGAGGTGCTGCTGCTAATTCACATTGGTGGCAGCTCAAGGCTAGAACACTTCACTCCATAGATGTTTATTAGTGTTCATGTGAGTCCATTAACTGTGCTAAACATTACCCTGAATGACAACCCCATCTAACTCCCACATGTACAGCAATGCTATCTTGCTACTGCCCTATCTGAGGAGCAAAGGTCATTTCAACCAACAGACAGTAAGCCCAGGGCAAACAAACCCCCACATACCCCTGCACCTAGATAAGCCACAGGTTTATTGAACAAACTATGGGCAAAATGTAAACGTTGCTGTGTAAACAAATCACTATTTACATGCAGAAATTGTACAGACGTTGTCATGTCTGTGGACAGGATCAGTTTGAAAATATGACCGAAGTAGTATCAAAATATTTCTGGGATGTTTCAAACATTTAAAAACTATTTCAACCTATTTCCATTCCACTAGTTACTTCTGCTGGGCTTTAAAAATGAAGCACGCTCCTCTTCCCCCCACCCCAGTTTGTAGATGAAATGTGCTGCCTTTGCAGCTGTTTTAAAATGCCATTTCCTGAATTAATTCAAATTTCCACATTAAAAAATGTAACTAGTTGGAACTAAGCTTCGTTTTCCCATTATGAGCTAGCAGTCTGTCAGCAAGTCATAAAGCTAGACAATACAGATGAGGTCACTCTAATGAATCTCTTTTTTAAGCGTTTTCCCCATATATTGCTCCCTCATCACAGTTGCCACCCAAAGAACAATACATGTAAATTAAAAGATAGCATTGTAGCAGTATGTATTGTAGTTCATTTCTGTGCCTACTCTTGCATTACTTTGTGTATTTTAGAGAAATTAAAAAACATTTTACCATACTATTGGAAAAGACATCTCTGTTTCATCATACAGCTTTACTTCACACCTCTGACCTTTTCTTTTGTCTGATGTCATAAAATACTTTGGCTCCCCAACCTTTAAGAAGAAAAAGAACCAGTCACTTTTCCTTTACTAAGAGTTTAGAGCAATAAAAGTGATAGCACAGAAAACAGAAAAGTTAAAAAGGGGAGGGGGGGAAACCCTGTAGACCGCTGAAAAAAAAATAAACCAACCCCCGTGTACCACTAAAAGGTTAATGGTAATTTTGCTTCAAGTGAAAAGGACACATTTTATTTTATAAAAAGTCTGCATTTACATATTTCAAGTTATCTCCTGCTTGCACATGCATAGTTTCAAAAAGACAACTGATCTAGGACATTTCCATGCCCTTAATTCCCTCCCCTCATGTTGCTGATGAAAATCTCAAGGAGCTTGCATGGTTACTGTAACTCAGCTGAAGTTCCTGCCAGGCTGAGCAAACAACCCAACCCAGCGATTCCTGCCCACCTCATGTCCCAAAACCCAGCCTCACACTCAGGTCCACTAAGTCACCCATGGCACAGCACAAAACACTGCTCTGCAGTGGCTTCTTCACTTACTGACATTACAGCTGCAAGCAGGTTGAGGATTCTGCCATCAAGGCTCTGGCCATTTGCAATGATATCCCCCAGGGAATAATAATCCTGAGGGTCCCTGACAGGCAGGTGCAACAGAGAGAGCAGCTTGGTGTCCATGTCATAACGTGAAGACCTTTTGACCACGGAATGATTTTCACTGAGCAATAATTTGTAGCAGCTAGAGAGTATGAACAACACAAATCACATCCATCAACATTTCACTCGTTGATACATTAACAGTGTAAAATGTTAATTCAAGTCACATGATAAAATAACTGCTGATTTATTCCTCTTTTTCCCTAAAGATATGGAAAAGTTTGAATCAATTTGTTCTAAAATTTTAAAATAATTACCTGCTTCAATTTTACAGAATACCTTATCATACTTATTTAGAATGCTAGCAATGTGCAAGACATCTCAGCCCTTATAATTAAAAATGTATTCTGAGTTTACAAAAAGAAGGAAATTTACCCTGTTTAGTTACAAAGAGCCTTATTGCTTTATGACAAAACTCCAAAGACCATATACTGATAAACAGGTTCTCTTTTGAGATTATTTGACCAAATGTGGTTGAACTCAGGGACGAAGGTGCAGCTACAGAAGATGACCAACCCCAAAGACTTCTACCAATCAGCTGGCAACTAAAGCAAGTGTTAACTTTGATCTCTCTGGAAAGAACTACCAGTCTATGCTTTAACTTTACCTCGGCGTTACAGGGTTGAATTTTTCTTCCCTTTCTGCTTCCTTTGTCTGAACTAAAGGATTTTCGATTATAACTAAAATAAACCATGGATAAGTGATGTTAGAAAACAGAACATAGATGTGCATCAAGAGAGACAGCTTTGAAAAATGGTTGTTTTCAAGGTCGATATGGAAAGGAAAAGATAGGAGCAGTAACTACTGCTAAATGTTTTGATACTGAAAACCCTGTCTGGCCAGACAGCTCACATTAGAGCCCACGTCCCACAGGAGGCCTGCAGGCATTTAATGGGAACAAAATGACACCGAGTTCTTGTGTGTTTACTCTTCCTAATCACAAGTTCTATCCACACACTCTGGTCTAGCAACCATGGGCAGCATTAGCTTCACAAGATAAAAGCTCATACCATAAATAAAGACAAGATTTTTGTTCTGATTTCATGAACAATAATGGTTGTATCTGTAACTAATGAAGACAAACACCAAACTACTTTAGAGAGTTTATTTTTCTTAATTTGTAAGAACTGAATATAACGTAAGAATTTAGATTGATTAACTGTAGGTAAGTTCTGGGTGGCTGCATTCAGTGGGTTTGTATCTAGTCTTTTTGTTGACATATTTACTGGGTTTTAATTTAAATCCTTGAAATTTTATTCATTTTCTCTTTATACTTAACATAACTGAACAATTTGTTTCCAATTAGACTGTTTTCTGGGTCCTCTGAGAAAAATATAGCAAAACCACAAACACATAACACTGATTTACTGGAGAAAACACACATTCAAACAGAACCATGTTAAGAATAAACTCCAACTTACCACAGTCACCAACTCTAAAGCTTTCTGAAAGTGGTCTAATATACTCTTCTCTGCCCCAAGAATTTACATTTATAAAATAAGTCGGGGAATCACGGATAGTGAAGCTGAAGGTGTACCTTTCAGACCCAATGTCTGCAAAAAAAAACAGCACTGTTGCAATTCATGAGCACAGCTTGATTGCCATCTGGAATATATGTATAAAAACTATGATTTCGAGGCTTTCCCAGATTTTGTCATGAATTGACTACCCGCAGTCTGGGGAGTTCCACTAGAGGTCAGCAGGCTGTGCAGGAAACGCGTTGGTGTCCATGGGTGGGGGTGGCTCCAGCTCCTGCCGTGGTGGTACCTGCTCCATCCCACCCACCTACACACATCCCCTCCCTTTGGAGGTCCCTTTTGCACCGTATGAACTTACAGATCTAACGCGAGAGGGATAAAATAACCACACGACACTACTTTCAAGGCATGGACTGTGGGTATCTTATTCCAATTGCCAACTAATGCTGTAGTAACTATGTATTATTCCCATTTTTCTTTAGGAAGAATCAATAAAACGAAGCTGGTGCGAATACTTGTTTCACTCCTCAATACATCACTTAGCATTTCTGCTTTAAGAGAGAATGAACATGAAGAGACAAGATGGATTCCAGCAGCATTTATACAATAGTGGGTTGATATTGGTACCATCTTCAGACCTTGGAACACTCCATGAGGGAGCTTTTCTAAACAAATTCTAATCTACAAGGTTTAGCCAAACTAATGCTGCTCTTTCATCTTGCTTCTCAAATGCACAAAATTTTTTTTGCACATTTTTATTCTATACATTTTATCTTAAGTCTGTTTATCATTTAAGTATTTATTTCAGTCACATATGCCAAATTATACCATATAAGAAAATGAAGTAAAAACAGTTAAAAGGGACTGTACTTTTTCTGTCTGGAAAGCCTCTGACATCTGTTTTTCCAATAACCACACCGATTACATTCTAAAAAATAAAGAGATTATAGAATACAAGTATTAAACACAGATGTATACAGTGAATTAGATTTCATGGGCTTGTACTCTACTGATGATAATAAACATATTTCTGACTGGTAATCACCTTCATCTATTTATTCCACAGTACCATATGAACTAAAGAGCAAAACACAAACAGACAATTTTACTTTAAGCAGAAGAATGACTAATAAAAATATTTAAAGAAATACATCTGTTTCTGCTTGTAGAGACAATGGGAGGACAGAAGTTCACCCAGAGCAGTCACAATTTTGGCTGTCCTTCAGCAATCTCTCCTCAGGTAGGCAGCAATGTTGTTGTTTCACGCTCCCTGCACAGGTCTCAGATCTCCTTAAATGCACCATGAAAAGTCTGGACAGGATTTATTTTCCAGTTAAACATCCAAGGTTTCCCCTGCTGTCAGCACCGAGGTACACACGTGTACAGCCACAGGAGGAACATTTCTCCTATCCTCACCTGAGCAACATGAATTTCTGCAGGTATCTCTTTCTTGCTGCCTGTCTCTCAACCAACTACAAGGGGAGCTCAGGCAGTGAACTTTTTTGGCGACTCAAAACAAAATCAATCTTATTCTGCTCTACTAAACCTGTGTTTATTATGCATAAGCATCCTGGTCTCAATCATCAGACAAATCTACTGGGAGCAAACACCTGAAAAGAAAGATTTCTATATAAAATACAGATATTAATAATATGTAGCTGCGTGGTTTGTTTGTTTGTTTTTTTCAAAACAGAAGGTCCTCCCTCTGTGTGAGAGAAGAGTGTGGCAGTGCTACTTTGGGATTTAAGAGGTAAGCAATGACAGCTGGGGTGGTGACAAGGACTGGAAGGAGAGACTGACATCACAATATGGTAAGGGTCCTGCAAACCATGCCACACTCTCCCACTTCAGGGCTGCACTTCCTCGCAGTGCTGCCTCATTTTCCCATTCCAGCAGCCAGGGGCAGGGTAACAATTTAATAACCCCCCCAGGCTGAACGTTGCCCCTGTTTACAAGGCAATGCAACCTGGCTTCACTGTGGCAATATTGACATGTGCTCAAAAATGAGACTTCGTGCTCCCAGCTTGCTTCAAATCACTAGATGGAGCAAGGTAACTGCCTTATCCTGCAGTGACTGCAGTGAGCTCCTTGAGGATGGATGTGCAGCTCAGTGGAATATCCTAGCTCTCCCAGGCTAACAGAATACTTTCTATCTGCCCACAACATGTAGTGATTTAGATTAGGATTTTATTATTCTCTTTTCGGCTTTGTTTCTTAAAAGAAAAACAAAAACCAAAACAAAAAACAACAACCAACCCCCAAACATTTCCCTTAAATCAGAGTGCCACATACACTTTATCTCACCACCAATCAAAAGAACTGACATTTGGGATGATTCTTCACATGGATTAAGCTAATGTAAACCTGCAGTTTCCAAAAAAGTATCTCCCCTGTCCCTGATGCAAATACATTCACCCCTCTTGCATTAGCACTGAGCCTGCATAGCAAGCTGCCAGAAGGAAGTGATCTGGCTGGAAACTATTTTGGGGGTGTGGGGAGAAAAAGGGTGGAAAACACGTCCAGAGATCAGTTTATTGTGCAACTAGACAGGCAGTGGCTTCACCAGAAGAGGAGGAGCAGGTCATGGCTGCACTGAGGCAGGGGGCTGTGCTGAGGCAGGGGGCTGTGCTGAGGCAGGGGGCTGTGCTGAGGCAGGGGGCTGTGCTGAGGCAGGGGGCTGTGCTGAGGCAGGGGGCTGTGCTGAGGCAGGGGGCTGTGCTGCCTTCTTTGGCAGAGTATTGCTTAAGGCTGCTCGACCAGATGATGAGACCACAGTATCAGCACACTGCCAGTGTCTCACACTTTGGTCTATTTCTGTTTTAAAAAATAAACTGCCAAGTGAAAAAATTACTTTGAGTGATATGTGCTCAACTTTTAAAATCCTAAACACGCATTGATCATTCTATCATGACACACTATGGATTTTTTTTTTAAATACCTTCTTTACTTGATGTTGCTAATTGCAATATTCAAGATTAGTTTTATTTGTAAAATAAATACTTTTAACTGAGTTAGTGGATCACTGTATTTGGGAGTAACTGTGAATGGCAGACTAAAGTAGCTTTGCTGGAGACCAGGAGTTTATCAAAAGATAGAATACACAATACTGCTGTGAGGGCATATAAAACTCCCTCCCCTAGTTCACCCCTTTTCTTTGATTTCTCTTTCATTTGTTTAAAATAAATGGAAAAAAAAAAAGCCTAAATTGTACCCCTCCCAAATAAAAAGCTGTGGGAACAGGAAAACTCCTTGTGTTCACCCTCTTCACAAGCACCAGGACTCCCACAGGGCAGGGAGCTCTGTAGATGTGCATCTGATGTAAGGCTCATGGAGGGACTGGGCTGTAGCACCACAGCTGGCAGAGCAGGCACCGGGAGGTGCTGCCCCGGCTTTGTTCTCCTGGCTCCAGCTCCCAGCAGCTCTGAACGCTCAGAGACACGTTGCTGCTGGTGAGCTACACAGGGAAGGGTGGGGGGTGCTGCCACAGAGAATAGTGCAGCCTTCTCCCTCCCGTTTTAAAACAACATGTTGGAGAGCAAGGAATGAAAACCTGTGCCCCTCCATACTTGCTATTTCTTCTTCTACCACCTAAAACCCAAAAAGAGAAAAATCTTGAGTCTTACAGCACACTCCCCTTGCTCCAGTGGTAATAGTCCTCACTCATATCAGGATTAAAAAAATAATTCGTTTTCAAACATCTGCATGAATTTACCCACTACAAAGCTTTGCTATTAGTTATGTTCACTTTTTAGCCCATCCTAGTCTCCTGTACTCCCACAAGCAAAATTCTTAGCTCTTCATAAACTGACAACCACAAAAACCTGCTTTTTGTCCTAAAGAAACAGAAACAATCCTATCTGACATGTAACACTGAGATTTTTATCCAGTTAAAACACCCTACCATTCAACAAGAGTTTTGTTTGAATCATCCAGGACTATGTGATTTAGCTCAGAGGGCCTGAGCACACAAGGCCACAGGACTGGGCCCTGGGTTCACAGCTTGCAGTGAAAGACTATTGTAGGTTACAGATGTATTGTGACCACATAATGCTGACTCTGTACATGTCTTTACTAATTCAGCTTCCATTTAAAACATCACAAAGAAGCCTCTGATACTTCCAGACATGGAATTGTCCAGTCAAGATCTATAGTTGTGGTATCCACCTACCATGGACAACAACAGCATCAATTTTCATTTTGCTGGTTTAGACACAAAGAAGGTAAGGTACTTTATATCTAACAATTATACTAATGCTGTTAGTTTCTAAATACATGTCAATTACATAATTTTGCAGTAATATAATACAGTCATATGCAATTTCATTTGAGAACAAAAGTACTATGTCTGTGAGACTTACAGGACGAGCAAGATTTGGATGCAGATCTGAAAGTGCAACAAAGTCCCGGGTTGAACTAGAATAGGCCATTCTTTATCTGTAACTTGAGAAAACTAATTTAGGTTTTTTAAAAATCTAAACAAATCACTTAAAACTATTCACAGTGAGAATAACAAGTTATTTTTTAACACAAATGGTTTGACCTAAATAGCATCCATCTTCAATAAAAAGCATTTCAAGCCATCTGAAGGACACAACTCTTTATTGTTTGTAGCTGGCGATATAAGTTATGAATTTTACTATAACTACTCTACCTGTGCTTCTCAATTGAGTTCTGTGATTTTTATTTATTTATTCAGCATTAAATTACTCCATTAGCATCAGCCTATGAAAAATATTTACCCTCCTTCTCCAGTCTGGGAAGTCCAACTGAATTTAATGAGGCAGTTGATTTATAAAAGGCCATTTACATGAGAGGCCATTTACAGAAGTGTTGTGTTGCAAACCACCCTAATTGAGGTTTTGGACTTAATATTAAACTATGTTAATAGTTCATTCCTTCCTCAAATATAGAAAAGTTTTGAAGTTATTAAAAAAAAAATACTTAAGAAAATGGGTTCTTTTCAGGCTGCCAACATAGCATTATGGCCCATTCCTGAGAGCTACTGTGCACTCAAGTCCTCTCTGGATGCCAGAGTTGGGCCATGGATGCTTTGTTAGCCTGTCTGAATGCCTCATTATTTCACAAGTACCCTCAGAGACATTATTGATATTTAGCAAGTAATTGTCAGATTATTTTTTTTTTGTAAAAGGGACCATCAAGTTGTCCAAATGTTAATAACCTTTCATATGAGAGAACTGCTGACATTTTTTTAGAGGATGCCTGTTCAACTTCATAACAAAAGTCCTGAAAGGCTTTTGCAGTCTTTATACCTGACACCTTGTGTGAGAATTGTTAACCATTTACTGGGTATTAGTGTAATGATCTGTTGAACACACTAGAAAATAAATAGCCTACACATTAAAAAATGTGAGGAGTTATCTGAGAACACACAGCAATTTTTCTAACAGAGCATTTCAAACTACATTCTCACAGAAAGCTATCCCAAATTTGCTTTACAAAAGCTACTGAACAGTGAGGCCCTCAAACTTATTCCCATCTCATTATATGGAAGAATTCGTGTTCACTTACACAGGAAAGTCACCTCAGCTATCCCTCCAAGGCACATTAATATTCTTGCCTCAAAACAAGTTAAATATTATTAAATTACATAGTTCACACCACAGCTGAATCAGGTTAAAGCAAACAGCACTGGAAGCACAGGTATCAAAAGAAGATCAGAGAGGGAATTTAGGGTTTACAGGGCTACAGGCCCTGCCAGGGAAGCTGCAGCCACCAACTGCACCCTCACTTACCCCCTCACAGACAGCACCTCAGCTCCCAGGCACAGCTGAGGGAACTTTCTCTCAGCACCACCCAGGATCAGACCTTTTTCTGAGAGAAAAGACAAGATGGAAAACACAATAAATAAAAGTATGAAGCCTTTGACACCACCACTCCCATCCCAAACTGGTGTCTGACACCACATGAGCTTGCATTCCCATAGCCGGGCCAGGCTTTTCACTACAAAGATTTTTCTTACATGGGTCCATCACCATAGAATCACAAAATGCTTTGGGTTGGAAGGAACCTTAAAGATTATCTAGTCCCAAACTCCTGCCATGGGCAAGGACACCTCCCACTGGACCAGGTTTCTCCAAGCCCCATCCAACCTGGCATGGAACACTTTCAGGGATGGGGCAGCCACAGCTTCCCTGGGCAACCTGTACCAGTGTCTCACCACTCTCACAAGAAAGAATTTCTTCCTAATATCTCATCTAAATCTTCCCTCTACCAGTTTAAAGCCATTACCCCTTGTCCTATCACTACATAGCAATTCCTTTATCTGGCCATCCCACACAGGCATGGACAGCTTAGAGACTGAGCAAGCAGGAACACTTACCAGAGCCCCAGCGAGGAGGTTCAGGGCAGACACAGACCAAATGGGAAGGGAGTTCCTTGAAGGGAAGGAGTGAGGTGCTCAGGATTGAGACACAAAATGGCGGCGAGCGCCGCGGGCGGGAAAAAGGCTCCGTGTCCTCTCACGAGCGGCCTTCCCTCAGGGGTGTGAGGGGCCCCATGCAGCGGGCACCAGCCACAGCCCTGGGGCTCAGAGAATGGCTGCCAAAAAAAAAAAACACAAACCCACACAGAAACACCAGAAAATTAGAGATTTGGGGCTTTCACGTAGCCTGGGAAGGGCGCTCAGCCCAGCGGGATCAGCTCAGAGCATGGCGGCATCAGCTTCAGACAGCATGCTCTGCCTCAGGTCCGCAGCTGAGGGGGATGGAAACTATGACAAATTTTCAGCTGTTTAATGGAAGAAATGAAAGATCCTGTAACACAGAGTCAACACAGGCTCTGAAGCTTGGGTTTCAGTTTTTGGGAGTTCTCTCATCTGTGGGGCTTTACCCACATTCCCCACCATTACTGACCCTGTGGGGTGGCAGCTTCATCCTGACGTACACCAGGTTTCCCAGGTAGGAGGTTAATTTGACCCACCTTATTGCATCATTTTCTTGCTCCAGTAACAAAATTTCCATGTTTCCTTGCAGTGCTATTCCACAGCATGCCCTGGAAGATTTTTTTTTCCTTTAAAAATGCACTCAGCAGGATCGCTAGCAGGTCCCAAGTCCCTGAACTTACCAAAACCAACAAATCACAAGCCCTGGAGTCTAAAGTGAGGCTTATTCTGCAACATTTATAAATGCACAACACTGCAGCAAAAAAAAGCAAATTTGAGAAAGCTTTGAATGAACTATTCCCTTGATCTTTAATTGTTTTGTGGTATCTCTAAGGAAAAAAAAATGCAGCCTTTATTTTATAAGTGAATTAAAATTTATGGTTTAAAATATTATTTGTATTGATTGACACAGCACTCCTGGGTTTTCAAGCCCTGCAGAAGGCTGGAGTGAGCCATTTTGTCCATTTTTATTACCTATAAAATAGTTTTTTATAAAATAGATACTCTTCACTTCTGGATCATAAAAAAATTTTACTCCTGACGAGTAATTTTATGACCTCAAGGTCAAAGTTTTATTGAAGTTTTAGTGTAGCCTGACAAATTCTCTGTGTTGACTCTGTATTACAGGATCTTTCATTTCTTCAATTAAACAGCTGAAAATGGATACCACCTGTGCTCTCATATTTATTGTCTCACTAAAGTCCATGATAATTACACCGTGCTGATGACAAATGGCATGCCAGAGAACTGACAGCCTGGGTGGGTTTTTTTAAGTCACCTTTTATACAGTATGATCCATGGATCTAACTTCGTTCCATAGTGTCCAGTGAACAGAAGGAGGTGGGTTTTTTTGGTAGTTCTGTCATTTTAATTGTCTCATGCTAATGAACAAGCCAGAAGATAACAAAGATGGTGATGGGATCCTAATCAAAGGTGAAGGAGGAGTTGTACACTAACTGGAAAATGCTGATGAAGGAAGAGGTCTCATTCTTACTACCATTAACTGCAAGGTAAACAAAGAAAAAAAAACAACAACCAACCTGCAGTGAGATCTGCAGGGTCTCCGTGGCTGCAGAGGGTGATAAAAGCAGGATCACAGCCCACAAGCTTGCAGGCGTTGAGCTCATCCAGTATCTCAGCAAGGTTTTGGTGGTACATAAGCCCCTGCTTAAATGGAGCCTTGCTGAGCCAAGCTGGGCTCCTGCACTGCTGCCCAGTGTGGTCACCACTTTTGTTAGGTTTTGTCCAGGTTAAGCTGCTTTTCTCCCACAGGCACAAAGGGCAGGTGAAACCTGATGCTGCCGGTGTCCCCAGCCCAGGCTTTGTTTCATTTCAAAGCCACCAGAACAAGGATGCTGTTGTGCCCCTCTCCTCAGCATCCCCAAAGCCTCCACAGACATCTAATGATCGGGTGGTTTTGCTTTGTGGTTTAGTTCCACCCCCATTTTCAATGCACCTACATTTTGGGGAAAAAAAAAACCAACAAAACAAAACTGCTTTTTACTTTCCCATGATAGTTCCTGCTAGGAAGATGTTATCAAGGCTGTCATGAAGGGATGCACCAATCTGGGCACAAAGGCAGCAGATGTGAGACCAGAGTTACTTCCCTGGAAGATGTGATTAGATTCTGAATTTCTGACTTGCAGATACTGAGAGGAGAATCGACTTGATTTCTGTACCTGTCTCACGGTGATGCTGTGACTTCTGCCATTCATCCAGCACATGGCCCAACGGGGACAGGCAGCACTTCAGGCTCCTGGAGGTTACTGCAAACATATAACATCTTGATTGGTGCTTACAGCAAACAAATGTCTAACCTGAATGTCTCCTGCTCATTTACAATATCGGCTGATGCTCCGAGTTTGGAATTCCTAATACAAACACTGTAGAGAGCCTGAAAAAACAAGTTGCTCAGCTTGTACTCAGCTTTAGTCAAGCTTTCCTCCTCAATTGACCTCAAAGCAGCCTCTAAAAGAAACCAGCATTGTTATCTCCCTTCGACAGCTGGAAAAACAGAAGCAAGAGAGAGACCAGCAGCAGTTTCCTGAGCACCGTGCACCACACGAGGACCTGCTTCCCTCTCCAGTTCTAGCACCAGCCCCTGCAGGAGGGCAACAATATCAACTCAGTATTTTTCTCATCTAGTGCTTAATCCCTGAGAGCTCCGAGTGATTTTAACTCTCCAGCACTTCGGCAAGCACTTCGTACTCTGCCAGATTCAGTCTATGATTAGCAGACTGCAAATTGCATGGTCCTTGCTAATTAGGCCTTCGTGAATGGATTTATTTAAATTACATTCATTGGCATGGTCAGGGAGTGCAAATGCCACTTTGTAATTCACTTGGCAATTTGTTACACGGCGATCAGTGCTGTTTGCATGCAGGGAAAGCTGGTCCTGCCCAGCAATAGAGGGGACATTTCAGAAATCCTGTTCAAAAAGCTCTTCAAAGACAGAGCAATATAAAAATATTTGCTCTCTGAGGTTGATGTTGCTCACAGCGTTTACCGAGCAGGCTCATTGAATATTTATACCTTCTTAGGACAAAAAGAATCTGTAAAATGAAAAGGGCAGAGCTGTAATTTTATGTAATTGGCCTGACTGAATACATTAAAAGCAGCAAATTATTGAAAGTATCCAGTGTTCAGTGGCTTAGGCTGATACCTGAACTGGCTGCAAATCGGGAGTGCTGAAGGAGTAATGATGGACATCTTTAGCAGAAGTCATGCAGGTGCTGATGCAGCCAACAGGTGCTCAGGGTGCTGAGGGACGTTTCATCTAAACTCTGCCCATTACCGCAGTGAGTCCTTGTTCATCTCTTGCTTTGCTCCACGTCCTCCCTCTTGGTCCCCAGCACTGGAGTCACCCCAGTGCTATTTCAGTGGGATTTCCTCACTCCGAGCAGCACCACGACCTCCTGCAGCACAGAAAACCACAGCAACTCCAAGTTTTGTTTTTAAATTAACATGAGCCATGGCTTGCTCCTGCCTAATCTGTACTAATGCTGATGTCTTTGGTCCCTGGAAGACACCCGGCAGGAGCAGTGCTTGCATGCCCACATGCAGCTTGGGCACCAAAGGTGGGTGTGAGCAAACAGGGTGATGTACCAAGGGCAGGAGTGGGGATGCCAACAGCTTTCTTCTCTCCTGAAGAGAGCTCCTTTTCAGGAAAGCCCTGCTACTGGCAAAGGAGAAAAAAAAAAAAGCCTTATTTCAGGTGTAAAGCCATGTGGGACATATAAGTTCTGCTCTTCCCTGCTGTCCAGGAAGGATGGTGTTTTGAAACAGCAGCTGCTCTGAAGACAACAGTCTCCCTGTTCTCTCTGATGAATTCACATGAAGCTGCTTAAACCCAGACCCAGCCCTTCCCATGGGCAGGGAGGGAACGGCATCTGCAGGGCCCAAATGCAGCAAGCACGGCATTTCTGCAGCAGTCTGTGCTCGGGGAAGGAAGTGTCCTGGGTGCTCATTCATCAGCAGGCTCAAGTCTTAACTATTTCAACACTAATTAATCCCTTCTGCAACATGGGCCCAAGGGTGGGGCAGAAACATCACGCAAGGCAGGCAAGCTGGCCCAACCCAGAGAGGAAAGGGAGCTGTCAGCACCAGCCTCTGCACTGAATTTTAGCAAAAAGTAAAGACCACAAAGGAAATCTAAGACTTTCTGGATAGTCACTAAAGAGCTGGTAGATTTTCAGTGAATAGTTTGCAAATAAAAATATCCCAGAACTATTCCATCTGTGTATTTTAACAGCAGAGAGTCAGAAGATTATGTCCATGTAGGAATTCACTGCTTGAAAACACTCTCATAAGTCTTTATTCACTTCTTTCTGTCTGACCAGTGATATTCTGCCTTGCTTTATGAAGATTAGGCTTTGATTGCCCAAGGTTTTTAAAGCCCACAGCCTGCTTCTTAGCTTGCCTGAAACTAAGAGGTGGGAAATGTGTCTTTGTGTAGCATGAGTGGCATGAGAGCATTCAAAGCTATAGATGATACCTTCTGCCCATTATTCCAAAATAATTTAAGTGAGGTCAGTGAAATCATTTGGATATTCATCACTTTCCCCAAGACCAGAATTTCCTCCTCCCTCTATGATTCTATGAATATTTTCCAACAAAGTATCACGAATTGAAAAACACAACAAACAAAAATAGTTTTAGTGACAGCTCCCTGACACTGAGGAAGAACTCTCTAGGAGGAAAAAAAAAAAGTTATTTAGCATTGGTTGGCTGCCATTCAAACATTTTCAGCTATTCAAATCAACTAATCCAAAACCAAATGAATTATATCTGGATTTCAGTTTGAGACACATGATACTGAAAAATACCAGCGACAAAACTGGGGGAAACCCATCCAACCTTCCATTGCTCCAGTTTCCAACCAAGCCTAAAACTCAATCCCTGCATGAGCAGCTCATAAGGAGCAAAACGTAGGACGTAATTTTCACAGACAGATGGGGCGGCTGTGAGAGAAAACTGGGATCTCAGAGTAAATAACATTTTTTTTCCCCCACCACAGAATTCAGTGAACAGAGCACCAGTGAAATCCTAGCGACTCGTCCAAACTAGACTTTCCAGCAAAAATAGACCTTTGATCTCCTGTCTGAGAGCTTGATCCCAGTGCAGCGGTGGCAACCGTCCCATTGCCTCCGAGAGCCAGACCTCATCCAGCCCCTTCCTGGGTAATCATGTGTCAACATTTCCAGGGCACGCCTGGCTGCCTGTCAGCCAGCTCGTTAGAAAATTCCTGCAGACTGACACTGACATTTTAAGGTTTGATGCATTAGAAAAACAAAGCCCCCCCCTTGAAGCCCGTTCAGAGTGCAACGAGACCTGAGCAAAACGGGACTTCATCAAGAAATTTTCCCTTAAGAAAATGAACACTAGAGGTCAACCTAGCAACTTGTCCCGGAAATATATATCCCTGGAATAAAATATTACAGACTTCTTCTGTGTACTGTACACCTCTCTAACTACATCCAGATTCACTGGCTTGGCAGGGAGCTTCATACCTAACAAGACTTTCTTCTATTCTTCTGAATTTGTTCTTGTCTTGCTCTACACTAGTGTTTCCTTTCCTGGAGCTTGCCCCTACGATCCCCGTCCCAACTCACATGGCTCATTAACGTGCTGAGCTACCCGTCTGTGAGAGGAGAAGAGGAACTGGCACTTATGGGTGTAAATACTGGAGAGCAAACGTGTCCCTGATGGAACTCCGCTGCAGTCGGTTGAGTTAGATTGAAGAAGAGGGCAGAAGCAGAGGAGCAGCCATGGCTGTGCAGATGAAAGCCCATCTAACTCAGGATCTTGTGTCTCGTGGATAAATCCATGGTTTCAAGGAGGCAGCAGGGAGGCTGCAGAGAACCAGGCTGGGATGTGAGTGATGGGTGTGTGGCTTCCAGCCTTCAAGCCTTATTCCCTTCCAAAGCATCTCCCATCAAAATAGCAACAGGGGTGACTTTGTTACCTGCTCCTCACGCTTTGTCCATCTCACCTTCTTTGCTCAGATTCTGGAGGACCTTGTGGCCACAAACTCCTGCAGACTACTTATGCATAACACAAAAAAAATGCTTTTGGTTGGGTTCTTTTTTTCTTTACCACTCTTAAATGACCAATTTTACAATGTAGTGAATTTCTTCCTCCCTCTTCCCTGCTCTTAACAACAGCAATAAGATGTCCCTGCCAGTCTGCTTCAGCCTCCCCATCACAACCTTCTGTAGCAAAGCCCCAGCTCCCCTTTTGTAAGGCTTCTGTTCCAAAAAACTCAATGGAGATGCAGAAGAAGTGCAGGCTTCACTGACACAGAGGCTGCCTCCACTGGAAAAGCCAAGGGAGATTCAAGGCACAGAAGTCAAGTCAGATGGAAGTGCAGACCCAGCACAGAGTGTGTTTAAGCACAAAATATCTGCCAGGGAGTCACTGGGACCACTCGTGTGCTCCATGAGCACGTGTGAGTGCTGTGCTGAAGCCAGGCCCAAGTGCAGCTCTTCTTTATGAAGACAGGCCAGACCCTGTAGTAAGGCCGATGAGTAACATTTATTCACACAAGTGGTCTCTGTGGGGAAGGGCTGCCAAGTCCTGGCCCTGTACAGTTTTTTCTTTAGCAAGCAGCCAGAGCAGAGCTCCATATGGCAACGCTGACTCCTCACTCAGCAGCTTGCCTGCTGCCAGCTCCTTGGTGGAAATGGCCCAGTGAGGCAGAAATGTTCCAAGCTCAACCTTGGTGTTACCATTACCTTTAAAAAACTGCCAGATAAATTCCTTAAGATTTTTCCAGAGAGTTTCTTCCTGCTGTGGCTGCCTGTATGACTGTGGCAGTCCTGGCTGCTGCCAGCAATGCTCTCCTGGGGCAGCACCCAAGCCATTCCCAGATGCAGACATCTCCCAGGGCATGTCCAAAGGGTTTCTGTCCTTAGTGCCCTGCTCCTCAGAGACCTAGCACATCCCAAGGCTTCCACAGAGGTGATGGGCTAGCTGGAAAAGCCTCTTACACTCCTCTTCAGGCGACCTGGCCCTAATATGGAGCTTAAGCTTGTGCAGGCACACATCTCTGGTAGCCTTGTGCCACCATGCAGCTGTCGTGCATTAACAGCCTTGCTCCAAGACAGTCAAAATCGGGCAGAGCTGAACCCTTCACATTGGCCTCCCTTGCAGTTTGCCCCCAGAAGCTGGAGCCTCTCAGTGCCTCACCTTGGTAGTTTTTTTTCCACTAAAATGCACAAGGGAAGGTGCAATCCCCTTCAGCCACAGTCGCTGCCCTTCCCCAGTGCCGTTCCTCATCCCCATCTGCCTGGGAGTCACTGCAGCCAAAGGCTGGGTGGTCCCAGAGGCTCTTCCCGAGGGCTGACAGCAGTGACCACAGCAAGCAGCCCCTTGCCATGGCACAGACATGGGCACAGGGCCCTCACCAGCCCCAGTGCCAGCTGTACCAGCCATGAGGACCCTCCAGGCACTGCAGGGACCCTGGCTGAGCCCCCCAGCACTGCAGGGACCCCGCAGCAGAGAGCAGCAACTGCCCATCCAGGGTCCCACACACATCCTGTGCTGTCTCCATCCTTTACTACCCCCTCTTCCGAGGGGCCGCACATGCAATTTCTAGCAAAGATCTGTAACAGGGGCTGGCTTTTCACAAAGGTCTGTGAAGATGCTGAGCACAGCTCTTCAGAGATGTAGCTGCCAGCAGCTGATGGGGAGCACAGCCATCTCACATCCCATACCAGCTGCTTCCCCCCACCTCCAGCACAGCCCTCAGTGCCATCACCCTCCTCATAAGGTCTGGGCACATGGCAAAGCCAGCAGTGACACCAAAGGGGCAAAAGCCACAGTGGTACCTAAAGTGATGTGAGCTTAACCAAGCCAGGGTCAGGCCTGCTGAGCACCTAGGCAGGATCAGAATGATGGAATTGATTTGGTTGGAAAAGATCTTTAATATCAAGTCCAACTGTTAACCCAGCACTGCCAAGGCCACCACTAAACCACATCCCTCAGCATCACATCTACACAGCTTTGAAATCCCTCCAGGGATGGTAACTCCATCACCACCCTGGTCAGCCTGTGCCAGGGCCTGACAACCCTTTGGGGAAGAAATTGTTCCTAACAAACAATCTAGACCTTCCCTGGCACAACTTGAGGCCATTTCCTCTTGTCCTGTCACTTGTTACCTGGGATAAGAGACCAACCACCCCAGCTCCAACCTCCTCTCAGGCAGTTGCAGAGAGGGATAAGGTCTCCCCTCAGCCTCCTTTTCTCCAGGCTGAACACCACCAGCTCCCTCAGCCACTCCTCAGAAGATTTGTGCCCCAGACCCTCCTCCAGCTCTGTTGCCCTTCTCTGGACACACTCCAGCCCAACTGAAGGCTAGCAGAGAGCCCAGGTCACCCTATGGAGCTTTTCAGCATCCCCACAGCCTCAGCCCTCCCGTGTGCAGCTGCTGCAAAATCATTATGTGCATCTTCCTGGTGAATAATTGTGTCAGTGGGACGTTAATGGTGCACAGTGCTCGTGGTGTCAAGGCTTTTTTTTTTTGCCAACGAAGCAAAGTCACTCGTTTTCCTCCCCCTTTTCCCCCAAGCCTTCCCAAATGCACAAAATGGGCTGCAGACCCACCTCCTACAAGGAAATGAGAACCAGCCCCAGAGGATCACCCAGCAAGAAGCCTCTGTTCAGAGATCTGACGCCTCTTCAAAGACGGGGGAGCAAATGTGCTCCTACCTCTGCTGATTTATGAAGAACGTCTGCGTCACCGATGCGGGGGAAACACTTAAACACCACCAGAGGGAAGGGGAATCAAGCCCTTGCTGCCTGTGCTGAGGAGTTTGCACTGAGTAACCCCTCTATTTATTATAATTTGTTTTCATCTAATTGGATCTATATTGCATTTTGAAGGAAAACAAACAGCCCAGCGACTGCAGCACACACTGCTGGGTTAGATGCTCACTAGCAAAATGAAGGCTGGTGTTCCCCACATGTGAGGGGATGTGGGGAAAGCAGGTGGATCACCCATGCCAGCAGGAACCTGCCAATAGCACCTTGGCTGGGGCAATGCCAGAGCCACAGGCAGCCAACTAGCATCCCAGGAGAGGCAAGAGAAAGGCTCAACTAAGACAGGGGAACAGCCCAGGAGTGTCATCTGAAGCCATTGTTTCCTTCCTTCCCCCTTGTGTTGAAAAATTCTGGCTGTAAATCATTCCAAGTTATATCTGTTTAGTTTTAATTTCTGCTGATGCCCCAGTGTTATTTATGCTCTTGAAATACAGCAGTAGGCACGTGTATAGCATTGCCTTCCTGAAATACAGCCCACTGCCTATAGTATTTATTGATCAGTGCAGTAAATAATTCCAACAACACCACTCATCCAAGCGAGCAGAAGACACACGGAAGGCTGCCCATCTGCCAGGACCTAGTGCTCATCCCTGCCAGGGCAGGCAGGATTGCACCAGCAGCACAGAGCTGGCTGAGCCATACATAAAATGCTCTTTTTCATCCAAAATTAAGCCAAGAGAGCCTGTGTAGCTCCCAGGTGGGTCCCAGTGACAGCTGGACCCTGAGCTGGCACAGGGCTCCCAGCCAGGATGGCCAGTGCTGTGGGGACATCCCTGGGGACACAGGATGCAGCCCTGTGCCTACTATGGGATGCTCCCAGTTAACACCAGAAGGGCAGTGACAGACACAAAGCAACAGCCTGACTGCATCCAAGCTGGAGCAAAGGCACCCAAGGGGCAGGCAGCCACAGTGGGACCTGGATCCCCACAGCACCCTCAGCACCAGGAGAGCCAAGAGGCCACTGCTAGAATCAAAAGCTCTCTGTAAAGATCTTTTTTTTTGTTTGTTTGCTTTGACTATGCTCAGGGAGGAGAGGAAAGCAGCACAGAACAGCCCTGTGTATAAGCAGTCGCTTGATTAGTGTAGTTAATGTCTATGGAATTCATTCAGTGCCTGAATTCTTGCACTTTTTCCAGGAGAAAGGCAACAAGGGACTCTGCATAATGCTGTCCATGCAGAACTGCCTCCCTCAACTGTCCCAAGTATTTCCCTGGAAGCCCTCCCTGTCCTGCAGCAAGGAGAGAGACCCAGGAGAGCCAAGCTCTAGGCTGGATAGATTTACATTTAGTGTTGCTACACTGGGACTCGTTTATCTTTGCTTGAAGGTGAACTGACACAATCCTCAAGGACAGGAGCTTAACAAGGAAAGGAGCAAGATCTGAATCAGATCTTGACCTGGCCTCAGTCGTGCAGCCACACTGAACCAAATGAGGTTGATTTATGCCAGCAAGAAGCCAGTCTCATAGAATCAAATTCATGCCCAGCTCCTGCTGCCACCAGCATTGCTGGAGTTGCCTGTCCATGCTGGGATGAGCTCATCCCACTAACACCAGCTCTCCCAGCAGCCCAACACATAATGTGATAACAACACAGACTCCATGGGACACTCACACCAAACCATTCTACCAATGACTCCAGCATCCTGTCTCATTGGCAGCCTCAAGAGTCTCAGGGTGAAGTACAGACCTCAGAAGGGGATGTGCTGCAGCAGATGCTGCCCATCCCCACAGGGTGCTGTGCACCTTAAACACAGCTGGGGCTTAAGAGTGACCCTCAGCACTGCATGGTACATGTGGGACTGCCCCAAAGGGCACTGACGGGCAACTCCTCTTGGCTTTGCTGAAAAAAAAACAAACCAAAAAAACCGCACAAACCCCCCCATTTTTCCAGAGGAAATAATCTTGCATCAGACTGATGTCTCAGCCATGAGGTCAGTCTTGAAGAAGGTTCCCCACGAGGAACTGGAGTGGGTTACCAGGGAGCAGTGGAGCTGTGCCAGCCTGCTGGTCAGGAGTGGATTTGGTGCACAGGTCCTTCCCGCCTGGGTGATGCTGCACATACAGCAGCTGCAGCACCTCTGGTGGCACCCACGGCGTCCCCATGTCTTCTGTGAACACAGGGGCCCTGCACCTTGCAGAATCCCCTCCCCCGTGCTGCTTGGCAGCCGTTGCAGTGGTGTCCCCAGCGACGCTGCGAGCTCTGGCCCTGCCGGTCCCGGTTCATCTCGGGGCAGAGTTCCAAGCTGGGCGGGACACAGCGCAGCACAACAAGGGGCTTTCATCTGCTCTGCTGATTTTCACCCTGGGGCAAGCGTGATACCCTGATAGCCTCTCACCAGGGGAGAGCTCCTTCCAATTTAGCTGGTTGCTGTCCCACAGGGGGTGAGCACAGTCTGAGACACCCTGGAGACCAAGTAGGATGCCCAGCTCCAGGCAGGATAAGCTGTCAGATAGCTCTGCCTCCAGCCAAGCCCCCCGCTGCCTGTGCACACCAGGGCCCTTTGCTTTCCCAGGCTCCCCCCAAATATCCTCTTCCTCCACAGGCACATTGGGGGATGGCAGCAGACACCCACTGGCCCCATTTCCTAAGCTGCCCTCGAGCTCAGCACCTGCCCCTTTCCACCACCAAGGAACCTTTCACAGTCCCAAGGAGCTGCAACATTTTCCCACCTCCTGCAAAACACCCCAACTGAGGGTTTGCCAGGGCATAGGGTGCAAGTCCCCCCAGCTGGAGATGCCCCCATACACCCGTAATTGGCAGGGTGGGGGGACCAGCACCCACTCCAGCACCCCAAACCCCACAGATACAGAGCACAGCCACTTCACCTTGGCTCGCTCCCTGGGTAGGAGCTGGTTGCCAAGCTCAGACTTGGATCTAGAGACAGACTTTTGTGCTTTGGCTCATGGATCCTGAAAACAAGAGCTTTAATCATTGCATGCTTTTATGCACCGAGAGCCAAAATTGTCTTGTTAAATACAGTAAGTGATCAGTGCTCACAGTAAAGAACATTTCAATGACTGCTTGTGTGGGTAATTATTTCAGGCTTGCCTTTCTTCCCCTCCTGAGAAAAATTACAGAATGTGGAAATTATTGCAAAGCCTCTCCAGACTTGGAACGTTTTCTGCCAGCTACAGGCGCTTGCTCTGGGCAGCACTTCAGCCCGTGCCAACATTTTGCTGCCTGGTTGTGCCCTTCCCTCTCTCTGACGGGTGCCAGTCCCCAGGCAGACTGCACCAGGATCACATCCTCCACAAGCAGCTCCACAACTGGCTCAGACAGGTCTAAATAGCCCCAAGATCTGTCCTAAAGGCAGTAGGAGTTGGTGCTGTGGCAGCCTTGGGGCCAGCCTGTCCCCCCTCACCAGAGCACGGTGTATCAGCACACATTGGCTAAGCACAGAAATTGCTGATTTGGGGTTGTTTTTTTTTTTCCCTGCCTCTGCAACCCCAAGTGCTAACTGTGGATCCACGCTTGGGAGCCCTGGCTGTGCCCCAGCCCCAGCCCAGAGCCCTTTTCTTCCAGCCCTCTCCAATATTACACTACTAAAGTTGCCTTTTAGCTATTACTATGATTTTTTCCAAAGATAAAAGAGCACCACGGAAGCAGAGGGACCCCCCAGCACTAATCATGTTGATGGAGGGGGCAGAGTGGGGAGGCTCAAGCTGGTAATGCACAGAGGAGGATGGTGCTCAGCTGCCTCATCACTCAGCCACAACTTTGACAAAGGCACCAGCAGATCACATCCTTCTCTGCAAGCCCAGCTGCTGGCTGAAACCTCAGCAGGAGGAGGAGAAAAACCCCAGACAGGGGCTGGCTGTCAGTGTGCACTTATTTCTAGAGACAGGATTGAGTTTCCAGAGAAACACACAAAATTGACTTTTAAGCACAGGCAGCTCCGCAGGCAGCGTGCTCCCTTTGGCACCCACGGGTTTCCTTTGAGGCTGGAATTGTTGGGAAAGCCCAGTCGACAGGAGAGCAGGAGGAATAACCTCCATCTGCAGCACCCTCCATCATCTGCAAACCTGCTGCAGGCCCTCACAGGCAGCTCTGGCCTTGTCGAGGAAGGGTGACAGTGCCCACACCTCTGTCCCCTGCAGAGCATCTCGGTGTCCTGGTGACTCACAGGACACTCTCCCTCTCAGGACACTGATGCTGCTCCTGGCAACAGCTCATCACAGCACACTTGTACCACCCTCGTGGCCAGTGGGCATCTCTGCTCTCACCTCCAAGAGGGTTTTGTACAAGACAGTTTTGGCCATGGCGCGTGGGATGGAGGAGGGAAAACCTCTGGGAGGATTGGATGAGTGGATGAAGCTTAAAACAAGTCCCTGAGCAGTCTCAGCATAAACAACTCTGTGCAGGTTTACACGCAAAGCAAAGTAAGCTGTAGCTTCACCTTCCTGTACCAGTTCCCAGACCTCCCCACAGCCACGGGACTGGTTCCCAGCATCAGTATCCACACAGAGCCAGACCTGGCACTCCCAATCCAGCTTTTGTGTGCTGGGTGCCAGGCCACGCTGTCCCCCTGCCTTGACACCTGGTGGTGCCACCAGCACCATTCCCCCATGAACCCTCCAGGTGCTGCAGAAGCTGTGTTAAAGATTCTTAAATGTTGAAACCTAGTCAAAGAAACGTGCTCCTCCTCTGCTTGACCCCTGTGAGTACAGAGGGCTCCCCATCCTCTCCACCCTGTTGTGACCCTGTTTATTTTTCAGAAGGCATGGGGGTCCAGGGGCAGTGGGGTGTGGAGCCATCACCCACACACAGAGCCAACAGGAAAGGGACCCATTCCCAAGGAGCATTGCTTCTAAACCACTCCAATATGGCAAGGCAGTGTTAACCAGCTGAGAAAACGCTTTAAAGACCCTTAATTAAAGGCTGGCTGTTACCCTTTCCCATCCCCACCAGAAGCAGTTCCCAGCCTCTCCCTCACTCCCTTCCATCCCTTGCACTTTCTTTCCCACTGGCACCATGTCCCAGCTGCACCCTCTGTGCCTCCAGCAGCCAGGCCCTGCATCTCACTGCCTGTTCATGGGCTTCCAGATCTGCTGAGCACACAGGCTGTGCTCACCCCACCCCAACTTCAGTTAATCCAGTGAATCACCTCAAAAGTGATGAATCACATCATCAGAACACAGATGAAGCAGGGCAGCCCAGCTCACACCCCAGGGTTAGATGCAAGAACCAGGTACTCCACTGCCCTCATTACACTCTCCTACCCCAGAGCTGCCTACACCTGATGGTCCTTATTTGTGCCCACATGTGGGATCCAGCCCATGATCTACATGACTTGGAAGCCACTGCCAGGCAGCTGGTTGCAATTATGATGCAACCTTGGCACAGGCATTTTCTTGGCTATTGGGGGAGATGGTGTGAGTTTATTCTGTGTCTTGAGATCACATCAAGGTCAGACCCAGAGCAGAAGGCAGTGGAGTTGGCAGCCCTGGATGCTATTACAAGAGCCACATGTGGTTCCAGGGGCTGTGCAGGAAAACAGGACACTGCAAGGGGACACAGAGGGTATCTCCATATCCCTGGAGCTCTCCCCTGTGCCAGCAGGGAAGGGAGGGCACCACAGTGAACCCTGTAGCAAGAAGCATGAGGGCCCTGGACATCCTCAAGCACAGGACAAGGCAGAGGTTTGCAGGCAATGTCCTCCAAACTGCAAAGCTCCTTTCACTATATGCTGCCCCACTCCCACAGAGCCACTGGACCTCCATGATCCACCCAAGAAGCACCAGTGGCCCCAGGCCAAGCACTCAAGCACTGGACTGCACCACAGGACAGACAAAGATCTTCTTGGAGACACCAAGCACAAACACTGGAAAGCTTGAGCTGCACCAGCCCCCACATACACTCCCTGTGTGCAACCACACTGCTCCATCCTCAAACACCTCACTGCCCCTACAGCCCCCCAAGGTATGCCAGACCTCCCCTGCATCCCCCCTTTACCTGCCTGATCCTGTTGCCTGAGCCAGGACACCCTCTGCACCCTCCAGAGCTGGTGAGGATCCTGCAGGGAGGGTCTAGCCTCCGACCCTCCCACATTTATAACCCCCAGGTGCCCCACACCCCGGCAGTATGAGCCCCACCTGGGGTACATCAAGATGAAATATGTAACTGCAAGTCAGCCCTGCTGCTCTCCTGCACCTCCAGACCTATGCACAGGCAGGGAAGTTGTAATTTCTTCCTTTCGGAGGTTTTTCTCCCCCCTATTTTTGTTCTTTCCCATCTGCCTCCTAAATTTGGTACAAAAGAAAAAGGAGTAACTTCAAATTTTGGAAAGCTCTTGCAACCCTGTTCTTCCTGGCTTATGGAGTGGTTGGGATGGAAGGGGAGGCCCAGGGCACAGGAACCACAACGCTTTGGATAGTTGGATTTTCAAAACAAAAATGAGGTTGCAAATGGAAACTTTGGTTAACTGAGACAGGGATTAAAACCTCATTTCACACTTGGCAGCAAAGCTGGAGCTCCATTGCTCTAGCACTTCCCATATTTAACCTGGTGCCCCAACAGCATTTCTGCAGCTGTGGCAGTGTGCAAGATCTTGCCATCATCCCCTGAGCAAGCAGACATGGCCACCCCACTGCCCAAGTGCCCGTGGGAGCTCATGGAGAAGTATTTCCCTGAGGAGGCATCACATGGTGTTGGGGAGCAGGGAGACATCGGCTGCTCACCCGACTTTTCAAGCACATTCTCCCAGCAACTTCCAGGTTTCTGGTTTTTCAGCAATCTGAGATAGACACAATTAAAGGGAAAAGTCACAAAAGCTGTGATGTGGGACGATGTGCCCTGCCAGCCCACCCAGCCATGCACAAAACAGGCACGGGGCAGACACCAGCACAGGTCGGCACCATCTTTTTGTAACTGTGTTCCCAGAGATCTCATGCAGAGAGGTACGGGGGTGACACCTGTCCCTGAGCCTCTGCTGGAGCTTTCTGGGGTTTCTGAACAGTTCCTGACCCTGTGGCACCTCCTGCACAGGGACTGCAGTGCACCAGAGCCCCAGCTGGTGGGTGCCGGTGGTCCCCTGTGGTGCCACTTCCCAGCAGCATCACAAGGTCCCACTGGGTGAGACCCCTCAGCCCTGCCTGAGCCCAGCAGCAAGACCCTCAGAGCTGAGGTCCAGGGGTGACAACTGATGATGACAAAAGCCACTGCAAAGGGGGTTTCAGCTTAGATTTCCCTAAAAGTCCACTGCCTGTTACCAGGGAAAGGGCCCAAAATAAGCTCCACCAAAGCACCTACAACAAAGAGGCAAAGTTTCTTTTCCTCAGCAGTCCTCAGCTCTCAGGGAGGTGGCACAAGAGGTGTGCTGTGCCTCCAGCAAGGTGTGAGCTGACACCTTCCAAACACCCTCTGCTGATTTTTCTTAAATCTCCTTTTGTAATTAGGGGGTGAGGCAGCGATGACAACAGCAGTTTCTCCTCTGGATAGACACAAGAAACACAGTTTGCATTTGCACATGATGGGATCCCCATCCTGCCAGTGCAGGGAACCCACCCGACCCTGGGGAAGGACACATCATGATGTGTCACGATTTGAAGCCATGGCTGCTCCAGCAAGGCCCACCCTCCCACACCAGCTCACTGCTCCAGCAGGATCCCCCGTAACACTGGATGGACCCACACCAGAGGACAGCACAAGTGGGACGTGGGCACTGTGTCCCACATGCCGCAGGTGACCAAGAAGCAACTCCACACAGATCCTGGCAAAGCCACCAGCCCAGCCACCACCGTGCACCGAGCTGCTTGGGTTGGAAGCACAACCCTCTGCTGGGGCTCTTGAAAGCAACAGAAATGACCCAAAACGCTGCCGTGGTGGACACAAGCCTGTACTCAGGCTCAGAGCAAGAGCCGGGAGATTTCATCCTTCCTACCCAAAGCTGCTTTTATTGTCTTGGTGTAATGAAGTGCAGACTTCACCTGGACAGACCCATAAGTGGCTCCTCTCGGAGGCAATGAATACAAATACTTGACCTCATGAGCTGCGGGGCAGCAATTAGTTTAAGCAGGGGGTTGGTGTAACACTTCAAAAGTCTTAATCCCTGCGGTCAGCCCTGGCACGGTATTTGCCAGAACCTATTGAGTAGTCTTAATGAGTCTGCAAAGCGAGCTTTCAATACATTTTGGGTCGCTTCAGATGCTTTAAATGGCATAGTCTATATGGTATTGTGCGGCTTGAGAAAGGCCCGGGCTTTAAAAAAGTATGGCCCCCTTTCACAGGGCAGACAGAAACCATCTTTAGAGCCGGGACCCTTAACGTTTTGCATATCAATATGGCTGGGGCTGAATGCAGTCACTCAGCTGAGAAATAGGATCACTATCAGCGTTTCCAGGCTTTCACAGGCACTTGGGAAACTTTAAAGCCCTTCGCCGAGAATAATTTGGTCGAATGTCGTGGCTGGAAACAAAACCTAAACAAGCAGAGCGCAGTCCATCATGCGGAGCTGCCAGCAAGGGTGACAACAGGCTCCAGCCGCTCGACATCCAGCCCCCAGCGGGTCGGTGGCCCGGGGTGGGGGGGACACATGGCCAGGGGACCCCGCGCTGGGCACGGGGTGCTGAGCCCCTCCCGGCGATGGCCACATCACTCAGACGGATCTGGGAGTTCAACCGGCAGAAAACCAGGGCAGATTTAATCTCTTCTTGTTATTCTTTTACTGTATCCCAGTTTCTTGACACCGGCCATAAAGCCCCAGGCTCTGACACGACAGTGGTGGCATCTGCATCTTCTCCAGAGCCACTCACACAGGCACAGACTGACACCACAATGCCCCACGGATGGACACCATGACGTCCCACAGACCAACACCACGATGTCCTGCTCCCTGCCCAGAAAGAGGCAACTGGTTGCATTTAACTCCAACATCACCTTAAACCCATCGCTGCACATGTCATTTGTCCCACCAGTGACCAGAGGAGCCCAAGGGCTGAACGGAACAAACGTGCTCAACCTCAGCTACAGCCTGGAGCATCAGTACAGAAAATACTTGTCACCTCCAAGGGGCACAAAGGAGGTGCCAGGACATGGGAGCAAGGAGAAATGTGCAGGGCAAAGCACCATGTGTAGGTGTAAAACCATATTGGAGCTGGGATGAAAGGGATCAATTCCCAGTGTGCATCCCAGGGGAAGCAGTACCTGTCACCTCCAGCACCCCCAGACAGCACCAGTGAGGAGGGGAGATGATGGCAGGACAGCTGGTGGGATGGTCACCTTTGGGATGCAGCAGGATGGAAGAAACCACAGCCAAAGCATATTTGCAAACAACACAGGGCCTGAGGGCCCTTGAAAATACATAATTAGCTCATTAAAGAGACAAATACAAGTCACTAATAAGATATTAGAGGCTAATTAAATGTTTTCCACATCTTTAATTAAGGGAAAACTAGTTAATTCAGATTAAACTAATTTCTGCAGCCTCCCATGATGGCACTCTGTGGCTGCAGATTTGAAAATCTATTGAGATTATTGAACTGAAAGGTCAGACTTTGGGGCTTTTGTCTGCTCTGCTTGGGTGGATTTGGTGAAGGAGGGAATTCTGTCCCAAGGGTGAGAAACGCCCTGCTCTATCATCCGGGTTACTCAAAATCCGTAAGAAGGTATGTGAGACACAACTCCCTAACCCTGGAGTTGGCATTTATTCAAAACTTACTGACATTAGCTGTTTTTCTTCATCAGGAAATTCCTGCAGAATTTTCTGGCTGCGAAACACACCCAGCACCACAATTCGCTTCTGCAAAAACCCTCACGCCCCGAGGCATTTCCCGAGGGGTTTCCACAGCTTTTATTGTGGATGGCAGAGCCATCATCCCCTCACACTCACTCACACCCCCCACCCATGCACTCACACCCCCCCCCCCCTACCCATGCACTCACACACACCCACTCGCCACCCAGAACAGTCCAATATAGGTTAGCAAGACTTATATGGAAGAATATTTAATCTGGTCAGGGGAAGGAGAAGGGTCATCTGTGGTTTTATTTCTTAAATATTTCTCTCTACTCCAGAAGGGTCCGTTTCTTGCTGGAAAAGGTCCAATATAAATTAGAACGAAGGGAGGAGGTTGCTGGTGGGGCGGCCATGATGGTCCATCCCTGGACCATGATGGCCACGAGCATCCTTGGACCACAGTGGCCATGAGCATCCTGGGACCACAGTCCTGGCGCCACACACTGCTGGGCAGACCAGGTCCCATCATGGCTGCATGCCCTGTGGATGGCTCAGTCCCATCCAAAGTCCTGCCCTGTCATCTGATAGAACTTCATGTTGAAGGGTCTGTAGAACTCCCGCAGGCGCTGGACCACCTGCACGTCGATTTTGGGGTGCGGCCGCCCCTTAGATTTCCCCAGGCAGCGGGGTTTGCTGCCGCCCTCCGGCTTCTTCAGGCAGGGAAAACCCTTGGTCTCATTAAAATAGAAATGTTTGTCTGTCACCACCCTCTTGAGACCCAGAAAGTCCTGGACGCGGCCCATCTCCCCAGCTGGGTCGCTGACGAGCCTCTCCCCACTGACGAAGAGGAATTTGGAGAGGGGGAAGTACTGCAGCCAGTTGTCCAGGTGCTTGGCATAGATCCCGATCCTCACTGCGCTCCAGCTCGTGTCGATCAGTCCCGTGCTGACGTTTTTGAAGGCCAGAGCCTGGAAGCTGGGGATGGAGGGGTTTTTGGAGAGAGTCTGCGTGTAGTCCGAGATGGCGCGGGTGACAGGGTTCCTCACCACCACAATCAGCTTCGTGTCCCGAGACATGTTGTAGATGCGCCGAGGAGCCTCCTTGGTGACAAAGTAGCTGGGGGTCTTCTCCATCGTGATCTGCCCTTCCAGCGTCCGTGGCATCAGGCTCCTGGGAACAGAAAGGGACACGGTCAGGGCTCGAGGCCTGGCTGCTCCTACCTGATGCTGCGATGGGCCACACTGACCCAGGCAAGGGCAGGGACAGCTCCAAAATCCTGCTCGGGGCATCCCTGCAGGAACGCTGGCAAAGCAGGAGGATGAGGATGGGGCTTCCCATGGGAGTGCAGCTGGGCCGGCTCTTGGCAGTGGCATTTTGGGGCAGGATGGGGTGTTTCAGGGCTCCCCATCCAGCCGCTCAGGGGAGCTGGGTCCCCATGTGGGAGGGGACAGGCCAGGCAGCAGCCGGGGCTCTGCCCAGCAGCATCTGTTCCTTATGCAATGGGAAAAGACTTGAGGTTTCTGGGTTTTTTTCCCCTGGATGCAGGAAAGAACACTTTATTAAAAGCATTTGCAAGCAATGCTGGGGCCCGCACAACTCCCTCCCCCAAACCAGAGGCAAAAGCCACTTGTGGATTTCCCTCCCCACGACCCCCCTCCTCCTTTTTTTGGACAGTGCCAGTGTTTTCAGAGCCACTTCTTGTCCCCTGTGTCACCACCCAGCAGGCAGGATGCCCTTCGGGTGGTACCTACATCCTGGAGCAGCAATGGGTGGTTCCTCCAACCTTCTCAGCACCTTTCCTCCCCCAAATAACTGTATTCACCAGAGAGGCTGACTGCTGGGCTTCCTGCTGGGAAGCATCTTCCCAAACCAGGATCAGACTCTTACAGCCCCATGCCCCATCCCCTCCCTGCTGGAGCCCAAAGCCAAGGAAAAACCAACCACACATCTCCAACCTGCTGCCTGGGCTTCTTCCCCCCAAAACTAAGCCAGAAAATCCTGTTTCACTCTAATTCTGTGCAGAAACCAGCCCGGGGGCTGCCAGGCTGCTTCACACAGCTCTGGGTGAGCAGTTGGGGCATTTTCTGAAGCACCTCCCTGGCTGCCAGAGGGATTTCTGCTCCTTCCTCACACCCACCCAAACCCTCTCTCGGCAAACATGGGCTAAATGTTTGCCTAAATCAGTCCCTCTCCTCACCGGGTAATAAAATGTTTGTTATCAAACAGCAAACACTTGGGATGACGTGATCCCAGAGCCCAAGTTAAACCAAAATGCAGCTTTTCCCAGCCTGTGCTCCCGAAACCGGCACCGCCTGGACCCGAGTTCAGGAATTCCTGGTCGTGGCTCAGCTTTCCTAAACCACCAGGCTCTGAGTCTGGCTCTGCTGCCGTTGCCATCCCGGTGTTCCCCAGGGACACAACCTGGAGAGGAAACCTGTGAGCTACCCCTGCAACAGCCAGAGCACCAAGGCAGGGACCACTAAGAACAACATGAGCCTGGATGCCCCAGAAAAAGTTTGGCTGAAACAGAAGAACAATAAATAAATAAATACCTTAAACAAGTAAATAATAAAAACTGTTTTCCCCCCCTCTTGCTTTTTGCAGACGGACAAGCAAGGGCCAGGCTGAGCCCCACGGTGCCAAGGCTGTTCCTAAGGGGTCTGTGTGGCAGAGGGACTCCCAGGACCTCCCCGGGACCCCCCCTCACTGAAGGCAGCCCAAGAGACCTGCACCCAGCAGTACCAGGACCTTCCTGCACTCATCTCATCGACCAAGGGCTCCTCAGCACACGGGAGCAACATCAACTTTAATTAAATCCAACCACATCATCCTAGGCTCAATTAAAATTTAATTAGAATAGACTTTTTAATAAAAGCCCATGTTAGGGCAGGGATTCCCAACTCCATTTGCACAGGTGCTGCTGGAGCAACAGCCAGCAGTTCCCATGGGCTGTGCCATGGGGTACGGGGACCTTCCCCTGCCAGCATGGCCACTCTTGGTCCCCTCATTGAGGACAGAAGTGGGGCAGTGACAACGCACATGAACCCCCTCAAGGCTGGTCCATCAGAGCCATAAACTGGGTCCCAGCAGCATCCTGGAAGCACATTGGGAACAGCAGCCTCTAAGCAGTTAATTGTGCAACACCTCCTCTTCCTCAGCACCTCAATCACTCCCAGCCACTTGCAAGATAATTAAGCTATTTCACATTTTCATTAACTCCCTAATACTCTCCCCCAGATTACCCCAGTTAATTATTGATAACCCCTCTCTCTCTCCAGATCTGGCTTAAACTGGCAAAGACCAGACCAGGCTTCTGTTATGTTCCAGTATAGCACAAGCATTGGAAACTTTAATTAAATTTACACTTTGTTCTTATTGACCTTAAGAAAAAGCCTTGGGACTGCTAAGCATCACCTCCAGGGACATGGCACTGCAATGGGGAACACCCTTGCAGCCAGGGAGGGAATCTGTATTTCAAGAGGAGACTGTGGGCCCCAGAGGAGGGATAAAACTCTTTAAGTCTCTGTCAACTCTTAAGCTAATAAATTTTAAAATTTAATAAGTAGTAAAAAACCTGGCACTAGAGAGGTATCAGAAATGGGATTTCCTACATAGAAATACTCAACATGTGAAGCTGTTAATGCTTAAAGAAAAGCAAAATCAGAGAGAGGGATGGAAAATGCCACCATTTACTCCAGAGCCTCCCAGAAGCCATTTTGCTCATTGTTTCACCAAGTTTTCCTTTCCATCCACCTAGTAACCCATCCTCATCCTCCTCTCACCCCCCAAGCCAAGATACCTGGGTTGCTCAGCGTCATCATAGAATCACAGTTTGGTTTGGGTTGGAAGGAACCTTAAAGATCGTCTAGATCCAACTCCCTGCATGGGCAGGGACACCTCCCACCAGACCAGGTTGCTCCAAGCCCCATCCAACCTGCCCTTGGACACTTCCAGGGATGGGGCAGCCACAGCTTCTCTGGGCAACCTGGGCCAGGGTCTCACCACCCTCACGCTAAAGAATTTCTTCCTAATGTCTAACCTAAATCTCCCCTCTTCCAGTTTTAATCCATCACCCCTTGTCCTCTCACTACAAGCCCTTATAAAAAGTCCCCCCCCAGCTTTCCTGTACCCCCTCAGATCACTGCTGTCCCACCACAACCCAGGGCTGTGGCTAGCAGTCACCAAGACCCAAGCCTACAACCTCCTCTTGGTGCTCTCAGCCAAGGTGCATTTCCAAGGGCTCCTGGACCTCTTCAGGACATTCCCTCTATTATGGTCAATGGGAAATTGCAGATTACAGCTGTGCTCCCAGGGGCCCTCCTTTAGATTAATTACCTCCTCTGTTGAGGTAGCAAAGGGCAATAACTTACAGCCCTGATAAAAATGCAGAAAGCTGCATTAAACATAGATTAACAGCCATAGCAGGCAGGTAATCAAAGCAGACTTCAAAAAACTGGGCCGACATAACTTTCCAGGGTTAATTGGTTCAGGATTCCTCGACTCCAGGATGATTTTGTTGCAGACGAAGGAGAACTCCTCCCAGCACAGAGCTGAGAGCACAAAGTAATGGATGTGCCCGTCGGGAGGAGAACCTCACTGATAAATAAGTCTCAGCCTGAGAGCATCCCTGTGGGGCAGGCCCTGCCCACAATTCATCCCACCCAAAACCACCAGGCAGTATCTTTAGCAGGGACACAGGTCCAAGCCGTGCCAGGAGCATGAAGGGAGGCCCTGAAACCCCAGATAAGGTGCAGGCGTGGATGATGGGTGCAATCTGGATCAGGGCTCACAGGTTTTATGTGATCACCAAAAGTGGAAAAGAAACCTGGCCCCCATGGCAAGGGGGGTTGGCACTACATGGTCTTTCAGGTCCCTTCCAATCCAACCCAACCTGACTGATTCTATGAAAAGGGTGGGGGGAAAATCCCCTTTATTATTTAAAAACAACAAAATAAAACAAAAACAAGCACTGACCAAAAAAAACCCAAAACAAACTCACGACAAAAGCAAGTGAAAGGCAAGGGGATTTCTGCCGGAGGGGACATGTTTGAGAGCTTTCCGCAGGGCCGAAGAAAGTGACTCTTTCAAAGCAGTAAGATGGGCGATGGGGACAAAACCACCCGGGACAGCCCAGTTTAGCGCCGGCTCCGCTCGCCCACCCTGGCCGTGTCTGGGCCAGGGGCACCCAGTGGCGCCCGGCTGCGGTTCCCGGGGACCTCCCCCCTCAAAGGCAGGGTGACAGGCTGCCGGGGACCCGGCTCAATGGGGGACAGAACCTTTTTTGTGTAAATGTAAAACAGTTTGGAACCGGGAGAAGGGGACAAGGCCTGGGGTAGATTTATCCTCTCCCAGCAGACACCCGGTACCACCCGGATCTGCATATGAATCGCCCCAACAGGCTTATCTCAGCCGGCGGGACAAGGCTGCCTTTGTGCCCGCACGGCAGCTATGAAGTTGTTAAACTGGAACCAGTTACGGAGACTTTGCGATACCGGCCCTTTCCTTCCAGGCAGCTCAACCAGCAGCACCTCCGCTGGGAAGCCGGGCGCCAGAAAGCAGCGCACGGGGGGTGGAATGTCGGGAGGGACAGATCCAGCCTTGTGTCCCCGCTCCCGGCAATGCCAAGGACACGCCAGACCCCCCCGCTGCCCATCGCGGGGTGGGGGGCATGCGTGGACAGCCGTGCTGGCCCCCCCCATCCCCGTCCCCTCCATCCCCTCCTCCGGCGCATCTGTTGAACCTCAATGCAAAAAGCACGGAAGGTTGAACTCACCGACAAGCCACCCGGGAGTAAATTAGGCCATGTTCCTTTTTCTCCCTAATTACTGTGCTCTCCCCCCTCTCCTTCCCCGCTGCCCCTTCGGAGGAGGCAGCGGGTCCCGCCAGCACCCCCCGAGCAGGCAGAGCCCCCGGCGCTGCCTCCGTTAGTTTTGATTCTTTCACCCATTCAGAAATGTGCAAATGAGGCCACAGCTTCCCAATCAAACCTGGCCAGGAGCTAATTGGCTTTAAGCAGGGAAACCTGAATATGCTAATGACGGCAGTAACGAGCCTGCGATGCGCCTGGAAGGGGGGCCGGGCCCTCGGCTCCACTCCGAAACACGGCAATTAACAACACGGAAGATAATTTATTAATGCTCCTTTGCATCCCCCCTGCCCTTTGCTCCTAATTACAGTTTGATACATGAAACACCGCGGAGGTTGGCCGCGTCCTGCTCCCACCCGGAGCATCCCTACGCAGCAATGTTCCAGGAGCACGACTGGAGGGGCTCCAGCCAACACAAAGGACCCCAGAGGTCTCTCACCACCAGCCCACGGAGGACACGGTCCCCCGGCTGGAATTCGGCCAGGCCAGGCTGCAGAAAAGGCTCAAAGGAGACAGGAGATGTGACGGGCTGGATGATGCTGCCGGCCAGGGCTGCTCCCTGTAGGGTCCGAGCTCCCCCAGACCCTTCTCAAGGGGCTCTGTCGGCTGCAGAGCCCGGCTGCTCCATCCTGTGAAGGGCAGGGGCTGCAAAGCAGGAGGAGGCAGTAACGGGGACTGTTGGGACCCTCCAAGAAGGGCCAGGGATTTTTGTGTTTGGCTTTCCTACCTATTTAGCATCAAGATGTGGGGAATGCGGAGCAGGGAAAGGGGGGAAGCCCACGAGCATTTTTAATGGAGTGACTGTTCTTGCCAATCACCAACACCCAATTATTAAACCCTAGAAGACCTGGGTCCATTTGGGAAACCAGTTTGTCTATCCAAACCTCTGCACACCACAAGTCCCGAGCCCTGACAGGAAGGTGAGAAAAAGGCTGTTCCCCCCCATCACCATGGGGCATCTGCAGTCCCCCAGTCCTGCCCCTACTCTCACTTCTATTCCCAATCCTGCTCCCACACAGGCCCAGACCCACTCCCCTCCACCACCAGGCATTTGCATCCTGACTATGCTCATGTTTCTGGCTGGGGTGGCAATTAGGGGCAGCTCAAGGCCCTGAAGGGTTTGGGTTTTTTTGTTTGTATGGTTATTCCAGCAGGGTCGTTGAGACCAAAGGGCTCCCGACAAATGCACGTAATGGCACATGATTATGAATAGCAGAAATCAGAGTTAATAAGGGCATGGCTCCTTCCCTGCTCAGGACCAGGAGGAAGAAGCTGCTTGGGAGCATCCAGGGGATTTGGAGGCTGTCCCTCCCCCACTGTGGAACTAATGCTGCATGGAGTCATCCCAAAACCACAGAGCAGCTGAGTTAGGTTGGACATGAGGAAGAAATCCTTCACTGTGAGGGTGGTGAGACACTGGCCCAGGTTGCCCAGAGAAGCTGTGGCTGCCCCATCCCTGCAAGTGTTCAAGGGCTTGGAGCAGCCTGGTCTAGTGGGAGGTGTCCCTGCCCATGGCAGGGGGTGAGACTGGATGATCTGTAAGGTCCCTTCCAACCCAAACTAGTCTGGGATTCTGGGATTCCCAGGAACAACATCTCACTTGCAACAAGCAAAGATGGAACAACAGTTAGTGAAAAAGCAGCTGAACATGCTGCTTAGGTGAAAACAGGTAAGAAACAGACCAGCTCCATGACTCCCCAAAAGCCCCACGGGAAGCATGGGCTGGCGTGTGCCCAGCAGTGGTGGGATGCTGGGCTGGGGCCTGCACGGGGAGGGCAGGATGCAGTGGGCAGGCACAGCTCTCTCCATCCCTCTGGAATGAAGCGTCTGCAGGGCAGCAATTAGAAATGCTCTTCTGGCAGCTCGTTCCCCCGTGTCCCTTTGATTCCTGAGTCCCAGCAGTCCCGGGGGCACGGGGACAGCCTGTGGCAGGTGTCTTGCCTGTGACCCGGGTCAATTGAGGGCTCTAATCTCCAAATGACCCTTTCCAGCAGTGAATACGTACCCGCGCTCAAACAGCTTGCAGATGAAGGAGCAACAGACTGGAGATGATTTATTCAGGAATTAAAGGTTCAGTACCCCTTTTAAAGGCTGCGCCTCGGCACTGTCAGCCTTCATTGCACACAATTAAAGGGGTTAGCTGCCCCAGCCCACCACGGCCCTCCTCCCTTCCAGGGGAATGAAATCCAACAAAACCAACCCCCCCTGCACACCCCCACCAAATCCTGGGCGGGTCCCTCCAGCATATAGTTGGAGGCAATGCAAAGGACTTGCAAACTCAGTGCGTGAGTGGCCCTGAGTTCCAGCCTGGGAAGCTGCTCCAGCTCCATTCATCTGCCAGGGACCAGTTCGGCTCTGCCCGGGGTGGGGGGATGCAGAGGCTCAGGTTTTGTCCCGACTGGCAGGGGGGGATGCTTGGGGTCAGGGTCCCCCCACAGCTTGTGGCAGAGGTAGCCCCGGTGCCACCCTGCAAAGCCCGTTCTTGCAGTTGGGGCTTGGCGAGCTGCTCCAGGAGCCCTGGACCAGGGAGGGGGTGTGGCTCATCCTGTTTCTGCCCCCAGAACGAGACCCGACTTCCCCCCAGCAGCTCAGCACCTTCAGGCTCCGAGCAGCACAGATGCTTTTGCCCTGTAACCTCACACCGGCATAATTCAAACCCGGGCTTGAATTTCCCTCTCACAGCCGGAGGGGAGATAAGGATAAAAATTGGCATCTTCCGGATTATCTTTTTCCCTTCTAAACCGGGAGAACTGATGGGGGGGCGGGGGGTGAGCATCGTTGGCGGGCGCCAGCAGCAGGAATTCAATGAAAAGCTTCCTTCCTCTGTAGGAAAGAAAAGGAAGAAATCTGCTGGCAGCAGCGCCTGCTGATAATCTCTTTCCAAGGCAGTAAATTTTCCTGCAGCTACCCCAGCAAGTAATCCCGCAGATTATTACACCTTTCAGCAGAATCAGCCTTTTAAATACACTCTGCCCTCGCCAGGCAGCTCCTGGTTTATGACTCGACTTGCTGTCTGAGCACCGGGAAACACAAATTACACTCCTCTGCAAGCAGAGCAGAGGCACCGGTGACAAATTTCATACCTTTGATAACTGGGATCCTTGGGCGCTTCCATAAATAAGGAAAATTTGCTCCTAAAGCTGCACGGGGCTGCCAGGCTGGGGGCTCTGCATCACTGCAGCACGACAGGCTGAGGGGGGTCAGCCCCCCGGATGGGCAGGACACAGTTAATGCATCCTTACATGCTTCTAATGGCCAGCTATTTTTTACAGACCAGTTGGCCCCAGTCTGAGCACTCCAGGCCATTCAGATGCAAAATTTATTAGTGTTTTAAAAAAAAAAAAAAAAGAAATAAAAAATCCCCAAGATCACTATAACTTTGTCTCAGGTCTTTGTTTTCAATTACAAATAAAAAATACACATATTGGTTTTCATTAAATTATACTTTTGCAGCAATGGGCTGATCATTTCCAGTTTCCTACTTTGGCTGAGGAGAGCACAGGAAAGACATAAAAAGCCCACAAAAATCTCATTTTTTTTCAGGTTTAAAGTTACACAGCCAGCAGAAATGGGAATTCCTCCACTTCCCAATGCCTGAGTGGGCAAAAGGAAACCAGCCTAGTTCAAAAGCAACTCCTAAGAGAGAAATGAGACAGCACAAGGGCATCACGCTCCCTCAGGTCAGGGCATGAGTGGTGCAACCTCCACCCCTCCGACCACCCCCTCCCCACCCTCACAACTCCACGTTACCCCTCGCAGCCAAACTGCTGCCAGACCCTGTCTGGATGCTCCAGGGATGGAAAAGTTGTGCACCCAGTGCTGGAGTTTCCCCACACAGCCTCTGCAAAGCACCAGTGAGTTCTGCCGAGGATCCCTCTGCCCACGGGCAGTGTTTTTCCCTCCCATGGCCTCACCCCACACATGGCACAGCAGTGTCTGCTGCTTTTAGGAGGGGACAGAAAAAAAATAGTACTAATCAAGTTATCTATAATTTTGGAGTTGCCTGCAGGGCCTCAGGCTGCTGCCTGCCAGCAGAGCTGTGATATATTTGAGGCAAAATCCTGCAATATTTCAAGTGCATCCATCCCCCCCCCCCACAGCCATGGGTGCCACATCCTGGGGGACAGTGGCCACCAGCGGTCCCAGCCCACAAACAGTGCCAGCCCAAGCCACCAGCTCTCAGCTAATGAGCTCAGACTAATTAGACAGGGCCCAGTGCCAGTGGCAGGACCTGCGCTGCCCTCCATGGTGATGGGTCCCAAGGATGGGTCCCAGGGATCACAGGATGCAGGTGAGGGGCATCCCCAGCAGCCAGGGCAGCCCTGCCAGCCCTGCCCACCCTGGGAGGGACACGTTGGCAGGAACCTCAGGTCGGACACCCTGATCCCAGCCCCAATACAGGTGCAGGAGCCATGGGAGTCGGTGTGAGGGAGGAAGAGGAGGAGGAATCCGCACATGTCAGCCCAAGTGGGACCTTCCCACTGGCCAGACCAATTGGCAGCTGCTTTGATTTGATCAGCAGATGCTGACGAGGCACCAAGACAAGTCCCAGAGCCATGAATAATTTCAGCGAATCCGTGTTGATCTGATCTCAGGATGGGGCTGGTCCTGCCACCCCACCCAGCCCGGCCCCTCGCAGAGCTGTGGGGCAGGGGGTGCTGGGGTCTCCAGATGGCCACTCCAGGGCCACCACTGCAGGGCTGCCTGTCCCCTCTGGCACGTGCTCTGTGGAGGAGAGAGCCCTTTGCCATGCTCCATCCTCCATCCACACCTCCTGGACAACCATCCACCCCACGGGGGGTGAGGGAGGGACTCCCAGCAGCCTTGGGGCAAGAGAAGAGATCCCCCCAGCCTCACAACTTTTAACATAACTGATTCAAACATTTTCGAGTCTTTACCACCTTTTCTCCCCCTCTAAACAGACAAAAATGGGGGCTTGGCATGTTCTGGTTCTCGGACCAGAGCTGGGATCAGAAACTAATGTGCCACCAGGTCCTGCTGGCATCACCAAGGGTCAGATGCTCTTTAGAAAGCAATTAGTACCTTTTAGAGTAACAAACTGCCCATGGTCCGACACATAAACCCACCAGATGTTACCTCTGAATCAGCGTCCCAAACACTGCACCAGGTATCAGGTCTCCCCCACCCATGTGATGCCCCTGGGACACTGAGCTCCTCTGCCCCAGCACCATGGTGCAGGATGGCAGAATGCAGGACAAGAGCTGAGGTTCTATCCACAGCTCCTCCTGGGGTGGCTTTTGCAGGAGATGACCCAAGACCAGACTGAGCAGATGCAGCCTTTGCCATGACACTGCTGGGGCTGTCCCTGCATCCCCCTGACTGAGGACCCCAGGTTCTGCTCCAACAGGTAGATCAAGCAGTAAAAGCTTTGCACACACTCCCTATTTTAAACCAAGCAAAAGAAATTTTCATGTAATTCTGCTGCCCGCAGCAGCTTCAACATCCAGTTAAAATTGCACTGGTTGGATGTGATGACTTAGAAGTCACAGATGCTCCGAGCAAGGTGAGAGCCCAACCCCACCGTGGCAGTCACCCCTTCTTGTCACCCTCTGCACAGGGTGAGTCCACAGACAGCATTTCACGGGGGCTTCTGCAAAAATGCTTTCCCTGTCTGGGTCTCCCCTGCTCAACAAGCACTGAGTCCTGCTCAAAGCTTCAGCTTCAAACTAACCACGAGCCTGTTCTGAAACACATCCAAAACTGTCTCATTTGTACCTAAGAAAACATAAATCAGTCCTTGCCCGTGAACCAGAGCCAGGTCTGAGGTCTGCAGCAAAGCCATGGGGATCCATCAGTGCTGTTTCCAGTGACAGTTTTAAGCTCTCTTGGCCAGATCCACAAAGGTCTTTCAGAACCTAATGCTGGCCAAAATCAGTGGTGACTGCAGACCTCAATTCCCCCAGGAATGGGATCTCCTCTGAAGGGGACCTGAGCTGGTGCCACGCTCTGTCCAGCTCCATCGCAGCCTGCTGGGACCATCCATTCTCCATCCCCCTCTACTCCACAGCATCCAAACCCATTGCCAGCAGCTGCCGCCAGCACCGGGTGCTGAGCAGGAAGGGGGGACATGAGGGGAACAGGAGGAGGGACAGGAGCCAGCAGCACCCATCCTGCCCTCACTGCGTGGTGCTGAGCCTGTCCAGCTCTGCTCTGAGCACAGAGCTGCTCCAACCAACCACCCAAAGTGATGCACGAGCTGTAGGGTTTGGCCCGAGGGAGGAAAAGCACCATATTGGTGCAATTACCTGAGTTCTGACAAACCTCAGGGGGTGCCCGGGCCGGGTTCTGGAGCTGGCAAGACCAGCAGCATCATCTGCAGCATCAGCTCTTGGCCAGCACAGGGACCCTCCGTGGGGCTGCCAGGAGCAGATGTCCCGGAGCCGCCGCAGGGTCTGGCCGTTCCCGTCTCCCCAGCGCTGCTGTGATGCCACTGACAGCTCGGGTGGGCAATCACTGGGCTGCTGCCCACCTGGCTGGGCAGGATGCAAGGCAGGATGCAAGGCAGGATGCAAGGCAGGATGCAAGGCAGGATGCAAGGCAGGATGCAAGGCTGAACGCTGCCTGACAGCCTGGAGCAGGCAGCAATGGGCTACCCCCCTGTTAACCCATCCAAAGGTCGTGGTTACCCCCCAGCCCCTCGAGAGAGCTGCCTGCAAGGAGGCAGGGATGGGGCCAGGCTGCCCAGCCTCCTCCTCACCACCTTCCCCAGCCCTGCACCCGACAGCAGAGGGATTTCACCCCACAGAGCCCAGACTGTGCCCAGCAGCCCCCGGGCAAGAACAAATCAGGTTGAACAGGTTGTACAGAGAAACTGTGGCTGCCCCATCCCTGGAAGTATTCAAGGCCAGGTTGGATGGGGCTTGGAGCAACCTGGTCTGGTGGGACGTGTCCCTGTCCCTGTCCATCTTTAAGGTCCCTTCCAACCCAAACTGTTCTGTGATTCTAAAATTATCTCCTCATCTCGCTCTTCCCCAGAGCAGGGGTTGTGGCAGCATCCACCAGCCTAAATCCCCCCAGTTTCTGCAGCAGTTTGCACCCTCTCTCCCTGGCTTTGGAGCTCAACAGGGGAAACTTCCACTTCAAAACCCCTTGTAATGGTCACCCTCACTGCTCCCAGCCGGTTCCCCCCCAGGGCAGCTCCTGGATCTCCACAAAGCAGAAGCTCCTTGTGGCACAGCTCCGGATGCTCCTGGCTGGAGGAGCTCCTCTGCCCTCCCTGCCTCCAGCAACGACAAAAACCAGAAATACAGATTGTTTGGTGTTTGTCTCGGGTTGAATGCTGTCGTGCTGCTCTTGTGGGGATGGAAAATGCATCCAGTTTTCCAGAGAAACGAAAAAGATTCCCCATCTGCATCAAATTTGTAATGCAGCCTGAGGGAAGATGGGAAACAAATTTAGCTTTATTTTTTTTCTCTTTTTTTTTTTTCACTATCAGATAAAGTCCCGTTTCCTGGCAAAGACCAGAGCTCAGCTTTGCCCTGGAGCCACCACTGATCCTGCAGCCCGAGCAGCTCCATGCCATCCCATCCCATGGCAGAGGCAGGGAGGGACATCCTGCAGCATCTAATGGCTTTAAATTGGAAGAGGGGGGATTTAAGTTCGACATAAGGAAGAAATTCTTCACTATGAGGGTGGTGAGACCCTGGCCCAGGTTGCCCAGAGAAGCTGTGGCTGCCCCATCCCTGGAAGTGTTCAAGGGCAGGTTGGATGGGGCTTGGAGCAACCTGGTCTGGTGGGAGGTGTCCCTGCCCATGGCAGGGGGGGCTGGATCTGGATGGTCTTCAAGGTCCCTTCCAACCCAAACCATTCTATGACTCTATGATCTGCCAGGAATGCCAGCAGGAGCCAGGTGTAGGGAACTGGGAGAGGACACACAGCTTGTGGCCCTGGAGCCACTGCCAAATGGGTCCTCTCCCCATCAACCTGCTCAGCCACCCCCCCGAACGTGCAGGTCTCCCCGGTCTGCCGCCCATCCCACAGGAGCTCATAACTATTTCCTCCTCAGATAAGGGAGAAGCCTCAGAAATCCAGCCAAGCCTAGACAACAGGGCTTTGGGATGCTGGGATGGTGCTGGGCGCCCAGCAGGGTGGCAGCCCCTGTCCCCCCTCCCCTCGCTCTGCAGCTCAGCTGGTCCCCAGGCGAAGGAAACCCCCCACCGAGGAGGGAGACGTGGGCGGATTACGCACTTTGCTGCGAAAAAAACCAACAAAGCTGTCACTCCAGCTTTAGAGAAAAGGGGCCACGAGGCCTCGGGAAGGCTGCAGGAACACGGGGGTTTCTCCAGGCAGAGCCATCGGTAGCTCCCAGCTCCCCATGGCCAGTGCTGCATGGCCTGGGGGGTCTGGGCAGGGATAGAGGGGCTCCATCCACAGCCCGGCAGGTTGGGGTCTCTCACCCCGGTGCTGAGGTTCTCTCTCTCCCTCCCTCCAGCAGGAACAACTGGGAATTCTCTAACAAAACATTTCTTCACTGGAAAAGCATTGGTTTGTGGCAACCAGAGCTGTTTGTGGGAAAGGACGGGATTTTGATTATTTTTAGCCTGGTTTCCTAAGGAAATGTGGCTTAAGCAATCCCACGGTCTGTCTGCCCGCCTGCCCGACTTCCCCCGGCCATGTCTGATCCCACCACCTGATTCCAGCCAGATTCCATGGAGGACAAGGATCAAAAATAGGAAGTTTGCACATTTTCATTAAAAGCCAAGATCAAGAGGCGGCTGGAATCCTGACCCAAGGCAATTGCAGCACAGCCCAAAACCACCAGCCCCATCCACCCCACCCCAGCTCCATCCACCCCACCCATCCCATCCACAGCACTCCCACCAGGACGTTGCTTTGCTGGGCTTCAGGCTCCTCAGGTCCTGTGCAGCACCAGGGTACTTGGGTGGCCAGAGTTGCCGAGGAAGGAGAAACGTGCTCCTTGCAACTAAAACTCATTTGCACAAGTTGGAGAGACTCCATCATCTTCTCATCCAACAGCTCCCCAGGCAGGGCCACCCGAGGCAGGTGTCTCTACCCGAGGCAGGTGTCTCTGGCCACCACACTGGGCAGAGCTCTGCCCACAAGCAGGAAAGTCATTCCTGGAGACTCAGCCAGGTCTTGGGCGTTGGTTAATAACGGCAGCCAGACCACATGTCCCAAGGGCCACAGTCCTGGCCCCACAGCCCAGGGTAAGGCCAGCCTCTGGGGACAGCCTGCTGCTGGCTGGGCCCCCAGCTGCCTTTTCCATAAAGCACTGAACGAGTGAGCAGCCCAGCAGGCCCAGCCCCACGCTGCCACAGCCTCACTCCCCCATCAGAAAAGGACCCTCAGGTTTGGCAAAACCACCTCTGCAGAGGAGCAGCAGCAGCAAAGAAAGGGTGTTACTGGAAAGCCCCAGGCTTGAAGCTTTGGAAAGAGGAATTCCAAGGCTACATTATTAGCTCCCAAGTCATGATGTGCCATAGGATATATTCGAGACAGCCCTAAGCCCTCAGAAGGCAGCAGAGGTGGGAGCACAGAGGCTGGCAGAAGAGAGAGGGAGTCAGACCTGGCTGTGATACCTGGGAGGACCACAGCCAAGGGCTGGCTGCAATGGGGGAAAATAAAAGCGAAATACAGCAGGGGCTGGAGGGAGAGAGGTGCTGGCAGTGGGGCAGGATGGCATCGAGTGGTGGCTGCCTGCACCCACCTGCCTGCTGCCCCCTCCCTGCCCACCTGGATGCTCCACGGGCCACAGGGTTCTCTGGGATGCTGCCAGTGATGCTACCTTATCCAGCCTCATGCCACTTGCTTGACTCATCTGTGCCACTCCTCGACACCACAAAAAAGCAGTTTCCTTTTTTTTTCCAGTTTAAGTTGACCGAGTTTGTTTTATCACTCAAGTCAAAAAGCTGCAGAAAAAGCACAGGTAACCAGCCCCCAAGAGCCTGGAGCCACCCATGAGGACAAGCTCATGGTTGGATGGACGGACAGCAAGGTCACCCAGAAACCACTGGCTGTTTCCAACAGAGAGAAGCGACCACAGGGACGGTCTGTCCCAGGGTCTGGGGGTCCCACTGTGCCCCAGCAAGGGGTGCAGGGGGTCTGAAAGAAAGTCCTTGCAGCTCAGATGAATTCTGCTTTAAGATGAAATTTAATGTTGGGGGTGGGGGGCAAAAAGTAGCCCAGACAAGTCACCTTCCGGTAAATTGATTTCTCCCCACATGGCAGGAACTTTAAAATAAAAACCACAAAAACAAACCAAAAACTTCTGTAGGCATTTTGGAATAGTTTTTCCTAGTTATTGTGAAAATTTAGATCAGAAAACGTGTTGAGTAAAATATTCAATTCCCCACAGCCTGGAGAGCCTCATCAAAAATCCATTTGAAGTATTACTCTCAAATCCCTCACGGCAACAGGATATTTTAAGGTCAGTTAAACTTATTATTCACTCAAGATTTTCTTTCAGGTCCCTGCATATTTCAAACAGATTTTTCCCCATCTCTAGCCCAACTGTGTTACAAAAAGCCCTTTCCCCCCCTTTTTTTTCTTTTCAGAAAAAGAAAAAAAAAAGTTGTCAAAAGAAAAGATACTAATCAGAAACAGCTTCTGAAGTCTTAAAACCTGCTACAGTTTGTACTTGTTACCAAAAAACACTGACACTATCTCCAGATCCCTAAATCCCTCGACTTTTAAAAGGCTGAATGGAGGCATGCTTGGAAAAGGATTAACTCAAATTTGTTTTATTTGCAATTGGGTTTCCTGGAACCAGGCTCCATACACAGATTATTTTCTTTTTCTCCCTTTCCATTGTACAAAAAAGCAACTTCCAGAAGTGCAGCCCACATTATTTTTGGATTATTTAGGATTTCCAGTTTAACGTAACTGCAACCTCTGCTCCCACCATCCATTTTCAAGGATCAAGAAGGGTCAGGTCTCACATCCCTGGTACCTGCCCAGGGCTCAGCAGGACCCATCTCTGCAGAGGCCACCCCACCACCCTGACAGTTTGTCTGGTGCAGAACAACAAAATACAACAGTCTCTATTTTTACAACCATTCACAGAGAAACTCAACAGCCAATTCTGAGCTGCTGACATAGCAAAACGGATCAGCCTTTCCCCAGAAACACAAAGCTCCATTTTCTCCTCAAAACCTCCCCAGTTCCAAAACCCCCACACCAACCACAGCCAAGCTGCCACAGGGAAGAGCATCGCTGGCTTTGTAATAATAAAAAAAAAGTAAAATCCTGCTTTGAAGAAATTCCCCTAACAAAGGTGAGATATTTGGGCCATAGAGATGTAGTTGGGGAAGAACAGGACACCTGAAGGGAGCATGGGCTGGGAGGGTCCTCCTGGCTTCTCCAAGACTCCTTCCCCACTTCAGGGAGAACAATGCAACAGTGGGTGATCACCAGAAAACTATCTCAAGGACCCATCCCAAGGAGCATTTCAAGCACCATGATCTCTATCTGATCTCTATCTCCAAATCCCTTCAAACACATCCTCCCTCCTCCCATGTAACACAGGGTCCAGGTGTCACCTCCAGGGACCTGGTTTCCAAATTCTCTCCCAGGAAGGACAACTGCTGCACCCCAAACAGTGTGAGCTCAGCTTCTCTGCTGAGTTACACGGGTTGGTAGGACCAGAGGAGAACCAGGGCAAACCAGACCTCACTCTGCCTGAGTTCATGGCTGGGACAGCATGTGCTTGTCCCATGACCTGCTTATGCTCTGCTCTGAGGAGCAGACCCCAGTTAGTACAGGGCTGCTCAGACCCTGCAACATGTATGGGACTGGGACAGCCACAAAGGCACTTCCAAAGCCCCACCTCCCTGGGACAGAGTGATCATCCTGACAAGTCCTTGGCTGCTCCCTGACAGACGTTCTGTGTTTACACCCCAGATAATAATTTCACAAATTTATGAAGGTCACAAACAACATCAAGAGCTCTACCCCAAGCCAAGAGTAACGCAGCCAACACAGGAGGCAAATTGACCGGAGAGGAAAAGATTGCAAGTGCCCGTATTCTTGCTCCAGAGAGCAAAGAGTTCAGAAATCCTGAAGCAGCAGTTAGTGTTCCCAGCCATCTGGCCTGCATTTCCCTGCTCGTTCAATCAGACATATGTTGCTTTTATCCCACCACCACCAGCTCTCCCCTGTGCTCTGGAAACACGTGCACCCTCTGCTTGCTGCTCCTTCCCAGCTCAAAGCAGAGGCTGTGAGTTCAGCCTGGGGCAGATTTCTGCCAAGTGAATGTGCCCATTGCAGCCCCTTTCACCAAGAGATTTCTCCTGCTTGTACCTAAAAATCAGTCTTTACACAAAACAAGGCAGCTCCAGCAGACTGAGATGTCATTTTAGTTGGGACCCCCCTGCTGCAAAGCAGCATCACTCCACCGAATCCGATGGCATTGATTCAGGTCTGCCAGGGTCTGTAAGGAGAGATCTCCTCCAGCTGGGAAGGTGTGGAGGACCAGGGTCCACAAAGAGTGTGTCTCTCTGGGGACACCACAGCACACATGTCTCAGAGCAAGGAAACCAACCTCACGCTGCTCTCTAACCCTACCACACGCAGGCTCTGCTGCACACCAACACATGCAACAACATGCCCAGACCATTCCTGCCAAGGTGTCCCACCACAAACCATCTTCTCTGAGCAGCCATTCTTTGCACCTTTCACTTCCAGCTATGATTTTTTCCCTCTAATGAGCAGAACACCGGACCAGGGGGGACAAGAAGTCAGAACTGCAAATGATGGATTAAAGAGGGTTGCTGCATCATTCCAGCAACACAGGCTCCCACCACCTGAGTCAACACCATCACCTGAGTCCTCTAGGGACTTCAGAGGTAAGAGGACAAGGAGATCCAACAGTCTGTCCAAGGACAGCCAATGCTGTCACACTAGTGTTGGACATGGGAAGAGACCTACAGACCAAGGAGGCTGTTTTCGAGCTGCTTTCATCACTACCAAGAAGCAAGAAGATAGAGCTGTTGGTTGGGGTCAGGTTTAGTTTCTACCAAGCATCAAAACTCCAGTCCTGGCTCTTTTGCCACCTGAAGATGACTGCTTTCCCACACCACCACTCTCATCCCCCAGCAAAGCACATCTTCCTCTTCACATGAACTTTGGTTGCACGTTCCTCTTCCATGGGGCTCCTCCAAAGACAGTCCTCCAAGCAGCAACAGCCTCCTCAAGTCCACACCAGGGCAAGGAGTGAATTACCTTTAATTACACACTGTCCAGGGTCTTGAGTATCAGGCCAAGCATTACCAGATGTGCAGAGCTCTCTGTCAAAGAGACCCTCAGGCTTGAAGGCCTGTTTGGATATTTAATACGTTGGTATCTGGGGTGTGAGGGTCAGAGCTGGGGTTGTGGATGCAGATGTTACAAATCTTTTCGACTCTCACCATCACCTTTTAATAACACCATAAATCATCAGGCGCTTCTCAGGTGACCACGGAATTGCCCCACGTGTGTATCTGAGCAAGCTTATCTGGACTCTCACACTTTGCTGCCAGCAAAGGAGACCTGCTGAGAGCAAACTCCAGGGTTTTGTGTGCCCCATCCCTCCTTCCAGGCGTCCTCTCCTGGCATCTGTGCTTCAGATGCACTGTGGCAGCACAAGGAGAAGACAAGGAACCGATACAGGAAGATTAAAAAAAGGTTGGATCAGCGTGTTCCTAATGCGAGGCGGGCTGCTGGCAGCCCTTTGATTGCAGCAGGAATAAAAGATGGAAATTCACTGGAGGCAAAGGAATTAATTAACAGGAGAATAAAGGAGCATCAGTCTGTTGGAGGCCTGGCATCAATTTTGAGACTAGTTTTGAAGTGGCAACTGTTTTACTTGTTCTTTAAAGTTGTTCTTCTATGTCCTGCTCGGGGACTCGGGGAAATAACGTGAAGTCTGTCCAGGAAGGAGGTGACACAGGCAGCACAGGACCCACCTGTCTGCTGCTTGGGACACCCAGCCACTACCTCAGCATCCCTCCACCTTCTTCTGCTTTAAGTGTTGTCCTCCAGACCTCGGAGGGAAGGAGTTTTCTGCTGAAATCAGGTCTCTCCAGGACCTTACACCATCCTACAGTGAACTGCTTTCCTCTGCTCCACTGAGATCTTCAGAGCATGGTGGAGCCACCACCCTTCACCTGGCAGCCCGTGCTTGTTTGGGGCTGTAAACTGTGCAGATGCTTTTAGAACTCTGCAAGAAATAACTGCTGAGGTTTTGCTGTAGGTGACACCAACAGCAAACACCTTCAACCAAACCAGAACTCAAATGGGGATTGTCTTCAAACACAGCTATGCACATACACACAAACCACAGTTCAAGATTTTCTTCTGGTCCCTGGGCCTTCAGCTTTCTTGTCTTCAGGAGATACTTGCTTCAAGCAAGAACTGAGACTCCCCATCCCATGACTCCAGGAGCTACAGCTCCAAAAAAACACCAGGTCTCTTGAGATTCAGAACAAAATCAGAAGAGATTGTGCTTTAAAAAGTTTGTTCAGGCAAAGAGCAGGATCCATCCCTGCAAGAATCCCAGCCAAGCTTGGGACAGCTTCACTGCCAGATTCCTTCCTCAAGGGCACTGGTTACTCCTCTTCATCCAGGAACTTGCCTCCAACAGCTGGAGTTCGGTGGTCACCAAACCTTGGCAGGATTTAAGCCCGAATCAGAGATGAGCTCCGATGGCTAGCACAGGACAATGCCACCCTGCCACCACACCCCAACGTCCAGAGCAGGTCTGGGTGATCACAGCAGTGGTTGTCCCTAGTGGTGTACTAAAAGAGTTCAGGCAGAGACAGGAGACCTGCAGGAGACCTGGGGACACCCTTCAGCATGGCCTGGAAGAAAGTGGGGGATGTGGTGCAGCACCTGGAGAGTCCTGATCACAGAGCCAGGGGACAGGAGTAACCTGGAGCCACATGCCAGGGCTGACACCAGGACAGTCCCCTCCAACAAAACCATAACTCACCATCCTCCCATCTAACCCACCCACCTAAGACAGGATCTGAGCCTCAAGCCCAGGCAGATGCAGAGCACCTCCAGCCTTCAGCAAACCTCCCACTCCACACAAGCTCCAAATAAAAACAAATACAATAAATACTAAAAGATCACTTCAGCTGCCAAAGCCAACCTGACACAGCCAGGACCCCAGGAAAAGCGGGTGGGAGAGGGCAGGACACTCCCCCTGCTGCTCAGCACCACAAGCTGCCACAGCAGGTTTGGTCCCACTCCTGTCCAGGGCCCCTTCCCAGGACATGGACACTGGGATGCTCCCATTGTCACCGTCAGAGCCTGGTGTCCTGCGCTGATCCAGCAGCAGCACCTGCCCTCACAGCAGGGCAGGATCCGGCTCCTCCTGCCCCTCTCCCCCCCTTGCCCCACGGCCCCTTTGTGGGGCGGGGACATCGGCGGCAGCTCCAGCCCGCCCGGGTGGCAGCCGAGCGGATGCAGGTTGTCACGCTCGGGTCTCCGACACCGCGGGGGGACGTTCAACTCCTTCTCTCCCCCCAAAACAGGCTTTTCACGGAGACAAACGATCCCTTCCCTCAACAAAACCGAAATTCTCAGCCGAAAGTACTTGGCAGCCGCCTCTTGAAATTTTTCTCATGGCTTGTGTGGCTTAGGAAAATGATTTTCTGAAACAGAAGACCAGCCGGAGGAAGCGGCCGATGCTCTTGTTAAAGAATAAATTCCCCCCCCCGGCCCGGCTACATGTCCCGCTGGGCTGTCACTCCCGGGCTGGAGCCGGCAGGTCCCGGCCAGCCAGGTCTGAAGGGCTGGGAAAAGCTCTGCCCGACCACCCGAGCATCACCACCTCCCTGGGGCTGGGGACGCGGGGCGGGGGGCAAGTGTCCCCTCCCACCCCACAGCATCTATTGACAAGTGACAGGGACGGCGCTGATGAGCGCCTGATCAATGGCACTTATCGAACCCCCTCCGGGCTCCTGGTAATTGGATGATTTCTTTGGCTTCTACTTTTATTGACATTTCCTCCCTGGCACGGTGTCCGTGGGGGAATGGTGTCACTTGGAATATCAGGGGAGCCGAGCAGCACAGGCAGGACCAGGGACCATTGGGGGTGCAAGGCAGCCGGCTGGGAGAGGCAGGGGAAACCTTCAAGGCCCCATCAGCACCCGCAGAAAAAAAATAAATTAAAAAATAAAAATAAAAGCAATAGAAATAATTAAAATAAAAACAATAAAAATAAACTAACTGACATAAAAATAAAGATAATAAAATTAAAAATAATAAAATATTGATAAAAATAAAAATGATAAAATAATTAAAAAAATCTGATGTAGGAGTGCAGAGAGGCAGAACAGTGCGGGAGCAGCTCGGCTCGGGCAGGGACACAGGACTCTGCTCCCGGTCCCGGTCGCTGGCCGGGGGTTTGCTGCAGGGGCTCGATTTCACCGGCACCAAGAAACCAGTCTCTCCCAGAGCAGCCATCCTGCCCCGGGCTGGGGAGCAACGGGGCACAGGCAGGGGAGCAGGCAGCCAGCCCTGCCCGAAAACCCCCCAGGACCAGGATCTGGGATGCTGCGGGCTCCGGAGCAGCTGGGAGGTTGGAAAGCAGCCCGAGCGGCATCCCGCAGCGCCGGGCAGGAGGCAGAGGCGCGATGTGGCCTCCGGGGACAGGATCTGTCACTTTTTTTATCCCATCCCATCAATCACCGGCGGGTCTTTTTTTTATTTTTATTTTGCACAGCATGGTGCTCACCGACAGCGGCTGCTAATTCACGGGCTGAACTAGCCCAAAGGGGGCAGGGGGCCGAGGCCACCCCATCATTCCCACAGCAGGAGCAGCTCTGGGCACCCATGGGTGCACAGGCACAGCCACACGCTGGCTGGGGGCTGAGTAATGAATCAACAGCCAAGTGGTCAGCCTTTTCCTCAGCAAGAACACTCAACAAGGTCACATCCTTATTCTCTCCAGATTAATGAGTGAAGATTACTAATAAGACCTAGGTGACAAGTGATTATATTAATGTAATCCTCTCCTGCTCACAATCAATGCTGGGTTCCCACACACAGCCTCCTCAGCCACCTGGGATGTTCTGGCTGCCCAGGCCCTGCAGAGCTGCTGGCTGGGCTGGGACAGAGGGGTTTTATTCCTCTCATGTCAGGCCATAGGATTTCCTTGGTAGGACAAACTTGGTCCTACAAAACGCCCCCCAGGAGGAGCCCAGCAGTGCATCCCACTCCCAAACTACTGCTGCTGCTGCTGCTCCCTCAACCATCAAAAACATCCCCGTGCTGCTGCTTTGAGAGCCCACACAATGACTATTTTCTGCAACTGCTTATGAGCAGCTCATTTCAGCCATTTCACCCCGTATTTCAGTCCTGAGCAGTGCTGGTCCCAACACCCTGTGTGCTCCAGGTCAGGGTGGCTCATGTCACCAGCAGCCCCAAGCCAAGCACCACATCCCAGACACAGGATGCTCCGTGGCTTCAGAGCATCTCAGCCATGCAAAGCCTGATTCTCTGCAGGCAGAGTCATCGCTGCTCCCTGCAAATACCAGCAGCACATGGGATCGGGCACCTTCAGTCCCATGGATAAGGATGACTTGCAGGTTCAAAGTCAGCTGGCCAGGCACGCTGCCCCCGTGCCAGCCCCAGTGGCCCGACTGACACAATATTCTCCATTTGCATTTCAAACGACTCTTCGGATCAAGAGCGACTCACTTAAGAGATGCATGAATAATTCTGAAGTCGTTCAGACTCCTGTGATCTGCGAGCTGTCTCTGCACTGAGGGGGAAGGAGGCAAAATCAAATGAGATGCTGGGGAAGTTCCCAGCCAGCACCATTCCCACGGAAGGTGAGGGTGGAAAACCTGAGCAGCCACCAGCACACGGTGCCCTGAGCTCCAACACATCAGGACATCAGACCTCACAGAGGGGAAATTCCCTCAGCCCAGGATGCACAAAATCCAGCCATTACTCCAGCACTGCCAAGGCCACCACTAACCCATGTCCCTCAGCACCACATCTACACAGCTTTTAAACCCCTCCAGGGACTGTGACTTCACCATCTCCCTGGGCAGCCTGTTCTAGGGCCTGGCAACCCTTTTGGAGAAGAAATCTTTCCTCATATCCAAACTAAACCTTTCCCTTGCATGATGTGAGGCCATTTCCTTTTGTCCTATCACTGGTGGTTCTCACCACCCAGTCCCACATCCAGCCCATACATCCTCTTGCCAGGAAAGACTCATCTTAAACCATCACACTGGTGGTGCCCACACCAGATGGGACCTAACCAGCCTTTCTCCACCCCACACCTCCCCAGCTGCAGACCAGGCTTTCAGCTCAATGCTTTTCAAAGACCCACAGAAACTCATCCAGAACATCCCTCTGCTCCTCACTTGATAAATGTCTAAACAAAAGCAGCAGAAAAATGTGGTGGGAGGTGCAGAGGGAGATCTGAGAGCTCCACGGGCTCCTCCACCATCCCCCCTAGGTACATAGGCTGATGATTTTCAGCTCTCTGGAGTGGGACAAGGAGGACACGGTGGGCAGGTCGCAGGCTAGTCCTCACTGGAGGGCTGAAATGGAGCAGGAGAGCAGAGGCAGGAATCCAACTGAGCTGCCTAGATGCTCCATGAAGGAGGGCATCAATGAGGGGCACTTCATAGGACCTGGCTGGCAGAGACCAGAGCACCCTGAGAGGCTCCAAGCTCCTCCAGACACCCCAAGAGCTGGGATGCAGGGAAGGATCCGCCAGGCTCAGGTCTCACCCAGCTCCTGGAGCCCCATCCATCACCTCTCACTCTGGGTCCTGCAGGAGATGGGAACATCCCTCTGCCGCTCCCTGAGCAGCCGGATTTCCAAAGCCCTTTGAAAAGCCATTTAGAGCTAAGTCCTGGTATTAAACCTGGCCTTTCATTAGTCAGGTTTGCAATCTCTGCCCCAGCCTGTTTCAGCAAAAAAGTTTTTTAAAAGGTCAGGAAGAAGCTTTTAAGCATATTTGCCAATTAACTCTGGTAACCCCTCCTCGACTGGAGGCGAGCTGCCCACTTCTGTCGCAGGGGATGGTAATTATTGTTTTATAAATAAGCTTTGAACTCTCTTAAGTAATAGTCTCTCCTTGCATAAAAGCACCCTCTAAATCCACTGGCCTTTTCCACCTTCCATCACTGTCTGGATCTAAAAATAATCTAGGAGAAAAAAAACCCCATAATACTTTAAAGAAGAAACTCAGAAACTCCCTCTTCCTCTGTGATGACTCTTTCTCCAGGCTCTCAATAATTCAACTAACAGGACCCCTGCAGCCTTCACTGCTGTTTGTGAACTCCTCATGATACTTGACATCTTTTCGGAAGTTCTCTGCAGTCACAGAGAGGTGATAAATAACCCACTCACGTTTATATGTTTAAATTTCCAGCCCCTGAGGTTACAAAAGAATAACCAAGGGAGCACAAGAAAAAGGACACAAATGAAGTATTTTCCAAAGGTATATATTCACATACTACTGATTTTTTTTTTTAAGCCAGGCCCATGATTTCTATGTGCCCAGCTTTATAGATTTATTTAAGCAGTCTGGGATTGCAACACTGGCAGGCTTGAAATCCTTTAGAAACTCGGGTTACTTCTGCATACCCCACTGCACAGCCTGTGTACAAACCCACCATTTATTTAAAAGAGACAGCGACAGAGAAAGCATTCCTCAGCCAGGAAGCACCCCGACCCGTTCCACCCCGCAAGTCACAGCTTCCATCCGGAAAGTCGCAGCCGCGGCCGAGGAGCAGCTTTAATCACTTCAGCTCTGACACTACGGAGCGACCCGTCTCAGCTCTGCCTTGCAGCTGAGCCAGCCCCAGCTTCAGACTCCCAAACCTGCTTCGATCAGCAAGAAGTATTTCATCGGCTTGGGATGAGGAACAAAAACCTGGGAGCAAGGGAACAACGTCAGGGTGGAAGCGGGAGGGCCAAGCCTGAGGGGGGCACAGCCCCTCTCCCTGCCCCCCCCAGTAGCTGCCTGGGATCCCTTTAAACGGTTACAAATGTTAATTCCTCTTCGTGGCAGCAAAAGCTATTTTTAATCCCACGTTAAAGCAGTTTGCAGAAGACCAAATCCTACATTACAGAGTGCTTCCTGGGTCCAGATTGCTTCCTAGATGTGTTAGGAGCAATGAAACAGGAGACAATCCATCCTGGGGAGACCTGCCCAGGTGGCACGGATGTACACCACACTTACACCCTGTCCTAAGTGTAAAGCAGGGACTAAAACCTTGATATCAAAGAGTCAGAGACCTTCTACATGTAGATACATTTTTTCTGTCTAGCAGCAAATCCAAAGCGTTGGGCATTAAGTAAAAGCATCAGGAGATCTTCGGAGTTACAAAATCCCAGCTTTTTCTCAGGTTTCCTGCATTTTTTTTCTTTGCATTTTAGGATTTGTTTTCCAAACATGGGGGTGAGGACAGGGGAAGCTGATACAGAAAGGCCCTCATTTTGTAATGAAATGGGGGGGGGGTTGGGGTTTTTTTGTTTTTTGTTTGTTTGTTTGTTTTTGTTTTTTGTTTTGTTTTGTTTGGGGTTTTTTTTTGTTTTTTTTTGGTTGGTTGGTTGGGGGGGGGGGGTTTTGTTTGGGTTTTTTTTTGTTTTTTTGTTATTTTAAAGGAAGAGATCACAAAGTCATAAACCCAAGGAGCTGCAGGACTGAGCTTCTGCAAATGCGCCACGGAAAACAAGGGCCACTCTCAGCCTCGGATTGCTGAAAGGCGAGTCCATCAGGAGAACAGATTAGTGGTGTCAATGAATAAAGATAACGTCCCGGGGCAGCTCTCAGTGCATCGCCATCTGACTCCTTGCAAAATCCTTTTGTCCCTTCCCACCTATGTATGTCTTAAATGTGCCAGTGAAAAGCTCTCCCTGGAAGGGGATACAAGCTCGGTGCCAAAACGCAGCCCAGTGACTCCAGAGAAGCTGAAAACGCCGGATTTTATTCAACAGCTTGTGCTATAGAGTGTCTTGATCTGTCTGTACAATCACAACACACACAAAAACCCCTCAAGGCACCTACTTAGCTCTACTTTTCAGCTGCCAATAACACTCCCAGCAAAAGTCAAAAGAGCAGCGCTGGAGCCGCGTCCTTTCCCTGCCGCTCAAAGGCTTCAGGGCTGCGAGGTTCCGAGATAACAAAGTCTGGCTCAAGAAATCCTGGACGCCTTTCAAGAACATTATTAGCTGCCATGAATGGGTTTGGAGGAGGGGGGGGGGGGAAGAAACAACACAACACAAATTGCATATAACATCTCCCTGCACCTTCACCCTCCCCTGGGCACACACATTGCTCCAAGCTGGGACACCCCCATCCCTATTTAGTGCATGCAGAGAAGCACAGGGTGATAAATGAAAAGTGCCTCCCCCAGCCCCAAGCAAACCTGCCTGTGCTGCACCTGATGAAAAGGGGAAATTACAAGAAAAAACAAAATTAATCCTCTAAGAGATTCAGAGCTCTGGGGCCATGCCTGCTCCAGCCTGGCACTCACCAGGAAGCACTGGCCAACTGTGACTGTCCATTCCATAGTACTTTTTACTATTTCTGCACCAAACTAAAATCAAACAAGGAATTATTTCAGTTACTATGAAATCCAGTGTTTGCCGTCATCCAGGGTGCAATTTCAAAGAGCCCAACCCCAACGGCTGCTTTGTGTGGGCTTCACTCAGGGCTGTGCAGGTCATTGGGAGCCTGGACCTGGCCCCACTCCTGTGCAACACTCCCCTGGGTTAGTGGAAAACAGCAGGAAGAGGAGACAGAAGAGAAGGGCTCTGGTCACAGATCACATGAGGAAATTCAAGACAGAGCAAAACTGTCATATCGAGCTGGTGTTGCCAGTTTTGGAGGATGGAGACAAGGAAACTGTTCTTTGTATAGGCTACAGCAGGCTGAATTCCTGTGGCAATCGAAATGGGAATGATCCCGTGCAAAGATCTCAGCTACAGCCCCAAAACATCACCAGCAGAGCAGTGTCGAACTCAAGCTCCGTCTTTCTCAGGCAGGATCTGCCCCCACGCTGTCACGCCGAGCACCTCTTCCAAGTCTTTGCAATGCAGTTCTAAATATCACCAGCAAACAGCTCAGATGCAGTTAAATTCCTCCATTTGCCTTCCCCCCCGTAAAGCAGACAGACAGACAGCAAGGTGCCCGAGCTCCCAAACAGGACACACTCATTCCCCAACCACTGCCTGAGGAGCAGACACACCAGCATCACTTCTTCTCATTTAGGTTTACTTTAAGCAGCACTGAGTGCCAAAAAAAAATTAAAATATTGTTTTGCTTTAGGATAAAGTGTCATGTCATGCTTGGATTATCCATTAGGTAATTTATGTTGCAGTCTAGAAAAGGTGCTTCATCTTCTTATAATTAGCTAAACCCATCGCAACTCAAGGAATTCCATATGAGACACTTTGCTGCTTGTGCTAAACCATTTTCTTTTCACTAGCAAAAAAGAACTACCCCCCAAAAAAGGGACTTTGGTCTATTTCAAATTTAAATAAAACAAAACACCCTGGTAAGAACAGCTTCTGTCAGTAACTTCCATTATAATGTAAACTACTCAGCACCCACAACCCAGTGAAATTGCTACAGGTTTGAACTATCAGGAAAGAACAGAATAATTCCATGGCAATATTTCCAAGTGGGTTTTTTTTTTTCCCTTTTCACATTTACTTAAGACAAGCAACGACCTACAGGTGCCTTCGGGCCAAATATCTTGGCACAAGCAGCAGTTGGTGTAATTTTGGTTTTCAAGCAAGTTCAAATATTTTAAAAATGTTTACACCACTTTGAGATATTCATTGGAAAAAGCTGAACTCCTGTCCAACTTCTCTTTTCCTTCACTGCAACACACCCCAGCTTTAAACATTTAGCTCTGTCTGGCTTTCCCAGTGAAAAAAATCCTCAGTATATTAAGGTCTTTGCAAGAAGACAAAACAAGAGAGGCAAAAAGAAGAGGAAACGAAGGGAAAATAGATTGAAAACACACTTGCTCTATGCAGAGTTAAAGCAAAACATCTATGGATATTTTTTTTCTCACTAGGAAGGATGCAACTTCTTCCCAGCTCAGCATCCACTTCCCTGCCATGCATCTGGCCCCGCCATAAACCTTCCCTGCTCCATTTCTCCAAATTTACCACCACCATATGCAGAATCATCTTAAACATCTTCACTGGGCTCAGGCCAGGCTCCCTGCAAGTACTTACAACGCTCAATTCACTACCCCACAACCCCAGACTGGATTTATTTATTCTCCTCTCGCTGTGATCCATCCTGTAAACGTCTCACCGGGCCAGGGTGAGCGACATGGGAGCCTTCGATCTCCCCCACTTCAATTATGTGCTGGCAGTCAAACTCCCATTCTGCCAAGTGAGATCTATTTTGTAATCCTCACCCAGAAACATTAGTTATCATCATTATTGTTTCTATAACAGCGTAGATACAAATGGAACTGAGAAATGAGCTAATAAATAATGGTAATATTAATGCAGTCATAAAAATAAGTGTGCTACTTACAGCGTTTGAAGGTGTGTGAAGTCAGTAACTTTACCGCCCAGATGTGGTCCCACAGAGCTGAAACTCTGTGGGTAAAATTACCACCAAAATTACACTTTCCAGGAAATACGCTGATTTTTCACAGCTTATTATTTTGGCGAGGATTGCTCAGTTGCAACCTCCCCCAAAACACCGAGAAGCATTAAGAGCGCAGAAGAAACAAGAGTATTCCCGCGGGGCTTGGGGAGAAGAGAATGGAGAGGCAGGAAGGACAGGGAGAGCTACTCCTTTTATTGTTTTCAGATGTTTCCCCGAGAACACCGCAGCTCTTTTATAAATCTACACATTTGGATTCTCTTCAAAATAACGGACCAGATTCTTTCACTGCCTTCAAGAGACTCAGCGCTCCGGCTCCGCTTGGCCCGGCCGCGCTGGAGTTGGCCAAGAGACGGGAGTTTAATAGACACCACATGCACAGTAGCTGCTCTTCCGAATGCTTTATCGCCTGAAGAGTTCAAATCCATTGAAACCCTCAAAACTAAACAACTCCCTTGAATCAATACGGCTCTGCCCTTTGACACAAACCTGCCGAGGGATCCCAGGATACTGTTTTACCCTTCCCTGCTTTGCTCCAACGCACAGCCAGGATCAAGCCCTCTCCTGCAAGCAGGGGTCTTCCCTGCCTTGTATTTTTATAAGCCACTCAAATAAAATAATTCGTAAAGGAAGCCGATGGAGAAACGAGGGGACGGCTGAGAATGAAGTGCTAAAGGTTAAAAAACGCAAAGCTTGTGGAATTAAAAAAGCAAATTGCTGCTGCCGGCTTGGCTGCAGGACGGGGACGTGGGGAAAAGGGGGGACACGGGGACAAGGAGGAACCTCCTCTCAGGCCGCCACCTCCCCGGGAACCCGCAGCTCAGCTCCCTTCACATCCCAACCTGGGACGCCCCCCGAACCGTTCAATGTCTCGTCTCAGCCCCCGAACCCCTTTTATCTCCACAGACCCACTGCACTCGGCCCAGCCTGTTGCAGAACAACCCGCTCACGGCACGGCAAGCAATTAAACGCGCTTAATTACGGACTGCAACCCCACAACCCCCCCACCCTTACCTGTACCAGCGCAGCCCCTTCTCGTAGCACCTGTCGAAGAAGTGGGGTTCGGCCCCCACCGCCCGTACCCCGGGGTGCGCCCGCAGGAACTCCAGCAACGCCCGTGTCCCGCCTTTCTTCACGCCCACGATGATGGCCTGGGGGAACCGGCGGCTGCCTCCCGCCCCGGTTACCCCCAACCCCGGCCCGGCAGCCCCCGGCCCTGCGCCCTCGGGGAGCGCGGCGGGCGGCGGCAGCAGCAGGGCAGGGGGCAGCGGCTCGCAGGGCCCCGGCAGGCAATAGAAGAAGTAGGTGAAGAAAAGGATCATGGTGAGGAGCAACGAGGCGCGGCGGCCCCCGACGGGTCCCAGCAGCCGCCCGCTACATCCCATCGGGGGCCGCTACCGGCCCCGCCGGGCAGCGCATCCCGCCCACGCCGCCCCGGAGCCCCCGCGCCCCGCACACCCGCCCCGACCCCTCCCCGCACACCCGGACCTCCCCTCCCGCACCGCCCCCCACGCCCACCCGCGAGATGGGGGCGGCAACGCCCCGAGGGGGGCGGGGGGAGCGCGGCATACGCGGGGGGCACCGCCGGGACCCCGCCCCGGGGGAGTCGAGCACCCCCCAGCCCCCACACGGGGACTTCTCCCGGGGTTGCCCCGTCGCCCCCTCCGAGGAGCCGCAGCGGAGGGAACCGCTCCCGGCTTCGCTGCGCAGACGGAAAAAGCATTTTCCCATGTTTCCCCAGCGGATTTTCCTTTTTTTCACCTTCTTTTTATCATTTATGGGATGGCAGTGGGTGTTTTCGGTCGCCGGCATCCGCACAGGGCTCTGCAGCGCTGTGGGGTCCTGAGTAGGCTCCGAGCTGGGAATAAAGAGCCACGGCCGCGGGGGTAGCCCAGCGCCAGGCAATTAGGAGAGCGCTAATTAGGCTGCGCGATCTCCTGCTGCAGGCGTGGAAACACAAGCCCCACGTGCGTGCAGGATGGGAAGGGCACTCCTGGCTTTCCCACCTGTGCCCTTCCCGAAACAAGCCCCAAAGCAGCAGGTTGGGGGTTGTGATTTAATCCGAGGGTGTGTAACGGCCGTGGGGTGGGATGAGCTGGTTTTCCAGCTGCTGCTGCTGGGGAAATCCCGTTCCCTGAGGCCCGGACCAATGTGTCCTAGGTGCCAAACAAACCCCGTCAGCTGCCTCAGCGTCGGTGACACACGGCGACCGGGACCCCGCGGAGGTAGCTGCATGTGCAGCGTCCCCGGTGCCGCTGGCCAGGCCCGGGCTTCGCAGGCAGCAATGGCACCGTCCCCACTCCCCCCGGCAGGATGTGCCACCACCACACACAGAACCTCCCCGGCTGCCCGTGCTCGGGGACTCCCATCGCAGCCGGGACCCTCTGCAGCATCACTGACACCTCCCCCGGCTCCTCCCCGCCTCACGCCTCCAAACACAGAGGATGGTTCAAACCTTGTTCTAAAACCTTCCTTTTTAGTATCTGGAATCGGCGGTGCCTTAATTAACCTAATAATATAATTAGCTCTTTTTATAATGAGTTCCCCCGAGTCTTTCCAAGTGCTAGAGCGTGGCGGGGAGGGACAGATCCGTGGCCTGAGACAGGAAAGGGATGCCGAGCTGTGCAGGGACGGCTGCACCGGGAGGCAGCGATGCTCCTGCGGGACTGCGCGGGGCTGCAGCGGCACCGGGGCACGCGTGGACGGGGGCAGGGCTGCAGGGTGACACGGCTGCCGGATTGTAGGGTGACAGGGTGACAGTGCTGCAGCAGAACGGGGCTTTGTGCCCTCTCGTGGCTGGTGCTCGGAGCCTGCGCTGCCCGTCCCGCACAGGAGCTGCTCGACGGGAGGAAACAAACAGCGTGACTGGAGATCGCTTCCAACTCGCAAGGCGAAGGCTCCCCCGGGAAAAAAAAAAAAAACCAAACGAGGAGGAAAAGATGATGACGAGGAAGTGAATCTGTTATCGGGAGCAGTTTGGTAAATAAAAACGCATCCAGAATCTGCGGCGCAGCACTTGCCAGCTCTTGTTGGGTTTACGTCAGTGCTCGGAAATAGGAACAGTTTCACTCTGGGCAAGAGAGGGTGGGAATGGCTCCAGGACTCTCTTTGGGTTGGGGGGTTGTCGGTGTTGTTGGAAAATGCCGATTTGTCAAAATGGAAACGTTTGGCAAGAATATACCCGTTTTAGACAAACTTCTGTCAAAACACAGAGAGGCTGGGGAAAGGCAGGGGGGAACACAGCACCATGCACCCACCCTCCTCATCCTCAGCACAGAGGGATCCCTCGGGTCACTTGCCACCACATCAGCACAGTTGGAGAAGAAGCATCTTTTCCTTTCTCACCTGCAAAATTGGGGGGAAAGGCTTAAAACCATAAGCTGGGGACTGGCTGCTGGAGTCAGGAGGCAGCCTGTGGCAAGGAGGGGAAGCACTGAGCAGTGCTGGCACTTGGGCTGTGCCCGAGGATTTCCCAGCCCCACTTTCCGAGGAGCCAGGTGATCCTGCCAGGAAAAGAACAGTTTGGCAATGAGCAGCTCTGATGCTCCCTGGCAGGAGCAGGAACAGGCACTGCTGTACCCCAACACCTCTGCTGGCACCCAAGGCTGGTGCACACCATGGTCCCTGTGCTGGGTGGCTGCATAACCCCCAGCACCAGGGCTCTGCACCCTCGGGTGGCACCAATGTCCCCAGGGGGGCCGGTGGCAGTGCTCCACAGGCACCCCTAGGGCACAGCCAGTCCCCAGGGCCACTCAAAGCATGCAGGAGCCACTGGGCTGTTCTGACAGAGACCGATGAAAGTGTTCAGGGCTGTCCCCAGCATTATGGATGGGTTCAAGTGCTGGCAGGGAGCCATGCATGGACACTGTGGATGCAGAGGGAGCCTCCACCTTTCCCAGCCCTGATCAATGAGATGCACGTGCCAGCCATTTCACTTACTGTGTCACCCCAGCCCTCTGCCTGGGGCAAAAGGGTCAGTTTTTTCCCCCTGGGATCCTGGAAGGAGTGAGTGGGTTCCTTGGAGGCACCATGGCCTGGCTGCCAGCTCAGCAGCTCCCAGGGACAGGGGGTCTCCTGCAGTTTGAGGGCACATGGAGGAAGATGCTTCATGGAGGTGCTGGAGCATGGCCAAAGGAGCACTCAGTGGCTGCCAAAGAAAAGGGGTGAGAGACATCCCAGCTGGCCGGGCACTCCCAGGGCAGCAATGCCCAGCACTGGTGAGTGAGCTGCAAAAGGGGGAAATAAAGCATCAGCGAGGCCTGAAGGCAGCCAGTGCCAGCCCTGCCAGGCTTGCAGGGAGCCCTGAGTGGTGGCCCAGCCACTGTGGTGCTCAGTGATGGTGATGCTCCATCCATGCAAAGACTCACCACCAGATTTGCAGGTTGCCTCAGGGCCACCTGTTGGTGACAGGCTGGCTTGGCTGGCTTGGGGGGGTCCCCATGCTGCTGGGGGCCACCTGCCTGCATGGTCCCTAGGGCTGGATCCTGCTTTGGCAGATCTTACAGCAGAGCATCAGTTGGGACCGTCTGGTGCCTGTCACAAAGGGCCAAGTGTCTGCATGGCAGTGAGAGCCCAATGCCAGATGGGGTTTGAATCAGGGAGATTTTAGGAGGGGCTACCTCCAGCCAGGTTCTTTGCCCCCTCCTCTCCTCTTTCAGTGCTGGGCTGTACCTGCCAGCATCCCTTGGGATGGCTCAGCCCTGGAGGGAGGAGGCAAAGGATAGAGCAGGCTCCCAGTGCACCCACCCCCAAAACTCCCCGTGCCCCATCATGGGGCTCAGCAGGAGCAGGGGGAGCCAGCCAGCCCCACCACGGGCTGCAATCCTGGTCCCAAAGCTGGTGAGGTTCACACCTGATCCAGGACAGCCAAGTGACAAACCTCATCAAGGGCCAAACAGAGCAACATCAGTGTGGTACCACCTGAGCTCAGTGCTCCCCTTGTCTGTCGTCTTCCCCACCCCAAAACCAGTGGCTCCAAGCAGGATGGAACCCTGGATAACCAGCCAACCACCATGACCCAGCCTCTCCTCTGGAGACCTCCCCTCTGCCCTCAGCGTGGGTGCTCTGGGATTTCACAAAGTTTGTTACTACAAAGAAAGGAAAAGGCTCAAGGGATCAGCGGGGATGAAAAATGCTTTAGAAACACAGGGGATCATTTACCAGGTCACCTCCACAGCAGAGTTTGCCAAGCTGATAAAGGCAAGCAAACTTATTAAGGAGCGCACAGCTTGATTTGAAACGGCTGCTCCCGAACAGCCAATTACTCCAGGCTGCTCCAATCCAATTAGGAAGGCTGTGTCCCTGATTACAGTGGTGTGTTGTACAAATACAGCCCAACTCCACGGGTTCAAAAAGCAATCCATAAAAGGGAGCTGGGGAAGAGGTGAACCAGCACCTGAAACCAGAGCAGGCAAACACCATCCCTGGGGACACAGGTGTCCCTGTCCACAGGGATGCAGGTACCACAGGGGATGGGACGCCTAAGCCCCAGGCACAGTGGCACTCAGCAGCCCCATGACTGTCCCTGGAGTAGCACAGCCCTGCCAGCCAAGGAGATGGGACCTCTGAGCTGTGGTCCCCACCCAGGAGCTGGGCCCTCAGATCACCCAGATGGGGGATGCCACCGGGGTCTGGATCAGTGCCACCCATCTGTAGTCCCCTCCAGGGTCTCAGCAAAGGCAACCCCTTGTCACCCAGATCAGGTGGCCTGTGACATTAACAAGCACCCCTCTGCCAAGATTTGAGGTTGGGAAGTGGAAAAAAACGTCATCCTCAATGTAATGTAACAGGGGGAATCGCCCTGGTCCTGCTGGTTGGGAGAGGCAGTTTTTAGAGGGAGAAACCCCTTTGGCCCACTGGGACTTGGCTTGAGCTCACCAGGACCAGCCAAGCTGGCATGGATAGAAGCACCAAGGAGGAGGAATAAATTGCATCTTCCCTAATCACATCTCTGTGCAGCAAACCAAGCCAATCCCCTCCAAACCTGGCGGGTTCCATCACCTGGGGGAAAGGAAACACCAACAGACTCATCACCCTGCTCACGCAGAGAAGGAAAAATTAACCCACAAACTCCATCCTTGGTCCAAGAGGCTGAGGCAGGCTCAGGGGGCTAGGAGAACCAGGGCTGGGCCATAGCTCCAGTGCCTTCACAGCCATCCAAACCCTTCACCACAACCATTCCAACGGGTTCGCGTCAAAACGCTGGCACGCAGCCACCCCTGGGGTGTAGCACAGCCCCTGTTATTAAAATGTGTGACAGCAGCTCGAGATGGAAAGTGAAGTTGTACACTCTCCATCTGAAACTCCGGGAGGAATTTCAAGCAGGGGAATGCAATTTCCAGCCTGGAGGACAGCCAGCAGCACCAGGGCGAGATTTTTCTTAATATGGTTTTGCAAAACTTCAACACAGACAACGGCCCGTAGCTACAGCAACACCAGCGAGCTGGAGACAGCCCCGCTCCGGGGGGATTTGCACAACAAAAACACCCACAACAAAAACACCCACCGACTCCAGCAGCCGCTGTCCCTGCAATGCCAGGACATGCGGCTACCTCAGCTCCTTGCTCCAGCCCCTCTCTGTTGGGATCTGTGGCCTGAGCCATAGAGAGGCTGCATGGACCAGGGCAAAGCCATTCTCCTGCCTGTCTTGGGAAGGGAGCAGCATCCCAGGAACGAGGGTTTCGGCAGGGAAAGCAGTTCTGCCTTGGAAAACTCCCCCTGAGCCGACAGGACACAGCTGCACTGCACGATGCCCCGTCCTGCAGCAACACAGCCCTGCACAGATGGCAAAACTGGTGCTGAAGGGAAAACGTGGCTTCTCCCAGAGCCTCGGTGCTTGCTCCCTACATTAGCTTGAGAGGGATGCGGGTTCAACAGCTCCACTTGATCCCAGCAATCTGGGGCAGGGCCACGGGACCCCCCCTTCTTACCCCCACACTGGCCTGGGGAGCTTTGCCTGCTGACAGCACCACAGCCCCAGCTGGCTCCCAGCCAGCTGGAGTTACAAAAGGAGCCTTCCCCCTATTTCTGCTTTTGATTTAAATAATCCCAATAAGGGGATAAAGCAGCCAAAACCCACTGATATATATATATTTTTTTTTTTTAAAGCTTCAATTTAAAAAATAATGTACACGAAATGTGCGATGTTTATTAGAGGAGTCCGAGCTGCGGAGTATCAGAGGCAGCTCCCTGCTAACCAAACGTCTGTCCCCGGGGCTCCAGCTATCAACTGTGCCATCCAGAGCCCTCAGACATCCTCCAAACAGCATCCCGGCCCTGCCAGGGCCCCACTCCCCTCCTCAGCTCCCAGGCAAACACAAACACGGGGCTGGCTGCAATTATTCCCTTATTGGTGCCCTCCGGGGCGAAGGCACAAGAATGACAACAGTTCCACATCATCCCGGGAGTGAAAAACTACAGGGATGGGGAGAAGGCATAAAAGCAAAGGTGCTTTTTTGTTGTTTAATTTGCTGTTACAACGCATCTGGTCACACAGGTCTGTGGAAGCAAAGGGATTTATTTACCTTGATTAGATGTACAGGGTGACAAGGCCATTTACAGCTGATTAAGTCCCCTCTTGACAAAGCCAGGTGACACCATGCAGCTGGACAGTGACACTTTGCTGTGGCTGATGGCTGCAGATGAAGCAGGCAGCATGGAGCTCATCCTGTGGATGAAGCAGGACTTCCAGCATGGTGCCCAATGCCCCGATGGATGTTTCAGGGGATCTGCAACCCAAAAAGCCTGGGGATCAGGTGGGCTCAGTGCTCTGGAGGCAACAAAGTCCCTGTGGCTCCCCCTAGAGCCACTACCCAAGGGTGAGCTGGTGGCACTTCTGCCTTTCCTGGAAGGGAGGGAACAAGGTCTTAGGTCCCAGCATCAGTCCCTTGTTATCATCCCCTCATTGTCAGCCCCCCAGCACCCCTCACATCCCCTGCAGTTATTTCTGCCTGTCCACTACATCAACCTGCATGACAAGTGGCAGACCAACCAGTCAGGGGGATCTTGACAACTGCTTGCCTGCTCTTTACAAGCTTTGTAACTCACTGGAACCATCATTACTTGCTCATTGCTGATCTCATTTAGAGTTAATTACATGTCAAGTAGATGTATCTCTAACATGCTTGGATGCAGCCCAGTAAAGGCTCTGGGCAGCCCATCGATATCTGTGACCATGGGTGTTGGTTCTGCAGGTGCTTCACCACTCTGTGCTTATTGCAATAAATATTACCTGAGCAGCAGCCCCTTTGGGTCAGGGGAGACATGGTCTCAGTTCAGCTCCAAGGGAGAAAGTGAATATAGGGGAAGCCTGGGGCAGACCTGACCCACAGCAGCACCAGCACCAGAGGCAGTTCCAAACCCATCAGCTCTGGTAGCAACACAGTGCAGACAGGGCCAGTCTGGCAGATAAAATAGCTTGCCACGCTGAAATTCCATTTCTTTTTAAAGATGCATCTACAACAGGCTAGCAATGGGGTCGCTGCATGGTTTAACCCCACACCTTTAGCCTAAAGTTAGAGCGGACCCCATTTGGGTTGTGCAGCCATTGCATTCCCCCTGGCTGCTGGGCTGGGGACTGCACCGAAGGCACTGGGACAGCACTGGGGTGGGACTAGGGAGCCTGGAAGGTGCACCAGCACCCTGTGAAATGATGATGATGATGAGGGAGGGACAGCAGCCCTATGCTCACTCTTGCTGGCATCGCCGTGCTAGGGTCACCAGAGAGAGCTGGGAGGGCTGGAGCCCAGCTGAGCTCTCCTACACACCAGTCAGGCAGAGCCAGCTCCCTGCTGTAACACACAAGCACAGCTCACCTCCTTGGAGGGCAGAGCTGGAGAATTACATCCTAAACACCTTCAAAAGTCAGCCGGGAAGCACACAGAGCTGTTCCCAATCGAGCAGGGAGCCAGCACAGCTGGGGAGCATCCTCACCCCTCACTTGCAGCGCACTGGCTGCTCCCTGCTCACAGCCAGAGAGCTCCACAGAGTGCCCAGTCTCTGCCGGAACCAGCTTTTGCTCTTTTTTTTTTTTCCCAATAAATCTGTTTATAAGTTTCCTCTTTGTTTTTTTATCTTTCAAAAAAGACCCAATGCATTTGAGGGTGGGGGGGTGTGTGTGTTTTGCTTATTTGCCTTTAAAATATAATGTCACCAGGTGCAGATGGCCGTATTTATGAGCCTGTGAAGCTCTGGCATGCACACTGCTAATTCCTTGCACAGGCTGGGGGCAGCTTTCATCTGGCTCTGGTTCAGCCAAATATTCCATGGCCAAAGGGAGAGGAAGGTGTGGGACCAAGAACTGGAACATCTGGAGCAGGGCCGAGCAACACCGAAAGGGGAAGCAAAGTTTTAAAGAAAATGTCTCAAATGGATGGAGAGGCGAAAAGTGGAGTTCAAAGGGTTCCTCACTGCCAGCAAGGAGGGAGGCTCCCAAGAGTCCTTCTGTCAGGCACTTTCTTGGGTTTTGGAAACAGGAAAAAAAATGTGGTGTCAAAGAGGGAGGCAAAACCACTGGATTAAACCCTGGGCCAGCAGCACCCCAATGAAATCCGCTCCTCTGCTGTGGGAACACGGAGTCCAAACTTAACACTACCAAACCTGAACTTCAGACATTCTTCACCAGCAGCAGAGGGATCAGACTGTGGCTTTGGGTCGGAATCCTGACTTTTAGCCCCCACTAAGCAGGGATAGTCCCACTCCCCAGCCAGCCCAGGGCTCTCCCTGTACCCCAGGTGGATGCTGGGCAGGGGCTGCAGAAGCCCCCAGCATCTCCCAGGCTCTATTCCCCATGCAGCCCCACCAACAGTGTTCAAGCCATATAGAGAGGTAGTGCATTTTCTTTGTCTGTTTTCATTGTCTATTCCAGTTTTACTTTTGCAAAACCCCTACAGCAGCAAAATATTGCACCATTAAGAACAGCTAATGAACAGATAATTAATCAGGTAATGAATATAAGGAGCTAATACTCCCTTTCCCCCAAACAGTGGCACATATCACGTGTGCTCATGAATGACCACTGCTGAAATTGAAGCTGGTGGGTCATACTGGAGCCGCATGTGACCCTGTTTTCTGGGTGAAAAATACTCATTTTTCAGCAAAACCTCGGGTCTCACCCTGGAGCAGGGAGAGGAAAGTGGACAGGAGCTGTGGGGAGCACCATTGCCTGCTGGGAGCTCCCAGCCCTGGCTGCCTGTGCCTCACCCAGCGTGGGCCCATCCCGCTCATCTCTCATCATCGGCCATGCACACGCTGAAGCAATCAGGGGGAGAGGCTGGAAAACCTCCAAAAAGGGCGCGGGCGCAGGGTACACTCACCATCCCACAGCCCTGGGGCTGCAATTCCTCCCGCACCCAGAATCTGCAGGTGCTGATGGACCGCCGAGCACTTGCCCACACGCTTCAGTAGCGCTCAGATCCTGCCTCCTGCTTCCCCGGCCCCTTCCCTGCTCACACATGGCAGGGAAAAAAAAAAAAAGAAAAAGCCCCATTTAGAGACAAAAGCCTCTTGGTAGTGAAGATCCCTTTTCCCGGGGACAGAAGGCATCTGGTTCCTATAGCAGAGGCACCCACATGTGCTGCGTGACCCCGTGGGCCCCATTCCCTGCCCAAAAAGGCAGGTCGGCGCTGGCCGGCTCCGCGGGAAGGAGCCGGGGCTTTGTCTGGAGCTGGGCCGACGACAGGAGCTTTCAGGGAACCACCCGGGCTCTGCCGCGTCTGGAGCCGGGGCCGGAGCTGCCGGTAACCTGAGGCTCGGCAGCCCGAGAGCTGCCCCGGGGCCATCGGAGCCACATCGCTCCACGGGGCTTGTGGTACCATCAGCATCCCACACCTCAAAGCTTCATCCGAATATTTGGGTGCTTGTGCTCCAGGACTCTGCTGTCACTCCCCACATACACTCCTGGGGGTCAGCTGCAGAGCTGTCCCTGTCCCCATCCCTGTCTCATCCACCCGGGATTCTCTGCCTATTCCTCCACCTCCTGCCAAACACATCCCAACAGTACCAGTACCTGTGGGAATGTCACAGATAAAGCCCTGGAGAAGGGGAGAGGCACCAGCCCTCACTGGAGGAGCACAGGAGCATCCCCACCAGCTGGCTGGGCCATGGCACCCTCCCTGCAGCCACTGGCACAAGGGGATTTACATCCCCACCTTGGGTCTCACGCATCCTGACCCAGCTTCTGAGCACAAACACAAACCACTAGACAGCCCAGGTAATCCAAAACTCTGGGAACAGGTTTCAGGATCATGCCTCAGGAGTGGAACCCAGACAACATCTGTCTGTCCCTTCTGCACTAGGGCTCAAGTCCCCACTGCAGCACCAGGAGGGACTAGAGCAGCCTGGCTTAGGGGACCAGGCATTCCCCAAGCACATCCTCATACTGGGGGTCTGGTGCAGCCACAGCCAGGCTTTTGCATCCCAGGCTGCCAGAATGAGGCCAGAGAGTGGGACAGACAATGAGCTAAAGACATGTCTGGGACAAGCCCCCTGGCTCTGCCCCAGCCGTGCCTCCCAGGGCACCCCTGCATCCTTCTCCTTCATGTCATCCCCATCCTCGGAGCCTCCTTTGCCTCCCCAAAACAGCCAGGGCTGCCCAACTGGGTTCTGGGGGTACCTTGGTGCTGGGAGCCCCAGTGGTGCTCACCCACCCCATGCAGCACCAGGCACAGAGCTGGGATGTGGGGCCAGGCTGCTCAGCCCCTCTCCTGTTACTCCCCACAGCAGGACCAGCCCCTGGGACCCACACCATCCCAGGGCTTATGTGAACACCCCGTGGTCATTTTTAACCTCAGATCTTTGGCATTATTAATAACATCCATGTGGGTCTCTCCTTCCCTGTGGGATAACATCTGGGGGATATTCATCATGGCCACTGCGGGCTGCAGCCCCCCGCTCTCCCCACGGAGCAGGATGGGTCACATCTGAGCACCGAGCCGCTTGATGTGGAGTCATTAGCATGCACAGACTTCCAGCCCAATTACTTGACAGATGAAATCAAGATCCATTTGCCTTATTGTTTGCATCTGGAGCCCTGCATCCACACACACTCCTCCTGCCTCCTCCTCCTCCCCAGCCGGGCTGCTCCAGCCTTGGCTTCATCTGGATGTCGTTTACCACAACTTGGCATATGGGAACTTATCAAACACACCATAATAAAATTAGCCCTACACAACAGCAATTACCCACAGCACCTTCAGAGGGGAAAGGATGCACCATTTCCCAACCCTTCCTTCTCTGCATGCTGGTTGTTCTCCCATGAGCAGCTCTGGCAGGAGGTTTGCTCTTGATGGACAAGGTTTGCTCTCCCACCAAGCAGGGAGCAAAGCCCAGGCTGATCACACCACAACCTGGTTGAAGTTCCAGTTTTGCAGCCAAGCTGCTGCTGTTCTACTGATTGTACACAAAGGAACAATTATGCTTCGTTTCTCCCCGTTAACACATTCAACAGCGCTGAGCTTGCTTTCAAAGGGGGGTGGGAGGGGGGAAGAAAAGTTGCATCAGAAATATCTGAGGTGCTGAAGTCAGCACACAGGTGTTGGGGCCAACACAGCACCCGGCAGTGTGCCAGCACCAGCTCAAGCAGAAAGCTCCTAATCCTGGTGATTACAGCCCATGGGTGAGGGTGAGGGGATGGGGCTCACACCCCGGGCAGCACCAGCCACCACAGCTATGGGTTTGGCTTTGCCCTGGAACCTTTCGGGAGCTGTTAATTAGGAGAAAGGAGGTTAATTCTTGCCACGTGTCTCCCACGGAGGAACTGATGCTTTGCTGGGGCCTCACTAGGGGCTCTGCAGTTCAGGAACATGGGGTCTCCAGAGGAAGCCCCAGGTCCTCCTGGGAGAGCAGGGATGGCCCCTCTGCTGCAGGGACGTTGTCCCTGTTCAGCATTGTCCCCAGGACAGAGGTGCTGGTGTCCCCATGGTGGCTCACCCAGCACACAGGAGGGTGCCCAACCAGCCCCACAGCCACCACAGAGGGACAAGGGGCTGCCCTGGAGGCAGGCACTGAGCAACAGGAGGAATTTGGGTTTCTTTCTTCCCCTGTAACCCATCTGTCCTTAATTTCTTTGGGGGTTTCACTCCAAATTCCTCAGATTCTACAGCAAATGTTTTGCAGTCCTCGGCTCAGCTCGCCGCAGTGGCTGCCCAGCTCCGGGCTGCCTGCAACCAGAGCAGAGGGAAGGGAGAACCCCAACCCTGCAAATTCACCAGCAAATAACCCAGGTCCAACCAGCATCTCCAGCAGCAACACAGAGACAGTGGGAGCCTTTCCCAGGAGCCACGCTGGCAGCAGGGGACAATAGATTTGGTGGCAGGGGACACAAAACTATGCGTCAGCCCTGGCTCCAGCCCTCATCCATCCATCAGTACATGCTACACTCCACACATGGCCTTGGGATCCCAGCCTCTGGACCATTTTTGCTGACACCTGGACCCAGCTGTGCCCATCCCACCCTGGAGGCACAGTCAAGGCTACTCACCCTGAGCATCCCTTCCCCTCCCACAGCACCAGGAGGCAGACACCTGCCTTGCCACAGCTCTGAGGGGAGGTGTTGCCACTTGCTCTTATCATTTGTAGCTACAAATAACTTGTTTTGCCCTAATTTTGCAATTACAAGATGTTACCTCTGGGCTACAAGCAGATGCCTCAGGCTGGGGAGCAAAACAGAGCGGCACAGACATCCGTTCCCTCACGGAGAATGGCACGATGCACACGGCAGCCACTGCTAATTAGCTGCTAATTTTACAGACTTCTTTATGGTTTGCAGTCATTTTACCTTTCCCATGGGCTGGAGGCCTGCAGCCAGAGCTCTCCCAGTGGGCACCAGGATGCCTCAGCAGCAGTTCCCCAAGGAGAGCAGGACAGCAAGGCCAGGGACCCCCAGGGTGGTGGGGACATCCCAAGAAGACACTCACAGCCTGGCTGAGGCCAAGCTCGGGGCAGTCACAGCTCCCCCTTGGCTGCTCCCACCTCCCCAGGATCTGAAATATCTCCTTCCCTCCTGTCTTGTGAAGCAGAAATTCAGATCCTACACAACAGCTGGTAGAAGGATCCTGCTCCAAAAGCCACCGGCACAAGCCCACAAACAGCTCCAGCCTGGGCCCAGCTTTGGGGATTTAAGCAGAGCCCTGGCTTGATGTACTGTCTGCAAGAGCTCCTCCCCAGAGCCCACATCCAAGCCAAGGGTTTGATAAGTATCAGGACATCGTGCTGGCCTCAAATGGAGAAATTAAAGGAATACCTTGCATATTTTGGTGACTCCAGCACGTGAGCAGCTGTAATTGAAGACACGACCCGTCTCGCCCTGCAGCATGTATTGGCAACTCGCAGTCTCTCCTTATTTCCCTGAATTTAATCTGCACTGAGGCAGAGGTGCTTGTCTCATCTTCTCAGGGATGAATCCCTCATGAACAAGAAATGCTCCGGGCTGATCTTATCTTTGTCCAGCACAGGGACAGGTGCTGAGGAAGCCCAGCACACACAGGGGTGGCTGCACCAGCTCCCACAGGGTGTTTTGGCACCTCTGTGTCAGGACATGCTGCTCAGGGGTCTGCAGTGTGCCCAGGTACGCAGGGATATACAACCACTGGTTTTTCCTTCCCCCCTCCTAAAAATACCACCTCTCCAGGCTAACCTGGAACAAGGCAGACAGCAAAAAATACTAATCCCAAGGAAAGGGCAGCCTGGTCCTGCCAGTGCAGCACAGCAGCCCCAGCAGGGACCTGGCTTTGAGAGGAATCTCCTGGCTCTAGACTACCAACCACCACTCCAGAGGTACCCCCTTTGCAAAGGGCCCAAGGGTGCACAGCAGGTTCCTTTCCATGGGAAACCCAGCAGGGAGCTGCAGTCTCCCCTTACTAAGTCTCTGGCTCCCAGGCAGCCCATTGCCCTCCACGTGGGTCCCACCAGGGATGGCACCAAGCTCTAGTAACACAGGTTCCCTGCTAAGTCCTGCTTTGGAAGACTTGGGGAACCCACAGAACAGAGTGTTCATTAGGGGGTGTGGGTACAGGAACCCCACTGAGCAGCACCCCACAACCCACCACCCAGACAGAGGCTGGGCACTGCAGCTCCTCCCCCCACAGCCACCGTTTCATCCCAATGTTTGTCAACATTTCTGCTACATCTGTTGTTCAGTCCTTTAAATACACAGTAACATGCAAACAATGAGGACACAGCTCGAGGCTGACACAGAAGTCAGGTTTGGGATCTTTGCTGCCTTTGACTGAAGCATCCACTCACCAACAAACAGAGAGTTTGCTCCTGCTGACTCCAGCCATCTCCACCCAAAGGGTTTTGGGGCTGAAGCATTAACAGAGACTCCTCTCTAAGCAGCTCCTTCCCCAGTTCACAACTTATTCCATTGCAGGGAGAGGAAGAACTGTTTGATCCCCCCCTTAAGCCCCACTCTGGGCAGTGCCTGAGCCAGGTGGAGCAGCTCAGCCCCCTCAGTGCCCCAGACCCCACCCTGTGCTCCCCCTGCACCACCCACCCACACATCAGCTGTGCATGCAGGATTGGGCCCATGGCACCTCAGTTCCACAGGGTGCAGCAGTGGGACCCCACAGGCTCATCCCTGGTCCCAGTACAGGTCCATGCACTGGTGAGCTGAGCACATCCTTGACCATTGTGTCCAGCCCTGCAAAGTAACAGGACAAGCAGGACTGAGCTCTCCATGCCCATCACCTGCTGCCTCTGGGCTAGGAAAGGACACCTCCAACCATTGTTCAAACTGACGTTGCTTTTTAGCAGGTCATTAATTACAGCAAGGTTTAACAGGACGCTGATGCAGCCCAGCTGATGAACTGGTCACTGTGGGTCCTGGGTGTCCTGAGAAGTGGAGAAAGAGAAGAGATTTTTGGCAATGAAGAAGAGGAGGGTGTCTGGCCACCTTGGAGGCCTCATGGCCAAGGCTGAGCCCAGTGGTGACACCACTAGAGCCCCTGGCTCCCATCCAGTAGTGCTATGGGGTGATGGGACAACCTGGAGCAGCTCTGTGGGGGCTGCTGGTCTCCACCTCACCTTGTGGATGAGCTGGTGGCCAGGGTAGGTCAGATCTCCAGGTGCTGGACAATCCAGGAGGCCCAAAAGCTCCTTGAGCAACAGACCCACAGTCCCTTGGTGCCTGTTCCCACCAAGCACCGTCTAAGCCGGAGTGGTGGGGGCAGCCAGTCCCTGCTGGTGTCCCCACATCCCACCGGAGCTGCCATGCCAGGCTGTAGCCATCCCTCTGCTGCACGTGGGCTGGCCATGAAAAGCAGAAAATCTCCAGGACTGCATCTCATGAGCCATCAGTTAAATGAGCTGTTTTAATTATGTGCAATGTCAGTTATGCAGTGATGTCAGGGGAGCTGATGGGAAGCGCTGGGCTTGGTGCAGCCAGCAGGGCAGGATGTGTCGTGAGCTCCATCAGCCCATGACCTGTCCCTGACCTGGCCCCACTGTGGTGCACCCTTGCACACACACACCCCAGATTGCTTGGAGCCAGGAGAAGCTCAGCCCACCCAGCTTCTCTCCCACCATCCAGAAGGGGCGGGTGTAAAGTTCCACAGTTTGGGTTGGCTCACCTGGACAGACATAGGGAGCTGTGCCATGCCCCCGCACCCGGACAGACAGACAGACAGACAGATACAGGACATGGCTGGGAAAGGCAGCACCTCCTCCCCACATCACATCCAAGTCAGAGCCTCCATGCTTCACTCCCTGGAGCCAGCGGCTTAAATTAATCCGAGATTAACTAGTTTGATCTCTTACTTTGAATTTTATGCCTGTGAGATTTTTTTTTTTTTCAAGAGCAGAGAAGTTAATTTCCAGCAGAGCCGCCGCACGGCTGGCAGGCACAGCGTGGCCATAAAATACCAGCCCCAACTCAAGACGTCAGAGGGGAACAAAGATAGACTGTGATGCAGAAAAGATGCACGCATTTAAAATAACCCCCGAAGAACGCAGTGCAGCCCTGGAGACACATGTCTCCAGCATCTTTTCCTCTTTAAATAGACTTATTCCCTCCCGGGGGCTTCCCACTCTTTATTTCCCATCTAATACCGATGCAGTTCAGACCATCATCCCCCCCCAGCCCCCTGGGCAGCCCCTCGCTGGGTGCAGCTCCCTGCTGGGAGCCTCGGGGGCTCCTCGGAGGTGGCGGCTGCTGCTGAGCACCTGGGGCAAGAGCCTGTGGCCCCACAGCAAATGTGGGGTTTGCAGAAATTCTTGGCAGTCCTCCCACAGCTTCCCTACCCCTGAAATTAAAGGATCAAGCCACAGCAACCCCTCCATCTAAATCAAAATGAGCTATATTTACTGTTCCTGCTAATTGAATTATATTAACTCCGAGCCGGATGATAAGCAGAGCCGTCCCTTGCAGTTCCGGGTCTTAATGTGTTCAGTGTTCAGACAAATGCACACCAGCATGTCCTCGTGCTCAAAGCAGAGGAATTTGGTCCTGGGCTGTCGTCATCCTGCCCACTGTCCCCATCCAGGAGGGTGCCCAGCCTGCAGCACCCACCAAAACTAGAGCAGCAAAGGTGTCTGGGCTGAGGCAGAGCACCCCGAAATGACAGGACAGGGGTATGGATGGAGAAGGAGAAGGTGCTGCCCCCCCTAACGCCATCAATATGAGCTTAATTCAAAAAACTCAGGCAGGAGGCTTCAATAAGCCCAAAGGACCCTGCCAAGAGTCACACATCCTCTGTTGAAGTGCATAAAGACAGGACATGTAAGACATGAAGAAAGCACTGTCAGGGTAGGCCAATGCCAATCAGCAAATATATAACAGTGGGAACATGAAATATTAATCACTGGTGCATAAAACAATAGGAAAAACCTGCCTTTTGAGACAGCCATCAATCCTCACTCAGCAGGGAACATCAAGAGACGCTAATACCATACAGGTTCTGCTTAAATATTTGCCTTCCTTAAAGCTCACATGAGAAGCATTTGCTTTGAAGTTGAAAATAGACTGTAAATGTCTTTTGTGTGAGACGAAACGTGATAAGACATGAAACCAGGAGGCTAAACTGTAGTTAATCACGGCGGTTTTACAAGCAACAAATCATTATTGTGAAGTGTGTTGCTTAAAAGCGTGAGCCACAAGGATGGCAGAGAGGAGAACCCTGGCTGGGCAGGGCCCAAAACTGGTGGGTTTTGGGTTGTGGTCCACCAAGGTGGCCACGGAAGCAGCCATGGGAGTAGCCAGGGTGCTGGATCAATGCTGGAACATTCCAGAGCAGCTTTCCCTGGTGGGCCCTTTCCCCAGGACTACAGGGATGATGTGTTTTGGGGATGGTTCCTCCAGCTCCATGCCAGGGCATGGGGAGGGCAGTGGTGCTGTGGGCATCTCCACCCTGGCAGGGCCATTTTGGAGGCTGGCTCTGGCTGCACCCACAACATGGGAGGATGGGTGATTTTCCCACCCTGGGCAGGTTTTGGGATACCCAGGAAGGGAAAGCCACCCCTGAAAATTTGGGATACTCTTGAGCTGAGGATGGAGCCTGCAGTGGACATGGCTCCTGGGGCACAGGAAGGGCAGCACTGGCATCACCCCTGTTACAGTCCCTGCCGAGCACAGGAGTGTGTGGCACCCACAGGATGCACCTGCAGCCATCCTGGGATGGGAATCTCCCACATCAAAAGTGAAGATCATGATTGGAAGTGATGTGCACTTGGGAGTGTAAGATAAGACCCCAGAGCCAGCGTGTAAGTATGACCGATTAACAAACAAACCCTCACTAATTGCATTAAAACGCCCGATCTCAACAGCCAGGAAGAAAAAAAAAAAAAGAAAGAAAGAAAGACTTGAATTTTCCCTGGGTGAAGTATTTTTCCTTCACGCTCAGACTCGCTCTGAATGTTTCCAGTCATTATCTCCCTAATTAACACACACCACAAACTGAAAACTAATTTCCCCACCTTGTGGCTCTGGGAGGTTCAGCTGGATGAAATAAACGAGAGGAATAAGGTCAGCAATTGCCCCCCGCCCAACGAGCAGCCTCTCGGGGGGGAACTATGGGAATATTCCCACTCAGAATAGAGAGAGATGAAGTTATTATGGGCAAATAAAGTGGAATAAGCCTTTAATGTTCTCCAGCTGTCGCTGGAAGTGCTGAGGGACAGGTGAGCTCCCAGGATGGAGCAGGTGAGCTGGGCCATGAGGAGGCACCCCTTCACTTGGGGAAACCAGGGAGGTGCAGTATTTTTTCGTTACCATCCATTTATTTTCTGTAACTGACACAAAACCAGGTCCAGCCCTTCCTGCATTTTCACAGCCTCCCCCATCAAGAAATTGAAATTATTCCCTTCGAGCAAACTGGTGCTCCAGAGCCTGTCACTGTGATGGGACCCTGGCATGAATCAGGGTGGTAGTTAGAGCCAAAAGCACCGGTTCACCTGTGCAAGGGCCCCCGAGCCGGGCCCTGCCCCCTCCCCAAGGGATACCCCAATGTGCAAAACCCCAAAAGTGCTTTTTTGGGGTCTTGGTGCATGATTATAGCCCCTCCTGCCCTCAGCATCCCACCCTGCCCATGGACCTGCCAGCACGGGGAGCCCACAGGCTCAGCTGGAGGGGGAAAAACTGTTGATCAAAGGATAAAATTAAATAAAGCAACACAAATAGAAAAGAAGGGTCGGGCAGCCCACTTGAAATACAAGTGGAAATTCCAGGTAGGAACAGCCGGGTGCTGCCTGGCCAGCCGGCTCGCTCCTCCCACAGCGCTGGCTCCAGGGAATAACAGTAATTAGAGCTTCCTAATGCCTCCAGGTCATTTGCTTTTTCCTTGCGTAACGTAATTTCTATGGGGCTTGTTGTCTTTATGAGGAGAATTAATCTACATCTCTCTGGGCTCTGGCTGCTCTGCCGGCTGCCGGAGCCATCCCGAGGAGGGTCAAAGAGGCAGCTCCTCTTCGTGGCATGCAAATAAAAAAATTTAAAAATGAAAGAAGGAGGTCAGCTGGAGGCTACGGCCGAGGAAATTAATGATTTTTTAAACAACCAGGGAAGTTTGCGTAGGGCTGGCAATGTAATTCAATTTCTGGCATTAAACCCACAAGGCTGATGTGGGGCCGCTTTTGCCCAACTAAGCAAAATCCTCTTATTAAGCCAGAATTGTCATTAGTGAAATAATGAGAGGAGGATGAACGGCAGGGGGAGGACCGGCCGCAGCCCCGCGGGGCGCTGGGGATGCCGGCCCCGGTGCCACGGAGCAGTTTCCGGGCACCCGCAGGGATCCTGGAAAGGAGGAGGGATCCTCGGATGGCCAGGGGTGCTCGGCGGAGCCGGGAAGGGGCAGGGATGGGATTTTTCCCTGAGGGACGGCATCCTGCACCCTCAGCACCAGGCATTGCCAATACCCCTGGCCAAAACCCCGGCTGGCATTGCTGGCTCTGGCCAGATTTCCAGGAAAAGCGTCTCATTCCTATTTAAACCATCCTGATTTTTTGTTTCGCTCCGGGTAGTTTTCCTTATTAAAGATGCACAGAAAGGTGAGGCACCACCGTGCCCACCCCAGCACCATCCTTCCCTCCTTGCAAGGCCTGGGGAAGGGTTGGGAAAAGCACTTGCACCCTCCCGTGCCTGCATCCATGAACTGCAAGGAACAGCGTGGGAGCACGGCTGGGTCCCCACGAGTGGCAGAAATCATGGCCAGCGGCATTCCCAAGAGGTTTCCTTCCACTGCAGCATCTCCGGGAACCAGCCCCACCCCCCAAAAAAAACCAAACAAACTACCCTCATTCCTAGGGGCACTGGCGTGGGAGGTGTCCCAGAGATGGCTGCTCCCAGCTGGGGAGCAAAGGGATAAGTTTGGGCAGCCAAACCAGGGGCAAAGCAGCAGATCAGGGATTAACGGGTTGAAAAGGAACTTGAACCCTCAGGCTGGGACCTGATTAATAATTAGAGCCGGAGGTTGTCCCGTGCACGGGGACAGCAGCAAGGGCGACGCCACGGGGCTGGAGCCAGCGGCAGAGCAGGAGGAGATGTGGCTCCTCTGCTCCAAGCAGGCTTTAACCCCTTGGAGGAGGGAACTGGAGTCAGGCAAAGCCCAGTTCAAGTCTCCAGCCTCCATGATCCCGGTATCCAAAGCTCCAGGGTGAGGAGACCTCTGGGAGGCAGAGAAGGGCTGTAGGTTCCAGTCTTGCTGACTCAATGTGGGGGAACTATTGTGAGACACTGCTAAAACTCACATCCCCTCTGCCCAGAAAATCCTGACAGCCCAGAAGGTACCAAGAACACACTATGGTACAAGCTAAAATTAGCTTCAGTTGGGAAAAAATTCCTTTCAGTCCAGTTCACAGCCACTCCCAAGGAAAGCTTTGACCCTGGGAATGGCTGAAGGCCTCCAGTGCATCACCATCCCCCTTTCACATGGCAAAACCTGGGGTAACAGTAACAAAAACAGGATAAAAGTCACACACATTGACCTCAGGCCAACTCCCTGGGTTATGGGACCACATTGGATACGAGACAGACCGTGTCCACACCTCAGGTCATTGGGTCCACAGCTGGAGACAGAGATTTCAGGTGAAATCTGCTCTCAGCTTCTGGCCAGGGCTTTGTGTCTGTGTTTGCACCCACATTTGTGCCCACCTTGCACACATCCCATCCCCAGGGCAGCCTCCCAACCCCTGCACCCAGCACTGGGCAAACCCAGCAGAGAAGAAACCCCAGGGCAGATGCACCAGGATGCCAACAAAAGTGCTTTTAAAAAAAAATAGGTTATTTCTCCAACACAGTGAATCAGTACTTTATTTGCAGTATTGAAAGAGGTACAGGACCAGCAGTGAGCACCAGGTAACAAGCTGACATGTTGTTCTTTTCATCAGTGCTCTCATAATGGTGGGATTGAGGGAAAATGGATGCAGAGAAAAGCCTATGACACACCCCTGAGTGCAGCTTCACCAAACCACCCCCATGCTGCATTCGAGCTGCCCCACCTGACCCACTGTGTGGCTGTCTTCAAAAATGCCTGTGTATTTATTTCAAAGAGGATTTGGACTTGAGGACAAGGAGGAAAGGCCACAAATCGGATGCTGAATTAAGGAGAAATCAGTGTCCCAGCCCTTCCGAGTGCAGAGGGAATGTAAATGTGATTCCTAAAGCCTGAGTTGTGTTAAGTGCAGCCCCTGAGCCCGACACTGGCCTCCCTTGCACCAACAAGGAGGAACCATCAGTGCCTCTGGAGTTAACAGCACAGTGATAAATGTGGTGCAAGGCCAAGTCAGAACTGAGCCCAGAGGACACGGGAAATCTAGAACTGTCTCTACTGCGTGCAAAATGGGCAGAGGGGTAAAACACCCGGATGCTCTCCAGCAGGATCATAAAAACATCCTTGCCCTAGCATCCTGGAAGGGTTTATATAGGGCAATTCATACCATGATCCCCGCCCAGAATAGCACCAGAGATTAACCCGGCCTCTGACCTCAGCTAATCCAGCGTTATTCCTTGGAAATGCCAGCAGAGTCACTCTGGATTGCATCAGTGCCACGGCAGAATCAGCCCCTCCCAGCTACGATCTGGAGAGTGTCCCAGCTCAGCTGGTTCAACAGCCAAACCACCGTGGAGCTGAGCAAGGCAGGAGACACTGGGCTGGAGCCCCAGGAACCCAGCAGGAGCTGCTGCCAGCAGAGGGGAGGGTGCTGGAGAGAGCTGGGGAGGGGGTGAGGGTGGGTAAGATGAGGAGCTGCAGCCTTTGCACCACCTCCATTCCTGTGAAACACACACAAGTCACACAACCCACACACAGCAAGTGCAGAGCTCCATCAACCTCACTGTCCCCTCGCCTCTCCCGGGATTCTCCTGGCACCCTGGATTGGAGCAGCCCCAAGAGGGAACTGGCTGGGGAAACCAGGAGCCTCTTTGGGGTTTCTCTGGCTCCTGGTGCCCCCTTGACCAGAAACTCCAAGGTGTGAACGCAGAATCAGCCCAAGAGCAGCGTGTTGAGAAGAGCAGCTCGCTTACTTCTCCTTCAGGTCCTTGTCTGCTTTACCTAGAAGAGGGGGAGACAAAAGCAGGGCTCATGTTTCTTGTTCTAGAATCACCAGCCCCTTTTATTATTTTTTATTATTGTTGTTATTTTTTATTTTATTTATTTTTATTCTTTATTATTATTTTGCTACACACCACCAACATCTCACGACCATTGCAGCCTGACAAGCAGGACAGGAAGTCATGGCCAGGGTGCTGCCCTGACCTTGGCCTCCCAAAGCCTTGTTCTGACCCAGGGGAAGCAAATGGCACAAGAAGCCCCTGCCCTTCTCCACTGACCCTCTCCCTACTCTGAGGGCAGCTGCAAGATTCAGAGCTCCCACTCCAAGTCCCCGAGGAGTGAACCAGCAAACTCTGCCAGCCCCACTGATCCCACCACAGAAGCTCCCTGCCCTCGAGCTCAGCCACCCCTCAGACACAGGGAGACCTGAGGCTTCATCCTGGAGCTCCAGCTCCACATTTCACAGAATCACAGCATCATTCTGCTTGGAAAAGACCTTTAAGATCATGGAGTCCGACCATTAACCCAGCACTGCCAAGGCCACCACTAAACTATGTCCCTCAGCATCACATTTACATGGCTTTTAAACACCTCCCAGGGATGGTGACTCCATCAGCTCCCTGGGCAGCCTGTGCCAGGGCCTGACACCCCTTTCAGTGAATAAATGTCTTCCAATATCCAATCTAAACCTCCCCTGGCACAACTTGAGGCCATTTCCTCTTATTCTATCACTTGTTACCTGGGAGAAGAGACCAACCCCCCCTCGCTCCAACCTCCTCTCAGGCAGTTGTAGAGACCAAGGTCTCCCCTCAGCCTCCTTTTCTCCAGGCTAAACACCCCCAGTTCCCTCAGCCACTCCTCATAACACTTGTGCTTCAGACCCTTCCCCAGCTCTGTTGCCCTTCTCTGGACATGCTCCAGCACCTTCATGTCCTTCTGGCAGGATTTAAGGTGCAGCCTCACCAGTGCCCAGCACTGGGGGACGGTCCCTGTCCTGGTCCTGCTGGCCACACTAGTGTTGATACAAGCCAGGATGCTGGTGGTCTTCTTGGCCACCTGGGCACACTGCTGGCCAACTGGTTCACCATGGCAGATCCAGGAGCCCCCACCTAGTTGAGCAGACTGACATGTGTGAGATCTGTTGAGGATGTGAGTGGCTCCTCAGCTTATCTCAAGGGCCAGCAACGCCCGCTAGAAGCAGAGCACGGCACACAGCCCAGCCAGGCTATCAGCAGCTTCCCCAAAAATCACTCCATGGGCTGAAAACAGCTGCCAAGCTGCAGCCTTTACCTTTTGGGACAAACTTCAGCGAGCTGCTGAATATTCAGAAGCGGGACTGCCCCCTCTTTGGCCCATCGTTGAGGAACTCGTGGCCAAGCCCGTTGCCACACTTGCCACAAGACACCTAAAAATGAGAGGGTTGGAAAGCAGACAGGCTTGTGAGAAAAAAGCCCGTGGGATTGGTTTGGGTTTTTTTTTTTTCCTGCTTCCCGAAGGTTTGGGAAGCAAATTGGCACCTTTAAAGCCCCCGGCCGCTCCTCCCGCTTGGCCACGCTGTCCTGGTGCACGGTCTCGGTGAAGGCTGGCCACGGGGATGAGTGCTCGTACTTGGCACGGCTGGAGAACAGCTCATGGCCACACTTGGCACAGACGTAGATGCCTGGGGAGGGTGGTGAGAGAGGGGTCAGTGCTGGGAGTAGTCCCCCTGCCCCGCTCCCCGGCCAGCTCACAGACCGGGGGGGGTCAGCGGTGGGGACACTCAGCAGGGTGACACGGGACACGCTGGACTTTGCCCGCGTGGGCCACTGCCAGTTGCTGCTGCCAGACCCCCTGGGGCAGGCAGGCCAGCAGGACCTTTTGGGAGGTGGGGCAGGACCCACATCCCCTGTGGGGGCTTCTCTGCAGGACGGGCGGCCCCCCCCGCCAGCCCTTACAGGAACCCCCCCCAGCCCCGTTGTGCAGGCAGCATCTCCCCGCCCCCACTCAGGCGGGTCCCCCAGCAAAGACCCCAGACAAGAGACCCCCAGACCGGTCTCCACTGGTGTAGGATACCCGACGGGAAGGACAACCCCACCACCCCAACCAGGGGACCACGGCCCCTGCGGGGGCCACCCCCTGCCCCTTTCCCGGCCCCACTGGGGGCAACCCCGCGGACGCCCCGGGGAACCTCCAGGACCCCCCCGCGGAGGCCTCACCCGCGCCCCCGGCCCCGCTCACCCGGCTGGAAATGGTCCTTGAAGACCTCTCCCCCCAGGAACGAGCAGAACGACATGGCTGCGCCCGCCGCCCCGGCCCGGTTCCGCTCCCCCCGGCCCCGCCCCGGCCCCGCCCCCGCCACTGCCCCGGGGCCGGCAGGGGGCGCTGCGGGGAAGCGGTACCGGGGGGGGGGGGTCCCGGTACCCGGGGGGTCCCGCCTCCTCCACCCGCCCCCCGCCGTGGGAAGCCCCGGGCCGGGCCCCGCAGCCCCCGCGAAGGCCTGGAAGGGGCGGGGGGGGAGCGCGGGGGGCCTCCCCGGCGGGCGCGGGGATGGGCGGAGCGGAGAGGGGCGGAGCGGGGACCCGGCACGGTCCTGCGGATGCTCCGGCGGCGGCAGCGGGGCGAGATCCAAACCGGCACAAGGAACAGGACGGACCCTCCGCCTCCAGCACCGGCTCCGACACCGTTACCGACACCGACTCTCTTCTCTCTGCACCGGCATCAGTCCTTGGATCAGCACCGGCCGGCCTCCGTCAACACCGGCACCAGCTCTTTTTCCCTGGCGCAGGGTCCAGTCCTCCCCTGACACCGGGACTGAGTCTCCCGTCATCCTCCCCCCTGGTCCTCCCCCGGCCCGGGGACTGAGCCTCCCGTCATCCTCCCCCCCTTTCCTCCCCCGGAACCAGCCCGTCTCCCCGGCAGCACCGGGGCCGCTCATCCTCCTCCAGCACCAGGACCGACCCTCTCCCGGTTCACCGGGACCTCCCGTCTGGCCCAGGTACCGGTGCTGCGGGAGCGGGGGACCCTCGGGGAGGGGACGGGTGATGGAGCTTGGACAGCTCTTGGGACAAGCTGGGGGCTCGCCCACCGCACCCACGCCAGGGTCTCAGCAGAGCGGACCACCCTTCCCACCACCCCCGGAGCCAGGAGCGATGCGGGGGCTGAGCTCTGTCCCCTCTCGGGGTTCCTGGAGGAGGTGGCAGCGGCCCGGCATGCGGCAAGGTACGGGCTTTGAAGGTGAACTGCAGGCAGCAGCTCCTTGGCAGGCTCCGGGAGGCAACGAGCTGTATGCAGCTTCCTTTTCCTTCCAAAAAAAACAGGCACCACAAGTCTGTTCTTCCCTAGTTTCATCTGAGGATCCCTGGATGAGTCCTCATCCGGCGGGATATGGCAGAAATTGCACCTTCCTTGGTGCAAGAGGAAAAATACCAGAGCCTTTCAGATAGAAGCTGCAAACTGTCCCAAGGAGCCAACCCTGCTGCCAGAGCCCTGCAGCCTGCAGCAATGTGTCCCTGGATCCATCCCATTAGGGATCCCTGTTTCCTAATGCCAAGAGACGTGTCCATCAGCCAGGACCTCACCCAGGGGCTGTGTCCAGTGTGGAAACCCCAGAGTGGAGCCAGAGGTGCTCCTGCCCTCTGGATGCTGCCGCTTTGAATTAGGTCAGGCTTTCATCTCAGGCGGGCTGAGCTCCCTGCTCCAGCCCCGGGGATTGATGATTTGTGGCAGGCACCCGGGCAGGCAGGGAAGAGGCTCTGGCTGCAGCACCGTGGGGTGGTGGGACACTGAGGACGGGCTTTGTCACTGCACAGAGAACGGGTGATGTGCTGCTGGTTTGAAAGCACCTCTTTTATGATCCACAGAGATCAGAGGAGTGGGGTGTCAGGAAAGGCTCCAGGTAGACTCCAAGGCCGTGTACACTGTCAGGGCAGAGATTTTCAGGCAATGGAAAGAGCCACAGCAACCATCAGGACCCTGTGTCTTGGCACCATCACCCACCTGGACATCTGCTGCTAACCAGAACACAGGAGGTGACACAGTGGCTGCGCTAACAAACTGGCTGGGTTCTTCCCCTGGTCTGTGTCTTGGTGACACCAGGGCTGGGAGCTCTCCTGGGAGCTGCAAGGGCCACACCATGAGGGATGCAGAGGTCTCAGAAAGATGAGCAGAGGATGGGGAGAGCTGAGACATGGGGGCAAAGCAAAGGCCATAGTGGTGGAAAGACTGAGCTCAAGCCTGGGGCAGCACAAGGGGGCTTTGGGACTTGGGGACCAAACCAGGTGCTGGATTTGGATGCTGAGGCTGGCTGGCTGGCTCTGAGCATCCCAGCAGGCACAGCCACCCAGAGCTGTTCATTCCAGTATCCCCCAGTAAACCCCCTGAGAAGGAGCAATGTGCCATGGAGGCGGGAGCAGCAGAGGGAGCTGGGATCCATGCTGCCCTACCCATTCCCCACAGCTCTGTCTTGAGGTTGCAGTGGGACTTTCTTCCAAGCCCCACGCTCCCAAATCATGGGATGATGCCAAGAGTTCTCCAGTTACAGCACAGGTAGCCACAGCAGTTTGGTTTCTGTACTGGTGTATTGTGGAGATAATTAGAGAAGGGATTTCCAGCTCGTTTGGCTGGGAGATGAAAGCCTCCTCTGTGCCCAGGCAGAGCTGTGCCACCATTCCTGCCAGCAGTGCCAGCCCTTTGCCACCTCTAATTAACTGTAGAGGCTGCTGGGAATTAATTTTTCAATTAACTCTCCCTGATTTCCCAACAAAAGCAAACACCAGTTGGGTAGTGCCACCTGGAAGCAAGGGCTAAGGGCACTGATGGGGCAGACCCTGGCATGTGGAGACTTTGTCTTGTCTCTGTGTCCAGTCAAGTTCAAGTTTGAACCAGAGCTGAGAGTGAGTGGAAATTTAGAATCTGGGTTCAGCAGAGAAGCTTTTTTTTGATATTTATGGCTTTGGTATTTTCCAGAGCAGTGAGGGGGGTCAGCAGTTGTTGGGACCTTGTGTCGCTACCCAGCTGGGGCACTGGCAGCTCTTGAGGCTCTGCAAAGATGTGACCTTCCTGGGCCGGGTGTCCCAAGCACTACATCTGAAGCTGCTACCATCTCCATCCCCCTCCATCCATCCATCCATCCATCCCCCACCCATGCCCACCCTGCTTGCCCCTGGCCCTTGATGAAAATACTTGCAGGGACCTTCATATTCCATTTATCCCATAAAAATCAAAGAGAACCCCCTTGCCCTGCATGTGCCTGTGGTCACACGCTGGGGACACATGCGGGGCTGGAAGGTGGGTTAGCGCTGGCACCAAGGACCCAGCTCCAGGGGCTCCTCTGTACTCAAGATGTGTTCTCTGAAGCCTGTACCAGCAGCAAAACCTTCACTGGGGCTTCTCCTTGGGGACCCTTCATGTCCGGGGACTGGCAGTCCAGCTGTGGCACCCAGCAGGGTCCATCCTGGTGCTCCCCACCCTCCCGGCCACCCATGCTCCCAGAGGTGGCTGCATTTCAGCAGCATCTCTGTAGCCCCCGCTGTACTTGTCCCTGACAGATGAAAACTCCCATACAAACCCGGGCTATTATTATCTCTGTCTTCCACTGTGCTAATGGTCTCTCAGGAAACAGTCATCGTCTTCTTTTTTTTTTTTTTTTTTTATTTTAGCTTTTAAAACCCACAGATACCGGCACGGTGGTGACACACAGCCAGGCACGGCGGAGCGGAGCGCCGAGCCCTCCCCAGGGACAGGGGAGCCGCCATCCCCCGAGCCCGGCGAGGACGGGGAGCAGTGGCCGGGCAGGACCAGCCGAGGACCAGTCCCGGGGATTCCTGGTGAGCACGGCTGAGGGCTGGGGAGGGCAGCACTGGGAATACTGGGGACAGGTGTGGCACGGGGCCACCGAGAACCCTGTGTGATGTGGAGCAAGTGGCGGTCCCGGCCCCACATGCCAAGCTTGACCGGGAGGTGTACCCCACGGTGCCCGGGAGGGGATCCCTTCCCAGGCCCAGCTCTGCTGCTTGTTTCTCTCTGGTTTCTCCCCGTTTTGCTGTTTCGGTGCTTTACGCGGTGCCCCGGACCGTCCCGTCTGCCGGAGGGTGCCGGTGGTGCCGGCACTGGCAGCAGCCCGGCAGCCGGGGGTTCCGTCGGGGGCTGGGAATCACGGGAGGAACCACTTGCAGTCTCTTTGGGGTTAACAAGTGGCTCCCTGTGAATCAGAAGCAAAGCAAAAGCCACAAAGCGCGAGATTACATAAACGGCGCCGGAGGCAGCCGCGGCACAGCCCGTAAGGAACGTGTGGCAGTGAAGGGCTTTGAAGATCCCGGGAGAGGCGGATCCCGGGCGTACGGCAGCGCCCAGCCCCGGCTCCCACGGGACGGTGCCCCTGCTCCTGCTGCGGGGATGCTGCGAGGGGAAGGGAGCAGAGCCAGCCCCGTTGTTTCGGCAGGGATGCCGTGATGGGGGGATCACAGTGGCTGTTGGAGTCCCGTTGACACTTTGCCATGGCTGGAGACAGCCTTATGGCTACGGAAACTGTTTGTTAGGAAAACTTCTGTGCCGCTCCAGTAAAAACAGAGATCACCAACCCCCTGCTTCCAGAGCATCCTTCCGCTGAGCTGAGGCCGTAGCTTGGGCTTCTTGTCAGGGTCATACACTGCATTAAGCAAGGGCCAAACCACTGCGTTTGAGTGGAAACACTCAGAGGAGTCAGAGCATCCTGCCCGCTGGCATTGCACCCCTCCTTCCAGCCCACGCACTGGGACCAACCTCATGTCCTAATGCGGGAAAATCCCCCTTGTTTCCCTGCAGACCTGGCTCATGGCTCCGGGTTCTTGGAGGCCCCATTGCTAATTGCCTGGCTGAGGTTTATCCTCGTTACACAGACAGGTTCCCACACACCATCACTGAGCTCATCTTCTTGCAGTGCCTTCTCCATCCCAGCCCAGCCGAGAAGCACCGGGAGAGCTACGAGCCTCCCATCACTGGCAGCATCATGGCCCCAACGGCATCACGGTGACAGGGCCCTTGGGGACACCCCGCTCCTGCTGGGCAGCTCATGGCAGTGCTGATGGGGAAGGCAGGACCAGGGCAGGGACACGCTGTGCCTCGAGCTGCCTTGGAGCTGAGCTGCTTCCTCCCATTCTCTCGGCAGCACCGGCGCTGTCGGCGATGCGAGCGATGGCAGACCAGGCTGCTGCCGCGCTGGACTCCTCTCCAACCCTGGCACCGTCCCCAGGCTCCCCTCGGCGCGGGGACACTGATGGGCTAATGCCCCATCCCACCGACACCAGGGAAGACGACGTCACCCGGGAAGGCTGCGGGCTCATTTTCACTGGGGACAGGGACACGAAGCGTGTCCCCTCTCCCCAGCCCGGGGGGATGCTCCTGGCTGACCTCCCATGGGCCCCCCAGCCCCGGCTGAGCCCGGCCAAGTCCCGCACAGCACCGTCCTCCCCCAGCATCTCCCCATCGGAGAGCCGGGCTGCCCTGCTCCGGCTGCGGGAGGCCAGGCTGGAGGACACCAAGAGGCGGCTTTCAGAGGCTGTGCAGGAGCCCCTCAGCCGGCTCAGCCGGCTCATGGCTGAGGAGACGAGCCCTGTGGCCCGGGCGAAGGCGGGTGCCGTGGGGCAGGAGGCGGGGGGCAGCCCCGGGCAGGCAGGGGGCAGCCCCGGGACTGGAGGACGCCGGGTGCGGGACTGGAGCCCCTGGGAGCCCACCTTGAACTGCCGCTATGAGATCTGCTCCTACGGGGACATGATCCAGGTGGTGGAGGTGGCTCAGCCGGATGCCGAACCCCGACTGCCACCCCCCGAGGAGCAGCCGGCGGCACAGCCGGGGGGCACGGTGCCGGGTAGAGCCCTGGCCTCCATCGCCCTCCTCGCCTACGGCTACTTCATCCTGCCGCTGCCCTCGTATGCCGCAGGCCTCTGCCTGGGGCTCATCTGTGGGCTGGTGCTGGGCTTCCTCACCATCCTCCTCCTCATGCCGAAGCTTCCATCAGTGGCACAGGGACCACAGGGCCACCTGCGCCCCAAGCTGATCCTGGGGGAGACACAGGAAACCCACCGCCTCCAGGTAGGAGAGGGGTGGTCCGGGATGGGCTGCTGGGTGGCAGCTGGAGGGGAGCCCAGGGCTGGGGGTGCAGCACAGAGGGGGTGCCAAGCCCAGGTGGGTACCAGCTGCTGCCCCATACGGCACAGCAGGAAGCAGCTGGTTCCTCTGCCCCTACCCAGGGCTGGATGAACCAGCTGCACATCTACGACCCTGAGCTTTTCCACCCCTCGCTCACGCACTCGGTGCTCGCCATGCTGGATGGGACCACCCTCAAGCTCTCCTACCCCAAGAGCAACATCCCACGCCGAGCCACATTCGAGGAGGAAATCCTTGATGCCATCTTCGTCAGCCACCGCTGCTATGACCTGACTGATGCCAAGGTGAGCCTGGCAGTGCCGAGGACCTTCCCACGGGACCAGGGGACTCTCCCCGTGTGGGAACCCCTGGCATCCCAGCCTCACCACTGCTCCCGGTGTTGCAGGTCTTCCTCTGCCCCCCCAGCCTGGCCCGAAAGCGGATGTGGAACAAGAAATACCCCATCTGCATCCTCCTCCCTGACCGAGCAGAGGCAGAGTGCAGCAGTGAGGAGCACGACCTGGAACTGCAGAGGGATGAAGGGATGAAGAAGGGGCCAGTGCTGGGGCAGGATGTCCCAGGGGATACCAGGGAGAGGTGTCTGTACCTCTTTGGGCGGACAGGGAGGGAAAAGGAGGAGTGGTACCAGCACCTCGTGCGAGCCTCCCGTGGGACCCCCAGCAGCAGCCATGGTGAAGCCAGGGCAGGTGAGATGTGGCCATTGTGGCCTCCGCTCTGTGCTGGGACAGATCTGGGTGGGAGCCACACGTGTGCTGGGAGGACAAGGCCTGGGTAGGCAGCAGGGAGTGGGGGGGATGGAGGAGCACAGAGGATTTGCAGCAGCAGGGAGAGCCTGGAGGATCCCCCTCACCAGCATAGGGTGGGTGGCATGTCACTGGCAACGTGGATGGGCAGCATGTCACCTCTCATGCCATCATGAACTGCTCATGTCCCTGTGTCCCCAGGCATGGGACTGGCTCCCCAGAGCAGTGGCAGCAGCAGTGGAGGGAGTGCCGAGGACATCCCCTCTGCCATCCCATCCAAGGACCTGGCAGGAAGTGTCCAACAGATTTTCCTGGATTACAGCACCTACATGGCCCAATTTGTGCCAGCACAGGTGGGGGGCAGCCCGGACCAGAGCCCCTCCCACAGAGCGATGGGCAGCCCCACACCCACAAAGGTGAGTGGGACAAATGCAGCACTGGGAGCAGGACACAGCCCTGCGTGCTGCCTCTTCCAGCCTGGTGGTTACTCTCCTTCCTCCTGGTGCTGTGGTTTGAGCAGCCAAGCTATGGTGCAGGGGAGCAGCAGCCAGCCAGCAGGTCCCACCTCGCTCCAGGGGCTCATGGCTTCTGTCCCTCTGCAGCTCAGCAAGGATGGGGCTGGGCATGGTGAGACATGCATGGCCTGGATGAATGCCCTGGTGGGGCGCATCTTCTGGGACTTCCTCCAGGAGCAGTACTGGGCAGAGCAGGTGTCCAGCAAGATCCAGAAGAAGTTGAGCAAGATCAAGGTGAGAGGCTGGAGTGTCACAGCACCCACCAGAGCCCCATCCCATTCCTGAGATAGGTGCCAGGCTGCAGTGACCATCCCTGTGTGGTTTCCTTCCATCAGCTCCCATATTTCATGAATGAGCTGGCACTGACAGAGCTGGACATGGGCACATCCATCCCCTCAGTCCTCAGCGCCTCCAGCCCCACTATTGATGACCGAGGTAAGAGCCCCACACGGTGGCAGGGACAGCTCCACAGCAGCAGTTATGGAGGTGCCAGGCAGTCCCTGCAGCAGGGAGGTTTTGGCAAGCACACGAGCAGCCCCCAGCACCCGTGGTGCTGACAGGGGCTCACCCCCCTCCCTCTCCCCTGGCAGGGCTCTGGGTGGACATGGAGGTCACCTACAGCGGCTCATTGCAGATGACACTGGAGACAAAGATGAACCTCTGCAAGCTGGGGAAGGAGAGCACTGCAGAGGAGAGCGGCCAGGCAGAGGCAGGCAGAGAGGGGTAAGGGGACTGTCCGGATGGGGTTCCTCCTCCTCTGGCCTGAGTGAGGTGAGAGGGCAACCCTGGGGCACCCCCCTGATGCTCTCTGGGGCTGGCAGGGCCAGGCCACGGCTGATCCTGCTGGCAGACAGCGATGCGGAGTCATCCAGCGCCGGCTCCTCCGATGAGGAAGACGTGGCCATCGCAGAGCCCGCGGGAGCCCTGGGGGAGCGGGGCCCACCACCCGGCACCGAGGGGTAAGGGGCTGTGTGGGGAGATGCTGGGAGAGGCACGGGGCCCAGGACGGCACACGCAGGTGCCTTGGCAGGTCGTGGCAGCCCTTCCCAGGGGACTCCAGTCCCCGGGGGTGCTGTGGCAGGTGGCTGGGGGATGCTGAACCCGGGTCTCGCCCCTCTGCTGAGCTGTGGCTGCCTTCACTTCAGCCACGTCAGCAGCAACAGCACGAGCCGGAAGATCCTGCGCTTTGTGGACAAGATCGCCAAGTCCAAGTACTTCCAGAAGGCCACTGAAAATGAGTTCATCAAGAAGAAGATCGAGGAGGTTTCCAACACACCGCTGCTGCTGACTGTGGAGGTGCAGGAGCTGGCAGGCACCTTGGCTGTGAACATCCCACCGCCACCCACAGACCGTGTCTGGTATCAGCTCTTCTTCCTCCGTGTGGGGACACACACATCCCCCTCTTTCCAGCTCCCCTTGCTCCCTGTGGCTTGGCCAAGGAGCCAGCTCTGGGGCTTTGGGTCCATCTGGGATGTCAGCAAGCCAGGGCTGTCCTCCCAGACACCAGAGCTCTCGCTGCACCCTGGCCACTCCCTCCCAGGAGGCAGGTCCCCAAAACCCAGCAGTGGGGCCACTTGGGCTGTACCACCTGTTTAGGATGTGATGCTTTCTGCCTCTTTCCTCTCCCCTCACAGGTACAGCTTCCGAGTCCCACCCCAGCTGGAGCTGAAGGTGCGCCCGAAGCTGGGCGAGCGGGAGGTGACATTCCTCCATGTCATTGAGTGGATCGAGAAGAAGCTGCAGCACGAATTTCAGGTGCCTGTCCCATCGAAGCACTCAGCACACCCTGCTGAAGTGGGGGCATTGCTGAGAACTGGGATAATCCGACCTTGTTTGGGCCAGGGTTATGTCTCCAAAAAGCCAACATCCAATCTGGTCTGTCCAGCTTTGGACAGTCAAGAAACACAACTTCTCTAACCAGCTCCAAGGGCTGGTGCTCTGAGCACCCGAGAGCTTGAGGAAAAGCAGTTTCCTCCCAGCCCTGCCCCAAGCAGGGGGATGAGGAGTGTCTGCAAGTCCCAGGCAAACACCTCCCAGTCGCTGAAGCTGCTGGAGTCTCTGATCTGAGCTCCTGTGGCTCCTGCCAAGGCCACTTCCAGGAAGAGGTGTCACCAGTCAGGTAGTGGCATTCAAAACCACTTACTTGTTATTCTGGATTCTTCTTTTCAGAAAATTTTGGTGATGCCAAACATGGATGATCTCATTGTTCCCATCATGAGCTCAGGCCTGGATCCTCAGACTCCTGCTGGAGGAGTTCCCAGGGACCTACCAGCCAAGGGAGAGAAGAGGCTCTGAAGCACAGCCCCACGAGCAGGGCAGGGACACCACACAGGGCACGGAGACCTCACTGGGACACGAGGCCAGCCAGGGCCTGGCCACTGAATGCATCTAGGCCTGTGCCATGAGGTCTGAGCTTCTTGGTTCATCTCATCCTCATCACTTTTGTAGGTGAGCCTCCTCCTTGAACACTGCAAGCACAAGTTGAGAACAGAACCAGACCCCAGGGCAAGGAGTTTGCTGGAGATCCAGGAACTTCATGCAGTTCCTACCAGGTTCCCAGGACTGCTGGTCAAGGGGGCAGCTCAGGAGCAGTGGCAGGCTGGTCTTTCCATGGTCTGGTTCCCAAAGAGGGTGCAGGACACCCAGACCAGTTCTGCACTGAAGAAGCTGAGATCACTGCTCCAAGACATCCCAGCTCCAAGACACATCACACCCTCCCCAAAGGCAGCTGGACTGCAAGGAAAGCAGGGGTGGGAAATGAGTCCAAGATCTAAATAAACCCATCACTGGCCAGTCTGACCCAGCACCATCTTATTGTGCACAAGTTCCCACATCTGCTGAGGATGCCACTGGGATTGGGGGGGCTTCGTGCAGAGGCAAATCCAGGGATCATCCCTTCAGCCCAGCAAAAGGAGTGCCTGGGTGTGCATGTGTGAGAGTTGGTGAGGGGAGAGATGGTCAGTGGGACTGGGCAGGGCACGGGGAGGCCCTGTATTCCCAGTGGAAACTGGGGCAGAAGTGCTGGTACCTGCTCTGCTGTCCTCCAGGAGAGGAAGGGGAATCTTCACCATGGTTTGGGTGAATGCAGGCAGAGGGAAAAAATTCCCCGGGCAAAGGGAAGGGAGGAGCCAGAGGACAGAGCACCTGGCTGTCCCAGTTAGTCCCTGTCCATATGGGCCAGTCTCAAGTCCTACTTATCCCATCCCCACCTGCTGAGGGGCCTTCCAGGACACACTGGTGCCACAGGCAGCATTGAATGCAGGCAAGACCCCCCTCCAGAAGGAAGCCAGGCAGCAGGCATGGCTTGAAGCCTTTTATTGAAGGTGCCCAGTTAGGAACCCCTGCATATCAGTCCTTACAGCTCTTCCTGCACTCCTGGCTTCTCTTTCACCAAGTGTTTCTTCTGAGGGCCCTGGAAGAGAGCAGAGAGGAGAGTGTTAGTGGCAGACAAACCTGGCCTACAAGGCTGCATCTGTACTTTCTGCCATGCTAGACTGCTCCTGGTCTCTGTGCCACCATTTCCCAGCCACCCCCAGGGCCTCCTTAGCCCTGCAAGAATCAGGAGTGGGATATCATGGCCCTTGCACAAAGGGTTTGTGCCTCCAAACAGCACAAAACCAGCCAGAGAGTGGCAGTGAGTGACCTGTTGGGAGCCAGGCAGGCTGGCCAGCAGTCAGGGCATGTGGAAGGGAGCAAAGACAACATCTGCAGCTTGGTGAGACCACCTCCTGTCACCAAGATCCACATCACAGCTACTCAGGATTTGCAGCAACAGCAGAACACAGAACAAGCTCCTAACACTGACATAAAGGAAAAGAGCTTAACCTCTAAAGAGCTCTGCAAAGGCCAATCCCTGGGCCCGGGCTAAGGAGGCTTAGCCACTTTCAGATGGGATTTCCAGCTGACAGGCCAGATCCAGACACAGCTCATGTCTGTGTGGTATCCAGGCAGTTGTTTGTTACTTTTCTTTAGGCTGAAGGCCTGGCTTTCTTCACACTTCCTCAGTTTCACATTCAGACTTACTCACCAGCCTGCTGCCAGTTGCAAACCTATTCAAGAAACTGTTTGGTTTGGGTTTACTTGATTTCCCCACCCCCCCGGATTGAAGACAAACCTGCAGCTTGGCCTTTTTGAAGGCTTCCTGACAAAAGGATTGCAACTTTGTGTCTGAATTTGACCCAACCTTTTCCTCTTAAGAACATTAAAGCTATAAATCACTGCAAACAAATCAAAGAAGTACACAATTATGAGTGAAAGGGACCATATGTCCAAGGGAGTGCCTGCCAAGCTAACTGCTTGTTTAAAACATCCCGTGGTGAATGGAAACTGGTCAGCCATATGGGATATTATTTGCTAGCTGGATTGTCTTGGATCACTCACAGAACCATCATGTTCCTCCTCAGCACAGTATCTGCTGTGTGAACTGAATTCATGCCTGTCTTTTTATGCAAGACGGTCCCAATCACTCACTTGGCTGCTGTTGTATCAAGAAGCAGATGCTTGTTTGGAGTCAGTCAGTTGCTTCAGCCCCTGCTGCAAGTGTGGCCCAGGAGCTGGAGCTGGGAATAACTCACCATGAAGGCCCTCTTCTCCTGAGCTGTCTGGAAGCGGCCGTGGCCGAACTTGGAAGTGGTGTCAATGAATTTGAGCTCAATGGCTTCCTGAGACCGGCGACTTGTATGCACCAGGAGGGACTGGAAAAGAGAAGTCACCGTGCACCAGGCTTATTGCCACAGCAAACCTGGGCATCTGCTCTGATGGGAGCAGGGCTGCCTCGTCCTAGACAAACACCTCCACAAAAATCCGCCTTCTCAGAGAAACACCCTAGTGCTCAGGTGGATGCCTTGGGTTGCAGAGCAGCTCTGAAATCAGCCTGCTCTTCACCTGGCCTTTCGTGTCCTCACCCTCTGTTTGTGGCCGTGGTTTCCATTTCCAGGCCCCCCATGACAGCCCCCTAAGGCTGGCAGCTTCTGCCTCCAGACAGACTGCATCCAACTGCACCCACCACAACCCATCTAGCTGCAAACACCCCACTGAGCACCACACGGCCTCTGCAACACAGCACCAAGGACCCAACCAGTTTCCCTGCCAGTGTTTGCAGGCAGTGGTGTTCTCCAGGTGGGGAATCTCCTCTGGAGAGCCACAGCCTGTCCCTCACCTTGCGCAGGGTGAGCACACGCTTCTTGGTGCCCATCACGCAGCCCTTCAGCATGAGGAAGTCGTTGTTGACCTCCCCGTAGTGAGGAAAACCACCCTGTGGGGACAGGCAGAGAGAGGGTTGGCAGGCTGGGGAGCTGGGTAGGAGCAGATGTGTCCACAGGTGGCATTTTCCAGGGAAGAAGGCAGGGCCTGACAATCCTGCCAGCTAACAACACCCTGCACCCCTCAGGTGGCCTGCTCAGGACCACCAGAGCCTGTCAGCCCCACTGACAAGATGAGCCCACCCAAGCAGCACCCTGTGTGAGCTGGGGAACCAGCAATCCTGCCTCCTTCCCTGGGGGATGGGGGTGAACAGGGAGCAGACCTGGCTCAACTCCCATGTTACCACCTTTTAATAAGCAAGAGGGAAGTTTTAAACCACGTAACAAACATTGATCTGTTAAGTATCACATTTTCCATGTCATTTATACTTCTTTTTCTTTTTTAACGAAGTTCTCAGTTCCTGCCCAAGTTTCAGCTGAGAAGTTGTGTGTTTGGGTCTACCAACGGGCCTAAAAAATTCCCCTCACAGTGGTGGTTTTCCATGTCCCAAACATGAGGAAAGGAATCACTGTGTTTCTTTCGGTGAATTTCCTTCAAATCATTTCCCACTGTTCAAGGAACAGCTTCCCTGCCTCAGATTCCTGTAGCCAGGGCCAGTGACAGCCCTGCTGCCCCTCAGCCCTCACCAGAGGTGTAATGGTCTTCTCCGTGACATCGTAGTGCGTCGAGGCGTTGTTCCTCACCACCTTCCCATCCTCCACGTGGACCCCGTGGCCGATGCGGTAAATCTCGGAACAAAGGGAACGGAGATGGTGACTCTCCCACCCCCCCAGTGAGGGAGGTCACAGGGACAAGGGGGTTTTCACCAAGATGTGCCCCCTGTGATCACAGAGTCATAGAATGCGTTGGGTTGGAAGGGACCTTTAAAGGTCATCTAGTCCAGCCCCCCCTGCAGCGCACAGGGACCTTTTTGACTAGACCAGGTTGCTCAGAGCCCCATCAAGCCTGACCTTGAATGTCTCCAGGGATGGGGTCTCCACCACCTCTCTGGGCAACCTGTTCCAGTGATCCACCACCCTCACAGTAAAGAACTTCTTCCTAATGTCTCATCTAAACCTCCTCTGCTCTAGTTTAAGGCCTTTGCCCCTCGGCCTCTCACTACACACCCTTGTAAACAGCCCCACCCCAGCCTTCCTGGAGCCCCTTCAGGCACTGGACGGTGCTCGAAGGTCTCCCTGGAGCCTCCTCCTCTCCAGGCTGAACAATCCCAGCTCTCTCAGCCTGTCTTTATAGGAGAGTTGCTCCATCCCTCAGATCATTTTTGTGGCCCTTCTCTGGACTTGTTCCAACAGGTCCACGTCCCTCTTGTGTTGAGGGCTCCAGAGCTGGACACAGTACTGCAGGTGGGGCCCCTTGAGCAGGGAACAAGGGAACAAGAGGGAAAGACATGCAGAACAGCAGCGCTGTGGATCTCTAAGGAAACCTCTGAGGAGGAGAGAGGCCACCATGCCAAGAGGATGGTGGCAAGGTGGGAGGAAGGCAGGCAGGCAGGTGCAGCGGGACTCTGAGGGAGCCCATCTGGGCTGTACCTTCTTGTTGAGCTCGGTGCGGTGGTGGTAGCCCTTCTGGCCAGCCCGGGCAATGGAGTAGCCAACCCGGGACGGGTGCCAGGCGCCGATGCAGGCAACTTTGCGCAGGCCCTTGTGTGTCTTCCTGGGGAGCTTCTTGGTGTGCCAGCGGCTCGTCACCCCTGGAAGTGTGACCGGACAGGGCAGTGAGAACACCAGGGAGATTCAGGGCTGGGGTCTGAGTGCTGGGGAGGGGAAAGTCTCAGCGTTTTTCTGAAGTTCTCAGAAGACACGGTGTTGGAAGGAGACCAAGAGCTGTCAGTGCCGTGACAAGCCAGAGAATTGTTCTCACTTCCCATGGATCCCATCAGACTGTGGTGTCATCTGGGCACACCCGTGCACAGGCACAGAAACACCCACAGCCCCACACAGGCGGGGTTTGTGAGAAGTGCAATGGCTGACGTGCTCACGGTGCCTCTGAGCCTCCTGGGAGGACTCTGGGCAGAGCAGACACCACCTCCACTGAGATTAACCAAACCAAGCTCTGCTACGGTGGACCCATGGATCGTGAGGTCCAGAGGCTCTTTGCTGCTCCCTGTGCAATGAGTTGGTGGGTTCTCAGCACGGCTAACACTCTTTTTCCCCAGCACTACCTTATGGGCAGTGTCACAAGAGAAGAACAGAACAAAGCCCCTGGCAAGGGTCTCCCTGCTCCGTACCTTTCATCCCATGCCCCTTGGTCACACCAATTACATCAATCATCTCGTTCTGGCTGAAGACATTGTGCACAGAGACCTGCTTCTCCAGCCTCTCACGGACCCAGTCAACCTTTTCAGCCACTGTCCCACCATTCAGCTGGATCTCCATCACGTGGGCCTTCTTCTGCCGCAGCGGGAGCAGCTTCATCTGTGTGAGACAGCACCTTAGGGAAAGATGTTGCCCCTCACCTCCCAGGCACGAGGATGAGGGCAGGGCTGCATCACCCACCACTGGTGAGGGACAAAGGGGGTGAGAGCAGGACCAGCTCTTCACCTCCCTTCTCTACCACACTGTCAACCCCAATGACCTGGCTCAGCATGCCTACATTATCTCTTGGACCCAACTTCTTGTCCTAAACCCCCCTGTCTCCCAGTGCTCCCAAACCAGGCAGGAGCTGGTGCATACCCCCTCTTCAAGGAGCAGGCCAGCCTCATCCTACCCCAAGAGTTAAGCACAGTAGTAAGAGCCATGGTAAATGCCCCAGAGGAGCCCAGCCCCAGAGCACCACCTGAGCTCACCACTGAGACCAGCCAGGATGCAGCTCTGTGCTCTCAGCTAGCATCTCCCCTTTGGTCGTGCTCCTGCTGCCAGACTGAGCAGTTATTCCTAGTTCTCAACAAGAGGTGCCTCTGCTCTCTCCCAGCCCAGCTCCTTATCCAAAGCCTTTGCCAAAGTGCCACAGCAAGGCTTTGAGGTTCTGTGCCAGCCACAAGTGAAGCCTTCAGCCAGCTTAGCTCCGCCCCAGACTCCAAAGCAGCCATTAACTCCAGGGACCAGCATGAAAATGGGCCCTGTGCATCCAGCAATCAGCACCTGGCAGAACTGTGCCAGCCCCTGGGTTATTTTTGCCCAAACATTTGACACCAGTTGCTAATCTGAGGTGATCATGGGGCCTACAGTCCCTCACTGACACAGGGCTCACCACCTGCTGAGGCTCTGTGCACAGTCTGCTCTGCTCCACGGCGTGTGGGGGCTCCCCTGTGTGCCACAGCCCCCTCCATCCACCCCCAGCTCCAAGGGTCAGGGTTGGTGTCAGGAAGTAGCTGGAAAGATCAGCCAGCACTTCCCATCACCTGCACACCCTATCCCACACCCTCTGCCCGGTGTCTGCCTGCTCAGCCTCCTGTGACCCCCCCCCAGACCCCCCATCGTCCCTGCTCCCATCCCCTCACCATGCTCCTGAGCTGTGGAAGCCCCCAAGCCCCCCTTGCCCACCCCCAGGGCAAGCTCTGACCTGCGTGTGTGCAATGACACGGATGACCTTGCAGTACTTTTTCATCATGGCAAAGTCCTTCTCCAGCTGCCTTTTGCCATCCTCATCCTGCCACTTCTTGCAGTACTTGGTGAAGGCCTTCTTCTTGCTCTTGTGCCTGCAACAAAAGTGTTTCTCATCCAGCAGAGCCAAAGAGTGAAAGGTTCCTGCACTTCCCTGTGCCCTGGGACAGCATGGGGGGACAGATCTCCTTGCCAGGCACTTCTCAGAGGGCACAAGGAACCTGTGGGTATCTGAACCTCGCCTGACTGCCAGGACCATGACACGGGGCTCTGAGGTGGGGAAGAGCAAAGTGAATAATCAGCTGTGAAAAGGGCTGGTAATTCAAGCCTTTTTGCATGAGAAATCCAGTTGTCTCCCACTGACTGGCTGAGTGCCACCCAAATACGAGCCCAAAAATCAGAGCTGGAGTGGGGAGAGGAGAAAGAAGCCCCCGGCAGGGATCAGAGGCATGTGGTGGGTGGATCTCAGCAGCGCTGCCATGGGAGACACGGTTCCTACAGTTACCAAATTCATGTTTCCATTTTCCTCTCTGCTCGTGTGGGATTCGGGGTGTTGAAGTTTACACGGGCCAGGGGTCACATTCTGCACCAATTTTTCCCCTGACAAATCTGGCTTGACGCCCTTCATTTGGTGCCTCAGCTCCAGTATCACAGTTTAATGAGGAATAGATGGGCCCAACCTGCACGAAGGAAAACAAACCCATAGCATGTGCTGCCATCTGATCCTGTGCAGAGAGCTTAGTTCAACTATTATAATAAATTTGCATATGCATATGTGGATTCCCAGCATCAAGCTGTTTGCAGTATCTCTGTGCATGACTAAATAAACAGGCCGTTTCCCTCCACCCCAGAGCCAGCTGCTGGTAGCTGAGCTGTTTGCAGTGGCAGGGCATCACTGAGAGCCTGCAGGGACAACCTGAGAGGGGCTCCCCCCCCACCCTGCAGTGCCCCAGGGACCCCCCCCCCAGCCCCGGGGCCACCCACCAGTTCTTGTAGAAGCGCCGTCGACACTCGTCACTGATGTGCTCAGCAAAAACAGTCTTGAAATTCCTCAAGCCCTTGGGTGTTTCTATGTACCCCACGACTCCCACCACCACCATCGGGGGGGTCTCAATGATGGTCACGGCCTCCACCTCCTCCCTTTTGGAGACCTCTGCAAGATAGCAAAGAGAAATGGTGCTCAGCATCCTCTAAGGCCAGATCAGTCCCTGGAGCCATTCATGGCCCATGCTGTTAGAACAAGGATTGTGCTGGGGACAAAGTCACCCTCTGCTCTCCCAGCCACCCTCAGCCCTTCCATCTCCCACCTGCTGGAGGACCATGCAGGGTTCCATCCCCAGCACACTTTCACCCATCCTGCCTGGGCTGGGGGAAGCAGTGCAGCTGAGTCTGGCTCCAGTCCTGTGGGGAGGGTAACGTTATAAACTTCCCCAGCAAGACACCCCAAGCCCAGGATGTGTCAGGTAGTTGCTCTGCAGTGTCCTTCTCCCAGCAGGACCCAAGAAACCACCATCACCATCCCAGTGTTGGGACTTCCCAGGAACCCCCAGACACAGCTCATACTGGCTGTGAGGTGGCCTTTGGCCACCCGAGATCTGGATGGCATTACAGGAGCCAGCCTAGAAGCTATGTGCTCCACTGCCCATTCCCAAGAGTAGCCTTTCCCACCAACAAGTCTAGTCCCACATTTCCCTCCTGGATGTGGCTCCCTGCTTCCATCAGCCAAGCCTTACTGAGCCCAGGCCTGTGCACCTCCCGCACAGTGTGTGTCATGCCAGCTTTGTAGCCCAGGAAAGCTGTCAGGTGGACTGGTTTGCTGGGATCATCCTTAGGCCATGTCTTCACCTTCCCTCGGTGGCGACGGCTTCTCTTGTGGGGGAGGAAGCCCAGGTGGCCATGCCTGGGAGCAGAGAACTTGCGGTGGGACTGCAGAGAGGAAGAACAAAAAAGATCAGCTTCACTCTCAGGTCCCAGATGATGTCAGGACCTAAAAGCACAACAGGAAATCTCCCCTTTAACATCAGTGACTGCTGGAGAGATTTTGGGCTCTTCCTCCATTCCAACATGAGAAAAAGAAACTCTTAAAAAGGAGGGGATTTTTTTAAGCTTCTGTCACGTGCACTGAAGAGTTTAGGAAGTTTCTGGACAAACAATGTCGATTAACTAAAAAAAAAAACTTCCATGTGATCTCCCTCCTTCTGCTTGAGGCTTTTGAAGGAGAAATATATTCTTTAATTGGTCTGCCCTACTGTGATGTTAATTATGTCTTTATTTTGTATTCTGCAACACCAAAAGGGCCTGCTTAGAATTCATGGGCTTCATGTCATCAAGGCAAATGGCATCAAAAGAGCGCAGCTCATGATCAGAAGGAACAAGAAAGGAAGCCCAAAGGAATCAGTAATAAGAACACGCACAGGGTAAGCGTGCACCTTGAAAACCAAATTAGAAGAGCTAAATATATAAACCCCAATCGCAAGGTCATGCTGAGCCAGGCAGAGGAAAGCAACAGCCCTTTAGAGACATGGACAAGTTCTCACACAACTGGCTTCAAGGCAGGGGAGCTGGGGTCAGCCCCAGCAGCACAGGGTTAGATCTGTGTCCACTGCGTCTCCCTCCCTGCTAAGATCAGTCCCTGCCTTTTCCACCAAGCTTATTTTCCAGCCGAAGCAGAGCTCTGTCCAGCTGGACCCCACTTCAGCCCCCAGCCCTGCTCAGGGCCCCTCTGCACACAGCGGCAGGCAGCAGAGCCCAGCGTTACAAACCATGGGATGTCTTCAGCCGGGTCAGCCGCAGACAGAGGCTGTCACTAAGTGCCTCCTCCGTCTAATACTTAAGATGGTTATCGGGCTGAAGACACAAATTTAGCTGCTAGCTTCACCCCCTGCAATATTCATTTCGTACGTGGCCAAGCTGGCAGGTTGGCCAAGGCAGTTGTGGGGTGATAAAGGTCAGTGCCAGTGTCTCAGTTTACACCTCATCCTCCTGAACCACTTCAACATGGATGGCATAGGACAGCTTCCTAATGAGGTACCACGCACCCAGGGCGGTGAACACCCACCCGGCACCCCGAGATCTAGGCAGAGATAGACTAAAAATCGTTACATCAGCCTAAAAGGCAAGACTTCGTGACGCTGACTGGAAAAGGGCCCGAGGCAGCGGATGTGGCGCTGGGGGCGGGCCCGGGAGGGGGAAGGACGAACTACAGCTCCCAGCATGCACCGGGACAGCGGCGCATGCGCGGTGCCCTCTGGCCGCTGCCAGGACTTGGGAGGCGGGGCGCCGCCATCTTGTCCGCAGCGCCCGCCGGCCCCGCGGCTGCCGCAGCCATGCCGGAGGACAGGGACTGGGAGGCCTACAAGGTGCCGCCGACTCGCACCCCCGTCTCCGAGAGGATCACGTCGGTGCCCAACCCGGTTAACATCTTCCAGACTGTCTTCAACTATGTCGTCGACGCGCCCGTCACCTTCGTCCGAGGTACTGGCGGGCCCAGGCCCTCCCCGCTCCCTCCTTCGTTCCGGGGCGGCCGAGCCCACTCAGCAGCGGTGCGCGACGGCTGCGGGAGTGGGGCCTTGGAATGGCAGGGGAGGACGAGGACACACGGGCAGAGGGGCACGGCCACCGGGGCAGGCACAGGGAGATGGGGCACACGAACATAGCACGGACAGAGGGAGAAACATGGGGCGCAGATCAGGATACTGCATGGACACAGGGACACGGGACACACAAGAACACAGCAGAGGAACAGACACAGGGACATGGGGCACAGACAAGGACACACAGGCATGCAGGGGCAGGGAACATAGATGCAGAAGGACACGGGTCCTCTCACCAGCCGTGGGTGTCTGACCGGGGGCTCTCGCTGCAGAGTGGATCGAGCGCCAGCAAGCCAAGAACAGGTACTACTATTACCACCAGAAGTTCCGCCGTGTGCCCGACGTGAGCGAGTGTCTGGAGGGAGACTACCTGTGCTTCTTCGAGGCCGAGGCACAGTGGAGGAGAGACAGGTATGGCTGTCCCCAGGATGTACCCAGGCTGCCCCCCAGGGTAAGGCCACAGCAGAACACACTGGTCTTCTGGTCAGTCAGCCCCGGGAACAACAGCACTTGGTGTGAACTCACATTTTTGTGGGATCTGGGGGGCTGAGGCAGCACCTCCTGCCCACCCAGTTACAGAACACCCATTTGATAGCGCTGCTGGCCCTGCAGCACCACTGAGCTGGGCAGAGTGGCCTTAGGACACATCCTGTACTGCCTTGCTCCTTCAGGACAGGATCCTGCAAAAACCCAGAGCTGACCTTCCACAGGGTATCACTGCCTCTTTGCTCAGCTTTTGTCACCTCGTGCCCTGTGGCTGCATTCACACCATCATCTTTCCTGCAGGCTGGTTGATCAGGAAATTGTGGAGATCATCCGTGAGAGGGTAGGTGCATGCAAGCAGAGGGAAGGCCCCAACCAGTTCCAGAACTGTGCCAAGGAGGTGGAGCTGCTGGCACAGGTCACCAAGGCCTACCAGGACAGATGTGAGTATGAACAGCCTGCACATCTGCTGCAGCTGCAAACGGGGGGGGCTAGAACCACCTCCCAGACTTCACAGGGAACAGGGCCTGGTGCTGTTCAGCTCCTGAGGGGCACCTCGGGCATTTCCTTGCTTTATAGATGGTGATCTTGGTGTCCATGGGAATGCCAGGACGTGCCTGATGAAGCAGAAGCACAGGATGATGGAGGAGAGGAAGGCACAAGCAAATGCCTCTGAGAGCTGAAGGCTTCACACCTCCCTCCGTGGTGCTCATGTTGGCTCCTGTATGTTGCCTCTCTGAACTCTGATGCTGGTGACCTCTACAATAAATGTGCAGCCCAGACATCTGCTGTACAACCAGAATCTAGACTCATTATTTGAAGACATCTGCAAACACTTTTCCAGCTCTGCATTCACCTCTGAATTCCAGTGACCATCACCAACCCCTGAGCCATGGCCAGCCCCTCACCCCAGGCTGCCCGTGGGGGTTTCTCCTCTTCCCCACCTCCATGAACCAACCCCCTGTGCTGCTCTGCCCAGCCCCGGCAGAGAATTCCCTCAGTCAGGGCAAGGATTACATGCTGCAGGACAGCACCATCTCCAGAGCTGGTTCCAGACCCCATTTAGGATTAATACACGATTACCAAGGCTCAGTGTAACACAACATCCCATCCCATTCAGCACACGTGCAGGCTCTGCCCACAGACCTGACCCTGCTTAAATCCCTAGCAGAGATTTCATCCACCTTCCTGCCCCGCTCACCACCCCACCAAACCAATCACCATTTCTTGTTCACTCATCACTTTATTGTCTTGTACAAAACCCACTTAAGTTGTTGCCACAGCAGCTGCCTGGGTTCTCTGCACCGAGACTCTGGTGTGGGTCTTGGCCAGATGATCAGTGAACTCCTGCAAAAAAAAAAAAAAAAAAAAAGGTGTTTTATTTTCTCAGCACTGCATCCCCTTCCAACAAGGTATTTGAGTGCTGGGGTCGTTCAGATACAACTGATTTTTACTTCCTATTTCAAAGCCTTCCTATTTCCTTGGTCCAGAAAATGCCATTTTCAGATCTTCATTAAAACCACCCACTGGAAGATCCTCCCCTGCCCAGCTCTGACTGCAGCTCTGCTCTCCCCTTACTAAATGCAGATCCTTTGGGCACAGGATTGGAGCCTCCCAGGGCTGGAAGGGCAGCATCTGATCTCTTACCTGGTAAGGAGACTTGGTGAAGACAGTCTCTTTCCAGAGGTCAGGGGTCAGGTAACTGTAGGTCTTGGAGATGGCATCAAAGGTGGCTTTAGCTGGGGACAGAGGCAGGTGTTGCACAGCACAGCCACAGAAACCAACCCGTGGTGCCCACCCACACAGCCCCATGTTGAGTTGAGGAGGGAGCAGAGAGGCCAGGGCAGGGCCCCTGCTGCACTCACACCCCTCGGGTTTCTCTCTCTCTCCATTGACGACAATTACACTACAGCAAACAAGTGCAACCGCGCAGATTGGGAGAGTTCAAGGCCCAGGTAAAGAGACAATGTCTTGTAATGAACTTTCAGAGAACTTCAGGATCACCCACAGCAGGATCAACCTGTCTTGTAAAAGTGACCCGAAGCCTTTCCTTCTGCTGGGCTACTGGAAGCTTTTGATTCAACACAGATTAAAAAGATACTAAAGAAATGGGTGCATTGCGTTCCTGGCAATGACAAACACGTGGAGCTCAGCTCCAACACAACCCCAGAGCTCACCAAAGTTGCCCAGGGTGGCTGTGCAGCCCCGGGCTGAGGTGTAGCAGTCATCAATCCCAGCCATCATCAGCAGCTTCTTGGGGACAGGGGCAGAGACGATCCCGGTGCCGCGGGGGGCCGGGATCAGGCGCACCAGGACAGACCCACACCGGCCGGTGACCTGTGGACATGGAGGGTTCCAGCTCAGCACCCAGCCCAACACAGCTCAGCACCCAGCCCAGCACCACCCGGGCCCAGCCTGCTCACCTTGCATGGCACCGTGTGGGGCTTCCCAATCTTGTTCCCCCAGTAGCCTCGTCGAACCGGCACGATGGACAACTTGGCCAAAATGATGGCCCCACGAATGGCAGTGGCGACTTCTTTGGAGCATTTAACACCAAGGCCAACGTGGCCATTGTAGTCCCCGATGGCAACAAAAGCCTGAGGTTGAATGGAAAGTTCTCAGTGGGAGCTGCACGGCTCAGGAACACTCAGCACAGTCCATCAAGGCCACCCAAGGTGTGCGCTGTGCAGGGAGCGGCCACAGCTCAAGAAACACCATTTTAGACACTAGGATGAAATTATTCCCTGTGAGGGTGGTGAGACACTGGAACAGGTTGCCCTGGGAAACCGTGGCTGCCCCATCCCTGGAAGTGTTCAAGGACAAGTTGGATGGGGCTTGGAGCATCCTGGTCTAGTGGGAGGTGTCCCTGCCCATGGCAGGGGGGTTGGACTAAATGATCCCTTCCAACCCAAACCATTCTATGATTTCTTTCCCTTAGAGCTCATCCCTCAATCAAAACCAGCCACAACTTAAGAACTGGGATCCCATTCCCTGCTACAGCCTCATGCTGGTCCAAAATCCCGATAATTTCCAAGCAGCATTCCCCCTTTACACCTGAGACTTCTCTCTCTGTCACAGCCCCCAAGTAGCAAATGTCACCGCACAAGAGCAACTTCATTTTACACTAGGACCTGAACACATTACCAGGGTTTTGAAGTTAAAACAGTAACTCTATAAGCCACACAAGCTGATCCCCATGCCAAAACATTTACTAAATGCTACCAAAAAAAGATACCTGAAGTACTAATTCATTAACTCAATACCAAAAAAGCAGCAAACACACACCCAGTTTTGAACATGAGAAAGAAGAAAAAAGGCCACCTTAAACCTGGTCCGCTGGCCAGCACGGGTCTGCTTCTGGACAGGCATAATCTTCAAAACCTCATCTTTCAGGGAAGACCCCAGGAAGAAATCGATGATCTCTGACTCCTGCAAGAGTCAGTCATTTCATCAGTCACTTCATCAGTCACACAAAGCCACACTTTTAAACACATCACAGCCAGAAAGGGTCCTTCAATTTAAGTTTAACAACCTTATACACATTTACTTTGTTACAGGAACTTGAATACGTTAATCTTTACAGGCATAGACTTATTTTATCTTGCCAGGCAGTCCACTTTTTCATCACTGAACAGAACTATTACAGAAACACCTGAGAAACGAGCCGCCATCCCCACACCCACGGCAGAACACACCACCCAGCATCCACCACACTGCACAACAGCAGCTACATCAGTCCTCAGCGTCTGATAATTAACACCATTAACTCAAAAACACTTAACCTGAGCAACTCCTGCGAGTTCTGCAAATCAGATTAAGATTCTGCTGCGCATAAAAGGTTCAAAGAAATTTACCTTGATTGGAAGTGAGAAAAGATAGATCTCTTCAAGAGACTTGATCTTCATATCCTTGACCAGGCGACCGAGTTTGGTGACAGGAATCCACTAGGAAGGAAAACGGTGGAAAAAGGGTCAGCAGCAGCACCAGCTGCGAGCACCCCACCGGAACCAGTTCGCTTTCTCCTCCCGCTTTCGGGATGGCAGCAGACACCCTCCCCTCACACACAGCCCAGCTCCGCCGCATTCCCGCTGCCCGGGACGGCCCCACACAGCCCCCGGAACCACTTACTTCCTTATCTTCGGCCTTGCCCCCACGAGCCCCGCGGCCTCTCCCTCGACCCCTACCACGGCCGCGCCCGCGGCCCCGCAGCCCGGTCCCGAAGCCGCCGCGGAAGCCTCCTCGGGCCGCTCCTGCACCTCCCGCAGCACCGGCGTCGTCCGCCATTTGCTACAATGAAAAAGGGGCACGTTAACCAGGATACCATCGTCGCCACCCCGGCGGGAACCGACAGGCCCCAGAGGCGGCCGATACGGCCAGCAGCGGCCCAGATGGGGGCGGATAGGGCGCAGGCCGCTCCGCCACCCCGCCCGCTCCACTTGCCCCACTTACGTGATCTCTTTGAGTAGAAGGCCGCACCGCCCCGCAGGTCGGTATTTATACTCCCCATAGTCTCGCGAGAGCACTGTCCAGCAGTGCGAGCCCCACGCGCTGAATGAGAAATACTCTCCGGTCCAGAGCGCCGCCTTTTGCTCGCTTATACAGGGCGCGGGGCGGGTAGACCCCGCGGTAGCCGTGGGCATGAGCATCAGACGCCATATAAGGGGGCGCGCACGCGCCCAGCGTGTACTCTGCGGAGAGCTGAGGGTAGGTTTGATTGGTATTAGAAAGGGGTAGTCTAGTATCTCCTGCCATGTGTAGTTCTTGAGTTGTTTAAAAAAAACTGTTAGGCTGCGGTTATAGTGCTGTCTGAGATGGTGTTGGGTGGCGTGCGGGAGGGAGAGCCTCGGTGTGCGGCCCGTGCGGGTGCTTCGGGGGTGGCGGTAGCTGTGGGTGCCGGGCGCAGTCTGAAAATCACCTGGGGTCTCCTGTGGCCCCTGGTGAGGTAACTGTGCCGACAGCATAGGGAACATAAAGCTTATTGCCCACGGCAATGCGTGGGGAGTGAAACCCATGTTCCCATAGTGCTTGTGCCGGGCCGGTACCGGGAGGTAACGCTGCTGGGGGAACGGCTGTTCCTCAGCGCTCCTTTTCCATCCCCCGGCAGGTGCGGAGCGCGGCCCAGCGGTGCCTGTCGCACACGGAACGATCCTGCCCTCCTTGCTGTGGAAGTGAACCTGGCAGAGCAGCGGGGACGCTGTGATGGACGGTGACCGAGTATCTACAGCTGGGACGCTTTGAAATGATGGAGTTATGAATTTTTGAATGCAATAAAAGGTTAATTACTTGAACCTTCAGCAAGTCTCTTGGTGGTTCTTACTGTCTTGTCTGAAAAAAAAAAAAAATCCACCTTTCCTTGTGGTTGGGGGTCGGAAGTCGCTTCCTGGGGGCGGAGGGGGGGCCGCTCCGCTGGAAAACGCTGCGGAGCGCTGGGCGGGGGTGTGGGGGCTGCTCTGGGCCCGCTCGAGCGGGGGGACCTGGAGCTTTGTCCCCGCTCCCGTGTGTAGCTGTGGGGTCGCCCTCTGCCCACAACAAAAATGGCGGCCCTGGCGTCCTCAGCCTAGCCCACTGCGTCACTGTCCTGCGCCGGAAGCGGGCGACACGCGGAGGGAAGAGATGGAGGTGGCCGGCGCCACCCCGGTGCGCTTCAAGAGCAAGTGAGGAGCGGCGGGGCTGGGCCACCGTGCCAGGGCTGCTTCGCGGCCGGGAGCTGCCAGGCTGCCGCCGTCTGGGTTAAACATGTGTGTCTCTTTTCCTTCCAGCTATGCCGTGTCCAAGAGAATCGAACCGTTCTACAAGGGAGGGCGAATCCAGGTACCGCGGCAGCCAGGGAAGGGTTTGGGACACCTCGTCTCCCGCCTCTGTAACCTTCCTGTTTCTGTTCCCTTTCCTCCAGATAAACCGGGATGGGAAGTTCATGTTTTGCCCCTGCGGGGCCAAGCTGAACATCATCGATGTGGAAACAGGAGCTCTGCGCAGCCTCCAGCAGGTGAGCAGATCCGGCCTCGGGGGTGAAGCCGCTGCGGGTTTTCTGTCGGGATGTTTTACTGTTGGTGAAGAGTTCCCGAGGGCGAGAACTGCCCCAAAGGCAGAGCCCTGTGACTTGTGTTGGCCCTGAGCTCAGCCGGGAGCCGCTGCCTGTGCTCAGTGTCAGTAGGAGCCTGTGGAGAAGGGAGAGGGGAGAGCTCATCCCTCCACACGGGGTTTAACTGGTCTCTTTTCCCTTTCATTTTTATAGGATGAGGAAGAGGATATCAGCTCCTTTGTCCTGAGCCCTGATGATGAGGTGTGTGTTTGGGGGTCTCTGTGCTGCTCTGGTCTCCTCTGCCAGGGCTCCTGATCCAGGCAGGGAGCACTGGGGGCTGCTCCACCGGGAAGTGCCCGACATTCCCAGAGAGCTCCATGGGGTCTGCTCAGGTGCTTCCATCTCCTTCTGGGTTCTGAGAGGCTGCCAGAGCTTCAAGAACGCCACATCAACTGGCATTTCTGTGCTCTGTGTGTGTGGGCACTGAAAAAAAAGCCAACCCGATGAGCTGTTAATTGTGCTTTCCTTCCCTGGCCCTGCACAGATGCTGGTGACTGGCAGCCGGGCCCTGCTGCTGAAGCAGTGGGACTGGAGAGAGGGCAGGTGCCTCCGCACCTGGAAAGCCATCCACGTGGCACCAGTTGCCAGCATGGCCTTTGACTCCACCTCAACGTTGTTGGCCACAGGTATGGCCCCGTGTCACTGCCACATGGTGGGAATGATGAGAAGGTGGCTCCTCTGCTTCTGGATCGTTTATCTTAGCTGGATGCAGGCTATGGGAGCGACCTCCTGACCTCAAACACAAGCAGAAGACACTTTCCTTAGAGAGGAGTGATGTTTTGACAGAAAACAGGGGATCCTTTTGCTGCTCTATCTAAAATATGCTTAGTAAAATGTTGATAAATATCAAATGTCTACAAGGTAGTGTGGCATCATTATCCTAGTGTAGAACTGGGACTCTTGGAGATGGAGGAGGGCAGGTGTGAGCTAGAACTTCATTGTCTTTTGGGTCTGATTGCAAGAAGTCAGGTTTTGCCCAGCTCTCTGAAAGGGTGAGGTGCTCCATGAGCTTCTCCTGCTGTGGGTGGTTGTTATCAAACTCATTTTTCTTCCTGCTGCCTTTGCAACCCATGAAGTGTTACAGTTGCTGATGAGTTGAACTCCCCCTGTCTCTCCTCTGATCATTTTTATATTCCCTCTTCCCAAGGTGGCTGTGACAGCACCATCAAGATCTGGGATATGATTAAGCAGTACTGCACACACAACCTGAAAGGTTCCTCAGGAGTTGTACAGTAAGGATGAGCTGTATTTGTCCATTGCTGGGGTTAAGGTGGTGCTTGGACATGGGGATTGATGAGGAAAGGTCTGGAGTTGATGGAATGCAAGGGCCAGTTCCAGGCAGGGTCTGGGCTCTTCTGATGTTAGAGATGTGCAGTGAAGGAGCTATGAGTGACTCTAGCTCAGAAAGGAAAGAGTTTGATCAAGAAATTTCTTGGGAACCAAATGGAATACTTGTCCTTCAAGGAGGTGTAAAGACTGGCAAAGGTCAGTTGTAAATGTTCCTGGAGGGTGGCAGAGGGATGAAGTCCTGGTATAAACTCACACCAACTCATTTACCAAACCCTGCATTGAACGTGTGTTCCATACGGGGCTCACGCCGGCCAGTTTGCTGCTCTCCTGTTCAAGTGCCTCTCCTTCTGTCTAGCCTGGTTGAGTTCCACCCCGATGTTTCCCATCCACAACTCTTCTCCTCCTCCATGGATTACAAGATCCGCATCTGGGACCTGGGCTCCAGCCGCTGCCTGGCCGCCCTGGACGGGCACTTCAGCGCCGTCACCTCCCTGGCCTTTGCTGATGGGAACACCCTCCTTAGGTACAACCCTGCAGGGGCTGCACCCTGATCTCCCCTTCCAACTGCTGGGGCATTCTGTGGGATCTGGGAAGGTTCCTCCAGGAGGGGAAGGACAGCTGTAGGTGTCCAGCCTCTGCTTGACCCTACAAGCAAGTGACGGAGGGTGCGGGTCCTTGGGTGTCTGGCAGTGTACCTGCTGTCACCGGGAAGGCTGGTGCCTTCCTGCATCATGGGCCTCTTCCCACAAGGCCAAAGTTGCACTTGGAGCCTGAGTTTATGGATTTAGCACTGAAACAGCTCCTTTCACTTGCAGTTCTGGCCGTGATAAAATCTGCATGGTGTGGGACCTGAAGACCAGAGAAAGTAAACGCACCGTCCCCGTCTACGAGGTGAAGTAGCTTTTGGTTTGTTCCTCTGAGATCCTTTGTAGTTCCCAGGTCACAGTTCTGTGGTCCCTCTTCACATTCCTATATATTGTGAAATCAGGTTCCCCCCCCCATGCACTTCCAGAGGTCTTAAACCTCTGTGTCTAAAGCTGTTTATTTCCTTTATCTCCTGGCTTGGTGGGGTCATGCTGAGCAGTCTGAGGAGACGCGTGTCCCCACTGCCCCAGTGCTGCTGGAGGAAGGAAGGACAGTGATGGAAGAATTGTCCTCTCCTTGTATTTGCCTGCCTGGCCTCAGCTGGGGCACAGCCTGGGGCAGTGCAGTGGGTGTGCCTGTTGTCCCCAGCAGGCTGGGGCACAGCTCTGGGTGCTGAAAGGGGACTCGGGTCCCTCATGCTCAGCTGGTGTTGGCCCAACTCTCTTGCAGAGCGTGGAAGCTGCTGTTTTGTTACCTCGGAAGGGAGATTTCTCCCAGCTGGGTGTGAAGAAGCAGGGGTTGCACTTTGTCACAGCTGGCAGCAAAGGTGAGTGCCCTGGCAGGTTTAGAAGCCAAGGAAGGAGTCCTGACACTGCACTGCTGCTGTTCCTGGGATGTGGGTGCCTTGTGTGGTGGGAGCCTTGGGCTGGAGAGCAGAGCCTTTTCCTGTCCTCCTCCCACAGCAGTGGCTGAGCAGGATAGATTGTGCCATGGAGCTTTAACTGCATCTGTTTTCAAACTGAAATAAAGTTTGATTTGGACTGAAGAGGAAAAACTGTGGTTGGACCTGCTGGGAGTCCTGCCTTAGAGCTGTGTAGCTCTTCCCAGCAGGCAAGGCCAGGGTTTGGTTTATAACCTTTGGACAATCACTGCTTCAGACTGGCTCTGGCAGATCATTTCTATCATCATTTTCCTTAGGCATCCTGAAAGTCTGGGAAGTGGCCACAGCTGCCTGTGTGTACAGCCAGGCTGTGCCCTTTCAGCTGCAGGAGGAGCCCAGTGAGCACAGCCTGACCCAGTGCCTGCTCCTGCCTGCCAGGAGTGAGATCCTCACCGTGACCGCCGAGCACAACATCGTGCTGTACGACGCTCACACCCTGCAGCTCAGGAAGCAGGTGACAACCCTCAGCCTCCCTTTTCCTTCATCCTCACTTGAGCACCAGCTCTGTTCCTGGTGGGAGCTTTGCCCTGGAGTGCTCTCCTCTCCTGCCTGTTTTCCCCTGTTCCTTGGGACAAGCCAGTTTCACGGGTGGGAGTATTGCACAGACACAAATGTAGGGAAAGGAGAGCAGAAATCCCCCCCGTGCCCCAGCTTCTGTCTGATACAATTTTTACATGCAGGTTTACACAAAAGGTAACACAGCCTGCTCAGCGTGGTGCTCTTCTCCCCATTAAGCTGTTTCTCTTCTGCCATCCTCAGCTTGCAGGTTACAACGATGAGGTTCTGGATGTGAAGTTCCTCGGGCCTGGTGATTCTCACATCGTCGTGGCTACCAACAGCCCCCAGCTGAAAGTGTTTGAGCTGGCAACATCCCACTGCCAGATCCTCTATGGCCACACAGGTGTGTGAGGTCAGCTCTGACCTCAGTGGGTGGGAGATGTGTAGATGTTTCTTCATTCAGCTTCTCTCACAACTCTTATGTGAACACTGGAGTCCTTGAGTTCTCTCTGGAACAGCATCACAACAGGTTTTTGGAGCTGTGTGGAGAAAGGGTGGATTATGCTGTCCTGGCTTTACAGGCACTAGTTTTCTTCTTCCAGGTCTGTCAGTTCAGTCCCTCTCACTAGCAGTGAGATGAGTTTAAATTGGAACTAAAGAAGTAGGTAGGTGGGTGCCAGCTCTGCCTGCAGCTTAGTGGCTGCAAGTGACAGTCTGACACCCATGCCATCAGCAGCCTGTCACTCGCAGTGAGTGGGGGGGATACATTCCCAAGTGTCCCAAACCTGTCCCCAGGCAGTGAGCAGTGCACTCATTCATTCACACATTCCTGATGTCTGATTTCAGTGTTACTTTGCATCCAGCTGTTTTTTCTTCTTCTGTTTAGAAACAATTCTTGCTTTGGATGTCTTCAGAAAAGGCCTGATGTTCGTCAGCTGTGCCAAGGTGCGTTTGTTTTCCTCATTTAATGCAACTCTTCATTTATCTTTATGGGCAGAGTTGTATTGTTTTTTGGTGATCCAGGAAGGGATTTTGTTCAGACAGAATTCCTGTCTCCTACATCCCCCAAATACAACGATCTCCCACAATCCTTTTTCAATGTTATCCCTGGGTAAATGTGACCGATGATACATTATTAGCCTGAAAGGAGATGTCTCCTTCTTCAAGCTTCTCGCTCTTGCAAAAGAGCTCAGGGATGTCATTGGTGTCAGATGGATGGGGAGCTGGGAGCAAAAGAAAACGTGTTGGAAGAAAAGGTGCCAACTGCTCTGAACACCCAGGAATGACCCCCCAGGCTGGAGTCCGACCACAGAGCACCCTGCCTGGCTGTGCCCACCCCCACCCGCTCCAGGCAAAGCTGCAGCTTTCAAAGGAAGGGAATAGTCAGGCTCAGGGAGCTCGTGGGGAGCTGGTGACTGGTCAGGAAAGCACAGCAGCTTCTGTCCTCTCCCGTTGCAGGACAAAAGCCTCCGAGTCTGGCGGATGCAGAGGGACGGGCGGGTGAGCTGCGTGGCCCGGGGCCTGGGGCACGCCCACGGGGTGGGCGCCATCTCCTGCTCCAGGTAATACAACCAGACAGAGATTCCCTTCACAGCTGGGAGTCTGGCTGCTTTGCTGAGCCTCAGGGTGCATCTTTGGGTGGATGCCTGCCTCGGAGCCATCCTGGCTCTCTCTCTTGGTCCCAGCTTGTCCTGGAAGGATGGGTTTTTTTGGATGCACATCTGTCTGCCCATAAGTTGTGAAGTTTGTATTTATTTGTCAGTCTAACTCCTGTTTGCCTTAAAGAACTGCAGCTGGACAAGTTGTCAGATAAACCTTGAGTGATCTGGAGAGGAGGGTTGGGGAGTGAAGAGAATGTGTCTGGGAAGGTGCTGCCTGAGCAGCGTGTCTGTTCGTCAGCTCTTCTGTCTTCATGCTGCCCAGCAGCCTGGAAGCCCTACTTGCCTGGTCAAGAGCAGCAGTAAAGTTTTATCTGTAAATGAGGAGAGTTAGGAGTGCTCTTGGCTGGTGTCTGAGTCACTGGAGGCCATCTCAGGGACCTAAGTAAAATGAAAGACAGCTTGAAAAAATATTAAACACTCTGCTTCATATCACAGAGTGACTGAATGTGTGTAAATCCTGGCAGGGGAGGAGAAGGCCTCTTTCTGGCAGTTCTTTTGCTTCCTTACACTTGACATTTTTATTCCTTTCAGAATGAAAGAAAGCTTTGTAGTGACCAGCAGCCAGGACTGCACAATCAAGATCTGGAATATCCCAGAATCCCTCACTTCCAAAGCCAAAGCAGCCTTGATCTCCAGTCCAGAAACCCTTCATGCAAAAGTGACCGAGAGGGCTCACAACAAGGTAAAGCTCCACTTGACCTTAGAAATATGCTTTTAGTACTTGAGGCTTCCCCTCCTGTGTTGTACCCTGCATTTATTACCTGTCCAACAGCACAAGCAAAGACTTAACCAACCTGCTTTGTGCCCTCTGTGCTCGTGGCTCCTCCAGGACATCAACAGTGTGGCAGTCTCTCCAAATGACAAGCTCATCGCCACGGGCTCGCAGGACCGGCTGGCCAAGCTCTGGTCTTCTGCTGATTGCTCCTTGCTGGGTGTCTTCACTGGGCATAAACGTGGGATCTGGTGTGTGCAGTTCTCCCCCGTGGATCAGATCTTGGCCACCTCTTCAGCAGATGGGACCCTGAAGCTTTGGGGTCTTCGGGACTTCAGCTGTCTGAAGGTGATGAGAGCTCGGGCTGCTCTTTGCTCTGGGCAGCCCCTGTGTGTTGGGGGGATTGGTTAAGGCTGTTTCAAAAGAGAACGTGCTGGTTACTGCAGCTGAAATGTAGCAACGTGGCTGTGCTGAATTAAAAGCTGTCCAGGTCTAGCCTTGTTCTCCAGGATCTTGGATCTGTCAGCTGCATGTGAAGCTCAGGCCAAGAGCATCTGCCCAATGCTCAAGTGATCTTCATTTGCAGCTAACCAGCGAGCAACAGGGTGGATCAGGGGGACAAAGCACCTTCACACTGTTGAAGGAGAGCTAGTGCTGCCAGACAGAGCCGTTGCCGTGAAGGAAAAACACACAGGTTTACATTTCAGGCTCAGTCTTCATAGACCTGTCTGTGCGGCCCGGTTGTGTCTCACTGAGACCACAAGGAGGCAGCTGCTGTCCCTGTGCCACGCTCTGCCCGGCAGTGTTACCACACTAGAGGCTGCTTTTTGGAACTTGTCTTTTTGGTCTTTGGGAGTATACATTATCCTCTGTGGAAAGGCCTGGCAACACTTTAGAGCTTCCTTTCTGTTTTCCAGACCTTTGAAGGTCACGATGCCTCTGTACTGAAGATCATTTTTGTAAGCCGAGGAACACAGCTGCTCAGCAGGTAAGAGCCACACCAGGGGTAGAGGAGGGTGCCAAAACCAACCAGAAGAGAGAACTCTTAGCTGATAGCAGCAGCAAGAGGGAAGAGTTGTGCAGTGGATTTAGTTTGGGAAAGGCTGGTAGGAAGGTGCCACGGTTATGCCCAGGTTTCTGCTGGGGGTAACTTCCCTTCCTCTCCAGTGACACTGGGCTCTAGTTGGCTGCTGTGAAGTTGCTGGGGTGGTGACATACACGACAGGTAGAGGGTGCCCTGAGGGTGTTGCCCTGGACATTTTTTGTTAATTCTGCTCCTGTGTAAGAGGCATTGGAATGGGACAAGTGTATCTGGTATTTGAGGTGGGGCTGAGTGAGAAGGGATCCATCCAGTGATTATTTTTGTTGTGTTCCCCTCTCTTCCACAAGTGGTTCTGATGGACTCATAAAACTCTGGACAATTAAAACAAATGAGTGTGTGAAAACCTTAGATGGTCATGAAGATAAAATCTGGGGTCTTCATGCTAACAAGCAAGATGATATGGTGGTGTCAGCATCCAGTGACTCCTGCATCACGCTGTGGAAGGTACGCTGTGGGCTCCTGGGGCTGCCTCTCTGGGCTGGTAGTGACCTCAGGCTTCTTCCTCCCTGGTCCAGCATGACATGTGCTCTTCTCATTTTCTGCACTTTGAAATTGGGTCAGGAAGGTGTATCTTTGGGGTTTGGTGTTGTGTTTTTTTTTCTCCATACTGTATTTCCCCAGTTGATGGAGCAGCAGCTGGGCCGTGGCAGCCTGCCCAGCGCTGGTGCTTAAAGGGGCTTTGGAGGGAAGGTGCAAGTTGCTGGATTTAATGCTTCAACTATTTGACTTAAGAGGTCTTGCTGCTGAAACTGGTCTCCTAATTGCCTGATGGCTAAATAAAAATGGATCTGCATTGAAGCAAGATTTGGCAAAGTTACGTTCTGTTTTTCTATAGGATGTCACTGAAATTGAAGAGAAAGAGGCGCAAGCTAAAGAGGAGGAGCAGATTCTGAAGTGAGTTGATCCTGTGCAAGAATGTGCTGCAAAAGGCAAACTGCCCACACCCAGAGCCACCCATGGCATCCAAATATTCCATCATGTAGCTATTTAGAGGCTGCCAGGGCACAGAAGTCTCTCCTGCCTTGTAGTTTATCTTTAGTTCCCTTGTGATAATACTGTCAGCTTGGCAGTCGATTAGTTCCATGTTCATGCACTGCTAAGATAAGTAAAGTCAGAACCCGGAAACTGCTTTCACTTTCTCCTGCTGAACAGTTCAGGGAGCCCTAGAACGTGCCAGGGTAATTATCTGCACCACGAGGCACTGAGGCATTGATTGGCAACCAGCGTGAACTGCTCGGCGTTAAACCTCCACGCGCTATTGTTGCCAAATCTGCTACTTCCTGTACTGCATTTTATTCCAGCAACCAAATCTTTGTCTCGCTTTCTTGCCCCTGATTTGTTTTCCAGAGAACAAGAGCTTTCTAACCTGCTTCATGAGAAAAGATACCTCAAAGCTCTAGGGTTGGCAATCTCTCTGGATCGTCCACACACGGTGTTGATGGTGGTCAAAGGTGAGTCCACCTTGGGCTCTGAAGGTGTTTTTCTGCCCTCTGCCCTCCAGAACATCCCTTCCAGGTAGACAGGGACTAAAAGGTCTAATTGTCCAAAATCCTCAGTGTTCCCTTGGTCTTATGACTCATGTTTTCCCATGTGAAATCACCCTGATAACAAAGGGTCTTCCTGCTCTCAGCCCATGGGTGCAGGGGCTGGACTCCTGCATGGACTCTTAATTTCTCTTTTCCACAGCCATCCTCAAGGAGACTGATGGGAGAAAGCACTTGGAGGAGAACATTGTTCGGCTCCGGAAGGATCAGAAAGGTTTGTTACAACGTGGTTTAAGTGCTGAAACCTTTCAGATGAGGGGCTTGTTTTCTGAACTGAAACAAAAGGAGAGGAGTCTCTCTAGACTCAGTGTTCACCACTGAGCTCCCAGCACCCTCAAGCTGGACTGCTGCCCAGGGTCTGTGTTAGGGTGCTGCTCTGAGCTTGTGTGAGTGGCTTTGCCACCCCCGTGTGCAGGATGTCCCTGTGACAGCTCAAAAAGTGCTCCAGTGCAGACTGGTTCTGTCCCTCTGGGCCCCTCAGTCGCAGCGTGAGGAGCTGAACCGCTCCGTCCCCTGCGTGCCCGTGGACAGCAGGGTGCACAGATGTCCTTCCTCCCCAGAGGCCGTGTTAGCATTCCTGGTGACGTGGAACACCAACTCTAGGAACTGCCACGAGGCCCAGGCTGTGATGGAAACCCTCCTGAAGCACGAAGCACCAGACAGCCTCCTGCAGTACGCAGGCATTAAATCTGCTGTGGAGTCCCTGCTGCCCTACACCGGTGGGTCCCGTGGTGGGGACGGGGGCAAGCCGGGGGGGGGGGCTCCTCCAAAGTTACAAATATCCCCTGTTGCCTTGGTCTAAAGAGAAGAGAGATGTTTGCCCTGTTCTGGTGAGCTCTCCTGCGATGCCAAGCGCTGCCTTTCTGTCTCTGCAGAGCGGCACTTCCAGCGGCTGAGCCGGCTGCTCCAGGCCTCCATGTTCATCGAGTTCATGTGGCAGCACATGCGGCTGAACGACCCGGCCCTGCCGGGGGACGTGCCCTCCTGACCCTCCTCCCGCCCCTTACTCCGCCTGGAGGGGAGAGTCCAAACTGCTTCCCCACCAGGTATGGCAACTGGACTGTTCCTGTATTTTGTAATAAATTTTTGAAGTTTGAATTTGTAAAACAAGTGCAGCCTTCGGTCTCCTTGGGGCTGAGGGAGTGGAAGGGGCTGTTCCTGTGGGCCAGCTTTGGTTTCCCTTTCTGTTTTCACCCCCTGCATTTTCAGGCCCAGATACTTTAACAGCATTTAGTGTGGAGAAAAGGCAGAACCTGCCTCTGCGTTGGTCTTTGCTGGGGATTTAAACATTTTACAGAGTTGGGAGACACCACCAGGAAGGTCGTATCACCAACCAAAGCCCAGCTGGGTGCTGTGGATAGTGAGTATTCTTTGGGTGGCTCACCTGTGCTCACCCCAACTCTTAGCACCTGGGAGCAAGATAAGCACAATTTTCATTCCCCAGAAAAGTCCACAAAGCCAAGCAGTCTGCACAGATGTTTACATGTATTTTATTTCAGAGACAAAAATGTATAAAATTCCAAACAACATAAACACCTCAGAAGCTGGTTAAAGTGCTGGCTTAAAAAAAAAAAAGAGATGATACCTGGGAGAGTAACTAAAATAGAAGGTAGCAATCTACACTAAAGTCTTAAGTTTTCCTGTAACTGTTTTCCTAACTCAGTTGTAGCAGATGAGTTCAAGGTGAGAGCTGCTGTTTCAGTAATTAATCCAAGCCCACTGAAAGGGGAATGTTTTGCTCATCAAGATGAGCTCTGGCCCTTACTCAGCAGGGAAACACACTGCTCTACACCCAGGCTTGTTTCTCTGCCTGCACAGATCTCATGGAGGGAAGGGTCAGGTACCAGGTTCTGAGCCCACAGGCTTTTTTGTTCCCACAGCCATTCAGCAGGTCCAACCATTTGATGGCCAGTTCTTCACTACCCAAGGTGATCTAAACTTTAAAAAAAAAACAAAGAAACCCAAAAAACCCCAAACAAACACTGAAAGTCAAAGAGTTAAAAAAAAAAAATATATATATATAAAATAGGGGGTTGGGGTTTGGATAAGTGATATTCACATCCCTACCCCATACCAGTAACTGTAGCTCTGGGTTTCTTGGGTGACTCTAAGTCACCTGCTCTGTCTGGGTGTCACTCCTGTTCTCCCAGGTGTCTGCAGCTCTGCCAGCCCCAGGGTGGGGAATAACACAATAAGGATTGTGACATTTCCACATACTGCACAGCAGGATAAATACCTGCCCGAGGGAGAATGGACTGAATCCCAAGTCATCTCTCACTTACACAGGAGCTGCTGGATCCATGGCTGCCATGACTCCCCTGATAAATTAAACCACTAAATCGTCTCCCATGAACTCCAGTAAAGCCCCTCCTGGCTCCTGGTGTTGCCCAGGGAGGTGATGTTTGTGTGCATGTTCCATCAGGATCTGACTGTGTCCTTGGACAGTGATGGTCCCAAACCCCGACACGGCCCCGTGGCTCCTGTGGGACTTCATCCAGGGGGGTGCCTGGCTCTGGGCCGTGGTGCTGGCCCAGGGCTGGGTCCCTGTCCCCCTGAGGACACTAGTGCATGCCCTGGGGAGGGAGCAGAGCCTGGAGGGCCGGCCGGGACGACTGCTGCACTGCTCTCCTGGTGACAGTGCTGCACTTCTGGAGGATCTCATGGGCTGAGGGGCGCACGGGCACCTTGGGGACACAAGCGGCCAAGTCTGGGTCAGTGAGGGAGCAACTTAAATCAGCTGCTGATGACTCCACGAAGCCAGAGTCATTCCTGTCCTTGTGGCTGAGGCGTGGAGACTTGCTGCTGTGTGTGGCTGAGGCACGGCCCAGGGGAGGGCTCCTGGGCTGCTCCACTTCAGGCAGAGACCTCGACAAGTCCGGCTTCCAGCTCAGCCGGCTGTCCTGCTCGCTGCTGTTCCCCGAGCTGAGGGACGAGCTGTCTGACTCCAGGTCTGGGGTGGAGCTGGCCCTGGGCAGAGACCTTGATCTGCTCCTCAGAGAGCTCACGTCCTCTTCCATCCGGTGAAGGGACGAGCAAGCCTGCACCCCATCCTGCCCTGCAGCCTCACCCCGGGGCTGGGGAGCCGCCAGGGAGGAGCAGAGGTTCGGGGTGGAGATGTTGAGCCCACAGGTCATGATGGTCTGGAGCTTGTGGTGAGGATTCTTGTAGGGCTGGAGGCACATGGAGGGCATGTAGCCAGTGCGGCCATTGTACCTGAGGGGGAAGGATGGAAAGCCACACTGAGGAGAGCCCTTCTCCCAGCTCAGACCAAGGGGAAGGAGCAAAGCACCCAGGGGAAGCAGGTGGGGACTCAGCTGAGGAGAACTGTCCCAAGCCAAGAGCTACCAGCTCTGGATCTCCTCAGCACCCCACGTGAGGAGGAGCTGGCAGGAAGCACCTGCAGCAGCTTCCTTGGGGAATGAGAGCTTGGGAAAAGCCTCCTTACCGGACCAGCCACCAGCCATCCTCAGACCTCCTGACCACCTCCACCACCACACCAGGGTTCAGAGAGAGCTCATCCACCTTCTGAGCCTCGTAGGGCCGCCCCACGAAGTACAGACTGCCTGCAGAGACACCAGGGAGGGTTGGGTTTGCCTTGTGGAGAAAAAGCCTCCATTCCAGTGACCAACCAGCTCAGCAGCAAGTGAGAGGTGCAGGGCAAGTGTCCCTGTGAGTGACAGATCTGCTCAGAGACCCACAGCCAGTGGCAGAGCTGGTAGAAGAGTTAGAGATCCAAGCAGGGACTCCAAGCATGGTTGAAATGTTGGGGGTTTTTGCAGAACTCATTTTCTGAAGGAGGAAGGTGGTGTCCCAGGGATCAGAAACAGACTTACCCTCCTCGTTTGAGCTGAGGACACTCTGGATGTCCTTGTGGGCATCAATCTCTTCCAGGTACGAGGCTGGGAACCAGGCAATCTGCTTGTCTGCGTTTTCCACTAGCCACCATCCTGCAGCAAACAGCAAAAAGAAAAGGGTTTTTTAATAGCCTGCAAGTAGAGAGATGACCATAATCCCTGGATGGGGGCTGCTCTGCCACAGGAAACAGCAGGGACGCTCTGCAGAGCAGCTCAGGGCCTGGCTGCTGCTGACCCTTTGTTCTTTCCTCCCCTGCAAATCCAGGTAAGCAAAACGCCGCGTACAAACACCCGCCCACTCCTGTGATGTTACCAGCTCAGCATTTGCCGGGCTACGAATCCATCCACACCATCCATCCCTGAAACTGAAGAATCCTCGGCACACGTACCCGTCATGTCCTTGATTAACACTTCCACAATTTCCTTCTTAGTGACTTTGAAAGTCTTGTTCTTTGTGTCTTTGGTTTCAAAGGTTTCGATGCACCGGTAGCTCTGGGATGCCTGCGGGTGGGTAATGGAGGAGAGCGGCGGCTGTGACTGGCTTTTCTTCTCCCCTCCAATTTCTGATGGCATGATCACGACACTGAAACGTGACATTTTATATCAGTTTACTGAAAACTCACATGGAAGGTTGAGTTTAGTATTAATTTTGGTAAAATCATCTAATGCAATAGGCTAAGAAAAACTCAGGCATCAGGAACAACACGACCATGCATTAAAGCGCTCAATAAAACCTCCCTGCTCTGCTGCCCTGGTAGGTGACTGTAGTTTCTCTCACACCTGTACTCTGTAACATCTCTTTAACTGTAGTTTCTCTCACACCTGTACTCTGTAACATCTCTTTAACTGTTGTTTCTCTCCCACCTGCACTCTGTAACATTTCTGTTTCATGAAGACACAAACAGACAAAAAAAAATACAGCTATGATTTCACACCTGTTTTCAGGAAAGGAGGGATCTAGGTCTTGGGTCTGTGCCTTGAAAAACTGAACCACATCTTCACCCTGGCAGATTTTAGCATCTGTTTTCAGCAGCTCCTGGGAGTAAGTTTCCAGCAGTTTCAGTATCTCCAGGTACTTGTTCAGCTTCCCACTCATCCTCTGCTTCACATTCGCATCTTTAAAACAAGAGCAAAGTTGGTTTAAGACAACAACAGATCTGGGGGCCTTGAGAGCAGCATCTTTAGCCTGAACACGGGGGTTCCCTCCCTTACCCCATTCCCTGCACAAGCCCAAACTGTGAGAAGCTGAGGCAGCAGCTGCCTGTGCCTTCCTGTGTGTTTCCATAGTGCCTGACACCATTTCTGAGTATCTAGAATTTAACTTTGTTTGCACATAAATGTTTGAAGGAACTCTGGGCCAATAAGTGTAATATTAATTTACCCAATGCAATTATCTATTACAAAAAAAAAAAAAGGAAATCTGTGCTAATTTTAGGCAGTGGCAGGCTCAAGCACATTGGTGTAACCCAGCAGCACCATGCCAGAAGCTGTCAATCTGCCTCAGAGGGGGGTCAGACTCAGAGACAGAAGTCTAAGTCATCAGTTATCATGTCCTGACAGCTCTGCTGTGGTTGTTGGTCCATCAGAGGTTCATTCTCTGTACCTTTGAACCTGGGTATTGTCCGGTCAGACCTCCTGAGGGAGCCACTCTCGATGGGGAATTTTCTCTTCAGCTCTTTCTGCAAGTGAGGAGGAGGAGACAATAGTGATGCTTTGCAGCCCCAACACACAGCTGGGCTCCTTGCCCCCTCCCCAGGACAGGAATCCCATTTTCAGGGAAATATTCACTTACATGGAATCTCTTAAAGTCTTCAAACGTCCGGTAGATGAGAATGTTGTTCTGATCTGACCAAGACACAAACATCATGTAGTTCTGGAAAAATAAAAGGGGAAAGTGCATTTTTTAAATTAAAATGTTCAATATTGGATGTGTTCAAGGAATCAGCATTTGCCAGGACTTGTGGTTTAGTTCAGGCTTCAGGCTGCAAGACTGTTACATTAAAAAATTAAAATTAAATGTGAGATCTACAAAAATTTTCCCAGAATTTTAGGGCCATAAGTGGGTAATCATTGTTAAAACCAGAAGAAATGTATGACACTGTGAACAGAAAGACAGCAGAATCCAAGATAACCGTTTTCTTATGATATTAAGACCACTAACAAACAAGCCCAAGATCCCTGTCCTAGATCCTAAGGCTCCAATTCCATTGCTGGGGGGAAAAGAGCAAATATCCCCCTGCAAGGGTGACTCAAAAAAGCCCTCGGGTTTCCTCATTTGGATAGATAAGGAGAAAAAAAAATGATAATAATAAAAAAGAAGATGAAAGTACCTTCTGCTTTTTGCATTGCATCAAGCCTACAGCCTTCACATCCACCGGGTACCTGCTGCCACTCATCTTGCCCTCCCGGTCTTCTCCTCCCGAGCAGAGATGAAGCTCCAGGTGTGATTCCCGAGGTTAAATAGGCCGGGGCGGGAGGTGGGGCACAGGCACCCCAGTCCTTCCTCCTCCGCCCAGTAACCAGGGCAGAAATTCCGTAACTTGGCAAACTACCGCGTGCCTTGTCCACTGCCCCGCTGCCTTTGACATGCAAATGTTGCCGGGGGCAGGGGCAGAGCCCAGGGAGCTGGGGGGGGGGAGAAACCTCCGCTCTTGTCACATCCTTGCTGGAATGGTGCCGGGCAGGCAGCCTGGCCCTGCGGCTGGGACCAGCCCCGGGTGCCGGGAGGTCCCGGGGCAGCAGTGCCAGCCGTGAGCTGAAGCACCTTCCCAGGGCTGGTGGTGGCTTCAGGGCAGGGATGTGCTGCTGGGAGCTGCCTGCAGCTCGGGCTGCACTCACACCAGTCCCGGGAACTGGTTAAGAACACGGCTGGTTGTGCAGCACAGATCGGGCCCAGCCTGACCCAGTGCTAGCTGTTACAAACCTCTTTGTCCCTTCTGCTGAGACTCTTCCCTTCAGAAGAATTGCTGGTAGCTACACCAAGGTTTGCCTGCTCTCAGGAACTCGTGGGAGATGCTGATGCCGCCGTGGCTGGAGCAAAGGATGAACAAACACATCCCCAGGGTATAACTGAAAAAGTCCCAAAGCTTCTCAGGTATAAATACACGATGGAGACTCAGCTCCAAGTGCCCTGTGCTGTGTCCCTCACCAAGCCAGTGTCCGTGCCCACCAGGACTCCCAGCAGCTCACCCCACAGACCAGCTCTGCTGCCCAGAGGCACTGCAGGACTGGTAATTGCACCCCTGCAAAGCCTGTCCTCTCGCTGACCTGCTGCCTCTAGCGAGCCTCAGGTTATGACTTGGCTGATGGGAATCCTGTGATCAAACCATCTTCTCCATCCTCCCTCCCCCTCCTCTTTGAAGAAGCCTAAATTGAATCATTATCATTATTGGTGCCCAAATTGAGAGGCTCAGCCCTGCCCTCCTTTTCATTTTCCAGTTACACTTGGTGTCTCAGAACCCTCAGCAAGAGCTGCCGTTGGTTTTTCATCTACGAAAAAAAACCCCATCAAAATCTGAGCAGGAAGCCAAACAAGATTCCTTCTGGATGGCCAGAAAATCCAGTGATTAAGGCCTTGCTTTTCATTTAATGAGCACATGAGGCTGCTCCTGCACAGCAGGACCACAGTTTCTGGGGACAAAGGAAGTGTTTTTGTTACAGTTCGATCCATTGCTGCTGGATACCTGTTGTCTGTTGGGAAGGGACAGCTATACAGAGAACATTCCAGTCCCACATGCAGCCTTGGTGGGAAAACCCCTTTGATGTCCTCTCTGGGGCACTTCCTGGCTCACAAAGCCAGGCAGGAGCTGCCCTGCGGAAAGAGTCACAGAATCGTTTTGTTTGAAAAAGCCCTTTAGGATCATCAGGTCCAACTGCTACCCCAGCCCTGCCAAGGTCACCACTAACCCATGGCCCTCTACACGGCTTTGGAATCCCTCCAGGAATGTTGTTACATCTACCTGGATCATAACGTAGGGTTTTATGGAGAGTGAGCTTCATCCAGTGAGTTTATTCTTTACGATCACACTTATCCAGAAGCTTCCCATCCCTGAGGTGGCAAAACCCTTCACTGACTCCCTGTCATCATACCCAGGCTCAGAGGCTTGGAACTGGATAACGAGTTCTTGGGAAAGCTGCAGAAGCAAAGGTCAGGGTGATGCAGAACAGAGAGGCATGCAGGGAGGATGGCCAGGCACCAGTCTGAGATAACAACACTTCTGGTGTCATATCGAGAGCTCTGTTATCATGGAGTATCAACTGCTGTTGCTTGTTGTTGTTGAGTCTGATGTCAAGAAACTCAAGAGGCTGGTCTAGTGAGTCACGTCACACTAGTCTAAGGTGACACTATCTGTGAAATCGAAGGAAGGGCCATGCCAGATTGTCCCTGGATCAGCACAGTTACTGCTTCTCCTTCTGCCCCTGACAGGGCAGAGCCATTCCTGGGGGAAGGACAGATAACTGATTAGGAGAGACCAATAATTCCACTTCTTTGCGGGATACATGTGAGCGCACATTAAAAAATAACAAAACACCATTTTTCCTGATTTTGTCAAGTTTACTTTACATCTTCTACTGCTTTCATATCATCCTGCCATAAACTGGTACCTCCTTATGTGTAATTATTAACGGAAGGGTAGGAGTGGTCTGCCTGGACAAAGTAAAACCCAACAAGTGTTGCTGGGCACTGCTGTTTCATCATCAGTATCTATTTACATCATTTTTGAGGACAGCCAGTAGCTTTTTCCTTTAGTCGTTTTACAGGGTACAAAAGAGATCATAAATTAATAAGTCACTTATAGGAGGGGACTGTCCAGCTTTGACAAGACTTTGAATGTCCCATTCTTTTGCAGCCTGCTCCAAGGAAGGCATGCAAGCCTGGCCAAGGTGGAGCTCTGCCTTCTGCTACGTGAGGAACATCATTGTGGCCATGAACAGCTGCTCTGGGTGCATGAGCCACTGTTTGTGTCACAGCAAGTGAGTAAGGTGCAGTCACGGGGAGTGTCAGCAGGGTCCCTGCCCCAAAGAGCCTGTGGTCAGAAGGACAGGGTGGGTCATCCAGTGGCTTCAGGGAGTCCCCCTGGCCACCAGGGCTGCCCCCTCTGCTATTTCCATGACAAGAGCAGCTTCCCTCCACTGGGTGTAAAAGCTCCATGATAAACAAACACTGAGGGTCTGGTTTTCTTTTCATTTCAGTATGGATCAGGAGTAACTTAATCCAGTGTGTTTAACCAGAGCCGAGTGGGACAAGTGCTTGGACCAATCCCTCACTGCATCTGATGAGATCCAGCAGCAGAGCTTGAGCAGCCAAAGGCAGCTCTTTACCAGCTCCACCACAACCATGCTCCAAGTCCCAACAAGCAACAAGCCTTGTCAGAAACACACACACAACAAAGAGAAGGAGCCTTGTTCTGAGCAGCCTTTACCACTGACCAAGACAGGTCTGGGCTGGTCAGCGACACGGGACACAGTCAGGCATTCCTCTTTCTACACCCAGCACAGGAGCTGCTGCTGGTCAGACTCACTGATCAGGGAAGGGCAAAGAGAGAAAAAGTCCTCAAACCATCCTGGAGATACCACAGCTGGAAGAAAGAGATATGGAAAGGAGCCATGGGGGGCCCTTCCCTGGAATGATGCTGGTAGGAGAGCTTCATCTTTTCCATCACCTTCAGGATCAAAACCTGCCCTTTACTGTTCTTGAAGGTCACCAGAGATAACACATGACCTATCAGCACCTTTAATGAACAGCCCAGCTGCTAAAAGCTGATTTTAAGAGTACAAAGAGTTTTCAGACTTCAAATAAATAATCAAACAGACCTTTATTAGAAAATAATTTTTAAAAAAAAATCAAACACTAGAGTTGACAAAAATATCCTTCACCTCATGAACAAAGGAAGTAGTTGAACCTCACACAGGCTGGATGAGAGATGTTGCAGTATCTAATCCAGATTAAGGTATTTAATTTCCTCCTAGTTTCAGGAGCTGCTGCAGGCATGAAAGCATTTTTCAGTGGCCAGTTGAACCTGACTCAGACAGACCCTGAGCACAGCAGCAGCACAGCAGTTCTTCATCCTCTGCTGCAGAAGCTTCACAAGGTGCACGTCCCTCTGCAGCACCAGGGTTCACTGACCATTCATGGTAAATTCACTTGGTGACAAACAGGGCTGGAGCACGGAGCCCTGGTAGCTGGAACCGTGGGTAGAAGGGGAGCAGGACTGGGGGGTGTCTGCAGGGGGCTGAGTGCAGGACCTTCCCCCCCCAGGCCATGAACTCACAGTGTCTGCACAGCACCAGGAACGGATTTTGCAATTCCTGCAAGCTAAGGTTTCATTTGGATCACAGGGAATTCCTGCAGCTTTTAACAATTTGCTGCTGCTACAGAGACTGAAGTGCCATTAAGGCCGAGTGTGTTTCCCTGTTCTCCACCAGCTCAGGCTGGTGAAGCAGTGTTTGCTGGAAGGCAGAAAAAGTAACTTTGCAGTGCTGCTCCTGGGCTGTCTTAGATCCAGTGCCAGCAGCAAGGCCTCCTAGGGCAGTGCTGGGAAAAGGCTGCTCATTCTCCACAAGCCCTTGAGGTGCCTTTTCCACAAGGACACATCCCATGATTGCTGTGGCTTCATGAGCCAGCACATGGAGAAGGGCTGCCTTCCTCGGGCACATTTATTCTCCTCTCTGTTCCATGCCTGTTCCTGCCTCCCTCTGCCACTCTCCCAGCTGGGCATGAGCCCCACTCCTTGTAACCTGCAGTCTCCTGTGATGGACTCGGGCCTGGGGCATCCTTGGTGATCACCCCAGTGCAGGAGACCAGGGCTCAGGACCCAGGGATCCCACGCTCTCGGGTCACTGGCAGTGTGGTATAAAATCACATCCAGCTCTCTCACACCTCACACCGGCCAGTTGAGAGGGGTGAAAGCAACAGAGCATTTAAATGCCCTTGGGATCCAGCTGCCCAGCCCAGGGACAAAGCAGCCTTTTAGGGGAGGTTTGCTTGCCCCCTGGGGCACCACAGACAGGGCCCTGTTTACCAAGCACTTGTTGCAGTAATTTCATTTCTCCCTTGTAAAAGTGGTGTGCTGTTCTGAGGTTATGCAAAGGACAAAAGCATGATTCAAGAGGAAAACTTCCAGGAAGGATGAGAATGTAACCTAAGCCACAGCAAGAGAAAGTTTTCCCACATCATTTCCTAGGGAAAATAAAAATGAAAAAAGGTGTTTGATGAGTGTGTCGTGTGGTATGAGGCCAAGGCAGGCTGTGGACGTGCTGGGACCTGACTCCAGGACGTGATGGAGAGGGAAGGCAGGGTTCCCTTTCCAAGGGGTTCCAAGCCTGGAAGAGGCTGTTTCTCCACAGCACACAGCCTGTCCCACATGCTCCAAAATCCATCAGGGAAAAGCCCAGCAACCCGTACAGCCAAAGGCAAGTGAGGCAAGGACTGGTGAGCATGGAGAAATACTGTTTTCACTCAGGGAAAATCTGTTCTTGCTTCATGCTAAATATGGTGAAGTCTGATCAGAGACAAGACAGTTGTTTTCCTCCCAGATTAGTCAGATAAATGCTCATCCTATTCTTACCCTTTCCTCATTCCCCACTGCCATCGATAACTAGAATATGCAAAGTGCTTTATCTCTCCTGGGCTTTCCACCAGGGCTGGTAGCTCAAGTTAAAAGTTCACCTTTGTTTCAGAGTGGAGAGAAGACCTTTATGTTCCTTGCCCCCTTCAGAAAACAGGGAAACCAATACTTAATTTTCACTCAAAACCTGGCGGGGAGAAGAGTACTGTGGAAGTAGAGATGTTGTTTCATTAACGTTTAATTCCTAATGATTCAACACATTCCTATAGCAAATGTTATCTGGGAAAAATCTCTTCCTCCACCCCTGTCCTCTTGCTTTGACCTGTTTCTGGAAAATGGAATCACCCCAAAATCAGGGAGAGCTGCATAAGGATGAGGGAAAAAATCAGAAACCACCAGCTGTACCTGTCCTGTAAGGGACAAGTGATTTGAAAAGCACAGCTCTCATAACAACAGGGTCATTGATACTCAGGAGACAGGAGCCCCTGCCCAGGCTGGAGCCCACCCTGAGCTCTCATGGCGTTGGCAGAGGGGCACTGGGACACTCCTTTCCCAAAACCAAGAGCAATGGGAGCCATTTGCTAAAGATTTTGTGCTTTACTTTTCAAGAGCACAAAAGGAAACCCCCAGTTTGGCTGTGCTTGTGCTCAGAATGCCTTCACTGGTTCCATGGATGCTCAGAGAGTGTCTGGGATGTAGGAGATAGACTGGAACACCACACAAGCATCAGAGCACTGGCTGTGCCAACTGATGGAAAATAATTTGGTTTTCTCCCTCTCTCTGCCCTTGTAAACACACCCACTGTTACTCCTGAATCCTCATTTTCATTCGCAAGAGGATCCACGTGTAAAAACAGCACAAACTTTAAAATAATGTTCTGCAGTCTCTGGGCATGGACTTCCAGATCTGGGCAAGGCAGAGTCCTGGAATGCTCGGTGCTCCTTCCCCATGGGCTGTTTTGAGCAGATTTTAACAGTTCTGGAGGGATCTGAACCCAGATCGATGTCTCATCCTGCTGTTCCCTGGCAACAAATGTGTCAGGGTGGCACCAGGCTCCTTCCTGACAATTGGGAGATCAATTCATGCCTTGGGAACTTTTCTGCAGGTGATGCATTTCTTGTATACAAGCAAACATGTTCAGTATGATTCACTTACCTGGAAATAAACATTCTATTTTGCTGCTGCTGTTTCCCAGCTGACTGTAATTTCACAAGTAACTGTGTGACTAATTCCTGATGCTGCCTTTGTAACTGGTTGGACTTCGGGCTTCCTTACCTGAAATACCAGTCAGCTTCCTGTTGGTCTGTTCCCCTGGACAAGCAACGGGCACATTCAACTGCAACTATTCATAAAACCCTCCCAAAATAACCTGGTGAGAATCCTGCCAGGCAGAGGGTAAAATTTTCCAAAGAACTTAAAAAAAAAAATAATGAAATGTCAGTGGTGTTTAGGTTCCCAAATGAAGCAGAAGGCTTTGAGAATATTATCCCTTGCTTTCTGGTCAAAATCCAACTTTTTATTGGAGTAATGGAGAGAAACACACGCCAGCAGCCAGAAACTCACTGCCTCTGCAGGCTGCTACATTTCCATACAATCCCTCTGCATCCTAGAGAGTGGCTGTAAGGATAGCAGCAAGAATTTTGTCCTTTCTGTGTTAATTAAGCCTGTTACCTTGGAAAATTAGCAGCCTTTCTATAGATACAATCATAGCCATAAATAAATGAGCATCCTGCTGCTGCAACCTGGGGTCACACTGCAGGGAAAAGGGCTGCGTGAAGCCCTCTTGGCATCACTTCTCCTTGGGGTCTTTTCTCCATGGGGTCACTCCTCCTTGGGGTCTCCCCTCCTTGGAATTATCCCTCCTCGGGGTCTCCTCTCCTTGGGATGACCCCCTCCTTGGAGGTCTTCCTTCCTTGGGGTCTCCCCTCCTTGGGGTCTCCTTTCCTTGGGGTCACCCCTCCTCCAGGTTACTTCTCCTTTGCTCAGGGGCTACATTTAAGCTCAGACCTTTGTCCTCACCCAAAGCCCTCTGTGGACACACCTGTGTCATGTATTTGGCCCATCCTGACTTGACTTTCTGGCCACAGGGCTCCAGGGGCCAGGGGTGTGTTACCCCAGGGGGGTGTCCAGCCCCAACTGCTGTCCTCACTCTGGAGAGCAAGCAGATGGATGCGTATGTGGCCTCAAATATGGGTCATCTCCCATTGCCAGCCCATTTCTTCTCCCTTCTGCTCCCACCATCAGCTGCTGCTTCCCAAGCTCTTGTTTAGCAACTGCCAGAGATAAGAGCAGAACATCAAACAGCAGTCTTCCTCTGAGAAAGGCAAACACACCCTTTGCATTTTCTCAAGCACAGGTTTTATGAACGTTTCCTGGTAATTCCCATCACTGCCATCCTGGACTGCCCCGTTCCAGGCATGGATGAAGCAGCTGGTAGGAAGAGGCACCTTCAGTGACTTCAGTGAGCCCCGTCTCTCAGATATTAGTGATTTAAAAATGGGTGTTTTTGTTGGCAGCACCCACAGCCAGGAGCACAGCAAGGTGCCACTGTCAGCTCTGATTTGGATCTGAGCACCTCGCCATTTTTTTCCTCGCCTGCTTTGAAACAAGTTGGTGCTGGTCCTGAGGGCAAGTGGAGAAAACTGGGAGGACCTTTTCCTAAAGAGCCAGCTCTGCTCTTCCAGCTGTCCAGAAAAGGGGCAGGAGGAGCAACCCTGAGGGCAAACCCCTCCGGAAGCAACAGCTTCTTTCCTGGTTGTAAACTTTTTTTCTTTCAAATAAAAAAATAAAACATGCTTGTATTTTAACTGACTCAATAAATGAAATAATAAACGAGGAAGCAAACAGACTGTTAACAGCCAAACAAGGAGATTGCTTTGACTTAAAAACACCTCTGCAGCTATTTAATTGCTTGAAGACCAAGCAATAAAGCACTGTAGGAAATTCCCTGGGTCTGTCTTCCAGATAACAGCATACCTTTTTTATTGAATTAAAAAAAAAAAATAACAAGGTCATGAACATCTTTTAAAACTTTATTGATGGATAAGGAAACAAACATAAAGAATGTCTTCTCCCTTACTTGGCCTTTCCTTCATTAAATTTGGATATATCGTTGTCTATAACTTTAGACAAAGCCATTCCAGTATTTCCTATCAGTTACTCATGTCTCTTCTCCCTCCCTCACACATATCAACAAAGAAATGTTCTAAAGAAATTGCAAAATAATTTTTTTTTTTTTAAAAAAAAGGAGCACTGGTAAATAGGAGGCCCAAGGATGGAGATCATCAGCTCCACACCAGGCAGACCTGGCAACAGATCAGCCATTTCCATCTGAAGCACACTAAGTTCTGAAATCTTGTTGAAGTCAAGTCTTTGAGCCATTTATCTAAAATTATGCATTACCTACTAAATATTTTACACCATGCTGTGCTAAATACATCAGAAGATAACTGCTACAAATGAGCAGTATTTTTCAAGTAACTTTCATACAAATTGTGTCTTTGCAGAACTGGTGGCAGAACAGCACTTAATGTCATGGAGAAGACTGAAGATGCATTTTAAATAGGCTACAAAAGAGCCTGGAAGGAACAGGATGCTGAAAAGTACAGCTCTTTGTAGGGCAGGAGCTGCTAAGGAGAAAGATCCCCAACCATAACTGCCTGAAGGGACAGGGAAAGGGCTGGTGCTGCCTCAAGGGGAAGAGAAGGAGAGAGGGGAGGAGGGAGGGGAGGCAAAAACCTATCCCAGCCAGCCAAGATTTCTTAAGATACTTTGATCTGCCTCCATCCCCACCATACATTTGTTTGCATTAAACAAAATAATATTATTTTTCACTTGACCTGCAGGACACAAAGAGGTGAAAAGTGGATACAAAATTCACATTCTAGAGCGCATTGTCCGCAGTGGGAGGCTCATCCTGCAGCCTCAAAACCTGGGCTGCTGTCCTCACGTGCTCGTGAGCCTGTGGCTCACCAGGTGCTAAAGGAAAGCTGCTGAATGTCCACTCGAGACCAAAATGCTGGGGCAAGGCTGGGGCTCTCCTTCACCCCAGCAAAGCTCAGCCAAGTCCAGCAGCAGGCGAGGGCTCATGTCTTCAACAGACCTGCCCTTGTGCGACACGTGCGCTCTCAGAAGGTGGTAAGTCAATCCTTCCTCCATATAGTTTTACAAGCACGTGACAGGTTTCTAAACATGTATGATTTGATACGGGCGTGCCCTGCTCTAGTTGGGGGAGTTAGAATTGAGTTATCCATTTGTCTGATCTTGAAATCACACTGTTGACTCTACCACTGTCCTGGAGATGACGCTGAGGTGATGTTCACTGTTTGCTGGCACGTAGGAGCGCTGCGCCGTGCCACAAGCTCTGCCATGCCCAGTATTTACGTAGATATAGATAAATAATATATTTTTAGACACGAGGTGTACAAGTGCTGGTGGGAGGCTCATGTCCCTTCACTGTGTGAAGGAAAACCCACCCTGTTCTCCTCAAACACCAGATTCAAACGCAGAGCCTGCTACTGTATTGTCAAAAAACATCAGAAATGTGCAGTTCTGTGTGTGGTGGTGAACGACGAATGCCCCCTCACCCAGGCCCGGGAAAAGCCCCGTCCCTCGAGCCAGGCCCTGGCCGGGGGTCCCGCACCTCCCGAGACCCGGACCCGCTACTGCGACCGCGGCCCCGCCTGAGGGAGGCAGAGGACGGTTCAAATGGCGGCCCCCGCCCCAGCCCGAGGTGCACCGCGGCGCCAAGATGGCGGCGCCCAGTGAGGAACGGCCGGGTCGCGGCGTTTCGCCGTTCCCGGGCACGGAGAGCGGCTCCTTCGCTTTCCCCTTTGCCGTCCCGCATGGCGCCGCGGGCTCTGGGGCGGAAGAGCCGTCCAAGAAGCCGTGCCGAGCCTGTACCGATTTCAAGAGCTGGCTCCGGGAGCAGAGGAAGCAGGCGGCCCCGGGCGGCGCGGTGAGCGGGGCGAGGGGGGAGCCCCAGCGGGAGCTTCTGTCCCCCCAGGGGGCTGTCATCTCCTCAGCCCCTGCAGAGCTGTGCAGTGGGTGACCATCCTGCCCTCCTTGAGAGTGATGGGCCTGTGTGACCCCCTCCTCAGGGTGCGAAAGGGCCAGGGGCAGCGTGTCCCCTCAGTGGGGGTTTGAAGGGAGCCTCCATCTTCTCCCCACCGGGTTTGAAGGAAAAACTCGGCCCTTGTGCCCCACTGAAGCTCTGAAAAGCCTGTCTGGGTGTGAAGGGGAACTCAGCCATTGTTCCCTGCTGAGGGTGTGAAGGGCCTGCCCCCTCATCTCCTTCTCCCAGTGCAAAGGGGCTGTTTCCCCACCGAGCACCATCATCGCCTCACAACCCTCCCTCCTGCTACAGGACCTGACTGTCACAGAGGAGAAAGAGCCACCACCGGATTGTCCCCTCGACAGCGAACAGTTGGGCCGCAACACCTGGGCCTTCCTGCACACTATGGCAGCCTACTACCCTGACCGCCCCACCGGTGCCCAGCAGAAGGAGATGAGGGACTTCATCAACCTCTTCTCCAAGTTCTACCCCTGTGAGCACTGTGCTGAGGATCTGAGGGAAAGGTGAGTTGCTTCCTTGTTTTTTGGGGTTTTTTTTTTGGTGGCTGCTGCTGAAGGGGCCAGCCCAAAATGCTGGGCTGCAGAAGCTATTTGCATATCAGCAGCTCTTGCTGCAGCTGGGGTTGGTAGCTACCTGAACTGGTTTCTTCCATGATTGCATCAATCAGATATTTACTTGGAAAACATACCTTTTCTCGTGCTGTTAGTTTGCGTGCTGCCTCCAAGGCATCCTTGAGGCGATTTCAGGATTTTCTGGTTCAAACTGGATTTACACTCAGTTGTGGAATTAGACTGGGACTGGAAGTAATTTGGCTTTCAGGAGACAAGTGTTGTTCTACCCCAGAAAACCCCCTTTATTGGCAACCTCAGCAGTGGAAGCAAAGACCAAAATGGGCTGTGATGTTTGATCCAGTTTTCTACTCCTGTTAAAGTCAACTTGTTTCTCTAAAGTTTTAACTTCCCTTTTCTGGATGATAAGCATGCAAAAAAAAGTTTGAAGTGTCACCATTGACTGAAGAGGCGTCACATGGCAAAATAACTACTCTGGGTTTTTTGGTTGTTTTTAATTGGTGTTTTGATGAACTCAAGTACTTCTTGCATTTTATCATAGATAAGCTGTTCGACTCCTGTCTTTTCCACTTGACAATATTATAGTGGAGGTTTGGCCTCTGATAATTACTGACTTCTGTGTGTTCTTTTTGGGATCCATCCTGCAATAGCAGAAGAGGTGACTGTGCTGTCTGTGTGCTATGGGCCTGCTTTGGGTATTGAAGTTGGTGGCTGTAAAGAAGTAACATTTCTTTCCTCTTCCCTGTTTGCAGATTGCGTACAAATCAGCCTGACACTAGCAACAGAAATAACTTCTCCCAGTGGCTGTGTCTTCTTCATAATGAAGTGAACAGGAAACTGGGGAAGTCGGAATTTGACTGCTCTCGGGTGGATGAGCGCTGGCGGGATGGTTGGAAAGATGGTAGTTGTGGTTAATTCCTAGAGACTGGTTTGGAAATGGAACAGGCCAACTCAACCTGGTGTTGAGTTGCTGCAGGGAGGTGTGGGAGTCAGTGACTGTGAGTGTGTCTGCTCGTGTGTGTGACTGAGACAGCTTGTGGAATAAAGGTAAACCAATTCTGAAAGTGAATTTGAAAATCTTATCCTAATAGTATTTTGAGAAATTTTTACATAAATGTGAGGCCTTGATCCCTCAGGTAATACATTTCACACAGGAATTGCCAGAAACCTGTGGAATTAAGTCACTGATGAACTCGTGGAGTCTTTTTCATTGTGACATTTCCTTATTTTAGGGGCATTTGCTGACTTCTCTGCCTAGAATTCCCTTTCCCTAAACACAGCTGTAGGGAGCTGCCCTGTGGTATTTTATGTTTATCTACAGGCATTATCTTAATGTTTCAGAAAATGCAGCTGATTAGTTGTCATTTTCATTTCTGTTGTTCTTACAGAGCAAATTCACACAGTGCTTTGTCCCAGGTCTGTACCCCTGGATCTCTCTTCCTGGGATCTCCAGTGCTTGTTACTAAACTCGAATCCAGTTCCTTTGATAAAAGGCCTGAAAGCTGGTACATTTAATTTAAATACCACAAAAATGGACCCCAGATTTCCCATTTTATTCTTTCAGTTTATCATGTAAGAGGACATTGCAGAAAAGCAAACTAAAGCAGGACAAAAAAACCCCACTCATCTAATGAAGTGAATGAATTATCAACTGAGTGAGACTCAAATGATTTAAATGGATTGCTAATTTTCTCTGGATCCAGATGTAGTATGATGATAAGTTTTACTCAATTACTTATTCTTAAAGCAGATAACCTTAATCTCTGCCATGAACTTTTGCCAGTTGTGAAAATAGCTCGAGACTGATGTCTATAATGAAGCATGTTCAGCTTTGTTTGGCATCCAGTATTCCTGAGATGTCATTTGTGCTTTGAAATTCTTGATTGGCACTTGCTGACCTGGTTGCTACTCTGGTGTTATCCCTTAGCTAAAAATCTTGAGAACAAGAGGACTTTACAAGCCCCCTGCAGTACTGGAGCCCTGCTTAAGGCTGTGATGTCAGCTTGACGTAGTATTTATTGCCCAGGGGACTCCAGGGGGTCCCTGGGGTAGATTCTCTTTGTGGAGCTGGTCAGAATCCATGCTCTGTGTATGTTTCCTAAGTCACCTGTACTGCATCAGTGTATTGATACTTACATGTGATTTCCAGATTCCAGTGAAACATCAGCATCAATGACTTACACCACAATGCGTATAAACATGATTCTTTATAAAAAGAGACAGCTTACAAACAAAAAAGTCAAAATAATTTCAAGCTCCTGGAGCAGATGGTGACATCCTGCCCTGATTGCATTTCTGACTGTGAGAAGTTTGCAGGAATTTGCACAAACCACGACAAGCAGTCAGCTCTGTCCTTCTGTACTTCCTGCTGAGGCCTTCTTGCCTGTGTGAGTGAGCTTCCTTATTTCGTGCTCTGCAGTACGTGTGTAAATTTGCTCTTGCTGACCTGAGTGCTACCTGGAAATGTTAGTGGTACTTCTGTAACAGTATTGGAGTCATGACAGCTCATAATGAAGAACTTTGACCTTCAAACCCACACGCATGGGGCTCCTCAGTGTTTAGAAAAGCAGTAGGAAATGCATTTTGATGTTTTATGGTGTATTCAAGTTCTTTCAAGCTGGACCAGTATGAGAAATTTTATGGACTGGTTATTCTTGCATTTTTTTAGGTACTAACATTCCTAAACACAAACCAAACAAGGTAAGGTACTTCATGAAGTATGCAATCTGACTTGTGACTATCATTCAGGTTATTAAAAGTGCTCAGTAAACTTCCCTATGAGCATGTTGAAGTTCTTAGAACAAATTTACAACAAATAAATCCAATTTTTGGATTTTTTTTTAATTTAAATTAAATCAGTGCCCCAAATGAAGCACACTAGTATCCATTAGTGGGGAGAGGACCAAGAAAAAGCTGTAGCCTTCCCCTTGTGCCAGGCAGGAGCTGAATGCCCCAGCTCTGTCAGGGCAGCTTTAGGAGCTGGGGGTGTGGACAGGCAGTTTCTTCTGGACTTGTTTGTGCTAAGGGAGGATTTTACTGTTCTTCCTTTACAACCTGCCCTCGACAGTTCTCTGTGACAATTCCATTGCCCATGGAGCAGATGATGAGTTTTCTTCCTAATTTGCTTCAGCATAAGTGAGCAGGTTGGTAGAACACCTGTCTGGTCCCTTTTCATCTGAACACAGAGTGCTCCAGGTTGGTGCATTGCACTTCCTTGTGCAGGGGCACTTGGGGGCTGCTGCTGGCTGGGCTGAGCAGCTGGGGATGGGCAGGTGTGTGGTGACCTTCCTGCTCCCTCCTGCAGCATCTCCCCACCTCTGAAGAATCTGGAGAGGAAAATAAACATGTGCAGAAGGCAAAGCCCCTTCTGCCAGCATGTAGTGTCTGTCCAGGCAGTGGGGCAGGGGTAGGGGGAGAGCCCTAAAACTGAAGCCAGTGTCGTTAGCAAATGCTTCCTAATCCTGAGGCCACCAGCTGTGGCTGCTGGGATGTTATCAGGGCAGTTTGTAGCTTTGCTAAGTGGCCATTTGGTAAACTCTGTGCTTGCATTCTGCTCTCACGTTTATGGCTTTGCAGAAGAGCTTTGTCTTAGATGCTTCTCGGGCACATTGTTCTCTCTCTGGACTTGACTGTGTGTGTGTGGGATTTTCTGCTGCTCATTTGTACCGTGTCTCAAGTTTTAATCTTATGTAAGGAATTTCTACTGAAGATACTTGTATTTGTGTACAGAAAATTTAATCCTCTTCTAAATACACCTGATTAAATCTAGTTTTAAAAATATCTGTATTAACTTATATTTCCTGTTGATGTGAAAATAATAAAGCAACTGAATTCATGCCTGGCTTCCCTACTGCATGAGACCTTAGGAAGAAGCATCCCCTTGTGCAGGGCCATGGCCAGTGCCACCACCCTTCCCGTGCCAGTGTCACTGCCTGGGGTCGTGTGGGTCTGTGTGTGTTGAACAGACAAGCTGGGGCTGCAACTGGTTTGCTGCTGAATTGATGCGATTCTCTGTGGCCCAAGCAGCTACAAAACTGCAGTGATGTACATCAGGCCCATCAGATCAGGATCTGGTTTCATGTGGGGATATTTTACGGGGTTCAGGTGGGGGTTTTTTGTTGTCTGTTCCTAGCAGCATGAAGCGTTGGAGCTGGGAGTAGCTCCAAGCTTTCTGAACCTGAGCGGGACGGCAGAGCAGGGTGTCACCCCCTGACGGGCAGTGTGTGTTAACTGCACATTCAACACACAGCCACGCACATCCCAGCGGGTTTGCCGGAGGGAAGCTGCTTCCTCCACACGAGGAGCCCTTGGAAGACAAAGCACAATCGGGAGCAGGTGCTGCCTAAGGAGCTGGTGGGATCTTACTCCTGTGTAGTAGCACCTGGCTAACCTTTCAGCTTCACAAAGGGCTTTCTGTTTTCATCAACTGGTTTGCATTCATAGCTGTAATTTTTTCCCTTCTTTTTTTCCCCTCTGAAAGCAAAGAGCAGTGAGCCACAAGGGAATTGGCTGCTGCATCCATGGGAGGCAGAGTTGCCTGAGCATGTAACAAGTGCAGGTGGTGATGGAAGCTCCATTATCCCTTTAACATTTTCCCAGGGATTAGCTGTTCCTTTGCAATGTGTTTGGTGTATTCAGTCTCCTGTTTACAGTGAGGTTCCCAAGAGCCTCTTTGCTTACGTGTGTCTTTTGCTCCAGCCTGTTACAGGCAATGTGTGATATTTCTTCCTGTTGGAGTTTTACAGACTTGGAGAGGGGAGGTTAGATTTTGCTTTGTTATTTTCACCCCTTCCTATCAGCATTTATTTATTTATTTATTTATGTATTTTCCTGGAATGGCTTTTCAGGTTTTTTTCTGCATGATGGAGAGCATCAGAGAGCATGAGAGCTGCTCAGTACTTTGTGCAGGAATAAGCACTTCAGCAGAAGCTGCCAACAAGGTTGTGTGAAGTCAGCTCTTGGTTTTGTAGGCTAACAGGAAACATAATAAAACAACTGAAGCAAAACCACAGCTAATAACATGTAGGCAAATCAGCAGTTGGGACGTAGAGGACAGTCTGAGGGGCCAGGGGTCAGGTGGAGCACTGCCCTGAGCTGGCATGTCCCACAGGGATGTGTCCATGTACACTGTGTGATGCACAGCCAGGCCAGGGGGTCTGCACTGATGCACAGCCAGTTTGGAGCTGAGGGATGGTGGTAGTTGCCATCTGCTGCACGTCAGGAGACTTGCCACAGCTCCTGAAACTCTGGAGCAAAGGTTGGTTCCTACCAACTAAGGATAAATGGGACTCAGTACCCTGAGCTGTGCTGATCCCGGGGTATCTGTTACTGCTGTTGGTCCATCAGTTTTCTTAATGCTTCCAGAGAGGTCTAACTAGCATTTGCCAAGCTTTGAAACCATTCTGTTCCCCTTGGTGTGTGACAGCCCTGTCTGTGGATACTGGGCTGGTGAAGGGAGCTAATCAGCCCAGGTTACACCAGTGTTTGTCTGGGCTCACAGCATCTGGCACGGGCTGGCACAGACAGTGGTCCAGGTCCTCAGGCCTGAAGAGCCCTGACCCCCAGAAAGCTGCTCCAGTGCCTCGTGCTAGAGCAGGCTGCTGCCTTTCCTTTCGAGCACTCCCAATGCAGACACTCCTTCCTGCTCCCAGGTTTTTCCTCCCATGCGTCACCTCCAGTCATGCTGCTTGGCTTGTGCTGTCTCTTTTTGCAATGAGCTTCCGAGCTGTGAATCTACGGGGAAAGTTTGCGTTGCCTCTTAATCAAGGCAACGGTAGAGGGCAACAAAGCGCGTATGTCAGGGGCTTTCCTGTCCCCTACAGCTCTCTGGAATAGCAAACTGCTCCAGATATCCAATGTTTTACCTCATGCTAGTTCCTTTCCTGTGGTTTTGGGAAGAGGTTTTGGTGCCTTCAGTTACTTTTCAAACTAGTGTGCAACACCCCTTGTATAATTACCTAAATGAGGGATGTGTTACTTCTCTGCCTGCAGCTAAAATCTGCACTTGGAAGTATAATAAAACACCCTCAGGATGCTATTTCCAGTGTGTTTCCTACCTGATCTTCAGTCCATAGCTCGTCATATATGCAGAAGTTCTGGGTTTTTTTTGTCAGGTCACTAACAGGTTGGAAAGGGCAAATTAATTTTCTCTGATAATTTTGTAACAGTCACTTTCTTACACAGAGCACTGTGTGTGTACCAAAGGGTATTGTTTGCTTGTAGGAAAGTGCCTTCAGATTGGGCAGCCTTTGGAGGTCCTCGTGGTGGCAGGGGCTGTGTTGGGTTAGATCACAGAATGTTAGATTTTTTTTATTTGTTGGAGAAGACCTTTAAGATCATCAAGTCCAGCTGTGCATATGTGCACAGACCAGACACAGGCAGGGGAAAGGGTGCACAGCTGTCATGAAACAGGCAAAATGTTTAGACAAAGAAGGAATCAAACTTACTTAACATGGTTGTCATCTTCTCTGGATGCTTTATGAGGAAAAAGAGGACTTGGAAGGAAGATGACAGGACAGTCATGACTTGAGCAAAGCTGTTCCTTTTGAGACACAGGGATGCAACCCAGCCTTCCTGCAGGGGAAGAGGTAGGAAGAAACCCCCCAGTTTCATGGGAGCTTTGCTTTTAATTAGCAGGTATGTAAGAAGGAAAACAGCTGAGTCAAATTAACCTCTTTCCCACAGCAGACACCAAGCAGCTATGTCTCGCAGTCCCTCAAAGCTTCCATTTCATCAGAACAGCAAGCTTTAGGTCTAAACTCAAGTCCCAGTACTGGATGGGGACTTTCCTACAGTTAGGCAAAGCTGGGCTTTTTCTGCTGCTTCCATGCTTGACATCTGGCCCAGACTACCAGTTGTGGAAAAAAGTGGATTCTGTGGCTGTGCCTCATGTCATGCTGCTTAGGTGAGGAAAGAGATATGCAAGGTATGTAAGACAAGGCCTATATGGCTAGAGCACATGGCTGGAGGCTAAAGAGATCAAAATTCAGTTCTTAGTCAGAAGCTTCTTGCTGGCCTCCAGGTAAGTCACTTCATCTTTTGCAGCCACACTTCCCTTCTGCAAAAGGGGGATTAAACCAGCGGTTTCAGCAGCCTTGGCCTGTGTTTCCTATTTAGGTGACAGTCTCTTTTGGGGAGGTTATTTTAGTGTACTTGTACTGCACAGTTCTGGGCCTGAGGTTGTTCACTATAATAAAATCACTCATCTCAATCTGTCCCACAAATCTCCTTTACATCAAGTTACATCTTCCTTTTGAATCCAAGCTCCTGTTTAGCATTTGCTGTGTTCAGTTAGGAAACCAGGCATTTGGTGTTTTCAGGCTACCACTGCTAACACCACATTCATTACACAAACATCATGGCCCTTATTTCCCCAAGAACTTGAGCTGTGGGTCCTGCTTTGTGATGTAACCTGAGCAGAAACGATCCTAACAAAAGGACTGAGCTGGGAGAGCCCCTTTGGCAGCAAAGTTTGCTGTGGCTCAGATGAGGGTTGCAGAAGCTCTGCGTGTCAGAGCATGGCTAGAGCTGCTCACAGGCTGCCCCAGGTCCTGTAGCTGTCAGCTCTGCTCACATTACCATACCTGCTGAGCTGCAGCACCAAGCAGGGAGCAGATGATGAGCACCAAAGTCAACTTGTTGGTCAGGCCCTGCATGATGGAACTTGCTGTCATGGTCTGAAGGAGGTCAGCTTGAAAAACAGCTCAGGATCTTATTACCCTTTTGTCCAGCTCATCCCCAGGTGCTGTGCACCTTCATGTAGCAGAGTTCAGCCCAGTGACTGAGTTGGATTAGATCACTGATTTGCCAAAAACCCCACACTTTTCATGCTATGAAATATTTCGAGAAGGAGCAAAGAACACATTCACCAGATGAGATGTCAAGACTGTCATTGCACCACTGGAGAGCATTTTGAAACCCTTTGGGGGTTTTGGTCAGTTAGGTTTTATGCAAGTACTGAGCATTTGTTTAAACAGAAGAGTTAATATCTATCTCCATTGAGTGCTGTATGCAAACCTTCCCCTGGCAATTTCAGTCAGCAAAGTTCTCTGCCTGTTTTTTATAGCACACTTACCTGGTGTTTCTACTCGCATGGTAACTGCTGAGTCCCACCTGAAAAATGGCTACAGTTCAGCAGTGGATGAGTAACCAGCTCATAAATGATCTTCCAGATATTTTGGGCTCTCTCAGGGTGGAGGGCATTAAGTAGCTCTGCACACTAAGGTATGGGTCATGAGGAAGTCCTTTCTCTCTGCTAATGGGCACTGAATTTCTAAGCACCTCTCAATATTTCCATCAACCGTCTATTTTTCTAGAGACTACTGGCTGACAGCAGTATTAGCCAAACTCTAATGAATGTCCAGCAAGGCGTTGTGGAGGAACAAGAGAATGAGCATGTCTCAAAGTCCTGCTTCAAGCATGCTGCCCAGGGAATGTGGTGGCCAAGCTGTTCCACCCCCCACTCATGTGCAGAGGACGGGGTCAGACCCCGCGGGGCAGCCGAGGTGGCCGGACTGGCTCCCGGCCCCGTGTCACAGGGAGCCTGTGTTCTGCTTGTGTGGGTTGCTCAGCTGAGGCAGCTTCCCTATAAATACATTGTCAAAGCTGTTCTGAGAGCTGGGCAGTTTCACATCATTATTTTATTTTAGAGATGTTAAGCAGAAAGTGTGGCTGGTTGTTTTGCCAAGTCGGGAGCATCCCACCCCTGCCCTTTGCCACTTGTTCAAACTGAACAAATGCTCTGGAAAGTGCCAGTTCCAACTGCTGTTCTTTTCCCATATTTGACGGGGCAAAATGTTCAAGATGCAATATCCTTTCCTGTTATTGGCTGGCTCTGTGTGTGAGCTCGCTTGCAGCAATAGGAAGTGAAAGTGAGATACAGTTTGCATGTAGGCTGCCCTGCTCCTGCTGCACTGGGGCAGGGGACAGAAGTGGGCACAAGATGACATGGAAAATGATTGTACAGACATACTGCACGCAGCAGAACTTGGAGAGATGAACCTCAAAGAAAGAGGACAAGTTTGAAAGGAGGGATTTTGGTGGGGATCTTGCCTGATGCATCAGGGTCATGCCCTGAAGGGTATAAACTGTGTATCTGCCTGGTTAGGATTTGTTCTACAGGGGCAGGTGCAAGATTCAGGCAGTACCTTGGTCCTTTGTGCTTTGTGTGGCCTGAAATACACCACATGAGCTGGGCAAGACATTTTATAAGGAGGGAGCAGAGGCCCAGGAGGATCGAGGTGTCTTTTCCAATGTCACCAGAAACCCAAGAGCAGAACCCAGAGGTCTGGAGGGTTCCCTGTGTGGTGCAATTCCCTTGTCTCCATCCATATCTCTGATGGTTACAGGCTGCTTTGTTCTCAAAGCATGAAAATTATTTGTACAGCCACTGGAACAGTTGCTTCTAAGCTGCTGAAGCTGTTTAAAAATTATCACCTGTGGTAACCCCTGCAAGTAAATATGGTCTTTGCCCTTAATCTGCAGTTCAGGGCTGAGCTGGTGATGCTCTTGACACTGGTGTGCAATCCCTGGCCAGCCCCATGGGACATCCTGCCAGAAGAAAAAGGGAGGCACCAACCTGGCATCCTCTTTGTAGCCATTTCTTTTTTTTTTTAGCATAGTAAAATGTGATTTCCACTGAGCTGGTGACATTGAGGAACGAAAGGCTGAATTCTGCCTTTCCTGCTGCGAGTCAGAAATAGATCTGGGGCGATGATGACTCACCTGTAATTGAGAAAAACTGAATGGCATCATCATGAGCTTCAACAGTTAAATCCTGATTCCCCCTGCCAGAAAGCACAGCCTGACAATGCTGGGAAAGGCCAAAGCCATGCGGGGCCCAGCCACAGGAACCCTTGGCTTTGTCACAGCCTTTGGCATGTCAGGGGCTGCACTCCCACCCCTCCTGCACCCCACCTGCCCTCCCACAGCAGTGGCACTGGGTCCTGCACAGGGACACAGAGCTGTGGGGACAGGAGGGCAGGAGGAGGGCTAGGGGGGTGGCAGGAGAAGCCCCCAGCCCCATGCGGTGCCAGCAGTGCATGTGTACTCCTCCCTGCCCCTTTCCCTGCAGTTCCCATCCCAAGCAGAGATGATGTCAGAGTTGTCATGGCATCGGTATCTATGGAACCGGGATCAGCATCACTGCTACAAAACTAACTCAGGAGATGGGCCTGGAGCAGCAGGGGGGAACTCCCTTTGCAGTAATTGAGGGTTTCCCTCTGTAAGGTTCCTCTTGTCTTCCTTCTTCCCCCTGTCCCTGGGGAGGGAGCAGGGACAGGGCTTGGCCTCCCCCTGTCCCACAGCAGCTCTGGGTGTATTGGGGAAGCCAGAGCTTCAGTCCCATCAGCCTCCACTTCTCTTGTCTGCACCAGTGGATGGGTGTGTGACAGCGTGCCTTGTGGTGACACAGCCACCAGACCTTCCACCTGCCACCCCAACGGGCTGCTGGAGGGCTGAGGGTGACAGCAGGGACACCAGCAGGGCTGGGCAGAGAAAAGGTGTTCATCTTTGGGAAAGATGCCCCTTTTATACAGGGGCATGGAGTGATAGGAAGAGGGGGAACAGTTTCAAGCTGAAACAGGAGAGATTGAGGTATGAGAAGGAAATTCTTCACTATGAGAGTGGTGAGACACTGGCCCAGGTTGCCCAGAGAAGCTGTGGCTGCCCCATCCCTGGAAGTGTTCAAGGGCAGGTTGGATGGGGCTTGGAGCAACCTGGTCTAGTGGGAGGTGTCCCTGCCCATGCAGGGGGTTGGATTGAGGTAATCTGTCATGACCTCAGCTGCAGCAGCAGGACTCCAGCTGTAGCGCACCTCCCCCGGTGCACCTGGTGACCATGGCCATGGTGTGGTGTCCCCAGCCCCAGCGTGGTGACACTGGCTGGGCACACCGCGGTGTCCCCGGTCCCAGCAGGGTGCCGCAGGCTGTCCGCGGTGTTCCCGGTCCCAGCAGGGTGGCCGAGGGTACCGGTCCCCCCCCCCCCCCCCCCGCGCTCCCCGGTGGTTCCTCCCGCTTCCCGCACGCGGCGCTGCGGACGCGCCCACGCGGGCGGCGCGCGGGGGGCGGGCAGGCGAGCGGGCGGCGGGGGAAGATGGAAGGAGCCTCCTTCGGAGCCGGCCGGGCCGGGGGGGCCGTGGACCCCGTGGATTTCCTGAAGCAGCCGCAGACCATCCTCCGGGTGATCACCTGGGTAAGGCGGGACGGCCGTCCTGGCCGGGCGCGGGGGCGGCGGGGGTCGGCACCGAGCAGCGCCCGGGCACCGGGCAACGTCTGTGCCGTGGGCAGTGCCCGGTGCTTTGGGCAGGGCCCGTTGCATCGGGCAGTTGCCCGGGCGATGGGCAGTGCCCGTGCAGGGTGCAGTGCCCGTTGCATTGTGCGGTGCCCGTGCAGTGAGCAGGCAGCGTGCAGCGTTTGTGCAGTGTGCGGTGCCTCTGCAGCCGTGCGGGGCTGGTGCAGCCCCGGCGGGTGGTGGCCGGCCGTGCGGTGTGGGGCTGGCCGGCTCCAGTAGCTGTTTGCAGGGAGATTCCTTGGGAGGGGAGCAAGGTGCGGCGGGTGGATGTGCCACTGCCCCTTAATCAGTTTTGTCCCTGGTGCTTGAGCAAAGGACAAGGGGTTGGGGTGTAAATCGGGAGGCAGAGAACGTTTTTCTCCCACGCCCCAAACATCCGTGTGTGTGTAACAAGAAACCCGGGAGCCAGCCCTGCCCAGCTCCCTCTGCTCTTCTAAAAGATGTCATCTTTTTTGGCCGTTTCCCATGTGCCAGTTGCAGCGGCGGGGCGGAGGGCAGGAGGTGGGATGTGCTGTGCAGCCGCTCGGGAAAGGCTTCGCTCGCCCGTGGTCGGTGAAGGAGCAGCACGGAGCTGGGTGCAGAGGCTCGCTGGGGCCGTGCTGGGCTACCAGAGGGGTAACAGTGGCCAGCCTGGCTTTTACCTGCTAAGCTCAGCAAGCATGCGTGGCCCCAGGAGTTCAGCAATGCCTGGCCCTTCCCACATCCCCCCGCTGGGGAGGGTCTGCCCGGCTCTCCCCATGGCCGGCTCCTGGCTCCGGTGCTTGGCCGGAGGCTGCGGGTGAGCCGAGCCAGGCCTGGGGGGCTCGTCCTGGCCCACGTCGTGTCTCTGCTGTGCCTGGAGGCCCTCGGCGCTGTGTCACCTTCAGCAGAGCCCAATGGAGGCAGTGGGTGAGGGACAGGTGTGATGAGAAGGTGGTGCCCCCCGGCCCAGGCCCTGTGCAGCACAGCACGGGGGCCCGTGCTGCTCCTGAAGCATGTGAGCAATTCCAGCTGCAATCACGAGCTCAGCGTGAAACCACATGCTGGGGGAGAGCTGGTGTGTTTTCCAGGGCTTCGAGAGAGCCCCTGGCTCCATGGCTGGAGGAGAAGGGAGGCCAGGTATGGGCCTGGAGCATCCAGCTGAGGCTGGATGGCCTGTTTCGGGCAGAGTTCCAGCACCTGGCAGCAGTCCTTTCCTAGAAGCATTGCCTCCATCCAGAGAACTTGGTCTGGATCCACCTGGATCCTCCTCAAGTGGTAATGGTGATCTGATGGTCACGGTGTTGGTTTTGGGCACAGTTAGATAGATTTTTGGTTGACCCACAGATGGTGAGTTACGTTTCTCATGAATCTGCCACCACACACCCAGAGAGCTCACCACCCTTGTTGTACAGGAGATGGGGCACTGCTGGGAAATAGGGACAGAATATGGAATATAGAGATAAAATAAGCATCCCAGATGAGAAAATATTCATGTTGGCAGATCGTTGGGGGACCCTTCTCTATCACAGCTCCAGCATGATGGTTCAGGGCCCCAACTGGCCTTTGCTCAGCTGCCTCAGTTCAGTTACTGGTGTCTTAATCTCATGCAGCACTTACAGCTCCTCTCCAGTGGGAGCAGGGACTTTAGGCAGGTGAAAGCTCTGGGAGAACCACCACTGGTGTGGATCCAGCTGATGGCCATTGCTGGGGCTTCACCATGAGCTAACACCAGCTCCATTTTCTGACTCCAGTAGCTGCAAACATCTAAGGGCCTGGCAGGTGAATGGTGACTTCAGTGCAGAAATCCCCAAAAGGAAGCGGTGGTAAAAGGGGATTCCTGATTGTACCTCACACAGCAACCTCTCCCTGACAGCTAGAGTAATTCTGAGTATCTGAAGGGGAAAAAAACTGCTCCTGGCATGAGCTGCAAAATCAAAAGCTGGAAAGAACCATTTAGCAGTTCCTCATTCATCTCTTCCCCCTCTGTCTGATGCAGTTTTTCAGATGAAGATGTGATCGCTCTTGTGGTTTCCTTTTGAGACATTTTTTGCACAGCAAAACAAGCTTGATATTCAGGAAGGATCCCCACACAATCATGAGTTCCAGTCTCAGGGACTGCCTACACCAGTGGGACTTTCAAGTGGCCACACAGCTTTGAGGGGCATTGTTCATAAAACACAAGTTTAGGTTTGACTTTTAAAAGCAGTTCTGGAAAACATTCTAGTGAAGTCAGTGTTTCAGTAATTCCTGTGCACTTCGAGAAGAGCAGCAGTAAAAGCCTTTTCCCTGATGTTTCAGTTTTAGCCTCAAGAGCTGGAAGCCCAAAATACATGTGGTTTGAGATGGGGCAGATGTAAGTGGAAATGTGCAGTGATGGAAGATGAGGCTGAGTGGTCAGGTGAAGCTCAGCAGGGATCCGGTCCCGATTTTACCGCAACTTAGAGGAATATTCAAGTATTTTCACTAAAATGGTGGTTTCTTGCTTCAGTGACCCCCCCAGTTGCTGCCTGTGTGACCTGCACAGCAACCAGCATCTCAGCAGCTGCCTGACCCCATCTGCTGCCTTCTTTGCTTGTTTCTTGAAGTTGAATAAATTTGTAGTTCATCCCACTGGTGAGAGCTTTTGCTATGGAGGATTTTATCTCATTGGGTCCAGCATTTTTGGGGGGTTTTCCTGGCAATAGTCTTATGCTTTCAAGAGCAAAACCTTTGTTAGGGGATTGGAATAGGGCAGCCAAATCTGATTACTTGGCAGAGGCATGGCAGCAAAGTGGCAGTCCTGGTGTTCTGGAAGGAAGGGAGCATGGGCTCCCTGTCCTAGTTCAGGTTTGTCTTGTTTCTCCAGAGCGATGGAGAGGGTAGGATTTGTGCTCATGGTAGAAGGTGTGTTTATTTTTATTAGAATAAACAAGCTCAGAAGCAGAAGAGCCAGGCAGCAAATTAAGAAGAATGTGGCTCCAGGATTGCTGTTACCCTGCACCCTCAGGACAGGGCACTTCTGAGGAGTTTCACACCTGGGGTGAAGCTGCGGGAGAGCTAGTTAGAGGTGCTGTAGGGCATAAGTTTAGGTTTGCAGGACTACAACACACAGCTCTTGTAAAGGGTTGGAGTCTGGAAAGCTCCCTGGCTGGAGCAGACCTTGCCTGCTCCTGCAGACACAGATGAAGGTGGCTGCTTGGCGCACCGAACGCCGAGCTAACCCAGGAGACACCAGCGAGAAATACAAGGTGGGAGCAATTCCATGCTGCAAGCTCTGAATATCTCCCATGCCCCTCAGTGGTTTCACTGGCTCTGGAGCACTTGGGGCTCTTAGAGAAGAGCTGCAAGGCTGGGCTGGCACTCTGGGAGCCTGCAGCAATGCTAAGAATCATTAGCGTGATCTTAGCTGCTCTGGACTTTGTCCAGTCTCGGCTGCTTTTCAGTAGGGTCACCAGATTTCCCTCTTAATTCTCTCTTTCTGTGGGCAGAACTTAAATTTAACATTTTTGGTAATGGGATTATATGGAAGTTTCACTGCATCTGAGCTCAAAATGCTGCTAAATGATCCTTTTCCTGTCATTCCTGGTTCCAAGGGCGTCTGGCTCGCCGTGTGCTCCGATGGCCTTACCAGATTAGGGATGCTGAATGGGTGCTGTGTTCCACCCAGCATCTCTTGCCACATTAGAAAAAGTAATTCAGTAAAAATTGGTCATGTGGTCATCAATATGCATCCTTCCCAAGCTGATTAGCCTGGTAGACATGTCCATAAAGCTATTATGGCCAGCAAGATACCACCCCTCTCTGTGACAGAAACTGCCTCAGGTCTTTCCTTTGTGGTCGTATCCATAGTCCTTATGGGAGAGCTGGTGGTGCTTGAAGAACTTCTGTAGTTTTCACACCCTCCAATAAACTATGCAGATATGTGCTGGAAACTTCCCTGTGACTGACAACTGTAAAGATAAACTGAAGAGGGACCTGGGACCCGATTCCCCCAGAGTTTGAGCCTGGTGGGTGTTGGAGGCAGTTGGTCCTTTCCAAGGGTCTGACTGAACCCTGAGCCAGGATCTGCACGAGGCATGGCTGCGACTCAGGACAAGAGCTGACTTGGGGCTGGATGCTGGACAGGGTGTGGCCTGTGCTGATTTGACCTTAATTGTTTTCTTTTCTCATTTGCATGTCCTTCCTTCACGTGCTGGGTGGTGGCTCGAGGAGGGGAGGGTGCTGAGCAGGGTGCCATCTGTCTCACTGAAGCTCATGTGGTGAATGATGACCCAGACATTGGTACCTGCTCTCTGTACATGTGGTTTGTGCCCAGCACCATTGACTGTGGGCTCCAGCAGAGCAAATGAGTGGTGGGTTATTTTCCTTCATCCATTTCATTTCCTTGATGTTGACATTAACCGTTGCTTGTGTGTGTAATCAGCGTTTTGCAGTCTCCTACAACCCCATACCTTCTGGTAATGTTTTTATAGGTCCCAAATCAAAGTACAGTGCAGCAGCAGTGGAAACATCTCACCTTAAAATGGCTGACAGTTCACACACTGAAGCTTGCAGCTTGTGCTCTCTTACATTCTTTGCTTTTTGCTTTCCTTGTGGTGGCTGTGCTCAGACCACAAGGTCTCCTGAAGCACATTAGAGGTACCTGGGCTACAGAAGACTAAAAGCAACATGGTTGAAAAATGTGCATGTCCTGGGGTCCAGCCAGCTCAAGCCCCAGGAGGGAACATGGATCTGTAAAGTATAATTAGAGAACTGAGCCAGGCAGCCTGGCCAGCCACCTTCTTCCAGATGGTAGAAGTCTGGCACAGAGAAGGCAGCCACAGATCTCCCAGCTTTCAGCACACCTGAAATGGTGTCTCCATCATGGGGCATACAGGTGTCCCCAGCACCCAGTGTTCTTGCCAGGGTCTGACAGCAGCCTGGGCATGAGTGCCCGGATGCTGCTGAGCAAGGAACCTGCCCCTCTCAGGCTCCCCCTTTTTTGGGGGGCGGAAAAATGAGGTTTCTCTCAGTCTCCCAGTGCAGGGCTGCCTGTGTGTCCATGCACCATCACCTCCCTGCCCCTCCAGCACAGCCCGTGCTGGGACATCCACCAGCACAGGGCACTGGGCTCCATCACCATCCCCTGCCCCTAACAGCCATTGCCAGAGAGGGCCAAAGAGGCAAGAGGTGCTGCCCAAAATAGGGTGAGTGGGGAAAAGGGGAGGAGGGCAACAAGCAAGGACAGCAGGGGAGATGCACATTGGGGTCTGGAATTTTGGATACCACAGGCAGCCTTGGAGCAGCAGGCTCATGCCCGGACACAGCCTCGGGTGGGCAGTGTCCCCGGGGTGTTCTCCCAGGTTCTTAGGGTGATACTCAACCCCCTCTGGATTTGGCTTTGCACCAGCCATTTTCCAGAGGCCATCGTGGTCAGTGAACCCAGACCCTGTCACTGATGGCTGCCAAGACCTGTCCCTTTGTCCTGTGCTACAGAAACACTCACTGGTCTGGTGAGGTGGCCCCACAAGCTTTAAACTGGGGGAACTGGGCAGCTGGCTTTCATTAAGAAGCGAGGTCCCTGGTTGGTGTGACATGAGCTCCCTTTGCACTTCACAAGCAGCCGATCTGCGTCATCGTGGGTCCACACACTTGGTCCATCTCCCTGTCCAGTGTTGTTCTCCCTCCCAGGGTGTGACCGAGGCACAGAAGCTCCTTTGTGTGGCTGAAGTGCAAGTCTTAGTGGAAAGGGTGGGAGAAGACAGCTTTCCTCCTCCCCATCCCTCCCAGCAGCTGAGTGCAGAGAGGAGCACTGATGGTCCCGGCTGTGTGCCGGGATCTTCCAGCCATTCCCTGCCACTCTGTGCTGGGATCAGGACACCAGGACTCCGTGGGCTGCCAGCAGATTTATGTGAAAGCCTTGGCAGGGGGGATGCAATTTCATACTGGGGTAGCTGGAGGTAATCCAGTTTTCTTACTGGGTTTTGCACTGGTTCACCCAGCAAGAACAAAATTTGGTGCTGGTTGTGTTGGGTTGTTCAGCTGGAAAATGGAGTTTCCTGCAACTGCTCAGGCTCCTTTGCCAAGCCTGTGGGATACAGAGGAGCCCCCTTAGAAGGGTGGATGGGTTTGGGATTAAGCATCTTCCATGGCAGATGCCCCTGTGCTGTGTGTGCCTGTGACCCTGGCGCTTGGTCCCGAGTCCTCTCCCTGCTGTGCCTGGTCGCAGGGACTGCGTCTTTGGGGACTGACCTGCCAGGCAAGAGGAGGTGGGAGTCAGGGGAGCACCTCTGAAGAACAGGATCCCTGCAGCCTTCCTCAGACCCATAAAATCTCACTTGCAGTGGAAAGTCTGACCTTGTATTATTTTCACTTTCAATTCTCCAATAAACCGGTTGTGGGTTTGTCAAGCACCGTTGGTAGAGGTGATTGGAAAATGGCACCTGATTTGCATGAACTTTTTTTAAAAAGTATGGGTTTTATCTTCCCCCACCTACCCACATTTTCTCAATTTTTTTTCACCTATGTTTAGAAAGACAAGGCCAAATCTATTCTTATCACAGTGCTTTACCAGCACCAGTTGTGTTGTTTTTTTTTTAAGAAAAACTATACCATTTCTATCACAGGGGGGAGGGAGAGAAAAGCCATGGAAAGCCTTGTTTTCCCTGAAAAGCGTGTTTTGATAGGAGAGTTTCAGCCAGTGCTGATGTTTTGAATGCATCTATCAAATGTGTGTTCTTGAAATTCCTTACTGTTTGGGCCTCCTATGGAGAAGCTGCACGTCCCGTGTCCCCTGCACCGAAATGCTGCAGGCAGCGCCTGGCCCAGGGGGCCTCACAGGGTGAGCTCCTTGGGTCATCTGGCAGCAAAAAGGATGCTGTGCTTTGGAAAACGCTCTGGAGTTTGAAGTTATGCAGGGAAATGTCTGTTCTTTCCATCTCCATCCCAGGAGTGCTGCCTGGGCATCCTCTATAGACAGCCCCTGGGTGTGCAAACCTGCCCGCAGGCACCAGGCACCCTGTTCTGAAACATCCTGAATCGTGTTCATGGGAGCCCTCTCTCACCCCCTAGAACCTTCTCCCAAGAGCACGGAAAAGGAGCCCAGGTTGTTCATCCTGGGAGGACTAAAACACTTATCAGAGAGGCCGAGTATGAGTTCACTGGCCTGCCAGAGAAATGATCCCATGGAATCAGAGGTTCTCAATTATTCATGTTTTCCAGAATCATATTATTTCTTCCAGGGCCTGTTTTATAAATGCTGCTGCTATTTCTGATGGTAAATAACAATTTTGCATTATTTATGAACAGATTTTTTACAACTGCTGAAATTACAGCTGCTGCCAAAGCACTGGGAAAATTATTATTACTGTTTGTTGTTGTTTCTCTCTTACACCGTGACCCCCCCCGTTCCGTGCAGGATGGTGATGTGCCCGTTGTGGGGGAACAGCCCAGGCTCCCCCAGTGCAGCCCAGCAAGGAAGAGGGTGTGAATGCAAGTGGGTGACTCAAGGGGCCACCATGGCTGGTGTTTGGAGCTGAGATGAGCCAGGGATGGATGGGGGCAGGACCCCAGGCAGTGGTTAAATTCAGAGGAGGAAGCTCTGGTTATCTCCCTGTGCCAGCTGTGGGACAGTGGTACTTTCTGCCCGTTAGTGCTCCGGGGGAGATCAAAAGTTGCCCTGGAATTTTGCAGATGTGCATTTGGAAACTCACATTTCTAGGAGGGTGTAGTTCCTGAATGGAAGAATTCCTGGGGCTGTGGAGTGTTCCCAGGGCAGAAACCCACATCCTGCTGCCAGTGGCACAGACAGGGACACGTGCTCTCCTCTGCGGGGTGGGGATGCAGATCCCCTCAGCTATGGGCCATGGAGGGGATGGGTCAGCACCAGCCAGTGGGGTTGAGGCCAGTAGTGGGAGGTACTCGAGGTGTTTGGATGGAAAGAGTCCCACAGAGCTGCTGCCAGGACCCACAGGTGAATCCCCAGAGGGTTTTGCAGCAGCCGTACAGGCCAGGATGGCTGCCCTCTGCAGCAGTGCCGGGTGTTGGGGTGAGCTCTGCTCTCCTCACCCCACAGTGGGACACCCCCACGTCCTGTTTTGTTCCCTTGCAGTGATGGAGCATTTTTGGAGAGCCTGGGATCTCATTTTGGTAGCTCAGGGATCCGGCTAAATTAGCAAGCAGGTCTCAGAGCATCTCCACTGCCCAGCATGAGCCAGCTTGCTGCTGGCCTGGATTTTAAGTGCTAGGAGCAATCGGAGTCTGCTGTCACTGACAGAGCTCCTGGCTAAAGGGTTTAAAGCTGAGCCCTGCCCTTAGGAGTCCTGGGGAGGGTTCCTGGAGGTGGCAGTGAGCGTGGTGTGACCATCCATCACATGCTTCCAGATGTCACTGTGAGAAGCTGGTGGCAAAGTCCTGTGCTCGGGGTGCTGGGGTAGGTGCTTGCAGGAGCTCCTGCACACCTCAGGCACGATGGACTCCAGAGACTTGGCTGCTTCTCCTTATCATTTATTTCAGATGACATTCCAGAGGGGAAAAAAATATCCCTGACCAGTCATTCCCATTTTAGTAACTCAGTCCCTTGGAGATCTATGTCTTTGTTGTCCCCTCCAACTTGGGTAAGAGTTAGTGGATGCTATCTAGGATGTGTTTGCTAATGAGGCACTTGCATTTGCAGGTAGCTTCAGACAGAAGCAGCTCTAGCACAGATTCACCCCAGCACTGGGAGGAGTTTGTAGGAGAGAAATCTGGATTAAATCCTTTGGGGCAGGCGAGAGTGAGCTACCTGTCCAGTGTCTGGGTGTAAATGTACATCACTGTGTTATGTTAGAGCTTGTGGAATGGTTTGCTTGTGGTGGCTCCTCATGCTGCACCTCGGGGAGCCTGAGACCCTGGGAGGTGGCCCCTGGCCGGGCGTCAGTTCTGTGGGTCAGACACAGGAGGATTCACCAAGGCCACCGTCTGCAGTTCAGCATGTGGCTCTTTGGCTGACACCTCTGGCTGTCACCTGCCTGGGTCTCATGTGCTTCGTGTTGTGTTGTCACTGCAGAAGAAGTGGTGGGGTGTCCAGAGCAGGAGCTGTACCATACCCTGAGACCCCGATGGTGTGCTGGAGGAGGAACCTCTGATCTCTGCCTGTGTACATGGCCTGCAGCTGTGTCCTGCCAGGCAGGAGGGATGCAGGGATGCAGGTGTGCAGGGATGCAGGTGTGCAGGGATGCAGGAGGTGTGCAGGGATGCAGGTGTGCAGGGATGCAGGTGTGCAGGGATGCAGGAGGTGTGCAGGGATGCAGGTGTGCAGGGATGCAGGTGTGCAGGGATGCAGGAGGTGTGCAGGGATGCAGGAGGTGTGCAGGGATGCAGGTGTGCAGGGATGCAGGTGTGCAGGGATGCAGGAGGTGTGCAGGGATGCAGGTGTGCAGGGATGCAGGTGTGCAGGGATGCAGGAGGTGTGCAGGGATGCAGGTGTGCAGGGATGCAGGTGTGCAGGGATGCAGGGAGCCAGTGCTGGCAGCGAGGGACAAGATCAGAGGCTCGCAGCTTGCTGGAGGGGTGTCTGCACCCTGCTTCCCTCCCTGCTCTCTGCCTTGGAATCCAGACAGCAGCTCAGCACTTCCAAGGCTCTAACGAAGCAGGATCCAGAGCAAATTATAATGCAGCTGGTCCCACGGCTTCTGCTGGCTGCCTTGGTGTCGGAGGGATAAGGGAATTACTTGAGTGTGTGGTGTTGTGGCTGGTATTACTGCAGGCAGCCAGCTCGTGCTGCCATCCGGCTCCTTCCCTGCCTGCAGGGAGGTGAAACACCCTCGTGTCCCAGCAGTGGGGCCGGGGCAGCCACCACCCACCCACCTGCCCTTTTGTCCCTCGCAGGGCTGAAACCAGGTCACTGGATAATGCTGCAGGAGCTGTGTCCTTCAGCCCCTGCTAAGCCAGGCAAAAAACTGCCCTGTCGAGCTGCTCCCCACGTCCCTGTGTCCCGTCCCCCCTCCACTGGCATCCCGTCCTTCCCTGGGCCAGTGACCCTCTGAAACTTCGTTTCTCACTGCTCCTGAGGGACACGAGGGGTTTATTGAGCAAGCCTGACAGCAGAGAGCAGCACAAGCAGAAAGACCTTGCAGAAACCTGGCCCAGCTATTTATTTTTTCCCTCCCCAGCCTGTCTGGAGAATAGCAGCTCTTAAAATATCCTGCAAACCAAGCCACTGAAAGGCAGGTGGGCTCACAGCGAGGGAGGACCCAGGTACCATCACCAGCCCATTGCTTTGGGCCACCCACCAGGCAAGAGTCAGGATCGGTCTTAACAAATGCCATGTTGCTATGGAGTCAAAGACAGGATTGAATCCAATTATGCTGCTGTTGGAAAACAGAGGTGCATGTAAACAGCAGCAAGTTGTGTTTTCTCCTTCCCTCTGCAGATCTTCTCCATTGTGGTGTTTGGCTCCATCGTGAACGAGTGCTACGTGAACAAGGACGGGCCCGACCTGCTCTGCATCTTCAACGAGAATGAGAGTGCCTGCAGCTACGGCATCGCCGTGGGCGTCATTGCCTTCTTTGGCTGTATCTTCTTCTTTGTCGTGGACCTCTACTTCCAGCAGATCAGCAGTGTGAAGGACCGCAAACGGGCCGTCCTGCTGGACCTTGGCTTTTCAGGTGCGTCCCTGGCTTTGCTCTGCTTCTGAAGGACCATGGGAAGCACGGGGTCATTGCTGTGCCCTCCATGCTTGAGTCCTCCCCTCTCCTCCCATGGCATGGCATGACTCGTGTGCCTCAGTCGAGGAGAACAAGGGTGGCAGATGGGTTGTTCCATCCTGCCTTGAGCTCAGAGACAGCAGTGAGGAAGCCAGTGTGTGGTGACATGGGGACAGTGCAGTGTCCTGCTCATCTGTGTCACTTCTGCAACCAGAGGTAGTCGCTGAGCTCGTTTGGTGAGGTCACCCAGGGAAGTGAGGGTGGGTGGTCACATCTCAGAGACCAGACGGGACATTTTACCCTCCCACATCTCCTGTTTCTGGCTCAAGCAAATGTCGTTTCATCCGTGACATCTGAGGCTGTTTTCACTTTGTGTGTGTGCACTTCAGAACAAAGAAACATGTTTCTGCACAGCACTGCAGCCCCTCTGCCTCCGGGGGGTCTGGGACTCCCGGGGGCTGGCATGGCTCTTCTGCACCATCTTGAGCCCCTTCACCTGAGGCCCATCCATGCAGACACGAACGGGCAGGATGCCTTGAGCTGGGAGAGGCTGTCCCCTGCCCAGCTGCTGTGGGAGTTGCCAGGCTGAGTTTGCAGCTGATGTTCTCTGTCTCCAGGCTCTTGTGTTAGCAAAGTCTGAAGGTGATTTATCCAGCACAAGCGTTGCTGATGGCTCTCTGGTCCCAAATGAAAACATCTGTCATTGCCTCCCTTGCATTTGCTCATTGTTAAGGATGTTCTCTCCTTGCTGGAAAGCTTATTTCCATGGTGCTGGATCATCCAACCCTCGTTAGGTGATGTTTACAGCCCCTTCCATGGGGCTGGGTGCCTGCAACCCTTCAGTTCAAATGGAAGGGGAATATCCCATCCATCTTGTGGCTGATGCTGCATGTCACGGTGCAAGGCTGTGGTCCTCCCAGCCTTCACCTCCTCACAGCCATTCCCTCTCCTGTCCGGCCGGTGTGGGATGGCTCTGTTCTCCATCTCTGCCTCCTTTCTCTCTTGCCCTTGTCATGCAGTGTGTGTGCATCCACAGGCTCCAGCAGCGAGCTGGAGGAGACAAGTTCTGCCCTGCCCAGCCTCCGCCATGCCAAGGTTGTGCTCCACCCTGGGGACAGGCTGCAGTTTCTCCCCAGGGGTCTGTGCTGGTGAACCCCTCAGTGCAGCTCTGCCCCCAGCCCTGGCAGTTTATTGTCCTAGGATTGATGTGTGTGCTGGCAGGAGCCCTGAGCTGCACAGACCCTTGGTGTACACAGCTCCTTCTGCTGCACGGACAAGCGATGGGTTCCCCTCACCGGGAGGTGTCAGGGTGGGTTCCTGCCCAACGTATTTTATCCCATTCCTGTTGCTTCACTTTGCTAGAATTATGGCTGCCCCAAACCTTCCTTCCAGCCCTCCTGCCACAGCCTGTACGCCCACTCGCAGGGAGATGCCAGGTGGTTGGCTGCTCCCAGAAGTCTCGACAGGCACAGATCTCAGCAGAGAAGAAGTGCCTGGTTTCACTGGCACGTGAAGCCTCCACAGATGCAGAGATTGCAGGCCACTGGACCCTGCTGCAGCCTTGGGCACCAAATCTGCCAGAAAGCAGAGCTGGCCCACATCATTTGCCTTGTTTAACTACATTAATAAGCCCTGGAGACATTCCCTGTGGGACTTTCCTCCTCCTTTTTCTCTCCCCACTGAGGATGGGATGCTCAGTTCCCTCCTATTTCATTGCAACGTTTCTCTCCATATGTGATCTCTGCATCATCGCTCATTTGGATATAAAAGCTAAAAATGCACCTGGGAAATACCCAGGTGAGGGACAGGCTCGTGTATGAGGGAGCATTGCAAGCTGGGGTGTGAGAAAAGCAGGTCACTCCTGGCCCTCTGCCTGGGTCACCAGGAGCCTGCTGGTGGCTGCTGGCAAAGCAGATGCCAACTCGCAGTCCCTGTCTCTGGGCATCTTGGGGACACACAACGAAAACATTAACCCACAAGTTACTTTTGCTTGAAGGGGAGTTGTGAATTGGATCTGTGGCAGATCAGAGCCCCCGAGCTGGCTGGGGGTAATGCTGGGGCACAGGCAGAGTGGTGCAGGCAGGGCCACCACACTGTGCAAGCACCATTTGTGACTTTCTCTTCCATCTGCTCCTACAGCTGCTCCCGTAGCCGTGTGCTTGCTGGGCCAGGCTGTAATTAGGGCTGTGAGGCGCCTCTCCTGGTGTTTGCAGTCTTCTGTCTGCAGATCCTAAAATGATAATTATCTACTGACTCTTGCAGTGCTGCCTGGCATTCCTTTTTTCCCCAGCGTGCTGCGGGTGTAGAGCTTCTGCCCTGCCTGTTTGCAGCTGGAGTTGGGACTAGCACAGGTAGCCTTCCCCCAATGCCAGCCCAGCCCTCTCAGGGAGGTGTTAAAATCCATGGGTAGCAACAGACACCTCCAGAACACCCATGCCTGACCCCATCTCCTCTGGCAGCAGCAATACGTGCTTCCCCAGGGCACTGGAGGGAATCCTTCTCCTTCTCAGGGATCCAGGCAGAGCTGGATGTGGAAGGGAAAATCAAAGCCTGTGGGAACCACCACAGGGATGGCAGCAGAATTGATCCCAGGTGGATATTTCTGTCTGGAGAAGCTCATGGTTTAGGCCCGGGACAGGTTGGTGCCTCGCGTATCTCAGCGCTGCAGAGGAAGTTGGTGGCTGCAATACCCAGCGCAGCCGTTGCACGTTTGGGGATGTGCATGATGTCATTTTAACTCTTGAAAAGCCTGGGATGACACCAGCCACAGCTGGGGCTTTGTGCTGGTGGGTGGGCAGCCCCGTGTTGAGAGAAGGAGAAGAGAAGGGTGTCTTCTTCAGCTGTGGCTGGGAGGCAGCTCGGGATGGAAGGCGCGGTGTGCCACGAGCCTTGTGCTCTCGCACGGGACGTGGGTCCAGGCCTGCAGTTTGTATCACACCCAAGGACAACTGGCAAAATACAGGGGAATGAAGGAAGGATCTTTCCTCTCCCTGCAGTCAGACTGTGCTTTGCAGCCGGTGTCCCATGGGACTGGCAGTGTGGCTGCTCATCCTGATGTGCTGATGATCTGTGAGAAGGCGCTGGGTATGCTCAGGGAAGTTGAAGACCCTTAAAACAGCATCATGGAAGGTTCCAGGTTGTGCAGCTCCTCTTCCCAGTGCTGGGAAGTGTCCCAACTCCTTTCACAGGGCTCTTAGGCCTTGCTTCTGGACTCTTTCCTGAGCTCCTGGGCTCCAGGCAGTGCTGCTGGCCAGTGATTGGGTTAGGGGAGCTGCAGCCCTGCCTTGCTCAGCCAGCTTTGGTGCCAGTAAGGAATAATCACCAGAGTGTTCTTGCTCAATCCCACAGAGGGGCTGAGAGCAGGAGCGCAGGGCAGAGGGCAGCAGGGATGGGCTGAGCTCTCTCTGGTGAAGCCCATGTGCCTCTTGGCTCCATGGGCAGCCCTGCCACCTCCCTGCCACCTCCCTGCCACCTCCCTGCCCCGGGCACACTGCACCATCAACACTTGCTCATTTGCTGCACTCTGGGGATGTGCTGGTGTCCAAGGGTCACTCCTGACCCCTGTGTTCAGAGCAGGAGTTAATCTCAGCCTGTCCACGTTCCTGGGCGATTGTTCCTTCCTATTTTTTGAAGCTCTCTGGCTGCATCCTTGGGTAGGACCAAGGCATAGCCTGTCACAGAGCAGCCTAAAGCCATCTCTGGCATCAGCTGAGCAGCCTGGTGCTGCTCCCTGGAGTGCAGACTTCTTTCTGGGTGGCGTTTGCAGGATCCAGCCCGAAGTCTCTAAAAGCTGATGATCTCCAGGTAGCAGCAGGAGTTATGGGTTGGCTGAAACCCCCCAGACTGTGAGGACCACATGTCCAGAAAAGGTGGGCTGTCCCTCTAGGTCTCTGAGATCAGGTTGAGATGTAGGTGAGCTAAACTTCAGGCATGCAACACACTGGGTCACCCTACAAGGTTCCTTCCATCCCTGTTTTTCCAGTGATTGCAAATCAGCCTCCTTTAAAATAGCTCCTCTGGGGCCACCCCACAGGCACCCAGGGTCACTGTTGCTGTTTGAAAATCCTGATGGCAGAGTGTTTGTGCACCAGCCAATGGGGCTTCTGGCAGCAGAGGAGGGGGTGGGCAGGGACAGCACTGACCAGGTCTGTTGTCTTTCAGGTCTCTTGTCCTTCCTGTGGTTTGTAGCCTTCTGCTTCTTAACAAACCAGTGGCAACAGACAACGATGAGCACGGGGGTTTCTCAAGGAGCAGATGCCGCCCGGGCAGCGATCTCCTTCTCCTTCTTCTCCATCATCGTCTGGGTGAGTTCAGCTTTGGTGCTAAGGTGGGGAGAGGAGAAGTGAAACCTGTTCAGCACTGAGCTGGGGGGAGGAATCTGGGACACAGTTTGGAGAAGTGAATCCTGGTGGGCAGCGAGGGGCTGTACTGAAGAAACCTGCGGTCCCTCCAAATACAGATGAAACTTGTGGTTTCTTACCCAGGGAGCATCAGCTCAGTCCCCTCTCACTGGGGAATTCCAGATTGCCCCTTCTCCTGCAGCTGGAAAGTTGCATTCCCATCTAAAACATGTTACCAGCCACGAGGTGCCCTCATTTCAGGGCCTCGTTAGACCCCCGGGAGTGGCTTGGTTGGAAGCAAACGAGTCCCCAGGAGCAGATCACTGCAATGAGCCAGTCTCACAGGATGGCAGGGGGATTTTGGGAGCTCTCAGACTCATCAGCTCATCCTCAGGAAGCCAGGCTGGCTGCTCTGCTGCCCACCCCGGAGGCAGGGGCTTCTCTCCTGCTTCTGGGCTCTGCATCCCCGGGGCCATACAGTGGCAGAGGAATGTGTGCCAGGGCTGTGTGAAACCCCATGGGGCCCCTTGCCCACAGCTGCTGGACCCCACATGTTCCTGGGGTGTCCGTGCTGCCTGGGGGCTCCTGCTCCAGAGGCTGTGGATGGAGGAGGAGAGATGGCCCCTGCCTCACCACTGCACCCCCTCTGGCTTTTCACGAGCAGAGAGTGCCCAAGACAGGCACTAATTCCATATTGCTTTAAAGGAATTGGGGCAAAAGACACTCTGAGGCTTTCCAGCTCCAGCCTGGCTCCATTTGCTCACCAGTTTAACTGCTCCCCGCTCTGTTATTATCCAAATGAATCTCTTTTAATCCCAGCTCCCCCGCAGCTCTTCTCCATCGCTGTGTTCCAGGCTGCTGCCGGGGGGGGGAGCTGGCTGGGATGCTCTCCCCCATCCCATCAGCATCTGCTCCCACCACGGGAGGGCAGTGGGGACTCCGGTCCCCTGCCACCAGCAGGGAGGATGGCCGGGATGCGGGGTGGCACCGGCAGCGCCTCTGCTGGCACCATTAATACATCCTGGTGCTCGGTCACTGAGTCCATGGTGGGGAAGCCACTCTGGGTGTCTGAGGGCGTTTTTCTTTCCCTCCCTGAGCCTGTCATGTCTAAACTAATTGAACTGTTAATGAAATCTCCAGAAATAAGAGCGAGCGTGGTGCGCTTCCGGCGCTGCCACCCGCGTTTCCCACCTTCTGTGTCCTGAATTCTGGCAGCCTGGCAGAGGTGAAGGAGTCTCGGCAGAACTGACCTATTTTGCTGGCCTGGGGCTCAGCAGCTTCCCCTCCCTGCAGCAGATGGGCTTATTGGTGCCAAATCTGCATGGCCAGGGACCCGAGCCCAGGCTGCAACCCCCACCCCGGCAGAGCTTTCGGGAGATCAACCTGCCACATAGAAATGGTGTCTTTAGCATCAGGGGCTGTGGTTTGGGGTTGGTTTACCTCTCAGCTATAACAGAGTGGGGCCAAGGATGCTTGGGGAGGGGGTCCTAGCCCCCAAATAGGAGCTTGACAACCCTGTGCCTCCCCCCCAAATGCTCAGGACTTTGCAGTGAGCTGGGCGGGACGCAGGGTCCTGGAGGATGTGTGGTCCTTGGGAGAATGCATGGTCCTGGGGGACATGGGGTTGTGGGTGATGTGGGGTCCTGGGGGGACATGGAGTCCTGGGAGATGTGGGGTCCTCGTGGGGGATGCAGGGTCCCGGGGGGGGGACGTGGGGTCCTTCCCACCCCCCCCCCAACCCTCCTCCCTCCGCGCAGGTGGCGCTGGCGGTGCGGGCCCTGCAGAGATACCGCCTGGGGACGGACATGTCGCTCTTTGCCACCGATCAGTTCACCACCGAGCCCAGCGCCGCCTACCCCGGCTACCCCGCTGGCACTGGCATCGAGACCACAGACACCTACCAGAGCCCCCCCTTCACCGAGACCTTAGAGGCCAACCCCAAAGGTTACCAAGTGCCAGCGTACTGAGGGGCCGGGGCCGCGCGCCCAGAGACCGAGGCCTGCGGTGCAGTACAATTAACCGGTTGATTGCAAATGTATTCAGTCCCATTTCCTTAATGTGGCAAGTCAGTGCTGGGTCCCTTACTATTAGCTAGTTGTGCAGTGAATTCTGTACAGTGGTATTGGTTCTTGTCTTACCTGTCCAAGGGTTTCCTAAAAGCAGTGTTCCCTCTAAGTCGGAAGGAAGGTAGGAAGAAAGGAAAGTTGCTACCACATCACCGACACGTGGCAAAAGGTGAATAAATGTCCTCTCTGAGGCTTGACACCAGTTGACGTTGGGCTGAGCACCTGGTAAAGCCCAAAATACCTTTTCCTGTTAGAAAACACAGTAGCTGAGTTGTTGTTATTTATCTCGTTCTTCCAGAGCTAACACAGAATCAGTCTTGGGTAGGTGAGGGTGGGTGGGTGGCGTCCTGTGTGCTGCTCCCACTGCAGGGCTTTCCTGTCCATGTTCCCTGGAAAGTGCCAAATTCACAAAGAAGTAAGGTGGGTCTGTGTTACTTTTATTTGTGTATGTTTACTGTACAAAAAGACAGGTGTTTCAAACTTAGCTTAGGATGTAAGTGACATTGGGGGGCACAGCAGGTTGGGCTTATGTTGAGCTTCTACGTTTCAACAGGGTTGAGGATGTAAAAAATTATTGTTTGAAACTGGAAAGCAGTTCAGCAATAGTTGGCTGCTAATTAGGAATAGCCCATGATCAGTGGAAAACAGGGTGTGTTGCAGTTCCACTCCTTCACCAGGGTGTTGGGAGAGTTTGCAAATGTGAAGATCATTTCTAGTTGGCACCGCTGAGTGCTTCCTCACACTCAAACCCAGAGCTGCCAAGACCAAGGGGGTGGGTGTCTCAGCAGCTCAAAGTCCAAGTCCATTAGGAGCAGCACTGAGCTGGTATTTTTACACTGGGAGCAGCCACCATCTGTTGTCAGCAGAACCTCAGGGGGGAACAGACGTTTCAGCTGAGGAATTCAGACGGAGAAGTGGAAAGACTCCACAGGCCATTGAAGTCCATCACATGGGGGCTCATGGCCCCATGTTTGCAAATAGTGGGAGCAGAGGGTGAATGAAAAGCTCCCAGGGAAGAGGCTCAGTTGGAGCTTTCAGCTGCAAAACTCCTGCCTGGTCAAAACCAACTCAATCTGCAAAACCCAATAGATCCTTGTCAGCGACCTGCCCGCTTCCCCCGCCCGTCTGTCCGTGTGGCAGCTGAGCTGGGCTGTTTGTCACTGAGGACTGAGCAAAGGAGCTGAAACTTGAATTCCAAACCATCCTGGTGGCAGCTCTGTCCTCAGAGACCCCCAGCATTCCCAGCTCTCTGCAGCCAGGAGCTGGGCTTTCATCTTGCTGGTTTACACTGACCAAGTTCTTCTGACCTCGTGACAAGCAATAGTTACCAGACTGCCCCAGCTCTCCTTGTAGCAAAACCATCCTGCAGTTGTTTGGTCATCATTAACACAGCTCATCCCTGCTGCTAAATTGCAAACAAATGCATTAATTAATGAGCAGCACATCTCACCACGAGCAGTTACTGTCAGGGACAAAGTGTTACTTGAATCCCCTGCTATCAAAATGACACTTGCAGCGAGGGGTTGGCCTCGCTGGCACTGAGCTCCTCTCGCTCCCTCTGGATGCCTCTACTTCTGGACACCTTTGCACCCACTTCGAGGTCCAACACTATGGGGCAGGTACCCCCCAGCCCTGCTGCCTGCCCCGCTGCCCATGGTGGAGGCAGGAGGAGGAGCAGCAGGACTCTGCACGGCTTCATCGGGGCTGTCACTCACTTGGCTGGTGCAAGGAGCAAGGAAGAGGTGACCCAGGGACACCTGGAGGTGGCCCATGCCAGCAGAGCTCAGCAACCAGTGGGACATCCTTGCATGAAGTAGACCAGGGACACCCAACCCCCAGTATGGTATAAGCCTGATTTAATTACGTGGCCCTTTTTCTCGAGTCAGTCTTGCTGGGGAAAAAAAAAAAACAGGCACAGGATTTGAATACAGGGCAGGTAGAACTGTAGCAATATTTTCCTTAGAGGGAACACTGAGATTTTAGCAGCACAAACAGTACTTGTGGTAATATTTTAGCAAAATTATAATCAATTTAAATGTTTAAATTGATTGTATGTGAGATAATGTTTGTTCAGTACCTTGTATTTTTTTCTAACTATATAACTGTTCCAGAGTTTCCTTGTAACCGTAAAGATCTAAAGCTCTGTCTGATGTGGGACGTGTCCCCCCCGGTGTAACCCTGTGGAATATTACAGCCTCTGAACCTGCTCACCGAGGCCTGCCTTGCCTTTCTTTCCTGCCCACCTCCCCCTGCCAGCAGTGGGACACAGAGGGGACACGCACACCCCAGCCCTGCCGGGACTGACCCGCAGAGCAGCAGCGGTGACACGGGGACAAACTGCAGCGCCACGTCAGCCCCGAGGAGGCACCGCTGCTCTTCTCCAGGTCTTTTTACAGCTCCCCAAAAGTCAGTGTTACCCTTCGCTGGCAGGTGGCACCGTGAGCGTGTGGGCACCTGGCTGCACTCTGCTGGGCAGGAGAGGAGGAGGAGGTGTGGAAGGGGCTTGGGCACCCAAGAGGCTTCCTGGCATCGGGAAGGCAGGACAGATTGTTCCTTGATTAAATCGGAGCTGGGAATAACACATCCAACCTTGCCAACAGGCACCTCAGAGAAGCTTAACCCTGTTCCCTCTGCCACCACAACTGTCATTCCCACCAGTGGCACTGGGAGGGCTGGGCTCTGGAGGCAGCCAGGGGACTTGTCCAGGCAGTAACGATGAGTTTCTGTGCGTGGTCGCCCGCAGAGGCTGTGCCAGCCAGGCAGGAGGGGATGAGCTGCCACTAACGCCCAAGACACATGCACCTTAGCAAGAGTGTTTGCCCACCTGAACAAAAACCATTGTCTGGTTTGTTGGTGAGGCCATTGCCGAGCACCCGTGGAGCTCCTGGCCTTCCTTGAGGCTCCGTGGAATTCAGATGTGCTCGGAGGCCGGGCGAGACACGGGCCTCAGACCAGTGGGTGCTGCCACATCCTTCCCCTCGTAGGAAATCCTCTGTCTTTGCAAGCCCCCCAGCCCCCACCTTGCCCTCAGTGCCAGCAGTGCCCATGTCAGGCTGTTGTAGCCCCTCAGTGTGGCTGTGCCTTGTCAGGCATACTGGAGTGCACTGGGATAGACTGGAAAGAGATACAACCTGCCAGTGTATGGTTAGAGAATTAGATCCATCGGTGTAGTAACTGTGTGATATTCCTTGGGGTTCATGTATTCCTAACATCCTCCTTCCTACTTCTTCCTCCCACTTGTTTTCCCCCTGTGCATCTGCCATGGTGCAGCAGCACCAGCAGCTCTCCCTCTGCCCCTCCAGCCCACGTCCCACACCAGGACCATGCTGTGAAGTCATGCTATGCCAGCCCCTGCCCCACACCAGCCCCTGCCCCACACTGGCCTTGCAAGCTGCTGCATAAACCCCCCCTTCTCCCAGAGGTGGCAGAAGCCCAGGAGCTCACTGGAGTTCCTGGAGGGCTGGGCCATGGTAGCCCGCCCAAAGCTGCTGCGTAGCGTTAGCCCTGAATTTGGGTGTAAAAACCAGAGTTCAAACAATCCTGGACCTTTCCTGGAGATGTGTTTGGCCCCATCACCTTGCTCCAGGAGGCTCTGCTGCCACCACACAGATACTTCTCAGCACTGGAGTCAACCATGATGGGTTTTGCATATTTACTTTAAGCATATTAAAAGATTAGATAGAATTGGATTCCCCCCCCAATATTTTAAGCTATTCCTAGCAAGGTGGAAGTTTTGCTTAACTGACAGTTGGTGACAAGATCTCCCCCGAGGAGGTGCTTCTGTATCTCAGGCAGTTTGAGCAGACCCTCCCCTGAAGTTGTCTCTACAAGCAGTTGGGGTTTCACTGGCTGTCCTGCCTGGACACTCTGTAGGGGGTTTCCCCTCAGCCCATGGTTCAGCAGCAGGTGACACCCAGGGCATTGCTCTTTGATTTCTGTTGAGCAGCAGTTCCTGACAGACTGATTCCTACCTTCCTCTTCCTTGGTCCTGCTGCTGCAGCTGTGAGGGCACCAAAACAAACCCATGGTCATTGTCTTGTCATCAGTAAATCCCATCATTACTTCTGTGGGATCAGTATTTCTCCTGATAAAAGCTGCTCTATGGATGTGCAGACTTCCTTTCAGCCATTGTTCTCCTGAAGTGTGTTGAGGAGAGCAGATGGGTCCAGTTCCCAGTCCTGCTTTATTCCCAGTCTTTTCCTAGGTCACCTGGTGGAGCTGCATGTGGCAGAAGACCCTCTCCCCCAGCCAGTGAGGCTCAGAACCAGCCTTCACTGTAGCAACTTGAAGCCCGAGCTCAGCTGTGCTCTGTTGCAATACGCATTTAAACCTCAGATTCTCTCAGAGTTTTAAATATCAAACTGATACCAAATGTGGTTTGCAGATCTCCCTTTCTTTGCAGATACCTCTGTCTGAGCAGGCTGCTTCAACGACTTGCAGTTGTCACTCATCTTCTGTGCATTGTAGTATAGAGTGGACTGTGTATGGAAATAAGTTTAAAATGTTTACAACTTTTGTATATATTATATATATGAAAATATCTTTTGAGAGAACAATCTGTGCTGATGTATTTTCAGTGTCCGTGTACCAACTGCAACTTATTTTCAATAAAGAGTTAAAAATGAACAGAAAGGGCCTGGGAAAATAGTTGGTGACACTTTATTGAACCAGGTGAGCACAAGGAACAAGGAAACTGCATCGTCAGGCCCGAGAGATCAATGCCTGGAGGAAACATCCAGCAGCCCCTGCCTGCTGGGAACCACCTGCTGCCACCAGAGGAGAAATTGGGAACGGAGGGAAGACGTGAGGGTTCTCAGGAAGAGAACGTGTGTTTTGGTTCCCCTGGACGTGAGGAAGCACAGGCAGAGGCAGGGAAGGGCTGAGCCCGGGGCAGCTGCAGGCAGAGGGTGGGGGCAGCGCCGGGGGTACCTGCCCCGCTCTGCTCCCCAGGAACACGAGCTCATGCACCTTGTGGAGAGCCAGGCAGAAAAATGATCCTCCCCGAGACCCCCTCGGGGTGTGCAGCCCGGCCCCTGGGCTGAGAACATGATCAGGTATTCAAACCAGTCTGAATTATTCAGAAAAAGAAACCAAAAGCACTTTGCAGTCGGACAGCAACAAAAAGAAGGGTAAGGCAAGGAAAACTTGGCATAGGCAGGAGAAGCTCTTCAGGAATACTCCGAGTTCAACTTCATGGAAATGATGCTTATAGAAAAACAGTGTGCTTTCACTAAAAATTACATAAATTAATTTCAACTTTATTCCTACACGTCCAAAAGAACTGAACTGGGTTTGCCAGGATGGGAGAGGATCAGAGAATGGATCACAGCTGTGAGAGGGCACGGCCGGGAGGGCTCTTGTCACTCCGTCCCTCACAGCTGCTGCTGGAGGCACCTCAGAGGAGGAAGCGATTCCCCTCTGGTGTCCAGAGGTGGAATTCAGGGATGTGACAGCAGCAGTGCCGGGCCGGGGCCAGCAGGGGAGATGCGAGGGATGAACTCTGCGTCCAGCCCCAACAACAGATGCTGGTTGGTGCGGAGCAGCCCCCGGGGAAACGCAATTCGAGGCCTCGCAGATCAGTGAGCAGCGGCACCGAGCGGCCCGGGCTGCTGCTGTTCGCAGCTACCACCAGAAACGGCCGAGACATGAGGAAGAGGGCAGTCCTGAAATCAAGTGATGTGAAGTGTGCTTGACGGGCTGTAAGGCCTCAGGGCCACCCCTGGCCCTGCAGTGCTACAAAAGGAGTCTCTTTAAAGAACACATTACATCAAAGGTCAGAGGCGGCTGCAAATCTCACGTTCAACTAATCGCACAGGCCAGTCCAGCTCTTCAAGCAGGAGAATGGATTCAGGTTTCAGGCAGGAATTCTCTTTACTCTGGGAACAGCCCCCTGGCTACAGCCACACAGCTGGGACAGCCACACGCACCCGTGAGCAGCAGCTTTCCCTTCCCTGCACCTCAGCACCCCTGACTGCTGAGATGCCCCTGGGCACAGAAACAGCACACACAAAAAAACCCAGAATATTCTTAGGGAAGCCAACTGTGCTTCCATTCATTTCAGTGAGTCACAATCTTCCCCCAGCCCCTCCCCCCCCAAAAAAAAGAAAGAAAGCCCCCAAACCAGCTGCTTATTCCCCTCTGTGTCCTCTGTCAGTCTGCAGATCAGAAAGCAGGTCCTCAGCCACTGCAAAGTACAGGAACAGGGTGGCCCCTGCTGCCCTGCCCCCCCAGCCTCACTCCACTCCAGTGTTTGGGAAGCTCAGACTTGGGGTGTTAATTAGTCCAGTGGTCCCTTGGCACAGGATTATGACCAGAACTGGGAGGGCTCTCTAACAGTCACCCCACTACTCAACCCACCCTGCTCTATGCTGCCAAACCACATCCCAAAAAGTGCATATTCATAGAGAGAGAGACTCTTTTATTGGTCTTCAGGAAAGCTAACTGATGATTCTGCTGATTGCTTGGAGGGAAGGGAACTCCTCATCCTCGATATGCAAAGCCTTATGGGTGACAATGTCCTGCTGGGTTAGCACTTGCTTACATGTGGGACAGATGCAGCAGTCGAGCTCAGAGCTGGAGTCCATCTGCCAAACATTCTTTTTGTTCTTTTTGGGTTTGTTTGAGCTTTGTTTCTCTTTGATTCTGAAATCGTTGTGAGCAGAAAGCAGTTCCTGTTGCTTGACTGTGTCTGGCAGCAACACCAACAACTCGTTGAAGATTTTCTTGAAGTTCTCTCCCAGCAGCTCTCGGCAGCTTTTGTAATACTGTGCTGCAGAAATCAGCCCCTGCAGGGGAAGGAGAATTGGAATAATCAGAAAAAAACATAGATGTAGAAAAAAAAAATAAAATAAAAATCTCACTGGGATTCACTTTTTCCCACAGAGGAAAAGTTTGGGGGATTCAAAGGCTCTTGCCTACTCACCTGCCTGAATTGCCCAGAATGAGTTTTAAATTTATTGAACTTGGACTCATCACTCTGAAGGAATTCTTTAATGGATTGGATCAGCTGGATGTTCCTCTGCTGGAAGTTTTCAGGTATCAAGTAGGATCCATGACAGGGTTTTGGCCTGCATTGGAAAAGACCAGAAGTGACTCTGTCATTGCTCCATGTCACACAAAGATGCTGCTGGGTATCTGTCATGGGGCTGCTCTCCTCCATAGGATGCAGTCCCTCTCTCCCCCCAGCACACGTGGAATCACCACAGGCAGCACAGCTGTCCTGGCAGGGCAATGAAACATCCAGTGGGATTTACTGTATCAGATTCCAGCTTTACCTGGCCAGAGTACTTACAATACCAGTTTAACACAGACCTGCCTGGCCATTTTGTAAGCCAGGTTCACTAAAAAGATGTGAGCAGCCAAGCCTACACCACGAATAAAACCAATTGATTAATTCAGACATCTGAATTAAACTTACAGAAATTTTCCCTTCTCCTTTTCCTGTAAACTCCTCTCTCTCTCTAGCCCAGAAGGGCCCCAACCAGAGACCAGCTACTGGGAAGGTCAGAGCAATGAAAGCATTTAGAGGTCACCAAGGAAACCAGGCTTCAGCACCTTGCTTCTGGGACTCAGACAGAACCAATGGAAATATTATTTTGAAGCTGCAGATTTCCAAATAAATCTAGGAAAGACCAAAGGCTGAACCACCACACCACACAGGTTTTCACTTCCTCAGGCTTGCAACCACCCAACACTTGTGCCTTCTTTTGCACAACTCTCCTGAGATCATCCCAAAATGAGCACAGGACTCCCCAGGGGATTCACTACAGGGTTGGCCTCTGCAGCAGCACCTGCTTTACAGTGACCCCCAAGGAGCATTTCCCGTGCCCTCCAAAGCCCACGTGACACAACTGAGTTGTAATGTGCAAAGTAACTCCAACCCAAGGACTTTTACTTACTCTTTCAAAGATGTAGTGACAGATTCAGAGAAATTGGTGGATGGAATAACAGCAAAACCTGGAGGGGGTTTACTAACAGGCACCAACAGTCCCGGAGGTGGAGGAGGACTCTTTAATAGCACCGCAGTGTTAAAGCCTAAATGAAGGCAGAGAACAGGCAGGAGGTCAGAGCTCAGATCTGTGGCAGCCACACACCACCCTCTGAAATTAACACCAGTGCTCTGACATATTCTCCAGAAGCACTAAGGAGGAGGAGTCAAGCAGTGCAGGCATCACTAGATGGGAAAAAACCTCAAAATTGTTGTCTGGTCAGGTCAAGAAGCGCTTTGGAGGGGCTGATGTTACTCTACAAAGAAAGCACTTTAACTGTTAATTTACTTTTTCAATAGAAAGTAATTAAAAAAAACAACCTCAAACTCAGGCTGAAAAACCAGTTTCAGGTTATCAAAGCAAACAGAATTCACTCCAGAGGTCACAGCAGCACCAGGCTTCGTGTGTTCTGGCACACTCCACCAAGCAGTGTCTGCAGAGCAGCACAGAACAAACCAGCTCTGCAAGCACCTCCTGATGTGATTCCCCTTTCATTAAAACCCCTGCAAGTCACATTTGTTGCCATGTTACCCTGGGTTCACAGGATTCTGGCCCTGCTAAAAGCAAGGGCATTAAATCTGCAAACACAAAACAAAAGCAACCAAGCACCAAGTGACAAGTACCAGCAGGTCATGGCCAGAGAGATTCCCTGTGTCCCCAGGGGCTTCCAGACCAGATCTAGAGCACAGCAGCACAGGTCTGTGCCAGCCATGACTCACCAGAAAACCACTGACAGGTTAAGACCAGCTGTGAGACACCCCAGAGAGCAGCTGCACAGACCAGAGGCATCCCAACACTGCCACCACTTCCAGTGGCTTCCACAGAGGACTTCCAAGCCCATCCGTGTTGCCCAGACTGTCCTTTTTTAACCTCAAAGCCTAACCCAGCCCATAGGGACAGAACCACTCCCCCCACCACAGCCAGGAGGAGCAGTTTACACACTCGGCCGTGCCCTGCGGCGCTCACCTGGTGGCGGGGGCATCCGAGCCGATCCTGAGCTCCCGAGGGCTGGGAAGTCTTCCTGAGGTAAAGGGCATTTGTTAGTCACTGTGGGCTTTTTAAGGCCAGGGGGCTCTTTGGGTGTGCTGCAGATGGCTGAGGGTTTTTCCGAGTGGCCATTGGTGACAGCTGTGGCTCTGTCAGGGGTGTGAAGAGCAGAGGACACGTTTGGTGGCTGCTCTGCTTCTGGCAGCTTGTCTGCTGATGACCTGGGGAATGGTGTCTCCTGGGGCAGGTGTGGGGAGGACGGTCTCTGCTTCTCAACCCCCACCTTCTTCTTCTTGCCCACTTTCGTAAAAGTTTGTGAGGTAGAAGCTGCCAGCAAGGACGACACATCAAACATGGTGGGTGTGTTTCTGATCTCCTGGGTTGTCAAGCCACTACCGTCTTCATCGTCTGAATGAGAGAGTTTATTGCTCTTCTTACTCCCCTTAGAGCTGTTCAAGGATGGTTTTTTGGCCACCTGATGGACACAGGGGCTGCTAATGGCTTTGACCACATTTTTACTAGAACCATTGTTCCAAGCAGATGTGATGTTAGTCACTGTTTTATTGTTTGGCCTCATCTTGGAGACCAGAGCTGGAAAATCCTCCTCCTGGAAAGCTGTTTTCTTTGCAGTCACCGTGTATGTCAAAGCCATCCCAGAAGAGATGGTGGGTGCTGCAGAGGAGGACAAGCTTGGGAAGTCTTCTTCTTTCAGCTTAACTGTTGCTAGCTGGGCAGAGCTGTGAGGAGGAAAAAGAACACCCTGTGACACTGGTGCTACAGGAGGAGAACAACCCCAGCCAGCAGGACCAGCTCCATGCCTGGCTGTGGCCTTCAGACTGTTGGGGGGGTGACTGAGCTCACTAACGGGGTGCAAAGGCCCCCAGGGCTGGTCAGCTGGAGTGAGGCTCCTCACAGAGGCCACACTCACCTCACTGTGCTATCGGGATCATCTGGGTGCCCCTCACTCAACCAGAGCAGCACACACAGCCCCATCCGAGCTGCCACATCCTGCACAGACACTACTCCAACCACCGCACGTTCAGGAGATGATGACTTTTACAACTCCCAGTATGCAGCTCCTTCAAGACAAGCCATTGAGTTAAAAATGGCTGGAATGAAGAATATCAAGATTTCCCCTGAAATTGCACCACCATGAGCTCAAGCCATGAACTGAAGTGACAACTGACACGGTTGGTGCAGGTGACCAGCAGCTCGGAGGGGCCAGGGCAGGGGGAGGCACTTGTGGCTCAAGTGATCTGTAAAATTATTTTCTCCAGAAATACAGAACATGAGGAAGTTCCTACACCTGCTTCCCCATGGCTGCAGCCCTGCAGACACTCACCCCTGCAGAGGTCCTGCTGCTGAACCAATGGCTGGGAAGTCATCTTGGCTTAAAGCTCCATTAGCAGCTGTTTCTTTTGGAACATGGACAGAAAGAGCAGAGAGATGTTTTCAACTCAGAGCCATTCATTTCAGAGTGGAATCTCTGACAGCAGCTTTAGCAAGTCCAGTTTTCAGCAGCTGATGATGTCATGAACCGTGACATTCCAAAAGAACCATTTTAATCCCTGCATCACTATCTCCTCCCATTACCTGCACCCCCTGGTGTCACCCTGTGCTGGCTGTTGCACGCAGGAATTCATGACACGGAACACAAGCAAAACCTTGGTTGAGAAGCACTTTGGGAGGGAACCCTCTGGAGACAGAGATGCCCATGGCCCCACTGCCTGCCCCAGGCTGCTGCCACAGGGCAGCACTCGACTCCTGCACAGGGCCCGGGTGCTCCTCAGAGCCCCACAGCTTCAACTGATGGGTGCCAATGCTCCCTCCCTGGGGAAGCTGCCCCCCAGAGCAGCCCAGCCCCCTCTGCTGCTCCTATGCCCAACCTGCTCAGCAATTAGCTCCCGGGCAGGCATTTTACACTGGAACAGAACTCATTCCCAATTTTTGCCTTAAAAATCCAAATCCTGTGCTGAGGACTGCAGCAGTTCAGGGACAGATTGGTGACAGCTTTAACATGCAGGCAGCCAAAGCCAGGCAGGCAGCTGGGGGAGATAACCCTGCCTGTCCCCCCGACTGACAACAAATTGTCCCCCCAATTTGTTTAATTGACAAACAATTAAAGGTTTGTTTTCACCAGTTATAAACCTTTACTGGAAACAACTTGTTCTCAAACAAGGGGCACTCGGCTCCAGCATCACAAGAAATCGGATCCTGCACGTGAGAGCAGGACCTGGCACCTGATTTGGGTGGAACATCCCAAACATGTTAACTGCACTGGGTATTTCTCTTCAGCTCCATTTCAGGAATAACCTGCTGCAGGAACCCAGCACACTTGGACACGTGTCCCTGCAATCCCATGGTGATGGATGAAGGTTCTGCACAGCTCCATCCACACCCACCCACCCGCTCACGAGGACAAAGCCCGGTGATCCCTACGTCTGCCAGGCTGCTCTCCAGACCCACAGCACGTTCCACACTGACCTGTCACCTCACTGGAAGGCTTTGGCACACGTTTGGAGCTGAGCACCTCGGAATCCCTCAGGTCCTCCTTCTTCCCTCTGCTGCTGCTGTCCTCTTTGTCTTCCACCCGTTTTTTCTCCTCCTGCCGTTTGGCTGCCACCGACGCCCTGACGGCTGCTGCAACATCTCGATCTTCTTCCTCCCTGCAGGACAAGGTGGGTTTCCTTGGTCAAACAGCACGGATAACTGAGCAGCTCTGCCTCACTCCAGCTCTCACCTCTCCCATCTCAGCTCCAGTGACTGTCCCTGATCTTGCACTGCCACCTGCTGAGAAGCCTACAACAAACCCACCTCTGCAGTGCTGGTGAGACAGGCAATATTCCCCCCTGGATCTGCGAGTTCTACACGTGGCAATAACAACCCAGGCCAGAAGAAACTGGGCTGAACTGGGAGAGGCAGTACCGAGGATGCATGGGGACACCTGTCTCTCCTCTTCAAACATACGAAGTCAGATTTGTGGGCCACAGCAGTTCTTGGGAACATGGCTTGTCATGAACCCTCAACACATGCACGATCCACATGCGACACCAACACGTCCATGTTCAGAGATGGACTTTATCCCCCAGTGCAGTCACCAGTCATGAACCAGCTGACTGTCCAGCCAGAAAAGGAAGACAAATAGATGTGCAGTATGTATAAAGTGCTCAGGTCTTGTGTGGATGGAGTGACACATAAATGCAGGATTTCATGGCAATACTTAACCCTCTTCTTTTTCCAAAGCACTCAGCCTGGCCACCCAGAGATCTGTTAGTTCAATGAAAAGCATGGTCCTTAGAACAGCAACCTCATTGTTACCCAGACCAAAGAGCCCATTAAACCTGCAAACACTTGCCACTCGCTTCAGAAAATCCTATTTAGAAACCTTAGCATGGAAACAGTTGCTGAAATTGGTTTGGGATTCAGAGTATTTAACCCACAAGTTGAAGATGACAGCATTTGCTTCCTGGATCAAACTCCAGAGAGCTGAAACCTCACCCAAAACACTTTGACTTTGCCCAAGCCTGCAGTCAGCAGGACTGAAAGCCAGCTCTGCTCCCAGCAATGCCCTGCAGAGGCTTCCAAGCTTTGTACCCACCTCCTTCCTGCTGGCCCACCAAAACACTAGCAAGTGGTAAGTAAAAAGACAACACTAAGCAGCCATAAAAATGCACAAGATGTTGTGCTACTCACCTCTTGTATCTCCAGCTGCCTCTTCTGTTTTGCTGACCTCCTCGGCCGCCCAGTCTGCCTGACCTCCCCTGCCTGTTGTACCGGTCAACCTCTTCATAGTCCTCTCCACCTATGACACCTGAGCAGGAGGGATGGTTCATCATCCTCAGAGTTACTTCTCTAACCTGAACAAGCTGAAAATACACTAGCACAAACGAATGCACCTCCATGTGCTGTCACCTCTGATGTGAGTTTTGAGTAGTTTTGGTTTTAGGCAGAGATCTTCCTGTACAGACATTGGAATAAGTGGTGGATTCCCCTCCATTGGACAGTTTTAAGATTCAGCTTGACAGGGTGCTGGGCCTTCTCATTTAAACTATATTATTACCTAGAAAGGTTGGACCAGGTGATACTTGAGGTCCCTTCCAACCTGGCATTCTGTGATTCTATCCACAGCTCCACCCAGATGAAGAGTTCATAGGCATGTAGATCTCTGCACTCCTAAGTGGTTTCTGGCTCCATGTTCATCACTACTCTGTATTAACTGTCATGTTACTGCCAGTCACATAATTACCAACTGGAGAGGGAACTCAGCTATTTTCCTAAAACTGTGTTATCATCATTAGAGTGATGGGGGAAAAAATCTGTCAAACAATTTAGGTAGGAAAAGACCTCTGGACTCTTTGTGGTGAGGGTGACAGAGCACTGGGACCAGCTGCCCAGGGAGCTTGTAGAGTCCCCTTCTCTGGAGATACTCAAGACCCACCTGGGTGCAGCCCTGAGGGACGTGCTGCAGGGGATCCTGCCTTAGCAGGGGGTTGGAGTAGATGATCTGTGTCCATCTCTGGAGCCCTCAACACAAGAGGGACATGGACCTATTGGAACAAGGGCCACAAAAATGATCCAAGGGCTGGAGCAGCTCTCTTACAAAGACAAGCTGGGCGAGCTGGGATTGTTCAGCCCAAAGAGAAGTGCCTGAAGGGGCTCCAGGAAGGCTGGGGTGGGGCTGTTTACAAGGGTGTGTAGTGAGAGGCCGAGGGGCAAAGGCCTTAAACTAGAGCAGAGGAGGTTTAGATGAGACATTAGGAAGAAGTTCTTCACTATAAGGGTGGTGGATCACTGGAACAGGTTGCCCAGAGAGGTGGTGGAGACCCCATCCCTGGAGACATTCAAGGTCAGGCTTGATGGGGCTCTGAGCAACCTGGTCTAGTTGAAAAGGTCCTTGTGCACTGCAGGGGGGCTGGACTAGATGACCTTTAAAGTTCCTTTCCAATCCCATACATTCTATGACTCTATGATCTCTAGAGGTCCCTTCCAACCCTGACAACTCTGTGATCTGCTCCATCCCCTCACTCAAAACTCTGAAACAACATCAGGTTGCCCAGGGCCCTGTCAGTCAAATTCCGGTCATCAAGGACAAACTCTAGAACCTCTCAGGGTTCTGCCCCAGCACCTGCCCACTTCCTCTGTTGAGAATTTCTCCCTGGCTTGGGGAGGTGGACCCAGGTGCCGTCCCCCCGTGCCCGGCAGACTCACCCTCGCCGCGGCGGGGGTGCCGGGGGGCGTAGCTGAACTGCAGGTCGATGTGGCGGTTCTGACGGGCCTCGGCGCGGCTGCGGCTGTGACAGGCGGTTCTGTGCGCCTTGTAGTCGATCTCGGTGCGGAAGGCGTGGGTGAACTGCTCCGTGCTGCACCGGCCCTCCTCGCACAGGAAGTGCTGCTCCCGGAAGTGCTCCCGCAGGTACTCGTAGTCACTGCAAGAGGAGACAGCCTGAGCCGCGGCCTTCCCGAGGGATCCGGCCCTCCCGTGGGATTCGCTGCTCTGACGAGGTGAAGACAACCCCGGGTGGTTGGTTTTGTCTTTAGAGTGAGGGTGGTGAGACACTGGAACAGGTTGCCCAGGGAAGCTGTGGCTGCCCCATCCCTGGAAGTGTTCAAGGGCAGGTTGGATGGGGCTTGGAGCAGCCTGGTCTGGTGGGAGGTGTCCCTGCCCGTGCAGGGGGGTTGCATCTAGATGATCTTGAAGGTCCCTTCCGACCCAAACCATGCCATGTTTTTCACCCCCAGGCTAGCTTTCCAGCTGAAACCACTCATGTACAGTTCAAGACCTTCATGCCTGATCCCAGGTGTTCAACTGAACCCATTGCTCCCACTCAGCACACCCAGCTGCACACCAGGCATGTGTTTCAGACACAAAAATTGTCTTCTGTCTGCTCTGCAGGTGAGCTTTGGAGCATTAGAGGTCACACACCAGACACATTTTGCTGTCACGCTGCAAAATGTAACTTCTGATGTTTCTCACCAATGAAGAAACTTTAAAACCTGATCTAGGCAGAATGTGATGACTTTGGCTATTGGTCTGAGACTGCAGCCAACCTGCTGACATCCTTGTCCTTTGTCTTCAAGCGCTGCTTTCCCCAAAATGCAAAGCAGGCCCGAGCCACTTTTCCTCAACATTTAAACTACAGTAAGAGGAATAAACTGCTTGCACAAACCTGTAGTATTCCTGAGCACCATCAGAGTCACAGAAGTGACAGAAATAATGATCCCGTCGCAGGTGTTTCAGCAGCTCGTCGTTATCCAGGTAGCGCTCGTCACAGAACTTGCAGAGGGGGTGGCCACGGTGGGAGGTGTCATCTGGGTCCCCGTGGATGCGGTGACGGGCCAGGTCCTTGCGGGAATACCACTTCCGTTCATAGGTGAAGATCTGAGGAAGGAAATGTGTGGTACTTCATGTGAAAAGAGAACAACATGGAAGCAGCTCAGCTCTGGAGACAGGCTGGGAGAGTTGGGGGTGTTCAGCCTGGAGAAGAGAAGGCTCCAGGGAGACCTTAGAGCACCTTCCAGTGCCTGAAGGGGCTCCAGGAAAGCTGGGGAGGGACTTTGGACAAGGGCAGGGAGTGAGAGGACAAGGGGTGATGGATTAAAACTGGAAGAGGGGAGATTTAGGTGAGACATGAGGAGGAAGTTCTTCACTATCAGGGTGGTGAGACCCTGGTCCAGGTTGCCCAGAGAAGCTGTGGCTGCCCCATCCCTGGAAGTGTTCAAGGGCAGGTTGGATGGGGCTTGGAGCAACCTGGTCTGGTGGGAGGTGTCCCTGCCCATGCAGGGGGTTGAAACTAGACAATCTATAAAGGTCCCTTCCCACCCAAACCATTCCTGATCCCATGAGCAAGCCAGGTTGTGCACAACTTGTTCACTGGTAGGGGTGGTTTGCTTCAGAAAGATGCCATTTGACAACCAACACCTACAAATTTCAGTGAATAGGAAAAAAAGTCCAAGTGAAAGATCCACATTCAATCTAACTTGCATTTCACTCTGTTTAACACTGGGAACAGATCTCATCCACCTGTTTCCCTTTCACATTTTTTACACTTTGTGTATTAACATAATGCAAAAAAACCCTTTAAATTACAATGTCTGGTGGGGAACAAAAAAGAGAAAACACACATACACAGAGCCCTGAGTAAGGAGTTCTGAAACCATGTGTTCATGCATTCGATTCCCTCCCCCAGCAAGAAGGAATGCTGACAACTACCAGGCACAGAGGTTAGCAGGCCTAGAATCCATCCAACAGCTTTTTGTTCAACATGTACTTCAGGAATACAAGCCCCATTCTGGCCCCAGGGAAAGGTGGAGCTCTGACTTTCCAACTCCAGAAGTGACATAACACCAGCCCTTTGGAGTGAAGTTTGGGTGGGATTGAAAAAAAACACAAACCCAACAGAAAAGGATGACAACGGGGCTGGTAAGAGGAGGAGTTTTAAGGCTCAATCCACCTGACCTTTCCAGACATGGACAACTCAGCTTCCCAGTAACTGTTCATCTTTAGCAGGTTGTGAAACATGTTTTAAACCAGCCCCTGGTCATGTTCTGCGTGTGTACATCAAACACACTGACCTCATCAGGAGGCAACAGTGAGTTCCACTGTCCAGTAAGTCAAGAAGATACAGGAAATTTCCTCTGAGCAAATTAACAAGACAATGAAATCTAATTATATTTCATTAAACCAGCAAGATGGATTCCCATCCTGCACATGATCCAGCTGTCAATGCTACACTGACTCTGACCTGAGGAATAAATCCATCACTCCATGATTTATTCTGCTGTCTGAACTGGCACCAAATATTTTCTTAAGTTACAGTTTTAGCTCATAAAGTCATTATGAGCCTTAATGGTCATCAAATCCCTCCTGTTACAGTTCTAACAAGGTCTGCCTACGACTCAGGATTAACCTCCTATCAGTTAATTTAGGGTGGGATTGACACACAGTGGCAGAGGAGTGAACATCAGAAGGTTATTAATATCGTTGGGTTTAATTTAAAATACAACCCACCGAGAACCTTCAGGCCTTCTTCATTAATCAGATTATGGAAGAAGAAAGACTTAAAACAAAGCAACTGGCCTCTCTGCAGGCAGAGAGAAGAAGCTTTAAAAAATAAATTGATGCTATTCAGTCACCCCCTTCATCCCACCTCCCCAGACTCCTGCAGGTCACACACGGAAGCACAGGCCGAGCTCACCTTCAAGTGTTTGACACAGAGTTTGCAACAGAAGAGCTCATGCTGCTTCCTCATGTGCTGCTCCAGGTCTGCAAAGGTGCTGAACGGCTTTGCATCCAGACACAAAGGGCACTCGTGCTGCAGCAGCTTCCTAAGGGACAGAAAGATTTCCTAGAAATGGCCCGATTCCCTCTCTGCAGCCCAACACCTTAATTGAATCCCAGGGCTCCTCCAGGGGCAGAGGCTGCATTTCATAGCTCCCCCAGCACTTGGTGAGGAGCTGAGGGTCCTGCTTGTCCCAGGAATACTTGTTACCCAGCAGGGAACAGAACAGAACCAAACGACCCCGAGGCTTCACCTGCAGGAGAAGAGCTGAGCAGCCACAGGGCAAGGAGGGCACTTCTGAGTGGCTGGGCCCCAGCCCTGCACAAGCCCCTTGCCCACTGAAGGTCCAGCTGAGGGGTGCAGCATTTCCAGCCCATTGCTTGGCACTTCCTACTGCTGGAAACTGAAGATACAGTGGGGGGGAGATACAGAATGGTAATAGAAAAGGGGGGGGGGAAACCCAAAAACCCCCTAAAACTCCCCAGTGGTTCCCAAGGGGAGCTGAAGGTGGAGCAGGGGTCTCAGGGCAGACCCCTCTGCCTCACACTTGGTTGCTGCCCATGGAACTGTCATCCCAGCAGCTCTCCAAAAATCCCACCATCAACAGCAGTTCCCAGAGCTGGTGGATAACCAGAACTCACTTCAAGCTTCTTCTGCTCACTAAACCCACTGCCCACGTCCATAAATACGAGGTGATACACAACTGTAAATGCACCAGCCCGAGCCAGGCTGGACATCAGTTTGCCATGGAAATGGCCCCACAGCCTGTACAGTGTCATCTTCTTCCACTCTTCTTTCCTTTGAATTGCTTTTAAATATCTTAAAGGTTCCAAGTTAAGCACATTATGGAAAACATTTTTTAGAACACGATGCTGATGCCACAGTTTTTACTCTGTGCTGTTTTTTTCACTCCATCCTTTCTCTCTCCCATCTAGAACCAAGATCTTTGCAGGCAGACAGGGTTGCTCCTCTTTCCATACACTGGTTGGCCCAATTGGTTTTGGAATCATAGAGTGTCTTGGGTTGGAAGGGACCTCTAAAGGTCATCTAGTCCAACCCCCCTACAATGAGGAGGGACATCTCACCCTAGAACAGATTGCTCAGAGCCCCATCATGCCTGACCTTGAATGTCTCCAGGGATGGGGAGACATCTCTCTAGGCAACCTGTTCCAGTGATCCACCACCCTCATAGAAAAGAACTTTTTCCTAATGTCCAACCTAAATCTACCCTGCTCTAGCTTGAAACCACCACCCCTTGTCCTATTGTTACATGCCCTGTGAACAGCTCTTCCCCAGCCTTCTTATAGGGCCCTTTCAGGTACTGGACAGTCGCTATAAGGTCCCCCCAAGAGTCTTCTCTTCTTCAGGCTGAACAGCCCCAACTCCCTCAGCCTGTCTTTGTCAGAGAGGTGCTGCAGCCCTCTGGTCATTTTCGTTGCCCTCCTCTGTTTTGATGAGCCCCAGTGCAGCCCAGCAATAAACACAATTACAGCAGTAGTTCAGTCTTTCCCCCAGCAGCCCCACATGAGCCTTTCAGCACGTTTGTTGTCACTAAAGAAGAAACTTCTCCTGACAGAGCAAGGCTGCTGCCTCACGGGTGGGAGAATCCAAGGCTCTGGCCTTGAAGAGCTGCTCCCTGTGCCAACTGTGTCCCCGAGCACTGGCCCCAGCCAGCCTGTCACCTGCCACAGCCACTGCTCCCACAGGCACTTCCTGCCACGTCCCACAGATAAGGAGGAGCTGCTTCAGGGATCTGGTGCAGAAGGACTCCAGCACTCACCTGTACAGGGCGTAAACTTCTCCATCCGTAAAATAAATGTCATATTTCTTCTCGTGCTGCAGCTGGTGCAGTGCTACTGCTGAGAAGGACGTCAGCTTCCTCCCGAAGACAACCTGCAGGCAACAGCACCTCAGGGAGAGCTCCCGGGACCCCGGACAAACTCCTCGGCACAGACCCGGCCTGGGAGGGACCTCACCCTGGCCTGGAGCTCGGTCGGGACTTGCAGAGGATACAAGTTACTGCTCCAGAACTGCCCGTAAAGCCACGACTGCTCCTGATCAACGCCAGCAAAGCCAGCTCTGAGGAAGGGGGGGGGGATTCCACTGGCCTGCTCTTTGGATTTTGAACTAGATTAAGAAACTCTGTTATGGTCTGGTTTACTATCACGGCTGTGCTGGGAGTAAATATCTTCGACCAGTTCACCCCCCCCTCCCCCTGCAGCCAGTCAGGAGCCCTGCTCTCAGCTCCCCCCCATCTCCTGGCAGGGGATCCCACAGGAAGAAGTGATATCCCTAAGTGTCCCGCTGGGAAACCACCGCTGCTTCTTTCCTTAACCACCACGAGAGCAAGAAACAAAATGTTACCTCACTTCCCAAATGATCCGCCCCACACCCCCTCCTGAGGGAACCTGCCTGCCCACAGCTGCCCCCCCAGCAGCCCCCATACAAACACTGAGGTGTGCAACACCCGAGAGGCTCAGCCTTGTTACACCCCTCTGCCCCTTCCTGGGGTGAAACACCTGGGAACAAGTAATTTGTGTCTGGCTTTGGGGTTTGTTTGTTTTTTTTAAAGCTTTCTTTACAGTGTGGCTGCTTCTAAGCTAACCAAAAGGAATACTACACCAACCTGCTGAAACATCAAGCTTAAAATAGAATCCAAGCTGAAGTTTGTGGGATAAATGACAACTGTGTCTAAATTCAATTATTAAAAAATAATTCATTCCAGTTAAGTTTTACTGACACTTCATGAGTTTTAGGGGAGAGGAACGGATTGCTGGAAAGCAGATTTTATCCCCAGAGTCCAAGACAATTCCCTGCAGCAGCTCCTGGAACAATCTCACACATGTACACAACACACACACGGAGGGATCCCTGATCCAGGCACACGCAGGGCTGGTTTCCAGGTGGACACGGAATCCTTCCTACCCTCACTGCACAATTATGCACCTCTGCAAGCACACGTTTCCAGAACAGGAATATCCTGCTTCTCCTCCAGCTCATCCTGCACTGCCAGTCCCCCCCCACAGCTCCATCTCCTTGGGACTCTGCTGGGACACGGAGCAGCTGGTTCTGCCCCACAGCACCGCTGGGATCCGGTACTGCTGGACTTGTCTGTGCTAATTCCACACATTATGCAAATTAAGAGACCCATTTTTAGGTCCTGCCTCCACATTCAGCTCCTCCAGTGGCAGCTTTGATGTGATTTATGCCCCCCAATATATATATATTTTTTTTCTTGGGGCAGGTGGGTGAACAGAGGGAACAGGATTCCAGGAGCACTTTAAGATAAGGGTGGGGAAGAGCACAGCCATGAAAAAAGACCTCTTAGTCAATTCTAATAAAAGGGTCATTTTAAAGTGTTCATAAATGAGGGGAAAGATGGACCAAAGTTCAGACCACGTGATCCAGCAATATCACAACACAGAAACACTCTCGAGATGAACAGTTCCCCTGTGACAAGTGGGTTTGAGGATGAAGAGCAACATCCCAGTCTGCTGCTCCCCAGGGGAGGAGCTGGGCTGAAATGACTTCCATGGTCACAGAGGCCCCTCCTGTGCCACTGAGCTCAGTCCAAAAAACCACAGCGACCTTTCTGGCCTCCACAAAATCTTAGGATCTGCAGCACAAAGCCTCAAACCCTCAGCCCCTCCAACCATTTGAACAACTGCAAAGCAACCAAAGCCAACAGTTGAGTCAGAAGGAGAGGGGTGGGGAAACCCCTTTGGCCAAAGGGCAAGCCCCTCCCCTGATACGGTTTATTTCAATTCCTAAATCATCTGGGTGCATCTCTTTCAGTCCTGGATTTCTTTCAGTGCTTCTTTCATGGCACCAGCAGCCGTGAGGAAAACAGAAACCTATCAGAAAAATTAAAACTGAGGGGAAATTACTTTTTCAACGCCCGCCCAAGAGAAGGCTCAGGCAAACAGGGACTGGAACGCCAGGCATGAGCAAGCCCTGAAAGAATACAGAGTATGTTCTACCCGCAGCTTAAAATCAAGTCCGGAATTCATCAAGGTGACGGAGTCACCTGAGATCACGTCATACACCTCTGGGAAGCAACTCTGGGTGATTTAAAAATCTATATTCCCTCTAAATTCCCTATTTTTCGCATTTTGCGTCCCACACGCCTCCCGGCTCCCCCGAATACCAGTCGACCCCCTAGGAGCAAAGGAGACTGCCGATAGACCCGGAACGCTCCCGGCTGGGGGATGTCTCCCACCCCCGCTGCGCTCCGCAGATTCCACGAGTCACTCCACGGCCCCAACTCCTGCCCCGCCCGGCCCGAGGCCTCCCCCGCCCCGCGGCCCCGCTCCCGCGGGCAGCCGGCCCCGGCCCAGCCCCGCGGGGCACTGCCAGGCCCCGGCACCGGGCGCGGGGGGGAGCGGCCCAGCCGGTCCCGGCCTCACCTGGCCCAGCTCTTCCCGGCAGACCGCGCAGTACCGCACTCCGCACAGGGCCCGCATCCGCACGGAGCAGCGGTAGCAGATGGGGTGGTCGCAGCGGCCCAGCGCCACCACCTCCAGCTCTCCGCAGCAGAGCACGCAGGACCCGTCCGCCGGCCCCGCCGCGCCGGAGGCCGAGGCGGCCATGGCGGCGCCAACCCGCCGCGGCCTAGGCCCCGCACCGCCTAGCAACCACCCGCACCATCGAGAGGCCGCCTAGAGCGCCGCCCGGCGAGTGACTCGCCGCCCGTTTTCCGACCATAGAGATCCGCCCCCTACCGCGGATCCCCAGCCTGGCGAACCATAGAGGCTCCGCCTAGAGCGGCACGGCGCTGACCCTAATTACCCCTCACGGCCACCACAGCGCCACCCTTCCTGGCGTCACCCCGCGTCCTCCAGCTCCCGACCATAGAGGAGCAGCCCAGAGCGCCCATCGCGCCGCGCTCGCCTCAGTCTGGCCGGCCCCTGACCATGGAGAAGCGCTGCCGGGGGCGCTTCCGCGGCCGGGCCCGCCTCTCGCTGGTCTGTCCTCAGGTGCGGGCGGCCCACGGGAGCCATTTCATGGCAGATCCCTGGAGAGGCCGAGCAGCGCCAGGCGCTGGGGCACCTCAGGGCCTGCCCCTGGGGAGCTGCAGCCGCTCTCTGGGGGAAGAAGGGGGACCCCAGGCCCGGAGCCCCTGGGTGCTGCCTTGCAGCTTTGCAGCCCTGCTGTGAGGCAGCCTGGCAATGGCTCTGCCCTGGACAAGGCGTTTTGGCCGGAACGTGTGTGGTGTCCTGGCAGCATGCTGACCTTCCAGCAGTGGAGGTGACAGAAGGGTGCTTGACTTGGAGTTTTTCAGGGCAAACAGCCCCCCCGGACCTCCAGCTCTGCTTCTGGATCTGGTTTTATAATACAGGCATCTTGTAACCTGGGTAAACCATGTGCGATTGGAAAAAAACAACTGATCAAACGTGGAAAAGTGGATATTGCCTCCATCAGAACAGTCCCACCACCGGGCTCTGTTGGTGGCTGTTCATTAAGAGCACAGACTGTCAGAAATGTGTGTATGAGCTGCAGGGGCTGGCTCAGGAACTGTGGCAGCTGATGGGCGTTCAGGGCCAGTTACAGTGAACTCGAGTTAATAATCAGCTGTCTGGGTTTTGGTAAACAAATGTGTGTTCCCGCACCTGCTTTGAGGGCTGATTTTTGTATTGGAAAGGCCTGTGTGTGGCTGGGGCTTAAGCTTGGGAACTGCAGCTCCTCGAACAGGAGAGGGTGCTCCAGGAGCATGAAGAGCAGTGAAGGCAGCTCAGCAGCCATGTTCCTCTGGAAGCCAAGCGGAAAAGCACAAAAGCTGCTTTGGGGACAGCACAGAGGAAAAGACAGAGTTTTTCAAACTTGAGTTTTTCACACCTTGTTTTATCCCGGATTCCCGCTAAGAGACCGATGTGGGACCGCTTGCCTTTCCCTGTGTGAAAAATCAGAGCGGATTCCTGGCAGACACGGAAGTTCTGCTGCTGCTGAACCCACCCAAAACACCTTAAGAAATCCCCAGATCTTGGCATAAGGAGCTTGTTCTGCCACATCACGGTGTGTGGCACCAGGTGAGCAGCACGTCACTCTGCTTAGCAAACATTCCTGGAGTCCTGTCCCCTGAGTCACTGGCTGCTGCCTGTCCCAGAAGTGACAGAATGGCCCCATTTTCCTGGGGTGTCTCCCGTGACCTGCAGAGCTGATGTTAGAGGATGATGAAGGAATGATCCCAGGACACACAGTGCCTCAGTGGAGCAGGTCAGTCCTGGGTTTGCTCATGACACAATGCAATAACCCTTAAAAATTAAACACAAACTACAGTTTCTAGGAAGAAACATGGAGATTAAACCACCTTAAATTCCACATTAAAATGTATGGTGAATTCCTAGGATCTACTATGCATCCTGGCTAGCTGGAAGTTTGGATGAGCAGCATCTCTGTCATTCAGATTTGCTTTCTTTTACCAAATTTCTGGTAATTTAAGTTTAAAAGATGCTCTTCCTTTTCTTTGGTGTATAAATGATCATTTTAGGACCAAGGAGGATATCAAACATAGCGAGTTCATTAAAATGTATCATGGTGCTTTCTGGTCCAACACCATTTATCTCCATCTGTGCAGTAAAACTGATAAAGTGATAAGTTTGATAAGTATTTTGGAACACTGATTAACTAAGTATTTTGACACGGTGGGCCATTACAACAGGTAATATTTACTTTCTCCTAAAGAGACCCATTTATCACACTTCAAAGTGGAGCAGATAATACTCATCTTTCTGGTCATCAACATTAAAGTGTGTTTGGGTGGGGATGTATGAAATAATTGGGAATGACTGAGGATGTTGGCTGTAATTACTCCAGGAAATGTTCTCCCCCCAGTCCCCCCCCCCCCCCCCCCCGAATTAATGATACTGTTGAAAATGTTTTTATGTCCAGACTGCATCACACCATTTTGGAGAGCAATTAGCACGAAATGAGCTGGAGGCTGGTGGCAGTAATGGGCTGTCTTGAGTGTCACTCGGCTGTGAAATTACACAAGTGCCCCAGCGCCCGGGTGACAAACATCCCGGCATCGTGAGCCTGGAAAGTGACGTTACTCACCGCAAGGAATGTGGTGACCCAGCCAGGGGGCAGGGGCAGAGTTTGTGCCTGGCACATTCCGGGGGTGGGGGCAGGAGCTGGTCGGTGGCACTGGTGCCTGCAGGTCCAGGAGCTCCCAGGACCTGATCCTGCAAAGCCTGTTGGTACCAGTGTGGTTTTCCCACCGGCAGCCTGTGTGATATTCCCGAGGGAGGAAGCATTGCTGGCTCTTCTCCAGGGTGCTGCAGGCGGCGGTGTTGCTGGCAGCTCGTCAGCTGGGGCATTTTCTTGGATATTTCCTACCACGGGTGTCTGGAGGGGGGTCCCGCTGAGGGCCTCAGGGTGCTGCAGGAGGAGCTGCTCCCTGGCAGGTTTCTCACGCTCACCCAGTCCTCAGTTTTAAACTGGAATAATAGAATCATGGAATGGTTTGGGCTGGAAGGGACCTTAAAGATCATCTAGATCCAAACCCCTGCCGTGGGCAGGGACACCTCCCTCCAGACCAGGTTGCCCCAAGCCCCATCCAACCTGCCCTTCAACACTTCCAGGGATGGGGCAGCCACAGCTTCTCTGGGCCAGAGTCTCACCACCCTCACAGCAAAGAATTTCTTCCTTGTATCTAACCTAAATCTCCCCTCTTTCAGCTTGAAACCATTCCATCTCATCTCATCCCATCCCTCCCTGCCCTTGGCCAAGGTCCCTCCCCAGCTTTCCTGGAGCCCCTTCAGGCACTGGAAGGTGCTCTAAGGTCTCCCTGGAGCCTTCTCTTCTGCAGGCTGAACACCCCCAACTCTCCCAGCCTGTCTCCAGAGCAGAGGCCCAGAAGGTTTGTTTGGAACAGGGAACACAGGAGGTTACCAGTCCTTCCCGTGTGGCTGGGAGGCCCAATCCAGCCCTCTCCTCAGCCCCAAGCCCTGGCTCCCAGCACACTGCCCAGCAGCCTGCAGCAAAGGTTGGGTTTCCCTGACTCCTGCCCCTGATCTCATGCCATGGGACACCAGACACTCCCAACAGCCTTTCCCTGTCCTGTCCTGCCAGTACAGCTGCAGCACGGCTCTTCCAGCTGTGTGCCACATCTGCACCAGGTGTAAACTGCCAGTAAAACCCCCCTGAGTGGCATCTTGGTGCCATCTCACCCGATACTCCTGCTCCCTGAACCTCCACACCTCCCACCCACAGAACAAGGAATTGCTAAAAAAAAAAGCCAATGGTCAAACTTTTCTCCTCCTTTCAACTCATCAGCGTTCTGGGAAACCCATCCTGCCTCTGGCTGTGAGTCAGGGGTTCAGAGTCATGGATGCAAAGAGGTTTTTCTCCTCCTCTTCCAGTGGATTGATTCATCCTCTGCTGCTGGCTGCAGGATGCTGGTTTATTTCTCCAGTGATTGCAAATAGAGGCTGGATCTGAGTGCCAAGTGTGACCCCAAACCAGAGAGAGAGGTTGTCATGTATAATTAAGGAGGCTGCAGCTTGTACTGTAAATATCTCCTTGGTTCCTAGTCCTGTGTGTTGTCAGGCAGGGACTGTTTTCTTCCCAGGATAAAGGGTTAATATGGATGCCAGGGAGAGTTCATTTCCATGTTTACTCGCTAAATATCATCAGAAGAAAAAGGCTGTTTTCAAGTCATTTAACCAGCAATAAATTTACTTGGGAATAATTGATAACTCTGCAGACGAGCACAACAAATCCATTTTGCTCAGAAGAGCAACAGATCAAATATTTATAGTTCAGCACTAAGATGCTGTCAAAGTGTAGAGCGAAAGGTTATGCCTGGGATGGATTTCATCTTCACAGCTTGAGGTGGATGCAGATCATTTGCAGCCAAGATACTTAGTCCATAATAGTGAAATTTACTTTCATTTGACAAAGTTTCTGTTAAAAGTGATAATTTTCTCAGGGCTTCTTATTATTTTATTTCTTTAATAATCCCCTCTGGACCTCTGGAGATCGAGTCCAACCCCCTGCCAGAGCAGGACCAAATCTAGGGCAAGTCACTCAGAAGTACATTCAGAAGGGTCTTGAGAGTCTCCAGAGAAGGAGACTCTACAGCCTCTCTGGGCAGCCTGTCCCAGTGCTCTGTAACCCTCCCAGGGAAGAAGTTCTTCCTCATGTTGAGGTGGAACTTGCTGTGCTTGAGTTTGAATCCATTGCCCCTTGTCCTATCACAGGGCACAAGTGACAAGAGATTGCCCCTGCCTTCTTGATGCCCAGTCCTCATGTATTCATAGACATTAATTAGATCCCCTCTCATCATCCAGAGTCAGACCACCCAGAACCTTCAGAGACCAGAGTTCATTTGTCTGAGGCTGGAGATAGTGTTTTGGTGGTGTAAGATCAGTGCTGTTTACCCCAGGCACACCCTTGGAGACCTCCCTTTCACCCTCTTACTGGATGCAGTCAAACCAGTTTGTGCCATTTCAGACTGGGCAGGGGGCAGGGCTTTCACCCCGTGAGGTTTGGGATCAAACACAGCCACAGCCCCTGTTCTTTTCCTGCATCTAAGGAACATCCCAGCCTGTGATTGTTCACATTTTTATTTTTAACCAACCCATGTTTTTCTGTTTGGAAGTTCAGCTGCAGGGAGGCACACACACCCCCCTCAGCCCCTTGATCTGTCGCTTGGCATGATGCACAATGTCAGATTTCATGAGGGAATTTTCCTCCCAGCTCTTTATTTGTGAAAAAAGGTAGTTTGGTGACACAAGCCTTTCTGCAAAGCTTAAGAGGGGGAGGGTGAACAGAGCGGGGCAGGATCCTGAAGGTCTAAAGACAGACGGATGCTGGGAAGCAGAGCTGTATTTTAAGGCATCCAGAAACCTGAGTCTGGTGATAAGAGTTTTCTTCAGCAGCAGCTTGTTGGAGGATGAGAGCAGGGTAAGTGCAGCTAACAGAAAATATAGTAGCTAGATGGGAACTGAGAGGAACCGGGGGGAAAAGGAGCAGCGTGAGGCTTTCAGGGGGAAGCGCCGGCGAGCGGATTCCCAGAACAGGAGGAGAACCTGGAGAGAGCTTCAGTTCAAGTACCATTACGGGAGCTCACGTCAGTGGGCAGAGACACGAGCTGCCTCTCTGCTCCTGCCCCGGGGAGCAGGGCTCGTGTGGGGCACAGCAGAGGGGCCGTGGGGCAGGGTGGGAGCTGTGGGAGCACCCAGGGAGCAGAGCTGTGACCAAACCTCAGCCAGGCTTAATCCAGCCCGGTGCCAGGCTGGGCAAACGCCTGCTGGTCAGGGGCTGCTCTTCCAACCACAGGATGTGTTTTCATCCCCGTTTCTATACCCAGCAATCCTAAGGCTCAGGAAGCTGGGGAGGGCAGGCAGCAATAACAGATACTGCAGGAGTGCAGCTGGCAGCTCCTCTCTCCCCACTTGGTGCTCTGCCACCCTGACCACTCCACTCTGATTCATTTCAGGGGTTTTTTTTGGCTACATCTTAGGAAGGGCCAATCTCCCACTGACAGGGACTGCAGAAAGAGCAGTGAGGATTGCACGTGGTCAGTGTGGGATGTTGGGCTGATTCTTGTAGCAGGACATGTTCAATTCTAGTTGTGGTGCTGGCCCAGGAGCAGGGCTGCTCGTGTGCCTCCTTTGTGGTACCTCAGAGGGGTTTACAAATATAACTCTTAACCCAGTGTTCATGCCAAGCAAAATATACTCCACCTGTACAGATTTGCTTGAAGACAAAATCTGTTGGCATCTACATGCCTTAAATCTCTCTACTCCAATTATCTCACACGTGTATAATTTTGTGTACTAATTAAATTCCAAGAAAACAAGAAAGCACTTAGGGGTTGGGTGAAGAGGTCTCAGAGCTCTCAAAGAAAAGATTCATCTCACAACTCTTCCTCCTTACAGTAAACACCAGATCAGAGCCAAATATACTCCTTACTTCTCACATCAGGGTATTAGCTCCCGTTCGTTATTGTAAATTACTTCCAGGAGAAAGACTGAATCATGGGCTGGAGGGGGCTGAGAAACCTGCTGCCATGAGAGGCAGCCTCTGATGGCATCTTTTCCCCCTGCTCTTTTACCTGCATTTCAGATTTTTGTCTTTGCTGCTTCCTCACTGCTTTTCTAAGGCCACTCTCTCATGCCACATCCTCATGATTTTGCCATCCTGACTCTGGTGGTTGCACATCTTGTCCGAGTCACCCTAGGATGATGGTGCTTCAGCCCTTGAGGTGTTTAGTGACTGACTCTCTTAATACTCTGCCAACTGCAGCTGTTGGAGACAAAACAGGCAACACAGGGGCAGGATGGCCGGGCAGTGTGGTGGGTCCAGACAGTTCATCCTCCCACCCAAGCAGCCCCACCAGAGTCGGGTTCTCAAGGCGATGAGTCACGTCAGAATGAAGGACCCTGCCCGTAGCCCATCAGATGATGGATAACTTCAATAAACTCCACCAATTAGTGGAGTTTGGTGGGTCATGCAGAGGACCTGGCTCCACACCTTGGGTCAGCTGTGTTCTCCAGATGGTGATTCAGTTATTCCCTCCCCGTACTTCAGTTTTAAGCAGAAATAATTTCACTGACTCAGAGCGGTGCCGTGGGGCTTCATCAGGGTCTATAAAGGGCTTTGAAATCCTAAATAATCAATGCCCTGAGAGTGTGGGTGAGCAGTGAGCTGGTTGGGAGCTCAGCTGCAGGATGAACAAACCAGTTCATTTGGCTCTGAGCTCAATGGAACTGTGCAAAAGTATCCTGAGTCTGTGTGTTCTGGGTTTTTTAACTGCGTGCTAATGGATCCATTGTTTCATGTAAAGGTTTCTGCCACTCTTGTTAGGTCGTGTGTGACATTTACAGTACTCTTTGTTCCATTAGCAAAGTAATTTGAGATAGTTTATTATCCTTTGGAGACTTGAGTGCTTGCTGTTTAACTTCCATGTGGCTGGATCCTGGAAAAAAAAAATCTCTTCAAATAGTACGTGAGCCTAAAAATAGCGAGTAGTTTTTTAGGAGTAAAAGAATTAATTCAGTGCACTTTTAATAAGAAGGTCTGCAACATTAGGAAGAACTTCCTCTTTCTCTTCAGAGCCACCAAAATATGCAGCAGCTTGAGCGTGGAGCTGAGGTGTGTCTTGCCTCACAGTTTGAAATAATAATTTGTTTGTATCAGCTACAGCTCCTTTATTTCAGAGGAACAAAGAAATAGCATTTAACCAGCTTGTTCTGAATCACTGGTGAAAGGAATCGCTCTGTTATCTGAATTTATTACCCCAGGACACACTCTAGATGCAAGAAAATGGCAAAAGTTGTTATTCCTGGGAGTATCTTCCTAGGGGGCTGTCACTGTGGTCCCTGAGGGACCCAGCCTGCTTGGGTCCTGCTCCTGAAGTGGCTCATCCATGCTCCTGAGGAAAACACACTCATTCTGATCCCTGGGAAGAGCTCAGTGGTGGGTTGGGTGTTGGGAAGCAGCAGGGTTTGCTGAGCCACATGTGTGGGGATATTTTTTTCTTGCCATTAAGACTTTGCTTGCTCTGGGTTGAAGTAATGCAAGAGGCAGCAGGGATGTGGATCCAGGAAAGGGGGTGGAGGGTGAATGGCAGGAATTTGGCAGAGGTGAGTGGCAGGGCCCAGACCTCCAGGGCAGCCAGGCAGGGGATTTCTCCCCTTCACCTTTCAGATGGGATCTTCAGTACCAGGTTGCTCATGCTGAGCTTTGAACCTCATCTGAAGGACAACGTGCAGCAGCACCGAGCTCTGCACTGGCTCAGGGTGGTAGGGGATGGGCAGAATCACAGAATCACAGAATGTCAGGGGTTGGAAAGGACCTCTGAAGACCATTGAGTCCAACCCCCCTGCCAGAGCAGGGCCAAAAACTAGGGCAGATCGCTCAGAAAGTCATCCAGACAGTTCTTGAAAGTTTCCAGAGAAGGAGACTCCACAACCCCTCTGGGGAGCCTGTTCCAGTGCTCTGTAACCTTCACATTAAAGAAGTTCTTCCTCATGTTGAGGTGGAACTTCCTGAGCAAAAGCAAAGCCCCTTCCTGCTGCAGCCTCAAATCTCAGTTCCTGTGCCATTTTTTATGCCTCCAGCTGGTTTCACCCCTGAGCAGCCTCTTCTGTCTGCGCTGTGCCCGTCCCTCCGAGGCAAACCTGCACCCTGCCTGGGAAGGCAGAGCTGGGCAGAGTCTCCAGGTGAAGGACCTCAGAGCAGGAGACTCTGCTTTTTGGCCAGACCTGCCATTCACTTGTGAGGTCCTTGGCGACTCACTTGAACCCCCTGGGCCTCAGTTTCCCAGCCCAAACCCCAACATGCTCCCTGTGAAGAGCCCGTGTGTGTTTGCAGAGCGCTGCAGGGCCGGGGAAGGAGGCAGACTGCCTGAGGCTCCTCATCCAAAATGGTGTTGCCTCCATCCTCTCATCATACTCCCACAGAGAGATGCTGGAGAGACCAAATGGGCAAAAAGTGTCATGTCTAGAACAAGTGTTAATGAGGGGGTGTGCAGAGCCCCCATCACAGGGCTGGCCTCTGCAATTGCTTTGTTTTCGTGCTCAGCTGGGTTTCTAACCTCCCAATAAACACCAGAGTCATTATAATAAAAATGTGGAAAATGCTATCATTAAACCACACCGGTTTATTTTTCAAGTGCCTCTTTCTGGGACATCAAATTCATTTAGATCATTCTCAAAAGCCACAAATCCTGCCTGGGTGCAGTAATGTGTGTGGTGGGAGGCAAGAGCACAACAGGCATTAAATGGGGGCGGGAGGCAGGGCTGTGAGAGGGCTTGGCTGGGTTTGCTGCAGGGCTTTGGGATGTGCTGCCTCTGGCTGCTCACCCCCCTCACCCCCCAGTTTTTCAGCCTGAACCTGCAGTTTGTGCTCTGGTACCTCATCTTGGAGCTGTGGTGATGGCTGGTCCAGTGGAGAAGAGGGAGATACATCCCAGAGAAGCTCAGCATCCAGCAGGATGGGGAGCTGCAGTACCTGCACCCTCCTCCTTGGCAACTGGGAGCCAGGACCCTTCCAAGAGCAGAGTCACAAAAAGATGATTTTTGTTCCAAAATAAAAGAAAAAGACCTTAAATCAGAGCAGTGTGGTTAGATCCCATTGCCCTTCACCTCTGCAAACGTGGAATGACAACATGAAGGGTTTGTCCAAGCACCGTGCCAGTGGAGCAAAGTCTTGGCTCAGTGTCCGTGTAGTTGGTAAATGTGGTGCTGGAGCCAATAATTGTGTATATTAAGTGAAAATGTAAAAGTGGGGGTTTTAAAAGGGCTGGAGAGCAGCTGGAATCTGCTCGGGTGAACCCAACCACCTGCAGCTTACAGAAGTGACCCAGAAGGCTGAAATCTTAATCCCATGGGGGTCTGTAGGAAACTCTTTTCACCAGAGACGACAAGGGGTAATCGTTTTAAACTGAAAGAGGGGACATTTAGGTTAGACATCAGTAATAAACTCTTAAGCATGAGGGTAGTAAGGTGCTGGAATAGGTTGCCCAGGGAGGTTGTGGAAGCCCCTTCCCTGGAGGTGTTCAAGGGCAGGTTGGATGGGGCTTGGAGCTCATGGCAGGGGGGTTAGAACCTGATGATCTTTAAGGTCTCTGCCAACCTCAACCATTCTATGATTCTGTAGAAAACTTCCATAGGAACCAGGATTTGTTCAAAAGCTTCTTATCTACCATGAAGAACCAGGATTTTGTTCCTCTGGAGGAGTTCCTGGCACGAAGACCCCCTTGGAGCAGCATGATGCTGTGTCTCCACATGGTGTTTGTGGGAGCGTGGGCTTCTGCAAGGAGAATGAGAAGCCTAAAATTGTGCTTTAGATATTTAGAGTATAAATAGGAGACAAAAATGCCTGTCAGCTGTTTCATTTGAAAGATATTTTCAGATACTTGGGAGAGGCACTGTGCTCTCTGCTCGAGATCCAGAGCTTGGCTGTGTCAGCCTGGAGGATCTCGGTGCCTTGCAGACACAACAGGCAGCTGAGAGCAGGATCATTCCGTGCACTGGCAGGAAGGAGTTCAGCTCAGTTCCCTGAGAGTCTATCAACCTGACAAGTTATTCAAGTTCTGCCAAAAATACACAACCAAGGCAACTCGAGGCAGATCTCTAGGAATGAAGAAATCTTCCACTCTTGGGCGGGAAGGTTGAGCCCACGTTGGTGCGTTGCTGCAGGGAAACAGAAGCTGCTCCGGGCTGCAGGGGGATGCTCAGGGATGGGGGGGATGCTCAGGCATGGGGGGGATGCTCGGGGCCACGGGAAAGGTGCTGGCGATTGCAAAGGAGACCACGGAGAGGGTGTTTGGGCCATGAGGAGGATGCTCAAGGCTGCAGAGGGATGCTCAAGGATGCTCAGGGGTACTTGGGGCTGCCGGGGAGATGCTCGAGGCCGCAAAGGGGATGCTCAAGGATGGGGAGATGCTCGGGGCCACGGGGAGGATGACAGCGTCGCGGTGGGAGGGCGGGGGGGACGCTGGAGGCGGCGGATAGGAGGTGCGGGGGGCCGGGGGCTGCCGGGGCGGAGCCGGGGAGAGCCCCTCCCGACGGCGGGCGGTATAAACCGGCGGGGCGCGGGCGCGGGGCAACCTTCACCGGGGCTCCCGGGACCGGGGTGCACCCCTATCCACACCCTGCCCGGCGGGATGGGGAGGGGGCAGCTGTCGGGGGGCGCCTGGGGGGCCCTGGTGCTGCTGGGGCTGATGCTGCCGGCGGCACCGGCGGGCGCCTGGTACAAGCACGTCGCCAGCCCCCGGTACCACACGGTGGGCCGCGCCTCGGGGCTGCTCATGGGGGTCCGCCGCTCCCCCTACCTCTGGCGCCGGGAGCTGCCGGCCGAGCCCCCGCCCCGCCCCGCGGGAGCCCCGCCACCGCCCCCGGACCGCCCCCGGGCCGGGGAGACCCCCTCGGGCCACCCCCGAGCCGGGGAGAGCCCCCCACCGCCGCCCGACCCCGGCCGCCTCCTGCAGCGTCTGCTCCAGCGGGGCTGGGGCCGTCCCCGCCCGGCCCCCCCCGGGCCCCGTGGAGCTCAGGTAACCGGGGACCCCGACGGGCGGGCAAGGGGGGCGGTGGAGCCCGGGGTTGTCACCGGGGCTTGGGGGGCACGGTCCCTCCGCAGCGCCTCGGGATGCTTGAGGGGTGCTGGAGCCTTGCTGGCACCCGGGGGTGCTGGGGGGCGTCACCAGGTAACGGGGGGGTGCACGGAGCCACAGGGGGCGTTTCACTCAACCAGAGTTGAGTCTCTTCCACCTTTCCGAACTTGAGCCACAAGGTTTGTCACACTCAGCCAAGCAGGACAGCGCAGGGGGCAGTTGTTCCTCCTCCCATGGGACGCGTTTCGCGGAGCTGCCCTTTGGCTTTAGGGCAGTAAAAGGAGCCGGATGGTCTCTGTGCCCCCTCCCCAACCCCCGGTGCCCGTCCGCCGGGCTCCCGGCCCGGCCCCTCACGGGACCCCTCTCCCGACCGGCGCGGGGCTCGGCCCGGCTGCCTGGGGCTGGCTCGGGCTGCTTCCAGGCTTGAAATTTCTTTCCTCTTATGTAAAGCTGGAGCCAACATCCAACTAAAACCCACGTGGGCTTTCAGCTGTTGGATCAGCCCCTGTAACTGTAGCTGTATTGCTCTCCCCCTTCCGTTTTTTAAGGGAATCTGGGATTAGGATCTTTTCGGGAGGTCAGCTCAGCCCGGCGCGGTCCGTGCTGCCCCGTCCCCTCCCGCAGCCCGGCCGGGTGCGGGCACAGCAGCCCCGGTACCGCGGCTGGGGCTCCCGACCTGCTTCCCTGGATGCATCCCTCTGATTTCATAGCCAGCTTTCCAGGCAGGCAGGTCCAAGCCCGGAATTTGGGTGTTTTCGTGGGGTTTATCCGTGTGCAGGGGCAGAAAGGGAGTCCGCAGGCACCGCCGGCCGGGGCTGAGCCCACGGGAGGGGAATATTTCACAAATACCACGAATGCAGCCGTGGTTTAAGGGCTGAACGGGCGGAAACGGGGTCCCCATGTGGGGAGGGAGGTGGGGGGAGGCTCGGGTGCGCAGCCGGACGCTCAGGCTCCAAAATAATCCGGCTCCTCTTCTCCGTTCAGCTTTTTCCGCTGGAAGACACGGCTCTGATCCGCTGAGAGAGCCCGGCAGCGATGGGGATGCTCCCAGCGCCGCAGGAGCATCGGCTGCCCCAGGTAGAAACCCTTCACCCCGGCTGGAGGAGGAGTCTCAGCGGGGGATCTCCGGGTACTCTGACCTCTCGAGAACCAGACAGACAGTTGCATTCCAAAAAATGTGATTTTTTCGTGGCCGCTGTCCCGGCGCAGTGGTAAATCCATCTTGTTTTCAGGTCAACCCAGTGCTATAAACTCGGGGAGAAACAAACAGGGAAGATATTTATTTTTGTTTATTTTTTTTAGATTTCTGTACTAGCTTGTTTGCAATATGATACAAACATGTACTGTTTGCTTCCTAGGAACCTGCCCTCATTAAAATGACAACTGATCAAAGGAAACTTTGGCTTCATTGTTCTGTGTTTTAATGTTTTTGAAGCAAAGCCTGGCACAGCTCCTCGCGGGGCAGGCACTGCAGCAGCCTGGTCACTCCCAGATGTTTCTGACATGATTTAACTCCTTGACACAGTTTCTCCTTCAGCTTTACTGTAAATCTCTTTTACTGCCCGTCAGGGAGTTACTGCCAGGCTAAGTGTCAATTAAGATGACAAAGTTAGAAATCTTTCCTGGCCTGGGCTCTGTAATTCCTTACTGCTCTGGCTGCTTGTTTCCCTGCTTAAAGCTTAATTTTGTGTATGTCTCCGCTGGTGAAAATAAATGTTATTCCCCATTAAACAAGGAGGAGCCTCGGGGCTGGGTGGGTGAAGGTGTGCTGGAGTGGTGGGATCTGAGCTCTAGACAAAATGGGTTTGGGGGCTGGGTCTGTCTCCTGGGAATTGCTGAGCTCACACCCGCCAGCGCTGATGGATTTTCCAGGAAATCTGGCAAAAAGAGCTGTTTCCACCCCTCTTGCATGAGCTGCCTTCTCCTGCCAAGCCCCGCGGCCGACTGTGGAGTGGGGACAGTGGGGACTGTGTTGGGTTTGGGTCCTTTGGGTCGGCTCTGAAGGGAAAACCCCCTGGCAGTGCTTGCTGGGGGTGCTGGGCACACACTGAGCCCGGGGGGCTGTCACCCCTTGCTGCCTCTCGGGGAGGATTTCGGGTGCTGTAACACGTGGGGGATCGTTCACTCCCAGTTTATTCCCAACCAATTTCTCCTCCATGTCCCCTCTCCCCCCCAACCCCTATTTTCCTGTTGCTGCTCTGAGCTAGGGAGCTGGGCTGGGCCAAATGAGACAGGATTGCCAATAACCCATTAGGCAGCTGCACTTGCAAAGGGCTGGACCTGCCTGGGTGCCAGTCAGCCTGTGGAGTGGCCACTGGGCCAGATGGCTGCTCTTGGTGCAGGTGAGTGATGAAGTGAGGTAGAGCCCGAAAAGGTCAGCTCTGCTCAGGAGGGGGGCACAGGGAGGGGGCTGAAGGGTAATGTGGAGAGACACGACCCAAATAAGAGCTTCCCTTTGTTGGAATAGAATGCTTGAACGTGCCCATTGCTGGGGCCAAACCCAAGGTGAGGACAATCCCGGCCACCGTGTCACCGTCCCTGCACCCTTGCAGAGTGGGGAGCATCTCGCACAGGTGCCTCACTGTCTGCACGGCCCCGACCCAGACCATGGGCCCGGGAAGGGATAGGAGCTCTGGGCTAAAGCCTGTCAGGCTGCTCTGGGTTCGGGCAGCCCAGGGATGGGGCCGGTCCCAGGCTCCAGCTCCTCAAGCAGCATATGTGGGGTTTGGACCTGGGTCCTGCCCCTGGTCCAGGTCCATCCCCGAGGTGCCACCGGGGAGCTCTGCAGGTCCAGCAGTGCCAGCTGGGGTTGGAGCTGGTGACAAGGCCAGTCTTTCCTGGAGGGGGCACTGGCACCCAGCCTGCCCCGTGCCAGCGGATGTGTTTTGTTCCAGTCCAAGAGGCAGGCGAATCCCAGGGGCTGAGGCTGGCAGGAAAGCGTCCCACCCCTGCCCGGTCTGAGCCCAGGGTGGTTCCCTTTCCTTCCCGGCTCCCTGGCCTCTCCCAAGGGACCAGCAGCATCCACCGAGGCAGCCTCGCACTCCGGGGCCAGGGACAGGAACCGGCAGCCCCGGGGGAGCCGGTGTGAGCTCACACCGGGGCTGGCCCAGGCACATACAATGGCTGCAGGGACCCTGCCTGCACCAGGAGGAAGAAAACTCCCCAAGGAATTTCCTCCATCATCAGCTCTGCCCAGAAGCTGTTCCTTGCCCAACTGGGATGCAGGAGTCTGGTGCCGGATCTGAGTCCCTCTTCGGAAGGTGGCCCCTCTTGGCAGTGGTGGTGCCTGGGGATGGAAAACCCTTGGACAGAGCTGGGTACACTGGATGGTCCCTGTGATGGCCCCAGAAGTCCCTGAGGGGAGCCCTGGGATGTGGTGCTGAGCCGGTGTCTGCTGGCGGTACCATCCATCTCATCTAACCAGGCTGTCCACACCTCCACGCTGATGCTGCCCAAGGGAACTGCCCGAGGCTGGAGATAAGGGGTGGGAGCTGCAGAGAGCAGGAGATAAGGTATCTCCGTGCCCGCTGCTTTGCCTATTTCCAAGCTGTCCGGAATGCTAATAAGGTGACAGCGCCTGGGAGACGTGGGCAGAGCTATCCCTGCCGAGCTGCAGCAGCCCAGGGCTATTCCCAGGGTGTCCAAGGGGAAAAGCCGAGTTGACAACCTGTCATGGGCCCCCAATTCCCACCCCCGGGTGTCCCCCCGGTGTCCTGAGGGCCGGGCCAGCTCCTGTCTCCCAGTGTCTCCTGCACACAGGCTGCGTTTGGGGAGCCTCTGCGCTGCTCCCTGGAGGCCGCTCACCTGCCATGGACATGTGAGTGGGAATGGGTGCTCCTGGGAATGGGAGCTGCCAGGGATGGGTGCTCCTGGGGATGGGTGCTCCCAAGGACCTGTGCTCCCAGGGACAGGGGGGGCCGAGAGCCAGCGGGAGGGCCATGTCCTTGTTGCAGGCCCAGTGGCACCCTGGCGTGGCACCAGCAGGAAACCAGCTGTGCCAGCACCAGCCTCTCCCAGAGCAAGTCCCTCTGCAGTCGTGTTGCTGTGTGGTTTGGCCGTAGCCACCAGAGACGTTTTGGCTCTTTCAGGAGAGGACCGTGGCTCTCAGAAGGGCAGTGGCCCAGCAGGGTGCAGGCTGCAGGGTGCCCATGCTGTGGGGACACAGGGTGCGGAGCGGGGGGCCCTGCATGCTGGCAGGGGTGGGAGCAGCATCGTTGCTCACACCCTTGTCCGTGGGTGTGCTGAGGTGTGGGAGGTCTCAGGTGTGCCCAGCCCAGCTGGGGACTGGTGCCAGCTCCACACCTGCACAGCACCCAGTGCCACCAGGCCCCTGGTACCTGTAACGCTGTTACTGCCTGCAAATAATGCAGGACCTGGGCAGATTCCTCCCTGCCAGCTCATGCAAGAGGGATCTCCCAGCTTTCAGCAGTGTAACTGAACTTTCTGGACTTTCACAACCCACAAAACATAATTAATCCTCCTAATGATCAGTTCTCCTTCTATCTCTAAATCTAACCTGGAAAATGTTTACAGCTCAATAGTGCCACACACAGAGGCCTAGAGAAAATGAGGTGGTGCTTTTTATCAGCTCTCGATCCCAGTTCCTCTCGCAGTGCAAACAAATCACTGTTTTTTCCCTGCTCTGAAAGAGCTGCTGCTCCCCCAAGAATGGCCGGGACCCACTAACCCCACGCTAAGTGATGGCAAAACAAGCACAGCCACATCCATGCCAGGTGGGAAGCCTGGAACTTCATTTATTAATAGCTGAAGCTAATTAGTACAGCAGCAGGGGCTCTCTGCAGCACCACTGCTGACAAGGGTACATCCCTGGGCTCGAGTAGAGGGGCCCAGGTCTTCCTCCAGAGCCAGGCAGAAGGTGCCACAGGTGGCCAAGGTCTCCTGGGACACAGAGCACAGTTGTAACCAGCCAAGAGAGCTCCAGCTCCATGGTGGGAAGCTGGGTGTGGAGCACGGGGTGGATAAACACCAGGGAGGAGGAGGCTGGGCAGGAGGAAGAGCATCTCCCTGCCAGCTTCTCCCATGGATTGGGATGGGAACTGGTGTCTCACGAAAGCCGGAGGAGGGAGGGGTGTCCGGCAGCGCCCAGCCTTTCCCCTGCCCTTCCCCTGCCTGGGCAGAGCTCCCATGCATCCTGGAGCAGGACAAGCCCAAGGGAGGGACCTGCATCATCTCCCTCCAACAGCCCCTCATCCTCCACCGACACGAGACAAGCTAGCCCCAGCAGGCTCAGGTTATCCACCAGGGATTTGCCACTTCCTGAATGAAGATGGACTTTATGGGCTCCAAAAATCCCTTCCCCCAGCAGGGACCCTGCCAGTCAAGCCCAAAATCTGTAATCATGAGACTTTTCACAGTACCTGTGCTTTGCATTAGTGAGGCAACAGGATCAGGCCTAAAGCAAACAGGGCTAAGAGCACAGGTGTGATTCTCTGTCACTGCTCAGCCAAGTGCAGTGGAGGAGTTAGAAACAGATGGCAAACTAACATCCTTTTTCTGGACAGGGGACACTCAGTACCTGACCCTCTTTAATTGATCTATGATTAATAGATTTTTTTGGGGAAAAAAAAATGCCTTTCAGTGACACTGAGGTTGAAAAAAATCAACAAATCCAGGTCACACATGAGAAAATGCTTGTGCTCAAAGAAAATGAGCATTTGCAAAAAACTCCAACTTCCCATTTTCACCTTTTTGAAGTGATATTTTCTCCTTGTTATTATTTTGCTAGCTACCAACCCTTTTAGAAAAACATTCAAAAGGGTTAAAGTATTCTGTCTGACCACCCAAAATATTTTCTCCCTCGTGTTTTTATTGTGCCGAATAAAAAGAAAAACTTTTTTGTCCAAATAAACTTGAAACAATTCCTTCTCCTCCCTCCCCCTCCAGTTTTTTGGTTTGGCCAGTGAGTGGAAAAATCAATTATTCGCACTCCTCCAGCCTGATAAAAAGCATCAGGACTCCACAAAGAGGCTCAGGGGAGCAGTTGCCTCCTACAGCAAATTAAACAGTCTCTGAATTTCCCGGCTCTCCAGCCTCTTCTGGTGTCACCCAAGACTTTGAGCCCTGTGCTCTCCCCTTGGATGCACCATCCAAAGAGCCACATTGCCTGGAAAAAATGAAGGTGAGAAGAATTGCTGGAGATACATAGTGCTATTTTTTTCCAGGATAGTGACTCTAAGACACATCACATCTTTTTGCTTCAAGCGTTTTTCCTTCAAAGAGCGACTTGATGTGTAACTGCAGCAGAAGCCTGTTCTTTTTTGGAAGAAGCCTGTAAATTAAAAGCAAATCAATATTAATTTCTGGAGTCTTTTGTTTACTGCCTCAAGCTGGCCCCTGTGTTTTCTTCAGCTCTATAAAAACCTGGTAGGAAAGCAGCTGAGGAAGGAGAAATGCCACAGATGAGAGCACAGGAACGCGAGGGGCAGCACCAGTGCTGGGAACACAAACCTGGGCCGTTTCCTCCTTGTGAGAGATGCCCAGGAAATGAAAACCAGGAATGCAGAAGGGTGAAGATGGGGATCTCCTTGTTTCATCAAAACAAGGTCATTCCCAGTGAAACCCAGACGTCCTCCAGGCAGGGGCACCTGGGACGGAGTAGGAGCCTTTCCCTGCCAGGAATATGAGGGATTGGAACAGCAGAGCTGCCTGCTAACGAACCCCTGCCCTGACCTGACGTTCAGGGGGACACAGAGCATTTCAGAGCTCCTCCACATCAACGTATTAAGTGTATCAGCCCATGAGCTCAGTGTGTGCCAGACCAGCTGAGACATCCCCTCGAGAGCCCCGCATCTCCCCATGACCACGGACTTGAGTGGCCCTTGTCCATTTCCTGGAGAGCTGCAGGGCTCCATGGATGAGCTTTGGCCTGGCTACCCCTTCCCAGAGGGGTGCAGGGATGGGGCCCTGGCCCACAGACACAGCAGGGACCTGGCTCAGTGGCTTTTCTGTGGTCAGTGGTCCCCAGGCTGGCCTGGAGGGTGGGGGGCTCAGCTGGCTGACCACTGTCTTGGCCCGGGGGGCTCCAGGGCTGCCCTCAGGTTGGGGGCTCTGTGCTGCACTGGGGACCACAGCAGCCAGACCTGAGCCTACAAGAGCCCCAGTGAGCCCAGGAGGCCACCACTAGCCCCGGGCATCCCTGCTCCGTAGACCCTGGGGTCCTATCAGCTCCGGGGAACCCCTGCTCCATCGCCCCGGGAGCTCCATTGGCTCTATCCACCCAGTCCTGGTGCCAGCGCTGGTCCCATTTCTGGGGCTGGTACCAGTGTCAGTCCCGGCACTGGTGTCAGTGCCAGTCTTGGTGCCGATCCCGGTGTCGATCCCGGTGTCAGCGCTGATGCTGGCCCAGTGCTGATCCAGGTGCCAGTGTCGATCGCGGTCCCGATCCCGGTGCCAGTCCCGGTCCCGCCTCCCCCCGCCCCGTCCCTCGGCCATCCCCGTCCCGACCTGCGGCTCCGCCCCGGCTCCTCCCGGCCCGTCCCCGTCCCCGCCCGCCGCGGGGCAGCGCAGCACCATGGCCGCGCCGCGCAGAGCCCCGGCCCCAGCCCCAGCGCCGGCCCCGGCCGCGGCCCCGGCCCGCCCCTCCGCCCCGGGCCGCCTATAAAACGGGCCCCGGCTCCGCCCGCCCCCGCTCCGCGGCCCCGGCCATGGCCAAGGACCAGCTGAAGCCGCGGCTGTGCCGCATGCTGAAGGGGGAGAGCGGCTACGGCTTCCACCTGCACGGCGAGAAGGGCAAGAGCGGGCAGTTCATCCGCAAAGTGGAGCCCGGGTCGCCGGCCGAGGCGGCGGGGCTGCGGGCCGGGGACCGCGTCGTCGAGGTCAACGGGTTGAACGTGGAGCAGGAGACGCACCACCAGGTATGGGCAGGGCACCCCCCGGCTTTGAGTACCCTCGGGCTGCGAGCACCCCCCAGCTCCAAGCGAGCACCCTTTGATTCTGAGCACCCTCTGGCTTCAAGCAAGTACCCCCTGGCCCTGAGCACCCCAGCTCTGGCCACCCCCTGGCCCTGAGCACCCCCTCTCCATCCACACTTCCCCAGCAGCTTGGCTCTGCCCAGCTTCAGCCTCTCCAGGGTGGGCTAACAGGGGGGTTTTCTCCCAAAATATCTAAGCTGGAGCATCCTCAGCCCGCTTAGCATTGGTGGTTGCTTGGGTGGGATGGCTGTCCCTCAAAATCCTAGGCCTGGGGTGCAAGGGGTGGGGGGTGCTTTGCGTGTCTGGGATGCCGAGTTCCCATGAGAACAGTTTTTTGGTGTGGTCTGTCTCTGTTCTGGGGAAAGGATGTTGTAATTGTGTGAAGGTAGGAAAGCTGAAGGTGTTTCAGCATGGGCAGGGCACTGCTGTGTTATGCAATCTGTGGTGGAAAGGAATGGGGGAGACCCGGGCTTTATTTCCTGCTCAGCTGTGTGTTTTCTTGGCCACTTTGGGGGAGATGCTCCTCCTTATGCAGCCCGGAGTGTATAAATATGCCTTAAAATCGTCTGATAAAGCTCTGCAGATGTTTAGCAGTTTGGCTGGCTGAAGTGTGATAGGGCTTGTGGGGAAATAATGGCTGTTATTAGCCCATGGCTCTGCTGGGGGGTCCAAGCCAGCAGTTTCTCAGCCCTGTAACAGAAGCTGCACACTTTGGGCCATGTCATTTTCTGCTTATAAAGCTGAAACACAGTTTAGTCCTAAAAACAAAGCAATGAGATTTGAGCTGCTCCTGAGACATGAGCCTGGCAGGAGCACAGCACCGAATGTGCCCGTTTGCCTAATGGCTTGTGGGGCTCCGTGGGGTTTGGTGCTTTAGTATCTTACAACCAGCCCCCTCTGCCAGGGCCTTATGGGGGCAGAGCAGGGATGTGTCTCTGTAGCAACAGTATTTTGACAGTTCGTAATCCTGGGGTTCACCTACAGGCATGGATTTTGCTGTGTCTGAGATGAGGCAGAACCTTCCAGGTGGCTCCAAGATGCCTTGTGGTCTCCTCTCCATGGGCTGAGTGGGTTTTTATGTAGAATCGAGCCGGTTTTGATTATCTGAGCCAGCTGTGTAAGAAGTAATGTTTGTCTTGAATGTGATTTCAAAACCCTTGAAGGAAGATCCACATCTTTGATCTGGCTGGGCAGAAAGGAGGGCTGTGTTCCTGCAAGGCGCTCTGTCCTACTGGAAACCATCAGAACTCCCTGCTGGAACTGGGATGCTGTGGATGGGTGATAGCTGAGATGAGGCAGCCAACTGTGCCTGTGAAACATGTGGGGGCCTTCCAGTAGGTCAAGTGAAATGGGAGAAATTTTCCTGTCTTCCATTTTCTGCTGGCAGAGGCAGGATTGGGCCGTGGCAGAGGCAGGTTTCAGCCCTGGCATTCCCTTCTGGCTATAGAGCTGTGAGTGGGTGTTAGTGTCCTACTCAGGGTGCCCTGGAGCTCACAGCTGTGCTGCCTTCCAGCTGTGGTGGCATTAGTGTGTGTGAGCAGGAGCAGCCCTGCCCCAAGGCACCCTCTGGGATTGCCCTTCCTCCTGCCTTAAATGGCAAGAGCCTCTTTCCCTCTCCAAAAAAACCCCAGTGCTGCTGGGCTATGGGCAGGTCAATGCCGTGGTGGGTCAGGCACCGGGTCCTGCCCATGGGTTTGAGCAGCTGGTTTGCTGTGGCCTCTCCTTGTGCTGCTGAGGTCCCTGACCTTGGATAAGTAACACTTCTCCATGTGCATCTGAAGCTGGTGGGACAGAGCCTGCAGCAAACAAGGCCTTGCTGTTTGGGTGTAACTGTGTTTCCAGCTGAAGCTGGCGGTGCTTGTGTCTTTGTTCTCTGATTCTTTTTCCTGGTCTTACCCAAGGAGCCAAGGCAGAACGTGTTCTCAGGGTGCTTCGTGTCTCAGATGCAAAATTGCATCTTGGCTCCTCAGTTCCTGGCCCGGGTGGGCAGTGGGTGTGCAGGGCAGAGCAGTGGCTCCTGCCCCCCTGCTGTGCTCAAGCCAGGAGAGCTTTCAGGTGCTCGCTGTGGCTGGCAGCACTGTGCATGGGCACAGGCACCTCTGGGAGCAGGAGGGATGAGCTGAGCTGTTCCTGGTGGCACCATGAGTCTCCTTCCTGGGCAGCTGTTGTTTGGCAAGGGTGGAAGGGTCCAGGCTGGCTCTGTTGGGCTGGTGCTGGTGCAGCCAGGGGTGAAAGTCTGTTTGGGTGGAGCCACGGAAATCGTGGGGCTGGGACCGGTGCTGAAAAGGTCCCGAGGCGACAAATGCCTGTTGTCTTCAGAAGAGCTGCAGACTCCAGGCTGTGACCATGGCTCGGAAACGGGTAGGATGCTGGCAGGACCTCAGTCTGCTTGGCTGCTGCTTTGCCTTCCACCCGCTTGCTTGGTTCCCAGAGTGACTTGCTGCCCAGGGAGTTTGTCATGGAAAGTCCCTTCTGCTTCTCCCTGCTAATGGGGAGAGGACGAGGGGCTGCTTGGGGTCACTCTGTCACTGCCTGGCTCAGCCCCTGGCACTCGGGGGGCTGGGGGACGCTTGCACCATCACTGCTCTTGCCGTGGCACTGCCCATCCGCGTGTCCTGCCACTGCCTGTGCCACGTCCTCTCCAGGAGAGCTGGCCTGGCACAGCACTGCCTTGCCAGTGTCGGCAGCACCATCTGATGTCACAGGTGAATAGATCCGACAGGGAACAGATGGATTTTCTGGGGCTTGGTAGAACAGCATCTTCAGGACAGCTACGGATGGGGGCCCTGGGCACGCTGCCGCCCGGCACGAGGAGCCAGAGGCTGCAGAGAATTAGTTGGTTCAGGACAAGCAGCCTTGTCTGCAGTCTATAAATTTCTTGTTGGTTGCTTTTTTTTTTTCAGTTGCAGATACCAGCTCTGTTGACCTTGAATGGAGCTTGCAGGGGAGTAAATAAACGCTAGCTAATTGTGCATTAGGCTCGTTTGTCACTTCTAACCTTGGCAATTGCAGCGTGTCTGGCCAGTGTGACCTAGATCAGAGCAGGAGCCCTGTAAGGAAGCCCAGTGCTGGTTTGGGGGTTGCCTAGTGCTGTTTTGGGGTCACGGAGTCTGTGGTCTGCAGGACCACCCCATGATTGGGGGTGGCTGCCGAGCAGCATCGCCAGCATTACCGCCCCCTCCTCCTCCTCAGGATGAAGGCCTGTGCCCAGAGGAGGTGGCCTGGTAGAGCCAGCCCTCTGCAGCGCTGCCAGGGAGTCTGGAGGTGATTTCTCTTTAACCTGCTCTTGTGCCTGCCCTGGATTTGCCCTGTTTCCATCACAGCCCCTCCTGGTGTGATTTACCCCCTGCCCGGCTGGGATCAGCTCCTCCCAGCTCTCCCCACCATGCTGGCACCATGATCTCCTTTCAGAGCCTCTGCCAGTCACCGATTCCCGTGAAGGAGCCGGGCAGCAGCTGGACAATGGTCCCCATTCAGTGCTGCTGGAGCTAGATCCCACAGGGACAGGCCCATCTCCTGCTCCCAGCACTGACTCTCCTTATCTCTGCTGACCCCAAGCACAGAGTGGGAATGAATGTACAGGTTCAGTTGTTCCTTTCATAAATCCACCCAGGGTGGGGGCAGTCAGCCCACTGGCATGGTGGGGAGTGCCAAAGGCATGGATGGGTGTTTGGTGCCTCCCTGTGCACCCTGGCTCCCCACCCTCCTCTGGGTGCGGGGGAAGAAGGAGATTCCAGATCAGGGGAATGAGGATGTGCAGGACTGTTTGGTGGGACATATGTGGTCCCTTGAAGGGACAAAACACTGCAGCAGGGTTTCTAATGCCCGGGGGGTAATGAAGCAGCCTTTGTGAGAGCTCCTCTCTGAGCAGAGTGGGTGATCCTAGGTAGTCTGTGCAGCTGCTGTGGGCAGAGCTGTTTCGTTGGTTGCAGGACATGGGACAGAAAGAGCAGCCACCATCATCACCCAGGGCTGCAGGCAACAGGCACTCCATCCCAGGGGTCCCCCAAAGCCATGCTCTGCCCTTCTCCTCCATCACCCATGGCTGCAGTGCCAGCAAACTCGCACCTTGCAGCAAAACCGAAGCTGCAGGAGGGTGTTGGGGAGTTGATGGTTCTGGGGCCCAGCTCAGCTGCTCTTCTCCTTTGCAGGTTGTGCAGCGCATCAAAGCCGTGGAGTCAGAGACCCGCTTGCTCGTGGTGGACAAGGAAACGGACGAGTACCTGTGCAGCCTGCGCCTGACCTGCACGGAGGAGATGGTGCACAGCGGGATCCCGCGGAACTCCGGCGTCTCGCCCACCAAGTCAGTGGGCAGCGACAACGGGGAGGTCTGGAAGCTGCAGCTGGAGCTGGGGGGGGGCAGCCCCCAGCGCCACTCCCACAGCTTCTCCTCGCACGGCAGCAGGAAGGTGAGGGCAGAGCCCAGCGGGGCTGCTGGGCACGGAGTGGGCACAACCACCCTGGGACTTCCTTCTGCTTGCTTCCTGTCAGAGAAGAACCTCCCATGTGTGGCCGTGGTGGGCTTGGGGAGTTTGTGTCCTGAAGGAGTGAGCGAGCTGCCCTTTGGCCTCCTTTCTTTTGCTTGAAGCAGCATTGGCTGCTGGGGGCTGTGCTGCTCCTTCCCCTCCTGCATCCTCTGAGGGTCTTCTGAGGCCCAGGAGCTGCTGGGGGATACATCAGCCCTGGGGACGGGTGACCCAGCCTGGGTCTCACTCTCCTATGGGGACAAGCTGCAGGGACCAGGTAGGCGATGATGCTGGAGCTGGTGAATGAGCTTCTCTCCCCTCTGTTATTTGCAGGACGGGGGGAACATCTGGGATGAATGTGTTCTCAGCTTTTTGCTTAAATAGGAAGGAAATTAGCTATTTTTTTTTTTCAAGTGGCCTGGGTCTGGACTGTGGTTCTGCTGTAAGTGCCTTGTATTGGTAAACTGCTTTCCAAAAAGGAAAGTGTTTGGGGTGGAAAACATCCAGTTTCCATGGCTGCTGGGGCTGGGCTGGTGGAGACAGCACGGCTTGAGGCTGGGCAGATAGCAGGTTGGCCCTGCGCTGCCTGCCCTGGGGGTGTGAACATGGCAGGAGCAGTGCTGGTGTCACCTGGCTGAGCTGGTGGCTCTGTCACCTCTCTGCAGTCATCTGTCCCCTTCCATGTCCTCACCCCCGTGCTTGCAGAGGCTGCGTGGTTGGCCTCTGTCCCCCCAGAGGTGGGCTGGTGGCTGGATGCTGTCCCAGAGGGGGCTGTGGGACTGCTGGGGGGACAGAGGTGGGAAGGTCAGGAAAGCGTCATGTCCTGAGGAGCCCCCACAGAGTAAGAGCCGAAGAAATTCCCCTGTGCAGATAAGAGGCAATGCTGGTAACAGGACAGGAGGCACCTGCATCTCCAGTAATAAGGAGGGGCTCTCACCTCCATCTTCCCCTCCAGAGCTTTTTGGCATCTAGTGGAGGAGGAGCCCCCCTTTGCCGGGGCTGGCAGGGGCAGAGTTAGAGGCAGTATTCTTTTCTTCAACTTATTGCACGATTTGAAGCTGTTTGAAAATTTGTGTGGTGATGGTGGGTGGGTTTCCCCTGGGCATTGGTACAGGGTCACCCCCAGGACAGTCAGTGGGAGAGGATCTGTTCCCTGGGGGGTGGCTGGGCACAGCTGGGGACAGCCTTCCAAGCTGGGGATTTCCTATCCTGCCTCTGTTTCGTTTGCTGGTTGCAATCCAACAGTGTGTGCTGACGGGAAGTCAGGCGAGGGGAACAGGACGGTCCTTTCCGGCCTTTGGGTTTCGGCTCCTCCAAGGAGAGGGTGGGACAGGGAGAGCCGGGCAGGGCTGGGGTCTGAGGGGGGTGAAGCCCCCGCACTTCCTCTTGAGGGGCTGAGGGGCTTCGCCTGGGCTGGTGTGGTCAGGATATTTGGTGCTTGCTGAGCTGGGCAAAGGGAACAGAGTCTGGGGGCTGTGAGCGGGCAGTGCTGAGCACATCTGGTGCTGGCAGAGGCTCAGGCCAAGGGCTGGTTTGCTGCTGTCCCCATGGGTGGCAGCTCTCTGAAGAGCTGGGTGCTGCAGGCTTTCCTGGCCAAGGTCACTTCTCTGCGCCAGGGCTGTGAGTGACCCTGGTGGGAGGTTGGGGTTGCCAGAGCAGCAGGACTTGCATCCTGCTCCTGTGCCTTGCTTCCAGGTGGTGACACCTACTCCAGGCTCTCGGTGTGGGTGCTGGGGCTCTCCTCCTAGGTCCACGGGACCAGGGCAGTGATGATGCACCCCAATGCCTGCAGTGCTTGTAGATTTCTGTCCTTGTAGCAGAGCTGGGGTCCTTTTTGAGACTTGTCCTCAACTGGGTTTGGACTGGGCTCTGAGCTGGGTGGCACTGGGAGAAGCGGTACTTGGACTGGCAGAACTTGGGCCTTTTCTGTAGCTTCCCTGGAAGCATTTAGTGCAGGAGATAAAAAGGCAGCTCCTGTCCCCCTGCAGACCTCTGACCCCAACCTGCCCCTGTAGGAACTGGTGCTGGTGCTCTGGGCTGCTCCCAGGGAGCAGCATTTTTCTGAGCAGCATTTGTTTATGTAAGGGCTGCAGTTTTCCTTCATTTGAGGCCAGGTTTTTCAGTGCAGCCTGAAGCAATGAGAAAATGAACCAAAGAGGAGGAAAATCTGGCTGTAGTGGTGGGCAGGGGGGTGGCAATGCAGCGGGCAGGGTGGGCACAGCCCTGCCAGCCTCCCCCATGCTGCCCCAGTCTTATTTTGCAAGAGGAGTGACACCCCCCCCTCCCCGAGAGCTGCCATGGGTGGGGAGGTCACCACGCACCCTTGGCAGAGACCTGGTGTCCAGGACCTCGTGCTCCCAGAACCACAGTAATGTCATGAATAATTCAGCAGGTATTTAAAATGGGGCTGCCTGTCCCCAGAGCAGGTGGGCAGGGCTGGCTGCCAGCTGCTGAGCTGTCACGGCACTGCCATCCCAGCACCTTGAGGACTTGTGTCCTGTGTGCCATGGTGGCATGGGGAGCAGGGTCTGCCTTGCCCCATTCCACGTGCCTGCCTGTCCTGGGGCATTTGCCTGCTCACTGCCTGCCCCACAGTGTCCCCTGGGAGGGGAGGCAGTGGGACCTGTGGCCTCATGCGGTGCACTCCTCTGTCCCAAACACAGAATCCCAGACTGGTTTGGGCTGGAAGTTACCTTAAAGATCATCTAGTCCTGCATGGGCAGGGACACCTCCCACTAGACCAGGTTGCCCCGAGCCCCATCCAACCTGCCCTTCAACACTTCCAGGAATGGGGCAGCCACAGCTTGTTGGGGCAACCTGGACCAGTGTCTCACCACCCTCCTTGTAAAAAGTTTCTTCCTAATATCTCGTATAAATCCACCCTGTTCTTGTGGCTTGCTGGGCTGTTTTCTGCTTTTCCCTGGAGCTCTGGCTTTGCCCTGCTCAGCATTGGGTCCCAGGGGGTTTGTGAGGTAGTGGGCAGGGCTAGGGGGTCTCAGTGTGGCAGGGGCTGTTTTGGGTGCTTGAAGGTGAGCTGCTTTTATGGCAAAGGTGCCTTTGGGACAGTGGGTTGAGCTGCTGGTGGCTGTTAGTTAAATGCCTGGGCTAATGATGTGTAAAAGACAAGTGAGCTGTGGGGCCGGGCTGGTGCTGAGCAGAGCTGCTGGGTGCTCACCTGGATGCTGCCAGCCATCCTGGAGGGGACTGTGGCCCAGGGCTGGCAGTGTGGCTGTCCCCACTCCTGCTGCACAGTGGGAGGGATGTGCTGTTACTGGGACTCCTGTTTGGCCACACAGGTTTCGTCAGCCACCTTAGTGATGTCCTTGGGACTTGCTGCCTCACTGCTTTCTTCAGGTGTGTTTGTAGGAGAAACAAGAACAACAGTAAAGCCACTGAGATGTGTTTGGGGTGAAGCAGTTCCCCTCCATCGCTGCTCCAGTCACACCAAGGCACGACTGGGGGGGTGGGTGTGCAGAGGGACCTTCACAACTGGCATTTATCTTCTGGAAAACAAACCCATGTCTTGTAGCTGCTGGAATTGACTAGCCTGTTGGGTCTGGGAATTCTAATGTAGCGGAATTAGAATTTTTAGGAAGAAATTCTTTAGTGTGAGGGTGGTGAGACGCTGGCCCACGTTGCCCCAAGAAGCTGTGGCTGCCCCATCCCTGGAAATGTTCAAGGCCAGGTTGGACAGGGCTTGGAGCAACCTGGTCTAGTGGGAGGTGTCCCTACCCATGCAGGGGGGTTGGGACTAGGTGATCTTTAAGGTCCCTTCCAGCCCAAACGAATCTGTGATTCTGTGAATTAGCAGCTGGTTGTTAATTGGTCCCTGCTCGGAAAAGGATGGTGTTGCCTTTGCAATGCTGCTGGCAGGAGGATGGTTGTCCCTCTGCTGACAGAAGGGACTGTGGCTGTGTCTTGGCTGTGACAGTGAGCAGGCGTTGAGCCTGTGTGTGCCACCAGCCCGTGCTGCAGAGGAGCTGGAGGGCCTGGGGACAGACATGCCGTGCTCTGGGGTGCCTGTGGGGACCTGCAGGTGTGTGGCCAGTGCTGACATCGAGGCAGTAAATATTTACACTTCTGTTTGGGTCAGGAATTAGAACTTTTTTTCTGTTGCAAATAAAACTTCATTGCAACATCTTCAGCCACCAGCTTTCTGCTGGAGTGCTGGGGGGGGAGTAACTCGGGACAGATGTTTTTGGAGAACTTGGCCAACTCAGTTGAGGCCCAAAATTTAGGGCTTGTAGAATAACCACAAAGATGTAATAAAACCTAACATGAGCAGAAATGTTTGCAGTAATTATGCGATTAAAAAAAAAAACAGAACACAAAAAAATAAGTGCATGGTTTAGATTAAAGCACTTCCCCGCAGCATCCTGTGCTCCCTGGGCCCCATGGCAGGCTCAGACCTGTGGGGAGAGGGTGACCAGGGAGGACAGCGAAGCTCATCTGGGTGCAACCTGATGGCATTCCCTGCCTTTCCCACAGCAGCTATTGTTGTGGATGCTTCCAGCCTGGCAGTGCTTGCTGCGGGTCTGAAAGGGTGAAGCCGCGTGTGAGCCCTGCCGGGGCCGGGCTGCATCGCTGCTCGGCAGGTCTCTGCCTAAAACCACTTTGCAAAGCTATTCTGCACCCCCAGCTGGAGCAGCTCGGGTTGCTGCTGTGCTGTGCCCGCCTGAGGGCACGGGATTGGGAGCGCAGCTTCCCACAGCCCTGCTGTGGAAGGGGACGGGAAGCAGGACAGTGGGGTTGGAGACCCCCGGCCGCCCTGCAAAGGGTGGCATTGCAGCGGGCGCTGGGGCGCCCGGGAGTGGCGAGGGGTCTGCTCGCTGCAGAAGGGACAGCAAGGCTGGGCTCCCTTTTGGGGTTAGGGCATTAATCCCGTCCCTGGGGCAGCAGCGGGGCTGGCGTGGGGGGAAGCGGGTGGCCCCGTGCGGCGCTGACCCCGCTGCATTATTGATGGCACCGGGTGCGCCGGCATCGGGTGTCACGGGGCAGAGCCGGGGCTGGTGGCACGGGTGGGCTCTGGAGCATCTCGGGGACCATCCGTAGTGTCACAGATCCCTGCAATGGGACCAGGGCATCCCCAGCCTCGTCCCCCATGCAGTTCCCTCCGATGTGCGGTCTGTTACCTCCTGGGTTTTGTTGGATGGCTTTTGATACCGGTGTGGGGCTGGCAGCATAGTGGTGCCATTGCAGGGGGGTTTGCTGGAGCCTGGGATCGGGCTGTGCTGAGCCCGTAAGGGCTGGGTGTTGCTGTGGCACTCCGAGGAGGTGCTGACAGGGATCTGAGCCTTGTCCTGCTGATGTAATCCAGGTACGAGATGGGACACTTCCCCACGGTGTTGTAAGGTGAAGAAAACAGTGTTGCTTGCTGTGCTGGGGCACGGCAGGGTCAGCCCTGGCTCCCAGCCCCGTGGTCCCACACACTTGCACCCTCCCAGTGCTGTGGGAAGGGGGTTTGGATAAAAAATGCTTCCTTTAATGTGGACAGTGGCTGTGTCCTGTCACCCAAAACACCCGGCAGCTGTGGGTGGGCTGTGGGGACGGAGGAAGGGGCTGAGCGGGCAGCCCCTGGCCGCAGCTTGCCTGCCTGGTCTCAGTGCATGCCCCCATGGAGGAGCTTGGCTGGGGGGTTATTTCTGTGCCGGGGCAGCACAGGAAGCCTCTCCCGGGGAGGAGAGCATCCACCCCGCGGCAGAAACTTCCTCCGCCGCGATATTTTTAGTGAAACACAAAGCGAGTGGAAGGGAGCGGGAGGCGAGAGGCAGATTAGCATCGGGAGGAGCTGCGCCCTGCCAGAGGCCTTTGTTCCCGGGGCCACGTGGTCCCAAGGGACACCCAGTCCTGCGAGGGGACAGTGGGGTCACTCCTAGGGACCTGCTGCACAGTGGGAGGGGGACAGGAGCCTGGGTTGGTGTTTGCATCCTGACCCCTCGCCCAGCTGCAGAGCGGTGATGCTGCTGACACCAGGAGATGCTGCACGTGGTCCAGCCGGTGATGTTCCCTCCTGCATCCTTGAGGAATCAAAAGCTTTCCCTCAAAGTGATTGGAAAGCTGATATTAAATAGGAGCTATTCCCAAAGACAGCTTGCTCCGGCACTGCCGGGCCCGGCCCCTCTGCTCTCAGGGATGCACTCCAGCAGCTTGCTTTAATAACAGCTTACAGGCTGGCTCCTGGCCAGCTGTTGAATGGTTCTGTTCAATAGCAAAAGTATTAAATGGTTTTGAAGAAATTAAAAATCTGGCAAAATCAGGGCCTTCTGCGTGTGCCCTGGCATCTGTGCAGAGCCTCTGCTGTGACTCTGCTCCATCCCTTGGAGTTTCTCCAGGCTGGTCAGGCTCATGGTCCTGTTGTGGTGGAGGAAACCTTAAAACACTATGGGGTTAGGGTGGGTTTTTTGGATTATCTATTTATTGCCAAGACCCAAAAAGAGCTGTGGAGGAGGGGACATGCTGAACAATTCCAGCTCTTTTTCCAATGTTGTCTCTGGTACCACCATGCAGCATGGCTAGATAAAACATCTCCTGGAGTTTGACTGGAGACCTGGTGATGCTGTGGGTTAGGGTGAATCCCACCTTCCCCTGCCCTGCTCCCACCATGGGCAGAAGGTGCTGGAATCACAGCATTGCTCCCAGGGAGTAGAAACACTTGCAGCAAAGGTGCCATGTGTATGCTGACTTCCAGCCTGTGTTCCCAGGCTGGAGGGAGTCAGGGTGTCCAGCTGCCAGCCAGGCACACCAGCTTCCAATGAGGTTTTAAAGAACAACTTTTAATTCCTAAGGCATGATCCCTTTACTGCCTGCAGCCCCAATAGGGATGTGGTGGCTGTGGCATTGCCTCTCTGCCCTTCATCCCTGCCCCTCAGTTGGGGAGGCTGAGGCTGTGAGGAGCAGTGATTTATCCAGCACTATTGGAGAACTTGGTGTATAAATTAAGGTCTGAATCAAGCCAGTTTGGAGATGTGGTGCTTAGGAATATGGTTTAGCACTGGACTTGGTAGAGTTAGGTTGATTGTTGGACTCGATGATCTTAAAGCTCTTTTCCAATCAGGATGTTTCTGTGGTTCTGTTTTGCCCTTGGTTCTTGGCTCTGTCTTCTGGTCTGGAGATTTTACAGGCACTGGTCTTGGAAGACTCCAGGTTGAGGTATGAGAGAGAGAAAATTAAACTTGTGATCAGCAAAGGGTTTCTATAGATCCACAGGTCTCTATAAATGAGTTAAACCCCAAGTTGTCCACATAATTATTTCTGGCAAGATCCATATTGTACTTTAATTTCATTACAACTTTTCCCTGGACTCCCGAGTGTTGCAGTTCCACTGCTGGGTACATTTAAACCGTAACCAGACTTGGAGCTGGGTTTTGTTGGCTAAATATCTCTTTGCCCACTAAAACTTTGTGAGAGTTTGTCACCAGGTACAACAAACTGGTGGTAGATGTCTGTTAGTGGTGAGTCTGTGAAAGCCAAATGGAAAAGTAGTTTTAGGAGTAAGGGGAAGGTAAAGGTGGTTCCTGGCAGGTTCTGGTGCCCAGTGGTGTGTGGGGCTGCCTTGTGGACATCTTGGGCTCTGACTGGCTGGCCAGCAATGGGTCTTTCACTTGATGGAGTCTCCAGCCCTGGCACTGAGCTGTCCTGTGTGCTGCCCCGTGGCTGGGGATGCTGGAGAAAGGGGCAGAAGCAGCAGAGGGCTGGTGTCAGGAAAAAACTGCCGCAAACTTGGTTCAGCAGGGCAGGAGCCTGCCTGCCCCGTGGTTAAACCCTCTTATGGGCACTAATCCCGTTAAAGAAACACGTTAAAGAGCAGCACAAAAGGCAGCAGAAGGGCTAATCCCTCTGCTCCTGCCTTGGCAGGTTGGGCTCCTACCCTGGGCTGTGCTGCAGCAGCCCTTCCTGCAGCCCTTGGGGCTGGGCCCGTGTCACCGGCTGGACTGGTGTCCCCCAGGTTGGGATGCTCTGCTGTGGGATGGGTCTCCAGTGGATTTTCCCAAGCTCCTGCCTTGCTGTGGCCAGTGCAGGGCTGGGTTGCTTGCACAAGGCTGGCAATCAATCTCTCATGAGCAGCCAAAGGCCATCCCAGGTAAATCAGTTAATTCTGGCCCTAGGGTTGTTCACGGTGAGCAGGATTTAATTAAGACAAGCCCTAATTAGTTCTTATTAGGGTGAATAGTTTGCTTTGCCTGGAAGAGTTTCCTGCTCTTGTCCAGCAGCTGTTAATGAGCTTGGCGCTCCCTGAATATGGGGGGCTGAGGTGGTCCAGGGAATGGGGTACATGGAGACCCCCTGTTGTGCTGCAGAGCTGCTCAGGGCTCGGGGATTAAAGAATTGCCTCTTGCTGCTCCTTGCAGCAGCTGCTGGGCTTTGCTGTGCTCCCACGTTCATCTTTTGTTTTTGCAGTCACTTGCTGGGGCTGTTCCTGGGGCAGCCACTTGCCCTGTGGCTTTCTGCTCCTCTCCAGCCCTTCCTGGCGGCCTCGGGGAGCTCAGAGCCCCGTGGCTGGCACTGGTGTGTGCTGGCACTGCACACCCGCCCACGCTTTATCAGCTGGGGCAGCCGGAGCCTGGTGCTGCTCCGGGGGTTATCACGGGAGATCCTCCTGCTCTCTGGGAAACCCACTTCGTCCTGGGGCTTTGGCAGAGGTGCCTCCAAACCTCCTTATCTGCCCCAGCACGGAGGTGCTGTTTGGCTGCCTGGGGTGGAGATAAACCCCAGCCCCTCGTCCCAGGAGCAGCAGCTGGGGTGGTGCTTGGTTCCCCCCAGCCTTTGGCAGGTGAGCAGCACCTTCCATGATCTTCTTGTTTTTAGGGAGCTGGCTTCAAAATGTCATTTTTGAGCTGTGCATCACAGCTCAGTACAGGCTGAGTGAGCCCTGGTGTTCCCTGATTGCATCAGGTCACACTTTGCCCCCGTGTTTTCTAGTGATGATGTGGGATGGAGCTGGTGCTGGCATTTTGTGATGATGGCTGTGGAAGGAGGATCAAGTTGTGGGGGGAGGTTAGGAAGAGCCACAGGCAGAGCCAGGGTCTTTGGGTGCTGTGTCTGGATCAGCTCCATGGGCAGATACTGTGCAAAAGCTTTGAGTTGTGTGTTGTTGGGAGGAGGGGATGTTGCCGTGTCATGCCGAGGGTGGGGAACGAGGCCCCTCACTCCTTGTACTTCTCAGAAAATTGCACCCCTGGATATTTTATGGTGGGATTTTTCAATACAAAAGGCCTCACAGTTGGTTAACCCCAAGTGCGGGTGCCACAGGGCTGCCTTTGCTTGCAGTGTTTGGAATGCAGAGGATGTTTGGGGCCCTCCCCCTGCCCTGTTTCCTCCAGTGAGCCTGGCCAAGACAAATATTGGTAGTAAACTGTTGAACTTCCCTGGTCCTGATGCTCCCTGGCACTCACAGAGCAGGGCCTGTTCTCCCCCTTCCCTGGGCAGGGGCCAGACTGGGGGAGTGCAGATGTGTCCCCATGCTGGGGACAGCTGGGAGATGTGCAGGGAGTGTGCAGTGTGCTCTGGGGAGCTGGAGAACCTGTGGGGCTGCATCCAGTTCATCCTGTCCTGCATCCATCCCACCCACCCCCTCAGCCTAGGCACAGGATGGGCTTGGTGGTGGAGAGAGGGGAGAAGATCAGCCCCAAAGGACCAGGACTATGGCTTGTGTGGTCTCTCTCCCATCCTGCTTGGATGGGAGAGCTTTATTGGCCTCTAAGTCTAATGATAACACCCCTGAGCTCTTTGGGGCTGGGGGTGGCTGTGGGGACTTGGGGGAGGACCAGGAGCCATGTCCTTGCTGGCCCATGGTGCACAACAGGGGCTTCCCTGTCTTGTGTTGAACACCTTGGCTAATGTTGGCTTTCTGCAGGACTGCAGGTTATTGACCTGCTGGGGACTGCACCCTGCCCCCAAAAATCCAGCTCTTGGGGCAGCTCTCAGCTCTGTGGCTGGTGCTGGGCTGTGGATTGCAGCAGGCAGAAGGCAGCTGTGGGACATGGGGTTTGGTACATGTCCCCTAGGTCCCATGCAGGTGGCAGCATGGCTGTGCAGGGTGAAAGCCAGGAGTGAAGAGCCTGAGCACCCTCAGCCCTTGGGAAGATACCTTTCCTTCCCTGGGTGTGTGGCTGGGAGAGCTCAGCCTGTCATGGGGTGTCTGGTGTTCCCTGGGGAGGGACTGGGGCTCCCTGCCATGTCACTGAGCCCCCACCATCCCAAGAGGGGTTTCCCTGAGCATCGCTGGTGCCAAGCTGGCTGCAGTGGAAGTGCCAAGCTGGTACACTGGGATTCCTGCTGGTGTCCCGGGGCTGGTAAAGGCAGCAAACAGAGCCAGTGTTAAGGAATGGTTTGGTGATTGCCCAAGGCCTGGCCTCAGCGAGCAGCAGCCAGGTCCAAAGGGCAGGTTGGCATGGGGAGAGGAGACAGTGGATTGATCCTGTGCAGCTCTGGCCAGAGCCTGTGGAATGTGCTTTGAGTCCTGCTCTGGACAGGAGGCTCCCTTCAGGATCTGTCCTCAGCATGGTGCTGAGGCCATGAAGATGTGCTGCTGTGGGTGGCAGTTCTGCCTCTGTTTTGAGGTGCCACAGGGCATGTCTCTGCCCGAGGGGTGCAGCACAGCCCCGTGCTCTGCGCTCAAGGCCGCTCCTTCCCAGCATCTCTCACTTTCTTCCCAGCATCCGCAGCAATCCCTCCCTGTGCCCCGGGGAGTCCATGGCCAGTGTGGGAAGGACTTTTCCCCCTATTCCAGTGGCTTGAGCAGTGCTTTGAGTCTTGTACAGAACAACCAATGCTCCTTGCCTCCTTTCCCTCCTACCCGCCGGAAAACAGATCCCTCTGGATCTGGTGAGATCCCTTTGCATCTAGAATGGAAATTCTGTTTCTCCTCTTGGACAAATCCAGCCTGCCAGGATCTGTGCTGCTGCCCTGTGTTGTCCTGGAGCTGATAACCCTGGAGCCAGGGAGCTTGCCGGTATCCTGGCTGTTCATTCCTTTGGCAGATTCTGCTGGAAAAGTTGTCTTTCTTAAAGAAAGCACATGCACGTGGCGGTTTCAGTCTCTTCCATCCTCCCTCCCTCCCTCCCCGGCTCTCCCTGGGCTGAGCCAGCTGCTCCCTGCTCCCAGCCAATACTGAGCTGCTGTTCCTGGCTCCAGCCCTGCCTGGAGGGACCGTGGATGCCGTTGCTGGCTGAGGCTGCTCCAGCGCCAGCAAAGGCGGGGGACGGGGGGGGCGGCAAGCTGCTGCTTGTGGCTGAGAAATTCCCCAGCTGTGGAGTTGCCGAGGAATGGCTGGGAAGGCTCTGCTGGAGGCATTGCTGCTGGGGGGATCACATGGACCCCATGGAGCTGGAGCAGCCGCCTTTCCTGGGGGATGGGATTGTCGGGGACCTTTGCCCGGGGCTGTCCCTACTGAGGACACGTGCTCCTCACCGGGACGTGGCCCCTGCCACAGCCCCTCTCCTGAGAAGCTCCTTTGTGCTCAGGGATTTCCATAATGCCGCGGCCAGAGCTGCGGCACAGTGCCGGGGATTTCGGAGAGGGGCAAATCCAGGCTTACCCCTCGCCTGAGGGCAGCAGCAGCAGCAGCTCGTGTTTCTTTGGCAGCAAAGTACTGAAAGGTGAAACACTGACGGGAGGCATCAAGTGAAAGGCTTTCCCCATGGCCCGGCTGGATGCAGAGTGTCTGGGGGCAGGAGCTGTGCTGTCCCAGCCTGGCAGCGCTGTCACCATGGGCTGCAGATCAGGCGTCCTCCCCACCCTTCATATCCTTCCTCCTCTTGTTTTCTCCTGCACAGCAGTTTATCGGGAAAATAACCTTTTGTGGTGTCTGGGGCCGTGGCCCAGGTCTGGCAGGGTGCTGGCACAGCTGCCCTGCTCTTCCATGGGGTTTGCATCCTGTAGTGCTGAGAAGGGACTGCGTTGGGGTGCACAGGCTTGGGGGGACACTTTGGGTGGCTCAGGTAGGGTCTGGACTTCTTCTTCATCCCATAGTGCCACAGGACAGTGAAGGACCTCATTAATTTTTTTCCAGTTGCTTTTGTGTTGCCCTTGAAAGGGCTGTTGGGACTGGGGGTCACCAGTGACAAGCCACACTGTCCCCTCTGCTGTGTCTGAGGTGGCTGCAGGGCTCAGGGTGAGTGTCCCTGAGGATGGTGGGTCCCTTCTCTGTGGCTGGAAGGACCCATCCTGTGGGCACAGGGTTTCCATTGCACAGCCAATCCCCTCTTGCCAGGACCACTGTTGGGCTGTGTCCAGGGGCAGAGCAGGGACCTGGAGTCACCCTGGCTGGCACAGCCAGCACCACTTGGTGCTCCCATGGCTGCAGTGAGTGGGGAGCTCCATCCGCTGTGGGGGCTGGAGACTCACCCATGATAAATACCCAAATTACTCTATCAGCTGTGGCTTGGCTGTGGGTCCTGCAGAGAACCCGTGGCTGGATACTTTCCACTGCTAATTGGGGTGGCTTGGCTGCCATCCTCCCTCCCTCCCTTTGTGCTGTGCCTTGGCAGAGAAAGCACCAGGATGCATCCAAAGGGCGCTGGGCGTGCGTGCTGGTGCAGCCCCTGGGCTGGTGTGAGGATGCTGGGGCAACAATGCTGCAGCTGGTGGGGGAAACAACACAAATCTCCATGTCTTTTGTCCTTTTTAAAAAAATTTTTAAATGCTTCTATCACTCAAACCCAGCTGGAGCAATGTAAGTAACTGGAGGAATTTGAATAATGGAAGTACTTTAAGTAAGCTACAAAAGCTCAGGCCTGGTGTTTGGGGCTGGCAGGTGAGGTGCCTGGCACTTGGGGTCAGTGGTGACACAAAGCTTTGACATGGATGGTGGCACGGCAGCACGGTTTGTGCTGGTACCATCAGGAACCTGCAGCTCTCCACTTGGTGATGTTTGAGGTAAATCTGCTTGTTTTGGGGTGATCACAGACACTGTGCCAAAAGGTGGTTCGTGGCAGCTCAGCCCTGTTGGAGCCTCTGCTTTTCTCTCTGGGCAGTGATAATGATGGCACTGCCATTGCCCCTGGGAGCACCTGAAACTTTCTTCTGGTTGTGATATGGAGACAGCCACAGCTGCCCAGGAGATACTGTGAAGCAACGAGCTTTAGGAGTGTTGGTCAGGCAGTGGGGTTTGTGTGGGAAGACCGAAGTGAGGTTTTTCTCTTTGACCACTGGTGTGGGAGCTGAACACCTCAGCCAGCGGGGAGGGTGGTAGTTAGACTTGTGGCTGTATAAAAATGGAAGCAGGTTGTTTACTGGCCCTTCCCGAGGATTTATTCCTGGCCTGGGTGGTGGAAAAACCTCCGAATTACCCTACTTTTGCAGGTGGAAAACCTCTGAATTACCCCCTTTCTGCAGGTGCTGGGAGGGGTCTCGCCAGCCAGGGCACCCCCGGTTGCTGGACCTGCCACCTTTCTCCCCCGTCGGTGCTGGCAGTCCAGCTCTGCGGGGACGGGACCATCTGCTTGTGTATAATCGGTGGGTCCTGGCGTTCCACCAGCCCCGTCTCCCCTTCCCCCTCCTTTATTTATAGCATTTCGCCAACATCTGGAGTTTGAGCCGTGTCGGCGCTGGCTGCCTGCGAGCTGGGGGAAACGTGTGCGGCCGGGAGGGGGGTGGAAAAGCCCCCGAGCCCTTTCCCGCAGCGTGCGGGGGGCCGCAGCATCCCGGCGTGGAGCTGAGGACCATCCGGGGGTTGGGAAGCCCTGGGAGCGTCCTCGCTCTGCTTTTCCCGGTGGTTTCAGACCCGGAGGAGCTCTGCCTCCCCCTCGCAGCGCTGCCGGCTGGGTCCCGCTCCCCGGCTGGGTTTTTGAGGCTCCTTTGACATTTGCCACCAGCTCTGTCCCCCCCGCAAAGTGTCGCCGAGGTCCCGCTGCCCCGGGGGGATGCAGGCCTACAATAGCCCCTTTTCTGGTGCGGCTTCAGTGGGAGAATTTGAGTCATTCCTGGGGGAAGGGGAATGCAAACCCGCCCGGCTGCAGCAGGCGGCGGATCCCCGGCAAGGCGGTGCCTGGAGCCACTGATCCCGCTCCTGGCCGCGGCACCAGCCCAGAGCCTCCCGGTTCTCACGGCGAGCAGGGCAGCCACGGTGAGGGCTCCGGCTTCTCCCACCTTTCCTCGTCCTTCTGATCTGAAAGACAGCGGGTTTTGGGGCTGTGAGGACCCCCCCTTCCCAGATCAGGGCGGTGAGCATCTGTTCAAAGTTCAGTGCACCCCTACATCTGAGCGGAGGCAGCAGCCTTTGAGCTTCCAACAAAATTGTGGTAATAACAGTGGCAATTAAAGCTCGCCCGCGGCTCAGCTCGGCTTCCAGTATAACCATTACTGCCGAGGGCGGGTGTAAATGGGCCCCTTGTTCTGGCGGTGCTGCGGCCCCGGGTCCCTTCCTGTGCGGGTTTCTCCCCCCGCTTGACTCCTTCCAGGCTCCCAGCATCGCCCCTGGCTGCTCTGCCTGCCGGTGTCCGGCTGTTAGTCAGGATCTGGTGCTGCTGGAGCTGCCTTTCCCCTCTGCAACCCCCAAAGGTGGCCCCGCATCCCTCCATCCCCCTGCATTCCTTGGTGGTCGCTGCCTGCAGTGGAGAAGCCAAAGTGTAGGGGATGGAGAGGTCCTGGCTGGAAGCAGGACAGCAGGGATGGACAGGGAGGTCCTGAGCAGTGTCCCTGGTCCCCCTGGGACATCTCAGTGTCCTGAGATGGCCGCGGAGCAGGGTGGAAGCCCATTGTGGGCTCTGCTGGTGGAGGTTTCCTTTGCAGGGAGCAGGAGAGCAAAGGAGCCATTTTCTGACCAAAACCACATGTGGAAGGGGAGGAAACGCCACAGGAGCTGACTTAAAAGAAAATGTTAACAATGTAAGTTAGGCAGGAATTCTCCTGCCTGCGTTTTCTCCAAGAGCAGAGGCGGAAAGGTTTGACGTGTCGAAGGGTGATCCAGAGCCTGGAGCGTATCCAGACCCTGCAGTTCCTCACAGCAGGGATTAAATCCTCTTTGGCTGCACCCAGGAAAGGGCAAATCCCACCAGGCTGGGCTGTGGGAGCAGCCCCGAAGGCCATCGTGGGTGCAGAGTGCTGCAGGCCAGGGTCCCAGGTGGGACTGAGCCGATTAGGTGCCAAGCCCTGATCTCCAGGGATTATGCACAGTGACGGAGCAGAGATGGCTCCGAGCTCAATGTGAGCAAATCCCCGGGGTGGGGTTGGTGAGTGGGGCTGGAGCTCCCACTCCCATCGCCAAGGGACATCCCGGCTGTGCTGAGAGCATCCCTGCAGACCCAGGGGGGGCTCAGGGGGACCCCCCCAGCTGAGGTGCACGGCAGTGTCATGGCTTCGTTGCGTCGGTCTGCAGGAGCTGCTGTGCCCTGCGGGGTGCCCATGGTACCGACCTGGCCCCTAGAGTAGTTGTGTGTCTGTCCTTGTGTGTGTGCTCCCTCCTCCTGTTCCTCCTCATCCTTCTCTCCTGGAGGACCCAGTGAAAACTGGATGTCCATGCTGTCCTGGTGTTTTATTCCTGGAATAATCCCCTAAAGTGTGACTGTTCAAGGTGTTGTAGCCTGTTGTGGGGCAGAGGGGCTGGAGATGCTCCTGGGACCTGACCAGCATCCCAGATATGGGGGAGACCTGTGGCTTTTTGGGCTGGGCTATCATGGGCTGGGCTATCCCAGCAGGTTTGCAGCCTGCAGCATCCCTGTTCCAGCTCCAAGGCACATGCCGAGGCCTGTGTGACAGAGGTCTTTGAAATAAGCCCTTTTCACCCCCATTTCTACTCAAAGTCAGGCTGCGGGTGATGGTTTGAAGGCACAGGTTAGTGTGGGGAGTCAGGGCCCTTTGGTGGTGGCAGGGCAGTGGTGGTGGGTCAGGGCTGGGGGGAGCACAGGGGCAGCCCCATGTACAAAATGGAATTGGTCTTGGTCACTGCAGGGATCTGCTTGTGGGTGGCACAAAGCCTCTGCTGTGCTATCCCAGTGTCCCCAAGGGTCATGGGTGAGCCAAAGGGTGTCCCCAGGGTACCCTGGAAATCCAAGGGGTGTCCCTGAGGGTCCCTGGCTCCCAGCAGCAGCACTGGAAACTCTTAAGAGAAAAAAAAATCAAATGCTGCAAGAGCTGCCATGAGATTGAGATTAGGCAACATCCAACCAGAGGGGTTTTTTTATTATTATTGAAAGCATTTCAGTGTTATTTAATGTCCTGTTTGTGCATTTTTAAATGGACCAGATTGAACAGCATTTCTGAAACCTTTTTCCTTCTAAAATGACAATGATTTGCCTCAAGCAGCAGCTCCAGGGCTGGTGTGGCAATGCCACTTACCCTCCAAAGAGCATTTATATGCACACACATACCTATGGCTGGGTACAGACACTGATGTTGAAGCTGGAATATGACATGCTATCCTATTGCTTCTTCATCCAGTTCATGAAGTCAGTGCCCGCTGGCAGTATCTGGATTCTTAGAAAAAAATTTTCTTCATTTTACAGGGGTTTTTTTATGCATGCAATTTATATTTTTTTGCATGCAAATAGGCAAAAAATACAGTTAATTTTTGCTGCTTTCCAGTATGCACGTGAATCTAACTTCCCCAAACTGGCTTTTATGTTCTTGGTGTGTGAAAGGGCAGTGAAGCCTCCTCCAGAGCAACACCAAAGCATTTCTACAGGGGTGGGTGCTGGTGGGTTTCTGGGTAGCCCAGATAACGTGTCAGTGTCACAGGGAATGCTTGGTCACAGGGCTTGGGTTTCACAAAGGCAAAACCCCCCTGGGAGCTTAGGAAATATCTTCCCAGAACACAACCAGGGAAACGTTGGCACCGGCCGAAAAGAAAATAAATAGCAGAGCTGGCAGGAGCTGCAGCAGCTCCGTGTCAACACAGCACGTAAGTGCAGGGTATTTGAGCATGTGCTGGGGTCTGGGGGAAGTGAGGGGTGTGCTGGGGTTTGCTCAGTCCCAGAGAGGGGCTTTGCAGGGTCCTGGTCCCAGACCTGTTTTTTTCCAGTGGCCGAGGATTGTGTTAGTCAGGAGGTTTAAGAGCCCAGCGAAAGCCCCAGATCATCTGTGGGAGGATAAGCAGTTTTGCCTGAGGATTTCTGCTCGGAACAGATGCTGAATTGGGATTTTATTTATTTATTTTTTTTAAAAAAAGATCTCAAATTAATTTCATTCAAGGGCCTTGAATTCAAGATGCTGTGGTAGAAGCCGAGCAAGCAGGACAGGGCACTGGTTACCAACCTCGCAGCCAAAGGTGTCCTGCAGATGCTGCTTTCCCCTGTATGGTTTGTTTATTTTGGGTGATTTGATTTCCCTGCCAATCCCAGGGAAACCCCAAAGGGGAGGGACTGGCCCTGCTGGCTCTTCCCCTGCTGCCTGCTGAGCCCGGGGGACCCCCAGGCTGGGACAGCAGCCACAGTGTGGCATTTTTGGCTAATTTTTTGGGTGCGTCCGCACTTCTGATCCTGTAAAAATGGAGCAAGAGGAAAACTCTAAAAAAAACCCAAACATTTCTAAACCCAAGTAGGTGATAGAGGCCTTCCCCTGTGCTCATGAGACATTCCCCCTTTCCCTCCCTGCAGAGAATCTCGTGCATCCTTTAAGGCTGCGCGGGTCCGACCCTCTTTGGCTGGTTGAATCATTTCCTGTTTTCTCCAGTTTTTTTAAGAACTCCAAGGCAAGCTGGAAGCATTGGCTGATGGGGTGAACTGGCTGTGCTGGGGCCATGGGAAACACACAGACATGCTCAGGCTGTGTGGGGGGGGAGGATGATCCCTGGGAGCCCTGCTGGGCTGTGGTGGGAGAGCTCTGGCTGTCCCAGAGCTGGGCTCCATCCACCAGCGGATGTTGCACGGGGGATTTTTCCCTTCCAGGAACCATCCATGTGTTGAGGTGTTGATGCTAAGAGCAGCTCCCTGGGCAGGTGCCCGTGGGTCTCTTTTCCTCCAAACCTTGTCCTAGAAGCGTCCACAAGTGGCGTGTGAACTCGAGCAGTCAGTGAGGCTTTTCCTGCAGCTCCTTCTTTGCTTTTTTTTTTATAAAAAACCCACTGTTGTCAAGTCGATCTCTGTAAATGTTCAGGTAGAGTTTGCAGCTAGTCCAAGCGAGCCCCAGTGCTGGTGATGGACACTGTTGCTGGTGGCCCTAGTTGGTGAGTGCTTTTTGAGGAATTTGGTGCTCTGGCCCTGAGGAATCGGGGTGGCCAAGGTGCCCATCCTGTGCCAGGGCAGCAGCACCCGTCCCCAGGTCTCACCCCTAAAGCCTGGGACATGCAGTCAGTGCTGGGGGGTGTCCAAGCCCCTGCCTGCCAGGCAGCCACGGTCACAGCTTGTGGCACAGGGACACGTGCTCTCTGTGGCACAAACTGGGTGTTTCTTGTTGGGATTATTTGGGTTTATCTCTTATTCTCTGCAGCCTCTGTCCCCTCCCAGTGGCAGTGGTGTCACCCCAGCTGGTGTCTGTGTGACTGATGGTGCCTGTGCTCGATGTGGGTGACAGTTGATGTGAGTGGGGACAGGGACACACACTGAATAACCCTGGTTGTGTTTTGGTGCTTGCACTCATGGGGTGCCCCGGGGGTGGGAGGGTGCTGTGGGGCTGCTCTCTCCATCCTGTTGGTAGCTGAAGGCTCTGTGGCTGTGCCGAAGGGGAAAGGGGGATGAGCTCTCCATTCTCCCTGCCTGATGGTCCTCTGGAAAATCCCTTCTTTGAGGGGATGAAGGGGATGGGATCAGCCCCTGAAGTGACTTAGAAGCCAGCAGCTTGCTGGCGGTGCCGGACCGCCTGCTAATTGGCTTCCCTGCACGCTGTGCTCCTCCCATGGGAATCAGGTGCTGCCACTGGCAGGTCCCCACTGTCCCCACAGGAGATCTGCAAGTGCTGCTGAACTGATTCAGCTCTTCACTACCCTCCCTGTTTGCCCCACTGTGACTGGTGGTGGCTGAAAATCACCTTGTGTAATTGAAAACAGAGTTATTTCCCATTGGGCCACGTGAGGACCCTGTGGACAGTCCAGCTCCACAGTGGCATGGGAAACCTCCTTTGGTTTGTTTGGCTCTTTCCCTGCAGGGTCCATGTGCAGCTGGAGCCCCTTGGCACTGTCCTTGGGTCCCCCATGTGGGTGGCAGCTGGACTAGGTCTCCTGGGCATCAGCCATGAGTGCCCTCAGCTCCCAGAGGGGAAGCAGCTTTTAGACAACACTGGGATAGTTTTGCAGAAATAAGGAGCTGCTGACATAGGCAGTTCCAGCAGGAACCCAGCAGGGCATGTCAGGGCCCTGGAGCAGTCTGGAAGGAGGACATCTCTGGGCATGATACAGGAGGGGATGGGGTGCAGGTTTGGTGTTCTATGGTGCCTTTTGGCTGAGGGAGGAACGTGGGGGAAATTGTCACTTGGGTTTTTAATTCGGAAGGAAAGGCTGTGAGGGATTTAATCATAAATGTGATCTGAAAAAGTAAGGTCTGCTAGCAGGAGGGAAGTGGCATTTCATAGAATCACAGACTGGTTTGGGTTGGAAGTAACCTTAGAGATTATCTTGCTCCAACCCACTGCATGGGCAGGGACACCTCCCACCAGACCAGGTTGCTCCAAGCCCCATCCAACCTGCCCTTGAACACTTCCAGGGATGGGGCAGCCACAGCTTCTCTGGGCAACCTGGGCCAGGGTCTCACCACCCTCACAGCAAAGAATTTCTTCCTTTTATCTAACCTAACTAAATCTCCCCTCTTTCAGCTTGAAACTATTCCCCCTTGTCCCATCCCTCCCTGCCCTTGTCCAAAGTCCCTCCCCAGTTTTCCTGGAGCCCCTTCAGGCACTGGAAGGTGCTCTAAGGTCTCCCTGGAGCCTTCTCTTCTGCAGACTGAACCCCTCAACTCTCCCAGCCTGTCTCCAGAGCAGAGCTGCTCCAGCCCTTTTGATGAAATATTAGATTTATTTTAGTGAAAAATTAAAACTCAGCCACAGGGGATGTTTTCCTTAAACCATGGTTGGAAAGGAACACCCATATCTCTGAGGCAGCTCTTGCCAGGTACACGGTGCTGTGTGGGGGTCTGGAAGAGGCTGTGCTGGGGTTGTTGGGAAGAGCAGCACCCGAGGGAATGTAATGGGTCTGGCAGGGCTGGAGAAGCTGGGATTTGTTGTTGTCCTGGCCATTCATCCTACAGGAAGCTCAGCCTTTCTGTGCTGCAGGAGATGTCAGGTCTGGGGTCTGTCACCCTGGAGCCCCTCCCCAGGTGATCCTACCCACGGGCGATGCCACTGGGACCAAGGGCACGGAACTGCCTTAAATAAATAACTAAGGTTAATCCAGTGTCCCAGCGAGCTGAGCTTCAGCCAGGCTCTGAGGTTTGGTTCCTCCCTGCCCAGGGCTGTGGCCGCTGCTGGGGGGGGTCTTGCTGTATGGGTGGACTTTATCTGGGCTGCTTCTTGAGAAGGAAATGCATTTTTTGTTTTGTTTTAATTTTTCTGGAGTGGTTTTGAACAATTGATTTTCTAAAATAGACTCAATGAGAGGAAATTCATTTGTTAACCTGTCCCTGTGCAGGGCAACGGGAGGACAGGGTGCAGATATGGTGCTTCCTTGGTAGCTTTATTTACGGTTGCATCTGCTTCAGAGCAAAAACCAAACCTATACGTTAAATGTTTTGTCTCCTCTCTCTGTTCCTCAGGATTTAAACGGGCAGAAAGAGCTGTGCCCACGTCTCTGTCACCTGAAGAAAGGCCCCAATGGCTACGGCTTCAACCTGCACAGCGAGAAGTCCCGGCCGGGGCAGTTCATCCGCTCGGTGGATCCCGACTCCCCGGCCTCCCGAGCGGGGCTGCGGCCCCAGGACCGGCTGGTGGAGGTAACGGCGCGGGGGCGGCACCTCCCTCCCTCCCGGGGAGCCTGCAGGGGTGTCCTTGGCACATCCTGTGTGGGATGTGCAACCCTGCCAGCCTGGCAGGGACCTGTGCTGGTGGGGAGAGGGACAGCAGAAGTGATGGGACCCTTGGGAAGCCTGAGGCTGTAACAAATTCCTGTCCCCTGACCTTTTCCATCAGATCCCCCAACCCCCCCCGTATTCTTCCATAACATGAAGCCCTGAGGCTGATATGGGTGTTTGGCAGGAGCTTTGTGGTCCTTTGTCAGCTCATTCAGAGCAGGAGAGTTGGAATCTTGATGGTGCTGCTGGCTCTGGTGGGCACAGCTGAGGGTGGGACAGGACAACTGCTGCCCCTGTGCCCATCAGGTGGCTCAGGGGTGGCAGCAGGATGATGGGGTGCTTGATGGGATGCTCAAAGAGTGCTTGATGGGTGCCCCTCTCCCTGCTGCAGCACAGTGAGCCCTGTTCTTGGTGACATTGCCTGATGCCACTCAGTGCTGGAGCTGGATCTGCCCACTGCAGTGAAAGGAACGTGGGGACACGTAGGACTCATGGGACCTGTCCCACTACCTGTGCAGGGCAGGGGGTGACCTGCCACCCTCCAGTCTGGTGTCCTGCCATGGACACAGGGCCAGGTCGGTGCTGAGCTGGTGCCACGCCAGGAAAAGAGGTGGGAAAATCTCTGCAGCAGTTTTAAGACAGAATTGTGGAAGGTGGGGAGAAACTGCTCTTGGAAGCAGCTTCCTGGTCACCAAGTGCTGGACAACACAAGTTTTGATGTGGCCAGGGATCACCCTCCCTTTGGCTTGTTTGTGCCTTGTGTTTTTCCCAAAGAATGAGGTTTCCCCATCTAGAGGCAGTTGTGCTCTGGGCAGGGCTTGGGCAGCACAGACAGAAGGACAGGCAGGGCTTGATCTGGCAGCCAGTGCCCCAGGCACAAGAGCCATCAGAGAATCCCAGACTGGTTTGGATTGGAAGGGACCTTAAAATCATCCAGTTCTAACCCTTTGCCATGGGCAGGGACACCTCCCACTAGAGCAATGTAGTTTATGAAGGTGAACATGGCAGGAAAAGTCTCATTCATCACAGAGAGCAAGAAATCCAAGTTCCCTGGTGTTTTTGTGCCTTCACCTGTATTCACTGTGGTATCTGAGTTCATGATATGACTTTTTTGATCACCAAGAACTTTATTCTGTTTGAATCATAGAGTGTGTGGGGTTGGAAGGGACCTTTAAAGGTCATCTAGTGCAGCCCCCCTGCAGTGAGCAGGGAGCTCTTTAACTAGACCAGGTTTCTCAGAACCCCATTGAGCCTGATCTTGAATGTCTCCAGGGATGGGGTCTCCACCACCTCTCTGGGCAACCTGTTCCAGTGATCCACCACCCTCATAGTGAAGAACTTTTCCCTAATGTCTCATCTAATTCTACCCTGCTCTAGTTTAAGCCCCTTGGTCTCTTTGTAGTCAGGTACAGCTATCATTTTTAGGACTCAGTATCTTTGATTAATCACAGCAAATGGAATCCTCCAAGCCCCATCCAACCTGGCCTTGAGCACCCCTTCCTCTCCAGCACCGCGGGAACACCTGCATGTCCCCTGCTAAATACTAAAACCAAAGCACCCTCCTGCTTCCTACCCCCACGAATAATAATTCCCCAGCTGGTGGGAGCTGCTGCCTCTTCCCAGCACCTGAAAGTTTAATGCCAGGAGCGGGATGTGGGCGGCAGCAGCTCCTGGCAGCGCGGTGTCGTGGCGAGGGGCTCTGTTATTTATTTATGGGTGCTTGGCCGAGCGCCCGACGCACACAAAGCGGTGAGGGGTGAGCTGGCGAGCTCAGAAACATGATCCCCCTCCCTTCCCTGCTCATTAGGGCCTCCATAAATATTTGATGCCCCCCCCTCAAGCCCTGCCAACCCCGTGCTGCCTGGCTGAGCTCAAGCAAGGGTGAGGACCGGGCGTGGGTCGGTGTGACCTGGGGTGGCAGGAGGATGCTGCTGGGGATGGAGCAGGGTTATGAGCAGCTGAGGTTGTTGGTGAGATGTGAAGCCTGGGGAGGGGAGTTTCCTTTTCCATCCCAGCCCTTGTAGGTGTATCCTGGCCCTCAGGACCCGCTTCTTCCCCAGGTTGATGTTCAGGCATCCCAAATGCAAAGTTTGGAGCTGGCCCAGCTCAGGCTCTGCAGCTCACCTGGCTTGTCACTTTATGGTGGGGACAAGCAACTGCTGCCTCTGGGTGGTGCTCATCCCCTCCCCTAATGATCAACCCCACAACTTTGCAGTCAGAAGGACTATGGCTGGACCAGAACCTGCCTTATCTGTTGGCCTGCTTCCCTGGCATGTCCTGCAACATTTTGGATGCTGCTGGATTGATGCCACACTCAGGTCCCAGGGGGGCCGCTGGGATGGGGTTCCCCTTGCTCCCTGATACTGTGTTGTCTCAGGGTCTGATGCAGGAGAAGGGAGTTAGCACATGCCTCTGTCCCATGAGCTGACAACTTTGGATGCCAAAGGCAGGACAAGCAGCAAAGTGTGGGTTAAGCTTTGCTGGGATGGAGCACTGTAAAGACTTTATGGCAGAAAAGTGAGTCCAGCAGCAAGGGGCTGGGCAGTGCAGAGACCTTGTCCCCTGGAAGGGACAAAGGGTGATTCATTCACCACTACAAACAATGCCTTGAAATCACAATTGTCCCCTTGCTGCAGGGAACAATCAGGAGCAGAGGATCATGTTCCCTGGTAGGTCCTGGCTCGCACGCAGGGAAGGGAGAAATGAATCCATGCAGCAGGCATGGGGATGTGGGAAATTAATTATTTTCCATTGTGGAGGGATGCACAATGGTGTGGTGATGCCAGGGAGCAGGACACACGGGTGGCACCCAGCCCACTGCCCATGGTTGCACATCGTAGGTAGCCTTAGATGCCTGAGGCCCATCCAAGGTGGAGGCTGGGTTTGAGATCCTGAGAGAGGGCAGGGAGAGCTGTTTGGCAGGGCCAGGGAGGGTGAGGTGATGGCAGAGCCTGGGAGCTGGGATTCCCAGTCATGGCTGTATTTGGGATGTGGGCAGAGGCATGCAGTGACACAAAGGATGCTCTGGCAGAGGCTTGAGAGGGAAAAGAAAAAGCCTGTAGCCTTCCTATCATCCCAACAGAAATTAAGAAAGGAAAATCCCATCCTCTAGGGGAAGAGGAGGCTGCTCTTGACTCTGGGGGTCTGTGAGCCAGGAGCAGCACCTCTGCTGTGGGGGACACAGACTGGGGTTCTGATGCTGTTGCTTTGCAGGTGAATGGGATAAATGTGGAAGGGCTGCGGCACTCGGAGGTGGTGTCCCACATCAAGTCCCGGGAGAGCGAAGCCAGGCTCCTGGTGGTAGACCCTGAAACAGATGATTACTTCAAGAAGCTGGGGGTGACCCCCACAGAGGAGCACACCAAAGGTAAGACCTCACTTTCCCTGGGCCACTCGCTGCCACTCCATGACTCACTGTGCCATGGGTGGGATTCCAGACGTGAGGGAGACTCATATTTCCCTCCTGTCTCATCCCTCAGTGGTTTCCTGAGCACCACCCAGCTATTTATACAGTGAGAATGCTTCCTAATCTAGCAAAAAAAACCCCATTTGTTATTTTTACATGGTGAATAATTAACTTGAGAACTTGCTGCCACTGAGGCAGAGCGTGGTGGGATCTGGGGGGAGCTGGGGGTGGGTGATGAGCTGGCAGGAGGATGCTCTGGTTGGGGCTGGGAAGCCTCTGGTGGCCTCTCCTCCAGCCCCTCTGTTTTCAGCTGCAGCACCCGCACCCTGGGAGACCCGGGGGGGGGGGAGCAGGTGGACTGCAGGGTTCAGGAGCAGAGCAGAGCAGTCTGCCTGGGGTGCTGGGCTGGGGTCTTGGGAATGTGCCATAAATCCCACTTTGCTCGGGCGCAGGAGCCGGAGGGCGCGCGGGGCGATGCCGGGCACAGGCTGTGCGCCCTGGGCCTGTTTTCATGCCCCAGCGATCGCAGGGACAGATCTTGCAGGGAATGTTTGTCTTGCTGTTGAAACCTGGCAGAAGAAAGCTGCTGGTCCGCTCCCCAACCTGCCCTGCTGCAGCACCCGGGGGGCAGGGAGTGGGTCCTTCCCACCCCGCCTGAATGGGGAGCTCTGTTTCCCAAGCCAGCTGCTCCTGATCTGCTCCACACCCCGACTCTCGGGTGCTCAATGGGGAGATTTGTCTGAAGAAAAGGATCAAACAATGCAGAGAGAAAGTGGTGTCAGATGCCGTGTGCCTGTTCGAGGAGGAGCCGGGGCGATGGAGGAGCCGTGAAGAAGCCCTTGTTCCCTGGGCTGGGGACACAGGCAGGGCCACGGGGTGTGGGGGCTGCCCCAGCCCCTGCCCAGGCCTGCAGCTCTTGCTGCTGCCTCGACATGTTTATCAGAGATCACGGATCAGGTCTGCCTGGCTGGTGTCACAGCCTGTGCTGGGGACAAAGTGCTCTGGTTCAGTCTGTTGTTTGCAGGATGAGAGGAAACGATAACTGAGCTCTTTATTCAAACTGCTCTGACCCAAGCTGACCATTCCAAAGGCCTCCAGCTGATCCAAAGCACCGCAGCCTTTTAGCTGTGAGTGTATTTTGTGACTCATAGAATCATTTCAGTTGGAGAAGACCTTTAGGATCATCAAGAGCTCTGCACCTTTCAGGAGTGAGGAAATACAAAAATATGTCCAGACATGCCAAATTTTGAAATTTTAGTACCAGTTCCATTTCAGTATTGCTTGTGATTTGAAGCTTGCTTCCCATTTAGATATTATCTTTGATCTTCTTACAGTGCCTGAGACTCGAGCATCGTTTCTGCTCTGAGCTGACCTTGTTCTGATGCTGGTTACTTGGAGCTCATACTGTAAAACTGAGTCCAACAATCAGTGTGATGAAACACTCGGATTCCAACACCATAACTGAGGCTTTTGCACTAGCACACTCTCAAAACAATGATTTGGATTTATTTTTTATGTGCAAAGGTTGCCCTACTTTGCAATAGGAATCCCTGCAGCTCCCAAATGGAGCACATCCCAGCCATGTCCATACGTGGTGCAGGGAGACAATGGCTTTGGAGCTGTGCAATCCTCTGCCCTGGGCTTCTGCATTTGGTTCCATCTGCTGCTCTTGCACCACTGGATTTGGGGTTACAGAGCAACGTGCATCCACATCGTTGTCTTCTGCTGGAGAGATGCACACAAGAAGCATTGATGCTTGACATAATTCAGTTGTTAATCCTGTCACAATTAACACATCTGTTAGCCTGGGACAGATGAGACATGGTAATGCCTTTAGCAATGACTTCATTGTGGTGACCAGCAGCTGAGCTCATTAAATTTGCCATCCCGTGGAATATTATCAGTGCAAATCTTTGGAAGTGAGCAAAAAGGGAACCTGGGGAGGGGGTAGCTGGTCACACGCTGTTGTGACACCAACAATGTGCTGATTTGGGTTAAGAACATTGGGTTAGTTTTGAAGATTTCTGACTAAAAGGCTTCTGAAGAAAAATTCCTCAACCATCAAACCAGTGGGAGTCGCTGATTTTGTGCTCATAGAAGGAAGTTACTTGGTCCCCTTCCTGGAAGGTGTTTTCTCCTGATGCAAACAGGGTGAAATCAAGTGAAGTCAGGGGAAGTGGAAGGAATTTGGTTCCAGGAGGGCACAAGGGGAGGGAATGTGCAAGCTTTTGCATAGGACAGCATTCCCAGCCGAGTGTATTTACTGTGTGTTTTCTTTGTGTCTGTAGGTGTGGTGCCTCAGCCCATGACAAACGGAGCCGCCCAGACCCAGGTGAGGACCTGCTGGATCCAGGATGCCCTGACAGCCGGGGTGGCTGGGCAGCATCCCGGGTTGGATCAGTTCAGGGGAATGTGTGGGAGGGATCAAGAGGGGATGGGGGAGAGATGCCAGGCTCCTGGCATGCCACCTTTTCCTCGGCTCCTGCCTGTGACCCATGAGCCTGTCGGGATGACTTGCCAGCCTGCAGAGCAGAGAGGGATGCTCATAATGTCCCTAAGGCTTGTTAGCTTGGCTCGTTTAGCTCAGCTCAACTGCTGCTGGCTGGTTTGAATTGCTTCCTGCTGCAGCTGTAATTTCGGGGTTGAGCAAGGCTGGTCTCAGCCCCGTTTAATCCCTGTGAGGAGGAGGAGGTGAGTGGCTGCCTGGAGCGGGTGGTGTGGGAGAGCAGCAGCTCTGCCAGCAAATCCCAGGGAGCTCTGGTGTGTGCACACCTGTGTGTGTGTGTACATGTGTTTGTGCAGGGTCCCTTTGGCAGGACCCTCCTCTCCAGGCTTTGTTCCTGGCCAAGCCTGGTGTTGCTCAGTGTCTGTCCCCACCAGGCTGGAGTATTTTTCTGCCCAGCTTTTTATTTTTGTTCTAATTCTACCTTTGTGCAAACTGGACTAACGTTTGAATTCCCACTAGCTGAATGGAGGATCCACATCTTCATCTCACAGTGACCTTCAAAGTCCTGGGAAGGAATCAGAGGTAAAGCCCTCACCCATTCCCCCTCCCTTTGACATCCTATTGTAGCTACACATTTGTCAGGATGCGTTTCAGTGTGTTCTCAGTTTTGTCTCGCCGGCTGCGGTAGATTGGTGAAAGGATGTCTGCAAGAGTTTTGGATCTGAAGTGTAATTATCCTGACGAGCTACAGGGCAGGAGGGGAGGTGGGAAAGCTTGGGAGGGCAGGAGGAGCCAAGCTGAGCAGTTCAAGTGCTGGTAACAAACAAGGAAGGCTAATATTTAAAAAAAGCCCAGTTGCTTTTAGCTTGGAGCACAGTGAATTTATCACAGCGTTTAAAGGAGCTGCTGAAGGAGGGAGGGGTGGGGGGTTGGTGACCCGCAGGGCCGGGGCTGTTTGGTGGAGCCTGGCTAAAGGCTGCAGAGAAGAGTCAGAGCTTGCTGTGCAGGGTAAACGAGGAGCCACAAGTAAACACAAGGCATAGGCTGGTATTCTCTTGGTGTTACTAATTCAGGAGGGTTTTTTTCTTAAAATAATAAGTAAGATTTCTGAAGTGCTCAAGAGTTTATCTTTAGTGTGTGGCTCCGCCAAAAATAGCAGGATGGCTCCGTGCAGGTGTTCCATGGGGCCTGTGCTGGTCCCAGTGCCCGTGTCCTGCCCTGAGAGGGCCAGGACCTGGAGCCCAGCAGCACCGAGGGCTCACGCAGCCTCCTCAGCACCTGGAAAACCTCTCGAACACCAGCTGTGTCCGAGGGCTGTGGCCAAACGCCTGCAGTCTGGCATCTCCCTTTCTCTCTGAGCATTGAATAATACATGTTCCTGATCCAATGGCTGCTGCCTTTGGAAAACCAGGCTGTGTCCCAGTGCCTCAGCACAGCAGTTCCTCCCACGGAGTCACCTTTGAGCTGTTTTGGAGATGCTGTCCCAGCCTGGCCCCTGGCAAGGCAAGTGCCTGGGGGTGTCAGGGCTTTGCCTGTGGCTCTGTCCCCAGCCTGGAGCTGGTGTGCTCCTTCCAGCCACTCCCGTGTTCAGTTTGTGTTCACAAACTTACTGCAGGAACAAGGGTGTCAGGGATGGTAGGGGCACACCTGGGAGGTCTGGCTTGAGGACACATTCCCATGGTGGCAGTGACTTAGAAAGGAAAGTTAATTTTATTATTATAAAAGTACTTTTTATTAGGCAGATGGGAAGATGCTGGTTTCAATATAGTTCCCAAAGCAAATAGTGTCACAACTGGCATCTTGCAGTGGCTGTGCTGGGCATAACCAGCTGCTCTCCTGCTCTCCCACACACCTCGTCCCCACCTCAGTTACCCATGGGTGCTCCAGGAGCAAATGGGTGGTGCTCAGGCAGAAGATGAGGGGCCTTGCTGCAGCCCCTCCCTGCCAGCCCCCAGGCTCTCCCACCTCTGACCCTCATCCCTGCTTTCTGCCTGCACCAGGGGCTTATTTTTCATTTCCCCCACAGACAAGCAGAGCAGCTTATTTTTCCTCTGGCAGCAGCTTCTCTTTTTCTGCTTTTCCACTTCCAGCCATGGCAGCAGCACATTCTTCAGGCAGGGAAAGACAAAAAAAAAACAACACAAACCCAAACAAAACCCACAAAATGCAATGTAGTCATTAACCGTGTGGCCACAGGGATGCCGCTGCTGCCAGAGAAACCACAGACACGGCAAGGGGGAGGGACTTGGATCTTCTGCTCCAAAAAAAAACCCCACTCCTGTACATTTGCTTGTTGTGCACGCTGGAGGAACTGCCTGTGCTGTGGTGTGAGAGGCTGCAGGACAGCCTGGCCGTGCCTGGCGGGGCAGGGGGGACACTGCCCTGGGCTGACCCCTTGTCTCCCTTCTCCACGCAGGATGGAGACGCGGAGAAGAGGGACCCGTTTGAGGAGAGCGGCCTGAGCCTGAGCCCCACAGCTGCTGAGGCCAAGGAGAAGGTGCGGGCCAAGAGGGTGAAGAAGAGAGCTCCACAGATGGACTGGAACAAGAAGCGAGAGATTTTCAGCAATTTCTGAGCCTTGCTGGTGGTCCCAGTCTCCACTCTCCTGCCCTGCCCCACCCAGCTCGGACGTTTCTGAGGTGCCTACGCCCTGTCCTTCAGTGTCCATGTGAGATGCTTTGTGCTCAGCTCTTCACTGGTTGCTTTTACAAGGCGTATTTTAAAGTCCTTTTTTTTTTTTAAAATTTTTTATTATTATTGTTATTATTATTACTCACCAGCGATTCTCATGACAAATGTGACCAAAGCTCCTTGCTCACCCTTCAGCCCGGCTCTGGCTGCCTGCCGTCCCTGTTCCTATGAGAAAGGACTGGAATTGTTTAACTCCTATTTCTTACCTGCATCATTTAGGCTTCTATTATATTTTTTTATTATTTGGGGTGTTTTGGTTTTGTGAGTGTCCCAGACTGAGCCCCATGGGATGCTCTGTGCCCCTGTGCAAGCATCTTACAGCCTTGTGCTCCCACCGTGGGGGGGACCCGAAGGATGGGGTGTACCTGGCACCCCCTCCCTGGCACCCCATCTACTCACATGGTGGGAAAATGGACAGTGGCTGTGAATTGCTCTTGTTGGCTTTGTTGTCGAAAAAGTTTTGTTGTTTTTGGTTTTTTCTTAAATGAAGATCCATATGTTTCCAATTAATTTAGGAAGCTCCCTCCCCACCAGTGACTTCTGCCCTGGCAGTAAAAGCCCCTTTTTCATCCCCGACAGCTCTGCAGAGGGGAGAGAGCAGCATTTAAAAACAAAACCCAAACCCAACAGCCCAGATGCCCCAGGCCTCGCCGTTTGCAGCCGTGGATGCAGCGCGGAGCGGCGGGGGAAGGCAGAGAGCGGGGCCAGTCCTGCCCCGTGGTGCTGTGGGCACAGCTCCTGCAGCCTCACGAGAGGAGAAGAGCCTCGAGATGCTACAAAAACCCTTTGGACAGACTCGAAAGTGAGCACAAGCCCGTGTCTGTTTGCAGGGAGGAACGCAGGATCCGGCTCTAGCTGCGGGCTTGGCGCGGGGCCAGCGGGGCTCGGCCTTGGCCGTGTCCGGGTCCCATCTGGTTTGTTGGTTTGGGGTTGGTGTTTGGTGTCTCCAGCCCATGAGGCTCTCGCCATTGAGAGGCGAACTCAGAAGCCGTGGGGTGTCTGGGAGGTGCCCTCTGGAGCCCTGGGGTCTCCATGGGGCTGGCTGTGAAGCAGGCAGCAGCGTGATGGAGTGGGCAGTTTTGGCTTTATTTGGACTCTTGAAAACACACTGCTCTGGGTATGAAAGTCTCAAACATGGATCTTTAAAGCATTATAAATTAAGCCCATTTATGCTCTGTATTAATTGCCTTTGGCTGTAAATGAGGGAAGATGACTAAGCTGAACAAGGCTCTCAGGGGCTGCAGATGGAGGTGTTTTCCCAGGACAGGGTCCCAGCTGTGACGGGGCTGGCCCTCTCCCTCCCACGCTCCAGCAGCTCCCGGTATTTCAGCTCCAATGCCAAGGCAGCCGTGGGAAGGGACCAGGCACAGCAGGACAGGCAAGTACAAAACCTCTTTCCCCAGCTAAAAGCCAGTGGCAGCAATCTCTTGGCCGTGGATGGCCACTCCATGTGGCTGTGACTTCACCCTGCCTCACTCCAGCACCGGTGTTGGAAGCCCTGCGGCCTCTGGGTTAGTCAGGGATGTGGTAACAGCTCTGTGTGTTATTTCTGGAATATTGAGCTAAAAGGTGCCTTATAACATGTACTGCTCTCCTGGGCAGTGGGCTGGGGGTCAGTGTGGGGCAGGGGACTGCAGCAGCACAGCCAGGACATTTGGCTTCACTGTGGGGAGCAGCTGATGCCCATGGCTGTTTAGCTGGCTGGCCGGAGAGCAGGGAAAGCCTCAGGGGTGAAGGAGATGAGTTCTCTTTTCTGAGAGTTATCTGTTGGGAATGTTGATGGGCTGAACATGTTGAAAATAATGACTTTGGAAGTAGTGCAGGTGTTTGGCTATCAGGGAGGAGACTGGCAGCAGGATGATGGATCAGGAAGCAGAGAGGTTTGCCTCCCCTCCAGGACTCTGCCATTAACAAGACACCTCTTCTCTGCCCCAATTCAAAGACAATTCCCTGCTCTGTCTCCTCCCTTCGCAATACTTACTTCAATACATCAGTGATCTTCTGAAGGAGCCCTTCTTTTTCATGGCCTGTGTGTTGCTTCCCGTGCCTGCACAGCCAAAGCCCAGCAGCGCCCCCATCTCTGCCCTGGGCAGAGATTCCCAATCTCCCTCACCTGAACATCCTGCTCTACCGTGCATGTCAGAGAGCAAAGACCCATCTGTAAATACTGCACTGCTCCTACAAGACTGGACCACTGTAGTTGAGGAGGAGGGGGGAAAAGAACATGTAGTTTTGGATGCAGATCAAAAGAAATCAGGTGTGCAAATCTGTACTGATAAGATTTTAAAATCTTAATCTCTGCTTAGTCCATGGAAACTGCTCCTGGTTAAAGCACTTACTGTATTTCTGACATCTTGTAGCTCAGTAGTAGTTATTCAGTTCCTGTACATTTAACTTGGAAGAAAAAAAAATCAAAGTATAAGGCTGTCAGCTACATTGTAAAAACATAATGTACACTGCAATGTCAGTAATAAACTTTGTTTTCCCATGTACCAAGTACTTATTTGCTCATTCTTCATCTGTTTGGTAGGGAACTCTAGAGTGGAATTACAGCCTTCGTTAGCACATTATAAACGTTGCTTCCTCCCTCGCCTGTTTAAAGAGTAGCTGAAATTATTCCTTTGAAGCTCTACAATGAAGTCAGCACTGCCCTTTCTTTGAAGAACAAAAACACAGATGGTGGTGGTGACCCTCCATCAGCTTCTGAGGCACACACCAGCCTGGCTCCGGTGGCCGCTGTAACCCTTGCTGGCGCACATAGACCTGGGAGTGGTCCTGGTTTGTCTCCTGCCTGCCCTGCTCTGCATTGCCCCCTGCTACCAGGACCCAAAGGTCAGTTGTCCGGGCAGTGGCCTCCTCTGATCCTAGCTCCTGGAGTCCCTCAGTTGTACCTTACTCCCGGCAGTGTCCAGGGGCTTGGACACTGTGTGCTGCCTGTGCTGGGTGGGCAGGGCTGGTTGCTACGGCCTCATGCCTGGGGAGGTCACCCGTGCTCTCCTCCCCCTGCCCTGCCTTGCATAGATGCCAGCAAACCTCATGGGTGGAAAAAAACCACCACCCCCACCACCTTTATTCAGTGTGTATCGACAAGCAGCAGCAAGTTCCCTAGGACAAAGCATTTCTCTGGCTGCTCCACCGGGACGTGCTCAGGTGCTCCCGGGGGCTGGAGCCTGCAGCACTGGGCAGCAGGACTGCTGAGCTTTGGAAGACACTTTTTCCTCTGGAGAGCTCAGCCACTGCCAGCGGCTGCCCCCCCCAGCGCTGCTGAGCTGGCTGCAGTCTCCTGTTTCCCCGCAGTCACACAACCAGCCCCGTGCGGAGCAGCGTTCCGAGGGCTGGGCTGCGGCTGCCGAGCCCCAGCAGCTCGGTTGGTTGCTCTGCAGAGGCTGGAGGAGCCCTCAGCGTCTCTTAGCAGCTGGGCAAATGTCTTGATTGAGGCACTCGTTGCAGCGAGGATTCACGGGCAGGCAGGTCTGCTGGCCAAAGCCCACCAAGAGCCAGTTTATCTCCCTCCAGAGATCCCTGCAGAGAGAGCGGGGGAAAAAAACAACATGAGTGTTCCAATGCAGCTGCTTGGAGGGGTTAAAGAACAGCTCGTGCTTTTAAATAGATCCCTTTCCCCCACTGCCTGTTCCTCTTGGCTTCCCAAGGCGCCTGAAGGTGGGTCCCAGGCTCCTGCTAAGAACAGCCCTCCTAACCTTTCCCAATCCCTCTGAACTGGGATGGGGAACAGAGGACAAGCACACGGAGTGCCTGTGGTCATGGCCTTGTGCTCTGGCATGTGCTGGATGCACAGATGCAACAGAGTGCCTGTCAGCTGGCATCTGATACTGAAGAGGAAGCACCAGTGGAGGAAGGGGGCTGGGGTCTCGGGTCTCACCTGGGCAGCCACTCCTCCAGCGCTACCCGAGTCTCCTCAGGGTACCTGGTCTCCTTCTTCACCCACTTCAGTCTGTTTGTGATCCTGTGCACGTGGGTGTCCACAGCTAGGAAAGGAGAGTCCAGAGTTTAGGTGGGGGCAGACATACCTGAAACGAGAGAGCAGAGCCCCAAGCTGCCTGTTGCAGCCCAGCAGGCACAGAGCCCTGCACGGGAAGGAGGAGGGGAGGCTCCCAGCACAACCGTGCTGCCCTCTCCCCAGGCCCAGAGCCAAAAGCAGCATGGGGTGGGTCCCTCACACCACGCAGCTCACAGGAGCTGGCCCAGCCATCCCCCCAAAGCTCCCCGTGCTCTGGCCCAGCGGGCACAGGGCAGCCTGTCCTGGGCTCCCTTCCTCCCTGCCTTTCAGCTGAGCTTACACAAGCTGCAAGCTCTGCCCCTTCGTTTAGATGGAAAACACATTTCATAATACCTACCAACACAAGAGGGTTTGTGAAGCTTAAACCAATGTTTATAAAGTGCTTTGAGCTAAAAAGCTCTGAATGCAAAGTATATTATTGTTAGATCAGCTGTGATAAACCTGTCTCTATAGCTAATTGGGCAAAACCCAGGAAATTGCTGTAAACAGGAAGACTAAGTCGTGCCTCCTAAATCAAAACTGAGCACACAATTATTTAAAAAACAGTTGGCTAGTTTGGCTCCCTCCAGACTTCCCTCCCCCACAGCACGGAGAGAAAACGGACCCCAAGAGCTGGGCAAGAGCCACACTGTGTCCTGCTGATGGTCACCGGTGGGGTCAGGGGACTCTGCTGCCACACTGACCTGGAGCTGCGTGCTGGCATTCCTCAGGTAGCACCATTCCCGGCTTTCCCAGGGCTCCTCCATTAAGCAGCAAATACACTTAGAATATTAATCTGTCCCCAGGGGCCCCCAGGCCGAGCTGATTGTCCAGCTCCATCTGCTGGCAGCTCGGCTGGCAGCCATGCTCCCAAACCAGCACCGTGTGGGAGCCAACACGAGCTCTCCTACCCTCTCTGGTCAATCAACAAAGGTACCTGTGGGCACCGGTTGCCCAGCAGCAGGAAATACCACAGATCCCAAATTCTGGAGCTACCATTGCCCGAGTCTCTTTCTTTCCACCACCCACCACAAATTACCCATTTCAAAAGGTAACTTGGACAGAGCCCCACTTCTGCCCTCTTAACACCTTGCCAAACAAAAATCCCAAATGAGATTTGTTTAAACAGAAGCAACCTGGGAGGGAAAAAAAAAACAAACCTCAGACTATCCTATAACTATCCCTAAGTCACAAAATGACCCCCCACCTCCATTTCAGTTGCCACCAAGGAGATTTCAAAGCATTATTCTATTAGAACACCTTTTGGGATGCCTACCCAATCCAGCCTTACTTGCACTGCTTACCAGCAGCTCAGGGGAGGGAGTGACTGTCCTCGGGGTTTCTGCTATCAAATTTGGGGAAAAGCAGCAGGTAGGCCCATAATTAAATCCTACAGCAACTCATCTGCTGCCAGTGGTTGAGGGTCACATCCTTCACACCCCCCCCAAATACTCTGCAGGTTACTTAAACTAAGTGATGCTATCAGGCTGCTGGGGCAGGCAGTTTTCCCAGCTGCAATGCTTCCCAGTGCCCAGGGAATAGATCAGGCAGGATTTAGGAAAGGAACAGGGAACACACAGCCCAACCTACCTATCCCAGACACACTGTCCCAGGCGATGTTCATGGCCAAGTGGGCCATTTTGGGCCCGACTCCCGGCAGCTGTACCAGCTCTTCCACTGTCCTTGGGATGTCACCCCCATATTTCTGCTTCAGGATGGCTGTTGTCTGCTTGATGTACTTCACCTTGTTCTGGAAAACCAGGGGAAAGGCAGAAAACCCAAGCTGCCCTCAAATTGAGGGAAAACAGACAGACAGCTCAGAAAACAAATTATTCCTGAGCGTATGTTAACACGTGAAGCCACACAGTGGAGTTCAGGGAGGGGAAGAGGGAGGTCTGTGATTTCTCCTCGAAAGCAAAAATGCTGAGACCTGAGGAGCTTTGCCCTCCAGACTCTGCAGCAAACGGTCTCACTGTGAACACAAACTGCTAAAACTGGAGTAAAATGCAGCCTTCAGCTGGACCCCAGGGGAAAGCTCAGACCTGGGCACTGCAGGCTGAACAGCAGCCAGGGTGTGCCCCTGGAGCAGGGCTGGTTCACACCCTGTCCTGGGTGTCCAGGTTCACCTCCTGCCTTTGTCACCTGCCGTCAGCGACCAGCCATGAGTACAGCCCACAAAGGACACCCTGTGCTCCTCTCCTGGGCCTCTGAGCTGTCTCAGATGGCTGCGTGGGAGCAGAGGACAGCGCAGGGGGTTCCTCTACGTGTACCGTTGGGTGCTGCCCCGTTCCTGGCACTCACCCTCCAGAATCCCACAGGATAAATGATCTGCCCCAGCGTCGCATCATCCATCTGCAGAACAGTGTCCATGGTGAGGCCGCGCTGCCGCAGGCGCCGCATGGCCCCGCACGTCACCTGGTCCTTGGTCTGGCTGGAGAGCATCAGCGACAGCAGCACCTGGTAGCGCATAACCTGGGGACAAAACCCAGAAGTTCCTCTGGTGCTCTCATGAAGGGTTTAGCCCAGACCTTTCACCTCCTATTTTTCAACTTCTTTTTCCCCAGATGTGATTCTATCCCCACCAGAACAAGGAAGATGATGCAGCTAACCTGGACTAACTCAGGATAACGTGGGATACAATCCTTCCTCCAGCCCTCTTACAAACAAAGTTTACAAAACCGCAGGTGTACCAGGAAAAACCTCGAGTGCAGGGAAGGAAGGTAATCTCTGAGTGCATGGAAGTTGTGTGAGAAGCACTGGTGTGTGCTGAGGGTTACAACATCCACTTTTTCTTGGAAGCAACAACCCTGCATCCCTGGGGAAGAAAAGTTATTTCCGTATCCTGCCCCATCGTCCCCCTGGCCCCGGAGCTGCACTTGGTGCCAGCCCACATGGCTGGGGAGCGTGTGATGCTGTCTGAACCTGGGGTCAAAGCTAACTGTGTTCCCAGGGGATCCAAGCCCAAGGCACGATGCCAGCAGTCAGGCCAGTGTTCCAGGCACTGGAGCTGTGCAGCTGTGTCCCCCAGACCCCTCCCTCAGAGCCCAGCAGGTCACGGTGGGGCACATGGCTCCTGTTGCTCCTGCCTGTGGGATGTCTCCACGTTCCCACCCCAGCACCAGGCATGGAGAGCAGAGCCCTGCAGCCCCGTGGCCCTCCACTTTGTTTTTGTACCAATGCAACCAGCCCCCTCGGAGGGAGGTGCCATCTGGGGCCTTTGTGTTCCCAGGTGTCGCGGACCGAGATAGGTAAAGCCGCGACCCACAGTGCTATCCCAGCACGGCCCTTCCTTCCAACCAGTATCTCCTTAAAAGTGGACCCAAGAGGGGAGGAAGCCAATTTACACTTATGAGCTGCTCTAAAGAGTATAAAAGCAGCCTGGGAAGTTTTTTCCTGGCTCCCCTTGCCTTTTCTCCGTGCTGTTTTTCCTGTGTATTACAGAGCCATCTTGCTGGATACTTTCCTTGGACTTTACTGAGATTTTAAGGAAGGAGGGACATACCTTCATGCCCTGCCAGCCTGCCCTACCACTGGCACAATACATGCTCAGGTTTTTCACTCCCAAGTCCAAAAACATCCTGTGTTTGCCTCAGCTCCTACCCTTGGTCCAGCCTGCTGACTCTCCTGGCAGCAGTTCCAGCAGAGGACAAGAGCCTTTCACAGCTGTGTTTGCTGGTTGGTCTCTAATGCCCAGCACGGGCTGTATGTGAGCAGAGAACATCTCAGCAAACACACACTGCTGTTCCACAAGGGCTGTCTGAACCCAAGGAGCCTGGGACCAGAGAGGCAGCGGCTGCCTCTCCTCCTCTGGCAGGATGAACGGTTTCTCTCATGCTTCTGCAGTAACCTCTCATGAAACCAGCCTCAGCCTCGAGTCCTGATACAGCCTGTGTTTATTTTTCTGTTCTAGAGACATCCAAAGTGAGACACATCCAGGGCCAACGTGAGGCTGAGGCAGCTGGAGGGCTGTGGAAGTGGGGCTGTGTGTTGTGTGCCTGCCGGAGCAGGGCCGCGGGTGCTGTACCTGGGGAGGGGCACTGCTGTCGTAACACTTCTCCACTCCCATCTCATCCACGGGAGCATCCCTGTTCCTCCTCATTTCCCGGATCCGCTCCAGCTGCTGCCGCCAGTCCCTCGGTTCCCAGCGCGGTCTCTGGGACTCCGATGTCCCCTGCTCGGCGCCGTCCCCCTGCCCGCACTCGTAGGCAATGGCGACGCTCTTCCTCCTCCTGCTGCGCCTCGGGGTGCTGGCCGGGCTGCAGACCTGGCTCACTGCGGGAGACGGGAGACAGAATTCCAGGGAAAAGAAGCTTTCATCTGCCACCAGAGCCCAGTGCCACCCCACGTGCCACCAACCCCCTGGGGGACCCTGACGATGGCTGACATTGTCTTCCCCATTGTCCCAACCCAGCAGCACCACTTCGCAGCCACCCACTGGAGCCAGTCGCGGGGTAAGGAACGGCTGGGAAGGACCTGGGACACAGGTGACAAAACTTGGGGACACATGTCACACTACAGCGATGCGTGTCCCAACTGCACGGCAGGCTGCTGAAGGACAAGATGCATTCCCAGACCCTCGCCCAGGGCCACAGGCAGGACAGCCGCCGAGAGGCTGCCACATCCCGGGCTCCGTGACAGGGACACCGTGCTCCTGTCCCCTGGCTGGGCCGGACCCTCACTGCCGCCGCTTGCAGGCCTGGGGCCCCGTGCCAAGGCCCCGCCAGCCCCGGTCATTCCCACCCCCCCCGTACCTCCGGCCGCCCCCCCGGCCCTGCCGAGCCTCCGGGCCGCCGCCCGCCCACCGCCGGCGGACACGGCCGCGCACATGGCGGCGGCCCCGGGCGCTGCGGACTCCGGCTCCGGGAACTACAACTCCCGGCGTGCCCCGTAGCGGGCGCGGGCGCCGGAAGAGGCGGGACTTCCGCCGTGGGCGGGGCGCGCGGGGCGGGGGGCCGGCGCGGAGCGGGGCGCGGGTCGGGGGCGCCGGGGCCGGGCCGGGGGTCGGCGGGTGAGTCGGGGAGCGGGGGACGGGCGGCCCTGTCCGCCGGTGGGGGACTCTGCCCGGGCCGGGGGGCGTGGGGCCCGGCGCGGCCTAGCGGTAGGCGGGGCCTTGCCGTGCTCTGGGGGGTGTGTGGGGCTGCCGGCTGCACCGGGCTGGGGGAGTCCCCCGGGGGTCCCCTGTGAGGGCACCGGAGCGTGCGGGGTTAGACTGTGGCGTGTCCCCCGTTGTGTGTCCGTTACGGGCTGTGGCCTGTCCAGGGTGGTGGTGGGGGACGACAGAGGACAGTGCGCCATGTCCTGGGGTGTGTTGGGGGCTGCGGTATGAGCCCGGGGCGGGGCGCTGGGGGCTGCGCTGTGTCCCCTGCTGATGTTGGGCTGGGGGCCGTGGTCTCTCCCCTGGGCTGGGGCAGCAGAATGTCCTCTGGGATGCTGGGACAGGGTCTGTGGCGCGTCCCTGGGGAGTACACAGGCTTGCTGTGCGTGTCCCCGGGGCATGGGGAAGGCGATGGCCTGTCCGTGCGGACACGGGGCACAGCGAGGGGCTGCCGGGCCGGTGCCGAGGCTGTGAAAGGAGCCGGAGTCCTGCTCCGAGCCGTGTTCCAGGGTCCCCGAGGGGCAGTGGGCTGGGGCCGGCTAGAGGGATGGTTTCTGAAAGTTGTAGCTGTCAGTGTGCCATCCCTGTAACGAGTCTGCTTGTTTTCCCTCCCCCACTTCCTCCTGCCCGTGGCAGCATTTGCATGTCCAAACACTCACGTTCATAAAGCCCTTCCTCACATCCCATTGCTCTCAACATCTGCTGTGCTTGTCCATTACTTTTGGACTGGGAACAAGTACTTCACACCTGCCAAAAAGTCCATGTGTGTGTGTTTACACTTCAGAAATCAGCTCAGGGGTTTTAAAATGCCCCGTGTGGGCTGTGGTGGTGCTGGACATTCGAAGCTCCCAGAAAATGGTAACCCTGAGCTCCCCATTCCTCAGGGAGCTGCAGGACAGGGGTGCTGAGGGCAGGAGCAGCACAGGCTCCTCATGTATGTGGACTCCCTGCTGTCTTGTCCTCCATGTTTTGCTTCTTGTTTGAAACAGCTGGAGCCACCAGAGCTGCTTGTCAGAGCCACGTTGTGGCAGCTGTCACTGGTGATTTCCTGCTTCCAGAGCCCCCTCGTGCCTCCCCCCCACTGAAACCCTCTTCTGTATTTGCAGGGCCCAGCGCTGTGTGCTTGTCAGCAATGGCAAAGCCTCAGGGCAAGGATTCTGGACTGAAGGAGAAGTTCAGGAATCTCCTGGGGCTGGGAACATCCCGGGGAAGTTCCAAGTCGTCGGAGGGCAAGCAAACAGAGTTTATCATCACTGCAGAAATACTCAAGGTGTGAGAACTGACTAGTAAAGGTGGGGATGGTGCCAGCATCACTTGAGCTGGGAGGACTGGAAGGAGGGCTTGGTCATTCTCCTTTCTCTTTTGACATCCACCCCCTCTTGTGGCAGTGGTCATGCCTTTATACCTCATCTCTCAACTCATTCTCCAGTGAAATTCATTTAAAACCTGCCTACTGTGAAGGCCTACTGGCATTTTAGTTACTCAACGTTTGAATAGTTACGAGGTACTTGACAGGGTGGTGGTGTCTTATGTTGGGTTGCAGGGTGCTTCCTCAAAACTGCTGCTTTTTTATAATCAGAACTTGATGAAGGTTGTGGTGGGAGTTAGCACCAGCTGGAAACCGTTTCTGTTTAATGAAAACCTTACAGTTTTGTGAACGTTTTTTAAAAAATAATAATGATTCCAGTAATTGGTACCGCAAGTCTGTAAGCAGAATAGTTGGCACACAAGGAGGAAGACACACAAAAGGGAGAAGCAGACCAGAATCCCTTCCCATCTGTGCTGACCTGCTGGAAGGCTGGGGAGCTGGACCTCACATCCCTCCTTCCTCTGCCCTTCTCCCATGGCCTGGGCAAGTGCCACAGCCGGGGGGTTACTGACATCTGAGGAACATGAGATGATCTGTCCTGGAGATGAAAAGCTGCTTGGCTCGAGTTCTGTGAAAGTTCTTCTAGTTTTGACAAATCATTTACTGATGGAAAAGTTTTTGGAGGAATTCCTGAGAAGCTCCAGTGATGACTAATGGTTTAGATAATTTTGGGCAAATGTGTGATTTATTTTTCAGTGCTTCACGGTCCCCTTTGAGAAATGGGTGTTTCTAGTAAGATAAACCCTGTGCTTCTTTCTACATTTCTTTCCAGGAACTGAGCATAGAATGTGGATTGAGTAATAGGATACGAGCAATTGGTCAAATCTGTGAAGTGGCAAAAACAAAGAAAATTGAAGAGGTGAGTTTCAAATGTTCAGTAACTATTGGAAGGCTGGAAATGTAAGCAGCAGTTTTTAACCTGTCGTAAGAGGCTCCAGTAGTTGAATTGGTGATCCCAGAAGCTGTTTTGTGCTGTCCAAACCTGTACAAGGTTTAAAAAAGTTGTAAAAGGAAAGTAGTCTTGTCCAACCTACCAACTGTGGAGCAGAGAGGATGGAGCTGGTGGGCTTCCTGAGCTGGATGGAGGGAGAACGCTGCCAATATTCAGGCCTATTCAGGACAGTTCATGGGAGATGGTGTTGATCCTGCAGAAGAGGTGTTTGCTTCCTCCTCTGTCTTGTTAATAAGCAACCTCAGATCGGTTTGAAACTCTTCTTGAATCGGGATGAAGGTTTCTGCAAATTGTGTGAATGAAGAACTCCAGTTACTGGGGTGCAAGTTGTCAGATAGGACAAGATTTGGTGTCTCTCATGTGGTTCCTCTGAGCTAATGACCAGGCAGGCGAGAGTGTCCCTCAAAAAAGAGACCTCTGCACATGAAACCCCTGGAGATCTAGTTCATTAACTCACCATAATTAATGTCTGACCTACTGGGTAAAGATCCCAGAAGCAGCTTAACTTCCCTGCTGCTGCCTGTCTCCTGTGTTTGTTTCCAGCATGCAGTGGAAGCCATCTGGAAGGTGGTGGCTGACATGCTCCAGCCAGAGCGCCCTGCCGAAGCCAGACATGCTGTTCTTCATCTTCTGAAATCAATCGTCCAAGGACAGGTGAAAACAAACTGTAGGAACACTGCACTGAAACTGGGGTTTGTGCAGAGTGTGAGGATGGAAAATGAAGGGTGGCTGTTCATAGAATCACATCACAGAATGGTTTGGGTTGGAAGAGACCTTATAGATCATCTAGATCCAACCCCTTCCCTCCCCTTCAATCTTTGCTGCAACTTCCCGTGTTTCTTACGTTGGTTGTGCCCAGTGAATGGGAAGATGAAGCATTTCAAGTCTTGGTTTGACCTCACAGCAAAACTTTTCATAGTCTAGTAGAAAACGTTTCAGTTTTGGGGCAATGTTCTGGAGAAAGAGCAAATACTTTGGGGTCAAGTTCAGTGTAGTAGGGTGATTTTTATATGGCTTCTGCCCAGGCCTGTTGCTCCCAGTCTGCAGCTGGTTTTGGTGTTTGAGCATGTCAAGTGTGGCAAGAAGTTCTGTGTGAGATACTTTTCTAGCTTGACCAAGTGAAGCACACTATGAATTCTTCAGATTTCACACTGTGCTGTTCAAACATCAGACTGTATCAGACCGAAGTTCCAGTTTTCAGTATTCTGAAGAAGCAGGGGTAGGTGCTTCCAGGGAGAACAGGCCTTGATTCTGGTCTGTTGGCTTCTTTGGTTCTTTAAAAACTGTTCTGGCAGTGCTGTGGGGTGCAGTCTCCATGGATTCCTTTGTGTGTTGGATGCTGTCTGTGTGTTGCTGGACAAAATGCCTCCAGCCCTGAGTGCTGATCTCAGTGGTGGAGAAGACCTGAGCCCCATCAGCAGCCAGGAGAGGCTGGACGTGTTTTCATAGCCTGGAGGAAAAGAAAATATTAATTTCAAGCATGATGGTTACTGTTCTAGACCTTGATAAGCTCCAGGCCTTAACTGTCTTTTTTCATTAGTGACACTGTTATTCCCCTCCCCTCCTCTTCGTGTTTTTTTTCCCAGGGTGAGAGATTAGGGATCCTCAGAGCACATTTTTTTAAGGTTATTAAGGACTATCCCTCCAATGAAGACTTGCACGAACGGCTGGAAGTGTTCAAGGCTCTAACAGAGAATGGAAGATACATCACCTACCTAGAGGAAGAGTTGGGTGAGTGTTGCCTCTGTCCCTCTTCAGTCTGGTGGGAATAAGTTAAGAGACAGGGATCCAGTGGTAGAAGAAAAAAGTGGTGATAACACTTCTGGGTAGGAAGCATACTGAAATGATTTGTTTTCCTTCTTTAGCTGACTTTGTCCTACAGTGGATGGATGTTGGTTTGTCTTCTGAGTTCCTTCTGGTTTTAGTGAACCTGGTGAAATTCAATAGCTGCTACCTGGAAGACTATGTAGCTGACATGGTCCAGTAAGTTGTTTGGTTTGGTTTGGTTTTTAACTCCTACATGTTTATTCTTGGTAAATTACAGGAGAAAGTTGCAGATCAAAATACAGGGAAGTGGAATCTTTTTCATCCCACCTGGATCTGTTTCATTCCAGACATTCATACCTGACATTTCTCACAGATACTTGGGTTTCAGTTCTTACAGTGTTTGGATCTGGTTTAGTTTCATGCTTTCCCCATTTCATGTGACAGACCTGGTGCACTGCATAGTCCCACAAAGGGTCAGTGTAGGCATCTGAGCTGCATTTCAGTGCAACTTTAAGGTGACTTTATAGAAGAGGCTGTAGAGTTCAGTGTCTCTAGGGGTGTTATCAGGGATGCCACAGTAAGGGGAAGGATGGGTGAAATAACATGTCCATTTACTTGTCTGTTCTGGCTCTTTGTAATTTGCCTGAAATCATACTAAGCAAGCAATTATAATTAAATGTTCTTTCCTAACAGCAAGATATGCCTCTTGTGCATTCAGACTTCATCATCTGTGGACATAGAGGTCAGTAATTTGAGTCTCTCTTGGTACTTTAGAGTTGTTTTAAACTGTAACTTCTACAAACAAAATCAGATCATCAGATGCTGCTCTCAGGTTATTCTCATCTTACAAGAGAGCTAATACAATGTTATGAGGTATTTGTAAGCCTTTAGATCTTGTACACCAGGAATAATTTTATTCTAAAACAAAACATTGATAAATGTGATAAATGAATTTTTCAACAGTGCTTTTTATGGTTTGTTTTCCATCTTATGATGATTAAAAAAAAAGCCATATCTGTATCCCTTTTGACTTCCAGAAGATTTCCTGGCCTGCCAGGTTAGGATTTGACCCACTTCACTCTTGCAGAAGTGTACAACCATTTTGTCTTTCTCTTCCCCAAAGATTTCCCTGCAGGTCCTGGATGCAGTTGTGTGCTATAACTGTCTGCCCTCGGAGAACCTGCCCGTGTTTATCATCACTCTGTGCCGAACCATCAACGTGAAGGAGCTCTGTGAGCCCTGCTGGAAGGTCACAGCTTTCTCCTAGTTTGGTTTTTTTAACAAGTTCACTGTTTTGGCCTCACAAGGTGAAGTGTCAGATGTGCTTGTGTCAAGAGTAAATTAAAAGTTGTTTCAAGTCTGAAGGGATCAGCACATTGCTCCTGTAAGTCCTGTCCTGCCTATGGAATTCACCTGCAGTTTCAGCTGAGGTGACAGGCTTCTGTTGTGGCATGGAAAGGGCTGGACACATTTACTTGCCATAAGGAGGCATGATGGGCCAGCTAATTGCATGTTGAGGCTAATGAGTGTTTTACCAATTAGATACTGAAGTGTTCTCTTTGAATTTGCAGCTCATGCGCAACCTTTTGGGAACTCATTTGGGACACAGTGCCATCTACAACATGTGCAGGATCATGGAAGACAGGTAAAGGTCTATCTAATGAAACCCCAGGGACTGGGTAGAGGTCCCGTTGAGATAGGTGGGGAGTCACTGACCTCAGCAGAACAAGGTGAAGGTTCTGATGCTTAGAACTCAATCCCCTTCCTACTTACGCTGCCGAAGTGCTCACGGTTTTGGTTTTTCTTAATTTAATTTTCCTTTCTTTAAGGTTGTACTAAGTTATTTTATGCTTTCCGTGTGTGTGAACTGCCGCACAAGGCTCTGATGTACAACAGCTGGGAATTCCTGTTGTGACACTGTATATTCCTATGCACTCTTGTATGCTAAAGTAGTTGTAGCCTGGTCCAAGGCTTCCCCTCCGTCTGTCCCTAGGGCTTACATGGCAGACGCAGCACTGCTGAGAGGAGCTGTGTTCTTTGTTGGGATGGCCCTGTGGGGTGCTCATCGCCTCAATTCCCTCAAGAATTCCCCCACTTCAGTGCTGCCTTCGTTCCTCAAGGTAGGGTGGGATGCTGGGGGAACCTTGTACATCAGCTGGACATCTGGAGCTGTACAGATGTAGAACAAAAATGTGATCCCCTGCACCAAAGAGATCTTTGTATGGCTGAAAGCCAAGAGGCAGCAGTTGGGTAGGGGGAGAAGCATGGGGAGACAGGGAAACAGCAGAGGGTTTAGGTTGGAAACTGAGGCCTCCTTCTGGAGTATCTTTGGCCAGAAAAGCAAAGTCTGAATTATTTTTATCAAATACCTGCATTGTGAGTGCTTTAGCTTAAAAAAGAAAAACAAAGCAAAAACTTTGATGCTTTCCAGTGTGTGTGGTATGACAGTGAGGGCTGATGTTTCCAGGGACAGCTTCAGAGCTCTCTTAGAATTTTCCTGTCCAATTACATGGAGCAGGAGCTGGGAGTGTTAACCTGCTGTGTCTGCTCTGTCAGGCAGGACTGTGTGATCTGATCTACAGCTGTTTGCACGAGTGTCTAACTGCGCTTCATAAAATCATTCTTGGCTTTGCCCTTTGTGTGTATAGACTTGAATATATTTATCTCAGACCTTCAGGCTAAGTTCCTAATTAGTGAGGTGTGTTTCCTTTGAATTTAGGAAGGTTTCTGATCCCTGCTTCCCAACTGTTCACTGCAATGCTTGGTGTTCCAGGCCATGACGTGCCCCAACGCAGTTGTGTCTTATGAGATAGTTCTGTCCATCACACGCCTGATAAAGAAGTATGGGAAGGAGCTGCAGGCTGTAACGTGGGATATCCTTCTGGACATCATGGAGCGATTGCTGCAACAGCTGCAGGTAAGTGCTGAGCCTCTCTTGATGTGCTTTCAACCAAAAGACCTTGCCAGAAATGGTTTTGCAGATTGGTCTCCTGGTTGTACGCTCCAGTGAGCTCGGAACCCAAACGAAGGTTTCGCCCAGTTCTCAATACTCTGCTTCTCAACTGAGTTTGCTGTTTGCATTTCAAAGTCAGCACTTTCTAGTGAGTTAGAAGTATTTTAGCAATGTTTTTGTCTCTGTTTCAGAGTCTGGAGAGCCAAGAACTTAAGTCCATTGTACATGATCTTTTGACTACAGTAGAAGAACTCTGTGACCAGTATGACTTCCATGGCTCTGAAGAGAGATTTTTTGAGCTGGTGGAGAGATGTGCTGATCAGAGACCAGTAAGACTTTACTCATTATTGTCTCCCTGTGCTGCCAGTTGAATCTGGTTTGTTCCTCAGTACAGTTGGAAGTTGGGAGTCCTAAAATAGCAAGTGGTCAGAAAATCATGGCAAGGACTGACATGAGCCTTATTCTTAGGGTGGGGGCTGGGGGAAGGGATATGTTGTATTTGCTTATACACTAAACAAAAAATTCTTGATCTTTCCATGAAAGGAATCTTCTGTATTAAACTTGATAGCATACAGAGCTCAGTCCATTCATCCTGCCAAAGATGGCTGGATCCACAACCTGCAGTTGTTAATGGAGAGATTCTTCAGGTATGAAATGACAGCTTTGTGAATACAAGGCACTTTCAAATATTTCTTGCCCCCTTTTCTTGTTAGATAAATTTATTCCTGAAGTTCTAATGTTAGTGACTGTTAAGAAGGATGGGAGTTCCAGGGCACAGCACATGAAAGGATTTTGTTGAACAGAAGAAAAACTTTCCACTGAGTGGAAAGTTATTTATACAAATGTTGGTTTTTTGCTTCCTCCATTTCCATTGGGTGGTGCTATGCCAGGCAGCTTAGGCAGCTCTGTTCCAGTCCACAGCACTTTGTAGTTCTGACACCAAACAAGACTTCTGTGTTAAGCATCAGGATTGTATATGGTTATCCAGCATGAAAGTTATCTGGTTTGGAACTGGTATTCCTGAAACTATTTTTGGGCTCTAAAATAACCAACAGAGAGCAGTAACAAACTTCTGTCTCATCTGTGAAAAGCTGCCAAAGAGCAGCTCCTCCTCAGTGCCATGTCTTTGGTTTTAAAGTTGCTCAACAGAGCACTTGTTCTTCTGACAAGTGCTTCCTAGTTTGGACTGGAAATGGGAAAACTACAGTTCCAGGTGTCCAGAGATAGCAAAAGTTGAACTGGGATTCCAGTTTCCATTTGTTCTTGGATCTGATTTTGTATGTAGAGACATTAACTGTAGGCTCAGCTGATCTCTAACAGTTACTGTTCCAACTCTTGTTTCTTAGTTTACTTTAATTTACTTGCCTTTTCTCCTGCCCCCCTTCCCTACATATCAGCAACTTTATTTTATTTACCTTGAATTTACTCTTCCCATTTTTAGGAACGAAAGTCGTAGTGCTGTTCGTATTAAAGTTCTGGATGTCTTGTCCTTTGTCCTGAGCATCAACAGGCAGTTCTATGAGGTGTGTGTTTATCTGCTTCTGATCATCACATGGGAGGTCTTAAGGGGGTGGGAAAGGCTTTGGTGAGGCCTGTTCTATGGTGTGCTCCAGGTTGTCCCTGCCACTGAGCAATGTGTTTAAATGTGGGAGACAACAGAGATGCTGATGTTAGGCATGTTTCTTTAGGATGCTCATAGGAGGACTTGCCTTTTAGTTGTCCTTAGCTGGATCCAGGTTTGTGCAACTTGCAGTGGGAGCTGCTGTGTTTCGAGGACATACCTGGTTGTATATTTGCTTCCTTGTTTTAAGGTCATTAATTCAATGCACTTTTTGTTTTGGAAGAAAGGAAAGTCAATGGGAGAGAAGCAGAATTCATTTAAAAGCTTTGTAAAAAGCTGAGGTCTGGGCATAATCTGATGTTTAGCAGATTGATTTGTCTTGATGCTTGCAGTTTAATTGCAATCCAAGATGGAAGCTGTCTGAGAGAGGAGTTATGAGGGATGTCTTCAAGCCCTGGGAATATACCCAGAGTGTCAGAGGACAGGAAGGGACAGCATGTTTCCTCTCTTTCAAAAAAAACCCAAGCTCTAGAAATCCCTTCTCAACAGTTGATTTGAGCCTGGGCTTTGAAGTCTGTAGGACAGACAAAAACCAAAGCATTGAATCCAAGTGCAACAGAAGTCAGAAGTGTCTGGAGGGATGGCACAGAGAGGTACTTAATTGGATGGAAAGATCAAGGAACCAGTTAGCTGAGGGACAAGGCTGACATCAGGATATCAGTGTTCATTTGTTTGTAATTATTTGTCTCTATAACAAGCTGATTGAACAACTGCCAGCCAAACAGCAAGGCTCATTAAGGTCTGTCCCCTTGCAGGAAGAGCTGATAAACTTGGTTGTGATCTCTCAGCTGGCTCACATTCCAGAGGATAAAGACCATCAAGTCCGAAAACTGGCCACTCAGCTTCTCGTAGACCTGGCTGAAGGCTGCAACACACATCACTTCAACAGCTTGCTTGATATCATAGAAAAGGTGAGGCAGAGGTTGGTCAGCTGTCAGTAGCATCACCACATCTTTTGTCAGCTTCTCCTCTCTGTGTCTGAGGAGACTAACCAGGACTGTCACCAACTGCATGGCTCAGCAGGATGCTGTCACACTGCTGGGGTTGGAGGATGCAAGGCAGAAGTGCAGGGCAGAAGAGATCTTTAGAAACCCTGTCAGTGCAGATCCGAGCTACCTGACAGGGCTTGTGCAATTTCCAGCAAGGATGCCTTGCTCTAGTCTTTCCTGACCTTCCAGGATGGAAATTTAAACAAGGTGTGTTGCAGATTTAAAGCACGTGTTGCTTTTCTGTTTAAAAGGTGGCTGCACATTCTCTCTCATCTCCTTCTGAACTGGAAGAGAGGGACTTGCTATCATATTCAGCTTCTTTGGAGGATGTCAAGACAGCAGTTCTTGGACTCCTGATAATTCTTCAGGTAAATGCTGCAGAGCAATACATGTCTTCTTCAGAATGGTCTTCTGCTGGACTTGGCTTTTTAGATAACCCTTCTACCACTACTAAATATTCCAACTATTGTTTTATCCAGTTAATATTTTAACTCTAGTTTTTGCCATTCCTTTTGCTTTTGGGAGCTGTATGACCATTTCCTAGACGTCTTATTTTCTTAATTTCCACTGGACAATGAATATGAGCACATTTCCATGGGTGAAGGGCAGATGTTTTCATAAACCAGCAGAAAGGGAGTGGTTCACAACCCGGAATAGATCTCTTGCATTTGGGTAGCATGTCCTGAGATGCAGTTGAGCAGTTAGGAATCATAGAATTACAGACTGGTTTGGATTGGAAGGGACCTTCAAGAACATCTAATTCCAACCCCCCTGGATTTGCAGGGACACCTCCCATTAGAGCTGGTTGTTCCAGCCAGTGCCCTTCTGGAGCCAGGCAGAGTTCTGGAGTCTTTGCAGAGGTTCTGTCCAGAACCTTCTGTTCATCTGCCTTTCAGGAGCAAGTTTTGGCTTTGTTTTCTTGACTTCTCAGTGCAGATACACATTTCTGAATAACAGGTGTCCATCTGCCTTTTGGTTTGTGTCTCTGTTCCCCTGCAGACCAAGCTCTACAGCCTGCCCTCCAGCCACGCCACGCGGGTCTATGAGATGCTGATCCACCACATCCAGCGCCACTACATCTACTCCTACAGCCTGGCTGTGGCCAGCAGCATCAGGCTGCAGGTATGAGCAGTGACCTGTGTGCTCAGGTTGAGAGCTGCAAGCCTGGCTTTGGAATTCTTGGGTGGCAGGTGGGGAATGTGTGCTGTAGAGCTTGCCAGAAGTAGAATTCAGTGTTTCTTGGCTAATAAGAGTATGTATGTAACACCAGGAGTGATGCCTCCTACAGAACCAGCCTCAGCATCTATTAAAAATCCCTTTGTATTTGCTCAAGTGTCACATGGGGAGGTGGGAGAAGATTCCACTGGGTTGGGTTCTGAGTGATCCCAGTGTCTTTGTTACAGGTGTTTGATTTCCTGCTGATGCTTCGAGCTGACTCCCTCCACCGTCTTGGCCTTTCCAACAAGGATGGAGCAGTGAGGTTCAGCCCTTACTGTCTGTGTGATTTTGTGTAGGTTTCTCATTCCGTTAAGCAAAAGCTGTTATCCAAACTATTTGGTGTTTTTGCATGAGCTTAAAGGTCCATCAGTAGCAATCTGCAGCTTTTCTAAATCTTCCAAATCCTGCTGAATCTGCTGCAGGACAAGTCTGTAGTTACAGCCTGGGATCGTCTCAACTAGTAACTCCTTGGTGGATTGTTCTCACAGATCACCCACCTACAGAGCTCTCAATCTCAGATATGGCAGTTTTGTTCCTGCTCACAAAACTTCACAAAAATATTTGCAATTTCCTGCCTGAAACCAGTTTTTACACTGGGGTTTGAGTCAATGGTTTGTACAAATCTGGGTATTTTTAATGTTATAGTTTGGTCTGAAGTTCATAGAATCCTAGAATGCCAGGTTGGAAGGGACCTCAAGGAGCATCTGGTCCAACCTTTCTAGGTACTACTCTGGTTTATATGAGGTGGCTCAGCCCCCTGTCAAGCTGAGACTTAAAACTGTCCAATGTGGGGGATCTACCTCTTCCCTTGGAAGACTGTTCCAATGTTTGATTGTCCTCATGGTGAAAAATTTACCCCTTGTATCCAATTGGAATCTTCCCAGGAGCAACTTGTGCCCGTGACCCCTGGTCTTTTCCATGTGACTCCTTGTAAACAGGGAATCTCCATCTTTGTGCAAAAAGCCCCACAAGATATCTTTGTAAATTTGTGAGGGGCCTGGGTAGAATAATCCTTACCCTGACCAAAGCGAGTCATCGCTGCCTGCCTGCTGGGCAATCCTGTGGTTTTTAACTGAAAATACAATTTATATTGTTGTTTGATCATGAAACAAATAGGGTAGCACTGTAGGTCACATGAATAGGTTGTTTGGGTCTTGATTTTTATGACATGTCTTTTTCTCCCTTTCCATGTTGCAGGGAAGCAGAGAAGAGGACTGCTGAGAAGAAGCCTGCTGGAACACTCTCCCCACCTTCAGGAAGTCCCAGTGTGCCTTCCCAGAACACCACGGTCCGTGTGGGGCACCTGCCATACTCCATGGTCTTTGGTGTCCTTCTGCAGTGTTTGAAGCAGGTAGGTCCACTCTTAGTGCCAGTTGTCATCTTCACCTGAAATATGTCAAACCAGCTGTCCCAGAGTATCTAAAAAACATCTGAAAAGAAACACCTAAATCCTGCTTCTTGGGCAGAATCTGTGGATTGTTCAGCGTTACAGCCACCAGTGGGAGCACCAGTGCAGCTCTGCAGAGACCGAGCAGAGCTTTCATTGCCCTCTGCTTCAGAGCAGACAAGGACAAAAGCTACATTTGTTTAACAAAGATCAAATAAATCATCCTGTTTCTGAATGAGTGTTTGAAACCAGAAGGAACTGCCCTGCTGCAAGGTTTTGAAGTGTTTTGAGAATGGATAAATTCTCCCTGTAAGTACAGATTGTTCATTAGGAAGAAAGAATGCTAGGAAGTAGCTCCATGGAGAAGGACCTTGGAGTCCTGGTGGACAGCAAGTTATCCGTGGGACAACAATGTGACTTTGTGGCCAAGAAGGCCAGTGGTCTCCTGAGGTGCATTAGGAAGAGTGTGTCCAGCAGATTGAGGGAGATTCTCCTTCCCCCCTACTGTGCCCTAGTGAGACCACACCTGGAGTATTGTGTCCAGTTCTGGGCTTCCCAGCTCAAGAAGGACAGGGATTTACCTGAGAGTCCAACAGAGGCTACAAGGATGATGAAGAGACTGGAACATCTGTCTGATGAGGAAAGGCTGAGAGACCTGGGGCTGTTTAGTCTGGAGGAGAGAAGACTGAGAGGGGATGTTATTAATGTCTATAAATATCTGAAGGGTGGGTGTCAAGAAGGAGGGGCCAGTCTCTTTTCAGTCGTGCCCTGTGGTAGGACAAGGGGCAATGGATTCAAGCTAGAGCACAGGAAGTTCCACCTCAACATGAGGTAAAATTTCTTTCCTGTGAGGGTGACAGAGCCCTGGGACAGGCTGCCCAGAGAGGTTGTGGAGTCTCCTTCTCTGGAGACTTTCAAGACCCGTCTGGATGCAGCCCTGTGTCATCTGCCCCAGGTGATCCTGCTCTAGCAGGAGGGTTGGACTAGATGATCTCCAGAGGTCCCTTCCAACCCCTAACGTTCCATGATTCTATGATTAGTGTTGTATTGGACATACTTATGTCCTGAGGAGCTGTCTTGCTCTGGAAGTTGCTTTGTGCTGGTGGTGAGGAGAACTGAATTCTGCCTCTGTCTTTTTGAGCTCAGTTGGATCTGAATACAAGTTGCCTTCCAGTTTGCAGTGCCAGTGTTGCACCTAGAGCTGGATGACAGACAGACAGGAACTGGTGACAGCTAAATGATTCTATGAAATGCCACTTCTTTTTATGTAGCTACCATGGGAAGACCTACATCTGCCTAGGAAATGTCTGAAACTTGATTGCTCTTACTTTCAAATTGAACTGAAATGGTACAAAATTTTTCCACCGTAACTTCTGGATTCTTTCCAGGAGACAGACTGGAAGGTGTTGAAGTTGGTCCTCAACAAATTGCCTGAATCCCTCCGCTATAAAGTGCTGTTTTTAACCTCTCCTTGTAACATCGACCTCCTGGCCTCTGCACTGAGCTACATGGTAATGCCCTGCACCCTGCTGATCTTTAACCACCAGATCCTTTGGTTGCTGAAGAGCTGGTTGGGGGTTTTCTTTGAGTTGCTTTTTTTTCCCTTCAGTTTAGTATTTTGAAGATCAGCATGCTGGTTGTCAATCCCCATTCACCTTCCCTTTTTGTGGGGGTTGTTTTAGGTACAGAAGTAGGTAATAATGCGTGTTCTTTATGTATGTGTGGAAAGGAAGCTGTGGGCAGTGCCTGTCTGCTGCCTTGTAGAGAGTATTTTTAGCCTGAGGGGTTCTTACTGTGTGATGTACCAGCTCACAGACAAGAAGACCACAGACAGGCTCCATGGCACCCCAGAAGGCTTTTCTCGCACCGATTTGCACCTGGCTGTGGTTCCAGTGCTGACAGCATTAATATCCTACCACAATTATCTGGACAAAGCTAAACAGGTACAGGGAAAGCAAGGGGGGGTAGGAGGGATGAGGCCTGAGCCTGTATGGGGGAGCATTTTCTCATGCTAGCTGATTAGGAGATGGAAGTGCAAGGTAACTCTGCCCTTTGCTGCTATAAAAAGCTGGACCTGCTGCACCGGGGCTGGGGGAAAAACCCTTGTCTAACTTTGTGCAGCAGTAACTGTCAGGTCAGTTGGATTCACTGTTCTCCATCCATACCTGACCCCTCTTGCAGGTCACTGAGTGACTTGACCCTGATAAACATAAAAATTCTGTTTAATCAGAAACTTAAATAATAATTTAACTTAAATAATAATTAAGCACTGAAACAGGCTGCCCAGAGAGATTGTGGAGTCTCCTTCTCTGGAGATATTCAAAACCCACCTGGATGGAGCCTTGTGTGATTTGCTATAGGCAATCCTGTTTTACAAGGGGGTTGGCCTAGATGATCTCTCCAACTCTGACAATTCTGTGATTCTGTAATTTCAAAATATCTATTTGATTGAAGTCCCATCTCCAGACTTTGCCCTGGAGCACACACAGCATGACTTAGGGTTCCGTGTTAGTGCATTTTGGATACGTCGTGTGCGTCGTGCAGGCCCAGCAGCAGGGATACCTTGCAGGCCATTTGGAAAGGCTGCCTGAGGTCAGGAGGTGGCACAGCAGAGGTTTTCTCTTTCCCTGCATGGTGACTTTTTTTTGCTTTCCTGCTCTCCCAGCGTGAGATTGTGTATTGCCTGGAGCACGGCCTCATTTACCGCTGTGCCAACCAGTGCGTGGTGGCGCTCTCTGTCTGCAGCGTCGAGATGCCCGACATCATCATCAAGGCCCTTCCTGTCTTAATAGTCAAATTAACCCACATTTCTGCCACAGCCAACATGGCAATTCCTCTCTTAGAATTTCTTTCAAGTAAGTGGTGATGTTCTTCTACTTTTGGTCTGCTGTAGTTGTAAATGTATTGTTTGCACTGGATGTTCTGGTTTTGCATCAGTCAAATGGCAGGGACTGTCAGGGTTCCTTGGTGATACCCTTGCACGTCTTCCAGACAGAAATATCATCTCTTGGTTGTTACTCTTTTCCTATTTAAATCACTTGCACATACTGAAGAAAGAGACATGCCTTGTGTAGTGCAGCCAGACAGTGGTGGGAAGTACAAAGCTTCTTAAATAGCTTGAAATCACCCCCTGATGTTAACTTCCTTGGCAGCTGATGGTTTAGAAGAAACAGAAACAATTCAAATTGAACTGAATTGTGATATTGAGTAGTTTGTGTTCAGACCTCACCTGTGATGGTTTTCTTCTGGAACTGTTCCAGCTCTAGCCAGGCTGCCTCACCTCTACAGGAACTTTGCAGCAGAGCAGTACGCCAGCGTGTTCGCCATCTCCCTGCCCTACACAAACCCTTCCAAGTAAGTCCATAGCAAATGTGCTTCTTCCTCATCTATAAAATTAAGAGAAGGAGGCATGCTGTTTTTCCTAGTTCTGGGGGCAAGGTTATTTATAAGATACTGCTCATTCTGCAATTCTCCAGGCTTTTTCTGAAGAAGGGTCATAGGGCAAAATATCTTGTTTTTCTCTGGCAGAACTTTTGAGGGTGTTTTTTTTTTTCTTTATACTTACAGTAGGTAAAGGAACAGTTCTCAGGTTGAAGACTCCCTCAGTTCTGGATTGGCATCATGATGCAGCATTAAACTGTGGAGATCTTTCTGCTGTTTCAGGTTTAACCAGTACATCGTGTGCCTGGCCCATCACGTGATAGCCATGTGGTTCATCCGCTGTCGCCTGCCCTTCCGGAAGGACTTTGTCCCCTACATCACAAAGGTAACGGGCCCTCCCGGACCCAAGAGCACATCATGAAAACGATGATTCAAAAACTGGTTTGGGGCATTTAAATGTTCTGTTGGAAGCTAGAAAAATTCAACTTCCCGTGTCAACGTGTTTTTCAAACCTGACTGGGCTCCTGCGCGCAGCCCCTGGTTGCTGTGTCCCAGCTGCCTGTCCTGGCCCTGGGCTGTGACCTGGTTGTCTCCCTGGCAGGGCCTGCGCTCCAACGTCCTCCTTTCCTTCGATGACACCCCTGAGAAGGACAGCTTCAGGGCTCGCAGTACCAGCCTGAATGAGAGGCCAAAAAGGTAAATTATATTTGAGTCCAACAGGGCCTTCTGTGCCCTGCTCTGGTGCTCACACCCTTCCCTGTGTTCTTCTGAAGGAGGCTGGGCCTGGTTGTCCACAATCTGACAGCACATTTAAGCAAGCAAAGTAAACCTCTTTAGGTGAGGGGATTGGTAAAGGACAAACTTAGGTTGGTAAGAAGCTGGAATCAAACCAAGATGCCAGTCCCATAGTACACCCGGGGGCATCCCTGACTGTTCTGTCAGCCTTTGCAGTGAGGTGGGGGGCTTTTTGTTGTTAATTTTTGAAAATGAGCAGTTTCAGTTTGAGGTGTGTCAGTACAATGCTACCAGAATAGAGAAGGATAGTACCAGGAGCAATAGAACACCACGTTCATATTAGCTGCTTTTGATAATTAGTCTGTAATGACTGTTTAAAGAATTGCCAGAGAAACCACTGTGATTAGCAACCTGTACAAATCGAGAGAGCCAGTGCTGTATTTTTCCACAGTGTCACCTGTCAGGTCTTTGGGAGGTCCAGAGCTGCTTTCTGTCCAGCTGGATCTCTTGGTCCTGGTTTTTGTTTTTTTTTTTGGAATCTTGAAGCCATTATGTCAGTTCTAAGCAAAGTCTGATGTCTTTAGAAGTCAGAAGGTGTCTTGCCAGCAGTCTTTCAAAGTAACATTTGCCAGGTTAGGAGAACGTTCCTTGGAAGGCATTCAGGGTTTCTCCCCCATCCTTTTACCTGCAGGACATACCTAAATGGGTTCACTTCACTTGCTTCAGTGTAAACGTGCAGTGAGCACACAGTGGCATTTGCACCCTGGGGAAAGTGCCTCTACTTTACCTGCAAGGCTCAAGGAGTATCTTGCAATGAAGAAACACCATCCCTGCCCTACTGCTGTAGCTCTAAACCCTGTTTTGTGTTTCATCTCTCCCATCTTCTCCTCCTCCTCCATTCAGAAACTTGGAAGAGAAACCTTCTGACACTCGTCTCTCAAATTAGAATTTAAACTAATTTTTTTATTTCTTCCCCAAAAACCTGTTAAATTCTACCAGGTTGGAATACTACTGTATCTAAAGGCTTTTGCTAACACTGCTGGATCACTTTCTTCAGAAATCTCTGCTGAGGAGTGTGGGCTGTGCTGAGGCAGGAGCTGAAACACCAGAATGGCAGGATGCCACTGCAGACTCAGAGTCTGCCTGAGCTTGGATTTTGGCCAAGTGAGAGAGGAAATAGCTTTCAGCAGATAGCCCTTTCCTTGCTTGAGAAGCTTGTGTGCTTGGCTTTCACTCCTTAAGCCCCAAAATAAGCATTTCTGTGCCCTGGCAGAGGTGCTGGGTGTTCAAGGGATGGAGGTCCCAGTGGTTCCAAGGCTGCTGGATGGCATGATCTTGGCCTGGGTGATTATCTTGGAGTGTGAGCCTGAGCTCTCTGCACTCACATCTCCAGCTGTGGCCAAAAGGGACCTGTCAGAGGTTGTGGGGAGGAAAAGGACAAAAAAATTTTGATCCCTCCAGGTGGCTATCTGAACTATTACCATTCACTGGAAGGAGGATAGCAAATAAATTGTGTTTAGAAAGAGGCAGAAGGGTTAAATGAGTATCTACATCTTATATATATGGGGATGTGAATGGCTGAGCCAACTTTTATGTCCAAATTAGTACTGAGGCAGGCATGCATCTCAGCTTTGACTAATTAAAGTGCCTCTTAGATGTTAATTGCTGTCATCTTCCAACACGTGGTTGGCACCTGGCAGCCCAGAGGCTGATCTTCCTTTCTGTTCTAGCTGAAACTCAAGGGGGTTACCTCGAGCCACCTGCAGTAAGATTCTGCTTGTTTGGCAGAAAAGCATCAGGCAGGCAGCAGCAGCATGGAGGATGTTTGTGCCCTTGCCCTCCTGCCCGTGCACTGGGAGCAGGACCAGTCTGGTTCCTGTGGGCTGGGTCTCTCTGGAGCTGAGCTCAGGGGCACCTCTGCCTGGCCCGGGGTGGTTTGTGACTGGGATTTGGGCACAGAGGTGGGGATGGCTGACAGATCCCCGTGTCTCTCAGAAGAATGTGCTGCTGCCTGGCATTTGTGAAGCATTTTAGGAAGTAGTCAGGTGTTCAGCTGTGCTGAAGGGGTGGGCTGGGGCAACACGAGAGGTGGCTGAACTGCACAGAACTTCTCCAACGTGAGAAATTTGTGCCCAATCAGCATCCAGGTGCTCTTGCCTTTGTTTAACAGCACAGTATTCCAACTGTCATTTCAATCAGTTTTTTTTGTTTGTTTGTTTTAACTTGTACTAATTTCATTTGTTTCGTAGCACGTTTAAAATCTTGTTTTCAAAATGTGGTTTGTCTTTTTAATGCTTTCAGCTCTGCTCGTTTGTGCGTTTTAATTTTTGTTTTCCTTTTTTTGGCATTTGTTTTATTTTACGTCACCCTCCGGGATCCCCCAATATTGACCCCGTGACCTGTGACTTTTCAACCTACATCCCTACAATGATTTCCTCCCTTCCTGTGACCTCTTTTGGGGGCTTGGTGCTTCTCCACCTAGTAGTTTAAGACTAGCCAAAAATGCAAAGCAAGGCTTGAATAACTCTCCTCCAGTGAAAGAGCTGAAAGAACCCTCTGCAGTTGATGCCTTCCGGTCCCGCAGCATCAGTGTGTCTGAACATGTGGTCCGCAGGTAGAGGCACTTTAAATGGGGAGAATCCAAGAGCAACTTGGAAATCTGGCTGCAAGGGTGGGTGGAAGCAGGGTGGATTTGCATGTGGGATGCTTGCATGACTTTCTCCCGCAATAAAAACTGGCCTGAGGCACAGCCAGAGGTCTTGGGAAGGTGTCGTGGGTATCCCATGGCTTCCCAACACCAGCTCTTGGGATGTCACATCACACCCCGTGTTATCTACGGTTACTTTGCCCTGTTCTCTGGTGCTTTAGCAACAAAATTTTCTATTTTTAAAGTAAAGATGGTGAAGGGGGTGGGGGGGAATAAACAACAATAAAACACTGCAATCCAGCTTGTTACTGCAACGGTTTTAAATTGCATTGCCAACTTGGGTGGTTGGAAGGCAGAGCAGCTCTCAATTCTTGTGCCAGTTTCCCGTTCAGAGTGCAATTTTGTTTCTGTTTCAAGTTAAATTACGTTTTCTGTAGCTATTGAATTCGGAGGGAAAAAATATCAAATCTGTAGAAGGGGTGCAACAGAGGAAAAAAGCACACTACAGGACTATAAGGTGAAGTCTGGAGTGCCCTGATTTGTGGCTCATGGGCAACGGGAAGCTCTGCAGGTGACGGGACGCTTGCCCTCGCTGTAGGTCAGTGACCTCAAAGCATGGTGCTGCCACTCATGGTTTGCTTGGTGCTCTTACTTGCTCATGGGCCACCAACATCAGGCAGCACTGGCCTGGCCTTGTCAGTTGATGGACATTCTCTCAAGATAAAACACACTATCTGCAGTGACAATCTACAAAGCACAGCATGAGGCTGATCCAAAAGTACTTTATGTCCTGGGTTGAGTGTCTGGCCACCTCTCTGATCTGGCACGTGCATGAGTCGCAGGTGGTTCTGCATCACTTGCAGGTGACAGGGACAGACTTTGTGCAATGTGGTCTGTCAGCTGGAAATATTCTCTTCTAGTCGGATACAAACATCCATCACCAGCTCAAGCCTGGGCTCTGCAGATGAAAATTCAATGGCTCAGGCTGATGACAACTTAAAAAATCTCCACTTGGAGCTCACCGAGACCTGTCTGGACATGATGGCTCGATACGTCTTCTCCAACTTCACTGCAGTGCCCAAGAGGTAGGGGTCTGTTGGTGACCACGGGAGAAATGGTTTTGTTTGAGGTTCATATGTTGCTTTATTAGTGGAAAATCACCGTGACACGTTTGAGCTCCTGGCAGGCCCAGGCTCTGAAGCTGCTTCTGGCAGGTGAAACCTGGCTTGGCTACATATGAGGTTAGCTGAGAGAAGTCCATTGGAGCCAACCAGCCTTTGCCTCAGCCTTGAGCTGTGCAGAGGAGATGTCTGGCAGAGGTGCTGTCTGTGAGCAGTGCTTTGTGCCATGTCCTTGCTGGATAGTCACAGTCTTTGCTATGGTGTCACACCAGCTGGCTTCCAATGGAGGCATCTCCCTTCCTTGTCAGCCCTCCCCAGGAGGAGACACAGCTCAGACAAGGCCCGTTCCCTTCTGCTCTGTGCTGGGTGTCCCAGAGTACTGCTCTCCCTTGATACTAAATCCAACTCATCCCTTTTCCTGATGGATAATACGTGTGGATGACCAGGGGAAAGGTTAAAAATGCCATATGAAGAAGGAGAGCAGGCAGTAGCTCCTGCACAGTGATGTGAACTAAGGCAGCTCTGAGGCTTTGTGCTCTGCAGCCTGGGAGCTGCGTTCATCACCAACGTGTTCCTAGGTCTCCTGTGGGTGAGTTCCTGTTGGCTGGAGGAAGGACAAAGACATGGCTGGTTGGTAACAAGCTGGTGACCATCACAACTAGCGTTGGAACAGGGACAAGGTCCCTGCTTGGCCTAGACTCTGGAGAGCTCCAAAGCAGCACAGAATCAAGGTAAATTTTGCTCCCATTTCTAGGAGTTTCCACCTAACAAAGTCACTTAAACACTGTTGCAGTTTTTGGGTTTCCTGCTTACCAGAGGAGGAATGCTGTACGTGTCCAGCATGGCTGGTTCCTCTCCCAGGATCATCAATATATTTTTTTTTTTTCCCCCCCCCACAGCTCAGACCCTGTTTTGCAAGTGAGACAAACTAAAGAAGCTCCAGCAAAACTGGAATCCCAGGCTGGGCAGCAGGTTTGCAGAAGCTCTCGCAACAGAGTCCGATCCATGTCCGGTAAATTCCTGTCCTGGATCCTTCCTGCTGTTTCTGTCTCACAGGCTTCAGTGCCCAAGTGCCTCCTGAAGAGACCTGTGTCTAAAGTGATTGGAGGATGTGGACCCAGGATTTGGGTCTGGCATTTCCCAGTGGGCAGGCAGCAGCAGCCCTTGGCTCAGGGGTGGTGGTGGCTCCTGCCTGCCCCTCCTGGCAGGAAAGCTTTGGTGGTTGGTTGAGTGGTGAGCACTTGCAGTGAGAATCACCAGTGTTTGACCTCATGGTTTATAAGAAACACGTTCAAGGGAAACTTCTCTGAGGTTCCCACTATTGTAAACACAGCTGCTGGAGCAGCTCAAGGCACTTCCTGCTGCTGAGGTGTTTCCAGTGCTCATTAAAGGTGGGTCTCCCTTCTGGTTTGTGTCTGTCCCACTAGGTGGTCATGCCTTACGTGTTGGTGCCTTAGACAGCTCAGCCTCCCATTTCCCCAGTGGCTCATCTTCCCAGGGGACACAGAGTCCTCCTGCTCCTGCACCTCGATCAGAGAAGACTAGTGCTGCTCCACAGACACCTCTGCAGAAAGAAAAAGCAAACTTAGCTGCCTACGTCCCACTGCTGACACAGGGGTGGGCAGAAATCCTGGTGCGCAGACCCACAGGTATCTTCACCTGAGTGTGGAGTGAGCTTTTCTCACTTCTTAGAATATTCCATTTTCAGCTGCAAATGGATCTCTGTATTGCATAGGCCTCTTGAAACTAATACACCTGATACCTGATTCTTTGAAATCACTTTTTAATCTTTTAAATCTATAAAAGACCCGTGAGAAGATGGAAGCAAGGACTTAGATTAGTATGTGAGGGCCTGCTACAGAAATAGATGCAGATACCCTCAACTCTACTTTGCATTTCCCATTTTTACACTGCTCTGTGGCCTTTCTTGACAATCTGTGCTGTGTTAACTGGGGTTGAGATGAGTGAGGCTTATGACTAGAGCAGCTGCACAGTTGTGTCTGCTGGTAGGGGAGGAGTCAGGACACCTTCAAGGTCAAAATTCTTGAATAATGGTGTGTTAGACAACAGTAACAGGGGATTGTCCATTTCTGCTGAAAGTTGCTTCATGAAAAAATAACTGACTTGGTCTCAATAATTAAAATACCTGAGTGTTTTGGGCATCTGCTGTAGTAATGTGTTGCCAAGTGTGGGTTTTGAAGAGCTTGGGGGGAAGTACAGAGCACTGGGAGCTGCTTCCTGAACACAGGAAATTAATCCAGTGATTCTACACGGTGTCAGCAGAACTGAGAGCTTGGCCCATTTGGATTTTTACTTGCAAAATCCAAAATAATTTGTGCTTTTTTGTTTTGTTTGTTTTTTTTTTTAATGTGAGTCATGAACTTTCTGGAGTTGGGTGTGCTTAATACTCCTCCCTAATTTTCTCTCACCAGGTAACACAAGCTGGTTAATGAGTCTGGAGAACCCACTCAGTCCATTTTCTTCAGATATTAACAACATGCCCCTGCAGGAGCTCTCCAACGCACTCATGGCTGCAGAGCGCTTCAAGGAACACCGAGAGACAGCTCTCTATAAATCCCTCTCTGTCCCCTCCTCCAGCTTGGCCACTGGGACAGCCAAACCATCCCTTCTCCAGCGTTCCAACACAGGTGAGAGATGTCAGGCCAGCGTGGCTGTCACTAGCCTGTTTAAAGTCTGGTGAAGTTGCTGCAGGTCTCCTAGAGCAGCAGAGTTAGTAGTGTGAGAAGTGATGTAGAAATGAGAAGAGGAATCAGTCCTTGTCCCTAGAAATTTTCAGTGAAAAATTCCCTTCCTCCTGGCTTCTGGTGTTCCATCAGAAAAGTGCTTCTCTGTCTTGAGAAAGACAGGAGTGATGGAGCTTCTTTGGAGGAATAATGTGTTCCATGCTAATTGTTTCTCAAATTAAAATGAACAAAGTCATGGGTCTTTTTCCTCTTCCACTTATTTGGGGCTGATCTGGGCATCCCACCTGTGGATGGACCTTCCCATGCAGCGTTCCCATTTCCATTTGTCTTCAGTGTGGGAGTTTGTGTTGGGCACTGGGGGCATGAGGTTCTTGGAAGAAGGGCCTGTTACAAACCTTGCTAGGTCAGTGAGCTGCCACTGCCTCGTGCAGCTCGAGGCAGCAGGACACAGATCCTGTTGGCTGCACATTTATTCACCCCTTTGGACCTTCAACTGGTGCAGTTGAATCACTCGAGTTTCTTTTGATGCCTTCATTTTAACAGAGTGTCCAGGGCTTTTCACTATATTTACTTTGGTGCCAGTTCACTTCTGAAAGAGCTGTTGGTGTTGGGGGGTTAGTGTTGACCAACAGCTGATGTTAGTAAAGCTTTGTGTAACCCCTGCTCAGAGACCTTAACAGCACCATCCAACACCGAGGCTCTTGGAGCTGTTGGCACTGTCAGAACTGGGCAGAGGCAGCAGCAGACAAGGCTCTTCTGGGGAGGTGGCATCAATGGATTGTTTGGGAATCTGGTAAAAATGCAACTTTTCAGGTTTGTTTTAAACAGGGCAGGATGTGAGCTTGGGATTTTGGAATATGTGAACACAAAATTACAGTTAAAATCAAATTATTACCTTTTAAAAAACTGAATTTAACTCTTAGGCATGAACACTTATTGACTCCTGTGAATTTGGGGTATGTAGGTGCTAAGTGATGAGGTGAAAGACTCACCTGAGTGCCACTCCTGTGGCAGGCTGAGAAAATAATTTTGGCCACATTCTTATTAACACAACTCTACAGAAGCCTTGCCAAGCACTGGCTGGCAAATTAATGTTTGGAAGAAGTTTTGCTGTCAGACTGTCATGTTGTTCTTCCTCTTTAGAGGTTAAATCTGTGTGAATCTTTATCCATATTTCTACTCTTCAGGCTCTTTGCTGGGTTTAAAAATGATCTTTTGCCAAAAGTGTCTCAGGAAGAGCTCAGACTGGTTTCCCATGTGTGCTAGGATATCAGTCAGGGATTTTCAGTTTCTCAAGCTCCCAGAGATGCATTCCTCAGAGAGCACTTCCAGTCTGCCTTGTTTCAATGTGTTTATGCCTCCTTATCCGTGTTGAGACCTTGTACCCTTGAAGTATCCCTTTGGCATCTAGTGAGCTTATCCCAGCTTGTTCTTTCCTTTGTTTTTATTTATTTATTTATCAATTTATTTATTTGAAAACAGGCTCTTGGTTACATTTTAAACTCTGTGCTTTTTATTTTTTTTTTATTTTTTTTTTTTCATATAGTCTCTCCTTCCTTTTGATGTAGCTGCTCACTTGATTTCCCTTTGCAGTGGCCTCTTTCTCTTCCATGTACCAGTCCAGTTGTCAAGGGAAGTTGCACAGGAGCATATCCTGGGCAGGTATATTTATCTATCTTTAAGGGAAAAAAAAAAAACAAAAAAGTAAAAAAGTATTGCCATAGAGGAACACCTGTGATCATAGAAATGTATCCCTCATCCTCCATCTCCCCTTCCATGTCTCCTGTCTGTGCCCAGTCTCATTGCTCTCAACAAATGGGATCTTGACTAGCATGAAGAAGTCCAAGCCAGATCCAACATTTGCAAGTGCAGACAGTTTCCTAGAGCAACTTCTGTTTGATCTGGGGTACATTGTGGGTCACGAGGTGCAGTGTTAAGTGACCTGTCAACGTGTCTGAGTGGCTTGATTAATTGAATCATTTCTTGGCAGATTCATTTTACGATTGGCTTCATGTTCTGCTAAATGTAAAAGCTCCCACTTCTGAGAACAGCATAGTCTGTGACAGGACAAGCTGCTCTGAAATCAAGTCCCATGCCACTCAGCCCTCAGAATCCCCTCAGAATTGGAAACAGAAAAAATAAAAGGAGCTGATACACAGATCTGATTATATATAAAAGTTTGACATTACAATGGATGCTGGTTAAAAGCTTTTAAAATAACATTTCAGAAATACATTTCAGGGGGAAACCTGCTAAATTCTAGCTCTTTGGAGGCTCTGTAATAGTGTAAAACCTTTCTCCACTTCAGTAAAATTGACTTTGTAATGAGCAGAAGTGGGGATCAAATTGCACACCCCCTAAGCACACGGCCTTGATAACCTGCAGTGCTTTGTCATTTTAATTACAGGGTCAAAATGTCTTTCTGCCTTCTTTCCTTCACTGGAAAATTCTCTGTAGAGCAGCAGGGTGTTCTTCACCACGGGTTGGTGTTGGCATAGGCCTCTTAAATCAACACAAAGATGCTGCAGTAAAATATTTTTCTGTTCTTCTTCTGTCTGCTGGTGTTATTCTCTTCCCACCAAAAGCCTAACGAGTGCGTGCTGGCTTGATTTAAAAACACCAGCAGTGTAGGAGCCAGGGAGCTTTGGAAGCTCTGGATCTATGCAGGTGTGTTCTGGCTTGGACAGCTAACCAGATCAGCACGTTGTTTGGGGTTGTGTTTTTTGTTGTTGTTTTACTTTATTTTGGTTTTTTGTAGAAGGTATGTGTGTGCAATGCTAACTCTTAATTGCTTCTTTGACATAACTTTGATCCTGCGAGCTGAAATCAAGCCAGGAAAAGCTGCTTTTGTGATCTTTATTTTTGTTGTTGTTTTCTTTTTTGTTAAACTTTTTAGTTTTGCTGATTTTTCTTTTTTTTTTTTTTGTGAGTGCTAATTATTTTTTTGTTTTGTTTTGTTTTGGAAAACAAATCTTGGCCTTTCAGATTGGTCTTCCAGTCCCTTGTGTGCATAATGGGAAGCCTCCTGTTCTCCAGCCTTTTCCTCAGGACAAAAAAATCAAGGCCAAGAGAGGAGCCTTTGGTCAGACTCACCCTGGTGGTCAGTGTCACTGCCTGGAGTAGAGACAAGGTTCAGTGCTGCCACGACCTCCTCCACTGTAGGCAGGGCTTCCAAGGAGCTTTCTTGTCAGAGTGGTTCCATTATCCATTGGTCTGGTCAGATGCCACGTGCAGGTTTCCCACTGCAGTGCGTGTGTCACTCTTGCTCTCATGTCCTTCCTCATGTCTAGTTTGTGAATTCTAGCTGAATTGTTTTGCTTCAACTGAGCCATACCAGGAAAAATGCCAAACTTCAAGTAAATGGCTCCTAGTAACATTTCTTACCTCCTTCTAGGCCACTACAAGGCACTGCAGCATTGCCCTTCAGTACAAGAAACACTTTTTTTTTGCACACTTGCATAGAACCAGTGTCTTCGTTGCCTGCATAATGATGAACTTTAATGCTAGGCTTGTACTTTCTTACATCTCTGTAGTCCCTGTCTGTCCTGATAATGGAGCATTGATGTACAAGGTCCCATTTCCTCACTCTGTCCCCTGCTTGGTCATCAGTAACGATTGGAAACAACTGCACTTCCTTTGACCAAACGACCTCGCTGTGAGGGGAAGGTGATCAGTTGTTCTATACAAAAGAGGAACCAGGAGCAAGTCTGACATGACAAGAAATCAAAGAGCCAGAACACTGATTGAATGTGGCCTTCCACTGAAATCCCATAGGGAAAAGGCTGGTACTTCAGAGGAGAGGCCGGGGGCCTGCCGGGCTGCGCCCCCCACAGACCTGAGTTCTGGTGCCTTGTGTCTCGGTAGAGTCAGCAGTGGTGCTGGAGGAGGGGAGCCCCTTGGAGATGGAGCTGAAGGAGACTGAGTCCCCAGCTGAGTCTCCGGAGAGTGAGGACATTGAGACTTCATGTTCTGAACAAGTCCTGAGCGAGGAGAGGTTTGGTAAACCCCAGGAGTCTTACAGCAGGGTAAGAAAAAGCAGGTTAACTGGTTCTGGCCCCCAGGCATGTGGGAGGATTGTCTGTGCTCAGCTGAGTCCCTCTTGGCACCCTCTGAAAGAACTCACTGGTGATACCAAAATGCACATGCAGTCATGGCTGAGAGTGTGGGTGGCTGGGGAGGGGCTGCGTGCAGAGCAGGGGCAGTAAATGCCCCTTTTATGCCAGGCTCTTGCACCACGTTGCTTGGTGCTTGGCACCTTTCTGCTCATCTTCCACTGGAAGTGTCAGAGCTCCCTCGAGCCTTCCTGTTGTCAGCTTTGCTTTGGTGTATCAGGAAAGCTGTTCATCTTTGTCTCTCCCTTTTTAAGTCCTCCTCAACCTCCAGCCAAGAAGAAAAGTCTCTGAAGTCAGAAGACCTGGTGGAGGGTGGAATTCCCATCGGGAGAGTCCTGCCAGCAGAGGACGGCCGGACGCTGGAGGAGCTTTCCTTCCAGCCAGCCCAGCCGCTCAGCAAGTCCAGCTCCTCCCCCGAGCTACAGACACTGCAGGAAGTCCTCAAAGATGCAAATGGCAGAGAAGTAACAAGGAGGCTGAGCACGGAAGTGAAATCCAAATCCCAGTCTGGGAACCTAGAAGGGGGAGGGCTGGGCGGTTGGCTGGACAAGGGGGAGGACACCAGAGCCAGCGGCTCGGGGGGGTTGGATGGCACCGGCCCTGCCACCTCACCTCGCTCCCCCTCTGGGCACCGACCCCGGGGTTACACCATCTCCGACTCAGCCCCATCCAGGAGGGGAAAAAGGATCGAGAGAGATGCCTTCAAGAGCAGAACAGCAGCCTCCAATGCTGAGAAAGTTCCTGGAATAAACCCAAGGTGGGTGGAGGGGCTTCTCTGAAGCTAGAAACGGTGAGCTCAGAACTGCTGCAGCCACAGCTGGGTTCCTTCCAAGTGCTCTGCTGGTTTTGTGGGATCTACAAAACACTCTCTAATTAAAAAGAAAGATTAATGACCTGTTTTTTTCAGGAGCTAATATAGGGATGTTGAGCCCACTACCAGCAAATTAACTTGGTGATTTAGGAAACAGGTCTCTTACATGGTGAAAGAAATAGAGAAATAGTTTGCTTGTGTTCCTGATCTGGCCCAGTTTAGGGTCCACGTGCACATGTGGCTTGAATGCAGCTCACCTAGAGTTAATTTTGCTGTGAACAGGAGGAATTGCTACTCTTGCAGTTGAAGGAATATAATGTGCAAAATACTAAGGAGAAGGAAAAGGAGGAGTTCAAACAGTTGCTGTTTGAACTTCAGGTATTGGTAGTTGCCAAAAATTGCTTTATGAGACAATCTGCATTTTACTGAGGGCAGGGAAAATGCAAATGGATGTAAAAGGATTTCTCTGCTAGCCTGGAAATACCCCCCATAGGTGTGGGGCAGGAGTGTGCTCCTCCTCCTCCTCAGCTCCGGGTGACTTGCCTTTGGAACAGGGAATTTGTGCAGCTGCTGCTGTTTGACAGGCCCCTTGTTTTTGGTGACAGGGGTCTGTTACAGACTGCAGGTAGTCCAGGCACCTGAGGTGTCTCTAGAAGATGAGTAATACTCAGCATTTTATTGCTGCTTTTTCTTCTGTACATAATGTTCTTGCATACAACAGATCAAAGTTGACTTAATTTTTATGGTAACAGGACTTTTCCCCCCTCTCTCCCTTAGCTTTGTGTTTTTACAGTTGTACCACTCCCCATTCTTTGGTGATGAAAACAACAAGCCCCTTCTCTTGCCAAATGAGGTAGGCAAAGATTTATTTTTCTTTTAAATTCTTGTAGTTGATTTTTCTAACCTCATTACTTTTTCTGAACATAAATGATAGTAGCGAATGTCCAGCTCAGATGGTGCCATTTAAAGGTGTTTCCTACCAACAGTGGTACAGATGGGAGATTTTCTGTACCCCAGTCCTGGTGGCTCCCAGGATTTTATGGCTCTGGATTGATTTTGAGATACTGGAAGATTTTGCTGGTGCTGTTTCAGAATCCCAGCCAGAAGGCAGGATGATTTGTGGGTTTTTGCTGTAAGAGGAGTGCAGGATGGAAACTGAGCATTAGGTGATATTGGCAGAACATCTCTAGGCAAACCTGTCAGGCCTCCATGTAACTGGGAGCAGCCAGGAAGCTTTATGGGGTCGTGTGAGAAACAGTCATAAACTTCCAGGAGAGGTGCTGGAATGGGGCAGCACAGACCTCCTGCTGATAGTTTCCCCTTGCTTTATGTTTGGGTGGTCAGGCAGGAGGGAGCTGAGGTGGGATGAGGTGATGCCTCATGCTAAAAGCATTCTTCAGAGGAAGAGACATGGTAATTTTTTTAATGCCTGGAGCTGAAATGTAATTTGTCATGGCAAGTGCTTCTAACCCTCACAGTTTGCCAGCTCAGCCTCCTCTGGAGTGTAAACCCAGGGAAGTGCAGTGACAGATGGCAGGTCACTGCTCCAGGTCACTGGCCACTGCTCCAGGCACTCCCTGGGGCTGCACTGTGCCAGGGCAGGGCAGCATTCAGCAGGGAGGACACCAGGGAAGGTCAAAACCCGTGCTGACATTGTGCTGTCCTTGTCCTGAGGGGTTTAGGGAGGGCAGCAGGTTTGTGGGGATAAGGTTTTAAGGATGGGGCCAATGTTTTGCTTGCAGACGTTTGAGAGGTCAGTGCAGCTCCTGGATCAGATTCCCTCCTATGACACACACAAGATTGCAGTGCTCTACGTTGGAGAAGGCCAGGTGAGTTGGGTGCAGGTGTCTTCATCCTGCAGTGGTTCCATCTCCACAGAAGGCCATCTCCAGCTGGGAGGTTTGGCCTGCTCCTGCAGCAGCCTTGCTTTTACTTACTTTCTTACACTAAAAATCAGTGCCTGCATGAAGCCCTGCTAGGAAGGTACTAACCTGACCCCTCCTGCTGATGGAGGGCTCTCAGCCCTCAGTGTGGGACTCCCATGTTCTTCATTCCCAGAGCGACAATGAAATTGCAATTCTGTCCAACGAGCACGGGTCCTATCGCTACACCGAGTTCCTGACTGGCCTGGGGAAGCTCATTGAGCTCAAAGACTGCCAGCCAGATAAAATCTACCTGGGTGGCCTGGACGTGTGTGGGGAGGATGGACAGTTCACCTACTGTTGGCACGATGACATTATGCAAGGTAAGGTGGCTCCAGAAGTTGGAAGGAGAAGGATGGTCTCGTCTCATCTTAAGACTCTGCTTAAGATTCTACTCATCGGGCTACTGTGGTCATGGAGAAACACCCAGAGGCACTTGTGCAGCCCCCTCATTTCCTGTGAACAGCCAGCCAGCCACCCCAGCCTGAGGAGAGCTCTCCTTCCAGGGTACCTCAGGCACATGCTGAGAGCCAGGCCCTTAATTCCCAGTGCTACACCTGCTGCTGGAGCAGACTGTGCAGGGCAGTACCCAAAAACTGGCCAGAGCAGCTTTTGGAGGCTGTCCTTCCACTGGCCACTGCTCCAGGCACCACTGCAGCAGTCCAGAGGGGCTGGATTCAGCTGTCACACATGGGGACAAGCCTTCTGGGGGAGCACAACTTAATACTTTTAATTCTTGTGGTGCTGGTACCACTTTGTCTTCCAGACCAGTGCTGCATGTTGACCATTGCTTGCAGCCCTGCTTCCCAGGCCAGGCTAAGGGCTTTTCTGTTTCCTCCTCAGCCATTTTCCACATTGCTACTCTGATGCCCACAAAGGATTTGGATAAATATCGCTGCGACAAGAAACGGCACCTTGGGAATGATTTTGTTTCAATCATTTACAATGATTCTGGAGAAGACTTCAAGCTGGGAACAATAAAGGTACAAGATCTTACTCGGGCTGTGTTACAAAGCAGGCATGTGGCTGTTAAACCTTCCTCTGGTGTGTGTTATCTCAGCAAACAGTGTTGAGATAATGATGGGGAGGTTCTTTGCCTTGGGTTCACGTGTCAGTTTCAGCATCACAAGGACACTGTAAAATGGATCTGCCTATTTGGTTGTTTCCTCATCAGGGGCAGTTCAACTTTGTGCACGTTATCATCACACCGCTGGACTACGACTGTAACCTGGTGACCCTGCAGTGCCGGAAAGGTGGGAACCCCTCCAAGCCTTTGGTCTCAGTCTTCCCTGTGTTGGTGGTGCAGCAACTGCCTTCACTTCGTAGTGTTTTGGTTTTTCAAAAGTGAAAACTTCCAGGAGAAACTTCTGAAATCAGTTGGCTGCCCAGTTCTGCCGGGATGTGTCCTGTTCATGTATCTGGCCCCAGAGAAGAGGTAGCTTCCCATTGTGCCACTCCTGCTGTCTTCAGGCTTCAGACAAAGTGCCAGCAGAGCAGAGCAGGTCCCTCCAACAATTGCTTGGGACTCCTGGGGAGATGCGTGGTGGAGATCCCTTGGCTTTGGCCTCTGCTGTCCTTCCCAGCACTGCAGGACCTTGGGAGCTGGTCATGGCTCTGTGCCAGGTCAGCAGTGCTGATACTGGGATCTGCTGGGGCGTTTGCTGTCCTCCGACCAAAAGGGGCACTTCTGGGGTGGTTTTCACTCACACTTTGGTTCATGTGCTAAGGAGCCCCCCCCCCAGGCTCTCCCCAGGCCTTTCTGGAGCAGCCAGAATTGAAGAGCCAGTTGTGTGAAGCTGCAGTGCGAGTTCTGTTGCAGCTGGAGCTGTAGAGCTTGGTGGGGACTTCTGAGTGTCTGTGGTGCAGTTCCTCAGGTTTATATGACTTGTCCATTTAGTGACTGGCAACTTCTGGCTTGTTCTTAACTGTCTTATAAGAATTTCTTTCTTCTTCCTTTAAAACGGAGACATGGAGGGTCTTGTGGACACGAGTGTTGCTAAGATCATCTCTGACAAGAACCTGCCATTCGTAGCCCGTCAGATGGCCCTGCACGCCAATGTGAGTACCCCTGGGCCCCCTCAGACCTTCTGGCTTCCAGCTGGTGTCTTGGTCCACCACCAGCTTCCAAGGAAATGAGTAGGGCTGGGTTAAGCAAATAAGCTTTTCTTCTTCAGTTGTTGCTGCCAACCCTTAAGTCAGAGCATGTGAACAGTTATAACTTGGAGCTGAATTTCAGTCACTGAAACATGGTTAATTTAATTGTTGTGGTTATGTTGATTGCCTCTGCTCTTTCCCTGCTTCTCCCTGCCCTTCCCAGATGGCTTCCCAGGTTCATCACAGCCGATCAAACCCGACTGACACCTACCCATCCAAATGGATTGCCAGGCTACGGCACATCAAGAGGCTGCGGCACCGGGTAGGTGGGGCTGTCTGGGCTCGGTGCTTAACGCCGGGCTCTTCCTGCAGGGGGGAGTAGAGTCTTGTTACTAATAAAGCACCTGACATCAGCTGCCAAAGCCTGGTGAGTGAGGGGAGGGATGTCTCTCTGAAGGTTAGAACCCAGCTGTTGTGGGAGTGACAAGTGTAGTGGTGTAGGTCTGGACTTGTGAGCTTCCAAACAGCTTCCCTGGCAGCAGGAGATTTGGGAACCCTCTTGTCTGGTCACAGAGCTGCACCCACTTGGCACCGGCCATCCTGAGTAACCTGTCCTGCCCTGCCCAGGTGGAGAGTGAGGAGAGTTCTGGAGAGAATGGAGCTCATCTGTTCTTGTTTGACTTGCAGCTACGTGAAGAAACTCAGTACCAGACTCCTGGCCTTCCCCTGCAGATGCACCCATCTGCTCCCACAAAGCCCCCTCCCCAGATGCCTCAGGATCCTCCACCCACCTACGAGACCGGGCAGAGGAAGCGGCTGATCTCCTCGGTGGATGATTTCACAGAGTTTGTGTAGACCAGCAGGGCTTGGCAAGCACAGTGTGGCTGTGCTGCTTCCACATGGACTTGGCAATGAACTCTTCCAGGAGGTTGAATGTCCCTGTCGCAGCCTGCCACCGCTGCCTGATGAGGAGGACACTGTTTCTATCCCCAGCAGATGCTCCAAGAAAGGACCAACTCTACATGTTTTGTTTTCCTTTGGTTTGAACTATTTCAAGGCCTCTGTCTCCGATGGGAACATTCTTGCAGAACCTTTCCTACAGAGAATCCTTCCACACCAGTGTCTGGTGAGAGCAGACAAGGTATGATACTTAACCATCTAGATAGAAAGTGCAGGAGTTGTGGGAGTTGTGAGGACTTCATTGGGAATGAAATATGAAGTATGGAAAAATCCAGGCACTATTTCTTAGCACCCTGGAATCCCAGCTCCTCTCCAGGCCTTTGGTGCCTCATGGCACTTGAACTCTTGGTCTGCTGCCAGCTCTGGTAGGAGTTAAACTGGGTTTTGAAACTGCCAAACATGCTGCTTCTATTCCCAAGGCCTTGTCTCCCTTCTGAGATCCTCATTCAGCAGGAAGGATTTTGCCACCAGAGGTGACACAGAGCAGGGAGGTGGGTGCGACTCACGACTCAGTCTGACCCACCCAGCTGAGGGAAGGATTTACCCTGAGGCCAGAGCTGGCTCCTGGGGTCAGCTGCAGAATTTCCACTGGTTGCAGTGATGCTGGGGTAACTCCTGCCCTTCTCTGTGCACCCAGTAAGTCCATTTTTGAACCTGTTGACCTTTTTGGGGGCATCATCTCTGACTGTTGCCTGTTGCACTAACGCCTGGTGAGTCTCCTCCTGGGCTGTTTGCAGTGGTCCTGCCCGTGCACACCTGTGCAGGGGGACTGGGATCATGTAGCTCACCTTGTGGGAAGGTGGGATCAGACACTACAGTACCCAACTGGGAGAAACCGTGTAAGCTGGACTATACTGTGAGTACTTGATCTCCTGCCTTGTCAGTCAGTGGGACACGTGGCTTTGTGGTGACACATCACGTGTGGTGGTGGGTACCACCAGTGCCCCTGCCATTGAGATCAAGACAAGTGCCATCTGTGCACCAACTGTGAAGTGACAGGTGAGGGGACAAAAGTTACTGACTCGTGCAGGGCTGTGTGGGAACGCTAAGTGTACGTTGTGTTTTGAGTGTTTATAAGTTGTAAAGGAAATTAAAAAAAACTCGTATGGTCAGTGGGTTCTTGTCATAATGATGTAAAGTCCTTCCTCCTGTCCCCTGCCAGCTTTCCAACCCAGATCACTTGTATTCCAGTGACCACTGGCCCCACACCAGGCACTGGACACGGAGCAGTCCTGGGCTGTGCTCCCAGCCCTCTAGGGGGGGTTGTCCCTTGGGATCAGCATCAGGTCACAGCTGCAGGCAGGGCTTTTCTGCCAGCAGGTCCCAACAGGTGAGCCAGGGCAGCCCCTTGCCCCTGGGGTGGGGGCACACAAGCCCTTGTGCCACACAAGCCCTTGTGCCTTGGCTGGGTCTCCATTACATTGACCACAGACCCGTTGGTGACAAGCTGAGGGTGTTAATTACAGCCCTAATAGGCTGGCTGATTGAAGAAAGTGTCTTTTATTGCACAGGTAACCTTGATTAGCATCCCAGTCACAGAGTGAGGGAGGAGGAGGAATGGCTCTGGGCTGTCCCTGCCTTGGCCAAGCTCTTGCTGGTGGTGCTGGAGGGAGCAGAACACAAGCTCAGGAGCCAGGTGGTAGCAGTCAGCTTTTATTTGACCTTGTCATTTTTTTTAAGAAACATCCCCACAGTTACAAAATATGGTATTTTTTTGTTTGCAATGAAATGTTGACCAGACAGTAACAGTTGGCATATTGGTCACAATTGTCTGTTCTTTTTATTAAAAAAAACAACAACAACAAAAAGCACTTAGGTAAGTCCCTCCCTCTGTTAAAATAATGGATAGAGTTTTTTATTTAAGCAGCTTGATACTGTTGCATCTTTGTGACACATAAGACAATAAATAAGAAACCATCTCTTGGTGACTACAAACACAGAACTATACATTCAGGAGTAGTTATTGGAAAGGGCTGCAAGGCAAGTTTCTTACTGGCAAGGGTGTAACTCTGTGCCTGGTGCCTGCAGCTGAGGGCATGTCTGCTCAGTACCTCAGCTGGGACAGTGCAGGGACCCTGTGAGTGCTGCTGGACTTTGTACAAATAAATGCTGTGATGAGAACTAGAGTTGCTTGAAAGCTGTGGGTGGTGCCCACCACCCACCAGGGCCCTGGCAGAGGTGTTTGGCTTGTCAAGATACAACTGGGGGGGTTCCAGAGCTGCTCTCCGTACTTCAAGTGAAGGAAAGAAGTAGGGCAGTTGTCTGATCCTGTTTCTGCTCCTCTTTGATTAGAAGAAGCACTTGGGAAGTCACACGCACCATCACACTCACACGCAGAGCACGCTTGGTAAGGAACAGGCACTTGGGAACAAAAATCCTGACCCTTCCCTGGGGAGCATCCTCTCCCCTCCCTTAGCTTATTCCAGGCACTCGGGGCCCCGCTGGCTCCTGCCTCTCCCCTGGCTCCTGCCTGCCCTTAACTCCTATTAACAAACTCATTTAAAAGAGTCCTGGGGAGGGGGCTGAGAACTGAACTGAAACTTTTGGCTCTCGAAGATGCAAGAGATTTCCAAGACCTGCTTGGGTCACTTTACTCCCTGAAGGTTCTGACGTGGCCCTCAGGTGGCTGGATCTACACACGGTGTAGCCAGGGTGGAGCTGGAGGGTCAAAGAGGCTGTTGGGGGGGGCAGTTGTGCTTAGGAGAGCTACCACATCAGACCCCCAAAAGCCAGTAGGAGCTGGTGGTCCACCAAGCAGCACCTGCCAGTGAGAGCTTTCCTGCCCTAATCTGCCTTTTTCCGTCTTGCTGCTGGCCAGAAAAAGAATTCCTGCATGCTGAGGCAGCAGTGTTGGAAGCTGAGCAGCTTCCTTTTGTCTTTGCAAGCAGTTGCTGTTTATGCAACTGACTCCTTCTCCAGCACCTTTCCCTTTGAGGCAGAGCCACCAAGCCAGAACTTGGCCTTTGAGGACAGAAGTAGGACAGAGTTCCCACGTTTCACCCAGGGCCTGTGCTTATCTCTCCCAGCAGGATTCTGCTTAAGCACCACATCCTTCCCAGCCCTGGGGAGGACACACCAGAGGGGCACTGGGCAGCAGGACATGCCTACAGGGGTGAGCCCAGTGCCACAGCCCAGGGCTCCTGGTTTTACTGCCTTGGGTGTTTGGGACATGGCTTGCAGGCACTTTGGAACCTGTCACCAAAAAAAACGGTCCTGGGCACCTACCAGAGCTGAGCCTGGTAGTAAAAAGCAAAAGGAACCAAAAAATACAAGGCAAATAGTTTTAAATCTTTGGCTTGAAAAATCAGTTTCAGATACCAGAAGAGTTCTGGGGATGATGGAGCTGTTTGTAAAAGGATTAACAAATCCCTTCTGCACCCTGCACAAAGCTCACTGGGCCTAGCCCTGGGCTCACACCTCACTGCTGGTTCTCCCTGCTCCAGGCACCTGCTGCCACCGAGCTGGAGTCCCCATCTCCACCTACCCCTGCTGAGCTACAGGCACTGCTCTGGCCTTGCTGCCACCTGCCTCTTCCTTCCCAGTACAAAAGCTTCGTGGTTACCAGTAGTATTCTCCCCTCTCTACTCAACTTTCCTCTGTGCAACCTGCCCTTCCAACACCCTCTGGTGACCTGTCACCTCCTCACTTTAAGTGATCATCCAACTACAGCACACTTCTTTTCTCCTGCCCCATCCTTCTGCAACCTTTCCTTCCTACCAACCGAGGTCCTCAAAGGTAACTTACACCAGTCCCAAAGCCATCCCCAAGAACACCCCTGGAGCCAAGGAAGCAAGTGGGCAGAACACAGCATGGCCGAAGTGCTGGGAGCTGGAGGTGATGGGATTAGGAATGGAAGTGTCTGAGCAAGGAAGAGTCTCCCCTGCCAGCAGTGCAGGGAAGAAGCTTCCAGGACCACCAGCAGCAGGATGCAGCCCAGCACGAGGCACCCTCCCCTGCAGCACTGCCTGCCTGGTCTGCCTGCTTCAGGATTCCCTCCAAGCCTCTGGCATCTCCAAAGCATGGAGCAGGTTCTGGGAACACACCAACTCGTGCACCGTGGGGCTTCCCACCCCCTGCCCTGCTCAGCCTGCAGCCACTGGCCCCACGCCAGCCTGGCCCCCCGCAGCACACGCACCACATGCACACGGACACCCAATCCTTATATACACGGGACATTCCCAGGAAGAAGCACTTAATACATCCTTTAAATAACTCTGACAATAGTATTCTGTCTCCTATCTACATGTTTCAAACACGTTACCGATGCTATGAAAATATAGCAAACATACAAAAATATATACATTTAACAAAAAAAAAACCCAACAAAACAAACCCATATAAATTACTTACAATATACATAATGTGCAATGGCCAAGAGGAAGTGAACGCAGGCCCCGGGGGGGGGCTTCAACTGCTGCTCAGCACCCCCCAGGCTGGGGCAGGGGGTGCCCTGTGGCACAGCCGGGCACAGGCCAGCTGTAGCCCAGCACACGGCCAGGCCCGGGGCACTGTGGGGGGTCAGGGCCGGAGGGACCCCCCAAAAAACTCCACTGGGGCTTCACCTGCCTCCCCCAAGCACCTTTGTGCTTCTCGTGGGGATGATGCCGTGGGGATGGGCACGGCTGCCTGGGGCTGGGGGGTGCTGGGGGGCTGCATTCGCTTCCTCAGGGCTTGCTCATTTCAGTTTACGATTTAAACAAACGAACAAAAATACTGCTTTTGTGATATATTATCCCGTTCTTGTTAGATCGCATGTGTCATTGCTAGCCGAGGAAAGCATTGTTTAAAGTGCTGGGCAGTACATACAAACAAGTAAACCAAAAAAATACAGATACTTACGTCAATACATTCCTTGGGTTGGGAAAGCCAAGCGGCCGGCAGCGCCCGTGGGCCCTGGCAGGGGTGGGGTGAGCGCTGGGGGGTGGGGGTGGGTGGGGGTCCGCAGCGAAGCCAGCACCTCGGCAACCCCACGCTCAGAGACAGCTGGAAGGAGCCCGAGGTCTCCAGACCCCCGGGGTTGAGCTGCTGCTCACCATCCCCTCTGAGGCCAGCGGGGAGCGGGGCTGGCAGCTCGCTGCAGCTTGCAACGTCACTTCTTTTAAATATTGGATTTCTTTAAATACAAATAATAGTACCAACTTCTGGCAGATAAAAGTAGCCAATACTGGAAATTAACTGATCTGGGTGTAGATATCATTTATCTATGTCTATATATATTTATGCTTTTAAAAAAAGTTGGGTTAAATATCTTCTTGAAACCTGTAGCTTTCCTCCACAGTGTGTCTGGTCGACAGAAATCCAAGACTCAGTTCCAACCTTCAAGGCCTGGGGCTCTGCTCTCCCCCTTCCATCCGGCACAGCCAGCGGGGAAGGGAGGTGAGCTTTGTACCTGTCACTCTGTGTCAGTCCCCGGTAAAGTGTCCTTGTGACAGTCGCCAGAGGCAGCTGTTTGGAGGAGGGACCATTTAACAAAAATAAATGACTTTTTAATACTGCCCGGCCGGGGGATCTCTGCACACCGACCGTACCTGAGGGAAAGGCTCAGCCTTCTCCAACCCTTAATGCTGGAGACCCCCTGTGGGGAGGTCAGCACGTCTGACGGGGACGGCCCGGCACGGGCAGCAGCCCCAGCACGTCCCGGCCGGCACAGCCGCCGCGTTGGGAGCTTTCAGAAGCAGCAGCTCCTGAGGCTCCAGGTCTGCACGGCGGGCACAGCCCACCCTTCGCAAACCCCTTCCCGGGCAGTCGCTGCTCTCCAAGGCATCACTTCCCAGCAGGGTGCCTCTTACTTGACGGTGGGGTGCACCCTGTTCTTGGCCCGGAGGGGCCTTTTCTTCTTCACCACCGGAGCTCCAGTGGCATAGGGTTTGTGTGGGGGCAGCACAGAAGCTGCCACACTGACACCTCTGCTCGCTCGGAGGAGCCGGCTGGGCACGGAGCCCCTGCTGCCCGGCGGGGCGGCAGGAGAGTGGGAGGACAGCGGGGGGTCCCATGGGGGCTGCAGGGCTGTCTCAGAGGAGATCTTGGCAGGGGGGCCCTGCTGGGCGCTGCCAGCACAGTACCTGCTGAGGACATCCCCCTGGGTGCCCCTCCGCAGGGCGCGGCGGCTCCGGGAGCCCTCCAGCTGGTGCTCGATGCGGAACACGTCCTCTGTCACCTGGTTGACCCGGTCGAACTGGGCGAGCAGCATCTCAAAGAGGGAAAGGAGGCGCTGGATGTCAGCGTCCACTTCCAGGCTGTCCCGGGTGCTCAGCACGAGGCTCAGCCCGTCCAGCTGGCTGGAGGAGGTGGAAGCCCTGGAGCTGTCAGAGGCAGCGCTGGGAGTGGGGCCCCGGAAGGACTTGGAGTCACTGGAGTCTCGGGACGGCAGTGGCTCCATCCCTTCGAACCTCACCTTGTGCCGGAACTGGAAGAGGAGACGGAGCAGAGTTATTTCGGGAGCTGGTAAGTGGGAATGCCGTGCTGTGGCACTGTGCCCTGCTCCAACCAGCCCCAGGGAGGCTCCCAGCCATTCCTGGTGGACCAGGCCACAGCACAGACCTGGGGACAAATCTCAGATAAAAACACATAGCACTGCAGGGCTGAGAACTGGCAGCAGATGCTCCTACAATGCCCCATCACTAACCCAGCTCTTGGGCCTCTAAGAGCAGCCACTGCCACAGCCCACACCTGCCAGAGGAACCAGACTGGGAACAGCAGCAGGAAGCAGCCAGAGGCAAAGGATGGTGGATGTTGGTTCTCTGCACAGGTCTGCAGCCCACTGCCTGCTACCAGGCCCCTTCTCCATGGAGCCTCCCAGGCTGCACTCACCTCCTTGGCTTTGCTGAAGCCCATCCACATTTTCAGCCTGCGCATGAAGAGCTCCACCATCTCGTAGTCCTGGGGCTCAAAGGCCGGGCGGTACAGCTCAAAGTGCATCTCCCGGTAGCTGTAGATGAGCACCACGGTGAAGAGCTTCAGCACAATCCACACCTCCAGGATGATGTAGCTAGTGCAGAACAGGTAGTAGAGGCCCGAGGCCTCGGGCTGGCAGGGCCGGAGGCTCACGCTGCCCCGCAGCATGGTGAAGAGCAGCAGGAGGCTGCTGCCAACGCTGCGGAAGGACTCTGAGGAGGAGGAGAAGAGCTGCAAAGGGGACATTGGAGGGTTCATGAGAAGGGATCCGTGATAAAACTTATCCCTGACACCCAGTACTTGCTACTCCATCTTAGAAAGCCCTGAGGAATGGCCCATGAATCAGCCGTGACAGGGACAGACGACAGGGCCAAAGCCCCTTGGTCTGTCACAGCCCAGAGCACCTTGTGACCCCGCTGGGCTTTGCTCACAGTTGTGGCTCAGTGGGGGACAAGAGACAACATGACCCGGGGCAGCCCTTGTGACAAGCAGGGCTCGGCGAGGCCGGGTGGGGGCAGCAGGTAGTTACCAGGAAGCCGAGCTGAGCGTAGGCCAGGATGAGGACAGCGAACGCCAGCCCCGCAGCCACCAGCTCCTTCGCAGACTTCTGAAAGGTCTTCCCAAACACTGACCACTGCCTGACAAAACGCAGCTGCCGGGCAGCCTAGGAGCAGGAGAGAGGACAGTGTTACACCACAGGGCCACTGCAGAGGGGCTGCGAGATCCTTCCAGCCCACGGAAGGGTCTTTCAAACATAATTTCAAACATCTCAAACAAGTCTGAGAAACGTAAACTCAGGCAGAGCAGAGGACATCCTTGTCAATGGGCTCCTCGCAAACAAAACCATCCCATCAGCTGCACTAGGCTGGACTCCCCAAGGGAACCAAGGGACCACCACCTCTGTCCTGCAGTACAGGCTGGATGGGGCAGCAGCCCCGCTGTGTTTGATCAGTGCTGGGCACAGCAGGACCACAGCACTGCACTGATTTTTACTTCAGGGCCCTTTGCCACCCCTGCCTGGGACTGTGCCTGGATGACAAGCTGGCATAGGAGGACAAAGCACACATCCCTGCCCACACACTGCTCCCACCCAGCTCCCTCCATACCTGCAGAGTCAGGAGGAAGAGGAGGGATGCAGCCAACGTACTGAAGATAGTGTTGAGAAAGGCCACCTGGTAGAAGTTGGTGAAACCCCTACGGTTGTTGAGGTACTTGAGCCACTGCTGGTCAGCAAGGGTGGCTTGGCTGAGGTGCACGACCACTGTGCACGTGGTGAGGAGGATGAAGACCCACTGGCCATAGTTGCCCCACAGGGTGAAGTAGGCTCTGCCCTCCTTCTTGATGGACAGCGACTCAGACACCACGAAGTAGACCACAAACATCATGAGGAAGACCTGGGGGAGGAACAGAGAGGTTACCAGAGGAGGAGAGCAATACTTGACCGCTGTGTTGCGCCAGGGGACCCTGCAGCACCCCAAGACACCAAAAGCCCCATGGAGGAGGCCGAGTTCTGCCAGCCCACAGTAGGAGTACACTTCCCCCAGTCCTGCCAGGCCCCCCTTGCTCACTCAGTGCCTGCTCCCTCCTGCCCCTGCAGTGAAGATCCCCACAACACATCCAATGCACTTGTGCAGGGTGGCAGTGCCCATGGGAAGAGGACACTGGCTGATGTCTTTGCTGAGGGCAGAAGAACAAAAGCCTCAAGATTCCAGAGCAACAATGCACGAGTTCAAGGAAGCGAAAAGGCTGAGACAAGACCAACAAATGCTGCCAGGCAGGAGGAATCTCCTTCCCCTCCGTGGCACCAGGGATGTTTTCTGTGTGCTATTGAGGCCTGGAAGCGGAGTGGTGACAGGCGTGGGGACAAGTGGCCTCAAGTGGGGGAACTTTAATGCACAGTGACCAAGACTGCCCTTTTGGAAGCCCAGGAGCTGATTCCCCAGAGCCCTCTGTGCCACAACCAAGAGGTAGGAGGAGAGCAGAGGGAAGTAACACACTGACCATCATGAGAAGCTGCAGCGTGACCCCCCCCGCTGAGGCGCAGCAGCGGGAAGGGGCTGATGGTGACGGTGGCGATGGCCTGGCCAGCCCCCAGGAACTCCAGCTGCAGGGTGATGGCAGCATGCAGGTCCACGCTGGGGTTGTACTGCATCAGCTCCACAAAGACTGCCCGGCTCCTGTGGAGGGGAGAACAACAGCTCAGGGCACTGGGACAACATCAACTCTGGGCTTGGGTGCCACTGTTGGGTAGGATCATGGATCCTCTCCCCCCATGACACCCCAGCAGCAGCCCTTCAACACCTGGGTGTCAGCAGAACATTCCCTACACCCCTGCCACACTTACATGTTGTCGATCCAAGTGTGCTGCTGGAGGAAGTCCAGCTGAGCCCTGCTTTCCTCCAGTGAAGCCCCCAGCTCCTGGACATAACCACTGCTATCGTAGAAAGAGATGTAACCCCAGTACCAGACCCTGCAGAGGAGGAGGAGCCATGGGGTGAGAGCTGAAGGACAGAGCAGCCACTTGTATTGCTCTCTTAGGTGGCAGCCCAGGAGCAAGTGTGCAGATACAGCCCCTGACCCCTACACTGCACATCCAAGGGTGACAGCTGCTTCATTAATTATTTCACAAGACAAAATAGAGAAGTGCATTGATCCACCTCAGTGTTCTGAACCTCAGAATAGTCCCAAGCCCTGTGGTGCCCCAGACTTCAATGAAGACACAACCAGGGAGAAACCAGAGTGGAAACCAACAGTGACTTCACACCCAGTATGCTGGTAAAGACCAATGTGCCACAACTCTTTAACAGAAAGCCAGTGCTGCTCTGTGGTCTCTGTGGGCAGCTGTTTCACCTTCTTTTGTAGCTTGTCTCTATCCTTGAAGCTGGAGAGTTGAACCCTCTGCCCCTGGGCCCCTGAGAACACTATGCTGCTGTTTGGACAGTTTGATGTGACACGCACATCTCCAGGGATGCTAGGTGAGCCTCCCACCACTCCCACCACCAGTGTGGTCATGTTCAGGGAAGGCCTTTGGCCCTTCTGTATTTATCTGTGCTTTGCCAGGCTCAGGGGCTGTGCTGGCCTAGCTGTGGTGAGGGCTGGGAAACCACCCCGGGCACCGAATCATGTGAAGATGACTTGGCAGATGGAGCAGGGGGTTGCAGGCTGGGCAGCTCCTTACCCCGTCAGGTCGGGTGGTGAGTAGCCCCACGCAGCCGTCCCGTTCCCGGCCGCCCTGCCCCAGCCGGCTGCGAAGTCAGCGGTAGAGAAGCCGTGCGGGTCGGAGCAGCTCCTCCTGGCAGCCATGCCCAGGCCATGGAGGACATCCTGGGCACTGTGCTGGCACTCGGCTGGAATGAGAGCAACACTGTCACCCCCTGGGCAGCCCAAGGCAGCCCAACAGTGCCGGGGCACACAGCCCAGCCTTCACACCTAGCGTCTCCCTTCTCCCCGAGCCCCCTCCACCTCCTCAGTCCCACCTCCAGAAATTAAGTCAATGAGTGTAAATCCCCCTGATCCATTGCCCCAGTTCACCTCTGCAGGAGCAGAACCAGGGCCACACTGATGCAAAGAAAAACCTGCCACTGCAACCTCTGCCTTGCTTCATTCAGCTCCAACTCCATCCAGACCTGGCCACTCCATCCCTGCAGGAACATTCCCCCCACCCCAGGACAGCAGAGCCCTTGCCCACCTACCTCCCTGCAGCCGGAGCTGGCGCAGCCGGGCCGTGCCCAGCGTGGTGCTGGAGCTCTCCTGAGCTGAGCGGTTGTTGTAGAGGTACGGGAGGAAAACCTGAGACATCCACACCCAGAACTGATCCGACCTGCAACACGGAGAAGGCGTGAGCAGCAGAGCTCCCGGGCAGCTCTGCCAGGGCAGCAGCCTCTGCATGTCTCAACCCTGACCATCTGGAGCAGGGGACAGAGTTTTGGAGAGCTGACCTGGGCTGCTCTCCTCCTCTAGCAGTCAGAGGCACCATTTCCAACCATTCCATGAGCTGGGCTGCAGTATGGGAAATATTTATGTGACATGCAAGACCTAAAGGTGATTGCATCCACTTGGCACCAGGACGAGGATCAGACCAGTGGGTCTGTGGCAGCACAGTGGAAAAGAGATGATATTTACCTGCTCTCCCCCTTTACATCACTTTCATCCCAGAAATTCCAGTGAGTTCACTGGAATCATTCCTGACTCATACTGTGGTGAACAGAAGTTTCTGTGACTACGTGGCACGGACACGTCACGTCTGTTTGCACAGAAGAATCAAGGGATCTCTAGTGAGATGGGTACAAAGGCACCATGAATCCCAGGCATTGTTCTGAGGTCAGGAGGGACTGCTGGAGTGTGCAGGGGGGAAACTCAGCTGGGAAAACCTCATCTAGTTCAAACACACATGCAGAGCAAGGCAGGGAAGGTCTCTGCATTTAACCAAGATGGTAGTAGTTTTGGTTCTCATGACACTTTATCAAAGAATCACAGAATTACCAAGGCTGGAAAAGACCTTTAAGATCAAGTCCAGCCTATGACCAACACCATCACACCGTCTAGGCTATGGCACTAAGTGCCACATCCAGCCTTTCCTTGAACACATCCAGGGATGGTGCCTCCACCACTTCCTTGAACAGTTCTAAGTTCTGGAGACAAAGCAAACTTGTGTCCTTTAGACCAGACAGAGAGAGATGAACACCTATAACTGACACAGTCCCTTCCCACTGAGGAAAAAATCAAAATGTAAATAAATTAAAGCTCTCAACCCCCACAGGTTTCTCTGCTCTCCAGGGGAGAAGAACCACGGAGACAAAAAGGGACCTGCTCACTGCCACGCCCACGTGTGGGTGCCCAGCTCCACCGAGGCACCAGCGCTCCCAGGGGATTTGGGAATCTCTTACAGGAGTCAGTGTGGAGCAGAAGCCCAGCAGCCAGCCCCAGCCAGCCCCTGACTCCTGCCTGCAGCCCCACACAGCTCTTCTGCTATAAAGCACCATTTCCTCCCCAGCCCCGGGGCCTTCACAGTTACCTCTTGATGCGGAGAAACTCGTTGCTGCCCAACTGCTGCTTGATGGAGCTCTGCAGGAGGAAGGCCCTGCTGGTGCGGGAGGCGTCTCCGTAGTTGGTGAGCAGGATCACCAGCAAGAACATCATGTAGATGAGGAAATTCTGGCAAGCAGAGAACAGGAAGGGATTGCACCCAAACACTGGGGGGTTCATTCCCAATCCTGAACCAAATTGGTGTTTTCCACCGCAGGATCAGGACCCAGAGCACCCTCCTCTTTCTTCTTCCATATGGGAAGCAGTTTACAATGAAACCCAGACCACAGGCTCAGAACAATGTTCTCTGTTCAACAGGGCCAGCCCAGCACCACACATTTCAGCAGCCACGAGATGCACAACCTCCCCACGAGCTCCTGCAGGCCAGCAGCTCAGCTGATACCACAGCTCTGGGGGTTTCCACCCCTTACAGGGAAATCGACCAGTTAAAAATAACGTGACTGGGTTGGAGCAGCTGTGCATTCCCAGCACAAGTGTGGAGGATTAGCTCTGAACGAGCTACAAAGAGATGGAAACTTCTGCTCCTAGACGGGGAGCTGTGTGTTTCACAGGACTCAACTAATGAATTTTCTTGTGCAAGTTGGTGTCTACTCCACACTGCAAACCTTGCCCTGATCTCAAACACCTGAGCAATGGAGTCAAACACACCAGCTGCTCCAGATCAACCACCCTAGGGTTCTGCTTTCCAGCCACCTCAGATCTCAGAGCTTTGCAGGAAAGACGAATGTCACTGCCAGTCTTTTACAGATGTGGAAACAGAGGCACCTACTAGCTCAGGAGCTCACAGCTGGATTTGGAGGACCCGCACAAGGATGTATCTTGGCTCCCAGAGCTAGGACTCTGCCTCTGTCCTGGGCCCCACAGGCATCAGAAGATGTCTTACCTTCAGCATCCTGTGTAGCAGTTTGACCTTCCTGGCCTCCTCCTTGGCCTGGAAAAGGGCAAACCCCTGTGGGGGTCGGACTTTGCTGATCTTCTCAGAAACATGCTCAACAAATGGATGTTCCACCAAGGTATCATCTTCCTCTGGGTGCAAGCGCTTGGCAACCAGTGAGAAATAGAGAGCTTCCAGCAGAACCTGGGGGGAAAAGAAGCGTTGTGGGCCTGGGGAGAGCTGTGCCACCAGACACAGGCAGCAGCTCCATGGGCTCCTCAGCACAGGGAGCAAGCAGGGGACCAACACTGAGGACTCCCTTGGAGCAGCTACCTTCAAAACAAATTGCCCCCAGCCCTGCCCCTCCTGCAGGGATACGAAGAGGGGAGAGAGTATCCAACCCACTCAGCATCCAGCATGACTTGATTAGTATCTGGCCAAGATGCTAATTACAGCTAATCCACAGACATTGTACTCATGTTATCCTCACCTTCAGGGGCTCCCAGACCAAGAAGGATGCCAGAAAACTGAATATCCCTGAGATGAGCCACATGAGGGCAACGCTGGAGGAAAAGCCCACCCCGATCCACACGGAGACCCCCGTGGAGGTGGCGAAGAGGAGGAGACTGATACCATGAGCCAGATAGGAGCACCAGGGTGGCAGCAAGCGCTTCCTGAACGTTTGGTCTGCAACTGGAAGGAAGAGGGAAAACCAGAGTAAATGTTACTGCAAAAGGGTCCCAATGGGCGCAGGAAGGGCTGAGCACACCCCTCATCATCTCTGTGCACTCGGCTGCACAAAGACACCACAACCAGTCACTGACCAAGACAAAATGATGGATTATAACAGACCCACGAGGGTAACTGGTGCTGTGTCCCATTCTCCGTGCTGCTGCCTGCCCCAGGGAGGCTGTGCCTTTGGAAGCCAAGAGCTCATGCTAAGAGAATTGATGCTGAGCTTCTCCACAGGACACCCAGGCACTTATCAGACCCATTTCTCACCCCCAGGCCTCGCAGGGCCTGGCAGCCTGCCCCCTGCCTTCTGCAAGCCCTGCTGGCTGTTGTTTGCATGACCCAGTAGGAAGTGTCTCTTCTCTTCTCTGCTTCGCTGATTTGAACTTCCCTTGGCATCTGGCTCCCCTTTCTCCTGATTCTGTGCAGAGACTCTCCCAGGGACCCAGGTCTGCTGGGGACTGATGACTGCACACAGGAACTGGGGAAGCAGTGAGCAAAGCTTCCCTAGGGTTCTGGTAGGGATTGTCACAGCACAAGTGGTGACCCAGGCCTGATGAGATTCAGGCTCCAAGAGAAGCCATCAGGAAATAACAAATACATCCCAAGCAGGAGAGCAGCTTTTCCTAAGGCTCCTTTTCCATTTACCTGTCTGTGCCTCCCAAGCACTGGCTGTGTGCCACGACCCCTCTTTCCCACACATCCCCACCCTGCCACCCCGGTGCTGGCACAGTCCTGCAGCCCTCCTACCTGTCCACGTGGACTTGGCTGATCTGCTCACTTCCCTGGGGGGAGCTGCTATGCTCTGGCCTTTGTCGTTCAGCTTCTGCATCATGACTGTCTCCACCTTCTCCCCAAACACACTGGACCTGCAGAGGCAGAGGGGTGACCCTGGTGAGCCCTGCCCCATGGGAAGCTGGCACTGAACTCCAGTGCTAACACTGGTGCACCAGCCCAAACAAGTCATGAGAACTTCCTTCTGGAGCAATGGGCCCCGGCTGCCCAAGCAGGCAGATGCTCTGGGGGTCACGGAGGGCTGGAGGTCTTTTCCCTTCTTTTCCCCACTGCTTTGCACTGGCCACCCAGCTGGGTGGTGCTCAGGGTCTCACAGCAGGGTGCTCCTGGCATGATAACACAACACAGACCCAACCACTCTGCTCCCCCCAGTCAGTGCCATGAAGAGAACCCATATCCCAGCACTTGGTCAGCAGCCCATAAAGCTCTGGAGACACATCTCCAGCCAGGGCTTTGAGGGGATATTTGGGTGGCTCCTGGAAGGGCAGCAGTGCCCTCCTGGAGCTCTGGCTTAGGGGGCTGCAGGAGTCACAGCCAGCAAAAACACAGTGACTGGTGACAGGGCTGACCCCAAGGTCTGCAGTGCCCCAGTGCCCAGCTCAGCTCACTGTGGCTGGTGCCACCAGCTGCTGCAGAGCCAGGTGGGAGGGCAAGGGACAGGAGGCACTGGCTCAGTGGGGGACTCTGCTCCCCGAATACTTACAGGCCTGAGATCAGATCTGTTTCAGCCCTCATGTATGGCCCCAGGTCCTGGGAGTGGGAGATGCCACTGGCTCCATCTGCCAGGATCTGCCTGATCAGATCCTCATCTGGAAAAGAGAGTGTGCAAAGTGTGGGCAGGAGCACAGCGCCCTGGGCCCACTGGGGTGGTTCTGCACTGCTTCAGCCATGTTTGTGGAGCTGGGGAGGAGAGGGCCAGGTTGAGGTCCTTCTCCATGGGACAGCCCCCCCTCCTCACTGTCTCCTAGCTCCTGTCTGTCCCCAGCTTGGCTGCAGAGCCTGCCATGAAGCTGCTGGTACAGGAGGCCAAGTTCTCCTTCTCCAGCCATTTACAGAGGTTCAGAGACAAACTGTCGCTTTGCGACCAGTGAAGAAGAGCTGGTTGCTTGCAACATTCAGATCCCATGGGAACATTGCTCTCCTTGCTCCCAGTCTGCTGACAGTGTGGTGGTCACTCACTCCAGACTGATTCACATCAGGATTTCTGCTTTCCCAGACTGAAATCCCTATTAAGAAAACACAACCCTCTTCCTCTGCCCTTCACATTGAAGCCAGTAGTGATGGCAGCAGGCTCTGCTATTCTGCCTTCTCCAGAGCTAAGCCAGAGCTCCCAGGGACCAGACTGCTCCTCCTGCACTTTCCGGGGGCATTCAAACCCTGGCACAGAGCAGAGCTGCTCCCACACCCACCTGAGGCTGAGAAGTATCGAGGCCGTCCCTGGTGAACACTAAGTGACAAGCTGTCCTCCTCAGTTGCCAGCGGGGCCTCAAGTCCAAGGTGGCGGCTGGCCCGGCCTCTCTTCAGCTTCTGGATGGTGTTGCCCATGATGGAGGGGTCGCTGAGGAGGTCTGGCCAGCTGAGCAGGGCCTCACTGGAGGGCCACCTCACGAGGCTGCGGGAACACAGAGGAGTGGGTGCCACGGGGTACGTGTGGGGAATGGGAAGCAGGAGAAAAGCCACTGCCATAGTGTGAAGGACTGTCTAGTAGGGGAACAGCTGTGGGAGCACAAACCCAGCCTACAAAGCAGAAACTACACTGAACTCCTACTTGCTGCATCCCCAGAAACCTACTTACCTTTTGGAGTCCTCCAAGAACAGATCTGTTTTGGTCTGCTCCGAGAAGGCCTGTGGAGGAAGGGGAGGCATTTCAGGCCTGACACTGGTTTGTGTCCGGTTGAAACAGCGGGTTGTTAACATCAGGGGTCCCAGGAAAGCCGGAGCCTGAGCTGCTGTTAGCCCTGGGCCCACACCTCCAGGGTCTGATCTGCTCAGAGCTAATGCCCAGGCATGCTGGGGAGGTCCATGCTCACAGACATGGAGCAGCAGCTGGAGACAGCCCATGCTCACTACACAGGGCTGGCCTGAGCAGAGACCCAGGTGACAGACGAAGGGCTGTGGCTCTCCCGTCACCTGTACTTGCCAGAGGCACTTCAAGACATCAGTTCTTGCCCTGACAGCTGTGGTGGTTATGGTGTCCCTGCAGGGGAGCACACAGACCCCTGCAGCGTGTCCGGCTTTCGGGAGGGAAGCAGTTACCTCTGCTCGGAGCCCCGGGAAGGTGGGGAAGGAGCTGTCAAGGATTGAGGAGTCCAGGTAGTTGTCGATTTCCAAGGACTGCTGGTCTGAGTGAGTCAAGGTGTGGTTGATGGTGACCTGCAGGAGACAGGAAGGCTTGAGCAGAAAAGGGAGGGGATGGAGGTGACAATGTCACAGGGGCTCAGAGCCCTGCTGCTCCCTTCTCTGCTGGGGAGCTACACGCTTGTGCAGGCAGGGCTGGGGGGTCCCACACTTGCCCAGCAGGGCTGAGGACAGGCACATGCACATCCTCCACTGCCTTCCAGGCACCTTGGGCACTCAAACCCACCCACACCACAGCCCAGTGCCACCTAGGCTGTCATCCCACGTACAAGTTCCCAGGAAGCCACGTGAGTTTGCAGCCTCCTGCAGAGCAGAGTGCTTACAGGAACAAGAAATAACCGACACACTTGCTGCTCATCACTGAGCAGCTGGCTGCAGCACTTAATGAGGCTGCTAATTGAGTCTAACTAGTCATTAAATCCCCAGCTAATCCTTTCACAGCTGCCTAACCACAGCTCTGCTCAGAGAGCTGAATTTGTGCCCAGGGTAGGCATTGCATTAGCAATGCTCCACTGAGCATCTCTCAAGCTCCTGCCAAGGCAGCAAAGGGTCAGGGGACCCTGTCCTCAGAGGGACAGGTCACTGCCTGGACTCTGACAACGCCCAGACCAAAGGGCAGGTTTTAAAAGCTGTTTAGTCTCAGGGACAGGGGCTGCTCCCAGCTCCAGAGGAGGCAGAGACTGGCTAAGGGCACGGGTCTGGCCATGGCACAGGGCAGCACAGAGGCCAACCTGGGAAAGAACAGAGATGTGATGTACCACAAAGGGCAGAGTCCAGCCTCAGATGGGCAAACCTGGGGGCATCACACCCATCTGAGCAGCCTGCAACTACTTCTCCTCATTACCTTGCCACGAGCCATCCGGAAGAGAAATAAAATGACCAGGTAGAGAGGGTAGACCACCACGCTGGACACCAGACCAACAGCCACTGTGTCCACGTTGACAGGGATCAGGTTGGAGACAGCTCCATTGCTGGAGGGAATCGAGAGAGATCAGAGACCAGGGTTACCAGGAGCACTCAGGGTTGCCAGCTAAGCAAGGAGGGAGACAAAACTGCACAAGCTGCCATTTCAGGTGTGCAGAGAAAGAAAAGAGCATGGGCTGGGCTAACACATGACACAGGAGAACCAGGTAAGGAGGAAAGCTGATCATGTTGTCCTTGGTCATCCATTTTCTGACCCAAGGCTTTTTGGAGCAGGAGGGGCAGACTTAAGCCACAAGCAAGGCATCTCTTCCCAGCAGATGGAAGGTGTGTAATGGGAAGGGCAGGAGGGGCCCCGAGGAGGTGAGGGACAGGCCCGGAGCACCAAGGGACCCCACACACCTGAGCTGTACGTTCCCCACCACGCCGTACCACACGGCGTTGGCACAGAGGAAGAGGAAGATGAGGAGGGAGCAGCAGGTGGCTCTCTGGACGCGGGTGAAGCGGCTGCGAGGCGGGCGGTCCCACATGGACAGCCAGACGTGCTTCTCAAAGAAACCTCGCTGCAGCTCTGCTCTGAAGATCCGCGAGAAGCTCCTCAGCTCTGTCTCACCTGAGCACAGACAGAGAGACTCTCAGGGCCAGCTGCAGCACAGAGGGGACATGGCCGGGCCTGCCACCATCCCTCCTCGCAGGCTGGTACTCAAGGAAGCATCCACACCACATCTGCATGGTCCCTCCTGCACAGCTGGGTCCTTGCCATGCATTGTCCTCTCAGACAAAGGACACAGCAGAGCACTGCACAAGGCATCAATGCAGTGAGGAAGAGCCAGTGTCCAGGCTCTGTGGCCTCTCCGCAGCCTGCTGCTGTGGGCTCAGCACAGGGAGAACTGTCGTGCTGCTCAGGGCCACCCCAGCCCCACACCCCAGGGGCTGAGCACTCACTGGCTGCATAAACCTCCTTCTCCACCAAGCCATCGTTCTCTTCACTCTCCACCGACAGCCAGTCATTCACCAGGAAGAAGTAGCTCTTGCTGCTCTGTAGGTCCCGGACTATGACGTGCTGCAGGTACCAAGAAGGGCTGAGTCCTACAAGTCAAGAGATGAAGAAATGTGTTTCATGGCAGACATTCCCTGTGTGGACCTGCAAAGCTGAGAGGGCAATCCTAGAGCCCCTCAGTGGGACAGCAGCAGTTACCCTGTGACACCATCTTCATTGGTGGGACTTGCACAGTCCCCAAGAGAAAGGCTTGGCACAGCCAAGTCACCTCCTAAGCTGTAGGGTAGATTTAGGGTAGATTTAGGTTGGATATTAGGAAGAAATTCTTCCCTGTGAGGGTGGTGAGACACTGGAACAGGTTGCCCAGAGAAGCTGTGGCTGCCCCACCCCTGGAAGTGTTCAAGGCCAGGCTGGATGGGACTTGGAGCAACCTGGTCTAGTGGGAGGTGTCCCTGCCCATGGCAGGAGGTTGGAACTGGATGATCTTTAAGGTCCCTTCACACCCAAACCAGTCTGGGATTCCATATGGACAGTTGCAGACCCTGTCACAGCACACTACACAGCTGACCAGCATGCAGACCTCCCTGTGATGGAGACTCCACCTGTGTCACCCTCTGCAATCAATCTTCCCCCAAGCTGGTGGGTCACCATGGTCTCCAGCAGGGTCAGTCCTGGCTGCAGGCCCTGAGCCTGGCTCTGCCCTGGGCTGTGTGGCTGCTGCCCCAGGCCCCCTGCCCCCTCACCTTTATTGTCGTGCCAGACGCGGATGCGCCAGATGCTGCCCAGGCTCCGCTCCGTCGCGATCTGAAACACGTCCAGGCTGTTGCGGTGAAAGGCGTTGTCTCCATCCAGGTGTCTGTGACCACTTTTATGGTCCACGCCATACAGGGCGATCCCCACGTGGGCTGTGGTGCCTGGCAGAGGTGACGAGGCTCAGTTAGGGAAGCCCACCCCGGGGGGGAGTAGTTCCACAGCCCTGCCTTCCTGCCAGTGACCTGGTTTCAGATGCAATGGCCCTTCAGAGGGGCCACCTGGAGGCTCAGGAGGCAGGAATGTGCTCAACAGCCATCTCACCCCCAGGGACAGTGGCCTGGAGGGCAGCTGCTCACTCTGGCCTGGTGCATGGACCTTGGCACACTCACGGTTCTCCTCTTTGGAGGGGACTGAATCTGACATTCCTTGCCTTGCTAACACCCTAACCCGAGATGTTTATTCTGGATGGTTTTTTTCCATGGAGTAATTTAAAGACTTGTTTTCTTTGACTCCTGTTTCCAGTTTCCAGCTGTCCCTTGGCCCACCTGCTCAACCTAGATGGTCCTTTGGGTGGTTGCAGGAGAAAGCTGCTGCCAGTGAAATCAGTGGTTACTCTAAGACCGATGGCAGCATATTTCTGGCAGTGACATGGTGGCAGTCTACTTCTGTCCTTGCTCAGAGCTTCCACATCCCAACTGCCTGGACTTCCAAGTCCAGGGTGGTGTTTCTGGCAGCTCTAGCTACTAATCCAGCCCTGGATCAGAAAGCCAAGCTTTCTGTCTTTATGCCACCAGGAAAGATTCAGATGGCAGAACAAACTCATGGATGCTGGAGGACAGCAAAATGGTCCATCAAGATGGTTACAAGGCCCAGATGCTTCTTCAGGAGAGGGTCAGAAGTGAGGAACAAATGCTGACTCTTGGCTACTCCTGCAACCACAGCCCAGTCCGGGAAAGCAGGGTGGGACTATTTCTATACTGGGTGGCTCCTTCCAGCAGCAGTTCCTTGTCCCACCCCAAGAGCAAGCGGTGGGGCAGCATGCTCTTCTTCAAGTTCTTGACCTGCCCCATCATTGCAGAAAAAACAACCCTGCGAATGCTGTGGAAAGCCCTGAACTCCCTGTCTGTTCAGTGCTGCTCCCAACACCAGCTCAGCTCTGCGTCCTGCAGGGGAACACTTGGTGCATGATGTGCTGAGGTGAGATCTCGGGGGAACCACACGGATGTCACGCTAGGAATAAAGCACAAGAGTAGAGACTATGGGCTAACCTGATCCTCTGCCCCAGCCAGTTTTCACCAGGATCTCATATTTGTACAGCCCGTTCTTCCCACAGAAGGGAATCACCCCCACCCTGTTCACGTCGATCATGTCCAGCTTGTGCACGATCAGCGCAGCCACCGAGTAGGTGACAAAGCAGACAGCACATGTCAGCAGAACGATGTAGTTGAGACCTGGGCCTGGAGCCTAGAAGAAAAGAAGTATGTTGTAAGGCACCCTCCTTCCCCAGGAGGAGCCCCCATTCCCCAGGAGTCACACCCTTCACAGCCATCACACCACACACAAACAGAGCCGGGTCCCCGCACAGCCCGTGCACCCGCAGCCCTGCGGAGTGGCCACAGCAGTGGCTGGAGCTGCTGTAGCAGCTGCTGAGAGCTCCCTGCTCCCAACCATCTCACAACAATGGAGCTAGGAAAAGCCTGAATGCCCCTGGGAGGCAGGGAGCTGCTGAGAGGAGCAAGCTCGCTGGGATAAACCAGTGCTGGGATAAACCAGTGCTGGGTGACAGCTGGGAGAAGCCTTTGGCATCTCCCTCAGAGGTGAACACACTGCAAGGTGTCCAGAATCAAGAATAAAGCTGTCAGCAAAGGTCTGTTTCAGCAGCAGCAGCCAGGATTCAGGATCAGAGGACACAGCCCCTCTGTGGGCTGTGCCCCTCTGAAGCTCCCAAAGGCTGCCAGGGCCTCGTGCTGGTCTGGCACTGGGCACAGGTCACCCATGACCCAGCTGGAACACAAAGCCGACAGGAACCCGAGGCTTCCCTCTAGGTGACAACAATCTGCTCCACGTGTGGCAGTGCTGCACAGCCTGTGCTGTGCTTTACTCACAGGAAAGATGAACTGGACGGAGTTTGGGGGGACAAAGAGACTGGCCCCGAAGGCTGTGAGGTGCTGAGTTAAGCACACAGCCTGGTCTGGTCTGGTGTCCTCCAGCGGGATGATGCCTTCTGTCTTCCAGCGTCTCTCCTGCTCACTGAAGTACTGGCAGAGGGAGGTGTACAGCCCCAGAGTCACCTCCACGGGGGACCAGCTGAAATGGTTTGTGATGTTGAAGTAGTAGGTCTGGATGGTGTCATCCGTTCTGGAGAAGGGAAAGGCAGCAAGGAGACACCATTAACCCACCTGCTGAAGGGACCAAACCCACTTCTGATGGATGTATGCCCAGGGAAAGCACCTGCTGCAGGGACATGAGAAGGAGGAAAAGCCCAGTGAACGTGGCTGTGCAGAAACCCTGGGGTTCCACAGGTCACTCGAGTTCTTTATCTTTGTATTATTTCAGCACCTGGAGCAGTGTGGCATCCTCTTCTCTGTGCTGGCAGCTCTCCCACCGCCCTTCCCTGTGTCCCACCAACCCACACCACACTTCACAGCAGCTCTCTGGCTCAGGGCTGGGAGCAGATTTTGCTCATTACAACCATTATTCCCTCTTTGAACATCCTGTTACCAAAAGCCACGGAAGCTGCTGTAACTTACACAACAGATGCTCCACTTTTGCCCCACCTATTCCCAAAGCTGCCTTTCCTTCTCAGATAATGCCCAGGAATGGCTCGTAAATAACACACAGCTCCCAGGCAAGGCAGCAACTCAAGTTACAAGAGCAACTGCTCTGATAAAAAGAAGAGGGCTCTGCTGCAAAACCCCCGAGCACAGCAGCAGCACACGGCGTGCTGCAGGCAGGCAGGGTGGACAGAAGCCCATGAGGGAACCTGCTTTTTCCTCTGGTCACAAGTTGGGAAGATGAGCTCTGAGGAGAGAGGTGCTTTTGTGAAGGTTGCACTGCAAGTCAGGAACTAGGCTAATGTGTGGTGCTTTGCTCCAGGAAATTGTTTCCTGGGTTGCATGGAACAAGCCCTGGATTTACACAAAGGTTGGTGTGAGTCCCCTGGGGAAAGAGTCCTGGCAAAGATGGGCAGCTCTGGGATCACCAGTGCACAGAGGATGAAGTTCTGGACCTCCAGCAGGTATCAGGCAGGTGAGCAGAGAACAGGGCAGCAGGGGGAGACTCGTCATCAGGAGAGGCCCTGGATGAGGGTCAGGATAGTCACAGGGAACAGGATGTACAGCTCTAAAAAGGGGAACCCTCCCTCACTGGGATGAGAAAGGCAAATCATGGAGCACTGAGCTACTTTGCACTAGCAGCAGATGTCTGGGAAGCAGAGAGTATCAGGGTAGAAGAAGTGCCAGTGCTGGGGTGTAGGAGTGACAGCTTGCAGCTCCCTGCCCAGGAGAGCTGTCTCCTCTGAGGACAGAGGAGCCCTGTGGAGAGCTACAGCAGCACCAGCCTTGCAAAGCAGCCTGGCAACAGCCACAGCAAGGCCCTGAGCATCCCCTACGTACAGCTACAGGACAGCCTGGAGGTGACAGGGATGACAAGGGAGGCTTCTCTTACCTGGGTGAGGTGAAGAAGGTGTAGAGCTTGTGGTCACTTCCAGCCAGGGCTTCCAGGCCGATTTTCTTGGCAGCAGTGCAGTTGTGTTCGTTGGGCTCTGGCTGGTGATGGAGATAGGCCATGATGAAGGGCTCAGGCTCACTGGCAATGTAGTGATCTGTGTGGGGAGAGGGAGAAAAAACAGAAAGTATGTTATAAACACCAGGGAGGGATGGAGCACAAGCCTGCTGCCAACTGTGGATGTTCAGGGAGGAGTATCAGGAATGCAGAAGGTCAGGAGAGATGCTTTTCCAGACTGCACTCCCTCCATCTGCAGTTCAGGGGATCCCTGAGCAAGAGGCTCTGGATACCACTGTCCCTGAGCAAGAGGGAGACATGACAAACCCCCACCAGTGCTAATGTGGCTCAGCAGAAGGGCTGGAAAAAGCAAAAGGCTTCTCAGTGCCAGAATCCAGAAGCAAGGATTACACTGGGGACTGGATAATGCCCATGACAGAACCTCAGCCATGCAGTGTGGAACTTGCTGGCTACACCAGACACCCCCTCCCACACCAGCTGTCCCTTGACACAGCTCTCCTTGCTGCAGCACCCAGCCCTCCTCTCCCACGGGCAGAAACAGCAAAGAGCACAAAGAGCTGGATCTGTCTGCGCTACCGTTCAGGACTCTGTAAGTGAGCTGGAAGTGCAGTCCTGCTTCTCTGTTGTTGCTCTCCATCGTCACGATGAGGCTCACAGATGTCCTTGCCTCGATGACTTCAGTACCAGCAGTGAGATTGTCAGCATCTGTGCTGTTTGACACCATGACTGTGATGGCTTTCTCTGAGTCCAGGCTCCCGATGGGGATCTGCACCCCGGTGTGTGTCTGGAACTCCATGGAGGCCACCTTTGTGGACACGGTGTAGTTGCTGATGTAGCCAAAAGGGAAAGGATTGGAGTCCACCTGGAACATGACTTGAATAACATCCGTCAGGTTGGAAAGGGTGGTGTTGAATGCCTGGGGGATGGAGAACTGGCAGTTTGGTGTGTTCTCATAGCAAAGCAAGTTGAAGGGATCAGACCGCTTGCCCGTGGCCTTAATTTCTCCTCCCACCAGCTCAAGAGGCTCTTCATTCAGCACTCGAGACTTCATGAGGATGCGCATCAGGCTGGAAGACAGGTTGTAGGCTTTGGGAGCTAGCAGCAAATTGTGGGAATCAGTGAGCAGCTCCTGGGGCTTGGGTTCTTGTGAAGCTGAATTGACAAGGTGAATTAGGTCACCTGCCAGGAGAGAAACAAAGGTGCAAAGAGACGACGTGGTAAATACTCCAGGTAACTGCTGTAGTCTAGATAATATCTGACACCTTCCCAAAACAATCAGACGTCTTTCCTTACTGTCTTCTCACTGTAACTCTACACTGTGCACATGACCTTCTGCACTGCAAGTGTTCAGTGGCCCATAGCTAAAAACAGAGCTGTCAGCAACTCCTGCAGCTCTCGCCTAATCTACAGACCTTGGTGGTGAATCCTTGATTACAACAGGCTTTATGTTCCTCCTGTGAAGTGACCAGAACAGCAGGTTGGGAACCCGGAAGGAATGGGATAAAGCCAACGTATGTTACTCAATTTTTGCACTATAAAGTGCCAAACTCTTAGAAATATGTAACAGAGAGCACAGAGAAGGTGCCTCTGCTTCCTCCCAGGGCATCCAGGTGGGAACTTCTGCACAGTGTTCATGATGACCCAGTGAAGCTTGGCACCCTCCTCAGACTGCAACCGGGAAGGCAGGCATCTGGAAGCCCCAGCTGCTACTCATTGTTTACTAAAAAGAGAATTCCCTGGCATATCAGTGAGTTGATTAACAGCTGTCATGTTTAAATGTCTGAAGAGACAGTTGCCAGAGCCAGGACAACCCTGGGAAAAGTGCAGGGAGAAGAAAGTATTGGGTTGCCACCCTCCAAACATCAGATGCAATTTTCCTGACAGCTTGAGAAGGCCAGACCTGTAATGGTACAGGAGAAAGCCTGCAAAGCTTCCCTCCATCTTCTGCCTAGCACCCTGTGTAAGGAGACCTGTGCCTTGGGTAGTGCCCAGGCAAGTGCTACCCATTTGTTCCTGCAGGAACCAGGCTGACCTGTGATGTTGAGGATGTTGTCGGCAATCCCAGTCGGTGTCACGGTGCCCTGGGTTGTTTCCCCTTGCAGAATGGTCATCATGGTCTCCAGCTTGTTCAAGGTCCTTGTGAGGCATGACTTGCAAACCAGCTCCTTGCTCACCACCTGCAAAGGGAAACAGGGTTTGATTCAACAGGAACACCCCTAGGGAAAGACAAAGGCAAGCCAAGCTGACTCAATCCTGCAAAGACCTCAGCACATTTGTTCAAATACCATTTGCACCCTGAAAGTCACCCCAGCTCCTTCCAGCACCAAGGAGGTGACTGCAGAGACCATGGCTGCTCAGCTCACACCAAGAGATGCCAAGAAGTTGTGGTTATCTTCAAGACTCTTCCATCCACCTCCCCTCCTGTTACAACCTGCCAGCATACAGGCGGGCATGCTGGGGGTCTGATGGAGGATGCTTTAGGGTTGGAAGGGCAATAAAGGGCCCCATATTCATGTTCCCTGAAGTTCATTTGCAAGGACCAAGCATGTCTCCTGCTGGTGCATCTCATGAGCACCCTTTTGGGGCCACACACTATTCCTACAGATATCAACCAGAAGGAGCTGGACAGGATCCCTCCATCCACTCTGCTGTCTTCAGTGGGAGCAAGACTTAGCCCTAATTGAATCCATTTCAGTGTCCAAAGACTCCTGAAAGCTGTGGGAGGGATCCTGCCACTCTGGCATGATGGATGTCCCTCCCTCTGCTCCCAGATGTGTCCAAGAAACAGAATGTTCCAGCCATGGCCTGGAGCTCCCCACACTCTCCAGGGCTGGATGGGAGGGACTGAGGCAACACATGGAAGCTGTTACCACAACCCCATTCCTAGCTCTTATTAATCTTTTTTTTTCTTTTAATCATCATAGGATTCAGACATGATTCACCATATGTTTTGGTGAGGAATCAAAACAGCATCTGCAGGTCCAGCATTCCCCCTTTTCTGCTTTTATTGGTAAGCGATGAGAAGCGAGGACATGGGGGTCCAGAAGGCACAGTCGGGTATCGAGGAGGTGGGGAAGAAAAAGGGTTATTGGGAGGAGCCACCCAAGGAGCTACTGCTGGGGAAAGAGAACCTGGTAAGAGGACTGAGATGCTCTTTTTCCCCTATGGGAAAAATTCCTTCTGGATTTTTCTCTCCCTTGTAGGTAAAATCAAAAAAGTATCAGCACTGCTTGACACTTCTACAGGAAAGGAAACGTGCGAACTCTTGTGCTAGTCTCAGCCACTTGGGAAATTCTAGATCACTGTTTTTCTAAGCTTTTCATTCCAATCCAGAGCATGGACTATCCAGCTCTTCCCATGGAACAAAAATTCTATTTCTAGACTGAAGCTTTCCCAGCGAGAGCAAGTCACAAGGCAAAAGCCTGTGGGAGAGACAGAAACAAACCACCCCAGCATGGGAAGGGGATGTGCTGAACTCCAAACCCCTGAAGAAAGATGTGATTTTTGAGCTTTGCAGACTCTGCAGCAGAGAAAGGAGCAGCAGAACAGGGAGTCTGTAAGTGGGATGCAGTAGTCTGTCCATCATTTCCAGGACAGCCTCCTCCCACCCAGCAGGGCTGCTGACCTGGCTGGGCAGGTGAGGTGCAGCCAAGGCTGGTACCTGACCCCAGCCCGACAGCAAAGACCTGGGGGGGGCCAGCAGGAAGAACCTGCCAGAGAGAACTGGCACCCACCAGACCCCAGGTGGGTTACACAGCCGGGCTCTGGTCACCTTGCCCACCTGACAGAACACATTTGGCCACTCCTGAACCCCTGGGCAGCAGCCCCAGCACCTGAGAGCTGGAAGGTCTCCCCAGCAATTTCATGGAAGTGAATCCCAGACAGGTTTGGGTGTGAAGGGACCTTAAAGATCATCCAGTTCCAACCCATCCCTCCCACTACACCAGGTTGCTCCAAGCCCCATCCAACCTGCTCTTGAACATTTCCAGGGATGGGGCAGCCACAGCTTCTCTGGGCAACCTGGGCCAGTGTCTCACCACCCTCACAGGAAAGAATTTCTTCCTAATAACTAATCTAAATTTACCCTCTTTTTATTTATTTTATTTTTTATTATTTACCTTGTTCCAGTGCTTCTCCAGTCAGCTTAACTGTTTTATAATTTGTTGTAAGTTATTTTAATTTATTATAATGCATTATAACTTATAAATTATTATTTTACTTTCTCCAGTCAGTTTTAGTATTTTATCCCAGGGCTTCTCCTGTCTGCCAAGGCCTCTCCTACAGTCTCCATCTGCAAGTGAAGGAACCTGCTTGCTAACAAGCTGCCACACCAGGGCTGGTATCAGAGAAGAAGCACAGAGTTCTTAGGTGCTGCCTTCCAGCACATCAATACATCCTCTTACCCACACCTGCTGGATGGGTGGCAGGCAAGGAGCAGAGCTGACAACACTGAGGACACCACCGTGATGTCAATAGGCAACACCTGTCCACCCTGTGTGGTGTGTGTGTGGGAGAGACAGACAGGGAAGCAGAGCAAGGATTGAAGAGCCCCTAAGTTGCGCGTGGAAGAGCAGGAGGCTGGAGGAGGTGCTGGGGAACATACCGTGCACTGGGCCAAGGCAGCAGAGATCTGCTGGATGTCATCAACCGTGTTCACCTTCAGAGAGTTCAGGGTTTCTGTGATGTTGTTGCGAGTCCAGATCCGGAGTTCAAACTCATTCCCAGTCTCAGGTTCCAGAAGCATGGAGCGCTCATACTGGGGGGATAAAACCAGTTAGAGTGAGGAGATGTATCAGGTTGTTTCAGAGGATGATGAGCCATGCTGAAGTCACCTCTTCCCCGTGTTCTCTATCTCCCTGCCTCTGCCCTTCCCTGGAGCAGGATCTAATGAGCTGGTTTTTCAGCAGAACTGCCTCAATTTCACTTTTGCTCTCCAAGCAATTATCTTAACAGCCTCCCACTTGACAGCTAAGAAGTCCACCAGCATGCAGTTCTCACCCAGCTAAGCACAGTGCCTGTGCATGGGGGATTGCCCCTTTCTGGCTTCCAGGCCTGCTGGAGGCTCTTACAGGGGAGGAAAGTATGAGTACAGCCTGAAATCCCTGCCCTGCCTGTGGGGATGCAGGCCGAGGGACTGGGCCCTACTTTAGGTAGGCATGGAAGTGAATGCTGTCAAGAGGATGCTGCTCCTGCTCTGTGGATCACAAGCTTTGCAGGCAGGCAGATGATCTTCCCAGCTGCACGAGCTCAGCAGCCAGAACAAGGAGGTCCCTGAGCACCCAGAGCATCACCTGAGCAGCTACAGGAAGTTTCCAGCCCTGCTGAGATGGAGCAAGGTGACTGGCTCAGGGGGAGCATAAAGGAGGTGGGAGAATTTGGGATAAGATTTCTGTTTCTAAATGGAGTGTTTAGACTTGAGGCTGACAGTAAGGAGCAAAAAATGACCTGACCATCAGGGCGAAAACAGCAGGCTGCATGGGAGACACCCAGCCACTGCTTCCTCTGGGACCTCTGCTTTATTTTGCATCCCCTCTCCCTTCCCTGGTCATTGTGTCCAGAGCTTGTTACCCTTTTTGATGCATGAAAACAGCTCCAGCCCAGCTCCCAACATGCACATACACCGATTTACATGAAAAACTGTAGCATGAGTCATTTCCCTACATTGCTGTACAAAACCTGGCCAAAGAACAACACTGGCAATTGCAAGGCCTTCTGGAGGCCCCTCTTGGGCAGAGAGTGCTGCTTTACCTCATTTAAGATGGTGATGAGGGCCAGAGAGTACTCAATGACCTGTTGAGGGTCCGCTTGTTTCACTAAGCCCTGGAGCACGGTGTCAGTTTGATTGTAGAGCCAGTGGGAGAGGCTGGGGAAGCCCTCAGGTAAGCCGATTTCCATGGAGCTGCCAAGGGAAGAGGCACTGGGGTTAAGTGCAGGCATCAAACAGGGCTGGGGAGGGGGACAGAATCTGCCCTTGAGCTGGGAAGGAAGATGAGGGGGGAAGCAGGTGGTCAGGGAAGCAGTAACTTATGGGAGAGGACTCCCCCTTGAGAGATGACCCACAAAACTGGAAGTGTCTGTACTGTCCTTCTGCTTAGCTCCTCCTCACCCTCCTGCCTACAGCCTCTTCCAGGAGGGAAACGTTTCACCCAGGATCTGTCGAGCCCCCCAGGATGGGGACCCAGTGGCCAGGCCGTGCCTGTGACTCAGGAACTGAATGGACACTGTCTGCAGGCCCAGCCTGCGAGCCCTGGGTCTTACCGGTTAACGGCCACCACGGTGGCTCCCAGCTGGTCCTGAACCAGGACGGACACGGACACCACGAAGCCGCTCTCGTGGAAGCCGGGGGGCAGGAAGGCGCCGTGCTCGGCCCGGCTGCCCTTGTAGACGCAGAACTCGTGGTAGTGGCTGGCGCGGCGGCGGGCGGCCAGCAGCACGTACACCAGCGGGCCCGCCGCGTCCTCCGTGTCCCGCCAGCCTGCAAAACACCCCGGCACCCGGGCTGAGGGACAGGGGCACGGCCCTGCAGCCACCAACCCCAGCCCAGCCTGTCCTCAGAGCTGGAACAGCTGGGCAGTGCCCCTTCCCTCCCTGCTGTGTCCCACCCTGCTCAGCCCCTCCGCATGGCATCTCCCCTCACTGCTGTCCCCAGCAAGCGGCCACCTGGCTTGGGCAGAGGGACAGGCTGTCCCCACCATTAGGGACAGCTTAAGGACTCCAGCAGGCTGGAGGGAGGGATATCTTCAGGGTCTACAATGTAAAGTTCTGATCCTCTTTGAATTTTTCTGATGTTTAGGTGCTTCTGCCCAGCTGTTTGGGTCCTGTAGAGTCTAAAGGGATTTGTGTAGAGTTCGTGAGCAAAACAAAAATGGGAACATGGCTGCTGGGCTGGGAGCAGCACTGACCGAAGCCCTGCAAAGCCTGACGTTAGACAGAGAGGCTCAGCACAGCCCTCAGGCAGTTCAACATCTCAGGAATGATTTAGTCTAGGATAAAACCTGCACAAAGGTTTCCTTGGAGCTACCAGGAATTATGGGGAGTCCTGTAAGAGCCAGGCAGTTGGGAAATTCACTGTGGGTTGGCCAGTGAGCAGCAGTGAAGGTGCTGGCTCTGCTAGGACTCGCTGCACTGGAAGCCAACCAGCAGGTCTGTATCCCACGTGTTTCACTTCAGCTTGAAAACAACCACTAAGAGCTAAAATTCCCACCACTCCATAGAGGTTTGATTTCATAATTATTTTGGGTAGCTCAAAACATACCCAACGTACAACCATATCAGGCCAAATACACTTCTGCTTCTCCCGCAGCTGAAGCTGAGCTTTGGTGACCAGCCCCCCAGACCAGAACTCAAACCTCTTCTGCAGCGTGGCTTCCCAGCATTTCTGCACAGACAGCATTCATCTCTAACACTCATCATTTGGGGAATTATATAGTTTTCAGAGGCACTTATTCCTTGGCCCAAGGCTACAGGATGTCAGCCAGGCCACTTTTCCAAAGCTAGACTCATTGCTGTCTCTGCAGCTGGTTGAGAAGGTAAGTGCTGATGGGAACATCCAGCCCACATGGCAGAAGAGGCCCCAGTGCCTTGTCTTTTGACCCTTCCCACAGATGTGTGAGTCAGTTTTGGGCACCTATCTTCTTTTTACTGCACTGAAATACCAGTTTCTTCTGCAAGCACTGTCCTGGCCTGGATATTGCTGTTCAACTACATGAATTAGGATTAAAAGAAGTGCCTGCCCACTACCACGAGTTTTAGAGCTCCACAATTTGGGCACACAAAGCTGCTCATGGCCCAAGCTCTGGGGATCAGAAATGGAAAGATCCACTTCTGAACTCAGCCCTGGCCAACAGCATCCTGGGGTAGGAGCTGGGGGTAAGGAAAACACCTGTGGGAAGAAGAGCAGCTGGGAACACACCGGTCAGGAGAAACCTTTGCCCACGAGGAGCTCATGTCTGTGCACCCTCACCTGAACACTCAAAGTGCACCTTTGCCATCAGTGCCCTGAGGGGTCCCTTGGGAAACAGCCGGCAGGATCCTCCAACGGGCGGCTGGTTGGGGAGCAGGTCGATGGAGGCAAATCCTTCCTCCCCCGTGGTCAGGTCTGTGATGTGCAGGGTGAAGGTGTACCCCTCCCCGTCCTTCAGCGCCCCTTGCCTCAGCACCAGGTTCATGCCCGTGTCACCAGTGGAGGTAGTTGTTTTGTCCAGGATGAGAGACTTGTTTTTAAAGCTGTGCGCCGCCCATCTCTACAGAGGTGAAGAGGAGAAAGACAGGAGAGGTTTTGTTTAAATCCAAAGTGGTGTCCTTAAAATGTTTTTAGATTGAGTCTTTTATAAAAAGTAACAGATTTCTAGTGGGAGCGTCTGCCAAACTTGCAGTTGATAATTCAGCTTTAGTCTTGTGTGCTACAGCAACAAGAACTGGAACCCTTCCAAAATGTCTGGTGGGAATATTTCCACTGTGAGATCTACTTTAGTCTCTGGGATTACATCACCCTCCGACAGAATATTTCATAATACAGAATACAAAACACAGGAAATAAATTAAGTACTGGTGGAGTCTCCACGGGATACCATGTTTTATATACTTCAAGTTGAACGTGTCCTGGATAGTGACTGTTAATAGCACCAATGTACAACTGTGGTGACAGGAGGACAGTGAGACAGTCAGCCAGAAAATGCCCTGCAAGAACACGGGGGGTTTGCTGGGAGTGATCCAGACCTGCTCTCACAACAGGACTTCCACTACTGCCACCTGCTTCACTCCACAGGTTGCAGAGATGCTGTGCAGTGGAACCTGTAATTCGAGGAGAGCATGAGGGACCTGGGGGATCAGAGGAGACTGAACCACCTCTGCTTGAGCCAACAGAGTATCGGGCAAAATGCCGATCAGCAGAGAGAAGGAAATACTCTGCAGATCTCTTCTAGGGAAAAAAAAAAAGTGGCTTTTGTGTGAAATGAGCTGGTCACTCATGGGCTTGGCTTGAAAATGACCCAGCAAGGACTTGCCCTTGGGTAGGTCAAGACACTGATGGAGGACACAGGCACAACTCAGGGCAAGAGAAAGCTCTGGACATCTCACAGGGGGTCCAGTGGTTACTGACATGGGGAACCTGCTTCACAGGCTCTCCTGGCCTCCTCCATGCTGCTGATCTACAGCAGGGCGTGTGGGAGCCCCGTGCACAGCAGGGAAGCTTCACACAGGGCTCTGTGATGAAGACACCAGTATCAGCCAGCCTTCTTCATCCCCTCCACCAGACCCAGCCTGCCACTGCATTTAGGGTCCCTGATTATTTCTCCTCCTTCTCTCTATGGCAGTTTAGGCCCAGGACTTGACTTCTCAAACAACCCTTCCCACCCTGTCCTCTCTGACTCTCTCTTTCCCCCTGAAGTCCACCAAAGGTGAAGCAAAGACCAGCGTTGCTGATGACTTTACCCCAATCTTGGAGTCGTTGTGACAGTTCTGGCAGGTCCCCTCCAGGTAGACATAGGAGCTCTTGCTAACTTCATAGACAGACTGGGCCTTGCAGGAAACACACTCCAGGGACACGATAGGGACTCCCCCCCTCTTGATCAATACCTGGGAAAGCAAAAGGCTCCATCAGAAGACCTGAGACAAAAATACAGACGTCTAACAGGTAACAGACATAGCAGCACCTGGTTCTGCAAGGAGGAATCACTGCACCAGCTCAGTCTGTGCTAAGGAACCAGCAGAAAGGGATTTCCAAAGGATTTCAGGTCAGACTTAAGCTACATCACTTTTCTTACACTGGCCAGAGCGAGTTCTTCTGTCACTGATTTTCAAGAGCCACCCAAAGCCAGGCTGGGCCAACATAGCTAATCTGAATTTACTTTATTTACACGTTTTAACAACATAAAACACTTTCAGAATGTCCTCCTGATACCCTGGGTTGAATCCCCAGCAAGTCCTGCTTGTGCTGTTGGTGGGGATGATGCTAACTGAGCCATCCCAGGGCAGCTGTTAACCCTACAAAAATGGGATCTGAATTAGAGTCTGGAAAAAAGGAGCAGTCTAATGGGGGGGAGGAAAGGCTCCATTACAGCACAGACCAACCATCTGGTAAGCACCTGCCCTGGGAAGCGACTGCAGCTCTCCTCTGTCTTCTGTGGGCCCAACTCTTGGTCCTGCCTCTGCAGCTATGGAGCACCTGACCTGGTGGGGTGACAGCAGATCTGCTGTGGGCACAGGGACTGTGGGTCCTTGTCCTCAACTCCGAAGGTCTCTATATGGGAAGAGTTTACAGACCAGGCTAACAGAGGGCTCAGGGTGAGCTGGGGAGCCTGGGTTTACGGATTATGATCCTGCTGTCTGCCCCACCCCTGCTCTGATCTACAGATCTTAGACAAGAACCACCTGCCACGTTTCAGGACCTGACCCTTTGGCCCTTGAGTGCATTGCCTGTGCAGAACCATTTCCATTTCTGACACTACCTCTGTCCCCCAGAGACAGCAGTGATGGTAGAAACAGCCAGAAAACCCAGCTCCCTCAGTGCATCAAATACATCCCACTCTGCAGCCTGGAAAACCACCTTCTCCAGAGAGCAGCATGTTCTCCCTTGCTTTTAGCTCACAACTCAAGACATCTACCACATCTCCCCGGCAAAGCACTCAGATTGAGGAGAGCTTTAGAAGCACAGGTGGCTTGGACATGACAGCTATTGAGCCCTGATCCCTGTACTTTGCCTAAATTCCTTGAATCCCCTAGGAAACAGGGTTGTCCAGCACTCAACAGAGCCCTCTGCCCTGGCATAATGAGTATTCTGAATTCAAACAAAGATGGTAATGAAGACATTGTTTAACATGGGAGACTTTTAAAAGAGGATAAGTATTCCCCAGCACCGAGCTGGGGAGCATTGAAGCTTCAGTCATTCCTACAGTATTTGCAAATTTCCTGCGAAACTGGAATCACTGTTTTGTGCTCGTGCATGGAAACCAGATAGTACGGAATGTTCCTGAACGACTATCAATTTCATTTTTTTCTTTTTATCCTCCAGCTTTGGTTTAAAACCCAGGCAGTAAGAGTTTCCACGTTCAGACTAACTACATCTCTAATTGCCAAACGCACCAGGATGAATGTTTCTGACATAACCCATCCCTGCTGTCGGGCTGCAGACGCGTTCAGCGTCGGGCTTCATTCGGCATAAACAACATGCACTTAAAAAAATCCTCCCTTAAAGTCAGGAGGGAGGAGAGGAATTGTTGACAGTAAAATGAAGTACCAGCCCTTAGGCAGCGTTCTCTGGGCAAAAATCAGGGAAGTGCCTGGTGCCGTGACATGTGAAGACCACAGAACTGCAAAGAGTGCTGGAGGAGGCACAGAGCCCGGGCTCCTTCACTGTCCTGCAGCAGATCTGTGGCCACAGACTCTCAGTCCCAGGGACAGTGGCCAGCACTGCCCCGGCTGGGTCACCAACACAGCCTCTGCACAGAGAGGGACTAACACAAGGTCTAAAGGAAGGACAAAGCTAAAAGGACTTGGCAGGACAAGCAAAAAGTGCTGCCCAAGGCAGTGCAAGGTAAACAGATCACGGAAATACCAGTGACTGTTCCTGCCAATGGCCTGGATGGGGTCGGGTCTGGAGCCCCAGCGATGCTCCAAACTCTGCTTCCATCACCTTCCTTCCTTCCCCTCCTCATCACCAGCACAGCCCAGCTGAACCAGCACCGTAGTTGGGGAGGGCTGGGGATGCAGCCAGGGCAGACCCCGTGGCTGGGCACAGTCCTGAGCCAGCAGCTCACTCCTCTAGAAACTCCCTCAGAAGGAGGGCCATGGAGCTGCAGCACGGCTGTGCCCAGCTCCAGGCACAGGAGGACAGAAAGCGACCGTGGTCTGTGGTACGTACGGTTTGATTTGTTGCCTCGGGACTCATACCCTTCTTCCTGACGGTGAGGTCGAATGTATACTCCACATCTGCTTCTAAAACAGCTTTGGAAATTGTGACAATTCCTTCCTTGGCACTGAAATTCAGAGAGCACCCTGCAGCCGAGCTCTGCTTGCAAGGAGAAAAGAACTTTCAAACCCTCCTTGGTACAGGTGCACATCGGGTTAGTCCACAGCCAAAACATTCAGAGCCACACTACGTCCCTGGTACAGATCTTACTGTGCAATGCCACCACTGGGGTGGGAGAAATGGGGGGGTGTGGACAATAAAGCACATTATCCTATTCTTCAGGTTAGTTAGCAGTACTTGGAATAATCCTGCATTTCATCTGAGCTTCATGTTCTTACTTCATAGCAATTAATTCTTCATTAAGTAGTTTATCAACATTGGTAAATGACCCAAAAAGTTCACACTGAACTCAAAAGTCTGATCCCCTCACACTCCACATCTTTCTATTTTGAGGTAAAGATAGAAAACAATGACTTTACAAGCAAAAAAGTCCCACATTCAATCAAAACAACGTTCTGGAGGTTGATCTCCTGTCAGAATTTGAAGGGCAGTTCTCCCTTGCCCTTCTATCACTGGAGGGTCAGACCACTTCAGTGTGTGAGGACAGTGACCTGCTAGTGACCATGGTGACCATGACTTGTGGCCACTTGACTCCTCCAAAGTCTAACTTTGGCCCCTGCTGAAATCAGAGACATTTAACTGTTAATGGGAGCAGGACCAGAGCCCTCAGCTCCTGGGCTGGAACCAGCAGCTCTGTAAAGCCTCCAGGTTATGGAAGCAGTGACACTGAAACAGTGAACCAGAGGCCAAGTGCAAAGGAAGCAGCAATGTGAATGTCTCATCCTCCAGTGCCACCACCTCTGCCTTGCCCAGGGACTGCAGCACTGGGACACCTTTGCAACCCTCCTTCTAGAGCAGCTTTGTTAATGATGCTCCCAAAAGCTCCCCTCAACACCATTTCAACCCTGACACGTTTGTAGTGGAGCTGATGTGCAGCTGGAGCTCCCAAATGACCACAAAACTGCTCTTACCTTGGAGGAGGACGTACAAGACCAATCGTACAACAACGGAGTCTGTTCACCATCATCCAAGTTTGGGTCATAGGATTTCTCCCCATCCAAGATTAAGTCCTGAGTGTTGGACCATACCCGGTATGACCCCCCATCAATGATGGGGACCAGTTTACTCGGTATCACAGTTACATTGGCAAAGATTATTTTGGACAGTGGGGTGTCTCCAAAGGAGACAATAAAGATGAAGCAATAGTTCCCAACTTCCAGGGCAAGCTTCGGTATAACCAACTGGGGCCTGTTCACATCAACGTTCGGCAGATGGATCCTGCTGGAGTTGTCCAAGTTCCACATGCAGCTGGGTGCTCGGTAGATCTCCCACAGGTGGGCTGTCTGGTACTTGATGCACCCTCGGAGGTCAATCTGTGCCTCCAGGTAGTTCCTCTGTGACCGTTTCATGATGACCTGAGGGGGCAAGGCTAACTCCACCTCCGGCTCCTCGCACTCCAGGACTTTGACAGTGACAGTCAGGTGGGCTATGAAGAAGCTGATGAGATTGGTGGCATTCACCTCCACCAGGTAATCCCCAGGGCTCAGGTAAGAATAGTTGGCCACTGGAACCCTGGTCATTTGAGTGGAAGAGCCATCCCCAAAGGTCCACAGGAACTCAACACTCCTGCTGCTGGGCACCACTGCTGCTTCAAACAGTGCTGTCCTGTTGACAAAAGCATTGGAGGCAATGAGAGAGACTTGGACTATGGGGTCTTGGACCTGGATGGTTCTGGTGATATTGACACCTCCCAAGTCATTGAAGGCATTGAGGTGAATCTCAAGCAGCCCTGCAGCTTCTGGAGTGTAGGAAACACTCTCTCCTGACACAGTGACCACGGATCGACCTTGTGCTTTCCAGAGGGAGAACTGCCAGGAGAATGACACACGGGAGCCACTTCCCACCTGGGCACTGAAGCTCTTCTCTGTGCCCGTGGGTATGCCTTCCTCACAGCAGTTCAGGAGCCTGACATCGTGGATGGCCTCCAGGACAGAGATGAGCACCTGGGCGTGTGCAATGCTGATTTGGTTCTGCACTGTCACTGTCACCAGGTAATCGCCACTCTTGGTGAACTCATGCGTGTACTTGGACCCATTGAGCTCCACAGAGTAGTCCCCACTGATGCTCACCAAGTAACTCACAGAGGTACCCGACAACATCCTGATCACAAAGGTGACCTTTTCCCCTGGCTCCACCACCTTCTTGCTGGCAAGAACTTCCAGCCCTTGAATCCTGTCCAGCACTGAGATATTCCTGCTGGCCAGGGCCCAGCTGATGTCGTTCGATGCATTCAGATGGACGGTGTAAAACCCTGCGGTGGGGAACAGGACTGCCACAGACTGCCCACTCAACGTGCCATTTGGCACCTCCCAAAGCCATGTCACTTCAGTCCCTTTCTGCAGCTCCCCCCTCAAAGACCACCGTGGAGCCTGATGAGACGTACCTACAGTCCAGTTCTGCAGTTCCTATACTCAGCCCCTCGATGACCTCCTCCACACAGATATAAATCGTGGCATTGGTTGAATCCAGCTTGTTTTCTGCTCCAATGACGACCTCTATCACCCCAGGGCTTTGGAAGGAGTGTATGATGAAGGGTTTGGAGGTGACAGGAGAGAAGCCATCCTCCAGGTACCAAACATAGGTGATGCCCGTGCCCCTGGTTACTGTGGTACTTATGTTAACAGAGGCATTAATAGCAGCTGGGTTGGGGAAGGCGTGAGGCTTTAGGAGACCAATGCTTTCAACAAACTCCAGTGTCCTGTTAGCAGCTGCATATCCCAGCATATTAGTGGCTTTCAGATAGACAGTGTAGTTTCCAGCTTCTAGGACACTGAAGGAGAAGGTTTTCCCAGTGAAGGTCTGCACAGCGTTGCCATCCCTTTGGGCTACCCAGCTGTAAGAGATGTTTGTTCCCTCTCTCACCACTGCCTGCAAATGGAGTGTTTTGTTAGTTGGGAAATACATGTCCTCCACCAGGTCACTGCTAGCCACCTGCAGACCTTCAATCTGCTCCAGGACATAGACATAGATGCTGTCCTGCAAAGAGCTGATCTTGTTCTCTGCTGTCACAATGACATTGAACGTCCCCACGGAGCGGAAAGTGTAGGAAATGGTGGAGGAGCCTTGGATAGGAGTGCACCGGTCACAGAGGATCCATGAGTAGCGGGTGGCACTGCCAGCTACAAGCGTGGCCACAAAGCTCACCGACCCATTCAATGGCACCACTGTCCTGCTGGCATTGATGGTAAGCCCCTGGAGCCGACGTTTCACCGTGACGTCGATGATGGTCTCATTAAAGCTCACATCGTTCTGGCCCATCACACTAATGGTGTAATGGCCCGTGCTGTTGTAGGAGTGGGTAGTGCTTTGCCCAGGTTGCGTAGTGCCATCTCCAAAGTCCCAGCAGTAGCTCACTTTGGTCCCATTCATGCTGGCAGAGAACAGGTAGATCTGGTTCAGCTCCAAAACATCTGTCCCGTTATATTCAATCTTTGCTACCCCAACTGGTTCCTGGACTTCCACAAATGCCGTGTCATTGTTGAAAGAGACGTTGTTGGAGACGGTCACCGTCACCAGGAAGACCCCTGTGTTCTTGTAGGTGTAGGTGACTTCAGTCCCACTCGATCTAGTGGACTCATTGTTCCCAAAATCCCAGCGGTAGCGGTACTGGTAGAGGGGCAGGGCACTGACCTGGAAGCTGCTCTCTTCACCAAGCCTCACAAACTGCTTGGAAGGGAGAAGGGTGACGTTGATGATCTCTGGCTCCACACAGACACTGGTGAAGTAGTGAGCCTTGTTAAACCTGCTTGAGAGAGTCAGGGAGAGGGGGAACGTCCCACTTCGGGTGAAGTTGTGCATCACCACAGGGTCCCCACCAACTGTGACATTGGACGAGCCGTCTCCAAAAGTCCAATCAAAGATGTATTCAGCAGGATTCCCCGTCACATAGGCAGTGAGCTGCACATCCGGGTGCTCGAGGATGCAAGAAGTAGGCTCTATTTTGAGCACCTCCAGGACAAAGATCCGAACAGGCACGGTTTGGGAGATGGAGTTGACAGGATTCACAGCTGTCACGTTCACAGTGCAGTTGACATCCTTTACGTACACGTGTTCTACCACAGGCTCCTGACTCCTCAGCACTGTCCCGTCCCCCATATCGAATATCCAGGTGATGCTGTCCCCTGTCACCACTGAGGCATTGAGGGTCACAGATGCCCCCAGCTCTGCTGCCTCCTCTGCAGAAACATGGAGCCCAGTTATCTCTTCAAACACTTGGTAGCACTCGACTGTCTCCACGCTGCTGATGGTGTTGTTGGCTGTCACGGTGATGTTGTACACCCCTCTCCTGGGGTAGCTGTGGGTCACGGTAGGCTGGCTGGCTGTAAACTGTGAGGACCCATCCCCAAAGTCCCAGGTGTACACCACGCCGTAAGGAGACGGCAACGGATCGGCTCTGAAGGTGACCGGACGGCTCACAACTAAAACATCCTCCTCTGCTTCCATCTTCACATCAATCAGGTAACTGTGGATGTGAACTGGGGTCAAGTGGGTGAGGTTCTCAAACTGGTTTGACACAAGAACCATCAGGACATATTCACCTGCATTGGAACAGAGCAGAAAAAGACCAGTCATGAGGATACGGTGCTGAGGGACAGGGTTTAGTGGTGGCCTTGGAAGTGCTGGGTTAACAGTTGGACTTGATGATCTTAAAGGTCTTTGCCAAGCAAAATGATTTTATGATTCTATGACATGTTTGTGCAACAGCTTCCTCAGTGCAAGGAGGAATTACAACCAGGCCATGCACGTCAGGACCAAACACCAATCTGACAGACGCTGAGAGAAGGTTTTCTTCCTGTTTGCCCCCAGAACAACCCCTTCCTGCAGCCCACAGCAGGGCTCCCTACCCACCCCCCCCATCAGCACCCATCTATCTGCTGAGACTACCCAAAAAGGGGACGGTGCACAATGGATCTAGTTCTTACAGCATGGACAACCTTCTCCTGGAGTTACAGAGGATGGCAATTGCTGGAGACTTCCAATCACTCTGGCTTTTTGCTCAGGAATGAGCTAAGGACTTTCAAGCCACGGTTTTATTGGAAGGTGCCTTGTAACCCCCTTGCAACAAAAACATCCGAGCCCCTTCTTGCCCAAAGAACAATTCTGAGCTTACCTGGGTCTTGATAGACGTGTGAAACATTGTGCTCAATTACAACCTCGTGGACACTGGGATCAGGAACGAGGAATGACTTGTTGTAGGGAGGTCTGAACAGGTATGTCTCCTGGACACCATCTCCAAAATCCCACCTGGAGAAATATGCAAACCATGTTACACTGCACAACAGGAGAAATGGGTGGCAACCCCCCTGGGCCTGGTCCAGGCTGTCTTTCAGGCTCAGGGCTGGGGTTTTCAGAAAAGCCACAGGAACCATAATGCCCAGGTCAAAGCAGCAGCCGTGCCCAGTGCTGTGGAATTGTTGCTGTGAGAGGAGTACAGCACTGGCAAGAGGAGCAGGAACCCAATATCAAAGCAAGGCTGCAATCCTTTAAAAGAAAAGTCTTCTAGCCTGAACTACAGGTCCCAGCCAGTGTGACTGAACCAAACTTGCAGGGACTTCAAATTAACTAAAGAGCAGCTGAGAAATGGGCCATTTGACACCAGCTGGCCCTGGGAGGGGAAACAGTGCAGGCAAGACGGGTGAGCTACACACAGTATGATCCTAAGTTTGTGCAACTTGCAAAGGACTCACAGGAACAGAGCATCCACAGCTGAATCAACCTGAACTCTTGCCATAAGCTCCACGGTGCTGTTCTGAGGGAGGACTGGCAGGACACCCACCACAGTCAGGTTCTTCATCTTATTCATCATCTCCACCGTGACGTTGTAATTGACGGTAAAGTTACTGACGTGGTTGGAGGCGGTGAGCTGGGAAGGACAGTGGGACAAAGAATGGATTTGGGATCACCTTGCTGTGCTGCCCTCTCCTGAGTGGGCTGTACTGAAGAGGTCCCCAAGGGGAGGAGATCAGGTTAGGTCAGAGAGGAGTAGCCTGTGGGACAGGGAGGCAGGGACAATAGCCTGAGTGGGCACTGGAAAGCAGCAGAGAGTGGAAGGCCACCTACCTGGCAAAGCCACCTCTTGCTGGAACCACCGCATCTCCACCACTAAAGTCAGTCCAAGGAAGGACTGGCCCTACAGCAACAGGACAAGGAGAACAGCTTCTCATCCTGAGACTCTTCTGCCTCTGAACTTGCCCTTTTCTCTGCTCCGAGGGGCCCTGCACAGTCTCCAGCTGCTGAGCACAAGCACTTGCTGCCACCAAGAGGGCAACAGCCACCCAGTTTCCTTGGGACAGTGGCAGATGAGTGGCTCCAAGCACAGAGAGTGGGGATGGATTCATAAAACCAAGGATGCCAAGTGCAGCTCCAGCATCCTGGGTGTAGTGGGCACAGAGAGGGAGAGCAAAGTTGGGCAGAGGAAGAAGAGGAAGAATGGATGGGTAAGAGACTGAAGGGACTAGAGAGAAGTACAGCAGGAGCCTCAAGATTATCTAGGCAGGTAACACTGACATGGCACCTTATGGCAAAGCATCTTGCCACCTCCTCACCTGCAGGAGAGCTGAGCTGCTGACAGAAGGGATCCTTCCAACCCAGATGAATAGAGACCTCCCACCCCAGACTAATGTCTCCTTGTCAACTCTGTAAGTAAAAGCAACCCAGGCTTGTCAGCATGGTGCTTCACTCAGCAAATTAGTGCTTCTCAGCATAGTGCTGCACCAAGCAAATTAGTGCCAGCATGCCCTCAGAGCTGGGGCTGGTGTGTCTCCAGGAAGCCAGCAGCCACCCTGCAAACGGACCAAGCAGCTTGGAGCCAGACCAGGACTCTGCATGGCAGCACAGGGCGTGATACAGAACGATCTTCTGGCCAGAGATAAACTCCTGTTCCACAACAGATACCTCCCTCTGCCCAGACCCTCTGCTCTATCCTTCTTTGGGGTCATGACAAAATACAGTACTCCAGTCTGCACCAGCAGGAAGTGAACAGGACACAGACCAGAAGAGCTTGTAGCAGAAGCTCTGTCCTGCCTATGAAAGAGTTAGGTTTGCATCCTGCCCCTGCCAGGTTCCAAATCCACATCTCCTGCCTGCCAGAGCAGTGGCCAGCAGCCTGCAGTCAGGCTCCCTGCCTCATTCCTGCTGGGAAGGAGTAAGAACAGACACTTCAGGAACAAAAAGGAGAACATGGGAGAAAGAGGAGAAAGCAAAGAGGAGGAAGACAGCAAAGTCAGCTGTAAAGGAGGAACAGGAAGAAACTGACTATTGCGTTCCCAAGAGCAGCCCAGTGAGAAATAGCAAACAAGCTCATTAGGAGCACAGTGAAAACCTCCTCAGCTCAATTCTGCCTTCTCCTCTCCCTGCCGATTTTCCTGCTTAGTTTGTGGGATGAGGGGGGAACCCGGGATTGAAGTGGTATCGTGGGAAAGGCCTTGGCTTACCGAAAGCTTGTACACAGCTGGGCTTTGGTAGATAACGTTGAAGACAACATTGTAAAAAGTGAAAGATGGCTTATCATCTACTGTCCATCGGAAAGTCACATCTGACCCAGCTTCCATCACAGGGACGTAGCTCTGAAAGGCATGAGGACATTTTATACTAGTGCAAGGGAAAAGCATGCACAGCACTTCCCAGAAGACCTCCAGCTGAACTGGAGAGGGAGCAGAGCCAGACTGGGTGGCATCACACACCTGTAAGCCTGCACCCTCAGAGCACGACACAGAGCTGCACGATCCTCTGTGGCTTTGCTGCTGACAGAGAAATGTCAACCCTGACTCCATAAACCAAGAGGGGAGCTGGCAGCAGCACACACACTGCCTGCTCCCACCTCCCAGTGCTCTGCTATTCTGATCAGGTCTCTTCCTTGCTGGCTAAAATACTTCCTGATATCTTTGCAGCAACAGCTCTGGCTACCCCTGTAAAGACCCTTGTCCATTTATGGTGCCTGACCCAAAGGCTGAAATGGTTGACCTGCACGGGACAGGGTGGGCTCCCTCCTCACTCCAACAGTGCCTCCTGAGCAGACTGTGGTAGCCAGGAAGGGTGAGACCAACAGGCACTGCAGGCACAGGGTTCTGCCATAAGCAGCCAGAGACTGAACAGAGCGTTTCACAGGTACTGAGGGGCAGCTACTGAACAGGTTTCCAGGGCTTGGCTGTAGCTCTGGGGACCAGGGATTGGAGGGAAAAAAAGACTGCAAACAGCAGAGTAACTCCAAGACTTTGATGGATGGATGAAACATTTTTATAGCTTCAGCCCAGCTGGTGAAAGGGTTTAGTAGAGTAAATCTAAACACTGAAAGGAGTAACTACCTCGACAAGTCAAAAGGTAAGTACTGGCCCTTCGTAATGCCTCTGTTTCTCTGAGGAGGTGTTGCCTTATCTCTGAGGGGATTCAAGTGGAGGTCCAGCTGAGCTGCCTTCTGCTGGAGAGCACCAGTGCGTTCTGCCCCAAGCCTGTGCCCACAGCAGGCTGTCTGCAGGGCTGGAGCCAGCGCTTAGCAGCAAGCAGTGCTACCCCCCCAGAGGAGCCCAGCCCCAGCTCTCCTCCAGAGCCAGACCCACAGCAGGAAAGGCTAGAACTGCTACCAATTAACTGAGAGCAGCAACGATCGATCACTCACCACGCGTGTGTTCAGCAGGACTCTGCTCTCAGGGTCAGGGGTGGCCCGCAGCCCGCGGATGGGCTCCTCCACCTTCACTGTGACCGTGATGTTCTGGGAGCTCACGGCGTTCTCTGCAACCAGCACGTGGGTGCTCAGCCCTTCCCTGAGCCCGCCCAGGGTGACCACTGCAAACCAGGTGTCGTTGGTCTCCCTGGCACAGTCTGCTGTCAGCGGCACCACAGCCGCGGGGCAGGACCCTTGGAAGGGGAAGGTGTGGTTGTCCCCCAGCCAGCTGGCTGTCGCGTTCACCCCCGAGGAGAGTTTGACCACCAGGGTAGTGTGGTTGGATGGCAGGTAGACCCTGCTGCCTTGAGGAGCCGGGTGGATGATGCGCAGCCCTGACACCCAGGAAGCCACCCAGAAACTGCAGGACAGGTTGGTGCTGAAGACCCCGTTGTCCACGCTGGCTCTGACCGTGTAGCGACCTGGATGCTCCAGCCCCGCATTGGAGGGGGTGATCACTGGGACCAGTTGCTCCTCAGCAAAACGAACCCGGAGAGAGCAGACAGTGCTGTTCATCCAGGGGGCACCACTGGGGCCGTCAGACAGGCCCAGCGCCCACTCCGAGGAGTTGGTGCTTAAGACGTTGGTTCTGTAAGGGGACGTGGTGCTTGGCTGGCACTGCAGCAGGGAGCCCAAGCCTGCGTTGTGCTGGATACTGAAGATGTCCTTGGCCCTGACAAAAAGACTTTCTTTTCTGAATGTGACCTGCAGAGAGAGGAGACATTTTTCACAGAATCACAGAATCACAGAATCACCAAGGCTGGAAAAGACCTTTAAGATCATCAAGTCCAGCCTATGACCAACACAACCACACCATCTAGACCATGGCACTAAGTGCCACATCCAGCCTTGGATTAATTTTTGGATTAATGCCTCAAATTAAGAGCACTCAGCACCCAACTCTTGCCTGGGCAAGACAGCTGGATTTACTGCCAAATGGAAACTGGCAGAAAAGTTGCAGATCCAAACACAGCACGGGGAGACATTTCGCCACTCTGCTCTCCTCGGCCACTCTGAATCACATGTGCTAACACAGGAGTCAGCTTTACACTTGGTCTCCACTGCCTAAGTGCAGTGGGAACAGCCTTTTGACCAACTGTGTGATTGCAACAGGTTGGGGCAGGGAGTCCATGGCTCCAAGCAGGGAAGATAGAAAGTGGTGGCATGTGTGACACTGTGCAGGTCATTTCATTTGAGTGGACTTCAGTGTCTCCATCTACAAGCTGGGAACTATGGTCTATTTACCCAAAGCACTCAGGAGAAAACTGCCCCACCTACTCACTGGTTCTGGCAGCTAATAAACACTGACCAGATACTGGGAAGAAGGGCCAGCTGGTATTGTGAAGAGAAATTCCTTGATGAGTTCGTAGCTGAGCTGGCTTCCATCCTGCTGCAGGGAAACGGGGGTAGGGCTGCTGGCAAGAGAACTGTTGGCACACTCGGTCGTGTTGCAGCAGTTGTTAAGTGATGAGCACAAATTAGTCAAATGACACCACTGGAAACCAGGAGGACATTCAAATAGAGTCCAGTTCCCATCATCCTGAGCAGTGGGAAAGGGTTCTGTAGCATTTTCTCCCTCCTGGTAGTCTGGAAGAAGTGAAAGGAAAAGCAAAGATCACCATCCTGACAAGTAGCACTTCTAGTGCACTTCTCCTTCACTCCAAATTCACCATTTTCCTCCACTCTCAGTAAAAGCTGCAGCCACAACAGATCCTGGTACCACGTGAGACAAGTGTCCTGTTTTACAGGAAAACTTCACAAAGGCACAAAGAATGTTAAAAACAAAGTCAGTCTCTTTTCCAGTGGGAATGCAGCAATTCCCAATCTGAAAGAGATCTATGTTGAAACGAAAGCGAGTCCAAGCAAAAGCAGAGCTGGCTTTGACCTTGAAAACACATTAAGCAACTTTTCTTAAGTTAATGTTTCCATGTCAAAGTATCAGCTTTTCAGTGTCAAAAAACATCCTTTTGTAACCAGCCAAGCCTATGGCTACAGCAACCATTCTGCTGCAAAATTAATTGCTGCCAAAACTGCGATTATCAAGCTGTTGTACAAGGAATTGAAGGATTGTTGGATTATCTCATCCGTCAGGAGGAAACAGGCTCAGGAAAACATTCTTCCTTGTTAACCTGTGGGGCCAGATGGACCAGAACACATCCCCATTTGACATGTCATGTCTTCCCAAAGTATAAAAGTACAGCTCAGAAGATTAACTGACTTCTACACTTGTTCCTCACACTCATATTTTCTTCACACATTGAGGCAGGTTTCTCCTTCTATTAACTTCTCCAGGACAACCACTTCTCGAAGGCAACCTCAGGCTGTCCAACCATACCTGCAGATTTTGCACCTTAGTCCCCTCAGAAAACAGAACCAAATCTCTGAGCCTTCAAGGCTTCAAAGCTGCTCCTTTGAATACAGAGGAGCCACAAGAAGGCCACACACACTCAGTTTGACATGGTCCTGATGGCATCAGCTCTAACAATAGCACAAGTGTTGAGAGGAGCTGCCTCACCTTCTCCATCTATCGGTCTATGCACCTGGAACCTCACTTGAACGAGCTGATGTAGATCCTGTGTCACAAACTCCAAGGCAGTCAAATATCCCTCATTCCTGAATGCCAGCTCAGGGAACACCATCACCTGCAAAAGGAAACAAGGCTCTGACCTGCCTGCATCTCCCTGGGCTCCCTCAGCAGCAGCAGGATCAGCAAACCCTTCTTACCTCCACAGCTTGCCATGGAGCTGACAGCACACCTTCTGCCACGCTCTTCACAGCCTCGTGTGTGTCAAACACAGGGTCTCCCACAAAGAAGTTTTCAGCATTTAAGAGAACTCCTGTTATAAAATAAATATTTGGACAAAGCTCATGAGACTCAGCAAGGCCTGAAGCTGTTCCCTCACCCTGCTCATGCTCGCTCACACCGCACAGCAAAGCTGTAGCAGGATTGGACCACTCAGGGATCTGTAACTCCAGCTTCACTGGAGAAGCAGCTGCTGTAATCCTGTAGTTTCCTTTTTCATCTTACAAGTGTTTTGATTTCTTTCTTATCCTGCACAAGTGATGTTTGCATTTGCAAGCCAGTCGGTTTCCACCAGTGTCAAACACCTCTGGCTCCTTCCCAGCCAGGTCAGGCACTGGGGACTGAGAATAACCAGCACACCAGGGCCGTGGGCTCTCTTCTTAGTGCTGGATTTTCCTTCTTGCCTAAATCTTCTCCTATATTTCATGTCCCTTCTACATACCTTCCTTACTCCCTATACTGCTTTGGGAGATTTGGGAGGCTGCAGAAACACAAACCTGCACAGCACATAAAAGCTCAGCAAATGATCTCCAAGGCCCTACAGTCTTTTAAGTCACGAGACTCCAACATCTCACAAACTATGAGATGCCACAGAAGGACAGCAAGGGTCCCCAGGGCAGCACCACACCCTCAGATCCTGGACTGCTCAAATAAGAGAGTAAAGCTATTTCCAAAGCTCTGCCTCAGAGCTTTGCTCCTCTCTCTGCTTGTATTGATGGCAAATATTGGAGTGGGCCAAATTCTCCCCCTTGGGCTGAGGCCAGGTATCTGGAAGTTTATCAGTTAAGCCTCTGTTGGGAATATTGTGGTTGTTGCCAGTCCCGCTTATCTGGGGTGATGCTCAGATGCTCCATGCAGCCCACTTTCCCCTGGGCACATGCTGGTGAGCAGGATGGACAGGAGGAGAGGAGCAGAGCTCACCTTCTGGCTTGTACTCGCAGACGTAGCTGTGCTTGGCCATGCACAGGTCTGTGTTGCACTGGCCCGTCGGGCCCATCCGGACACAGTGGTCAGCGTTTGAGGGATGGGGTTCTCCTGGCAGCCAGTTCTGACAGCTCTCCAGATTGAATCCTTCGCCTCTTTGCTGTGCTCCAGTGCTTGCAAAATCGTTGAATCCAATCCAGACATCGAGGCTCCTTCAAAAAAAAAGAAGGGGGGGGGGATGGATTTCAGGAAATCATGAGTATCAGAAAGATCTGGGACAGGTGCCATCTATGGTTCTCTATGAAAATAATAATCTTAACAACAACAACTTCAACCAGGTGTCACAGGCTGCATTTAATAGAGCCTTTTAGTTAGTAAAGGATTTCAGTCTCCATTCAACCACTAGAACCTGGCTCTTCAGTCCCACTTCCCTCATGGTGCACCATCCTGCTACCTACCACACCTTCAAACCTCTGTACTAAGAGCTACTGAAAGCCACCTGCCCTCTGAGACACCGAGGGGACAGCTGAGCCACAAGGATGCAGACAGAGCCATCAACACCTGCAGGAGAGTGGAGCTGGAGGGAGAAGCCACTCGGGGTGGCTGTGTGCCACCAAGCCAGACCCCTGACAGTCGTGGCCCCACAGCGTGAGGCACCACATCCCCACAGTGCCAGGCTCTCTTGCCCAAGTCACAAGAGGAGCCAGTGAAAGGTTCCATCAGCACCACAGAGCTTGTGACACACTGATTCATACCAGCCACAACCAATGTCAGAGAGGGTGATGAGATCACACTGGCTGCCCACTGGGTGCTGGAAGGGCTGAGAGCAGCTCTCCTGTGGAGAAGTAAACCCTGCACAGCCCAGGGAAGTGGGACTGTCTGCAAAGGAAGGAGGTTCAGCAGGTTGAACCTCAGACCCCATCCAAGAACCCTCTGTTGAGCTGTCCTGCCTGCACGGCAGCTTGAATGTCCCTCACGGACACATGGAGCCCATATTGAGCCATGACTTAAGAGGAATGGTATGGTCAAACACAACTGTCTGAAAAAGCTGCATCCTTTAGAAAACTTTTGCTTTATTTCTGCAGACTTGAGGAATTTGCCACTAGTCAATTCCCCACTGCAAGTGGAACTGGCACCAGTGGAGGATTAAGCCTTGGATGGTGCCAGGTTTGGGAGCTCCTGTTCAAACTGGGGGATCTCTGATGATGCTGCTGGGAGATGATCGGCTCCTCAGGCAGCAGGGAAAGGCAGCAGCCACGGGGGGACCAGACACAGGCAGCAGAGGCAGCACTGCAGGCAGATGAACCCCCACACGAGGAACTGCCAGGATCATTTTAGGAAGATGAAATGTCCCTTCCACATTTGGAAACTGGCTGGATCCCAAAAGAGATCCTCGTGGAAAGCGACGAGTGGTCTCTCATAGCCGCAAACAGCCTGGACAACTGTTTCTAATCATACCCAGAAGAAAGTGAGGCATTTGTTCCATATTAACTCGGGGGGGGCAGTCTCATCATGCAGCCCCAAAGCCCCCAGCTTCTCCCCCACGCTCCCTCCAGCAGATTGTGATCAATTCTGCCACATCCTTGCCCCTCTGCTCCCGTGTGCTCCCCGGGGGTACAACAGCAGACCAGGGAGATACCTGGTGCCTCTTCATCCCTGGGCTCACACTGGATGAAATGATTAATGAGGTCATGCTGAAAAACGACAACAAAAATAACTGCTCTGTGAATCAGTAGTTTTCATTGCAAATAAGACAAGAAATAAGCAACTGCTGTGCTCTGCTCCCAGGCCACTGGCAGGGGATCAGGGAGAGCGCGCTCGGAAACCGCCTCTTTGCTGCCCTCAGTGAAACTCGATAGAGATTTTCCTTTTCTAATTCCAGCTATGATCTAACTGCAAGTCATAAAAAAAAATACAAAGAAGAAAAAGGCTGGCTGGCTTCCCACCCCTGCCCCACTGCCTGGCCTGCTACCTTGCAGAGAGGAACAAGAGGGATCTGACATCCTTTTCTGAAGCCAGATGTGGCCATCCCTCTGCCCCTGAGGAAGGCATGAGCTGCTTTGCTTGGGGAAGCAGGAGCAGAGGAAGCCTGGAGAGGCTTGGAAGGGGAGAGGGGCTTCCCTCGCTGCCCCAGTAGGGATAGCAGGGTCCCCTGGGAGGGGGGTGAGCTGGAGCACCCTGATTCTGGAGGCAGGGAGGGGACCAGCTCAGCACAAACTGCCCCTGGGGAGGCCATCAAACGACAGGAGCGACGGAGAGGAGCGCGGTCCCTGCCGTGCAGCTCTAACGGGAAACAGATTCCTGCTTCTGTCATTTTCCCACAAGAAACTACGGAGGCTCCATGTTCCAAAAAAACCTGCAGCTTGGCTGATTTGTCTTTTATCACCAGGGAAATAGCATCCTGCAACTGCCTCATTCATGTTTATCTGAATGGATTAATAAAATAAATACACGAAATAAAGGGGGCTGGAGAGGAGAGCAACGTGGGGCAGCAGCTGGGAAACAGCTTGGGCGGCTTGTTCCCCTCCAAGATCTCATGACTTCCTGGTGCTGCTGTCCATGGAAAGCCCTGCACGCAACGCCTGGCAACTCAGCACACCAAGTGACCGGTCCCTAACCCACAGGAAGGGACAGACTCCTCTTCCCCAGAGCAGGGACCACATGTTTGCAATCTCAGGATAAATCCCAGTGTGAAGGGAACAGGGCACAGATACAAGTCTGGGAAGAACAGGCTGTCAGAGCTTCAGCAGGACTGCTCAAAGCCTACGTCACCAGCAGCTGCTGCTCCCTTCAGATGTGCTTTCTGGGCCGTGTTTATTAAGAGGCCATCTCCAACATCTGCATCTGGGAGCGCTGACAAGAGCTGTCAGGCCCTTGAGAGCTCTCCTGGTCGTCCTCCCCCCAAGAGGGCTGGTTGCAGGAAGGGCTCTTTGAGGGGTGGATTTAACCAAGGGCTGACACGTTCAGTGCTCGCTGTTTATCACAGCCAGGTCCTGAGGTGGAGCAGATGCTGCTGGAGCCTGACACTCAGCACTGCTCCATCCCAGGAGGAGAAAGGAGAGGGAAAAAGGTCTGGGCTCCAGGCTGCAGCCCTGTTGGGGAGGGTGCAGGGAGGCAGGGCTGCAGCACTGGCCTGGGCTGTGCCGGAGGGGCTGCCGGATGACACAGTGTCCTGCACGGGACAGTCCTGCTGTAATTCTGCTGACAGAGGGAGCTGGTGGCAAGGTCACCCTCAGGCCCTGCCTGGCAGCCAAACACCCCCTGGACATCGGCACCTGATCTTCTCCACCGTCCAACCCCACTCTGCAGGTTTTGCTGAGCTCCTGGGGGTCTCTGCCCAGCCCAGCCCCCTTGCTCTGACCCTGCACCATTTCAGACACACCCACAGGAACAAACATGGAGAACAAGATGCCCACCAGCAGCAATCCTAGTTCTGACCTCCAGCCCATCTGCCCCAATTCTCTTCTTCTCCCCACAGTCTTTAAGTGAAGAAGCCAAGTTCATCAAGGGCTCAAGCTCTGCTCATCCCTCCTCCTTGCTCAGCAGCCTCACCCCTGCCATCTCCCCAGACCCAGCCTGGGCCCGTGTGTCTCTCCAGCCTGAGTGGCTGCACCAGGCTCAGCAGGACCCCCTCCTCCAGGCCCCTCTGCAGATGTGACCCCTGGAACACAAGACCTGTCCCTAGGAAGCCTTAACCCTTTCCCTCCTTGCTTACCTGATGACACGGGCAACCAAGAAGCTCTGGATCTCAGGGCTGCTCACAAAAGCCAGATCTCCATTGCCATGGTCCTTGCAGTGCTGCTGGGCCTCCAGCCACTCAGCCTTCTCCACCACCAGCTGGTAGCAGTGGTTATTGCCCGGGAAAACCAAGCCACCAGGAGGACACATGGGGTGAACTGCTGCAGGAGGCAGAAGAACACAGGCATGATGACCTTTTTGTGAGCCCATAAAAACCAATCCAATCTAGGCAGCAAAGCTCCAGGAATGTTCTGTCCTTCTTGAAGCCCATAGATCCCCTTCACTGTTGAAGTGGACTCTTTGCAGTCACCTTCTTGGCCCAGGACAATGCAAAACACTGCTGGGTCAGCCAGGGGAGGAAGGAGTGCCCAAAGGAGTCACCCCGTGCTCCTCAGTGGGAAGGAATGGGAAGGGAAGGCCCAGGACACAGTGCCACCCCTCCCCTGCCCAGCACCCACCCAACCAACCCTGCTTACCCCTGCCCAGCTCTCCAGCCTCCATGGTGACACCGTAGGACACTGCCAGGCCAGTGCCACCTCTGTTGCGGATCCGTATGTCCAGACTCTCATTTGTCTTGACCAAGGAAGGACACTGCAGTTCTAACTGTTGGGGTGGAGCCACCACCTCAATTTCTGCCTGCACGTTTAAGACCTTGGTGCCCACAAAGATGGTGGCAGTGACATTGTACTGCCCAGGTAAGGCATACATGTGGACAGCTGCATTTCCAGTGCTGTTGAGAACCTCTGTCTGGTCCCCAAATTCCCACAGTAAAGTGCTGACTGCAATGGGAATACTGACATTGAAGAGCACGGCCTGGTGTAGGCTGTACCGGGGCTGGAGTCCTGTGAAAGACACGGGCAGCTGTGCCTGGAAGGGAGAGGGGATGAGTGATGGGCCACCACAGGCCTGCCCGGACAAATGCTCAGTGCAAAATGGCAAACAACTGGAGGAAGAGTTTGTTTCGTGGGCAGCACCACACAAACACTGCCCCTGGGGGCCGAAACCTCCATATTCCTGGTCTTCAGCGTAACAGAGGGCACTGCAGGTCTCCTCAGAGAGGTTCCCAGGGTGAACAGATGTGAAGAGGATGACAAGTTCAGCCCCTTCAGTGTGGTTGCTTGTCAGACACGTTATGTATTGGGCTCCTGGGGAAAGAACAGAAGATTCTCTTCCAAACTGACACTGAAGCCACGGCTTGGTGAAACCCTCCAAGAGACACTGCCCCACACTCCTGGGAATGGACTTCTCCTGGGTAGCTCCTACTCCAAGCATTTCCTTTTTAGGACTTGCCTGAGAAGTCTTTAATCCCTCAGCAACGATTTCCAAACACTTTATGCTAATTAATGGTGACAGAAATAACAAGCCAGTCACACAGATTTACGCAGCAGCAACACTCAGTAAATAAAAAGGGTCTTTGCAGAGACTGGCAGTCCCATGAGACATGGAGCAGCTGAGTCTGACCCTCAAAGGAGCCCACAGGACCAGCCACCAAGTAAGACCAAGACAAAAGGTTGTCCCTTGGCTGTACCTTGGCTTGGTCCAACACAGCACGTTTCAGTGCAAGGGGGAAACACCACCAGGCTCCCCACCGTGCTGGAGCTGGGCAGACACTGCAGCCACCTTCCTCCCGGGGAGGGCCAAGAGCTTCCCACCTACTTGCAGGCAAAATCTGGTGGTAGAAGGGAGGGCAGTGCCACCCACAGCCTGCCCCCACAGGGTGTGGACGGACACACAGGTTTGCATCCCTGGGAAGGATGCACTGGAACAACACACACTTGGCTACAGGGAGCACCACCACCCACGTGCATGGCCACGCAGGCACGCACAGGGATGGCAGCCACGACCGCCCCGTTCCCAGAGCAACAGCTCATCCCTTGAGTTTATTTCCCCCTCACTGCTTGCAAGGGGTGGGACACGTCTCTGCCTCAAGCACAGAGGCAGGGCTTCTGCCCCCTGCAGCCACAGCCCAGCTGGGACTGCCTCGCCTCCTCTCCAGCTCTGCCCACGCAACCGAGCCATGTTTGCTCCTCTGTTTCTGCTGGTTGCTACAACATCTTCCCCCAAACATCTCAACAGCTCTGGCCTTGCGTGATCTTCCCATATCTAATCCATCCAACTGTCCAGCTTTCTCCAAGGCCTTCCTGCACACACTGAGCCACTTTTCTTAAGAAAAATCCCGTGAGGAGGAACACGGCATGGGAACTGCTTTGCTTTTTAACACCAGCCTGGTCACACTTCTTCATTCCTGCTGGTCATTAACAGCCATCAGTAGCTGGCAGGCTGTCCCCAGCCTCCTCCCATCACACTGGCTGCCCAGGAGACAGCCCCACATGATTGTTTCCACACTAAATTAAAGTAGTTGAAGAGGGGAACAACCAAGGGGAATAACAGTGCTGGTGCTATTCCTCTTGGTAATTCCTGCAAGGTGCTGCAAGGCTGGGGTGGCCTTGCTGGGGAAAGAGGAGCAAGCAGCACTCAGGTTTTGGGTCTGGGGAGCCCTGTGGCTCAGCTGGCTCCCAGCAGTTCTGCTTCCCTCATCATCCTCCTGTCATGGATTAGAGATGCCCAATGCCTGAGGTGGGGAGCACTCACTTTCCCTCTCTCTTGCTCAGAGATATCAGAGCATCAAGGAAGGATTAGTTTTCTTAGGGCTCTCCCTTCCCACTCTCCAGCTGAACATTGCCCGAGGTTTCTCTTAGCCAAGGCAGGCAGAAAAATGCACCCAGAGCAGGTGATGGGCTGGAAGTTCATCCAATGCTCCCAACGTGGAGCCCTGTCATCTGCAAAGATTCAACTTAGCACATCCTCAGGTCCCATCAACTCCAATGAGATTTCACTGCTGAAAGTCAGACTCTTAAAAGCTTGAGAGAATGAAAGGCTAAGGCTGGTGTCATCTGATGGCAGCCTGAATCTTGGTCTGCAGTTTGCTGATCTCAGCCCTGGTGTGACCAACTCAATCCTTCAGGCACCAGGGTACAGTCATACACTACCATTATTTGCTTAATTAGATTAGAAATGGTGATTTGAGGTCTGAAGAGGTGGAGATGTGATCCCCAGCTGCCCTTGGGCCCATGGTTTCCACTGGTTCCTCTCCCCCACCACAGCCCACAGTGTTTCCTTACCACAAGAAGCATTGAGGAAGGAGACATTGAAGAGGGAGAGGTTTGCCACCCCAGCGGGGTGGGCACACCGCGTGTCCGATGCCTCAGCAACCCTCACTTTTCTGTCTTCCACCCAACGGGGCAGCCAGGAAAGCTTGCAGTCACAGACAAATGGATTCCAGCTTAAGTTTCTGGAAGGGGGAGATCAGACAAAGGTCAGGCATTCACTTGACACGTGCTGCATGTTCCTGACAGCAGCAGCAGATCCCTCCCTGCTCCCATCTGCGCCGCTCCAGCGAAACGCTGCGGAACCAACTGCCAGGGGAGTTAATGAATAGGGAATCAAGCAATAATTAACATGATTTTTCTAGAGGCTAGAATTAGGCAAGTACTCCAAGTACTTTTTTCACTCTACAAATAATTGTTGCAATTAGAAGCAAATTAGAGACACAATCTTATATTTAAAATAGTCTGCCATCTAACAGCCACTGGAGGCAGCCGCAGCCTCTCCAGCTAAGGGACTATTTACAGCCCCATTAAAAAAATAGCTAAGAGAATAGAATGGATCTGTCAAAAAAGAAATGCAAAGTCAATGGTAATCTTTCCATGTGGCAGTTTAATGAAAAGATGGAAACCTTAATTGCAGCTAAGCTTGATCCAAATGACAGCCTATGGCAGTCAGCTGTGCAGAGGACAGAGATGGAAACTCCTTCCTCAGCTGACGCTGGCTGGGCCGGGCGGCCGCAGGGGCTGGGCCCAGGGTGCTCAGCCTGGCAGCACCACTGTGCCCATCAGCCTCAGCAGGGTCGGGCTCCCTCAGACCTCACCTGGATCCCTTCTGTCTTTTGGGTGCCACTTGTAAGGAAAAAAGCAAGAGCTGGAAATGCCCTTTGTGTCCTGCCTGCAGGGAGAAGGTGGGGTTGAGCTTTCTTCTTGCCGGCCAAGAGCGACCGCACAGGGTTAATCCTTTGGCTCCCTCAGACAATGGCCACCCTGTGCTGTCACTTCTTGTATCTCTCCTGCAAATGTGTGGCATCCCCTCCCGCCTTTCACACAATGCCATGGATTTTAATTGCTTCAACTGAAAACCACTCTTAGCCTAAGAGCCTTAATCACTTGGGGAGATCACCTCTGAGTGTCTTCAAAAGACTTAACCATCTCAGTCACGGGAGACCTGCAGGTCAGTGCCCTTTGCATCAGACCCTCCAGTCCCAAGGTGTGACACACAACCAGGACCACCAAGTGTGACCCAGAGCGTGGCCAGGGACAAGCAGCTCAGCAGAGCTGGTGTGAGAGAGCGGGGAAGCCAGGAAGGCAGTGGCAGAGGCTGGTGGTTTCCAGGACACAGAAACAAAGGCTGGGAAGAGGTTAGGCCTAAAGGGCACCAACAGGACCAAAGAGCAGGACACAGCTTGAGGAAGAAACTGGAGACAGTCCAAAAGGCAGCTGCTTGGTTGGGTACATACCCCAGATCTCCCCCAAACAGCCCTGCACCCCATCCCACCCCACCCGGAAGGGACAAGTTGTTTCAAGGACAGGTCTAAATAGAGAACTGGGAAACCAAGATGATGAACTTACATTTCACTTAAATTAAATAAATTATCAAATATTCCATCTTCTAATGTAGAAATCTTGTTGTGGCTTATATCTCTGTAAAAGAGGGAAAACAAAAAGGAAAGTTCATGATGCTGGTAACAACTTTCTGGCCAACACACAGGATCAACCTCTGTTGCAGGCTGGCTCTGCTTGGGTACTAGTTACCCTCTGAGCACCTTGAGTCTTGACAGCCACACGCATATGACAGCAAAATGTCCACCCAGGCTCTAAGTCATGGAATCACAAGCATGGTTGAGGTTGGAAGGGACCCCTGGAAGTCACCTGGTCCATCCGCTCTGCTCAAGCAGAGTCACCTACAGCAGGCTGCCCAGGACCATGTTCAGACTGTTCTTGAGTATCTCCAAGGACAGGGACTCCACAGTCTCTCTGGGCAGCCTGCTTTCCTTGGGACACTGGGCCTTTGCCTGGCTAGTGCTGGGCTCCTCAAAGGACCCCAGACTCAGTATGCAAATTGTCCTGAAGATTAACTGGGATTTGGACACTGCAGCTTTATTGTAATTTTCCATGTCCTAGCAAACACCTTGTGACAAACCTCATTCTCTTGCCTTGATCTCCTCTCCATCGAGCAGCACAGTGGGTCAAATCCTGCCCAACTCTCTGAATGCCAGTGAGGGAATCCCTGCACTGTGCAGCTCAACGCCCTGAGGAAGGAGTCCATGGACACATCTATCTGGGGCTCAGCAGATGAGGCCAAGCAAGATCAAGGCTAACTTGTGTTTCCCAAGCTGCTGTTCCAGGTACCAGCACAAACATGCATGGGGAGCTGGGGGGGTGGAAGAGCACAGCATGTACTTACAGTTTCACCAGAGAAGTCAGGCTTTCCAATATCTGAGCATCTAAAATACCAATCTTGTTATGGGAAAGATCCCTAGAAAAAGAAAGCACAATGTTCAGCCTTCATGAGGCTTCATTTTGTCACTCCTCCATTGCTAGACCTTAGAAGAGCCTCTCTCTAACCTCCATCCAGGCTCCAGGCTGGAGGGTTTGGTGTGTTAAAGCAGAGCATTTCTCCCAGCCAAAGAAAACACCTTTCCCAGCTAGAAAGCATTTGCTGCTCAAAGCTTTGTCTGATGTGCAGAGACAGATGAGGACCATCATTAGACACAGACTATTCTGCAGCACCTCTAGACTCATTACTGACATGACAAATGTATTGCTAAATTTGACATATGCTTTTTAGAAAGTATTCAAGACTAGTACATGTTCAAAGAAGTAATTAAGAAAGAATTTAGATTGAAGTAGTAATTAACTTAGAGAAAAAAAATTATGAGGAACTTCCAAATCCATTTCTAGTGCCAAAGAACTGATAATTAATCACACAATTGATGTGCTCAACTTTTACACTTTAAAGATCTTTTAGTCTCTCTTTGGAAAAGCTTAACAGGGAAGAAGAAGTAAAAAAGAATATTTTCGGTTTAAAATCGGGTTAGATTGTCCTTATAAAAGGAACATTGTTTTAGATCTCTGTAACACCAACAGCCTTCAGCTCATCCAAAGCAAAGCTGCTCCTGTCCTCCAGCCCAGCTCTCCCCTCTCCCCATGTCCTCTTTGGATGTTAAAATGTCACTCAGCTCAGAAGCACAAGTTTCACTGATCTCTCTCCACTCGTTTCCAATAAACTTCACTCTCGGGTATCAGATGAATCTCCTTTGGCCAAAACCTTATTTTAGCAGCATCAAAATACTTATTCCAAGCCCATGCAGTGGTTATTATCCTTCAAGGATTTCTGGCAGAGCCCTCCAGGGCAGACAGGGCTGGTGTCCCTGCAGCCCCAGCTGGGCCCTGTCAACAGAGACATTCTCTGCCCACCCCCTTTCTCACCTTTTTTCCTACAAGCATCTCCCGTAATTTCTCCTTGTCTTCTCACCTCTTGTTTTTATCCCCTCGTCAATTACTTCTTGGCTTGATCTGGCATTTAAATTGAATTTATCCAAATGAAAATAATTCTGCCAAACTGGCAGGAAAATTACAATGATTCCAGGAAACTCTGGGGATAAGTAATAGGGATGGATGTTTCTTTAGAAGGTTTATTTTCCCTGATTTTGCTGTCCAGGAGTTCTTTGCCAAGCTGAGAGTGGATTCAGAAGAGTTCACCAACATCAATAAAGAAGTTCAAGAAATGTGCAAAATAAAAGCTCAACTAATACACTTAAAAAAAAGATGCTAGCAAAAATATTGGATCAAGCCAGTGATGTTTTGTCTTGGGGTATCTGGAACAATAGTTAAAAAACAAATTTGCTGAAGGGCTACAGACACATGGGAGTCACATACATTCTGCACAGGAGACATGAAAGTCACCTCCAAGCCTGTTTCCAGCTCCCACTTGCAAGACAAACACACAGACCAGTCTGAACTGGAATCTCAGCTGCTGCCAGCCAAGTGGGATCCTTCCTCAGGGAGGCTCCTGCTCCACCTCTCCTCGAGTGTTTTCTAGAACTTGTACTCCTCTGCCTCTGCACCTCCTTCCATTGCTTGACCAGTTTTGGAAAGGACCAGACCACCAACTTATGGGGAGACCAGTAAAGCTATTTCTCTTATTTGAAACCCCTGGAAATAACCCATTTAGTTTTTAGGCAGCACCTCAAGCCCAAGATAGAAGGAAGCGGTTTCAGCCCTGACACCTTCTTGACCCTCACCCAGACAAGAGACACCTCCAAACCCAACCATTCTGCTGCAACAAAATCAGGGCTTTGCCCTTTCAAAGAGCTTCTCCAAAGGTGCTGCAAGGCAGCCTCTGCCACAGTGCCAGGCATGGAGGGGCTGGTCCTGAGCCTTCCCCAGCCCTTTACAAACATCCCTTATCTTTTTTTCGATTCCATCTCAGAGAAAGCTTTTAAACTTCAGGTAATTGAAGGGAAAGACCCCAAATCCTCAACTCCCAGCAGTCAGTCAGCTGTATTCCTACCCAAAAGCAGGACCAGGGATGATTGTGACCTGGTACCTGCTCCAGGACAATGCAGAGTGGCAGAGCTGCTCCCACGAGGCTCAGCAAAGAGGTAAAATGCAAATAATAAATCAAACACAGGCATTAATTCCTCTCTCAGTACTGCTTTTACACAGCGTGTTGTACTGACACTAGATGTCACTGCCCACTGAGCAGCTGACACTAGGAAGGAGCTCCTGGTCACCACGGGTGACCCAGCTGGGACACAAGGGGTGCAGGACAGCTGGGTCTGGGGCTGCAGCCAGTGAGTTTTGTCCAGGAAGGCCCAGGAGGAGCAGTGCCCCAGAAAGGAGTAAGTGACAACCCTCAGCCTGCTGGTTTGCTCAAGGGACTGTGCTGTTTGTAGGGCCAGGACAGCTTGTGAGGGTGTCAGGCCACCTGGATGCACATCTCCAGGGTATCAGAGAGCCTCCACGGCGTCACGGTGGACAGGCTGGAGATGGCTCCTGCCCCTTGTTCCTCTTCTCCTAATAGTACAACTTGGCTGCCATTCTGCACACACCATCACCAAGCTGGTGCTGCCAGATATTCCCATCTGAGCTCCCCCATTCACCCTGCACCCACTGCTGCCATCCAAAGCCAACGCTGACCCACAGCCCAGCAGCACGCAGAGAGGCTCCACCAGTGGGCTTCAGAGGAGAAAGCTGGGGCTCAGCCCCAGGCAAGGCTGCTTCAGAGGCTGGGAGATGCTTTAACCCTTGGAGATCTTAATCAACACAAGCTCTGTCTATACCCTCATACTTCGTCACTTAGCTACAGCTCCCATGCCTTCCCAAGGATCACAGGACCTTGGCTCCCACTCCAGATTTGTCTTCTACAGGCTGAGCCCCCATCCAGGACCTGCAGAGAACCTGCTGTCCTCCATCCAGACCAGCACTAGATGGCAACCGACTGTTACCTACAAACCAGAGCCCAATCCCCTTGCCATTTGCTACTCTTGGCTTCATGACCTGATGAGGAACCGGCATGAAACCTCCCAGATTTCACCCTCCCCAGCCCTCCTCAGTGCAGAGCCTGCAAGGGGAGCAGAGCTCCTGCTGATGGGACAGTTTGGAGAAGCAAGGAATGGTGATGAATGCCAGTGCCTGTCACCTCCAGCCACGAGACAGTGAGCTGGGCTCCCAGCAGCCTGCCTTCTCCCACTTCTATGGAAACTCATATTATGCCTTCCTGGCATGGGAGCGATGGCTGTGAACCCAGCTTGGCTGCAGGAAAAAAAATAAATCAGGAAACACTGAGCAATAAGACCCGAGGCAAAGGCTGTGGGACAGAGCTCAGCCTCTCAGTGCCACAAACTGCCACGACTGTATTTTCCCAGCCCACTGCCAGGCCGGAGGAAATTCGGAGCAGGTTCAAAGCAGAGCTGGAGCCAGCAGAAAACAAGGCTCTCCATTGAAATGCACTGCACAGGAAGGCTGCCGCCCTCTCCACGAGAAGAAAGAAAAATTGAGTTTATTTGTGCCACGAGAGATATTGAGAACACTCTGTGCTGCATGGAAGAGGGCAGCTGTGGGCAAGTCACAACATCTGGATCCTGCCTCAGTTTCCATGTCTGTACAATGAAGCCATGTAGGGCCAGAGAAGGCTGGCAGGGTTGGCCTGCTTCTCTGCACAACCCCCTAGGACAAGGGGCACCAAAACCCACCAACAATGATGGTACAGAACAAGAATTGTGCAGAAGATGCCTTAGGGAGAGCTGCCCTTGCAGCTCCCCAACTGCCCCAGCAAACACTCACATTTACCCTACGTGCTTAGCAAAGGAGGACTGAAAAAATCAAGAAGTGGAGCTGGTTGTGTGGGGAAGGTGAAGCTTCAGATGAAGGAACATTTGGTAATGAGGGCGACAACCTGGGCCTTGGGAGCCTTCAGCTCCATCCCAGCCACTGCGTGACGCTGAGGTACACCCTGAGCCCCTCCAGAGCTGGGGGGTCCCACGGGGCTGGCTGCAGCCCCCTGCCCCAGATGGGCAGGCAAACACCCCCAGTGAGACCTCCTGCAGTGGGGCTGGGTCGCTGCTGGGGGTAAAAAGCCCCAAGTTCTGCTGTGCCCTCAGCAGCTGCTGGCAGCAGCGAGCAGCAGGGCTGGGTGCCACCCGCTTTGCCCCTCTGTGATGCTCCCAGGGCCCCAGGGCCCTGCAGCCAGCCCGGGGCAGCCAGGGGGTTATTTCTGCAGCCCTGCGGTGGACAGGCTTTTTTTGGAACACTGCTGTTTTTTTCTCGATTCCACAGAACATATAATGTTGAGCAGAGTATAGCAAGCCTCTGCCTGCCAAGCCTGATGTCATGCTCTCATTATGTCATTTGTGGGCCCGCTCTGTCTTCATTTCACAAAAAAGGGAGGAAAGGGAAGGGGGGAGAAGTGCTGGCTTGTGCCTTCCCCAGCCCTTTTGGTGCGTGGAGCCCAGCCAGAACAGTAATGGGAAAAGCATCCACAGACAGAGAGAAGTGCCTGTGCAGAGAGGAGCCTGCGTGCAGGCTGGGAGAGCCACAGTGCGCCGGTGGAAACGAAGCCCCAGGTCTGTAAGCTACAGTAAAAGCTAAGATTGTTGTGGGTCAGTGAAGCTCCAGAGGTGCTAGGGAAAGGGCAGCTTGGGCACAGTTGTATTTCAATCCAGAACCTGCACAGGAGCCTACTCAGTGGCTACTAAGGGGCCTGCAGCAGTGCAGGAGGGATCAAGCCTCTGCCCTCCTGGCCTATCCTGCCCCACACCCCAGCCCCAGCTCTGCTCAGTACCAGGTGTTCAGGGAGATGCACAAGCAGAGCTCCCAGCAATCCTTCCCCAGCCCACTTCCCAGCTCCTGGCAGCCAGCAACAGAGGATCTTCAGAGCGAGAGACTGCATTGCACTGTCATATATATATATAACAGCCACCAACAGATCCAACTTCCACAGCACCATCCACCCCTCCCTGAGCCAGCCTGCGATCCACAGGAGCCTACAGCAACAAGCTCCACAATTCACATGCTTTACCAAAAAAATGTACTTCCTTTGCTTTGTTAAAACCTTCTAGAAGCATCAATTCATTGGATAATGCCTCATTTTCTGCACTGTGAACATAGAATAATTGTTCCTGTTTATCTTCTCTACTCCTCTCCTGACTCCAGAGCCTTTCCCAGATTGCCCGAGTCCTCTCTTTCCCAAACACATCTTCCAGTGGAAACAGTTCCCCCTTCTGATCTCCACAAACTCCACACGCTTTGCCCTGACATCCAAAGGTGCTCAGTCCCCAGCAGTTCTCACGGGTGAAGCCTTGCAGCACCCAGAGGGGAGGCAAGGGCTGAGGTGAGTGGCACACCGAGGCACAGAAAACATCACAGAGAGGACAAGTGACAGAGGGGCAGGCGAGATGGCTTGTGAGACACAACAAAGCCCCTTGGTTCTCGAGCCCTCTGCCAGCTGCCAGAGCAGCAAAGAGCCTGAGAGGCCACCTGCACAGCCCAGATGCTGTCTTACAAGTTACCATGGCAAACTCTTCTCAAGGCTTCAGGAAGAAAAGGCAGCAGGGTGCCCCACGCAGCAGTGCTGGGCTGACACTGCCTGAGGTACATAATAGACTTTCCAGAAAAGAGAAGTAAAAACCCTATGTGTTTTTGCATGCTTGAGCCAGGAAAAATTATAGGTTTTTGCTGATCTGATTCCTTTTTTTCTTTGTCTTTTGGCTTGCACCTCTCCTAGGAAGCACAGTAGAAGTAACAGCACTTGTCTGCAGAGCAGGGAATAGAGATTCTTGCCACAGTAAATACAGCAATCTGAAAAAACCAGATTTTCTGTGTGCCAGGAGCTGTGCTGCTGTCCTGCCCTGGGTGCAGGGACACCCTGGCTGGTAGGCTGGGAGGAATGGCCCCAACAGCTCTCCTGCATGATGAGCAGAGGAAGGAGGGAAACGGCATATGGAGATCTTCATCCCCAGCTAGTGGTTTCAATCCCAGTGCAGGAGGGCTTTTCCAAGGCAAAGGGATTCCAGCTCCACTGCACACCACCTCCAGGATGTGGTGAAAGAAGCTGCACATCACCTCCAGCCAAACATGAAGAGGGGCCTTTACCTGCTGGGATTCACCCCGTTCCTTCCCAGGGCCACGCAGCAGTGGATCCCTGTGATCTGACCCTCCCCAGCCCAGAGGAGGCTGCATTTCATCCCTGTGCCCAGGGGCTCCACTGCAGAGCTCAGCTCCCAGAGAGCAGCCTGGCTGGCAGGGAGCAGCTGCAGGAGGTGCAGGGCTGTCCAGGGAAAGGTCCCTGGGAGCCCCGGGCAGCTGCCAGGAGCAAACCCCGAGCAGAGCTGCATGCTGGGGCTGGCAGGCAGCAGGGAGCACCCTTGTCTCCCCAAGGCTGTCCCAGCACGATGACAATTTGTTTGTTCATTTTGAATTTACAAGTTTCAAATGCTGGCCCAAGTCTCAGCTCTCTCTAAGGAATTTGCCTCAAAAGACTTTTTAACAAATACTCATATAAAACTACATGTTTTTCTTCCCACAGCAAAATAATAACTGTTGATATGAAAATGTAAGGCAAGGATACAAGCATTTTTGCAATGCTCTGAACACTTTGTGCTCTCCTGGGAGAACTGCAGAGCACTCTCACATATGCCCTTGCAAGGCAGCTGTGCCAGGAGACAGTTGGGTTTGAGACAAAGCAGACCCAGATGTAACTCCCAGCCCTGCTGCAGGACCATGAGCAGGTCACTCCATCACTGAGCCACGGGAGCAAAGCAACACTCCTTATCTGTCCCACTACCTTGCCTCGTCCTGCCACAAGCCTCTTTTGGAGCACCAGCACAACACAACCCTCAGATCTGTGGAATTAAATCCTACTCGTCTAGCTGGGTTGGGGCCACAGGTTCCTCGTGATCCCGCTGAGAGGCAGGAAGCTGTGACATTCCCACCACAGCCAGGGCATCCCCAACATGGGGAGGACATACTGACCATAGCCAGGGCATCCCAACCACAGCAAGGGCATCTGCACCACGGCCAGGACATCCTGACCACTGCCAGGACATCCCGACCAGAGCCAGGACAACTGCACCATAGCCACAGCATTCTCACCATGTCCAGGGCATCCCCACCACAACCACAGCATCCCCACCACAGCCAGGGCACCCTGACCCCTCCAGGTGGGAGCTGTCTGCAGGGCAGCTGAGATTCCAAGAGCAGCTCCTCAGATCCCCACAGCCAGCAGCTTTCCACAGACTTTCCCAAATATGGTTATAAAGTCAGCGCGGGGATGAAGCGACTCCAACGAAGGGGACGTGTTACCTCATGGAGCGACGTCATGCTCTGGCAGGGCCGGTTTGCAGGCAATGGCATCATGCTCCATCCCTCCCCAGGCCGGGGGGGGCTGCGTGGGGGCTTTTCCACACAAGAGGCTCCCAGGAACCGGAGCGCTGCTGCCTGCGCAGGGACCCGCTGCACAGCTCACTTTGCAAGTTATTCTTCGACTGCCACTGACTTCATCTCCTCGTTCCCAACACTGGAACGATGGAGCCAAAGGCAAGGGGGGCACTGGGGAGTCACCAGAGACCTCCTGTGCTTGGGGGGGAGGTCAGCAAGAGCTTCCACAGGGCACTTTGGTGGGACGAGGAGCTGGCTACAGGGACAGCCACCGTTATGAGAGAGGCTTTTTGTGCCAGGTCTCACCTTCTGAGCAGCGACCAGACTTGCCCTGGACATGGTCCTCTCCTCCACTGCCAAGAGGTGACTTAATGTGGCATAAAATAAGGCTTGAAACATCAGGCAGAACCCAGCCCTGCTCTGCCTCTGCAACATGACTCTAAAAGATAACAGGGAAGACCTTCAGCCTGGGAAAGCAACAACCCAAATATTTAAATAAAGTTAATGTCAGTAATTAGTGCTGCACATAAACAAGCTGTCATGCAGCTAAATGTCAGCCCTGCAAATACACATTTGTTTCATGGAACGTTTGCAAGGAAACCAAAGACAAAACCAGGTATCTTCCCAGAGCACATGGCAGAGCTCAAGAAAGGAGACCATGTCAGATGCCTGCAGTCCAAATACAACCACTTTTCACACAGATACCCACTTCTTCCCCGAAAAAGGCTCCATCCAGGGAGCCCCCAGGTCCTGTGGCAGTGCATGCCAACAGACAGCTTCTCCAGTGCCCAGCTCTGGTCTCTTGAAAACCCAGAGCATGTCCAGGTCAGCACGTCTGGAGCCCAGTGATATTTTATTTTACAATGAAAAGTGAGCCCTCTGTAAACTGTAGCTCAGGAATCACACAGCTGAGCAACTAAGTGCTTAATCCTCCTCACAGACAGTGAAGAGTTTTCAATAAATGTTTAGGTATTATTGATACTAATTCACCACCAGGACGGGATGGAGAAGATAATCTTCAGGTTCTGTTTTTTTATTATTCTATTTGTATTTATTCCAATGTGAGGCCTTTGTTTGGATAGCTGTCCTCTAGGGATATTATTTCTCTGTGAGAAATAACAAAAACACAATGCTCTTTTTCCCCAGCACCTTAACTTCTGCTACAGACAACCAAGGAGAGCCAGAGGCCAGGTTCCTGGGACAGGAGGCTCTGGATGCTGCAGAACTGTCAGTGATACGTTGCTGAGCTGCCCCAGGGGCTGGAGCTGAGAGGTGCAGGGAAATCCAGCACAGCCTTCTCCAAAGCACACGTCCCGTTTGCAAACACTGACACAGTATGAAAAAAAACAGTTGCATAGCCTGTTCCTTGGAAACCTTCTGGGACACCCATGTTCTGTATCCCAAAAGGAAGAGTGAAACAACTTGGGCATCAATCAAAACAGCAGAAGAACTGCAAACTAGGGACCTCCAGATCATCTGAAATGCCCCAAGGAGACTTGTAAAAATCTTAATGCCACTTCCCAGTTGAATTTAGACTTCGAGCCAGCTGACAGAGTGAGACTGTAAGGCAGGATCAGATCAAAAATAATTTCTTTGAGCAGTTGGGAAATTCTTCTCTCGTCTCTCACGCTGGGGAAACAGTCAGTGGGTTGTCAGGCTCCACATGGCACCAGCAGCCACACAAAAAAGAGGGAAACAAAGCCCTGAGGCAGCAAAACATGGTGTTTATGGGGATTCATGAAGGATTCAAGAGTAACGTCACCTACCAGCCAAAGCTACCCACCCACGGCAGGTAAAGCAGACAGGAATGGGGCATCCTGGATCCAAAGCAGTGTGAGAACAGACAGGGGAAGTCTCACATCCAATGCCACCTTGAGGGACAGTGTCACCATGTTCCTTTATCCCTCTGGAGGTGGGAGCAGCCTGGGGCGAGCACGGCACTCTCCCACACCAAGGCCAGCAGACCCAACAGAAGGATTTTGCAGCCATTTCTTCCTCAGTCATTTGCAAAGTTTGAGCTCGAGCCCCCAGGTCCTGCTCCACAATCCCCCAGCCCGTACCTCCCGCCAGGCACAGGGAGCAGAGGATTAGGGGTGCCAGCAGCCTGGCTCCAGAGGCACCAGGACGGACCCTCTGGCACAGCCTGTGCCAGAACAGACCCGGCTTTCCAGCCCCCTGGTACCACTGGACCCAGAGCCAGATCTGAACAGTCACTTCCCATGGGCAATAACACTCCCTCAAATGCTCACGCCTCTCGAGCTGACAGTAGAAATTTGTTTGACCTTTAGCTGACAGCAATCTCTATCAGAGGAGAAATTTTCCAAGTTCCTGGGTGGTTGCTTAAGAAAAACATTTTGGTGTGTATTTTAGCCCTGTCTGTCCATTGATTTTCAACTCGGATATGTTTTACCAACAGCATTTATTTTTATTTAAGAGATTCCCTGTTCCAGGCTCTCACCAACACCCTTCAGCTCAAACTAGAAATAGCTAAGATGGGGAAAAGGACAAGTCAAGACCAGCAAGACTCAAATAGGTCCAGGCCTGGCAAGGTGTTGTTAGTGATGGAGCCCAACTCCCAGCAGCACCATGCAGCATAGTCTGTGCTGGAGAGGTGCTGAGCCCCCTCCTTGTTTTCTTCTTCTCCAGAGAGAAAATTTGGAGATTTGGGGTAGTCATGTTAGCACCTGGTATGTTTAAAAACAGCCCAAAGTAAACGGTGCTGCTCTGTGAAAACAAGGATGCTGAGCACAACCACAGAGTTCACAGCCCACTGCCTGCGACAGAAAACCCACAGACCAGGGGAGCCTGGAGCAAAAACAAAAGTGCAGCGTGTTCAGGACCCAAGACCTGGCCAAACCACGGCTGCAGCACAATCCAGTGTGTGTTTTCCTTGCAATCCTGATGTTATGTCTACTTTCCATGGTCTCCTCAGTGAGGGACAGGCTCTTCAGATGTTCTGAAGCCCTGGGACCTACCCAATCCACGAGCCAGTTTTGGGGAAGGGGGGAACAGGACACAAAGCTACTAACCCTTCCCTTCTGGCAGTCTGCTTCTTGTGCTAACAAAGAGCAACAGGAACGACTCACCAACTGTTAATGTGATCACATATCCCAACGAATCACACACTGCAGGCCATGGGACTCCTCACAACCAGCTCCTGCATCAAGCCTAAGCAAGCAGTTCCCTGTCCTTCTACAGAGCATTCCCATCTTCACACCAAGTCTCCCAGAGAGGCAATGGCCACCACTGGCTTTGCTAAGCTGTTGCAGGGTTACTAAGGCTTATTTCTGGTCTGAATTTGATCAGCTTGAGTTCCCAGGTGTAGGATTCATTCCACCTGTCTGTCAACTTAGCTGTCCTTCTACTACCTTTCCTGGTTTTAACCACAAATTCTCCAGGCTGCAGTCACCTACCACCTTCTCGCTGGTGCAGCAAACACCAGCTGCCTCTCAGGAGACAATCCTTCAGGTACCCTTTTGGCTGAATGCTTTAGGGCATCACTACCTCCACTAAGTGAGGACACCAGGAAACAAAGCCCCTCTGCTCCATAGTTCCCTGCTTACACATCCCTGGTTTGCACTAATCATTTTGGTGGCCATATCCTTCTTCGCACACTCGACCACCACACCTCCCCTCCTGCCTTCCAGGAGAAGGTTCCCATCCCACACGCCAGGCTGCCTTCCTTGGTCCTAGATGTAGGACCTCATGCTCAGCAGCATCGTTGCTTTTTTGTGGCCAAGTGTCCATGCAAAGCTGACCTCTGTTTCCTCCTCTGTGCTTGGCCACTCTCAGGACAGTATCACTAATGGTTTTTTGTTTTCCTCCACTCTGTTGACAAATACTGTGGGGAGGCAGTCAGCAATCCATCTCTAAGACTCCACTACAACACAGCTCCTCATGATGACTTCACTTCACTCTTACATTTTGAAGCCAGTATTTAATCCCCTTAATATATATAGTGCTGATTTTTTTCATTCCAATTTCTGAAAAATGTATGTGACATGGAGTCAAATACCTTACAGAAGTCGTATGTGTATTACATCAACATCCTCATCTTCATCTACTCCATCTGTAAACTTACTTAAAAGGACAGAGGTTCATGAGATCTATTTTCCATAAGTGAATTTTCCATGTTGATTGCCACTAATTACACTATCCCCTTAAACTAATGCTCATGCTATTCACTGTATTGATTGTCCTTGGGCTAGAAAATTAGGACACCAGGCTACAAAATGTTTGCACCATCCCATCTACCTTCTGTTAACACTGGCACCATGTTAATTTTCATCCAGTCCTTGGGAATTTCCCTACTGCCCAAAAACCCATTAAAAGTGAACATTAATAGCCCAGAGGGCTCTTCAGCTACATCTTTGAAAATTCTTGGATGCAAAATATCTGAACTTGCTAGTTTAAGAAGGTCTAACATTAATAGCAGCTGTTTAACATCCTCTTCAGTTACTGTTGGAGTGGAAAGTGTTTCATCATCCTCATATGATACAAATACATCATCTGGCTTTTTTGTCCAAATAGAAAACTAATATTTACTGAACAGTCCTGCCTTTTCTGTATTTTCATTGATAATTTGACCATCTCCATCTATTAATAGACCACTCTAACTTAATTCCTTTAGTTCCCAATATACTTGAAAAAACTCTTTATTCTTCTCAACTTTGCCACAGAACCTTCCTTGCATTTGTTTGCTCATCAGTGTTTGATGGGCTTGAGTTCCCAGTCCACCCTCATCATTATCAATATTCCTCCTTTCCAGGACTGTATCATGTATCCCCATCTTCCGTAAGTGCCTGCATTTCTTCTCCCAGCTCTACTTGGTTTTTAAGCAGGGTATAAGGCAAGGAAGCCCTGTCCATTGATGAATACACAGGTGCACATCAGGATCGAGGAAGAACCCATCACCAAGGCCTACCCAGCACCCCAAATGAGGATCTCCCTAGAGATGCCATTGGCCCAATATGCTCTCACAGTGCTAGAGGCAGGGATTCAACCAACACAGCTCAACACAGCTCAAGACAGTCCAGATACATCACCTGGAGCTTACAAAACCAGGACCAGTCCTGTAAAATATTCCTCAGGGGTGGTCACAGCCTTAATCTGAACTCCCAGTTGCTGGGGTTCCAATCCACCAGTGCCTGTTCCATAAAAAGCATCTTTCAGTGTTCTCCACTCCCCATGCAAACTTTTTTTTGTTCAATTAAATCCCATCTCTCCACTTTCTCTAACTCTGGCACATCTACAGCAACTCTTCTTTGTTCTTGGCATGCGGGGCCTTGAATACCTGCAGGATGTTATTTTGCACCCAGTGAGCCAAAGTTTTCACTGTTCTTCCAATCCATCTCCAGAAAACAGCACAATGTGGCACTGAGTAGAAGCCAAGCTGCAGTAACAGCCCACACAGCCCCCACAGGCTGCAGAGCAGGACCTCTCTGCAACCAGCACACGTGTCCCTGCAGCCCAGCAGCAGCCCAGACCAAAGCCTTCTGCAGCTCCAGCAGATGTTGGGCTTTTTACATCAACAGGGCTCTGAGCAACATGCCCGGCCTGGGTACAGCTCCACGGGGCTCTGTGTGTGTGTGTTTGTTTGTGATTTTGTGAATAGGGCTGCTCAGCACGTTGAGTCCTCCCCGTGGGGATGATGTGTTAGAGCGGATTGGCTCGCTATTCCCCGAAGGAAACATCTGCACATTCCAGACACATTTTGTAACGGGAGTGAAACCCATCCTTGAAGTGAAATTTTACAGCCTCCACAGCGCGCAATAACGATCGCTGGCAAGGACCAGTGGAAAAGTAATGTTTAAAATATTATTACAGGGAAGTGGCTGCCAGGGCCTCAAATGAATCATGTGAACGTGTCTCTGGAGCGGAGCGTTATGTAACGTTCACCCAGCTCCATCCCAGATCCCGGCTCTGCTCCGGCCCCATCCCAGTGCCCTGCTCCCCTTCCCTCACCCAGAGCCGGCAAAGACCGAGGGACCCTGCACCCGCTGCCCTGCCACGCTGCCACCTGGCTACAAGGACAAGTGTCCCCCTCTGTGAGGTCTCTTTCAAGAGACTTCAGCTGGCATTCGGGCCAGCATTGCTTCCAGGTGCCCGGTTCCTTCTTGCCTTGAAGAAAACCCCAGAAGAGACAAGGACAAGGGCTGCTCCTCACGGTCACCTCCAAAAAGTAGTGCTCACCACCAGCTCTCTGTGGCAAAATGAGCACCAGAGGAGCTGAAGGAAGGCCTGGCTGCTTCCCACCAGAGCCTGCAGAGGAGGGGAAGCTACAGGTCTGCTGGTTAAACCCCTCGAGCACTGGTCTTCAGAGCCCTGGGGGCTGTGGGGCAGGTGACAGAACAGGGACATTATCTGCACAACGTCCTCCCCCTCACTCTGCACTGTGCAGTGATCCCCACCTCACAGGATCCAAATATGATAAAAATGCAACTGACGTTCAAAAAAAGGGAGGGAAAAAAGCCTCTAAAGGAAAGGAGGAACACCAGCAGCAGTGGATACAGACACATCTACGGGGCAGGAAGACACACACCTTTTGGCAGCCTGTGCCAGCAGCAGGAAGAGCAGAAGTGAAGCGAGTATGTAAGGGAAACAAGGCCTGTGCTCCAGCCTGCAGGCCCTCAGGAAGGGACATTCTCCCAGCAGTAACATGGGCAAACCTCTGTTATTTATCAGGATGAAGATACAACAAACGTAGACTGAAATTTCACTGATGAGGACTCATCCATCTCTCCTGGTCCATAGCTGTGTCAGGGGGATCCAGCCCTTCCAGGCAATGAGGGTCCAGCCCAGCCTGTGCCAAATTTCAGTGCCTTCCCCCCATGAACGTGGGGGTGGCTGATCCCAGCCAGGTTTGCTGGGGGCTGTGAGGGCAGACATGGGAATAGATCACTCATTTCAGGGAATGATGCTGGCAAAATGGGAGGTGAGGTGAGGCCATGTGAGAGCAGGAAAGTCATACCAGTGTGAGGGACAATTCCAGGTGGCCCAGAGAAAAACCCAGATGCTATGGGCTGCTGTGACCAGTCCCATTGCCTGATGAACCCAGCAGAAGGGCTGTGGGTCTGCAGATGGCAGGTCCTGAAGCCCTCATCTCCTCCCTCTGTTTCAGGCTGGGCATGCAACATCAGGTGTGACTGATTTTACAGCTTTTACATTTGCAGCATCTCTTCTACTTCTGAGTGTCGCTGAAGTACCCACCAACAAGCATCATCTAAGCAAGTTCCCAAAGCAGATCTCTTTCCCTTTCCTGGCTCAATTCCACACGCTTTGGATCCCTGGCTGTTGCAATATTCTGGGTTTGAAATTAGATAGACAGACAGATACATACAGACACAGACACACATACAGATCTTTTGTCCCCAAATGGACTTTCTTATTCAACTACATTTTATCAAACACAGAAACAATCTGGGACTGTTGTTTTAAATGCCTAAACGTGTGTTTCATTAAAGGATCCAGGCAGCAGCTCTGCAAGAGTTGCTGTGTCCATCAGCTAAATAAAACACTTTCAGAGAAACTGTCTAAGAATGTGTAATTAACATTCTGGTTTGCTGGGCAGTAAGAGAGATTTATAATCGAACCTAGAGGTCTCCTCTATTTAAGGGGAAAAGAGGCAAATCTGATTAATTAAGCAGCCTAATGGAGATATGCAGACTGACCAGAGGCAGATTGCTCAGGTGGCAAATGGGCCTGTGCCACGGGTGGTCTCCATGCCTCACATTTCCATGATTCCCAGAGGAAAAGGGCTTCCGATCTACCGTTTCGTTGTAAACATCTCCCCAGCACAAGGGCATCATAATTCAAAGTCAGGCCCATGAATCCCTATTGGAGAAGAAATGCCCAAGGATTTCATTAAACAGCAGCTTCAACTGACGTTATGTGGCACAGATCACAGGGTGTGGGAAGACCCAGAGCCAGTCTCTGCAACTGGACAGACAGACAGATAAAAGGGACACGGTTCCCAAGCCACCGAAGCACAGGCCTTTCCCTGAGCCCTGTGTTCTGGTGCTGACACTGATAGGAGCTCCCTCATATTTTTTTCAAATGTGGTTGTTTGGGTTGGAGGGCTCTGCTCTGAATGCTTCTGGAGTATGCTCACTATAGATCTTTAAACATCTTCCTTCTGAAAACAAGAAACTATTAGAACCCAATATAGACCTGCTGGTTCCAGTACAAAATGCATTTGCATGTTTCTGGCATTAATAATCTGTGTGGTTGGGTTGCTTCCTTTTAGCATTAGAAAGTCTTCTGTGATGCAGTCAGAATATGTCTGTTCCAAAAATGCTGATGTTCAGAGGCCCCAGAGCAGGTACAAAGGGAAATGAGCAGCTTGCTCAGGCCTCAGCAGGGCCCCTGCTAGAAGACCTTGTGAACAGGCATGGGAAACAGTAACCCATTTGTCCCCTGCACCGCATCTCCCGAAGAACGTCCCTTTTGCCATCACAGTGAAGGGGCTGACAGGCCCTGGAGCTGCAGGAGGGGACACGGGCACTGCAAGTTGCACACACAGGATGGAAACCACACAGCACTGCTCCTCTCCCTGGCACCGCCGGGATCAGAGCATGCACAGGCTGAGAAGCCCCTACCTTCCTCTTTACCCTCCATCCCCTGATCAATCCTGGCTTAGGTACAAGCCCAGAGGCTCCAGCAGAGGCAGCTGACCACAAACTCCACAGAAACTTTCTACCCTTCCCTCCTGTGAGTTTCCAAGAAAAGCAGGAAGATGGAAATCTCCTTTCCCTTGAGACTGCTCCAGCAGCCAGGCCAGACCCATCACCCAGAAGCCATCAGAGGAGGCTTGCTCTAGCTGCTGGCCATGCTTTGTGCTTCTTCAGTGGGTCATCAAGCTATGTGCCTTTAGATACTGCTGCTAGCATGTTGAGGGTCCTTATCAAGTCAGATCGTGTGTCAGGTTCAGGTGTAGATGATGTCCATTTCTGGTTCTTTTCTGGACCTCTGTGCACAGAAGCGTCCTCCTCCGAACCCATCCTGGTTTTAGCACTCTTTGCATTCACTATCAGTTACATTCTGGGGTTTAGTTCATCAAAAGAGATGGGCCTTTCCATGCTTAACCTATCAAAACCACCGACAAATTCCTGCTAAGAAGGGCAAAGTACAAAATCACAAGAATTACAGGGACTTTCAGGACAAAAGTTCTCAAGCAGCGATGGACCAAATTCAGCCCTGAAGCCAAAAGTTGTTCCCCAGGGACCTGCTCATATCCACACATCGTACACTAAGAGATGCCAACAGCTCCCCAAAGTGCAAAGGGTGCAGATGGCACAGCAGACACATCTGCAGTGACACTGCTGGAATGACACAAGCCCAACAATGCAGTGAGGAAGGGTTTGGATCTCACGGGTTAAACGGGACTTGCACATCTAACTCTCTACCCATTGCTTGGAATATTTAAACTCCAGATAGCAGAGAGCCAAACTTGAACATGATCTGCCTGGGACAAATAACTGTCCACACTTCTGCCAAATATTAATGGCTGATGAATCTACTATGCAACATATCTGGAGGTACGGGGTGGAGACCCAAGGACAAATCCCTGGAAAGAGCTCTGGAAGAATCCTCTGGTCAAGTCATCAGTTTATCCTGGAAAGATGCAGCTGACCTCGAGATAACCTGCTTTTACACCGCTCCCCTCAGGTCAACTCTCCCCCTTGACATGGACTGACCTCCACCTGTCCAGAGCAATGAAAACCATGTACCTCTGACCTCTGGCTCACTCAAAGACCCTCCTGGGCTTGTCTCTGCTGGCTGTAACACAGCTTCTGTGCTGCTTTCCTGCAGCCCACAAAGACCTTCAGCAACTGCAGTTGCTTCCTACTACCTGCTGCTTAGAAGGCTGACACCCTGGAGAGGAGCAGCTGGGGCTGCATTCGAAAGCAGGAGGTGTGTGCTTCTTAGGGAGAATGGCCATGCTGCCTCAGGGAAAGACACCCTGATCCTTCCCAGCTTCCACAGCTCAGTGCCAGACATCATCCCTTGTCCTGCCACATATACTAGCCATACATGTACACAAGCCACAAATGTTCTCAGGTCAAGGGTATGTTAAGTATCTCAGGCCAAGACCTTATAGCTCCTTCCAGTACCTGAAGGGGCTCCAGGAAAGCTGGGGAGGGGCTTTTCACCAGAGAAGGCAGTGAGAGGACAAGGAGTAATGGTTTTAAACTGAAAGAGGGGAGATTTAGGTGAGACATCAGGAAGAAATTATTCACTATGAGGGTAGTAAGGTGCTGGAACAGGTTGCCCAACCGCCCCAATAGGGAGGTTGTTGATGCTCTCTCCCTGGAGGTGTTCAAGGCCAGGCTGAATGAGGCTTTGTGCAGCCTGGTCTCATGCGAGGTGTCCCTGCTCATGGCAGGGAGGTTGGAACCTGATGATCTTCAAGGTCCCTTCCAACCTTAACAATTCTACGTTATCTCTAGAGCTACAACTCAGCCTGGGGAGGAACAGAAACACAACAGGCACTCAGTAGCCTACAGGATTGAGGCTCAGAGGTCCCAGTCTGCTTCCCAGTGGGCAGTTATCCCAACCACAGTTGCCACAGAGCTGGAGTAACAGGCTGGCTGCACCATATCCACACAGTGAGGTGCCTGTTTCTGCAGACTGCTTTCTCTGATCACCTTTGGAGAAGGGATGTGTCTCCCTCAACCTCATAATGGAGACACAGTTGGTCTGATTTGGTTGTGAGGGAATCACAGAAAGGATAATTTCATTCACTTCAGACCACAGGTCATGTCAGGGATCTGTTAAAGGGAGGATTGCTACAGCGTCCGTTCCTTTCTCCCACAGGACCAATGCCTATAATCCTTTTTTTAAAACATCATTGTGTGGAATGAGCTGTCTAGGGAAAAAAAAAAACAACAGCCTTGCAACTCTGTTAATCTTCCTAATGATTTAATACCTGCAAATACTGCTGGGAGGTATTCCCTTCCTGATCGCATTAAGCGCTGTCCCATCCCACATCCCGCCACACTTCAGCATCCTACTGTGGATTATTATTTTTTTTTAAACAAAGCCAGCTCCTCTGGAGACTGAGTAGAGGCTTTTGCTCCCACTTCCCTGCCCCCCCATTTTAAAAGACCTTCTAATGCCTGCCTGGGGGATTCCAATAAGTCCTGGAACGGGTTCTCCAAATAGTAGCAAAGCTAAACAGGGTATGGCTGTTATTGTAGCCATCACTCACTGCCAGCACAAATACACAAGCTGGACCATTCAGCTTTCTACAGCAGGAAAGTCACAGACAGCTGGTGATTCACAAACAGCATTCTTTCTGCTACTACAGCCACCCTTTTTCTTTAATTATTCTTTCTTTCTGGAAGGACCCCTTCCCTCTGGCTTTTGTGATGCTTCCCCTCCTGCCAGTTTCTTAATTATATTAGCAGGAACAGGCAGGGGACATCCCAGGGTCCACAGTTTGATTTCTGCATCTGCTCAAGATGCCATGTGCCACAGGCCTGGTGAGAAGTCCCAGGCAAGGACTGCTGTGGTTCAGCTAGCCAGGGTTAAGCATTCCCCCACGTACAAGAACAGAACAAGGCCTGCAAAACACTTTTGTCCCCCTCAAGACCTCAGAATAAGGCTGAAGTGGTTTAATGGGCCATGTTTGTGCTGGCTCTGTGCCCGGGGTGAACCTCACCACCAGCAGCCTATACCACGGACTTTTTTTCTTTCCATATGCAAAGCCAAGAGACATTTCTTTCCCATGTCAGTATGTACAGGCACACCAAACTGTAAAATCTGTTCAATTGCTGCCTCCTCTCTATGTAAGCACATGCTGGGACTGCTGCAGGGGCTGGGGGGCTCAGCACCCCACAGTGCTCCCCACTTGCCCCCCTCCCCATGCACAGAGGGCAAGAGACGACAGCTCGCAGGGAACAGGGTGTGGGTTTGGGAAGGTTTGCCCCAGCACAGCCTGCTCAGGCTCTCAGACAGCTGCAGCAAAGGGGCTTTCCTCCAGGAACTGACTCTTCCTCTCAGAAATCTTTTCACTATTCAGCTTAAATCTTCCCCAGTTCCGGTTTTCTGCAAAGTTCCTCAGACAATTCAGCAGAAGGACGGGCGTTCCCTGCTGCCCCACACCCACAGCTGTCCCAGAATGGAGAAACCAACCATCAGAGACCCAACAGGGCAGATGTCACTGGAGCAGAGACAGACAATTTCAGATAAAAATTCACACTTCTTCCACTTCACAGATCTTTTTCTCTACCGTAACCAAATTGATTTTGTTTTGCTGTTTCATTTTCTGTTGAGTAAAAGAGAAACTCAAAGCTGAGTCCCCTCTCTGGCACAGTGCTACTCAAAATGAAACACTGACAGGGCTGGTTGAGGAGTCTTTGGGAAGGCTGATGCTCTGCTTCAGGTTCAGGCAACTGTGTTGGACTATGCCTCAATTTAATGATTAAATACAAAATTACTCTACCCCATTCTTCATCAGCTAAAGATAAAAAAAACCCACAAGGGTGATTGTGTAAGAGGGTGTTAGTGGTAAACACAAGCCACCAGTAAATTTGCTTTGTTTAAAATGGAAAGAGAAGCATGAACCCAAGCAATGCCAAGCCCAATAAAACACTATGGACAGAGTGCTGCTCCAGCCTGCTGCCCTGTGCCATGTGGCAAGCGAGGCGGGCACAAACATGCTCTGCACCCTGCCAGCACCATCCGCTGCCTCTGCTCCGAGTACCACGGAGGCTGGAAGACTACCAAGAGCAGGCTTGGCACAGGAGAGGATGTAAATTCAGTCTGATCCCTTCTTAGGCTCCATACAGAGACTCTGGAGAGTTTTGGTAAACATCCTTGGTCATCTTTGGACACCACAGCAATGTCAAGAGGTATCACATTCATAAATCAGACCTTACATCAGCTCTGCTGGCAGGAAGAACATTTGCCCAGCTCTGGAGGCGCTCTGAGCCTCAGACAGCTTCATCGTTTCTCAGGATTTATGGTAGACACCGAGTTAAGCTGCATCTTTGGTCTTATGTTAAATCACCTTCTTGCCAAGGCTAAAAATTGCTCCATGTTGTAATCACAAACCGAGGCAGAAGAGCGAAATAACAAATTTCATTCCCATATAATAACAAAAGTTACGTTTCCATAGCACCCCTCTCCCTCTCAGATCCAAAAGGACATCACCAGTTTAACTCAGTGAAGCACATTCCGTGCACAGGGATTAAGTAATCCACCACTGAACTAGAGCCACTGCTCCTCACGGGTGCAACCCAGCTTTGATGCAGGATTTGAGACAGAAAAAAGAATCACCAGTGCACTAGGAAAGGGGTGCCATGGAGCAAGGACTGCTGCTGATGTGATGAAAGGGAGATTCTGACCCCCGACTGTGCCAGCCCCCCCTCAGCTGCCCCAACAGCCTGCCGGGCACCTTGGTCATGCCTGGGGGGGCAGAGCTGCTGGGAACGTGAATTTCCAGCACACAGGGAAACCACGGCCTGGGTACCTGTGGTCAGAAACGGTCCTGGGTCGTGCACTAAAAGACAAAACCAGTCCCTCATTCAGCCAAGTCACACTAGGTTTGCTGCCCAGTCGTGCCTATTCAAAGAGGGTCAGCCCACGCTGACTGCACCTCTCTCTTAACACGAACAGCAGCTCAGGCTGGCTGGAAGCTGTGCTTTGTGCTTGTGGTGGGTTCAGGAAGACAAAGACCCTGAGGCTTTTACCAATAAGCAGTCTCTCTGTCCCATCTTATCCCTGGGAAGGCTATCAAAGAGCTCCCGTTTCCCTCAAAAGGAAAGAAAATAAAATGAGGAGCATGTAGGGATTAGAAGGGTAGCAGTGAATGAAGAAGGTTTTCATACAGGCAGGGGGACGGAGGAGCGTGTGGCACAGAGCTCACACACGTCTGATCTTGAGGCAGACTGAGCCACAGACTGAGCCACAGAGCGTCTTTGCTCCGTTTTTCCTTTCCAACATTTTCCACACCCTCCTGCCAAGAAAGCTCAGAGAGCTGCCTGCTGTGCCTGGCAAACACCTCCTCCTGCAGCGTGCTCCGGGTGAGCCCCGCAGGGACCCGCGCACAGAGGGACCCGCGCACAGAGGGACCCGCGCACAGAGGGACCCGCGCACAGAGGGACCCGCGCACAGAGGGACCCGCGCACAGAGGGACCCGCGCACAGAGGGACCCGCGCACAGAGGGACCCGCGCACAGAGGGACCCGCGCACAGAGGGACCCGCGCACAGAGGGACCCGCGGCAGCGCTGGCGGCTGCTGCCCTGCTCTGTCCTCGCTCCTCACCAAGGGGCTGAGGCTCTTCGGATACCCTCAAAGGAGAGACTTGGGGAGAGCAAGGGCTGACTCTGAAGTCTATTAGACATTTTGGGTCCTTCATAGCCAGGCCAGCTCCCCAGCTCCTACAGGGTTTCCAAGACTTCTAAGACAGAGGGATCAAGCCGAGGTTGACAGCTGATGGGGTGAAGAGGGAAGGCAAAGCCTCAGAAAAAAGCCATTCCTTGCCCAAGCCAATGCAAAAAGGGGTTTGTACTCGTGACCAGTGGTCCCACATACCACACATCAACAGATCTCGTCTCAGATGCCTAAGCATAGATTTCTTGTATTTTCATTACATTCAGAATCATCAAATATTATGACATATTTGTGAAGTTACCTGGAGTCCAAGCTCCTGCATTCAGCATAATTTGAGCATGTGAAAATTTGCATCTGAGGTATCTTGTGTGTTTGGAGTTTAGTTTCCTGCTGTGTGAAATACAAGGAGCAATAAAATCAAATCCTTAGAAACAAATGGCAATTGTTTAATGGAGTAAAAAGCCATCTCAATGCCTTCCTAGCCTGCTTGTGCCACAGCTACTACATGCATGGCTGCTTACACAGGTAGAACAGGCTCCAGATCCAGACTTCATCATTTTTATGGCTTTAAATTGGATCCCACTAGGTGTTTAAGGCCATTGTTGAACTGCTAACGCATTCTGCAGCATGACTAACACCAACTGAGTCATTTTTCATTCTCATTTGGCATTTTTTGGCTCCATTTGCCTGTCACTGCAGACAGGAGAGCCAAAGAGAGCAGCAGAGTAACAGGTGAGTGAGTGACAGTGTCCTGGATGTGCACAGGGCAGGGATAAGAGCTCACCAGCACATCAGTGATTGAAGAGATGTAGGGACAAGCTGCTGCAGCAAGCAAAAGCAAAGTGCAAGTAAGATTTTCTTTCAGAAGAGGGGCAATCACAACTGATGTGGCAGAGTAAGACAATGGCAGAAGGAAAAATATTAAGAACTGCAGGTTGCTGCTATAGAAGTTGAAAGGAGGAAGGGGACCCTCCCCACAAGACTGGCTTCAGCCCTCAGCAAAGAGCTGCAGGATCTCTCCTGATTTAGGTTCTTCTGCATTTGCACCAACACTCCCAAAAGCAACTCTCTGCCCTCTGCTTCCAGGAAGCTGAGGGTTTTCTTTCCCTATTTTTTTTTTTTTCTGAAAAGAGACCAGCAGACTCTGGTTGATTGCACACACTGAACTGGCCAGGGTCTGGCAGCAAGGACAGAGACAGGCCCAGGCCCAGGACGCAGGCAGCAAGCGGTGGTTTGTGAAACACCCCGTGGAATCAAGACTTTCCCCTACCAGGAAAAGTCTTTCGCAACTGGATGTCTCTGAACCCTGGATTTGGGTGATTTCAGAACCCTCCCTCCACAACCTCTCCCCTTCCTTGCCAGACTGTGGCTTCATCTTAATGGAGGAGGCAAACTGGGTTGGGAACATCACTAATGGCATGGAAAGGAATAGGAGAGACTTCGCAAGAAATGCAACCACAGAGCTGGTTCCAGCAGCCCCTCCCTGTACAACAGCAGCTCCCAGAGGATCCTGGAAACAGTCAGTATGTTCATCCTACCTGGCACCTCAAAATCTCAAAAAAAGACATGCAAGGAACCACCAGTAAATCAAATCCATCCTTTTATTGTAATGATCTACCTTTCTTGATGTGAAGACAGACCCAACCCTACAATTGCTGGCTCCTAAGTGGGGAATAGAACTACTGCAAGATTACTCCATCTAATGGCATCTGTACTCCTAAACAAATCTTCCTTACCTCAACATATCATCAAACACACTTTAAAATGCAATTTTTCACCAGACTCCTGAGAAAGCATGAGATAAATATTTGTAAGACAGGCCTGTTGAATGTGCAGGGAAGGTGAGGCTGGAAGAATGGAAGAGACCTCTGAAACCACAGCATGAGCTGGAAGAATGTGCCCTTCCCATTAAATACTTCTCAGTACTTGATTTTGCTGCTAACCACTAAATACACCCTGAACCTGCAGCTCCCAGTTCCAGGCACACATCTGGGTGCTGCTAGTGCTCCCCAGGAGGAGAGCAGACCTGTCCCAGTTGGGCACATGCCATCCCCAGCTCCACAACCACCCTGCAACCACCATCCCCAGCTCTGCAACCACTCCTTTGCCTCAGGAAGAGGCAAAAGCCAGAAGCTCAGGGCTAAAATATCTCAAGGTCTGAGTGGAGCTGACTCAGGGCTGGGAGGGAGAGGAAGGCAGATTCCTGGATCGAAGGCTAGTTCCATCTGGTACTGGAGGCAGCTCAGCCTTGGGTTACCTACAGATTAAATATTTACCCCTAAACAGCAGAAATGTCATATGATCCATCTGATCACACGGTAAATCCTCTAAAAATGACCCTTAAGATTTCAGCTGCCTCTTTAGCAACCCCAAAGCCTGTACCAACTTCATTTGAATCCCAACCAACTCCTACATCTGGTCCCACGGTACATGGTTCTAGATTACCCACTTTTACCCCAAAAAGGGAATTAGAAGGTATACCCAAAAGCTGCCTCCTGGAATCATGACATTAAATGATAATCTCTATTTTTTCCTTCCCTGCTATTTTGCTGAAGTCTTTTTTTCCCTCTGCCTCTCTTACTGAGAAGTACAGATGCCTCCAAATGTCTCCTACATGGGACTTCAGGCTCAAACCCCAGAAGGCAACAACATTTGGCCTTTTTAGGTTTATTTTTAATCTCGAGATTTATGAGAGGTAGCTGACTCATATTTTGGCTGGCAGGGCCAGACTCTTCTAAGTAATTGCATCCTCACTATTTTATTAAGGTAAGTTTTCCCACTTCTGTTTGAGCTGTTGGTGATGCTACTGGTTGCTGTGAGAAAAATACAGATCCTCAACTTGGGTCTCAGGGAGGTGAAAGGCCAGACACGTCCTTCTTCAGTCTCTGGCCCAGGTACCCAAAGTGAAAGGTGCAGATACACTGAATTTCCCAGCAGGGCTCAGCTCTATCAGATCATTCCAGCATCTCCTGCCACAGGGCAGCTCCACCCTCTGCAAAAGGCAAGAAATCCTACACACACCAGGGTTACTGGGACTTGTTAACTATGGTTTTGCTTCACATAGCCTGATTTCCTTTCCAGCAATGCACCAAAAAAAAAATACTGAGGAGAGAGTTTGTAGCTAAGGAATTCAGTGAATGATTAACTCCATCCTACCTATTAACCATTGCTCTCCACTCCCTCATGCCTCACAGAAGTCCCAGTTCCAGGTAGCAAAGCCATGCCAAAATCTGATACCCCATTGGTTTTGCTTGCAGAGTGGTCAGGTGATGCAGATAGTTCTAGCTTTGAGTTAAAACACATTAAGTGCAGTAATGATTAATCCAGAACCCTGGCATGATTTAAGGATGAAATGTTGCTCCTCCTGTCACACCAAATTTACCTAAATGAATTGTGCTTCCTGGAGGTGACCATGGAGAAATGGTCTCCATGCAGGACCTCCATGCACACCAGGGGCTAGTGCAAGGACAGGTCTCCACAGGCAGTAAAAGGACACGATGACCAGGTGCTGCTCTCCCCACTCCCAGATGAACCCCCTGGAGCTGTGCTGAGCTGCCTTTGGGACTAGGACCAGACAGCCCAGGCAGCTCTGCCACACTGAGGATGCAGCCAGACCCACACGCACCCCCAGCAAGTCATCTCACACTGCGAGATCTTCATGCCAGGTTGGCTCCATGTCCACATGCAAGCCCACGTGTTTATCACACTCAGCTGCACCTCAGAAGATTGGGAGGGCTCAGTGCCAGGCTCGGACACAAATTCCCTGTGACCTCAGGTAACTCCCTCACTCCCTGAGCATAAAGCTTTTACAGCCTCACCCAGCTGAAAACCAGGAAGAGTTCCTTTTTCTTTTGCCTTGTCGTATTTTTATTGCAAGATCCTGAGGATAAAGTCTGTTTTCCATACGCTCATGTACAGTACTCAGCACTACAAGGTCCCAATCCTGCTCAGGGCTCAGAGCACAACACATACAAAAAACAATTCCTAGAGCTTTGGGCCGTTTCTGCCAGCCCATGCATACAGTGATGACATGCAACACAGATCCAACTGATGCTCTGCATTTTAAATTGAGCCTTCTGGTACTTCACCACCCAGTGATGAGCAGTAAGCAACAGCCCTGAAAGCCCTGCTCTGCTGTCAGGGCAAAAAGTCTTTGGGTCCAACATTAGAAGTTCAGAATTTTCTCCCACTAGGAGAGGCTAAAACTGTATATTGAGACCTGAAATACATGGATTCCCAGTATACCAAGACCCAGAAATGTGTCCTTGCAGTATGACAGCCAGAGTATTTCATGGCCTGCAGACACTGATGGCACAGTGGGATTTAAGAGCAGCTCAGCACAACATGGTGCCTCTTAAAGGGCAGGTGGGAAGGATTAAAACACTCCTCTGCAGAAGTGAGGACCTGATGCTGCAATACCAAGACTTTCATCTGTCTGTGGCCTGTACAGAGTAAAAGAACACAATCTGACAGGACTGTTCTCATGGTCACACCAGGGATGCACACTTGCCACTGTGCTAATCCCCTGCCATCCACACTGCCACTGACTGCAAACTCTTACCTTCCCCACAGGTGGCCAACAATCATAGAATCATAGAATGGTTTGGGTTGGAAGGGACCTTCAACATCATCTAGTTCCAAACCCCCTTGCCATGGGCAGGGACACCTCCCACTAGACCAGGTTGCTCCAAGCCCCATCCAACCTGGCCTTGAACACTTCCAGGGATGGGGCAGCCACAGCTTCTCTGGGCAACCTGGGCCAGTGTCTCACCACCCTCACACTAAATAATTTCTTTCTAATATCTAGGCTACCTATACTCTCTTCCAGCTTAAAACCATTACCCCTCCTCCTGTCACTACACACCCTCCCCAGCTTTGCTACTTTTTTTTGCACTTGGCTACTACCAGACAGCCCGTGAACCAGCAAGTAGGACCCCAAGTTAAAAGAAACAAGTGTAAAAGTTGAGTTGCAGCCAGCAGGAGAATAGGGACCCATCCCTGCCACAGGCCTGTGTCTCATCCCAACAATAAGCTCTAGCTCCTGCCGAGAGCTTTTTTGCTCTAGGTTCAATAAAAAAAAAAATAAAAAAACTGAAATATGTTTCATATTGTAGAAGAGAGAAGCCCTCCCTCTGGAAGGCAGCGCTCTGGGATGCAGAGACATGGCTCTTGGTGCCCTGCCCCGAGTTTGATTAGGCGAAGGATCAAGATCTCCTCAAACTCCCAGTTGGAATACCGACACTCACCCCCCAAGCAGGAGGAAGGGGCCAGTCTCCTCTCCCTCTGACCAACCATCATTAAACAAACAACTAACAGCAGGGATCTCATAGCGCTCACTACAGCCAAGAGCTACTGGCTGCCTGATCCCACCCCACGGTGTCAGCAGCCCTGGGCCCAGCCCCAGGACACGGGGCAGCTCATGGCACCCATCCTGGGGACACGGAGCAGCTCATGGCACCCATCCTGGGGACACAGGGCAGCTCATGGCACCCATCCTGGGGACACAGGGCAGCTCATGGCACCCATCCTGGGGACACAGGGCAGCTCATGGCACCCATCCTGGGGACACAGGGCAGCTCATGGCACCCATCCTGTGGCCAAGCCCAGCTGCACAGCCTGGTCCATACAGCACCAGGCTCCATGTACCCGACAGGTGTTGGCCGTGCAGAGCCCCAGAAACAGCAGAGGTGCAAGGCAGGAAAGGAGATGAATGCGCAGGAGTTCACCCAAGCCCAGGCAAAATCTGTGTTTCCAGAGGGCCCATCTGTGAGGCCAGGCTGCTGCTGAGTGCCATGGGCCCCGTGGTGCCACAGTGCCTGCCAGGGGTGGGAAGGTGGGACCAAGGTTCCCAAGTAGCCTGCCCAACCGAGCACATGTGTGTGCTTTGCTGCCCTGCCCTTTGCCATGCTCACAGTGAAGATTCAGCTTCCTGAGAGTTGGATAAGGCTTTGCTGCCTTCTCACAAGGATGGCACAGTACCAAGCAAGTAGGAATTAGAAATCCAGGGCATTTATCCAGCAACCAAGCATTTAAGCCCTCCACAAGCATTTAATTCCCATAAATAACCGCTACAATACTCCCGCGAGGCAAGAGAGCCCCAGCCCTGCTGCTCAGACAGGGGAGACCGAGTGCAGATGGATCAATGACAGCCCAGCCCACACAACCAGGGTCAAACTGAAAACAAAACCACCAAGTCCCGCTCTCCCCTCTGTGTTCCAGCTGTTAGACAACACTGCCCCCAGTAGCTCGGCTTTCTTCCCAAACTAAGGTATGCAATTCAATTCCCCAACTGCGGAGGGGGAACTGAAGCAGAGGGGGAAGCAAATCTTGGCCTTTAGCATGTCCTATGCAGCCTCCAAGGCTGCTGCAGAGCTCAGCACCTTCCAGGAACTGCACAGCTACCCAATAAACACACCACCAGCTCCACTGCCACCTCCCCTCTCAATGGGAACAAAAAGGAGCTGTGGCCAGCGGGCACAGGGAGAAAAAGATGCCCCATGTTGCTGATCAGACCAATCACCTAAAAAAGGAGAGGATCTGGATGGAGTAGGGCTGCGTGCCCTGACTGCATGCCCTGAAAAGATGCAGGACTCTCCACTGACTTAAAAAATGTCCTTCCCAAGCAGCCAGAGAGTGCGTCTACTCCAGGGGAAGCTTCGCATCCTGTGGGAGCGGGGGCGTTTGAGATTCATGTCCAAACTTAGTCTCCTCTCCCAGTTCTCTCTGAAGTTATGGGATCAAGCTACAGGCTTGGATGTGTCACAGCTAATCCATAGGAAGACAGGATGCAGCAGTGGGCTTTGCTGGCTTGTCTTAGAGATCTGATGGCTAGCTGTAATTAACCCTTCAAATGCTGCCAATAACAAGCTATGCCAGAGGGGATACTGCAGCTGACTGACCACATACCATGGTCACTACACTCAGCTCAAACCAAGTCCAAGGTAATGCAACTTCAGCTGGTGGCTGCAGCAGATGCAATCTGTGCATGCAATCAGAAACTAATTTGTCCAAGGACGGTAACATTGCTACTTTGACAGTTTACTCTTCTGTAAGCACTAAAAGGCAGAAAGCTCTTCAGGAAACAGCTAATTGCTGGATGTAAAGAGTGACAAGAGGGAAAGCAGCGAGGGCCAGGGCTCTCAGCATTCAGGGTCTGGCTGTTGCCCTTGGCTGAAGTTACTTTGTGTGGTACGAAACACAGACTCAAGAACCAGTGATGCTCCTGGCACTCCTGGCAAAAAAATGGGGTGTGTTTTCCCTCTAAATTAAAACTTGGGAATTGTGTTGTGCCAGTCTAGCAGAGCCTGGAGTACCACCCAGACACTGAAGCTTTGTTTCCAGCATGCTGTCCTAGTGTGAGCTATGTTATATAACAGCTTTACTGCACAAAGGGGCAGCGGGTTTTTTTTATTTTTCTTAAGTAAAGCCATTACTTACTGCTGGTACAAACCAAATCCACCATATATATTAGCTACAGTGAATTTTCTTACCACAACTGAAAGCCTAACACAGTCTAACCCCTGGCCTCTTCTAGCTTTTGTCTTACTACCTCAGTTTTGTCTACACTGAATTTTTCAAGACTTGTGATACAAACTTTGCACTGATCCATGCAATCAGGGGTTGCAAATCTAGGCAGAGCTCACTTCAGAAAGCCAGTGACTTCATGTTTTTCCTCTGTAGGAGTAAAATAACGTTCCCACTCTCTGATAGAAACCTTTGATCTGCACAGATTTAATTCATTACTTATGAATCTCTGGCCAACGTCACTGTTCATTTCAAGTGACTCTACTTGCAGTTGCCTCCTGTGTTCAGGGGGATAGGGAAGCCTTTTTTTACCACGTACTTAAGTACTGAGAAGGGATCTTGACTAAGGGCTTCACCAACTTGTTGCTTATGTAACAGTCCTCTTCAAATCACCCAGGTAGCAATAACGAGCTGTCCTCTGTGACTGCTCCACAGAGGGTTGGTTGGGAGCCAAGATATTTTCCAATGGAAATTCTTCTCCCAGGAAATCACCGTGCATTGTATTTCAGATGAGTGTTTTGTTTTGTTTTAGGGAACACGAGATTGCTTTTTAATTGTGCTGTGCTTAGGTGCAAGGGCAGTTTCATGACACAAATCACTGAGGAGTCACTATATAGACTGCTGGAATGAGACCAAATGGCAGCAGTTCTGCTAACACCTCAAAGGGAAGTGCCCATATTCCAAGCTTACGCTTTTGCAGGATTGCTTGGACCACCTGCAGGTCTTGGCTAAAGGCTGCCTCTTTGCTGTGTCTGATCCCTGAGGTGGTACAGCAATACAAAACACCAAAGGTGCCAGCTGATGGCTCTTTCCACATCCAAACTTCTCCTTTTCAAAACTCATTCTTTCCAGAAGGCTTTCCAACCTTTTTCATCTGGGGAGGGGTGAAACACAACTCTCTGCCACACCATGCTGACTGTGCAGGCTGGGGCAGAGCACAAGGTCTTCACAACACTCCTGTGCTACCACCGGTCTGTGTGTGACAAGGCAGGACACCCTCCCAACCCCCCTGTCCCACCCCTCTTTCTGAGAAGGAAATGCAACTTAAACAGAGGTGTCTGAGGGAGTAAAAAGCAGAGCTAAGTGGAGGGAATGTGGCTGAAACACTTTTCCCGAAGACTCTCTCCTCTGCATCTCATTGTGGTTTCCAGCTGCTCCCTCAGCCCCCTCAGCCCCAGGAGAGGAAACGCGGCACACGCTGCGCCGGGAGCACGTGGCGCAGGATGGGCCCGAGATGACGGTTCCTATCGCCCCACGGACTGCCTGGCACCCACTGGAGCCTGTGGCTCAGATGGTCCCCTCTGCTCACAAACAGCCAGGCAGCCTCTGCATGTGGAAGCCATTAAAAGCAACAGCACAGAAGCACCCTGGGAGGCAAACCCCACAACATTCCCACACTGACAGTGTCCCGCTGCCAGCGCGATGCCGGGTGCCATGGGCTGCACGCAGGTGCCATGTGTGTCCCCTCCAAGTTAACGCTTGTGTTTCCAGCTCTCCTGACAGCTCCACAAACTGCACACAGACCCAAGAGCCCCTCAGGGCCTCCCAAGGGCCTGTGCCATCACCAACGTCCTGCTGTTGGAAATGTGGCACGTGGGACCATCGGCACAGGAGACAGGAACTGAAACATCTGTTTTTTCCAAGGCACACTTGGAAAAGCTTAGCTGTATTCCACCCCTAAAACACAACCAGCCCAGCTGTGAGGCAAGCAGATGAAGCAAGTACAAAAATAGCCACTTCTGTAATGCTCTTTCAAGCAACACGAGGCTACCCTACCAAAGTAAATACACAGAAAGGAATGATCACAGGGGTTTTTCAGCTGTTGGGGGACCCATGTGCACACATCACTGCAGCACAGTGAAAGGACACATCCCCCCGCTCACTGCATGCTCCCACCACCCCCCAGCTCACCACCCACCACCCTGGGGCTGTCTGCAGTGCCGCAAGAATCACCTGCAGCTTCCACGCACGGGCCCTGATGGGACTGCACACAGTTGCCTTCACCAACCTGACCTAAATCCAACTCTTCATGCTCCACAGACTCACTCCACCCCCTTCCCGAGGCGTGGCTTTGAGAGAGAAACTAATGACTTTGGCCAACACAATTCGTCTGGGCTCTCGCTTTCCCAGGCTTAGCTGTTCCTCGGGTTCCTCCCTCAGGAGGACTCAACCCACACCCTAGATCCTCTTTTTAGAGAACCACTCCCACCTCTCCCTGACCATGAGGCATTTGCTGTAGCAGAACCTATTTAACCCATTCCCAGCAGGATCTGTGCCCCCTGACTGTGCCAGGAAAGGTGTCTGTACAACCCCAGCCAAGCCCCCTCACCAGTGACAGCAAGGAGAGGCTTCACTGCCTCGCTCAGCCAAAGCTGCAGGGAAAACTGCTCTTTTGCTTCTGGATCTGCAGAAGTCCTCCTCCTTGCTCGAGGAGCCCAGCGCAACATGGATCCTGTGGGAGCCAGGGCCAAGGTCCTGCCAGGGGATGTTGCAATGGAGCTGTGGAGAGGCCGTGGCTGGGGATCTGCAAGTGCCATCAGCCACGTCTGTGCAAGGAGGTGGGCACAGGCACTAACCAGGGCTACAAACTCCACCCTGGAAAATCTCAGTTTTAAACCAGTGATTAGACCTTGTGACTTCCTCACAGACATGCAAAATAGCGTTTCCCAGAGCCAAATGTGTGTCTTGATTCAAGGAGCTGCCTGTATAGGCAGGCAGAACACGACGTCCAGCTGTCGCTAGAAGAAAAGGGACATGGGATGGTGTCCAGGTACAATTTTAAACAAACAGGGACAGGCTGACTGGGGCCTGGCTTGGATCCAGAATTGATGTCACTACAAATCATTCCGCAGGCTCATCAAAAGCAAGAGCTGCTGCAGACCATGTCTGCTGTCAGAGCGAGTCCAGCCTTCTGGTGATGCTCAAGAGCATATGCCACCGTATGTCCCACCACCCCCCACACGGTGCTGCCAGGGGCAGCCCCCAGACCCCAAGTGGGAGGTAAAGCCACATGGATAACACACACACACCGGGATTGAAAAATGCCGTAGCTGGGAGAATCGTTACCACAAAGTGAATGTGGTCATTTCCTTCCACCAGCTACTCTGACCAAACCAGTGTGTCATAGCAGCTTAACACGGGTTGCTAATTAAGTTAAAAATGACACTGGATTAAACAAAATAACACGAGACCATACGCCACGTCTGAAACCTCACCTCCCATCTCAGCTGACTGAAGTTTTTACTCGGTCAGATGCCAGGAAGCCAAAGAGATGTACTCGTTCCTAACCTGAGGGGAACTAGTTTACTGGTAGACTGGCAGAAAGAATATTATACTTTGTTTTGACTATCTCTGTTTAAACCCAGCAGTAGCACATCATTAGGATGGATGCAATCTTTTGGGGAAAAGGGAGGAGTTGGAAAGTGAGGACAGAACCCACTGCTGGTCATGGTTCCTATGATACACTGCAAATCCTACAGATGGTCAACCCGCATGTTGTTGATGCTCCTTCTGATGATAGTTATCCTTTAAAAAAAAACTGGAATGGCTGTAATCACATTTTAGCTTTTTGTCCTCTTTGCAAAGCAAAAACTAATGTTATATTTCAATTTCATATTTTTAGTTTTGGCAAAGAGAGATACCAACTTGGCTTCACTGTCTAAGTAAATAACAGCCCTTCAATACGAAAAACAAGGTAATTCTTTACTGCAAAGGCATCTTAAGGGGTGGGGAGGTCTGATTTGAAGCCCTCACCTTCCTGGGGGGGGACAGGCAGCCACCTTCGGCATCACATGTTGGTGCAGGTGGCAGAAGCTGCAAGGGGAGGTCAGTAGCTCTGCTGCATCTTCCCACCATTTAACCCTGATGTCAGGAAAGCCCGGAGAGAAGGGTGGGCTGGGGTGGGGTAGCAGCCATTCCTCTGCATAGCGATCAGGCCCTAAGTGCAGCCCACAAGAGGAGCTGCCAACTTTCCACTGTGGAAGAGACAGAAATCTTCTTTTTAAGCCTGACAGCGACGGTTTGCATTGTGCTGTTTGGCTACAGAGGGGCTGTTCCACAAGTGCCGTGCTCCCCACTCTCCCCCGTGCACTCCCTTCACGTTAAGAGCAAGTACCTCTGCACAGCTCCCAGCCTGTTCCATCCTGGCACTGGAAAGCACAGCCTTGCTCCTGAGCAGTCCCACCTCACCCCTGCTCACTGCATTACTCACTCAGTACAGCTCAGAGAAATGCTTGGGGGCATATGGGGTAAATAAGAGACTAGATACAAAATCAAGCTGAAGAGCAACAACCAAAGGACAACAAAGCTTGAAGAAATGGAGAACAGCTGATGCAGAAACGGATTATGGAAACCACAGTGTGGAAAACGTGGCATGACAAGAGATATAACAAGGAATCCTGTTAGATGGCAAACAGGGAGAGAAGCATTAACAAACTCGTAAGTTTCACCCCACCTTCTAAGTGAGTGGTTTTCTTTTTAAAACCCCTCTTTGTGAGAGCAGAATGAAAGCAGCTGGGTGAAACACAAGAGAGACTGTTCACTGCAACAGGGAAAAGGCCACACGCAGAAAGATACCACCAGTAAACTTAAAAATTGCAGGAAAAATGGGGAAGAAATCAATGCCATGGAGCAGGAATGCCTCCAAATGGCACCTCTCTGAAGGATGCCTTTTCTTACATAGCAGGACATTTTCATTAGTACATTTTTAAACACCACCAAAAAAAGACAAAGTTTTAATTTTAAAAAGGGTAAGTTTCGGAGCCACAGGAGCAGCACTCCCAATTTCCCTGAAGCTTTAGGAAGGAGCACAATAACCAACCCAGCCCTGCTGCTCGTCCCGTTGCTGTATGGCACCGGGGTGACACTTCACCAACACCACACACCATTATGGTCTGATAGAACAACACAGAATTGCCTCCTTGTTTGGTGCTTAAATTATAGTTACAATTTGACTATGTGATTGGTCCCTTCCACAGGCTGAATGAATCTCGTTTGCAAAATATTTCTCTAGCACCTCATTTGGGCTTTCCCCCCCCCTCCAAAATTTCTTACAAAAGAGAAACGCAGCCTTGTTTTCACTGGGAATCCGGCTTCTTGTGAGAATGACATTCCAGGCTGTTTAAGTTTTTTTCTAGGAACAGCAGTAAAGCTGTTTTGCCTTTGTGGACACTACTGTACAGACACGCCACTGCTTGTGAACTGGATTTTAGTTTTAACTGGATTTTTTCCCCTAATAGCTTTTGAAGACATCTTGAACTTTGAAAAGGCTTTTCCTGCATCACATAACTACCAGAATCTACCTAATCATTGCCCACTCCTGAAATTTAAAATATCACAGACTGTAGGTTCCTGAATCATAAAATCTGTTTATTTTAAGAAGGTTTGCTTAGGTGAAGTCACTGGCTAGGCAGTGTAACTCCAGGGCTCACTGCCAAATCCACAAACAAACCCTGCTGGATTTTGGATGAAAGTTATGAACCCCAAATCTCTAAAGCTTCTGCTTCTGCAGGAGTGTAGTGATAGCAGAGCTTCTCTGATATTTTCACCTTCTCCTTCTTACCCATCCACAAATAGTATTCCACATTAATGAAGGAAAAAGAAGGGAGTTTCAACTCTAGTCTCATAAATCAAGACTCTACTCTCCACTTCAAAACTACGGTGATACTAAAGATGTGTCAGAAATAGTCAATATTTGCAAGGGAAAGTCAGAAAATCTTTATGAGGTTTATTTTGCAGTTGAGGCATGAAAGAAGTGATACCAGCTCATGAAACAGCCAAGTCTCAAAGTAAATGTGAACAAAATCCAGCAGCCCCGCAAGAGGAGCACTTGAAAAGAGATCAGATCAGAGTATTTCTCAGATGGAGAAACTCAGAAGTGCAAATGCTGCCACTTGAAGAGTGTTGCTCCTGAAGTAAAGTTTTCATGTTGCGCTCTGCGGATTATTTGGAAAAACAGACTTTGCTTTTGATTCCAGCCAGACTTTGCGTTACACTTCAAGAACCCGACTGTGGGAAGGGGCCAATATTCCCATTCTGTCTGACTGGAGGCTGCTTCCAGCTAGGTATGTAGCGTCTGTGAGCAGCAGAGCTTATTTCCTTAGTGATTCTTTGGATGGGGCATTTCTCATGCACTCCCAGTAACAGCGCTGCCAGAGCTGGCGGGGATTTCTTCAAAGCTGCTACGTCTATAATGTCGGACACGAGAGGAATTCATTTCCTAGGCCTTACCCCACAGCGAGGGGTACAGCATCACACCTGCAGAGTGCAACTGCCAGTGCACACCCCTGCAGCAGAACCAGGGAGCTCTGGTGATGGTGCCTTCCTAAAGGCTGCTTTCATTTCAGACTAATAAAAAAAATAATTGTTTTGTTGAGATACTAAGAAAGCGCCTTCCTCTAATGAGAGAATAGACAGCAAATCATTATAAGCATTATTTACTTGATCTGTCAGTGTTCAATAAAGGGAACATGAAATGAATAGACTTGCATAACTTCACCGTGTCATGAGCCAGAGTCCCTCTGATCCCGACAGAAATTAATCTGCGAATGTTTCATGGCTATACTGACAGTGTGAGTGCACATGCCTTCTTCCCCATCATCAGGAGGTCAAACAGGGCAGTAAACTTCTCCCCAAAGGAAGCCCATGTGCCACAGCAGACCACTTCAGCACATCTCACACCAGTCATCAGGATATCACCAGCACACGCTTTTTCAGCTGAGTCGTGACTGTACACACAAGATGATCTGCTGGCTGACAAAGATGACTCTTCAGTCTGAATTCCAAAGACACTCATCCCTCAGCAGACCAAAGCTCTTCTCCTTACCACACTGCTCTGAACTGTGCCATAAACAAACATTTATCCATTGAAATCACAGGAAGATGTCAGTAACACTATCCTGTTGTTTCAGCCCATTTGCTTTAGTAGATTTCACCTTCCCACACTCCAGGACCTTTGTTTTGTTGACCTGCAAGAGCTTTATGTCCAACTTCAATTTGTCATTGCATAATAGGACCTAATCCAAAACATTCTGGGAGCTTTTACAACTCAACGCCTCTGAACAACAATAATATAAACAGTCTCACACACTTACTACCGAAATTAATAACCCTAGAAACACACTGCAATAACCCCAAATCCTTCAAAAGCCAAATGAAGGACTTATCATCCCAGTCTCCAGAAGGCTGATGTACAAGCGACCAGCGAAGCGCCGGCACGTTCCACCTCTGTCGCAACAGCCCGTTGAGACTCCAGAGCTGCAGATCCCCGTGTCTAACAGACAACAGATAACACAACGTCAGAACCCCCTTAATAAAAATCAGTTGTTCCCAGTTGGGGACTTTCTGCCACAACAATGGCTAGTTTGTTTGGAAAAGTCTAAATGTATCTCGTGAGAAAACAGCTGGAAAAATCCTTGGCTGGTGGATTCAGAGACGTGTACGTTTACCTGGAGTTAGTCTAGGTACATCTTGCCAACCTACATTTTAATGTTTACTGTGGCACCTTGCAACTTCTGCAATATCTCTCAATCTATATTGACACTAAAAAGTGGAAATGTAGCTAAGAATATCCACATAGAAAAGCAGACCCTTAACCTATTGCAAAAAAAAGAGTAGAATTTTTCTACAGTGCCAGGCCCCACGTCATCTCTCCTACATGGATCACTTGATGCTTTTGCCTGCTCAAAAACAGGTAAGTTGCTCCCTAAGCAAAACAAATTTAGGTTAAAAAGTCTGCTTTTTGCATCCTACAGTAACTTTATTTAAGTGACTGAATACATGGACCATTCTAACGTCCCTGCAAGTAACACACCTTTCTGCCTGATTTTCCCAAAAACCAGTATCAGTGTCTGGACACAAACACAACTGTTATCTCATCCTGACACTCTCAAGAAGAAATTTGTATTTGAACTTGTTGAGTCTTTTGGATTTGCTGTTAACAGAACAGTGTTTAAACCACATCCAACTGTTAATTTCCCAACACTGCTCTCCTCCCACGATTTCCCCCAGAACCTCAGAAATTAAACTCCGGGTAAAAAGCCTCCGGTGCAGTGGCCCCCCAGCTCTCTTTGCCGTATCCACAGGGAATGTTATCCAACGTTTGGCCGACAAACCTACCGGGTGTCTCTGATCCCGCATCATGGGTGTCTCCAGCTGCCCCGCCGGCTGCCAACTCTTGGCAAGATGCAGGCAGCGTTGGGAAATGACCCCGGTTGGGATGAATCCTGAAAACCCGTCTCTGGGTGCCGACCCCAGCACATCCCCATAGCCAAGGCTTTTGGGGGCCACCGGCCCAGCCGCGTTAGCCCTACCCCAGCCGATGCCACCGAGCCCCCAGCCTGGGCCCGCACTCTGCACATCCTGAAGCTGTTTTCCCTCTTTCTTGCCCTGGGGCCGCTTCAGCCCGGGTCTGACCCCGCAGCCTCCCGGCAAACTTTCCGCGCTGTCTCCATGTTTGTCCCTGCTGTCACGCGTCCCATCTCCATCACGGCCCAACGCAAAAACAACCCCCAAGGAAACATTCGAAGACAAATAAAGCTGCCGGGCAGCCAGCGCTTGGCCCAGCCCCGAACCTCCCCGGCCCCGGCCCGCGGTACTCACAGCTCCGTGGCGGCGGGGGGGATGCCAGTCCCCGGGCGCTCCATCCCGCGGGCAGAGCAGTTGACGAGGCAGGCGGGGCCGGTGCAGGTACAGTCGGCAGCGCAGGGCTGGCAGGCTGGGGCCGGGGTCGCCCGGGCCGCCGCCAGCCCCCCGCACAGCAGGGAGCAGAGCAGGCACCAGCCCGAGAGGGGCAGCCGCGCCACGGGGACGCCATGTTTGCGCTGTGATCCAGTGTCTCCATTTCCAAAAGGCATCTCTCCCCTACGGGCATGGCATGGCCCCGGCCCGCCGCTCCCCCGGCCGGCCGGCCGGGCCCGGCCGCCCCCCGCCCCGCTCCGCTCCGCTCGGCTCCGCGCCCCTCCGCGCCCCCCGCCTCAGCGTCCGCCCGCCATGGCGGCGTCCCCCGCAGGGCTGGCGGTGCGCGCTGCTCGGCGCCCGGCCCGGCCCGGCCCGCTGGGCTCCCGCTCGCCGCCCTGACAGCCCCAGCCCGGCGCCGCTCGGCTCTGCGCTCCGCCCGGGCCCGCCGCCGCCGCCTCCCCGCTCCGCCTCCCGCCCGGCGGAAACCCGGCGCCGCTCCAGCCCCGCCGCCCGCCCCGGCCGCCCCCGCCGCGCCGCTTCCCCCACCCCCCGTACGGCCCCGGACAGCGCTGAGGGCACGTGGGGAGCGCTCCGCTCCCGGGCTCGGCGGCTGCCGCGGGGCTCCCGGCCACGCTCCTGGACCGGGCCCGGGGCATATGGATCCGCTCTGAAAGAGGGAACAGGAGGGTCCCGAAGGCAGGGGGGTGCCGAGGGCAGGAGGATCCTGGGAAGTAGGAGTATCCCCTGGTGTAGGGGCATCCCAGGAGCAGCGGGATCCCGGGGGACATAAGGCATCCCGGAGCACCAGGGGAATCCCAGGGAGCAGAGGGTATATTGGGGAACAGGGGGATCCCAGGGGAGTAGGGGGCATCCCGAGGAGCAGGGGCATTCCTGCAAAGCGAGAGCATCCTGGGGGAGGGGGCAAGGGAATCCCAGGGAACAGGGGCCATCCTGGGGGACATGGGCATCCCGGGGGGCAGGGGATATCCTGGTGGGAGCATCTCAGCAGGGAGGGCAGGCAACAGAGCATGGATTTCTGCTGGATAAATGCTTTGTTTGCCTCAACATTACAGGGGCATGCTTCCCCTCCTCTGCACCCACTGGTGATGCTACTGCACCCTGCACTGGCCCAGAGCACTGGCCACGATTCAAACTGGGCCAGACCTGGTGAGGTCAATCTGCTGTTACATGATGGTTCCTCAGGGATCTGAACTGGTGCTTGTTTAAAGTGACGGAAGAATATGACTAAAGTAAAGTCTGGTTATCAAGCAAAGGAAGCATGATTCTGACCGTACAGAGGGCATCTCTGTGGTAGCTGGTAATTTCATAGGGCCCCTGGTTTGTTAGTGTTTAACATGCGCCGTGTTACTGCGTGGTGGTGTGTGTGGAACACAATCCCAGCCATCAGCTGAGGGGGGGATATGAGGAAGCTTGAATAAATCATGGAAGAAGTTCTTTCTTTTGAATCATTCATCTTGTTCCATGCCGGGTCACTCTGCAAACCACAGCCAGAGGTTCCTGTCCAGCCCAGTGAAGATTTCCCTTCATAAACACAGCAAACACGGAGGTGTGTGGTAGCCTGGGGGAGAGGTGGAAGCCTGGCACCAGGCAGCCAGTGGCTGGAGGCTGATGGTGCCCAGTGCTTTCCTGCCAGGAGTGCCCTGGGAAGGGACACCGACAGGCATGGACCCAAAGACAGGGAGGTGAATCCTGCACATCCCCTGGAGACAGATGCTGGGTTGCTCCCTGGGGGCCGATACCTGAAGTGCCAACCAAAGGCACTTTCTTCTTCTGAGATTTGCCAACCTGGACAAAACTTTCCACAGGGTTTTTGCTAAATGAGAACAAGAGCATCTTGCTCTTCGTTTATGCAATTCCATTAATTCTTGCAGCCATCCACACCCTTTAAAATATTTGTATCTAACATTTCAGTTCAGTGCAGCACAGCACTGCAGCTGAGCCTTGTAGCCAGGCATGCAAGTGTCCATGGGAATTGCTGGGACTACCCATGAGCAAAACTGGAGCCATGGTCTGTACAATCGTGGCTGTTGCAGTAATTCCTGTCTTTGTGAAAACCTCTGGAAGTGCTCTCTGCAAGCAACTCTGTGGGATGGGCTGCTCCTCTACTGTACAGGTGAGTCACAGAGAGTTTACATCCCTCAAACAGACAGCTGCCCAGATACCAGGGTGAGGGGCAGCTTGTACTTGTTGGAAGCAGCTTGTGCAGCCGAGCAGGGCTGGCATCTGCCCAGAGTTCCCACTGCCTCTCAGGTCTGCTCCCCTTGCCCCCATCTGCTTTTGCTGCTCCCCCATGCCTTCCCCAGCCTTCCCCAGTGCTCTGACGGCCAGTGTGCGGGGAGCTGCGGTCCCGACACCCTACAGCAGGCATTGTGTCAGTGGGGCCTTGTCAGGAAATCTGCCTGGCAGCTTTCAAGGGAGAAACCACAACAAAAAAGGGTGGGAGAAAGACATGCTAGCTGTCCACAAGCATCCAAAGAGTGCAAGCAGCAGGGAGCCAGAACAATTGTTCAGGGTGGTACCAGATGAAGGATGGGAGCCTCAGAGCCTCCTACCCCTGCTGTTCCTCTTCTGAGAATAGACCTGGGGGAGACAAGGGCTGTGGGAGCATGTTTTCCTCTCTCGATGCCTGGCCTTGCCCAAACCTTGTCTCTCTGTCAGTGCAAAACACCCTCACTGGGGTGTTGCCACGTGTGGATGGATGCCTGTGTGGGTGCACTGGCTTTGGGGTCGTGGGTTTCCACCACATGCCCCCTGATGGCTGCTGTGCTCTCCCACTGCCCAGCTCTGGCAAGCAGGGGAACATCAGCATCCTTCCTTTGCCTAAGAGAAAACAGCCCATCATGGCTGAGCTCCCTCCACCTCGGACACACTGCAGCCTTTGAAAGCTTGGGGAAGAAGAGGACAATTAGCCAAGGGTGACAATCACTTTGGTTTTTAATAGTGATGTTTTTAAACCACTTGTGATTTCAGGCATATAGGAATCTTTAGGGAACAAGGGATGGACCTGCCAGCACGAGGTGCACATGCCCTGCAGGGTACAGAGCTGCTCACCCCTCCCTGCTCTGCCAGGGGTGCTTGATCCAGGACCGTCCCGATCCAACAAAGTCCACAAGCACCTGCGGGGTCTCAGGTCTGTGCATTGTCCCACTGAAACCAAAGCAGTGATACTGGTTTGCACCAGCTGGGCTGTGGCTTCCCTTACCCAAACACTGCACAAACCATCAGTAAGAAGCCCAACAGCATCCAGTTTCACTCCCTGGCATGGTGCTGAACGGGTGTGAGAACTTACTCTCTGAAAACATTTTGTGCCTTTTGGATTAGAAATCTGCTTGAAAGACAGATCATCTTTTGCATGATGTATTGTGCCCAAAATAGCTCAGTGGTTACTACTTCCTCATGTGACTACGATGTATTTATTTCTGCTCCCTCAATTGTAAATTGCCTTTTGCTTTTTTTTTTTCCCCCCTTTCTTCAGTACTGATGCCCATATTTTTTCAGATAACAGCAAGGAGAAAATATCCAGTGTAGAGATTGTAATCAACAGATTAGATCACTAATGTAATCCAACAGAAGAAGCAAAGGGCTCTCCCCCAAAAGCTAGAGCTGCCAAGCTGCAATGAGGGCAACAAACAAGGAAACAATTGAGTGAGTGGGAAAGAAAAGAGCTAATCTCGATACAGCTGCAAGAGAATAATTTGTTCACATCAAATCACAATTTTTGGTCTTGGAGGAAGGTCTTGTGGCTGAGCAGGGATGGGTTTTAAAACGCAAACTGCAGAAAATTATGGAAGTGGAAATTGTACTCTGGGACTGGGAGGCTGCTGCTCACTGCAAGGCTGGGAATGGCTTCTTGTGAGGAAGGGATTCTCCTGGTTCCTCCTACTGGCAAGCAAATGGAGAGTTTCTCAACACTGTTTACTTGAAGCAGTATTAAAATCGCAACTAAGAGGGTGTTAATTCTCCCTTTCCCACCAGTCCTGCAGGCTGAATGCACCCAGGACATCAGCAGCAGCAGATACACTGTGGTCAGCAGAACGTGACAGAGCTGCGGCTGGCCGGGAATGTCACTGCTGCCTCCGGGCCCCTCCAGCCAGATCCTGAAAGCACTGCAGATGTCTTCAGCAGCACCCGGACCGCCCTGAAATCCGGCTGTGCATGCCTGGACTCTGAAGCACCCCTCTCCAGCCCTGCATTTCTATATATTTCTATACCAGGGCAGCTGGTGCAGAGCGGGCTGTGCTCCCCACAGCCGTGTGCTGCAGCCACCATGCTGCAAAAATCCTCTGCATGGGCACCACATCGAGCTTCACATAAAACATGATGGCAGCTGCTTGTAAAACACAGTGGGAGCAAGTCTCTGCCCCACATTGCCCTCTCATGCTGCTGCTTTTTCTCATGTCCAAGAATCCCCTGTCACAATTACACATGGGACAGTGGGTGGGCAGGAGCAGTGGGGACACCTCATCACCCAGATGGGTCCATGGCCCACAGAGGGGACGCTTTGTGCAGCTGGAGGTTGGCTGGGAGCTGAGATAGCTGGGCCAGGACAGGGAGCCTTCTGCCCCCAGAGGCATGTGTCCACTGTACTTTGTGTGTGGTTTGAAGTAGGCAGGAAAAAATACCCCTCTTGGACTTTCTGCCACTTTACCACAAGTTTTGGTGCCTTTGGAGGGCAGCTGTACTCACATATGGCCATAGTGCCCAGTTTTCCACTATTTCCCTGCTTGGGAAGACCTTCTGTCTGGTGGAAGGAGCACAGCTTGTCCTCAGCAGGTGTCCAAGGGCAGAGAGCTGTTCCATGTGCTTCTGCATGGGATACAGCTGCCCCGGAGGAGGTGCAGATCTCTGTTGCTCCTGGGAGGAAACAGCAGTTTTCCTCCCTGCAGGTTGTTGCTCGGGGGCTGTCAGCAGGGGTATGCTTGCATGATGCCATAGTCCATCCTCAAAGGGGGTACCTGGACAGTGACCCCCACAAGAGCCTTCTTCACTTCCCATTCCCCAGCTGCAACTCACAGCCCAGAGGACTGCAGCCAGATCCTGAATCACAGAACTACAGAATGTTCTGGGTTGGAAGGAACGTTTGAAGATTATGTGGTCCACCCCTCCTGCAGTAAGCAGGTCATCTTCAACTACATCACAGAATTGTAGAATTGTGGCATCGTTTTGGTTGGAAAAGTTCTTTAAGATCATCAAGTAGAACCGTTCCCCCAGCACTGCCAAGTCCCACTAACCCATGTCCCTCAGCAGCACATCTACACGGCTTCTGAATCCCTCCAAGGATGGGGTCTCCACCACTGCCCTGGGCAGCCTGTGCAGCTCAGAGCCCCATCCAGCCTGACCTTAAATGTTTTCCAGGGATGGGGCACCTCCCACCTCTCTGAGAAACCTGTGCCAGTGTTTTACCACTCTCAGTGTAAAAAAATTCTTCCTCATATCTAGCCTAAATCTCCCTTCTTTTTGTGTAAATCCTAAACTCCCCACGGCCTCCCGAGCTCCGGCCACAGCAGTGGGACGGTCCCGGGAGCCCAGACTGTCGGGTGGGCTGCCCCGGGAAGAGGGGTTCAGACTGGGCGCAGGGCGGGATCAGACCCCGCCGGGACCGGCTCATCCCCTCACCGCAGCCTCCCGGCTCGGCGGGGCCGGTGCGCAGGGCCCGGGCGCCCTCTACCTCCACCTCCCCGCGCTCCTCCCCAACAAAACCGCGGAAAAGGCTCCGTGGAGCAGCCCCGCAAAGCAAACGTGCCCGAAAATCGGATGGAAACGGAGAAGACGAGGTGCCGCGAGCCCCGGGCAGCCCGGACTGTCCCTGTGGCTGCGCCGGACACCGCTGCGGGGTGGGGATGGTCCCAGCTCCGGGGTGAGGATGGTCCTAGCTCCAGGGTGGGACGGGGCAGCTGCAGCGCGATCCCCCCGAATCGCTGCTGCTCCGGGCCCGTTGCTATGGCAATGCTGATGTCGCAGCGCCGTCAGGAGGCACTGCAGTGCTGGAGTTGGCATCTCGCTTTGAGGCGAGTTGAAGCCATCCTGGGTTTTAGCTGGGTAAAAAGTCGGGGAGAGGCCAGAGCTGCTCATTTCCCCTTTGCAGGGGGTTCAGGACGCCACCTCCCTTCTCCCTCTCCTTGCACCCACCGCCGTGGCATCACCCTGCCCTGTGCAAGGGGAAGGAGAAGCATTGCCTGGGAACAAGCTTGGGTCCTGTTTCCACTGCAGAGGCTGTTGATGAAAGGGAGTGAAGGCTCAGACTTTTCCCCTCTGCAAAGGGGCCCCTGCGACCGTTTGCACCCCAAAAGCTGAGTGCAGGAAACACTCTGATGAAGCTGAAGCAGCTGGTGAGAGGCAGAGAGGCAGAAATGTGTGTTCAAAACCTTTAGGATGGGCTGAGTGTACAGCTCCTTCCACCGAGTCTGGTAAAACCTGAGGTACCAGCACCCAGCAGGGGGGTGAGAGGGTGTTTCCAGAAACACCAGTGAGGCAGGGGCTGTTGCACCACAACACATCTGCTTTTGAGAAGCCAGCTTGGAAAAGTTGCTTGCCAGCAGTTTTTTGGCTGGGAATTGGCTGTAGCTGGTTGCGTGTGGCCGTGCCTCGCTCCCACGTGTGCTTGGCTGTTCAGAGGCCATTAGTCCCTCTGGTCGCAGGAGAACAACCAAAACACAAAGCAAATTACTTGCAGAGAAAATATTTGCAGGGCTGGGATAGCCCTTAGCTTCACTGGGGAAGATGATGTTTCCAGCAATAAAGAAGAAACACTTTTAAACAGACCAGGAAACTGTAAAAACACCAAAAAAGGGAAGGCAAGAGGAGGCTGCCTGAGCAGGTTTATCAAAGCTGGTTGTGTTTCAGAGCTCAGGGTGCCTGGAACCATCAGGCTCTGGGCTGGCTGTGCTGCTCATGAGTTGGCATAGTGAAGAAAAAAGTAGTTGCCCAAACTTAACAGAGTTTTGCTGAGAGGAAATGTTCAGCCTTCCTTGGAAAGCGTTAACAAACACCACTAGAACTCTAAGCTGCATCTTCATCGTCTGGATGATTAATTGCCTGGAGCAGCGCCACTTGCTGACAGCTCAGCCCGTGAACGCTGCTGCAGGTGTGTCAGAGAACGGGCAGAGAAGCAGGAGCCATTGATCCTCAGGCTGCCCAGCACCGCCTGGCGCTGCCCGGCTCCAGCCAGGGATCTGCCACCCTCTGGCTGTGAGGGACGGCTGAACACACCACGGGCAGGGCGCAGCATCTCCCCTGGCCAGCCGCAGCTCAGCTCTTCATCCACCAGCTCTGCAACAGCCACACACGGGGCACTGCTGCTCCCCAGCACCTGCAGCTTTCCCAGGAGGTGTATTTTGCTTTTCCCATGGAGCAGGCCCCACCATCCAGCAAGGGACCAGCACATGCTCCCACGGGGGAAGGTCCCAGCAAGCCTGGCACAGGCAGTGATGTGCCTGAATAATGGACACACCCTGGAATGTTTATACACTTGCTTTTTAAACCATAACCATGCTCCAACCCTTCACCAGCTGAGGATGTGGCTGTACATGGCTACAAAATACTGTGGATGGTCTTAAGCTGAGATGTTGTGTTTCTAAAATATTTGATGCTGCTGAGGCATGTCTGAAAAGCATTTAAAATATAGCAAATAGCCTGAAAATATCTCGTATTTGTGAGGCTGATCATTTGTTGCTTGGCCCTCCCTCCATCTCAGCAGGCCATATTTCAAGGGCCCTTTGGATATCCAATGCTTCATCATGTTTGGAAGCTCTCGTGGGTGGCTGCTGGAGCTGGGGACTTCCCTGCACTCAGGCCTCCACAGGCTGAAGCTTTGGCTCCTTTTGGTCTTGGCACAAGGAAAATTAATTTCCTGGCCTGAGCCCCGTGCAGGCTCATTAGGATCTGGCACAATCACCCTTTTGTGCACAGGAGGGGGCAGCGGGGGACCAGGGCAGCACCACGGTTCCCTGGGGATGCCCATGGGGAAATGCCAGGGCCCTAGGAGGTGACAGGCAGTGCCCGTGTCCCAGCATGCTGCTGGCAGGGATATGGGATGCTGCCCTGCAGGGAACCAAAACGCTTTGGGGAAAGGGGGGGTCCCTGGGTTGCTGGGGTTTGGCTCATTTTGCAGCTGCACCGTGCCCTGCTCAGCCCAGCCACTGCTGCCACCTGCCTGTGCTGTGCCATGGGCAATGCCAGGGTGCCAGCCCTGGAGCTGGGCAGAGGGAGAAGCCGTGCCCCACATCTCATCTGCCAGTTTGGGCCCAGGACAGCCAGACTGTTACTCCAAAGGGTTCTAGCTCTGCTCTGGAAGAGAGGACTGAGACACTTCCACTCCACTTTGCTGGGCTCTGGAGCAGGGGAAGGGACTCACACCTGCAGGGCTGCCCCTGGGGCAGGGACCCTGTACTGTCCTCCTGCCACCCATGAAAGTGATGTCTTGGCAGTGGTTTGGGGGGGTGCTTTACCTGCTGGTGTGGTTCCTCCTCTTGAACGTTACCAGGGGTTGCAGAGTGCTGGGAAAGATGTTTTCTTCCCTTGACTTTGCCTTTTGAAGAGGAAGCAGGGGCTAACAGGGGCAGTTTGGTGGGTGAAGGAGTGCTCAGGCTTTGCCCCTGGGCTGCATGTGCTGAGATAACAGTATGCAACCAGTGCCCCGGTTTGCAAACCCCCATGGGGAGCTGGTTGGTGCTGTTACCATAAATTGCTCCAAAAGCAGCAACTTCTGCAATGCCTGAAAGTGCCAGCCTGGTTGCAGGGCAGGTTTGCAGAGTACCAGAGCTGCTCTGTGTGGTGGGGGGCTGCACCCTGTGGATCCCCAAACCTTCTGCGGTCTGACCAGCATCAAAGGGAGCTCAGAGCCCTCTGACACTGCTGAACAATCCTGCTGGTGTGAGCCCTACCGTGTGGTGCATTGAACAGGGGTCACCTTGCAATTAAATTACGGATTTGAATGCCAAGAAGCAAAGACTTAGAAACAGGCTGGGCTCTCCAGGGCTTTGGGTGCTTTGCAGGGAGAACGATGGTGGTGCTGGAGGCTGGAGCCACACGTGGGAGCTGTTCCTCAAGATGGAGCAGAGGAGCTGAGGAGCCCAAGTTGGGAACAAGAGACTGGGCAGAGGGGAGACTTCAAATGAACTAACCATACCAAGGAAGGAGGGTTGCAATGCAAGGCTTGACTGGGCAAATTAAGAAAGGGAAGAGACAAAAGCAAAATGCTGGAGTTTAACATTCACAGCTGCAAAACAATTGCTTCCTACACTAAAATAGCTGATGGGCTGTGCTGATGAGAAGATGTCTGAGGAATTTCAATTAAAAGCCAGTGACACTGACAAAGGCAACGAGATTGAAGCGTTCAAAGGTAAGTGAGCAACGGGGAGGGAAGAACAATACATGGTGAGGGAAGGAACAGTGCCTGCTCAGCACTGCGTGGGCTGGGCCCTTCCCGAGGCTGCAGAGAGAAAGTCCTCACATGCCAAGTGTGGCAGGGTGGTGGGATCCACTCCTGCATGCGTCCTGTGCCCTGTGCACACTCTTGTGCGTGGTCCCTGTGCACGCTTCTGCACGTGCTCCCTCTGCCTCCCCTCTCTCCTGCACACTCTGCAGGGAAACGCTCACTGAAGCAGGGCTGGTGGGGCAGTGGATGTCTGCTCATGTGCATGATGAAACTGAACTCTCCACATTTTGCCCAGCCCCGTGAGCATGGTGTCACCTTTGTCCCTGGCAGCCCTCCCTCACCTCCCATCCAGGTGATGGCCACTGATTTCAGGTCCTTTCTCCACAAGATCTCTAGGATTTTGGAGTCAGAGCTGTGTGTGCCCTTGGCAAAGGACCTGTAGCAGAACAGAGAGCGGGAAGAGGTAGCAGGTTCACATGTGCTTAGGAGAAAAGTCTCCTTAACCTTGACTGCTGTCACTACAGTAGGTGACAGCAGAGGCCAGCTGAGCTCATTACCAGCAGCACGTGGAATGACCCTGCACTGCTTTTCCTGCAGCCACCAGGCAAAGAAGATTAGTATCTTCCAAGGCTGCTGATAGTGTATCTGATGGGAATTGCTCTGTGTCTCCAGCCTTGCTCCTTGTCTCCATCCCTCTATCTCCAGGTGGGGATGGCCGAGCCAAGGGCAGGTGCCATCCCCTGTGGGCCTGGGGCTGCTGCTTGGCCGTCAGCATGGGCAGAAGCTGCTGGCACCAGCTGCCTCTTCGTGCGTGCATTGACAGTCCCCTGTGTGCTGCAGTACAACAGCCCACTTGGGCTGAAAGCCCTGGTGGGAACGAGTTGATTTCCTGCCTTTAAAAACAAATCAACTCATATGTAGATATATCAGTAACAGACAGCTGCTGTCACGGCCAGCCCTGCTCAGAGCCTTGCCAGGTACTGCAGTCCTGCTTCCCCAGGCACACCATATCTTCGGGCGTCTGTCGTGCCATCAATCTATTTTTAGTAAATATAGTTCAGCTGCAGTTATCTGATTAGTTCCTGTAACTACATGAGGAGCAACAGCTCCAGGCGTGACTCCAATTTCTGAGCAGACCGTGTCTCTGGGCACACATTTGCTACAAGAGAGAAACTTGCTGAGGATGCTTCTCCCTACGGCACTGGTGGACATGGTGCTCTGAGCTCCAACGTGGCATGAGGCTGAGTTTGGGGTGCCAGGGGCAGTGGGGACCAGCCCCACTGCTGGCACGGGAGCACACGACCTTTGATAACGGCAGAATTAACCAGGCCTGCTTCCTGCAGCCGCCCGTGACAAGGGGCCATCCTCCTCGGCGTTGCCCTGATGTGGGCTGATAAGCAGCTGGCTTTGTTTGCTCCTCAGCACGAGGCTGGTGACGGAGATTTCCATCATCATTGACTGCGGCTGAAAGAGGGGAAAGGTCCCCGTGCATCAGCTCTCACAGCCTGGGGGAGGAGGGGGTGTGTGTGTGTGTGTGTACCCCCTTCCTCCAGGCAGGTAGCACCTGTGAAAAGATCCACCATGTCCCTGTCACTGCACAGGGATCACTTAAAACCCTACAGACCCACAGACAGCTCCAGCATTGCACTTTGCTCTGAGGCCTCAACCTGTATTGACTGCAGCTGTCCCAGAAAATTAGATTATAGCACAAAACCCTGGCATTGAGTCTGCTCTGACAAGTCAGGTCCTCCATCTCCTGGCTAGATAGTCAGAATGAAGAGATGGGGAGCTGTGGGGGGGGGGAGCCTCCACCATGACAGCTTTTCCTTTTGCCTCAGCTGTGTCAGAGGAGTGCTGTGAACCCTGGGCTCCCTGGTGTTTCCTGGGCCCACAATGGTTGTGGCTGAGATTTGAAGTGGCAGAAGGTGCATCTCCCTCAGGAACCATGCACAGAAGCTCCTGACTTGGCCCATCTCCCTTGTCCATGGCCAAAGCCATCAGAGCTCTGCTGCCAACTCCCTCCTCCTCCTCATGCTGGAGTATTTTAGGGCTCTTGAACAGGGATTAATCGTAGATTTAAACACTCCCAGGGCAGCAAAGGGAAAAGTTCGTCCATGCTTACAGCGAGAGCAACCCCTCAGTTTCCCCACAGCCGGCACCAGAGCTCTGGCACTGGCCTCGGGGCTGCCTGAGCCCAGCGCTGGCCATCCCCTCCCTCTTGTGCAAATGCCGTTTCTTATTTACATCCTCATTGTGTGCCTGCCTGGCTCCTCACCAGAGCAATTTATCTTCCCCTCCTGCTTCCATGCAACTGTTCAAGCCTCCTTTTCCAGTCAGGATGAGGCCATGCCACTGGAAATATGTCACACAGCTAAAGACATTTGTTTCAGTCGAGAGAGTCACAAGTGCCTCAGGTGACACTTCATTTGCAGTGAGAAAGAAAGATGCCAAGTGTTGCTCGCTGAAACCAGTTGCTGAGACCGGTTGGGGACAATGTCAGTTTCCGTCTTGGCAAAACCAGAGCATCCCAGGCTGGGTCCAGCCCCCGGCCTCACACCCGGCATCTCGCAGGGATGCTGCCGGGGCAGATGGTTTGTGTGTGCCACCAGTGAACCCCTGGACTGCGGCAAAACTGGCGCAGGGACGGACCCCAGCGCTGCACCCAGACCCCGTTGTGCACCTCCCTGCCCTTTGCTCGCTACTACGGGGCTGGGGCCTGCAAGCGGCTGGAGGGGGGGGGCACGGCGTGGGGCACCCCACACTGCTCCCGGGGGACAAATGCCCCCGTGGGTGGGTGTTGCATCCTCAGCGCTACTCCCTCCGCGTGTGCAACATTCCCCCCCCAACCGCTCCGTTTGCACGTGCAAACCTCCCCGGCACCGCTCCCCCGGCGTCTGCAACCCCTCCCCGCCGCTCCCTCCCCGCACGTGTCGCAGCCCCCCTCGTGGCCCGGTGCCCCCCCAGTTCGTCCCGGCGGCTCCCGGTGCGGTTCCGAGGGCTGGGGCGGAGCGATCGGGCCCGGCGCGGTGGGTCCGCCCCCCCCCCCCCACCGCCCCCGCGGCGCTGCCATTGGCGGCGGGGCCGGGCCGGGCCCAGGGAGGCGGTGACGGCCGGTACAGCCCGCGCCCCCCCCTCGCAGCGGTGCCGCGGCACCGGTCGCGGTATGTCGCGAAAGAAGGCGGCTCGCAGTAAGGGCAGCGGCGCCGCGCCTTCTGCCGCGCTGCCCCCCGCCGCCCCGGGGCCCGGCCCCGCTCCCGCCGCCCCCCAACGGGGCTCCGGCACCGAGCTGCCCCGCAACGGGACCGTGGCGGCCGGGAGACCCTCGCTGAGCAGCAGCGGCGAGTTCTACGATCTTGCCTTCAAGGTGCGGGGTCGGGGGTGGGCGGGAGCCCTGTGCGGGGGTCCGTCGGGTGCGGGGCTGGGGGCAGCCTCCGGAGAAGTTCCCGGGGACCAAGAGCGGGTATTTCTTCCTCCTCCCACCCTCCTTTCCAGCTCCGGCATCCCACCCCTCTTCTTCTGCTGCTGCCCGGCGCGGGGCTCCGGCCGCGCTCCGGGGCTCCCGGGGCCGGGCTGGGCGGGGGGGGGCTGCCCCCGCGGAAGCCCCTTACAGGGGGGCTGCCCCTGGGGGAACTTTTGCAAGTGATGACAAAGGGTTTTTCTGCTCAGATGAGTTATTGTAGCCTGCCGGTTCCTCTTCAGCAAGGTAAAAACCGCGGTGATGAAGGAGAGGGAGAATACTCCCCGAATCGCACGGAGTCAGCTCCGGCTGCTGTTGAAATGTCTTACAGCTTTGCGTTCTTTGAAGGGCTCAGATGGCTTCATCTCGTTGCATCGGATTCTGGCGAGGAGGATCACAGATATTTGCAACCCCCTGCCCCATCATGCGTCCTGATGCAAGCCCAGCTGGGAGCTGGCTCAGAGATTTGGGCTGAGGCTGCGGCTCCATGGGACCCACCTGGGTGTTTGTAACACCGACCTTTGTAACCCAGCGCAGGGGGTTGAGGTTGGAGAAGATGGTGTTTGCCATGGCAGGTCCAGCCCTGGCACGCTCTGTTGGAGAGCTCGGTGCTGGTGGCAAGCAGTGTGGACATTGTGGTGTTAAGTTTGGGCTGTGGAGGAGGTGAGGGCTGTTCAAGAGGTGAATTTGGGTGCTTTGGTAGGCAGTCGGTCCTGATGCCGGTGCAGTAACGGTTCAACAGCTTCCCTAAAATGGAGACACCTGTGTGTTCATGCTAGCCCTTGGCTCCTTGAGCTCACCTCTCCCTGCCTACTCAGGGGCTTTCCTGGGGGATTGCCCGATCCTGACCACCAAGCCCTCAACGTGAGCCTGGCTCTGGTGCTGCTCCATGGCCCAGCTGAGGCTTAAGGACTAAAAATGTACCAAAAATGACTTTTTTTTTCCCCAAAACCCTTCCCTTGGTTTTGCACAGATCCACCTCTGGGCTCTCTGGCTCTTGTGCCAGCGCTTGGTGTGTGGTGCTCCCGTGGGACACCCGGCAAGGGCGATGGAGCCCCGCGGGTGATGGAGCCCTGTGGCCAGATCAGGAGGCTGAGCAGCAGAGAGGTGGTGGCCTTTGCTGCTGCTGGTGGCTCCTGCCTGGGTGCGGCGTGACCCAGGGCAGCACCTTCTTAAAACCATTTAAATTTGGTCACGGGCTAATGGCTCCCGGGAGGCTGGTGGCAGTGCCTTTGGGAGAGAGGGGACGCTGCCATGTCAGCTGCAGCCATTCACCGGCTCGGCTGCGTGGTCTGGGGCTTCTCAATAGTGGGAAACCATTGGGTTAGTGTCCCCGGAGGGGAAGGAGGGTTCCCAGGGGGTTGTGATTTGAGCACAGGCTTTGGGGAGCTGCATTTGGGAGCAGCTTCAGCTCTGCCGTGATTTCCTTAGGGCACGGTGAGTGCCTGTTCTGTCTGCACCCTGGGCTCCTGCTGAGTGGGGAAACTAAGGCAGGCAGCACCGGGAGATGCTCCCTCAGCACCCTCTGGGGACTGGGAGGGTGGCTGTGAGGCCGTGTGAGTCGTGCTGAAGGAGTTTGCTCGCAGAGAGGAGCCTTGGGGTTGTGTTGGTGCCCAGAGACCCCCATGGGCAGCAGTGCCAGCACAGAAATCCCCATGGGTGGTGGGTGTGGGGTGTTCCATGGGTGCATGGGGGGCAGCAGGAGTCCCGCAACTGCTGGGTCATATCCTGCCTCACTGAGACAACACCTCTTGGTTTTTTGAGGGGTGTTTGTGCCCCAGAGGGGGGGATCTGTTAAGTACTGGTTAATGGAAGGTGTCTCAAGTTTGGCCAGTGCTCAGGGACACAGCTGGTGTCGGGAATAATCACTCTGTGGGTCCCTGCCTTCTCTCTCCCCTGGGTCCAAAGATGTTGCTCTTCAACGTGTTTTTTTCCCCTTCAAGGATATGGGATCTGCCACCTGCTCCCGGGATGGGGCTTTGGGGATGGAGCTGGGGGATGGCTGGTGGGGGCTCCCTTCCCACCCCGGTGTCTCATGCCTCTTTCCCCCCTCCCTCCCCCACAGGTGATGCTGGTGGGCGACTCAGGGGTTGGCAAGACCTGCTTGCTGGTGCGGTTCAAGGACGGTGCTTTCCTCGCCGGCAGCTTCATTTCCACAGTTGGAATTGACTTCAGGGTAAGTGCCCAGGGGGCTCCGTGGCCTCTGCCCACCGGGTCTGGCAGGTGAGTGACAGCTCCAAGGACTTAAATCTCCTCATCCCCACCCATGTCAGCTCCAGCCACAGCACCTCAGCACTGAGCAACCATCTGAGGGTGTAATGTGGGGAACAGGGGGGCAGAAGGAGAGACAGGTCATGTCCTACAGTGCCCTGGTGTGGGCAGAGCATCCTTTGCCAGGCAGGAAGGGCTTGGAGCCAACTGGAGACCTCAAAGCCTTTTCTTGGCCATGTTTCCCTGGTGGGGCCTTGCTGGAGAGCTGGGGCCAGGGGGGCTGCCCGGGGACGTGGTGGTCCTGGTGGCCCCGGGCCAAGGGGATCTGCAGTGCCACCATGGGCACCCCTGGGGTGGCACAACAGAGCAATGGGGATGGTGACTTTACATAAGGCATCAAAGAAACTTCATGTCAGCTGTGAAGGGCCAGCGAGGGAGCTTTGCTGCTGAAGTAGCCAGCATCTGGCCTGGCTTGGGTCCCTGGCCTGAGGATTGGGTGTCCCAAATCCCTCACCAGCTCCCTGGCCATCTCCTGCCCCTGAGCCACAAGCTCACTGCCCCCCAAGAGGTCTGGCCAGTGTCACAGGCTCCTGGGGGAGGCTCAGCCCTTGGAACCGGGGATGTGCCTGGTGGCTGTCCCCCCCTGCCCTGCTGTTGGGGCACCTCCTGCTTTGTCTTGTTGTGCCATGGTGCCATTTGGCACCGTGGTGCTGCTGGATGGGTGTGGGGAGTGGCTGCAGTGAAGAGCTGGTGGTGATGCTGCACGCCAAGGTTGCATCTTTCAGACTGCCCGTTCTCAGCAGCACCTTGGATCTTCCTTTCTTGGAGGATTTCTGGGAACTGGGTGTCTCTTGTAACCTGCGATTTCATTAGTGTGTGAACAGTAACTTGCTGGGACAGTGACAAGTGGAGAGCTGAGGGACAGCTCACAGAGCTGTTGGAGGGAAAGTGATGTTCTTCCCTGCCAGGAAGCTTTGGGTGCAGAGCGATGCTGTGGGCTGCAGCAGTGCCTTGGTGAAGCTGGCAAATTGGGAGTCCATAATTTTGTACAAAGGTAATTACACAGTATTTCAGGTGTTCTTAAAATGAAAAGCATTTCATTGCTGATTGCAATGATTGATACCAAGGGCAGTCATAAAACCCCGTGACTTATTGATTAGAGCACGGAAACTACTGCTACAGAGAAGCAATCAAATTAGGGTTAATTTACTTCAGTAATAGAGCTGCTAGAGCTACCTAGGTTCAAAATGGTTAGATTATACAGCGGGGAAGATCATGTGTATGCCCTGAAACTCATTATTATCACCTTGGTAAGGCACTCATAATTTTTTTGAGGATGTGGAAATAGTTTTTGATGGAACATCTCGTTTGCATTAAGATAATCCTGTTTGCAGGCACTGTGTAATTGTGCCCCTCCCGCCCTTTGTGTCACGATGCAGGTGAAGCTCTGGGGGGGGGATGACGCTGGTGGCTGGTGAGCTGGGGTTTGATTGGTGTCTGTGTAAGAACAAAGCTCCTGTCACGTCACAGCTCCTATTCTCTGTGACCCCAGAATTTGGCATCGGGTTTTCTGTGTGAAGCGAGCTGGCTGTTGGTGACCACGGGGGCTGTGGTCGGGAGGGTGGGCACAGGAGGAGGTGCTGAGCAAGTGCAGGGCCTTATTTTGGGGGTTTTTCAGCGGGGTTTGTGGCAGCCGGTGGTGGTGGGGACCGTGGGGACGTCCCCAAGGCTGGGGCGTGCGGCAGCTGCGCTCCTGTGCACGCGCGACCTTGGGAGCTGCCAGGAGCCTGGATGAGGGCCGGGGACATGGCAGGGATGGAGCTGCCCGGCTCCTGCCCTTGTTTTTGGGTCTGTCTCTGTTGCTCTTGGCGCCGGCTGGTCGCTGTGAAGCACCCTGGGATGGGGCGGAGCTGCCTTGGGGGACAGCACCTGCACCCACCCAGCCGCTCTGCCCCTCCTCTCCCGGTCCATCCCCTGGTCCCAATAGGCTCCAGGTCAGCTGCTCATTTCCAGGGATGTCAAACCATTAGACACAAGCAAAGCTATGGCTAATGGATTACAAAGGCCTGAGCAAATGTAAATTAATAGAAATCCATTTAAAATTAATCTGGCATTAATTTCTAATGGACCCCTAGGTTGTTTCCCTCCTACTGTTTTATCTTCCAGAGAACCTCTTGAGTTGTGTTTGTTTATCATCATCTCTTAAACAAAGAAGGATGTTGGTCTAAATATATTTGGAAAATAAATGACAGATACTAGTGAAATAAAAATGATCCTAGCATGAAAAAATGCATCAAGATGGCACCTGTTGGCTTCCAGCTTTGGAGAGGCAGAGGCCCTCTGCTTTCCTTCCTTTCAAAAATGGGTTTAATGGGGGAGCATCCTTAGCTCCTCAGGGATACACAAGCCCTCCCTGCTCTGCTGGGGCAGTGCCGGGGTGTCCAGGGGTGCCAAGGAGAGGGTTTGGCTGGGGGTGCACTGTTGGGGTGAGCCCCTCCACTTTGGGTGCCACTAAGACCAGGCAGAGCCGTGGGGTAAGGGCTCTGCTCCCAGTGGGGGCTTTGCTTGGAGGCACAGGAGCTTCTGTCTGGGTTTTGCTCTGCTGCTTCCCCTGGAGGGGAAAGCCTCTGGGGGGCAAACGCCCCTCTGCCTCCAGCATCCCTGTTGTAGGCATCACCTTTGAGATTTCCAGACACTGCTTGATAACAAAGGGCTTAATTATTCCTTTCCATGAGCTGTGGTGTGGCTGGGGATGTGCTGAGCCATGGCAGGAGGTTTTCCTCCTCTTCCTTGAGGCTCAGGGCAAATTCCAGCAGATCCCAGCCAGTGAGAGCAGGAGGAGTTCTGCCTGTGCAGGCAGAGTGGCTGCCCAGAGCAGGGTGCACATGCTTCCCTAACTTCATATGTCAGGAGTCTCAGGGAGAAACATCTCCTGGAAAAGAGCAGGTTTATCACTCTGGGGTGTGAATCCCATTTTTCTGGGTGCCACTGAAGGAGCTGCCTTTTGCTGTCATCTTGGCAAGGCGGCAGAAACCTTAACAGAAATTAAAGCTGTGCAGCCAACAGCACTTCTGTTGTGTTGTAACAGCTGAGTAACGGGGGGAACGTCTTGTCAGAGCCCAGAAACCAAAGGGCCATGAGAGCCCCCCCATGTGCCCCCTCCCTGATGGTGGCTGGTGCTTGCAGCCCCACCCTCTGTCCCCAGTTTTGCAGGGTCAGGTGAGTTAAGGCTTTTGTACTAATTGGACCTGAAAGGAGAAGAACATAAAAGCAAAAAAATGAAAGATGAGCCTTTTCTCCCAGGGAAGAGGTGCTAATGAGTTCCTGTGTGTTAGCAGGGGAGATGGCTTCTGTGTTAATCAGTGGGATGAAACCGCTTTGCTGGGGGAGTTGGGAGCAGGGTGGCTTGTCTTGGTTTATCCGAGGTGTGTAACGTTATCACCCCCCTATTGCTGCCCCAAGGAGAGGGAGCAAACCAAGGTCCTCCTGGTGTAAAACGTGTAGGTGCTGCGGGAGGAGGAGGAGGGAGCCAGCCCCGGTGCTTCAGCACAGCTTCGGGCTTCCTGAGCAAGAGGCTGAGCACTGGGAATATTGCCTCTGAAGGCCAAGCTTTGGCATCTACCTTTTTGCACCGAGGTGCCCAGGAGGGGTTTCTGCTGGTTGTTCCCTGTGGAGGTCCTCAGCTCTCCCCAGCCACTCTCTGCTCCAGCCTTGGCCATGCCACAATTAATCTGCCCACTGGGACGGCTGCTGCGCGCTGTAAATAAAAGCTGTCACTTGTGACCCTGAGCTTTAAGGACTCTTGATTACATTCAGCCCTGTGCTGCTCTGGGGGTGGAATCAGCAGTATATAATATGGTTTTTTGCATAAGAGATTTGTTGCATCTCTGTTTTATTTTTTGTAGCATGTGTGTGTGCACCTTCCGTTGGCAAAATAGCAGCTGCTGGCTGCCTGCTGGCTCCCTCAGCCAGCTTAACTTTGCAGGAGAGATGGAAAGCTTCATTCCAGGGTGTGCAAACTAACACTGGACATGCTCTGGATTCGGCAAGTCTGGGTCTCCATCTGCTCACAGGAGGGAGGTGTGTTGCCCTGAGCATCTGCCGGTCCCCAGCAGGCACCTGCATCCTGGCCCTTGGCGTGATGCTCCAGCACCCACATCCCAGCCCTTGGGAAGGTGCTCCAGCACCCAAATCCCAGTTGTCAGGGCAATTTACTAGCACAGTGTTCCCCATGGTGCCTCCGAAGGGTTGATGCAACCTGGAGCCATCTGAAAGCCAAGGGCTGGCTTTTATCTCAGTGGCTGGCACAGAGCATTAGCAGGGCTAATTTTCTGATGGATAAATCTGGAAAAAGTGGGAGGGAATCTGCTAAGGCCAGAAAAAAGAAACGGAAATAAATCAATTCCAAGGAGTCTTTTTATACAAAATTAGCCCTGAACATTTGAGGGAAGGGGCTCTGGGCATCAAGCAGTGTGTAGTTTCTTCTCTTCATTTGCTTTGCCGTGTAGCATGGTGACGTGCATGGAGTTGGGTGGATTTAGGTTGGTCCCTGGGGCTGTGAGTGGGAGCACTGGAGAAGACAGCCCCACAGGGGAGATGGTCATCCCTGGGAAGGGCATCTCAGTGCTGCCTGGGTCACTTGGGCCAAATGCCCCTCCGTGGAGCTGCTGTGCCAGTGGTGAGGCTGGTGCCACTGCTGGGGGATGTGGGGAAGGAGCCCGGTTCTAGAGTGGCAGGACAGGCAGGGCTGCTTGTGTTTCTGCCTTGGCTGAGTGATTCTTTGTCTGAAATCAGCTTGTTCTGCATCTCTGATCGCTGCGTGAATTTTAATAGAAGCCAGGAGCTGATTTCATACTTTTGCCTTTCTCGCTGTAAGCAAAGCTGGGCTAAATTTGCCCAGTGCAGCTTTCCTGCAATGTTTTCCATCCCTGCTGCCTGGTTTGGGGGGCAGATTAGATGCTGGCACAGGTGCCTTAGGGACCAGGTGCTGTAGGGACCAGGTGCCATAGGGATCTGGCAGCCAGCAAGGCAGGTCCCAGGGAGCTGGCACAGGGGGACAGGCTCTGTTAGCTGGAACGTGCCTTGATTTTATCCATCTCTGTCATGTCTGACTCGTAGGGCAGTGGCTGCTCCACAGCTGCTGCTGGTTCCCGTTCTCTGCTCTCAGGACAGGCTCTCAGGGGAGTAAATAGCAATTTTTCCTGGGAAACCGAGCCCTGCTCTGCTGTCAGCAGCCACTCTCCTTCCTTGCAGAGGGACCAGCTTTGCAGTCGGCAGAGCCTGTCATTTGCATGCAGAGGCTCAGTTGCCAAGAGATGCTGCGAGTGGTGCCCGTGGCGGGCTGCACCCGCTCCCTCACATCTGCTAGTGTTTTATTCATGTTTCTTTGGCTCTCGCATTTGAGAAGTAATAAACCAGTTCTGCAGCACAGCAGTAAGCTGCAAGCACCCGTGTGCTGGTGGTAATCCCAGTGGACAAGAGACTCAATTTCTGCCTTGGGGAAGGCAGAAAGAAATAAGATTAATGTCTTCAAAGCAGAGAAGTGCTTGAGTTGCTCTTTAAATGAGTGGTTGGAGCAACCTTGATACCCAAAGCCTAGTTTAAGAAAACTCCTAACCAGTCTGCAGGATGGTGTGAAGGTGCCTGCCTTGCTCTTGGCATGCTGGCAGCTCTCCCAGCCCTCGGTGTCTGGGAAACACCTCCCAGAATAGATGGGGTGTTTAATCTGGGTGTGAAATTTGGCATCCATTTCAGGTGACAGCAAGAGCACTGGGGACGTGGGGTGTCATGGGTGATGCTCCTGGAAGGGCGATGGTGCCTCCCAGGCTCCTGCAGCTGCACGGTGGCTTCCTGGTGTGTGCCCACAGCCAGTGTCCCTGCGGGTCTGTCCCGGTGTGGGATGGTTGGGATAAAAGGTTTAATTAGCTCAGGCGGAGTGCAGGAGGCCTGGGGTGCTCCAGAGCCACAGAACCAGGCCACAGGCATGGAAAAAACACCCTTGGGAGCTGCTGGCAAAAGAAGGGAGGCTGTGAAGCTGTTCACTGTCACCTGCTTCTGTATCCTCCTTGTCAGAGCTGTATGGGAGCTCAAAACCCCATTAGAGGATGGGTTTGGGTGGTGCGGGGTGATGGACCTGCTCGTGTGAGTGTCTTCCCTGCAGCACCCACCTCTGTGGGGACAGTGGGTGCAGTGGAGCTAGGGATGGCTCTGCCCACCTCCTTGGGGCTGTGGGGCTGTGCCCTGCTCCCTGCTTTGCTACAGGCTCCCCGCAAAGGTGAGGAGGAGGCTGGTGCTGGAGGAAGGCTGTGGGGACACGTATGGGGTGTCTGTGCCTCTCTGGATGGTGCTAGGTGAGTGGGAAGTTGTCCCCGGGGAGGTTGATTTGGGTGCTGGAGCATCAGCTGCTCCAGTGTGGAGCTAGGCATTAGCCTGGGTCTGCTCCTGGTGCTGGGAACCTGCAAGGGAGCGTTTTACAGCCCATAAAACATTTAAATGGGTCTAGAGTAAGTTTAAATGATTTGAATATTTAATGGAATACATTTGGTATAATTTCACTTTCATATTTTATTTGTGATAAAACATTGAATTCAGCCGTGCAGAACTGGGTTTTTCTTTGAAAGTAGAGGGAAGGCAGCCAGGTCGGCAGGGACGGGTGAGCTCTAGGGTGCCTCTGCCCCCCCTCTGCCACCCCCGTGATGGAGGATTGCAGGGCCATCCCTGCCCCATCGCCTTGATCAGCCCCCGTGATCCTCGCTCTGCCCTCGCTGCCTCTCCACTGAGCCACTGACTCGTTTCGTTACCGCTGATTAATTACTTGCCCCCAGCAGGTTGCGGCTGACTCCCGGTGCGGATGCGGGGGGTCGCTGTGTGCCCGCAGGGAAGGCCGAGGTGCCAGCCCCCGGCCCTGCCCGCAGCCCGGCCAGGAGCGGGGCTCCAGAGGCTGCTGGCTCCGTCCCACAGTGATGGAGCTGCCCCGGCTCCCCCGGCGAGGGATTTCCATCCAGCCCAGCGCTGTAACTCACAGCTTTGTTTGGCTAACGGGGCACACAGCATTTTTAATCCTGGCTAAGCACAGAGTCATTGCCTTGAAGGATTGCAGAAGCTCTCGAAAGCAACAGATATTTCATGTTAATGCCTGCACCAGAAAAAAATGTGTCTTCCTGATCATAACTAATATGTGTTGGGAGCTGGTGCTCCTTCAGCTTTAAAGGGTGATGCCCGTTGCCCTGGTCTGTGGCCATCCCAGAGTGAGGAGAAGCCCAGTGGGGGTCTGAGGGTCTTGATGATGCTTTGGAGCTTCAGCCTGGGGAGGCGTTTGTGTTGCAGTTGTGGTGGGTCTGGGGTCCTGCTGCCTGCAGGCAGCTCAGCAGGCAGGAAAGATCTTCTAGAGGTTGTAAGACTGGCAGCATGTTTCTGAGGATGAAACTGGTCCCATTGTGAACAGCTGGACAGGTTTGGTTTAATTTTGTGTGGGGTATTTTAATATTTGTATATTATATTTAATAATGTATTGAAAGCAGGAGAGTGGTGGGGAGCTGTGCCCAGCTGCACCAATGCAGCCGATCCTGCCAGGGTCAGAGGCTGTGAACCATCAGTCTGTGGCGAGCTTGGGCCTCAGCAGCCTCTGTCCCAGCGTATTTTCCTTCTCCTTGTCGAACCGCAGTGTTCCTGGGCCCCAGGGACACGCTGGGGAAATGGAGGCTTTGGCTTTTCCAGCTTTGCTTGTGCGGGTGTCACCACGGCAACGGCGCGGTTCCCCCCTCCACACGGCTTCATGGCAGCGCCGCGATTCTCAGCCCTGTCCCTCCAGCGCCGCCTTTGCCACACGCACCTGCGGCACAAGGTGGGCCGGGCACGGGGGGGGATGGCCGAATGGAGGGGGTCCTGCCCCAGCTCCTATCCTGCTGCTCCTCATTAGCGCTAGTGAAGCTGGACTGACCTCAGCTCCCAGTATGGTCCCCACCAGGGAGAGCCTTTGGCGTCAGTGCTCCTGTGCCCTTTGCTCTCAGCCTTGAAACAACCCCTTGTTCATGGATTTTCCCTCCAAAGCCAAGTTCAGGAGGCTGCTGGAGGCATCCAGGGACCCCCAGACTCTGCTGGCCTAGATCTTGCCCATCTGCATGGTCAGCAATATTGAATTTGGTCTGAATTGCCGGGGTTTGCTTCCCCTGTGTTGTCCCTGCTGGTGCCCCTACGCCTCTCTGCATCCTCTGAGCCCATGACTAAGAAAAAACCACGACTGTGTGGCTGGATGATTAATTGAGCCCAGCCTTGTTACGGGGGGTTTAGAGTGAAGGGTCTGTCCGAGGACCTTGTTGGAGGGGACTGGTCCCTGGATGAGCATCCCTATTGCAACTCGGATTCAGTGCCTGGGGTTCAGTGCCGGGTCAGCCCAGTCCCTTCCAGATGCCTGTGCAGCCAGATGGCCAGGCTTTAATTTGGGGTTTTTCTCCCCTAGTGTTAAGCCCACTCGGCTCTCAGGAGCCGCAGGGAAGCAGCCGTTTCTCCAGGAGGATGGCATCGTTTCCCTCGCCCTCCCGCCCCACTGGCTGCCAAGGCCCCGTGGCGCTCGCCGCCTTCGGCATCATCCCGTTTGCCACACGCCTCGGCGGAAGCGCCGGGGGATTGTTGCTACTCTCAGCGTCAATTTTTACAGCACAGAGCAGGTTTTGGCAGCAGCCCACGCAGCCCTGAGCAGTGCCAGCCTCGGGGAAGGACTAGCAGCTCTGCTGGGCTGGTGGGGGTGCGGCTTTCCAGGGATGAGTCGGCCGTGCCGTGCCGTGCCGTGCACCTTCCCAGAGCACCAGCACGGCAGGGCTGGCTCCTCCAGGGCAGGGGGACAGGGCTCAGAGCAGCGGGACAGGGCTGGGAGCAGCGAGACAGGGCTCAGAGCAGCCCCTGGCGCTGTGATGGCTGCGCCGCGCTGCCCCGGGAGCTGTCCCCGCTTGCATTTATTCTCTGCGGTGACCATCTGCTTTTTGGTAAACATTTCTGTAGGGCTGTGGGGTGGGGTGGTGTGTGGAGGGAGCGGTACTGGGGCTGTGAAGCATCTCGAGCCATTGCGCTGTGGGTGTGGGCTTCCTCGGGCTCCCGTGAGCCAGGGCTCTCAGGAGGAAAAGCATTCCCTAGAGACCATGCACCGTGGGTTGCAGATGAGTGGGCTGCTTCTTTTTCCTCTTTTTGCTGAGGCACACGTGGCCTGAAGCCAACCCTGAGCAGCTGGAATGGAGCTTGGATCCTGAGCCCTGTGGGCAGTCTCTCCTGTCACCCAGGGAGCTCAGCTGTGGCAAGGCCGGCTCCTTTCCCGGCTCCTTTCCCGGCTCCTTCCCTAGACCTGTAACGGTTCGCTAACGTGGCCTGGGAAATGTGGCTGATATGGTGGGACCAGAACAGGGCTGGGAACTGCTTCCCGGTGGGGAGGGAGAAGGGCTGACTGCAGTGCCCTGCAGGATGGGGCTCAGCAGGTGGGATTGCAGCTCAGCCCCAACTTCCCTCAGTACACCAAGCAAGCACGCACTTCTGAATGTGCAGAAATTGCTGTGAGAAGCGCTTGTCGATGCCTAAAATAACTTTGTTCCCAAGCAAGTGTTAGTGCCTGGCAGATGTGTTTTTCCCTCCTGAATAATGCACACATGAGGTCAAATTGCTCCCAAGAGCTGGATGCAGGGGCAGCCCCGCGGGGCCGGGCATGGCCGGGGAGGGAGAGCAGCAGGGGGTGGCACCACTTCGGGGGGTGACTGATCCCAGGGGATCAGCCCTGCAGCTTGGTGAAGAGGTGGAAATCCTCACCCTCACTCTTGGCCATGCTCAGGCTTTCCAAGGGATCTCCCTGGTGCCACAAACACTCAGGGTCCTGCCCTGTGGGGATGGGGCTGGGGCTTGCTGTGCTCCAACCCCCACCATGGCTACACCACTGCAGACATGGGCTGGGGTGTCACTTAGCACCGAGACCCCCTTTTTGCCATCCCCAGGGTCTTAATGAACTTGTACAGACTTCAGAAAATCTTATTAGAGTTGTGCAGTCACTCTCTCCTTCCTGAGTCCTTTGAAGGGTTCAGCCAGGCTGGGTTTTGCTGCTTAGCAAGAGCAAGGTTTCGCCCTGCACCACAGCTGAGGGATGTGTGTGTTGGTGCGTGTGTGATAAAAAGCTACAGATTCATTTGTCAGGTCTTCGGGGATTTTTTTTTTCTTTAGGAATGAGGAGCACTGTTTAATGATGCTGTTTGCAATGTGGTCTGCAGAAGGTGCTCTGCTGCTCCCAGACACTGCTGGGATGTTTGCTGCTAAATATTCAGACCTGGCTTTATTTCTTCTTTTCATTGGATTGCAAAGTCTTCTCTGAAACTTTGGGTGAGTTTCCATCCCCTTAGGTGCCAGCCCTCTAATGTGAGGCAGTCCAGCTGCTCCTACAGTTGCAGATACAGCTCATAGCACACAGGATGCTGTGCAGGAGGGTCCTGGGGGCCACAGCCCTGGAGTCTTCCTGCAGTGTCTTCCTCCAGGCAAAGTGCCTTCAGGAAAGCTCAGTTTTGCAGCCAGGATCATACCAAGGGCAGATGAGGCTGCTCCAAGGCTGGGTTTGTAGCTCAGAAAGCAAATTATTCTTCAGATGGGGATAGGCCAAGTGGAAAACCTTTGGACCAAGCATATCACCAGGAGAAATTAATCTTTCCTAATTTGCCCGCCGGACTCCAGGGCTGCTGGGGTGTGTGGGGCTGAGCCAGAAGAGGGACAGTTTTCCATGGACCCCACAACAGCCTGGCTGTACTGGGGCCAAACCAGTTAAACTGCTCCTGAGCTGAGACAGGGTTTCTGCTGGAAATGAGAACTGCTGCAGGGCTCAAATGTGGTTCCTGGGACCCTGTACCCAGACACAACTGGACTGAGTCAAGATCCTGTCCCCCCATCAGCATTTCTGACCCGGGACTGGCTCCTTTGACATAAAAACTGATGCAAGGATGTATTCCATCTCCCCCAGAGTAAACAATTCCCTGTCTAACAGTAACTGATGACCCATTTTTCATCCCCGTGGCATTGACAGGCACTGTCTTTGCTGTAAATGAGAAATGATGTGGCAATAAATGCTCTGTAGAGATTCCTGCCCTGCTTTGCAGCGTGGCATGTCCTTGATGAAGAAAATGAAGATAAATCTGTTGAGTGCCACATTACTTGTTCTTGCTATTGGCACAGATCTGCGTGAGCCATCTCTGCCCCTTTTGTTTCCAAGGCTGCCTGGTTTAGAAGTAAGCATGGATATTTAAAAAAAAAAATCTTTCTTTTCTATTCTAAAGTAGAAACAAAAAGAGATGGAAGGGGTGAGTAACACAGCCCAGGGTGGTGCAGGAGCTGCCACAGACCACCTCTAGGCAGGGAGGAGGGATGTGGCCATGGGCTCCATCCGATCCCAGGAGGACCTGACAGCGTGCTGGGAGCTGTGGGGCTGGGCTGCAACTTTCCTGCTGGCTCTTGCTTTTTGGTTGCTCTGGTCTCTGGGGTGGCTGTGGCTGATCCTATCCTGTGGACTTTTAGGGGTGGAAAACCCAGTTTCCCTGGCTGCCAGTGGGGCTGGGGCACAGGCTCACCCTGAAGTGGTGGGGGTGTCCGAAGGCCTCACGCCACCACGTCTCCCATGCGCTTGGATGAGCCTGGGCAGCTCCATTGGGCTTAAAAGCATCGCCATCTGCCTTCTCCTCCTTCAAGGGACTGTCCCCTTGATCCTCCCCAGACACAGCCTTGCTGGTAGGATGGGGAGGGGAAGCATCACTGAGCCAGTGCTGCTGCACCAGCGCTGGGAGCCAGGTGGCTGCGGGACACAGCTGCCGCAGGCAATGCCGAGAAGCAGAGCACAACTTCACGTGAAAATGTATGATCCAAACCAGATCCTCTTACTGCTAATCTGTCCCTAAGACAAGAGTCTCTCCTCCTTGCCAGAAAAACCTTTTATGCACAGACTGATGTGAATGGAAGATGATAAGTCACTAATTCTTTGGTGTGTCTGCTCTAACAAGAGCCTTGACTCTTATCTCCTGCAGGGCTGGCAGCTGGGGAGACATTAATTGTGCTTTAATGCAGCAGACGTGGCTCTGGACAAAGAGTAGTGCTGCTTCCAGCCCTGGGAATGGGCTGCGGGAAGGGAAGGGGCTGCAGGAAGAGGCTGCACTGCCCGTGGAGGTGAGTGAGGGTCTCTGCAGGGCAGTGCAGGGGGTCTGTGCCCACCTGGAGCCCATGGCTCAGGGTGATTTAGAACAGGGCTTGCAGCTTCTCCGCTCTCACCTGTGTGCAGGGCAGGTTGTGCCCTGGCCAGGACCCGGCGTGCAGGGGGGGATGTGGCAGGATGACCCCTGGGAGGGGGTGTGTGGAGGGGACACAGGGGCAGCTCCAGGAGCTGAATGAATCAGAACTGTCTGCTGTGAGGAGCCAAGTTAACCTGCTTCTTGCGGGGTCTGCTGCTGAACTGAGCAGCGAATGCTGACACGTTTGTGTTTCTGAAAGGATCTTGGCAGCGGGGATGGGTGACTGGCTCCAGAGCATCTCTGCTGCAGGCAGGAGTGCGCAAAAAAAACACCAACAACCAAGGCAGGAGTTTCTATTTTTAGCTGCTAAGTCCACAAGCACAGTGCTGCCGAGGAAATTAATCACCTGCCCTGGAAGATGAATGGTCAGGTTTTCTCCCCGAGCAGGAGGTTTACAGGAGGAGGCAGAGGGAACCGTGGTGGGGTGTCCTGGCTGCCGGGGGCTCCCCCAGGACACGTGCTGGGGCTGCAGGACACGTCACCAGCGGTGGCATGGAAGCGAGGGGGAGGATTGTTGAAGATCCATCCTTTGGTGGGATGCAGCACGACTGCAGTCTGGGCTGTCAGAGCCATTACAGCTGCTAATTAACTCCACCCGTGCCCCAGTTTGATGTATACTCGTTAATGCAATTTTTTCTCCTTTCGGCAGGAACTCGCCCCCAGTCGGGCACGGCCTCCAAAGCACTAGTGACTTTTGGGTTGTTTTTTTCTTTTCCATGGTAAAAGATGCCAGGGTGAGGGTTCCCCTGGTTGGAGCTTGGATGGTGTCAGCGAGCAGCTTCCCATTTGTCAAATTAATTGTGAAGCAAGTTAATCCATGTATCCCATGTAATTGTTAAGGCTTTAATTAATGAGTTAATGTGTGGAAAAGCTGGGAAGGGGCCGGGTTGTTGTGTGATTGCTGGCTCTGGGTTATGCTGCAGCCTTCCCTGGGGATGGGATGCCTTCTCAAGTGCTGGGATGTGCCAGTTGCTCCTGGAGTGGGTCACCAGCACCATGGGGACCCCATGGACAGGGGGAGCAGCGTTATCCAAACCACAGCCACTGACCAGCTGACCCAGGGGCACTCGGTGTGGGTGGGAGCCTCGTCCATCAGGGTGTGTGTTCCAGGCAGCAGTGTGGTTTCCTGCTGTCACAAGCATCTTCTCCTCCCTCTTCTGCCTCTGAACTGCCACTCTCATGCTGTGGTTGCTGGGCCATTGGTGTGTTGATAACACTGCTCTTAATTGAGGACCATCTGCACTCAGTAATTTAATTTTTCCTGCATCTGCAAGGTTCCAGCTTTATTTATCTGAAGTCCTGAGGATTATTTAACTTTGGAGCATCATGTTCCTCTGGCAAAGGTACTCCAGGCATTCTCCTGCTGCCTCTGCTAGAAGGTGTTTTAATAACATTGCCAAAGCCCCAGGAAAAAGGACACATAAGAACAGAAATTGCAGAGGGTGGTGGCAGAGCCGAGTTGTGGGGATGGTTTTCCAGGGCCGTGCTGTGAGTGTCACCTCGGTGATGGGAAACTCTGCAAGACAAGGCACAAACCCTGCACAGCACAGCCCTGCTCGCTGTGCTCAGGCCTGGCAGAGTATTTCACGTTTCAGTACTTTGACACATGTCAGCTTTTGTCTTTGAATGCTTGTTAGTCATTAAACCCCCCAGCTGAGCCTTTGAAGGGCTGCGAGTGTGGGACTGAGCTGCAACTCCTTGCAGAATAATAATAATTGGAAGCTGGAAAGTCTGTTAGGGGAATGACTTGGGCATCTGGTTCACGTGGCACTGACTGGAGCTGTTGTGTTGCTGGAAGCAGCCCCAGCTGCTCCCACCCCCTTCCTCCCACTTTTGCTCAGCTTCTTCACCTGCATTTTGGGGCAGGCAGGGATGCGGGCAGGAGCTGCTGCTCCAGGTGGCTCTGTGTCTCCTGCCTGCAGGAGCACCTCTGCAAATACTGGCTCTGCTCCACACCGAAGCCCCAGGGAAAGCAGTTTTTTCCCCAGCCTGGCCCAGCAGCACCTGAGTCCGTGGGCAGACTTTAGTTAGCTTTAAGCATTTTCCTTCCCTAAAATGTAGGTCAGTGGTAATTAGTGTGAATCCTGCTGCTGCTGTCTTTGCTTTTAATTAAGCTCCTGAAGTGGAGGTCGATGAAGTGCAGCATCAGAGCTTCAGGTTTTCTCGGCTGCTCACCAGATGTTTTGTGATCACTCCGGCTCCGTGCGGCTCCGGGACCTGCGGCAGGACCCGGGGTTTTGAAGGGCAAACTGAGCCTCGAGAGCCGATCTTCTGTAGGGAGTAAATCTGCTCCCCCTCACCCACCAAATGAGTGCCCGGCACCGCAGGTGCCCGTTCCCTGGGATGGCGGTGAAGGTGCAGCTCCTCCGTGTGGCCACGCTCGCCCAGGGCAAGTGGGAACCCTTGGTTTTGAGCACTGTAAGCCTTCAGTGGCTTCGGCTTTGTGTCCTGGGGAAAGCCTCGGCTCCGTGTGCCGGGCACTGCAACCAGTCCTGAGCCCCGGGCCCTTCCCGGCTGCCCCCGCAGCCTGGCTGCCTGTTGTCACCGCTCCGGGCTGTGAATCACTCCGCTCCCTCGGCTCGGTTGCTGCCGCTGAAGGTATTTATAAACCATGCTCGCCTGCTTTCCCAGACTGTGTAAATTTAGCGCTCTGGCTCACTCCTACCTGCTCCTCCTCGCCCCTACCCTCGCTGTGCGGCCAGCGAGATCTGCAGGACCCGAGATGCTCCCTCTGCCCTAATTAAAACCATGGAAACAGGAACGAGGAGCCCGTACGGCACCGTCCTGGCGGGAGGATGCCGGGTGTCAGCGTCCCGAGGTGCTTCCAGGCAGTCCCAAAAAGCTTCCTGCTGGCTTTGGAAAACCCCGCAGGGCAGCAGAGATGTGCGTCTCCCGCCCTTCTCTTTCCCTCCTTTCCACTTAAAAACAAAGAAAACAGCAGGGGGGGAAAGAAAAAAAAAAAAAAGATAAATTGGTACTTGCTGCAAGAAAAATAGGTATGAAGGGCAGGAAGAGGAGATATTTTTAAGTTGCTAACTGAATATGGAGCAGTTGGCTGTGGCTGTTGGAGGCCGTTAAGGTGGGATGCTGGCGCTCACTCATTTATGGCCAGAGGTTTTCTAGCCCGAGCCACACACTGCAGGACATCAGCCCTGCAGACACGAGGACTGAAGTCCTCAACCAAATGGAGGTGGCAGCAGACACAGGGACTGACCTGGGCCATGGCATGAACAGCTCCTGCTGGCACTGGGACTGATGGGTGTGGGTTTAAAAAGTGGGGAGGGGAGATGGACCCAAGATGGGGAGCCGGGGTGCTCAGCATCCCCTCACCACTCCTCTTTTTCTCTTTCAGAACAAGGTGCTGACAGTGGATGGGGTGAAGGTGAAGTTGCAGGTACGTCCCCATGGCCCTAGTAGTAGCTTCCTTGCCCCCCAAGCCCCGGGTATTTGGGGCTGAGCAAAGCCCCTAAGAGGGGCACCCCAGAAGTGGGTCCCCCATCACCATCCTTTGCTGTGGCATCTCCCACCCCAGGGCAGCCTTAGGAGCCCTTTTGGCTGCTCTGTCCCCTTGGTGGGAGCCTGCTGGATCCTGGGGGCTGTTCTGGCCATGGTGACCCCCATCACCAGTGACCATGGCCAGAGCCAGTGAGACTGGAGCAGCACCTGCAGGGTCTGCCCTAGTGTTTCCAGATAGCTCCTGTTTTGGGAGAAGATGGTGAGAGGGATGGAGATTCTCTGAAGGGATCCACATCCCTGGCCCAGCCCGTATCCAGCCCATGGGACATGCAGATTTTGTGTCCCCTGCAGCCACTCAAGCCCCCTGAGACCCGACTGTTTCCCTGACCCCTTTTCCTGGAGCTCAATAATGACATTAGTGCTGAGCTGCCCCCAACAGCAGTGTGGCACTCTGCAAATGGATTGCTGCATTAAACACTGATCAATTAAATTAGCGGGTCCCCATGCATCCATCTGCTGGATGGATTTTCCAATTAAAGGACATGTCAGGAGCCCTTTTCCACCGTCTCCACACACTGAGGAGCAGGGAGGTGCTGCTGCAATATTCATTACACTTGTCATTTTTTCCTATCACTGTCCCTAGAAGCAAAAGGCTGAAGAAGCTGCTGGGGGTTGCACCACGCCAGTTGGGTTGCTGTTGGGTTTGGTGCCAGGGTCGTGGCTGACCCCCCTGCTCCTGTCTGCCTTCCAGATCTGGGACACGGCCGGGCAGGAGCGGTTCCGCAGCGTCACCCACGCCTACTACCGGGATGCCCACGGTAAGCACGGCTGCCTTGGATTCCCACAGGCTCTTTGGGGCCCCCACCCGTGACTCCAGGCCAGGTGAGTCAGGAATCACTGGACCAGCTCCCCTGTAGGAAGCAGCTGCCAAGGATGGAAGAGCCGCTGCGTGTCAAGGTGTAAACACATGTCTCAGGCATTGCCCGTGGTGGGTTTGTGGATTCTCCATCCCTGGAAGTGTTCAAGGCCAGGTTGAATGGGGCTTGGAGCAACCTGGTCTAGCAGAAGATGTCACTGCCCATGGCAGAGGGGTTGGAGCTACATGATTTTTAAGGTCCCTTCCAACCCTAACCAGTCTGGAATTCTATTATTTAAGCATGTTGAGGCCGCACCTCAAATCCTGGGTTCAGTTTTGGGCTGCTCGCTACAAGAAGGACATTGAGGGGCTTGAGTGCAGGGCTCTAAAGCCATGTCCCCAGGCATGCACTGCCCAGGGGAGCAGAGCCAGCTCTGAGCTGTGGGCTCTGCTGGGCCCTGCTGCTCCCCAGCACCATGGCCCCAGCACTAATGCTCCATCCTCTCTCTACTCAGCCCTGCTCCTGCTCTACGATGTCACCAACAAAGCATCGTTTGACAACATCCAGGTACGGGCTGGTTGTGGCTGTGGGTCAGCCCTGAGGAGGGGGTTTGTGCCACAGGAGATGCATGTTGGAGGTGTGAACCATGATGGCTCCCAGAAGGGCTGTGGTTAGTGCCTGATTGCCTGCAAGGACACCAGAGGACACACAGGTTTCCCTGCAGTGTCGGAGCAGAGGGATGCATTAAATCTGGCACGAGGGGGATGCTGCTGTGGGGGGGGGGGGGCAGCAGGAGGACCTGGTGCCAGTGTCCCTTCCCCTTGCCCCACCAGACTCGTGTGGCTGCTGGGGGCCACCCACGCCAGTGCCAGCAGGGTGTGCCAGGAGCCCGGGGAGCAATTAGCCCTGAACAAATAGGATGTAATTGCTCATGTCCTGGATGGGAGGGAGTACACCATGTCCGTCTGCAGCGAGCGGGCTCTGTGCCTGCAAACACCCTGTTCCAGAGTGAGGGAGGTGCTGCACGGCATTAACACCCCGGGTGGGGACCAGGGAGCTGTGATCTGCCATGCTGGCTCCTGGGGGATCCTGCAACCCCCAGCTCCCCAGCCCCGGGTGCCTGGAGCTGTCCCTGCCTCCAAGCATCCTTCCATCAGCAGCCCCGTGTCTGCCACTCGCCTGTACCTGCAGCCCCATGGTGGGGGACGGGGCATGTCCTGCTTCCCTGTTCCCAAGCGACCAGCACCGGGAACACGTCCTGCAAGCTGGGACTGGCCAGCGGTGGCATTTTCCAGCCTGAGAGCTGGATGGTTTGAGGAGAGGTGTCTGCTGCCGGCCACGATGGAGAGTGCAGAAGGGAGCCAAGGGGGTTGTCAGGAGTGACTGATCGTCCCTTGGACCAGCCCATCCATGGAGCTGATAACCCCGAGCCCAGCCAGGATGTGATGGGGTCCCAGGGCTGCATCTCTGGCGTTGGGCTCTAATCCAAATCATCCCTCCCTCCCCTGGCCAGCTGGGTGCTTTTGCAGGACACTGCTGGATGAGGAGTGGTGCTGGAGCAGGGATCACCCAGTGTCAGTGCCTGGAGCTGGGGCACGGGCTGTGGCAGCACTGCCCTCCTGGGAGGCAGCAAGCAGCCACTCGCACCACAGGGTCAGGGATTACAGGGAATTAGGGCAGGTTTGATTAGATTAGGCTGGATTAGAAGGCAGGGAAGCCACCCCAGGGGGCACGGCAGGTTTGTCCACCTGCTAGGACAAGTGTGCTTGGCACGGGGGTAGCACATGCAGGACATGGGGCACATTCTGCAGCAAGCCCTCAGCCTTAACCTCCAAAAGGAGCTTTAATGTCCCAACTGAGGGGAAATTTGGGTTAAGGTCCTCCAAGTGCCTGTGGCCAGACAAAGTGGGCAGCGGGGTGGTAAGGCTGCTGTCATCCTTGAGAACTGGGGCTCAGTCAGTAGCCAAAGTGGGGTTCTGGGCTTGGCAAAGGGGGACACCGGGGGCTCAGTGGCACCCTGGGGTACCCACTCATCCTCAGGGCTCTCTGGGAAAGGGTGTCCCCAGGGCCAAGTCGCTGGCTGCTGGCTGGCTTCTCCTGTACTGCTCAGGACCAGGGCAGTCCCCCATCCTCCTCCTCCTAGAGCTGTTGCTAACCCCTTTCTCTGTCTCCCTCCAGGCTTGGCTGACAGAGATTCATGAATACGCACAGCAGGACGTGGTCCTCATGTTACTGGGAAACAAGGTGAGCCCGGCCCCTCACCAGAGCCTCCTCTTCCTCCCTTGAGGGTCTCGTGACAGAGCCAGGCTGCAGTCAGGGGACCCTGCAAGGGCATGAGGGGACATGGGGGCTCCCTACTGCTGACCTTTCACACCACCCCAAATTGCTCTTTGCCGTTCCTGCTGGCAGGTGGACTCAGCCCAGGACAGAGTGGTGAAAAGGGAAGATGGAGAAAAATTAGCCAAGGTATGTTGAGGCACCTGCTGCAGCGGGGTTGGCTGTTGCATGCTCTGACCAGGGATGTGTGAGCACGGCAACATGTACCTGATGATGTACACCAGAGAAATGGAGACCAGTCTGACCAAAAATACGTCTGGGAGCACTTTGTTTTTCTTTCGTTGTCCTGGTCTCCTCTTCTTCCTCCTCTGCTCTTCTTCCTTTAAGCTTCCACTAGTGTTTTTCACTTCTTTGTCCTCACAAATTATTTCTGAAGTTGTGTAAGAAACACCTGTGCTGTGAACCCTCACTCAGCTTTTCCTGCCCACTGTGGCAGAGCTCCTGTCCCAGGGTGGGAGCCCCTGAGCCCCCCGGGGACACCCCAGGTGACATTTCTGAGGCTGGTGTGTCTGTTCCCACAGGAATATGGCGTGCCCTTCATGGAGACCAGTGCCAAAAGTGGCCTCAATGTTGAATTAGCGTTCACAGCCATTGCAAAGTAAGTGGCCGGTGTGGCCAGGCTGGGCATCTCTGCTGGGGGGGGGACAGAAGTCTTTGAGATAGAGGCTGGCACTGTCAGCCCCCTTTTCATTCCCTGGAATCCCACCTCCACCTCTTGTGCTGGCAAGTACTTGCCCATCTCACGTGAGATACGAAATATCTCCTCATGGGGGGGCTTAGCAAACCATCCAGGCCAGGTTGAGTTCAGCTGGGCTGGGCAGCGTTGGCAGGAGGTAACGTGGTTTTCCCTTCCCGCAGGGAACTGAAGCACAGGTCCATGAAGCTGCCCAACGAGCCCAAATTCAAGCTCCACGACTATGTGAAGAAGGAAGTGAGAGGCTCGGGCTGCTGCAGGTCCTAACGCGCTCGGTGCATTTGTACAGAGACTCACGCCCAGTGTTTGTGCGCCGTGCTCTCCTCGTGGATGGTGTGTGCATGTCTGTCTGTCTGTCTGTGTCTGCCTAAGGGGGAGCTGAGGTGTGGGAGTGGAAGCAGCAGCAGGAAAAGCTCCCTGGGCCAGGGTGGACACTGGCTGCCCTGCAGCCATGCACCCTGCACTGCTCCCCACAGCATCCATCCCTCCAGCTCCCCTCGCCGGTTGCTCCTGCCCGTCTTGCAGCCGCTCAGCCCCGTGTGGGTGGGAGGTGGGTGTTCAGGAAGGGACAGGGATCTCTCTCCTGCCAGGCAGTGGGTGGGCCTGGCTGTCTCTACCCTTTTGGCAGCAGCCAGGAGCATTAAGAGACTGCTTTCATATCAGTAGGAATCATGGTGGGACTAAGGGGAACGAGCACCTTCTCCCCACCAAGCACCTGGGTAGGAAAAAGTCCCACGTTCCCTTTTCTTTCCCCATATACCTGGAATTCAGCCCTGGTCTGGCACACACAGGAAAGACTTGTTTGCAAGGCAACCAGTTTTGTAGTTGCTCAATTTGTGTGGTGTAGCACACCTCCTGGATGAAGGTTCCTCCTCTTTCCTGCAGAAGACAAGCACTTGGTTGTCTGTGGGAGCGAGCTTCTGCTGGCCTGGCTGCCCTGCAGCCTCCTGAGTGTTGATCTGCTCAGTAAAGGCTTCTGTTCTCTCACTACTGCCACTTCTAGTACTTTAACTGAGAAGAAATAATGTATTGCAGCTTATTCTAAATACCTTCGTGTCAGTGTGACAGTGTTTTCAGGCTGCAACAATGCTTTGGTATCTTCAAAGTTCTTTTGGGAGAGCTCTGTAACTGAGGGATGCCAGAGATGCTGTAGCCATTGATTTTGCAGGTTTTAGACCCTCCTGCCAGCTCTTCAGTGGACTCCTCACCCCTTTGGTCCATGTCAGGTATTTGGGTTTGTTTTTTTCTCTTTTAAGCTGCAATTTTAAGTACAAATTTGAATTTGGATCGAGTCTTTGGCCTTAGTGCTCCCGTGGCTGCTGCTCCTCAACCAGTGCCTCCCACATGCAGCTGCTGATCCTACAGCCACCCCCACGCTCCTGCTGGGCTGTGCAGCACAACCTGGCTAAGAAAAAAAAGGGAGTGGGATTTTCCTCTAGTCCTTAGCAAGGAGGCAAAAAGAAGCAGCAGTACTCCTCGTGCTCCCATCAAATGGCTGCCCTCCCTCCCTGTCCTGAAGAAAAAGCTGACAACTCTTAACTCCAGCCTGGGACCAAAACTAATTTACAGGTTAATTTAAATAAGATAGACATAAATGCTACTCTTAGGATTAATTTAAATATGCCTGCTGGGAGCTAATTCTGCCACAGCAGCGACGTTTAGGGTGTTGGACCTAAACTTTAAGCCAGACTCAGCCCATCTCTCCCAGTCCCTGCACACTGACCGTGCCCTAAAGCGCTTCCTCAGGCTCGTTCGGCATTTTCCTACATGGGCCTTTACCGCCACCAAGTGCCGAGGAATTAATTGTTCCGTGCACTCCAACCTAAGCCAGAGGACTCAGCATCACGTGCAACTTCTCATTTTTTGCTGGCTCGTTTTACAGCTTTTGTTTCATTCCTATTAATAAATTTTTTTAATAATCTTTGCGGCTACAATGTTATGTTGATTGACTGTTTAATTATTTAAAGAGCTCAGCTCCTTCTCGACCCTATCCAGATCCTACCAGCACCAGCCTGGGTTCACATGCTCCAGTGCCCCCAGCCAGACCGGCTGAGCTCCGAAGAACAGCCGAAGTTGGGTACCCAAATGCCAAGTTGGTTTGTGTTTTCACAAGCCCCCGTGGGATTTGTTAAGAACAGACACAAAAGTCTTTTAAAAACTTTATTAATCTGTAACATTTGCAAAATACAGAAGTCAAAGTGGAGATAGAGCAGCAAGTAAGAATTACAAGGCTGAACTTGATTGGAGGTGGTGGAAAGAACATTACCAGTACAACTTGCTATATTCCAAAACGCTAGTTAGCCTCAAGGACTCCAAAATTTAAATCAGTCATCTACACGATCTACCACCAGGGTTACTATAGGAAGCAGCAGCTTCCCCGTGTGGTACAGCAGCCCCAAATTTCCAGCCGTACTCGGAGCTGCAACCCTCGCTCTGCTCCAGAGCCTGGAGCAGCCTGTGGTGCCGGGGCACGAGGTGGCTGCTCCAGCCCATTCCACCGCCTGGGACCCGCCCGTGCTTTCCCTAGGGCTGGAGATCCTTCAAGTAGCTTACAGGGCGCTGGGAACACCCGATATCCCCTTTCAGCAGCTCAGAACCCCGGGACCAGCCCGCACTGCCGACCCGCTCCCCTCCCAGCAGGCCGGGCTGGCGGGCACCCGCGGCTCGAGCACGTAAGGCGCCGGTGCACCCAGCCCCGGGAAGGCCGCACGCCACCGAGCTCCCACATGGCCGTTCATCGCCCCCACCTCCACCGCCCCTCAGGCCGCCATCCTGTTCCTGCCGGTGCGATCCGGTTTCCGCCGATCCCTGAGAAGACAGAAGGCCGTGAGTAAGAGAGGGCCGCCCCGCCCCGCCCGGCCCCGCCGCGGCTCCCTTGGGCCTCAGCCGTGCATCGTCAGCAGGGGCCGCGGCCGCCCGCCGGCCCTCAGACGAGGTGTCAGAAAGATGATTGATATCATCCCCGGCCCGCCCGGTACCGACCCCAGCCACCCCTCTTTCACCCTCTCACCTCATGGCTGAAAAGGCCGAGCGCCTACCCCCGCCGCAGACTTTATAGCTTCTCCCACGTGGTTACTGGCCAGGCTGCCTGAGGACATGGCCAATGGCGAGCGCTCGGCGTGATCACCCTCCCGCGCTGATTGGACACCGCAATTCCTCCCTCCAATGGCTCTGCGCGGCGCAGCGTGGCCCGAGGCAGTGGTGTGCCGTCGCCTGATTGGCCCCTGGAGGAGGCCGGGCCAAGCCAGTAGCAACAGTGGTTCTAAGATAAAGTGACTGGAGAGCGCCAATCAGCGCTCAGCCCAGGGGCTGCTGGGAGCTGTAGTCCTAACGTCCCGGAGGCGCTGCAAGGAGCGGGAGGAAGGCGGCGCGTCGGACTACAAGTCCCGAGGAGAGCGGGGCGCAGGGCTTCCGGCCCGGGCGGCAGCTGAGCCGCTAGACGAGAGGGAAGCAGGCCCCGGGTCGCGATGTGCCGGGGCCAGGCACCGGCGCTCCGGCCGCCGCCGCCGCTGCTGCTGCTACTAGGTACGGGTGGGGCTGGGCTGAGGGGGGCCCTCGGCTGAGGGGCGCCGGCCTGGCCCAGGTCTGAGGGAGCTCTGAGAAGGGCCGGGCTGAGCGGTGGGGACGGTGAGGGCCGGGGGCGCCGGGCTGCGGACACCCCGCGGAGGGGCTGCGGCAGCTCCCCCGGGCGCTGTGGGGCTACTCGGAGAAGCTCTGGGGCTGCTGCGGCTTCTGTTGCCTCGTTCCCTTCCCTTGAGCGGTTTGTTCTCGACCCCCTTGGCAGTTTGGTTTTTTGCTTTTAAACTCTGTGCAGGTGCCAGCGCGGTTTTTCAGGTGCACAGAGGAGCTCGCGTATTGCCTCCTGTGTTGTTGGGTCCTCGGTGAATCCTATCCATGTCTTCTGCCCTTCGACCCGGCTGCCTTCCCCTTTCTGTTTGATGTACCCCACTGCAGGGCATCCTTAGTTTTGTATTTTCCTGCTCCATTACTCGTCCAACTCGGGGCACATGTTGCTGATGCTTCTCTCTTGCTTCCCCATTAACCTCCTTTCCTCGTGCTTGGGTTTCACAGCTTGCACAATATAGGGTGTTTGGTGGTGGATCTCCATAACCACCCCACGACAACACACATCTCAGAGCAGGCACTGAAGTTGCACTATTGTCTTCTCACTTCAAGCGTGCTGTTTAGTTCTGCCTTATTCTACTGCCAAGCTTGCTGTCAAACACTTTTCTCCTGTTCAATCCATGACTGTGACCTGAGGATCCTGTTGTGTTGTGTGAAATCCAGAGGTGAGGACTTCCTTTCAGTCCAACTTGCTTTTGAGCTACGTTGATATCAAAGACAGCGGCTCTGCTGGGGCCCACGGGTGTCAGAAGGAAGCTGGTCCCTGAGGTAGCTGGGTTTGGTACCTGTGTAGCCAGGTCCAGGCTGTTGTGCCCCCTGGGCGGTACCTATTGTGAAGAACTCTGGCCTGGCAGTTATTTTTTTTAACTTTGGCAGTGTTGCCAGATGCTTTGTTTCATTTTCAGCACTTTAATTTTGCCCCCCTGGGCATTTTCAGCCCAGTGATGAATTCTTTTTAGTCTGTACTAAGCAGTTAGTGTTTCTGTTAAGCAGCTGTTGCCTTTTGGCTTTGAGCATTTGCCAGTGACTCCTGCTTCCAGCCACAATGACGTTTGTTGGGTTTGCAGGGAGAGGGCTGCGTGGGTGCAGGATGGTTCCAGAAAGGCCTTGCTTAAGGAAAATGGTGTGAGAAAGTCAACCACATCCATGACAGCCTTTACACGGCTCCCTGGGAGCTGTGCAGGGGAGGAGGTCATTCACAGAAAGCACATTATGGTGAAGATAACTCAGTGCACCTTCAAACACTGGGCTGTGTTGAGTTTGGCACTGTACAGATGAGTGCTAACCGTGAGGCCAAGGAGCTGGCCACCACCATGGACAAAGAGCAGGAGAACAGACAGTGCTGTCCTCACTGCACAGCTGGGGAGTGGGAGGCCAAAGGGTTTTGGGATTTCCTGTAGGAGCTGGGAGCTGTCAGCAGTCTGCTGGGTTCCCCTGCAAGTCCTGGGGTCCCCCACCCTGGGCCCTGCTGGTCTCCAGTAAGGCTGAGGAAGGCCAGGGCAAACCCATTCATGGCAATGCAGGTAGCTCCAGCTTTGCTGTTGGGTTTGCTGCAGCAGCAGGTGGCTTGCAGTGAAAGTCCCTGCAGAAAGGAACATTTCACCACGAGGGAGGTTAAACTTTACCAAGTGGCAGTGGGAAACCTAAGCTGAACTGGAGTGACCAGGACATTCAGTCAGGGAATGCAAGTAGGTTCTCTGATAACACACAAACATTAATTGTCCCCGTGGTGGCTGAATCCAAGGAAAAAAAACAAACCCAAATCTATAGTTTTCAAGCAGTTTGGTTTCCTGACCCGAGGGATCACACGGTGAGACCAGCCACTCTGTGCTGTGAGGGTGGTGAGGCTGGGCCCTCAGCTGCCTGTCCCAGTGGCAGCACAGCTTTGGGTGACCTTAAGCCACTCATGAAGCAGTACTGGTGTGTTCATGTCCCCTGGCTGGAGCCCTTCTGCAGCCACCCTTTCCCTTCCTGGGGGTCCCCAAGCACAGCTCCACAGGCTCCAGGACGTGCCCATGTGCCAGAGTCTGCCCTGCTGGGACGTGTCTGCCCATCAGCCGGGGCTGGTCCTGAGCAGTGCTGAGTGTTGTGCAGCTTCAGCAGTTGCCACCTCATGGGCTGAGCACTTCTCTGTCCCACAGGACCTTCCTGGCCCCTGCCAGCCGTGCCCCATTCTGGGAGTGGTGGTACCTGCCCCTTGGCTTGTCCCAGCCAGGCCCAGCAGTGCCAGGGGAGAGGCATTTGTGGGGAAGTCCCTGCTGCTCTCACGAGCTCACTTACATGGACACATTCAGTCTGTCAGAGCTCTTCTCTACCGATTTTTATGCTCCTTGTCTTCTCTTCCCTGGCTCTACTCCTTTGCCACAGGCACTCTGAGGCACACACTGGCACGTTCTCTTTCCCGTGGTTTGGGGGATGTAGTGGCTCCCTGGAGCAAGGCAGGTGGTTGCTCTAAGGGGGATGTGGTGTCTCTTTCAAGCTCGGCAGCTCCCCCAGCAGCGCAGGGCAGCAGCATCCCAGTGTGCCCCTTTCCAGCCTGCTCCCTCTCTGCCTTTAGCACAGCTCGAGTTCAGAGCTCTGTCAGAGTTCTCTCGCTGCTCTCAGTGAGGTGTAAAAGCTGCAGGAGGTGTGTTGGGTCCTGGAGCAGGGTGGGAGCTCCTGATGCAGTGCTGGATCCTGGGAGAGCCTCTTCCATGAGAGCACATTGTTCTCCTGCGTGGGGTGGCTGGCCTGGCAGTAGCAGTCCCCCAATACCAGTGCCCATCTCTCAGGCAAGCCCTGCTCACCAGCCCAGGGAAGCTCTGCCTTTCTGTGGCAATTCTCTATTAACTGGATTTCCCAGGATTGTCTCTACAAGCAAAAGCTGAGTCGCTGTTTGCTAATTTGCCCCAGTATTATGAACAGCTTTGGAACTGTCTAAAGAGGGTGAGGAACTCAAACTCCCTTTAAAGTGAGTAATGGACCATCCTGTCCCTGGAGATCTGTCTGATCAGAGGAATCAAGTCTGTGAGTGCTAAGAAAGTGGTTGGTGCTAAGAAAGTGGTTGGTTGTGCTGCTCCAGACTAAACCTCCTCAGCCTGGGACAGCCAGGGCAGAGGCAGTGGGGAGATTGGCTGAGCTCGGGGATTTTCCAGCTGAATTTACATATCGCCCACTGCTCTGCATGCCTTTCTGTTTACATCACTGAGGAGCCACACACACACACACACACAGAGATAGTGGAAGAGACATTTTGACCGAGGAAAAGCCTGCCCACAGCTTGGAACTTGCTCATGGTGGTGTCTTGCCGGGCTTTGCTGCTCCATGCCAGCTGGGACGGCCGGTGGTGAGTTCCCCCAAGGAAAAGTGTTTGCCCTGGGTGTGGGATGTCAGGCTGTGTCAGCAGTGTTCCCCGGAGGCTGTGGTGCTGCAGTGGTCACAGACAGGCGTGAGGGAGGAACTGTTTTCATCCCAGTGTTCAGATCTTAGTCAAAAAGCGGGAGGCATCTGAAATCCAACCCCGGTTTAGAAGTAGGTACCTGACGACTCCAGCGAGCCAGAGCTGCGTGGTGCTGATTTTGCAATCCTTCAGAGTGACCTTTGCAAGGACATGGAACACCTGATTGTGCAGACACCCAGCAACATTTTTCTGAGGTTGCTTCTGGTGGTTTTAGAAATAGGAAATCCTCGAGATTCTTTAGGTGAAGGTTGTGAGCAAAGAAGCCAAGTTTGTGAGAAGAGGCGGTACCTCTGCCTGCCTCTCCCTTGCATCCTGAGCCCTCGTGGGCACAGCACAGATGCCAGTGGTATGTTGGGGGAGAAATTTAAATACAGCTTTCCTTGTGTGGTGTTAGGTGGCTGTGGGACACTTGAGTGGTGCTTCTGCCTGGAAATTGTCAGTAGATTTGGCATGGTGGAAGTATCCACATCCCCTGATTTCTTTCAGAATCGAGGATTGATTCCGTGCTTGTTTATCAAAGTTGATAAACCAGTGGGTATCTATCTAGGGCATCACTAGTTGATCGTATTTTGCCCAGCTCATATGCTCCCTGGAAAGCAGGACAATTTTCTCCCTTTCTCAGTTGCTGGTTAACACTCCGTAGCAGTGAGTGTAGCTATCACACCTTGTGCTCTCCTGCTTGTTCTCTTGTTCTCAGTAGCAAAGTGCAAGGAAACTGAAATTTAAAGGTGACTGAAATTTACTGGATTTTTTTTTTTTTTTTGTGAAGGAGCTGATGCATTTCAGATGGATCTTTAAAGTGATCTAATTGCAGAGGGCAAGCAAGAGCATGTCATGAAGTTTTGGAACTTTGGAGGATGTTGGGAGGGGAAGCAGGGGGTGGAAGTGATACTTTGTGCATTTTGAGTAATGATTATGGGCTCAGGTTTCTTATGACTTTAATCTGGAGGAATCCCATAATGTGATAGGAGTGGTTAAACCTTCCCAGAGCATTGCAGCCACCCGGAAGGCAAAGCAGTCTGAATAGCCCTCAGTGACTGCCCAGCAATTGAGGAATGAGGTAGAGAAGAAACTTCGATCTCTTTGGATCTAGCAGGGTGGCTCCAGGAGAGGGGAATGCAGCAGGTGAGACAAGTGTTCCTCTGGCTTCCTTGGGGGATATGGGGTGCAGTGTCTGCTGAACATTGAGGGATTTTATTTGTGCTTAACTCCTTTCCCAGGCCAGCTGAGAGCAGGCTTTTGAACTTTGGTAAATTACGAGCCAAGGGTAGAGTAAGAACGGCCCATTAGTTTGTTTTTCATGGGCAACTTGTTGAGTTCCCCACCATCAACATGGTATTTGACTTGGTGATTTCTCTGCTCACTCTTTATTCAGTGTTTTCACCGATGACCTTGGAAAAGCTGATTCAGCAGTGGTTCTTGGGGGAACCCTTGTGTAGTTTGCTCTAACCTGAGGAGTGGCCACTGAGCTCCACCTTCTGCTTCCTGTCCAGTGACATTTGGAAGATGTCTTGGTGATCTGCTGTAGCTCACAGACATTCTTACAGCCCATGTTTTACAAGTCAGACCAGATGCTGGTAGTCTTTGTCACCAAGTTCTTTAGCCCTGTTAATGGAGGTCACACACACTTCTGCAATGAGAGCAACTTCCACCAGAGAGACTGACCAAGAAAGCCACCATGACTGTGTCACAGTTGTCCCTGTGCAAGAGTTGGCAGTTGAGCTGATGAGTCTTGTCTCATTTGTGCTCTGGTCTGACATGTTCCCTTGCAGGTTGTTGTGAGCCATGGATAGGAGGAGTGGACAAGACCTTGGTGCTGCAGAAGGACAAAGTGAACAGAGCCTGTCCAGATGGGGCTGGGTTTACCTGATACCTCCCCCGGGGGAGCCCTGGCTGTGTGAGAGCTTGTGGTGGAGCAGAGCAAGGGGTGCAGCCCACAGACACACACCCCTGCTCACAGCACCTGCTCCCCTTGCCTTTCCCTTGTCCCTGGTCCTGGGCTGCTGGAGCAGCACAGGGTGTTTGTAAGAGCATTTCCTCAGGGATCTGCCAGTAGTCTCAGATGTGCAACCCTTCCTGTTCTGGCTGTGGTGTAAGAGAAGCAGAAGCTTGTGTTTTACATCAGAAATACCCAGGCTGTGAAATAAGGAAGTTCATGTCATCCACAGCCCGTGCCCAGCCGGAGCAGGATAGCCCCTGCCTGCCCTTCCCAGGAGGGCAGCTGCAGGTGTTGGCCCTGCTGCCCAGCAGACACTGCTGCTGTGTGGGGTTCAGCCAGCCCAGCAGGTTCTCCAAGGGTGGATAACCTTCCAGATGGCTTTGGTGAACTGAGGGAGGGGAAAAAGGAACAACAAAGCCGATGTAGGTCGTGTTGCTGAGCTTTATGGGCTGTTGATGGTGTGAGGTGGAGATGCTTGTGGGTCTCATGGCACACTGGGCAGTGTGGGGTGTTGATCTGGCAGCAGCTCCCCACCGGTGCCACATTTCACCTGCTGGACCTGGTGCCCTGCCCGTGGCTGGCACTGGAGAGCAGCTGGAGCACAAACCCCAGCGGTGCCATCGTGCCTGCACTAGCATGGTTCCTGCTTTAGGAACTGGCTCCAGATGGCGACCAAGCAGGTGTTGTGATGGTTGTGAAGGATGAGATGCTCTGCCATCCCTTCTCCTCATGCCATGTGCCCCCTCAAAGCCTTGAGGTTGCTTGCAAGGATCTTTTGCTGAGTGGAAGGGAGAACCATGCCAGGCCCACCAGACCCCTCTTGTGGGCAAACTCTTCAGCTCTGGCCAAAGGATTAGCCAGGCCACGGGTCCAGGGGTGATTCTCCTCCCAGCTTTGAGCTGCAGTGGTGGGGCTGGCAGCAGTCTGGAACAGCTGGCAGAAAACTGCTTTGTTGCTGATCCTCTTAGCCTCTGCAGTGAGGAGAAGGAGCACTGCTTTCCCCAGCTGTCTCTGCAACCCCTGGTGGTTGGGTTTTTCCTTGCCTGGGTAGGGTTTTTAAGGCTTTTCTTCTCACTGAGTCTCAGAAGCCTGAGTTGTTCCCCGTGGTGTGCAAATAAACTTGTCCTTTCCCTCCCTCCCATCTGGGTACTATCAGCCCTGTGATTTCACACATAGTGGGTCCCCACAGCTTCCTTTTTCCAGGGTAGTTTGTTGGGGTTTTTTTCCCCTCTTTTTTTTACTGTCAAAAACACTAAAGTTGCAAAATAGTAATAATAAAAATTAACCCTGGGCAAGGAGCATCTGGATCCCAGGCTGGGTTCCCAAGCTGATCTCCAGACCCATGGGTCTACTCTGCAGTTTAGAGGGCAGCCCCCTGCTGCTGGGACACACAAGTCCTTTCAACAATTCTTGTATTTTTAGAGCAGAGGGAACCTGTCCACCCACTGCAGATGTCAGGGTTCTTCTGCAGCCCGTTTCACTGTGAATCATAACCTGACCCTGTAGAGTCCTGGGCTGGAAAATCAGAAGAATATTTCCAGCATGAGGGTTTCTCATCTGCTGCTCTGTGGAGCTGCTGGAGATGCTCAGGGGATTTCTGAAGCCCCTTTGTGTTTGGTCATCTGAGAAGGACTTAGCAGCCCAAAGGATTTTGTGATTTCCAGTAAATCTTAGTTTTCCTTCTAGGTCACAGAGCACACATGTTTCATAACACAAAATATTTGATCCTTTCACTGTGTCTTAGGTACCTCCTCAGGCCACAGTTCTGCTTGGAGCCCCCAGGCTGTGGAGCTCTGCCTGCACTCAGAGCAGGAGCAGGAGCTGCAGTGGCCCAGGGAGGGACATCAGTCACTCAGGAGCATAGGACAGTGTAGCTGGCAGGGTTCAGGTGGCAAGCCAGGGTTCAGAGATCTGGTGGAGATTTTTTGCAGGTGCTGTAAGAGCTGGTATCAGTGCTGACAATGTCTGCTCTTTTCTGCCTCCTTTGAACTCCTTTGATGTCTGTTGAAAAAGGCCTTTCTCAGTACCTCTTGGAAGACTGCTTGAGATGTGAAGGAGCTGTCAGACAGTGCTCTAGAGAGGTGTCTGCTCTGTTGAAATGCTTCCTTTACGTGGTGGTTGCAGAGATTTGGGCTGAAATCAGGTATTCATGTGGTGGCTGGTGTTCTGCAGCCTGGCTGATGTTCCTCTCCACATTTTTTCCATTGCTGGCATTCCTCTGGTTTCTGTACAGAGCAGACACTAAGCAGGCTCCCTGCTGCTGCTTGCAGGTAGGTTGCTCAGCCCAGCTGCAGAGCAGAGGACATGGTTATAAGCAATGAGTGGAAAATCCCTGTATTCCAGCCCATGTTCTCTTCCTCCCTTTGAATTTGTCCAAGATCTGTTGAAGTTGAAAGGTGTTTTGCATCTGTTTTGGTGGGGATTTGGGACAGGGTGAAGCTGGGGTTGTGCCTCCTCAATGCCTCTCAGCAGTGAGTGGTTCTGTGGCCTGCTGGGTCACCCTGAGAGCCACCACGGTGGTCACCTCAAAGCCCACACAGCCATTTGAAAGGCAGTTATTGGCAGGGTTATACTCATCCTTGGCTGACGGGCCATAACTCACTGACTGCAGCAGCTCGAGTGCCTGTGTCACTGTTTGTTGCACACGGGATCCTGTGTTTAATGATATTACAAAGCTACTCAAACTGTTTGTTGTCCCCCTTCTTGGATTTCCCTGTCTCTTTGTGCTCCACAGCGAGTGCTTTCCCGTTGCTTTTTTGAGTCACCATCTGTTATGTTTGAAGGCAATACGCTGAAAATGAGAAGGGGATGAAGTTTTTGCCTGAGTCTCCAGACAGCCCACAATCCTCCGTGAGGATGGGCTTCCTCTCTTTCCATCTGGGAGCGATTGTTTGTCTTAAAACCCAGTAGGAATATTTGATATGCCAGGTTCCCTTAATGCTCTCTGACTGGTGAGGTGGGAGCACAGCCCTGCCCTTCCCTTGTGAGTAGACAAAGGGTGTTTGGGGAGGTGCTGCTGAGGTTCTCTGAAGAAGGAACCATGAATTCATAGCCCTTCTAAAAAGCCAATCCCTCTATTTCTGCCCTAGCATGGGAGGAGGATGCTGCATCCCTTCTCCATGGGAGATGGTGAGCTTGGCTGTATCATTCCATGGGGAACCTGTAGAGGAGAGGAACTGTAGGGATACATGCCTGGGATAACGCAGCCCTGGGACATGGAATCACAGAAGTGTGGCACTTTATGTCACCACTCATGAAGCACTTGCTGTACATTATTTATGAGCATTGTGTCATCTGGAGGCCCCAGCTGAGGTGGAGACCCTTTTGTGGTAGACACTGCACAAATATCCAAAGATATTCAGGCTTTGTTGTCCAGATAAGCTGTGTGGAAGGGGCAAACTAAGGAGAGCTGTGCAGGGGAAGCAGAGAGACTTGCCCAAGGTTGCGAAGGAGTGAGGAGCTGAGAGGGGTTCAGATCTTATGGTAACACACGGCCAGTGTGTTCCCCAAAAGCTCTGTCTGCCCTCTCCCCCACCACCCACCTCCCTGTGCCTCCTGCTGTCTGTGCTTTCAGGAACCACTGAAGGGGATCAAGGATCCTGGTGGCCAGTGCCAAGCTTCTCGCTCGCTGGAGCCCAGCTTTAAACTCAGCAGGTCTCCATGATGCAGCAGCACAGCACTGCTTCGTTCCTGCTGTTCTTGAGAGGACTCCAACAACTCTGCTTAGCATCTCCTGAGGGATCTGGCATTTGCAAACAGCCAGGACAGTGCTTTCAAATGTGTGGAAAACATTATCCAGATCCCAGTTTTTAAGATGGTCTTGGGTTTGGTTTTTGAGGCTTTTGTTTGTTTGGTTTTTGGTTGGTTTTTTTGTTTGTTTGTTTTAGGCTGTAACTTTTTCTGAGAGTTGAGACCTGCATAGTGATTCCTGGGCTGTGCTGCTGCTGTCAGCTGGCTGCTGGACACTTGTCCAGTAAAGAGCTGCAGCAAGGAACACCAAGTGCTGTGTCAGGGGTTGCTGAGCCATTGGTCCTTAGCAGGGCATTGGCTGAGGACATCTTGAGCATCACCTTGGCATTGTTTAAAATGTGGTGCAGGACATGGCCAGCCCAGAGTGCAGCAGCCTCCTGCTGGGGCTGACCCCAGAGGTGGGTGTGCTCTTGGGCTGGCACTAAGGAGGCCCTGGGCAAGTCTCAGGTCACAGCTACCTTGTGGGACTGTGTGTCTCTGTGAGCATCAGTTTCTCTTTCTGTAAAGTAGAGAAAACACAGGGGTCTCCTTTATAAATAGCTAGGAAACTTAGGATGTGTCACCCTCAGAAAAGGGGAAAAAAATTGCTAGGAGCACTCAAGTCACTTTACATCCCAGAGGCTGGAAATGTGAGCAGCAGGAGTGGAAAAGCCTGGCCAGAATGGCTGGGGCCAGAAGCAGGCACAGGTCTGCAAGAGACCTCAGCCTGGACTGGTTGCAGGCATCTGCCAGGTGTTCCTTCCAGGGTGCCTTTCACTGGTGGTTGGCTCTTGTCCTGCAGAAAAGGATTTTGGTGGTGTCTTAGTAAACCATTTTTGGCCTGTCTGTCCTCACTGCAGTTGTCTGTTTATTCCTTGGACTCTGCTGCTGGCAGTGAGAGTGCCAAGACTTAAGTGTACCTTGGACAGGAAGGGGTCTCTTAGGATCCTTCCTGAGTTCATTCCTGAGCATAGGGTCCCTGTCTCCTTGGGCAGGCTTGAAGAGGCAGCTTGGGAGGAGAGCTCAGTGCCCTTCTGAACCCTTCTCTTCTCTGATGGAAACTTCTGCTCAAGCCGAAAACACCTCCATGTAATGGCAGAGAGAAGATGCAGCCCCTTCCTGTGGGTATCCTGGCTCAGAAGGAGACTCTTGGAGAGCATCTTGTCAGATTTGCTGGGATGACTGTAATTTTGTGCCCTGAAGCCAGCATCAGGTTTCAACAGAGGTTAAAGAAAGCAAACTCCATGTGTTTCTGCAGATTATTAATGTGTAATACTTGACTTTGCAAATTGGAACCGTGTAAAAAACTGTGTAAACAATGGAGAAATGGAGATGAGCCCCTCTGCTGGCTTCTGGGGGGACAGGGCTTCTCTTTCTGGATGATGATTGAGAATTCACTGTTTTTTTCTGAGCGGAAACTGGGACTCAGGTTCAGAATCACAAACGTGTTACTTGAAGTAAGGTTTCCTTCAGGGCTTCCTTGACCACATAACTCAGACTGTGCTGGAAAGAGTTCCTTTAATGCAAACATAACCAAATAAAATGTGGGATTTTTGCTTTCTGCTCAGATCTAGTCCTGGCATTTGTGTTCAGCAATGCAGCCCAGGGCTTGTGAATGAAACAGCAAAACTCCCCCCAGGTTCACCCCTGGAACAGGACCAGGCCTGTGCTAATCACACTTTTGAATATGAGGCAGCCTCAAGTTTTGTGTGTGCAGGGAAGTTCAGGCTTTGGTTTCCTTGGCTGCAAGTGTTGGGAAGCTCTGCACAACCTGGCTGGGAAAGGGGCTCCCTTGGAGGGATCCCCTTCTGCCAGCCCAGCTGATGAGGCTGCAGAGGTTCCAGGGCTGGGGCTGTTGGACATCTCACAGCTGGGGAAGAGACTGATGTGCATCGTGACCAGTGGGATGCTGTCTGTCTTAGAGTGATCTCCTGAGAAGGCTCATGTGCTAGCACAACAGTTGTAAAAGCAGCTAATGATTATGGGTATTCCAGCATTTGGGTGATTAAGGAGGTATTTTAAAAGATAATCTTATTTTTTAAAATGCTGAACACTCATCCAGGAATGATTTGAAGGAGCCTGACTTTGACTTTGCCACTTGCTTCTGAAAACCCAGGTTTATGTGAGCTTAGGTTAAATACTCAGACTTAGTGCTGCAGGAGATTGTTCTCTGAGCCCAGGAAAATACGTACCATGAACTTAACTCTCTTTCTGTCTTTCTTCTTCCACAGAGCAAACTTCCCATGACTGACAAATGCTGGCCTAGATTATGAGCTCAAACAAGAGTGCTCGCTACAATCGTTTCTCCAGTGGCACAACAACCATCACTACTTCTGAAAACACCAACGGGGTGAGGCTCGGTGGTGTGGGCAGGGGGACAGGGGCTGGGGCTGTTCCCTGTGTTCTCACCCTTTCTTTTGAGAAGATGAAGATGGCTTTTGAAAATATGGTACTCTCTTGCCTCTTAAAAATCACAATATCCACAGATAAAAGTCAGGAGTGTCTATTTTATGTGTTTTTCACCAGTCCAGGACAGGTGGCAAGCCTGAGGGCTGTGTTGTGGTGATACCCACTGAATTGCGTTTTGTCAATGTTTCAGACAAGAATGGAAACAACTTTTGGGCCAGCCTACTCTGCTGTGACCACCATCACCAAGGGTGAGTGTGTTTCATGCGTAGAGCTTCTCCCCAAAGCACACTATGTGTGATTCCTGCCAGTTTTGCTGCTGCTGTTGTTGTACAGATCCTAAAGCTGCAGGGAGGATCACTCTGTTCACTGCAGGCAGGTGCTGAGGTGCTGCTTCCAGTGTTATGCAGCCCACATGTTGTTCAGTTGTGGCACCTAATGGCCAGGCATGGTGGGAATGAGCTCCACAGAAACGTGCTCCCTTTAGGCAGACTTAACAGCACCACTGGGAAGCCCTTGCTGGAATTAGGATGGTACAAAAGGGTGTGACACAGAGCTCAGCCCCAAATCTTATTTATCTCTCTGACTTCTCACACAATCATTTTCAGTGCTGAAAATGACTGTGAGTCACTGTGGGCCCTTTGGTAAAACCCTCATGGCCATTTTTAACTGAGACAGGAGAGGATGCAAGTGTAGCTGCTCTTCTAAAATTCTTGTGCTCTGTTCCTCAAAGCCCAGCAGGTGAGGAGCCTGAGCCCTGGTACATGGTGTGAACGTAGGAAGAGGCCTGGTTTCATTTTGGAATGAAAATATCCTTTCTTTACTGAAGATAAACTGGCACTTGACACTAACTTAGATAAGAAAATTAACATCTGCAGGGGAAAATGCTTGGATTACATTTGTACGGGACTCTGGAGTCTAGAAGGTTTTGGGCTCTGAATATTTACATTCAGCATTTTATATAAGTCAGTAATATCATCTTTATACAAAAATCTCCAATTTAATTTAGCATTGCAAGAAAATCCAGACCTCCCTCGATCGAAGCAATTTTTCCTGATGACTGAAATGATGTGGGAGTGTAACATTTCCTTTTAATAGTATTTTAGTAGAATATCCTCTGTGCTCTTTTTCTGGGCCAGCTACCTCTGAGGTGCCTCCTGCATTTCAGCAAGCTCTTGGAGATGGGGATTGTTCTGCCAGCACTGATACGTCTAGGTCAAGAACTGGAGCTGGGGAGTCCCTACTCTTTTCCTTTTTCAAGGAACACTTAGAGCTACACTGACCTGTATCTCAGAAATACTATCGAGGAGCCTAAATGCTTGCTTTTTTTTTTTCTATTTGATTTAAAGCTGATGGGACCAACACCTTTAAGCAGCATCGTCGGACCCCGTCCTCCTCCAGCACACTCACCTACTCCCCACGGGATGAGGATGATGGCATGGTAGGTGTTGCCAGGACCCCCCTGCTGATGGGCCTAGCTGATCATATGTCAAATTATATGATTGTTTCAAATGAGAGCTGTCTGGTGCTCCCCTGGGCTTCTCTGCCTCCCTCACCATTCCCATTATGCACCAGAGGCAGGACCAGCCCTCCTGGCTGCTCCCAGGGCTGCAGTGGGGGAGCAGAGGCTGCTTCTGCCCAGGCCATTATGCTGGCACTGCTCATGCTCGTTATTAGACTGCTTAAAAATGGTACCTGGTTACAAAGCCCCGGAGCTACAGGTCCCATAGGCTTACTTGTGAGGGTGTACCTGCCTCCTGATGGGAGCAGCATGCTCTGGGTCTCCTGAGCTTGGGAAAAAATGGAGCTTCTGCTGGCGTGTTGGACCATCCAGCAGCACATCTGGCCCTGGGGTTATGACCAGAAAATCCATTTGTCTTTCCACCTCCAGATGGGGCTTCTGGTCACTGGGAGCATGTTTGAAACCTGCAGAGTGGGTGTCAGGCACCACAGATTGCTCTGCTCCTGGGGACTGCATCGTCAGGGGCCTCTCACAAACCATTCCTATGCCTCTCCCAGTATCTTTGCAGAAGAGCACTTTGTACCCAGCTTTCTCATTCATCACACCCCTTCTGAGGAAATTCTTTTTTGGGGAATGTAGTGAACCAGCAGGCCTCAGGGTTAGCTGCTTAAAGAGAAATTAAATCAGCTAAATCAATCAAGAACAGCAACAGCAAAGCAAACCTCAGTGAACAGACAGATAGCTCTGAGGCCTTGATCTTCTCCTGTCCTTGGTGTTCCAGCCACATCTCAGAGCCACAAGCTCCTGTTTAGATTTAAGCATGTGACTTTTCAAATTAAGAAAGTCGTTCTAGAGTTTGTCAGGCTATGAGACCCAGCTTCCAAGGCAGGGATAAATGGATCACTGCTGCTGCTGAAGTTAGGCACTGTCAGAGACTGGGGCCAGCAACAGTATGGAGCTACAGCACTTCTGAAATTAAATTTGACACCAGATTGCAAAGAGCTTTATTGTCAGCATCCTATAAAATTCCTTCTGTTGCTCAGAGATCTTGCTGTGTTTTATGTGAGTGCATGTTTGTTTTTTCAAAAAGTCCTTTGAAGGTTTGCCTTGTGTCCTTGGCAAACGCAGCTCTTCATCATATCCCTGACCCCATGGTGCTGGGCTGCTGTTCCAGGAAGCCCTTGGCTGTCAGCACGGATCCTGTGGGCTGGGTGCTGGGCTCACTGCCCCTTTTTCACGAGCTGTGCCCCTCTCACAGAGCACTGGTGAGGATTTTTCCAGAGGAGCTGGGGGTGCTGAGAACATTATGTTTACCCATGTCTGATGGAGAAGCTCCCTGGCTCCTTCCAAAACTACAGGGTGGCAAACTGAGGTGTGCAGCCAAGAACAGGAGAGATATCTCCTAGGACCTGGTCTCAGTTCTCTTGGACAGGCTCAGACCACCTGCCCAGCAGTGCTAAATATTCTTATGCAAAAAGAGCAAGAGGATTAATGAGGGGTTGAGGAAGCAGCCTGCAGCCCCTGGTGCTAACACACCAGAAGCACCACAGCCCTGCTCTGCCTGCTGCTCCAGGCTGACTTTCACTAACCCCTTTAGGACACTTCCTTTGCTTTGTCAAGACATAATCTGGGCTTTCCCTTCCTCGTTGCTGTTTTCCCTCCTCCAGAAGCTGCCAAGGGCTTGTCAGCTGTTAGAGACAGCTGGAGACGACTCAGAGCCCTCCTGTGACCTCCAGCACCCCTTTTTCTTTCTTTTTAAAGCTTCTGTTAGTGAAACCAAAAGCAGAGCAGTGTGTTCTGCGTGCAAGGCAGGGATTATGGGCAGCTGCTGTCAACTTTCCTGAAAACAGTGCTGTGGGTTTCCAGCCTCTCTCTGCCTACAGGGAGCAGGAGGAAGGACCATACTAGAGCCTTCATGAGGAGGGCTGCTTTTGTAGCTGATGTGATGGGAGCTGCACCTAAAGATTACAGTGGAATATTGGGGCAAATGTACACTCATGGGTGAAGAGCTGACTGGTTGTCCAAAGTCTTGGTAGTTTACAAAACTCTTCACCCCTGAACCAGAGGCTGGACTGAGTTGCCAGCCAGCCACAAGCTATCCATCTCCATCACAAACTGTTTGAGTGCTCCATCCTTGGGCTATTTAAGATGGACTGGATGTTTAGTGCAGAAATAGCCCTGGCATAGCTGTGGGTAGGTGGGACCCAGCTGACAGACCCAAGCCTGGCCGAAGCAGCACCACTTGTGCCACTTGCCCGTGTGGCAGGGTCTGGGCCCCTTGACTTGGGTGCATGTGGGTCCCCCCAGCGTGGGCAGATGCCCACAGGGTGGGGGTCCTGTGGTCCTCGTGCTCTGTTACTGTGTTTGCAGTGCAAGAGCACCCTTGTGCTGGCTGTTCTCATGCTGCAAAGCTCAGCCAGGGTGAGTGGGGGCAGTGGGAGCAGTGCAGCGACTCACCCTGTAGGGCTGAGGCCTCTCGTTTACTTGGCAGAAACAAAGGCTGCAGGTACCTAGAGGGGCAGTAAACACCAGCACACACCTCTGCCATTCAGTGTTGCCCCTACAGCCCAAGCAGAGTGACCTTTCTCAGCACATCAGCTTCCCTCGTGTGTAGTTTACACCAGCATTAGCCCAGCCAGCACACAGGGAGCTGAGCAGGCAGTGCTGCACAAGCCTAGCGGGGCTGTCTCACACCCCTGCCTCCTCTTGGGCTGCAGTCCCCTCCTCTCCATCCATGATCCACACAGGATGTGCCTCCCTGCAGTGCCTGCCTTTGCTGCCCTGATCTCTTTGTCGCCTTCAGAATGGAAACTATGCACAGTCATTCTTGTTATTTTAACAACTTCTGTTACTAGTGGAGGAAAATAATAAAATTAATGGATACACATGAAATTTATTTACCTCGTTATAGCCATTCCTCCTCAAGGTTTGCATATATAGCCAATAAATACGCCTTCTTTAAGAAAAAGAGCTTTATGCTTTGGCCTCTAAGCAGATGCAGCATTTCTGAGCTCCTAGGATCTCGGTATCATAAAAATTAAGCAGCAGAGCAGTGTGAAGAACCAGCAGGATCTGGTCTGCTCCTCTTCTGCAGCCCAGCAGGGGAGAGCCCTGCACTCAGGCTGCCGTGTGGTCTGGCTCTGGGGCTGGCAGCAGTCTCCGAAGCTCATCAGACACCTTCCATTGCTGAATTTCCTGACTGCCCCACTGGCCTCTTACATTGCTTTTGTCTGTCCTTGGGTCTGATGTCACCCACTTTCACCCAGGGTGAGCACACAAAATGCAGCTTGGGAGGTTCAGATTGAATGTGAGGAAAAAACATTTTGCTCACAAGCCTTTGCAGGACAGGAACCCAAGCAGCAGAGTCTCATCTGTGCAGCTTTCCCTGTTCCAGGCAGGTGGTGCCAGGGCTGACCTGATCCGGGGCCACAGAGTCCTTCTTGGAGCGGGCAGCAGGGCCAGCCATCTCCAGAGCTCCTTCCAGGAGCTGGTGGCTGATGGAGGCTGCAGTCAAGCCACGTGTAGGTGTGATAGGTGGAGGTGCAGGCAGCATGGGCATCAACGGTCTCTTGATGCTGAGCAGCTGAAGCTGACAGCTTCGTTCCACCATCCCTTTGGCAGCCCACCATTCTGCTCCTTGAAGACTTCTGGTCCTCTGCTCTCTTCCCAGCCTGCCAGCAGCACCTCTTCCAGAGTGACCCAGCAGTGGCTGCACTGCCAGCTGCTCTAGAGCCCCAAGTCCAACCACCCCGTGGTCCTGAGTGTCTCGGGTTTCGCTTTGATGCCAAATTACATTTTGGCTGGTTGGTATTCCACCCTTAGAGGTGTGCTGCTGGTTAATGTTCCAGCGGCAGCATTCCCTCAAAGCCAATCCCAAGGCCGCCGTAACCAGTGGGATATTTCTGGATTGGTGCAGGCCATGTCCACTGCGTGTCCCCTCCCGCGCAGGAAGCGGCACAGCCAGGCAGCTGCTGAATTGAATAGAAGGAAGTCTCCACACTTAGCAGAGCAGTTTGGCAGAAGTCAGATAGCCAGGGAAACAACAAGTGCTGCTGCAGGGGCTGGAGGGCTCGCGGGAGCTGGTGCCTGTCTTGGGGGGAGGTTCACTGAGCTTTCTGTCCGGGATTAGTCCTCCCAAACCGCTGCTCTGCGGGGGCACACGGTAAGTACAGGAGCGAGTGCACCTTGGGGAAAGTTCCGTGTGTGGAATGGAGGTGTCAGCTCTGGTTTAGGGGGTTAAGCCTGGCCCGTGCCCGTCCTGCCTCCAAGCGTGGCGCGGCGTTCCCACTGCCAGGAAGGGCTTGCAGCGGCCTGGAGTGCTGCTCTGGGGCCGCTCACAAATGGAGCAGCTGAGCCTGGTGAAGGGGGGGAGCTGAACTTGGAGTCTCCTTGTGTAAGGATTTTGGAGCGGGGGGAATTATTTGCACTAACAAGACCTTTTTTTTTGTCTCTCCGAAGCCTCCGATCAGCACCCCACGCCGCTCCGACTCGGCGATCTCCGTCCGTTCACTGCACTCCGAGTCCAACATGTCCTTGCGCTCAACGTTCTCGCTCCATGAGGAAGAGGAGGAGCCAGTAGGTATTTGGGATTGTCTGAAGGAGCAGTATTAGGAAGTTCAGTGTGAAAAGAGTGACTTAGTGGACTTGTGTGAGTACGTAGACCTATCATGGGCAGATTTCTGTGATGTCTGGCAACTAGAAGGCCTGGCTGTCAAGACTCCTGGGTTTAATTTTGGTTCCACCACTGACTTCTGCAAGACATTTGGCTTCCTTGTCTACCGTTTCCCTATACATAAAGAGGGGATAATGGTGAGGCTGTTCTGCCTCTCAGAAAAGCTCTAAGCCTCTGCAAAGCCATGTGTGATTCCCTGGCTCTGCTGCAGAGCAGCAGGGGTTGTAAGTCTGGAAGCTGGTGGTCTAGCCCCAGGCAGCAAGACTAATACAATTCCCCACTGATTCAGAGCCCTGTCCTGCATTTAGGGCTGCGTGGCACCCCACTGACTTGATTGTAAACCCCAGGAGGGTGCAAGAAGTTATCCACATGTGACTCTTGTTGTGGAGGGGACACTTTTAAGCTGAGCTTAGCTTGTAACCCAGTAACGACCCCCAGACTGGATGTATAAAAGGTCAGGCGGCGTTTTGCCACGGATCTGGGATAAAAGCGTGTGTTTCATATTTAGGAACCCAGGGGGTTGTGTTTGCAGTTCTGAGAGCAGCACAGGATGAAAAGACAGATCAAAACTGCAGTGTTTGATTTGAAATGCTCTGAAATGTGAAGCCCTGCTCTGGCATGGAGTGGAGAGCTGTGTGTCTCAGGGAGAACGTGCTCACAGCCCATGCTCCAGTAGTCGTAGTTGGTAAACAAAAGTGCAGAGATTGGCCCATTGCAGCAGAAACAATGTTGTTTCTGCTTCATAAGAGAATGAAAGAGCCCTTCCTTCAGGATGTTTCAAAAATATAAAAGGGCAAGCTGTTTTAAAATTGCTTTTAAACTTCAGGCTTAGTTCGGGGGACATTCTTGGCAACACACTGTTCAGTCCAACCTCACAAAAAGCAGCAGACAGTGCAGCTCATGAGGTTCTGGAAGAAGGTGGTCTGTGCAGTGTGCTGCTGGGTCCTGATCCTGCCACATGCTGGTGGTTCCCAGTTTTTGGTGAGCTGAGGGTCTCCAGCCATTCCCAAGTTCCTTCTTCCCCTACCTGACAGACTGTAGGTCAGAAGATCCAGACGAGTTTATTTCAAGATAATGAAATCCTTAGTGTGCCTTGTGTCCCTGGCTCCCCAAGGCTCACTGCTGAAGACTTTTGTGCCTTCTGCAGAGCTGGAGACTCTTGAATTTGGCCTAATCCTTGTGTTCTCTCTGCCCCTTTCTCTCCTCCTCTTCAGGAGCCACTAGTGTTTGCTGAACAGCCGTCTGTGAAGCTGTGCTGCCAGCTGTGCTGTAGTGTGTTTAAGGATCCAGTCATCACAACCTGTGGGGTAAGGCAGTACTCTCAAATGATGAGCGTGAGCTCCACAGAGGTTCTGTGTGACCTGTAGTGAAGCCCTGATTGTCCCCAGTGATTGGTGACTGTCAGCCTGAGTGAGCAATGACAAGGCAGACCCTCACCAGGGAAGGCTGGCCAGCAGAGGAGCATATTTCCCCCAAGGCAGTTCTGAGCCAGTCTGCACTGGGGTTCTGCAGTTACTCAGAGAAACCTGAGGATTGCTTAGAATTGGGCTGCTTTTCCCAGGAGAGCTGTACTGTCAGCCCCACTCAATCTCCCTGGTGTGGCTTCAGTGAGGTCTAACACTCCTTGTTCCTTGTCCTGAGGGCTCTGCAGAGTGCTCCTGCCTCTTGGGCACATCAGCAGCAGCTGCTCTTCAATTGTGGGGAAACTGTTTCTTATGAAACAAGAATGGCTCCAAGCTTCATTTAGTTAATGCTTGCAAAGAGATTTGAGATCCTCTAATGAAAGGCACAGGGTATTATGAATATTCTTCTATATTCCATTTTACTGGGCTCTAATAGAAACTGTGTTATTGCTGCTTCTGTGCTGCATGTGAGGGAAGATGGCTGATGGCTTTGTGACCAGGCTCTCTAGTGCTTCTGATGTGCTTCTGATTGCTAGGATGGAGCTGCAGCAATAAAAGCAGAAAGCAGAATTGTTTATTGCAGTCAGGATGCTATCCCCAAAGGTGCTGGAACTCGGTGCAGTTTCACTGCACCATTTTGGTAAGCAGCTCTTCATGGAGAGACTGAGATTTACTGGTTAATATGGAAAAAAAAAAGTGCTGCAGGAAGCAGCCTGGCTTTATTTGCAGCCCTGGTCTGGCAGCTCTGGAGAGAGCACCATGCAGCTGTGCACAGCAGGAAAAGGCTGCCTGAGCAGGGCAGCAGATAACAGCTCTGGAGGGTGACTTGCAGCCTCTCCAGCACTGCTGCCAAGTGTTGGCCCTGTGGCAGTGGAATGTGGCTGAGGAGGCTCCAAGGAACCAACAGGGCAAGTTCAGGACCAGTGAAATGCTGCTGCCTTTGTTCCTTTCTTTATATTCATTAACATGTTAGATTGAATTTGCTGTTTTATCAAATTAGATTGTTACCATACCTTTCTGCTGTAAGAAATAGAGAGCTACTTAAAGTGGCAAAATTTACAGTGCACGGCTTAAAAACCAGCTGTCCCTGGCAGCAGGACAGCTTCAGCCACATTGGAAAAGCTACAGAGGGATTTATGTGATGGGCTGGCTGGCCAAGGACAAGGCCAGACTGGTGCATTTCCCCTTGAGGACTTTGCAGGGAAATGAGGGGAATGACATGGATTAATTGGATGGTGAAGTAGAGAACCCCCATGCAGACTTGAAGGGCAGGAGTATCACAGCATGGCAGAACAGGGTGGTGGCTCTGGCTGGCCCTGTGCTCATGGCCTGGTCTGAACAGGGCAGAACCCTCAGAGCTTCACACCATGTGCATCGTGTTGGCCAGGAGCAGGACCTGTGCTGCACTCTCTGTTGCCTGAGCAAGCAGCTGGTTTTTGCCCTGTGGTGCAGACTCAAGGGTGTGCTGAGCTGTAAAGCAGGCAGAACAGCTGCTGAGGCCCCTGTGCCACAGGCTTTGGTATCTCCCACCTTTCCCATCATTAGCCACAGGGAATAATTTGTCCAGTTCTGTTTACGCTGACACTGCTGTTCCTCTTTGTCTCCGCAGCACACATTTTGTAGAAGATGTGCCTTAACATCTGGTGAGTACAGAACTGTTCTTGTGTGCTGCAGCCAAAACACTTATTTTCTGGTTTGTTTGCTTTCACTTACAAAGAAACCCACAGAAAGATGTCTGAAAGGCTTAAAACCAGCTGTCAGTCACAGGCTGCCACTGCAGCGGTGAGGGGCTGGGGCACGGGTGGCTGTGCAGCCCAGATCTCTGATGGCATGGGCACTGGAGGGCTGTGCCCAGCTCCTGGGCACAGGATGTTCTCAAATCCTGGAATATGCAATGGATAATCCCAGGATAATACATCTCGCCCAGAGCTGACCCATTGATTTCAGACAGAAAGCTTTCTCTGGCTGCTTGTCTAAGGAACAGGGGGGCCATGTTTGGCAGAGACCCATCAAGCCCCTCCTCCCCCACCCCCTTAGTGCCAGCTCTCCAGCCATTGCAGCAGCACACAGAGCTGCTTCAGCTCACCCAGCTCTTCCAGAAACCTGGTGGAGCCCAAGTGTCTGCCTGCTGGCCTGGCCTAGCCAGCTCCACTTGCTTTGGACTCTGCACTACGGAAAAGACTTTCTTTGGCACGAGCCTGTGCCCCTCTTGGAAAGCTGCTGCTCAGCACAAAGCCAAGCCATCCGTTTTACCAGAACAGTGAGCCCTGAGGGCTCTCTGGGGAGTCCAGCAAAACAGCAGCTCTTTTTGCCTTAACGTGTTCACCTTCCACACATGAGGAGTCCCTCTGCCCTCCACCTCGTGTCCCAATCAACAGATTGTAGCAGAAGGCGTTGCAGTTGCAGTCCAGAGTTGCTCAGTTTTGCTCCTGCCCTCCAAGCTGGTGTCTTTGCTTTGCTGCAGCATCTGCAGTGTCCTGCTGGCAGCAGAGCCCCAGGCCTGCAGGGGGGACAGGTTATCCACGGGGCATCTGCTGGTTTGTGGTCACTGCCTGTGAATGCTCTCACACTTCAGCAAGCACAAGGTAGTCTGGATTAGCGTGGCCTTCTCTCACTGGCAGCTAGCTTGAATTATTATGGATGAACATAAACTGTAACTTTTCACCAGGTCCCAAGACAAACTAAGGATAGTGGCTTGCAGACCTTGTGTGACTATTCATGGTTCGTCCCATTGTCACCTGCCTGGGACATGGCCAGAGAAAGCAAAAGAATAAAATCTCCATGTAGAGACTCTTGGAAATGCTCCTGCAGTGCCCAGCCCTGGCTGAGTGTCTCTCTTTTGCTTCCTCACCTGGCAGAGAAGTGCCCTGTGGACAATGCCAAACTGACCGTGGTGGTGAACAACATCGCGGTGGCCGAGCAGATCGGGGAGCTCTTCATCCACTGCAAGTATGGCTGCCGGCCTGCAGCCAGCAGCAAGCCTGCTGCCTTCGAGGTGGACCCCCGTGGATGCCCCTTCACAATTAAACTGAGTGCCAGGAAGTAAGTGGCTTGTTCCCAGCGTGCAGCCTCTGCAGGGACAGGGCTCCACCACCACCACCAGTTGCTGTTGTATCAGAGCTGCCCTGCAGCTCCTGGGGACAGGGCAGATCCCTCCAGCAGTGCGCTGTGGGAGGGTGGGAATGGGCAGGGTGACTTGAGGGCAGAATTCTTTCCCCTGTGTCTCAGTTTTAAGATGCTGGCAGATGGGCTGATCTCAGGGAAAGGATGCTGTCCTCTGCTTCCAGCTCACCTGAGTGCCCCAGCATGGGGACAGGGGATACCCTGTTAAAATGGCCCTCTCACATCTGGGGTGAAACACTGTGGCAGAGGCCTTGGGATTCTTATTGTAAGAGGAGTTATCCTAGTTATATCCTGGCAATCTGGAATCTATCTCCCTCCATCCTAAATGCATTCACTGTCTTCCCCATCACCTGGCCATTGCCTGTTGATGCTGTCTGAAGGTTCAGCTGATCAGCTGCAGAAGTAGATGTTCCCTGTGTAAATGTGGCCTATTATTACTCTCAACTTCCTGGCCAAATGAGACTTTAAAGCTGTGATTGCAGCCTTAGAGCAGGAGGCTTTCAATCACCCAACAGTCTCACAGGGCTGGTTTACTCCTTTCCTGGTGATCTGTGTGGTTTCTACTAATGTTTGCCTATTGCTGATTTTCCCTCCTTTTGCTTCTCTCCGTGGGCAGGGATCATGAAAGCAGCTGTGATTACAGGCCAGTTCGCTGCCCCAATAACCCCAGCTGCCCACCTCTCCTGAAGATGAACCTGGAGGCACATCTGAAAGAGTGTGAGCACATCAAATGTCCACACTCCAAATATGGGTAAGGAGCTGATGCTTTTTAGTGGGGGAGGGAGGCACTGAGCTAATTTCTGAGCTGCTTGTCAGCTACTGCAGCTTTGGAATAGCCCCGTGGGCTCTGAGCAGCTCTGCCCAGTGCTGTGTGCTGGCCTGAGGCTGTGAGCAGGCTGGCAGGGCTCACAGAAGGCAGCCCCTGAGCCTCTTGTTGTGAACAGGCAGGTCACACTGCCCAGCTGTGAGCCTTGCTGGCAGCTGAGGAGGAGGCTGAAGTGTGTAGGCAGAAGAACCAGCTGGAGGAGAGGCAGAGCAGGGGTTGTGGCCAGAGCCCCACAGGGAGGAGGATGAGCACAAGGATAATGTGAGCGCCGTGGCTGTGCCTTTTAGAACAGCCCCTCTCCCAGGGGAGGGAAAGGCTGGTCAGCCTCAAAGGGCTGATTGTCACCTGAGCAGGAGTGCAGCCGGGCTGGGGGATCCCTGCAGGGTGCACAGCTACAGTCACTGTTGCAGGAGGAGATGTCTTGGCAGAAGCAGAGCAAGGCAAGCCCTGGCAGAGCAGCCCTGACATGCTGCAGGCCCAAATCAGCACCTGCTGAGGTCAGCTGCAGTTGTTTTCCATTGCTGTTGGTGGCTGTTGGCTTGGGCTCCTGCGGAGCACATGAACTGACCACATTCTGTCACTTGCCCAAGACCTTCTCTTCCTTGCAGTTACCTAGACAGACAGACAGACAGTTCAGTTTGGGGCCAGTGCCCTGTCTAGGAGAAGCAGCTGCTTGGCCCCTGTGTTGCCCTGCAGTTGCCTGCACCAGCAGGATGGTGAAGCACAGTACTGCTGCTCCTGGTGGGAAGAGCAGAACATGCAGGCCTTGACCTCCCTGTCAGGAACCAGCTGAGCAAGGAGGTCTCCAGTGTGAGCCCTGCTCCAGCCAGGATCTGCCTTCCCCTTGCAGGTGTACATTCATAGGAAATCAAGACACTTATGAGACCCACTTGGAGACGTGCAAGTTCGAGGGTCTGAAGGAGTTCCTGCAGCAGACAGATGATCGATTCCATGAGATGCAAGTGGCAATGGCCCAGAAGGACCAGGAAATTGCCTTCCTGCGCTCCATGCTGGGGAAGCTCTCAGAGAAGATCGACCAGCTGGAGAAGAACCTGGAGCTCAAGTTTGGTGAGTCTGGACCAGACAAGCTCTGTGGTCAGAGCTGTAGGAACAGCACAGCTCTTTGTTAGGATAGTGCATTGCAGGATTCATTCCATGTTTAAAACTGGTGCTGAGCAGGCTTCAGGAGGTTCAGATATTCCTTGCATAGGAACAAACAGGGGTTCCATTGATTTCTCTGCTGCCAGAACATCATGGGACCTCATCCTGCAGTCACTGACTACATGGCAAGTCCTAGAAATGTCTGCCAGCTTTCTCCTGTGACTTTTTCCTGTGCAGTCCATGGGCACAGGCCCCCATAAAAACGACTGAGTCGAACAGCCAAGAATGCAGCTGTCCTGGAGCAAGCATGGTTCTTGGACACCTGGCTGTGCCCAGCCCTGTCTTGCGTCTGAAATTTTTTGGGCCTTCAGCATTCAAGTACAATTTGCATTTGAGTAGCAGACACCCTCCTGCTTTTCCCTGCTGATAACAGCAGTGGGTTTTCCTCCCTTCCTGTTCAGAGGTTGGCTGACTGAGGGTGTCCTCTGCCTGTTCCCCTGGCCACCATTGCTGTCCCTGCAGTGACAAAGGGCCTGTCCCTCTCTTGTAGATGTGCTGGATGAGAACCAGAGCAAGCTGAGCGAGGATCTGATGGAGTTCCGCAGGGACGCCTCCATGCTGAACGTGAGGAGGGGCCTGGCCCTGGGGCTGAGCAGGGATTCAGGCAGCTAGCTGCTTTGCTGCTAGTTAGATTCTCCTGTGGTGGGGGAGTCCTTCAGGGTCCCTTCTGCTTACTGGCTTCTCACCCCAGGTTGGGTTTGCCTTTGGTGTAGCTGGGGCCTGGGTGAAGGTTTGCTCCAGGCTGAGCTAAAGGCAGCTCAGTGAGCTCGTTCTGGTCACTGCATCTGAGCTGCCATTTTCACTGTTCCTGCTGCCTTTTCTCAGCCTGTTGCTGCTCTTTGAAATGTGTTCCTGGAGGAAAGGGCTCCTGCAGCAAGGAGAGAGCCCTCTGCTCCAAAGCCTGGACACTTCTGTACCTTTTATACTGGCCAGGGACAGTGTGCCCTTCTCCCTGCCTGCAGAGAAAGCAGAAGATAAGCAGATCCCTGCTAACAAGCTGGGACTGAGCGCTGTCTCGTTATTTTGGACATTATTCAAGCACTGATGTTGAACAGACATTGCTCCCTAGTTCAGGCAGGCTGCATCCCACTGCACCCCTCATCCTCCCACTGATGAGGAGCTCACCCTGGTTTACCTAAGCATACTAATGAAGAGGGTCCTTAGGAATGCAGTAGGGACCAAAATGTGGAGGAGACTACAGAGACCTTCCAATTCTTTTGCAGCAAGGTGGGCTTCAAGAGCCCAGCTGAGCAAGCAGTCCCCATAACCAAATTGGTTATTTTTAGCAGTCTGGTGAATGGCAGAGCAAGGACAGTGTATTCTGAAAGGTACCTCTGTGCCTGCCTGAATACTGAAGAGTTCAGTGCAGGTCTGAGATGCTGTCAGAGTCCTGTGGTCTCTGGAGGGACGTGATGGAGGGGTGTGGGCAGGCCTAGAGCAGGAGACCTCTGATCAGAGAATGAGACAGAATGGGCCTTCACAGGGAGTCCACACCTGTCCAAAGGCAGGAGCAGTTTTAGCAGTGGAGGAGGACAGCCTTAAGGCCATGCCCAGAAGGACAGGGTGGTCTTGATGGCTCTGCTGTTGGTGACACTTGTTCTGTTTTTCAGGATGAACTCTCCCACATTAATGCTCGGCTCAACATGGGCATCCTTGGATGTGAGTATGCATGTAGTTGTTTTTCATCCTCAGTTTGGTTTTGGGGTGGTGGCCCAGTGAGCCCTTTTAGGCAAGGTCACAGACGTGCAAAGGGACACTGGTCTCTGGGTGCAGCAGTCCAGGATTGCTGCTGCTGCAGGAAGAACATACTGGTGGGAGAGCTGGCCAGAAGCACTGGCCAAAAGGGAACTCATGGTGCTGCAGGGTTGTGAGCTGCTGGGAGGACGTGGCCAGTGGGCTCTGCAGCTCTGGCCTCCCTAGGTCCAGCCCAGGAGTTGGATGAGGGAGATGAGTCCTGGGGCTCCAAGCAATAAGGGTGGGCCATGAGACCCCCCAGCCAGGTGGGAAGTGTCACCGTTCCTTCTGCCTGCAACAACATGAAGTGCAAGTGCAGGGAGCTCCATCTCCTCCAAACTCCCCGTGATACAGCACAGCACCATTCTCCCAACTCTCACCTGCCCTCTTGTTTCTGTAGCCTATGATCCTCAGCAGATCTTCAAGTGCAAGGGGACCTTTGTGGGACACCAGGGCCCTGTCTGGTGTTTGTGCGTTTACTCCATAGGAGACTTGCTCTTCAGTGGCTCTTCAGACAAAACCATTAAGGTAAGAGTTTGCCTCCTCACTGTGCCTTTTGCATTTGTAAACATGTTCCATGTGGGACAGAAACTGAGTTGCAGTTTGGGGAGATGGGGATGGTGTCACTTCCCAAAGAATCTTAAATGATTCTTTGCAGCTATAGTTGGGCAAAATTCTCTGCAAGGAAATGTTACATGATAGTGAAATTGAGAGACGAATGGTGTTTTTTGCAAAGTCCTGATTAGAATCTCATTCCTGCTGCTGCTGGTTTTGCTTTATAGGATGTTTGGGACATTCAAGCCTATTTCAGCTTCTCATTTTATTTTCCTGTGTTATAAAAAGTCATCTTAGCAAGAAAAAGAAAATCTTCCCCAGATCAAATGCATCCTTTTTCCATTTTATGCCATGTTTGTTTTTCATTGTCCTGTTTTCAGTAACTCAAACTGACAGCACTGCTCCAGTGCAACCAAAACAACAGCTCCCAGTGTCACCATGCTGGCTACTGGTGGCTGCTGGCTGGGCTGGGGTGCCAGGCTTGCCCTGCCTGGAGCAGAGCTCTGGTTTAGTTTCTTTGAGAGATAACAAGAGCCACATGGAAGAAAATAGACATTGCTGTACTTTATTGGAAGAAAACAGCTTCCTCCCCTGAACTGGCTGCTCTGGGCGCTGCATTCCCATGTTCCCTCTCATGAGAGAGCAGTGGGGAAACCCTCTGCAGTGGCAGAGGGGTCTGGGTGGTGCCATCAGAGCCCTCAGATGGGCCTTGAATTGCTCAAGCAGGAGCCCCAGGGCTGCTCCTCTGGCTCAGCGTGTTGTGTTGGCCTGGGCCCTGAAAGGCAGAGCTGGAGAGGGCTGATGTGTGCTGCTGCCCACTGTCTTGTTAGCTTCAACCTGACCCTTTGTAGTAAATTTCCTTTCCTAGACAAGCTTCTCTCTGCCTGGGGGCCCGGAAGGCAGGTGCCCAGGTGACAGCCTGTTTCCTCTGTCGGTGCTTTTATGGCTTTGCTGACATCCTGCCCAGGTCCCCAGCTGCTCTGCCTGCTGGCGTGTGACCCTCTGCTGACTTGTGTTTCCTGTTAGGTGTGGGATACCTGTACCACATACAAGTGCCAAAAGACCTTGGAGGGTCATGATGGAATTGTACTGGCTCTCTGCATCCAGGGGTGAGTGGAGAGGGACACCTGCCCCTGCAGGAGAGGGGGGAGCACTGGGGCTCCTGAGCATGCCCTTACAGTTCCTGTCTTCAGTCCTGCACATGCCAAGATGGTGCACAAGAGGCACATCTTGCTTCTTTGCTCTTTAAAAATCAACAAAGCATATCTCTTTTTGGCCTCCCCTGCTGTTCTGGTCACCAGTGGGGTGCCTGGCCTCCCCATGAGACCTGGGCTCTGCTCCTGGGGTTGGTGTGTTTAGCCTTGGCCCAGTGAGGCTGTGGGACTGCAGCTCCTTGCCCAGCATGGTGCCAGGGAGTGAGCTGGACCCCTCACTCATTGCTCTCCCTCACTGACCTCCTTTTGTTTTCTGGTGACATTACAGGAACAAGCTGTACAGTGGGTCTGCTGACTGCACCATTATTGTGAGTACCCAGGACCCCTTCTCTGCTTCACAGTTGGGATGGGAGATCTCTGGGCCAGCCCCAGGCTGCTGTAGAGCAGGGACCTGCATCCTTCTTTCTACAAGGCTCTGCAGCTGGTGGTTGGACTGATAACCCCTGGGTGCTTGACCCACTGCCTTCAGCCCAGCTGCTCGGGGTGGGATTTGGGTTCTTCCATCAGGCTGGGCTTCCCAGACCCCTCTCTGGTGTGGGTAGCAGGAAGCTGGTGTTCTGAGCTGTCAGTCCTCATCAGGCCAGGACAGTGGCTCATACAACAGCCCTGTCCTGCCTATGCTTTTGCCTTCAGCAGAAGGGGCCTGCCCTCACGGGTGTTCTTCTCTTTTGCAGGTCTGGGACATTCAGAACCTGCAGAAGGTGAACACGATCCGAGCACATGACAATCCTGTTTGCACTTTGGTCTCCTCACACAACATGCTGTTCAGTGGCTCACTCAAGGCCATCAAGGTAGAGCTCTGGGGTGGCTCCTCTTGGTCTAGTTGGGGACCAGTGGTACAAACTGTCAGGCAGCAGTGTCCAAACAGGAAAAAGGTGGCATTTTGCTCTGGAAGTGACCTTGTTACTATGCTCTTCTGAGCCACACAGAGAAGCATAGCTACACAGAGCAGCCAGCACTGCAGAGGTTTAGCCCATGCTCTGTGCTGAAGTGAAAGATGTTCTGGGATCTGGCTGAAAAAAATACTTTTTTTCTTCTAACTCTGTAAGCCTGAGGCTGCAGGTGGAGTATCCTGGCAGTTCCTGAGTGTATGTGTCCTTGGGTCCCCAACGGACCTAGTCAGACCATTGGGAATTGTTTCTGGGGTCCAGAATTGGCTGGGGATTCAGGCTGCCTGTTTTGAAACCCTCTCCAAGGATCTTGAATCTGCATTCTTCACCTAAAGCATGCAGAAATCAGGGGACAGCTTTGCAAGTTGCCCTTTAAAGCCTTGGCTAGATTCCCTCGGTTCTGCTTCCAGCTCCTGGTGAGATGGCTTATGGGACTGTCCATCTGTAAGAGGCCATGTGCTCTTTTCTTCTTCTGGGGCCCAGAGTGGTTCAGCTATCTAGAGAGCATTGGGGCTGGAGGAGCACTGAGACAGCACCAAGAAGAAGGAGAACTCGTTGCCTTTTCTTTTTGTTGTCCACAGCCACTTCCTGCCAGATGAGCCGAGCAGGCCAGTGGCACTGCTTAGAGGGGCAGGGTGACATCCCTTGGTCCCTGCATGTGGGGGGGGGTTTGGCCAGGGTTTCCCAGGAGCTGTGGGAATGGAGCTTTGTGGGGACAGGCTGGGGGAGGAGGCCCAGAGCTGTTCTTACTGTAGATTTGGTTTAGGTTTTCCAAGCCCATGGCTCTGCTGGGGAAGGAGCTCTGCCAGTGATGATGAAGGCTCTAGGAGAGCTCTCCCAGGCTCTCAGGGAATATTCCTATTCAGCAGTTACTGGATGTTTTATCTGGAAGTCAGTGGGTTCAGACGATTCCCATGGGGCAGGAGAACCCCAAGGTTCCCCTCAGTGAGTTGTCAGGGTCTTGGGCTGGCTGGACCAGGGTGGGCAGCACCTGGCCCCCGAGCTGGGGGCTGACCTGTTCTGCCCCATCACTGCCCCATCCCACAGGGACCCTCCTCCGTGTCTGTTGGTGCTTTCTGCAGGTCTGGGATATTGTAGGTACCGAGCTCAAACTGAAGAAGGAGCTGACAGGTCTCAACCACTGGGTGCGAGCGCTGGTGGCTTCTCAAAACTATCTCTACAGCGGATCTTACCAGACAATCAAGGTGGGACCCTGAGACTTGTTCCAGCTGTAAGCCATGGGCTCTGCCTCTGCACACCTGTGTTCTGCAGCCTGGGTTGGAGGAGCAGGACAGGCAGCAGCTGCTGGATGCCAGGGCACTGCCGTGGCCTTGCTGACCCGCTGGGTTTTCCAGCACCGATTGTATCTCTGCAGGCACGAGGGCCGGGCCCTGCCTGCTCCTTGGGAGCACAGGACCTTTATCTGTGCTGACAGGGCTGCTGATAAGAGGGGAAGGGCACTGTCTGGCAGCAGAGCTACCATAAATCTGTGTGTGGTTTTCCAAGCGCCCTCATCTGTGATGGATAGTTCACCTCTCAGCATCTGGGTGACAGGAGAATTTGAAGTCGCCCCCCTCAGTGTTAATAAATCCCTGTTAATATGTCTGCATCAGATTTTAGCGCTGTCGAGGCCTAGGTCGTGTGTGCACATGTGCATAGTCACACACACACAAGGTGTGCCATCTTCACAACTTTTTCAGCCTGGATGTTCAAAGCTGGGTAGCTAAATAAGACAGCGGGACTTTGGTCACCGGCACTGAACAGTCCCAGGCAGACAGATTTTTTCCTTAAAGCTGTGGTGTGGGCACACACGGAGCCAGGCTGACTCCATGGGTGGCTGGAGAAGAGCTTCAAGGGTGCTCCCTCCTGGAGAGGGGTCCCTGCATAGGTCTCACCCTGCCTTTACTCTGGCATCTCTTTCAGATCTGGGACATCCGCAACTTGGAGTGTGTCCACGTGCTGCAGACGTCGGGAGGCAGCGTCTACTCCATCGCTGTGACAAACCACCACATTGTGTGCGGCACCTACGAGAACCTCATCCACGTAAGGGCTGTGGGGTTTGACACCCTGTTTGGCCTGGGGCTGGGGGAGAGGGGCAAGGAGATGGAGACCTGGCTCTGCCGATCCCCTCCGTGCATACCCAGAGCGTGGGTGCACAGCACCCACCCTGGAGGGGTGTGTGGAGGTGGACACACCTCTCAGAGGAGAAGCTGGTGGCTTGCAGCCTAGGGCAGTCTCTGAGCCCTGCTCTCCTCCCGCAGGTCTGGGATATAGAGACAAAGGAACAAGTCCGCACGCTGACCGGGCACGTGGGCACGGTCTATGCCCTTGCTGTCATCTCCACGCCGGATCAAACCAAAGTCTTCAGTGCATCATATGACAGGTCTCTCAGGGTAGGTGTCCAGGGCTGTGCAGCTGCCCCGCTGCTTTTGGAACTGTTGTTAAAACAGAGGCAGCCTTGAGGGAAAGGGAGGACGGGGGATCCTCATCCCTGCGTGCCACCTGGATTTGTGTTTAATTTGTGTCACCTGGCTCACACTCTGTGGCACTTGGCATCCTCCATCCCTGCCGGTGCTTAGGGTGTGCCAGAGCTCCGGGCTGCTGGTGTGGCTCATGCCTCCTCTGTTCCCATAGGTGTGGAGCATGGACAACATGATCTGCACCCAGACGCTGCTGCGGCACCAGGGCAGCGTCACTGCCCTTGCCGTCTCCAGGGGCCGTCTCTTCTCCGGTGCTGTGGACAGCACTGTAAAGGTTGGTTTCCTCAGGCTTCTCCTTGATGGTTTCATCTCTTCCAGCATGAGAACTGGGGCGCTGAATGAGTTAGGAGCCATTTTCAAACAAACAAGGGGATAGTTCTCAGTGGGTGTGAGGTTTAACTCCTGACAGAGGGTGTTGTGGGAGCTGAAAGCCCAAAGGGAAGCTCCATAAGAGGATGAAGAGAAGCCCACAGAGCTGCTCAGAACAGTCACTGCCACAGCTTCCTGTTGTCTCTCCTCCCCAGGTCTGGACATGCTAGCAAGAGCTCCACGCTAGTCCTGCACACTGAAAGACCAAAAACTCCTCCCCTCCGTCGGCCTGCTGGGTGACTAACACCACTATGGAATAACTGCTGCAGCTCCTCTCCACACCAACCACTGCCCACGGATGCTCCAGATGTTCCCTCAGATCTGCCATATATGATCAGAAACGCAGTGGAAGCCATTCAGGTGCCTTCCACACCACAGGCTGCTCTCCTCTGCCTGCCTCCCCCAGCCAGGGAGCACCCTCCAGGGGCAGGGCTGGGGTGAAGCTGAGCCCCTGGCCCCGGGCAGCCCCGCGGGGCTCTGGTGTGGACACCCCGCAGCCCTGGGCCTGCAGTGGGACTGAGGAGTTCAGCTTGTCAGCTGGCCAGGGCAGCGATGACTGGTCCCTTTGTAAATGGTAGAGCTGAGCATTAGGCCTTGCCCTGGGTTGGGATCCCAGCCCCTTTCTGTCTCTAGTATTTAATTTTACTGCCAAGATGTCAGGCTGATCCATCTGGGAAGAGGTGTTTTCCTGAGTAGCCAGGTACGATTTTTATGCCACAGCTAGTTCTCAAATCAAGTAACACAAGCCCATCCTTCACCACCCTGTAATAATGGTCTCCACATTAAAGAGAAAAAGCCTCCGTTGCATTTTTACTCACATTTTCTACTGTTTTTAAGATTGTAATATAGATTTGATTATTTCTTCATTGACAATAAAAGCGGAAAGAGTTGCTCCTGCTCAGCGTGAGTTCTTGCAGGCTCCTGGTGGTCAGCACTGGGCCGGGGGCAGCTCCTGTGCCCCCCCACCCCGCGGCTGCTGCCGAGAGCTGCGCGTGGCCACCGGGGAGGGACGGGCACCACCACGGCCCCTGCTGTGAAAAACAGGGTGCAGGGGCCGGGGGAGGAGCAGCACCCAGCCCAGCCAAGGCAGAGGCACCCAAGGGTGGCCTCAGGCCCTGCAGCCTGTACATGGCGAGAGGCCACCGGGACCTGCGCACACGGCGGCACCCGGCACCCGCCCCCTGACCCTGGCTGCACAGGAGCCATCGCAGGGGAGGGCTGGTGGCTTTTGGACACAAACAGGGGTGGCAGCCCGGCAGGGGTTTTATTTTTTTTTATTATTTTTTTTCTTTAAATATTTGTTGCCAGACTTTGTATAAGAGCAAACTTCTTCACAGCACCACGAGCCATCTACTATTCAGAATAGGAAGAATAAGACGAGTAGAGGTGAAACCTAAGCACAGAAGAGCAGGAGAAGCACCAGGATGCATAGCTTGACAGATGGGATACGATACAGAGTCCATAACTTAATCATAAAAAATATATATATATATGTATATATCCATCATGTAGAACTTTATGGAATTTTTTTTTTTTTTTAGATACATATATATTTTTTTCTTTTCAACAGATATTTTCAGGCGGGTGATTTTTTTTTTTTAATTATTTTTTGTTATTTTTAAAGCCTTTTTTGTGTTATTTTTACTTTTTTAAAGAAATTTCAAAGTTGTGCCAAACACATCTGGATCAGCGACCACAACGGGCGAGATGGGGCTGGGGGAGAGGGAAGGAGAGGGGGGGGGGAGAGAGAGAGAGAGAGACCACTCGGTACGTCTCCAGAAAAGAAAGGACCAGCAACACTTTTGTTTGGAAACCACAAGCAAAAAAAATAAAATAAAAGGCATTCATCAGGACTCAAGCAACTGAACCAGACTCCAACTCCAGTTTATACAGGAATATACAGCGGCGCGTCCCGCAGAACACACCGAGCACACGCACCCCGCGTGCACACACACACACCCCCAACACACACACACCAAACACATGCTGAAAACAAATTTAAAAAAAAAAAAATCGACACAACCCAAACCTGAAGACACTCCAAAAAGAAATGAAACACCTCCAGGATAAGAAGTAACAAAAACCTCCATAAAACAAGGCACATCCTTTGAGTTCTTAACGGTGTTAAAAAAAAAAAGACAGACGTGACACTGAATCCCAACGGAAAGACCTGAACAGAACTGCTCGCACGTACCTTCCACCCAGAGAAAAGGTAAATATTGTGCTACTCTTAGAATGAGTTTGCCACAAGACACACAGCTTAGTATAATCTAATAGGTTTTGTGTTTTGTTTTTTTTTTCTCAAGCTAAAATCCAGTTTTCTCTTGATTTCTTTTAAACTGCTTTATATATAATTGCTAATATTTTTAAATCTTTTATATATATATTTGTTAAAGTTTATTCTTTTTATTATTTTGGGGATGGGGGAAAAATCTGCTTTATATCTTTTTTTTTTTCTTTTTCCCCCTCCAATAAATTAATACTTCTTTATAGCTTATCACTGTCCTCTCCCCTGGCAGGGGGGGCTGGGCAGGGGCACGTCCTGCTGCCCCCCACCTGCCCATGCCACCAAGAGCTCCAAAATGGGGTGTTCGCTCCCCGATCCTCAACTGACACAAAGCCCCCATTTCCCTGGCCAAGGCAAAGACCCCATGAAGGGGAGCCCCATGGCCAGGCCCCCTGCACCCCTTGGGCAGCTCCACAAGGCAGCCCCCAGCCCGGCGCAATGCTGTGGCGGGACCCCCTGCCCTGCTGTCCCCCCACCAACAACTACAGAAAACGGAACTTTAAAAGGAAAATTAAAAAAAAAAAAAAGGAGAAAAGAAACCCAAGTGCATTTGCCCACCTGGACCCGCCAGCAGTGCGACCACAGCAGCTCCTGGCAAACGCTGTCGCTGACACACAGGCAATGGAGCCACCACGCTGAGGCCACCATGCTGGGGCCACCACACTGGGGCCACCACGCCAGGCAGGACTTGTGCTACATTCGGGTCACGGTGACCCGCAGTGCCAGCGCCGGCAGGGCACGGGCACAACGGTGGCAGCCACTGGACAGGTAGGTAAAGAGGCCCCCCCCCTCTCCTGGCACCCCGGGGGCCGTTTGGGTCTGGGGAGCGTTGCTTTGTTTCTTCTGTTGTTTTGTTTTTATTTTTTGCTTCTCAAAAGGGAGTCCTGCCGGAGCCAAGTCTGTGAGCACAATCCTGAGGTATCTTCTTCTTTGTGCAAACCCCGAGGGACGGGGTGTCCGGGAGGGGACCGCTGTACAAAGGGGACGGGAGGCGGGCAGCGGGGCCGGGGGTCGTGGATCGTTGTGCCCTTGTGCCCACGTTAGCCCTGAGGTTCACGGGGCCGTGGTGCCCCTCACTCCAGCATGGCATCCAGCTGGTCCGCCAGGTCATCAAACATGCTGCCAATGTCATCCAGGATGCTCACGGTGCTCTTCGACTCCACGGTCGAGCTGGGCAGGTGGTGGGGACAGGTCAGTACCATGCATGGGACAGTGGCAGTGCACTGTCCCTCACATGGCCCTCCTGCCCCCTCAGTCCCTTGGTGCTGGGCACTGTGTCCTCAGTGTCGTATCTCTGGTGTCATCTCCCCAATGTCACCTCCCCAGTGCCACTGCACAGCTGGGGCCATCCCAGCTCAGTGTCCCCGGCTGTCACTGCTCCAATGCAGCCCCTGATGCACCTGCATGCCCAGCTGTCCCTGCCTGCCCATCCTGCTCAGGCACGATGTCCCCCAGTGTCAGCTTCCCAACCAGGGCCCCATGCTGCTCCAGCATGGTGTCCCCTCAACGCCACCCCCAGCACAGCCCTGCTCCTGCTCTGGCAGCACAGCCTTACCCCATGCCCGTGATGCTCATGGCCTCCCAATCCCCAGCCCCTCCATGCCCTCCCTGGGGACCACCAGCCACCCACCACCGCTCGCCTCCTTACTCTGCTGCCTGACTGTCCTCCTGCTTGATCTTCTCCTCCACAGCCTGCAGTGCAGCAGCCAGGGATGCGCTCGTCTCCTCCAGCTTCTGCTGTGCCAGCTCAGGGCCCGCGCTGTCGACAGAGGGGCCAGCAATGGCAGAGCGCGGCGGCTTCACCGGCACCTGCTGGGGCTGCGCACCGGGCGAGAGGGGCTTGGCGGGGCTGGAGCAGAGCGAGGGCGGGGTGCTGGAGGGCTTGGCGCCAGGGCCCAGCTGCCGGGCGGGTGACGGGGCTGGTGTGGAGCTGGCGCTGACTGACTGGATGGCAGCATGGGGCTTCGGGGGCTTGGGCGCTGTGGGGGGTGGCGTTGGCTTGGGGGACACGGGGGGCGGTGTGCCGTGGACCCGCTTCACCTCTGTGGAGAGAAGGGAGAGGGGCATAAGGGTGGTGGGGCCTGCCAGGACCCCTGACATCTGCCCCAGGGAGCTGGCAGAGCACCTACCTGGGCTGCCAGGGCTCGGGATGGGCACCTTTTTGGGGATGGGTGCTGGTGGTCCGGGCATCTTCTGGGGCGGCTGCGTCAGCACAGGCTTGGGAGACACTGGTGGCTTGAAGGGCTTCTTAGGCTCAGTAGGTGCCGGGATGTATTCGGGGCCATCGGGGCGGGTGGCAGGTGGAGGGGTTGGGGGCGGCTCAGCCCCGCTCAGCTCGGAGGCTGGCCGCCGCTTGACGGTGCCAGTGCCATTCTGGTAGACAGCAAGCGGGGCTGGCTCCAGTGTCAACTCCTTGTCCTTGGCCTTGGGCCGCCGCTTGACGGTGTCGGACTCAGTGAGGACGAAGCGGACACCGTCCTGCTGGCTCTGCCTTGCCCGGATCCGCCGCTTGAGTGTGGCGCTGGCCTCCACTTTGGCCAGGTCCCCATGGCGGTGGGCTGGGGACAACCCCTCACCTGCCTCCCCCCCGGGCCGGCCCCAGGAGCCGTGGCCGCTGCTTGATGGTGAGGTTGCCCTCTTCGGCAAAGGGGATACCGTCTGGGGAGCCACCACGCTCAACCCGCAGCCGCTCACCAGAGCCATTGGTGCCCGCCTCTGACCGCACGCTGTCAGCGCGCTCACGGCGGGCGGCTGCCACCAACCCTGTGACTGGGCCACTGATGGTCCGGCGCCGGTTCACCACTTCCCCATCCAGCCCAATGGCTTCCTTGTGCTTGACAGTGGCCAGGACAGTGGCCACGCGGGAACGCTCAGGGCTGCCTGGGGGGACCCCGGGCTGCAGGTAGTAGCCCTCAGGTGCCTTGGCTGGCACTGGTCCACCAGCCACATGTGGCTTCTGCAGCGCCAGTGTCCGGGCCCCACCACCAATGGAGGACATCTCCAGCATGGCCGCGATGCTGCGCACACTGCCAGCGCTGCCTGTGTCCACACTGCCACCCAGGTCGCTGGCCCGCCGCTGCTCCCGTCGGCTCTCCCCCTCAGTGGTGGGGGTCCCGGCAGCCACCTCTCCCTCACCCTCCTTGGGGAAGTCTTCAGCCATGCCAGTGCTGGAGATGGCAGAACTGGAGCGCTTGGGGGGTGGTGGCGGAGGCCCCTTCTTCTTGGGGCGGACAGCAAAGGACTGGCTGCGGTTGACGTTCTTGTCACCACCGGCGGGCGCCCGCACCGAGTGGCTGCGTCCCACGCGCCGCTGGACGGTGGCGTAGGGCCCAGCATCCGGCACCAGCAGCTCGTCCCGCTCCTGCTCACTGTCGGAGGTGGCGTAGCGGTTCAGACTGTGCGCCCGCTTCTTTGGCCGCCCCGGCTCCTCCTCGCCCTCGCCCGCCGGTGGCAGACACAGCACCGGCACCGAGACGGGCAGGACAGGCAGGCCCGGGGGTCCCCCCTCGCCCTCGGCCGGCTGCGGCAGGACGTAGGCGAAGCCACGGTGGGTGGGCGACTGGGGCAGGGAGCGGGGCGATGCGGGGCGATCGCCCGGAGGCAGCAGCTGCGGGGTGGGCTTCACCTTGGCGGTGGCATGAGGGGCCAGTGGGCCCTGTGGGGAGGGGGGCCGTGGCTTGCTGGGGGTCTGTGGCGGTGTCAGGTGCCCGGCGGAAGGCACAAAGGGCTGCCGGGGCTTGCCAGGCACCGGTGGCACACTAGCACGCTTGACAGGATGGCCATGCCGGGGCTGGCGGCCCTCCTTGGGGGGTGCTGGGGGACCCTCGCTGGCTCCCTCCGCCAGGTACTCCTGGCTCTTTGAGATGGTGGCAGCGGGAGGTCCCCGTGGGCCATCCCCCAGCAGCTCCTGTGAGCTGCTCATCTGCCTGGTGCGGCCACCCAGCCCAGGGGGTGAGCGGAAGCCAGGGGCTGCTGTGTTCATGGCCTTCTCGGGGGGTTCCTCAGGGGCTTCGCCTGTCATGGCCACCTGCAACTCGCTGCTGAGCTCGCTGTCCTGGAAGGTGGTCATCTTGGGCGACTGGCACTCTGGTGGCTCTGGTGGGGGAGACTCAATGGCCAGCACCTCTGGGCATGCCGCCGCTGCCACCTTCCTCTTCAGTGTCCCTGGCTCATACTTGCCCAGCTCAGCGCGCTGCAGCTCTGCCAGCTTCTTCACTGCCAGCATCAGCTTCTTCTGGTGGCCTGGGGACACCACAGGGCATCAGTGCCACCACCAAGGGCTGGGGCTGCCACAACCAGCACTGTGGCATGGGACCTTACCCAGTTTGGTGATGCCGATCTCCTGCAGGTCCTCCCAGGTGATATCAGTGATGAAGTCAATGTTCTCATAGCCGTTCTCCACCAATACCTTGTAGTACTGGGACAGGCCGATCATAGAGAGCCACAGTGCCAGGTTGGCCTGGGGAGGGGGCACAGGGCACAGCTCAGTGCCAGCTGGTAGCAGAGTCTGGCCCCTGCACCCCCCAGCACCACAGCACCTGTGCCATGCAGGTGACCCCATCTTGCTCAGGGACAGCCCCAGGGTTTTTCCCCTGTCCCAACATTGTCCCTATGCTCCTGGAGCCATGCCCAGCCCCACTCCCATAGGAAACCCCTTGTCGTGCCCAGCCAATGGGGCAGGAGGGGTGTCAGGGGACACATGGTATCACAGCCACGTGGTGGCAGCTGGCACCAGCCTGATGGTCCTTGAGATGTCAGAAGGGGACATGTGCAGCTTCAGAACAGCAGGATGCCAGCTCCTACCCTTTCTCCTCTGTGCCACCCCCTCCCTGGAGGGGACAGGATGGAGGAGACGGGTTGTTGGGCTCCCAGCATGGCCAGGTCCCCAGTGCCACCCTGGCTGCGGCATCCCCAGCTCTGTTCTGCCCTCACCGGCTTGTACTCTGGCAGCCACTCGGGGATGTTGAGGTTGTTGATCTCAGAGGCGATCTTCTTCCTGTGCCCAGGCTTGGTGACACCAATGGCTGTGAGGTCCTGGGGCAGAGAGTGAGGGTCAGCACTGGCCAAGCCCCATTCCCTGCTAGCCCCAGTGTCCCCGTGGCCTCACCTCTGGAGTCATCCGGCTAATGGTGGTGATGTCGTAGCCGGCGTTGATAAAGTTGGGTGCATAGAGCTGCAGCTGGAACTTGCAGAGCCACTGGTACACAGCCTCCGAGCTCTGGGGAGAGGGATGGTGTGGCTTGGGGCAGCCTGGGGGACAGGGACCCACCCCCCATGCCAGTGTCCCCGAGGCTGTTCCCACAATCATCCATCTGCTGGCACCCAGAGCCCTGCCAGCCTTGGTGGCCATGAGACAGGGTTGCCAAGGTTTCCGGAGCTGTCGGTGTAGTTGAGGTGGCCCCGTTACATGGCTGTGCCCCCACCCCAGCACCACATTCCCCTGCAGGGCACCCCCCAGCATTCCCTGCTCACCTTCCCCTCTGACGGTGGCTCCATCTTCTTCAGCTGGGGCTCGGCGGGGGGCTGGGGGCCGTACGGGGACCCGGCCATACTCTGTGACCGTGACGAACCTGCCAGAGATGCAGCAGTCAGCGGGCCCAGGGCCACATACCCCCGGGCTCCAGCCAGGCAAGGCAGGGAGCTGAGTCCCTGCCCTGGTGGGGTGGCAGAGCCACGGTCCCTGAGTTGGCAGGGCCAGGGCAGACAGGGGCCAGCGATGGGCACTCCAGCCTGGAGCACCCTGGAGGCAAAGTCTCCTCATCCAGGGTGGGCAGGGATGCTTTGGGCACCATGCCCAGGAACTGCTGGAGAGACCACAGCCCCTCATGATGAAGCCTGGGGAGCCCAGCACAGGGCCACATCTGGCCATGCCACCAACCCAGAATGAGGCTTGTCCACTGCTGTGTCCCACGCTGAGGGGCCTGGCTGGCAAGGGCAGGCTGGCACAAGCCACCTCGTACCCTTGCACCCCTGCACAGGCAGCCCTGCTGCACCCAGCCTCCTCCAGCTGGTGCCTTCACCAGCCCTGAGGAGGGGGGGAGTGACAAGGGCTGCCCATAAATTTCTGCCTCTTATTTGTGATCAGGAGCACCAAGAGCAGCCCCTTCCTCTGGCTGCCAACTGCATCCTCTGTGTCTGCATCCCCCCGCCCTGTTTGTGCATCCTCCCTGTGTGTGCATCCTTCTGGCATTTGCATCCACTCGCGTGGGCATCCTCCTCATACATGCATCACTCTGCCGCGTGCACCTCCCTCATGTCTGCATCCCACTTGTGTGTGCATCTCTCCAGCATGTGCATCCACCCCCAACCCCGGCAACGTGTGCATTCCCCCCTCCGGGGGTGCATCCCCCCCAATTCCTGGGCTTCCATCCCCCTGCTGCATGTGCGTCTCCGCAGCCCGGGCATCCCCCTGCACGTTCGCCCCACCTCCCTCCCCCCCCGCCCCGACCCCCGTGCATCCTCCTCGAATGTGCATCTTCCCCGCGGCGTAGCCGTGCCCCCCCGCTGCCAAGGCAGCCCCTGCCCACAGCCCCCCACACGGTGCTGGCGGTAGGGGGGGGTGGACCCCGGCAGGGTCTCCCGGGGGCGCTGGCGGGGGGCCAGGGAAGGGAAGGGGCCGGGGAGGAGCGCTGGTGCCCCCCGCTAGCCCACGCCTCCCCCCGCCCCCCGCGGGGCCCCCACTAACCGAGGCAGGAGAAGGCCTGGCAGCAGCCGAAAGGCGAGAGAGTCATTTTTTACCCACACGTTTTTCTTCTGGCGCCAGGTGCCGTAGCAGTAATAATGAAAAAAAAGACAAATCCCTGGATCCGCGGCAGGGCCGCGGCAGGGGAAGGGCTCCTCCTGCTCCCGGCAGCCGACCGGCTGGCGGCACGCACCTGCGGGGATGTCCTGCGCCTTGGCCGGCCCATCGCCCACGACTGTCTCTTGCGCAGAAGCCTTCTGGGAAAGGACGGTTGCCAGCAGCTGAAAAACACCCCGGGAAGGGGGGAGAGCAGGCAGGAGTGAGGCAGCGGGCGCGTGCTGTGGGTGCTGTGGGTGCTGTGGGTGCTGTGGGTGCCGTGGGTGCCGTGGGTGCCCGGGCAAAGGTGGGCAGGGAGGGACGCAGCCGGTCTGGGCTGCGACGAGGAGAGCAGCGGAGCAGCACAGATGGTGCTTTGCAGGCGGCGGCAGGCGGCCTGCACCCCCAATCCTGCCTGACGCACGCCCGGGCACAGGCTGCCGGGGGCTGCAGGGACCCCCCCCTGCCTGCAAAGCAGAGCCCCTGTGGCCATCGGCACCGTGCTGGGCTTCGGGGTGTGCAGACCCTGGGGTCTGCTCCGGCGTAATGAAGGCAGGATGCCAGGGAGGTGGGCTCACAAAGTGCAGCAGGCAAGGTACAGGCAGCAGCAGGCAGGGTGCAATGTGCAGGCAGGAGTGCGCGGTGGGCAGCGTGCCAGCTGCAGTAGGCAGCGTGCAGTGCAGCGTGCAGTGTAGTATGCCGCACAGCATGCAGTGTGGAGGCACCCTGAAGCATGCAGCCAGGGGCCAGCTGGGAGGGACACACCAGTGGCCACCAGTGGTGACAGCCACAGCCCGTGGCACACTGGGTGCATGTAGGATCTCAGCACCCAGCTGAGCACCAACCCCAGCGGGACGGGGCAGCAAATGCCTGCCCCAGGGCAAGTGCTGGTGCCGGGACCAGAGCCAAGTGCCACCTCAGGCTGGCACGGCCACCTCAGGCTGGTCTTACCTTGACGCCTTCAGAGCCAGCGTGCAGGGCGTGCGCCCCACTGCCTGCGCTCTGCCCGCTCCCCGAGCTGCGGGCAGAGGCCACGCTGCCCGTGCTGCCCAGGCTGCTGCGGTCGCCACCTGCGCAGGAAGAGGAGATGCCATGAGGACACTGAGCCCTGCGCCAGGTCAGGGGATGCTGCAATGTGACATGCCCTGCTGGAGCCACCACCACGTCCTGGTATGTGTCCCCCACCCTGGCAAAGGGAGGGTCCCAGTCCTACCTGCAAAGGGTTTCCGCAGCACCCAGATCTCCTCTGCAGGAGCTGGCGCAGCTGATCCGCCCTGCGACGGCGAGAGGTGGGACGGGCTCATGTCGGCCCCGCGGGACCCTTGGTGGCAGAGCAGAGAGAGCAGCCATCAGGTGCATGTGGCCCTGGGCGTGGGCTCACATCGGTGTGGCACTGGGCGAGGTGACCCGCGGCCCAGCGCTGCTGCGCGCAGGGAAAACCCTATAGCGAAGGTCTAGGGTCCTTGGCTGTGCTCAGGGGTGCCAGTACTGTCCCAGGCAGCTGGCACAGAGTGACAGTGACCAGCCCCAGGAACCTGTCCTGTAGGGCATTCTCTCCCTGCCACCAGCTGGGGAGAGACCCATGGTGGCATGTCCAAGTGCCCTGTGCAGAGCAGGATGGGGACATGACCCAGTGTGGGGGAGCAAAGACATCCAGGCAAACTCCAGCAGTGGGGACCAGGGTCCCCACCCCACTGTCCCCTGGCCAAGACAGTGCTGTGCCCCTGCAGCTGCCTGCACCCATCTGGGGGAGGACAGGGGGGACATGGCACTGGATGCTGAACCCCCTGCATTCTCCAGGGTGCCCCACAGCAGCCAGTGACACGTGGGTGACACTGCAGTGGGTTGGGCACAGCTCGAGGGTCACCCCGAAGGCACAGCTCGAGGGTCACCCTGAAGCACTGCTCCTCCACTGGCTCATCACCCTGCCCGCCTCTGCTGGGTCCCGCTCAGGATTTAAACCAGCATCAGATGAGACAGATGACAGCCCTGCAAAGCCCAAGGCTGCCACAGTCCCACAGCCACAGCCTTGCCACTGGCCACCAAGGAGCCCAGTCCTGCTACCAGCCACGGGGAACTGCCACCTGCTGCTGCCCAGGCTGCTTCACTCATTAAACCACTTGCCCCGTTACCGGCCGAGCTGTAGCGAGATGGTGCAAGTGATAAATTAACAGATAGAGCACGACGGGGAACACACAGCCATGACACAACCGGGCTGGGCCGCCCCTGAGCCACAGGTGCCATGGTGACACCGAGAGGAGCCGGTGCTGCCCGGGTAGGCTCAGGGCTCTGGGTGACCCAGCAGGGAGGGACAGCCCCCGGGGAAAAGGTTTGCTGCCTCATCCCCACTGCTGGCAGATGTCAAGTGCGGCTGGCCCGGCCCTCCTCACAACACAACCAGCACTGCCACCGCACTGGGACACGTGCAGAGACCCTCAGTCCCCTCGGGCACAGCACAGGCTGTACCCCCGGCCAAGTATTTGCTCTCTGGGTACTCCCAGTACATGGACCGGCGGCATCCATCACCTCCCTGCCGTGGGGACAGTCCCCATGGCACTGCCAGAGCTGAGCCAGCTCTGAGAGCATCTCCCAGGAGCGTTGTCCCGGCACCGCAGCCCCATCCTGCTCTGAGCACAGCCCCGACCCGGTGAGCGCGGCTCCCTGGAGCTCCGACACCCTGCGGGGGCGGCTACAAAGGAGTCCCCGCCCAAATTCACCTCCCACTGCTCCTGCCGGCACCGTGCTGCCCAGCCCCGCACCCCGGCACTGAGCCTGGAGAGTTTTGCAGGTCCCCGGGCAGCTGGATGGGGTGGTCAGGAGAGCTGGGGCCGTGGCCAGAGCACGGGCAGCCGGGGACACCAGGGGGCACGGCGGGATGTGCCGGCAGCGCTGAGGGGGGGGGGCGTGCAGGGGTGGGGGCCGACGGCATGCATGTGTGCACACAGCTGCACGTATGCACACACCCGCCTGCATGCACCCACAGCTCCACACGCACACGCTTGCACACGCCTGCACGGCCCCCCCGCCTGGAAAAGGGGAAAGAGGCCGAGCAGAAAGAAAAGGCTCGATACAGACTTTAAAGGCAAAGAAAGAAATCCATCGAGAGCGGGAAGCGAGCGGTGAACTACCTTGTCCGTAACGCGGCTCGTCGGCACTGCTAGGGGAGAGCCTGTGATAGCCAAAGGAACTGAAAAGAGTCTGATGGGAATGTGGTGGTGGAGGTGGAGGTGGAGGCAGGGAATGGAACGGATGGGACGAGGCGTCACCGTTTAGCACAGCAGCCCCGTGAGCCGGGAGCGGGATCTTTTGGTACTGTTGGGGGATTGTTACAGTCTCCCATGAACCTGATAATAAAACATAACAAGAGACAAAATGAAAAGAATCAAAATAATAGAGAAATGCTCAGAGCCGCCAAAAGAAAGGGAAAAAAAAAAAACAAAAAAACAAAAACGAAAGAAAAATTTAAAAAAAGGGAGGGGGAAAAGCAGCCAACAAAAAAAGCTACCAAAGGAACGTGGAGAAGCCAGAACTGAGACCCAACTGGTGCAGAGCCGAGCCAGGGAGCAGCAGCAGGAGCTCAGCACAGGGCCAGGCAGGATATGGCCCATGGGCACATCCCACAGACCCACCATGGCTCCAGCAGGGCACCGACACCAGGACAGCCCGTGCTCCAGGCAGCAGCAACTTGTGGGGCTTCCACAGCCGAGGGTCCTGCCCCCCACCAAGGTGTCCCAGAAGGAGGGGGCTCCCGGCATGGCTGCGCTGGGGGCCACAGCACCAGCACCCCCATGCCCAGCTGGCCAAGCCCTGGTGCGTCTGCCACCAGTGCCCCACGTGGCTGTCCTGCTGCACAGGGCCCAGGGCTGCACCGGTGGGATGACAACAAAACCTCAACACCAGCAAACATCACCCCGGGGCCAGCAGCATCCCACCAACCTCAGCCCTGTGGTACCGGCACACAACCCGCACCCAGAGGGCGGCTTTGCCTGCCCAGTGCATGGCACCTCCACAGCCTCTGGCACTTGTGCCACTGCTCCCCTGGGACCTGGTTCAAACACCACCATTCCCTGCCTGTGCCCAACCCAAGATCACAGTGAGCAAGATCACAAGGGAGCGAGCCAGTGGATGTGGCACCATTCAATGCTGCCCACAGCAGCCACAGCCGTGGGCCATTGCGGGGCCCGTGGACGCCACCAGGAGCCTACAGGGATGGGGATAGGGACAGGCAGCTGCAGGGCAGTTGAGCAGGGTCCAATCCCTGAGATGGCCCCTTGCCAGGGCAAGGGTTCCCATGGGGCAGTGCCAGGTCCCTGGCACCAGTGCCCAGCTCCTCTGCTCAGACCCCAAGCACCAAATCCCTTGGCCCCACGGCTGCACCATCCCCTCAAACTGCAGTGAGAACCCCAGCTGGCCCCATGCATCGACCTCCCAGCACCACAGATGCCTTCCCCAGCCCAACACCAGCCCAGCCTTGGGTCTGCCCCGTAAGCACCTGGCATCAACCCCCACATGCACCAGGTGGGCACTGACCCCACAGGCATAATGGTGACACCAGCCCCGCATACATGATGGGGACACTGTCCCCATACCCTTCACGGGGCATTGACCTCACATGCACAGTGGGCACACCGACCTCACGCACTTGATGGGGACACCAGCCTCAGACACCTGAAGGCACTGTTCCCATGCACACAATGGGGACACCAGCCCCATGCACTTCACAGCACACTGGCCCCACATGCACGTTGGGGACACCAACTCTGCACACCCAAAGGCACTGTCCCCATGCACACAATGGGGACACCAACCCCAGACACCCCCAAAGGCACTGTCCCCATGCACACGACAGGGACATCAACACATGCATGACAGAAGCATCACCCTGGCTTCACTGGCTACACCTCTGGCACCACCAGACCAAAACAGGGGTCCTTGGGGCTGAAGGTTTGGGAGCAGCCCCACGGGGGGAGGCAGGAGGGGGGCGATTATTTGCCTGTTCGTTTGCTTATGGCCTCAACGAGGCTGGAGGGGAAGTAGCCGACGCGGTCGTTGCCAGTCCGGTTGTCATGGATGCAGCCCTTCCAGCGCCCATCTGCGTGCTGCTCCAGCACCTGTGGGCAGGGGCAGGGGCAGGGTCAGAGGCTGATGACATCAGCAGGGCCCCCTCGGTTCCCCCTGGCTGCACTCACGGTGATGACATCCCCGGCTTTCACGTTGAGGCTGGTCAGGTCGTAGTTGTTGCAATAGTCCTTGACGGCCCGGACCTGCAGAGCAGCGGAGGCATCTGCGGGGACAGAGTGGGAGCGTTGCTGGTCGCCTAGTCCTGCCACAGGGACTGTCAGCCCCAGCCTGGCACCCTCCCCAGTGCTACCATAACCAACCCAGGTCCCGCCCTGGCCCCCCCTACCCCGCAGCATCTGCTTGATCTCCTTGCTGGCCTGGCTGGTGGTGAACTGGTTGACGATGTCGAGAGCTGTCTGGTTGTAGGTGTTCCTGACATGGGCGTTGATCCCACTCTGCAACGGCATGGAGAGGGCTTGGGAGGACACTGCCCCCACCTCCCTGCCACCCCCTGGGACCCCATGGCCACCCCTAAACCAGCAGCCAGAGGGCACAGCTTGCTGCCTTGGCATGTCCCTCCTGGGACCCTCACCCTCAGCCCTGGAGAGGTGCATGTGCTGCTATGCAGCCCCTGGCTGTGGGTTGTCCCCCTTTCCGCAGCCCCTCCCTGGGCTGGGGGGTGTTGAGGGGTGTCAGGGAGGTCGGGGGTGTCCTTACATCCAGCAGCAGCCGCACCACATCCGTCTTGCCACAGAGGGCCGCCTCGTGCAGCGCCGTGCCCGCTTTGGTTTGCCGGTTGATGTCGATGCCAGCCTGCAGCAGGAGCCTGCGGGCAGAGGGCAGGGTCAGGGGTACGGGGGGACACCGGTGCTGCCCTCCCTGCTCGCGGCACCCACCGGATGATGTCGATGTGGCCATTCTTGGCGGCGAGGTGCAGGGGGCTGGTGCCATTGGGGTCTGTGGCGTCCCCTGGCTTGGGCTCCAGCAGTGCCGCGCACATGTTGCTGTTCAGGAGCAGTTGCACCACCTGGCTCAGCAAACACAGACGGAGCAGGGCTGCAAGGGTGGCTCAGCCGCCCCCAGCTCCTGCCTACCCCCCTGCTCAACCCCCTGCAGGGATGGCACCACGGGTCCCCACTGCCATGCCTCCCTGGGACTGCCCCATGCCCCCCACAGGCTGCTCCAGCACCCCCAGGGACCCCCGTCCCCTCCCACTCTCCCTCTCAGGGGTTCTGGTGCTGCAAAGACTTACCCCAACCCGGCCAAACTCGCACGCCAGGTCCAGGGGTGTCTTCCCCGAATTATCCATGATGCAGGGGTTGGACTGGTGCTGCAAGAGCATCTCGGACTGTGGAGGAGAGAGAGCCCAGCTCAGTAAGGGCAGGGGCAGGGAGGGTGGCACGGTCTCCCCCCTTTGCCACCACTGGTCCCACCGTACCACGTCGTAGTGCCCGTGCTGCGCCGCCAGGTGCAGGGGGATCTGACCCTCATCCGACGGGATATTCACGGAGGAACCCGCCTTCAGCACCATTTTCATGGGCTCCTTCTTGCCTTGCCAAGCAGCGTAGTGCAGGGGCCGCATGCCTGTGGTGGGCAGGACAGGCACCGTCAGCCCCCAGCATGCCAACATGCCTGGCCAGAGCCTGCAGAGGGGTGGGGGTCACATCCAGGACCCCAAAACTTGCCTTTGTTGTCCTTGATGTCCACCGCAGCCTGTGCCTCCAGCAGCAGCGAGATGAGCTCCGTGTTGCCGTTGAGCGCTGCATGGTGCAGAGCTGAGAACCTGGGGACCAGCCACCACGTCAGGGGTCCTGTGCCCCTGTCCCCTCCGCAGCCCTGCCAGCCTCTGCCCATCAGCGTAGCCTTTAGCCTGCACCCACCGTAGGGAGCCCATTCTCCCTGCTGAAGCCCCCCACGTGCATGTGCCCCTGTCAAACCCCACCTCTGTGTCCCTCCGTGGCACCTGGGGAAAATGCTGCTGCAGGGAGCAACTGTAGCCGAGCCAGGAGCTGAGCCAGGAGCTGGCCACATCCCGGAGAGCAACAAGAGCCAGAGGGTGGGATGTGCTGGATGGCAGAGGTGCCCCTGCCTAGTACTGGGCCTTGCCATGTGGTGGGGGAAGCCCCCAGCCCTGCCGTGCCACATGTCACTCTGTTTTCCCCGGGAACAGCCAAACCAGGATGCTCATGGCTGGGAAGCAGGCCAGGAGCTGACCTACTTGCTGCTCGCGGCATCCTCGGCACGGCTGCGCCCGCCAGCCAGCTGCCTTGGGCCCTGACCATGCACGGCGTCCCTGTCCCATCCCCAGAGCCACCCCAGTATCACCAGAGCATGGGAACAGACTGCAGACCCCAGTGGGACCTGCTGGCCCTTGCAGCTTCCCAGTGCCCAAGTGGCAGGCAGTGGGGTGGTGATCCCATCTGCCTTCCCATCCACAGGACCCCCAGCTGAGGGGACACACATCCCTGCTGGGGAGCACCCTCCAGCCTCTCTGTTCCCTGCGGAGCTGCCGTGTGTGATCCGCCTGCGGGGAGCGGCGATGCGAGCAGACAGCTCATGCAGGAGGCCGATCCCCAACGTCTGCCTGGGAAATGTCAACGTTTTCTGCTCCAGCGCCTTGCTCAAATCTGCTCAAGATGGTGCAAATCACAGCCCTCCCCCAGGCCGCCTCGGGGGCTTCCCCCAGCACAGCCCAGCTGGCTGCAAAGGCCACACACCGGCATGCAGGGCACTGTCCCCCGAGCAAGGGCGGGGACAGCAGCACCGTGCTTGCCCACAGTCCCCACCAGCCTGGGAGTCAGCGAGCACAGATGGGGAAACTGAGGCACAGCACCGGGGCTGGCTGAGCTGGCACAGCATGCTGGCAGCATAGCAGAGCACACAAGGGGCTGCATTCTGGGTCTGCCCTGCACATTCCCGAGGGATGAGCCTTTTCAGGAGCAGCGCTAGAGGCTGGAAGTGGCTCCTCTGCTGCAAAGCTGCCCCTGCACCCGGCAGCTGCAGGCAGGGCACGCACAGGGGGTGGGCAGGCAGTGCCCCGCAGCCACCCTGCACAGACACGCTTGCCTGCACCCGCACGCTCAGCTGCGCATCCGCACGCCTGCACGCGCCCCTGCACGCACACACGTGTTGGGCACCAGGGATGCCCACTGCCACCACCCTGCCCAGTGGTGAGGACAAGGAGGGACCCAGCTGCTGCAGCCGTGCATCCCCAGGGGTGCCCTCCTATTCCTGACCCTATCCGACCCCTCTGCTCATGTGCCATCTCCATGGCCACAGCTGAGCCATCCCAGGGACCAAGTGGCATTGCCCAGCATCTGTGTCCTGCCGCCCTAGTCGAGGGGGACACAGGGCAGGAGGAGCTGTGGGGCAGAGGCAGTGACTGCTGCCCAGCCCTGCAGGCATAGCTCTGTGCTCCCACTGCAGCCCCCAGCTCTTCAGGGCTCTGGGCAGGTGCTGAACCTTCAGCCCCTGTCCCTGTTCCCCCTGACTCATCGGATGCCAGTAGCACCTGCAGAGCCCCCAGCTGGAAAAGGCCAGGAGACGTGGGGCATGGCCAGCACCCCAGGGCATATGTACCCCTGCCCACACCCCCCACACACACACCCCGGCGCAGGGCTCCTACTCACCCATCGGTGTCTTGGAAGTTGACGTTAACTTTCTTTGCCGATCCAAGGAGCTCTGGGAGGGAAGGACAGAGACAGTGTGTCAACATGGCAGGAACCTGCGGTGTGCTGAGTTTCCCTCCCCACCGAGGTTTTGGCTCCCTGCAGGTCTGCAGCCTGGGGGTCTCGGGGCAGAGCGCTCAGGACGCTCCACCGGGACCCCCACCCCTGCTTGTGTGGGAAAATAGACCTCAACAGGGCAATCCAATTAGTGCCACAAAGAAGGACAAAGCCAGATTTGCATAAGATTTAACCAAAAAATGCCACTCAGGCTTTGCAGTGAGCCCACTCTTACTCACAGCCTCCAGTGAGGAGCCAGAGCAGGAGGAAGAGGAGGGTGGCTGCAGCGCAGCAGAGCCCAGGGCCAGGGATCCACAGCAGCCCCTGTGCCTGCTGCAGCCTACAGGAGATAACTCAAAGAGTGATATTCAATTATTCAGCACAAATGGGGCGCAGGGAGTACCAGGAATGGTGGCTGTACCCAGCACTGACACCCAGGCGTGGGGAGCAGAGCCGGGTTGGGCCACCCCTGCACCACAGGGTCCCCAGAGTGGGGAAGGCCAGGGCACCACAGACTCCCCAAGGTGCAGAGAGGGACAGGGCACCACAGGGTCCTTACAGCCAACCTCACTCACCCTTCTTCCAACAAACCAAATGCCAACAGCCCGACCCCACATGACAGGGTGCCCTGGCAGCCCCCCGTTGTCCTGGCAGCCCATGCTGTTCATTTAACACATTAACAAACCACCCAGGCAGCAAATCCCCACCAGGGAATCCAGACTCCAGGAACAGCCCCTTGCATCCCATCCCCACTGCAGTATCCCCAGAAAGGGTCAGGCACTGCTGGTGGGTAAAACCCCCTGTTGCTGGGACCGATGGCAGTGGAAGGGCCCGAGTGGGTCCCCGCCAGCCCCAAAGTGTCGCCAGGCTCCCCAACAAAGGTGCCATTCAGCGCCGGTGGAGAGGAGCCCAGCGCTGCTTCCGCTGCAGCTCCCAGAAGAAGGGGGCCGAGCCGTCCCCCCCGGGATGCAAGCGGCCGGCAGACAAAAGATGCCAATGGGCGCAGGAGCGGCACCGTGCCCGGCTCTGGCTCCAATCTCTGGCCCTGAGACGGGCCCCGCTCCGGCTAACTGGTCCTCAGGGACAATGGACGAATGTCAGCAGGTCTGCAGTGCTTGGCCTTTCCCACAGGCTGCTCCCAGCAAGGGGGGGTGGGATGGAGTAATATCCAGGGACCGACAGCACAGGGTGCAGCGGTGATGCCATCGTGATGCACCCGCCACGGCGATCCCTGGATGTGCTCCAGCACCAGCCGAACCGGCATCAACCAAACACACCGTAGGAGCAAGTCTCTCCTCTCTGCACCTGCAGGATAGGCTGCAGCTGCCAAAATCTGTTTAGCACGTCCATCAACGCCGGTGCCAAGTGCTTAGTCAGTGACTTCCAGCCATGCAGTGGTTTGACTTTCCTTACAGCCCTGGCAGCAGCCACGACCCTGCCCGGTGGCTGTGCCGGGCTGCAGCAAGCTCGAGGCCTGGCATGGCTGGGAGAGCTGTTGGGAGAAGGTTTTTGGGTGCAGCATTGGTCTGATGGTGAGCAGCCAGGTGGTCCTGGGGTGTAGCACCACAGAATGCCACCGGCTGCCCAGCAGCATGGCAAGGTGTGGATGGTGGCACGGTGACTGGCACCCCCACAGGGCCAGGTCAAGGCCACCATTGGCACTGGTGAAGAATCAACCCCATGACTGCACCAGCACTGAGCTCCTCAAGAGATGGTGGCTGTGCACTGGCAGTGCAGTGCTGGCACCAAAGCTCCTGAGGGACCACAAGCAAGTACTCACTCCCTCGTCCCACAGCCCAGTCATTAAGTCCCTTCTGTAATGAAGTGGTGTGCTTGCCCAGCATGGCATTGGCAGCCTGGCACAGGGCACGATGGAGATGTGCTGAAAGTGGCACGGCCCTGCCACAGCTGGGCACTTTTGGTTCCCAGGGCAGGCCAGGCACTCGGGCACGATGCCAGATCTGCAGCCAGGACATCTCGGCACCACTGCCATCATGTGGGACTTGCAGCCTGTCTGGGGTCAGTGAGACTTGGGAGAGCTTGTTAATGGTTGGGGAGCACAAGGGAAACTCCTCCACCAAGGAGGGGGAGGGAAGGGAGCTGAGAGCCCTGCCGGTTAAAAATACCGGCCACAAAAGCAGCCGGGCACGGCGGGGAGGAGAGCAGGGCTCCCGCACGGCCACACTGCCAGTGGGCACTCAGCATGGCCCCAGCTGTCCTCACTGCCAGGATAGCTGGAGGGATGACAGAGGGCAACGAGCACTCCTGAGCGCCCTCGAACTTGGTCCTGCCTTGCTGGGACCATTGGGCAGACGCTGCAGCACAGAGGGATGCTGGCACCCGTGTTCAGACCACCCGAACCCCACCAATGCCCTCGGGACACCCCGATGTCCCCTCTTTGCTCCCCACAGGCTGCTCACGTGACGGTTGTGGCACACAGGAGCATTCTTGCATCCCAGCCCCACGGCACAGTCTCCCCGCACCTCTCCGAGCAGCTTGCACCCCACGGGCATCCTGAGGGGTTAGGATGGAGAGGGTCGGGCAGGACCACCAGGAAAGGGGGACGTACTGGGCTGAGGGATCCAGCGATCCCCAGCACCGGGAGCCGCAGCCGCCTGCCATAGACAGCGACTATAAACAGCGTCTGCCGCCAGTAAACGCCGCCGCGGGGAGCTCGGCCCAGCCGCAGCTCCCAGAAATGCCTTTACTTAAACACAAGGATCGCAATAGCTAAACGCACTCTTGAATTCAGCCCGGCGCTCTGCTTTCAGGGAGCTCCTAGCTGGCCCCGTCCTCGCCGCCCGCCCCGCAGCAGCCCCAGTCCTGGGGGGCACCCGCGATGGCAGGGGACACACGAGCCAGCGGCACGTGCAGGGTGGGCACGGCCCCAGGGTCCGGCCGTGTGTCACCTTGACCCTCGCACCGTGCCTGGCAGCTGCTCCAGGTATCCCGGTGCACACTGTGGGGACACCCCCGCGCCTGGCTGCTCCAGCCCTGTTCCTGCGAGCACGGTGGGACTCCCCAGTGCCCCCCTTCCCAGCAGCAGGACCACGCAGCACCCGTTGGTGCCAACTCCTGCATCCGCAGCCAGCGCCGCGCCGGCAGCGATCGATGCCCGGCCGGGGCCGGGGGCTCCCGACCAAACCCCCGCTGACGAAGCACATCCTCGCCCAGCTCCCCCCGGCAGCGCCGCGGCAGGTCGCAGGGAGAGGGCGGCTGCTCCGAGCAGATGGCTCCAGGCTCCGCTAAATCAACATCTACTTAATGAGGGGAAAGCCGTCGCTGCCCCCCGCTCAGCTCAGCAGCAAACAAGCCAGGGCAACTCCCCCAAATTCTCCTCTCTGTCCCTTCCATCACCCCACTGCAGTGGTCCCCCCCTTCCAGTCTCACCATCCCTGCCACTCCCCACCTCTGCAGCAGGACCCCTCTGTGTGTCCCCCAAGGACAACGGGGACCCCCGGGACCCCGCAAGCAGGATGACACCAAATACCCCCAGGGAAGACATTCACAGCAAAGCCAAGCGCCTGTTTTGTGGGAGGAGGGGAGGACCCTGCAGCGGCATCGCCGTGAGCTGCCGGATAAAGGAAGCATCCAAAATAGCTGCTCTTAATTATATCCTTGCTGACGAGTGCCACGCAAACAACGGCGCTGCAAGCGCTCGCTGCACGAGGAGCCCTGGCAGCACTGGTCTTATTTCTCACAGCGGGGATAGGGTCCACGCCATGGGGACCCCACAGAGGCAGCCAGAGCAGCCCTGGCTGGGCCTGGTGATGGTGGGGACACAGGGGAGCTGGTCCTCCCTGCTGTCAGACAGAGGAAGACTCGTACTCCTGCAGCCAAGGTCGTGTCAAGCACCGAGGCCGGTGCGATGTTCTGATGCTAATGAAGCCGTTATCATCTTCTGATCGATTTTGACTGTATAAATAATGCACCGGGAAGCTCCGGGGCTGCTGGGTTGTGTGGGAAGGGATGGCCTGGGGCAAAGAGGTGGCAGGATCCATTGCAGCCCTGTGCCCACCACAGCTGGATAACTACTGCCTAGCACAGCTGGATACCCCAGTGCCCATCACAGCTGGACACCCACCAGATGAACAGCCAGTGCCTATCACAGCTGGATAACAACTGCCCATCACAGCAAGACAACCCAGTGTGCACCACAGCTGGACACCCATCACAGCTGGTCACACACTGCTCACCACAGCTGGACATCCCAGTACTGACCACAGCTGGACACTGAACGTACACAACAGCTGGACACTCATTCAATCACATCTGGACACCCTATCACATCTGGAGACCTACAGCTGGGTGCCCCAGTGCCCATCACAGCTGGACACCCACCAGCTGGACAGCCATTGCCCACCACAGCCAGGTAACAGCTGCCCACCACAGCTGGGTAACAACTGTCTACCAGAGCTAGACACCCATTCCCACCATAGCTGAACACCCACAGCTGGGTGCCCTGGTGCTCATCACAAGCCATTCTCCAAATCCTAGGGCACTTTTTGGGGGATGCTGGCCCTGTGCCCCATGCACCTGCTGGCAATCTGGCCGCCCGGCCCTCGAGCATGGAGCCTTCCCCGGGGACGGAGCAATCTGCACTTCAGAATCAATAGGCTGTGGCAGCCTGAGTCACGGTGCTGCAGCAGCACAGGGCTGTCCCCTGGGGCCGGGATGAAACAACTTAAATGCAGCTTCCAAGAGGCAGCCAGGACTCCTCTGTGATTTTTTTTTTTTTTTTTTTTTTTTTTTTTTTTTTTTTTTTAAATAAAGCAAACTTTTCAATCCCAAGGAGGATGAGGAGCTGACCCCAGGGGCTGCCAGGGCAGGCAGGGATGAGGGATGTGGATACACCCAAGGCAGACCCACTGAAAATGTGAGGCTGGAGCTAGCCAGGACACCCAGCACCCCATGGTGCCCACCAGTGCCATGTCTGGGCCTTGGGACTCACGAGCAGCCACCGTGAGCACCCCCAGCTCTCCCTGCATCACCCAGCCATATCCTCACCTGACCTTTGCTGCGTGGTGCTGCGGAGCCCAGCTGAACCAGTCACCACTGGCACTGGATCAGCTGGATCCCCCTGAGCAGCTCCCCAGCACTGCAGGGCCACCCCCAGCCCTGGTTTGGGGTTCAGCCATGCAGCCCTCTGGCTCTGCAGGACCTGTGTTTGCCCATCCGTCCACTTCCCAGCAAAGCCAGCACCAGCATGCTCAGTGCCTGAGCAGAGGCTGCCCAGGACAAGGGACAGAGGATCCTCATCCACATAGCAACCTGTTTCACCTTCTTCCAGTGCTCCTGCACATGCCAGTGTGCCATGGCCACCTACCCACCCTCCCTACACACCACAGTGGCTTTCTCAGTGGTGCCCGTGGGCGGATGGGCACAGCGATGGGCAGCTCGGTGATGCTGTGGCCACTGCTGGAGCAGATGGGCAGCACACAGACGTGCAGCCAGGCGATGCTGTGCAGCTGCCCCGGAAGCAATCCTGTGCAACTGGCTCCTGGTGAAAATGCTGGAGCAGGGGGGGATGGACTGATGGACTCCAGAGGTCCCTTCCAACCTCCACCATGCTGTGGGTCTATGATACCCTGAGCCTCGGGAGCCCGATGGAGCTGCGGGCCTGGCAGTGCTGCAGGGGGAAGGGCAGGGATCACAGGACCTGTCCCGGTGTCCCCAGCACAGTAGGTGCTGGGGGGCAGCGGGGCAGGGCTGGGGCTCAGCCAGAGACAGCCCCAATTCCACACACGGCAGAGCAGAGGCAGCCGGCAGAAAAGCCGCTGCGGAGCTGCACGGTGAGAGGAGCCGTAAACAGCCCAGCTGCAATGCAGGAGCCGGGCGGGCGGCTGCTTTGTCTGCTCCAGCGGCTCCGGCAGCCACGGACCAGAAACCTACGGGGGCCTCGGCACAGGGCCGGGCTCCCGGCAGCCGCATCTGGAAGGGATCAGCCGGCAGCTGCCACCGCTGCTGCTGAGAGCTGTCCCCAGCGCCGAGCCCCACGCCACGCCGCGGAGGAGGCACTGCCAGGGTGGCCGGTGGAGATGGCCCCGAGCACATGGATGCACAGGACAGATGCACATGGGCAAACGATGCATGTGGATACACAGGGGCACATGTGTTGCACATGGATGCACAAGGGCAGATGCACATGAGCACACAGTGCATGCAGGCACACAGATGCACACGGATGCACAGGGGCACACAATGCACATGGATGCAGCCAGGCATGCACACAGGGGCACATGGATGCACACTGGCAGAGCAGTGCTGGTGCAGAGCAGTCAGCCACCAGTGGGCACGGTGCTGGGAGAAGCAGTGCCCATGGCAGCTGCTGGGGTACCAGCTCCAACCTACTCCATCTCCAGCTGCTAGGAACCATGGTAGGGCACAGAGTAGGGTCCCATTGTCCTACTGCACCCCAGGGGACCCCAGCCCCACAACCACCTTAAGCTGTTCAGCTCTCACCAAGCACTGACCTTGCCAGTGAGACCCAAGGAGACCCAGGCAGGTTCAGCATTCCCTCTCCAGCCTCTTTCCCACACCAGCCCAGCACCATGCTTCCCTGACCGGATGGCTTGTGCTGGGCTCCAGCACCATCCATCACCAGAGTGGGCCCGGGGCTGTCAGGCTGTGCCGAGGCCGGCGCTGCGTCCCCGGCTTCCCATTTCTCAGGCTGATTGCTCCTGTCGCTGCGGAGCCCAGCGTTAAACACCTCATTTTCTACTCCTGTATTGAGTTGAAAAATACTATTAACATTTCATTACAGATTAAAGATCCCTCTCAGCCCAGCACAAAGAGCCAGCCTGCCAGCAGGATTGTTCCTGCACCGGGCAGGCTGCACTGGCTCCCATCCCTCTTGGAAGAGGGGACTGGGAGGGCAAGTCCCATGTGCCCCAGCTGCAAAATGGAACAGAAACCTGGGACAGGGGGACAACAGCACTGTAGGCTGGCTCGGCAACCAGCTCCGCATGGCCTGTCCTCACAGCACGCTTGGCCACTGCTGGAGCAAAAAGAGGTGATGGAGCAGCAGTGTTGGTGCAGGCCAGCACAAGCCTGAGTGCTCCCAAGTGGATTTTGCTTCCCAACAACTTTCCCTTGCCTGTGGGAGCCTGGCCCAGCAGTAACACCATCAGCCATTAAAAACCAGCAAATGAGTTCTCCAACACTCTATGGACCATGTCTGGACACCAGTGAAAGGCACCTCTATCCGCCGCCTGGCGTGGGCAGTACATGGCAGGTTCATGGCCACGTTCAGCCCCAGCTCGTTGTGGCAGACAGTGGTGCCCACTGTGCATCGGCACACACAGCTCCTGGCACACACCGCTCCCTCACTGGCACCAGGATGGAGACCACCCCAGCAAACACATGCAGGCACTGCCCCGAGCATCGCCCCACAGCCAGATAAGCCCCTGTACCCCTCACTGTGCCAGCGACACCACAGCTCCCACCAGCCACGTGCCAATGTTCACCAAGGACCCACCATAGCTTTGGCACCCAGCACGGTGCCATGCAGCTGCTGTCCATGGGGACCACTGCCACAGGGCTGAGCAGCTGCCAACATGGCACAGGGGCAGCAGGAAGGGGTGGTGGGTACCCAGGCATGCTGATCTGGGGAGGGGGCAGATCACAGCCTTTCCTGGTACCTGGTAAGGGAAAGGGAGGGTTAAAGGGAGGGCAGCAGACCAGATGCCAGCCTGGCTACTGGAAACTGAGCTCGGCTGGTGGGGAAGGGGGCACTGCCAAGTGGGACTTGGGGTGTCACAGCATCTGGCCCTGTGGCACCACTGGCACCCCAAGCAACCAGTGGTACCATCACCTCAGGTGCAGCCTCGTCCTGCTACATCCCCGGATAGTCCCTGGGAGCATCAACCCAGCGCTGTGCATGAGCAGCAAGGAGCACTGCAGCACCTGCCAGCAAGGGCCTCCTGTGGGAAACAGCCAGAGACAGCGGCCGGGGAGAGCCCTGGCCACAGGGGGCCACCCACAGCTGGCAAAGGAGTAATAGGTGTCAAACCAGGTGAATTTGGGAGAAATTCCAGGCCAGTGAGGGAGCCTTGAGCTGGGAGCCCATGGCCCCGCTGCTCCTTAGTGCTGGTGGCCAACAGCCCCGGGTCCTCTGCAGCATCTCTGGGTGGGCAGGGACCCCACAGCTGGTCCCTGTGCTGGGGCAGCAGGCAGCCAGAGGAGGGTTTGTATCTACAGCTCTGGCCCAGCCGGAGAGAGAGGCAAGAAAATGTAAAATAAAGAGAGATCACCCTGGACTGAGTAATAATCCCCCTCTGGAAGGAAAATTGGCACACGCCAGCATGCGCCCGCCTGCCAATTCCTGCTGGGAGCAAGGTTTCACACGCGGGCTAGAAACCCCAAGAGGAAGTTCATAAGGGACCCGCTGACACACCATCAAGCACAGCAGCAGCAGGAGCTGCTCATCCCAACCACCATCCTGGACAGTTCTCAGGCCCTGTGCCCAGGACACAGTTGGGCTGCACCAGCATCACCCCACGCCAGCACTGCCCCACGCCAACATCACCCCGCACACTCCAGCCCATCCCCTTGGTGTTTCACCCCTTAATCTGTGCCAATCCCCCGTGCCTGGGCTTCCCCTGCAGCAAGGAGGGGGCTGCCCCAGCACCCGTGGCCAGGGAGTGGCAGTGGGAGCCATTAAGGGTGGCTGCTGCCCAGGGAAGTTTCCTGCTTTACTGGAGGGCAGGGGTAAACCAGGCAGCTCTGGCAGCTGCCGGCCACGCGTGCCCTGGGCACTGCACCACAATTGGATTTGCAGCTGCCCTGCCTTTTACTGCATGGAAATTGAATTGTAAAATGTCAAAGACATTTCCTAACTGCGCCATATTAGCCTGGTTTTATTAAATACTGTTATCAGAGGAGATTATTAATGCAATCAAATGCAGGCAAAAAAACCCAGAATTAACTGGCCACTGCACAGGAGGACAAGCTGGAGTGAAGGAGGCAGCTGGCAAGGCCCTGCCCAGGGACCCCATGTCCACAAGGGGTCTGGCTCCTGGCTCCCACTGCTCCTGCATCCTGGAGCACTGGCAAAGCAGCCAGCCCTCCCTAGCAGCACTCCAGAGGGTGATGAGCCTGGGGGTGCTCACTGAGCTTTGGGGTCCCTGCCCTGATGCCTATGCTGCCTGCACCATGCACGTCCCTCTGAGGAGCTGCCTGGCTCCTGTCCCAGTCTGTTCCAGGTGTCCCGACTGAGGTCCCCAGAACTCCAGCAGCACATGAAGACACAAGCCTCAACTGCAGCCTGGGGGACCGAGGTGGGCAGCACAGCCCCCACAGGACACCACAGGGCCACATGCATTAATGTCTCTGTTGCCACATGAAGCCACCTCACACAGAAGCACTTTGCAAAGCCCCCCAAGCCCCATGGGAGGAGAAGCCGGGACAGAGGGGCCCAGCCCTTGGCTCAAGGTCCCGCCTATGGCACCGGTGGGTGCCATGCAGGAGCTGTTTCCAAACCGGACAAGCTGCCAGTGGCACCGGCCTGGCAGGGAAGCAGCCGGCTCGCTCCAACACACCGTGGCCAAGGAACCACGGCTTTCCCATGAGGATCAGCACAGCCCCATCTCCAGCTGCACAAAGCTCCGGGTGTCCCCGATAGGGACTGCGTGGCAGGCACCAACCTCACTGGGGATGCCCTGGGACCCCGTCCCATCCCACGGAGTCCAAGCTGGGAAGCAGAGGGGAAAACGCCAAGTCACTACAATTCTTCGAGGTAGCACCCCGGGGGAGGGGACAGGGAGGGAAACAGTTTGCTGCCAAATCTCTGCATCTCATTTGCGTAACTTTCAGACAACCTCATCAATTATGGATGCCCGGGAAGTGAGGGCTGTGCCCGCTACGGCCGGCCCGGGCCCCACAAACTCATACTCCACATGCTAAATCGGGCCCCACGTCGCCATAGCAACCCGTGTTAATTCACACAGGGATTTTTAAAATCTCATTTCTTAAACCCCCCATGAATAGGATATTATCCAGATAACAGAGCTAAGTTCCAAATCTTCCTGGTGCCGCACAGTACTGGGAGTGCCGGAGGCATGCGTGGGACAGGGGGACATGAGGGCACCACAGCACGGGGACAGCCCCTGCTCAATGCTCTCCCACCCTGTGCTGCTCCTCTAGCCCTGCTGCTGTGAGCAGAGGTGCTCATGCACCCCAGGCCAGAAGCATGGCACCCACTGTCAGGTCCCATGTGGAAATGGCACCAGATCAGCACCAGTGGGTCCAGCAGAGCTGGAGACAGGGCACAGAGCAAGCATGCCAGACCCACAGGGGGAATCTCCCCAACACCAACCTGGCCAGACGCAGCCTCACTGCATGTCCCTTGTCCCTTACCCACGAACCCATCACCAGGAGCACTGCCAGCTCCCATGGCCATCCCACCCAGCAGTGCCCAGCAGCCAGAGGGTTCTGCAGAGGGACAGCAGCTGGGGTGGGAGATGCAGCAGAGCAGGGTTGGGAAGGAGCAGGATGCAGGAGGAGGTGGTGGCACTCAGGCACCACTGTCCGTTGCCACAGCAACACCAGCTGTGAGCCCGGGGACAGGAGAGGGGTGTGGGGGGGACAGTGCTGGGCACAGGCCAGGCATCATCCCAGTCCCCACATCCTGCTCCAATGGGATATGGAAGCGGCAGTACCTGAAGCAGGCTGGGATGAAGTGGGATCTGAGCTGGAGCCCCTTCACTTCCCATACAGGCCCTCAGAAGCAACAGCAACGATGGCACTGGGGACACCATGCTGGCCCTGCACGATACCAAGGCATGGGGGCCACCACAGGAGCCCTGCACAGCAGCTGGGACACTACACCACCCTGTGTGGCACCAGGACACTGGGGACACCACTCTGGCCCTGCATGGCACTGGGGACATGGTGGATGCTGCTCTAGCCCTGCACTACAGCTGGGATATGGGGGTATCACACCAGCCCTGCTTGGCACCAGGACACAGAGGACACCACACTGGCTCTGCTCAGCTAGGAAAAGCCCTGCACAACCAGGGACAGGGACACAGCACCAGTCCTTCACAACTTCAGGGATACAGGGGTGCTCATGGCTGGGCCTGGGAGGGAGGGACAGGGGTGCAGTGGCAAATGGGCTGTGTGCCCGGTGACCCAGTGCCACACGTCTGCTCCCCATGGTCCCTGCCCATGCCCAGGGATGGTTCCCGGCCCCCCTGGGTCGGCCCCATGTACCAGGCCTGAAACCTGCGGCTGCATCAGCACCATGAATAATTCAGTCCCGGGTGGAAAGCCTCAACAGAGCAGCTAAATCATAGCGAGAGCAGATCCTTACTGAGCTACACACACAGACACACATGCACAGACACACATCCACCCCCGCAGCCTCACGCCCAGACACACGCACACAGGTGTACCCACGGAGACGTGCAAACCCTGCCGCAGAGATGTGCCTGGGGAGAAACCCACGGAGCAGCATCCAGCCACCCCCAAACGGAGAAACACCAGCACAGCCCCAGCCAAGCTCACATATGCCAGGGTACACCCCGCCACGCAAACACAGACACGCACCCAAACACAGGCACACACGCACACCCCGCACGCACACGCTCACAGACACGCAGATGTGTGCGGGCACCGGCAGCTCCCGGGCACACACGCAAGGTCCGGGCACACGCAGATGCCCCCAGCTCTGCCCGGCCTGCCCGTGCTCACAACCCCTTGCCCGTGCCCCTGCCAAGCCTCCCGGTGCACCGGCCCAGCTCCCAGGGGACTTGGGAGCTGCTCCCGGCCGCAGGGCAACGGTAGCCCGGCCAGTACCCCGGGGTTGCAGTGGGACCGGCCGGGGGATCCTGCCCAGCACCGAGCACCCGCGCCGCGCCCGGGGATGCTCCGCCGGCTCTGGTCCTTCCCCCCTACCGGGCTGGGCCTCTTCCCTGGGGGTCCCGGGCGCGTGTACGGCGCCCGCCGCACCGGGAAGGGCCGGGGATGCTCCGGGGCCGGGCAGGGCGGCATCCCGGGAGCAGTGGGTGGGATGCGGGCCCCGAGCCGCCGCTGCGATGCTGGTGTCGTTCCTCCCCACCTCCTCCCGCCACCGGCGCCCCCGGCCCGGCCCGGCCCCGCCGCACTCACTGGCTTTGCCGGGCTTGGGCCTCTGCAGCAGCTTCTGTACGGCCGCGATGTCCTCCGCCTTCACCGCCTGCACCAGCTCCTGGTCCTTGCCCATGGCTCCGCGGCGCCGGGGCTACCGGCTGCGGGCTCACGGCCCGAGCATCCTCCGCGGCGAGGGGCGGGCGGCTCGGCTGGGCTCGGCTCGGCACGGCGCGGCCCCCCCGCCCAGCCCGCTCCGGAGGCGGGGGCGGCGGCGGCGGCGGGCGCCCGGGGCGGGGCGCGGCGGGGCGGGGGGGCTGCACCGGGAACGGCGGGGGGGAAGTTCCGGGGGGAGGGGGCCGCACCGGCAGCGCGGGGGGAGGAAGGGGGAGGAGGGGGGCGGGGCACCGGGATCCCCCTCCCCGGAGCGGGAGAAGGTGTCAGGGCCCGGGGGACGTCCCGGTGGGAGCTGCCGCCGCCGCACAGCTGTGGCATATAACGAGCTGGCGGGTCTCAGCGGCTCCGGCAGCCGGAGGAGAGAAAGGGGAGGAAGGCTGCTCGGGGAGGACTCCGGGGCCGGCGGTGCCCCTCCGGGAGAGAGGAGCTAGGGCTGGGGGCTGCAGCCGGGCCCAGCAGACCCCCACTGGGGGACTCCAGTGTCTGTCACTGGTCCTCATCTCGCCGCTCTGGCCCTCACAGTCAGACCACCAGCCTGTGGGGCTGGTAACGGGAACCAGGCTGGAGCAGCCTCTCGATTTCTTAAAAAAAAAAAAAAGAAAACACCCTATTACTGCCTAATTTTCCACTTTTGTAGCCGCAATGGCCAGTGACATTTGTCCCCTTCCACTGTTTTATGTCTGAAAAGCCTGAGACACTAAAGGTGTGGATGGAGAGTGCCCAGCTGTGCTGAGGGCACTGGTGAACCCCACGGGAAATGGGGCCAGCGATGGACAACGACATGCTGCTGATGCCCAGTCCGTGCAGAGTGAGGCCACTGCCTGCATCAAAACACACCCCAATTTCTTCTCTCCAGACCAGTTACTGTCTAAAGCCTTGTGGACGTCCTAGCTCTGGCAAACCAATGTTGGGCACACTGGTCCAGAAGGCCGGTAGCCAACTGGGCACTACAGCACTGGTCACTGCAGGGCAAGCAGCTGCATGGGGATGGGCGGCTGCAGACCCGGGTGAGAGCCTATAGCAGAGGGAAAGGTGGAAGGAACCAAGCAAACTCCGGACAACCATGAATCAAGTTCCCTGTGATGCCCTTCTGCCCACTCTGTGCTGGCCCATGTCCCCTGTGCTGGAGCCCAAGGATGCCCTCTGCAGCTCTTAACTCCCTCCACAGCCCCCAGCTTCCTCCTCAGCCCCTAGTTCCAGGCTAGCCCCTCCTCAGTGACAGCAGGGTCCGTCTCCTCTCCCCACCCCCACTTTCCAATCCAGGACATTTGGGTTGCCAGCGTGAAACGCCGTCTAATCTGCCCTCTAATCCCGCAGCCTGGCCGTATGCGGCTGCATGGGGGGCCTGAGCCACAGCGGGTCCCCCCGGGCTGGGGGCTGAGGGCTGAGGGCTTGGGGCTGGGGCTTCGCACGCGCCTGGGGGCCCAGACGGGTCGGGGGCTTCCCTTACATCTGCCACCACTTCATAACAAATGAAGCTCCTCAACAAAGGTCCCTTTGTGCCCTACAGCTCTCTCCGGCCAGGCTCCCAGCACCAGCACCCAGGGACCCAGCGCACACAGGGGACGGGGTAGCCCCTGCCCCGATGGCCTCACTTTGTGACTTTGTGACTGAGCCAGGACACAGGGCAGCAGGGCTGCGTGGGGCTCAGGGGGGTGCACAGCTGCCTCCCCTCCTCCCCTGCCTGAGCCAGGCTTTTTCAGGAGCTCCAGACCGCCTCGCGTTCCTGCGGCTCCCTCCGAGCTCCTGCCAAGTCGGGTCGGTCTTTGCAGAGCAGAAAAATGTGCAGTGAAATGTCCGTGTCACTGCCCAGGGCACACCGAGCCGAAACCGCTGTTCTGAACCGGGAGAGCCGTGGGCACTGGCGGGGGGGAGGGGTGCTTGGCTTCTCCACCCTCTGCTGCAGAGATGGACACCGTGGAGTGAGCAAGTGGGAACTCTCGGTGCCGGGGGCAGCAGCGGCAGTGGAGGGGGCTGGCCCGGCGCGGGGGTCCCCCCGCAGCCCCACACCACGGCTGCCATTCCGACGGCGGCAGACAAGGAGCACAGCGGAGGCGCCTGCCCGGGAGCTCACGGGGCCCCAGGCGCTGGGTTAGAGGAGAAGGAGGAGACAGACCCCAGCCCTCCGCAGCGGCCCCAGCTCCCCCTTGCCTCTGCAGGGGGGCAGAGCCACAGCCCCCTCCCGCACCCAACAGCGTCTACGAAAATACTTTATTGTGGAAGTGGGACAGGCAGGAGCTCTCTGTACAGTACAAACAACAGCAGGGATGCAGTCACCAGCACAGATGGACGACGGTGGCACCCAAAGCCCATCCTCGGGGTGCAGCAGGACCTGGGGGGGCCGTGGCCCCTATGTTGCCTTGGGCCTGGCGTTGAGGTGGATGATGGCCCTGTAGTCCCGCACCAGGTCCCGCAGCTGGTCCAGGTAGGGGTTGACATTCTCTTCCATCCACTCCTCCACTGTGTCAGGGAAGTAGACCCTCTCCAGGTGGGTGCGCAGGTCATGGACAAAGTTCTCCCAGTCCTCATGGAGCCTAGGGGAGGGGGAGAGCAGGAGTTCCAGCTCCCTCCTGCTAGGGACCCCGGGTCCAAGCCTGGGGCCCCTCCCAGCTCCCAGCCCCACGTACTTCAGCACTTTGCTGCCGAAACTCTCCATGTTTCGGGGGTTACCAAAATGATGTTTCCGGTGATAGGGGCTGAACCAGCCCTTGATGGCACTGGGGAGACATGAGGGGAGTGGAGGGTTCAGGGGCTACCCAGGGATGGGGACCTGCAGGCTGGGCATGTCCCCACCCCTGTGAAAACTCTTGTGCTCCAGCCCCTTGGCCAAAGCCAGCCCACCCCACTCTTCCTGCTGCCCATTACCTCTCCTCCTCCAGGGCTTTGAGGATGCTCTCCTTTAGGTGGCCATTAACCTGCTCGACCATGTGGTAGATCTCTGCACCAGGGAATGCCCCCCTGCCCTCGCTGGGAAAAGGAAGGAAGGTGAGAGCCCAACATGTGGGGTGCACCAGCCATGCTGAGGCTTGAGGCTGGGTGAACACCAGCACCCTCAGTAGCTGGAGGGCACCTGCCCTCACTCCAGGGCAGTCTGGAACCAGGGTACTTGGGCAACCAACCCCCCACTCCTTTCCAGTGCATCCCTTTGGAGGTGACGGGTGGGGCAGTGCCATGGCTGTGCCATGGCTGCCCTCTGCCATGGCCAGGCTGTGCCACGCACCATATGCTCTGCTCCAGCTGCATGCTCTGGAACCCCAGCGTGTCCAAGACCTTCCTCTTCATCTCTTCTGTGAAGCCCCCTGGGAAGGGCAAGGAGAGAGGCAGAGGGGCCCAGGCAATCCCACCATGAGGCACTCACCCCGGCTTCACCAAGACCCTGAAACCGGGGGAGCTGAAGCCTCCCACCCCCCCTCCCAACATCCGTCCATGCCTGCAGGATGGGGGTCTTGCAGGCTACGGCTGCCCACGGGGTGGGGAGATGGGGGATGAGCCGATCCATGCCAGATGCTCCAGTGCTCACCATTCACCAGGGTCTGGAGGCAGAGGGCCAGGGAGGGGATGCCGACGGGCAGCAGCTCGCAGAGCACCGAGTAGTGATCATACCTGCAGAGCAGGGCCAGTGCAGGGCGGGGATCCTGCCATGGGGGCCGGATGGGTGCCGGGGAGGGCAGGGGTCCCGCCACCCCTCACCTCTGCCAGCCAGTGAGGACAATGCCCTGGAAGCGCAGCGGGGCCAGCCGTGGCAGGGCCTCCATCACCTTCAGCCAGCTCAGGTGGTTCTTCAGGTGGTAGCTGAGGGGGGGCCAGGTCTGTGCCGGTCCCGTGGTGCCCTTGAAGGCGCTGGCGAACCACACTGCCCTGAAGCCACTCTCTGCGTACTTGGTGAGGAACGGCCCTGCAGCGGGACAGGCATGAGCCACCAGTGCCACCATCTCCAGGGGTTGGGTGTCCCCCCCCAGCAGACTGGCATGCTGCCTTACCAATCTGTTCAGCCTCGAAGTCGGGTGCGTAGAACCACACCACGGGTGAGACGTGCTTTGCTATCCCAGATTCTGTGGGGGGAGCAGGGATGAGGACGTGGGCACTGGTGCCAGTGGCAGGAGGATGCTTGGTGCACCTCATGCTGCCCCAAGACACATATCACCACAGGGCCAGACACGGGCTCCTGCCAGGCATCAGACACCATGCCTGCCATGGTGGCCACGTGGACGGGCATTGCCAAGACCCCATCTCAGATGCCACTGCCACCGTTGCCATCCTCTCACCCTGCAGGGCTCCCACGCTGATTTTCCGCAGCATGTCATCCCACATGAGCACCTGCAGCCCCCAGTACTCCATGGAGATGAAACCCAGCACCTCCTTGACGTGCTTCAGATAGATAGTCCCTGTGTCACCCTTATTGTGGCTCATCCAGTTCTTGGAGTCCACCCCTTCCCCGAGATGGAAGACCTGGATTTTGGGGAGAGAAGAGGGATGCTCAGCACCACTGGGAGCATGCCTGGCACCTGGGTTGAGGGCTGGGGCCCCTGCAGGGCCCATGGCCCACCTCATCTGCCCCAATGTGGATCCAGGTGGAGCGCCTATGCTTCTCCATCACCTGTGACAAGATGCTCTTGAGCAGGACCAGGGTTTCTGGGATGTGGGGGTTGAAGCTGTTGGGGAAGCGCTCGACCTCCCGCAGGTGCTGATATTTCTCGTGCTTCAGGATGAACTGCACAGAAGGAGCTGTCAGGGGCTGGGAACCCTCTGCAAAGCAGGCTGAGGAGCAGGACTGGGACCCCCTACCTCCACATGCCCAAAGGTCTGCACCAGCGGAACCACCTCCAGCTTGTGGATCTCTGCCAGCTGCTGGATCCGCTCGATGTCCTCCTCACTAGGAGTGCAGGGACAGGCTCAGGGGGTGGAGAGCTGGGGCAGAGCAAGGGGCACTCCCTCCTCCTCCTCCAACACCCTGCCCAGGGGGCCCTGGTCACCCCACACCTGTGTGGACTTTACTATAGGGTCACAAATATTGACCCGGCAGGGCAGGAAGCTGGTCCAGTGGCACGGCCTGGCACTCTGACCAGGGTTATCGTGGGCATGGGTCCAGGGAAGTCACACCCAGCACACCACGACCTGCCATTGGCAGCCCCCTGCCAGCTCAGCCCTGGCCCCAGCTCACCTGTAAGCGTACGGGGACCGGAGGATTTCCAGCTCCCCCTTGAAGGGGAACATGTCCTCGTATTCGATGAGGATGCCGTTGGCTCCCAGCTGGGACAGGAGGGGGAACACCTGCAGGGTGGGAAGGGTGGGCTTGGCTGGCAGGGTTGGCATGGTCCCCAGGGGCCAGCAGGGCCAGCTGCTGGGGACAGGCAGCAGGTTGAGCCTTGCTCTGCCTCTGTCCCCTCATCACATCTCCCACCAGTCCTGGCATCCTCACCTGCTCCAGGTAGGACACCCTGGGCGCAGCTCCCTTGAGATCCAGGTGGACAAGCCTCATCTCAGTGGCACTGACATCCCGGAGGACCTGCTGCCCAGGCTCTTGCTTCGGGGCTGTTATCTTTGCCACAGGCAGCTCCAGAGCCTGGCTCTGGGGGCCAGTGTCTTGGCCAGTGTCACCCTTGTCCCTCCAGAACCCACTGTCCTTGCTGATGTGCTTGTGCATCTCCAGGGTGAAGCTGCAGGTAGCAGAGCAGGGCTGGGGGTGCCGTGGGGCGCAGGGGCACCAGCTGCCCCCAACATCAGGCCCCATGCAGCCACGACTGAAGAGCTCCACACTGACCCTGACCCATGCCTGCGGGTCCTGCTGTCACCTCACCTGTCACGGAAGAGGAACTTGATACCAGCCAAGGCCACAAGGAGCAGCACGATGAGGCGCAGCAGGTTCAGCCTGTGGCTCCTCTGGAAGGCCATGTCTGCGGGGCACACATGGGGGTCCGGCCACATGGCAGCACCCCCAGGGGCCCTGAGCACAAGTGACCCCCCCATGCAGCCACACATGTGAAGCCCCGCACTGCTGACCAGGGCAGCACAAGACCCAGAGGAAGGGGACATAGGGAAGACCCCTCCCACCACCCCAGTCCCCATATCCCTTGTACCTCATGTGCCAAAGCACAGGGGCTGGTGGTGGGACCTGCCTTTGCCTCTGCCTGCAACGGTGCAGCCTCCTCGGGCTCCGCCAGTGCAGGAGCAAACAAGGCGGTGGCTGCAGGGCAGGTCCCCACCAGGGGATCCCCACGAGCTGCCGTGTCACCTCCCAGACGAGGGTTGTGTCACCGGGCTGGGTGGGGTAGCATCACGGGGCAGGCACGGTGCAGCCGGGGCTGGCCGGGCACCGGGGGCAACGCTGCTGCGGACAGAGGAGACATGATCAGGGACCCGCAGCAGTGCCCCATGCAGCTGGAACCACAGCGGGAGATGCTCGGCCATGCCAGACCCCAGCGAGCACAACACCAGGGGCATTGCCACCACCAGTGACACTGCTGCCACTGAGGACATTGCTCCCCCGGGCCCTGGGAAGCCACTGACATCTGCAGCCCCAACGCATCCCCTGGGAAAGCACCACAGTGGGGAAAAGCCAAGCGCACCCCATGTCCCCCTGCTCCTGCAGCCCCCTCGGGGCTCCTCCTTGCCTGCAGCACTGCTCCCAGACGACAAGGGACCAGCAGTGACACCTGCTCCCACCCCAGAAGCCCAGAGCCATCCTGCTGCGAGCAGCACATCTCCCTTGGCCCCTGTGGCACAACAGGCAGGGGACAGCACAAATCATCCTGGAATCTGCATATGAGAAGCTTTGCCATCATTTCTGCCCTGACATGTGCTCCCTGCCCTGCCCCTCATCCCCTGCCTGACCCAGGACGCTCCTGGCAGCTCCAGCAGGGATCTGCCAGGCTGGGAACAGTTGCCAGCCCCCGCAGCCGGGACATGGGAGGGGGAAGCTCAGTGACCCCCGGGCACGGGGCAGGCGGGCTCGGGGAGCCCAGCACCCAGAAAGGTCATTAATATGCAAATCGTGCTGTCATGGGAACACAGCGCCTGATCGGAACACGGATAAATATTTCGACAGGTGCTGTCAACCCGCCAAGATTTGGCGTTTTTAATATATTTTAGTTTCTTTAAACACAGAACAAGTCTCCAGGGTTTGGGGCTCTCTGGCACAGCCCAGGCAAGGGCAGGTGGGAAGGGCACACTCTGGCGTCTCTGTGTCCTATGCCAGAGGGAGATCCCTTCACAGAGAGGGCTCAGCTGATGGATGCCACCCCCCCTAACCCAGCATGGCACCCACTATATTTATTGATGTGACATCTGCTGCTGCTGGGGACAGAGCTGGTACGGCCACCGGGAGGCTGGGGGGAGCCTGCGGCTCCTCACAACCGGCCGGCCTGGCTCAGGGCTCCCAGCTCCTCCAAATCAGCTCAGTCCGGTCCTTCCCCTTGCTCCCATCCCAAGTGTTCCCCACGGGACGAGTTGCCCCTCGCCAGGGCCCACGGTGCTACCCCCCCCGGCCGGGGGCAACTGTCTGGGGAGGCTGCGGACCCTCCGCAGGAGGAGGGGGCTGCTCCCCTGGGCAGAGACGGCCCCTGTCCCTCCCTGCCCCTGCCCCGGGACACTGGGACACACACGGGACGGCCCGTAGGGGCAGGGGGGGCCTTTCCCCACCCCACCCAGCTCACTGAGCACCATCCCCAAGCCTGGGGCACCCCATGCCCCCCACACCCTGGGTACCCCTCGGGCATCCCCACAGCACCCCCCAGCCATCCCTGTGCCACTAGATCCCGCTGCAGCACCCGGCATCCCTGCATCCCACCAAGAATCCCTGCACCCTCTCAGGCATACCTGCATCCCGCCGGGTATCCCTACACCCCTCCCGGGCATCCCACCGAGCATCGTTGCATCCCATCGGACATCCCTGCCTCCCCCAGTCCTCCCGGAGGCCCCGGTGCTCCCGGCCATCCCTACATCCCGCCCCTGCTGCGGCTCGAGCATCCCCGGCCCTTACCGGCAGTGCGGGGACGCCGCAGGCACCGCCGGGAGCAGGCACGGGCGCGGGCACGGGCCGCAGCCGCAGCCGCAGCCGCTCTTAAAGGGCCCCGGCGGCGTCGGAGCGGCGGGCGCTGCTGCGGTGCGGGCCGAGAAGGGTGCTCCGGTTCCCGCCACCCACCGGCCACAGCAGGGCGGCACCGGCACAAAGGGAGGTCCCGGGATCGCAGTGCCTTGGCAGACCCAGCCGTGTACGGTGTGCCCGGTGCCCACAGCCCGGTGCGTCCAGTGTATGCGCAGTGCCCGTTATCCGGTGCCCGGTGCCTGATGTTCAGTGTCTGGTGTATGCCTCATGCCTGGTGTGTACCCGGTGTGTCACCAGTGCCCGGTGTGTGCCCGGTACCCTATGTCCGCTGCCCGATTCGTGTCTGGTGCCCAGTGTCCGGTTCCCGGTGCCCGCCCCCGCCCCCTCGCCTCCCCGGCCGTGTAGGATGCTGCTCCCCCTGGCGGCGCCGCTGTTAACGGGCTGACACCGCCCCCCATTGTCACATGGTCTCGCCTCACCCCCCTCCGGCACCCTGCACATGGTATCGCCCGCCTCCCGCCTTCTGCGCATGCGCCTTCCACGGCCACTGCCCCGAGGGGCGGGGCAACAAGGCGGGGGTGCTCCAGGCGCGTGCGCAGTCACAGCGCCGCCCACCCGGCGCGTGCGCAGAGAGACCCGCGCCCCCAGCGCCGGCCCCGGTCGCCGGTACCGGGGGGAGCACTGGGCTCCGAGCGACCCCGCGCCGCCCAACGACCGCACGGGACGGGCACGGGGTTGCCGGCGTGAGCGAGGGACGAGCGTGGCCCAGGAGCGGGTCCGGTTGGCGGCCGGGCCTAAGCGGGCCCCGGCGGCGGGACCATGAACGCCACGCAGGGCACGGTGGGCAGCGACCCTGTCATCCTGGCCACGGCCGGCTACGACCATACGGTGCGGTTCTGGCAGGCCCACAGCGGCATCTGCACTCGCACCGTCCAGCACCAGGACTCGGTATCCTTCACTGCCGGGCTGGGGGGGGCCTGGGGGGACCGGAGGGGGACTGGGTGGTCCGGGGGAGCTCTGGGGGGCGCCCCCCACACCCCATGGACCTGTTAGCTCGGTGTCACGCCCCACGTTTAGGAGAACCCAGTCTCACCAGTCAGGTCGCAGCTGCTGCTTCTTCTTATCGACCTTAACGGGCACCGGCAGCAGGTGAACGCCCTGGAGATCACCCCGGACCGCAGCATGATCGCTGCTGCAGGTGAGCCCGCCTGGCCCCCTGCGGCCCCGGGCCCTGGCCCCTGGTGGGGGACCATGGGTCATCCCGTGCCTGCTCATGTCCGCAGGCTACCAGCACATCCGCATGTACGACCTCAACTCCAACAACCCCAACCCTGTCATTAACTACGACGGCGTCAGCAAGAACATCACCTCCGTGGGCTTCCATGAGGATGGGCGGTGGATGTACACAGGAGGGGAGGACTGCATGGCCAGGATCTGGGACCTGAGGTGGCAGGGGCAGCAGGACCTCCTGCAGCAGCACCCCTGGGGTGGTGGAGCTGATCACACACTCTTAAACGTGCTTGTCCTCCCCATTTTGTTGTAGGTCTCGTAACCTCCAGTGTCAGCGGATTTTCCAGGTGAACGCTCCCATTAACTGTGTCTGCCTGCACCCCAACCAGGTGAGCACCAGCCCCCTCAGCTCATTTGCCAGTGGGTGTGTTTGTGCTAATTCCTTGTGGGCTTTTGTGAAGAGACAGGGCAGTGGCTGTGCTGGTCCTCTTGTCCCATTTATATCCAAGAACATAACCAAGGGGATGTGATGGGAGTGGAGCTGGTGGCACGGGGTGATCTGGGAGGCTCAAGGATGGCAGCGCTGCTAAGAAAAAGCTTCTTGGGGCCTGTGGCCCCCGTTACCTTTGAGACTTCTGTCAGATTTGCTTGAGGTTCCCCAGTCAGTTCAGTAGCTGTTGAGAAACAGAGGAAGGGCTGGGGCTGGAAAAGGAGCTAAAAGGTGCATTAGGGGGGAGGGGAAAATCAATATGAATCATTGCAGCATTAATAACCTCTCTGGTCCATTTTGTATTCACAGAGCTGCTGGGCTTGGGTGCAGACATGGCAGGTCAAGCCCTTTTAAAAAGCTGATTAATAGAAATGCTTCTTTGCATTTGATTTTGCAAAGGTTTAATGTTGCAAATCCTGAATTTTGGACCAGATTTGAGATCAGTTATTTGGATCAGACTTCACATAAATGCTGCCAAAGCTCCTGTAATGCTAGTGCTGTGATAATGTGTTATGTTAGAACAAATATTATTGTTGTGCATACATCTTACACGTAAAATAATCACTTACCAAGATGCTGCTGAGCTGGTTTGTGAGCAGACTGCAGCTGATGAGTCCAGAGGTGGCAGTGTCTATTCAGAAAGCTCCATCACTCTGCAATCCCCTGCTGCAGCCACACTGATCCCAGAGAGATTTCTCAGGGCCTGGATAAAGCCGTGGTGGCTTTAGCAATTGCACTTAGAGCTGCCAGGAGGGGGCTGAGGATTGAGGCATCAGGAGGATGCTCCTGGGCTGTGCAGTCAGCTAAATATATCGAGCCAGGATTGTCTTCCTTAGAAACAAGCCATTGCTCACAGCATGGAATTAGCTGTGCCTGATGACCTGATCTCCTCTAGGGATTCTGCTAAAATTATGGACAGCGCAAGACTGTCGATAAAAGCCCTGGTTTCAGTGGAGAGCCGCCAGCATTGTCTTCTGGTCTGAGCATGGGATTGGAGCCAGAACTCCTGCCCTTCAGCTGGCTCTTGTCCTTCCCTTGAGGAGAGAGAGAAAAACCCATTTAGGCTCGTGTTTTTCAGCTATCTGTAGACTCTTGAGTGCTTCAGTTGTTCACTGGCCAACTTGCATCTTAATGCCTGCTTCTCAGACGTGCTGAAAATCAGTTGGCTTCTGTGGCTGTTGTTTGGAGCTGTGGCTCTGCAACGGTTCTGGGGCTCAGGCAGCTACTGCCTGCTCGGGTTTGTAAAATTAGCAAACACTCCTGTAAAGGTGAACAAGTTTTTTGCAGAGCATTATGGAGCTTAGTACCCTGCTTGCTCTCGGCATGCAGGGGTGGTCAGCAGGCTGCTGGAGCTCTGAAACAGCGCTGTGCTGGGGAGTGATGGGACAGAACAGGACCCTGAGGCTTAAAACCAGAGCAAGGCTCCTCGTGGTGCTGCACAGGTGTGGTCTGGGCATCAGCTTGAGGGGTTCTTCTCAGAGCACCGAGGCTGCTGTTTTCTTGCAGGCAGAGCTAATTGTGGGTGATCAGAGCGGAGCCATTCACATCTGGGACCTGAAGACAGACCACAACGAGCAGCTGATTCCAGAGCCTGAAGTTTCTGTGAATTCGGTTCACATTGACCCCGATGCCAGTTACATGGCAGCTGTCAACAGCTCGGTGAGCTCTGGGGGCCTCAGCCACGGGATGGGACTGTTGGTGCTCCAGGGGCTGCTGGGCTGTGCCTGCCGTGGGCAGAGGCAGCTGGTCTGCATGCCCCAGCGTTGCTGTGACGGGACCAGACGTGGAAAGTCTAGGCTGCTCTTGCTGGGTGACAACCAGCCTAGGCACAGATCCCTCTGTCTCACCACAGGGGAATTGCTACGTGTGGAACCTGACAGGTGGCATTGGAGAGGAGGTGACCCAGCTGATCCCCAAGACCAAGATCCCAGCGCACAACCGCTACGCCCTTCAGTGCAAGTTCAGCCCTGACTCCACGTGAGTGCCTGTCAGCCCCTCGCCTACCTGCCCTGGGAACAGACAGTCCTTTCTGGGTAGGCAGAGGCCAGCTGTGCCTCCAGCTGTTGGCTGATGCAGGGTCCACGCTGCCCTGCAGGTTCCCCAGGGAGGAGTGGGACAGGAGGCACAGGACACACTGGGAATGGGTTGCTGGCAGCGGCATCCCAGCCTTGTGCTGCGTGGTCTCAGCAAGCTTTGCAGCCATGAGCTGTAACTGGGATCAAATTGCTGATCTCTGGGAGCAAAGTGGTGAACTTGGTGTTCTCCTTCACTGAGTCTGTTTGGCTTGAATCTCAGGTGATACAGGTGTCAAGAAATCTGGTTACAGTGAAGGCAGGGCTCCAGTTAGTGCCTGTTCCAGGCCCACAGTCTCAAGGCCTTTCAGCGCACGGCGTGACTCATGAGGTTGCCCTTGCCTCTCTCTTCCTTGCAGGCTCTTGGCTACATGTTCTGCAGATCAGACCTGTAAGATCTGGAGGACTTCAAACTTCTCTCTGATGACAGAGCTGAGCATCAAGAGCAATAACCCAGGGGAAACATCTCGGGGCTGGATGTGGGACTGTGCCTTCTCTGGGGACTCCCAGTACATCGTCACAGGTGAGTTGCTGCTGTGCTCCTGCCCAGGCCCATGGCTTGGGCCCTGCACTAGCGCAGGACTCAGCAGTTTCTCTAGCTGGGAGACTGCCAGGCCCTCATGCAGCACTATGTGAGGAGAGAGTGCCCAGCCTCATGCCCACAGTGCAGCTACTCACTCCCTGAAGCATTTTCCCTGTGCTGCAGAACAGCAGCTGTTTAAACTGCAGAGATGATCTTCATGTGTGCAGTTTATTTGCCTGGGAGCAATGCTGCTTGCAGCATGATAGTGCCTTCAAAACATACAGGTTGTCATTTCCACAGTAATTTCTCTCCGAAATAATTAAACCCTCACAGAATGCAGAAATGCACTAAGGTTCCTGCTCTGCACAGCTCCCTCACCTGTCACCAACAGCCCTAATCAGGGTGTTGAGGGAAGCAAGAGGGAAGTCTTAGAAAAATGGGGGAGAAAAAAAGTGTAAAGGGTAATGCAGTAAATCCCACTCTGAACTCTGTACCAGCCTCCTCTGATAACCTGGCCCGACTTTGGTGTGTGGAGACAGGAGAGATCAAGCGGGAATACAGTGGCCACCAGAAAGCTGTTGTCTGCCTGGCCTTCAACGACAGCGTGTTGGGATAGCGGTCACGGGTGGGAAGAAGAGGATCTCTGCTTGTTTTCCCGTGTCCTACAGTGGCCAGCACCCTCTCTGGAGCCCGAGAGACACACATGTAACCATCACCTCCTCTCAGGGAGAGGGCTGGGTCTTTGGCAGAAGCAGCTGCATCTGCCTGGGGTGGGACCAGGCTTCAGCCCCAGCAGATCCCTACCGAAGTGTGTGGCCTCCGAGGGAGGCCGCTGGGACTAAAGGGAACGGGAGGGGGAGGCACCGTCCTGCAGGAGGGAGCTGGGTGTGGTTCAGCTGGAGGAATCCCTCTGGCATGGCTGCTGACAGCTTTGTGATGTTCTTGTACCACGAAGTGGAAAAAAAATAAATAAATAAAAATCAGCCTTTCTTTATGATGGAAGAGGCAGAGCAAAGAGGAAAGGCAGGAGCTGTTTTCTTGTTTTGCAATCCCTTTATTCAAAGTGTATTTCACAGACTGACTTGGAGAGCTGCACTCATAAAGCCAACCACCCCCTACAAATCTATACCCTTGTATTGAACAGGGCACTTAACCATAAAACAGCAGCTACTCCACATTGATTCCTCTAGGCCTGGATCTCCTACTACCTATGGACAAGGCAGCCCTGGAGCTGCAAATGAAATGTCTGTACAGAGCAGAGTCCTCTTATTTTTCTAAACTCCCCTGAACTGCAGCATGAAACCAGCAGGAAGCTTTTGAGGGATACTGTAGATGTTACCTTCCTTGTTGACAGCAGAGGCTTTTCAGGAATCCACTTCAAGTATGTAGAGCAGCAAGAGGGCATCCACGGCCACAGGACTTACTCAGGGAGGTAATAGAAGCAGATTGAGACACAAATGTTGCTTGGAAAACAGATGTCGATGCAAAGGTAGATCAGCCGCTGCCTCCCTGGACCTGCCAAATGAGCAAGGACAGAAGCAGGATGAGAGGAATGCTTTGCAGTCCTGCAGAGTCCCTGGAGAGCCAAACAAGTGGGAAGCCTCAGGGAATGACCCTTCTCATTAAAGCTAGAGTTAAGACAGAATGGAAAGCCCTGCCAGCTGCCACTGGTGAAGATGAAGGTGACCAGTGTTAAGGCAACAGCATTGCAGAGGACTGCTCTGTGTTGTGCCATGAGAGGAGGCTGCACTGCCCAGGGAAGAGGGGTCAGAGTCTTTCCCAGCTGGCACTGGTTTGCTGCAGGTGGGGGGAACAGGCCAGTGCTCAGTGATCACTGAACAACTGGTTGATTTTGGACTAGAGGTTGCCTGTCCCTGTCCTGGCAAGCCTGTCCAGGATGTGCAGCAGCTTCTGCACAGCAGATCCTGCTCCTCTTAGAGGTGCTACACACACCATGTGCAACTTACCTTCCCCTCTCCTGACCCAGAAGATGGATGTCTGCTCACACAGGGTCTGGACAGCCTCCCCCAGGCTTTTGGGGTCCACCTGTTCCCCCGCCAGGATGCCCAGGAACTCCTGATAGTACTTGGTCTGGTTGTTCTGATGAAGCAGCTGATCGGCCTGAAGGAAACGTCCCTGTTAGTCCCTTCCAAGGCACTGAGGTCCTCCCAGCCCCACAGACCTGCCCTCACCCTCAGGGCACCCAAGGAGCAGGCTCTGCCCTGGCACAGGCAGGCAGCTCTGGGAGCGATGGAAATCAGCCTGTGGGCTGGGACATGACAAGGCTGAGCTGAGGCTCCTCAGTGCTGGGTCCCCACAGGGGCTGCTGCCAGCCCCACCACCACCAGCTTCTTTACATTAAGGAGCCTCAGGGCCTGGCAGATGCTGCTTTCCCTTTGCTTCCCCTCTGAGAGCCTGCTCTTGTGGGTGCTGTGATCCCACAGTCCACCAGGTTAAACACAGCCCATGGCCTCCCAGATAGGTGGGAGCAGCAGGTGAGGGACAGGGAGCCCCCAGAAGCTGCCAAGGAAACAGAGCAGGTGGCAGGGGCACAAAAACATGGGGCCTTCTGTCTCCTTGAAACAGACTCTGCCCCCGCCCAGGCATCCATTAGGGGGTCTGTACTCGAGTTACTCCAACTCCTTCCCCTGGGAATTGCTAACAAGCCCCCTTTGTGTTTTGTTCCTCAGATTTTTAAGCAGGTAACAGAATCCAGTGGGAGAGGGTCCTGCAAGAGCCCTGCTGTTCACCTCGCTGGGGGACACATCCCCCTTCCCTGCAACTCTGCTGTTTCCCACAGGACAGGGAATCAGTGAAACTGGGAGTGGCTGCCCTGAGCTCTCATGCTGAGCCCAGCACTGCCAGGCAGAGCTCTGCTCCTCCTCAAGGTGCCAAACCCTCCCTCGATCAGGGAATGGCACCCAACAGGGGGCTGCCAAACTCCCCCCGGCTGGGAGAACCCAGCCCCTCATTTAGCCATTTGGGATGTGGGTGTTGAAGAGCATTGCAAACACAAATCCTGGCAGGAAAGGGCCTTCACTGAGCCAGGACTCCATGCAAAGCCCAGTTCAACAGTGGCAGCAGCTACCCACTTGCTGCTCAGACATGTTTAGAGACGTCTGGAGGGTCTGGAGGTCCCAGGTGTCCATCCTCCTCAGGTAGCACGTGCGCTGCTCCACTGGCTTGTAGCAGACATAGCCCTGCAAGACAAGATCGTGTCCCACTGCAGCAGGCAGCAGCACACACCCAAGAGCTCCCAAAATGACATTCTTCCTCATACCCTGTGTTATCTTTCCTAAAGCTGCACAGAAAAGCACCATAGTAGCTGGTTGATGTTCTTCCTGGTCTACGTCTCCTGCTCCCACCCCAGCAGCTCTTCCCTCAGCAGCCTGGGCTCCCGTACTCACTTCCAGGCTGGGAGGCAGGTGATGATCCCAACACACTTACATTCCTGCTGTCATACAGCACCACAGCACTGTGGTTACTCTGCGAGGTTACATAGTAGGTCACGGTGCTCCTGGACTTGTCCACCAAGGCTGTCTGGTTCCTCAGTGGGTCCTGCTGGCCCTGGAGCGTTATCCGGATGAGCTGCGAGCCAGCCTGGGCACAGAGAGAGGGAGGGCAGCACCAACCATCAGCTGTGCCCAGCATCTCCCCACCAACGTCCCCATCCAGACCATGTTGCTTGTCTGAATAATTTTGCAACAGAGAGAAGCAAGGTCTGAGCCCTGGGAAGGGAGCAGGCCTGTGGAGAGACCCCTCTGGCAGCAGATATGCTGCCCCCTTGCCCAGAGGCTGCAGCCACACGCTGGAACATGCCTGCTGAGCAAGACACCAGCTTGGGGGTGTAATTACAGAGGAGCAGAAACTGCCTGCCCCTGCCTGTGATGGGGGAACTGGCCAAACCCAGCCCTGACCTTCCTGTTCATCCCTCCCAGCAACAATTCCAACAGAGAGGAGGGGCTGTGGGCAGGAGGAGGCTTCCTGCCTGGATTGGGATCCCTTACCTGGGAAGAGCTGGGAGAGAAGCTGAGAACACCCATGACGCTGATGCCAACAACTGCAAAAAACAAGGCAATGGACAGGATGATCCAGAAGGTCCTGGATGGAGCTGGGCAGTGTGCTGAGGCCCTCCTGTCCTGGAGCCATGGCAAGAGGAGGAAAGAGGAGGGGTTATAATCAACCTTTCTGCTGTTTTTTCTTCACCATAAAACACACTTCCCACTCATGACACAAATCCCTGTGCAAACTGCTGGGGTTGGAGAGCAGACCTGCCAGAACATCCCAGTAGTTCCAGAATTATGTCACTTAACCCCAGTGACAGAGATTCAGATCCAACCTGCTGGTAACCAGCTCTTTCCTCCCGTGGCCAAGGAAGGGCTGGAGCAGGAACCTTTCCACTAACAGGGGCTGCTGCTGTGCTTTAGCAGAAAATAAAATTATTTTGGTTTCTAGCAGAAATCCCCAGGAGAATCATCAGCATTGCAAACAGGCCCCATATGGCGTGATCCTGCTTCCTTGCTCCTCTGGATATTTGGCTGTATTTTATTTTCTTGATCAGTTCTTCTCCATGCAGACCAAGCTGCTACTTGAAACAAAGGAGCTTGGCACTCATGACATTTCTAGTGGCTCGATTAAAATTCACTTTAGCTCTTACATTGAAACAATTAAATTTAACTTAACGGCACAGAAAATGATTTTTACAAAGCAGAGTGTGCTTTCAATAATAGAGTTTAAACCACACTTCAAAAAACAATCTCAATCTTTTGGAGAGAAATTAAATAAATGCCCATGGTTGGATTTGCTGCAGATGCACATGGAACAGGCTCTCCACCCTCTGGGTCAGTTACTGATTTCTTTTGGTAATACTTAACCTCCAGATATTTTCCAGCAGAAAAGCAGTGAGTCTTAGCAAGGTTAGGGCTGCACAAAGCTGAAATCTTATCAACTCCAACAGCCCAGAGCCCAGCCCCGCAGTAACGGGCAGGTTTTTGATAGCTAATGAAATTCCCTTGGGGGGGAAAAGGTGCAAATAAAGAAACCCAGTGACTCCTGTGCCTCAGCACATGCGTCCCGAGTGGCTTGGCAGCATGGAGCTCCTTGGCATTCCCCACCTGACTGCTCTGCCCTGTCACACAGTGGGTTTATGCCGTGTCAGTCTGGGCACTCACAAAATAATCCAGTGGTAAGTGAGCTGCCTTGCCAGGAGCTGAACTGTGGGGTGCTGGGGTTGGGGATGAACCAAACTGTACCAGGATCCATGAACGGCGGGAGCTGAGCCCCCTCAAAAGAGGAATGGAGCAAGCACAGGGTGGGGGCTCTCTCTGTGACAGCAGGGGGACAGGGACACTCACCGCGGAGCCAGCGACGCCGGAGCCGTTCCCGCCCTCCATCCTCCAGCTCAGGCCAGGAGCTCGCTGCCGCAGCTCTGCCCCCGGGCACACGGGCTCTGCATCATCCCCAGCTCCAGGAAACCCAGCTGTGCACCTGCAAAGCGTCAGCCCGTGTCCCCTGGGGACAGAGGGCTTCCCAGCCAGGAGCTCCTGGGCTCAGACCCCCAGGGAGGTGAAACTTTAGAGCTGCCACCTGGGGAGAGGCGAAGGGAAGGGGGGAGCGGGGCTGCTGGCGCAGAACGCGGCTCTTCCTGCTCACCTGGGCAGCCGGCTGGGAGGGGGGGCAGGGGATGACAACGGGGGGCTTTGTGTGCACCCTCCCCGCTGGCAGGCCCCGGCAGCGGGACCGGGGGAGTCTCATTACGAGACACAATGAACAGAGAGAAGTGGCAGCCTGCCCTTGTCATCAGTTATTTCTACATTTCAACATGAACTCCGTGCTGCCGGAGCTCCCTGGGCTGAAGCCAAGTGTTTATCCTGCAGGCTGCTGCCCTCCAGCCTTGGCTGCACAGACGTGCTTGTGTCCCATCTACAGCCCTTGCTTCATCCAGAGCCTGGAGAAGAGCATCCCTTCTCCAAAGTCATGGCCACAACTCATGCAAACACCTGTGTCCTGTGATGAGAAACACCCGTGGGGCTCCCAGGTCATGAGACCGTGGTTTTCCTGAGCAGTCCAGGAGCCCCCGAGAGCTTGGTGATCCTGAGACATGCCAGCCAGACATTACCCAGCTGAATGGAGGCAAGGAAAAGCTCAGCAGCATTCCTGCACATGGCATCTATCAAGGGAAAACACAGCTTTTAGACATTTTCCTATCAAACATGGCCCATGACTGATCCAACTCCGCAAGAGGGCGGCTCATCCTGGAGTTTCTTGTCATCAAAGCACTAGAAACCCCTCTCCTCACTCAGCCTCTTTCCAAGTCAAGGAGCAGCCATTTCAGAGGATCACCATCATGTCCTGGCATGCTGCTTCTCTGGGACATGAACTCCAACTCCAGACCAATGCACACCGGAGCCAACCAGCCCTCACTTCCACTCCTTTCCAGCAGCAAAGCTGAGAACACAGGTCAGCAGTGTCCCGTGCGGCAGCTCTGAGAAGGGCAGGAAAAGGGGGGATGGTGACTCCACCAGTTCTGCTTCTGCACACGGGCGTTAGAAATGGGGCATGTGCTGCAGCAGAGCTTAGCAGAGACATTTCAAAACCAAGCTGCAACAGCTTCTCCCCAGAGAGGTTCCAATGGCCGCACAGCAGACATGTCCCTACTTCCCTGCCTGAGACACAGGAGTGAAGCACAACCCTCGATAAAACATTTGTGAAAGGATTATTGCATTCTGCTCTGTGCTGTGCTCAAACCCCATCCTATGCTAAGAGCCCTGCACAGCTCTGGGCACCTGAACCAAAGGAATCTACTCCAGGGTTTGGATTTCCTTCCCTGACACTGCACACAAGGAGTACAGATGATACACACAAACTGTCCCTACCCCCAGGACTCCCACACATCCAGCTGCACCAAACCTCACGGAGACGAGACTACAAAACCAGACAGGGCCAAAGGAAAGCAGGTTTGTAAGTTTAATGTGAATTCAAGTAGAGGCTTAAAAACCGTTTGGAAGCTGATACAGAGTTTTGAAGCAGGACTGACACCTTCACGGGGACATTGCAGCAGAGGTGGCTCGAGGTACAGGTTCCCTGGTGCAGTGAGCAGTGCTGGCAGGACAGTGAGTGAGGCCCAGCACCTCCTCTACTCGACATGTTCCAAAATTCTAAGCACCAGATACAGGAATTGAACCAAAGACACAGCCCTAAGTTGGACCCTACCTGCAGCAAACCCCTAACGTCCATTTCCACCTCAGCCAGATAAAGTCAAAGTCCTATCTGGAAGTGTTTCTTTACCCAGTCCCAGCCTTCCAGCTGGAGACAGGCACAGGGGAGGGATTCTCCATGCTTCCCTCCACTCCCCCAGGTACAAATGAACACCCTTTGACAAGATCCAGCCAATACTCTGGGAACACTGACAGACAACAGGAACCACACAGTTATTGCTGTACAAACATGGGGCAAGTCTGCTCGTTTCAAGTGTCCGAGTGGAAGGAAGTGGCCTTGGCACACTGCCAGCCTATCCAGCTGAACAGTGGGAGAGGAAGGAAGGCCAGTGCTTAAATTCACCTGTTGATAGTGGAATCCATGGAATAAAAGCATGTTATTTGCATATATAATTTTTCACCTAATTCTGTAATGCAGAAGCTTTCAGCTGCAGCCTTTGATTCAGCCAGCACAAAGACATTTACCCGGGAGCCCCAGCCGTGCATCACCCACAGATCAGTCTGAAATCACCCTGAGCAAGAGAGCACTCCAAGTAGCCAGAGCCAGGCCCCCCCAGCAGGCCCCCGAGGAAGATCTTCCCCTCAGATATTTAAAGGAAGCACGTGTCGTTGTCACACACAGCCAGCACCCACAGGATTACTTTGGAGCAAAGCTGGACTGTGCCCTGCATCCACCCCTGCAGCCTGAGCCTTAATTCCCCTTCTGCAGCTAAAGCCAAGGGAAGCAGCTCTGTCGATGCTGAGGGAAGTACAAGAATGAACTCAGTACCAATCCAGTTATTCCTGGGAAGCAGCAGTGGTGAGGGACAGTCCTATGTGGCTACAGACTTTATGCATTACCAAATGCAAAAGCTATAGGAGAATTAAACCCACTGTGATCAGTGAAGTACATTCCTCTAATCCTCCCTTCTGGGAAATGATATATTATCATATACTCTACTTAAATTTGTATTTTAAATATATTCTGATGTATATTTAGGATGGGGGGAGTTCTCATATGTACATGTGCTTTACACATACACCCAATGCACAAACACAGCAGACACCATTTGTGTCCTGTGAGTGGAATCATCCTAACCTCATCCCAAGTGCCATTTAAAAGGTCAAATCAAGGAGATGGGATTTCAGGGATCTCAGCTCCCGTGACCTGCTGCTGCACTTGCAGCAGGCTGTACCCTAAACAGGACCTCATCCAGAAAGATCACCACCCTAAGGCCAAAGGTTAATTCCAAACACAGCCACGACATCACCACACATGCCAAGAGTCATTTCCCTGAATAAACCAGACTGAGCCACGGCCTGCCTGGGTGAGGACACACCGCCAGACATGGGGGGGGTCTCCTCAGATCAACCAGCTCAACTTTCCTCAGCTCAGTCTAGAGGACAATGTGACACCGAGTGTCACAAACATTGGATAGATGTGTTGCTTATAATTAAAAAAAAAAATCAGCCCCAAGAGGCGGGTGACACCGTAACGCCCTCTTTGTCTCAAAGTGCATTTAAAGACCAAGGTGTAAACAACATCATACCGAGAGGACAGCAGGGCTAAGCGAGGGGTTGCTAACTCCGGGTGGTACCTAGTGAGTGTGTTACTGTCACGGGGTGACTAACGGGGCCACTGCCAGGGTGCAGGGACTGTGCTCTATGGGTCACCCAGTGCTGGGAGGAGGTCGGCGATGCTGTCGACGTAATAGTCAGGAACCAGGCTGTGGCGGGTGGGACAGCTGCTCTGCTGGTGGTCCTGCACCTCGTCCAGCGTGGAGACCCCGGTGAGTGTCAGCAGGGTGGTGAGGCCACAGCTGTTGCCCATCAGGATGTCTGTGTCCAGCCGGTCACCCACCATGATGGTGCGGGCGGGGTCAATGTCGAACTCGCTGGCCACGCAGTCGAACATGTACCGGTTGGGCTTCCCCACGATGAAGGCCTCGCGCTGCGCCGCCGTCTCCACCGCCTTCACCAGGCAGCCGGTCCCTGGGGAGAGGAGGGAAAACATGGATCAGAGACTGCAAAGACTCTGGGCATCCGCACCTGCCGCTACAGAGCCACACAGGGCTTTGGAAAATCAACACCTCCGTTTTACTGACAGGACAGGCAGGGGGAGAGGTTAGTCCCAAGAGAGGCGATGGAGGCTGGAATATCGTCCCGCAGTGGCGTCAAACAGGAACTGCTATTGCCAGTAAAGGGTCAAAGATTCTCCTTCTTTCAGGGGGATGCAGTGAGGAGGGGGGAGCCCAGGCAGCACCACACTGAGGTACCCCGGACACCGCCCTTGTCCCGAGATGCAGGGCCGGACCCAGGGAGCCCCCAGAGCAGCTCTGAACGGCCCGGATCCCCCTCCCCGCACCCGCCGGTGGCTCTGAACGGCCCGGATCCCCCTCCCCGCACCCGCCGGTGGCTCTGAACGGCCCGGATCCCCTTCCCCGCACTCGCCCAGCAGTTCTGAAAAACCCCCCGGACCTCCCGCCCCGCGCACCGGGAATGGCGGTGCCGCCTTCAAGCGGGAGGCGGTGGTCGCGGTTGGTGCCGACGAGCAGGCAGTCGGGGCCGCCGCGCAGGAGGTAGCGCAGGGCCTGGCAGAGCTTGGCGTAGCTGAAGTGCTCGTCGAAAGCGACGAGGACGGCGCGGACGGCGGGGTCAAGCGGCGCCTGAGCCCAGTCGGCGGGCGCGGGGCCGGGCAGGGCGGCGGGGCCGGGCCCCAGGTGCGGAACACCGACGGCCTCCAGCTCGGCAGCGAGCGCGGGGCTGCCCAGCACGTAGGCGGCGGCGCCGGGCGGCAGGGCCTGGCGGAGGTAGCGGGCAGCGCAATAGGCCGACCCGAAGACGTGCCGGGGCTCGGCGGGCGGGAAGCCCAACCGCCGCAGCTTCTCAGTGTAGGCCACGCGCGTCCGGCTGCTGTTGTTGGTCACGTAGCAGAGACGTTTGCCCGCCGCCGCCAGCCGGCCCAGCGCCGCCGCCGCGCCGCCCACCGCCGCCTCACCCCGCCACAGCACGCCGTCGCAGTCGAAGAGAAGCGTGTCGGCGGCTGCCAGCACGGCGCGGGCCGCCTCGCCCTCCAGCCGCCGGCACTGCCGCGGCCCGCCGCCCGCCATGGCCGCCATCGCCGCCGCGCCTCAGCCGGGCGCCCTCTCCCCGGCCGCTCCCATTGGCCGCGCCGCACCCGGCCCTCGCTCCCATTGGGCAGTGGCGGCGGCGGCCCCGCCCACTCCGCCCGGAGCCGGCTCCTGGCGCCCTCCCCGCCCTTCCGCATGGCGTTATGGCCCGCTCCGCTCTCATTGGTCGTCCGCCTCCCCGCGCGCTGGCATTGGCTAGGAGCGCGCAGTCACCCCAGGCGCTCCGCGACCCATTGGGCCATCCAGCCGCCTCGGGGGCTCGTTAGGTAACTCGTTAGGTAACTCGTCAGGCTCCGGACCGCCTGGACAAGGCTGTCAGAGGTCGCCGGGGGGCGCGGCCGCCGGGCACCAGCGCTGTCCAACGGCGCCCGGATCGCGCGAGGCCGCGGAACCCCGGCGCGGCGGCCGCGTTCCCCGCCCGAGCCTCCCCGCGGGGGCCCGTCCCGCGGCACGCGGCCCGTTGTTATGACGACACGGCCGTAAAGCCGCCATCTTGGCGGTGCGGCTCGTTGCGACATGGAGGCCGCGATGGCAACGAGCGCGGGGCCGGCGGGGCTTACGGCAGCCGCGGCCGGGGAGAGCGGGGGGGCGCCGGCCGCGGGCTCCAGTCCCGCCGCTCCCCCCCCCGGCCCCGCCGCCTTCCTCAGCCTCCCGGCGCCCTTCAGCGAGGAAGGTACCGGTACTGCCGCCGCCGCCACAGGGCCCCGGCCGGAGCCGAGGAGATAGCGGGGCTTGGCGGGGGGTGTGGGGCCCCTGAGGGGACCCGGGGCGGCGGATCCGGCCCCTGGGGCGAAGGGGCCCCGGCTGTGTCGGTGCTGTCAGCGGGGTCTCCGTGCCCCGTCCCTTCTCCGGGCTGCGGGATCTGAGCCCCGGGCCGGGCCGGGGGCGATCTCCCCGCTGCGCTCCAGAAACTGCCTCAGTGCCGGAGCGGAGATACTCCTCGGTCACCCCCGGCCCTTCTCTCCCGGCCCAGGAGCTCACCGGCACAAGCAGAGCTGAAGTTCTCGGTGCCTTGTTCCTAACCCCCTGCCTTTTCCATCACAGACGAAGATGATGTGCACAAGTGCGGCCGCTGCCAGTCGGAGTTCACCTCCCTGGAGGAGTTCGTGCAGCACAAGCTACAGAAGATCTGCCAGCGAGCGCCAGAAGCTCCTCTCACTGCTGCACCCGCGGGTCTCCTCAGCCAAGAAGTACAAAAGGTGACAGCAGGCTTCTCCTCCAGCCCTGGCTGAAAATAATTAGGATGCAACGGTCTGTTGGGTTGGTGGGGAGTGAAGAGAGTACAGTGTTTTTAAAGGTAATCAAACCTTCCTGCTAAAATGTCATCTGTTACGGCAGGTCGTGCCTGCCGTGGAGGAGGCGATAACTGTTGCTCACATCGTTGTTGAAGCATCTTCAATAGCAGAGGAGATCAGCAGCACATCTGCCATCGTAGGTGAGCTCCGAGATGCCTCCACGCGGGAACGGCCCCTCCTCCCGTGGCCATGTTTGGGTTGAGCTGGGTGTGTGACACCACAGTGTCACTGAGCACTGGCACCAGGGACCAAGTGTCCCCTCAGAGAGGTGAGAGAGGCAGCCCCAGACTGGCTTTGCAATTTTCTCCTCTTTAATACAAATGAGATTTAAACTGTCCCTTCAGAGCATCCATTTTAATAATGATGCTTCACACAGAGCCATGCTCCAGGGGTGAAATACCTGTTTTCTTCCTGCTGCATGAAATGCTGGAACAACAAATGGACCCAGTGATGTAAAGCTGTCCTCTGTAAAGAACATAACTGTCATCCTGTCCTCTCCCAGGCAGTGGGCACATCAAAGAAGTCATAGTTGCAGGAGACCACGTGTTTGAGAACCCCAGTGGTCACGTTGATGGCGAAGTCACTGAGGAGCAAGGCAACCCTGAGGAGCAGGAGCAGGATATTTCCACAGAGCTGATCAAGGTGAAGCTGCTGGTTAACAAAGAGGGGCGATATGTCTGTGAGCTGTGCCAGAAGACATTTAAAACAGTGAGTATCTGTGCTGCTGTGTTGGGGTGTGTGGGTTACTTCAGCTGGCTGCTCAAGGGGCCTCAAGACAACAACGTGCTGCTCTGCTGCATGCAGCACCTTCAGAAGGAAGGTTCTGCCTTCAGAAGGAGCATTGTTCTTTACAGTTGAAATGTGAAATCCACAACCGCTTTGGAACAACTTTTAAAATGACATTCCTTCCCTAGGCCAGCATCCTCAAAGCTCACATGATCACCCACAGCAGCAGGAAGGACTATGAATGTAAACTCTGCGGAACCTCCTTCAGGACAAAAGGGTCCCTGATCCGACACCACCGGCGGCACACGGGTAAGACACTTCTCCAAAATCAGAGTTCCTCCTTGCTGGGGTGTGCTGGGGGAGGGTTATGCAGCTGACCTTCCAGTGGGGTTTAGTGCTGCTGAGGCTGTGGAGCTCCCTGATGTTTGGGGTGCTGGGAGACAGCATGAGGTCCTGGGATAAGCCCCCTCTGCTCACTGAAAGCATTCTTCTAGCAGCCTGTCACCTCGAGCTAAGCCTGGCTGTGGTTAGTTTAATACTCTTGTTTTGGTTCTCACAATTTCCAGATGAAAGACCTTACAGATGCAAGAAATGTGGGAAAAGCTTCCGGGAATCAGGAGCTTTGACTCGGCACCTGAAATCTCTGACACCTTGCACTGAAAAAATTTGCTTCAATATGAACAAAGAAATAGTGGTCAATAAAGATGACTTGCCAACAGGTCAGTGACACTGTCAGTCCCTGCTCGTGTCTGATAAAACTGAGCACACTCCCAGCACATGAACGATAAGTTCTTCCTCAGTCATGAAAAAAAATATTTGTGCCGTTCAGCTTGTATCTTTTATACAGGAAAATTAGTTTATAGAGCTAAACTGCTAACCTGAAGTGTTGACTGCAAAGAATGTTTGAGAATCCAGCACAAAGATGGCTTGGACCTCTGTCTGAGACACACTTTCTGTAGGGGTGGCAGCTGATGAGGGGTGGCAGCTGATGAGGGGTGGCAGCACGCTGGGTGATTCATGGTGCTGCTTTTCTTGCAGGCTCCTGCAGCTCAAACACAGACACTGTTCCATCCATGGCGAGCGAAGCCATCGAGACCTCGCCCGTCATCCACCTGGTGACAGATGCAAAGGGCAACGTTCTCCGGGAAGTCCACGTCCAAATGCAGGAACTTCCTGTGGTAGATGCAAAATCCCTGGACCAAGATGTGAGTGTTGTTTCTCTTGAACACCCTTGGTGTGTTTTCTGCAGGGAAGCATTGTGATGTATTTCACCTCATGAACAGAATGTCCTTAGGCGCTCAGAATTAATCTGTACGGTGGAAGTAAATGGGTAATTAGCTTCTGTTCCATTTGAGAACACAGAAGGCAAACTCTGCTCTGCCCTTGCCTAGTTGCCTCTGGGCTCAGCAGCACATCTAGAGCAGCCAGGGAGGTGCAGGGTTCCCCACCACATGCTGGATGATACACACAGTGAGGGTTTGGTTTTTTGTTGACGATTCCCTGCGGTGACTGTGGTAGGTGCAAAGGCCTCATCCCTGGGGCTGTATGTTTGCAGAGCACAGATTCACCTCACCTTCCTGCCCAGTCCAAGATCATCCCCCTGTGGATCTTTCAACCTACACCACAGCGTCAGACACCCTCAGAAATGACTGTTGTAGCAATGTGCTGTGAAAAAAGGGCCAAGTGTGTCTGTGCTGTACCCGTGACCAGACTGTTTGTTCCTTCCGCAGTCGCAGCCCGAGGAGCTGGCGTGTGAGGGGGAGGTGAGCAGTGAGAACCTGCTGCGCCAGGCCATGAGGAACTCGGGCATCGTGATCGAGAGGGTCGCTGTGGAGGAGATCCAGAAGCCTGACCAACCTGCTGTAGCTGCCACACAAGAGCTAGAGAATGAAGTGGTGGAAGCAGAAGAGGAGCCAAGTGGGGAACAGTGTGTTGAAGTAGAACAAGCAGAGTCTGTATGTTTGTATTCCATCAAGAGATTCATTTTTTAACCCTCCTTGCCTGCATGTGGTTGTGGACAGCAGTGTTGGCCTCGCTGCCCCACACATTTCCCTCAGCACATCTCTCCCTCTGCCTGGGCCTGCCTGTCAGTTTTTATAGTTACGCTGTTCACGTGTGCTTGAAAGTCTAGTGTCAGTGCACACGTGTGCTTGCTCTCTCCTGTGAACAATATAAATCTCCTTCATGTTAAAGCCGTAGTATTTCATGGGGAATTTGGTTAGCAACACTCACTGTACACACCAGTACAAGAACACTGAGGTTGTACCTCTTTCTTTCCAACAGGTAGATGCAGAACGAACAAATGGGTACAAAAGTTACGTTTGCCCTCACTGTGATGAAGCCTTCAGTGAAGCTGCTTCCCTCGAAACACACATCAAAGGGCACTTAGGTAAAGCTCTGCTGCTTGTGCTGTCACCTAAAATGTGCTGTGTCTTACTGTGATCTCAAACAGTACAGCTTGCTTTGCTTCCAGTTCCTTGCCTTGACGTGGCCGTAAGCCACGCAAGTTTTGCAGTTCCAAGCTGGAACTGCTTGAAAGGCACCAAAGGCTGCAAGAGCAACCATCTGAGCAGAATTCACTTACAAATGAGACAAAGCTCATACATGCAGTGGAAAACAGAATTTCCTTCCTTCTGTGGGTTACATTTTTGGTGAGAATTTTGTTACAGCATGTACCAGATGCCTGCTGCTGCTGGTTGTCCCGTATCAGCCACGTGTTCTCTCTCTCTTTAGATTACAAGCCTTTTAAGTGTGAGGAGTGTGGCAAAGAGTTCACGAAGGGCTATCTGCTGAAAAAGCATCAAGAAGTGCACGTGAACGAGCGGCGTTTCCGCTGCGGGGAGTGTGGGAAGCTCTACAAGACCATTGCACACGTGAAGGGGCACCAGCGAGTGCACTCGGATGAGCGGCCCTACTCCTGCCCCAAGTGTGGCAAGCGGTACAAGACAAAGGTGTGCCTTCCCCACAACAGCCCTGCCTTCAGAGTTTCCTTTCCAGAGCCAGGGGTTGGGAGAAGCTGGGCTTCGTTCCTAAAACAACAAATGCCAGCCCACCTGCCTCTTGTAGGTGCAGAAGCTGCAGAAGGAGCTTTAGTGGGGAAAAGAGGGACAGCCGTGAGAAAACTTCCGCATTTGTGGGGAAACTGTTCCTCCATGTGTGAAAAAATCACATAATCGTAATAATAAAGCCAAGTATTTCTTGTGTCTTACATAAGAAGTCCTCAGAGATGTTAACTTTTACCCTGGAAGCTAAAATACTGCCTGCTTGAGTTTGTCCTTCCCTTTCTCCTGCCTCTCTCCTTGCCCAGAACGCCCAGCAGGTTCATTTCCGAACGCACCTGGAGGACAAGCCCTACGTGTGCCAGTTCTGCAGCCGGGGCTTCCGGGAGAAGGGCTCCCTGGTGCGCCACATCCGCCACCACACGGGGGAGAAGCCCTTCAAGTGCTACAAGTGCGGGCGGGGCTTTGCCGAGCACGGCACTCTCAACAGGCACTTAAAAACCAAAGGTGAGCTGGCAGAGCTTCCCTGCCTGGTGGGGGTGGGTCTGGGGTGGGCTAGGGTCGGGTTTGGACAAGCTGCTGAACGATCATGATTCCTCTGAGTGGACATAACGACCTTCATCCGTTTATCTGCATCTCGGCTGCATCAGGAGGAGATGCATGATATATTTTTTTAATCTACATTAATGGATATTTTTGTTGTGATCTTTCTGACCAAAAATAAGGCTGAACAAGCAGCCATAAACCAGTTCTAATATAAAATCCAGATCATCTAAGCAAAGAACCAAAATACAATTTGCATTCAGAATCTTAACTGCAGGAGTATTGAGGCTGCTCTGCTCCAAAGTCGGGCTTCAGGGGTCTCTGCAATGTTGCCTCTGCCCTAGGTGGTGAAGACAGACCCTAAACAAGAGTCTACCCCAAACTGTGGAGTTTGTACCCATGGCTGTTCACACAGAGTGAGAAAATTAGCATTTTCACTAAGGAATGCCAGAGAGAGCTTAATTTCTGTGTTGGGGAGGAGGTGGGACACATTGGTGTGGCACACATTGTTATGGTTAAACTTGCCAAGGGTGGGGGTTTTTTTTGCACTAAGTTCATACTAATTTGGGGATATATGCAATCCTGTAAACACATGGATGTGGACATTCTGCAGGGAAAATGTCTTCAGTAGAGCAAGTTCTCACAGATAATCTTGTTTGATTGGATTAGTTGCACTGGACCTGCTCCTCCCTTAGCTCCTAAGCATGGAATTTCAAACTTCTTTAGGTAGTGATGATGATGTGTTGAGATTGTGAAGGACAATTCAAGTTTAGCAGAGGAAAAAAGTGTTTCTTAGGTAGATACTGAAATACAATGTCTTAGCAGAAAGTATCTATGACTTAAAATATACCAAAAAGTCTTACTGTATGTTCTTCACATACGGCTTCTGCAATCCTGTCTGGATCTAGTTGTGTATTTTTTGAAATGACACTGGACAGCTGCTCTGCTGGAGGCTCAGTTCTGTTCTCTTTTAGGCCACTGTTTGGCCTGTCTTGATGGGATGAGAGGCTGTTGTCCAACTGCTGGTCACTTGGCATCCCATCAAAGGGGTCTCACTAGTGCTCCACAGTATTTTCCAGGCACTCCTGTATTTGAGATGGTTACAAAAAATAACATTTTTCTGGTGTTTTTGGAACACCATCCAGGTGGCTGCCTCCTTGCTTTGAAGGAGGTGGAAGAAGCCATGGTGTCTGAGGAGAGTCAGTCAGCTGACAACTTAGCTGCAACAGTCATCTCTGAAGATCCTCACACGGTTTTGGTGGAGTTTTCCTCAGTGGTGGCAGACACTCAGGACTACATCATCGAGGTGAGAAGCAGGCAAGCAGCCTCATTCAGAGCCTGGCACAGCACTTTGTCAGTGAAAGCTGCAGTTGTGCATGTTCCTCATCTAGGCTTTTGGGAGAAGGTAGAATAGGATCTAGCAATGCCACCCTTGCCTGCAGGACCTTAGGGATAAGTAGGATTGATCTTGTTGAGCAGGAGAGCACCAGAAGCCTCCTTCACCACCTGTCTGAAGTCCTGCCTGCAATGTAGGCAGGAGGATGAGAATGCAGGGACTGACAGTGGTTCAGCAGAAGGCTGAGATCTTCTGACCATACCACATTTCATGTCTGTACAGATGGCTTCAGCTTTCCCTCAACTTTCACCTGCTATTTTCTCCCATTTCTATTTAGCTTATTTTGTGCAATATAATCTCTGTGGTTTTAACTGGCCATGGCTGCCAGGAGCAGGGAATGACACATCTTACTTTCTCCCCCTTTGTGCCAAAGAGCCAGTGCTGCTCCGTGCACAGCAACACCCTTGGTTTACTGAGTCCCTTTCGTGCTGCTACAGTTTTTCTCCTATTGGAGAAAATGTGCCAGTTGGCCAAGTCCTGCTGAGAGGGGATGTTGTCTGTAAGTGACGTGTGAACACTCTGCATTACTTTTAAGTAGCTCTTGATAATGAGATTTGGGGGGAATTACAAGGAGGAGTTGTCTTTAGAGTAGCTGCTGCACTGGGGGGAGAACAGAAAGACTTCTGTGAAAGATTTCTAATAAAAGATTTTTTTTGTAATAATCTAAAGAGGGAATTTCATGTTTTGTCTTTCAAGACTGCTACTGAAGACATGGAGACCAGCGAAGCTACTGAAATAATAGAGGGAACAAGACATGAGGTAAAGCTGCCACATGAACGATGATTTTGGTGACTTGTGGATGAAACAAACCACTTTTAGTTTCTGAAAGTCACACTAAATAAACCCAGCTTGAACTAATTAATTTTCATACCTCTGTAGTTTTGCAGACCTGTCTGTATAAAAACATCATACTGGGTTTGAGCTCAGTTAACCCCAGATCCTCTCTGTAATGGTGGCCAGTGACCTGCAGGGCTTCACCCACGAGAGCACAGCAGCTGAGTAGAATTGTATTGTTCACACATCAGCCTTGGGGAGATGATCCTCTTGAGGCATTCCTGAGTGCTGGCAATGATGGGTGCTGCAGAGTCAGAGGCTGGCTAGGCTCCTGACTTGCAGTCAGTTCGTGTAAATGTCTCAGCATGCATTGGAAGGGTTCTTCCATCAACAGTAGACTTTCTGTAGGCAGTTCCCTGCTGGTGAAGCCTCTTCAGCAAGACAAGGTGTGACATGTTTCAGGAGTGGCTGTTCTCAGGCTGATGAGAACTTCAGCTGGAGGAAACTGGAATGCAGTGCTGCCTGTTGTGCTGCCCTCCTGGTCATCAGGCCCCGTTTGTGGCAATGACAACTGCCTGTACTTGTAACAGCACAATGCACTGAGAAATAACCTGGCCTCTTTCCTCTTCCTGTAGGTCGACAGCCACATCATGAAGGTTGTGCAACAAATAGTCAATCAGGCAAACTCTGGTCACCAGATCATCGTACAGAACGTCACCGTGGCAGAGAACTCTGAAGTGACCTCAGACACTGCAGACACCATCACCATTGCCACCCCCGAGAGCCTGACAGAGCAGGTGGCCATGACTTTGGCCTCCGCCATCGGAGAGGGAGCCGTGCTGGCCACCGAGGGCAGCATCCAGACAGAAGAAGCCACAGTGACCATGGTGGCATCTGAGGACATTGAAATCATGGAGCATGGAGGAGACTTTGTGATTGCCACCCAGGAGGGGGAGGTGGAAGTGCAGACTGTGATTGTGTAGCACACAGTGTGCAGCCAGCGACGTGTTCATGGGAAACCTACTCTTGTCTCCAGTTTGGGGAATCTGATCAGTCCCGAGTTTGCCATTATCATTGTTCAGAGAGCAAGGGAGAGAACACTTCAGGAGGTACCTGGCTTAACAGGATGGTACAGCCCTGAGGTGTTTGCTGCTTGAAGTGGAAATAAGAGTAGTTAAAAACCTGGTTTTACTGTGGAAGTGGCTGACCCACCGCATCCGAGGGTCTCGGTGGTTGGTACAGCTGCCTCAAAGAAAGGAGGCTCCTTTGTGAAGCACTTTCCTCTGAGCACAGCCTTCTGCTGTGGAAAGGGATTCAGAAAGCAAAGCAGATATGTAGGGTCTCCTAAGAGATGACTTAACCATATGCATTTAAAACAAATCAAGAAAACCAAACCTAAGGAGTTGTGGTGTGCATTCACCACCCCTCAAAAGCTTTCATGCCTTTAACCTCACTACTTCAGCCCTCCTAAGGCATGGTACTGCAGTCTTTGTATTTTGTTTTATATCCTGGACAAGTAGCCTTATGTACTGGTCTGACAGAACACAGCACTGCACCCTGGCCATGCCAGGCAGGCTGCTCTGGGAGCTGGTCTGTCGGGATGTAAAGCCATATTGTATATGATTTTTTTTTTAAAAAAACCCATATATGGATTTTTATTACATATTGTACAGATTCGGCATGTAAATAAATACATTTTAAAAAAATAAAGTTATTTAAAGTTCTTACTATATTTTTCCAATTTCTGCTCTGTTACCACGCCTAAGAATTCCTGACGAGCACAGGGCCACATAACTCTGTGCTGTAGAAACCCTCATCCTTGGGCCAGTCAAACACCCTGGTTTCCCAAACCAAGCCCAAGCCTCTAACAGCAGCTGGTACCTCTCTGCTTTGGAGAGCCTTCAAGTGATCCCTAATCCAGCTTGCTTCAGTCCTGAGCCTGTCTCTGAAAAGCCTGACAGGCCCCTCACATAACCAGCACAAGGAGTGTTAACTGATGACTTGGAAGAACTCTATTTTTTTGAAGACTGGTTAGCTGTATGGAAACAGTTCCCAATTATTTAATTGGAAAACAGTAATCTTGTTACAAGAGTTGTCTAGGGCCTCAAAGCATTCTGCTGAAATAAGGTCCTGCAAAAAGTCTAAAAATGCACGTACAAAGAATCGTATCTTCATGTTGTCTTCTTTCTTTCCAACACTGTAGGAGGCTTAAAGATTTCCTTTAAATTGTTCCAGACTCCTTTAGAATAAATATTTTTATAGACGACTTGTCTGTCATGAAGCTGCAGTGTTAGATGGTGGGACCACCCATATCTTCTGGACTTACACCATTCATTGGAAGTTTGGTTGGTTAAGGCCAAGTAGAGATAGAAACAGCAATATGCACCCAGCACCAGGGTGAGAAGAATAACAAAACCAAGCATGAAGACAATCCTAGGGAAAGTCAAGAAAAGGTGCTGCAAACAAAGAAAACAATAACTTAGTTAAAAAGTTGGAGCATGAAATGCAGGTGGCACTGCAGCACGCCAGCTGAACAGAACTGAGTGGCCCCAGAAACAAGATCACAGCCCCATCCTCCATCCAGCTCAGTGATGGTCCATGCCTGAGTGAATCTTTGAGTAAAGCACAGAGATCTCCAGACATGTATTTCCTCACAAGCCTTGCTAATCTGTGGGGTATTTTCCACACCCATCTCTCTCTGAATGTTTGTATTTCATACTGGATTTATGCTTGGTTGGTTTTTTTGTTTGTTTTATTTTTAAATAAAAAAAAAAAGTCATTAATGCAGATCATCTCAAAACAAACTGCCAAGTGAAGAGGCTACAATCTGGTGCAACTTCAGGCTTTGCCGACATGATACAGTTTGAGCAGCTCTTTTCTGAGTTAAATTCCAGCACAGGGGAGTGGTAATGGTACTGCTCCAACATGGGCAAACATTCCCTGACCGACAGCCCTCTGTAACAGTCCAAGGCTGAAACATCTGTTGTCTAGGATGAGAGAAAGATAAAGCATTTACTACTTATCACCTCACTGCCACACTGCAGGAAGGGATGAGGGGATTGAAATGCAAATAGCTCAAGTGCTGGAGAGACTCAACATCACCCTTTGCTGGTGTGAGAGAAAATACTGAGGTATCTGAATTCCAGGGTAGTAGGGTCCTGCTTTAATATATCCGCAAGGATATGTAAAGGATTGAAAACTGCTTCCTGAAAGTTACTAGAGTAGATGGAACTGGAATGTGAAGTCATTCTTTATGGATCAGACCTGCTGAGTGAAAGCAGCCTGGGAACAGAAACACAAAGAATGGGAGAGCGGAACGAAGTGCTGGGAGAGAAATCCCCTATTTTTTTAAGTATTCTGCAATGGCAGTTTTCTAAACTTCATGAGCTGTGTGAAGCTGGTAAAAACCCTGCAGTCTGCCCACATCCTGCCCGTGACAACAGCTGCACCGACACCATTCCCAACAGCAAAGACAACACAAGCTTTCCTATCACCAAACCACCCAGACAGCACACGCCTACCTGGACGAGGAAGAGAATCCCAACAGCCTGCTCGTGTCCTTGGTCATCCATGTACGTGCTGTGCGTGGCCCTGGACAGCAGCACCAGGTGGGTGAGCAGGGCTGCTGAGGTGGCTGTGAGGGCAGCAGCTGTGGCAGCCAGGGAGCTGAGGTACAGGCAGAAATACCCGGCGTTGGAGGCGCCGATGCAGTTGTTGACCCACACGCAGTGGTGGTCAAAGCGGTGCACACACCTGCCACAGAAACCTGCCCAGGGCCAGGGGCAACACAGGGCAGTGTTATTTTTCGAGTAATCCATTTGATTTTTACACAGTTTAGGATAGTTTTTCATCTGAAAAAAAAAAAATTATCTACGAACTATGGTCGTGATCTAGCCAACAGGTTTTTCAGCAAATGCACTGATTTCAATTGGAGATCATAAAAAAACCCAATACTAAACCCAAAGGCCTTTCTCTCATTTCCTCTTTTATTCACCAAGACTGCAGCTCAAAGATTTTGGCTTCTCCAGCAGTACTGCCTAGCAAAGCATATGAAAGGTAGAGACTGTAGGCCCCAGATTTCTTTTAGATGTTAACAGCAAAATCTGCAAGAGAAGCACAAATTCCTGAACTCAGGTCTTGACAGGTGATAATTTTTAGTTTAACTTCTAGGTGCTCAAATCTGGCCTGTTCCTGACCCCAGACAACACCCTTGGAATGGGTAATTTCTGAGAAGAAACAGCAGCAAAACAGTTCCATGGGTGAGCAAAGAGCAGCTGTGATCTGGGAGCCCAGTAACACCAACACAAACCTGTGTGCATCGAACTGGAGAACAGAACAGGTGTAGAGTGAACTGCAGTTATTGATGGAGATTTAATTTGGGCAAGTACTACTTTTATACTTATGGAGGAAGGCAAGACTCTTACTGCAATGTTTTGATCTGGCTGGCTTCTCCACATTGCACGTAGGACACACGATCCCTTTCTGAAATAATACACCATCATAGGCATAAATTTTCACCAAGGATGCATGGTTTGATTTTGTTATTATACCTGCAAAAGAAACAAGAAAAATTGTAAAAGTAATGGGAGTTTATAACACTTTTTAGGTTCTGTTTTCAAACAGCTACAGCTCATGATCAGCAGGAGCTTACCAGGATTGGCCCTGGAGCAGAGAAGGAAGAAGCCCACGTTCCCAGCCAGCAGCAGGTAGGGCAGCAGCAGCAGCAGGAGGTGGAACTGCAGCTCCCAGCAGTAAACAAACACTTCCCAGGTGTACTCCCCAAACACTGCAGCTTGCAGGGCCATGTGCAGCACAACAAACAAACAGTTTCTGGAACAGAAAGGGGATGGTCTATTTAATACTCAGCATCCTGATTAACAGGTCAAGTACACCCAGAGGTGATCAGCAAAGACTTTCCGTATGCAAGGAGACACCTCTTTTAGGTTTTCAGGCCAGCATGGATTGAATATTAATAGTGTTTTCTCCATCCAGTGGCTTCTCCTCTTCTTCCCACAGATGCTCCTTTAAATATGCCAGATAAATTCACATCCATTACTGTCATGTCCTTTTTTTTCCCAACAGCAGAGTCAAGTACAAAGCACCCTTGCTGCTGACAAAATATGCCATGGCCACAAAGCTTTCTGCCAGAAGACAACTGCTATGTGCTGCTCTGAAAGCAAACTCCAGTAAAAGGGAACTTTAAAAAACCTGTAACACTATAAGCAGCTGTTAGGAAACAAGCATGGCAGGAGGTTAGCAGTGGCCACCACTAGTCCCAGTGTGTCCAAGCTTCTGCCTGGCAAGCTGCCCAAGTGTTTGGCATGCAGGGTTGTTTGGGATGTGTCACACTGAGCAGCAACACTCAGCAGCCTGGCACAGAGATGCTGAGACAGGCCATGGGTTGGGAGAGCAACGTCCACGTACTACAGCTGTGTTACACACCAGTTTGCTGGACTTTTATTACAAGTTTTAAGTAGCTACTGATGTGTATTTCACTACAGTGGGAAGTCTGTTGCAGACAAGCTCTCCTCTGCTGCTCTCTCCTACACCAGAGGATCTGCAGAGCAGGCAGCAAAGCCACTGCAGCACAGGTGGCACAGCTGTACATGTGGTGCCCCTGCAGTGACTGCCTCAAGGCAGTTGCTGCCCCCAGAGGAAAGGCATTTAAATCATTCCTGAAGCAGATCCTAAAGCACCAAAGTTTACAGGAAACTAAAAAATTCACCTTAATACAGCAGGCTGCACATTGGCAGCTGTGCAGCTTCCCCCTGAGCCACCTGGACATCCCAGCTGCTGGACTAAGACTAATGGGATTTGAGGGAGAGGACAGGGATTGCTGGCTCTGCCTAAACTCATTCTGCAGCTGCCAGAGAGTCTGTTGTAATTCTCTCGTGGTTGCAGCCTCCCACCAGTGTGACCAACATCTGTTACACTGGAAGCTCCTGAGCCACATTATTTTAATTTGTCAATATGTTCCAATATTTCAGGGCACCATCTTCTCAAAAACAAGCAAGGAACAGAGAGACAACGGTGTGGCAAACTTTAAAGGGAATCTGTAATCCACGACAAGCACCTCTAGTGAAGAGGGAGCATCTAGGGATAACACTGAGAGCTCTGATGGTGGCAGGAGGTCACCAATAGTGGCCAGAAATACTAGTGAAAAATAATGTCAGAATTGTAAATCGAAAGTGCAATACCTTGTGTGGAAGAGCCTGTGAAGTGCCCGGTGTGTCACACTCTGGAGCTGCGTGGGGATTACAAATGACAATACCTGATGCAAATGAAAAGACTGTGTTACCTGAACTGCACATTGCTCTGCCTGTGGAACGTTCAAACAAAAACAAAAGTCACCTAATCCCTCAGTGATCTGTCACTGCAGCCATATCACTGAGGAGGAAGTTCATTTTCAGGGGCATCTGAGCTCCTCAGAATAGAGGCTGGGGTTTTCAATGTGGGACAGAGGTTCCACATTCTCAGAAGCCCAGAAGGCACAAACAAATGTATCTGGGTTAATGTGTGAAAGTTCTAAGGAGCTTATATCGGGTTATAGACTGGGTAACTGGTTAAGCAGGGGATAGAACTGAGCAATTTCTCAACTACAATATGCTTCACCAGGACATCTGACAGATGCAAGTGGAGATGAGCAAAGGGATAAAGCCTGCTATCCTCCAGAAGAAGGAAAAAAAGCAGCAACAACCCAACCAACCAACAACAATCGCCAGCAAACACCCCCCTGCCCCCAGTTTCTTCAACTACAGCTGTGACCCAGCCTGGTAATTCCATGTCTACCCAACTGCCATTTCAAAACCAGCTAGAGACAAGGAAGAAGAAAACTGCCCGTTTTCATTTAGCAAAGTCCTCAGCAGCAGGAATTGTTTGACTCTGCTGCTCAGAAGGTGACAGATCTCTATAGCAACATGCTGCTCCATCCGTGGTGGAGGAATTAGAGCAGCTGAGCCTATTTCTAGCTGACACGGAAAGAAAATATGCAGTGAGAGCTTCTCCTCTCAGATGTGAAAGACCAGAAGGCAAAAAGCATATGTAGAGTTGAGAAGATGTTAAATATTTTTCTTTTAACTGGTATGCCTCGTTATCAACAGCTCAAGTGACAAATCTTGTTTAAAAGAGGCTGTGTACTGCTAAATGAAACACATTATGAAACAATTCATTCCCCGTTTTTACAACAAAATGCCAATTCTTAATCCTCTCTTAAAGCTCTTCATTTTTCCCTCTAAGGAAACAACAGGCTGCAGCATCATTACATACTCACACTAAAGAGCTTCCCCTACAATATTTGCTACCAGTTATAATTCTCTCCCTATTTTACCTCTCAAACCTCCCCCCACCTTTTTCATCTTAGTGAGGACAGCAAATACCACAAAACTGCAAATACAATTGTTATTTAATTTCTCAAAGCTGATGTGTTACAGTGTCACTGAAAAATGTCCTTTTAGTATCACAAGAAGCTCCATTCTTACCCCTACCCTGCAGGAGGTGGAAGAGGCAAATTTTTTTTTTCACTCCCTACTTGGGAAGGATTTCACCAGCCCAAAGGAACAGTATTTCCATTTGGTGAGACCCAGGCTGCCCAGAGAAGCTGTGGCTGCCCCATCCCTGGAAGTGTTCAAGGGCAGGTTTGATGGGGCTTGGAGCAACCTGGTCTAGTGGGAGGTGTCCCTGCCCATGCAGGGGGGTTGGAACTGGATGAATTTTAAGGTCCCTTCCAACCCAAACCAGTCAGGGATTCTTTGATTTCCAATCCCAATGGGCAGTTGTAAAAATAGAGTGAAATACGGAATACACCATACCGTGGCTCTAACCATATAACCTGGCATTTTTTTTATGTTGGATAAACACAGGAATTCCAGCACAACGAACCAGAGCGGCGGGGCTGATCACGGCTCCGACAGCTCCTTTCTTTTACCTGGCTGGCGCTTCTTGTGAGAAAACCTTCCATCCTCCCCGAGCAGACGCAGAGCAGAGCAACAGCAATGAGCACCAAACACAAATAAATCGAGAAAAGTGTCAGAAAATCCATCCCGAGCCCTAAAATGCAACCGAAGAGGCTTATTAGTGTCTCGGGGGCCTGGGGCGGGGGGGTCCGGAAGCCGGTAGCGAACGATCGGGGCCTGGGAGGCCGCGGGTGTCCAGGCCCCGAGGGTGTCCTGAGGACACAGTCGGGGCCGTCCAGCCCCGAGGGACCCCCCGGGGGGAGAACGCTGGCCCCCCCAAGGAGGGGGGGGTGTCTCCCCTCAGCAGCACCGGGAGTTGCCCCCACCCCCCCGCCCCAAGGCCGCTCACCGCCGCCCCGAGACCGGTTAATCGATCGCCGAGTCCGCCCCGGCCGCTCGGGGATCGACGGTCGCGGCCAGGGCCTGTCGGAGCCGGAAGAGGCGGGAGGTTGCCCCGGGGACCGGGATAAGAGCCCGGTGGACTCGTTCGACCCGAGGATCTTCAGCAGCCGCCGCTGCGGTGTGCGGCCGTTCCCCCGGGGAGGGGGAGCAGGGTGGCGGGGTCAGCCTGGGCCACGCACCGGGAAGCGTCTGCACATCCAGCGGGAAAGCTGCCCTCGGCTCATGGGTCACGGAATGCCAGACTGGTTTGGCTTGGAAGGGACCTTAAAGGCCACCTCATTCCAACCCCTTGCCATAGGCCGGGACAACTTCCACTTAGACCAAGCTGCTCCAAGCCCCATCCAGCCTGCCCTTGAAAGGAGCAGGGGCTGTGGGAGAGCTGTTGGTTCCGGCCACCTTCTTTCCTCCTCAGCAGAAAACAAAGATTAACCAGTAGAAATAAAACTTAAATTTGTTTTATAAACCCCAGAGTTGTGTGCAGAGTTCTTACGGTCCTGGGCAGCTTGTTGTGTGCGGTTGATGTCTGTTTTCTTCTGGTCCCAAAGGGTCTGTGTAATGCTGCATAGCCTATCTCGTGTAATTTCTTAGGAATCTGCAAAAATCTCTTCAGATTTGTTGCCTTTGGTGAAATCACTAAAGGAAAATCCTTTTGTCTTCCATGGGAGCTTGGAGTGTTACATTCCCTTTTAACAGAGATCCTCCTCTCACACCACCATGTCCCACAGACTGTCAGCAGTCAGGGTGAGTTTGCTTTGGAACCTGCAGAGATCCAGAACCAGGCTGAGATGGTCCAAAGCTGGAGGAGGTAAAAGCCCCGTGCCGGCTCCTGACACGGGGGCTGTCAACTGAAACCGTCCTGGGCGCAGTCCCCGCTAATGAGCAGCCGATCGGGTTACAGTGCCTGGGTAGAATTTGCCATAGAAACTCAGCCGGTTGCTGCTGGTAACTGATCCAAAAGCTCCAAAGCTGCTGGGATGGTTTTGCCGGCTCCAGGTCCCGGTCTGCCACCGGCTGGATCTCGGGCACGACAGGTAAGGCTGCCGAGGGGGGGCTCAGGCTGCTTTGGCAGCGAGAGGAAATTAATTGGCCCAGTCAGGAGATGTGGTGGCAGGAGATGAGGTTGGGTTTCAGGAAAGGGATCTTTTTTTTTTGCTGGTAAGTTCTTGCCCCTCAAGGCACCAATCTAGAACCTGGGAGCAAGAAATGCAGCCAAAATATTGCTGGGGCACAGCTTTCCTAGATGAGAGCCCGAAGACAAGCCCACAGCCCTGCTGTACAGCCCGAGGCTCCTGATAGAGGACGTGGTGAAAGAGCTGTGTTCCCCCTCCCTCCTGATATAGCAAAATGTCTGTGCTGCTGCAGGTACAGCTGTAGGTGTAGTTAGGACATTGGATATAACCTGGCAAGTCTGGCAGGGTGGAAGGGGCCTTGGGTTATTTGTTTGGGGGGCAGACAGGCAGGGCTTGTGCACTGCAGCCCCTGCACTCAGTGTGGAGCTACCTGTGCAGGACACCAGCACCAGCACTGAGCTCCATCCACTCTCAGTGGTCTGATAGACCGTGCTCAAGGACAAAACAGCCAGCAAATACTTCAATAGTAGGTTAAGCCTGAGGGAGATGAAACTGATTCCATCCAAGCGCTGTGCAAATGAGCGAAAAGGTCTTCTCTGATCAAAGTCCAGCAGAAAGTCTTCAAGGAACAATCTCTTTATTAGCCTAGAATTCTGTAACTTATTTCTTGCAGGGATTAAAATTCACAGTCAGTGTTTTGAAGTACTCAAGCCACTTAAAAATTGAGGGAAAAGAAGAAATTACTTTGCTTACTGGAAAAAAAAAAAAATCCATTGCAGTTTTGCCTGCCAGTTTGGGCAGTGAATAACAAAGGTGTCCCAAGGTTTTGCAAGAAGGCCTGTGCATTTCTGTGTCGACATGGGAGGGCAGTGCACACTCCCCCAGCGCTGGATCTCAGCTGCTGAGGAGATTTGTTTGTGCAGAACCTGCGAGAAAGGAGCTGTGTCTGTCTGTAGCAGAACAGCACCAACCCCAGAGCTGGGGAGGGTAGGGGAGGAGGGGTCTCCAGGTCCGTTGCAGCAGTGATATGGGTGAACGTGAAGGTCACGAGTGAGAAAACGACCCTCTGCTGCATTGTGCTCACCTTCAGGTGGGGTGAGCAGGTTTCTGCAGGTTTCCCGAGGAGGTTGTTTCCCATCCAGCCCAATGTTGCCGACAGCTCAGCCCACGCGGGTGCCAGGGGAGGACAGGATTGCCATGTGGTCCGTGATGGGATGCAGACAGCCCCTCCTGATGGTGCCACGGCAGGACGTGTAATACCCTAAAACCTCTTAGCATGCAAAGCCCTGGATCCCTAGTTGCTGAGGAAGCAGAGGAGAAAACCAGAAATAGCAGCTTAATGAACAGTTGGTGCCAGCGCGGGGGGGTCTCTGCTGCAGAAGGGCTTCAGCCTGGACCCCCACTCCCTGCTTGGAGCAGCCTGGCTGGGCAGAGCTCTCTCCTGCTGAGCCTACAGGAATCCATCGAGGCCCCCAAATCCCTGCAGTCAGCTACGTGTTGCTCGGCAGACACGTATTCCCAAAATCTCTGGTTTCCCACCCAAATTGCTGGTGGCGGGGCCAGTGAGGTCTCAGCACGCCCAGGTGCCGTTGGGAGCAGTGACCGTGTCCCTGCTGCTTTGCCGAGCGCCGCTTCTTTGCATTTGCCTGCGGGGATCAGGGATTTCCCTCCACAGGTGCTAATCTGTTTTTTCTCCTTCAGCTTCTAATTCCCCCTAGATCTGTAGGCTCAGGTCCGCACCAGGCTCAGCCAGGACCAGCGCGGCAATTAGTCAGTCCATGCTTCTCTTTGCCATGGAAATAAAGTTAATTAGGAAGGGAAAAGGCAAGAAAAACCTTTCTGCATGCCTGGCGCTGACTCAGAGCAGCTGGAAGGGCGCAGGGCTCGAGTAAGAAGGCGGGGAAGGGGCAGCCACCCCCCTGCCCAAGGGGCTGCCCCAGCTCTGCCCCACGCCACAGCACAGCAGCCATTTCGCCCACCTCTGGACCAGTGTCACGCGTGAGGGCTGTGCCCCCCGTGCCCCCCGTGCCCCAGGGGCTGCAGCGAGGACGTGGGAGCTGAGAGATGCCCCCGGGAGCCCGGCGGGTAGTTGGGATGCGCTTCCAGGGGCCATGGAGGAGAACCGAAAAAAGCCTTGATCCTGTAGTCGGATAAACCTGGCGCCGGTGAGAGCCCGCCCGGCTCGCTTGGATGGCTGCAGACTTCTGTAAGTGCCCGAGGGTGCAGAGGTGGAAGGGGGTGAGGCAGCTCCTGCTGCTCTGCCAGGCTTTGCTGCTGAGCTCAGCCCGGAGCAGTGGTGCTGGAGCCATCCCAGTGCTTACTGGGCCCTTGCTGGAGCCTTCAAACCTGTGCTCTGCAGCTCCAGGGATGCCCTGGTGTTCCCTTGGATTTCATCCCACTGTTGCCAGACTTGCCTGATGCTTCACCCTCAGCACTTCCCCTCTGTCCTTGACATTTGTGCCTGTTAACATGGCAAACAGCTTGATTTCCTCTTTAAATAATAGTAATAATCCCTGATTTTTATGTGGCATTTTAATCAGCACTGCTGTATGAAGGAGGACAAGATTATGACACTGTAAACAGTAATTACAGCATATTGTTTGGTCCTTTTTAATATTTCCTTATGAAGCTGGTGCTTCTGGTGCCATCTGCAATATAGCTGTGAGGAGCTGCTTGCAAGCAGCGGAGCAGCCTCAGGTTATTAATGTCAATTTCTGTATTAATGCTGTTTCCCCTACCCATCCTCATGATTCTGCTCTCAGAGCAAGCTGGTCTGTATTATCACTGCTGAAAATGGACACAAGAAGAGTTCCTTTCATGTCTCTGGCCTGTAATAGGGTATTAAACAATGTTTTCAGTGCTACTGAGTTTTGACCAAGGGTGTTTGTAACTTTTTGATCTGAAGAGCACAAAACTCAAGGTGCATTTCTGAGGATGTTTTCTTGAGGGATTGAGAGTCCTCGTAGTCTCCATAAGATAATTTACCCAGGTAAAATAATCTGTGTTTCATTTTTTGTAAATGCTTTGCGTGTGGTAAGTAATGTGGAATAAACAAGGGGGTAAAAATCATCTTCACAGACAGCTAAGACCAAATGGAGAGAAGATCTGCATGCAAATTATTTTAGTGAGTGTCAGCAGCCAGAGGAGGCACAGACATCAGTGGTGCCAAAAGGGCATCCAAGTGAGCAGCGTAGGTCAGCTGGTCTGATTTACCCTGGGCAAAGTTGACTTCTGCAGATGTTGGGGGCTGATATGTCCGATTTCTCCTTGAGCATCTGAGGAGCCAGTCCTAACCCTTCACATGAACCACAAAGGAGTCCTTTTGAAAATCCTCGTCTTTGTTTTTCAGGATGCTGTGATCAGGTTAATGTTGTGCACAGGACAGGGAGGGCACAGAGGAATGCTCCCAGGAGAGCCAAGAGGAACTGGCAAATTCTAATGAATTTGCAGTAATTTTGCAGTTGCAAACTGCTAAAATATTGAGTATTGAGAAGAGCTGGTTAAAATAAAGTTGCATCAAGAAAAATGTGGCCAGGAGGTCGAGGGAGGTCATTCTTCCATTCTATTCTGCTCTGGTGAGGCCACAGCTGGAATACTGCATTCAGTTCTGGGCTCCCCAGTTCAAGAGAGACAAGGAGCTACTGGAGAAAGTCCAGAGGAGGGTGACAAAGATAACTGGGGGATTGGAGCATCTCTCTTATGAGGAAAGGCTGAGAGAACTGGGACTCTTTAGCCTGGAGATGAGAAGGCTGAGGGGAGACCTTATCAATGTATACAAGTGTCTAAAGGGTGGGTGCAAGGAAGATGGGGACAGGCTCTTCTCAGTAGTTCCAGTGACAGAATGAGGGGCAATGGGTACAAACTGGAACATGGGAAGTTCCATTTAAACGTAAGAAAAAACTTATTTACCATGAGAGTGATAAGGCACTGGGACAGGCTGCCCAGAGAGGTTGTGGAGTCTCCATCTTTGGAAATGTTCAAAACCCTCCTGGATGCAGTCCTGAGTAATGTGCTCTAGGTTATCCTACTTCAGTGGGAGAGTTGGACTAGGTGATCTCTAGAGGTCCCTTCCAACTCTAACAATTGTGTGATTCTGTGAAATAAGGCTGCCTTAAGTCATTGGGTGAGCTGTTCATTAGCATTACATGCCAGGGAAAGGAAATAATCATTTTGCTAGATAAATAAATACATGCTGGTGCTTAAAGGCACTTCCTGGGGATGGGGGTTAGGCAGGTGCCACCAACTGGTGAGACAAAGGCTGTGCCAGGCCATGGTCCAGGTGCCTGGGGTAGCTCTGACCTTTCCAGCCCACTCAGCTTCCTCACTGCTGCACTGCCAGCAGCCTGCAGAAGGAAGAATAAAAGCTATTTTTTAGGGAAATATAGAGGAAAACTGTCCCTCTTGGGTAATTTCTTCCCGTGGTGGGGGAAGTGGCACAGACTAGAGCCCCCACACTTCATGGGGTGCACATGGCATCTCCAGAACTCCTTTTTTTCCCCCTTCTTTTGCAGTTGCAGCCATGCCGGCAACCAACCAGGGCTGGCCCGAAGCCTTCGGGTTCAAGATAAGCGGGACCGGCCCGTGCTACATCCTCTGGGTGCAGGAGGGCAGCAGCGCAGCGCTGGCAGGGCTGCGGCCGGGCGACGAGGTGCTGGAGATCGAGGGGCATCCGGTCTCCTCCCTGGGCCGCCAGGCGCTGCTCGGGCTGGCCAGGCGCTGCGGCAACGTGCCCCCCAGCATCGGGGTGGTCTCCCGCTTGCAGCACGTCGACATCTCCCCCGCTCCCTGGGGATGCTTCGGCTTCGAGCTGGCGAGTGGCAGCCCCCCACAAGTGGCCAGCGTCAGCCCGGAGTCACCTGCCGCCGCCTGCGGGATCGAGCCGGGGGATTACGTGCTGGAAGTCAATGGGATGCCGGTGACACTGCAGGAGACGGTGGCCACCCTGGTGGGGTCCTGCCCCGGGCGGTCCCTGCGGCTGGGGCTGCTGCGGCCGCACCACGGGGCTGGCACGTGGGATCCCGTGCCCAGTGCCAATGCCGTGCGCCGGGAGAGGAAGCAGAAAGCACAGGAATTCAGCAAAAAGGTAAGGCCGGGGTGTGGGGCACCCCCTGCACTGAGAGGGTTGGAGATGGTCACATTCAGCCTTTGCAGCGTGCTGGGATGCGAGGATGGTCCTGGCTTGGCTGCAGGGCTGGGGTGCAGACTCAGCACATCAGCGTCCGAGAGAAGGGTCTGATACTTACTGGAAGAATAGATGGATGCTGCAAAGGGCCTGGAGATCCTCTGGGGGAAGACTGCAGGTACTCATTCCTTTGCACTACAGGAGCGTGTGGAAACCCCCAGCGGCCCGTCCCTCCCTCCTGCGTGTCCTCAGCCTTTGAGCACGTCATCCCACAGGCATTTTAGCTCTTATTTTGTTGCAAAGGGAAAACATTGCTGTGATTACATCTTCGTTGTGTTCCTGAAGGCTGCCTAGTGGGTAGTTTACCAAACACATCGCCTTGTGCTAATTATAAATTTGATCATGCTTGTTTTTTTAATCTTTCTAATTTCCATTTCAAAGTAGCCTTGTAAAATACTGTTATGAAAATAGCCAGGCTCGTGGCTTTTTTTGATCCTGAGCTAATAAAGGAACAAGACATTCATAAAGAGATTCATGGCTATCAGCTGAGTCCCCTCAGTCAGCTTCTACATTAAAAATTCACAAATATGCACTGAGGTTTGGATTCATGAGGCAGAGCATCGCGTGTGAAACAGATACCTGCTGATGACAGGAGATTAACAAAAGGATGAGAGGTTATTCCATGCTGCCTCCATCTCGTGAAGCCACATTAAACCATGTAAATGTTTCCTGGGTGATCACAGGAGAGGAGTTTTGAAGTGAGCAAGTGGGTCGTGATGCTGTGAGTGCCCACAGCAGCACCTCTGCCCCCTCCCTTCCCTGCTCAGCAAAGTGCCCATGATGGTCCCGGCCAGCCTGGGCAGAAGCAGGTCTGTGGAGCACCTGTACCACTGGATCCTGGGTGCTGGAGCACAGCTTGGCTGGCAAACGCCTCTCTAGAGGGAGTTGATAGTGTAGATATTTTAAGTGGCTTAATTTTTCTACATGATGCAGATAATAATAGAAGCCAGCAAGGTGCTTAACCCCCTGGGGAGCCTGGGAGCTCAGCTCTGGTAGGTGCTGCTGGTGTCGATGCCATGAGCTCCCGGGTACTCCTGCCCATCTGCCACCAGGCTGGAAGGTCAGAGGGGGCTGGTGGCTCGGGGTTTGTGGCCGCACTGCCCACAGGCCCATATCCCTAAAATGATGGAAGTGCTCAGGGTCTCAGTTCCAGGTCAACACCTCCTCTTGTCCCCTGCACACTCAGGGACACATTGAGGACTGTGTTGACACAAGGGGTGGCAGCACTCCTGGTTCCCACCCCACCAAGCTCTTTAGTCTCAGCCCAGGCAAAAATTTAATAGCACCATCCTGAGATTCAGCCCACCAGGAACACCACAGCCTGTAATTCCTGTGCTGGACCTTGGGACTGAAATCGTGCAAGCCTGCCCAGGGGACACAGCTGCTGTGGCTGCCCCAGATTCAGTAACCTTGAAGTGCTGCTGCTGCCGGGAGCCCTCCCGGCGCTTCGTGGCGGCTGCGCAAACCCAGCAGCACCCGGAGGGCTGTGTGTCTGTGTGTGGTGGGGGGGTCACAGCGGTGCTGATGGCCCTCCCTGGGGAGCTGCCAAGTGGGACAAGTGCCTGGAGGAAACAACTCTTCCACCTCCCTGGGCAAGGGCTTCTCCCAGCCAGCACAGGGGTCTTGGCCAGCTGATCTTGCCAGCTCACCACAGGGGTGCATGGACAACCCACTGGGGAAGGGCAAGGGGCTCCCCTCCCCTCGCTGCTGCTTCCCCCTGCACTGGCAGAGATGGAGGGAAGCAGTTCAACCTGCTGTCAGAACAAGAGCATCACCTCGCAGGAAAGACCAAGGTGTGCAGGGACTGCAAGGTGGGCAAGAGGAATTTTCCTTATTCCGGGTGGATTTGCTGCACACAGCCAGGCTGCAGGCAAGGCAGCAGCACCCCCTGCCCAGCACAGCCCTAGAGTAAGGGACAGCCCCTGGCCTGGAAAGGGACTAATATGGGGAGGGTCCCATGCAGGGTAATTGGCTGGATGCTAATTAGCCTGCCTGCCATGGCTGTCACAGATGGAGAGGATGGCTGGAAGCTGCTGATGCATTTTCCAGGGCTGGTGCTCACATCTCCACACTTCTTCTCCCCACTTCCCTGCAGCCTCCCAGAATTAACGGCAGGACAGTGTGATTAGAGGCTTAGATACCTGCAGAAGCTCATTGTAGTGTCCTCTATCAGGTAGACTCCAGACCAACACACCAGCTGCCTGCCCAGCTGTGCCCATAGAGCCTCTCCTTGCAGGGACCCAGCAGAGTTTTGGGGTCACACCGCTGTTTCCAGTGCAATAAATGTCTATTTTACATGCAGAACAGAGATAACGGGGACATGTGTGAGGCCCCAGCTGTGCTGCATGATGGGCTGATTACTGAAGTTTTGCTTTCTTCCCTGTGTGGGTTCCCTCCTCGTTGGCTGACCAGGCGCTGCAACGAGATGGACGTGTTTTCTGCACTGTCAGTGCCCCTGTTAACTGCTCTGCTGCTCAGTGTCCCTTCCTTGCCTTTCCCGGCTTCCGTGCTGCAGGTAGATGACATCCTTGGTGACCAGCCAGAGGTCAAGGAGAAGGTGTTCACCATCCTGAAGCAATACGCGGCAGAGCGGAAGGTGGAATACTTGGCCTACGCCCTCTGCATGGTCCTCACCCAGGAGTCCCACCAGCATCTCATTGACAATATCAGGTATAGGCTGCCAGTGACATCCGTGCTGGTCTTCAGACCTCAGGCATCCATATGGCCACTGGTGACAAGCATGTGGGGCTAAGTGGTTCAGGCACAGAGGTGTCAGGAGTTCCTGTGGGGAAGATGCCAATCCCTTTCCAAGGTGCAGCTGAGCTGAGTTTGGCGGGGCTGTTGTTTCAAAGGGGGTTAGTTGCAGAGCAGCTGGTGAGTCTCTGAGAGCCTGGCCAGAAAACACACCGAGCTCTGCAAGATGAGAGCTGGCAGGGGGTGAGGGGTGGGCCAGGGCTGCCAGCAGGTCCTGCAGCTGGGGTGGCTGGGGACGTCTCTGCTGGGGCCACAGGCTGTCCCCAGGCCAGCACTGCCTGCAGCACTGGGGTGCTGGGGCTGTGGTCACATATCCCGGGATGCTCTGGCAGTGCTCTGCTTGGGCTCAGGGTCCCTGGCACCTCTCGAGCCCCCAGCAGAGCGGCCGTGCCGTGGACGTGCAGCCGGTGCAGCCGGTCCACTGCTCTTCCTGCTGCACATGCTGGCACTGTGGGACAGTGCTGGTGCCTGGACACGTGGTGGGGATTATGGCCAGGCTGAGACGACGGCCATTAGGGAATCAGGTCTCCATCTGGCCCCACTATGGGCCTGGCTTTCCAATTCCTGCTTTAATCAGTGGAATTGCAAGATATTACAGTTACCATAACAACATCCCTGTGCTGGGGTCTCTGCCGTGTTGCTCTGATCTGGCAGTGGGGAGGATGGGGAGAGTGGGTTTGTGGCCCTGGCCACCCAGTGTCCCCCTGCTCTGCCATGGCTCTGCATGGGCCACCCATGCCCCCCCAGACCTGAGCAGAGAGAGGCACAGACCCCTGCAGAGCCAGGGTGAGGAGGATACTATCACTTTCCCAGCAGACATCTTGTCCAGGTGCCCACATCTGGGCTGTCCTGTCCCCCCAGTGTCCTGGGGGAACCTGGCAGGCAAATGGCTGGGGCTGGGGACAGAACCAAGCCCTGTCTGAGCCATGAACCCAAACTAGTACCAGTCAAAAAAAAATCCACCACCATAGTTCAGAAGAAAGTCTTTTCCCAGCAACACCCATGGAAAGGCCTCAAAAACCTTGGAGACCATCTTTGGCTTCATCTCTGGGGAATTATGAGATTTTTATAGGACCCTGATAATGGAGCCAAACCATGCCCCTGTGGGAAAGGTTAACACTGGGGCTGGGGCAAGAGGCACCATAACTGAGGCAGCTAATCTTTTAATAGAACTTAAATAGCTTAGGGGAAAGATTTACCATCTAATCTGAATGAAATCAAGTCAAGAAAATAAAAAAAAAAAGGTGCTTTGGTGACCAGATTTCCCAGCTGTGGGGGTCTCAGGGAGGGGAGGACAGCCCTGCATGTGCTGCTGTGCGTGACATGAGCTGCTTATCCTGGGGTCTCCTGTCTGATAGGTTTGCTGCCAAGCAAGAGCTTTTAATGTTTTAATATCTCATGGAAAGCTGGTGAGCGGCTCCCGGGTGCGCTGGGTTTAGGGAGTGCTGTGGATTCATGTGGGTGATTCCTGCAGGGCTTGAGCTGGATTGTTCTGTTGCTGGCTGAGGAGGGGTCTGGGGTCTGCACCCCAACCAGCACCTCGGGGTGGGGAAAGGCCGAGTGTCCAAGGAGAGGTCCTGGCTCTGGTCTAGCTCTGGGGTGTCCATCTCACCATCCCTGGGGTGCAGGGCAGCCAGCCCCAGCAGCGCTGTGTGTTGGTGCAGTTTGGGTGAGTGGAGCATCCTGGGGCTCATCCTGCAGGACCAGCACTGCGGGCACATGGAGCCATGTGAGGACGGGCTGGGGACCCTGGGGGTACCCCTCAGCCAGCTCGGCCATCCCTGCGAGGCTGTGCCTGGCTCACGGGGGCTGTTTCCCCCCAAGATGCAGGGCAGTCCCGCACACCCACACTGCCTGCTCACCCTGCAAAGCCCGCAGGAGAGCTGCCCAGAGCAGCCCTCGGAGGGGCTGGGATGAGCCCCTTCCATCCCTCTGATGATGGTGGTGCCCATCAGCCAGGGTCTTGGGAGGGATGCTGGGGGATGCTGGCAGGGCTCCCCAGCACTCCCCTGCGCAGCCCCGGTTCCCAGCACGGCCAAGCCGTGCGTGGCGGTGTCCCGCCGTGGGTGACCGTGTGGCCCCCGCCGTGCAGGTCCAGGCGGCCGGTACGTTCCCACCTGCCGCTGACCCTGGCGCTGGCCTGATTAGAGCTGCTCTCTGCATCGGCTGTGTTTATTTTCGGGCCGTTGCTGCTGCCGGCTGTCCTCCCTCCCCTGCCTGTCCCCTCCCCGGCTCCCCCCCGGGCTTTAACGTCCTCCCTGCAAGGTGCTGCGCTGCAGCGTAACTCGAGACCCCCCGACTCAGCACACGGCTGGACCCGGGGCTGCAGACACCTCTCCTCCTCCTGTCTGCCCACGGGCTGGGCTTTTTCCAGTGTCGGTGGTTTTTTGTTTAGCTTTTTTTTTTTTTTTTTTTTTTTTTTTTTTTTTTTAGCTCAAATGGATTTCATCCCATTTGCCCAGAATTAAGCTCCTGCAGATTTTAATTTGCTGACATTTTCTTCATCTGTTTGGTTGTGGATAGCAGGGATAACGCACGTGCTGCGCCGGTTCCTCCCCGCTCCCATCCCCTGCCCATATGGCTGGTCTGTGTAGTAAAGTGCAGGATTGTAGTTCTGCTCAAGAATGATGAAATTCGGCAGCGAGGGGGAAAGATGAGCTGTCTCGGGTGAGTAAGAATGGACCTTCCCTGGGAGCTGAGGGGGCTGGGAGGGGAATGGGTTTAAAGCAGCTTAATTCTCGAATCTACTAACCACTGGCACCGCAAAAACAAGATGTGCTAAAAGTTAATTAACTCTTGGTGTCCGTTTTGCATTGGAGCTGCTCTTGTCAGGGACTCCGTGGGCGTCGCAGCTCTGCCAGGAGAGGGAAATCTCTTGTTTTGTGTTATTTCATCACCTGCAAATGCCAAAGCCTGGGTCTAGTCCCCGGGGAGCCGTAGGGTTTGTCTCCTCTGCTCGCCGCAGCCGTGCCGAGCGTGTGCAGGGGCCGTGTCTGCCTGGCACGGCCATGGGGAGGGGAGCGGGTTATTTTGGGCAGGTCGGGGTCCCAAGGGCACACGCGTCTCGGCGCTGCTCTTATTTCGGAGCTGTTTTCAAACCAGGGCAGAGCTGTGACTCCAGCGGAGCCGTGGCGCCGGCTCCATGCCCAGGTGCTCTGAAGTGCTGTCACAGCAGCCACCGGCTTTTCCCTGGACTCTGGGGCTCAAATCCGCCCTCCGAGCCCGGCGGCGTGGGGCGATCCTCTCTTGCCCGTTTCAGGGCTTTAGTACTTGCACACTCCCGGCCCGGATGCCGTCTCCCTTTGCACCGGGCATTCCCCTGGCACGGGTGGCAGCACTGACTGTGCCCGTGCCAGCACTGCACCAGCTCCCGGCAGCAGCGTTTAGCTTGGGAACATCTCTTTGCAGTGGAATTGGGGAGCACTGGAAACGCAGATCTCCTCCCCACTGACCTGCAGTGTTACGAAAGCTGGTGCAGAACACACCAGCGTTGGTGCTAACACGGATATCGTCCCATTAACCTGGATTTAAATAGCAGGATGCACCTGTGGTCCAGAGCACATCCAGCAGTATTTGTCCATTGCACGACAACTCTCGGGGTGTTCCGACTGCTGAATGTTGTTGTGGATCTCCTTTAAGTCATGTTGTGCTGCGCTCTGCTGCAAGGAGAGCAGTTAAGGGTAGTTTGTAACTTCGGTGCTTTGGTTACGGTCCGTTTGCTTCCTCTTCTCCCAGGGGAAAAGGAAGGTGCGCAGCCGGAGCTGCCGGCCCGCGGTCCTGGGCCCAGGCGAGCGCCGCTCCCGTTGCTGTCACTTTTGATCCTTGACACAGACAGAATCGCTGCTCATCGGGGGTTCCCTTATTACAGGAGAAATTCCCCCGAGTTCATTTTAATAATGCTCCAAACACAATCTATTGGTCTCAGCTTGTTTTTCATGGCAATAAAATCGCTTGGCATGTTCCTGTATTAAAATACTCCAGCCATCTGTGACTGGCTCTGGATAAGAAATTTCATTTTAGCTATCAGGATTTATATATTAAGGATTGTGCTGCTTTCCCGTTTGTTCCCCCTGCTCCTCCAAGGTTGGGGGGAGCTTTCAGGCTCTCTGGGGTGCCAATGCAGCCTGGGTCACTCCCTGAACCCGCATTGTTCCCACTGCTGCCTGACGCAGCACGTGAAACTGGGCACAGTCCTCTTCCTCCTGCCCCTGTCCGGGCAGAGCCGCTGTGGAACTGCACGGATGGCAGGCTGATAATGGAGGAAAAGCAGCTCTTCTTTGCTTCTGTTTTAAAAAATCCCTAATCTGATAACCGGGCATATGGACAACTGCCCAAAAATGGGAATTAGGGCAGCAGGAAAAAAAATGTGCTAGCGGTGAAGACAATTGGGAGTGGAGTTCCTTTTCTACCAGCTGAGTTCAAATAGGTCATGACCAAAATGCCTCAGTGCAAAATCTCCTGTTAGGAGATTAATTTCTTTTGACAAATCAAAGTGTGGCTGTAATGCAGATTCTACCAGCCTGGCCCCTTGCACACCACTGCGGGTGGGGAACGCTGGTTTTGAGAAGTGCTTACTTGCTCCGAGTGCTTTCCAGTGTCCCAAAGAAAACACAGAAAGCTGCACTTTTCCTGGTGTTCCCAGCAAAAAGCAGGTTGCAGGCAGCTCCTTGGCCGAGGGAACTGTTCTCTGCTGCTCTGAAAAGTGGGGGGTGACACAGATCCCCGTGGCCCGGGGTGGTGTGGGGTGCTGGTGTGGGGCATGGGGTGGGATGGAGCCCCATGTCACCCTGGCGCAGTGGCTGATAGGTTCCCATGGGTGGCACAGGGATCTGGGGGCCACCCCTGGGACTGTATCAAGCAGCTGTTAGCAAGCACCCACTGCCCTGGCCCCCATCCTTGATACCTGCTGGGTGATGCTGGGCAGGATGGAGGCTGCAGAAAAAGCCTTTCTGCGGGTTTCTTTGAAGGTCTCTCTGTCCCCAGCAGCTGACATCAGTTTGTGGAGATGCGAGAGCACCTCAAGGCACCCTGAGACCCCAGCACTGGCTGCTGATGGGGAAGGTGACCCCCAGCCAGGCACAGGCTGTGGCACTGCTTGTGGGATGCTCTTACTGGCAAATAGCACATTAATTGTTACTGGTGCTGGTGCAGGGATGTGTCGTGAGAGGGTGACCCTCCCCAAAAGCTGCCATGCAGGGCTGGGGGTTTTGAGCTGTCCCCAGGGATGAGTGGGGTGGCTGTGGAAGGGCTGCAAGGGGCTCCCTGCCCCGGTGCATGGCCACTGCATCCCACTTCATCTGCACTTCCGGGTGGAAAAGCACCTTCATTCCTATTTAACGATAACAACGGTCACATCTGCAAAACATCTGCAGCCAGATGAGTCATTATGGAGCCTCTTGTTACCAGGGATAATGGGATAACAGCTCCGTGAAAATCACAGCTCCGCACTCGCTGCTGGGCTGGAGCAAGTCCCACCTGCACACGGAGGTTGGGAGGCACCAGCTCCCCCGGGGCTGCCGGTGCTGCTGGGCTGGAGGCCAGCGTGGGGCTGCCATCACTCCTGTCACACGGGTAAAGCAGTACAAGGGTTTTCTTTCCTGAAAGTGAGTGAATTTTAGCACCAGGGTTCGCTGGTGGGGCAGAACTGCTTTTCCAGACCAGTAGCTGTTTGCACAGCACAGGGCAGACATAATCCAGGTGTAGCTCAGTGTTTTAGTCCACCCTGGGACATGTTTTTCTGCACAACTGACAGACTCAAGATCAGGTCCTTGCTAGTTGTTTTGGGGCTAACTCAGACAGTTTTCATTTTTGCTTCCTTTGGTACCTGGAGATCATATCTGATGTTGGCAGCCCTGGAAAGCTTCACATCCTCCTCATCAAATGCGAGTGCTGTGTTTAAAGATGGTGTTATTTAGCTTAAAGGTGTTTTTTTAATCTTCTCTTGGTAGTGCAAAGTGCTGCAGTGGTACCCGGGGGGTAAACAATGCTCTGTGGAGGTTTGGGCCCATGACCCTGGTCTGGGTCCTGGTCCAGCCTGGTGGCTCCACCTGGATGCCCAGCAGCCAATGCCATTTGCCTTTAAGGTTTCTCACCCATTACAGCAGCATGTAATTTAAACAGAAGCACTTTAGAAGTCAACTAATTAGCACCAGGGAGGCATCCCCCCGGAGTTCAGCGCGGAGCTGTGCCCTCCTTTCTGTTACGAGATCGTTCCAGCTGGAAATTACAGCAACTGCAGTTTTTAGGGAAAGCAAGAGGCTTGGTGGCTGTGAGCTGGGGCAGAGCTGGAGCAGGGAGGGCAGAGCAGGCGCTAAAGCCCAAACGATAGAAAAAGGAGCCACTGGGTAGATGGTAAATGTCCTCCTGGGACTGAGAGTGTGGCGGGGAGGCGAGGGCGAAGGGAGGCAGGGGCTGAGTTCAGGTAGAGTTTGCCGGCGAGCCGGCCCATCTGGCTGCGGTCCCCCCGCACGGCAGGGGTGCCAAGTGGCAGGGGGGCACCGGCTGGCGCGCGGTTTGGTTGTTGGATCCGGCCGCGTCGTGGGCGTGAGCAGAGGCTGAGACTCAGCTGCATGAGGAGCTGAAGCGTCTCCCTTTTGTTCCCGCCGCACCCTGACAAATGGGAAAGGACCGGAGTTTCTCTCGGCATTTTCGGTACGTCTCCCTGCGCCGCTCCTCCGCGTCTCGTGCATGGCCTTGGGTGTGCTGGGCATGCCTGGCGCTCTGGCAGACATCCCACCATGTCTCTCCTGGCTCTTGGAGCTGCAGGAACCCTGCCTGCAGCCCTGAGGTGGCCCTGCCACCAACTTGCGCCCACCGCAGCAGTGGCACGAGGGCTGGGGGGAGCTGAGCAAACCTCGGATGAAAAACTGGGGGTGGGGAGCAGCAGGAAGAGCACATCTGGGTCTGCTTTGTCTCTGTGACTATAGTTCAGCAAAGCAAAGGGTGGTGAGGGTGCAGGTTTGGGGGTGCTGCGTGGTCCAGGGGCTGTGATGGGGCAAGGACCAGGGACCCCCGACTCCTGGCCCCAGCTGAGCACAAGCTCTGAGCAAACTTGGGGCTGCTTCCACCTGCCCCCGCTGGGGCTGGAGCTGCTGCTGCTGCCCACCCCAGGGAACACATCCTGCACTGCCGAGTCTCAGCATCCAGCATTCCTGGCTAGGACCACCTGGGCGAGCTCAGTGCCTCTCACAGGACCTGTGCACTCTGCAGGGTGGCTCTCCAGGGTGTTGGACTGGCGGGCAGGCAGCTCCCAGTGAGTGCAGGCTGCAAGAGTGGGACTGTCCTCTCCGAGGTGAGCTGCAAGTGACCCACGCCACTGGGAGTTTTTAAAACAGTGAGTGTGACAAAGACCAAGATGAGCTAAACATCCTCTGCCAAGGGGATGGGTGTGCTGGCAGACGGGCTCCGGCTGGGTGGTTTCCCAGTGGGTGCTGGGCTTCAGTGCCCAGGGCTGGTGCATGCTGAGCTGGTGAGAATGTGCCAGAGCACAGGACAGGCTGAGGCAACGATGCTGGTCAGTGCCACCCCACATGCTGCCTTTGGTGGGTCCCTGGGTAAGGCCCAGACCTGAGCATGCATGGTTCAGAGGCCAGAAGCCGCTGAGCTGCAGGGCGTTGGGGTGCTTGGGGGCTCCTGGCCTCAGCAGTGCTGCAGCAAAGGGACATCCTGGGCTCCCTGAGGCCACACTGCAAATTCTCGCAAAGGTTTTTTTGCAGAAATAAAATCTTTTCCATTCTTTAATAGGTTTATTTTTACCAGTCACTTAGCTCCTCTCTTTGCTAAGACTCTGTTTTACTTCTAGCCCTGAGTCAGTTCATGATGAAACCCTTAAAGCTCGTCCTTGTGCCTGGTTATTGAGCTTGCCGTGCTTTGCTCCTCACCCCTGATGTTTGTCAGCCTGGAGGCAAAGCAGCAGCCAGTGTGAAGTGGGACAGCCCTGCTGCAACCAGCGGGGCCAATTTAATTTGGCCAAATTAAATGTAAGTGTGCTCGTTCTGCCTGCACCTGGACTTGTCCCAGGGCAGAGGTGTGGGGTCCTGCCGGGACTCACTGCCATTGTGCCGTGTCCTTCCCTGCATTCCCACAGGAGCCAGCTTACAGCTGGGTCAACTATTTATGAGCATGATTTCACTCTTTTTCTAGTTGCTGCTTAATCACAAATTGACTGTGAATTGTACCGATGTGTAACTTATTTTAAATTATCACCAAATGCTTTGCATGAGCATATGTCAGCCGTGGGATCTGTGCTTCTACTCAGTGGGAGCATCAGCTCTTATTTTGAGTTCTGTCTGTAGTTGGGGGGAAATAGAGATGTCTTGATCCCAGAAGATTGGAGTTTGAAGCCTCCCCCTCCACATCTGGCTTCACCCAGGCTTTCAGGTTCCTTTGCTGAAGGATGGGGGAGCCCCACAGGAGCCAGCCCCAGCCACGCTCTGTTAGCAGCTGGCCATGGTCACAGCCTGGGGGGGCTGCAGCAGGGAGGAGCAGCCCCTCACAGCAAGTTGCTCTGGGTCCTATGACGCTGGCTGCCAGTTTGTCCCAGTTGGTATTCCCATGGGAGATGTGCTCCCCAGGCGGTTTGGAAGTGATGCTCACAAGTGTTTGATTTTGTGTTAATGTAGGGAGCGTGTTCTCACGCCCTGCGAGGTGAGGAGCACTAATGAACCTCACAAGACAGTACTGTCTAACAAGCAAAGGCAGCTGCCATGTGGCCCTGAAAGGGTGCAGGGAGGAGTTGCTATAGAAACACAGGGAGACAACAGCTCCCGCTCCACCAGAAGCCCCTAAATCTGCAAAGGGGATGGTCGGGACCAGGGGAGCGGGTGTCAGTGTCTCACTGCTGCAAGGGCAGAAGGAGAAGGAAAACATCTCCTGGTGTCAGGGGTGGGAGTGAAGCAGATGCATCCGCCTTGCTGCCTCCTGGGATCTTGCTGTGTATCCCTCAAGGGTCCTGGGGACACAAAGGTTCCTTGGCTGCTGGCAGAGAAGCTCCTCCTGGGCAAAGGGGAGGTGACCTGAAATGGAGCAAGTTCCCAGTGGTGTCCCCTAGCCCGCAGCATCACCGTGCCTGTCATCATCCCTGCAGCACTAGCATCTCCCAGGGGGTGCGAGGCTCCTGCCTGGCCATGGCAGGAGCTGGGGGGTGGCACAAGCCAAGACTGGAGCCCAGGGGAGCAGAGTCCAGGGTTCCAAGCTGAGGGGCTGGGGCAGAAGATGGGGAGAAAAGTTTTGGGGGTTAGTGAATGTGCTGGGGAAGAAGGGGTCTGGAGGAGGCGGTTTGGCACCAGCAGTACAGAGGGCACTCACACACTGGGACCCTGGCCATGGGTATCACACAGTGAGGAGCGAGATCACAGCGGGACAGGCACCGTGGAGACAAGGATCCTCCTGGTCCCACCAGCTCCCTGGCTGTTAACATGGGGAGAGACGATTAATCTGCTGCTTTGGCTGAACCTCATCATTGGTGCACTGGGACAGGCAGCTGAAGGGACCCTGGATGAGATGCACAAGGAAGAACCAAGCTGTTTGAATGAGCCTCTGCAAGCACTGCACTATGGAGGGGTCTGACCTCCTCCCCCCAATGGCACCATGCATGGGATGGGGCAGGAGATGCAGCCAGTGTTCCCAGTGTCCCCAGCATCCCTAGTCCTGGCATTTGCAACTCTGGGGAGGCCAAGAGCACACAAGGGGCTGGAGCTGCTCTGACCTTTCCTTTCCCAGGTATGCCTGGATCTGGAGCTCTGTGCCACAGCCACCCCAGTCCTGCTCCTCAGTCCCTTCCCTTGTCTCATTTTTCCAGGATTTTCATCCCCAAGAAGCACCGGCAGCGGTTTGACGAGGTGGTGTCTCAGAGCCTGATCAGCAAACTCTGCCGCTCCAAGAGCGAGCAGCACAGCAACCGCCTGCGCCGCAGCCGGAGCGAGGACCACCAGGAGCGGCTCCTGGTCTCCACCCGCGCCAGCTCCGTGCCCCGCAGCCATGAGGAGCTCAGCAAGAGCCTGCGGAAAACCACTTCACTCATCACCAGCAATGTGGCCTCGGGGGCTGCCCGCAGGTAACACCTCTCCCGGATGCCCTTGAGTCCCAGGCAGCAGGGTCTGGTTTGGTGTGGATGGCAGCATGGGAGAGGGATGCCAGGGGAAGGGAGAGGCTCTGGGAAAGGGGACGTCTTCAGTGTGCAGAGTGGGTGAAACCCTCCTGGGATGAGGGTGGACTCAATGATGTTAAAGGTCTTTTCCAACCTAAATGATTCTGTGAACAAAGACCTCTTCTTCTTGAAGGCTAGGCCTGTTTGCATCCCTTGTCCCAGCTCGGGACCACCCTTTCTCAGTGTTGCAGGGCTGGTGGGATGCAGGGTGCCCAGCTGTGCCATTGGGATGCAGGGTGCATGGGCACAGAGCAGGCTATATGGCCCTGGGTGTCTGGGTGGGAGGCAGTGGGAGGAAGGAGACACAACCCCCAGTGCCCAGAGGATTAACCCATTTCCTGCAGCCCATCTGGCCAGTCTCCAGCAGCCCCAGGGAGCTGTGCCACGCTGGTGGTGGCTCCTGCTCTGTTCCCAGCCCCATCTTAGGAACAAGAGCAGGATTTGATCTGCCAGTACAGCCAGGAAATCCTCCCAGGAGGGACTGCACTGTCACAGGCATGTTCTGAGCTATTCCCTTGCCTCCAGCTGGTATCCCCATGGTGTTCAGCTGCACCACACCTTCCTGCCAAAATAATTCTTGGTGTGACTTATCCAAAATTCAGTTCTTGCACAGTCTCCTTCTCTGCCAGTGCAGGATTGGTGCCTACAAATAGGCTTTCAGTTTGTAAATGCTCTTGGTGATGCTGCCTTTCCCCAGATCCCTGCAGGGAACAACTTCCAGCTCCAATCAGCCTCCCAGCAGGGAGATTCCCTAATGCTCCTTCAAAAATTTCCTTGCTGAATTTTTCTCTCTTATCAGCCTATGAGATCTTTGCTCCCTAAATCGCATTGTCACTCTCAGTCTATGCAATATATAAGCTGTGTTCCATGTTCCACTTTAAAAACACGTTGGATTTGAAGGGCTGGGCAGTGGATTTACGAATTCAGTACTGCAGAGTGAAAGTCTGTGCCCGGGGGCTCTGCCCCTGAAGCAGCATGGTCTCCTTCCTCTGGAGGGCACGTTCCAGGGGCTTCCATTTGAAAGACACTTTGGTATTAACAGTGACCTTGAGGGGAAGGAATCAGGGAGCATCGAAGGCTTGGCCATCTGGGGGACACCCGGGCTAACGGGGCTTTGGAGGGGCTGGGAAAGGAAACAAGAGCTGAATACTTGTTTGGCTCTGATTTGACATTTGCTTTTTTCCCCTGCAGAACCGTGCGAGTTTATAAAGGCAACAGAAGCTTTGGCTTCACACTCCGTGGCCATGCCCCGGTGTGGATCGAGTCTGTTCTGCCAGGTAAGAACACCTCCAGCCACAAGGTTTTATCTCTGTTCTGAACTTGAAAACTTAAGTGCCTGCTGTTTGCCAGAAAATAGCAGAAGGGACTTTTACAAGGCTCCATGATGGAGTTTCCTGAGTTGAATAACTAGCTTCTCTGGTACGATTTAGCTCGGGACCTCATTACTCTAAGCAGGGGTCCACCAGCTGTAGCCCCTCTTCTTCCCTGTGCATCTAGGGAGCCCAGCTGAGAAGGCTGCTCTGAAACCTGGAGATCGGATCCTGTTCCTCAATGGTCTGGATATGAGGTAAGAGGCTCTGCTTTGGAAGAGTGCAGAGCACCCTCCAGCTCACAAACCACTCCCAGAATGGGATCATAGGCTTAAAAGCACATGGGCAATCACATTTCCACCCAGAAGTTCATTCCTCTTTATATTATGTGTGCATGATAAAAGCAATCAAACTGGAGCTGAGCGTGCACCTCGCTGGGCAGTGGCAGCAGCCTGTGTTTCCTCGGGTTGGTTTTCCACACAAAAAGAGAGAGCAAAGGATTAGAAGAGGCTACACGATAAGAGGGAGTGATGAATATTTAAAGGTTAAACATCTGATGCTGCTTCTGTCAGTGCTCAGGTTCTCACCTTTCAGCTGATCCAGCAAACTGTTGGCTGATGCAGCATTGCCAGAAAATAGAAGAGACCGAGTTGGAGATTGTTCTCTGAGCCTGCATTTTGGCCCGCACTGTCCCAGGCTGGCCTGTACCTTTCTCCAAGGACACTCTGAGATTTTTTTGCCTACAAAAATGCATTTTCCATCCACCTGGCATTTTCTTTTCAAGTAGAATTAGGACAGGCAAGGAGAGACCTGCAGCACTATATCATTTAAATGGGAAGTTCAAATTCTGGGTCTGAGCTTAAAGTAACTCTGGCTTCACTTGCCATCGCAGCTCCACAGGGTGCCCACAGAGGTGCCCTGTGGTCATTCCTTGCTGCAGGTGCCACCCAGAGCTCAGTCACAGGGGGGGTGATTCATGGTGTCCCTCGGGGAGGCTCTTTTCTGAGCTAGAAGCAAGCAAAGATTGAGAGTCCAGGGGAATCACAGCAGGGCCCAGCACTGGCTCTGAGCAGCAAGATGAGGCTTTTTGCAAGATAAGCAAAGGCAGCTGCAAGCTCCATTTCACTGCTGCTCTTGTGGAGCTGCTGCCTGCAGTGCTGCCCGCTCTGACCTGGGCTCTCCTGTGCCTCACAGGAACTGCTCCCATGACAAGGTGGTGTCGATGCTGCAGGGCAGTGGGGCCATGCCCACCTTGGTGGTGGAAGAGGGGATCGTCAACTTCTCCAATGGTAAGAGCACGGGGAGGAGAGGGCCTGGAGCAGCACAAACCCTGTGCCAGGTCCTGAATTCCCTGCACAGGAGGGAATTGCCCAATACCTCCAGTAGGCTCGGCAGGTTTCATGTGCTGCCTGGAGGGCTGCTTCTTCTGCTGGGGCACGTGGCTGCCCACTTTCTGGGATCAGGCTTAATCCCAGGCTTGGCTGTTCTCCAGAAGGTTCATCCTACTGTATGATCGTCCTTGGCAGCCCTTGCCAATGTCCTCTACATGCAGTCTGTGCTGTGTGTTTGACCAAAGTAATCCAACCCTGTGTATCCATGCTCGCTGTGCAAATCCCACCGTTGTGTACAGTCTGTCCTGGTCAGAATAGCTGCTGCTGTTATGAATAATTTAGCTTGCTGCTGGTGAGCGAGTCCACGGGAGCTGAGGGTGTTGGGGCAGTGCAGGTGGTGCCAGCACGATTTTGGCAGAGGGGCAGAACCACAGCCCAGGGCAGAGCGTGGTCACTGCTGTGCCTCTGAAGCTGTCCAAAGGCAGGGGGGTCAGAGCACATTAGGGTGCTGCTCCACAGTGCATAGGCCCAGGAATTAGGGACTGGCTTGTCCCTCCAGAGCAGCAATGCACTCTCCTGAACTTCACTTTAGGAGCCCTGTGATACCAACTTGCTCGTATGGGCCCTAGGAACAAACCCAAGCACCTAACTACTTTGCAGTACAGAGCCAGTGGTGCTCAAACTGCTTCACTGCCCCCAAAAGAAACCAAGAAAAGATGGAACTTTTTGCTCCCATGACCTTGGCCATGTTTGTAGGTGGATAAGTGCATCCCACAGTCTCGGTTGGTCCCTTCTCCCAGCTGTGTGTACTGCTCTGTGCTCACTGCAGAGGCAGCACAGGGACCAGTGCAGGTGAGTGTGGCAAAGTAAATGACCTTCCATGCTGCAGTTCACTCCCAGGTAACCCTTGACTGATGCTGTTTTTGAAGTTGGTGATTATCAAAAAGTGCTTTGGAACCTGAGCAGAGGCTTTGAGAGCCAGAGAAGGAATGCCAGAATGCCATCTGAATGTGGTCACTGAAAGTGCAGAAGCGGTATGGTTGAAGAGAGAGATCCCAGAGAGCATCCCAGTCAAAACAGCCCTGCTTGTCTCCAGCAGGTCCACGGACCTACTGGAACTGCCAGAGTTCCAGAGCAGGGGCAGTCACAGCTCCAGATGAGCCATTTCACCCTGTCACCAAGCTGCCTTCCAGTGAGTGACAAATGGTTTTGCTGGGGTAACAATGGGGTAACTACCAGCACACTAGGATTTGTATTTCTCTGGAGCACCCGTGTGTGCACGTGCAGCTGCCCCGAGGACTGATCCTTGGTTTCAGGACAAGCATTTTAACACGTGGTTCAGACCCTTGGCTGAATTTTGTATTTTCTCTCTGCCTGCGCATTGCAGACTCTGACTCTGCCGACTCCCCGAGCACCTCCTCGGCCCTCACCTCCCTGCAGTGGGTTGCAGAGATCCTCCCCTCTAGCATCAAGATTCAAGGAAGGACCTTCACACAGCAGCTGGAGCACCTGCTGACCCCACCTGAGCGCTATACCATCTGCAAAGCGCTGGAAGGCTTCTTCCAACATCGGTAACTCCTCAGCAGCTCCCTTCCTCTAATGCTGTGCCTGGCCTGGTGGCAATGCCCATGTCAGTGGGTCTCTGAGCAGGAGGCAGACCTGGGCAGCAAGGCTGCTGGCACTGAGCTCTGCTGGGATCATGTTCTCCACTTTCCCCAGCTGAGAATTTCCCTGTGCGTATCCACAGGACACAGTCTTTTCTCTCACCAGGTGTCCAACCAGAGGACAGGGCAGACCCTTGAGCTTTTGAGGTTAATTCAGCCACCCTTTAATCCCTCTTAAAGTGACCTTGGTTCCCTGCAGCATGGGCTGTCTTCCTGGCTGGCTGTCCCTGACAGCCATGGATCCTGTTCCATCTCTTTCAGGAAATCTCAGCATGTTCCATCCTTATCTTCTCACTCTTCTCAGCATCTTGGCTGCAGCACTCCCTCGGTGGCAGCGTGGGATGGGCTGTGGCTGGCAGGGCCCTCGTCCTCCCACCCTGCTGCAAGGGTCAGAATCAATGCCCTGGCAGACTGGAGGCTTTCAACAGAGACCTTGTTTTCTGTCCTTGATCTAAATTTAACCTTTCCACCCCATGGTGGATAAGCCATCCCTCTGGTTGCTGGGAGTTGTTTGCTGCCTCTTCCTGCAGCTGCTGAGCCAACCGAGCTGGGCTGCCCGGCTTCTCCTGGGGAACCTGGGTCCCACAGGGGCTGCAGATGCTCGGGCCAGGGCCAGGCAGGCTCCTGCTGCCATCGTGCCCAACACACACCTCATTGCTCTTCCAGCCGTGTTTGATGGGGCTGTCTCTGCTGCCAGCTGTGGGGAGCAAGGCTCAGGGGGGCACCCGCAGGCCCCCCAGCTCCTCCACCCAGCTCACTTTGCCTGTCTCTGCCCCAGGTGGCTCGATGCAGAGGCCACAGCTCCATTTAACCATCATTCATCATGGCCTAATTGTGTGCCTGTCCCAGGTGAGCTGCTGTGGCCTCTAACTGCTCTGACATGGAGGGAAATCCCCAAATATTGAGTTTATGTTTCTTGCCACTGCAGCACGTTGGATACTGGCACTTCCCAGCAGCAAACACAGGATCCCAAGTCAGGACAGCCCTGTTCTGGGCTTTGGTCTTCCTGGCCAGCATCTGAGCCTCTTCACTCTTCAGCTTTCCCCTGTGTGCCTGGTCCCTGCCCCATGGTTGGCAGTCATGGTCCATTTGATTAACATCAAGACCACAGATTTGGTGCTACATATGCAATCTCCTTCCAGCTCTTCATAAGAAGTTCTTGCTGTTACTTCCACATGAAGGATGCAATAGTTACAGTGAGCTTTAACCCACCATCTCTGCTCAGTTTCTCAGTAGAAAAGCAGCCTGACCTAGGGCTGCCCTCCTCCTCAGGCTGTTTTATCCTCCTCACTGGATCAGGTGCTCAGCCCTGCTGTTCTCAAGAGCCCTTTCACCACCTCTCCACACTGCAGAGCCAGCCCAAGACCTTGAGACCAAGCCTTCAGCCTGGCGAGGCTGCCAGCCCAGCCACCCTCTCCAGTGCACTTCTCCCTGAGCCTGCTCACCTGCTGCTGGCTAAAATTCAGGTCTTTCCAGGGTTTCTCTCTGCTTCCTAGTGCTCCTCCACCCCTCTTACTCCTCACACACCCTGGCTGACTCATGAACCAGGTTTTACACTGGTGCTGCTGGTCGCTGGGAGTTTGCTCTCCCTTTTGGCACCAGCTTTCCTTACTGCACTTCCCAAAGGGCTTCCTCCCTTGCTCACAGCCCGGCACCTCTGCTTGGAAATGATCTGTTTGTGCCAGAGACTCAGAGCAAGCCCAGCAGCAGCGGGGGAGGCCGACTGGGAAGCGCTGAAGCCCAGGGAAGCGGCGCGGGGGGGGCTGTGCCGTAGGGATGCGCTCACTGCCCAGCCCTCTCTTTCCCATTTTGCAGGAACATTGACACTCTCATTGTGGATGTGTACCCGGTGCTGGACACACCAGCCAAGCAAGTCATTTGGCAGTTTATATACCAGCTGCTGACGTACGAAGAGCAGGAGCACTGCCAGCAAAAGATTGCCAGGTTTCTTGGTTACAAGTCCTTGGCAGGTGAGAGGAAAGCCCCTGTGCTCCAGCATGGACACACCGTGTCCCACTGGGTCCCAGGGACCTCAGTCCATCACACTGGGAGCAGGTTTGGGCAGCGAGGGAGCAGAGAGACTGTGACTCTGCCCTGCCTGGCTCCTGCCCACACGCTGCCTGCACAGCGGTGGTGGCCGTGCAGGATGTAGAGGGGTGTGGAGCAGTGTCCAGCTCCTGTTCCTCATGAGGTTGGTCTGTAGATGTCAGGCAGGGGGTGACATTTTCTCTATCACAGAGCTGTGTGGTTTTGGCAGGAAGCTCTGCACTGAGAGGAGAGATGGCACTTGAGAGAGGTTGTTGCTGGGAGCAAAGTTTTTTGGAATCTGCTTGGGTAGCTAGAGGTTAGGAAGTCCCAAATGGAAATAGCTGGCTCAGAGGCAGCGTTCAGACCAGAGAGGCAAAATGAGCCCTGATGGAGATTCCCTCGAGATGTCTCCAGCACTCAGATGTGTGCAGGTATCCATGGTTGGAGGAGGTGGGGAGCACAGCTTCCCTAGCAGGGTCTGTCCTCCCAGAAACACCTGGAAGGTGATTCTCCTCTTCTTCCTGGTCCCCCTCTCCCTTCACCATCACCCGGGGCTGTGGCAGCACAATACCAGCTGTGGTTTCCTGAGGATTATGGACTTTTCAGTCAGACAGCAGAAAAGTGAGGGCAAAGTTGAAGTGAAATGTCTTAATCTTTGGAGTTGGGCTTCTTAATTGTTTTCAAATTCTCCTATTCTAAGCTGTTTACATTGTGTTATGTGTATATTTTAGACTCAGTGTAGGTAAAAAGAGGTGCTGCTTGATGAGAGACTTCTGAAGGAGCACAGTTATTTTAGCACAGCCTCTCCCCTCACAGGGAGAAACAGCTCGAAGTCCTGGTGCAAACAGTTCCTGCTGTGCATGGAAACCTGCTGGGTATTTGCTCACCTCGTTACTACTGCTTTTGCGTGTGCAGAATCGTGGCCTAACGTGTTGTATATTCCCAAGAACTTAGTCCCTAAAAACAGTTTATGAACTCTAGAAGATCTCAGAGAGAAGCCAATATATTTGCAGTTTGCAGCTACATTTCAGGAATACAAGGCAGGTAACCCCAGCTGCTGGCAGAGGAGGAAAGAATGGGAGTAAATCCCCCAGGACCAGGCTCATTTGGACTCTTGTCCCTGGTTTGCCTGCTGGTCCCTAGCTGCTTTCAGCTTCTCAGGTGAAAGGGCAATCTCTCACCATGTGAAGTTCTGGTTGATCTGGTGCATGACTTGTATGTCCATGTGTAGAAGCACAATGGCCAGAGATCTGAGTTTGGGTTAGTCCTTCCTCTGGGCTTGTTCTGAACTTGGTGGTGATCTCTGCTGTCTGTGTGCATTGGGCTGTCTGAGCACTGGGCTGTCAGGTACCACGGAGACTGATGCTCCGGTATCTTCATCCTGCTGGAAGTCTGTGCCTCCCTGGGCTGTCACACTGAACTGCACATGGACCAACCCGTCAGACAATGTGGTTCCTCCAGGCAGCATTTCAGCGCTGGTCCCTGCTCCTGTCTTGTCCCTTGAGGGCAGGAAGGAGTTACCCAGGTCACGCTGGACCAGCCCAGCTCAGGGCTGGGGTTTCATGTGCACCATGAGCTGATGGATTCCAACCAATCCTGCTGGCAAGAGCAATCGCATGTCCTGTCTTTGGGCATCCATCCCCTTGCCACGGGCTGGTGGGAGTGTTTGGAACCTGCTCTGCTCCCCAGGGCCAGCATGAGGGTGGGGTGAGTGGCTGCCTGGGGGGACAGGCAGCTGCAGTGCCAGCAGAGGCTGTGCACGGGGCACGGCCAAGTGGAGGACTCAGAGAGGAGCTGAGGGTCCCACGGGCCTGGGGGAGCCCCGTGTCACGGCGAGGAGGGATGGGGGAGCTGCGGGGCCCGGCACACACCGGCTGTGCCTTACGAAGGGTGTTTTCCGCCGCAGCTGAGCCAGAGGCAGAGGAGCGGTACCACAGCTCCGTCCGAGGCGCCTCCTTGTGCCGGGGAAGCCTTCGAACCCCCCGCCCTGAGGAAGGGGGGGCAGCAGGTGGGTGATGGGGGCTGTGCAGGGGCTCTCCCTGCGGGGAGGAGGGGGCTGGGGCCCGGGGGCTGTGCCTGTGCTGTACTTCTGCTCTGCCCAAGCCAAATTCCTGACCTGTTTCTAAGCATGAACAGCGGGAAAAGATTCAGGTCAGCATAGAGCCAACACAGAGGATTTTACTGGAAATCCATGTTTTCTGAAACACTTGAAATAAGCAGTTTCAATAAGAAGCCATTTGGGCTGAGGCTGAATGTTGTTTCTGGTCCCTTCCACTGCTCAGATGTGAACTGATGCTGCTGGTCTGATCCCTCCCTCTGGAGCACACAGTTTCTGTCTTCCTTGTGAACTTTCTTGGACACCATCAAATTCACAGGGAAAACAGCATTTGTGGAATCCGTATGAAGAAGATCCTGGTTCATTGTCACTTTAAGACTCTTGCTGAACTACACTTGCAGCACAAAGCCTCTTTCTCTTCAGAAAGAAGCCCCATGTCTGCCCATTCCTCCGAAAATCCCATCCTCCTGGTAGTGCTGTAGGGCCTTCCACAGCCCCTGGATCTCTAACCCTGTCCCCAGCAGCATTCAGGTTGCTGGTTGTGTTTTCAGTCCTTTGGGTCTTTGCCCTCCCAGGTGGCAGGACAAGACATCCTGCCTGTCCCTCTGTCACCCTTAGCTGATTGCAAAGGGCCCTCGACCCACACTGATGGCTTCTGACCACGACCTCCCCACCGTGACCAGCCACACTCTGCCAGCACTCCCAGCACCCCACACCAGCAGCGCGGTGCTCCTCAGCTGTCAGGGGGGGCTGCAGCCAGAGCAGTCAACTCTGAGACATTTCCCTGGGGAAGATGCCCCAACCTGCCTCTGAGGAGCATCCCTAGCTGTGACTGCAGCACAGAGAGTGGCCGACAGCTGCCTGCGCCAGAGGGAAGCTGCTCTCCTGGGCAGATGTTCGCCAGCTGTGGACAGCAGCCTTGTCCTCAGCTGCCCTGTGGAAAGAGCAGCAGAACATTCACAATCCTGCCTGGGCTGAAAGGACCAGATTTTGGATTCTAGCTCATGTCATGCTTCACTGCCAGGTGTCTCCTGCTGCTGCCCAGGGTAGCCCCTAGGACAGCCTTCCCTGTGTCACAGGCAGCCTGTGCATGGGGCCATCGGCCACCCTGCATTGGTCCCTTGGGACCCACAGCCCTGGGACCTCCCAGTGCTTTGCTCTATGCCTGGGCAGGGAGGACAGCTCCAGGTCCCACCAGGAGACAGGGGAACCTCAATGGGTCAGGACCATTGCGAGCTGCGGGGCAGAGGCAGAAGGGTGGAGCTCCTGACTGGTTTGTCTGTTCCTTCCCCACAGGCCAGAGTGACACCGTGGAGGTCCCGGTTCGCCTGATCCCCGGAGAGAGGCAGGCTGGGGATGGCACATCCCTCCCGGAGACACCCAACCCCAAAATGGTGTGAAATGGGGCTGGTGGGGGGGGACACCTTCAGGAAGCTCTTTGCCAGCTTGTGCAGGACCATTGTGTCCACAGGGGAGGTAGATGGTTTGAGTCCTTTTTGTTAATGCAGGAAAGCAGAAAAAAGGGATTGGGAGAAGGATGAGTCTGCAGGTAATACCTGCTGGTCGCTGACACCAACATCCCTGCCCCAGAGCTCCCCTCTGAGATCACTTCCCTGGGCAATTAGTCAGCTTTAATAAGGCTGGTGTCTGCCAGTGACTTCCTGCAGCCACCTGAGTGAGAAGCTCTTGGGGAGCTTCAGAAAAGTCAGAGTTAGGTTGGGGCAAAGCTTTACATTAAAGAGCAAGACTAGGGAGCTGGTGGATCCGTGGTGGCTGTCCTGTCCCCAGGACATCCAGGTGTCTGGGCACTCCATGAGTCACATCTTGATTTGAGCACTGATAGCAGCTTTTTGCCCTTATTTTTCAGATGTCAGCTGTCTATGCAGAATTGGAAAACCGCCTGCTTGGCAGCTTTGCTGGCAAGGTGGGGAATGCTGCCCGGCACAGAGCATCGCCTCCACACGCTGCAGGTAGTGTCCAGCTCTCCCCAGAAAGCCTGTTTGGGGGGGTCTCAGACCATAGTGGATGGTGCTGGCCAGGCAGGCAGAGGAGAAGACATCTTTCTCTTGGTGCCATTTTATAACGAAGCAGTGACAGGGCCACATGTGAGCCCACCAATGGTTCCTGCAAAGCTGCATCTGAGGGCAGCGGAGTGGGATGGCAAATCCCATGGGATCCCAGTGCAGGGCAGTGCCCGGGGGTCTCTGCTCCCCGCAGGCTGCACCATTACCTCCTGTCACACTCAGTGGGGTGTCAGGGCTGGTCACAGCCCGTGGGTGGGGGCTGCAGGACCCCCTCAGCAGTGCTCTGTCCCTCAGGTGCTCGCAAGCCAGGAAAGACGATCTCGTGGCCGAGCGAGCCTCTGGCCTCCCAGCAGTGCTACTACCGCCTGCACAGCACCGTGGCCTCCCCCAGCAGCACCGAGTCCAACCCCTACGTCAGCCTCGACAGCAGCCCCGCCCCGTCCCCCAAGCACCGGGACTACTCGCTCAGCCCTCTGTCTCGACGGAAGAAGCTCTTCACCTTCTCCAGGCCCCCGCGCAGCCGCGACACCGACCGATTCCTGGATGCTCTCAGTGAGCAGCTGGGACACCGGGTCACCATCGTGGATGATTTCCTCACCCCTGAGAATGACTATGAGGAGGTGAGTGTGGCGCAGGGCTGGCCAGTGGCAGGTCTTTGTCTGCCCTGGCCATGGACCATCCATCGTGCAGCCTGTGCCGCACTGGGATGGATGCGGAGCCTCTGGGGACACATCATGGGCCTCTGTGGGTGGTGGAGGGGGTGAAGGCTGGGGGAAGAACCCCCTCCCAAGGGTTGTCTGGGCAGAGAATGATGTGCCACCTTCCGCCTCTCCTCTCTACCTCACTCAGATGAGTTTCCACGATGACCAGGGCAGCTACGTCACCAACGACGTCAGCAGCAGCGAGTACATCAGCAGCAGTGACGAGGGCAGCTCCCTCACCTACTCCACGGTCTCAGACCACATCCCCCCACCACCCCTCAGCCCCCCCCCCCCCACCTCCCCCCATGTTCCATGACTCCCAGACTGTCCCCACCAAGGCAGAGGCCACGAAGGCCAGCACATCACCTGCCCCCAAATCCCTGGTCAGCCACCTGCACCCCATCCCGCCCCCGCCGCCCCCCCCGCCGCCCCCCCCAGTGCCCTGCGCACCCCCCCTGCACCGGGGGCTGCTGCACCGCAGGAGCGAGTCCAACCACATGAGCGTCAAGAGGCTGCGGTGGGAGCAGGTGGAGAACTCGGAAGGGACCATCTGGGGGCAGGTATTGGCCCGGGAGTCGGGAGCGGGGCTGGGGTGAGGGTCCCAAGCGCTGTCTGGGGACTGGTGGCTTGTGCTGAGGCTGCACAGGTTGGTGGGAGCTCCCATGGGCACTGCCCTCCTACAGGGCTGTTCCCTCCCTGACCTTTTGTTGGGCCCCACATTCAATACCTTGGCCAAGGGGATGAACTCTGAAGATGCCGTGTCACAGGAAGCCTCATATTTCTTGTCATCCTGTTTGGACCAAACCTGCTGGGAGGAGAACAGGCTCTGGAGAGCATCTGAAACGCTGGTTTTGACCACAGTGTCCTGGAGCACTTGCTTTCCGTCTCTCTGTGGGTTGACAGGCAGGAGCTGCCTTCAGACACGTTCTGCAGCTGTAGGAGGTTTTATCAGTGGGAAACCATGAGGATGTTTGAAAGCCAGAGGGATGTGGAGAGCACTGAGGCAAGGGAGGACACCAGAGGGGGAGGTGGGTGGGGAGTGAGAGTAGATGTGATAATCCTTTGGTATCAGGGGCTTGAAGTGATGCAGAACTCTGGAGGTGGATTCAAGTCCCTGTAGGGAGAAGCTGACCTCCCTGGAGTTTCACTTCCAGCCTCTGTGTCTCATGGTGAGGAACATGCTCAGATGTGCCATATTCTTTGTGCCCTAAGCAGCTGGAGGGAAGCTGTGGGATCACCTTCCAGACCCACCTCATAGCAGGTGCTTGAAATCCTGCAGGTCCCTCTCTCCAGAATTTCTGGAATCCCCACTTTGTCCTTCAGTTAACCAATTGTGCCCAAGTAGCAAGTGGAGAGCAGTCGTGCTGTGTAGGATTCCAGCTGATCAGAAGCTAAATGAATCTGTGGGGTGGTGCCACCAGCTGCAGGGAGCAAGGAAATACTAACGGGGAGAACCTCCAGGTTTCTTCCCATCTTTCTTTACAGAAAGGGTTGTTGGGCACTGGAACAGGCTCCCCAGGGAGGTGGTTGAGTCACCATCCCTGAATGTGTTTAAAAGTCATCTGGATGTGGTGCTTGGGGACATGGTTTAGTGGTGGGTCATTAGAAATAAGGTAATAGGGTTAGCATAAGGTTGGACTCGATGATCTTAAAGGTCTTTTCCAACCTGAACAATTCTATGATTGTATGATCTTCTGAAATGAGAATGGGTCCCACCAGATAGGCTTAGTGGCTTGTGCAGAAACTGCCTCCCCAGAGCTGAACAGTTCAGCAGGCTCTGGTTTCTGCACAGGGTTTATAGTGGCTGAGTCTCCAGTTACAGGACAGGGCCATCAACTTGTCCTGGTTTCTTCTAGGGATGCAGAGCTTAGCGTGGGGTGGAGGGAAGGTGGCCCAGTGTGGGCGGGCAGTGTTGAGCTGTCCCCTGCACCAGCACAGCTCCTGACTCACTCTTCCTCCTCCTGCAGCTTGGGGAAGACTCAGATTATGACAAGCTGAGTGATATGGTCAAATACCTCGATCTGGAGCTGCACTTTGGGACGCAGAAGCCTACGAGTAAGTGCCTGAGCCCCAGAGCAGGTCCTGGTACCGGCCAGAGACAGGGGCAGGGGCAGGAACGGGGGGTGGGTGGGCAGCACAGCAGTGCCTGGTCCTTGCATCACCCACGGCACAGAATTCACTCATACCCAGGATTTTGTGGCTGGTGGCACAGCAGATCATTAAGGTGGAGATCACCTCTTTTGGTGGATCTCATAGTGGAGATCACCATCTCCCTGAATTTTCTTCACTGCCATTATCTGTTTTCTCTCCGCATTTCAGTCCATCGGGGCAGTGAAACTCAGCTGGAGGGTTTTGCTCCCCCTTGTGCCCAGTGCAGCTTCCCAGCAATCATACTGCCTGCCCGGCCACCCCCATCCCGCCGGGAATGCCGGGGTGCCACCACCACTCCCCAGTGCCACCAGGGCCTGGTTTGCAGCCCAGACCTGCACCACAGACTGTCACGATTTGTGCACAGCCTCTGCTCATCCCGCAGGGCGGTACAGCCAGCCGGGCAGGGCTGAGTCCAGCAGGCAGATACAGATGGAACGGGCAGCAGAAGTGGGATGAGATGGGATTCTTCTCAGGGGCTGTCTTTTTTGGGGATGTTTCTGGGATTTTCTGTGTGTTTCACCTCTCGTTTTACTTTTTTCAGCTCCAACTGAGTCCTCCACAGAGGAGATCTTTGAATCACAGAATTCAAGGATTCCTGGAGCCATTGCTGTGTGCAAAGCATCAGTTCTCCTCTTTCATTCATGGTTTCACTGTTTTTAGGGCAGTTTTTTTCCTGCTGGAGCCGGCTGAGCGTGTCCTTAACCATGATAAAATCTTTCAGTTTCTCTTCCAGAGCCAACTCTCATGCCTGAGAACTTTAAAAAGAAAGACGTGGTTGAAATTTTGTCCCACAAAAAGGCCTACAACACATGTAAGTAAATATCACAAGAAGTGTACCCCCAAAACGGGCCCAGAGATGGGACCAGGGATGTAGAGAACTGGAAAGGTAAAAGGAAGGAGGCTTCATGAGCACCATTCCACGAGCAGAACCCCAGCACAACTCTGCTGGGCCGGGTGTTCCTGCAGCCCAGAGCCCCTCTGGGCTGGGCTTAGTCCTGGGCAGAGGGAGGAAAGTGGCTTCAGGGGAATGGATGGAGATGGCATGTGACTCATTGGCCTGGGGAGGGGAAGAGCTTGCATGGCCCCGTGGGGCAGTGAGAGTGTGTGGGACAACCCTACCCACGGGAAAAGGGTCAGGGCCACTTCTCCAGGACGTGCTCCTGGTGGGAAGGAGGGTGGGAAGCTGGGTGGGACCCTGCAAGTCCCAGGTCTCCTGGTTCTGGGGACATGGGAGAGGAGGAGGGATGGTTTCCAGTGCAGCCCAGCCTGATGTGCTGGTGATGTAGGTGCTTAATGATGCCATACCCTGGGGGGTCTGCAGGACCAGAGCACTCCTCAGGGCCCCTGTGCAGCCTCTGCAGGGCCTGAGGGAGGGGAATGCCCTTCCTCTCCCCATGGCTGACCCTGTGCTAGCACAGGCACATGGAGAAGTCCACACCACTCTCACACTGTGGAGAGATGGAGCTTCCCCTCCTGGCCCCATCCTGACAGGTAGCCTGTCCCCAGCACAGCCAGCCCCTGGGGTCTGGTCCTCCTCCCCTCCCAAGTGACATGTCTCCCTTCCCTCAGCCATCCTGATAGCCCACCTCAAGCTGTCACACATTGAGCTGCGCCAGATCCTCATGACGATGGAGACGGACCGCCTGGAGCCCTCCCACATCAAGCAGCTCCTGCTGTACGCGCCGGATGGGGACGAGGTCCAGCGCTTCCAGAGCTACAAGGAGAACCCCAGCAAGCTGAGTGAGCCTGACCAGTTTGTGCTGCAGGTACCTGTGGGCAGGGACATGCTCTGGGGGAGAGGAGGTCTCTTGTGCAGTGTCCCTGGGATGTCCTGCTGTGAGCTGGAGGAGAGGAAAACACACAGGGGAGAGGAAGCAGTGAGCAGGACACTGGTCTGCTCAGACAGGCTGTGGGATGGCAAGAGGTGGTGGCACTGGTCACAGGGACTGCTGGTGAGCAATGCTTGGGCTGACACCTGCCTGAGGTGTCCAGCATCTCCCATGGCAGCTGTTTTACAGCTGAAGCAAACCATGGTGTTTACTCCATGGCAGGAGTGACTTTGGCCAGCTCTGACTTAATTTCTGTTGACAAAGTCACTTGTGGATATCAGCAGGAAGCCTCCCTGTCCTGTGGCAGCAAACCAGCCGTGCTCTGTGAGCTACAGCAGCCATCCCAGCTGTTTTGTGGTGTCACCTGCACTAAGCAAGTGCTTCTGTGTACAGGGGAATGTGCTGGGAAGGACACCAGTTAGGAGGGATCATGGTGAATGGTGACAACAGAGATTTTCTCCTCCTTTTGCTCCCAGATGCTGTCAGTACCAGAATACAAGATCCGCCTGCGCAGCCTACATTTTAAGACCACTCTGCAGGAGAAGACAGAGGAGATCAAAGCCAGCTACGAGTGCATCTGCAAGGCCTCTCTGGAGCTGAAAAGCAGCAAGAAGCTGGCTAAGATCTTGGAGGTCAGAACAGTCCTTTCTTCTCGTAACAGCCACCGGGGGCCCTCAGTGTCCACGGGAGCACCTGCAGGCAGCTCGCAGGCAGCCGAGCGCAGTTCTAGCCCCGCTGTGGGGATCCTGGCACGAGAAGGATGCGGGAGGGCAGATCGCAGGCGGCCACACACCCACCCGCAGCACACAGCAGGGGTGCAGGAGCGTGAAACCCACCCAGTGACACAGCAGAGCTCACCAAGGTCGTCCTCTGGCTGCGATGGGGCTGGTGGAGGTGTCCAGGCAGTCACCGTGTGTGTATCCAGTGCGGGCAGCTCTGCAGGTCCCTGTGCAAGGCTGTGGGGCAGGCAGGGGTCCCACACGCTGCCCATCCCTCTGAGGAGGTGCTCTTGGGGTCCTCAGGATGGGCTGTGTCTGGCAGAGGGGTTACTGCACTTGCAGGAGAGAATGAGCCCCACTGCAGCGGCTCCTTGACCCTACTGAGGGGAGCTGCCCCAAATGGATGTTAATGCATTCAGGTGTGCTTTTCAAAAAAGCAGGTGGCATAAGTGTGGACGAGATGAGACAAAAGGCATTTCCAGGTGAGGGATAGATCTTCTTAGGGACGCCTGGCCAGTAACCCCCCAACATCTTGTTAAGTCCTTGGGGGATAATGGCTGGTTGCAAGTTAATGGGTGGTGAACAGCAATTCAGAGTGTTTCGGGCTGAAATCCAGACAGTCCTGAGGTCCCTGCTCCTCACCAGGCTCCAGGAGGGACGTTAGGACTCATGTGAGCCCAGGCTGGGGTCCTGCTGTGCTTCCAAAGCTGCAAAGCTTCAGCAGTAGGAATCGGAGCATTCTGGAGGGCAAAGCTGGCTCTGCTGGATCCTGCTTTCCCTTTAAACTATCCCCTTAAAGGGATAACAGCTACAAAAGGCTTTGGGAAGAGAAGAGCTCAGGCACGTAGCAGGTAGCAGGAGAGTCCTCATCCTGCAGGCAGGAGATCTCAGGGTGAACTTCCAGACTTAGCCTTGGTTCTGCAAGGAAAAATGACTGAGAAATAAAAAGGCAAAATTAAATTGTGCACACCCAGAGTGTACCTTTGACATGTGTTCATCCACCTCATCTAATCCACTGAATGAACTGATCAGGTTTTATTGTTTTATTAATGATGCTCTATGAGCACATCTACAGGGGGTGCTCCCAGCACAAGTCCCCTGGCACCAAACCCTGTGCTTTCCCACTGCCCTGTAGACAGAGGGAGGCTTTTTACCTCTTCTCCTACCATGTCATTGGTAGGTCCCCCTGACCCAAAAGCAGGAACAAAAGCAGATGGGATGATGTCAGTGCTAGAGGTCACTGCCCAGTCCCTCACTGAGGTTTCTTTTTGCAGTTTGTGCTGGCAATGGGAAACTATCTGAACAACGGGCAGCCCAAGACCAGCAAAACAACAGGCTTTAAAATCAACTTTCTCACTGAGGTAAGACAAGGCAGGCTTGTTCCCATGCAGGAGGCACCAGTACCAGGAGCTCCATGTGCTGGTTTATGGAGTCTGTCCTTGTGCAAGGCTCCTGGGTGCAGCTGGGACTGGTGGGAGGGTGGATTGATGCCCAGGGGTGGCTTCAGCGAGGCTCTACCAGTGGTCGTGTCCTTCAGTGTGGTGGGACATGAGACCTACGTGTGTGTGGAAGGCTGGCCAGAGCCGTCTGGCTTTTGGGGGAAAAAGCAAAGGTCTTTGTCCCACGTGGGTCACTGTGGGACTCCTGAGGGGTAGGGGACAGGGTGACAGCTCTGGGCTGCAGGAGGGAGAGATTGCTGAGCATCCTGACACCGTTAATCTGGGTGTAACAAGCTATGTAAACATTAAATGTCCTATTTAAACATTAATCCACAAAGCGTGGCTGGGAATTGCCACGCACATGAGTGCAGGGTGAGCCGAGCAGGACAGAGGAGCCCTGTGTGCTCGGGTGCTTGGCAAACCCGCCCTCCCCTGCACAGCAATCTCACTTGCTTTGCCTTGCTGCAGCTGAACACGACCAAGACTGTTGATGGGAAATCCACCTTCCTGCACATTCTTGCCAAATCACTTAGCCAACATTTCCCAGAGCTCCTGGGCTTTGCCAAGGATCTTCCTACAGTGCCGCTTGCTGCCAAAGGTAAAGGAACAAAAGCATCTGCAAGCTCCGTGTCTCCTTGCACTGTCTCCTGGTTTTGTATGGGTATGGAATCAGTCATGAGCTGCACAGGGTTGGCACGAGCAGGATGGCAGCCCAAACAAGTGAGGAATGGTCCTGAGCAAGAGGTCAGGGCTAGGAAGGGACAACCTTAGTGACACAGGGGGTCCCATCTGTCCCACCCTACTGCGCATGGGAGTTTCTAGACAAGGCTTTTTCCCCCTGACCCAAACCTTCCTTCTGACTTGAAAAAGTGGTTCCCAAGCTCAGAGGTATCCTGTAAGTGAGGCACGGAGAGGGAAGTGCCACGAGCTGCTCTGCTCCACCCAGCTGCTGCCTCCTTCCACCCCCGGAGCACAGCCTCTCTGGTGTGGGTGCCAGCACTATTACTGCTGCAATCACGTGTGGAACAGAGTGTGCAGCACCCCTCAAGTTATGGGGTCACAGTCCAGTTGCAGGTATGTCACACTGACTGAGGATCATATGGCTTCGTGGGTTGCAATAAGGAAGAGTCACTTTGATGCTGGGGTTATTGTCCATCTGGTGCCACAAGAGGCTGGCTGCATGCAAAGCCTGGGCTGCAGGCTCCTTGTACATCACCCCCAGCTGTTTGTGAGAAATTGCCTTGGGAATTAGTGCTACAGTGGATAAATAAAGGAGAAAAATTCAGGCCTGAGATGTAAATTTCCCCCTGATGAAGGTCTGTACCTGTAGCTTTGCTAGCTGAATTTTGTCTGGCCTGTTAAACAACCCTGCTGCCCCTGAGGGCTCCCTGCTGCCCCAGCTCCTGCACTTCAGAGCCAGGTTCAGAGCATGGCCATGCAGGCTGCCCAGCCTCGCTGCCCACAGGCCACGGAGCAAGATGGCTGCAGCACCTCACCCCAACCCTCCTGACATGCTGCAGGTCACCTTCTCCCTTGCCTGTAGAAAAGCCAAGGCTTGGCTGCCCAAGTCAGCAAGGAGTCTGCTCGTCACTCCCCTGCATGCTGGTGCTACAGTGAGATGCCTCAGAGGGCAGCTTGGATATTACCCCTTGTCCTACCATCCTGCACATTGCCTTTTTCCCCTCCCAAGTCAAGTGTATCCATCACTGCCCTCGTGCCAAGTCCTACATGCTCCTTGCACTTGGCATGTTCCAGGTTCCTTTTGAAGTTCTCGGCATCTCTTGGCCCAAAAACTCAGCAACAGCTGCTGGCAACCTGCTGGAGGCCAGCAGGAAGGTCTGGTCATCTACCATACCCTGGACAGGTTGTGCAGAGCCATGCAGACAGACAGCCTGAACCACCCTGACTGATGGCTCATGCTCGTTGCCCTCACATTGCTGCAGGAAGGAAGCCAGACCCAAGTCCCCTCACGCTGTTCTCTTCTCATGTAGTGAACCAGAGAACTCTAACAGCTGACCTGAAGGACCTGCACACCACTGTCAGTGACATTCAGATGGCCTGCCACAACATGCCAGCTACTGCAGAGGACAGATTTGCAATTGTGATGACTGTATCCTTCTGAAAAGGGGGCAGAACACCAATGTGACTCTCTGCCCTCAAGTAAAAGCATTCCTTGTCTTTGCTCCTCCTTGGTGAGCAGCAGGTTCCCTTTGCATGCAGCCACAGCCTGCATTTCCAGCAGGTCCTTTCTGAGACCTGAGATGAAACCCAGCAATTTGATAAGCAGAAGTGATTCTGATCTGTACCAGACCCCAACGTGGCTGTTTTCCCTTAAGCCTTTTCTCTCAGTCCTTCCTGGAGAGTGCCCAGCCTGCCATGCGATCCCTGGATGACCTGCAGCACAAGGCCATGGAAGAGTTCAGCAAGGTGTTGTCCTTCTTTGGGGAAGACTCGAAAATGACAACTTCCGAAGCCTTCTTTGGCATTTTTGCAGAATTCATGAGCAAGTTTGAGGTGAGTTGCACTTTCAAAGTCAGCCAGCAAGGTGTTTCCTGTCAGAGGTCAGTGAAGTGTCCTCCTCGCATGTGAGCTGTGGGAGCAAGATGAGCTTTTCCTGAGCACGTGCACCTGAGTGTCTGCAAGTGCAATTTTTCTAATGTGCAAGTTGGCTGGATGGTGCAGGAGGCAGAGGTGAGGGCTGATGGTCCAAGCATCAGCCCCATGGAGAGTAAAGCAGATGTTGTCATGGTCTGACGTTCTTGGTTAATGAGGGCTGGGCTGGAGCACCCCAAAGCAGATGCACTGTCAGGGCTTGTCCAGTGGGAAGCCGGGGGAGAATTAATGCTGTAGTGGCCAGTACAACTGCAATATCCTCCCTGTCCACACCAGCTGCCCTTGCCTGATGCTCAGCTCCTGCTCTTTGCTCTCTCTCCCTGCAGCGGGCACTCAGTGATGTGCAGGTCGGCGAGAGCCAGCGCAGCCCCAGGATGACCTCCCCCCTGGCCTGGTGATGGGCTTGCAGCCATGCAAGGTGCAACAATTTATTGCCAACAAAGTGCAATTTGCTCCCGTTGAGTTTGGTTGTAAATATGCTGCTGTCACCTGCTACCACCAAGCAGAACCACGGACCGAGGTGTCGGGGTAGTTTGGACACTGAAAGGGGACCATGGGTGATGGTGGATGGATGTGAGGGTGAGGCACAGGGACAAGAAGGTAAACACCATGCTGGGCTTGGCAACAGCTTTCTTAGCACCCTCCATTTCCTGCGTATTACTGAGTCAAGGATTCAGACACATCTGGGTAAACTCTCCTGTGTTTCCAGAACACGCATACCTGGCACCCGCAGTCCCTGGAGACCTCCCCCAGGTCCCCAGGGGCAGTGCCCGAGTGTGGCTGTGTGAGAAGGCTGCCCTGGCAGGACGCAGCTTCCCCCATGAGCCTCGGGCTGGGGTTAGAGCCCAGCCAGGGACTCCCTGGGAGCCAGAGCAGGTCAGGCCAGGAAGGCAGCACGGGGGGTGTGGGTTGCCACCAGTGCCTGCACCCCCGGCACCTGGAGGAGCAACGCTGCTGAGCTCCTCTCAAATTCTTCTCCAAGCCCTTCCGCCCTTGAGCAGCACCATGAGGCTGGAGCTTCACCTGAACAGACTGTAATGGTGAGTGGAGATCACTGAAGGTGGCCCAGAGGATTTAATCCCTGGCCATTGCCAGCCAGTGGCAATGGAAAGCAGTATGACCTTGCAGAACCCTTCTGGCACATCCATGTGGTCCCAAATACAGATGCAGTCTGGTTGTAGCCAGCTGTGCTGGAGAGGTAGGAAAGTCCAGAGTCTTTCCCAGCCATCAGCTTTGCTCAAAGGTGTGGCAGAGACTGACAGGTCTTGAAATCTTCCCAAGAGTTCTATCATCAGCTCTGGACTTATTTGAACTCGCCAGGGAACATAAACCCCTGAGCATTTCGGTGCCTCCTTGGAAAGTTCAGAACTCCTGGGAACTTAAAAATGTGCAGGACTCCTCTGCAGCCCCGCTGCCACCTCCAAAGCAGGGAGAGGCCAGCCAGAAATACATCCCTGCCCTCCTGAGGGCTGGAGTCCTGAGAGCCCCTCTACTGTGTGACCCATTGTGGCTGCTGAGTGTGCCAGGGGACTCCAGAAGCTGGACACATGTCCCAGCTCTCATCAGCGGCTGCTTCTTATTTAGGTGATTTCATTCCCTGGAGACATCCCCTGGGAGGAAAGGGCTAGCAGCACCCCCTGCTCAGTGCCTGCACCTCCGGGCAGCACAGTGCCCCGAGAGCTTTACAGCAGCAACCCCACAGTGTGTTCATCTTGTGAGGCATTACTTGTGCAAAAAAAATAATAAATCCACTGCCTTTCCAGCCCGCCCTGCTCCAGCCTCCCCATCCTGCTCCAGCCCCCCTGTCCTGCTCCAGCCCCCCTGTCCTGCTCCAGCCCCCCCTGTCCTGCTCCAGCCCTGGTGTAGGTCACTCCTCCCACCTGTGGCCAGAGCAGGAGCCCTCACTGCAGCCTCTGCTCACTACACAATCACCAACTGGTGCGTTATTTATGGGAGACCTTATGACCATCAACTCTTCAGTTTTCAGTATTTTTGCAAACCCCGCTGCAGAAAGTGAGGTATATTTTCACAAGTGTTCTCTGTTTATACAGCATTAAGTGCCAGGTAGTTTCTAACGTTGTGTTCCCAGAGGTCCAGCCCTGTCTGTCCCTGCCTCCCCTCTGCCCAATGGCAGTGACAGGGAGATGCTCGCTCAGCTCCTCTCTCCATTTTGGATGTTGCACAATGTGTTCTGTTGATTTTTTTTTAATTTTTTTTTTCTAAAAACCTTATTCAATACTTAAACCCTTGGATGTTCTTTTGAAACTGTCATTACAAATGTGAAAATGCTGTACATAGATTTTGCTACATGTTGTAACTTTCCAAAATAGTTAGAACTCCAACCCCTTTGGTATTTTTATGTGACTATTTTCAAAGAACCAGAACTTCTGACACACGGTTGTATTATTTGATAATGGGACCACGTATATTCACGATCCAGTCTCTACCCAATGCCTATGAGCTATTCCTAAAATAAAGCTACTGCCTTCTGCCTCCTGACTGCATGTACCTTTGTGTCCAGGCAAACATTACTCTGCAGGTGAAGGTGTGAGGAATTCTGCATCTGGCATGTCTTAATATCAGCCCCTTACACCTACAGGAGAGAGCTGCAGGATCTGGCCTTGCTGGATTCAGGCTGGTATGGGGAAAATAACTGTGTAAGTGTGAAGAGAGCTGCTTGCATGCCAGCACTCAGGATACCGTGATGAATATGAGCAACACATTCTTGAAATAGTATGGATTTTTTCTGCAGCCTTCAGAAGAAAACATTTAGTGAGCATGTGAGCCAGTGAATTGTTTCCCTCTGAAAAAGAATTCTTGGCTGAGGTTGAGTTTATGTCCCCAGAGTGATTTATCTCCCTTTACACTAACAGCAGATAGATAGGGACTGGTTTCGTATCAGATTTCCTGGTTGTAGTTTAGCTTGTTTACAGCAGCCTGCTCAATCACTGAGTCCTCCCTGGGGGCCACGGCACCAGCGACTGCAAAACGGCTCTGAACAGAGGTAGTAAAAATGCTACAGGTAGGATCCCTGGCTGGGCACCTGCGTTCAAAGTGCTCAAACCTCTCCTGGCTGATCAACCTTGGGGACCTGAAGCTGCCTGGTATGGCTGTCAAACCACTGCGGGGTCCAGCACAGCCCAGGCTGCAGCCCACAACCCCCCCCAGAAACGATGTCCCGGAGCCCCCTCTGCAGCCCGGTGCAGTCGGCATCATTCGCCACACACGCTGCTTTGGTGTTTCTTGAGACCTGCAAACATCAGGTGATCGGTGCACTGGCTCATTCTCCTCTCAGCCCTGTACAGTCCAGCCTGAGCAGAATGCCTGCATCAGCCTCGGTCATGGGATCATATTCCCAGGAAAGCCTCTCCTTGGGAAGGAAATAATAACTCAGGCAGCAGCCCGGGGTCAGGGCAGGGAACGCAGCCATGGCATAGCTCTGGCTCCATGGGGTGCCACTTCCATCCTCTGACACAGACAAGGAAACAATGGCCATGACAATCCCAGGTTACATTCCAAACTTCAGATTGTTTAAGGATTTTCTTTCTTTCTTGCAAGAAAGGAGGTGGGGGGGAAGATAAAAAAGAAAATGAGCAGCTTCAGTAAAGTCATGGTGAGGATAAGATCACAGCTCCCGTTGGTGGGCTGGCTGGGGTAAGATAGCACCAGGCTGGCATTGCCAACCCAAACTGGAACCACATATGAATCCTCCCTCTCGGTGTCTTGATAATGGTTTGAAGGGCCACACTCCATAATAATTTTCCAGGCACCAAGAAAGATGCCAAAGAGACAAACAGAGGTCTCTGCTTCAGACTGGAGGGCTGGAAGTCAGAAAAAGGTAGCGCAGAGGTGGCACAAGGTACCTGGATGCTGAATTTGAAGCCCTCAAGGATTGTCATTGTTCTAACACAGTTTAGGAAAATCTGGGTTTCCCAAATTCTAGCAGACCCAATTAGACCATCTCTGGTTTCTCAGACTCTGGCATGCCTTTTGTTATTTAACATATTTGTCTCCACTGTCAGTCTAGAAAGCTGAAAAGTGAAGGTGAGAGCTGAACTTCTGCTTCTAGCAGCTGATATTGTCAGAGAAGGGGTAAGTTTCACAAACCCTTTGGTAAAAGCCATGCAGCTGCAACATTAAGTGACCCGTGAGCAAGAGAGAAGCATCATCTGTGCTCAGAGATGCTGTGTGGGGCTGGGCAGGGCATGGGGCTGGTGTTCCCCAGGGTCGCCCTGCTTCAGCAGAGACTTGCACCTGACTGTCACCCAGTGCAGAAGAGCTGAGGACTGGCCAGCAAAACATACCCTTAGGGGATCACACACAGTAAAATTTGGGTTGGTAACTCCACCATTTAAGGCCAGTGCCCATGCTCGGTCTGCAGGTTACTGATGCTGAGACACGGGGTCCTCAGCAGCTCTGCCCTGGGTCTCTCTGCACCCTGATTTTGGAGCGGGATGAGCTGCCTCCTGCCACGGTCTCTCCCTACACTGGGAGGTCCCTCCTCAGCATCATTCTCTGCACGTTATTTATCCATAAGTGTTTATCAGGTTTTTCAGAGAGATGATGATGATGCCAAAACCTCCAGTCTGGTCCCAGAAGGGAACTCGAGTCTGGGATTAACCTCCAGACTCAGAAATGAGTTATGAACCTCAGCCCACGGAGGAGTTCTGCTCTCTGTAAGGCTTAGGCGTGAACCTAGAGATGGGACTAGCTGTCAGCTCCCCCCTGTGTCGTGGGCTGTCAGCTTGAGAGGACACCAGCAGGGATTTTTTTTTTTATTGTTACTTGTCCCTTCTCCAGCTGCGCAGATTGCTTAAGAGAATGGCCCTCCGTGGAGTTTGACCCATGAGCCCCGATAGTGAAAATAATACACTTCTCACCAGAGCCACGTGAGACCGAAAGAGTAACTTCGGGCCATTAGTTTAACTTTGACTATAAATATTCCTTCTCGTTCCTTGTGACACCGTTAACAGCTCCGCTGGCAAATCCTGATTCTCTGGCAATATTTAAGCTGCCTGTCAGTTGGCAGAGGTTGGTGGTGCCCGGCGCAGGGAGCAGAATGAGACCCGGCTGAGCGCAGTAAGTTCCATTTCAGCTTCTACCTCGAGTCGCGGAGCTCCGGTTGGTGCATGAGTCTGGGGGCTGCATCCCAGCCCCGGCCACTGGTGGTGTCTTTAGGAGGTGGATGGACCTGGGAATGCTTTAAAAAATCCTGTTGAGTAGAAATTTAGAGCGATGCAGCCCTGACGGGTTACTCCAGACCCACGTGGGCTGCGTCTCTCCTGGGACCATTGATAAAGGGCTGGCTTCAGCCACTTCATTTCAATGCCATGGATGTTCCTTCCTCACAATCTCTGGCAAGGAAAGCGCTGCCGCCTGTGCCAGGAACCGAGGGAGACCAGGCTGTGAGCTGAATTCACAACATGGGCAAAATTTCCACTGGGCCGTGGCAGAGCTAGGATCTGAAATCAGAGCAACTGACTCTACCACATTTTTCCTAACGCTCAGCCTCACCCTGGCCCTGGGAGCCGCACAAGGAGCTTTCACCCATCACCTGTATTCAGCTCTGGGAATTTACCCTGGAGTGTATCCTGCGGTTCCTTTCTTTCCTGATGGACATGACAAGCACCTGCAGAGCTCTGCCCCAGATCCGCAGGCACTGCGGGGAGGAAGGCTCAGGGGTCTCCTGCGGGGAGGAAGGCTCAGGGCTCTCCTGCGGGGGGAAGGCTCAGGGCTCTCCTGCGGGGGGAAGGCTCAGGGCTCTCCTGCAGGGGGAAGGCTCAGGGCTCTCCTGCGGGGGGAAGGCTCAGGGCTCTCCTGCACGCCCGGCTGAATCCCATGTGAGATGGAGCCTATGCAGCTCTAGCTGTGCTGCCCGTGCTGCCCACCCGCTGCCAGCCCTCAGGTGGGAAGTGTCTCGGGATGAACAGAAACAGCAATAGCAGAGCTGGAAAAGAGAAAGCAGAGGAGGTTGTAGAGCAGGGTTTGCAACTTCCCCAGGCTGGCACACCAAACCTCATTTTTCTTTTCCTAGAGGTTAAGCATGCCAGTAAAAACTCAGCAAGAGCCAAGACATATTGCTTCTTAAAGAGGTAAGATAGCACTGATCTGATGGCCAGTGCCCTGCGTCTTGCAAGGCAGAAGCTCTTAAGGAATTCAGTGGGATCTGGGGCTTTATAAGGCACAGAAAAGGCTCTGCCGAGGTGCTGCAAGTCCCCATTCCCAGCCCAGTGCTGCCACTCATTCAGAACATGGCTCTGTACTGCCTTTGGCTCCCGTGCTGGAGGCTGCTGGTGTCTTGAGATACAAATTCCAGCTGTGGAAAGCAGCTGATGGGATGGTACCTGCCACTGGGAAATTCCTTCTTTATTGCCCAACTCTTTCATAACTTCATGAGAGCCCACGCTGCTGAACTGGGCATACGGGAACACAGGGCAGGGCTTGTCCCTCCTGAATTGCTGCATCTCTGTCACCATCGCTCCATCCCTGCTCTGCCCTGCACACACCCGGGCAGCCGGTGCCTGGCAGTGCCGCCAGTGCCACAGAGCTGCTGGTTGCTCTTCGGGCCCAGGTGAGTTCGGGGCAGGTTCCTGCTGTGGTTCCACACCGGGGTGAAGCTGGTGGAGGTTATGAAACACGTGGGTGAGGGACAGGGAGGCTGGTTTGGTCTATGTTCAGATGAAGAACTTGTTCGACCACTTGTTGTCCAACCATCCACGCCGGGAGCCTGGGGTTGGTGCAGGCCACCCTTAGCCCCACCCTCTTTGGCTTTTTGGCAGGGGGGAGCTTATAAGTTTTGCCAGACAAGTGTAAGAGGGGCCACAGGGCCTGGCCAGCTGTGTAGGCAGGAGGAGGACGAGGACCAGCAGACACCTGGCCCAGCTGTCCCAGTGACACCAGGGTTGGACCCAGAGCTGAGCTGGCTGTGAGGCCCCACCGAGGCCGCGCAGCACCGGCTCTGCTCCTCTTCGCAGGAACCGTCTCCTCGGCTCAGTGGGGTAAGAGAAATCATCCCAGAGCTGCTCCATGGCTGGAACTTGGCAGTGAGGTGCCAGGCCTGGGGATCCCTGGTGGCCAACATGGTCCCCCCGAGCCAGGGGCTCCTCTTGGTGCTGCCCTGGCAGCAGCAGGGCTGCCCCTTGCCTCCTGTCCTGCCCCAGAGTGGGGCCCAGCCTGGGCGAGGGCAGGAGGAAACCAGGAGGACCTGCATTAATTCAACCCCCTGGCCAACTTCATGGACTTTATCCTGCCTCTTCTGCCAAAGGGTGCCTGGCACCATGGGGCACTCTGGAGGTGCCACATCTCCTCATCAGGCATTTCTGGACAAGAAAACGAGGTTTTATTCCTATGGGAAGGACTTGAGTGTCTTGTCCACAGGGAATGTTGCTGTGGGCTGGTGTGCAGGAAGGAGCCCCAGCTCCAGCACTGGCTCTTCCACCCCTTGATGCTGGTATCACACCAGCTGCTCATCCCCACTGCCCCGGCCTGCTCCAGCATGGCAGCAGGTTTGTCCATCCCTCTGCTGGGTGACATGCTGCCAGCCTCTGTTCCTGAGGGTGAAGGCAGCTGGGCTCAGGTGCTCAGTCCCAGCACCCTCTGTACTGGGCTCAAGCTCTTGCTGTGGCCAAAGAGGACAATGCCACTGCCACCAGGGCAGCTCACATGTCATCACATCCCAGTGGCTCACCACGGGCACTTTTCTGGCAGCAGCTTCTCACCACAGCCCATCCTGTAGTGCTGCCACTTTCTCCACCAGTCAGACAATTATGCACTGCAAGGGGAATCCAACCAAGCTGTGGCTGGCCAGCCTGCTAGCAGCATCTTCCCATTACAGAACAGGAGTCATGGATGAAGACAAATGCCAGAGACAAGAGCCTTCTCCGTGGTTCCAGCACAAGGAGCACCACGGCCAGAGCCAATAACCCCTGAGTTACTCAAGAAACAGTCAACACCTTCATGGTGCTGCCACATCCTCTCCTAACTGTGTAACCCATTTTTTTACAGATATATGCATCAAGATAAAGGAGTGCTTGGCCTGCATACGAAGCCATGGAGCCCACCAGCAGCACTCCCTCCTCTGTCACCCCCCTGTGGGACGTGTTTCCTCAGAAGATGCTGGACACCATAGACATTGTTGTTCTTGTACTGTACTTCGTATTTGTCCTCGCAGTCGGGCTGTGGGTAAGCAGATCCCCTTAAAAGCTTTCATACGTGCCCTGTTATCCTGAAAATGATGGCTGTTTGGGACTCAATTTATTTTCCTTTGGCTTGAATCTGGCTGTACTGCACGGGATTCAACTGAACAAGCGGAAAGTAGAGTTTACAGGTTCTTTTCCTCACTTCAGCCTGGGGAAGTGTCCTCGCTGCTCCAGAGGAGAGCTGTTCAGCTCTAGTGTTTGCCAAGGGCTTGAGAACCCTTGGAAGGATGAGGTCGTCTAAGTACAAAGTATTGCTAATAATAATGTTTTGTTCATCCAGGAAGGAACTGCTCTGCTATAAATCACCTGTGCTTGTCCACAGCGGTCTCGCCAGCAGATTCCATAAATTAAAAATACTGTTCATATATAATGAAGGCAGCAGGACATCCTTTTGGCATGGCTTTTGTGACAGCAAAAGCACTGTCTGGCTGTCATAAGGCTGAGATGAATAGCTACTTCCTTCAGGTGTGGTGCATAACCCTCCTGGTGTTGCACGAAACTATCTGAAATCTCTGAAGAACAGGAGTCAATGTGTAATACCTGCAACACTGAGCACTTCTCCTGGCTGCACCTAATAACTAGGGGTGGCCACAGTTCTTGTCCAAAATTGCTTGTCTTCCTCATAATCTGGAGTGATTTAGTTTGCTTATAACAGAAAACATTAATCAGGATGCTGAGAGGATAAAAAAACGTCACACATGGCTTTCAGCCTTGGCCAGTCCCCTCCCTCGGCTGCTGCTCTCTTGTCCCCCAGGATTTCTTAGCAGCAGCTGCAGGTCCTTCAAGAAACCCTTCGCTTTCATCTGATGACAGTACAGGGTCTGCTGTGAGGGAATTCACTTGGTGAGGCTTTGAGAGCAGCTGAAACCTGTGTTCTGCTTTTCTGCTTTCCCAGTCCATGTGGAAGACGCAGCGCAGCACTGTCAAAGGCTACTTCCTAGCTGGGGGACAGATGGTTTGGTGGCCTGTAAGTATCTTTATCATTACACTGCTCGTGCCCCCAGGCTACAGCAAGACTGAAAAGCACTTTTGTCCAAGCAAAACTCATTTCTCCAAACAAAAAACAAAAATTAGAAAGGTTACTTCCATGTTTTGCAAAGACCCAGGTATGATAGTGAGGGTTTTTTCCATTTTTGAGACTGGGGAAGTGCAGCTGCTGCAGGGCACTTGCCACAGCCCTGCACCCCACCAGAGCCAGCCAACTGGTTCTGCAGGTTTTGACCTAGAGATTCCCAGAATTAACTGGGGGTCTCCATGGTGGACACAGCTTTGCCTTGAGCCAGTGTGCTGGGTGGGCATTTCACTTCGGCTGGTTGGGTGAGTCCGTAGGTACTCATGTGAGAACCTGATGACCTGACATGTCTACTTGTTACCTTCTGCCCTGCTCCCCCGTGAGAGACTTGACACTCTTTTTGAAGCAGGATGGTCCTAAACATGCCCACAAATGAGCAATAGGTAGTGAATGATGAAAGAAGGTGGAGAGAGGTGCCAGAGTGCTGAACATGTAAGCAGAAGACAGTGGCAGAGGGTGAGAATGATTTAATGTCCCCCACAGTTATGAGTGGGGCAAGAGCATCACTGTGTAACCTCCACAGTGGGAATCCACTGGGGGGACGTGGAGCACTGAACTGCTCTCTTTACCCCTGTGTCCATCACCGACTGAGAACAACACCTTGTGCCAAGGCCAGATCCCATTTCCTGTCTTTCTCCAGGTGGGTGCATCCCTGTTTGCCAGCAATGTTGGAAGTGGCCACTTCATTGGCCTGGCTGGGTCAGGAGCTGCCTCAGGAATTGCCGCAACAGCCTACGAGTGGAACGTGAGTGTGGCACGGTGGCTCTGGGGCCATCTCCGTGCTCAACAGGGCAACTCCAACACCAACGAGTTGCCACTCAGAGGTCTGGCAGCTCCAAAGGCTTAGCCTCCAGCTGCCCGAGCTAGAGGTCACCACCAGCTGCTGGGGCTTGAGGCCTGAGGGATAACCCCGTCCTCATGTCCCCCTGATCCACCTGATCACAGCCCTGACCAACTTCACTGACCTCCCTTTCCCTCCCTTTGCAGGGGATGTTCTGTGTTTTGGTGCTGGCCTGGCTGTTCCTGCCCATTTACATAGCAGCAGGGGTAAGTAGATGGGGGTTGTATCCATCAATAATGTGCTGGTCATTGAACTACCTTTTTGGCTGATGGGCTTAACCATCTCCTGCTGCACCTGTGCCACGGTGCTCCTGGCTGCTCCGGTGTCCTGGGCTAAAGGGGACCAGAGCTGCTGCCTGGGGACAGCACCAAGGGCTCAGCTGTGGGGTCAGACTGCTCCACCACCCCAGCAATGGGGCAGAGTAGCTCCATCTCCCCAGGAGAGGGATGAAGGTCTCGCAGTGAGCCCTATGTCAGACGCTGCAGCACAGCCAGTGCCTGCTGAGCTGTCGTGCAGGTCTGAGCAGGCAGCACAGAACCAAACCCCGTCACAGAGCAGCTGGCAGGGCCACCCTGGGCCTCTCCCTGCTCAGACCCCCCCCAGCAGCCCCCAGGGGAGCTCCTGCAGCCCTCCCCATGCCACCCACCCTGACGGCACCTCTCGCCCAGGTCACCACCATGCCCGAGTACCTGAGGAAACGTTTTGGAGGCAAAAGAATTCAGATGTTCCTGGCGATTCTCTACTTGTTCATCTATATCTTCACCAAAATATCTGTAAGTAGAAAAAGAAACAGACTGAATCCAGTTCACCATGGAAACACGTGCTGATCAGCAAGGTGGAGAAGTGCAACTACTGGCCCTTCCTTGTGTTAGCAGAAAAGGGTGTATTATCAAAACACCTGAGGAAGTTTGACTGTAGTTGCTTTGAGTACCTACACAAACAGAATAAGGTCAGGTTTTCCTGAAAGCTTGCTACCCTAGGAGGGAAAGCTTGGTGTGAACAGCCTGAACAATGGCTCACTGAAAAGTCAAGTTGTGAGCGTGGATGCATTTGTTGTTAGATATTGCACGTCTGGCAGGTTACCCAGTTTCTTCCCCCTCCCCTTTCCCGCCTGCAGACACCAAACGCTGTTCTGTGTGGGATGAATAAGAATGTGGGAGTTGGTATGTGTGAGATGAAAAGAGTTCAGTGCTTTACTGCACCCGTTTGATGTGGTGCCTTGGATAGATAACTGAAGGAAGCCTTGCACAACACCTCCCGGGCTGTTCATTAACCGCGCAGCAGCGCACGAACCGGGGCAACCAGCAAGTCCCTGCTGAGCTTTTCCTGTGGATCTGGGGCCAAAGTGGGACACACTGTGGACACAGCCTGCCTGGATCCCATCTGAAGCAGATGCTGGTCATGGGGCTCAGGTGGCACCTGGGAGCCAGGCTTAGGTTCTCCTCTAGAAACCACTAACCATTTGGTGCAAATCTCTTATTATAATGAGTCCTGAGAGAGACTGGATTGTTCAGATGCTTTTTCACCTGTCTGCCATTCTGTGCTCTGCAGTTTGCCCACCCTAAATCTCACTGAAACTGCAGCATTTTCACGCAGCTGCAGAGCTAGTTGGTCAGGGCTGGGTCCCAGCCCCAAGACACTCCTCCTGGTTATCTCGCTGTCACCGTGTCCGCAGGGAGGAATTCATGGGCTGGCACATGGGTGCTGGGGCTGGCAGCAGGCCGAGGCCATCCCCTAGCCAGCACAGCTCTCCCACACAGCTCGCTGGTGCTTTGGAGAGATCAGCTCACCCCACCCAGAAACACCTTTTTCAGAGAGCGCTGTACATGTCCCCCTCCCTTGGGACAGCTCCATCGTTGCCCTCCCTGTCCCTCATGACTGAACCAAGCCTGGTCCTAATGCCCAGGAGGCAGGAGCAGGGGCTGCAGAGGGATGTGCCACATGGAGAAGACACTGTGGGCAGCCAGGGAGTCACAAGCATATACAAACCAGACTGGTGCCACTAAAGGAGACAGCTTGTTCAGCTGAACAGTCAGGCTCCCTGGCACTACCAGCTCTGAGGGCTCTGTGATATCATTGCAACTGTGCTAACTAGCTTTTCCTCTAGGTTGACATGTACGCTGGGGCCCTCTTCATTCAGCAAGCCCTGCACTGGGACCTGTACATCGCCGTGGTGGGGCTGCTGGCCATCACTGCTGTCTACACAGTTGCAGGTACGTGGCTGTTCCAGCCCACACCACAGATCTGTGGTGAGCTGAGCTCACACAGAGCACCGGGCACCCTGGGAGTCCTGCCTTTCCCAGGCAGCCTGGTTTTGCCATGAGAATGGGGGGAGAAAAGGAATAGGTAACTCACCCATTAGGAAGATATTACCAGGTAGGAGTAAACTATTACCCCTGATAAGGCCATACCAGCTATGGATGCAGGTCAGTTCTGCTTTAAGGAGAAGCTATGCTAGAGGCATTTGCACAACACATTTTTCCACTGGGCTTTCGGGTGGTATGAGAGATTAACATAAGAATGAGCCATGTAATGGGAGAGCCTTGTCAATCTTGGGTGCCCTTTCAAGTGGCCAAATGGAAAAAAGCCATGCACGGAGTAAGATGCAAATCCCAAACAAATACAGGTTGCTCCTTTCCCAGTGCTCACCCCGAGTGATGTTGCTCATAAAGATCCTCCACCCCCCTTTTTTTTTTTCTTCCCCTCCTCCTTATTCAGCTTGACCTTAGTTTTGGAGCTTTTCCATGTATTTCCCGTAGAAGTACTTATACTGGACTTTGGCTTTTTAGTGACAAAATGGTGACTCATTATGATTTAAAACTTGAGACGTTTCAGCCAAAGTATCATGCAGAGGGACTGGCAGAGCTGCCTCCCAGCACAGTCAGGACAGGCAGCCTGTCAGGTGCAGGACTTGGCTCCCGCTGCTCGTCCAAAACCTCGGCACAGTGTGGGATGTCACGACAGAACAAATCCTGTTTCCCACCATCTTCTGCCTCTCTGCTCCCTTAGGTGGCCTGGCAGCTGTGATCTACACGGACGCACTGCAAACCCTCATCATGCTGATCGGGGCTGTGACTCTCATGGTCTTCAGTGAGTGTTTCCCTGGGGCTTTATTACTAAAACTGTGCCAGAAGCTTTAGCAGGTACTATGAACAAGCTGGATCAGCCCAACTGATTACTCAGTTGATGTTCTAGGAACTGCTTTCTATGTATCTTCTTGGAATATATGCTTATACAAATAACCTTATAGTAGCTTTTTATGTGGTAAAAAATACATGAATACTTCCTGAAAAATCTCTAAAGAAATACGCTTTGAAGCAACACTACAGATGAACCTTCTGTAGCCAGCAGGTTAGTGTAGTGCTATCCCCTGGCCCAGTGTTGGAGTCAAGAGCTTCTGATTTTAAGGAATACTTGTGGGGAATCCTCCATAGCAAACTACAGAGACTGCAAATCTGAAGGATGATGTGATAACTGCTTCTCATGACCTATTTTAGGCTTCATTGAAGTTGGTGGCCTTGAAGGTTTGCAGACAAAATACTTTGATGCCATTCCCAGCACCCGCAAGGAGAACAGTAGCTGTGGCTTGCCAAGGGAAGATGCTTTTCACATTTTCCGAGACCCGGTTAACTCTGACCTTCCCTGGCCAGGAGTTCTGGTGGGAATGACCATCCCATCCCTGTGGTACTGGTGTACAGATCAGGTGGGTCACTGCTTCTTGCTTTGTTTGGGTTCCAGAACATGTTACTGGTTGTTTGAATCCAGCTACAAACCTAGGGTCTGCACAGAGCCTGCACTGGTTTACTATTTCTGATGGGAATTCAGTATAATCTGATGGTTTCAATCCAATAGCTGCAGAACTCAATACACACAACTAAGTTTTGTCAATCACTTCAACATAAAAAGGGGTGAGAACATATGTATTGAGTTAATCACAGTCTATGAAGATGATTTTTGTCCTAACTTTGTGAGCCAGCTGTGAACTCACTCCTTCAACTTCCCAGGGCTCTGTCTGCCACTCCTCCTAGTGACAACACCAGAGCCAGCCAGACTGAAGCCCTAAGCAACCCCTGATGTTCCTGCAGTGCTCTTTTATTTCACTCATTTTCCTTGTTTCAGACTCTGTCCTGCTTTGGCAGGAGGGCTGCTGACCTGGCCAGGCTCAGCCATCGGGTCAGGGGAGTCCCCAGCAAAAGAATAAGAAAAGAAAATTCTAAGCCCAAGTATGATTGGCTAAGGAAGGGGAGAGGCAGCCCGGTGTTGCTGCAGCAGCAAGGCTCAGATCGCATGACACAAGCCCTGCCTTTTACACCCACGTTTCTGTAAGGTGCTCAGGATCTGAAGCAAGAGTTACAAAGGTCCAGCCAAGCTCTGTGTTCACCCTTTGAAGATTTCAATAGTTTAGAGGAAAAAGTTTACACACAGATGTGACTGGCATCACATCATCTCTGCTGGCAGCAGACAAAACCATTTCTTCATTTCTAGGTCATCGTTCAGAGGTCCCTTGCTGCTAAAAACCTCTCTCATGCCAAAGGAGGCTCCTTGATGACCTCCTACTTGAAAATTTTGCCCCTCTTTATGATGGTAATGCCTGGCATGATCAGCCGGATTCTCTTCCCAGGTAAGTGCTGAAGGAGAGATCCCCCTGTCACTGCTGCTGGTGGTGCCCAGGCCCTGGAGCTGGGGCAGCCTTCACTGAACAAGGCTGCAATGTAGCAAATGCTCCAAGCAGGAAGAAATTTCCTTCCCAGCCTAAGCTGGAGAATGCACACCATGCACACCCTCCTGCAGCAGAGCACAGGCACCAATTCCCCGCTCCGTGTGCCAGAGCAGTTGGCTGGAGCCGTTCCCACGTGCTGTGCTGATCCCCTCCTGCACCCATCGAGTTGCTCCCCCTGCAGTCTAAGTTTGAGGCACTTGGAGAAATCCGACCATAGCACCTAGAATGTCATAAACTGCTCATCGGGTGGGAACGTGTGGATGTGCCTGTCCATGAGGAGCTGAACCAGAGGTGTCTTAGTGCTCCTGGGAGCAACATTCCCAGAGAAGAATTAGACATTCAGAGCAGGTCAGCTACCAATGCTGGGAGTATCTTCTGCATGCAAGTGAAAAAAGGGAAAACAGAGAAGCCAGAATTTCACTTAGAAAGCAGTTTGAAACATTCAGAAGACTAACTTTAGACCTGTTGGTGTCCTGTGGCTGTGGAACCCTGCCTCTCACTGCCCCTTGCTCATTTTAGATCTGGTGGCTTGTGCGGATGCAGAAATTTGCCGAAAAATCTGTGGCAACCCATCTGGCTGCTCTGACATTGCTTATCCTAAGCTGGTCATAGAGCTTCTGCCTAGAGGTAAGGAGCCTGGTAACGGTGCTGGCACTGACAGGTATGGAGTGCACCAGCCAAAAGGTGTCTGCGAGAGAAGTTCAGAGAGAAAAAGACCCAGCAACTATAATTTCAGTGGGGTTCGTGTTGGGCCTGCTGAGGCAGTGGCAAGGGACAGTATGAAATCGGTGGGCAGAGGGATGACCATGAGCCAGTAATGTGCCCTTGTGGCCAAGAAGGTCGATGGCATCCTGGGGTGTATTAGAGGTTGAGAGAGGTTCTCCTCCCCCTCTACTCTGAGGGAGCTGGGCCTCTCTAGCTTGGAGGAGACTGCGGGGCGACCTCATTAATGTTTACAAATACATAAAGGTGAGTGTCAGGAGGATGGAGCCAGGCTCTTCTCAGTGATGTCCCAATGACAGGACAAGGGGCAATGGGTGCAAGCTGGAGCACAGGACGTTCCACATAAGCATAAGGAAAAACTTTTCACTGTGAGGGTGACAGAGCACTGGAACAGGCTGTCCAGAGAGGTTGTGAAGTCTCCTTCTCTGGAGACATTCAAAACCCTCCTGGACCCATTCCTGTGTGACCTACTCTAGAGGATCCTGCTCTGGCAGGGGGGTTGGACTAGATAATCTTTCAAGGTCCCTTTCAAACCCAACCATTCTGTGATTCTGTGTAACAAGACAGTTGGGTGATGATCCACTATCCAGAGATATAACTTAGTAAAATTTGGATAAGAGATAAAGCACAAATGTTTAACAATGAGAACCAACTGTTAACACCTCCTTCTCACTGGCTATTTAAAAATTGAAGCTGAAAACACTTTTAAAAGTCTGTTCTAGTTCAAAGAATAATTTGAGGACACCCTACAGCGGGGTTACTGGGGATTCCTCAGGGCAACTGCACTTCTCCTTCTGTTTCCAGGACTCAGGGGCCTGATGATGGCAGTGATGATAGCAGCTCTCATGTCCTCCCTGACTTCCATCTTTAATAGTGCCAGCACCATTTTCACCATGGACCTCTGGAAACACTTCCGTCCTCGTTGCTCCGAGTGGGAACTCATGATTGTTGGCAGGTAGGAGAGCCAGGACACGGGCATTGCCTCGGGGCTGGAGCACTAGGGACTCATCTCAGGATGCCCAGCAGCCTGCTGCCCCCATACCCATGGAGCATCTTCTGGTAGCACAGGTCTGCTGGAGGGCTGGAGTGGGGCCTTGTGGTTATGAGACATCTCAGTCAGAGTCTTGCAAGCTGAGCAACTGGAAAATAATGGCCTGAGCAAACCGTAATGACATTATATTCTTGCACAGGGTCTTTGTGCTGCTGCTCACTGTGATCTCCATCCTGTGGATCCCACTGGTACAGGCTGGCCAGGGAGGGCAGCTCTTTATCTACATCCAGTCCATCAGCTCCTACCTGCAGCCTCCCGTGGCAATGGTGTTTATATTGGGCTGCTTCTGGAAAAGAACTAATGAAAAGGTAACAACTCCTTTGTGCTCAGCACAGTCTCCTCTGTGGCCTCACTGTCCTCAGGGGAGTCCTGCAGTTCAAACTCCCACCCCAGGCTGGGCTCTGCTGCCTCTGGTAGGGTCTGGGAGGAGGACTGCACCCAGGGCTCTGCACAGCTGGGCAAACATCACCACGCAGGAGGCAGCAATTCCTGCTGCTTTCCAAAGACTTGCCTGGCATTTCAGCAGCAGGGAGGTGACTGTGTTGCTGGGTGGCAGGGTGTCCTTCACAAATCTTGAAGCCTGTTAGGGACTTACCACCTTGCTGATCACATGGACTGCATTATCTGGGGGGGCTACAGAAGGCTACAGTGACTCCAGAGAGTGAAGAGGAGCAACCAAATGGCATGAGGGGTCCTAAACCTTCACTTCTTCCAGAAAGACTAGCGCTGGGTACAGGGGAAAGTCTACCCAAACAGGGCTTTGGTTAGGCAGAGAACCTCAAGGGTTAAGGTAACCATTAGGATACAACTATCACTCTTTAAAGTATTCTGTGTAAGATGTTACACTTAGATGATGTTCTACCTTCCCTCCATACTGAAATTAATGACCCACTTGACCCTGCAGAAGAGAGGTGCCAGGCTACTGTAACAGCAGTAGCAGTAGGCAGACCTAGATAGCAAGAGCAGAAGAGTTAGGAGAGAGAGGGAAGCCCACCAAATAGAACCAGTGAGGAGAAAGCATCCTGGGTGGATGCTTGTTCCAGTACAGAATGTCCTTCCTCTCCCAGGGCGCGTTCTGGGGCCTGGTGGTGGGGCTGCTGCTGGGCCTCATCCGGCTGGTGCTGGACTTCATCTACCCAGAGCCCCAGTGCGGCGAGACCGACCTCCGCCCAGGCGTGGTGAGGTACATGCACTACCTCTACTTCTCCATGGTCCTGGCTGCCATCTCCACGCTCACCACGCTGGCCGTGAGCATGCTGACAGAGCCCCCCCGCGGAGGAAATGGTGCGTCACCCCTGGGGGTTTCTTTTGTTGCTTTTTGTTGGTTTCCAGGATGCCCCACACTACATCTGTGGGAATAACGTGGGGATGAACAATCTGGCAATGGCAGTTTGCATTTGTTCTTCATTTCTGATCACACCTGCAATAACCTGTAACAGCAGGTGCTCCTCTGCTCCAGCACCCTGCTGCCCGTTGAGATTTTGGTCCCACAAATCCAGAGTCCTGTTGTGGAAACTGGTAGAAAACAGTAGATGCTACAAAGAGCTGTTCTTAAATTCAAACGTGTTTAATCCATGACAATTAGCTTTTTCCCTCTATTTTCCAAGAAATTCCAGCTTCTGGGTCATCTTAATCACCTCTCTTACTAATTTAGTGAGGAACCATTTTTACTCGCAGGGAAGAGAAATCAAGGGCAGAGAGCACACCTCCTCTGGAACAGGTTTGTGCCAGTTTGACTATTCTCCATAGATACACTGAGGCTACAGAGAAACACTAATAGCAGAAAGAAGGGCCAGAAGGGACCTTCAGAAATCAAACAGCCAACGCATCCTCTTGCTTTGAGACAGGACTAACCTGATGTATTTCTGAAAGACTTGGTGAACTTATTCTTAGGAATCCCCAGAGAGGGAGAGTGCCCAGGAATGTGTGTGATCAACTCAAGAGCCCACCTGCCCTCCTAGTAGCAGTTTTTCCTCATCTCCAACCTGGATCTTTCCAGCTTTATGTTGTGTCCATCCCTTCCTATCCACCCTATCACTGATACTGAGAATATTCCTCCTTTAATGGAGCTTTTACATATTTGAAGAAAATTTTAGTATCTCGAACCTCTCTTCTTCTCTCACCAGCCCCAGTTCTTTGAATTACTCTTCCCTGGTCACAGTTTCCATTCTTTTGCTCCCTTCACTGACCTGCTCTCATTCTGCATCTAGTGATGGGCCCATGCAGAATGTCTCCTCCTCAGTAAGAGTGAAGAATGCCATCCTTCAGAGAGTCTCTGTACAAACAGCCCTCGAGTTCCAGACAGAACCAAACCCAACATGCCAGTGGTAGCCATCACTTCTGTAGTTACCAGCTGAGCACTTTGCTGTTCACCTGCTCCAACAGAGCAGGAGAACAGATTTCAGCCCCTCTAAGTATTCTCTCTGCAGGCTGCTCTGCTGCTAAGCCAGTCCTTTAAACAACGTGGAAGCAGTTTTCTTTAACACCACTCTTCATGCCATCAGATAAGTCGGCTTACCTGGTTCACACGTGGGGATCTACCAGTCAAGAAAGACCTAGCACTCAGCCCTTCCCCTGATGCTGCAAAAGGAGTGTGTGAAGCTGAGCGTCCAGCTCTCCAGATTGATATAAGCATTGCTTCTGAAAATAGTTCAAATGATAATAAATGTAAGTGCTCCAACATCCTGTTCAGTAACACCTACACGTAACAACTCTAGGCATTATGTAAAGCCTTTGAAGACAAGGAACGTTAAAACTGCTTCCTCTGGATTTCTGTAACTTCAGGGCATGCTAAAAGGTTTTCACCTGCCAGCATTACCTAAGCAAAAGTTTAGTTTCTTTTCTTTCTCTTGATGGCATTACAGATGCTTGAAATTAAGGAGCTGGAAGCCATGCCCATTATCTGCACCTGAGATTGGTGCTGCGTGCTCCTGCTGCGAGGAGAACTGGTTGGAAAAGGGGAGGGTGGAGGAAAAACACAATTATTTTCATGAAATTCCATTTCTGTTTTTCAGTGATGTTTTCTGATCGACTCTAGCAGCAGGGAGAACCCAGAGCCCTGGGCGGAGTTCTTGACAGATCAGTGAAGGAGGATTTACATTTTTTAAAACTTGTACTTGTCCGTATTAGGTACAAACACACCTAGTAACTCACTCTGCATTTTCCAGCGATGATTCTCATCCCTTGTTTTTGCCAGGCTTGGGACACTGTTTATATAACTTTGCAGCTTTTGCTCTGTACTCCTTTGATCTATAAAAAGCTGTTGACAAGATCAGAAAGTTGAGGATGGCAGTGCAGCCCCCCCCTGGCCTGGGGAGTCTCCTGTGCCTGCACACGGGTCCTGCCTCCCCGGCGTTGAGTCGTGTTTGCTGCAGCCCACACCAGAGCTGGGGGCATCCAGCTGGCACGTGTGGCGTGGAGACCCCCGAGCACAGCAGGCACGTGCAGGAGGAGGCTGATGGGCACCCAGCAGCTATAGCTGAGCCTTTAGGTCTGGGCTACTGTTACCGTTTCTTAAAATGTTTGGAACAGCAGAACCTGAGCTCAGAGCCCCAGGGAAGAAATAAATTGGTGCTACAGCCCCAAAAGATGCTAATTGAGGGCTTCCTACATCTCAGCCTAGCTAGCGTGTTCGTTTAAAGAAGGCTGGTGTGTTTTACATCAAACCCTTTTGTACAGGACCACAGTGACACATTCCTGAGACTTGTTTTATTGGTGACATTTATACCTCGCTATTGGCTGTCTTTTTAGGTACGACTAACACCAAGGGGACCTCAAAGGTGCTGACCACCTTTCTGTGGCTCTGCGGGATGGAGCGCAAACAGGGGAACACCGAGAACGTGGCGCCAACTAAACCCGAGCCCGTTCCCGTGGCTTCCCTGGAGGAGAAACCGCTGGTGAAACATGTCCTGAACATCAACTTGCTGTTGTGTGTATGTGCTGGGATCTTCCTCTGGGCCTACTTTGCATAGCAGCTGGCTAGTCGGTTCCAGATGATAACTAATTTTAATTGGTGTACATAATAATAATTAGCAGAGGGTTAATGTAATTCTTAACACTTTCTAAATTTTATTCTTTATTTAAGAAGACAGAACCTCCTCCCTAATTCCTTCCTTATTTCTAATTGGGTCCCGGCTGTGAAAGGTGCCCAGAGCTCAGCACCAGCATCGTTAGACCCAAACTGGCAACAAGATGGGTGTAAAGAGTTAAGAAAGGCAGCTAGGCAGAAGAGAGGGGTTTTTTTTTATTTTAAATATTTAATTCTGCTCTTTGGGGTTAGAGCACTGCCTGGAATTCAGGAAGTCTGGATTCTGTTCCTATTTATATCGCTGTAACAAGCTACAAGCACTTGGTTCCTCTTTGGTTCAGCTCCTCTGCCCTGGGGGGATGAGTGCCTGGCTTGGCCGTGCCCGTTTGGTTTCCCCCACCAGCGCAGCGGGCAGAGGTGTGTGCGCAGTCGGTGCTCACAGACATTTCGGTGCCTCTGTGATGAGTTCATGTTGCTCTCGGGGCCTGTCTGCACGGCTGGCAGGGCTGCCATGGCCGGCCAGCAAGCCGACACCCACCAGCGCCAGCACCCAGTGTGGAAACTACTCCAACAGTGTCATCAGGCCACCTGAGGGAACTAAACCAGCCCAACCCAGCAGGCGCTGCCAGGGTGCAGGGCCTCCTCGCCATTCTGTGGGCACTTCCATGCTGTGAGAGCCCTCAGAAGGACCAGCGACCACCTTCCCCCCAGTGCCCAGCCCAAGGAAGGGCAGGCGGGCTGGGCTGCGCTGGCCGTGGGATTTCTCCTGCCGCGGTCCCCGGGGCTTTGTGTAGCTGCAGATAAAACTTATTAAAGAACGAGAGCTGCTCCCTGCCTGCCTGGACTGTGTGGGGCTGGGGGGCTGCCCGAGGCCTGGGGCCCATCGCGGCCCCTCGCGGGCTGCAGGCCCCGCCGGCCATGTCGGGGGAGGCTGCGGCGCGGGGGCGGCCGGGCTCGCCGGAGCCCGCGGCCCTGGAGCGGCAGAACCTGCTGGCCGTGCAGCGGGAGCGGCGGCACCGAGAGGCGCAGGTGGGGGAGCGGCGGGGCCGGGGCCGCGCTCCGCGGCGGGGCCGGGCGGTGCGAGCTGGCCGCCCCTCCTTCTCCCCTCCCGCCCGCAGGGCCGGTTCCCGCTCCACAGGCTGCTGGTGGTGGCCCGGCTGGGCGAGGGGGCTGCGGCGGCGAAGGTGGCAGGTAGGTGCGGGAACAGGCGGGTGCGGGAACAGGCGGGTGCGGGAACAGGCGGGTGCGGGAACAGGCGGGTGCGGGAACAGGCGGGTGCGGGAACAGGCGGGTGCGGGAACAGGCGGGCAGCGGCGAGGCCCGCCGGGCACCACAACAGCCACCGCCGAGCGGCCGGGCGTGCGCCGGGGCTCGGGGATGCTCTTCGGCGCTCGCGGTTCGTGCGCATCAGTCACAGTTTCTCTGAAGACATTAAATACTGCGTGGCTGGAGCAAGTGCCACCTGCAGAAGCTGATGGCACCGCCTGTGCACAGAGAACAGCACGGGCGGTGTGGAGTAGTGACACATACAAGCCTTGCGCTAGCGCTTAACGTAAGAAAGAACTGGTTTTTAAACTATATAAAGAGAATTGTCACTTGGGAATCCTTCCTCAGCAAATAAAACTATTAGGTCTCTCTCCCCCTCAGGGTTTCTTATTTTTCAAGTCTGATAGTTTTTGCAACCAGCTGTAAGTACTATGTAGCCCAGTACTGTAAGTACTGAGCTATACCAGTGCCTCCTCTCATCAGACAAAGCATTTAAGACAACTGTTTTATTTAAACACCTGTATCAGCTACTGCCAACATCCAGCAGAGGTGAGGGAGGGTTCAGCTGAAGTGCTCTACGTCTGTATCTACAGCAACAAAGATGTAACTACATCTTTAAATAAATGCTACTAGGGGTTTGAAACTTCAGCTACTGGTTTTGGTGCAGTTTTCGGAGCTAATGTGAATTGCAGGGGTGCATGTCAAGAAGAGATTCCCATGGTAGCGACACTTTCATATTTCTTTTGAATAATAAAAGCAAAACCTGTGAATCTGGTGCCTGCAGCAGCAGAGAGAACACAGCACAGCCTACACAACACTGACTCTAGCAACCATTGCTATAAACCATTTGATAAACTGCCAGTTTTTCTTTTGAAACAAGGTTATTACAGAGGATTGTTTGAAAATGCCTTAGAAGACTACTCAAGAGAACCAGTCTCAGGTCTGCTACTTGTCTGTCCCAGCTATATTTGTCATGTAGTAGAGGTAAGTTACCTAAATTCCTACTGGGATCCAGCAACCTTGATTCATCTTTGTACAAATTTGGCTTTAAGAGCCTGCTAACTACAAATGTGTAACTGCCTCTGACTCCATCCACAGCCTTTAAGACCTGAATAACACCGTGGTGGGTTCCAGAGCTCACCTCTGGGATTTGCTCCACCCGGTGCTTCAGATAACTGCCCCAGATGGTTATTCTGACAGTTAGATGGTGGGTCCTGTCAGATGTAACAGGAACCACGTGTGTTGTCCTCGGCGCTCGTGACTCAAAGGGAAAGCCCATGTAGGGCAGCTGATGAATTATTTTTATATTCACAAATCTGTTTGTAATATTCTGTAACAACTGTGCCCTTTCCTCTGCAGTCTTGCACGAGCACAATCCATCTCATCATCCAAGATTTAGCTTCCTTTCAAAATCAAGGTAATAGGTAAGTGTCTGATACCACTTAGATGAAACAAAATTTTAGCCAAAGTGGGAGAATGCTTCCCTAAGGTTAAACTGAACGTTAGCTACACTGACACCAACCTTTTATTGTCCCCCTGGACACCTCTTGGCCACAGAGGAGCTGACATTTTCCAGCTAACATGACAGCTGCCAGCAGGCTCTTGCCCACCCCTGTGCATTGGAGTCCATCTTCAAGACACCAAAACTTCAGCTGTCATAGGCTTCAAAAAATAGGAAAATTCCTTCCTTAGGAATCTGCTGCATTGTTTCTGTACCCTGCTTTGTAAACATTTGGAGATGTATGTACTGGAATTCCAGAAATTACCTTTAGAGTATTAGTCACTGCCTTCCAGCCTGTTGTCCTTTCAACACTACCCAACCAGTCCCAGAGTTCAACCAATTACTGTCTTTATCTTAACCTCCTCGTTTCTCTAGGGCCCAAAATTAGTTCACTAAAAACCAGGCTCCTGAAAACTGCATCATTTTCCTTGCTGTGAATGGAATTCCTATCAAACCATCACACTCCTGCATCTCCTTACTAAATCTCTACTGCCAGCATAGCTCTAGGAATGCAAACAACTCCTCACTGCATAGTTCATGAAATTTCACCATCTGATAAAAACTCTGTGCTGTACTTTAGGATGGAATTCATTCTCTTTCCCTGCAGTGCTTTACTCCAGGAAATTAAAGTTTTAGTGGTGGCACATGACATCCCCACCAGGCTGTTCCCAGACTGGTACGTGACAACAACAACGTCTCCCGTGCCATGTCCACAAGGCTCAACACAGTCCTGGTCCACAGAAGAGGTGGTGGCAGAGTGTCTCACCCTCCTGCTCAGGCTGGCAGTCTGTATTCAAAGCTCTGAGGTAAACAAACAACTGGGCTGTAAGAAATGTACCTAGTTTACCTCCAGAAGCCCCCCCAGCCCCTAGCAGCAAGCAGCTGCACTTGTCCTCCAGGCAGAGTTCACAAGCACACACACCAAGAACACTCCAGGAGCAGTATTAAAGCTTCACAAACCTCATTCTTCCAAGTTGGTTTCTAGTCCTTGGCAGGGTCCTTCTGTGCAGCCATTCGAGTGAACTCATCAACTGCACCAACCTGAAGGCACTCAAAGCCAGGTGAAGTCCCTCCTGAAGCTGATTACTCAGTTGCTCCTCCCCCTGCCCATTGCCCTGCACTCCTGGGAACAGAGGATCAGCTGTGGGCAGGGAAGGGCAAATTTCCTCAACTTTAACTGTGCCACAACCCTGTGCTCGTTGTAACTGCCTGGAATATGCTGTGTGTTCCCCAGGATGGCAGTGAGGATACCGGTGGGAGTGCACACACTCTGGCTCCTGAGCTGCTCATCCCGGCAGAGACAATTAACTGTTTGTGTAATGCTGAAGCATGTGCAAGCCCAGAAGATTTTCTAAGAATGTATTTAAGTCCTTCACAGCCTGCCCTGGATTCAGGTACCCTGCAAACAGTTTGAGATCAATGTTAAATTTAGTCACATAGCTAGAATGTTGGGCTCCTAACACTGAATTTGGAGTTACAGGAGTTTGTTACAGCTCTAGTGTGGTGATGGAGGAAAGCAGGTCCCACTAACAGGGTCATCTTCCCTGTTAAGGGGTGTCAGGACAGGAAACAACTGGGCAGCCACTGGAATTTCAAATTAGGGCATCAATGAGATAGCAACTAAAATGTCACCAAGTGCAATGCTTCTTGGCAAGACCTTTATGAAATGCAGTTTGTAGTTAAGCCTGAGGTCTAGTTTAATAACTTCAATAAGATGTATTATAAGGAATTCATAATTTAAGTAAATTAATCAAACTAGTTATAAAAATGTTACCTGAGTGACTCGTTTCCTCTCCCTCTAATTTGCAGAAACAGTATGGCCCGTTCCATCTTACTTTTCTCCATGATCCAGTCTGTATCCAGCATTCCTCTTTGCAGCTGGACTCATTCTTGTTCTTCATGAATCTACACATCAAAGAACACTCATTCCCAGCACGCATCCCCTGCAGTCCTCAAAAGCAGAACAAGCTGAGCAGCCAGCAACACATGAGCTACACACAGGGAATGACTGTACAACTTCCAGTGCCCCTGGGAAGGAATGTTACTCACAAACTTGAATAAAGATGCCTTGAGTTGACAAAAGACAATCTTTAATTTTATAAATGTTCACCCAACTGACGAATCCAAACAGCTGTTTCAAAGTTCTTTCAAAATTCAACCGTTTTCAATGAAAGCACAAAAGACACTTCCACAGCTTCATCTTGAAACAGTTGCAAGTTTCACATAAACAAAAGCAGGCTTGGTTAATACAAATAACTATGAAATAAGTATTAAGTACTGATCATTAAGTAGCAATGAAATGATTAAACAGACAGTAAGTTTCCTTCTACAGTATGACAGTCCTTCAAGGCACTAGAATACATCCACAGTTTTGACAAGGTGACTGATAACCAGCAGTCACCACCAGCACTCTGGCATTTTTTTGGTTCATGTTTTTAAAAGAATCTGCAGCAAATCAGTGAGGGAATGTCTCTTGCAAGGCATCTCCTTGTAAAGTCTAAGAACTAGAAATAAAAGTCTAACCGTGACATTAAAAAGATTACTTCCATAGTACATGCACTTTAAATAACTAATGTTCTGCTTCTTACTCTTCTGGAATTTCTGCTAATATTGTCTGCATTAGCAGCAAATATGCTTCCTATGCAAGTTTCTGCAGTAATTAATTCCTTCCATCCAAGATTTTTAAAACCATTGTTGAGACACAGATCATTAAACTTCTTCTGAATGGCCAGATCACTTTCCCTGTGATGCACAAGTCACAGCTCTACAGAGTTCTGCCACATCGTCAAAAGAAGCTTTTCACTGTTAGGTCTGTTAGTTTTCCCACCAGGAGAGGAACCTGTAGGAGAGTTTCCTTACAGAGCAGTGCTTTCTGTATCATTGTCAATGTCAAGCAGGAGGTGGTTGTGCAGTTCTTTGCTCGCTGGCTCTGAGAGAGGCTCTGAAGAAGGGTTTTGAAGTGGCTCTTGAATACTGGAGTTGGAGTCTGCACAAAAAAGGGAACAGCAGGTTTAGCAGCCTGGCAGTGACATTCACTAGGGCATTTCTGGGGCATTTCCTTAGAAAGGAAAGGAAAGCTCAAAGGCTTCTCAAACAGATGGCTGACATGTATGTGCACGTGCACACATGGACACAAACAGGCTAAGCCAAACTAGAGAGCTAACGTTTGAGTTGCTTCTCCTACATACCTTTTTTTAGGCTTGTATATAATGAAAGAAAACCTTTTCTTTCTGAAGAAGGGAAGACAGCAAGTACAATTTAGTATCAGATTCCTCAGTGTCCCTTATGAGTGCTACGGTTCTCCAGACTTTTCACATCAAAAGACAATGGTCACTCAGTAAAAAAATCTGACTCCTAAATCATCAGCCAGGTAACCACCACCTATGACTTTGAGAAGCCAAAGGAGCATGTGCAGTGTCAAAAGGAGGCACTGTCACATACAGAGGGAGAAATTATTTAAACCAAATGCAGATTACACCCTTTTCCTGTGTGTAACAGGGAACATCATGTTCTTTGCCTCCCATGAGGGAATGAGAATTCTGTTCAAGCCAAGGTGTCCAAGGATGGCAAAACGTTACATTTCTGGTGACTGGCTGCCCTGGTAGTTAGAAGACCAGAAAAATTCACAGTCAAAAAAAATGTAATTGAAGTCAGTATTTTGGAAAGCTCACTTATAACATGCCTTGACATCCCTTACTGCATAAATGTTCATGTTGAAAGTTTCTGAGCTAAATGACACACAAGAGGCAAAAGCAGACACAGAAAGGGGGTCCAGTGCAGCCTCCCCCAGCACACACGGTGCTGGCAGCCTGTGCCCAGCACCACTGCCAACGTGGTGGCTCAGCTCCATCCTCCCATGGCCTGACACTGACCAAACAGTTCAGTGCTCACATCCACATTGCTGCAACCCTCCCGAAAACGTGATGCCAGGATTAACGGTTTCTTATGAGGTGTGAACTCTCCCCAGTCTTGCACCAGAGTCTTGGAGAGCACCACATTCTGCTACACTGCAGTGGCAGGTGAACTCATCCAGAGGGCACAGAACAACCCCTCAGTACTGTCAGGGCTCATTAAACACCATCATCTGGCAATCTTTCCAATGGGTTTCTCTTCCCAGCCCTCACTCTGACAGGGGCTGTGCCCAGTGAGCCTGGTGGCACCTGCAGGATGATGGCTGTTCAATAGACCTTTGACAGCAATGAAAAAATAATTATTTGGACTACTTTAAAACCAACCCTTTTCACTTAGCCTCACAGTCACGCATTTAAAGGAAGTCCCTGATTCATGAAAACAAGTTTATCAACATCAGCAGCTCTCCTTTCTCCTCACTGTACCATATAACTGCTGAGCCTACAACAGATAGACTGAAGTCAGCAGATTTAAACTTTAAATCTTTTTCAGTCGTTTTTACTATTGTTAACAGAAGCAGTATTACATCAAAGAACACACTGTGGCTGCAAGAGCTCCCAAATTCTTCTTGCATTTTTCCCTGATTCCAAACGTTCCAGCCCGAGCTGGGAGTGGCCAGGGCAGGACCCTGCCCCTGGACCCGCCTCCTGCCCCTGCCACGCTCCTTTTCTGAGGGCTCAGAAGGTGGTTCTCCAACTTCAGGTCAGGCACGGGAGCTCTCCCGACCACGGCTGCATGTTGAAGGGTGAATTGGAAAAGGAGGTAAAGTGTGAGGGGACACAGGAAAGGAGGATTTGTGACAAAAAACAGTACAGCTGCGTCCAAGTGAAACTCTGGATAAAACACACATTTATAGGTAGGATTTTCTGTATGTGGAAAAGGTACAATGTGAAACTGGGCAGTCAAAACATGAACAACTGTAGACATTCTAATCTCCAATGCTTTTAGTACGTTAATGTAAGAGTGAGCATCAACCAGCCATTCTTTTTGCATGCCAGGCTAACGAGAATCAAGCAAGCAGTGTTATTGTGACGGGTTAGTAGTGGGCATTAGCATACACATGATTATGAATTAGCAACATTTTTGGCCAATCATATGCCTTTTCCTTACCATTGAACTTTCCAATACTGTTCCTACTGAATGCAGGTCAAACATCTAGATTATTTAATAAAATTTTTGATTAGAATATTCTTTCCTAGGGCTTATTATTTTCACACCATAAATAGAATTTGAGGCATTACTAAAAGTCCAGTACGTGGACAAAGGAATTCAGCAGTATCCTGAGAACAATTCAGAATTCCTGTTCTGATATTATGAAGTTTGTTGGCAACTTCATTTTGGCCTCCTTTATCCCCCTCTTCCCTCGCTCCACTATTTAAGGTTAAAATTAAAACAATTATTTCAAATTGTGAATTAGATGAGTCAGTCTGTAGTAAGTGCTCCTATGTACATGTGTAAATGTTAGAGCAGATACTCTGATGTAATATGCAGTGGTGTTAATTGAGAATAAATATTAATCCTTGATAAAAAGATTGATCTGAAAAAGGTGGATGATCCTGTACTGAGTGTGCTGCTGTAGGGAAGCCCGAGTACCACTTCAGCTGTCCCCCAGATGGGTTTTTTGCAAAACACAGTAGGTTTTCTGGGTTCCTCTAGCAGTTTTTCTAGAGAATCCTTCACCATCAGCTCTCTTTTACTGGCTTTCCTTTCATACTGGTTTTTAACCATACACAACTTCCATGGCCAATTTGCTACGTTTTGCACTTGAAAGGAATGATGTTATCCAATTTTTACACTTTCATTTCAACACTGTTGACTTAAATTTTTTTTTTGTATCTACCCAGACTACAGGACAGTCGTGCTCCTCTGTTACACCTGCAACTTGGCTGACAAGGAGCCAGCACCAGGTTTAATTCACAGGCCATATCCAGCCTCAGCTGGGCCAGTTGCTCCCTGGGGCAGGTTCTTTGTTCTCCCCCCTAGGAAAGCAGCCCCTGCACTCCAGCTGGATCTTACTGAGAAGGTACTTCCCCAGTTACCCTGGGGTAAAACAAATCCTGCTTGTCTGCTATCATTAAAGCAATTCCCTCAGAACCAGACAAACTCCCAAATGAAAACAAACGTGGCCAACCTATGGAACATGAGTTAGAAATTGCACTTAAGTCTTTCCCTGAAGGTGATTCATCAGCACTGTTCCCACTCTTAACTTATTTGGAAGTGCTGCTTATTTCTGAATTAAGTTTTGAAAGAAATTGCCCTTGTATTTTAAAGATACTGACAAAACAAACAAAAGTACAATCAGGAAAAGCCTGTTATTCTAAAAAGCAAAGCTACCTTTTAAGTTGCTTAAGCAGCTCATTTACTGCTAGTTGCTCCAATTTAAAAAACAAACAAAAACCAAACCCCAAACTTCCAACTTGACTTCTCAATCCAACACTAATTTCAGTATCTTTCCTGTAAGCAGTCAAATCTTGATATAATTCAGGAATGCAGCCTCAACTTTTTCAGCCTGTCATGCAGTTGTTACCTTTTCTCATTACAGATGAATAATAAGATTATTAATGTGTCTTTTGGCAGCTGCGACTGAACAGACCAGTATTATTAGTGAGGCTGGAGCTGACAGAATGCAAATGCAAACATGCCAGAATGCAGATGCTGCTGGGTGCTTTTCTGAAAAGGGGTTTAGTCACATGAACGTGTAATTTGCCAAATAAATTCCAAGTAGTTAAAAATAACTGAAAACCTAAAGTGAAAGCTGTATTAAAATGCAACCACAAAACACTAAATTGTAGGGAAAAAACATGAGCTTCAATATTTGCCTGCACTGATGAGAACAAACCTGTTTTAAATGGGTCACTGCTTCACTTGACTTGTGGACTAAATCCTGGTGACTTTGTGTGAAGTGTTACTTGCTTCATTACAGTTATGTTTACAATTTGCTTTAAGGAATAATTCAGTGTTCACAGGACTATTAAAATTAAGCAGTGTAGGTCTTAAAACTCCTCTCAAACGGAATGAGATATGGGAATGAGCTAACAGAGTTGACAGAGCACATACTCCAAAGCGCATATACAAAATAAAGCTAAAAATAAATATTGCTGTGCAGGAGCATTTTAGCTGGTATCACATGTTTCTGGTCAGTACAAACCTTATTCGCAGTAACCATCCCCACCTGTGGAGGCATCAGGGGGTAAAGCTGTTAGGCAACAGAATATACACTTTGCATTCCAACACATTAGTCTTATTCTAGAGAAGCTGCAGTGTCACTGGAAAGTTTTAACTATTATTAAATATAAGTAGATTTAAAAGCATTAGCCTCCTACATTCGTTATCTCTTCCTTCAGAATTTCCTAAAAGAAGCAAAGACTCAGCAGGATAACATTACCAGGTCTGCTAGTTCTGACTGCCCTCAGCACTTACATTTTTCTCCCCAAGAATTAAATTAACATTACCCCTATCAAACTAGTAACTACAAGCTTCCTGAAGTTGCTGAGAGATGACAGAAAGTTTCTCTTTACTTCATAAATGTTTCAGAAGAGAAGAAGGAGCCTGCATTTAAAATATGAAGCTCTATCTGGAAACTGACCTAAGCTATACAGTTTAGTGTAGGTGATTCTTCAGCTTCTGGATGTCCAACTTAAGAACACACCAGAAGACTTTGTTCTCATAAGGTACAATCTTCTCTGTGTCAGTATCTTGTCTATTAGAACATGTGTAAGTGGCCACTTCTGCCATTTTCTCCTCTGCTGTATGTGCTGAAATATATATACTATCCTTGGCTACATCTTCTCCACCCTCCAAATATTTACTTTTTGGCAACAGATGCATAAACATAACTGAGCGTGCCATGATGCTGAGCCTGGAGAAAGCCCTGGAGAGATGGTTGCTATAATAGTGTTTTGTTTCCAAAGCAGGAAAAAAAAAAAATAATAAAGCAAGCTAATCTACACTTCCTCCCAAACCCTTCTGCTACAGGAATGAAAACCTTCCCTGAGGAAGTGCCCCAAATCCTCATGCACAGAACAGGTGGGTGGGCATTTTAACTGGAAATCAGCAGCCTAGTATTTTAACTGTTATTTGTGCTTTTCAGTCCCACCTCCACCCAAATTAATTTACAGCTACAGGAATTATTTCCTTCACTTCCACTCCCTGAGGAGGCAGGGAATATGAAAGCATCCACTCACCTGTTACTATTTTGGAAGCTGTTTGCGCAGGATTTGCAAGAATGGCATCTCCAGCCAGCTGAGAGGGAGGGTGAGGAGGGGGGGGGAACACTGGGTCTGTTTCTGGGCTTTGGTACTGGCCGTGGCCTTGGCAGTGTCCCCGTTCCACTCTGAGGGGGAGAGTGGGACTGGGGGGTTTCTTGAGCAGGTGGCTGTGACGATGGGGAACTGATGCTGTGTTTTCCTAGCGGGGGGGTGTCGGGGGGTGTTGGAGTCTGCGGAGGAGTGTAACAAGGCTGCTCTGGTCCATGCTCACTGCTGGCTGCAGCAGGAGGAGATGCTTGACTGTTTGATTTGGGCTGCAGTGGAGGAGTTGCCTGTGTTGGGGGCTGTGGTGGTGGGTGGCTGGGAGCTTGTATTGGGGAAAGGCTGCTGGAATATCTCCGAGGTGCAGAAACCTGGGAAGTGGAGGTCTGGGCTGCTCCTTGGTTTGCATGTTGAGCAGGGGGAGAAGAACTTCTAGCAGGTGGTTTTGGAGAGACAGAAGGTGGCTGAGCAGCTGGGGCAGAACTTTGGCTTCCTGGCTGCCCTGGGGGTGGGTTGGCTGGCTTGGGGGGGGCTGGTGCAGGCTTCTTAACAGCTGTTGAGAGAAGAAGTGAGATTTCATGGTTGGTTGTTGTGAAACCGCAATTCTGAAAGAAAGAAATTAGTAGCACAAAATACTCAAGCACTTAATCAATGGTGTATGGCCAAATAAAAGCAGTATCAATAGGAAGCTACTGAGATGTGTACACAGGTTTACTAATAAATAGCCTTTGAGTGGCTTTGTTAAACTGTGCTGGTAACAGCTACCAGCATTCATGAAAGAGTCCAAAAGTCAAAGATGCATTTATAGCTTAGGCCCTCAGTAAAATGCAAGCAAATTAAACTTGTCTGGAATAAAGGGAGAGATACTGATAAAGTTATTTTAATAAGCATTTTTGCAGTACATACAGAACTGGAAATTAGTGGCTTGAAAAGCAAACAAAGAACACACCTCTCCTAATAGCATGGGGACTGGGACCTGCTGCATTCTGTGGCTGATTAACAGAAAGCTGATTAGTGCTGCTTGCTGACTGGCTCTGGACAGTGCCCGTGTGCCCGCCGTTCCTCACGGGTGGAGGAGTAGCTGAAGACGTGTTGTCCTTAGATTTTGAGGTACTGAAAATTAAAAATCCTAAATTAGAAGATGACTTCAAAGCCCCTTGCCCAGATCAGCTGCACCCGCTCAGGTGTACGTTAAAAACTGCTTCAGCTCCGACCCTCAGATGCCTCAGAAAACCTTCTGCACTGGCTGGTATTTAGGGACTGAACACTGCTACAACACTTGGAACAAGTGGCAAGTAGGCTTTAGGCAAGCCTGTGCAAATGACTAATTACCAAAATTAATCCAGGAATCCAAGTATTCCTGCAGTGTCCCAGTATCTGTTTGAATGCAGGACTGATACCTCAGTGCGTTTGCAGATCCTTTGAAAACAGACTCCCAACAGAAAGTTGGTTTGAAATTACTGTTCCAGTTCCCTCAGACACAGCTATCACCCCCATAACTGTGAGCATTTTCAAAATATCCTGTCACAGCATCACACCCAGCTCCCTGCCAGTTACCTGAAGAACTAACAAGAACTAACACCTTTTGGTCACTTTCACTGGCACACTGCAATTCTCTTCTCTCCAGATGCTGTTAATAAATTGCAAATACTTGAAAGGCAGAGTTTGTGCAGATTTCAAATGCAGCTTTTAGACACTACTCTCAAGGCTTTGTTTTAGCTACTTAAGCCACAAAACACACCTGTGGAGGAAACATTAGTCTGCAGGGGATTTCCAAAGGAGAAGTTGAGTTTGTAAAAATGCTACCTGAGAACAAAAGCTATATGCAAGGGAAGCTTTACCATGAGATGTTGTTTTACCATAAGATGCTATGCAAGAGGTTGATGTCTGCACTACAGGCCTTTACACATGGCTTGTGATCTCTCTCAGACCACAAAATATTGAAAGCAAAGTGCTGCTTTCACCATACACGAAAGGAAGAATGGCAGCTGCTGTTGTTAGTCTTGGAGTCCATGTATCCTAATACTGGGGACATGACTGCAGAGTTTCAACAGTAATTAAGTAGCAATAAAAAAAAAAAGCCTGTAGACATGCTTGTTCTAAAGAAATTAATACCCAAATATGATAAACTGACTGCTAGTTTTCTAGCAAGCAAGTCTGGTCATCACTAACACTTGCTACAGACAAAACAAGAGACAAAACCCAGATAACATTTACAATTAACAACAAACAAGAACAACGGGTTTCTAGTATTGCCATTGGTAGGTTTTGTTCTTCCAGCAGCAAACTGATGGTCACACTGCGTGGACACCTCGAGAGTATAACTTGGAGAAGTCAGAAAGTAGAAGTGAAGTCTTTTTTAGAATTTTTCATCATAAATTTCCCCTCTCCCCCAAGAATCCTCTTATTTTAGAAGCTAGATTCTGGAACACACGGAACAGTGTATGTTATTTTAGAAGATGGATTTGGGAACAATACACACAGCAAGAGAGCTAGAGAGCTTCTGCCCACACCTCAACAGGCTTCACACTTCAAGTCAGAAGAGGTGCCCAGTGAAGCAGACAGAGCTGACCCATCAGTTTGCTGCTGCAGCAGCCTGCCAAGCCACTGCCAGCAGAAGCCAAGCCTCTTACCTGACATCCTCATTTCCTTGACTTTGTAACTGTTCTGCTGTGCCAGCAGAGAGAGCAAAACCAGCACCCACTGGGCTTGTTTCAGCCACAGCAGCTTGTGAGTGCGGCTCCGCTGCGGCCTGAGCCAGCCCGCCAGCCTCGGTGGGGGGAAGGGGCGGCTGGAAGGCCGGGGATGTGTGCTTTCTATTTATAGTGCCACATCTCCGCGGGTTCGCTTGGAAGTCCATAACCTTGACACCAAAGCTACAGAGAGAAGAGAGAGTAAACACACCACGCCAGCCAACACCGGGTCACTAAAGCAACAGGACAATGGATGTTACAACCCACAGAGACAAACGCAACCCCTGCTGCTCAGCATGCAAAGCAGCAACGAGGAAAGCTTCCAACTCCTGCCTATGACACTGCTAATGTTAAGACATGCAACACTACTGGGCTACAGAGGGGTGAGCTGAACATCAGTGGAACAAACTACTCAGTTACACTTGAAGACAGACACTGATGACAATGAGGTCAAACCACTCAGTAATTTTACATGTATATGCACACGTTTCCTTACATACCTCACTGAATATGTTTTGCCACATGAATTTTGTTTCTATTACACACTAAGCTACAGTACAGATTTCAGGACAGATAAAAAAAAGCCACTGAATACAGACTATGATTTGTGTTTAAAGGAGAACTGTGGATAAATGGACTAAAGTTCTAACAGATTTTAGAATGGCTACAGCACATTTATTCTAGGACTAAATGTCATTCTTGCTGTGTTAAAGACAGTGAATCTTGAATTGATTTTCTTCTGTCAGTGCTGATAAATTTGCATGTGGCCAGCCAGAGTTAACATTCAGGTAACAATCAACATTTGCATAAACAGCTAAAAACAAAACAGCACATCACTTGAATATTCATGATATGAGTGGTAATACATGAGCATTACACTACATGTTATATGGGAAAACAGCACGTTTTGGTTTTATTTTTTAGCATTCTACTGTTTGCTGTGGTATACTGTACCATCATCAACTCAGAAGTCTTATCATGAAGGCACCAGGTAACACCACCTCAGCTATGGGCTTTGGAAAAGAAGCCATGGGATATCAGAAGTTAGATACTGATAGATGCTACTATACACACTTCCGTGCCAGTGGATTTTAGACCCCCCAAATCTGTAATAGGAAAACAGTGATTGGAAGCAGTAATTACCTGCTTGAGGTTTTTATCATGCAGAGTATAACTGGAAGCAAATACCAGTACATTACCTTTGAACCTTCCTCAGGCTGCAACAACATGGGGGAAATAAATCACTATTGTTACCTATGGAATTTCCAAGAAATTCTCCTCCTGAGACCAACAGCAGCATGTCTGATCACAGCTCCTCAGCAGTCCAGTTCTCAGGAGTGGGCTAATAACTGACACCAAACCCCAGGGTGAAACATACCTTTCCTTCTTCAGTAAATCCCCTTCCATGACTGTCATGCTAACAGGCCTCTTCCGTTCCAGTGTCCCAGATTCATATTCATTCCCAGTGTGTGACAAGTGGTTGGAATTAACAGCAGGAATTGCAACAAATGCCCCAGAAACATTGAAATCTTGATCTGAGAGAGGGACAGAGAGAATGCATCCTAAGACATAGATGCACACAAGGCAAAAAGCTACAGGAGGTTTGCCTGCCCAGGGTTATCACAAACACAACATTCCTTTTAACTATGGCAAGTCTTTACCTCCAGGGAAGAACCAGTCTGCATGCTGAATAATTGGCTCAATAACTGCTACCACATGGACTGAAGTTGCTGCTGCCATTTCAGCCAGGGATCTGCAAAAGAAATTTGTACAACACTTTATAGAGAGTTTTGTCAAAGGAAGAAAATATATAGATTAAAAAAAATCATATTACCTAAATGGCAAACTATGCTAAGTGTGATGTATTAAGGCTCCAAAGTGCCACATAAAGAGCAACTTCACACTTTGATGAAGTCTAGACTACTCAGTAACATTTATACCATTTTAAAACACTCCTGAAAAGATGCATGTCTAAAAGGATTGGGAGTCACTGGTTGAGAGAACATCTGCAATACTTTTTAGACAAATACTCTGTTGCTTTTAACAGTTGACATAATTTAAAACAACCTGATGAGAAATTTTACAGTTCCAGGGAAGTTCTGTCTATAGCTTTCCTGAAACAACTTACCCTTCATTCTTTGCCCATAACAAGTTGGGGCCCAAGACTATGGCGACGTTGCTGGGTGTCATTTTGTTAACGTCGCTGTGCTGTGCAAGCTTTGCTAGAAACTTGATTAAATACCTACAAAAAAGAAAGACATAATGAAGCAGCAGGAACTTAGAGCATTTCCTCTTGAGGGCAACTAAGTAAAAATTCAAGAACTTGTAAAGAGGGCTCCTAACAAAGGAGAAACAAGATGAACAGCCTCCTGGTTTGGTGGCTGGCTACTAAGTTTCTACTCATGGATCACAGAGGGTGAATCGGGCAGAAAAGCAGGCACCTCCCACCTTAGCAAAATGGAACTAAAGAACTCTGGTATTTTCAGAGAGCTCAGGAGCTATTTTCATACTCTATAATGGAACTTTCACACTTCAAAGAGTCACGAGAGTTGGTTTTGTTCTGATTCATTCCCAAAAGGCAAAACCAAAGGGAAAAATAACACATGTAAGATACACCCAGGTGATTTCTAAGACTGGAAAACTCAATGATGAGCACAGCTGGTGAGAAGTCTGGTACTACTGCCAACAGCATGACCCTTAAATAGAAATGTTCTGTGCATCACTATTTCATTACAGTCAATAGTGAACTGGACTGGGTCTACCACCACCACCAGTGCACACCAACTACTTGATAAAACAAGATGTCTTTTTCTGAACCTTACTGAATTTGGCCAAGAAAAAAAAAAACTGGGTTAGAGTTTTTGTAAACCAGCTTTGAAAGGTGGTGCTGTAGCATCAAAGCAGCTGTGCTGCCAGTCAACAGATGTCCACACATACCTGAAGTTAGCATGATAATGCTTAGGTAATCTGTTACAAATTCTCCATAACTCTTGTAGCTTCTTATCCTGGTCCTGAATACTGAAAGGAAAAAACAATTCCATTACATCTTACTTTCAGGTCAGAAAATTGTACTTTCTGCAGTGAACAAAGAGAGGACATATAGGAATGTTTTCCTACATAACAGTTTCTAATATGCTTACTTTGCAGCTTGTGTCCATTCCTCATACAGACTGTAGGTCATTAAAGGTTCTGGTAGCTCTCGTAAATAGGATTTCAAGGCACCTGCAACACAGACCAGAAACAGGCAAGCTGCTTAGCCAGTGCACTCTGTCTTCAGTTACAATTCTGTCCTCAATTTCCAATTTTAGCTATGCCATAGGACCCATGTTCCAGTGCAACAGTGGGAAGACCTGACACTTCCACAGCATATCTGCTCAACGCTTAACACAAAAGGTTCTTCCAGTAATTACTGTGATTTGACAGAAACATGTACTAAACTATGATTCAGCTCTTCAGAACAAAGACCTTACTAAAGGTCTACATGTGGCTTTAATCTGTCTTGATCATGTTAACACTCTTGTCATGAGAAGATTGGATTACCACAATCACCTGAATTTTAAACACCACTCTGTGCCACAGGCCTGTACCCTGTACAGAGCTGCGTGCAGCTGTGCCATGGAGTGAACTTTCAACCCATTCTCATTCATAGTTTATCTGCACTGCAGCAAGTCAACAGTTACACAAACAGCATAAGCTTGTGTTGTATCAGTTTATACCTGCTTCTGATTCAGAATATTCACCATACCTGCAACAGCATGGGGATCCGAGTAGAATTCATCAAGCTGGGAAGTTGAACAGTCCAAGGCAGCTTTCAGCTTTTTTAACTTGGAGGCTCCAGCAGCAATTCTGAATAAGCCCTGGATAAAAGAAATCAAATGTATTTGACTGGTAACAACACCTTAGTACAAGCATGAAACAGTACAAGTTTTATGTCAGCCTCTTTCAGAACAGTTTGAAGCTCAGAGTCTTCCCCTTAGCCTGTTCTGACCTAGCTGGTTCTCCATGTCTCACTGCCATCTCACCATGTCTCAGTTACCTCTCACCCTTGGCCCATTCCTAATTTTTCATTCTAGCTGCATGAACCTCAAAGATACTTCAAATGATGCTGGAGGTGTCCTGTTGCAAAACATTCATCATCTACACTAATGAACAAAGTTACACAAGCAACTTGTTAAAAAGTACAGGCACCAGGCTGAGAGTTCAATGGAGCTTGTGTCCTGTCCTCCCAGCAGGAGCTATGGTGTCACCCTATGGCAGTACCCACCTCCTCTCTCATTCCTGTCTCCAAGAGCATCATCACACAGGCTTCAATAGGGACTGCAATCTCACGGCCGCTGCGCTTCAGATGCTCTTCTAATGGAGTTCCAAAAGCTGGTTTTTCAGTCCATTTGTCTAGTTGGAGAGTATCAAAACACTGAGCAAAATACCTAACAAACACTTGAGTTATGTCCCAGAAGACAAGAAGAAGACAAGAAGAAAGCCTCCAGTACAGCAAAGAAATTTTAAGAATACAGTAGGAGTTTTAGAGCCCTTGATTGGTAAAGTCCCTTATAGCGTGAGTAAAGAGAAAATGAGTGTATTGGTGTCCAAGAATAGAATTACTTCTGCATCTTTCCAGATGGAATATCACACACAGTCCTTTGTGTACCTGGGGGTGCACGTGCCACCAGGCCTCAATGCAAGTGCCACCACATGGCTGTAAGTTACGTTATTCTGATTTGCCAACATACCAAAAGGCTTAAGTTTGCAAGAATCTTTAACAAAAACTTTCGTCCAGATTGCATGACCTGGGCTGACCTCAGTTTGAACTGTATTTAAGGTGCATAAAACCTGAGCTGTTAACATGAATTTATTGCCAATTTAAGGAATTGGCAACTTAAAACAGATGTTAACAGCCTCAAGGCCTTAGAGTTGCCACCTTGACAGCCCACCACTAACACTAGCACAAATTTTCAGTTCAATTTCTCAATTGCTGCTTAACTCTGAAAGCCAAAATTAGCACAAGCTTCTCCAAACTAAATGTGAATTTCTTGTTTCTTACAAATTTCTTTTTTTGTCATCAATTTCTGGTGCCTTAATTGAAAAAATGCAGATGTAAAAGGTTATTGTTAGTTCAGATGCGTTATTTTCTTTTATGTGGAAAAAAGGTCAAGAAGGGCGAAGACCTTGAAAGAGTCCTCTGAAGACACCAGGTGCTTCTGCAAAGGATTTCATTTACCCTTTTTGTTTATGAAACCACATCAACTCCATCTCCTGTGAGGCTTTAGCTCCTCTCCTTCAGTAACACACCACCACAGGCACGTGTCACCTCCCCCAGTTTTGCAAGTTACAGCAAACATCAGGAATAGAAACCCCAGAAATGGTTCAAAGCCACAGTAACACACAGGACAGCTACAAACACAGCTGAAGTTGTGCCCTGCACTTGGGTCTCTCACACTGGACTACTGAGACACTGTGCCTCCTAGCCCACCTTCTAGCATGGCTAGTCTGTTCTGAAGCATCTACCAAGTGAGAAGTTTGCACAAAGCAGCTGAGCAACAACAACTAATTTCAAGCAGTCATATCCATGAACAGCCCCTTCCACACAGCCTGGGGTGTCAGACTGTTGGCTTGCATTGCCTCCCTCCCTTCAGACCCACCCAGCACACTCCGTGTCCTCGTTCAGCAAGATGCTCCTCTTTCTTGATGTATTTAGTTGAACAGTTCATCTTTCACAACTTGTATGTGGTCCACAACTGAAGATATCTGAGTGTTACTCGGCTCAGATTCTATTTTTCTCAGCCTGTTCAGCCTGCCTCTTGTCCAAAGCAATCAGCAGGCAGAGACAGAGCAGCCAGGACTGAGGACAGCATTTCAACAACCCACAGGGCACCTTCATACCAGGTGAACAACACACCTCAACTCGCACTGAGAATGGGAAGCTTAGCAGCACGGGGAAGAAATGCAGCTGCATGACCTGCTTCTCAACTGCTGGCATCCCTCACAACCACGGGAACACTCCAGCAGCCAGCTGTGCAGCAGTGTGCACGGTGGGAAGAAGGATTGCAGAGAAGAAGGAAGAGAAGTCAAGCTCCTCAGAACACGAGGAGTTCTCTGATAACCACCTGGTAATAACCCAAGAAGCAAGGACCCTAAAAAGTTCCTAAGTCACAATGAATCTTTCTTTGGCCTAAAAAGCCAGGTATGAATAGCAACAGGTCACGTGGTATCAAGGAAGAAGTGCAAGCAAATAGAAAAATCCTTTCCTTTTCCCTCTTGGGTATCAGACAGAGCCTTAGTATTTTATTAGTGTGTTAAAATATGGCTGGAGAACTCCAGAGAACACAAAGATGGAATTACGCTCGGGAATGTAAAATTGTTAAGTAGATCAAATGGCCTTATTTAATAAGTCTGCATGCAAGAGAATCAAGATAAAGGAGGAGAATATTGTGCATAGGTGGCACAGGCAAGGAGAAGCATCAGCCAGAGCACAGGTTACTTTACCTTGATGGGCTTGAATTTCGGGTAGGACCTTTTCTATGACTGCTAATGCTTTTCTATGGTAATCTGCTTGTGCTTCTAATAACTGAGAACAGAAGCCACATTTTAAAAACAAAAAGAGCATTAGCTTCTGATGAGCACATAAAACAAGACTAGAAGGTTTAGCACACAAAATGTCATATCTGAGGACTGAGGGTCTATGCACATACGTGCTGCAATCAGACTCACACTGAACAAACACTCACCATAACAAAGTACTTGGCATACTCCCCTTCTTTGGACACAAAGCTGTACATGTCTGCTGCTAGCTGATCCTTTGGAAAAGCAAAGAATGCAAAACAGTGCATCAAATTTACAGGGTCGTTTCAACTTACACAGAAAGACAGAAGTACATATGTTTATTTTCCTGCACTGTGTCTGAACTATCAACTCAGGCAGCACAGGAAGCCAGCAATCCACCTACTCTGCTGTATGTATTCTTCTAAGCAAAACTCATTAAAAAATGCCTTTGTTTTGTGCAGCAAAGCAGCTGCCTCCTGCAGTAAGCAAGTGGATTGTAAGGCAATATGTTATTTACAGCCAACCCCTGCAAACAAAGGTAAGTACTATTAAAAGGTTTTGGTGCTCAGCTGTGGCATAATGTAGCATGGGGGATTGAGAAATGAAACTGAATGTGAACTGTTCAGAGCTGCCACAGTCAAAATGTTCCTTCTGTCAGCAGCCTGGATTTCACCCTGGCAGCTCACACTTCTACTCAGTGACACTGTGAAAATGCCAGTCCAGGCTAAGACACAGCTTCTTCTTTTAACTGTCTCAGAATGAAACAGAAAATAATGTAAAATACCCTTCTGGGAAAAAAAAAAGTTCCCTGTTAAACTCAAACAATTCAGACCAACCAGCTGGCCTTAAAATACCTGTAAGACATACAGCTTGTTTAACAGCCACAATTTGTGGCTGCAGGAGCCAGACTCCAAGTGCAAGGCTTCCAGAAGCAGCCATATCCTGCTTGCATTGGTGCTAATGAGAGGCAGGAAAAGGACAGAGACTCATCTTCTCATACCTTGCATTGTTCTACTTTATTTCCAGCTTCATCCATCTCTTCCTTAAGGGACTCTATTTTTGAAGGATGCACTTGAAAATTTGTTCCTGAAGTCTTGTGGGCTTGGTTATACCTGTGGAAGGAAGGGTTCAGTCCCTTGGAGAAAGTGAATATTAAACAAGAATCTGCACTTATTCCTCCATTGGAACTGGTTTCTTCTGAGAGTAACAAACCCAAGAGTTTCAGAGGTTTTTCCAACAGAGCTAAGGCAGGTGTTCAAACCACACCGTTTATGACATGCAGGCATAATTCAGAAACCACTAAACACTAAAAACCCACAAGAAATTCTGCATTCTCCACAGTCTAACACATGGCTGTATCACATGTTAGAACAACCAATCCCAGAAAATGCTACTTAAATTATCAGTACAGTTCAAGAGAAGGTAAGTTGAGCAACCTAGGACCCTACCCATAAGATGGTTCAGTGTAATGCACTTGGTTCAATAAAAGCACTTGGTGTGGTCACAGAATTAGACTCCTGTTCTTTATTTAGGTTGACAACTTAAGTGAACTGGAAAGAAGATGAGCTTTCAGCATTTTTCCAATGATTTATAGGCATGTGAGAGCTCCAAAATCTGGATTCTGTTTAGATCTAGTATTTGAGTCCTTTTTAGAATAACCGAAATGTAAGTTTGTCTTTTTTCAGCAAATTATTAACGTGCATATAGCAGCATTTCAGAGGTGCCAGCATCAGATCTGATGCCATGGATGCCAACAAGTAGTTCATAGGAATAGAAAAGGACCTAGTAATTAAAATTATTTCTTACCTTCCTCTTGCAGAATCCCAGTCCAACACCAGCTTTGCCAGCTGCTTCCTCTGCTTCTGAATGTTTGGGATCTCTGTCTAAAAGAAGAGTTCAATGCTTACATTTATTTCTAAATTGTTTATTGTAAGAAACTACACTTTGTAAATTTCATAGCCACTTTCCACCACAAATGTGTAACTCCTTAGAACAGTAACAGTGTTGTTATTAGCAGACTTTTTTTTATTTTTGTTAAACCCTTTTTGCTCAGTTTATACATAAATACAGATTTATTTCTTCAGTCAGGCTGAAGTGATTTTTTACCTCTGTTAGCAGAGCCAGTGGATCCAAAACTTCTCTTTCAATCTGCACTTCATGCTGAGAGAGCTCCAGGGCCAGTTTATTCTCTGCATCACCACATGTGTCCAGCATTTTCCTTTCAGAATTACAAGAAGTTGTAATGTGAGCTACTACTGACTGAAGAAGAAAGATTCAAAACAAAACCCTGGTGGCCCTGTGTGGTCTGCTACCCTTCTGGAAAGCTTTGTGCTTGTTGTACAAAGCAAGGCACTACTGAATGGCACAAGCCCAAGATGCTCTGTGCTGTCATTGGCAAACTTGGGATAGGCAAGGAGTGTTACTAAACCTGTGTCATCTAAAATTCCTTAGCCATTACAACTTTTTTTTGGAGGTTTTAAGACATCTAGGTGATTATGCTGGCCCTAAGGGCAGAGAAGACTGATTATGTAAAGCCCATTCTTCCATCTCACCCGATGCAGTAAAATTACTCAATGCAGCATTTAATTTTCTCCTAAGCCCCCTTAATGTGCCAAACTCTTAACACCCTAATGCTAAGCAATCACGTATGCAGCACCCTCAGGTTCCAAACCCATCATCTGACCTTTGTTTGAAGCTTGTTCTAAGGAAAAAAACCCCTTTTCTTAAAGATTCATATCCACGTTTAAATCTCCTGCAGCAGCTCACAAAAATGCACGCAAAGGTTTCTAAGGTCATTCTACAGGGTCTCCATTTGAATTCCCATCAGCAAGGAGGAAATATGTTTGCTTTAGGAATTCTTGAGGAATTTAAGTGCTTTAAGAACAAATGTTCATTTGTTTCAGGCACTTTCCTCTAAGTTGCAAACATGCACTTTGCCAGGGTAAGGAAACTGGCATTATTTGAAACTAGAAGCCACTAATGCAGATTGGCATTAAGTCATTAATGCAAAACAGCAGAATGCAGCATTTACACTAAATTTTAAATGGAGATAGTAGTTTTACTTGTCCACAAGAAGAGCCAGTTTCAAAAGCCTTAAAGCTTTTATAGCAGAGAATCAGAATGCTCTGGAATGCAATTCAGAGCAAGCCTAAGACTTGCCCCCAGGATCACTCAAGAAGAAATGCTTGCTCACTTTTTCTCCCTTTGGATTAGAGAAGGAATCTAGAAATATTAGTTTCATTAGATTGAAAACAGCCTTTGTGTACCCAAAGTCTCTAATTATAGCCCTGCAGGCAAGAAAATTACAGACTACAACTTACAAAGAGCCAAATACTCACCCCAGCAGAGTTTCATCGCTCAGCTGGACAGATCCTTCTTGCATATTTTGAGCAAGAGCTGTTAGAGGAAGTTTTTTCTATGGAACAGAAGAAAGAGAACTTAGTGCTATTCCCCCTCTCCAGCTTTCCCAGTACATCCCTGCTAAGATTTTTCTCTTCTTCCATATGGTTTCTGTTATCCACACAGGCAGCTCACTCTTTGACTTTAAGAAAATGCCAAGTCACAAAAAGTTTCAGGCCTCAGGACTTCTGCTCTCGGACACTTTGAAAACCACTTTCTTCTCAGTTTTAGTTGGAGTTACTGACCCAAAATGTATCTCAACTACTGTCAAAGACAAGTAAACAGCTTCAACTTGAGATCTAAGCAGCTAGCCTGTCATCTGTCCCTCCGCAGAGGTTTGTTCTGTGTGCCCCTGTTTTCAGGAGGTCTCTTATTCAAAAAAAGGAGAAAACTTGAATGTTAATTATTTCTGGTTCTAACACTTTAAGAAAACCTACATACGGCTTTGCTGAAGAGGGGCAGAAATCAAAGGTGTCCAGAAAAACACTTCTAGTTAAGTGGAGGTATCAATGCACAAAGGTAATTCAAAATATAAGGAGCTCAAGCAGAGCTGCAGGGTATCTTCTCTCAGTCAGGTGCCATGAAACCTGTGACCACTCAGCACAGAGCAGAAACCATGTCCTGACTCTACTGGGGTGCTCAGAGGTCACACCACTGTATCTGGGTGAGGAATCACAGCTAGCCTTTTACCAAACCATGTCAACCTGAGATGATTTTAGTGTTTTTCTTCTCTTGGTAAATTGAGGCTTAGCACCCGATCAGTGTTTCGAAGCTCAGACCACATTCAGACCAGTCTCAGAAGAGCAGCCAAAGGGCTGTTGTACTCACGTGTCTCTTCTCAGGATCTGTACCATACTGGCCCTGAAAACAGGCAATTAACCTCTTCTGGGCAATGTGGCAAACTGATCTCACAGTGTCAAGACGCCTCTCGATCTGTTGGGCAGGAGGGGGAGAGGAGGAAGAGAAAACAAAACAAGAAACAGAAGTTATTTTCCTGACCTCAGCAGGAAAATCTTCCTCCTGTACCACACTTAGTTCTGAGTTGCATATTTCTCAAGCTCTACAGCTTAGAAGAAGTTCAGATTCTCAGCAGAAGTGCCTGGCAGCAAAAACACTTGGAAAGAAATCTAAACTGCTTTTTTTCTCAGTGGCACAGCAATTCAGTTGGAGTCTGCAATGCTCACAAGGCTGGAGAGTGGAAGAGGGAGAAAAACATTGTCCCAACTTTTTGTCTCAGCACAAAGAGTCAGTTTAATAGTTGCCATCTGAGATAAACGGCACATGCAGGTATCTAAGACACCAATTCAGGGAGAAAACTCTCATATTTTCATTGTGCCCTTGTACAGTAGAAGGCTAAAGACAAACCTGCCTGCTCCTTTACACGGGGCCAGAGCCATGCACTGCAAGGCTTTTGACTTGGTTTCCTTCTCTGGCTGTTACAGCCAGGGACAAAGTTCCTAAATGCTAAGCAAATAAGTATTTTCAGGGATAAATTCATGGGATTCAAAACGGACATGGGTTAAAAAAAAGATAGGTGTTGATGCCCAAACCAGAGTTCTGTTTCTCACAGTATACTTGAAACATGGCTTAATACATAGACTGTGAATCTGACAGATATACATTAATAAACTTTTTAAAGGGAATCTAAGGAAGGAATCTGGGCTATTTTATTTCAAAGAACAGCAAAAGAAAAACGAAGTGATGAGCACTGGGACAGACTGCTTATGGCACTGAGCTCTCTATGCACAGCACCAAAAGAATGTGGTTTATCTGCATTTTGATGACTCACCAAGAATAAAAGGAGGCCCCTTGGAATGGCTTCTATTTAAAAGGCAAGGGAAAAAAAAAGTAGATTTCATCTGTAGAAATAATCTGAACAGACTCCAGTTTTTTATACAGCTCCAAAATCACTCCTATTACATTTTCAGGCAGGCAATAATTCTCCCCAACTTTCCTACCAAACATAAATACAGATTAGCTGAGAGAGTAGTAATTTTAGTGCCAAGTTATCATGCTCCATGTCAGCTCCTCTTAAGGGCACCATACCTGGGTTTAAAGCAGGATTGACACTGGCAGTTTTCCCAGAGGAGGCAGCTGCTGTGCTCTAATGGACATGAAATGCCATCAATTCTCACTTAGGATGGTGCAGATCCAGGTAAGAATGACATGTTTTTTCCTCCCAACAGGTTATACTCCTGTGATGGGAAATGGATCTCCCTAAAGTGGTTACAACTGGAAGGATGTAATTAGGTCCCAACGAAGGCAGCTAGTAAAAACTGCAGCTACTAAAGGGACAGCAGATCAGAAGGTCCCACGGGAGCCCTCAGGGGTGTGGGCTGGGAGGAGATGCCAGTGGAGGGATGCCCAGAGAGGTGGGCAGGTGGTGAGGCTGAGCACAGAGTCACTGCTGCTGGGCCTGGGAGCCCCCCTCCTGAACCTGCCAGCAAGTGCAGGACTGGGCTCCACATTTCCTTCTGGAGGAGGGGAGCAGCAGTTCTGCTAAGCTGCAGTTTGGAGGAGCACCCAAAGCTGGGCCTTGGGGCTGCTGTGCTGCCCAGCACCAGCCTCTGCCAGTCCAAAGGGAAGGTGGAACACAACCACTTGTGACTTGAAGGACCAATGGAAGAACAGAGTTTCACTGGCTACATGAGGCACTAAAGGAACTAAAAGCTCTTGACAGCCACAAAATGAATCCAAGTTGAAGTGCTCAAAAAGCTTAGTAAAAATCTATTACAGCAGAATAAGGTGCAGAGCAACTGCCCAAGGACTGCTCTGAAGGCACAAGGCATTGCCTGTTAGTTACAGGGCATGGATCAAGCAGCTCAAAATTAAGTCCACTTCAAAAAAGTCCACATGAAGATATATGAATAAGTAGCTATTGTTTGTTGCCTAGTGCTGCAGCTAAGACTATTAATTTATGTTGTGCTATCTTCAAAATTAATAACACCAACACATTCCAAACCATCCACTATCTGTGAAAGCATTTATGCTTGCAAGGTCACATAGTTAAGACTGCTTAAAATATTGACCACAGGGTTTTTTTCCCCACACCTGAAATACAGTGGCATCCTGTAACAGAACCATCTTGCAGATGCCAGCAGACTAACACAGCCCCTGTCAGCCATGCATGGAGGCTGAAGTTCCTTATATTCCATATATTCCCAACAGCCTCTTTCCAGGCAGCCTCAATGCCAAACCCAAAGGGCTGAAGACTGATAGGAGGAACATGACCCCAAAACTTCAAGATAATACACTCTCCTCTCTGATCTGCTTTTTAGCTCAAAGATGTCAAGAAAACCATGAAGGCCATTTATCTCTATTAAGCTACCTTTGAACTGAAAACGTGACCTACAGGCCATGCTGTCTGTACCCACAGGGCATCTTCAGTGTACAAAACATCACACAATTGCTTTATTATGTGCTACAAGGGCATGCCAGAAAGTAGGTCTATTGTAGAAGCCTTTACAGTACTGAATTATATTGCCTGTCTTCAGACAGGAACACATATAACAGATCCTTGAAATGGAGTCTTGCACTTCAGAGAACATAATCAAGCTATGGCCATCCTATGTCAAAGCTCAAGCTAAATATAAAAAGGAACACTGTGGAACATGTTTGTAAAGTGAACAGTGCCATGCTTTTAAGCTCTTTAGTTAGATAGGAGCCTCTCCCCCTCCACAAGCCCCCAAGAGCAAACAAACAAGTGAGTAAATTCTTCCACTTGGGTGTAGCCAGTCTGCTCTGTGCCTGGGAAAGCCTTGCTTGCAAAATTTTTTGGCAGCGAGCAGCAGTTCTTTTGGCTTTCACTGCTTGTTACTATTCTGCAGCTAACCAAGAAAACAGATGGGCCCTTGAAGGGTAGCAAGGTGTTTTAACATCCTTTATGCCACTTAATTGTACACTTCTCTTCAGAAATTAAAAACAGTATTGTCAAACTGTTGCTGTGTCTATGGTTCAAATCAAGCAGTCCCCTGAAAAGCAGGGCACCACGTCTCAGGTCAGCTCATCTCCCCATTATTCATTATTTCATGTATTTGTGCTGAATCCAAGGCTGATGCATGCTCCCATCTTCTGCTTCAACCTGAACAGCTGGAGAGATTTGAAATAAAAGTACTTGCCTCATTGCTTTGGCCTCCACGTTTCCTACACAGGTCCTGAAGCTAAGCACACCAAGAGGCTCTGTAGCCAGTGCCAAGTAACCATTGCACTGAGGTCCCAGAGCAGCCCCCTGCCCTCCCTGACCAATTTAGGGTCTGCTATTTTATTTTTTTCAGTCTTTCAACAAAGTAACCAGAAGAAAAAAAAAACATGTAGAACAAGTGTGTAATCAAATCTGTTCCATGTGATCAGTCAACCTTGTCAATCTAACAGTTGCAACTAAAATTCCACCACAAAGTGATGTCTGATTAGATGGTGTACTGTTAAAAAGATTACAAGTTCACAAACAAATCAAATGTGTGACAAACTTGAGAAAAAATATTGCAAGCTCCTCCAGAAGCACTCACATGTTTATTTAGAGCAATTCCAGACTTTTAGAAAGCAGGACATTATTTATTAGCAAGCAGTTGGCATATTTTTTGCCACTTCTCTTAAGGCCCGGGTTGACCTCTTGAAGAGAACCAGAAATGAAGACAGGAACCAGCTGTGCATCATCACAGCTTCTTCCCAGCTCCTTGCACCCTACCAGACAGCCTGTCAAGTCATTAGCACTAATGGTTCATAAGCTAGTTCATCTAATTAAATGTAAAAATGCTTCCTCCTTCATTTTGTCAAGCCACATGATGGGGTTCAGAAACAGAAGTACCTGAGTTTTTCAACTCAATTGTATCATAGTTTTTTCATGTGCTGAGAAGTCAGCCAAAGACTACTCTATTTTCATCCCTGTCATTTGCAGTATTTTTTTCCCCACATTGGGTTCTCCACACAACTCAGAAGGCTCAAGCTTCACAAAGAGCGTTTTAAAAAAATACACATTAACTGTGTTACAATACCTGCAACAGGTCTTCACTGAGTACCTCGGTTTTCTCAGCCCTAAGGGAGGAAAAAAAGAGGCTTGTCAGACTAATTAGCAAGCTCGGGGTCAAAGATTGCCACAGGGCTTTCAGCAACCCCGTTCCAGGGTATCATGCCGTTAGGACCATTGCTGCAACACCACCACCTCCAGGATGTCAGACACAACCCTGGCTCCCGCAGTGAACACGGATGGCTTGCCCTGCACAGGGTGCTCAGGAAAGCCTGACATTCCCGGAATTCCCAGCTCACAGCAGGAATCCACTGCCCCAGCAGTATTTCACACTACCCAGTTTTAACAGAAAGCACACTGGAATCCTGAGTAATTTCACTCAAATGCAAAGATGTACTGAAGCAACTCGAATTTCCCTCCCCGCTGTTGTTAATCCAGGGATGTTACCGAGGCACCTGAATGTCACGGAATGTAAACCCTGAGAAAAGTAGGACAGCCAATTTCATCTGTTTATTATCTTCTACCACTGCAGAGCTTTACCAACCAGCACTCAGTGGAGATGGTAACACCTTCCCCTGCATCTCACGTGCACACAACCTCCTGCAGGAATCTCCCATTACCTCCTGTTGCTGACTCCCACAATACAGAAAAGACTCATTACTTTAAAGACCATCAGGCACCAACAATATTCCCAGCAAAGCTCTACCCTCCATCCAAATGTATCTGAATACCTACACACACTTCCAGACAGAACATAAACAGTTGTTACAAACATACTCAAACCTTTACACATACAATTCCAGACCTTTTTCCAAAGCCAGTTTACACATAAACTTTGAATGGTTTAATGTTGACACAGATTTATTTGGTGTTGACTCATTTGCTCTAACAAGGCTTTATCCTACCTTTGCTAGATCTATAAAATAGAGCAAGATAAACTTTGTTCACTCATGATCTCTTCCACTTGGCTGTTCACCACGACTACACTGTAGAGGACTTGGAGGTCTTCCAGTGCTCTATTGTCCTGTCCAGAGTTTCCCCTGCTGCTGTCCCAGTTCCTCACCTACTACACAGACTTCCTTCTGATCCTGCAATCTGTTTAATAACCTACTTCAAGATTCATCATGCACAGAAAGTTCATTTTCTGGATCAGGCTTCATCAGCTGCACACACAGACTGCCTCCAAAGACAAGATTCATTCACTTGAAATTCAGAAGGTTTGTTTGGTTTTTTAAGGCATTTAACTTCAATTTCAAGGCACATTATCTACTTGAACTATTTGTGAACCGTAAGGTGTTTGATAATTAAATACCAGAATACAGTAATGCTCAAAACCTCAACAAGACTAGGACAAAAGCCACTTAAAATACTTTGACAGCAACATAAACTGCAGGCACTGTACTACTGATTTGTTTAGGAAAACACATACAAATTTGGTAAACTTTTCTTCCACACAAATAGAAACACTGTCTATGATCAAAATTAGATCCTCTTAGAGGGCAATTATTTGTTTCTTTTTTTTTTTTGGTCTTGCAAAATCCCATTGGAAATTACATGAAAATGCAAGTGGTACCTACATCACACAACTGAAGCTTGTGTTGACTCCCCTTGTCTCTCTCTAGCCCTTCACTGGGCTCAGTGTAAGAGAAAGTCAGATTAGACTGCAGCATTTCAGCAGCTCCTTCACCCTGGATGCCACCACACTCAGACACTGACATGACACCAACCAGGCCCCACAGCAGCAGATCTGACACACCAGAGGAGAACACAACCTTCACTCAACTGGCAGCTTTAGGAAATAAAACAGCCACCTCAGGTGGCATAATTCAAAGCAACTTCCAAGAACATCTGGAGTAATATAAACTGGATCTGCACATACCATTAAAACCACAGAACTGCTGATGGTCACAAGGACAGTGACTGACAGAGTTCACTGAATTTTTCCCACCCATGCAGCAACAATTACATTACTATAAGATTCTGTAAATTCACTCTCATCTATTGGGAAGTATGAAATGCATTTTATACAAATAATCTTTAAAGGAAACACCGTTCCTTCTAACCTTATTCCATATTTGTGTTCGGCAGAACCTTTCATTACAGTACTAGGAAGTTACTGGATGCTTCTGAATGGCTTTAACCACAACATTAATTTAAAACCATCAAATAACAGAACTTCCATAGAACTTTAGATTCATCACAAGTTTGATTCCTCCTTCCCCTCCTTTTCCCTAGGAAATTATCCCCATTTGAATAAAAAGCACAGATGGCTCAGTAACGTGCTAGCAGAAGTTTGTTTCCATTTTAAATGAGGTTACCCACAGACTATGTATCATCCTGTGAAGTGCAAAACAATTTTCATACATTATTCTCACACACTCTTCATACACCTAACTGGTTTATCTAGGATTTGAAGTCACAGCTTGAAAATCCAGATCTTCTCCTCCAAAGCCAGGGCTGTTTCCTGTCATGGGTGGCAGTGGGACAGTGTCCTCAGAACAGCACTGATTTGGAAAAGCCACTGATGATTATGTCAGGTTCGGAAATGCAAGAGGGAAAACCTCACCCTTCCTGCAGGCCCACATTCCACCTTGAATAAGGAAGCCAAGAAAGAGCCACTAAATAATATTGAGTTTCAGTGACCACAACCATGAACCAGAAAATGCAACCTTGTGATGGCAGCACAGCCTCTCCATCTCCTTACTGAGCAGGGAAAAAGAACAAACCATCAAAGGTACCTCTGTCGCCTTCTGAGTAACAGGTACTACCAGTTTAAAGTTTGCAGCTTCCTGGGATGCTAATTTGGTATGCTGACTGATTAGAGAATGAGCACATTTATAGAAAATAACACAAACTCTTCCCTGCTACTTAAAGTTTTGTCCTTATCCCTTATTAGGTCTTATTTGTGTCTTATCTAGTTGGTAGCATGGAGTGATGAAGAAGTATTTCTGGAATCAAGACCCGATTAAGAATTGGAAGATTTGGTTGCAGGGAGTGTTCCCAAGGGCTTTATGAAGCCCAGCAGTGCTGGCAGCTGGCCACCAGCCCACAGACCCTCCACTGTCAGCTCCCCCCAGGACTCAGGGACACAGCCCACCCCAGACTGAGATTTCACAGCCCAGACTACAGCAGCTCCAGCTGTTTACATTCCCAGCAGCTGACCTCAACCCAGCCCAAACAGCCCTTTCACAGCAGCAAACTCAGGTCCCTCCAAGCCATTACTAAGGGGAAGGCACATCCTCCTGCCCAAGCTCCCCCCTGACACTGGGAACCCCAAACATGATGCTTCGTGCCCCAGGTCTTGGTGCTGGAGCCATCCTTGCACTTCCGGACGGCAGGATCCATTGGCACGCGGCAGGAAAACAGGGATCTGCCCAGCCTGGAGCCTCCCAACACCTTCTACATGAGATGGGAAGGGAAAGCCCGGGGCTTGGCATCACACCCTGCTGCAGCACAGGTCGCTCAGCTACTGACACACACCAGAGCTGTAAGATGGGCAGCAGGAACGGGGCTGCTCCTGTGGGAAAAGGGGGTTCTGAGAACTGAAGGTGAAGCTTTTCTGCTGCACTAGGCAGGATGCCTGTTACACCAGAACCTTCACCTGAATCAGCTGGTACAAAGATTTCAATTAAAGTTCAGCAGTGCATTTTAAAAGACTGCTTCTAAAAAAACCCCAAACCTGAACAATCATCAGCTGTGGCTATAATCACCTCCTTAATGAATAAAGAGGATAAAACTACTGAATTCCCTAAAACCAGTACTTTCCAACTGTTTCCCACGCTGAGTCAGTTCAACATGCTGCCCACTGTAAGCATCCCAAGTGCAGAGCTCCTCATTTCTTCAGTCCCTCTCCTGCACTGATCCAATACTTGTTCAGCTGTTCAGAACAAGGAAGGAACAAGAGCAAACCTGACATGAAGAGCCATAAAAACTTGGACATTGACAACAGAACAAGTGACTCAGTTCAAATGTCCAAGTGGAACCAGAAACCTTGACTCACGCTGGGCCGGGAGGTGGAGCTGGCAGGAGGTGATGCCACGGGAGGGCCATTCGCTTCACCACGAAAGGACAAGTCTGTGCTCCTGAACTCTGGAAAGATTTCAGTGGAAGCGAGAAGACACCCACCCGAAACACGAGGCAAGATTAAAGGGAGCCCTCCCTGTTGTGTGATTTTTCCTCAAACAAAGCATTTGTTTGTTACCACGAGTAACCAGATTAGCTTTGCTGGTGAGTTAACACTTGAGAGCACCTTCACTGGGCTGGCAGCACATCCTGCCTGCTTTCCACATACAATGGGCAGGATTTGCTGCCAGGAAAAATGGAAGAATCAGCAGCTCTGTTCCAAAAACAAGGAATCCAGAATTAGATGACAATTTCCTTTCTAAAAGGTTTGGGTTTTTAACACTCGCTAAGACAGACTTCATAGAAAATACAACTTAAAGGTGTTTCAGGACTACCAGCTTACTTTTCCCCACTGTGCTAACACAGGCTTCCTTTTTAAGCAGAGTAAACCCTGTATTTTATAATCCAAATTTATGGAACCTAATTATTAAGCACCTCAAATAATTAAAAAACTAAATGAAAATTTCAGTCGGGGGAAAAGGCTGAAACAGCCGAACAAGATCAGAGACAAACTCACCCACAGGGATGCAGGAGGAGCAACTCCCCAGTGCCACAAATGAAACAAATCACTGTTCATGGCACTAACTTGCTTAGTTTTTATTTGGGTTTGACTTCAAGAAATCAAGGTGATGCAGGGAACCACATGACGAGGTTTTCCCTGCCCCTTCCTCCTCCTGGGCAGCCAGGCTCATCCAAAGGCTCTTATCTTGAACTAGAATTTAAAATCAAAGTTGCAACATAAACATTTCTACATTTCCCTTTTCCCACATTCTACCTAGATTCTGCATTTCTACATGCTTTTCAGAAGCTGAGATCTTCAACACATTAAAAGATCTTTCTGTGTGACTGGAAAGCATAAATCCTAGAGTTGTAGCCTTCATAAACACATAAGAAAGGTCACTTCTCAAAACCACTTTATTAAGAAGGATTTATTTCGCTTCCTTTGGCAGCCTGTGGCAATGCTCAGCTTTGTGGATAGATTATAGGAGTTTGGTTTCACCAGCACAGCATTTGGAAGACAAGCCAGAGCAGAAACGTGCTTGGCCAAGTACAGTTCTCACCACAGAAACCAAGTTCCTCAGCATAAAAAACTCCATCATTCATACTCAAAGTAAGGTAACGAATTGGGATACTTGGTGCTGTTGGATTTGTTCAAAAGAAACTAATATAACCCAAGGTTAGTGTCAATGTTCTGTGAGTTATTTCAGACAGGGTGACTGTCGGATGATGGTCACCATTTTCAATATCTACTGAGTATTTAGTGAACAGCACTCACAGTCACCAGTTAGACTTCAACTTTGCCTACTACCCCTATTTTCCATCCAAATTAACAATATAAACTTCTGCACAAATGTTAAAACTGCTTTCCTTGTATATCTGGTGGCCACTGAAGCTGCAGGGGCAGCAGCAGCAGCAATCCCACCAAAGGCTGCTGTTCTGGGGAGATAACCCACAGCTTCCTAAGGAAAGTCCCAGTGCAAAACAAGTTTCCACATTAAAGTGATGCTCAGGTCACCAATTTTAACGCATGAAGTGCTTTAAAAAATGTTGCACCACCTCCAAGGCATCAAAATATTTGATGAATTGAGATCTTTATCTTCAGAAACCCAGCAGCCATAAAACTACAATTCAGGCCTGAACAAATAGATGATTTCTGCTCTCGTCTTCCCTTCTCCATCAAACTGCACATGGTCATTCAATCTAAAAGCTGCAGCTTTGATCCCTTCTCTAATCTCCACCATCCGATGCTGAAGAATGAGGCCTGCCTGCTCTAATTAAAGGCAGACCAGGCTTTAGAAAGATAATCACCTTGGAAAGAAAGCAGACTGCTCCTTTGCAGTTGCAGGGAAACCCATGACAGATTGTTCACATTAGGGGATCTGAAATTCCTTCCTCAGTGAAATGGATCCAAGGCTCCTCTCCCAGGCCAGGCAGTAAATTTAGCCATTTCGAACAACCAGGGCTCAAGCCAAGTCCTATTTTAGGGCCACTCTCTGAGGTACAGTCACTGCAGCAAGGCCCAGCACTGCCCTTCACAACTCCAACCCCTCCCCTGTAAAAACATGTATGTTTTAATATTAAATCTTGAGAACTAAACCAAAAATGGTGTAGCTTGAGAAAAAAAAACACCTGCTGCAACAGTTGAGTCTGTGTAACAAATCCAGGTAGATAATTTGGAGCCTCACGTACTACAAATTAAGAGAGAAATGTGAGCTGACATTTCTAGGTGGCAAGAATGCAATTGTGGTTTAAATGCAGCAGCAGATTTAAAGCAAAAGTGTTTGCTGGAAGAAGCAGTGTCACAGCGAGCAGTCTTTGAGGAGTCTAATGACTTTTACAATTCTGGATACAAATAAAAATTTACAATTAAGTGCTTCCAGTTAACTACTGTCCCAGCAAATAAAGTACTTATTGCTAACCTACTATTTAATACCATGACCAAGTTTTAGCTGGTAAAGATCTCCCTGTATTCAACTTTCAGAAAACCCAAACCTCCTCTCCCCGTGGCATGTTAGGCCAATAACACAAAATGTGGCTTCTTTTTAAAAAATGCATTTAATTTGTGGAAGTATTAATACCTTCAGAAGGAAACGCCAAGTGCTGCTAGAGGGGATCACAATTCTAAATGCTTAAATCCAGTCAGGATGAAATCTAGCAGTGGTCATATGGTTGTTTCCAAAGTAGGAACACAAATTAAGTGGTAAGAAAAACAAGCAATCTGAGAAACAACTTTATAAACTTAACAAATCAAAGTGTTTTTTCTACACCTGCTTTTTCCCCTTTAGGTATTAAAATATTAATTTATCATACTAAGTCCACTCAAGATTCCTAAGGAGCTTGAACTTTCCAAACATGTCAGTTATTACTTTATTTAAAATGTATATAAACACCCTCACACACTATCTTGTCAAAAAACTGTATTTAATGCTCAGTATTTAGTACATTAAAAAGTTTATTTTCACACAAGGCTCTTCTCTCTTCCAAAGAAGGGACCTTTTATGTATGCAGAATAATTTTATCTAAAATTAGCTGAGTACAATTTTGATGTAAGAGACAGTTCAGCACAAAGCAACCTAAATAATTATTTAATGTCTTACTCTTTAATCTCAGGTGCAATTTTACAATCCCTACATGCCAACATAAGTGTTGCTGCTGCCAGCCCGGGAATTCCCCCTGCCAGGGGTGTGCTCCAGCAGCACCCACAACCAGAGCACTGGGGCTAGTAGAAAATTAACCTAGGGAGCAGCAATCCATCAGCCTGCAGCCACCTCTCTTCCCTGGCTGGCTCTCCAGAGCTGCTCACGTTGTCCCTCCATAGCAGCCTGAATTTTATGTTAGCTCGAGTCACCACCAAGTCACCATGACGTGGAGCAAACATTGGATTCTCCCCTCATGTACTTCCCTACAGCCCTTCTCCTTTCAGCAGTTCCCCCTTCCCCAAACTTCAGGTACAGGTCGCTGGTCCTCACATCCCTCCCCTGCATCAGCAGCAGTCACAGGCAGCTCAGACTGGAATTCCATCCAATAACATAAATCCCTGGTTTCCAGTGCTCCCCAGGCCACCCCATGGCTGCCCCACTCCCTGTCCCCAGGCAGAGGAGCTGGCACCAGGCAGGCTGGGCAGGGAGAGGGGAAATCTGTCCCTTTTAGCAACAGCAGCTACTTAAGATCAGTTTAAGATTATCATGAAACTGTGCCCTGGGGCCAACACTTCATTACCATCAGCTGGCAGAGCTGCTGAAAAATGTTGTTGTGTCCTCCCTCCTTCCCACCACCCTCAGCTGCTCCCTGGGCCCAGCACACACATCTCCACCAGTCAACAGCTCCAAGGACTGACATGGCTGAAAACAGGCCTGGCTGGAATAAAACCCGGATCACTGCCGAGATACTGAAGGTGAGCACCAAGGGGTGGGAATAAAGGGCAGGGCACGAGGGGATCAAGGCTTGGCAGAAGGGCACAGCTGCAGGGCAGGACACAGTGGTACCCCCAGAGCACGGAGTCTGGGCAGCAGCTCGTGTTTCTGGGTAAGGGAACAGCTCCTGGATTTCCTACACGTGGGTTTGGCAGCTTGTATTTTTCGGTGAGGACAAGTCCCCTTGCCAAACCACCTGCTGACATGAGAACTCCTTCACATTCAAGGAAAAAAAAAAGGCAAAAACCCACCAAAAATCCTCAAACATATCCTGAACTTTCAAACAAGACATTGCTTCCCATTCTAGCCACAAGCCAGGGGCCCTGCCCACTAAACTCAAGACATTTTTAAATTCTGTGATTTCTTCTACCACAAGGCCTGCATTGTCAACCCCTGGAAGACTCCTAGAAGCAACACCACCTTTTTGAAAACCTTTGACATGCACGTTTGAATTGGAAAAATACGAAATACAGGAATGAGCAAAAGACACTGAACTGGTAAAAAAAAATCCAGGGCATTTTTTCCATATTTGTTTGCTTTTCTGCACTTTGGCAGGACGCTTCAGCTTATTACCTTCCATAAGTGTCAAAGAACTGCAATCTAAAACTGAACATTTCACCAAAGGTAACGCTGTTCTTAAACTTAATAGGCTGTCCAGACAGGTCTATTTCAAGGTCAGGGATTCACAAAACTGGCAAGAAAAAGCCTCTGAAAAGGAACCAAACTAAATCAACACAAAAAGCAAAACAAGGAAACACAGAAAAGGCAGAACAACGAAGTAGGAATAGAAACTAAGAAAGCAAAAAGGAGTTGGAGGCTTTGAAGTAACAGAAAAAAAAGAGTAAATGGGAATTCAGGGACCTAAAGTTACATAAAACTTACTACTGGGCTAGTGATAAAATAGGGATTATTCCTCATGCCTGTTACTGCCCAGTGAAGCCTCTGCACTGATTTTCTGGTCAGTAGCCATGATTAACAATTAATGGCTGAGCCCTTTATTATGTTTCACCAACAGGAAAGCCAGTTTCTGAGCCGAGTCTGACAACCACCCTGCACCCGAGCCACCCGTCCCCTGGCCGGGCTGCTCGGCACTGGACACAGACGGGTCTGTTTCTGTGTTGCTCAGAGACGGTGCACCCAGGAGCACAGCAACGTGTGTAAATGCAGCCCCACGCCACGGCCGCCCTGCCATGTGGTGCACATGAGGTTTTTTGCTGCTCTAGCATGAAATTGAAAGTTAACTCTATCAGTAGATGGCTGAGAAGGAAACAGGAGCCCCGGACTAACAGTCTGATGAAGGTCTGTTAAGTTGTCCTGCTCTTCAACACACACCAGGAGCTGCAGTTACAAAGCCAGCATTACTTTACCCTGCTGTTCCATTCCTGCAAAAAACACCAGACCAGAACACTTAAGCTGCGTGTTAAATCAGCTCACAGAGGGGAAAAAACAGTTCAATGTTCAAATGAAAGAGAGGCTGCAATAGCTCAGCTCACACATTTGTTTTTCTGTATGAAAACTCCACCTATCTAGCTTCCCTTCATTTTCCACAGAACACAGAACTTTTCATCAGGTGGATTAACATTTCCTAGTGATTGCTTGATAATTAGTTCACAGATGCAAAAAAAGTTGGCATTTGAATAAACTGCTGCACTTTTCAAAGCCATCACAGCCGTAACCTTCCAATCTGCATGCAAGGCACCTTATCCTCTGAAAAAGGGCCAACCTTTTCACTTTCCTGCCACTGGCTAAGGCAGTTTTTTTGCAGCCTTACCTCTGCCACCGAGGCCGGGTGTGCACAGGCACCCCACAAGCAGCGAGCTCCAGCAGCATTAACAGCTCTCAGCAATCACCCACCTTTTCTGTGCAACACTCGGCTGGACAAGCTACAAGTTTTCCTTTTATTAACTTGGGCCCTCGAAGCACCAGTGGCATCTTGAGAAACATGCAATAGATCCAGTAAGTATATTTATACAAAAATCTCAGTTCAGTGATTTCTGGCACAGGACCACTTGTGAGACAGAAGGAAAAACTCCTCCTTTATTGATCCTTCCCACCTAAAACTGACGGGGTTATTTTGCATACTCCTTTTTTTGCAGATCCCCTGCCTGTTTGATTCACTCTGCTGCAGTCACTCCAGGATGTTCCTGACATTTTGCAATGCAATTAACTTCACAAGAAAACAATCTGTGTCAAGGAAAAAAAGGCTCCACCTCACTTAGGAGAAGAACTTGTGACCTCACCCAGCTGGCGTGTATTTATGAAGCTCGTTTCCTGTTGAGACAGCAGGACTGTCCAAGCATAAGATGCTCAACTATTCTGACCTGTTTTTATCAGCCATGAAGGAGCAATTACAAACCCTAAGCTTTTAAGGCTATTTTGTTCCTACGGAATAACTTTTAACCAAAGTGTTCTAACTCTGTCACCACAGCAATGTGCAGAGAAAAAGGATACCTGAGAGTTCTCTATTTTTTTCGGGCATCAAGTGCTGCTCTAGGCACGACAGTGTCGGCAAGGATCAAATTCAGCCTTGCTTTCAAGGCTGGTACCTAGAACAATCAAGCAGCCCTGAAAAACCGAGGTAATGAAGCACAGTATTCTGCTGAAATCACCTGATATGTCACCACCAACTGCTTGGTTCGGAACCCCCGGAGCTCAACCATTCTTACCCAGTTTAATTTGCATTATTAAACTCCCGTGGGTTTCAGATCAGAGCTGTGCCTCAGCAAACAGGGACAGTCATTGCTGCCTCATGTACCCCCCAACACAGGGGGCTGGAGGTTCTTGTAGAACACCAAAAAAATGGAGCTACTTCTTTTGACAAGTTATGAAACCCTTCTGGAAACTGCACTTGGTATTAGAAGAGACTTTTAACACATGGAGACACTTTTCATTTAAACACATCCTAAGAAGATTCTATGTATTTAGCACTTCACCATCTGCTAATACAATGACCTCTAAAGAGCAGTTCTGGTCACATTATCACAGTATCTGATCCATTATCATTAAAGGAACCTAAAAATACCATGCAAGCACCTAGGAAATAGATCTGCTCTCCTAAATCCCAAGTGTATCACATTACGGCATCAAGATGGAGCAGCTTGTTAGATCACCCCTTGCTATTTTAGCAGGTTAAATCATAACTATTTTAGGATTTTGACACTGGGCATAACCTGGTATTAAAATTATTTGCTTTAAAGAACCACCATCAGAGCAGGCTGGAATCCAGGAATCACAGCTTCATCCACAAAGAGGGTAATAGCAAGATGATTTTATTTATATCAATAAATATCAGAAGAGCTGGACTCCCCCTGGGAGTGCAGGTGCAGAGCTGACAGCTCAGCCCAGCAGCTGTCACTAAAGCAGATCCTAGTATATTTTTACCTTCACTACTCTGCTGTTATGTCAGATACCAAAGCCTCCACTTTGGATGCACCTAACACCCCTGGAGAATACATCCTTTCCTGTGCTTTCAGCCTCCTCTGCCTCCCTGTTGTGCTTTGCCCAGGCAGCCCCATGGGTCTGGCTCGGGATGGTGACTCTGGCTCTGGTTATGGGCTGTGACAAGCACCAGGTTTGGCACAATCATTATTCCTGCCCTAGACCCTTCAAAACCTTGTGAAACCACCTAGGAAACCTCTGCAGAGAAAAATGACATTTTATTCATAATTTTAAGGCAACCCAAGACCATGGTTTCCAGAGGCAGGTGCTCCCCTCACCCTGGCTGTGCAGCCCTGACCCCCAGCAAAGCAGGAAGCCCAGGACGATCCAGCTCCCTCAGCTCCTGTGGTGTCACTTTGCCCACTGGGAATATTTTATCAGTCTCTGATCTGCTTCATCAAGCAGCTGCACAGTGAAGAGAGCCAAAGGGATGAGGACATGCATGCAAGACGGCAATTAATATTTCCCAAATCCGAGTTTGGAGTCTTTTAATTTCTTTTTTTCTGCAACAAAAATCTCAAGTATTTTACATACTGCCAACTCAGCAGTTGACACACAAGTCTGCCACAAAGTTCTGGAATACCTCTGTTCTTCTAAGCAACAGGCTTTAGCCAGCTCTCTACTGGGAAGCACAACAATTCACTAAGGTATCCTCAAGTCAACAAAATCTAGCACAACTAAAACAAGCCATTCTTCACCACTGAATACCAGAAATTTTTGTATAAGTTTGAAAGGCATTTTCTGTATTTATTAAGGGGAAGCAAAATAACTGAAGCTTCACCCGCCCTGGAAGCACTCACTGTTCAGGAAAATAAGGTAAAACACCCAGGAGCTCATTCTTACACATCACAGGCACAGAGAAACATGCTTCTCTCTTACATGATTCACTTGAAGTGAAAACAAATAGCTGAAACTATAAAAAAAATTGACTTCTAGAGCAGCAGGGGAGGAGACTACATCTCCAGCACCCTCTTCAGCTGTGTGGTAAGGTGGAGCTCAGCCTCAGCAGTGGTGGTGTAGCCAAAGCACACACAGAGCAGCACCAGCCTGGTGCTACGGGAGATCAGCCACGCAGAGGCCACCCCTGGCTCAGGAAGCTCCAGAGACAGACGGAGATGGTGGCTGGGAGCAGACGTGTAGGAAGCACCGTGGGACCTCCCAGCCTCACACCCTGCCTGTGTCAGCTGCCTCTGGACGCTGGGCAAGGCAGACACAGCCCAGCCGAGGCATTCCCAGGTTTTCATGTGGTCTGGAATCACATCACAAGTGATGAGGCTTTTAAACCAAGGGCTGAGCAAATACTTACTCATCGATTTGAAACCTGTTGCAGCCCTTGTAAGAGCACTCCTCCATGTTGCACTTCTACCTAGAAAGTTTAAAACAGTGGTTTTCTGGCAATCACCACACTGCAATGCAATAAGTGGGCAGCATTAGACATGGTGAACAATTTCTCCAGAGAAACACGTTTCTTAAAAACACAACTTAATTTCTTAACAGTTTCTAGATTTAAGGATTCTTAATGACAAAGACTATAAAAGAACAAAACATCATCTTGTCCCTGAGGAATTCAGAGAGACTGATGAACTGCCTTTACAAAACTTAGAGGGAACACCTCAAAGAAGGGCAGAATAGAGTCTTTTGTCTTCTGACCATCTGTTCACAGGGAAAACCTCTCTCTTTACCAAGGGCTCCAGCTCAGCAATGTCCCTTCTCCCCAGCAGTCACAGGCACTCAGCCTGACAGACTGAACAGCTCACAAGCTGTTCACAGAGACAGAACAACTGAAGAAAGTCACTGAAGTCCTCAGCTTGGGTAAATTCAGGTAATTTTTCCTTTGCCTTTAGCAACCACTTGGAGGGGTACATGGACCAATGTGATTAACAGACACTTACAAAACTGAGTCTATCCCACAGCTTGGACACAACTTACATCCACAAGCTGCTCCACTTGTTGCTGCATTAATGGCAGTCACAAATACACTGAGAGTGCCAAGTCTTACCAAGATAACCAGCCCCAAACTGAAACATAATAGCTGCATGTTTTTCTATAATTGGAAGTTTGTATTGCTAGAAAAATCAGACTCCTGTGCTGCACAACGTGCCACATTGTGTTAGCTTTCCCCAAAGGGTGCAGGAAATAGATAAATACGCAGATACCAAGAAACTGTGGGGGCTGAGCAGCAGTGTTAAAGGGCAACTGCTCCTTCTTGCCTTGCTCACATCCCAGATGGAAACACCATTTTGCAGAGGTGCAGCTCTGCCCAGCCCAGCCTGGCAGCAGCAGGAGTTGTGCAGGGCCCGTGCAGCCCTATCCCAGTGCTGGTGTTCCAGGTCCTGTGGAGCTGATGGACACCCTGCTCTGCCTGTTCAGCAGCCAAGCTAACAACAAACAGATGTTTAGGTAACACATTCCCTTCCCTAGCAGAACATCAGGGCTTCAGCACTTGCAGTCACTTCATTTCAGTTGAGTCACACAAAGTCCAAAAGTCTGCGCTTGCTCAGGAACACAGATCTTCCCTAATTCAATCTCCTCAGAGTCTTTAAACCCATCACGAAATTAATCTTCCATCCAGAAAGATCTAAGTCAATTTTCTAATTAAAGAAACCTCAAACTTCATTGGAGATAAACAGGAAATGTTTCAGATTACTATTATAAACACTGAATTGAGATTTTTCTTTTTATGAGTACTCGGATGCAGACAAATGCCAACCTAAAAGACCAACAACAAAGCAGCTTCTCCCCCTGCCCATAAATATGAACCTATTTCAATGTTGTTTACCACTTTGAGTATCTTCACCAATGACAGCAACACCACCAATAACGCTTCTAATTTTTTACTTTTTTTTTAATTTTCAATTACTGGGGTCATACTCAGTTTTATTTTTTCTTCAACACAAGAACCACAAAAAAAACATTAAAGAAGTGTTTCTTTGCCATTACATGGCATTGTAGGGTCAATGTTCTGTTGGCTGAACGTCAGTAGCTCCTTGCTGTACACAATTATTCAACAACAGGCTTTTTAACACAACTTGCTTTAATGTAATCATTATGTTACAACAACACCAATTCCCACTTAGGACCCAGACTGCCAAGTGGCTTGAAGAAACACTAAATATAGTTTAGCACAGTAGCTTCTATGCAGGGCATGAGCTATTAAAAGATATGTTCAAATACTCCTGTTCAGTCACAGAAGTATCATGTGTGCAGGGCCTGGAGAACCTATTTGTATACAAGAATTTGTATTTGAACAGTGGAAAACGAGAAAAGAAGCTACAGTAAGTTAGCTTCTTGCATGAAAAAAGATCTCTCTAAGGTGGTTTGTGGTGTCTCCCAGATTTCTAATTAGTCAGATCTGCTCATCCCTGGTTTAAATTACTGTAACAGCCTAAGGGCAGATAGAGTATCTCTCCCAGTAAGAATATCCAGTTGTGACTTCACCAGACCTACACTTCCCAGACCAGTTGGCCAGAGTAATTTTTAATCTGCCTGGTACTCTGTTGTTTGCACCTAAAAGATGAAAAACGAAACTGCTGGGAACAACATGAGTAGCTGTGTCCCCAGAGGCTTTCCTGCCTCACATAAAATTGTTAGACAGTCTAACAAGTGCCATTAATTTACCAACCTGTTTTTCTGTAAGTTAACAGCACGATACAAACACCTCTGTGGGCTCATTCCTCACATGAATTACTAAGCTATGTAGTTCAAATGCTTATTAGTGTATCATTTGAAAGCCTTTAATGACAATACCTCTGAACATTTATTTTCATTAGAGATGACTGCAAGTATAAAGCAGAGTGCTTCCCGAGCTTCTAATCGAAATCTATCTCCCTTTGTAATTTATAAAAGGATATGAACACTAAGACAAGCACTCACAGATACCTGAAGAATTACCTTTGTTGACATCATACACAACATAATCCTTTTAATTTAACATGCAGCTGATTGGCTAGAAGGAGAATCTGCTGATGGAGCATCCCCAGAAAAGGCACCAACAGGCTGGCAGTCCCTCACCTCTTCCAATGTGAGAGACCACATGTACCTGCTGAAGCCACGACTTCCATTTCTCAAGGCACTGGACCTAGAGGCAGCCCAAATGAAACGTGTGTGTGGAACAGAACTATGGGCATGAGCCTTGATCCTCAAGACAGATGAAGGTTTAGTGGAATTAATACATCAATTCCATTCAAAGCAAGCTCAGCACAGCCTCTAAGGACTCACAGGCCACCTGAAAGTCAGGAAGTCCAGAATTAAGGTTATTCTTATCTTCTCCACTCTCTCTCCTGCTTAATTGTTTAAGCCTAACTAAAATTGCCAAGCTGTTTCCAATTGTTTTGCTGGAGTTTGGACACAGCTCAAAAAAAAAAGGTGAACTTTGGGCTGGTTATTTTGTGGGATAAGCTGTGTATGTATCAGCCATGGTCAAGACACCAGTTTATCCCGACACACTCATTCGGCTCACGTGGAACTACGGATTCCCTGGGAAGCCTCCGGTTCCCTGCACACCCTGGCCCTGCTTCTTGGGAATTATCTCTGACTAGATGCGAGATCCTTCCCGATGGCATGAGAACCAACCCATGCTGAGCTTCACAGCCTGTTTCCTTCTAGATAAGGCTGCTCTGGGAGAGTTCAGATGCCACCTCCCAACGAGAGGTTGTCCCAGTTGCCTGGCCCAGGCTTGGACGGTGTCACCAAAGCAGCCAACTCTGACACCAGCAGACAGGAGAGGGACCAGGGCTGGAACTGCCCCTTTCTTATGAACAGCAAGATGTCTTGTTTCATTGCCCCTCTTCCTCCAGGTTTATAGAGACAAGTAATCGATATTTTACTTTATGGATTACCAGAGCCTGAGCTGTTCTGCTCAGCAGAAATGCTTGCAGATCTGCAAAACTTACAACGAATTTGTCAAATACATAAAAAATAAAGTACTCAGTGGCAGACTGAATGCTTGTCTTAAGGCATCCAACAACATCCACAAGGTAATTGCTGCTAAACATTGAGGACGTCTATTAATTACTGTGGAATCCTGTTCCACTCAGCTAATCCCCTCTTTAATTAGTTTCCTACATATATTTCATAATTCTATAAAATACCATCCTTGCAGACTCACAGGCTTCCCATAAACGCCATTCCTCTACTTTAATGAAGCTCTTGGACATCTTATTTTTCATTCTAAGTAGTTACTTCTCTGGTCCTAAGTCACATATTCATGGTACAAGGCCAAGGATGCCAACCTGGGAATGCTGGTTGTCAGGAAGGCAGCATCATTCCCACCTCCAGCAAGCTGCATGGGATAAATCCTGAACTATTGGAGAGGTAAATGTCCCTTTGTTAAAGGGAACAAAACCATGGCAAGACACATCACTGATGCACAGCCAAGGTTTGCTGACCTCACCAGAACACACCTGTTCTCCTCACCTCCCCACCCTTCAGCTTTCTTAAAAAAAGCTCTGAATAAGTGAAAAGAAAATCAGGAGAACATACCCCTGCCTAAGGCAACCCCATGAAAAGCAGCAGCCAGTTACAGATCACCCTACAGAGCAGCAGATGACCCAGAAGGGTCGATGTCTCAGAAGGGTCGATGTCTCAGAAGGTAAACAGCACTGGGCAGCCCACCCTAGGTCCCCAAGCACCCCAGGTGAGCTGGCAGAGAGGGAGGGATGTGACCCCTCAGCACAGACCCCCAGACTGCTCCTGCAAATAACTGCAGCTCTTGTGGGTCTGCTCATTCACCTGCTAGATCTGCCAGCAGTGTACGGGGTCTTGGAACACCGACCATGGCCCCCTTCAAGACATTCACATACCCAGAAGAGCCCTTTTGACACAGGATTTGTCTCCTCATCCTGTCCCGGCATAAAACAAACACTTGCTTCTGCTAATACTGCCTGACAGATCCTACTGAACGACTGTCACATCTCCCACACCTTCCATGAGCTCCACAGTGCTCAGAAAGCAGCACTGCCCAAAATTTGAAAACCTCAGCCCAGATGTCTGCAAGTGAAACCAGTCACAAATCTTTCACTACCAAGTGATTTTACTTTGGGAAATGAAATAAGACCTGACTGCTGGGCTAGTGCATGAAACCTTAGGAGGCTAGAAATATTAATTATTCACCAATTAATTTTAATAGCACATTTGACACCTCTTGAAACCAAGTGTTTTTCACGTTAGCTTTTACTAACACTGCAGAATGAACCACGTCTCCCCTGCACACTGACTGCTCTGAGGACTGGTGTGGTGCTGCAGGGCTGAGACACCCCCCTCGCCTCCTCAGCTGCAGGAGAGGTGCAAAAGCCTTTCCAGAAATAATCTCTGACTATCAGATCAGAGCCTTCACCAGGCCCTGGGCTTTGCCTGGCCTCGAAAGCAGTTGCTATTTAAAATGCTGTTTTGATCTAAGTGAGTATCTAATACCTCTTTACAGACAACAGGGTTATCTTGAAATCCAGATCAAGCATTGCTATGATGAGCCAAAAACAACTTTTAAAAAAATGTGCACATGAATACACTGCACTGGGAAGTGTAAAAATACCTTCCCTGAGTCTCCACTGTTAGAGCTCCTGTAACTACAGGTGGTCACACATGGCAGAAGCCAACACAAACCTCCCAAGTTGTGCTTCTTTCCCTTCCATGGCCAAATCACATTCAGAAACTAAGCTTCCCAAGTTCCATCAGGATTAATGCAGACCTAGAGTGATGAAAAATTATTCCAATTCCATTTTTCTTTAACTTGGAAAGACACAAATACTGAGATCAGCAACCAAAAAGTACAATCTTGTGCTGCCAAGACCCCACAAACCAGCCCCTAGATGGGCCATTGTGGATCATTCAAGGTACTTACAAACATGAGGATAGAATTTATATGAGAACAAGGCAGTGAGTCTGAATGGTATGGTTACCCTCACTCTTCAGAGTTTTCTCATCTCTACTCAATTAAAAGACACTTAGTACATTCTTGGATGAAGAATTCATACAACTAACTTCAAGTAGTTTATTATTAAAAACACTCTATACGTAAGGACAAAATCAATAAGGATGAGTTTGTATTTAATCCCAACTAAGACAGGAAAGAAAGAGACTTTAATTGGAACTAATATTAGTATAAAGCTATAAAAACAAATGAGTCAGTGTCATTTTAAATAGTTTTTAATGAAAAACAGTTTACAGATACTTGTCTGTATTTTGATGAAACTAGAAAAATTCAGTGCTCCAGCCCCAGGCTGCCAAGGCACCAGCAAGTACCTGGAGAAGAGTATGAGCAACATCATGCCCAGGGACCACCCCACCCTGAGAGCCTCCCCTGGGAGCCACAGCCACTGGCTGCCTCAGCCAAAGGTCACCCAGAGCCTCCCAACACACACACCACTATGAACAGCTCTCCAGATTTAATTGAGTTTCCCCGTGGAGTAGAAAGCAGCCAGAGATGTTTATCCGACTCGGTACAACACAGATTACTTGAAATTCCACTTGGGATTTGGGGCTGTGGGCCCAACGCATGCAAAGAGGGAATGCTAATGACCACTCCAGCAATATATAAAAAACCTATTCCATTAATTTATATGAAATGAGAATTAAAGGACACGTGGTTGGTTTGGGAGTCGCTCCCTTTTATAGCAAAACAAACGCCCTATTAAAAAACTACTGCTTGGCCATTATTACCTGACACACTTGACCTGGTTTGTGTGTGTGCAGGTCCCAAGGAAAATAAACGTTGTATTGAGTGAGTGACTGGAGTGGAGGCCATGAAAGTATAAACTCAGATGATATGAAAGTTTGCTCTTTCAGCGGAAGTACCTACTTTCAGATTAAGTTTCTGAGGGGAGAAACAGAACTCCACCAGACAGGCAATGAAGTTACATATGCATTTGTAGCACAGGGAAGAGCTGAGGGCAAGGCAGGTGCTTCTGGGGCTGTGCACAGGTTGGTTTCCACAGGCTAAAGACCTTCCCAGCCTCTGACGGCAACCAGACCGACAAACCTGCTATTTTTGTTAAAACTGAGTCACAGAGTGCACTCTCTGAAGTCTTCTTGAAGGTGAGAAGTAGCTCACATAACCCAGTATTAACACAGTAAGAAAGGAAACGAAAGTCACCAAAACCCAGACAGGAAGCGCACGATGCAAATAGCTCTAGGGGGCTTGACGGGGGCGACAGGGACACCCCCCGCTCCGCTTCCCCCAGCCCCGGCACTGCCCCACCCGGAGGCATCTTTCCTTTCTGTCCTCTCCGCCCTCAGCTCCGCACGGACCCGAAACACAACCCCGAGCTCCGAGCGCCGCTCCCGGTGAGCACCCTGGGTCCAGCAAACTCTGGGGCCGCCAACACGCACGGACAGATGAAACGGGGCCTCGGCGCCAGCGGACACCAAGGGACAGACACCCCGCCCGGCCGAGAAACCGAGGCCCCGGATCTTCTCCTTTCTCTTTTTAACATACAAGCACTACGAGGTTCCTGCCGCCCCCCGCCCCATCCCGCCAGTCTCTCCCCGAGCTGACAGAAGTTGTTCTTTCCCAGCGGGCCGCGCTGTCGGGAGGCGCGGGAAGCCCCGCCGTGCCCGGGGCCGCCCCTCCCCGCCTCCGCCCGCTCCGCGGCCGCGGCACCGCTCAACCGCGGCGGCCCCTCACGGCAGCAGCGAAGCGGAGCCGCCGCCCGAGCCCCGCCACCGGCACCCCGGCCCAGCCAGGCAGAGTCGCCTCACGGCCGCGGGACCCCGGCCCCGCCGCCCACCTGCCGACGGTCTGGTTGGCCAGCTGCTTCATTCGGTTGAACTGTTTCTTCATGGCGGCGGCCGTTCCCCCGGCCTCCCGCCGGGCACCCGCTGCTCCGCCGCCTCACCTCCCCGGCCTCCTCCCTGTCTGCCGCGGCGCCACCGGCCCCGCCCACACCGGAACCCGCTGCCGCTTCCGGCCCCACCCCGCTATCACGTGCCCGCGGGCAACAGCCGGGTTCCCGGGAGGGGAGGGGAGGTCGGGATCCCGGATGTCGGCGCACTGCTGCCATGAGGGGGACTCCTCCGCCCGCCGCTCTCGCGGGAGCGCGGAGCGCTGCTGATTCAGGAGCGGCAGCTTGGCTGGGCTTGGTGCGCGGGCGCCGCCCCTCCCGGAGCGGACAGCCCCGGTCCAGCCCCCTTCCGCGGCCCACGACATTATCAAGAGCGTCCCCCAAGACTACCGCTCCCGGCATCCCTTGCGGTACAGCAGCTGTTTCCTGGGTGGGCGATGCATTCCGCGCTCTCTCATTGGGTGTTATGGGAATAGATGAGCCCGTGGGCCAATCGCCGCTGGGCTCCGGCGGGCCGCCCTGCGGAGGCTGCCCAATGAGGGGTGGTGGGGGGCGGGCCGCAGGGGCGGTGGCGGCAGCGGCGGGCGGCCGAGCCTGGCGAGCTTCCCGGGCCCGGCCCTTGCACCCTCCATGGCGGCAGCTGCCCGCGACCCCCTCTCAGCCGCCGGCCTCGATGAGGCGGACGAGGCGGTGCGGGGCACGTGTGAGGATGCGTCCGTCTGCAAACGGTACCGGCACATGAGGGAGCGGGGGGAAAGGTGGGCCGGGCCCCTCTGGCGTCCCCTCTCACCGAGCCACGGCCCTGGGGCGGGCGGAGCGGGCAGGGAGGCGATGAAGCACGCACCAGCCCCGAGAAGCTGGGCTGGAGCAGAAGGGGAAGAACCCCTTTTTTCGGTGGGGCCGGTGTCCTTTGCACCAAGCGTAAGCCGGGTCAGAGCGGCTGCAAGGGCCGGCTGGCGGGGAGGGACACATGAAGCTGTATTTGGAAGAATAAACTTCAAAATACAGTCAGAGTTCCCTTGGAAAGGGTAGTTGCTTGGAAGGTGATTTTCACCTGGACAGACAGCTAAAGCTTTGCCGTAAACTTTCCTGGTCATAGAATCCCAGATGGGTTTGGGTTGGAAGGGACCTTAAAGATCTTCCAGTCGCAACCCATCCCTCCCACTTGAGCAGGTTGCTCCAAGCCCCATCCAGCCTGGCCTTGGACACTTCCAGGGATGGGGCAGCCACAGCTTCTCTGGCCAGAATCTCACCACCTGCACAGCAAAGAATTTTTTCATAATGTCTAATCTACATCTCCTCTCTTCCAGTCCTGTTACTAAGCCCGTGCCCATCTTTCTGCTTAGAGTTTGTTTATAAAGTTTGTTCTGTCCTTTGTTACTGGTGTAGCAGCAAATTGTTGGGTTTGTTTTTGGAGTTTACCTTTTCAAATCAGTTGTTAAACTAGTCAGTTCTGTTAGAATGGGGCAGCACTGCTGTCTGTGTTGCAGGGACTCGTAGCAGCTCTGGAATAAGCACAGGCAGCTGGTGACAACATGATGTGAGGCAGGAACATGTGCTTTCTGTGTGCTCTGAGGAACTTCAGGCTGGCAAATCCCCTGCGTGCTGGGTCCTCAGGGAGAAATATTTGAGATGAGGGTCTTTGCTCACGGAAGTTCATGGAATAGCTCAGAGTGCATTAAAAAGCCTCTTATCTTTCAATAAGTTTTTAACTGAAATAATTCCATACATTGAACAGGGTTTTTAAACCTTGCCTGCATGCACACACTCAGGTCAACAGAATGACCTTTTCAGCCTGTGAGTCTTTTAGAGGAAATCTTGGTGGCTTTAATTAATTATTCCCTTATTTTTCCCTCCCTGCTGGACAGGTTTGCTGTAAGTGTTGGCTACTGGAAGGACCCCTACATCCAGTATTTTGTGAGACAAGCCAAGGAGAGAAAAGCACCTGAAATCAACAGAGGCAAGTTGGCATGTGAACTTGAATGGTGACAGCACAAATGTGTTCTTTGGTCTTGAAGAGCACCTGACAAACCCTCTGTATGTTCTGCTCAGTTTGAAGTGAAACTTCATTACACAAGGAAACCTGTTTTATCAGTGCATCAGATTTTGTTAGTAATAAAAAAAAAGCCAGATTCCCTTAGATATCTGTAAAAGAGTGCATTATTTTTCTTAAGAAACATAATTTTTTAAATACACTGCCAAAAAATCTTAAAGATTTTTAAACATCAAGTGTTAAATGAAAATAAAAATTAAACCAAACTTTTTTTCTGTGTTAACAGGCTATTATGCTCGTGTTCATGGAGTCAGTTATCTGATTAAAGCTTTTCTAAAGAAGACAGAATGCAACTGCCAAATTGTTAATCTGGGTGCTGGCATGGACACCCTGTTCTGGAGATTAAAGGTAATGATGGCTGAGGGTAAAGACAAGGATTTGTGGGGACACTTGGAACCTCCTGTGAGGGTTTACTGGGGCTGCCCTGGCTGCTCTGGCTCAGTCCCCAGCTTGCTCAGCTGAAGTTTAGGTCCCTTTCAGCCTCAGTGCACAGGGAGGGCTGCGGTTTTCACTGGGTTTTACCAAAAAGTTTGTGACAAGCAGCTGACCTCTAGTGGTGTCCCAGGACCAGAGCTTGGACTCCGGTTTGCTGTCCTCTGTAAGCCTCAAGGTTTTGCCTTTTTGTCCTACATTAAAGCAGCAGTACAGTACCACAATACAGGATTGTACAGGCTCTATGTACATGTTTCCAAATTATTTACACAAATGTGAGTTTATAGATGTAAATACATGTGCCTTTTTGTATGCATGGATGTAATTCACAAAAATGCAGATTATTCAGGTATCACATGATAACATCATTCAGAGTGAACACACCTCTGAGTCATCTTGTCTTCTCATTAGCATTTACATTTGTAAATTTGGTTTCTGGCAGACAGCCCAAGGAGGCCAGGCCCCTTTTGCTTGGTCACAGTTCATGATATTTCAGTCAATGGAAGGGAAAAAAGAATGATTTCTCTTTTTTTTTTTTTTCTGAGATGTGAAGCTTTTTCCTTACCTGCATTCCTATGAAAACTACATCCATCCACATTTTTGTTACCTTTCCTGTCACAGTGATTTTTTAAAAGCTACAGTGGGGCCTGTCATTCCAATCCCCTCTCCTGCAAAGAGCAGGGCTGGTGTCACGAGTGTGCAGGAGGTGGGACCTGGTCAACCAAGCACTTCATGCTCTGCCTGCTGATAGGATCTGCTGCTCAGGGATGCAGGAGGTTGTCAGGCCAGAAGGAGCAGCTCAGATCCATCACAAAAGAGTTGCTGCACAGGGAGAAGCTGGGCACAGCTCATCTGTCAGGGTGTCCTGCAGGAGCTGAGGAGGTTCTCCCCTACTGTGGCAGAGGAGCACTGCTGTGGGTTGGGGACAGGCTGTGGAGTGTGGTCACTTTCTGTGTAGACTTGTGCAAAATGTTCCTGCTGCCTTTCTTAGCAGAATATCCTGAAGATGCGTGGTAAGTGTGGTAATAGTTCCCTGTTGCTGAGCTCTTCTGGATCCTAATGGATTGCTGGAATGTGGGTTTCAGTGATCCAGTCTGTAGGATTGCTGCTTTACACAAAATGGTAGATGATTCCCCTGATGCTCAGAGGACATTCTAGTGTCTCAGCTGTTTTTGTTGTTTGGTGTTTTTTTTTAAGCTGTGGGACATTAAGTTATGCTCCAGTTACAAATGCCAGTGTGAACTAAACCAAAGCTGTTCAGGTTATATCTTCTTGTCATGTACATGTGAAACTCCAATGTCCCTAATTCTAGATTCTGACTCAAATTTTCAGGATGAAAATCTTCTCCCTAGAAAATACTTTGAAGTGGATTTTCCAATGATAGTTGCCAGAAAAATACACAATATCAAGTAAGTGTAACACTTACGTTTAGCTGCATGCAACTGACTGTAAGTCACCAAAATGTCATGAATTGGAAGCTACAGTGACCTCATCTCTCTTCTGAGGAACTCTTTGAGCTCTGGGATTTACAGCAAAGGTTTCATCATGCAGGCAGGTCATACTTGTGACTGAGCAGCCACTGTTCCAGACTGGAGAAGTTGATATGTGGAAGCTTTAGGGAGGCAAGCAGCTTTTATTCTTAATTAGGTAGAATATAATGGGCAGGGGAAGCCTCACAATGATTAGAGGTGATTTTCTTCTCTTCCTATTGCAGACAGTAGTAAATTCCAAGGATTGCTTGTTCAGTTAGAGAGACAGGATAGTGGGCACTGCACATGGATATTCTGTTCAAATGGATATGTTAAGGCTGTGGAGGATCCTTGAGGAGAGTGTCTGGACTTCTCTTAGAGGTTACCTCAACACTTGAGTCCTTGGGCATAAAACTCAACTGCAACTGGTTACTAATTCTGTCTTGCAGACGTTTTTATTTCCAGCAGAGGGCAGAGGTATTCTCTTGTGTGCTTTTAACACACACACACATATATATATCTGTAAAAAAATAATTCTAAGCACACTGTTAAACAAGCTTAACTGCTCAAAGATGCTTCTTCCTTCTTCCCACAGATCAAAACCTCCCCTGTCAAAACCAATTATGGAATCCCATTCAGGGGACTCTCTTCTAATAGGTGAGTCATCTTAAAAATAAGTCAGTGATGTACTGCAGCACTTTTAAAACTTTTCTGATCATTTTGTTCTGCTATGTGGGCAGGCTTTTAATGTTTGAAATGCTGTTTGGACAGAGAATTGGGAGGAAAAAGAGGCTTTTTTCTCCTCTTACAGACTCCCGCCCGTTTGTTCTGTGTCATGTTAGAAACGTCTTCTTGAAGTGGTTTTATTCTGTAAGAAAGTTGTTGGGCTTTTTCTTTTTCTCTTGTGTGTAGCTTAAGTTATGGGTTTTTGTCACAGGACAAAGTTTCTCTAAAGCTGTTCCTCTTGTCCTTTCCAAGTGCTGGGTTTTAAGTAGTTCAGAGCAGCCATTTTACTGTAACCTGGCTGATGTAGGCTCTGCTGCACTGAGATCTTTGGGAGTTAGCACCATGTCCAGGTATTTGGAGATGGTGGAATTCTCTTGTGGAATCCCAGTTTGAACTGGCACTTGATAACCACAGCTCAGTTTGAGTGAAATCCAGGTGGGAACTCTCATTTAAGGACATGATCATGGTACTGCTTCATGTGGAAGTGCCACCAGAAGAAGCTGTGGACTAAGCAGACAAATCAGAGTCAGCTGAATGGAGATTTCTTACAGATCTAAAGGAACTTGACAATTAGCTCAGCTACTAACTGGAATTTACCCTCTCATTTTAAAACTGCCTTAGTAAGTACCTGAGAACTGGAGAGTGGTGGCAGTAACTCAGATGGGCTCCAGGAGAAATCCAGGGCACTACAAGGCAGTAGGACTGATCTCTCTACTGGAAAAAGTAGTAGAAATTCTAACAGACAGTGGAAAACAGGAGTAATATAATGTTTTGAGAAAGAGTCAGGATGGCTTTTGTAAAGGTAACTTGTGCCTCATGGACCCACTGGAGTTCTCTGTAGGAGTCAACAGATACGTTGGAAAAGGATCTCCAATGAATACAGTGCTTCAATTTTAAAAATGTGTTTTGATAATTTCCCTTATCAAAGTTTGCCAAAGAAATTGCTCGGTTGTTGTGGGGGAAAGAAGTGGTTCTCATATGGATAAAGAGCTGGGGATGGAGGGTGGGCACATGGTGTTAATTTTCATTATGGAGGGAGGTGGAGATCTGTGCTCAGGGATGTGTTGCTGTTCAACACTAAGAAATGATTGGGGACATAGAGTGATGAGTAAGTGGTAGCTCGTTGGCAAGTCCAAGCTCTTCAGAATGGTAAAGAACTGTAGAAGAATCTTGTGAAATTAGTGACTTGGTGATAAATGTAATGTAGATTAATATAAAGTGATGCACATGGGTGGAAAAAGCAGTTTGTGCTTCACATGTAAATGGTGGGTTGCTGGCTGATTGCTGCTGCATGGGGACAAGAGCTGGGTTCTCTTACTGCTTTTCTTCTCACATTACCTGTTTTCACTTCATGAAGCTGGTGCTGATAGACAGCTTTATTGGCTTCAGGGCAACATCTGCTTTCTCCTTGCCCTTGAGGCAAAGCAATGACAGCATGGCTTGCAGTTCAGGTGTAGGTGTTTGTGGCCTCTGCCCCTGAATGCAGCAAGATGACACTTGTCATTGCACAGCTTTGTCATTTCCTATGGAATGCCAGATGTCCAGGGGAAGGCATTGAATTTGTGCAGTAATTTCTCATTGCTGTGGCAATATCAGGTTAAATTGTTTTCAAAGTTCAGTGACCCTGCCTGGTTTATGATGCAGTTGCTAGCTGGGAAGTTAGTCCTCCTCCTTTGCTACCTTGCAATTGCAAATTACACCTCAGTGAACTATTACCTTTCAGTGCCACTCACACATTTTCTGACCCTGTCTAGTCCAGCTTTGGGAGTTGCTTCTTTTAACTTCCATTTCCCTGCATTTCCAAACTTGCTTGTGACCCAACACAGGTGTCAGGGGTGGTGCTGTCTTGGTGACCTGTGTGTTTTGCCTTGGGGATGCTCCTGCACTTGCAAGACAAACAGAATTCCTTTGTGTTTTGACACATACCCTGTTTTGATGTTGTAGTTGACAACCAACCTGAGCAAGACCAAAAATGTACCATGCCTGAGAGGTGGCAGAATAGGTTGTGTGGGATGGTTCTTGGTAAAGTTGCCAAACACACCTTAGGACGAAACTCCTAATGAAATCAGTTTGAGTCAATAGTATCCTGCATGCTGTCTCTTGGAAAACCTGCAGGAAGTTGTTTCACTAATCTGAGAAGAGAGGAAGAAAAGAAAATTGGTGGGTTCTCAAAGCAGAGGAGCTGCTCTGCTTCATCTGGGGACTTCTCAGTCAGACACAGCTGAAGTAGTGGCACGGTTATAACCAAGTGTCCCAATACAAGGTGATTTATATTTAATCAGCATTCTCTAGATTGCTGCAAAACAAATCCAACACAACTGCAGACCCTGAAAGAAGTCTTTCTTAGTCCACCACTCTTTCCTTTGTCTGCAAATACCCTCTCGACAGATGGTAGCCAAGTAGTCCAACATTTGCAGTAGCAAAGGACCAGCACCCAGCTTGGCCTCAGCTGGTGGGGTGAGGCAGTGCCTGGGGCCACCAACCAGAGCAGGTACTTGCTGGTAGCCTGTTGCTGTGAAGAAGAATTTTTACTGCAGTGAGGTCAAAAGGCAGCTATAAGCAACTCCTGGTACCATTCAGATACTGTCATGATGTCTAAATTCCAACCACTTGCCTTGTTATTCTGTGCCAAAAGTCACAGAAAATGTACATGCAAGTTATATGATCAGAGCAAAATGTTCTCCGTTGTGATGGGCTGGAGTTGAGGGAGGTGTTTCCTTCCCTCTTCCCTCCCTTGTGTTTCTGAAATTAAATATTAATCTTGTATTTCCCAAACCTTCATTTCAGACAAGGACAAGAGAGAAACTTTGTACATGAGTGAGTATGCTGAGTGTGAACATCACAGAGAAAACCAGAAGGTAGCTCCATGCTCTAGGGAAGTACATCAAGACCAACCAACTTTGCTAAAAAACAACATGAAATACTGGCCTCCAAATGGGAATTAGTGCTTGAAATATGGGATGTTCAATGGATTAAGCCACCAAATGCTGTTGACTATGCCAGGGTTGGGGCCACTGGCCTCAGTCACAACAAAGTGACCCTGTTTATTTTAGAACCAAGCTCTGATGGAGCAGGCAGGGCTCCCCTCTGCAGGGAGGGCAGAGTCACCCTTTGGAAGAGAGAGATTACAGTAAGGAAAAAAAAAAAAAGGTAGAGTTTTTTAAAACCAAAAAAATGGATTCAGTTAAAAGAAGCTTCTTGCTCATGAGCAGCCATCAGTGGGGACCATGTGGCTGTCCTGCCAAGCTGAAACTTGCTTTTTCAGCTGCTCCATAGACAGGCAGGTATTGTGAAGTACATTGGCACCAACACTGCCAGTCAGGGTGGCAGCACATTTGCAAATTTACATACTTAGAGCAAAAAAAACTCTGCAATAAAGTAGGAATTGGTGCCAGACCATGAACTAGCAGTCCATTGTTTTCTGAGGTGTTTATGGCCAACCTTTGACTTTTAGCCCCTGGGCTGGGAGCAGTGGCAGTTCCAGCTGTCACCAGCTGCTTTGTCTTGCAGGGAATGAGTCTCTGCTACCTAAGTGTGAAGTGATGGAGCAGTTGTCAGTCTGATTTTAAAATCTTGAAGTTATTTGACTAGTTAAGTATGATCTCTTCATCCCTTTGACTTGATATGTAAGTCTATGTGTAAATATGTATGTATAGGCCAAAGGTGGAAGCTAGCAGAAAATCTTACAAGGAAGTTTGGAAGAGGCTTAGCTGAATTCTTTCCTCTTGCTTTTTTTCCTTTTGCCTCTCTTTTTGCATTTTAAAATTGACTACTGTAAATTTCATACTTTTCCCTAAGATTTCCTTCAAGATAAAATTATTGATCATAAACGTTGAAATATATAAATTATGGAGGCATTTAATGGGGTGCTTTCAGAGAGGTGTAAAATGTACAATGTTTAGCAATCGTATCAGCTTGTTTATAATGTGTGTGCAGCTCTGCCTTGGTACTACTATCTGTGGTTGTGTTTGCCAACAACCATCAATGGAGAGTCGAGGGAACTTGGCAGGAAAATGTGTGGAGGAACAAGTACATTCTGTTGGAATGGACCAAAGAAGGAGAACCAGGCAGCCTGGATACTGGGAGTGGCAGTGAAGTGATTGCATTTGGAGTAAAAGGCTTTTGAAGAGAGGAAGAGAATCCATTCCTCATCAGCTTCCTCAGCCTTTTAAAAGTTTCTGCTGCAAGGAGTCCTGTACTAAGGCAATAACTGTACTTGGCTTTAAGGTTTAAAGAAGATTTCCACTGAGCCACATCACCCTTAAAGAAACCTGCTGTAGTTTGGTGGTTATTCTGTTTTTTTTTCCCCCAGAAGTTATCTTTGAATAAGCAGGCTGTGGCTGCATGGCTGGTCATCATCACTTGTCCACAACCTGCATCTCCAAAACCAGGGAACTGGGCTGCCCAGCTCAGCACTGTGGGTCACCCATCCCCTCTCCCAAATTGTCAAGGCATAACAGAAATTCTCTGGGGTTTGTTCACACATTTACAGGCTCACGGAAAACAATATTAGTAATTTTGATTGCTGACATTGGAACCATTTTGATGGGCAGTTTTCTAACCTACAGCTTGAGAAGGTTTTTTGCTCTTGCCTGTTCTTCAGTGATAAAAGTGCTTGAGCCAACATGGTGTGAGCAAGAGACATTTACTTCCACCTCTGAAGTGTTTGTACTACTTCTGTGACTAGATCACTTAAAAGTTCTTTTGGTTTATTTCTGGTTGTAATTAACATTCTAGTCTGTCCAAGTCACTGAGGCTGGACAAGCAGATTGCATTAATTTCATACTAATTGTGGCAACTGACGTGTGCAGTATCTCTGGACAGCAAACTAAGCACTACAGAAATACTTTCTTGTGTGTGGTGGGGTTTTTGTGTGGCTTTTTTTGATGCCATTATCATGGCCTTGATATAATAACTTAAATAGAAGGGTGTGGGAAGTAGTAAAGCTATTACAGAACATGCACATGGAAAAAAGTCTTGACTCAAAATGTTGAATCATTTGCCGCACAACTTTTTATTTATTTATTTTCCGCTCTCTTTCCCTGTAACTCTGCATGAACCATTCTGGTTTCTGTATCTGATCAGAAATGTTGCTGGAAGCACTGCTTGATTTAATAAGTTGCCTTTTTATTCCCCCCCCTTCCTCGTGAAGTGGAAAACCCCTTTCATCCTGTCCCTTCAGCCACCTGGCTTCTCTTCACTGTGCCCTGACATCTGCTCCCACATTTTGGTTCAGGGGCAGGATCTCTCTGTGGCAGGATCCCAAAAGGAGCTGGGCCAGAGCTTGCTCCTGCAGGCCAATATTACCTGGTCATGACAAGACCACTTTAGGCTCTCACTCTGGGTTTTTTTCACTGTTTAACTTATTTTACTGCTTGCTCTGCCACACTCATATGGTAGGAGGGGAAAGTGATGTGCTGCTCTGTGCTAGTGACTCCACTGGAGTGAAGCTAAAGCATGAAGGAGCAACCTGATGTGTTCCCACAGAACTTTACGTCTTGCAGTGGGTTTGATCCTGCACTTGTAAAATGCTTCCTATGGGACAGGGTTCATCTGGTTGAATGGCTTGCAGCTGGATTGCTGACAGCAAGGTGCTCGTGTTGCTGCTGCTTCCTGACAGTGTGGCAAAGTGACTTCTGACTTCAGTGTTAGTTCCTCCTCCATGTTGGAAAGCAGTTACAGGAGCTTGCTGCCTGTTGTATCCCAGGGTGAATATTTGTTTCTCAGAATACAGCTTCTTATTTGACTCTCCACTTAAATACCATTGTTAGATCATATGAAAGGCTAAATAATAACTTTTCTGCCCCACAAATCTGTTTCTGATACCCATATATATTATATTTTGGGCCATCTAAAAAGACTGTAAAAACAAAACAAAACCCCCTGCCTTTAATCTTCACATTTTTCTTCTCCCTGCATTCCTTGAAACCATGGCAACGGATGGGCTAACCTATCTGCATTGGAGTGGCTGCAGAGGGAAGGATTCTGCTTGTTGCAGAGTCTGATGCTAATGTGTCTCCATCTGTAAAGCACAGCAGTCAGGGATAAGGGGAATGCACGTCAGTAGAAGAGGAGTTTGCTCTTAGTTCTTAGGTACAACAGATCAAACTTTGGCTTCAAATTCATATGTTCCTGTGTATTTTTTTTCATTTGTAGTGTCAGCACCCCTCTCACTTGTAACTCTTAGTCTCTCAACGTGTTACACTTGCAGATTCTCACAGCCTCGACTCCAGTCGATATTCCATAGTGGGAGCAGATCTCCGCTTCTCATCAGACCTGGAAGAAAAGCTAAAGAAACATAACCTGGATATACAGTAAGATTTTTTGTTTGTTTGTTTATGAGGGCTTGTTGAAGCACACTGGTGAGGATAAAGGCAGGCTTGGGCACACAGCATCTGCATCCAGTGCTCATTATGCCATTTCCATGGTTACCTTTCCTGAGCCCTCAGAGCAGAGGGAATTGTTCAGACACCTCCTGCAGCCTGGCTGAGCCGGGAGGCTGGCAGTGCCCTGGCTGCTCGTGGGTTCCAGCTCTGAAGCAAGGTTTTTCCTCCCATAGTCTGTTCTGCAAACTGCATTTTCATCCTTCCTGGGACGTCCTTCCTTCCCTTGCCCTGGGGGGGATAAGTTCCCACAGCAGCCATTTTCTGCCTCAGAGCTCATTCCAGTTTTCTGTCTCTCCTTCATAATTGAACTCCTTTAGTGAGTTCTAAAAGAGTTACCCCTTGCTTGAATTTGGTTTAAATACAGTCAATAGAATCATAAGTTATTCAAGGGAAATCTCTAAACTAGTGATGTACCAAAGTGTCATAAATTGCTCTTTTTAAGAGGTGGTTCATTTGCATTTAGTTTTACTGCTGGCTGATGGGCAGTACCCAGATGAGTGAACATCTTCCACCCCTATTGTAATGGCTGTATGAATCAAGATCTCTGGGAGCCTAGCTGGTAAAATTAAGAGTAATTCTGTCAATGTTAAATTATTTCAGAGTTTTATCTTTGTAATAATTTTCTATTGCTTCCTCTCAAACCCCATATTGTTCCCCAGACCTTTTGGTAAAGTGATTGCCATGGAGTCCTTTGAGAACTTAGCTCTGGAAGTTAATATCTGGGATGTTATAGTTCTGGAGAGGGCAGGATTTAGGTTTTTAGAGTGGATGATGGACATACCTTTCAAATATAAGATATATAAATAGTGGCTCTCTGTCTGGGTGGGAAGAGAGCATATGGGTAAGCAGGATGCATCAAATTGCCATTTAAATCTTTACACTTCCATCTTCTGACATCTTGCCTTGCTTGCCTACGGTGCTGCTCCTTGTGGAGTTTCTTCTGCTTCTAGTGGCTCTTCCTTTTCCTGTTCATTCTAGCAATTAAAATAAAGCTCCATAATTCTAAGGAAGATTACTTCTGGAGATGTCTATCTTGGGGTTTTTGTGGATGGAGGGGGGAAAAGGCAACAAGCAAACTATAGATTGCATTTGTTAGGTAATAATATGTGAAGCTTGTTTTACAGATACTGAACACATTTGCCTAATTAAAATTCTTCTTAAAACTTTTTTTAAAAGAGGAAACATATTTTTTTTCAACTGGTATTTTGTTCCTCATTTTACTGATCTCTAACAGAGTGTGGATTGTACAGACAGGGTACAATTATTCTGCAAAGGGAATGTCAGTGTGCACTTGGGTTCATGCTGCCAGGGTTCAGAGGCTTGCAGAACACACATTCTTCTCTCTCCATTGTATGGCTGATTTGGGGAGATGTTTCCCAATATCTCTGTGTTGTAACCATGGGAGTCCCCTGTTGGCTGCCAGAAAACCCAGTTCTAGCCAATTTGATGAAGTGATTTAATTAAGTCTTAAATGTCTAGTTCACAAAAAGGGCAGCTCTTTAAGAATGCTGGGGACAGGAAATTATTTGCTTGCTAATAAGTCATTATCAATTTTTTTTTTCTTGTTCTCTTGCTAGAAACAGTTCTCTTGTGTGTTTTTTTGTTTGTTTGTTTTGTTTTTAAAGTTTGCCAACACTTCTGGTAGCAGAGTGTGTGCTGGTTTACATGACACCTCAGCAATCTGCAGCTCTCCTGAGGTGGGCGGCGAGCACTTTCCCAGTGGCGATGGTTATAAATTATGAGCAGGTAAAACAACAATGGCATTTTTAGACTTGCATTGTTGTCATAAAAATTGCTCTCGAAAGTGGGAGTTCTGCCTGTAAAGTAAGAGTGGGCCATAATCTTTTGTGTAGACAGCAATTTCTGCTGAATTTCTTTAGTCGTGTGTTCTATTTTGTCGAGCTGTTAGCTCGTTGTGGAGAATATATGGCTGTTCTGAAGGACAATTGCTGGGCTATATTGAACCAAAAGAACTGATGCTTAATCCATGTGTGGAGAAAACCATAGAATATTGGTTTAGATAAAGACAGAAGGAAAAAGAAATGATGCTGCCTGTTGGATATGAGTGTATAGCATTACATAATTACCTCTCTGTGTTCTTTGACAAAGTGGAGCAAAAATTACATCAGCACGAACTCGGCTCCACTGTATGGAAGTAAAATGCTGCCTCGGGGGAGCTGGGTGGCTCCAGGAATTAGTAACAGGATCTTCCAAGCTGTAAATCACTGCTAGAGCTGAACCAAATCGCTGACAGTTTAGATCAGAGTCAGTTTTCAGTGCCCAGTGCTGGGTCCCTGCAAAGGCAGGAACATTGTCACCGTTGAACAGGCGCTCAGCTTGTCAGCGTGAGGTACCTGAGGAGTTTGTGGCAGTGGGAAATGAGACCTGGTGTAGATGTGAAACTTACTTTAATGTTATCCTGTACATTTTATGACAGACAATGCAAGAGTTTAACCAAGTTACTGCTTTTCACTGCGGTTACATTCTTTTCGGAAGGGGGAACACTTTTGTCTCATTCTCTACCTGAGGTGAATATGATGGACCGGTTTGGACAGATCATGATTGAGAACTTGCAGAGACGACAGTGTAACCTGGCTGGAGTGGAGGTCTGCAGATCCTTAGACTCTCAGGTAAAAGGGGCACAGAGCTCTGGGTGTCTTTGATAAGAAGTTCTGCCTCTGTGCACTGCACGGCTCAAGAGCAGTGGCCAGAGCAGGTTGGGGGTGCAGCTGCTCTCTACCGAAGCCCTTTCCTGTCCCTGGTACACTGGTTCCCAGTTATCACTGCCACGGTTAATTGATATCACTTAGTTTCAGTAGTTGTAGAAAAACTGCAGGAGATCAGAGCATGGCTCCATCTATCACTGTCCTCACTGTGCAGGGGTTAGCTTGAGATGCTTAGAAAGAGTATAAGAACTCTTCAAAGAACAGGTCAAGTGGGTGGCCTACAAAATCCTTAGGGGGAAGAGCTGTTCTCTGGTGTTTTCCCTCAAGTCCTCTGAAAACTGTGCTGCTTGTTTGTTTTGCAGAGGGAACGATTGCTGTTAAATGGCTGGGAAACTGCACGTGCCATTGACATGATGAAAGTGTACAGCTTTTTGCCACAGGATGATGTCAAAAGGTATTACTGCTGGCTTCCTTGAGGCCAAAAGTCGTGTTCAGCTGCCGTTGCCAAGGTATTGGCATGTCAATGCCTAGCAGGGGATCCCCCAGTATGACAGAGCAGGCTGGTGCAGGTGCTGGCTGGGCAGATGGGATCAGTCTGAGTCTGAAGCTCTGCAGAGCCCTATGGATAATGCCTGGAGCAACATTAATGATCCAGAGGGTTATTCCTGCCAGAAGTAGACTGGCAGTGGTGGTGCATTGTAAAACGGCTCGTGACAGAAACGAACGTATAAAAGATGGCACAGAAATGCTGTGCTGAGTTCTTACAGCACCTGAGAGGTTTCTTGTGACCATCCATCCTCCACAGCACTAGAGGGGTGGAGCAGAGTCCTAAAACACACTAAAAACAGACAGACACTTTTCATGTTCCCAAGGGAGGTGACCTCCAGGTGTTTGCTCCAGTCCTGTAGGCCTCAGTAAGGTTATTTATCCATTTGCTGCTTTACTACAAGTAGGTGGAAAATGGCCAGTCCTGTACTTCCCTCCCTTCTTCCTTGCATATTTAGGTAATGAGCCAAGGCAGGGCAGTAATTTAGTGCTGTGACCTATTGTACTGTGCAAGCAAAGAGGGTGAGAGAGGAGAGGTGAGCCCAGCAGTGTGCTGGGACTGTCTCTCTGCAGGTGGGTGCATCTTCCATTCCTGTCGTGTTCATGAGCTAGACTGCTGGGTCTGCAGACAGAGCTTAGTACCTGGGGGTATAACGAAAGGCTGCTGCAACAGTCAGTAATCTGCATGGATTTTGTTAATTTTTTTGTATTAAAGAAAAGCTGAAACTAATGAGTAACTTCTTAGGTCTATAATATGAAGTGTGAGTTGCTATGAGTCATTCTTTAACTATAGTTTGAATTAGCCCAAGTTACCGTGGTCAAAATAAGTATTCACATATGGGGATTTCTCAAGCCACGGAACTGAACAGGTGAGACTGAAAATCATAGGTTGTTTAAATAGGAATGATGACTGTGTGTGTGATTGTACCATATGGCACTTGCAGAGAGACATAGCTTGTACTTTTATTCCAGCATTTTTTACTACCTTAGATCTGTTCAGCTCTTCCATTTGTTCCAAATGCCAAGGTTATATAAACTCTGTCCTTCAGTATTAATGCAGCAAATTATGCTTTTTATTTATACAAATATTTACAAAAGTGTTCCTCTGCAGCACTTGCACATCTGTGAGTGTATTTAGGAACTTTTGCCCCTCAGCCTCTGCTGATCCTCAGAAGCAGCCCTTCCAAATGTTTAGTGTGGAAAATAAACACTCTGCTGTTCAAGTAATCTAGAGTGAGAGAGCAGAATGTTCCAGGTTAAACTTTTTTAGGCAAGCACAGCTTGGGAGTTTGGTGGAAGACATTCAAAGATCTTACGTTAGGTAGGAACCATTTTAGGAAAAAAATCCTCAGATCTTCTGTGTACCATTTGGTTTGTGCTTCATCATGAGCTCATGTGGGAGAGCTGTTAGGAGCTGCACTGGTGTACCCATCACTCCTCCAAGACATAATAGGGACTTGTGATTGTCTGGAGTCAATCTGGATTGACTTGTGATTGTCTGGAGACAGTCTGCTGTCTTCAACTGTTTGCTGTAACCCTTTGATAAAGAAGATCTCCTTCCATGAGGCTCTACTGTTGTGTCTACTTAAATCCAGCAAGTCCAGATACATGCAGTAAAAGTGGTTAGAAGAGAAATATTTGTGAGAAGTTACACAGATTGGTGCTGGAACATGAAAGTCCAGGGATGAGAAGTTGAAAACATTTTGTGTGTCTCTTGTTTCACATATTGACCACAAGGGCTAGGAATAGTGGTGGTGTCTTCATTATGGACAAATACCTGTATTAATTTACTAGAAAAGTAACTGCCCTATTGGCCATAGTTTTCCCTCCTAGCGAATGAAGAAGAGTACATAAAACCAGTACTGGGACTCCAGCTTGAGTCACAGTTTTTCTTTTTTTCCTACAGAATAGAAGGACTTGAATTCCTAGATGAAAAGGAACTGTTTGAACAACTAATGCAGCACTACTGCATCTGCTGGGCTTCAAAGGACAGCAGTAATCTGGGTAATGTTCTCTGGCATTTAGGAGGTGACCCTCCACGTGGAAATCCTTTGTGGAAAGACTGGGACTGCATACAGCAGATACAGTATAGAAGTCTCCTATAGCAGGAGTGGGGTCTGCTTCTCTGTTGTCCATGGGGCTGTGAAAGCACCTCCCAGGGGGTGTCTCATGACCCTTTCTCCACAGCCTTTTGAGGGTTTCTGTAGGCATCTGAGTTGCCCAACAGGAACCTGTCCAGTACAGAGGAGTTGTTACGCTGAAGGATAACAGTCTGGGTTGCTTTAAATAACTGCCTGCTTTATCCTTTCCCTGCTAATTGAAAGGTTTACAAATCCTATGCATGTAAAATGCCATATGGGCACATGGTATATGAAATCACAGTGTCCTGCCAACATAAAAATAAACTTGTATTACTTAGCCCAGCCTTCTTGTGCACTGTCCCAATTTACATCCATCTCAGACTTAAGTTTTCCACCCTACTTTCTCATGGGGGAAAAATTCCCTCTGAAGTGAATGCTTGAAAATGTTCCTTTTGTTCTTAAAATTCTGTATCTCCTAGACTGGAATTTATTTGAAACAGAGAGACTTGGTTTATGCTTTATGTAGCTTTATGTATGTTGTTGCTGCATAAGAAATGATAAAAGAATTGTGGGTTGGGTGAAGGGTGGATGTCTACAGCTATTATTTGTCCAAATTACAAAGACAACTCAGTTGCAGACACAGTTGATATCAACTTTTGTCTGCAATTTTGGAGACTTTAGTCTTTCTAGAAAACTTCTCTGGCTGCCAGTTTATATCTTTTTCCTCCCTTTCCCCTTCCCTGCCCCTCCCTTGCTCCTGACAAATCAGGATTCAAGAACAAATTGTATTTGCTCTTTTAGCCATTTCTTATGGCTAAAAAGTGGTGACTGTTAAGAGAGAACTTATTTCTGGAGGAGTTAAGGCCAAAAAGCTGACCTGTTCATAATAGCCAGCATTCCTAGGATCTCCAGCATTATTCTTTGCTGTGATTAGAGAAGTTATTTAGGACGATTCTGGGTACTGAGGTGAAATGCTGCAGCATACTGTAGAGGTCAAAAAAGACAAATCTCAAAGGAGATGATAAAATGTCTCATGCATGGATGTGCATGATCTAAAGCAGTTTTTCGTGATCCAGGTTGAATTTACTGCCCTCATTACTGGTATTCTCCTCAGCTTTCTCTTCTTAATCTCACGGGCAGACCCCTGGTTCATCAGCAGCCTCTCTGTTGTTCCTTCTGCTATGAATAACTGCAGTAGTCCTTCAGATTGGCTTATTCAAATTACCTGCTGCATCACAATCAAAAAAAAAGGGTTAAAAAAGTACAGAACACCCTGTTTCCTTATTTCCTTTCCTCCCACCAAATCTTCCGCATTTAAGTTTTTAAAAATAATAATAAAAAATAATCAAAGCACCTTTCTCCCGGTGTCTAACAGCCCTACTAGTAGCGAAGTGCCGGTGGCGTAGGAATAAACACTTGTTTCTCCCCCCTCCCCTTTCTTTTCCAACAGGTCTTGCAAACATCACGTTCTAATGCACTGGCTGGAGGGAGGCCCTGTGCCCCGAAGCCACAGCGACTGCCTGGTGAGACAGGGTGACAGCCACGAGGGGACCCAGCACCTGCCAGCCCCAGGCTGCGGCTCTGCCACAGCGGCACGGCCGTGGGGGTGGCTGGGGGGGCTGCTGGGGTCCCTGCCCTGCTGGCTTTTGGTCCTGTGAACTCATCTTCTCTGCACCTTGTGGGCAGCTGTTGTGAGGCAAGACTCGCCTCCCGTTCCCAGATACGTAATGATGGACTTCCATAAGATGTCAGTAATTCCTGTTTCAAAGCTTGCCTTCCTTAGTTTAAGACTGAAAGTGAAGTGTTGTTGGCTTGTATGATTTTTCCTCTTTTGTCTTTTTGTGGACGTGTAAAATGTATTTGTGACAGGAATCTGGAGGCACGGTGCTGGTGAGCTGCATTGTTGGGTGTCTCTGCACTGTGCATGCTGACCATGAAGGTGAACCTCTGTTAATTTTCATTCTGTTCAGGTTTTTCATGACGTGTCACCCTGTTAGCTTTCTCCAGGCTTTGCTGTTGCTACAAGGCTGTCACTGAGCTAGGTATGGTCTTGTAGGGGGAGGGTGAAAGAAGAAAGAGGGTCATGATTCTTGTTCAGTGATGTACAAGAAACTGGATGATGTTAAAGCAGACTTGATTTAACTGGGCTTAGCTTGGCAGTTCAGCACTGGGATGGTGAAAGTAAGAGAGAAATTGATCTAAATTTGCACTGCTGCTGGTAGTATCTTTACACCAGTTCTTAGTTTTTCTTTCTTTCCCCTTAAAAGAAAAAGAGAATCCCAACAGCTACAAAAGACCTTACCCTGTTGTTTGACATTGAATCTTGCAACCTTCCTATGAGAAAAATAATAAATGTTTAGTATTTATAATTTGCCTAGTGTCTTACTCATTAGAAATTACCCATCTGGTTCTAGTGACTGCATTTTTCATTTCTCACCAGCAATGCCTCACCAGGAGTATTTTTATAAAGCAGTTCCAAGCATAAGCAACTATGTTCATACTGTATGTGACTTCTGAAGTGTAAGAATTCCTGGCTTTGGAAATAGTTGACATGGGTGTGGACTGGAGGTGTAGGGAAAGGAGATTATTGAGATACCAAGAAAAAAAACCAGTTCTTAGAAGTGACAGTCATCATTTCAGAGGAACAGAAGTAGTAAAAAGAAATGGCCTTCCCTTCACTGCCCTCCTCTCTCTCCCTCAGGGATTTGAGTCGCTGGTGTCTCCAGGCCACCTGCTGTGATGTTTGTGTCAAGCTGATTTCTTAAAAGCCAAGGCACAGAAATACAATATTTGGTTAGTGCTTTGCTGGGTGTCTGCGAGGTGTGTGCAGAGCTCTCTGCCCCCAGGGCAAGGGATGGTCCCTGTGCAATTATGAAGGGAGCTTCTAACCTTTGCTTCCTAGATAACAATATCAATGGTATGCTTATGTCTGCACGTTTTAGATGTTTGGGCTTATCTGCACCCCTTTCTATTAAGAGGCATGTGCAACCTGGGTCTGCATCAGCGTTGACCCTCTCTCTCTGCAGATGCAGGAGACCAGAAGCACGAGTCTTGTTTTTTTCACCATACCACCCAAGTTCCTTCTTCAGCACAGCAGCTGTAACCAGGGAGGATGGGGTTTGCCACGGAGTGGTTTCCCATGGCAGCTGCCTGCTGCCTGGATTGGGAAGCAGACTTGCTGGTGAGCCTTTCTGCTTCTTGGGAAGCCTCTTTGGTTTTGCCTTCTGGTTTCACATTGTTGTTACTTAGAGTTTTTGAATATTTTTCATTCCCATTGTACAATTGATCTGTCTTACCCTCACATGAACCCATGGAGCTAAATTCAATAAGGAATTCAATCTGTGAATCTGTCTTAATTAGACCTCTGAGTCCTCCAGACTTTCTGCCCAGCTAAACACAGCATTGGTTCCAGAGACCTGGAAGAAGATAAAAGCATCATGTCATCATGCAGCTTCTCCAGAGTCAACCTCTGTAGCTGTGTAAGAAGTAGATATTCAGCTGGCATAAAGCCACAGTCTAGTAAAGGTTCACTTCTCAGTTCTGCTCACATGGTTTCATGCTGCCCAGAAGCTTGGTTATTGGTATCTAAAGCATGGTCACACTGAAAATATACCTAGCCCTGATCTTCGTAACTTCTTTGGTAGTCCACATCCTGAGCAGTCTGAAATTGTGATGCCTTTATAGCAAGTGAGCTCTTCACTGACAGTTGTTTTTGACTGGGTTGTTGGGTTTTGTTAGGTTTGGTTTGTTTGAGGTTTGTTTTTTTTTTCTTTGTTGATGTTTTACATTTGAGGAGAAATGAAACAACTTTCTAAAAGCACTGCTATGTTACAGCTGGTATTTATGCTGGGATCCCAAGGTGCTTGTCTTGCCCTTGTGCCCCTCCATCCCCACCCAGCCCTTTTCCCCAAAGGCTGTTTTCCCAAGTCTAACTCCTGGTAAGTCTTTTATTCGGATGCTGCCATATTCAAACTTTTTTGGACCTCATCAGCACTGCATCTTGGATCGTGCTGTGGGCCATTAGGTTGCATTTCTTGCTTTTCATGAGCATATTGCACACAAGGGTCTCCCACCTGCAGGTGCTGTGACTCACAAGAGAGCTCTGTGCCCCTGGGGTGTGTGCTGTCCTGCAGACTCCTTTGCCAGATCACAGCTGGGATGTTAGGAAAGCAGGAGTAGAGGTTGGTCACTTCATTGGTTTGTTTCCATTTTGAAGAAACAGTTCCTGCTCCTGTGATGGACAACAGTAGATGTTTTACTTCTTCCACCTTCAGAGTGAGCTGTAGCACTTGGGGAACGTGGCTGAGCTGTGATCTGCTGTTGTACCAGCTGGTGCTGGGCTTGAGGTTCCTTTGGCTTCAGATGAACTGAGATCATGAAATTTGGTGCTTTTATTTAATCAGCCACACCGATGTCGTTTGGGAGCAGCTTGTATCTGCCCTGTCCTCACAGTGTGCATTAACCCTAATGTAGAGGTGTTCCCATCATTTGGAACTGAGCCACATTAAATCTGCATCCCTGTGGATGGCTGGCAGGGGACCTGTGGTGGGAAGCCCTGTGCCATTGCTCTCCAGCCTCCGGGAGTCAGATCTTGCCTCTCTCCCAGCCCTGTCACATGCTGAACTGTCCCTGCATCTCTCTGATGAGCTCTCAAAATTCTCATTTTAGTGCATATAAAAGCTAGTTCCAACTTTCTTGTGTATTTATGTAGGTGCAGTTTTCCTCCTTGTGGTTTATGGAGTAAGAACTTACTAATGGATAACTAACCTCTTGGTATTGGAGACTCCTAGGTAGGGCTTTGGCAAGGTATCTGATTCTGCCTCTGATGTTCTGCTCCTTGATCTCCCTCCACAAATGGCTCTGATCTGACTTGCTGGCACAAATATTACCTGTGTCAGGTGCTGCACAAGCACCCAGGGAGAGATGATGTCTGTCCTGAAAAACCTCTTGATCTGAATTAACATGCAAAAAGTATCTGAAATCGCTGAGTCAAAGGTGCTTCAGTAGGAAGACAGGAGGAATGAGACAAGGTGTGGTGTCACAAATCTGCTCATAGCTAAGTCTGACAGGTTACCTGACAGTTAATATCTGTTAGTAAGAGTCAGTGATTAAAAAAAAAAACAAAAAAACAACACAAAAACCCACCAACAAACTGGAAGCCCTGTGACACCCTCTGTTCTGCGGGAGTGTTCCTGTGCAGTGACTAATGCTGCTCTCTGGCAACAAGACTCCCTTGCTGATTTCTTTTGAATAAAATTGATGAATCCCTAGTAGCATAAAAGCCACATCTCTACTGTCAGTTTAATTTTGGCAAGACTCCCTTAGAGAGCATATTCCTTGAGCCTCTTGTATCTTTATGAGTGGGAGCCAAGCTGAGGTCTTACCTGCTCTGGAACAAACAAATCTGTTCCCTTTCAACTGGTTGACATCTAAGGTACAACCACTGAGTTGTTGAATTTTTCATATAAACAGGCTTTGAATGCAGCTCCATACAGGAGATGGTCCAGTTGGTCTCTTTTGTCTTCTTCGTCATAGTTTAATCCTCTCTGCTTGGAAATTGTGTCTCTGCAAGCATGAGGCAGATATTGGTAGAATTTCTGCTCATCAGTTTCTATTTTAGGCTTCTTGTATAAATTGTTCATCTGAGGGAAACACTGAAGAAAGCAGGATGAGAGCAGAGCTGGTGCTGTGGGATGAAGGGCACAATGGTGCCCTGTTCATCTTCATCAAGATGAGTCTGACTTTCCATCTTGCAGCTGTTCAGCTGAACGGTTCAGCAGCCAGCTAGGAGAAGGGAAATCATTCCTGCAAGAACTCTTCAAGAGCCTCTTCTAGCTTGGTTGCCAACAGTGGTGAAGAAAGTAGGTCACCTTGTGTTTCAGGGTTACAAGAGGATCAAAGGAGTCTGTGATACCTCGGGAGTTGTGGGGGGAGGATGGGTGTGGGCAGTCTAGCTCTCATGATTACCCTGACTAAAATAAATACATCTTTCACCTCTCTTCAGGGAATATTTGGGTTTGGAGAGTGCCTGGTGCTGCTGAAACAATGCTACTTTGCAGGAAAGCCACTAGCTGAAAAGGACTGAGCAACGTTTTCTAGCCAGGGAAAATGGCCTTTGCCTTCTGCTGCTGCTTGGTGCGGCCTGCGAGGCTCTGCTTGTCAGCAGTGGCTCCCCTGAGCTGCAGGGTGAATCTCTGCCTTTCTTTTCAGCTCCCAGCCCAGCCTTTTGCCTGGGTTACTGGTAATGACAGTAGAACAAAATTCATCCCTGCAAATGGTTTGTATAAAGGAAAAAAAATAATCATTTCAGCTTGAGTGAACTGCGAGTTGAGCATCAGCTGCAGTGCCCCAGCCAGCCAGCTAGGAGCTCCGGCCTTCCCTGGGCAGCCTCCTGCCCTGCCTCTCCCCTGCTGCCTGCAGGGCTCTGCCTGGCCCTGCCTGCAGGAGCTCACCGGCCCCTGCAGTCGCTGCCTGTGATTCCTGGCGCTGGCTGGAGAGGCTGAGAGCCAGACCTGGCTGGAACCCACCTCTAGATAAGGGCACTTCACTGTCATCTCTGCCACTGGGATATCTCACATAAGCTCTGGTCTCTTTGTCATAAATCACACCTGGGTCTTTTCATTGAAGATCACTTAAAAGTCCTTGAACGGCTTTCCTACTGAATCTAGTTTCTATGTCTGTAAATGTAGTAACAGCAGGAGAATTGATGTCATCAATAGGAAAAGTTCTCCACCAAGTCTTCTACAGTGAGGAGCCTGTGATGTTCCTCATGCAGTTGCTGTTGTGAAGCACCTGAAAAGTTGTATCTCCCCCTTGTCCTCTTGCTCTTCTTCAACTACAGGGTGGGTAGTCAGGCTGTCCCTCTTCATGCTGTGCCTTTGGAGAGGGTGTGTGACACGGGACCTCCAGCAAGGACAACAGCCAGGCTGGCTGTGGGTCTGTGTGGGGCTTTGAAAGGAGGCTGACCTGGCAGCACTGGGGTCTGGGCTGCAGGGTGCATGGGGGGACAAAGGTCCTGCTGAAGGAGCTCTACCAGGGCAGCCAGGGGAGTTGTGGCTGGTCATACTTGCTGTTCTTGAAGCAAGATGCTGTTAATCCTCTTTGCTTCTCCCTCTGTCTGCAGTTGTGAAGCAGTTGCACAAGGAGGATGCTGAGTCCAGTTGCCATGGCAAACTGAGGGAGCTGAAGCACGTGGTCCTTCCCTGCCTTTGAGATGCCTGTCACAAATTGTTCCCGACAGGTACAAGAAAATCCTCATATCTGCTCCATGCTTAGTCCTGGATGTTGATCCAAGCTTCACCCACAGTTTAGGTGATTACACTTCACTGTGCCTGTCTTCCATCCACTTTACCCATGCCTGAGCATTGCCCACTCACTCTTAAAAGATGGGTAAAGTAAGTCTCTTTCTAGAAAATCCAATTATTTCGTTTCTTTCAGGGATTATCCAGCTCCAGGAACTGAATGAAAAGCAGTTGTTAGGTTAGCATATAGCATTCCCAGCTTCTCTGCAGAGTTACTGGTTCCTCATTTCGTGCTTGCAAGATTTTTTAGGTCTCTGGGGCACAGGGAAGTGTGGTTATTGAGGACAGAAATGCTCCATTGCAGTCGGCCTGACGGGTTAGTTTAGGGAGCCAAGCGTTGGGTGTTTGAGGGGAAGACGTGCACTTGTGCTGGGTGGGACTGGGAGCATCTGTCCCTTCTGTGAGAGCTAGCTGGATTTTAATGTTAAATACCAGAATTAACGTCTTAAGTGTGGCTTCATCCTTCTGGTTATTTTTCCTTCTCAAAAACCAGTCAGCTGTGTTTGCAGAACTGACCCAAATCTGTCCCTGTTTTCCAACAGACAACAGTGAGTTGAGGACCCTTGGAAATTTCCAGCCGCGCTGGGGCGTTAGGGTAGCGGTTTGGAGTGAGGCTGTTGTGCAACATGGGATCTGTGATGGGCAGAGGTCAGCTCACCTGTGCCACTGCTACGAGCTGCAAGTAGTTCTGCAAGTTCTCATTCAGTAACAGTTGTGTAATCATTAGGACTATCGGTCTCCCAAGATAAATACTGTAAAGATAAGGCAGTGTCAAATGAGTTGCCTTTGCCTTCTTTACGGCTGTTTGAAAGAGCTGACCGTGGATGCTGGCTATGCTGGGGTCTCCCCCTGCAGCATCACCATCGTGCAGCACCACAGCACTTTGGTGGGAACTTTTTAATAGACATCCAGTCGAAGGTCTGTCCTGTAAAATGTACTGGCTCTGATCCAACAGAGACTCCACGTGTGCTCAAGTCCTGCACTTAAGCACTGTTAAATGTTAATGGCACTTGAGCATGTTCTTAAGTGTTTGCTCAAGTGCCGTTTTTGAGGTTGGGTGTGATGGTTTGTATAGAAAAGCAAACAAAATGTTGCAGATCTGCATGGTGAAGCTGGAGAAGCAGAGTGAGACATTGCAGGGAGTTTTACTGTCCAGGTAGATGGAGATGGGAAATAATCCTCTACGGTTCCTAAACAGGATTCCTCTAAGCTGTTGGTTGTATTGTACCACCATTTCTTCTACTAATTTGCACAATTGCTGTTGCCACTTACTTAACAAATAGGTGCAAGCACAAACAAGGGCAAAAATAAGTGTCTGCTAATGGGAACAGATTTATCTGTTCTCAGCCCCATGTCTTTGCCCACGAGTGTAGTTTCCATTGAGCTTACTGAGCAAACCTCAGTGCCAAGGATTTCATGTTGGTTGTGAGGGGCAAAGGGTGCTAAGAGCAGGGTTGCTTTCTTGGCAAATTAGTGCCATCTCTAAACAAAAGACAGATGCTGGAGCTGCAGGAATGTCAGAATGACATAGGAGGAATGTTGGATTGAGCAGTAGCTCAAACTGGGTCTGTAGCAATTACTTATTACGTGTTATGGAAAACATACTATGCTCAAGCGTTGTAAGTGCAGGATGGTCACAGTTCAGAGTAAACAGAAGGGAAATCCAACACAACTTCTGCCAATTCCTGATGATAAATATAGATCATGTCTATGGCTGCTGTAAATCTTTGTGTGGGAGAGTCTGGGTAGTCCCGGGTGTGCTGAGGTGACGCTGTTCCCTTTGAGTCTTGGTGGACCCCTCAGTCTGGAGCTCTTTGCTTTGCCCGTGGTCATCTTGCCAGGACTGGGACTTTCTGACCACGCTGAATAACACTATGTCCCTTTGTCTTGCACACCCTCCTGGTACTTCTCAGTGTAGCATGGCTGAAAACTCCAGATAATTCCTCCACGGCTGGTTTGTATTTCACATGCCCACCTTCCCACGCTGCCAGCTCCAGTTCTACCCCTGTGCTGGGCACGCAGTGGTGATTTGGGGATCACTCAGCCTAGTTTGTCTGTCAGGAGGTTCAGCTAGGATTTACGCACTTTAGGAGCCACAGCTGACAAGTGCTGAAAAAATGATCTTTATTTTATTGTTTTGGTTTTGTTCCTGTTTTTAAGGTCAGCTTGAATTATGTATGGGGAGTGTATTTTCCCTTGGAACCATCCTTACACTGAGGCAGTGGTTAGAGAACAGCAGCGTTCCCTGGACTCCAGGAGGAAAGGCAAGAAGCTGCCAGCTGAACTGCTCAGCCAGGGGCACAACAGCTGTGGCCCTGCAAGGAACATCCCCCTCTCCCTAATCTTCCTAAACAAATCAGTTGGTGTTTTGCACAGTGCTGAATTTCCCAAGCCAGTTTCCTGCAGAGATTTTTCTGTCAGTCCCATGAGGCAGACATGGGATGCCCAGGCAGTGCTGGCTGGCACTTGGGGCAGAGCTGCTTGGCCAGAGCTCCTGCCCACGGGGGAAACACATTCCCTCAAGATCACGCCTCTGTTTTGTTGTTTCAGGCCTGTGCTTAGTAATAATTAATTCCTTTGTTGCCTGAGCGTGGAGCATTTCCTCTAGAAGGCTCAGGCAAACATCCCTACTCCCAGAACAATCATGGTAAATGTTTAAAAGCCAAGGACGTGGGGTTAATCTTCACTTTTGGGTTGTGACCTTCCAGTGCTCCGAAGCCGTCGCTCTGCCGGGACACATCTGCAGCAGCCTGTCTGGCTGTGGTCCAGGTGTGACAGCAGTGTCCCCACACCTCATGCCTGGGAGCAGCCGTGCTGCTGCCTCTGCCCTGGCCGAGGGGCAGCAGAGCCCTGGGCTGGCTCCTGGGGCTCTGCCTGGCTCTGCTGGTGGTCTGGGCAGCACAGCCCCCTTGGCACAGCAACGTGCTGCCAGCATCGCTTGTGCAGCGCTGCGAGAGCTGCGGGGAGAAAGCACCAGGTGAAACCTGGATGTGTGTTACATTGGTCTCTCATAATAAATACTCTGAAAAATAAATTAAATCTGGATTCCTTCTACCTGAGTTCAAATCCCTCCCAATGAAATCCTCCTCTGGTTGTGCTGGGAGCTGTGGTGGCTGGTGAATTCCATGTGCTTATTGGAAACCTGCTCCAGGTGACCGTGCTCTGTGAGCTGGTGAGGTTGAGTCAGCTATCTTCCTGTTCCACAGGTCCATGCAGGGGATTCAAAGAGGAGCCCCATGGACCAGCCAACCCCAGCCTTCGCTCTCCAGATTCCAGTGATTTCTATAACCTGCTGCCAAGACTTTTTGTCTGTAGGAAACAAGCTCTTGGGAGAATAAATTAGTTGACAGGGGCTCACGTAGAGGTACCTGAACTGGGATTCTCTCATAGCTCTGGCCTGACCCTTGTCTGTCGTGTGGCCAGCAACAGCCCTCTGGGACAGGCAAGTGGAAATTTCCTTCCCATCCCCAGTGTCTTGTGAAAACATCATAAAACATCCACAACGTTCTTTACCCTTGCTTACAAGAGGAAAAAAATATCTATAACCCCCAATCCTAATGACCCACCACAAACACAGACCGTGATGGCGATTGCTCAAGGAGGGGCAGGGCCACAGTGGGTGGGCTGCAGTCCTGCTCGGATGGGTGGATGGATGGATGGATGGATGGATGGATGGATGGAGTGTTCCCACTGCTTGGTGCCAGTTGTGCCCCAGAGACCTCAGCATTTCTGTATCCAGGGCAATCTCTGCTGTGCCCCTTGCTGCCCAGGCAGTGCAGCAGTGCCCCGTGTCCCCTGCCAGGCTGCAGCCTTGGCTGTCCCCCCTCGCCTGCAGCTCCACAGCCTCTGCTGGGGCTTGAGTTGTGGAGTCATAGAATGGTTTTGATTGGAAGTGACCTGAAAGACCATCTGCTTCCAATCCTGTGCTATGGGCAGGGACATCTCCCACTAGACCAGCGTGCTGCAAGCCCCATCCAACCTGGATTTGAACACTTGCAGAGATGGGGCAGCAACAGCTTCTCTGGCTTTCCAGGCTGTGATCCATTATGGGGTGTGGGGGGGGTTTGGCAAGGTTTTGGGTTAGGTGTTGGATCAACTTCCAAAGCTGCCAGTGGATCCCCAGGTACCCTTGACAGCAATCTTTAATCGGGGAGCAGTGCAAAGGGGTGTACAGCCCCCACTGCAGGAGCTCTGGGTGGGATGTGGGCTGAGGGTTAGAGGAACTGGCTGTGACTGGTTCAGGCTGGCTCCTTTGGTGACTTGAAGTGAATCGCTCACTTTGCCTGGTCTGGGGTGTGCAGGAAGAGCTTTGCTGGTAGATCTCTCCATGCTTTTCCTGCCTTTATGGTGTTACTCCAGTAACACCAAGTAAATCCCGTGTTTGCCAGGCACAAGGGTACCAACACCTGGTGGTTCAACACCTGGTGGTTTTAGGACGAGGTGTTTGCCCACCACACCTGAGCCCAGACACTGCTCCCAGTCCCGGGCTGGCTCTGAAAAGCTTTGATTTGCCTCCTCTGCCTCTGGACACCCTTTCTGAGGGTGCAGCCTCCACCCTTGTGTATCCCCCTCCAGACACATTTAGGGGCTCCCAACTGGCCCGTGCCAGGACGAGCTCCAGTCTCTTGTGTTACGCCTGGGCTCAGACTTTATTACTGAGAGCCAAGCCTTGGCCAGGAGTGATTTTTCCCGAGGAGTTGTTTTTCCATCCCCAGAGCTACGTCAGCTGTTTCCCAGGGTGCTGCTGGCTCCATGCGTGCCCCCATGCACGTGGTAGCCCCATGGTCCTGCTCCCACGTGCTGCTCCTGGCAGCAGGAGCAGGTAAAAGCCGCCGGGCGAAGGAGGCCAGCCGGGCTTTGCGCAGGTGCCGGCGCTCCGGGTGTCTGCATCAAAGGGATCTCGTCCTGAGCCTTGGCAGAAAACCTTCAAACAACAAGAAAAAAAAAAAAAACACGGGATAAAAAAAAAATGGCAAAGCCTTGAACCAAGGAACGGCAGTGATAAAGAGCTTTTATATTCCTGGGGGCAGGCCTATCAACTTTTATTGCTCCTTTTTTTTTTTTTTTAAGGAATGCAAATCCAATCCATTTTTTAGAGCCTCCCATCCACTACCTCTTCATATAGGTCAAGAGGAGCCTGCCAGCGTTCCAGTGGAGCAAGTGGGGTGCTCCTTGAGGGTCCTTGTCCCTGCACCAGGACCCCTCCAAGACCTAAGCCTGTGTCTCCAGCTTCTCAAGTCCTCTGCTCCACAGCATCTCCTCTGTCGTGCCCACAGGACCAGGAGCCACCAGGACTCTGCCTCCTTTGTCCCAACTGCATTCATGGCCACTGCTGAGGGTGGTCACCCCTTTGTGAAGGAGGCCATGATGGACATTGAAGTCAAGTCCAAGCCCTCGCAGCCTCACTGGTACGAGAGGTACCTCCAGCCCTGCGTGGCTGAGCTGCTGGGCAGCGCGCTCTTCATCTTCACGGGCTGCCTCTCAGCGCTGGAGGATGTGGAGGGCACGGGGAGGCTGCAGCCTGCCCTGGTGCACGGGCTGGCCCTGGCATCCAGCATCGCCATCGCAGCAGACATCAGGTAAGGGGGAGCTGGCAGCAGGGGCTGGGCCTGCTGCCCCCCACCTCCTGGGGGCCCCTCACCGGGGCAGCACAGCCCAGGCTGCAACACCTGCACCATCTTCTTGCCTGGGCTGGAGGAGGTGCTTCTGTCTCCCATCTCCCCACCCGCTGCCTTTAGAATCTTTCCTGCCCAAATATTGATGACCGCTCCGTTAACAGCATGGCTGCTCAGGTGGTGGTTGCCCATAACGCCTTGGGTTTGGGGGGGTTTGCTTGGCTTTTGATTGCAGCCTTTTCTTTTTAGCCCTTTTTAGTAAAAACGGTCAAAGCTGGGACAGAAGCATTACTCTGGAAAGGTGAGGCGTTTCCTTTTAAAAGGATGCCAGAATGAAACATTTTGATCCAAGTGTGCTTCTCCCCTGGGTATTTTCAGCAGAAAAATGTTGATTCCATTTACAAATGGTTTCAATTCCTCAAAACCAACATTTAGACAAACCTGTTCACTGAAAACAGTGTTGTTTGACGCTAAGATATAGACCTGCCCTGAAGGAAGAAGCTGGAACAGTCACTGTGGAGTTTCATTCCCTTTCCTCAGGTCAGCTCTGTGTCAGGCTGGGACACAAACACCCCTGGTAGGGGAGGGCAGCTCGGCCAGGCTCACTGTGAGCCCCGGAGCCCAGAGCAAACAGACTGATCAGTTCTCAGCCTCTGATAACGAGGGGTAAGGGGTGAGGCTGGTGCTATCGGGATTCAGTGCCCCGGGGTGTCTGCTGTCAGAGCTGAGCCAGACACCTGCTGCACCCCGAGACCCCGGCGCAGCCACCCACCAGAGCAGCTCAGGGGGTCATGCTGAGGGGCTGCAGAGGGGTCTGGGGATCCTGGGGCTGCCCCATTAGCTCCAAAGCCAGGAGGAGCCAACTCAGGGTCCTGTGCAAAGGGGTGTTTTAGCTTAAAGTCAGGCCTTAGAGATTTGTATCTGGAGAGGAGCCCGGCTGGGGCTGTGGGCCACGCTGCAGGTGGGAGGCTGCTCTGCTGGGGTTATTTGCAGACAGGTTCTCCTTTAGCTCCAGGGCTTCTGCCCTTCCCAGGGGCATTTGAAGCCAGAGCCCCATCCAGCCAAGATGTTTTCTACCTTAAACAGCACAATTTCTTGCTCTGGTATGATGGGTCTTTAATTACAGCTGGAGAAGAAGATGTAATTATAGTTCCTAGACACTCTGACTCATTGCCTGCACCAGCAATTATTATTAGGGCTGATTGGTTATGAAACTTGTTCATTAATGCGTGTCCCATGGTAATCTGTTTTAATTAGAAGGTATCTAAGTCTGTCTTGCACGTGGTCTTCAAGATGATTGATTAAAGTCCGGTAACGAGGCACGAGCTGGCTGCTGCCAGGGGCTGTGCTGGGCAGGGTGTAGGAGTGGAGAGACCTGTGTGCCTTTGGCTTTGCATCAAGCAGAGGGAGATAAACCTCCAAAATCCCAGAAGAGCCCAGCAGTGCTGGTGTGGCTGGGAGGTGGTCCCAGCCCTGCTTGCCAGCACTTGTTCCCTTTGTGGCCATCCCCAGGGATGTGTCCCCTGTACAGCGAGCAGCACCACAGGAGTAACTGAAGGAAAACAGAGGAAGGGAAGGACTGAAAAAGCATTTGTGTCTCCAGCCCACAGTGAGCACAGTTATGGAGGGAACCCCGTGCTGGGGGGAACCCCACCCTGGGGGTGAACCCCTCACTGATGCTCCTCTCCCCTTTGCAGTGGAGCCCACTACAACCCCGCCGTGTCCTTGGCTGTGTGGCTGGTCGGCGGGATGAACATCACGATGCTCCTTCCTTACTGGGGCTCCCAGCTCTGTGGAGGGATGATAGGAGCTGGCTTGGCAAAGGTATGGACCACCAAGGAGCCAGGGCTAACACTGGAGTGCAAAGAGCTGGCCCAGCCAGCCCCAACCTTCTGCCCAGCCCCAGGGTCTCCAACAGCTGTGTGTGACAGGGTGGGACACTCAGTGCATCAGCTCTGCATGTAATTAAACCCGGTGATTTCTCACAGGGTGACACAGCTCAGGGGTTCCTGTGTGGGTGTGGTGCTTGTCTGGCACTTGAGGTCCAGGCACCTCATTCCTCCCCCCAGGTCTTTCACGGTCTGACTGCAGGACTCAGACAACTCACCCACACTGCAGGCTCGGGGCTGGCAGTGCCAGACAGATAGGGGGGGTGCCATGGAGATGGGGATGCCTCAGGGCTAAGTCATTCCAGACAGCAGCTGTTCTCCAGAGGTTTGCCATGGTGCACTAACTGGGCACAGGATGATGTGTGGTACCTCTGCAGCTCCGGCCATTTTCCTGTGCAGTGTTTGCCTGTGGTTCTGCTTACAGCAGAGCGGTGTGAGGTTAATTTTTGTTGGTGCTGCCTGTTCCCAGCATCCAGGCAGCCCGCATCCAGCAGCACGGGCCTCAGCAGCTGGGCTGGGTGAGGCTCATCCCACCGGGAAAGCTGTGGCTGGCTCATTATCTCAGGAGATGCTCAGAGCGTTTCCTCATGAGTTTGTATTTGCCAGGCACTTAGGGTTGGCTTTCAGGAGGAAAGCGATGAGATTAGCTCCTCTTTAACCTGATGCTACACCCACGCTGTCCTGACAGTGAGCACATATGCCCGTTAAAGCCCACAATATGGAGCCTGGATGGCACCAACAGGGCTTCCCCCACACAGGCCGTGGTGGTGAGCGAGCGGTACGTGACCTCCAACGGAGGAGCCTTTGGCAGCATCACGGAAGACAAGCAGATCCCTGCTGCCCTCGTGGGTGAGATTGTCATGACCACCTTCCTCATCCTCGTGGTCTGCATGGGAGCCATCAACGGCAAGACCAGGACCCCGCTAGTGCCTTTGCACATCAGCTTTGTGGTCACAGCCACTGTCCTGGCAGGGTGAGCTCACGAGGCCTTCCTGTGCCTGGGGTGGGATGGGGTGGAATGGAGTGGGGTGGAATGGAGTGGGGTGGGATGGGATGAGGTGGGGTAGGATGGGATGGAGTGGAATGTGCCCCCTCACAGCACAGCACAGGACCAGGGCAGATGAGGAGAGCTGAGCACACTGCAGAGGCTGATGAATGAGGCCACTGGCCCCCCTGACTTTTTTTTGGGGAGCTGCAGGGCAGTGCAGGAGCTGCCAGTGGCTCAAGCCCAGCGCGTGGCCCTTGAGCCAGAACAGCCCCTACCAGGACCTGCCATGGCTGATAAAACCAAAGGGCCGCCCGGGTGGTGTTTGTTGTAGGAAGCCCTGAGCAAACAGGAGAGGGTTTATCTGGAGCCGTTTCTGCCACGTGGCCTCGTGGCTGCGGGAAACGCTGCCAAGCACAGCCTGGGCAGTGCGGGTGAGCAGCCTGGGTCTTGTGCCATGGCAATCAGATAACGAGTGCTCGCAGTTATGAATGTTAATGGCTTGTTTAGTTAAGGCACTGCCCCCTCTAGCGGGACTCCCAGCTCGTATTTAAACACTGCACAAACCTCCTGTGCCAATATTTGTCTGTTGCAGTTTTCTTTAAACTGTAAACGCTATTGTCTCTCCTTTCACATGCAGCAAGGAGCTTCTTCTCTTTAAAAGCCCAGCTCCCTGTAAGCCCCAAAACAGACTCTGCATTAGTGCTTCAGTCCCGAATTTTCCCCAATCGCTTGGAAACACTTGTGAGCAAGGGCAGGTGCCTGCCAGAGAGCAGCCACTTGGCCCTTGGCTTCCTTGCACTGCCAGGGCAAACTGTTCCCCGACTCCCAGAGCCCTGCCAGGATGGGGGCCAGGGTGGTCCCATCCTGCCACCCACCTAGAGCCAGACCCCATCAAGGAGTCCCAGAGGGGTACACTGCTGCCCCGCTGTCCCAGCAGTGAGAGGGATGGGTGCTCCTCTTGTGTCCCACGGGGCTGATGCAGCTGGTTTGTTCCTCTTTCAGAGGTGGCGTGTCTGGAGCCTGCATGAATCCTGCCAGAGCCTTCGGGCCAGCTGTGGTAGCAAACTACTGGGATTATCACTGGGTTTACTGGGTAGGGCCCATGGTTGCTGCCCTCCTCAGCGGTGCCCTGGTGAGGTACGTGGTGCCCCCCCTTTCCCACCCTGCCACCTCCCCAGGGGCTCTGCCCAGGCTCCTTCCCTGCAGCCCTGGGTCAGGGCTGCAAGCACCTGCTTTTCTGGAGAGATGTCCAAATGCTGGAGACTCCATTCCCTTATTTTCCCCGTGAGGAGAGGTGACAGCAAAGACCAAACCTGTCTCCAAATTCATGTGTTTGCTCTATCTGTGTCTTCGTGTGGGGTGAATCCAGACATGGGCTGGCACTGGGCTGTTGTTAGGTTTCTGTTGCACACTTGCAGTGGCAAAAACACTGACCCCAAGTTTCTCCCTCTTCTACCTTCCCAAAGGCTCCTGCTGGGCGACCGGACCACCCGCCTGTTCCTGAAGTGATGCCAGGTGCAGAGCCATGGGCGCACTCGGCACTGGCATCGTGAAGTCCCCCTCTCCTGCCTCTCACCATCCCACCCTCCCTGCCTCTCCCAGGCATCCTGTGCTCGGGATTCGGCTCACCCGGAGCGGCAGGGAGGAGGAGAGCATCCTCCCGGGGCAGGGACCGGCGTGCAGGGCTCCGTCTGCCAGTGGGTCCGTGAGAAACCCCTGAGCGAAGCAAATGCTTCCTACCTCTCCTCCTGGGCTGCTCCAGGCAGAGGCAGAGAAGCTGTTGCCGTAGCCGGGAGGAGGTTCCCGGCTGTCTGATGTCCCCGCGGGGCTGGCAGAGCCCGGCACAATGTCACCTCTCTATTTTCAGCTGGCTTGCTTTTTTTTCCCTGGCCCGGGAGGTGACCCACAGACGCACACACAAAGATGTTTCCTTGTTTAGAGGAGGGCAAGGCTGTGGAGATGCTGAGGAGGGGGAAGGCCGGAATTAAAGCCTCCCTGGCTCGGGGCGGGAGTGTTCCCTCAGGCATCTTTGCGGGGCTGGGCAGGGGGATGCGGTATCCCGGGGTGGGCAGCGCGGGCCCCAGGTGAGCCGGGCGCAGACAGCTGCGCATTCAGGAAGGAAAATGATGCAACCCCCAGAAGGAGACAAATAGCATGAAGATGTCACTAGGACGGTTGTCACGGCAACGCGACAAAAAATGCCAAACGAAACAAGGAGAAAAGTCGCTGCTTCCTTCCCAGAGGGACCCTGGGAGCTGGTGCTGGTGGGAGCTGGGGGCTGTGGGGAGCCCCCGTGGGGGCCCCGGCCGACCCTCGGTGTGCAGAGCCCTGCGGGAGCGGGGCTGCAGGCAAGACGGGCGCCCACCTTCCCCTTTCGAGAGGAACCTCAGCCCCGCGGCGCCGCAGGAAACACGCTTATGGCTGCAGCTGCCCCTGCGCCCCAGCTCCCTCCTGCATCCCCGCTCCTCCCTTCACCCCGGCTCCCCTCTGCACCCCGGCTCCCCCCTGCACTCTGGATCCAGATCCCTTCTCCTGGTGGGTGAGGGCTCGGGACTCGGGGCTGCAGTCCCACTGGGGCCGGGATGCTGCCTACCGCTGCTCTAGTCCCTGGGTGCGGGAGAGGGGGACAGGACGTGGGGGATGGCCCATGCACGGCCACGTGTGCTTCCCTGTTTTGCTGCTGATGTGTTCAGCCCATTCATTTTTAATTCGTCAGGGGGACTTTTCATAAAGCATCTGTAATATTGCTTTGTTTTTCCCTGAGTATTATTAAAGAGCTTAATTTATGCTAATTAAATACCAATTAACTTCCAAGCACTTAACATGCTTTAAGGACATAAAATACATCTCATTCCCATTCAATTAAATTTGCATCAGGCCTGGCCATGGGTCTGCAACATGTTTTTATCAGCACATGGAACTGATGCAGAGCTGGGACACTGCCTGGTGTTTTATCCCAAACTGGTTTGAGTTTGAAGGGACCTTAAAGATCACCTAGTTCCAACCCCCTTGCATGGGCAGGGACACTTCCCACTAGCTCAGGTTGCTCTAAGCCCTATCCAACTTGGCCTTCATCACTTCTAGGACTGAGGCATCTACAGCTTCCCCGGGCAACCAGCACTATGGGAACACAGGGAAAAAACATCAGTGTGCCCTGGGAACAGCATCAGCAAGACGTTTGTCCCTGTCTCATCCCGAGCCCCTCCAGCTCTCACACTGTGGCTCTTTCACTCTGGACAAACACTCTGGTTAAACATTGACTGGAGAGCAAAGCTGACCTGCTGCCTCTGGCTCCCGGTGCCAGCCCACCCGCAGGAACAGCCACGGGCTTGTTGGAGATGGGAGGCTCCCGCCCAAGCCCCGAGGGATGGACACGGAGCTGGGCTGTCTATCGGTGGCCCATGTCCAGCAGCTGAGGAGCCTGGGCTTGTGGCCCCGATTCGAGGGAGGCCCCTGCCCAGCCTGTGCAACCCTGGGAAAACCCCATGGCCATGGCTGTGGTGGTGTCAGAGTGCCAGTCTACATCTGGAGAGATCACAGCCTTAAAAATAAAAGGTGATTTAATTCCTTTAGCTCTTTTTGTCCATGGGGCAGAACTGCAGGGGCTGTGGAGGCCAGAGGCAGGCAGCAGACAGGGGGTGGCTGGAGGCAGTGAGATGCTCTGCCCCTCACCAGCACCTTCTGGTTGAGGCTGGACCCACTCCCATGGCATTGACCAGCTCCTTGGCTCCCTGGCACCTCGTGGCACCTTCTGGCTCCCTCCTGCCTGTGGGAGCAAACTGGGGAACTCTGGCCCCAGCCTTTATAAAAAAACCCAAATACTTAAACACAAAGTTCATTAAAGTCTGGATGCAGCCAGGGCAGCAGCACCAGCACAGGGCCAGGATGTGTGAAAAAGCCGAAGGAAGTGCAACCCCTGGAGTCCTCGGGTGCTGGTGGGTGTTGCAGAGCCTTGCAGGGGAGGGGGCACCCGGGGAGTTCCTGCCGCCACAGCCTTGGGCGAGGGGCTGGATGGGAGCAGGAGACAGCGCAGCTCCTGCTACTCCGGTGCCACGGGCAGCCCCAGGGGAGCAGGGGCTGGCACTGCTCTCCCAGCCTACCCCGTACTCACCCCCCAGGTCCCTGTGTGAGCCCTCAGAGCCCCCTGCTTGCCCCCGGGTGCCATGGCGGGGGGGGGGGCTCCTATAGGTCCTTGCTGCGGGTCAGGGCGTCCCGGAGGTGAGCGTGGCAGTGGCTGCGTGGGCACCAGCACGGGGGCGCGGGGGACAGTGGAGGTGGGCGGTGACGCCTGGAGCCGGCACTGCTCGTGAGCTGGAATCTGCTTGTGGGAGACGGGGAGCGCGGCGACGGTGACGAGAGGGGGAGGCTACACGTGTGCTGGGGAAGCTCTTACAGCCGTGCCACCAGCGGGATCTGGGCAGCACAGGCTCGTGCCTTGTTCTTGGATGGTGCCTTTGGGACTGGGGGATGTGCCCTGAGGCTGGGCAGCATCCCTTGCCACTCTGCCATGTCCCTCACCACCATGCCACATCTCCTGCCACCATGCCACATCCCTCATCGCTGTACCATGTCCCGTGCCACTGTGCCACCCCGACGTGCTGCAACAGCCTCTGCTGCTGTATCTACTGTGCAGCCTGAGACCAAGGCACAAATGCCAGAGCAGCCTCCCCGCTAATTAGCATATATGCAAAGAGCACTAACGAGCATCACCACCATATGCAAAGCTCCCGTGGCTTCCATGGACAATGGCCTGAGACCTAGGGGTGTTTCATGGGGGGCAGGCAGAGTCATCCCCAGCTCAGCTTTGGGGACCTGACCAAGCAGTCCCAGACCTGGTCCCCACGGCAGAGCAGAAGAGGCCCTGGAGGCTGGCAGGAGAGAAACGGGAGGAGAGGGACTTGGCCCTTCTCTTCCTACCCTCTGCCTCGCCTTCTGCTCCTCATTTTCCTGATCTCTAACTGCTTCTCGCTGTCATGTGCAGCCCACTCAGACTCCCCAGGAGGAGCTGGCACAGAACTGCTCCCCTGGGGAGGAACCCCAGGATATGGAGTGGGGAGGGGGGCTCGGGACCCCCAAGCCCTGCTCCTCCTGGCTGGCAGCAGGGGCTGAGCTGCTAGGAGCTGCACCTGCTCACTGCAAACACGGCCACATCCAGTCTCACTTCCCCTGGCACCAAAGTGTTACTTTACCCAGCATCACTTGAGCTGTAAGGATTTACATTTTAAAGGGTTTTTTAAATTGATTTGATAGATGTTTCTTTCCAAGTAACTTCTTTTATTTCAGCTTTTGCTGGTTCAAATGCTTGTGGAGAGGAATCAACAAACAGAAACCACACAAGGCAAAGCCTCAGCTAATTTGTGCTCATGCAAATGTGATGAGAGCGGAGGTCCAGGTTTAGACAGGTCCTGCTGCCTGGGCCACAGGGGCCCTCTCCACCCTACAGCATGTCCCCAGAGTGGGGAGGAGCTGCTGTGGGCTCTCTCACCAGTCCCCCACCAGGACTCCTATCTGGATGTGCACCCTTCTGCCTTATGAGGCAGATGGGGCTGGTCAGGAGCACCTGTCCTTGCCCTTCAGGACCACCACAAGCCTTTGGGTGGGCACCTTTCCCCCCAGCCAGGCCGGGAGCAGGCAGGACCCCCCCAAACTGGGGTCAAAGATGGCAAAGGGGTCCTTGTCCCAGGGCATTCCCGTATTCTCTGGCCCTGGGTGATTCCACTGTCCCTGACACAGAGATTTGCCCTTAGCACCCAATCCTGATGCTGCCAGTGAGACCCTGAGGAGTGGGGTTTTTTTTCAGAAACAACAGTTCCCATCACTCTTTGCTGGGTTCCACAGCTTTTGGAGGATATAAAACCCCTGCTTTTTTTTTTTAGCAGTGAGGAATTGAGGCAGCAGGACCTGCAGGTGTGGAGGTGCTTTGGCTGCTCCTCACCAGCTGTGCCAGCATCGGAGCAAGGGGGTGAAGGAGCTTGTTGGAGGAGCAGGACAGGCTGGAGCTGAGGCTGGGTGGAAGGGGAATGCTAATCGGGTTCTGTGCTGGCAGCAGCCAGAATGCTGCACAATAAATAGCCATTTTAATTACTGCACAATATTTACAAGATTGCCTCCTCATTTGGGAAATTGAAACAAATGCTCCATCGAAATGATCAACATTGTGCTGAGAAGCACAGGGCTGATAAAGAAATACTCTGGCTGCTAATGAAAGAGTAATTGGCACCTTGGTGGTGATGGGGCTTCCTCTGTTTCTTTGCAGCCTTGTTGTAAGTGATGGCAAAGGGTATCCCCAGCCTCCCAGCACCCAGGTGAGGTGGGGCAGTGGTCCCTGCAACAGGGTTCTCAGCCCAACTGCCCAGGCCTGCATGGGATGGGGAGGTCCAGGGGGCTTGGGCAGCTTGGCCCCTGCAAAAAGAGGACACGTGAAGGTTGGGCAGAAGATGCTAAGCTGCAAACTATGAGGGTGCTGTGAGGGTGGTGAAATGCTGGTCCAGGTTGCCCAGAGAAGCTGTGGCTGCCCCATTCATCCCTGGAAGTGTTCAAGGCCCGGTTGATGGGCTTGGAGAAACCTGGTCTGCTGGAAGGTGTCCCTGCCCATGTGAGGGGGTAGGACTAGATGACCTTTCAGGTCCCTTCCAACCCAAACCAGTCTAGGAGTCTGTGATTCCATGGCAATGCCTTTCATGTATCCAGGTTTCTCCTGGCCCTGTCTGTCTGTCCTGGATGTTGTTGCCACCAGCCAGCAGCTGTCCCCAGCTCTGCCAGCTTTCCTGCCCATCCCCTGGTGTCATTGCCCAAGTCCCCGGTCCTGGGCTCCTGCGTTGGTTTGGGACTCTCGGCCTTGGTTCAAGAAAAAAATGGAGACCTCTCAAACTGCAGTCACGGAGGGGCAGGGGGGGCTGACCCCCTTTTTTGGTGTCTGAGCGTTTGATGTGGCTAAGGCCGTGCCTGTACCGGGGCAGGTAGCTGCCACCAGCCCCAGCAGCGGCGATGGTCCCCCTTCCCTGGGGACCAGCCCGCAGAGCCCCCCTGGGCAGGGCGGGGATGCGCGGGAACCGTGCCGAGTCCCCGCCGCGGGCCACGCACTGGCGAGCATCCGCCGGCCCGGGGACAGTCCCTGCGGGGCAGGGGTGGCCTCTGGGTACCGCCCCCCGACCCCCGCTGCCCTTCCCCTCCATCCCCCTCTTCCTCAGCTCATTTCCCCTTTTCTTCCTCTTTTTTTTTTTTTTTCTCTGCAGCTCTCCCGTTGCCACGGGAACCGTGACATCCCGAGGCGGGCGGAGCTGCCGGGCGGTGCGGAGAGAGCCCGCGGCTGCTCGGGGCGCCCCGGAGATGGGGGGTGGGGGTGTGTCCCGGGGGGGCTTCCCGGGAGGGATGCCCCACGGGAGGGGGTCCCTAGGAGGGACATTCACCCTGCGGCCGCTCCGCACTGCAAACAACAGCAGGGCCGGGGTCAGCAGGGCCCCCCCCGGCCGCCCCGCGACCCCCTTTCCGCACTAATCACAGTGTCAGCAGCTTTCCCTGTTTGATCGTTATTAATCCCGAGAGCAGCCGCGCTGCTCGCCCAGGCAGTGGGGCTGGAGCAGCAGGCAGGGCACCCCGCGGGGGCTGTGGATGCTGGCATGCAGCAGAACTGGGGTAGTCAGAAGACTTCCAAGGACATTGGTAAAAACAGCGGGATTTAATTATGTTCAGGTGCCTGCTGAGCGTCCAGCAAGTAGTGTTGGGGGGCGAGATTCCACTTCGAATGAATGGGAGGGAAGGAAATGGCCGATGGCCCTTAATATGCCAAATGTTCGGTTATGAAGGAGCTCACAGGGCCTGGTGAACGTGGCCCAGGTGGAGCTGGGATGCTGAGGACTTCGTCTTGCCCTTGTTCCAGGAGTGGGCAGCCCTGGAGCAGGGAGGATCCCTGGGAAAGCTCAGGTGACATCTCGCGGGTTGTCCTCAGGCCCCGGGTCTGACCCGGGGGTGCAGAAGCGCCTGGATTTCAGGGAGTGGTAGGGAAGGGAAACACAGAGGGAGAGCTGGGGAGAGCGGCTGGCCCCGGGGCTGCGGGCGGAGCGCGGCCCTTGCTGCTGTGTCCCCCGCACACGGGAGCGAGCTCTGCCAGCCAGGAGGATCATTTTCACCTGGAAGCGCTTCAGCCACTCCCGGCTGGGTGCAGTGGGTGGATGGGCCATGGCTTGGCATCCGCCCGCAGAAATGAGTTTAAATCCCCCCTTCCCCGATGCTTTGTGCTCCTCAGCTCTGTTGCAGGGTGATGCGCTGCGGAGCTCCCGGCTGCGAGCGGGGCAGGAAGGAGCTGGAAGAGCCAGAAAACAATTTACAGCTTCCTCCAGATGGCAACTGGTATGATCTGGCTAACAAACACAGATGAGCAAGCGTAAGGGAGGGATAAATAAACCTCGCAGCTTGTGGACTAAAACACCCTGCTGTGACTTACAGCAGAGAAATCCCACTCAGCCAGCGCTGAGCTCCTTTCCCTTGACTGTGCTGGTAGAGTGGGCTGCTGGGGCAGGACCCTGGCACCCAGGTGGGACACCAGGGCAGCCTGGCACTGCATTCCTCCAAGGCATTCCCGGGGGATGCCCTTGGGAACCCAACAGCAGCTGAGGTGATGCTCTCCAACACCCAGAACAAGCCATTTAGTCAGAAGAGTGAAAACCTCATGCAAATGTTTTCCATTCAAAAATCCTTCTCATTTCTAAATTAGTAAAGCAGCAAGTCTTTCTGGAGGATTTTTCTTTTTCTGTTTTTTTTTTTGGTTTTTTTTTTTTTTTTTTTTTTATGAAACACTTTGAAATCATTCTGGAAATTCATCAACAGGCAGGTTGTTCTCTGTTTAAAAAAAAAAAAAATTAATTGCTATTCCTCCCCAGCTTTGACTGTAACTCTTTGTGGTCTGAGGGGCAGCATGAGGTCCCACAATGCTCCCTGCAGAGCCATCCAACTTGGCTGCAGCTGCAGTCCCAAAGCCATCCCAACCAGGAGCTCCCTCTCCCACCATGGAGGAGTAACCCAGTTGCAGAGAGATGATGCCACTAGTGCAGATGGCAGCAATGTTGGTGGCAAAGCTGTGGACAGGCTCCCAGAGTCACCTTCTTGGGGGGATGACCAAGGCTGTCACAGCCCATTAAGATGCTCTGGTAACACAAACCTGTGTGAAAGGGTACGGAGTGCAGCAGCTGCCAGCTGGGGGGGCTATGTCCCCTGGGGTGGGCTCAGCCAGGCTCCCCCACCTCACCCTGCACTAATGGGAGATCTGTGCTTTATCCTAGGCTTGGTTTTGCTGGGAAATGACTGGACCAGCTGGATAGATGGTGGCCCAGGAGTAGAGCTGCTGGGAGAAAGGGAGCAGAGTGTGAGCACGAGGCTTCAGTGGTAGAAGCCAAATGAGATCTAAGCTCATCTGAAGCAAACAAGCAGGGAAGAACCTAATGATTTTATGGGAAACACTTGTGTGAAGGGATTCACCTGCTTGAGGCATGCCAGCAGCCATGCCAGGACGCACTGGGGGTGGACAAAGGCCAAAGCCACAGTAGGAACGTCCACCTGAGGGTTTCTGTCTCCCAGGTGCCAGCATTTATTCAGGGTACGGGGTATCCCTGACCCACAGCAGGGCCCCCTTTGGGCTCTGTGGGCCAAGGGGTTTGCTGGGTCTGAACAGCAGCTGTATGGAAAGAGAGGAACGGCTCAGCTGAGAGGGAACCCGCCGAGGCAAAGTTCCAAAGCTTAATGAAGAAATCATTGTGCTCTGGATCAGCTCTGCCTGTAACTGAGCCTCATTGTTATTTAATTTGAGCTCCTTCAGGGCTGGGGGAATAGCTCCATGATCAGATGATTTCTCTGAGCAATGAGATGAACCATGTACATAAAGCCAGCCGTCTCTTATGAGCAGGAGTGCTGCAGAGAAAGCTGCTTCCTGGGGGATGGCAGCTGCAGTTTGCCATGGCACAAGCAGAATTATTTTTTGTGCCAGAGGAGGCAGGAGCTGCAGCCTGTGCACTAACCCAGCTTGGAAGGCACAGGGAAACCCCCACTGGTTTGGATCAATAGCAAGAAGTAATGACCACTTCTTACTTAGAGACGTAGGCCATGAAAGCCACTTATTGATCAAATGGTTTTAGAAACAAGCAGCAAAACTCCAAGGATTTTACCACTAACTTTGTTTAACCAACTGTGCAGGAAGGCGGTTTGATGTGGGCCATTTCTGGGTACATGAAACAGAATTAATTTGTTCTCCCTGAAAGCCAGCAGACAGGAATATGAAATATTTAAATAGCCAAACCATGTTTGTGCTGTGCCAAAGCACGCAGCACCCGATGTGTGACTGTGCTTTCTGTGCAGGCAGGTTTCGAGCACTCCTTTCTGGCAGTTTTTTGGCAGGTTTGGTGCTTGTGCCCCTTGCTGGAGAGGGTGAGGGTGTTTCCTCGTGGGACAGCAAAAGACACAGGCTCTTAGTTTCATTTGTTTATCTGCAGCATGCTTTGCCTTGAGGAGGGGTGGGAGAAACTTCAGTGGGCTTGAAAAATAGCAATGTTTTTGTACAGGGCCTGAACACCAGGCACTGCAGGTCTGCATGATGAGCCAGAGACCAGCTGTTCCTCTGGCTCTGCCCTGCTGCCCTTGCAGCCTGGCAGCTCCCACTGGGCTTGGCACCCCCAGCCTGTCCTCCCGTTCCACCCTGCTCTTGGGTGCAAGTTGGGGGCACAGGGTAGATAGCCTCGAAACAGGCACCTGCTCAGCTTCTGCAGGAAGCTGTGTTCTCTGGTGTGATGGGGAGATGTTATCCTGCCTGCTCTGCCCCAGGCAATGGACCTAGGGAGGATGGAGACTTGTTTAACTCAAGTTCTTATTGCAGCCCCTTCACTTGCTCCTGCCCTCCTGCCCCAGGGCGGCTTGGTGGAAGGTCCACACTTGCCAGCTCTCTGACAGCTGAATAACCTGTGCTCTGGGGCCCGTTAGGGATAATATTTCTTTGCTTTCTTCACCTAGGTTTCCTCTCCTCTGCCCAGGACACCTGAGTGTTTCTGCTCTCTGAGTTTGAAACCTCCCCTGGTTGAGCAGAGATGCTCTGTAGGACCATGGTCAGCTGGAGCCCACAGCATCCCTGGCAGCCCCAGCACTATTGTGGCTCCCCCCGTTGCTCTCCCCATCACCAGCTGCTGGTGAGGGTTTCTGTGTGGCTCAGGTGCTCTCGTGGGGCTGCTGTGTTTTCCCACAGCAGCTGGTGCCAGGGGTGCTCTTGCCTCCAGTGGGTGGGTAACTGGGTCTCTCCTTACATTAACACAGCTTCTCTCCCTCGTTCACTCTGGCCTCTCTGCACAGAGGACGTGAAACATGCAAAAACTGTGAAAACAGAAAGGGAAAAACCTGTGCAGCTGATGTCACCCTGCTGGGCTGTTGGGGGGGGGGGCTGCCCATCACTCTCTCCATCCTCAGTGTCCCCACGTGGCCAGGGCAGAGCCACCCTCCCAGTGGGTGCCTGGTGGGGCCAGGGCTTTCCCCCAAAGAAAGAAGAAAACGGGTGTGGGGGGGTGGCATCTGCCCTTTTATGGCAACAACATTCTGGTTGAAAGGTTTTAATCTTAACTTGTATCTCCTGGACCCAGAGGAGCTGCTGGAAGGCTTGGGGAGGTGCAAAGCCCAAGCCAGTGCTAAGACTGGCTGCTCACAGAGCAATTGCCACTTGACTGCACCCTCAGGGAGGGCACAGCAAGTCCCTGCTCCAGGGTCCCCCAAACCTGCCTGAGACCTCCTGACAGGCTGGGGGGGAGACCCAGTATCTGCAATTGGAGGCAGAGGCCACTGAGTGCTGCTGAGACACCTTTATATTTAATTAGAGTTTGACTCTTCCTCCACCTGTTTCCTGTGGCAGATTTAGGTCCCTAAGAAACAAATGCTGCAAAGAAAGAGAAAAATCTGTTCTCCAGCTTCTCTGAGTCCTTTAGAGAACCAACGTGGGCATCAAGGGAGCAGCATCCATCCATCAATGCTGCAGCATGCTTGCCAGGAGCTTTCCTGCGCTCCCACATGATCCACTGCTCTGGCCAGCAGCTCCTGCACACATCCCAGCAGTGTGAGGGGCTCCTGCACCCGTGGAAGCTGAGTTGCATGAGGAAACAGGGAGAATTTACCTTGGTCTTTGGGATGCTGCCTCTTTGCTGGGCTTTGGGGCTGCCTCTCCTCCCCCTAGCACAGAGCCAGCCCCAGCCCCACATTGCAGCAGGCCTTGGTGCAGCACAGGGGGCCGTGCCATTGCAGCAGGTCTCTGACCTGAACCCCTGCAACCCCTCAGTTGTGGCTGAGGGTTTTTGTTGGAAAGGGCTGGTGTCACCTTCCTCCCGCCAGCCCGGCCCCGCAGCCCCACGCCAGGCTCTGCTGCTCTCACGTTTCCCGGTGCAAGCAGCAGCACTTGGTGCTTTCCCTTCCATGGAGCAGCTCCTTGGTTGCCGGGTGGGAGGATGAGGTCCCTTCCTCAGGATGTGAATCATGTCTCTGTGGGAGTCTGCTCCTGCACCCGTTGTCTCCGGCGGCCAAGGGCTGCTCTCCTCCCCGGCAGAGCCCGAGGGGAAAGGAGCCTGGGTGTCCCGGCTACAGGCAGGGAGAGCAGAGCCCCTGTGCTCCTGTCACTGCTTGGGGTGTGGTGCCCAGGAGCCAACAGAGGGAAAATGTGGTACAGAGCCTGCACTTTTATGGGAAGAGAAATGAGCTGGGCTGGTTTCCCTCTGCTCCATATGCTGTGCTCCCCTGAGAGTGCTGGTGAGGAGCTGTTTGTGTCTCAGTCTCTCATCACACCTGGGGGGACTTCACTCGCCTTAATAAATATAACAGCTCCCTCAGAGGAAGGAGCTGGTGGGATGTTCAGCCTGACATTTCAGAGTGCTGGGGGGATCTGGATACTCAGCTCCCATGAAAATGAGCATGGTCTTGAAAATCCTGCCTTTAATGTGATATGACTCTGTGCTAAATAAGGAAAATGGTAAAATAAGGAAAAAAGAAAACAGGCTCCCATGAGCAGGAACTGTACCTGGCTTTTGTACAGCTTGGCCCAGCAGAGTGGAAAAAGCTTGTGCATGAATACCAACATGATTATCAATACTTACAGGGGGCAATTAAAAACATATTCTCAGTGGTTTCTGCTGCTCCTGGGTTTCATATGCAGCAGCTACGCGGGCTGCGTTTGGAAAGTGGGAACATACAATAAAAGAACAACAAAGAAGAAACAAGCAGAGCCCCGAGTTTACAATTAAAATGAGAAGAATTCAGCCTTGCATGGCTAAATGTGAAGTGCAGCCTGCACTTAGGGTAATGTGCCACTTTCCTTCACGAAAGTACACAGGAAAGCAATCAAAATGACCTGTTATTATTTTCATTATTATTCTCATTCCTTTGCACACAGAAGGAGTTATTTCTGTTGCATAGATTTCTATGTACAAACCAGCAGTGAATGGGGTCTCACCCTCAAGGCAGAAGCCCCCCTGCAGCACAGGCTGGCATGATGGTGGGGAGAAAAACCCCACGCTCGGCCCCCGCTCTCCCAGGCACGCTGTGGAGGCCTTGGGAAGGTTCCCTTCATTTCCTCAGGACACCAATGCAGCATGAGGAGGGATTCCTGCCATTTATTACTCCTTTTCAGCATCAAAATCCCACAGTGCCAAGTGTTAGTACCCAGCCTGTCTGCTGAGGGAAGGACAATGTCAGCAGGACAGGTCAGCTACGTTTTATTACTGTAATAAACCTTTGAAAGCAGCAGTGTAATCACAGCTCTGGGCCTATTTCTGGTAACTCTACTGGGCGTTTAATTCCACAGAGCTCATGGGGCATTCTTCAGGTAGAGAGCTTGTGGGATGGAGGGCTGGTTGACAGCAGAGCAGGGCTGGTCTCAGGCCATGGGAGAATGCTCACATGGCTGCAGAATCAGAGCTAAATCTCACAAATGAGAATTTAGAATATCTTGTTGACCACAGAAATATTTTCATTATTATTTTTCAATTAGAGTTGTCTGCTGTTTTGATTTGAACTTCCATTGCCTCAGCTCCCAGACCAGGCATGATGCAGCACTAGGATGGCATGGGGAGACCTGGGCAGGGGAGCAGGACACCGAGGAGGACATCTGGCTCTCAGTGTCCCTGGATGCCAGCAGGCAGCAAGAAAGATGATGGTAAATGTGGTTTGCAGACTCCTCCCTGCTAGTCAGTTGCAGCATTTCCAGTGAGCTGGGTAAAAGAAAGTCATTATTTGAACTGTAAGTTTTAAAAAACATTCTGACAGGCCCTCTGAGCAGGTGGGCTGTGCACCCTGGTGCCTGGGTGTGAGCCCTGTGCTGTCTCCAGGAGGGTGGCCCTGCCTGGGCTGCTGGTGGCTGTGCTGGTTCCCCCCTGCACCCGGCCATGCATGTGCTGTGCCCCCCCCCCCCTCAGCACCTGCCACAGCCCCGGCATGGATCCCCTCTAAACTTACAGCTCCTTGTGTGGTGCAGAAAATCAGGGCAGAGCAAAACAACTCTGGCCTTGACTTTGGGAAGCCTCAGACTCCTGAGGGAGTTTGGGAAAAGCAGTCATTTTCACTGCCAGGCCTGCAGCGGGCACTTCCTGTACAGCACAGATGAAGGCAGGATTTCCCTGGAGGTTTTTTTTTTTTTAACTTATTATTACGATCATTACTGTTAATGATCCCTCTCCCAAGGGCTCCTGCTCACCCCCCCACCCTGCCTGCTTGGGCAGCAGTGGCGACGGCAAAGGATGATGTCTGTGTCCTGGGGGAGGAGAACTCCCCTGGTGCTGCTGCCCGCCCCGCTGCCCGCCCCCCGCCGATCCCCCCGCCGGTCCCCCCACATCCCGTGGGCCCGGGGCAGTATCCGCGCAGGGATGCAGGTGCTGCATGAAAATGAGATGCGTGGGCGGAGCCTATCACGGCACCGCCCCCTGCGCCCCATGGCAGCCCGTCGGGGCCCTCCCCGCCCCTCCCGCGCTATGCAAATCAGCATGCAAAGCAGGGGGGCGGAGCTATGGCAGAGCGGAGCGAGTGGAGGGCGGAGCTTATCCTGCAGGGGAGCAGCGGGAGGGGTGGGGCTCGGTATGCAGATGAGGAGGCGGGGAGGAGAGGATATGCAGATGAGGGGGCGGAGATAAGCTGGTATGTAGATGAGGGGGCGGGGCGGCGCCGGGTGTGTGTCCGTTCCTCCCTCCAGCTGCAGCCAGAGGTGCCGCGCGCGCCGCCGAGCCCCGGCTACAGCGGACAGACCGGGCCCAGCTCAGCCAGGCCCAGCCAGCCGAACCGGGCCGAACCGAACCGAACCGGGTCGAGCCGGCGGCCGGCAGCCTGCCTGGAGCATGGCCGAGCCGCCGGCAGCACCGGGCCCAGAGGGCGAGGAGGGCCCGGTGCGCTTCGCCCGCAAGGGAGCCCTGCGGCAGAAGAACGTGCACGAGGTGAAGAACCACAAGTTCACGGCGCGGTTCTTCAAGCAGCCCACCTTCTGCAGTCACTGCACCGACTTCATCTGGTGAGAGACCCCCCGGCACCCGCACCCCCCGGCCCGGCTCCCCTCAGCCCCCAGCTCTCCTCGGTTCCCCCCCCCCCCCGCTCCCGCCGGCAGCGCCGGGCAGGGTGGTTGCGGTGCCGGTCTCACACCGCCTCTCTCTCCGCAGGGGCTTCGGCAAGCAGGGCTTCCAGTGTCAAGGTGAGTGTTGCGCCGCCGGGGGGCTTAGGGGGGCTCGTCGGGGGGAAGCAGGCACCGTGCCTCATCCCCGGGACCGGTCCCGAAGCATCGCTGCGAGGGCTGGCGGGCAGCAGCCCCCCGGGAACCGTCGTGCCCAGCCCGGGGAAGCAGCTTAGTCATTTTTTTAATCAGCCCAGCAACTGGTCGGTGCTTTTAAGCCGGTCGGGTTTCGGTACCCGAGATAAATCCTCCCCGAAAAAGGCAGAGGGAAGTTAATTGTTTTTAATGTGCCTAACATGGAAACGTGTTTTACTGGCAAACAGGCTGCGCGCTGCCTTGGTCCGGCGCCACAGCCGTGCGGGCTGGGAGAACTTGAATGGCTCGGTTGTGTTGCTCAGGAAAAATGATGCTTTAGAACAAAATAGGATGCAGTAGCTTCGGGGCTACTACAGCCAGGATTCTTTGTTCGGATAATGCTGGGACTCTGGAGGGGCTCTTCAGGGATTTTTTTATGTCCCCTCAGGAAACGAGGATGAATTCTCGGGTTGCTTGGTGCTCTCTAGCTCGTGCAGCTCAGGTCGCACATGCTCGCAGGCAGCCCAACTAATCCCGGCCGCGCTGGTGTGGGTCTCTCCTGCCCGCCGTTCAGCTCTGGGCTTCGGATTCAAACCGGGCCGGTGCTTTCAGCTGCTGGCAGTGAAATTTTATTCTTGTGAATATTTGGGAAGAGTTTTATTTTGACAGGTGGCTGAATCCCAAGTTGGGGTATTTTGCATGAAAATTAAACCGATGTGTAGCTCTAACGTCTCGAGAGCAGCTCGCCTTCAGTCTTAATTTGTGTCTGAAGCAGAAAGCAGCCCCTGCGGGGTTACAGAGTGGCACAGAATCAACCCTGGAGGTGCGGCAGGACAGTGGGTCCGGGGTGGCTGCCGGCAGGAGGGCTTTGTCCTGGGTGCCCTCTGGAGCATCTGGACAGGCACTCTACAAACGGTCTAAGTCTAGCAATCTAAACGTATCTAAATGGTGTTGCTATTATCCTTAATGCATGCCTTAGGAGTATAACCTTAAAATACAAAAATCATCTCTCTGCTGCCTCCCAGCCCCCACCTGAGGGCCTGGGCTGGTGTCGACGAGCAGAGGAAAGCAGCTGTGGAGACTAAAAGTGTCCTAGTGGTGTTACTCAAGGTCACAGCTTCCCCTGATACCTGAGGTTTCATACATGGGCAGTTAAGTGACATTACTCAGAGGAGTTTTGTACAGCTTCTGTCTCCTGCTGTGGGTCTCCCCAGGTTTACCCAGCCATTAATTCTCCACATTTCCTTATGGTGCAGGCAGCGTCACGCCAGGCCTGTTTGTGCAAACACAATGCCCCTGGAATTTGAAGTGTGCTGGAAAAGGCTAGTGGGGATTATCTGCTGGTGGGGCAGGGTTTTTCCTTCCTCCCTGTATCATTTCCAGTGCTTTGCTCAGTTCTACCTATAGCCCTCTTTATTGGATAATTTCAGCTCTTTCAAGTCTCTCTTGCAGCTGTTAGGAACTATTGTCCAAACCTGTAATTGTGCACTTGCTTCAAGATTTATCCTTAAATTATTTCACCAGTATTAAATTAGTCTTCAGTGTGAGGTCAGTAAATGGCATCTGTGAAGGTGGTCTCAGACTTGCTAATTCCTAGTAATTGGCCTCTGAATGGAGAGAGCCTTGGTCAACTAATAGATGTTAAGCAGCGTAGACCTGCCCTATGGTTCTTAGAGCAGGAGGCTTTGGGGTCTTCAGTGACACCACTGGGGTAGCCAGTAGGTCTCTGAGCTCAGTGACAGCTCCAAAGGTGAGTGACTGGTGTGTAACATACCTTAAGAAACCACTGTCCAGGTTATTCTGGTATTAGACAGGAGAACCACATTGCTGTATTGCCATAGGAGACTTTGCAGACCAATCTTCATAGAGTTTAGGAAGCTATTTTGGGTGATCTTCTGTGGGTTTTTGCATACATCCCCTTCTGCGAGGTTCTGAGGTTCCAAGGTCCCTGGTGAAATTGCTCCTGTTAGTGAGGCTGCCCGGGGTGTGATCCCCATGGCAGCCAGAGCATCCTGCCCTCAGTGCCCTGTGAGGGAAGGCACACTGTGACTCCCACAGAAAGGTCCCAGGTTGGAAAGACAAGTTCAAGTGACAAATTGCTACCACCTGTCACCTGCTTTGAAATCACAGCTCCCCTGGGGGGGCCAGGGCTGGCACCATACTCTGTGCCTGCCCCCGGTGCTGGTCAAGCCATTGTGCTGGAGCTGTGGCCGTGCCAGCTCCTGTGGCAAGAAGCTGGAGGCTGTGGCTCTGTGCCCCACACCTTGTGCTGCAGCAGCCATGGAACTCTGGAAATGAGTCGTGTTTAGATGGAAGCAAAAAACCTCAGGGCTAGCTTCTGTTTAGCATGTGTTTTTTTTCTTCCTCAGACCTACAGGGCTTGTGCAGTAAGCTTTGATTGAAGTGTTTCGCTCTTGCTTTATTAAATGCAGCTTTAATTCAACTTTAACAACTTCCCCAACTGTTTTATCCTGTTGTTCAGTGGGGATGGCGGGAACTTTAGCTAAGGCACATACCGGTCTCGTTTCGGAGCTGTTTCCCATTGCTGTGCTTGCTTTAAGTAGGTTTTCACCTGTGCCCTGATTTCTTTCTAGGGCATTTGCAATAATTAGATTGTTAATTAGCTCATTACTTGCGACTTTTGGCAGGAAGTTAGCAGAAACTGACTCTTTGTAGCTTGAAATACTAATGGATACCACAAATGCCACTTAATTGCTTGCTAATCTGCTTCTTATCCTCGTATACAATCTCCTTCTTATCCTTGTGTGCATCTTCAGACTTCCTGGGCTAACGTCTCTCTTCAGAGCCAGAAGCATCTCTGCCGGGCAGCAGGAGGGCTGTGCACAGGCAGCCCCGAGCAGTGGGGCCGGTTTTTGCAGGTTAAAGAAAAACATCAATATATTGTGGGTGTTGGGAGACTGGAGTGCTGTGGATGTGCCTGGAGCTGCCAGGAAGACGAGCTCTTCCAGGGACAGCTCCGTGTGTGCTGGCTGTTGGGTCTGCCCGTGGTGCAGGCGGGCTTGCTGACCCTGTTGTAACGATCTGCTGTAGCTGGAAGGTATGCAAGCTCTCATGGGAACTCATAAATAACAGAGAGGGGTGTGTGTGTTCTCCCCTTCCCGGCTTTTGAGATCCATCTGTCCGATACCATTGCCAGGGAATTCATGAGGAGGGAGAGCAGCATCTCATTATCCTTAAGCTGTCTTGGTGAGGAGCGACACGTGGCTAAGTTACAGCTTTGGCGTCTCGGTTCTCCTGACTTAAAGAGTTTCTTTGAGGATGGAAAAGGAAAGGGAGCTGGTCTGAGAGCTGTCGAGAGTGAAATTCTTTGTCTTGTTGTCAGAATGTGCTGCTTCTGAGAACTGGCAGCTTTCTCTTCACCTTTTCTGCTTGTCTTCCCTCCTTGCCATCCTTGGGGTATCTTTCTTCTGTTGTCCAAGCAGCTCTCGATCCCTCTGCAGGTCAGGGTACTTGCTGCATGGGAGGTTTGGTGAGGGGACACCCCTCTGAGAGCTGGGTTTGGTTAACCTGCCCCATCGCAGTGGCAGGGCTGAGCTTTCACCTTGGGAACTTGGGAAGAGCAGGGAGATGAGTGGCTCACACGGAGGTGAAGAGCTGTGTAACGTGATTCTTACTGACAAGCAATAAATAACCTGCATCTGTTACTGCTTTCACATGTTCAGAGAAAGTAGAAAAGATCTTGGAAAGAAGAACCTTGATTCCTTAAGAGGAGAAGGGAAAGAAAGGAATAATTTAGTACAGGATGCTTAGATCTCGCTCAGGAACTTTACTGGAGAAAATGTTTACTACTTTTCCCTGGTTATAACTCAAGCAAAGATAGTCTTCAGATGTAATCTCTTTCCAAACTTCATACCAATTACAATTCCTTCTTCCAGGTTTTCTTCTTCCCTGCAAATCCAGTACTCTCGCTGCGTGTTTTCACAATTCAACCTCTGATACCAAAACCAAGCAGCTGGAAAATGTCAACCAGACCTTACCTTTCAAGGGAGTGTTTCTCTCTCACTCACTATCTGCCTTCAAAACCCACCCTTCCTTCCCCCACCTCTTCGCTGCCCTCCAGACGGAAGTGAAACCCAGAGCTGCTCTGGTCTTAACTGCAGCTCCTGCTGCTGCGACAGGTTTTTGTTTGTCGCCATTAACTCCATGCAGGCATCCAGTGTGTGCATTTATTGGGTGTATTAAGCAAGTGAGAAACAAAAGCAAAACAAACTCCAGTCATTCAGAGTTGCCTCAAACCCAGTAATTTCGTGTCAACATATTATGCACACTGGAGAAATGTTAGTGTTCAAATAGACTAATTAAAAATGTTACTGCAATTACTTTTGCAACACAAACGATGCTAATTATATAATGCTGCAGAAATTGGAATCATAATTTTGGAGGGTTTTTTTGGGCGCCTTGCAGTGATAAAACAATTCTCCATGCTGGAGCCTTGGAGCCTCAGGCAGCAGGAGCCGGGTTCTCTGGCCGCTGGGGCAGCCCTGGGGCAGGTAGAAATGGCAAAGGGAAGTGGGGCTGGTCCCTCCCTGGCACTGCACAGACGGGCTGTGGCTCTGCAGAGCTGCACACAGAAACAGAGCTGAGAGGGAGGGTGGGAAGAAGTGTCCCCGTTACACTTTAGTTGAAGGATCAAGTCTCCTCCATAGACCAGTTTTAAAGCCTGTTTCCTGAGCGGCTTTCCCTGGGCCTGCTCTTCCTGCACTGGAAAGCTGGGGCTTGAAGGAGTGGCTGGGGAAGGAGATCTGTCTTGGAAGGAAGTCTGGACCAGGAGAAGCCTCTGGCAGTGTGGGGTCTGTGGCGATCGGGTCCAGTGGGAATCATTTGAGATGTTCAGCCCTGTTAGTGTCTCCTTACAGCACAGAACTGTTCACTTGAGTTTCTCAGTGGAAGTGGTTTCTCTTTTCCCTCCCCCTTTGCAGCAGCATGGTAGATTTTTCTTATCTCCTGAGATAGCCGTCATCTTAAAATGATATTAGACTTTGATAATGAGGGGGGGTGTTTCCTTCCTGGGCTGTCTGTCCCTGCCCAGCGTTGGCAATAGGAAGCTGGGCAGAGGGGCTCTGATCTGGCCCGGGGGCGTTTGGGTGCCTTGGGGGTGACAGGGGGGTTTGCATCGTATCTGCCTGGTGTCTGTCAGCTGTGACACCACTGCAGGGTTTAAACCACCCGGGTATAGGAGCCTCTGCCGTGATTAGTCTCCAGGTACTGAGTCTTCCAGGGGAATTTAATGCCTGAGCTGTCTCTAAGGAGACTTCTCAGCAAACAGTACAGGTATTTCTGCATGTCTGCTAGCTCATGCGTGTGATCCTATGAGTTCCTGCAGCACACAGGCTCTAGGAAGGCTATGCAGGGTGTCCCTGCACTCCCAGTAACTTGTGGGTGGATGCTCACCTGTCTCAGTGCCAGCAGAAGATGCTGGGGCTGCAAAACAGAGCAAGACCTTGAGGGTTTGATATGTGGTGGAGAACAGGAGGTAAGAGTTGAATCTTCTCTTGAAGCTTGGTTAGAATTCTGTTAGCTGATGGGATTTTATCTAGGAACTCAAGCTCAAGGAGTTGCACAAGCCCTTCTGGTGTGCTGCTGCCCTCCCAACCAGCCAGCACAGCTCCTTGTTCTTCTGTGTTGGAAAAGGCAGAAACCTAAAAATGCTCAAGACGCTGGTCAAAGCCCTCCAGTCACCCCTCAGATTTATCAGCAAATAAGTTGGATGGTCACAGTCACTAAGAAACTAACTTCCAGCTGTGCCCATACTTTAGTTCAGGGCAGAACTGCTTGGAACACATTGTTATAATGTGTACAGTCAGAAAGGGAATGTTAAAATGCTGTCCCCAGGTCTGGATCAAACGTGTGTGGTAGTGGGAAGGGATGCTGGTAATGGTGGGTGGGATGGGATTTGGCCCCTGAGAAGTGTTTGGGTGGATTTTTCCTGCCGAAGCCAGCTGTGCAGGGGATTAGTGCTGTACATGAACACAAACAGAGCTTTGGACCTGCCCAGAGTCTGACCGTGGGCTGCTTGCCTGTTGATGCATGTGGTAAGGCTGCAGCATGAAGGGCAGCAGTGGGGGAGGGCCTTTGTAGTGCTGTGCAATTAATTCTTCTGGCGTGGCTTCATGAATCATTACTCTGAAAGTCTGTAAATCAGAGCCATTTAGAAAAGGTGAGTAACAAGCTCCCTGTAGGAGAGGGGTAACTGTGGGTCTTCTGGCCAGCGTGTTCCTCTTCATCTGCTGGGGAGGACTTGTTCATCCCATGGGCTGGCACTGCCCCGTGCCTTGAGTTTTAGCAGAAATTCTTACTGGAGCCAGAGCCACTGCCCTCCTTGGAGTGGGACTCTCTGGAGGGAGGAACTGTGCTGGGATCTTGTGCCTAAACAGAGACCTGGGGTGAGGGTGTCTGGAAACAAGGGCTGTCCCTGAGCTTTCACATTCCTCTGGGGAAGGACAGCTCTGGGCTGCTGCCTCCCCGCTCTGAGCTGGTGCCACGATGCAGCCAGCCAGGGCTGGGTCGGTGTTGGTGACTGCTGTGCCTTGGCCAGGAGTCCCTCGAGGCAGAGTGCTGGCAGAGATGTAAAATGGATGCAGTAAATGCTGTAGCCCTCCAGACAGGGACCCGATGGATGAAGGTGAAAACCTCTCTGGAGCTTTTTCAGGGTGTTTCCCAAGCACAAGGGCTATTGATCCAGCACAGAAAGGGCTCTCACTGGGACAGGTGTGACCTCGGCTGGCCTGTCCTGCCAGCCTGGAGAAGCCGTCACCAAGAAGTCAGTTTTTCCACAAAAGCCACAGGAGGGGTGGAGGAGATGAGAAGAAAGCTCCAGTTGTGTAGTGCTCAGCAGCAGCTGAATGCTTCGTGTTAAGCAGAAGCAATTCCCAGCAGTCGCAGTGCTGGCTGTAGCTCCGGCCGGGAAGGCAGCGTTCCCGGCGGCTGCTGCTGGGAGCTGCACTGGAGCCGTGCAAAGGCAGGAGCACCGAGTGCTTGGCTCGCTGTTCTGGGATGATGGGGATCCCTGCGGGCACCCTGTGGAGCAGCAGCCCCAGGGTGTCTCCTGGGAAAGCTGAGGGCTGCACGTCAGAAATAGTTGTGTGTAGCTGGTGAGAAGGGGGGTGAGCAGAAATCTTTCCTTCCTTGGGGAGCAGTAGGAGTTGGGGGTGCAAGGTGCTGGGCAGTGCTGGGGAGTGCAGGGTGCTGGTGGGGCTGTGCCTCCAGGAGAGGGGCATGGCCATTGCTGTTCTGTGTTGGCACCACTGTGCTCTCTGTCCTGATTACCTCAAAATAGGCTGCAAGTGATTTATCTGTCCTTCTTAGACCAGTCTCTATTGGAAAAATAAAAAAAATTAAAATCTCTCCTTATGAGTAGGCCACCTGAGTTCTGTATAACTGAAACAGTAACTTGCAAGCAGCAGTTCTTTTTTTCAAGTTCAGGATTATTTAACTGTTCATTGATATGGGAGGAAGCCTGACGAGTCCTTAAAGGTCCCACTTTACGCAGTAAGTCCCACAGCTGATCCTGGTTCCCTGTAAAGGCAAAGGCCCCTCAGGAGCTGTGACAGCTCTGCTCCAGTGGTGGCCCTGGCAGACAGAGCTGCTGCTGAAGTTCAGCCCAGCCGTGCTGGCCACACGCTGGTCCCCAGTGCAGGGGTGGCCTCAGGACTGTTCCCCACAGCCGTGTGCTCTGCACTTGAACACCCGTGCAAACTGGAATGGGACTTGTCCTCCTCTTCCTGTGAAGAGGTTGCTGGAAACCAGTTCCTTTCTCTCCTTGCTTATTGAGTGTCCCTCGTTCTGGAAGCTGCCCAAGGCTGGGCAGACCTGGGCTGTGGCCATTGTTGCTCTGTGCCTGGGCGTGGGTCAGAGCTGTTCAGGTGAAGATGTGGATCCTCCCCTCACTGTTTCCCTGGCACCCTTGAGCTGTCTGTGCAGTGTCTGCCTGGGGGATGCTCCTGACTGCAGCCAGGAGCTGGCTGGTGGCTGCCCAATGCTTCGTGCCACCTGGTTGACCTGAGGCATGACTGCAGTCCCACTCAAGCTGTTTGCTTTTGGGGGATCTGGGCTGACTTCTCAGCTGTCTTGAGCTGTCCTGCTCTTCCCATCAGGTGAAAAAACCCCAACAGTTGTAGCATGTGACTTGAATCAGCAAGTGCTCAGGGTGAACACCTGTAGCCTCATGAGCCTCTTGTTTTCAGAATTTCACTGCTGGAGCACAGGAGCACAAATCCTCCTGCCCCAGCTGATGTGCATTGATTGCTGAAGATCTAATGCAGTTGAGTTACATCTTGTCGGTTTGAATAATTTGCTTCCATATTTGGTTTTGCTTTTGTGCCAGATTTATTCATCTTGTTTAAATATGACAAGAAGAATATACTCTCTGCTAATCCTAGCTGGACAGGCAGTGCCTGCCAAAGACCTGATATTAATAGGCTGCTGTACATACAAGTTACTGGACATGCTAACCTGAGCCTTGTCACAGTGCAACTCCCCTTAATTGGCTCTTTTGCATCCAGTTAAATCTGTGTTTTGCCAGAGAATCAGTCTACAGTGAGCTTTCCTCTTCTTGGGGAGGAGTGATCGCTGCTCAGAGCCATCTTCTGAGCAAGAAAATCTTTCCAGCTCCAACAGGGAAAAAACAGGTGAATGGTTTTTGGGGTGGTTGAGGAATTGGGGGAATTATTAGTGGCTCTGCAGGGAGGTCTTGGGAGCAGCTGGGCTCAAGCAGGGAGTACATGTGCTTTGGGGGCTGTGGTGAGAGTGGCTGCTCAGGGTAACTCTGCCTCCGCTATCAGTTGGGGGCCACGTTCAAAAACCTCAGTCTCCCGTCATCCTGGTCTGATCTTCCTACAATTGGTATTGAGTCAGCAGCAGGGATGCTAAAAAAGATTCTGATGCCTAAATCTTAACCTTCAGCTGCTCCTCCTCTTCCTCATGCTGTGACGCTGGTGCATTTGAGCTGATCATGCTGGTAGATCCTCCCCATCTTCTGTTGCCATGAGAAATGATGCAACAGTAATAGCTTCACCTTTGGAGGGAACAGCTAAATACTTTTATTCTGATGGGCTGAGCAGCAAGCACACTTAATAGTTGACACTCTTAGCACATGAACAAACGCATTTTCATGTTTTCCAATTATAGCAGAAGAATGAGAGAGTGAGGTTGGTGAAGAGGAGGGAAAGTCGCCTTGGCTCTCCTGGATGGCTTAATGCAACTGTACTCTGACATAGCTATGAAGTCAGGAGTCAGGACGAAGATTGTTTTATAATATCAGTAAGAAGCCAGAGTGAGGGGGAGGTGGCCCACGAATGTAATTTGCATCACTGAGTGGATTAGCTCCTGACGCAGTGCAACCTCATTATTTACTGTGTCTCCAGATCTGGTGCCTTTATCAGTGCAATGGTTTGGGGAGAGGCTGATTCAGAGATCCCTGCATCGCTGTGTTTTACTTGGCAGGGACTGGTAACACTTGCCTTGTAAGCAAAATGATGGGACTTGTCAAGATCGTTAACATCGTGCCTACCCCAAGAGGCTGAGTAATTTATTTTTAATTTTTTTTGCTTTCTTTACATTCATTACGCTAAATACTTCTGCTTTGGGAAAAATATTTGGAAATACTCCCTAACCTGCCATTCACCTAGAGTAGCCAAGAGGTAGAAGATTGCCAAAGCAATAAAAACATTGTGACTGTGTCCTCAGTCCCAGAGACAGATGGACCTTCTCCCCAGCAGCAGAAGGTGCAGCCGAGGCAGCAACGCGGCCCCTGCTGCTCCCGGCCGCTCCGTCCCCAGCAGCCACCATCGCTGGGGATAAGTCAGTGCCTTGTCACCTTTCCCATGCTGATGGCAGATTTATGCACAGCTTGAAATAATCCCCCAAACAGCTATTTATAGACTCTCCAGAGCTTGACACCGTTTTTTCTGTGGAGCAACCTTTGCCATGTGTCATGATGGAGATGAGCTTTGTCACAGGTTTTGGTTTTGGCTGCCTTATGGGCTGCTTTGGGAAAACAGCCTCTAAGGGAGAGACTAAAATTCTCCATGTTTGCTTGGTTTCTGAAGAGGTTGCTGGAATAACTCTCTTTTTGGGGAGATTGATCTCAGAGCAAAGTGTCCTTTCATGCCATTGCTGTAACTGCCAGTGGGTAGAGTTTCTGGAGATGTTGGAGGGAACAAGAGGGGACATCCCTGCATATGAGGTGTGGGACAGGCTGAGCAGGACCCTCTGCTGCCTGTCCCATCCCCAGCCAACCACCAGAGGTTCTGCTGCTTTCAGCTTGCAGCCCTGGAATGGCTGTAAAGCTGAACTAATTCACATTTGCATGATCATGTGTCTAAGGACTGTCTCCAATAGCTCAGTCCATTACCTTCCAAATTTGTCTTATTCATTTCCCTTTGATGGAGAGGTGCCTCAGGGCCAGAGTCTTCTGGAAATGAGGATTGTAGGTCTGTAACAGCAGCGAGTTATTCTCCTGGGTAAAACAAAGTGACCTTCATGGCAGCAGAGAAGCTGATTTTGGAGTTTGCTTCTAAGGGTTTTCCCTGCCTTGGATATCTGTACCGACATGCTCATGGCCTGCAGCTCATCCTGCGAGCTGTGCTTTTTGGACACTGGCACATCTCTGTCCCAGAAGCATTCTGCCATTGTGTCATCTCCTTGATGCCGTTTTCTCTCAGTCAGAGAAGCTGGCTGGTGGAAGAGAACTTGTGCTGAGACAGTGAAGCTTTATCTTTGCTGTCAAGTCTCTTGGGACTTCCCCTCGTCTTCCAGGTCTCTCCAGGTGTCTGGAGCTGCTCTGTGCCAACATGTGCAGGGTGGCTGAAGGATGCCAGTCAGCCTCGAGAGGGTGTCTGGAGCGGTCGTGCTGGTTGGAGAGATGTCTGTGAACCCCTGCTCCTGCACCACACAAATCGGAGAGGCAGGGAGAGGAGGAGCCGGGTCTCGAGCCGTGTCCCCTCCGTCCTCGACACCGTCGGTGGGCAGGGCACAGCAGATGCGCAGCCACAGCAGTGGTGAGAGCAGAGCTGCTGACCTCGAGTCTCCTAGGGTTCCTGAGGTGGAAAAAGTCTCACTTACTGGGTCATTTAGAGACTCTGAATCTGGGGTTTTGGCAGGAGGAAAGGCTTTAATTAGCTGCTGCTCAGTAGGGCTGCTATTAGATCTTCAGAGCAGGATGCTGCTGGACTGGAAAAAATGTAACAATAGCTCATTTGCTTAGGAAACCATGATGGTGATTTGCATTTTGGTTGAGCACTAAACCCTTGTAGAGGACTTTTCCAAAATAACTTCAAACTATAGTTCAAATTCCTTCCTTCTCTGAAAATGTATGAATATCTGTCTTGGTGCCAAGCAGTTTGGAGTTTCAATTCCTTTGTTCGCTGTTCTCACTCTGCTCCAAGGGAAGCAAATGCTTGTCTGGGTTGTGGACAAGTACTGTCATCAAATACTGCATGACAAATGGCTGGCTCCTCTCAACCTTGGAGCAGAATTAAATTCTCTCTTATTATATACCTAAAAGGATTTTTTTTTCCGCTCTAACAGCAAGTTCCTCTATTGACCTGAATACTCAAGAGACATGTACCAGGGTAGGAAGCTCTGCAGCATGTTCTCTGAATCTCAGCTCTGCTCCTGGCTGAAAATAAGGTGCTTTGAAATACCTTCTGGAAACTTTTTTGTTTCTCCCTGTGTTGTTGGCTTGCACAAGGTGGTGCTGAGCATTGCCAGTGCAGAAAGAGAACAAACCTCCATAGCCGTGGCCTGGCTGTTGCTCTAGAGTCTCTGTATTGCCCAAGAGATGACAAAGTTCCTTCCCACCTCACCTGGCTCGAGTTTGGCCCAGAAGGCAAATCACCAGGTGAGAGGCTAATCTTTTAGGTGGATTTTAGCCCTTTCCCCAGGCTGGTCTGAGTTGCTCACTTGCATGGGTAGGAAAAATGGGATAATGGTGCTGAGGCCCTAATGCACTGCCTGCCCCTCCCTGCCATTGGGATGGATGGGGGGGACAGGTCTTGCGGGGGTGGGACACAGAGCCCTCCCTGCCTGGATGGGGGCAGAAGCTGAGGCACAGGATCACTGACTGGTGGCAATCCCAGTGCTGCTGATGGTCTGTGGCAGGGTGGAGATCCCTCCCAAACCTGCCTGCTCCTTCTGGGTTTGGTAAATTCAGAAGAAACTTAATTTATCTGGTGTTACTATTAACTGAGTCCAGGAGGATGAAAATAAATGGCTGTTGGGAAGGGCAGACTGACTCACTTTCTCATTCTCCTCTAAATTTCCATTTAAGTTTCAGTTTAAGCTCAGGTATGAGGGGAGTGAAAGCTAGTAATTTGTGACAAAAACTTCTATTTTAGATCACAGTAGAAGAACTCCCTTTCTAATTGCAGAAATTATAAGGCTGGGATTCTTGTAAAGGAATACTGAATCCAGCTGTTACCTGCAAATTGCCTTTCAGATGCTCCATTCCAGAGCCCCCAAAATGGCCTTCGCACTGTTCAGCGTGCGCTTTGGTGGTGTGGTGACTGCTGCAGGGGTAACCCCCCTGGCAAGGTGCTCCCATCCCTCCCACAGCCTCAACAACTCCTTTCTCTTGCCCTTGCTGTCCCTGCCTTCCTTTGACAGCCCCTGGCTCTGCTCCTGGAAGGGACAGAGGAGAGCTGTTCCTGAACCCTGCAATGCCAGCCAGGATTTTGTAGGATTTAAGGTGTCCTCCATCATCTGCTTGCTTCCAGACTAGGGGGTTGCAGCCCACTCTCTCATTCCCTATATGCAAGCAACTTTGTAATTTTGATAATTTTGCCCTGTTCTGGACTTTTTTCTCACCCACGGGGATTTGAAGGCAGCCAGGCTTTTCTTGCTGTTCCCCCTGCCATGGGCAGCCCCAGGACTGGGCTGGCTGGCAGCACTGGGGGCCCCTCCCTGGCTGTGGGGCACAGCAGCTTATCTTATTCCTGAATCGGGTGCCTGGCTGCTTCAGGCTCTGCTTCAAGTTCCTCCCTTACCACCACCTGCTTGGCTGTAGTTTTTCTTCCACCATGTCAGAGTGAAACAAGAATACTTCTTTAAAAAGCAAGAGGAAAATCATGTGAGGAAGCAGTGGTATGTCAGCACTTTGAGAGGGTTCAGAATAATGTGGCCAATCCGGTGGCTTCTGAAGGGGGAAGGAAGGGCTGCCCAGCTGTGCTGCCATCCTCACCCCCATGCTGGGATGCTTGGGAAAACACTATGGGCCCAGTGGGATGGTGGGGCTGGCTGGTTAGTGTGGAGAGCAGCATAGTGCAGGGGGACAGTGTCCCCATGGACACACTGGCTGGTATGGGTGACAGCAGGAGCAGAACCCAGTTCCCCCCTGGCATCATCTTTTCCTGCAGCCACTTGCATTTGACAAGTAGGACAAGCAGGGTCCGGTGCTGTTGCAGCACCAGCTGGGGAAGGCTCCATTGTTTAAGGGACAGGGAGGTGGGAAGAGCCATCCACTCCAAGTCAGTCTGTGCCCTAAATTAGAGCTGCAAGATGCTGCGATGGGTCCATATGGAGACTCCGAAAATAATAGCTGTCAGTTCACTGCTGACTTGTATGGGGTGCTAAAGCTTTTGGCTTTAGAAATGACAGCAAACAGAAGTGCTGGTGGGTTCTGCCAGACCTGAGGTATGTGTCTTGGCCTGGCGGGACACGTGCTTTGAGCTGGTCACTCTCAGGACCGTGATCTCCTTGCTGGTAGCAGATCCCATGATTTTTTGAGGAGCTCTTATTACTTATCCACTTATGACAAGGCCAAAACTGAACTTTCAGAAGAGCTAGGGTCAAACAGTTTCTTTTGGCACTTTTATTCATAAAATTTCTAAGGCAGGTACATGACCCTGACAGGTGGAAGCGCTCATGAGTGGTGCTGGAAGCACTGGGGCAGTTGTTGCGTAATTGCCTGTTCTTTTTTGGTAACAAAGGTGTCTGTAAATGAATCCCTGCTGCTTGCATTTGAATTCCTGTTTATTGGCAATTGGGTTTGATGTGCTTTTCATCTAATGAGCGAGGCCTGATGGTTGCCTAATAAAGGACTTGTGTCCCATCTTTCCACTGCTGTGGAGACCATTGGGCTCCTAATTGCTCTGCAGTGGCCTTCTGGAGGTGGCTGCCTGTCAGAACAGCTGTTCTCCTCCGATCAGGTTATTGCACATTCAGCTCTTGTCCTGTTCAGGTTTTATTTGCTGCCCAGGCCCTGCTGTATGTGGGTTGCCAAGCCGTGACACCTAAAGAAGTAGCTGGGAAGGCTGGTGGCTCGGTGTGGCTGCTGACCTGGGTGGGAGCGGAGCCCTGTGTTGGATGCTGCTGATCTGGTGAGCAGTGCTTGTGCCTGATACCAGCCTGCAGCAAACCTGTGCTGAAACAGCTGAGGAAAGTGACAGTGTGTCCTGAAAAAAACACTACTCCTTTGTTATTGAAGCTGTTAACGTTTGTGTGGGGCTTGCAGCCCTCTCTGCAGCAGATGCTGGGGGGGGTTGAGCTCGGGGTGGATGTGAGCGGGGCAGCCTGCGGAGGGGCTGGTGCTCTGCAAGGACAATTGGATCTGAAGCTGGAGTCCACTGAAACCCATGGGCTTGCTTTGCAGTCAATGACAGCGAAGGTTGGTTGGAGACTCTGGGCTCTGCATGGCCAAATTGGGGCTCCTCAACCAGTGCTGGGTGCCAAGGTGCTGTTCCCATCATGTCTCCCTTCCCAAGGAGTGAAGCTTGGCTGCGCTGTCAAGTAACATCCTGCTGCCTTAGAGCTGTTCTTGGAGGGGGGAGGAAGGACATGATAATTACCCTGTTTTGGGGAGCAGCTCAGGATGCTGCCTGTCTTCCACAGAGCCTCTGGCTCCCATGCTGCTGTTACAGTGCCCATCCTTTTGCAACTGCCAGCCCTGGTCCTGGTTCTACTGAGCTGGACAGGAGGAGGCAAATTCTGGCAGGACAGTTTTATTGACAGTGGTCCCTTCCTTGGGTGCATCTTAGAGCTCTCTGGCCCAGGCAGAGGTTTCATAAGTAGGGCTGAAGTAACGCGGAAACCATAATTTCCTGTAAATGACTTTCTCTCGCTGGCAGAGGAAAGGAAATTATTAGCAGTAGAGTTAAAGAATGGGATCTGGGTGTTGTGGAGTAGCCATGGAGTCTCTGCAGAACTGGGGTGTTCCTGATCTGGTCTGTCTGGACAAGGGGTCACCACTGCTCCCCCCAGCCCCCATGAGCAGCATTCAAGTCTTTTGGTTGGGTCCTGGAGCTGCTGACACCAGGAAAAGCAGCATCAGTGTGTTTGGCTCTCCGGGTGCCAGTGGGAGGGCAAAACCAGAGCTTTGACCATGGGATTCACCAGCAAAATGCTCACTTACCACACCCAAAAGTGGAGAGTACTGGTGACGGGGACCATGCTCCCTCTGCCCTGCTGGTACCGGTGTGCCAGGAGGCTGAGCTCAGCATTCTCTGGTGTGCAGCTTGTTCCTGTGCAGTGGGGGCCTGGAGACTTGTCCCCAGCTGCTTCCCACAGGGGTAGACTCAGAATCAGATCAAGAACATGAGTTTTTACTTTCATTCTTCACCCTGTAGGTTTTAAACAGTCTTTGGAAAAAAAACCTTAAGACTTAAATGAAGAATCAAACCACATGATTCAGGTGTTCGGATGTTAGGTGTGTAAAATGGTCATTTTTTGGCAGTTTATTTGCATATATGTGACTGATTCAGCTGTGTTGGGTGGCAAGCAGGGGCATGGGGTAACATCCAGCCTCTCTGGTGTTGTCACACCCAGCAGTCCCACAGTGTGCCAACACAGGCAGTGAGCCCGTGCTGCCCGGCTGGGGCTGCACTGCACAGTGACTGCATGCCTTGGTGCTGGCGGGCTGACAGTAAGTCATGGGAAGCACCAACAGACAAACTTTGAAGTCTTCAATCTCCTCGTTCCTTACCCAACCCCCTGACAGGCAGCTGGAGCTCACCACCAACTGTGTGTTGGTGCCTGGGTGCTGCCATCTTTCTTCCCTATCTCCCAAGGCACGGGTGCCTCTTGCTGTGGAGCCCCAGCTGGCTCCAGCCCCATTTTTTGCAACCTTTCCCACAGCTTCTGTTGTTACCGTGATCAATATCTGTCTCCCTCTGCTTCTGCCTTGACACGTAGTGATTTTTCTTTCTGTGAAGGTTTCTGAGTGATCTAAATTGAGGAAGGGGTGGATCACTTACAGACACAGCACTGCTTCAGATGCGAGAGCTACTATTTTGAGGGAGTATTTTAAGGTTTGACTCAACTTTAGCAGCTTCTCTGCAGGGAAAGCTGGGTTGACAGTCAGAAGTGGTAGCAGGTCAGGTGGTCTATTTTTAGAAGTGCCGTTTAATTGTCTGATGTTATTCTTGCAACACTCATAGCTGGATGGTTAGTTATTTTCTGTCGAAGTTTGTTAGCAAAACCCAGGTCTTATTGTATGCTTGTCTTTATTAAATAACAGATCTGTTATAGGGTCTTGGATTTTTATGTTTCATCTTGGTTGGGAGGGAGACAAGTGGTGGGACAGAGTGCTGGGCATCTCTGTGTTTTAATGTTCCATGTGTGCCTGGCTGGGCTCAGCTCCTGCTGCTGTCCCAGGCACCTGGCAAGCTCTGCTGCCCTCCTTGCCTGCTGCATCTCTGTTGTGCTCAGTGGATTTGGTTTCATGCTCTCATACTCCATCTCAATTGCATAAAGGAAATGTTCTCTGCAGCAGGGAGGTCCTTAACTAAATGCTTTTTATTCCTGCGAGCTGGTGATTAAAATGATTTTGCTCTGCCTTGCTCCCCTGCTCCATAACGGGTGTATTTGGTGTATAAGGAGGCACTCGACCAGTCCAGCAGCCTGCGTGGATGTCAGTGGGTGTATGGAAGGTGCCTTCTCCACCCTCATGTAATGTTCATGGTGGGGGTGGTCTCCAGGGGGTATGTGTCTGTGGGGGGAGGACTGAGGCAGCCCTGTTCCTGCCAGCAGCTGTGCATGTGGGATGCCCCCCAACACTTAAAACAACTCCCTCTTCCTAGCCCTTTAGACCTGTCCCTGTGGGTGTCACTCTGCAGATGCATGACCCAGCACCTATCTGTGTGGCATTTCCATAGCACCCGCAACACCCTTCGGTCCTCCCAGGTGGCTGGGAGATGGAGCAGAGCTGGGTTAGGCATTGCTTCTGGTGTTGGGAAATGCTGTGGGCTTGGATTCCTGCTCTGCTGTTATCTGCCTGTGTGACCACGAGGTCTCTTAGTCTCTGTGAGCAATTACACTCCTTCCTCTACAAAAGAGTGGGAGGATAAATACATTGAAGGCAGCAAGGTCCGTGGTGACCTGCTCGTCCTGGCTCATCCGCACAGGCTGGGGATGGGTTACACCTCATTTCTGTTCCTGGCTTGACTTGCTGTGTCCACGTCACCATTTGTTCAGTCTTGTACAAACACTGCTCTCTGCCCTCCACCCCTTGGTGGACTAGTGATGGCTTCAGGTGTTCCTTCAACTGGAGCAGGACTTCTGCAGTCTCCAAGGCTGAAGTAAAGCTCTCAAAACTAATCTGATCTCAGTTAAGGAATGTGGTCCCCGGGTAGCAAAGCCCTGACTCTTGCGTTGGTGTGCGATTCGTTCCTTGTACAATCTGCTGCAGAAGACAGGAGCCAATATACCAGGGTTGTGTGCTGCATCCCACTGATGAAATCAGCTTTGTTTAGGGGTCTTGAGTGTGTTGGAACATGCTGGCTTGAGTGAATAGTTTTAATTAGTTACATTCTTAGGCTGTGGTTTACTGTGCTGACTCACTTCCAGTTCTCTGATAACTTCAACACATGACTTCATATCAAGGCAGAAGAATATAAAATAAAACAAGGGAAGATGGCAGTGCCCAGGCTGTTCCTGTGGGTTGGTTTTGGGGGGCAGAGGGTGGGAAGGACCATGCTGGGGGTTAAGACGACCCAGCAACAGCAGCCATCTGCTTCCCAGGCTTGCAAAGCAGTAGAGAAAAAGCCTCCTCCAGTCTCCATCCAGTACAGAAGTGCAGTGTTCAGCTTGCTCTGGGTTTCCCCTGCTCCCAGTGAGTGCTCTGGGAGCTGAGCTGCTTGTCTGGCCCATGTGCTGCTGGTCCTGGGGCTGCAGTCCTGCTGGTGCCCGTGGGAGAGCAGGAAGCCACTGCTGCAGAGCAGTGCCAGGCCCTGCACCATCAGAAGTCCCCATCTGTGCCCTGAAGCATTATCTGTGGTATCGCTTCCCCAAAGCTATTTTTGGAGCCTGGAGGTTCTCACTAACCAGCTTGAACTTGTCTTGCCTTGTTGCCTGGCAGAGCTCGAGGACTAATGCCATGGGGTGACAGTGCCTCCTGTGCAGGGTCCTGCTCATCCTTGCTCCCAGGAGCAGTTTTTGGGAGAAGAAGTAGTGGCTGTGCTGGTGGTGGCAGGTGAGGTGACAAACAGCTGCAGTCAGTGAGTGCAGTGGAGCCTGGACACCTCGTGCCCAGCTGCTCCTTGCTCTTGCTCCTGGAAGCCCTGCTGTGTGCTTGCCCTTTGCTGGCTGACTGAGGTTCAAAGCCCCTAGATATTCCCCTGGAAGCTGTCAGGATCTTTCCCTTTGCAGAGGACCTCTGTGCTGTGCTCAGCATCTCCTTGCTGCCACATGTAGCTTCTGACTTGGAGTTGTCTCCCCTTCCTTTGGTGCCGGAGCACTAATCTCCTGGATCCTCCCCATCAGTTCTGTGGGATTCACCACCTTTCCTTCCTGAACTGCAGCATCAGGGCCAAATTAGACCGAGTCTGTTGTGATAAAGCTTCCTGTGAGAGCTGGTTAAGAATTTGTAAGCCAAGACTGTAGGGCTCCGTAAGGGCCTGGTGGTGGCCGGTGCCCCGGGAGAAGCCTGCAGGAACCCCATGCCTCTCCCTGCCCACGCTCCTCTGCCATCTCCTCACACTGCTCCGTGGCCTTCCCTCTTTGCTCTACACTTGCTCAGTTTAAAAACAAGATGTTGATGGTGATGCTGACCATCAGCTTGCAGCCAGGGCTGGAGAGATGCCTTGCTGCTTTTCCATTGGCATCTCCAGCCACAGGGGAGACCAGGCAGCAGCTCCATCCCCAACCCTTCTGCAGCCTCGTGAAATCTTTGGCTAGTGTCTGTCTGTCATGGTGCTCAAAGGGGCCAGTGCCCCTGGGCTGGGGTTGGTGGGGAGGTCGTGGCTCACTGCTGGGGGTGTGGGAGGCCCCGCTGCAGCGGGGGCTCCTCTCTGGCACTGCGGCACGAGTGGGAAGGCTGGAAGGGGGAGAAGCTCGTTGCTGTTCCTCTTAATTGCTCTCCCACTTCTGTACTCGAGTGAGCAAAGAGCTGTGTTGAGCTGCGTCCCCAGGGATGCTGCCTTGTTCTGTCATCTCCAGCAGCTCCCCCGGGACCCTCCCCACAATCGGTCAATTTAAAAGGCATCCTTCTCTGTTTTGACTCTGTCTTTCCTTTGATGTGAGAGTGATCCATTTGCTTTTTGATATGGTGGAGGATGCAAGGGGTGTAGAAAAGCCTCCCGAGTGCGGGAGGGAATCCCTTGGGACTGTTCCCATGGGCGTGCATGAGCAGCAGGTTGGTGCAGGAGCAGGGCTTGGGTCCCTCCACCCAGCCGGGGTTGCTGCCCATGTTCCTTCTTCCTCAGGCTGCACTTTTCAAACAAAATTCTGTTGTAGCAGATGAAGTTTCAAGTGTTGAGGAGAACTGTTCATGCTCGGTGGGAGAAGCTGGTTTTCTAGAGCTTCTGCAGCACTAGTTTGTGGTGAGCCCCTTTGAGACCACAAAGGTCAAAATGTTGCCTGAAGGGGAGATTTCTGCTGCAGCCCCCATGGAGATGGCAGCTTTGGTCACTGCTGGCTCTTTTGAGTTTGGTTTGGGCTTTTCTTTGCTTTAAGAAATCCTAGCTCCAGACTTGCTACTAGAAACTGGTAATAAAATTTGCAGGAGGTTTTTCTGGTAGGAGGTGTAGGGGTGTGCAAGAAGAGCTGCCCTGGCCTGTGTGGGTGGCTGTACATGGTCTGGGGCTGCAGAAGGCCCCTTGTTCTGCAGCCTCAAGGCTGGGCTCTGAGGTGGGAACTCAGATTTAACGAAGCTGCGTGCCAGCGTGCAAACCTGGGTGCACTCCACCAGTGCTGAGGTTTGTCAGATCCCAGAGGTGGGTACGATGGAGCGAGGGCTTTCCATGGGCACAGCTCACTGCACAAGCACTCCTGCACAAGGAGCACTTCTGTCCAGGAAGCTGAAGGTTGTGCCAGTATCAATGTGATGCCGTGTGGGAGCTGGATCAGTCCTTTCAAAGCCAGCATTGGCTGACCTGCCTGGAGCTCTGAAATTCTGCTGCGTCTTTCCTGTCCAGTCTGATGGGCACAGGTGATGTCTCCTGAGGTGCCTTGTCTTTGCAGAGCTGCAGGTAGAAGAACAGTGCTCCTGTCTCTTTGCAGACATGCCCAAATCCAGTTTTGTGGCACAAACTTTGAATCTTTCTCAAGGAGCTCTGTCCACAACTGCATGGAAAGCATTTGCAAGGAACAGGGTTGCTGTGGGAAGGAAAGCTACAGAGTCCTTTGACATCAGATCACTGATGGCAGTTGGGGTGTCCTCTGCAGACAACTCCAGCAGGACAGTTGTCCAGTGATGTCCAGTTCGGACATCACTTACTTTGGTGTGGGCAGGACCCAGCCTGGTGCTGGTGGCACCACCACTCCAGTGCCCCTGGTGCAGCTCTGGCTCTGCAACTGTGTGGAGATGAAACCCCGTGACCATGTTTGAGGAGCTCTTGCTAAAATGCTGGCAAGCTCTTGCCCTGATTGCGTGTCCAGCAGCCTGTCTTCTGATGTGCAAAACTTCCCTGTGCCATATGGGTGCTGCTGTGAACCCTTATAGCACTCAGCCTTTTTCATATGGTGGCAACAAAGCTCTTCATTCTTAACGCTGTTAGAAGCTTTTTGGTGGTTTTACCAGATCTCTGTGTCTGAGAGAGAAATTAGCCAAACTGTGTGTTTGTGTGTCAGGCTTGGAAAGTGTGAGTGTGGGGGGAGTATATTTGTTGGGTTTTTTTCAGTATTGCTGTGTGATGGTGTCGGGTCTCTCTCAGTATTGAGCTCGTTCAAAAATGAATACCTAAATCTGGGAGGAGTGGTGAGATTGAAGAGCTGTGAATTTCACCTGAAAGTTGACTTCAGTCTGATTCTGCTGAAGATTAAGACTGGGTTTTTTCAGGTCTTTGTTATTGTAGAAATAATGATGCCCAAGCACTGTCTTACCAGCTGCTCAGAAATTCACTGGAGAGTTGATAATTCCCCAAAGGAGATGTTCATATGCTGGTAACTCTGGATTCTGGTGTGCCCACCTGGATGCTTTTTCCCTGGAGAAAAATGACCGGTTTGGTGGTGGTTAAACAGTTTCCCCTCTTTGCAGCTGCCACCGGCCCCTCTGTTTATTCCGAGCCATCAGAGCACGTCTTTAAAAACGAGCTCGTTTGTGCACTGAAACTCCTGCAGGACCGGACTGTGCTTTTCCTTGGAGACTTGTGCGATCCCCCAGACCCCGGGGGCAGCTCCGGCTGTGCGGGGCGAGGCCGCGCGGGTGCTCCCGGTGACGGGATCTCAGGGAAGATCCGCATGCGGCATCCCGGCTGCCCGGCCAGCGCAGGCGCCGCCGTTGCTACGGGAACGGGCGTTCTTGGGTTAGAAACCTCACTCAATACCTTCTCCTCCTCCTCGCTCCCTGCTAGTTAAGACACTCGGTTGGGTTTGAAGCTGGTAATACAATGGCCTTTCAGGTGGTGCGGGGAGCTCAAGAATATCTTTGCTAATGAAAGAGCTGCCTGAACTCTCAAGGGGTTGAACGAGATTATTTTTTCCCCTCAATACTACTATCATAAGCAAAGTTTACAAGCTGCTTGTGCATCAGGGCCACTTGCTATGCCACCTGCATGGATAATTAAGACCTTTCAGGTTGCCATAGAGAGTATTTTGGCTTCCAGTATTGCATCAATTGATATTTGGGATATTTTTCTTTAAAACAGCAAGAGCTTGGAATGCTGGCTTTGTAAGGTGCACTGGTGGCAGGTACAGAAGGGGAGGGCTTGAGCAAACCCTGTAATTTGCAGGATGGAGGTGATGATGGAAACTCTAGCTATTCCTTTACCTTTGGGGATTTTAACTATTGTCCAGCCTTTTTTTTTTTTAAACAAGAATGTCCAGACTTCAGCAGCCTGCTCAAGGAGTAATGGAATTTTATGTAGGCCAAATCCTGGTCTTGTAATGGAACAGGCAACTTCAGAGGAATTGTTCCTCAGTTATGTCAGCCCAACTGAAAATCTGGCCTGTTCCCGAACTTGGTACATGTGAGTGGGCACTGTCCCTTTAGAGGAATAACACAGTAAGGGGAATTAACCTTTGGTGCAAAGTGGTTTTGTTCTGCTCCTGGGAGCTTGCTCACCCTCTCTGCCTTTCTGAACCCCTTGTTGGTGGCTGTGGCTTGTTGAGGTGGTGATGGAAATCAGATGCTGTGTGTTGGGAGCAGCAGCAAAAAGCATTTTTGTTGAGCTATAACTTTACATCAAAGAGCTTCTCCAAAATGGCAGTCATTGCATGTTGATGTTTTCCTTGCAGTACATCCCAGGATGTGAAGTGGGAAGGCAGCTGGAGAGCAGCGGGGGCTGTAGCAGCCAGGGGGGCTGGAACACGGGGGCTGTGGGCATGGGAATACCAACCTTGGAGGAGAAAAGGCTCAGGCAGCATCAAAACCTTGTTTTAATCACTTCCTTTTTACTTCTGGGTGCTACTGGGTGGTTGTGTGAGCCTGTAGCTCTCTAAAGACATACCCAGTCTACTGGGGGATTGGTGGGTGGTTAAATGTGTTATGGAGCTGCAGGCAGGGGCTGCCAGCTTGCACGTGCTTATGCAATGTGGGGAGTGTGGCATGAGAGCAGCCATCTGCAGTGGAAGTTAGGAGCCTGGGGTGAGCTGATGCTGGTGGGAATAGCTGCTTGCTCAGCAAGGACAAAGCTTCCAGAGGCTCCTGACACCTGTCCCCACAGGTCACCAGGGTGGAGATGCAGCAGGTCAAGCAGCTTGTGCTCACTCCCCAGGTGCTCGGGCTGCAGGAGGAGAGGTAATGCCATTAGCAATACGAATGTGCTGGGTTCAGCCTTTGCCATCCAAAGTAATGTTGTAATGAAATGGAATTATCAAGTAATTATTATTAATGGTACCAAAGTTGGAATGGGCTGACGCAGGCAGGTGAGGGTGATGTTGGGCTGCAGCTGAGCAGCAGTGTCCCAGTGGGGATGGAAGGGGAAGATGATCCTGGAGCTGCTGAAGGAGGAGCACTGATGTAAGGCAGAAAAACATCCAATAAAAAACGGGATTCAACCACCTAAATATGTTCTATTTGAGAACCACAATTGCAGCAAATTAGAATCCTGGCAGGGTGTAAAACGGATTAATTTTTTTGGGAAACACCTTTTTGTGGGTGTGCATTTCGTGTTCCTGGAGTCTGGAGGGCAGAGAAGTGCTTCCCTGGGGGTGGCTGGCAAATTAGTGTGCTGTCCTGGGCTGAACCTGCTTCCTCTTCTGCAGCTCCAGTCTCCATAAATCCCAAGATAAACAATCAATATGACATGCAGTATTTTATGGAGGAACCATATTTAGTGTAGGTTGAAAAGCTGCATGCAGGGGGCTCTGGGGTCTCTCAGTCTGACAGGCTGCCCAGCCTTTGGAGATGAGAGCAGCCAGGAGATGCACTTTGCCATGGCAAGGTGGCTGTGGTTTTTCCCACATTACAGGGTTCTGGTGACAAGGGCAGGGCTGGGAAAACAGAGCAGGGAGAGCTGATGGGAGCTGTGCTCCCATGCCACCCTCCAGGAAATCTCCAGAGGGGCTTCAGAGGGCCAGGGAGATCCAGGAGCCTCCACAGCTTGGGATGAGCAGGTCCTGTGCCTGGCATCTCTCACAGCTCTGGCTGCTGGTGAGGGTGGCTGGGGGCACTGGGTCCTTCCCAGGGTCAAAGCAGTGCTGTGGACTCCCTGAGCTTCGCAGAGAGGAGCAGGCTCTTTACCCAAGTCTCTGCCATGTGCTGTTACTGTTTGCATAAAAACAACAAACCTTTCCAAATATTTATTACTCCATCATGTGCTGAGGAGGGGGTGCCATGCGTTCAGGAATGGAAAGCCGCCCCCAGGCAGCTGCCAGCCTAAAATGAGGCAGAATCTGGGATGCAGCTGACTCGGCAGGGCAGGGGCTGGAGCAGTGCTGAGCCTGGCCCTGCGGGGTGCTGGGGAGCAGGGGGGGCTGGTGGGAACCCTCAGGGGGGCAGAGCGTGGCAGCATGGTGCAGATGTGCTTGGCAGAAAGGTTTCTCTCTTTTTATCCTGCAAAGCAAAGGGAAAACAGAAGAGGCCAGTGTGAACTGGAGAGATATGCTGGGGATGCACAAGCAAAACTCAGCCTGGTATTCCTGAAATTTGCCATATTTCATGTCTATAAAGCAGTATATAACAACTGGGAGAAATTTCAGGTGAGCTTGAAGATTTTTATTGTTCCATTTAGTATCTTGTGTATGGTGCTCTTCCCTACATTGCTTTATTAAAATACACTGAATGTAAAGCTGCCTCCAGGCTAGCTGGCAATGGCCTGTGTTCCCTGTGCTGAGAGTGGGGCAGGTGCTGGGGCAGCTGCAGCACCACGAACTCAGTGTAGAACAAGAGCCCTTGGCCAAGAGGCTGCTCTGCCAAACACCAGCACTGCCGGGAGCTAAGGCTGCTGGAGGGATGAGAGCACCCGGGCTGCGAGCGAGGGATGTGGAGGCCGGTGTGCTGGGGGACAGGATAAATTACTTATCCAAATTTCATTAAAAATGCAAATGGATTCTTTCACTGGGACAGAGTTGCATTAAAAAGTAGGCCATATCGTAAACATTAATAAAGTCATATTGGCCAGCAGGGACGGGGATGTGGAAAGTGAGCCAAGAAAGCTTTTTGCAGAGCTCCATGTAAATAAAATTACTCTTTCTCTTCTCCTCCTCTGGAAGCTGCTAGCCCAGATAATGTTTTAATTGAGCACAGTGGCATGCAATTGTACAGGACTGTTGCCCACGAAAAACAAATTTAATTTGTGGCTTGATTAAGTTTTGTTAGTGGAGCAGAAGCCAAACAGCCCGGCCACTTCGAACTAAAGCAAAATTCACCTTAACAATAATTGCTTTAAAAAACCCCAAACACTAAAAAACCACTAAGCAGGGCTGACTTCTTCTTTCCTCCAAACTGTTTTAAGACACTTCCCTTAACATGATGGTGCAGGTAGAGTCTGATTTTTGGCTTTCATGTGCTGGTGCCCCTCTGTGCCTCTGGCTCTCCATGGCCATCATGTCAAACGGGTTTCTGAGAGCATCCTACCTGGTGCTGAATCCCAGACCTTCCCTTGGGAAAAGCTGGGGCAGGGATAGATGGATCCCCAGGACAGAGCTGCTCTGCTCCCTCCCACAGCAAGGTGACTCCTGTGCACTGCCTGTCTCGCAGCATCAATACAAACCTTGTTCTAAATGGCTTTGGCTGGAGAGAGAGGAGCGAGCAGACACTACATCTACATGTTGGAAATGTTATTTAATATCTTATCCGTATAGCATCAAAAGGAGTGCCAAGTACACCAGAGATCTTGCCAGCTGCAGCCCTTTGAATGTCTTCAAGGCAGTAATGTTGGTGTATAATAACACGCATTGCTCCAGACTGTCATGAGATAATGGCCTGTTTTCAAGGGAAGGAAGAACAACAAACCCTGGTGTAATCTCCATGCTCTCTCAGCAGTGGCTGTGGTGTGCGGGGGCTGCAGCCTGGCAGTGCTTGTCTTGTGAGGGTGGGCATGGGGGGGGGGGTTGCTGTGCTTGAGCCTGCCCCTAGAAGGGAGCCTTCAGCTCCTGGCTGTGACCAAGGTGAGCCAGGGAAAGCCCAGACCCCCAGCTGGACCACTCGCTGCAGGCATAACCTGGTGCTCCGGTGGGACCTGCAGTCGGTGTGATCCCTGTGTCCCTGTCAGGGTCCCTCTGCTTGTGCTGCTCTGGGACTGGCCCCCCTGGCAGGATGAGCAGGAGCAGTACCAAGGAGAGCCAAAGCCTGGGCAGGAGCCAGAGCTGAGCATCCTCCTGGGTGGCAAAAGACTTCCTGCCTCTGGCATGGCTGGAGCTGTTCTACTCTCACCCTTCATTCACTAAAACTGGGTGGGTTTTGTTGCCTGTCCTGCTTCCCAGCTTTTCTTTTGCATCCTGGTGGGAGGAAAGGATTTACTGTCAGCAGTGCTCTAAGGAAATAGGTCATCCCAGGACAAACCCTATGGGGGTTTCTTCATTTCACTATATGAAATGGGGCTCGAAGTGCTGTGGGGAGAGAGGAGAGGCTGCAACTGCAGCGAGGGGTCAGGAAAGTCTCTTTTCCCATTTTATGGGAAACCACCTCGTCCAGCATTCATTGCAGGGAAGTTAGCTTTCTCTGCCTTCCTGACTGAAGTACAAGATTAGGATTAAAAACAACCTCGGATAATTAAACTCATCAAATTAGCAGTGTCTGCAGAGGGGAGTGGTGGGACCTGACAGCCGGCGAGGGTGAACTGAGGCTCAGAGCTGGGCTTTGGCTCTTTCCTTGCTGTGTCCTCCTAGTACACTGAGTGGCTTTCACTTGCTTGCTGCAGGTGGCTTGTTAGCCTTAATAAGGTAATTGCTAATTGATCAACCCCTGGAGCTGCACAGGGCTCTGTGCTCTCCTTTGTGAGCCGAAAACTCAGCTGCTGCCACATGCGGGGACACGTCCTCCAGGTTTGGGTTGGCCATCTGTGACCTGGCTTGAGTCTGGTGCATCTGCAGAGAGATGCCTCAGCTGGGGCACTGCCTGTGTCACCAGAGTCCCTGTGTCACCGCAGTGAGGATGCTGTCACTGCAGAGTACCCTCCTGGCAGGGGCCTGCCAGCCTTTCTCACCTCTTTTCCATGGTGCAAAGACCTGGGCTGCTACTTTCTTACTGGGGACCAAATGGCTCCTGGAGCTGCCCCTACCTGGTGGTGGGCAATTGTTTGTCCATTTGAGGATGCTGTGGTGGGGACAAGAGCTGCTGGTGGCTCTTTGGGGAGGTTCTTCGGTGGGAGCTGCCTGTGCAGAATGGTGTGGGAGGTCAGTGCTGCTGAGGACCCTGCAGTCCCTTATCTGAAGCTCCCCTTTGCCATCAGCAGCAAAGGTTTGAGACGCATGATTACCCCAGGAGAGTTAAGAACTAAAGGAAACCCCTACCCTGCTCCAGAGCTGTTGAAGATGAGCCTGCTTTCTGCCAGCATGCTCCAGGAGGAAGTGGTTGAAATGACAAGATAAAGTCCAGTCGGCTGAAGAGCAGCATGATCCCACATCCCAGCAGCATGCTGGTGGCTTGCACCACAGGGGCAGACCATGGCATGCAACAGTCTGCAGGGGAGACAGGCTAGAGAGAAACTGACAAGCGTCTTGAGGTTGTCTTGAACATTGCCATGAGCTTTTTTGATAGGTCACATGTACGGGAGGAATGTTAACGTCAGGAGCTCTTTGTGGCTGTGTTTAATGGTGCTGCCAGGGCAGACTGGGGCCATGGGTCCCTGCCCTCTGCAAGGGGCTGGTGCTGGAGAGCACTCGGCTGTTGGGGGAGTCTGTGCTGGTGGGGAGGGGCCAGTGTGGTGCTGTTGGAAACCCGGTTCTGTGGTACAATTACACAATGCATTTGCAACATTTAATTAAACCTGTGTAGGAAGCTTCCCCTTCCGAGGACCCTGCCTAACTGCTGCTTTCAGTTGTACCCTAATTGATCTGTTATCTTTCCGGGTGTTCGGGAGACCCTTCAAACATCACTTTGCAGAGAGCAAAACTCCCAAGAAACAGCTCACTCAAAATTAGCCGGCGGCAGCAGGGAGGTCATTACTCTTTGTATCAGCCCCGAAAAAAACAATGTTGCTGCTTTATTTATTTATTTTCCCCTGCACTTCCTGAAAAGCAAAGGGCTGGTGCAGCAACTTCAGTGGGAGTCACCGCGGTCACTGTTTTTCTGAATAGACTCACTTTACAAATCTCCCCAAATTTGGATTAGGCTGATTTATTTAAAGCCTGGTTTTTAGAAACACAGGGGGACAGAGGGGAACAAGATTACAGACCAGGCTGTCGTCTAGCAGCACAGAAATGCCTTCCCAGATTTTGCTCTGCAGTAGCTCTGTTTGTGGTCTGCTCTTGGTGTTGTCTTTGTCAAAGACCTTAAATTCTTCACATCTATAGGGCCAGTGTTGAACTCCAGCCCTTGACTCAGCTGGTGTCTGGAGGTAGCACAGGAGCTCACGGGTGTCCTGCAGGGTGACTGGGAAGAAAAAAATGATGCTTCTGGCCAAGGGTGCTTGAGAAATTTCCCAGTGTGTATGGGCTTAGCTCTGAACCCTGCCCAGGCTAGCAAGAAGAAAAAACCACTTTATTTTCAGTGTGTGCTCAGCATAAATTCCTCTTGCTGTCATCTGCAGGAACAAAAAGCAGCTCAGTGTCTCTCTTGGTCTGCAATGCCCTGGAAACTTCATTTGGGTATCAGAATTATGAAGCCTTTTGGCCAGGGGCTTTTCAGCACAGCAAAATTCTCACTCTGCTTTGAGTTCCATCTCTGGGTTTCAGTGTGCTGTGGGTTCAGGACGAAGAAACAGACTGTCTGGGGCACACCTACACCCCCAGACACCATGGTGCAAAGCCCATGATTTGTTCAGGGAAATGCTTGAGCGCCTGTTGTTTGTAGATAAGACTCCTTAACCTGCTTCACTTAGTGAGGTGTCCCTGTTCCCAGGCTGAAGCCGCCCTTGTGCTTGCTCACCCGTGGCTTCTGGTGCATCACTGAGGCTTGTGTGATACCAGCTCTTTTAGGTGAATAAAACCAGAATGTTCCTGAAACAGATCTGTGCAGCTCCTGTTTGCTTCATGGGGCTTTGAGCAGCAGCAGCTGCTGCTGCAGATCCTGCTGAAGTTCACAAAGGGAACTTCCAGAGCCCATCCCCATCTCGTGGGAATCTCCAGATCTGCTCCGTACAGTCTGAAGCCCGGCTGCTCCCAACAGGCCAGTCTTGGGTCTGCAGCGTTTCAGTGACAGAAACTGTCACTAAAGTCCAGTCCCGTCTGCGGGAGCGTTGCTGGGGCCACCCGGGCTGTGTCAGACCAGGCTGGCAAAGCTGCTGCCGGGGGAGCACGCTCAGCCGCTGCTGGGGCAGGGACACACAAACCAGCCCTGAGGGCAAATGCAGGGATTGAAAAATAACCCTCGGCAGAGCTGGGAGCCCTCGGCAGAGCTGGGCAGGCAGCCGGCGGGCGGGGAGCAGGTGCCGAGGCTGGGGTGGTTTTGCCTTGGTGCTGCAGAGGTTGTGGCGGTGCCCACAGTGGTCAGAGGGAATGGAGCCAGCTGTGCCACAGCTGTGCCAGGGTGGTCACCAGGGGTCAGGAAGAGCTAGGATGGGGACAAGAAGTCCCTATCCAGGGAGGGGGTGGCCATGGCTGGGGTACCGAGGTGGTGATGATGCGCCATGAGCTGTTTAAATGCTGAAAGATCCTTTGCCACCCTGGTGTCCCTGAAGGCTCTGGGTGTATTTGAAGGTGAAAGTAGTGTTATATGAGCATTACTGATTAATAATTGCGCTGGCCTCTGGTTTTGGAAAGAAGACAATGTTCAGAATATTAAAATTTACTGGGGGGATGTGAGGAAGAAAATGGCAGTGAAGTTCCATTATGTGTCTTGGAAATAAGTGACAAAATTCAGCTTTAACTGAGTTACATTATTAGCACTTTAGGGACTGGGCTTTTATCTTCTCTAAATAGGATTAATACGCTGTTACAGAAAGAAATGTCTTTAAAAACAAGCCAGCAGCCATCTTCTAGGGCTCTGAGAAATAACAACTGGGATGTTGGTGGTTATCTGCACCTGGGGCTGCCCACTTCTTTGGCTTGTTCTCTGGGCAGGACTGATCCTGCCAGAATACCTTTCCATATTTCTACCTCCTCCTAGGAGACTGACCCGGAGTTCCAATTACCATATTAAATTACCAGGTCACCAGAGTTAAAGTAGGCTGCCAAGTTTTTAATGATCTTCTCTTTCTTGTTGTGTGCGGGGTTTTTTTTTTCCAAGCCTCCTTTCCATCCAGGCACTTTTAATTGAGACCATCTGTAACTTAACACATCACAACCGCGAACCGAGGAGCGAGCGACAGTGAGTTGTGTAACTGGTGCAGGGTTTTGGGAGGACTCTGCTCATCCTCCAGGGACTGCTGCAGCTTTCCAGTGTCTTCCAGTGCCTTTGGAAGAAATCCAGAACTAATTGCCAAGACTGTTTAATCTGGTCCCTCAGGGCTTTGGTTAATCACAGAGTGCTCATTTTCTTGGTGAAAATCTCTCGCTGGTGGAGATGCTGAAGGTGTTGCTGGGGGGCTGGGACAGATCCTGAAGCTGTTGTGTAGCTGTGCGAACAGAGCTGGCTGCAGGCAGCAGGTTTGTCCCTAGGGAAGTCTCTGGAAACCCAGACCCTGTCCCCTTGCAAAGGGACCAGATCAGAGGGGGCTGCAGCAGCTTCCCTGATGCTCCCTCTGCCATTTGTCTAAGGTAGAGCTGAATTTGGCCAAAAGTCCTGCATCTCGAGAAGCATCGGCCAGCACTCGAGTGCTTTTCTTCTGGCACCTGTGGTCCTCAGGAAAGTTCCCTGCCTCCACCGTTGCAGGATGGCTCCATGATCTGGGAGCTGAGGCCATCCTGCCCCAGCCCAGCCCAGGGAGCTGTGACAAATTTCTCTGTGCACTATCGTGGGGCTAGTAATTTGGGCTTCAAAGAAACAGGTTAGAGGGGATGTTAGAGAAATAAATTCTAACTTGAAAAATGACCCGTTGGTGTTGCTGCACCATGTTGCTTGGCTGTATCAAAAGAAGAGGGACTCACATGGTTCTCTCCAGCTCGCTCAGGGACACGTGTGGGCAGTGTCATAGCTGGTGCTGTTCCCCCGGGTCTGTGTGTGGGTCTGGGCAACAGCACCTGGCACAGGGAAAAGGAGCAGAGAGGAGGGGTGTCTGCAATTCCTGCAGGGAAACATATTGGTATCTTTGGTTTTGTTGCTTTGAAGGTCTCTGCTGGCCCCAGACACATCCCTGGGTTTGGGGAGGTGGGGCTGGGGGCTCTGCCTGGCTACCCCAGTGCAGCTCTGCTCCTGCAAACGGCCCCTCCAGAAAGGTCCCTGCAGGTGAACCCTCCTGCCAGGGGCTTTGGTTGGGCTCCTGACAGCGTGCTTTGTGGTGGGATGGGGCCATGTGCCTGTGCCACCATCCCTGCCTGCACCACTGGGGCACAGGCATGCAGTGGGGAGCCAGGAGTCTTCCCACAGGGTTTTCTTCAGGATGCCAGGGAAGAGCAAGGCTGCTGGGGTGCTTGGCTCACTGCTCCCTAGTAGATTTTTTTGGCCTAAGCAGTTCATAGAGGAAGCAGGAGCTGGGCTTTGGCCATGTCCTGGGTGGAGGGAATCACCCTGTGCTGTGTCTGCTGAACCCTGCACCAGCAAGAGGAGCAGAAGCCGGGCCAGGCAAATTGCCTGTCCTGCTGCCTGGGGCAGCAGCCTTGGCCTGGGCAGCCTCTGTCCCTTGCAGGTCCCCCACCCTGTCCCTGGCAGCCTGGACGTGGCTTTAGGTGTTTCTCTGGCACATGCAGTGGCAGAAACTAAGATCTTTCCCCGATCTGAGCTCTAATGCTGTCAGCATCCCTGCCCACACCCATTCTACTGCCGTGGATGATTGATGTTCCCCATCCCGCTGGGCTTCAATACATTCATTGTCATGCAGAGGATGTTGTCAATTCATTACTGGTATTTCATACAAAAGCTGCAGACTTTTTTTCAATGTTTTGTTCGTATGTGCTCAAATCCTTCTAAAAGTGCATGGCTGGGCTCAAAATATTTAACCCCTTTAAAAAAAAAAAAGGAATATTCAAAATGTCTTTTCTAGAAGTGAAGAGCAGAGTAGCCTTTCTCCACTGTAGCTGCTGTGGGCTGCTTCTGTGTCTTAGACACTTGTGGTACTTTGTTCACTTGATTTTTGTTGGTTAGGTCTTAACCCTAAGAAGCCACAAATGCCAGTTGCACCACGCTCTGGAGGTGGCTTGGTGTTAGACAGGGATGTTCCTCAGTCACTGGGCTGAGGTTGGGTGCTCCTGTGCTCCGTGGGCAGCCCCTGGAGGAAGGGGCAGCTTGGCAAGCATCTGATCTTGTATCTTCCGTAGGGTGTCTCTGCCCTTCAGGTGCAAATTCTTTTGTATTTTTGTATTCTTTGTATTTTCTCAAGTCCCTTGCTTGCACGGAACAGAGCAGCCAGCATCTGCTGTACAGGGGGGGTTTGGGGGGATCTGGACCACAAGCCACTTTTCAGAAGGTGGAAAAGCCAGCAGCTGCTCTAGGGACACACGTGACACTCCCTGGGGGAGAAACAGGAGCTGCTTCCACTGCCCAGGGACCTTGCTGGAGGTCAACACTGCTGAGGGGGGACCATGGACAGCTGAGCTTTGAAACCCCTGCTTTGACCCCCATGATCTCTCCCTCCTGAGGTCTGAGGGTGGGTCCCACTGCTCAGGGTTGGGGCAAAGCTTGTGTTAGGATGTGCTGAGCTCCTTGGGCCCTCAAGCACAAGAAACCAGAGGAGCTTGAGGAGCAGGCAAGTCCTAGCTGGCTTACAAGGACAGGGCACAAATAAGCAGTGGTCACACAGAGAGCATGGGGTGGGTAGGAGGGGAGGGGGTGTTGTGCTGCCAGGACATGTCAGGAGCTCTCTGAGGTGTCCTGCCTGTGGGCTGGGCCGTGGCGAGGGCACGGGCAGCAGAGCTGCATCTGCTGGAGCCTCAGGCTCTGCATCCCAGCCAGCCTGCTCCTGGAAACGGGGCAGGCAGGTGCTGCTGTGCTGAGCCACGGGTGGGAGATGGTGTGGAAATGCGGATAAGCACCAGACTGTGGAGACAGCACAAGCTGGAAGGCTCAGTCATCCATGGAGAGAGGGGAGGAGGAGACCACGGTGTCTGCAGGAGCCTCCCAAAATACCCTGCTCGAGGAGCAGCCCCGATCCTGCCCACAAAACCCCTCAGCACCTCCCTGTCCTGAGGCATCAGTAACACGGGAACAAATTTGTAATTCAGGGAGGGGCTGGGGACGGGATGAAGCCGGGGTAGCACCGCCCGGGCTCCTGCCCGGCTTTCAGCATTGCGGCAAGTCCTGGGCTCCACCGCCCGGGCTGCTGCTGGGAGCGCCTTGTTCCTGAGCTGTCCCGGGCTCTGGCCGTGCGGTTGGTCTGGCGGGGGGTCCCCGAGCTCCTGCCGGGCCCCCTGGCACAGCCCCAGTGCCGCCTCCTGCCTCGTGCCGGCTGGGAGCGTGCACGGGGCTAAATTATTCAGTCTGAAAGTGAATCTCTGTTACAGCTTGGTAGGGAAGAAATGCTGATGAAGTATTTAAAGTCTGAGCCGATGCTCTCTCAGCCGGGACCGGGCTCTGATGTAAAATTAATGTCTCTGTGTCTCTGGACAGACGCAGAGCGGCGGGTGCTGCCGGCCGGCACAGCAGGCTTTGGGAGCCAGCCCTGAGAGAAGGGTTTCTCCTGCAGGATCCTGGATCTCCTCAGACACAGCCTATTTCCAAGCTAACATTGCTCCTCTTCACCTCCCAAACAGCGAGGGGTCGTTTTTCTTGGAGAACTGGGAGCTCTCCCTATAGGGTGAATGGGAGCAAAAAGCCCAGAGCTGGTACCCGGTATACAGGCAGACAAGGAACCTAAATAAATGCAGATGTTTCTAGCTGCCCTTTCCCTAATAGGGATTTGCCCAAAAGACAGGATTTCTGCTCTTCAGGCAGGTAATCTCCATGGCTGAGCTCCTTGCTGGAAGGGCTCAGCACTTCCCATGGTTCTGGGAAAGGGCCATGGGGGGATGGAGGAGCAGAAGCATCCTCCCCTTTCTGCAAAAAGGGGAAATGGCATTGGCCCAGGGCTGCTCAGTTGGGAATGGCTTGGGGAGCCCAGGGCAGGCCCTGAGCCTGCTCATGTTTGTGTCCATGCTCCATCCCCTCCCATTGCCCAGCCTGGGGTGAGGAACAGGGTGCAAGTCCTGCCTGTGCTGTGGGGTCTTATGTGATCCCTGCCTTAGGAGCTGCTGCCAGAGAGCAGAATGGACAGTGCCAATAGTTTTTATAATGGCTGGAGGATTGTATAGCTTTAAAAACAGACATCCCGCTGCTTTTGCTTCAGAAATAGCAAGAATTGCATTTTCTCTTCCTGGTGCTGAATGACAGCTTTCTTTGTGAGGCTGAGCCTCGCCAAATCTGTAATGAAAATTTCTTTGTACTGTTAGCGCAGAATTAACTGGGCTGAACAAGAATCGTTCTCTTGGATTGAAAATCTTTGTAGCTGTTCAGGCAACCAGAGTCTCCTAGAGAAATAAGGCTGGTGAGACCTCACAGAACAGAAGCCTGCTGTCTCGCTCACTCTTTTTCTTTTCACCGTTTTCCTTAAGAAAAACAGCTCTCCTTTTCTGTATGAAACCCAACCATAGAGAAATGCTTCTTGCACTCTCTACTCCCTGCACCCCTCTATTTTTTGCTTGAATAAGCAGTGTCTCCCCCTCCCCCTCTGCCCCTGTCCCCTCCAATAACCTTCCTGCACATCCTGGGATGCTGTGGTGCAGGTCGGCACAACTCCAGCCATTGGCACAACCTTGACTTCTTTCAAGGCATGGAAATTGCTTGTTGTTCCTTGGGATTGCTGTGCTGTGGTGAAGGCTGGCATGGACCTAAGGCAGGGTTTTGTGTCTCTTGCTTCATTCTCAGGTCCAATGAGCAGACCAATACACGCAGAATCAGAGCATCAGCCTGGACTCACCATAACCCCCATCACCTCCCACCATCCCAGTCCCCAGAGCAGTTTCCTGATAGGTTTCTGTAGAGAAGAACTGCAGCCAAAAATCCTAGAATGTGGTTGTTTTTAGTGTGTCTTTGAGACCACTGAGGTCTGATGGGAGCTGAAGATATTTGTTGCGTTGTAAGAACTCCAGAAATCTTTTAACTAAAGCTGGGGATTAAATCCAAAGAGCACAAATTTTAGCTCCTCTCTTATGTGCTGTGATTAAAAGCTGTAAAGCACTGTCAGAAATTTAGGACTTTGCCTCCTGGAAATCTTCTTTCCCATTATTTTATGATTACCATGCTTCACTGACTTTGTTTGATGTAGAGGGTCCTATTTTTTGATGTGGGAATGGAAAATTTTGGGCAACTGCTTCTCTGGTACATCGAGGCAAAGTCAGACTAATGCATCTGATCCTGAGGGTTTGCCCCAGTGTAGGTGGATCAACACAAAGCTCCTCTTAAAATCTTTAATTTTTTAAATTTTGTTTTCCTCAGTTTTGATAATCCGAATTCCAAGCTCTTTCCTGAATCTCATGTTTTTAGGAAGTGGAAACATTATCCAAGTGAGAATTTCCACAGGTCATAAGGGAGCAGCTACGCACTGAGAAATGCTTGAAATAATCTTCAAGCTTCATGATATTAGAACCATCTGCTAAATCTCAGCTCCATCAGCTCTCTGAGGTGGTTTTAGCTCCTCCCTGGGTTTGATTTTTAGATGAATCTTGTTTGATCCTTCTCCTGGCTCTGTTAACTCTCCATCTGTCTGCTTCCTTTGATGTACCATATCTGAGAGTGTTCTTGGTGCCTCCAGCCCTCTCCCCTGCCCCATGGAGGTGGACAAAGGGCTTTCCTGCAGTGCGAATGTGTGTTCTGGGAAGGGATGTGCTCGAGGGAGGCATTAGAGGTGACTTCCCTGAATTATTCATTTCATGAAGGACTTGGGGGAAAATTGATTAGCCCCTTCTTCAGAACATCAGGACAAGGAGTTCATGCAATGAAATTAGAGCAACAAATGGAGATGAAATGGAAGGCAGTGCTGCTTTCTGCAGCGGGGAGCTGCCAGGCAGGGTTCATTCCTGCAGGAAGTCATTTGTCACAGCGTCTGGGTTTGTGAGGAGGGCTGGATACCTTCCTGCCAGCTAACGACATTTTGTGTGGGAGATGAGGCTAATCAGATCTCATGTGGCAGGCTCCAAGCTGATAGCGTGCAGGGGTTGGGGAAGGATTTCTCATCTTGAGCCAGCCCTGCTCCTCTTGCCAGGCCCAACAGGGGTTTGTGCTCTCCTGGCATTTCTAAGCCCTCTGCTGTGGGCTGATGCCAGGGCCCTGTGCAGATGGCTGAGAGCTTATGTTGGGGTTGTGATGGCTTGGAGGCAGCTTTGGGGCTGTCCCAGCCTTTCCTGGGCTGTCTGGACATGGTGCTTTGGGTGGCTCAAGGCCACTGCCAGCCCTCTGCCATCTGCGACCCTTTGCAGTTGTCCAGCTCCTTGTAGGGAGTGGATCCACACAATGTGGCCAGAGCATAGGGAAAGGCAGTATTTCCCTCTGGACTATGTTTCTGGCATCCCAAAAATCTGATCCAGTGCAAGGTCCAAGTATGCTGGAGAAATGGGTCTCCAAAGGACCTGCAGGACTGGTCGCTGTGTTGGACAAACATGAGTCCTGGCAGAGACACAGCTTCAGTGCTTGGCGCTGCTGCTGCTGCTGTGCTGCTGTCCAGGATGGACTCAGCAGTCTCAGACACTTGGAGTCTGCAAACAAAACATCAACCCTGAGACTTTCCTGGGCTTTCATATTCCTGGGAATACCTGTGCTCATGTTGGGCTGGCTCCCCATGTAGCTTGATGCCAGTATAAGGAGCTTAAAGCTTTGATAAAAGGCTTTTCCTGGGCAGAAGCCACTGAACCGGGAAGCATTTTGTATTCTAAGAGCAAATCTTTCAGCGTTGTTGTATCTTTGGGCAAACTGCCCAACTGTCTGCTCTGGGGAGAGTGTCTGAATGGAGACAGAGCATGTGAGGTGAGCTACCATGCATGTGGTGGGGGAGCTCTTTGGAGTTTGTTTACATTTTGTAAACAGAAGAAAACAAAATATTCTGAAGGAGAAGTGGGGTGCACGTGCTGGTGATGTGCAGCAAACAGGCTGTGTCTGCTGTCAGCAAACCTGATGGGACAAAGGTGATGATGGCAGCATGACCAGGGCTGCTCCTGCTCCTGCCCGGCTGCTGCCTGGGAGAGGAGCAGAGCCTTGGGGCTGTTGGCCATGGGAGCCCCTCACATGGGTGGGCTTCAGCCTCGGGGGCTGGGGCTGCTCCTGCAAGCAGAAGCCAAGGGGGACTCTGCTCCTCCACCGCCTCCAAGAGCCCAGGGTGGATGGGGACATCCACCTGACCAGGGCTGCAGCACCCAGCCTGTCCTGGTCAGCATCGAGGGACGCAAATCCTGTCCCTGTCATACCACAGCACCTCTTCCTGTCTCCTCTGACAAAGAGGCTTTTTCTGCTTTTCCTAGTAGCATCAGAGGGATGAGGGGACACTCCATTCCCACAGGACTGGCTACACCATAGTGACAAGCTGCAAGGAAATTCTGGCAGGGCTGGAGGAACGTCATCTCTGAGATCAACACTCAGCTTGCAGCTCAGAGTCACAGAGTGGTTTGAGTTAGAAGGCACTTTTAAAGGACACCCAGTCCAACTCCCCTGCAGTGAGCAGGGACATCTTCAACTAGAGCAGCTTGCTCATCTTGGTCACCAACTATGGGTCTGAGGTGACAAAAGTCTTCAGCAATTGAGAACCTTCTACCCAGCTCCTTGCAGCAGTATTTGCATGCTCAGCAGTGCAGTACAGTGCTGGGTTTGTCCCTCCTGCCACTGCCGAGGCCTTACCAGGGACTTGTGTCTGCTGCAGTAATCTGCAGTGGTGTTCCCAAACATGCAAACGTGCGACTGCTTCCAACTGCAGGCTGTTGAATAAAGCTTTAATTTGCTGGCCTGTCTCCCTGTGCTCGGCAGCCCGGCTTGGCTGGTTGTCAGCAGCCTGGAGCTGATGGATGAGCAGCCCTTGCTTCCCCAGGAGGTCCCTTCCCGTGCTGGAGGTGCAGCTGGACACATGCTCTGCAATGTTCATACTCTTGGAACACATTTTTATGAGGTTTTTCTGGTTGGCAGTTTCTGTGATCAGTTTCGGAAACTGCTTGATTGTTTTTCGCAGGATTTTTGAGCAGTGGTTTATGCTAAGAAGCCCTTAAGTGTGTGTATATATATATATATTTTTTTTAAGCAGCACTGTTAGCGTTTTCTATCTTTCCATCCTTCTAAACAAGGCTAGTTCCCAGGGTTTGAAAATACCATTTCCCTGTTGCTATTATAGTTTCTTAGCTCTGAAAACCAACCTTCCTTCCCAAACTGTATCAGGATCACAGGGAATGGAGATGTGTGATCTTGCCCTGATGCTTTGGTGCAAATCTCTCAGCTTTGTGAAGCTGTGCTGAGGCTGCTCTCAAAAATGTTCATTCAGAGCTTCAGGGCTTTGGCTTTTGTCTATTGCAGGGTTTTGTTTCCCCCAAGACAGATGTCTCCCCAGATGCCATGGAGATAGGTCTACAGAAGAATTTTGGGCCAGTAAACATTCTTGCATTATGCAGTAACATATGCTAAGGGCTAATGTTTCATTTTTGTTGTATATAAATGGCTCAGGACGTTTGTAGCTCACCAGTGGGATTTGATAACTTTATTATCCACATAATAAGATTTACAAATCAACTGTCTAATTAGCAACCTGGGAAAGCTGCTGCTCGCACTGTAGTTTCTAAACTGACAAAGACAAGCCTGAAAATGCTGAAGGGTGCTGGGAACAGGAGCAGGATGGCAGTGCCCATCCTGGCACCGGGCTCACGGGAGGCAGCTCCTGCTCGCCGGGTGGGAAGCAGCCGTCCCTTCCCAGCGTAATGCCCCGGATTAGTCACAGGAGGAGAGATCTGTCAAATCTTCTCACATCTGTTGGGCAGGATGCATGTTTGAGGAGTTAAGGCAGGATTACTGGCCTAAGCTCCAGTACCCAGTTAATGCTATTGGCCCTTCTTTTGCATGGATTGACTAATCGCCCAGGAAACGTTTGAGCGGGTCTCTCTAAGGCTCACAGAGCTTCCTCTGAGGTGTTGGAGGCGAAACCCACACTGTTGCCATCAGCAGAGTCTCTCATTTGCTTGGATGCATAGGGAAGTGTTTCACTTCACCATCCTCCAAGGGACTGTCCTTCCAGTCAGTATTAACATGGATTGCTGGAGAACCTGCTATTCCTGCTAAATGTGCAGTTGCCACAAAGCTGACTTGCGGGGACTCAGATATAATTTCCTTAAGTGAACTGTAACATGAATGTTTTGAACAGAAGGCAGTTATTTTGCCACTCGAAGAGAAAATACTGGATTTCTAGTGTATTCTTTAGGCTCCTCCTCAAAGGGCAGGAGGTGTTACCTGTATATATATATATATATATATTTAATGCCATCTTTAATAATGAAGCACTTTGGTGAAACCTTAAAAGAACATGGGGGAGAGGCTGCAGTAAAAATCTGGGATGAGTTTGAGCTTCTCAGACATCGGTTTTCTGGTCTCTCTTGTCACTAGAAATGGCTATTTCATCTCTTCTGCTTACATGAGTGGAAATGTGAAGTGCACGTGTTCTTCTCTTGGTGTCTGGAGAGGTGAGAGTGAGCAGCTGGCCCAGGCTGGTGTGGGCACACACGTGGGCTTCGCTTGCCCCACGCACCCTCCTGCCCCCGCTGAGCATTAGTCCCTTGGCTCTGCGCTCTCCTTTCCCTCACTTCTTCAAATTCCCTCTTTGTTTCACCTATCTGCTGCCTGACAAATTAAATGTGTCACGAGTAGAACGTGGAAACCCACTGCGGATTCTTCTTATGTGCAGCAGAACTTAAGACTTCGATTATTTTTTTTTTAATAGTTTTTAAACGAAATGCATTGGAATATCTCAGCACTGCCGAGGGGCTGCGTCTCCCGGCTCCGGGTAGCGACACATCCCTGTGGATGCGCTGGTAGAGAGGGGCCAGTCCCGTCTGCCCAGCACAGAGTGGATCTAGGAGCGTCGCTTTTGAAACCAAAGCGAGAGCAAAAAGGGAGGGGCTGGATTTCCGATTTTCCGCCAAGTGAAGCCGAAGGCAGAGCCTGCCCTCCCCCTGCTCCGGGGAGGTGCCTGCCGAGGGGAACACAGGTAGGAGTCGCCAGAGCAGCGGAGCTGCTGCTGCAAGGGATGGAAATGAACCTTTTTTAATCCCTGACAGGGCAGTTGGCTCCTGTGTGGCTGTCATGCCTTTCGGGAGGCATTGGTGATGGCATGGTTCCCCCTCGTCCTGGGGAGCAGGGCCTGACCCGTGTGCAGTGGCACCCCCGGACACATCCAGCCAGAGTGAGGGTCTGGGGTGGGCAGAGCCATGGGGATACTTGGTGCTGGGCAAGGGGTGGGAGGGCAGCTGCTGCCAGTGCCGTGAGAGGCAGGACCAGGTGATCTCCTGTGACCAGGTGTCACCTGTGAGTGAGCCATCACTGCTGGAGAGACAAGCATGGACAACTCCTGCTTTGTCCCTTCTCCAGATCCTGTCATCCCTATGGCAGGAAGGTTGTTTTCCCCAAGCAGGACCAGATATCACCATCCCCGAAACTTCTTAGGAGCTGGGGAAGCACCAAAGGAGCTGCTTGTCTGTCTGTGCCTACTCTTCAGAGTCAGGTTTGCATCCAACAGCCTTTTTATATGGTATGGAAGAATGGCATTGGGAAGTTCAGCCTGGTAGCAATCTTGTTCCGTCCTTTGAACTTAAATCATTCCAGCTCCACTGGGAACCTCACACCACAGCCTAGATGCTGGCATCATTGCGCAGCCTCCAGTGCACCCGGAGCCTTATTGAGTTTACACACACACTTCAGGACAAATCTTTGCTAATAGAGTTTTAATTTCTTCCTTCCTGCTTCCCAGATGCTTCTGTCTCTGCATACAAATGACAGAAACAGTGAACAATGTTTTCAGTATATTTATTTGTTAGACCCAGAAAAGCAAGTGAGACGTCATGAAAGGAGAGAGCTCTTGACCGCTGTTGTGAGTCTCAAACCTTCTGAGTTTGTGCCTTTCACAATGAAAAATGTGAAAAGGAAAATGGGTCTAAAGCTGGATGTGACAGGGTACAGTAAGGGGATTGGAATTTTAATGGTAAATGTCACTTTCCTTGTTCCTTAGGAAAAGTCTCCAATAGTGATACGATTGCAACCTGCTTAATTTCTGTGCTGCTCAGTTTGTTTTATGTGCTCAGTTCCTCTGAACCTGGCAGACAGCATCTCCTCTGCCAGATGCTCCTTCATTAGGTGTAACTGCAACTCCTGGGAAAAGGCTGTGGCAAACAAGAGACCCCTGGGAGAAGGCTGAGCTTGGTGCCCAAGCTTACCCCAGACAAAGGCAGTCTTGGCACAGCTTTGCTTTCTTCCCCAAATCAGCACTTGTTCCCTTTGCTCCCTCACTGTGTGGCCTCCCTTCATGCCTGGTGGTGCTTTGGAGCTGAGGTCCCATCCCTTGGGATGGGGCACGGTGCAGATGTTGGGATGGAACACAGTTGGTCTTGGAGGGTCTGGCATCCAGGAGTAGGTGACGTGGGGTGCAAGGTGGTGCCTCAGTTCCCAGGAACTGGGACAATTGTTTTCCAAAGCAGAGGTGCTGCCTCCAGCTGCAGAGTGAAGTGGACTGAGACCCTCAGAGAAGGACCTGGGCTGTCAGCTGAAGTTATCTACAGGGCCAAGTGGCCTTTTTAACATCTGTCACTGAACATAAGGTGCTCATTTGGCATTTAGGGAAAAAGTTAGTCTTTAAGTCCAGCACCTTGACTGCACAGACTGCAAAAATACTGCTGGCAGCTTCAGATTTGCATGTGCTGGAAGGGTTTGGTGTTTTCAGGGATGTGTATTTAGCACTGGATACTTATGCTTGAAAGTCTGGGTGATGGCATGTTGGGATTAACTTCCCTACACTGTTCCCAGGAGGGTGACTTCGTCATCGACATGCGTGAGGAGAGGAAGATGTACGTGTCTTCTGGTCTGGCAAGTAGAGGCTGTGGTGGTGCTGAGGAAAAAGAGAGCTGTGGGAGGAAAACTGCCCACCTGTTCCCATCGGTGCAAACTTCCATTTTTGGACACATGCACTTCCCAGCTCAGATACCCACCAGTGCCAGATTCTCTTTTTTATACATGGCAGTGACCTCAGAGCGTGCACAGCGAGGGCAATGAGCTCAAAGCCAGCAGAAGGGCTCCCAGCCCTCCTTTAACATTTTGCTTCTGCTCAGTTTTACTGAAACACCTGGTCCAGTTGACGATATTCAGTAAGATTTAAAAATCTGCCACGGGTTTACTTAAAGAAAAATAAAATATTCTCCTCATTCAGATGTAACAGTTTTTTTATTTTCTAAGTTCTGGGCTCACATGGTGCCTCAAGGTTCCCCTGACACTGTTGCTGTTTTCTCTTTGCAGTTTGCTGCTTCGTCGTGCACAAGCGGTGCCATGAGTTTGTCACCTTCTCCTGCCCTGGTGCTGACAAAGGCCCGGCCTCTGATGTAAGTACCTGCTCCAGCACCTTGAGCCAAGGCACACACAGTGTGGGGCTTTGAGGGTCCCTCTGTGTCACAGCAATTTGCTGGTGTTGTTCCTCCAGCTTTCCTGGCTGATGACACTGCTGGGCTGTTATTTCACAGGCCTCCCTAATGGTTTGTTATTCATAGTTGTGTGGGCTCTCATATATCTTTGAGACTCTTAAGCCACTTTCAAATCCTCTGTAACATGCTCTCAGCAGGGCAGGGGGAAGGTGCAGAAATGCAGAGATGTTCCCATTTGAGGACAAATCTGCAGCCTGGCCCCACCTCCCTTTTGTCCCTTGAGTTGCAGCCTCAGTTTCCCCATTGGTAAAATGACGTTTCCAGGCTCTGCCACCTGAACCCAGGTTTTAGCCCCGGGGTTAATTAACATGCAGGAAGCACTTAGTGCTGAAAAGCTGTTTTAATCTTCCAGTTGGAGACTGGCCATTGTGTCTTGGGCTGAAGAAGACTCTTATGGCTGGGCTTGGTTCAATGTCTTGATCAATCCTGTTTATTTAACAGATGCCTACTGTGCTGCTAGACTATAGTTAGCCTCTGGGAATGTGTCTCTCCTTGTCCCTCCTCAGCTCCTCACTTTTTCCAAAGGCATTGCTGCTCCATGTTGTCATTTTGGTGCTGGTCCCATGTTGCCCACCGTTTTTGGGCATTACTTGAGGTCGGGGCTCTGGGCTGTTCACTTGCAGCATCCCTGCTCCTCACCCCGGCGCTGCTCACTGAAAGCAGGCACAGTCTTTTCAAGCCTGTTTCATATCATCTTGCAGGTTTTATTAAATCAGTATGTATGTTTGGTTTTCTCAAGGGGAAAAAAAAACAACCCGATGTAGGCACATTCATGCTGGTGATTTGCATGGTCAGTGTTGCTGCATTTGCTCCCACCCCCTCAGGAAACACAGAGCTGGCATCATCAGGGATGAGAAAATTACTGGGAAATAGCAGCTTAGGTGTGACTTCTGGAAAACAGTATTGCTGGTCTTTTAAAAACCAGAACTACCCATCCAAATGCCCACTGACTGAGTCCCCATCCTTATTTTCCCAATGACTTATTTAATTTCCCAGTGAATCCTCAGGCTTTTGGGGGCGAGTGGGAGAGCTGGAGCAGCAGAGCTGGCTTAGGCTCCTCAGAACAGCTCTGCCAGCTCCTTTCAGGTCTGTTGGGCAGATTTGGTGTTTTACTGTGAAAATTGGATAATTTGGGGACCTGCTGGGGCAAAAGTGCTCAAACTGGGGAAACGGCAGTGCACCAAAACTCTCACCTTTAAAAATAGAAGCGGTAGGAGTGGGCGGTGCAACAGGCAGTGGAAGTGGCAGCGGAAGCTAAACACACGTTGTGGGTCACCCTGCCCAACCCGGGGGGCTGTGTGCAGGGACAGTGAGAAACCAGAGCTTTGGGGCAGGGGCAGAGCTGGGGTTGGCCCCTTTTGGGTACAGCCTTGGGCAGATGCTGCCAGGGGAGGCTGTGAGGGCACGGGGAGGGAAGGGCTGTTTTCTGTTCCAGCCAAAGCAGAGGGCAGGCTGGCTGCCTTCGCTTCCTGTCTCGTTTCTCCAGCTGTAGGAGTGTGCAGGATTTGGAGTCTTTCTGTGTGGATACAATGAATCTGGCTGGGCTTTGGTCCCAAATAACTGCTGGGCAGTTCTATGGAAGAGCTGCTAGGGACCCCGAGCAGGGGTTTGGAGTGTGGTGGGACCTGACACCCACCTGACACCCACCATGTCCCCAGAGCTGCCCTTGAACCTGGTCGCTGCTCTGGCTGTAGCAAAGTGGTGACTTTATGAACTCCTGACACTGAATTTCTCAGGGCACATGGGTTGCATGTGCAACCCTGAGAGTTGCACACTCCTTGAGAGTGCTCCGGAGAGGATGCCTGACAGAGCATTAATTGTAACAAGCTGATAATTAAGCTTTTGGCAGTTTCCCACAGGCTGAGCTGCCCTGGTGGGTGTTTTCCATCTTGCCTGGGTCGCTGCCACAGCAGCCTGGGTCCTGCTCCCATGGGGATGCTGCAGGAGCAGCTCCAAAAACCAATGCTTTCAGACCTGGGCTTGTGCACCATTCAATAAGCCCAGTTTTATTTCCACTTCCTGCCAGACAATTAGTCAAGATATTAAATGGCTTTTTAAATCCACCCTCCCGGGGCACTTTGCATGTGACTATTGCTTTCCTTGCTGAAGGCTTTCTTCTCAGCAGAGGCTGCTGCTAATTGTGGTGTATTGGTGGCTGTTGAACCTTAAAAATTAGTTAGTGGAGGGGAAAAGGAGATGCCATGGAGTTGCCAACCCAAGAGGGACTAATGCATCCACAGATACACTGGTCCGCAGACTGTTGGTCTGTGACATGTTTTATGATCCCAGAGGTGAGGAGAGGCTGCTGGGTCCTGTTTGAACCCCAAAGCAGTCACCAGGGTTTGTTCTGGCCCAGGGATGGCCATACCCTCCATGGCAGTGGGTGTTTGCATCTCCTTGCCATGCAACCCCAGCTCTGGCTCCACATGGGCAGCAAACCCAGGGGGATGGTGGTTGGGTGGCTGGGGGTGATAGCAGGGTGGGCTGGGGATGGTGATCTGCTCCACCGAACAGCAACGTCCTCTCTGCTGCGGGAGTGAGCCGAAGACAAGGGCTTCATTTCAAACTGATGCAAAGCTGGAGTTTTCCTCTGCTCTGTTGTTGCTCATAACCACGGCATGGATCCAGAGCGACCTGTAATTACGCCAGAGGCTGGTGGCATCTGGTGTGTAACCATTAGAGCTGTGCATTTTTTCAGTCGCTGCATCAATCTGGTAACTGTCTTTCTTTCACAAACATAAATATCCCATGAAATCTTGCAGAAAGAACGAGTTTAATTGATGGTGTTTGTTTAAGCCTTGCAGTGTTCTCGCTGTTCCAGTGGGCTGGGTGGTTGTGCAGAGCTGGTGAGGACAGAGGTTGGAGCAGTGAGCTGCCAGCCCCACGCTCGGCATCTGCAGGGCTGGTGCTGCAGTGCCAGCCACAGCCCAGCCTGGCCTGCAGCTTCCAGAGCTGCTTTGTTTTACTATGTGGGTTGTGGAGCCCAGGGGGGAAAAATATAATAAAAGAAAAACACTTTCTACCTTTGCTCCTTGACCCCTGTATCTTGTGGTCCTTCAGTTACTTGAGAATCAAGGAGAAAAACATTTTGCATCCTGTAAAGTGCTGGTGGTGTACAGGGCTGCTTAATTCTAAGTGCCTGAGTAACACTAGTTTCTTAAACAAAACTCTTCTGTTTAGAGTTAAGTATGTGCCAAAGTGCTTTGTGGGGTGCCTGTATCAAGCAGATAACCCTGGAGGAGGCTGACGTCTTACACCTTCTGGAGCGTAACAGAATAACCAGAGAGCAGTGAAATGTCAGCATCTCTCTCTGTTACCACTGACTAGTCCTGCTTTGGAGCAGTTTTCTGTTTGATCTGGTTGTGTTTGAACCTCCTTGAGGAGAGAGAAGAGAGAGTGTGTGTGTTTAACCTTGCCAAGCTTACCGAATAGGAATTTTCCATCTAGGAGAGGAGGACTAATTAGACTGCAGTGATAGGGCCTTGAAGTTAAAACAAAAAATTAATTGCTTCTTGCAGTAGAGAATGAAGCTGTAGCTGTAAATGCTGGAACTGAAGATGCCAGGGCTGCTGTCACACTAGATCGCTCTTCAGTCATAGCAGGGGTGATTTTTTTGATGGCTGAAGATGTGATGGTGGGTCTGTGCTCTGGGCAGTGGCACTGCTGGGGACAGCGTGTGTCACACAGCCCTGGGTGGCTGAGGGTAGTGGCCTTGTTCCAGTTCACTTCTATCCCCATCATCACGCAGCCAAGCTGTGGTCTCTGCCCTGCATCCCCCAAGTGAAAACCGGTGAGTTGTTCTGGAGAGGGTGGCCAACCCCGACCCAGCAGGGCCACTGACAGACTCTGCTGTGTCTCCTTACCAGCTCTGACACTCTGGTGCTCTTCTGTTCACAGGAGTCAGACCAAGCACACCTGGTCAAGCTGAAGTTCTCTGACGTATGGCAAGGTCTTTGGAAGCTCAAGTCAGGCACGTGTAATGTAATGCAGTTGGTAAACCTAATTATAGTTGGAGCTATTAGTAGAATTCATAGTTATTTAAATTGTATACAAAATAATCATTAAAATGACCTTCTTTGCATTATCCTGTCAAAGGTCATCTAATCAGGATGTATTAATAAATATCAAAGTTGCTCTAGGAAGGCAACAAGCCAGTGTAGCTTTGTTTTGATTTTCAGTTGTTCCACCATTTTCAGCTTTAGGAGAGGATCTGTAAGGCTGTCACCACAGCACCTTTGCTCTTTCCACACTCTGTTTGCTGGAGGCAGAATAATTTAATCTTTGTCTTGGGCTCCTCCTTTCTCAAAAAGCTCCAGAGTTGAGTGATGTACTGATGACATATTGCTGCCACTCTCTGAGGACAAGACAGTCCACAGGGGGTGGGTCCTAGAGGTGTCACTGGAGTCAGAGCTGTCTTCACAGCATCAGAGTGTGGTCGTTATCCCTTTGCGCACAGCATCCAGGTCCCAGGCTGACACTTGTAGCAGGATGCAGAGAGGGTCACTTTCCTTCCCTGAATTTGCTTTCTTCTCTAGAGCATTTGGGACTGGCAGCAATTAGCAGTGAGGTGTCAGCAGCAGAACAAGCAAAGATGCCATTTGTACTGCCTGGAAATTAGCAGCTCCTTCCAGTTTCTCCTTTCCAGGATCTCCAGTGGGAAGGGATACCCACTGCTAGGTGCTCCCTTTGCCCCCAGGATAGGGCATCATGGGGTTATTACCAGACTCTGCCTGCCGAGGGTGGAGGTGAGATGTGCAGCTGCCTTCTCCTGCTCCAGATGTGCCTGTCAAGCCAGGACCTTCCTGAAGATGTCAACCATGCCCTTGCCCAGGTCCTGCCTTAGCAAGCAGGAGCCAAATAATTCATTGCATCTCACAACCTCTGGGCTGTCCCAGGTCTGGTGCACAAGCAGATCTTCACAGCCTTGCTGCAACTTGCTGCTTTCTGCTGTCTTGCTAATTAACTTCTCCAGCTCTCGTGGTGTGCCATCTGCCCCTCACGAGGACACACGCTCGCCGCTCCCGCCGGCGCAGGCAGCCGGGGAGAGTTCCCGTGGGATGAAGATGTATCTGCCGTGCTCCCTCCCAGCACCTTCTGGTGCTTCCCTGGCTCTGCTGGAGCCTGGCTCTTCCTCCTGCCAGCCTGCACATGTCCTCAGCCCTGTAATTGAAATCTCTCCTCTCGTTAGCTCGGCGTGTGTGTCTGGTGACGCCAGTTTCCATTGCAGCCTTGGGCTAACGGGGGGATTGGAGAGGGTGGTCGGGTCTGAGCTGTGTTTGTGGATAGCAGGAGGGCTGTGAGGTAGGGGTGTAGCCTGTGCCCACCCAAGTGACACCCCTGGGGGAATTAGAAATGGAGTATCCTGCAGGCAGGAGGTGTTCTGAGGGTCTCGATGCTGTTTTGAGCAACCTGGAGGGTGCAGAGTGCAGGGAAAGTGCTGGGGGAGCCCAGTTCTCAGGGGGAGCTTATGCTGTAATAAAATGACTCTCAAGGCATAGATAACAAGCATTTCTAGATGATGCTGAGATTTCTAATGATGTTGTTCAGGGGCTGATAGGAAAGCTGGGGAGGGACTTTTTACCAGGGCATGTAGCGACAGGATGAGGAGGAACAGTTTCAACCTGAAAAAGGGTAGATGTAGATGAGACCTTAGGAAGAAATTCTTTGCTGTGAGGGTGGTGAGACACTGGCCAAGGTTGTACAGAGAAGCTGTGGTTGTCCCGTCCCTGGAAGTGTTCAAGACCAGGTTGGATGGGGCTTGGGGCAACCTGGTCTAGGGGACAGTGTCCCTGCCCATGAAGGAGGTTGGAACTTTAAGGTCCCTCCAACCCAGACCAGTGTGGGATTCTATGAGAAGCTAATGCTGCTTAGGGAAAAAAGCTGAGTTTGTCTTTTTTTTGCTGCTCAGTAAGAGAGCGTATTTTATTTGGTGTGGGCAGCAGCAAGAGAAGAATAACTGTCATCCGTATCCCTCTGCAGTTGTCTGACTAGCAGATGAAATCTTTTGTCAATAAAAATGTATTAACTTGCTGGGAGCTGTCAAGGGCAGGTTTTATCTGCAGCCGTGTTCAACATGGAAGCAGCCTGAGCCACAGTAGCTCCCAGTGGGCTGCTGGCTGTGCTTGGGGGCTGCTGCTCTCCCACTGCCAGGGTCTGCCTGCACCCTGCTGCCTGCCCTGCCCTTGGCCCTGCACTGGCTGAGCTTCTCTGTGGCTGTGGTACAGTAAATGGTAGAAGAATGGCTTTGGTATCACTTACTGGTGCAGCAGTGTCTGACAGTCTTTAAATGGTTGGAAGCAGGCTTCCAAGGAGTTACCATCTGGATAGGTAAGATGCTCCAATGATTGAGCCCCAAACCTTTGTTGTCCTGCCTTGAACAGGTCCTGGACTTTCCTCATGTGTGTAGCCTTCTTTCAGTGGAGTCTCTACGGTTTATCATTCCTCTTTTCTTTGAAAAAAAGACCCATTGCTCTTGTTCACTTGTTCCTTAACTTCCTTGCTTGTTTTTTGCTGGGACTTGGAGCTTTCCTCAGCAAAGGTTTTTCTCCAGCTCTGTGTGAGCAGGTGGGAAGATGCAAGAGGTGTAACCCCAGGGCAGCAGCTCCTGGCTGTGGGATGGGTCAGGTGAGTGCTGCCAAAACCTGTCCTTGCCAAAAGCTGAGGGTTCCTGTCTCTGGTGGCCACCATTGTCTTCAGTTCATCTTCCCCAGCATCTCCCTTGGTCTGGTAACACAAACTGGAGTGATGATGCTCTGGAGCTCTCACTCAGTCCCTGACCTAGCTCTGACAAGCCAGGATGTCCCTGGATGGAGCCATAGGCTCTTCTCTCCAGTGTCACCTTCAGAGTCAGTGCCAGGCCACTCTGGTCCCTCTGCTGTGAGTCGTTCCCTGTGTACTGGGGGGGGGGGAGGATTTTCCCCGGGGGAAATGTGGGAACAAAGTGTGAGGTGTTTAGTTTTAGGTCCATTGCCTGGATTTCACTAGGTGCAGACAGCAAGCTGTTGCTGTGTTGTGTTTGCTCTGTTATATGCTGCTTAAATTGCTGTGAAATTTGCTTTAAAATAGTCTCTTCACATGAACTGTGTTAATTCTTCTTCGGAAGAGATAATGCAAAGCTTTCTCTGCAGTGAGGTGGGGAGAGCAGGGGTGTGTAATCCTGAATCAAACCTCTGTGGCTGTTCTGGAGAGTCCAGGAAATTTTGACAGTACCAAGGATTAAAATAGCAGCAGCGATCGGTGCCGTCTGGGCTGCCCGGGGTGCGCAGGCGCTGCTGAAGGACAAGCCCTGTGTGGGCCAGCTGTGGTGGCAGCTGGGGACAGCAGGAGAAACCCAAGTGCCCTTCGTGTGTGACTTCCTTTAGAGATGAACTCGAGAGAGCTGGACGTGGTTTTAAAATGTTTTATGGTTTAGATGGCTGGGCCTGAGGAAGGGTCTGGTCCTTCTCTGCTCCCACCTCCCTGCCCCAGGAGAGGCGATGCCAGTGTCCCCTTCGAGCCAGGAAAAGCTGAATCTAGTGCAGAATAAAAGCCCAGATGGCTCCAGCACAGCGTTTGCAACTCGGAATGATAGAGCAGTGCTGCCCTTGCCAGGACATGACTCTGCAGGAGAAACAGCTGAAGCAGAATGGCCTGGCTTGCCAGCCAGGGCTGTGCCCCACTGCTGTGACCAGTCCCTGCATGGTGCCACCCTGAGAGCCCGCTGCAAAGGAGCAGTTGGGTTCCCCTATGTTGTCACCCTGACCGTGCCACCAGCTGCCTGCCCACACCTGATGGGTGAGGGGTGGCTCCTGCATGTCAGGGCTCAGCGGGAAGGGTGCATCCTCGATGGGGACATCCAGGCAGCCCGGTGGGGGAGTGACCCTGTAGAAAGGCAGAGGGATTGCTGAGTCAGAATAAGGCTCCAGCTGGACGGCACTCCAAGCGCCTCGAGGGCCACAAGTTGATTGCTCACTCATGAATACAATGTCTTGTGTTCCTGAGTTAGCAGGAGAGGTGAGAGAGGTGCAGAGCCACGAGGTGCATACCCAGCCACCTGTGCCTGCCGTGGGACAGCAGGGGACAGCTTGGGTAGGAGCAACTAGAGGTGTGGGGGGGTTCTGAGGCAGCCAGGGGCTGTGAGGTTTGCTCTGCAAGGCAAGGATGTACTAAGGCAGGGATACAACATTGCACTGGCTTGTTTCAGACCAGGAACCTGCTGTTGAGTCCCAGAAGCTGGCCACCTCTGATGGGTCTGTACTTGCAGGGTACCAGGTCAAAGTCAACAGCTGCTCCTCTCCATCTCTGGCTCAGGCCTTGACTCCCTCATCTGGACTCGCATCCTCAGGACACACAGACATCCATCCCTCCGCTCGGAGGATGATGGTTCTGCAGCAGTGCTGATTAGAAAGGTCAGACCCTCTCAGAGCAGTAAAACACTCCTAATGGCATTTTTCAGTTCTGCTCCAAAGAAAGCCTTTTCAGCCCTGTTCCTCAGGGCCGCTCAGCACTGCCAGGAGGGAGGAGGAGTGAGCGCTTTTCATTTTCTTGGCAAACTTCTTTTTAACCATTCTTGATTTAAGTCCCTCAGCATCTGCATACGCAGTGATCTTGTCATCCCTGTCTCTGTGGTACAAAAATAGTCTCCTTTTTAAACAGCTTCAGCCTTGTTTGAAAATGATATCCAGAATTTCGAGATTCTGGCACCTTCTAAAGCACTGGTCAAAGTGAAGCAGGTGCCAGTGAAGCGGCTCTGCCTTCCCCGTGCCCGGCTGACTCTTGTCACCCTCGTGCCCTTTGGGCTCTGGCCCACTGGTCCTGGGTCTCTCCAAAAGAGCCCCTTGGAGCTGGGAGCAGAGGGTGAAGCCTGGGATGACCCGTGAGGGATGTGGAGGCTCCTTGCTGGCAGGGTTGGGATGCCAAGGGAGCAGTTTGGGAACCTGCGGCAGTTCTGTGCCAGGAAGGGCTCTGGCTGCCACGGTGCTGCTCAGTGCACACTTTGCTTTCTACCTCCAGCTTTTTTAGCTCCGGGTTCCAGTGGGAATTTAAAAATCCTTTGCATGAAGTGGAAACTGTCTCATTTTGCAGGAAGCTTGTGTTTTTTTATGAATGACTAAAGCTTTCATATGCCTGAACAGGAATATCTATTTCTAGAGGGGAGCACTCAGGGGCAATTCCTCCTGGTGTCACATATGGAGGTCGGATTGGCATGTGGCTTGAGCTGCCCCTGTGTCCCCCTGCCACCCTCTTGTCCTGCTGCAGGGCAGGGTCAGCAGTGCTGGAGGTGCACAAGCACCTCAGGTGCCTTCCTCTGCAGCAGAGGTGTGGGTGCTGTGCAGGGGGCTTTGTGGGGTGTGTGGTTCAGATGCTCAGGGTCACTTGATGAGCTGGCTTCTTGGGAGCAGAAGACAGTTCCTACGACCCAGCTGACACATGAGCTCCTGGGCAGAGGAGCATTGCACTCTGATTCTAGAAGTGGTTTGCTCAGGGTTAGATGTGAGAGATTTTCAGTTTCAAGTACAATAAATGTGCTGAAGCGTGTATCTAATCCCTTGCACTTAACAGATTGAATTAAATGGAGCTCCATTACCTGTCCACCTTTCTGGTATCACTCAGGTTATCAGTGCTGCTGTGAAAGAGTGTACAACATCAGTGATTAATGCAACCCAAAGCTTCAGGGCAATAGCAGTAGGAAAATTAATTTCAGGTGAAGGTAATGTATTGGCAGCTATGTTATAGCTTGGTTCTGACTCCACTCTTTATTTATTTACTTGGCTCACAGTGCCCTGAAAGGTGTCTTTCCTAACTCCTGGGCACCCTTCCAGGCCATTAAAAAACCAGTCAGCTCAAATGACCGAGCCAGGAGCTGTGCCTCATCCCTAACCCTTAAGCAATTAACCTGAGATGAAATTAAACTGGCTGCTACTTGCTATAATAGCCCCTTGCCTGTGTGGATGCTGGTACTGAGTGTGCTGAGCCACCCAGGCAGGGTCCCCAGCACCCTCCTTCCCAAAGAGAGGCTGCTCCAGGCTCTGCGTGCAGGAACAGCTCTGCCCACCCCAGCCTCGGCCTTGGTGTGCCTGTGGTCCCAGTGGTGACATCTCTGTCTCTCTCTGGGGTTCCTCCAGCTGCCAGGACAAGCAGGGAGGAGCAGGCTGCTGCTGGGGCTCACTGTTTGCTGCCCCAGCTTCTCCAGTCACTTAAACCCATGCTGCTCTGGGGCCAGCAGAGAACTTCTGTTGCTTAATCCCACCTAATGCATGACTTTGTGTTGTCTTAAACTTGCTCTGCATTGGGCTGAATAACCAAGGTTTAATCAAGGCTTCCAAAATTATCTTGTCTTGCATGGAAGATACCAAGAAATACTAAATCCTCGGTCTGCCTCAGTCATTTGTTCTGGTGGCTGGGCCTATCTCTCTGGTGAGAAATTGATTCTCATTTGAATTTGTTTGGCTCTAACTTCTGTAGACCTATGCTGGAGTTCAGGAGCCCTGTTTGCGAGGCTGCAAGTGGTGTCTGGGATAAACCAGGTTCTCCTGGTCTGGCAAGCTCTGCTGTTGTGGACAAGTCTGCCGTTGGCTGTAAGAAAGCTCAAAATATTAAAGTCTACCCTAAAGCAGGTTGATTCCCTAGGAGTGTGCTGGGGAATGGCTGGCACCAGAGCACAAAGATGTTTACCAGTTGGTCTTAAAATAGATGGAAATCATGGGTGGTTTTTCTGTTTGACCCCGCTGGGTTGGCATGGAATTTGAGTAGTTTCCAGCCCTATGTTAGCTCTTATGTACCAATTTCACCTGTTGTTTTCTAATGCTAAGACCAAGTTATTTAAAAACAATAAATCCTCAGACAAGCCAATGCATTTCGTTTTCATTGTTATGGCAACACATATAAAGAGTAATAAAGCTGGATCTTGGTGACTGTTGGAAAAGGTCCACATCAGTTGGTGGCAGTTGAGTGAAGCCCATTTTCAGCAGCTCTGGGGCCAGCTGGCATGTGGAACGTGGAGAGTGGTGGTGCTCTGCCAATGTTTGATGCAAGTTTATAATCTTTATCTTTTATTTTCCTCCTAGGATCCCCGGAGCAAACACAAATTTAAAATCCACACATACTCCAGCCCCACCTTCTGTGACCACTGCGGGTCGTTGCTGTATGGGCTCATTCACCAGGGGATGAAATGTGACAGTAAGTGTCTAACTGGCAGCTACAGTTTCAGCAGGAGGGGAACTCTGGCACCCTGAGGTCCTGGGCAGGGGCTCCCAGCCTGCCTGAGCTGCAGCCAAGAGCCTGTCCCCTCTGCCACCGCTGCTGGCACCCAAGGGGCTGGGCACGAGTGGGCACCTTCTCACCTCTCCTGGGGAGCTGTCGTGACAGTTGCAGAGAGAGGGAAGGGAAAGGCATCCGGCTGGGGGGGAATCCTGCCAGCATCCCCCACGTCCCCCCTGCAGCATCCCTCCCCACACCCCCCTGCAGCATCATCCTCTCCAGCTCTCTGTTCAATCCAGTGCCGGCTCCGAGTGACACCCGGTGGCCGTGGTGGTGGCTGCTGCGGTGACGCAGCCTCTCCAGCACGCTTGGGTCTGCACAAACCTCAGGCACAGGGGTACCTGGAGAATTATTGTACAGGGAGGAGAAAATGGGGGTTAAAGGAAGAGGGAGAGGCTGGAGAGAGAGCTGAGTTATTGTCCCAGTTGATCTGGTACATCCCTGTTTCAAAGGCCTGTGAATATCCAGCGTCTGGTTCCGTGCTGACGCCGTCTGCGGGGAGCAGCAGGCTCTGCTGCTCGCCATGTGCTGCCCTGCCCAGAAATAGAGAAGCTTGCTGACTGTTGTGGGAACAGTGTATGCATTATCACCTTTAAAATGTTACCAGGTTAAAATTAATTTCTTTAAAATACGCATTTAATATATATTTATTTATTTTACATGTATAACTTTTTATCCAGGTATACATGTATATGCGTACATAAGTAATTTTGAATGCCCTGTATCAGCTCCCGGTGGATCCAGCTGAATACCCAGCCTTGCACCATGGGTGGGATGGGAGAGAAGTTTGATAATTCAGCAAAACTCAAGTTGTTAGAGTAAGGGCTGAAAGCCCTGTAGTGTCTGCGGGCAGGACCCAAAGCTGCTGGTGGAGGGTCCCTGTGTCCCAACAGGGCTCTGCTGGAGTCTTTGGCTGCCCATGATCTCCCTTTGCTACATGTTTATCCCAGAATCCCTCACAAGCATTTAAAAGGAGAACAATTCTTCCCCCGCATCCCTTCTGAGCACCCCATGAGCCCTGGCAGGGGTGACCCAAGTGCTGAGTGTCCCTTTCCTCCCTGCAGCCTGTATGATGAACGTGCACAAGCGCTGCGTGATGAACGTCCCCAGCCTGTGCGGGACGGACCACACGGAGCGTCGGGGGCGGATATACATCAGGGCTGACATTGAGAAGGACGTGCTCACCGTCGTAGGTAGGTGACCTGCCACCCAGGCACAGCCCCTGCACAAGGGGTTGCTTGGTTGCCCCCCCAGTGCTGGCCTGTGCCATGGCAGCCACAGCGGGTCTGGTGCCCAGTGTCCCTCTGGTCTGGAGCAGGCACCTGGCAAGGCAAGACATGGCAGTGAGCCTTCCCTGGGCATGCTGCTGCCCTCTGGCAAGCACCAGCTGGGGCTAAAATAGCTTTTCCAGCTACAAGCTTTTCAAACTGTTTTTCAAACCTTGTAAAATTTCAGCGTCCTGGTAGGGGCAGCAGAAGGTCTCTGTTGAGCTGTGCCATGTGAAAAAGTCTGTTGTTTGTCTTCTGCTGTCTGAGTGATGAATGTCCATTTCCTGCTGTTCCTTCCATGCCCTTAGTGGTACCTGGGCCCTCAAGGGTCTTGGTGGGAATCTCGAGTGGTCCTTTTATCTGACTAGAGCTTTGCAACCTTCTTCCATGGATTTGGAGGCTCCACAGCCTTCCCCTCTGTCCAAGGCGTGTGCTGCCTTGGGTGCTCAGGGGCTGCTGGGGCAGGCTGACCCTGTGGTGTGGGACACAGGAGACACTGAGGGACATCAGCCCCTCTGCACTGCTGTGGGGAAAGATCACCATCATTCTTCACCTTCCCTTGCTGTTTCTTAGGTTGCCCAGAGAAACTCTGACTGCTCCATCCCTGCAAGTGTTCAAGGGCAGGTTGGATGGGCCTTGGAGCAACCTGGTCCAGTGGGAGGTCTCCCTGCCCATGGCAGGGGGTTGAAACTAGATGATCTTTAAGGTCCCTTCCAACCCAAGCCAGTCTGTGATTCCTAGCCCCAATGGACAGCTGGAACACAGTGTCATGCTCTCAGGGCAGGCTTTTGAGTGCCCAGAAAATACTGCTTCCCCGTGAGCTGTAAGCATCTCATGAGACACAAGCTGTATTCTTGTCGAGCCTCTTGTCCCCTGCGTGGAGAGATCAGGCAGGAGATGTGACCCTCTGGTGACAGCTGCTGGTGCTGCAGGTGCCGGTGGGAGACAGGAAGAGCTCTCCAAGGCAAGGCAGGCACCTTCGGAAGAGCTGGGGTCTGTCTCATGGAGCCTGAGGCTGGTGCTGAGCCAGGGAAGGAAGTTTCTGCCCACTGTGGGTCACTGGCAGCTCTGGGTGGTTCTGATCTCTGCAGGGAGCTGCCGAGCTGCTGGCAGTTATTCACAGCATGAGTTAAGACTGTGGGGTGTGAAATGCCACCAACCAGCCCACGCTGCCAAGGCCTGCTGCTTCGGAGTGGGCAGGGGGTGCCAGGCTGGTGACACTGGTAACAAGGACCAGATCCTTCTCCATCATCCCACCAGCTTTGTCTGGCTTCTCCTGGAGAAGTCTGGCTTTCAGCATCCTGTGGCGTGGCTGGGCTGGCAGCAGGAGATGCAAAGGGTGGCCTGACCTGGTCCCTCAGGGTGATGGGAGACCCAGGGGATCATTGGTCCATTGTTGAAGAGTTTCAACAAATCACAAGACCTTTCACAAGTCCTGCTTCCCAGGTGCCTTCCCTGCAGGGAAAAGGTGGGACTGGTACCAGGCTCCCATTGGAGGCTGGTGGGAAGCAGAGCTCTCCCTCCTGCCGCTCCGGAGCCCTGTTCCCATGGCTGCAAAGGCAGGGGAGAAACTCCCCCGGCCCCTTTCTGTGCAGCTGGATTTTCTTTTCTTCAGCTGGGTTTGAAAGACTGTTTTATTTCTGGCCCTTTATGGAGGTGTTGGTGAAAACATGTCATCTGTTGGCTTTTCCAGAAAGGCAGGGAAACGTACTGTGCTCCCTGGCTCTGCCGCATTGCTGAGGAAGGAGTGGGAGCACTTGGAGAGAAGAGAGACTGTGCAGGCTGCTGAGGGGGGAGCCCTGCCTTCCCCAGGCCCCCTGGCACGTGAGGGGCTTGGGATTTTCGCCCCAGAACTTGGAGGGGAGGTTGGAGAGGTCTGCTGGGACCCACAGATGTGTGGGAGCCACGTGCCACTGCCGTTCATGCCGCTGTCACTGGCTTTGGCTCCTCATGGGGGGGAACAGACCTGTGGCTGCCCTAGGGGGCTGTGCCTAAAAAGCCACCACTGCCTCTTCTGCAGGACCTGCCTTGCCCCCGCCCCCCCCCCGACTTACCCCCAGGATGGCCTTAGGGACACGTTTGGAGGGTGACTGCACAGGGAGGCTGAGCTGGCAGGCAGGCTTCTGGGGAACAGATTTCTGGTGGAAAATGCCCTTTACAGGTTTTCTGCAGTAATTTCAGTTTGGGGCGGGCAGGGGGTGGATTTCTGTCAAGGATGGGAGCGACAGCGCAGCGGTGGGTGGGTGATGGATCACCCCGTGCAGGTTCTGGTGTTGGGGCAACATCTCCCCATCCCACCAGGTGTGGAGGCCCTTGCCCAGAAGGTCAGTAAGCTTTCCCATAGCGAAGAGCATCACTGTGGAAGATCCCGAAGTGCTTGGCTGCTGGGAGGTGCAGGCAGAGCCGGCAGGGTTGGCAGGGCGAGGTGCCTGCAGGTGGCAGCACGGGCACGGCCAACCCAGACGAGGAACCCAATGCTTTTATTTTTTCATCGACTTGACAAATTTGACAGGGATTTGCCATATGCTTTTCGGCCGCGTGTTTTTATTTTCTCTCTCTGATCTTTTAATGTTTTTTCTTGGTGAAGTGAACCATTTCCTCCCAAAGGGACTCACTGTGAATGTCTCTGCCGTGCGGTTTTGTCCCCAAACTGTGCCCTGGTGCTGAGAGGAGGCAGCCCCAGGGCTGCCCGGGGGCTGAGCAAGGCTGGGCTTCCCTTCAGCAAGGGCTGAGATTGTGCTTGGCTGTTTTACAGTGCTTGGCACAGGGTGGACCTGCCTACAACACAGTCTGCCAGAGATGAAGATTGTAAAAATTATAATAATAACATGAGAGAGATCCAAATTTCAATATTTTTAACTCATTATGAGTTCTGAAGAACCAGAGTGAACCTCAGACCCTCTGTATCGGTTCCTGGGGGTTTGGTGAGGCTTCGGGCAGTGAGGGCAGGGGATTGAAATACAGCAGCCAAACTCCAAGATTTCTCAGAATCCCCAGAATGTGCCCAGGACAGCCCTGGTTGGCTCTTGATGAGGTTCTCTTCATCTGCTGTGTGTCATTTAATTAGCCAGCAGCGTTGTCTCTGCCTGATGCCTGCTCAGAGGACAGGGAGAGAGGCTCGGCAGTGGGGACCAGCCCCGGTGCAGCTCTGGGAGGCTGAGCACGGCCACCCTGCTGCTGGCCAGGGCAGGGGGATGAACTGGAGACAACCAGGGCTGGGGCTGCAGCTTTGCCCATCTGCAGGGCTGTGCCCTGAGCAGCCACAGGAACCTGCAGAGTGGCCCTTCCTAATTAGCTTCCTGTCTGTGGTGTTAATGAGTCCTTTATGTTCAGAGGGCAGCTCTGTTACAGCTCCTTTCATGCTATTCCTTGAATGTCATTCTATAATGGGTACAGCCTTGTGGCTGCAGTCAGAGCCCTGCTTTGCCATTGCTGCTGCTTGGAGGCTGCTGAAGCACTGGGATTTATTTGGGCTCCCAGTGATTAAAAATGTGTGACTTTATTTGTGGACAAATAAATGGCACCTTTGTGCCATCAGCTCCATGAGGCTGTGGAGCATGTGTCCCCCAGCTCTGCGCTGGGGACAGAGCTCAATGGGGACAGGGCTTGCAGCTCCACCAGCTAAAGGTAGTTTCCAAAATACAGGAAGTTTCTGAGGGCCAGGATGGATTTGATCAGCAGGAGAAACATGTTTGGATGTCTGGTGTTTTGCTGAATTTGGGCTGGCTGGAGTTAAAAGCACTGAACAGACCAGACCCAGGGAGTGAGTGCATGAGGCTGGAAAACCCCATAGCTGGCTGGGAATGGCTGACTCTGGCAGCAGCTCTGCTTGCTGGGTGTGTTGTTTTAAATAATGATAAAGCATCCTTGCAATCAGTGCTGGGCACGGGGACTGGCTCCCAGGAGCATCCTCTGGAGCCAGCAAACGGGGCTGCTGTGGGCTTAGCCTCTCCTCTCTGAATGGGTTCAGGGTCCATAAAGCCTGGTGCATGTTGGTGTGTCCTGTCGTGTGCCAGTGTGTCCCAGTGGGAGAATTCCCCACCCCAAGCTGGGCATCAGGCAGTTTGCTGTTATCTCAGGGAAGCAGTGGTCTACAGGGACTGAAATGCAGAAGAACCATCCAAGGGTGATGCTGGGAGTTCCAGGGTGCGTGTGGGAGATGGGGAATATTCAGCATAGTTTGTGACTTTGGCCTGTGCCCTGTCCTTATGCAAGGGCTGCTGGAGCATGGGGATGATATTGAGTTCCCTCCTCTCTCTTGGGAGTCTCAGTAATGTCCTGATGTCCCTGGTGGCCCCTGTGGAGCCAAGACCCCTCTTAGGGCCCATGGGGATGTGGCAGCAGCTCAGGGTGCAGCCAGTGCCCCTCTTATGCCAGCAGCATTGGCAGAGGCTGCCAGGACCAGAGCCTTGCTGTTTACTGAGCTGATGAAGTAAAACATTGACCAAAACTGAAACCAATTATGCTGTGATTAGATAAATGAACTGGAGGTGTGTTAATTAATAATCACCGGCCCAGGAAGATGCAGCCATAATGAGTCTTGTGCCTTTTCTGTTGTATAAGCGTGTGCAAATATATTCTTCTGCAGAGCATTAATTAAATGTTGTAATGCATGAGGGTGTTAATCCGAGCCCTGGAATGTGGCTGCTTCCAGCTGGGGATGGTGTGAGCTGCTGGAGGGAGGAAGAAAGATGAAGTGCTGCAGGTCAGCCCGGGAGCCTTCCCCTCTCCACAACTCTGTACGAGAAGTGCGAGATGGGGACTGCCACCAGCCAAGGTTGTGGAGAGGTGATGGGGCTGGGCTGAGGTGGTTCAGCTCCGACCTCTCCTTGCAGCAAGAAGGGCTTTCCAAAGGGTTGTTCCCTGTGGTGGGCAATGGGAAGCAGAATTCTCTGCATGGAATATGTCCTAACAGCCCTGATTACTCGGAGATGAAGGTAAAGGATTTGGCAGCCAGCGTAAGCTGTCTTGGAGAGCGGGTAGGAGTGGGATTTGTTGTAGGCTTTTTTCTTTAACATAGAAGTGAGCCCCCATATGGCACTGCATATTTAGCAAAGAACTTTCTGGTCTTTATTTATCCAGCATATGGATCTAACCTTCCCATGTAAACCCGGGAACCAGCCGCAAACAGACACGTGTCCCCAGGCAGGTGATGGGGCAGCTGCAGCCCTTCTGTGTGGGGCTGGGCAGCCCCCCCCGGGTGTGAGGCTTTGTGGGGAAGGGGAGCAGGGTGGGAGGTGGGGAGCAGACCTCCTGGGGCTGTGATCTGCCTTCCCCGGGAGCTGTCGATGGAGCACGAGTCCCTTTGCTTGATGCAGGGCTGGTTTTACCCCAGGTGAAACACAGTCCTGGGAGCAGAGGGTCAGAAACCATCCCCTGTACCTGCTTGGCTGGCAGCAGAGCTGAGCAGGGCCATGCTGGGTGGTGGTAGGACTGGTGGTGAGGTAGTCTCCAGGGGAGCTTTGCTGGTAGAGACCTGCAGAGTCCTCCCCTGGCTGAGAGGGGGTTGCTGTGCACCCCTGAGCACTGCTTCCCTCCCTGATCCTGCAGCATTTGGCTGCTGGCTGCTCTGGAGCTGCCTGGCCCATGTTCCCAGGGCAGAGCTCCTGCTGGAGCTGGAGGAAGGGCCTTGCAGCTTCTGACCATGACCTCCTGTCCTGGTTTCAGGCTGAATCTCCCAGCTCTTGATCTGAATAGCATTGTTGTCTCTGGTTTATTTGCCAATCCTGAGTCAAACCGTGACAACTCCATGGCCAGAACAAGTTGCCTGCAAGGGCTGTGCTCCCTTCTGCTTTGGGCATTCATTAGTGTGATTTTTCTCCCCATGTTTTCCATTGGAGATGTGGATGTCTGAAAGAACTGTCCCTTCCCAAGCTCATTCCTGCAGTTACAGTTGGCCAAGTAATTCACAGAATTCATAGAATCAGTAAAAGGTGTTGTCTGAATAATTGATTTGGAAACTACTGCAGATTTTGCAGAATAAATTATTGAAATATCATCCAACCAGCTCTACCTGACCTGGCCCTACAAGGCAGAGCGGGTGACATCTCGTTCTCATGGCAGTGGAGCAGTGTCCCCAGGTCAGCACTGCAGCTCCTGGCAGTGCCTTGGGCAGGGGGAGGCTTTTCCTCGAAGAAATCCCCCTGAGCATCATTGCCTCATCCTGACCCCAGCCTGAACCAGGGAAGCTCCTCAGCTGTAGTGATTTAAAACCAGCTGCTTTAATGGGATTGTAATATTCTTACTCATCACTATTAATAATGATGTTACTACTTCTTAATGATGCACAAAATTGTCAGAATATGACAGATGTAAAACTATTTTACATTAAATTTAACTGTCAAAGAAATGCCATAAATGGTTGTAGAGGAGCATGTTTTTCCCAACACGAGGTTATCACTACTCCACTTCTGGAGGTCTTTATTTTTCTTTCACTTAAGTGTTGATTTCTGCTTGAAAAGTCAGGAAGTTGCTTAAGGTCAAGCAGAAGCATTTTGTTTTTTTAAATGAATAGATAAAATTATTCCCATTAATGAAATTGTTAGGTCTGCCTGCTGAGATAATAACATGAGGTAATCAAATCTCATGCTTCAGGACATAAAGTGATTGACTATGAGGGTCAGGAGTTATTTTTCCTGTTCCTTAAAGAAGTGAACAATGGCCTGATAAATGATGAAGGCTTCTTCATTTGTCCCCAGAGGATATTACACTGCCCTTTGGATGGTGAAACATGAAAAGTCAGACCGTTGATCCAGTGTGACATAATTCTGCATCCTGTCCCTCTGAGGGGACATGGTCTGGTCTGAGTCCTGAGAGCCAGCGGCTCCTTCCAGCCCCAGGCTTCCTTCTGCTGCTCAAACTGTGGCTGTTGCCCTCGGGGAGGTGGGGGAGAAGTGTTGGGGGGACTTCTTTCTAATGCACTTTTGTGTTTTCTAATTCAAGAACATGGTTATAAAGATTGTTTTTTTTCCCTATCAAAAAGGCACAAATAAAAGCTTATAGGGGTGATGAAAAAATACATCGTCCCCTCCTCTGATAAGGGGCAAGGGAGGGGAAGGTGTTCCAGCTGTGCCGATGCAGAGCCTTGGCAGGGGCCTTGGAAATTAAACTCATTACTTAAAGATTCCCCACAGCAGATTGCAAGCCTTTCTGCCTGGATGGAACAAAGCTTTCCGTGGAAGGTTTTGACTGAGAGTCCAAATTAAGCCACAGAATAACTCCTGTGCCTCCTCTGAGGTGCAGAGCCGGAATTTATGTCCAAACTTCTTTTAAAGAATGATTCATTTATTAAATGGCACATGAAGATAGTTGTCAGGACGTTATAGAAATGAAGTCATGCTGCTGGTGTCATGGCAAGTGCTTACAGGTGGAAGGAGACACGACTTGGGCTGCTGAGCTGGGACATGGGGGCTGTGAGGGTTCATTAGCGATGGGTTCATTGCAGAGCAGGAGCCACACGTGGGGCTCTGTGCCCTCAACAGCCCCAGCACTGCTGAGGGTTCCTGCCTGTGCTGCCTCCTGACCCTCTTCTCCTCCTCAGGATTAGGATACAGGGGTGAAGCTGTGCCCCAGTGAACCTCACAGCAGAGCTGCTGGTGTCATCTGAGGGGATTTCAGGCAGTGCTGAGTTCCCTGTTCCCAACATGCCACAAAGGGGAGTTTCTGCTCTGGACTTCCTTGCAAGCAGCTTTTCCCCTGGTTATGGCTGTGCTCCATCATGTCCCATCAGACTGTCCATCTCTGATACCTTTGCTCAGGCTGAGGGAAGATAAGACCCTTCTTCCAGAAGACAAATCCTCTTTGACTTAATCTAGGGAAAGAGACTGAGATCACCCTGATTGTATTTCATTTGTCAAAGCTGCATCCAATTACAAGAAGTTGAGGTCACCCACAGGTTTGCTTTCCCCTCTCCTGTTCTTTTTTGGGCTCCTGCTCCCCCAGGAGATGCTTCAGCTACTGGAGCTTGGGTGATGCTGCTGAGCCTGCATGGTTCCTGGTGGCCTCCCCTGGTCCCGAAGGGACCCAGGGGAGAGCTCAGCCACTGTGCTGGTGCTTTCTGACACTGCTCTTCCCTGTTTGTGGCTGTTGTGGGGCTATTCCCCCTCTCCCTGGGAAGCACTGTGCCTGTGCTCCTACAGCTCCCAACAGAAAGATGCAGATCAGCACAATTCTGCTTAGCAGGGTGCAAGAGGAAAGAAAGCAGCTTTAAACTGTTGAAAACCAAGAGCAAACAGCAAATCATCCTATCAGAAAGTGAAAATAATCTCTGGAGTCGATCCTTCAGCCTGCCTGGTCCCTTAGAGCTGTATTTGCTTTGCATTGATAAGTGTTTGTCATTCCTCATGTAATGTCCATGTCTGCATGTATTCAGTTTTAATTCTGTTTTTAATCACTCCTTTCACACTTACTCTTGGCACACATGGAAGTTGTCAATTGTTGGGTATTTTTATAGTTTGAATACTGATTTTATTCCTTTTTCTCTTCCCCAGTAAGAGATGCTAAAAACCTAGTTCCTATGGATCCTAATGGCTTGTCAGATCCCTATGTGAAGCTTAAACTAATCCCTGACCCCAAAAATGAAAGCAAACAGAAGACAAAAACTATCAAGTGCTCCCTGAATCCTGAGTGGAATGAGACATTTAAATTGTAAGTACAAGAAAAATGTTTAAACTTGGAAACTAATTTTTCTCACCCCTAAGAATTAATGTGATTTTGTTTGCTCTGATTTAATTATTCAGAGACAATAAGCTGTTTCAACTCAGAAATAATTATTTTCAGTCCTGTAAGTGTGACTCAGAAATGCTCAAACCTTTGCCCTGACCCCTGATCAAAGCCGAGTGTTTGAGGACAGGGACTCTCTGTTCTCCCTTTGAAATTGATGTGGTTGGGAAATTAAATACTGGAGAGCTGAGTGGTCATTGAAGACCTTCCCTTCATTTTGCATCCACGTTCTTACAGAGTGTGGAGGGGCATGGTGGTGTAGTAGTGGCTTCCAGAATAAAACCATCCCTTTTTCCTCTCTCCCAGCCAACTGAAAGAGGCGGACAAAGACAGGCGGTTGTCAGTGGAGATTTGGGACTGGGATCTGACCAGCAGGAATGACTTCATGGGCTCCTTGTCCTTTGGGATTTCTGAGCTGCAGAAGTCAGGAGTTGATGGATGGTGAGAGTTGCAATTATTTTAAAAACACTGTGTGCAAAAAGCACTCCTGATCCTTTTGTGTGCAATGGAAGATGTGGCAGCCGTCGTTCTTTGCCAGCATCCTCCTGCTCAAGGACCCCCAGTCATCCTGGCTCCTGTGTAAGGGTCTGCTCCACCTCTCTGATGGTTAGGAATGGTGCCCTGCAGGGCTGTGGGGTGTCCCCGGGGACAGGGCAGTGTCCAGGAACCTCCATGGGCTGGCCTTGCTTCACTTCCCCTGTGTCCTCCTGCCCCTTGCAGGGTTGCTCGGTGCCTGGGGACTTTTCCCTGCCACGGACACGCACAGCCCAGGGCAGCTCCTGGTGTTCCCACGGGCTCTACCTGAACAGGCTTCAGGAGCAGACAGCATCGCCTGCCAAAACAAGCATTTTCCAGCATTTTCTGGTTGGATTCCCTTAGCCTCCATACTGAGGAGGCAGCGTGGCTTTGTCAGGCGTGCGGGGGAGCCAGTCTGGGCTGGGGAGGGACACGCTTTGTGTTGTCACTTGTGGCAGGGACAGCCCGGCAGCCTGGCCGAGCTGGGGCTGAGGGGCCGGGCTCCACGCCAGGGGGAGCGCACCCAAGTGTGCAATTACCATCCCTCCTTACCACAGGGAGGGGTTGCACAGTGGGTCTGTAACACCCACGCTGAATGGGTCTCTTCATTTCCATTTTATCTCCGCCAGCCAGGACACGTGCTGCCTCATTTCTTTTTTTCTTTTTTTTTTTTTTCCCCAGCCACGGGTGCCTGGGAGCTGGTACCTTTCTGTGTGAAGTGCAATCATTGAAAATAGGTATTATGTGTCTTGTGGAAACCAAGCCCTGCATGCTCTAATTTGCATTCTGTGAGTTGAGCAAATGCTCAGAACCCTGTCACTGCCACCGTGGAAGCTGTACAGGGCTCACTTCAAGCAGAGAGCAGGAGGAACTAGCAGCAGGGCTCAACAGCACGTGCTGTCCCCATGTCCTGCTTGCCACGCTGACCTGACACTCTTACTGTGTCCCTCCAGGTTTAAGCTGCTGAGCCAGGAGGAAGGGGAGTATTTCAACGTCCCGGTGCCTCCTGAAGGAGAAGAAGGAAACGAGGAACTGAGACAGAAATTTGAGGTGAATGGATTTTTCCTGGGGTCTTGGGGGTTCTCCTCGCTGCCCAACATGCCTTGGCAATCAAGGGCTTTCCTCATCAGCTCTTCCCCTGGCAGCACAGGGGGTGTGGAGCAGGGTACAGCCCATCACTCCTCCTTCTCCCCGCTCAGGAAGGGGTCTGAAATCCCATTATTTTTAAGAAGTTGCTTCTTACTGCAAGGAAAGCAGCACAGCAAACATCCCTCTTTCCATTGTATTGCTTCAGACCACGTTTGTCTTTCTGTTAGGGCTGCATAATCACAATTTGTGTTTGCCAAAATGAGTGTAGTGTAGCTTATGTATTAATAATGCTATTTCCAGCATTATAGTCTGATGAAAGAGGGACAAAGGTCCTGGCTGTCCCAGGATGGCCTGGTGTAAGCATGCTCCTGATGCTAGCACGTCATTGGGACAGCAGTTCTACCCGTGTTCTGAGGTGCCATATAATAGGATTTGTTCATCTGTGTTTTCTGTCATGCTGCTGGTTATGAATTAATATAATTAATTAATATAAATTAAGATATTAGTATAATTGGATTTGGAGCTTATCTCAGAAAGAAACCCTTTCTTAGCCCTTATATGCTGTGTAGGGTGGCACACCACGTGGTGGTGGCACCAAGGATCTGCACGGAGGTGAACTGAAGCTGCTGAGATCTCTGTGCCAGGCTCTCAAAGATTTGGGTCCAGCTCCCCAACAGGCTTCAAGGAGGAATGTCTGTTTGCTTCTCAATAAGCCATGGCCAGAATGATTTAATAGGTCTTTGCCATCTTTCAGTAGAGCTAACATCTTCCGAGAGCTCTGAGAATGAAGCTGGTACATCTGGAGGCTTACATAAGCCATATTGGTACATCTGGAGAGTTGGTTCCTTTTTCTCCTTTCTTTTTTAATCTTACATGGTTCACTGGTCAGCTGAGCCATGGAGCCTGGTGGAGATGAAGCAGCCAGGGTGCTGTCATGGTATTTCACATGATGAGGACTAGAAAAAACCCACCAGTCCATCTGCATTAGCGCTGCTTGATCCTGCCTGTTCCTCAGCAGCACAAATCAATACAACAAAGTCAAGATATGTGTGTGACAGGTTTGTGCTTTAAGTGCAGTTGAATTGTGCCTGTGCTGAAGGAGCTGAGGTGCCAGCCTGGGTGATGCTGAGAAGACACAGGGATGCTGGCAGAGCTGCTGGCTGGAGCAAAGCCCGTTCCTGGGGCCCACGGTGCCATCCCTGGCCCAGGTCCTGCTCCTGTGGTTCCTGCAGCCTCCTGCTTACAACAGGCACCTCCTGGGCCTGACAAGAAAGTGTCCTGAGACAAAAGCCCAGCGTGAAGCCCTGCACTACATCTCCTGCCAATTCTCAGTCTTTATCAGCCGCTCTCTGGGACAGCTTGATAGATGTGAACGTCAGCTACTGTTGCATAAATACAGATGTAGTAAATTAACTATGACAAATGGAGCTGGATAACAAAGGTCAAGTGCTTTTTAAAAAAAAAATTGTGAGCAATATTTGGCACGCTCCAGTTGTAAACTTTAAAGAGGTCTCAAGATTGTTTGAGTGTTAGGAGTGTAATAAAAACAGGCTAAAGGTCTTTTGTACCCAGAGACAGTGGAGACACTCGATAGCAAAAGCAAGACACTTCACTCAGAGTCGTGATCCTGACATCTCCCTGACTCTTATTTCAGGCTCTTTCCTGGAAAGACCTTTCCCCCTCCCGGGCAAGCCTAATGCTGAGCCTGTTCTATCAAGGAAGTGGTGTTGTGTGTATGTCCTTCTCTCGTCCCCTGTGAACACCCTGTGATGCTGCAAATTCAGGTCAAGTGCAAGCCTGGTGGTGGCTGAAGCAGCCCCTCTGCAGACACAGGCTCAGGAGCAGCTGCAGGCAGCAGGAGGGACCTAGAGTCATGCCTGGGTGCCAGGTGCTCGCCTGGGTGTCTGCTGGGATGGAGCAAAGGAAAATCCTCTTCCTTCCCCCCTCCTCGTGTTGCTCTTTTCTGCTCTGCTCAGGATGGAAAGGTTTAGTCAGTCCCGTGGCCAGCCCTGGTGCTGCTGGGCTGCAGGTGTGTGGGAGGACGTGGGCTCATCTGAAGTGCAGAGGTGTGCTCTGGGGTGACATGTCATGGGAGCCAAACATTGCCCTGGAGTTTTATTACAGCTTGTTTTCACATACGTTGATTTAGTGTTAAATCTGATTTGACAGGATTATTTTTCAGCTGTGATGGAGAATTTGGGAAGCTTTCACAGAACATGACTATTTTGCCTGCTGATAAGTACACGTTTCTTTTGGAGATGGCTTTTGAGATACAAGGGGTGAGGACTGCTGAAGGCAGTTACATAACACAGGGCTGGCTTCCTGGAGGCTGCTCTGGTTCAGCTGCCTGCCTTTGGATCCCTCTTTGGCCCAGTTCAATGAGCAGCTTTCAGCTAAAGGCTTTGGCTTCATGGGTGGCAAAGGGTCAAGTGTTGAGTGCCTGAGGCACTCTTCAACTGGAGATGATGTTATTTTTCACTTGAGTAGGATTTTGAAGGTTGCTATGCTGAACAATGTGGTACGGCCATTGTTTCCCCCTTGGTGTGCCACAGGGTGGCTGGTGGATCTCCTCATGGTGGGGAGAGCACCAAATGCAGGAATCATTCCTTTAATGTTCAGTGCAGGAGTTTTTCAGATGTTTGTAGGTGCTGCAGGTGACCTTGAATGGAGAATTTTGCAGCACGGAGAACCTTGCAAGAGCCAATTAGCAGCAGCAAGGGTTTGGAGATTACTTGTGAGGCTCCTATCTGGAGGAGCTGCAAGCAGCAGGCAAATTGAACTGCTGGAATCGGGTTAATGGAATTTCACGCTAGACTGAGCTCAGTGCAAGTCTTACACTGTCGCATATTTCTAAAAATTAAAATGGAATAAATTGTGAGATAGCTTTTACAAACGGTGGTTCAGCAAACTAGAGAGCCCCTGGACCAAGGAGGAGGTGCCTGGATTTTGTGTTTTTAAAATGGGGGGGCTTGTGAGGCTCCTTAATGAGCAATTGTGGTGGCAGCAGCTCGCAAAGGTTGGGGGAGGCAGGAGGAGCACACTGTGCTGGTTCATTCAAAATGGGTTTGCAGCTTCCTACATGCAGCCTGAACCTGCACAGGAGTGGGATTCCCTTTGGCATCACATAGTGACTGAGGTGAAGCTGGATGAAGAGCCCTGTATTTTACCTTAATATATTTAGATTCAGCCGTCCTTTTCTGGTGAGGTGAGACAGATGCCAGCTTTGAGGAAAAAAAGCTTGTTTAAGGCTCTGTCCTATACTTGGGATGACCCGGCGCTGGCTGCTGTGTCCCACCAGTTGTGGGGACAGAGGTCATGGGCAGATGTGGTTCCCTCGTTAGTATAGTGGTGAGTAACCCCGCCTAGACAGTAGTGCCTTTAATAAACCTATTGATTCTTAAACATTGTTTGTGAGTGTGACAGGGAGTGGTCCTCAGCCCTCGATTCCTTTTGTGTGGGGCAGTGAGTCGCAGTTTCCCATCTCGGTTTGCGACACCAGGATCAACTGGGAACCAGACAAACAGTGCAAGGTGTTGGGGCTGGTAATGTCCCCAGTGCCCTCCTTGGTGCTGTCCCTGTCACACTTACGGAAAAGATTCCAGGATATGGTTTGACCTGGAAAAGAACAGGGATTTCAGGACCACTCTGTGGTTTTATAGTGACCTTTCTCCATACTGTTCTCAGTAATTTTTTCTTTTTTCTGCCTATTCCCCTATTCCCTCTCCATCTTTGCAGAGAGCCAAGATTGGAACTGGGTCCAAGGCTGCAGATGAGAAGACAACAAATGCCATTTCAAAATTCGACAACAACGGGAGCAGAGATCGGATGAAACTTTCGGATTTCAATTTCCTGATGGTGCTAGGAAAAGGAAGCTTTGGGAAGGTCTGGTAGTCCATGTCCCTGTGCACTTTCTGTGTTTAACACACATGTTCCTGACATCTCTGAGCTGTGGCCACGTGGCTACTCCAGCGTGACCTGTCCTTGCCCTGCTGGGAGTACTGGTGTCATGGTAATGGGAGCCCAGTTTGTTGGCTCCCCTCTGGACTGTGGGACTGCAGTGTCACAGTGGTGAAGACCCTGAGGTGTCTGGTCAGACCATCACAAAAATCAGACCCTTTTTTTTGGGAAGCAGGGTGTGTCTTTAAAGCTCTTATTTTATTTGGCCATTTTTTTCTCTAATAATTACAACTATACATGAACATTTTAATTAACTTTCCAGACTGGCTATGAGTGGTAACAGAATTTCATTCTTCTAGTAATTATGTGACTTGGAGCCTTCATCTTTCTTGGGGTCTTGCCAACTTTGTCGTGATTTCCATTGGAAATGCCAGTCCTCGGGTGGCTGCTCAGGCTTCTCAGACAGGAGGGTGGGCTGCTCTTGGTGTTGCTGCTTTTGATGATGGCTCGATGCCACTCTGATTAATGAATTGCCTTAATTGCAGGGACTGTTGCTCTGCTTTCGGGCACAGCTCTTGGGTGGGTGGCAGAGGTGAAGAGGGGATACCAGGGGAAAGGTGCTCACCCGTCACCTGCTGAGCTAAGGGGCAAACCCATCTCTCCCAGCTGGTGCCTTATCCCTCCTCCAGCCTTTTGCCACTGGTGTTTGGGCTCAGGGAGGTCCCAGCCTCTCTGGGCATGGATGTTTACTTCCTTTCTGGAGGTAAAGAGCTTAGAGATCCACTGAAACATGTGGACAGGAGGAGAACAGGGAGTCCCTGCTGGTCCCCAGCATCAGCCCATAGTGCCCTGGCAGTGGTGCTGTGGGGAGGGGGCTGCCAGTGCTTGGTGATTTCCCCCTTTGCTGGGGGTTGGCAGCTCAGGGGAGCAGGACAGCCCAAGATGTTCTCACTCACTCACATATACACATCCTGGTCTCCACGTTGATTTTGCCCCCTTTTCTCTCTCTCCCAACAGCTAATTAATCCCTTCTGAAGTCTATGCCTGGCATCTGGTAGCTGTGTAGTTGTGGTTTTTTTTGCCCCCCCTCTTCTTTATTTTAATTTGAGAAACATTAGCAAACTCTTCAGTCGGCATCACGGCTTATATAAGGGAATGTGTGACAGAAACTGTTCCCTGGAACAGAATGTTATAAATATGCTAATTAGGGCTTATTAAAACAGCACGTTGATTTCTCTGGTGCGATGCAGCCTTACCCTCACGTGTGCCTGTGCCTTGCCACTGCCCCTCTCACCAACACCCCACTGCCCATCCCCTGGTGCAGGGACACCGCGATGGTGCCCGGCCACAGAGGACTCTGGGCTGCCCGCTGGGTCTGTGCTGGCACGGAGGTGCTGGGTGTTTTGGAAGGACAGAGGCGTGTGAATCCGTGCCGTGCCAGAGGTGCCGTGTGTCTCGGAAGGGCAGAGGAGGGTGGATCCGTGCCGTGCTGGCGTTGGGCTGGCGGGGAGCCCATCTGCCCTCTCCCGGCAGGTTCCCTGCCCTTGGTGTGCAGAGCAGCCAGTCGTGTCGGTGGCAGCGCTGTCCTTCTCCAGAGCTGGCGCCGCCTGCTCCGCCCTTGGCCGTGTGCTGCAGCCTCCTCCACCCAGTCCCTGCTGCTGGTCCATGTTTTAATGGATCTCGTTAACCCTTTGGCACCAGTAGCCCAGGTTTGCTGCCTAGTATTTTTCTCTCTCCACCACTACAGCTGTCCAGGGTTTGTACCTCGGTGGAGTTTAATGAACTTGCTTTCTCTACTTTCAGCATCAGGATATCTCCGGTTATTGTGCTGGAGCATTCCCAAAGAAATACTCTATATTACACGAATAAATCAAGTTAAATATCGGCTTTTTTCCGAAAAAATAAAATAAAATACGCAGTGTACTTTCCGTAGAGTGAGCTGGCAGCTGGAGGTACCCACAGAGGGATGGAGAAGAGCTCTGGTTTGAGAAATAGCTCAGGGGCAGGGACTCGGGTGTGTGTGATCCCAGCTTGGCATGTCCAGCCCCAGGACACAGGGTCACCCTTGGTCCTCCTTGGTGCTTTTGGGTCTCCTGGGCTGCTCCCACTGCCACCCACCCTGGCCCGGGTATGTGGGAGCCCCGGGAGCTGCACTGGAGCCAGTCTTGTGCCAGGCTGGCAGGGAAGGGAGACGTTCCCGGCTGGAGCAGGCAGCACTTGGCACAGCCCACCCTGGGGGTGCTTCGCTGTAACAGAAATAGAGGGAAGTTCAATTATGTGGCTTGCTCGTATTTTTGCAGCTAATCAATCTGCCCATGCTATCAAGCTGCCAGTCTTTTCTGGAGGTTTTATAGTGTTTTCCTGAGCAGGGCTGATTCTTTTTCCTCTGCAGCAATGGATTACAGTGCAGTGGGGAGCCCATTTCCACGTTCTATGATAATCTTCAAGCTGTAGAATGCTCTGGGCGTGAAACGTGGCAGAAGGGCTGGTAGCGTGGAGCACTGGAGCAGAGATGTGGTCTCAGACTTGTGGAGTTGTGCAGAGGCCCCTGGGCACATGGGGAGGTTTGGGTGCCCACTCCCTCCTCCACCACCGTGTGTGTTGTGCCCAGCTCTGTTCAGGCCTTACCGAGCTGCACCGGGCACATTCCCAGGGTTGAATCTCTGTATGTGCAGTACAGTGGGTCACACTCTTTACTGGCTGTTGCTGAAGCCCTGGCCCTGCTGATGAAAAAGTCAATGCCAGTGGATTCCCACAGCACTTGGTGCTGAGGAGCCCGGTGCCTTTCCCAGCTCATCCTGGCCAGCGGTGTGTTGGGGACAGCCAGGCTGTCTGGCACCGCAGCCCAGCGTGGGGACCAGCCACAGCCACCCACGGTCAAAAGTGCCTTCCCTGCCCCTCTCCTTGGGCTGTTTCCCCTGCCTTCCTGCCCCAGGGCTAGCACACTGCTCTGCCCCTTCCCCAACACCCCAAGGGGCTGCTGAGCCCCAGTCCAGGCTCTGCCTCGCTCCCCCAGGGGGGTCGGGGCTCTGGGAGCAGCCGAGCACATTGCGGTGGGGAGTTCCAGCCCCATGTCATGTGCCTAGGGCTGACAGGAGGATTAATTCAGCTGTCCTTCGTGTCTCAGAAGTCCTCTGTGAGACCCGCTTGCATTTCCTCTGCCAGTCTGCTGCAGTCTGAAGTGCATTTCAGTTCCACCCTATTGATGTTGACTTCTCCTAATTTATTTTCAAACCATCCGAACTCCTGCTCCTGATGTGACTGGAGGATTTCTGCAGACTCTTTCAAATGGAAAGCAATTCATTTCCACTGAGTGCTTGGATGTAATGTGATGAGAGAGTGCGAGGAGGGAAAATGGGAAGCAAAGTGTGGTTTCAGTCTGTTTATTTTGCCAGCAGCATGAGGAGCAGCTTACGCTGATGAAGCGTGGTGGAATGGTTCAGGGATCCTCACCGGGCTGGTGGGATTAATGAGGGAAATGGGCACCACCACCAGCAGCACATCCCAATTTTTGTAATAAAACCTGCAAATGTGTGACACTGGTTTCAAATGGGAGGTTGAATGGATTCTTCTGTGGCTCAGACATCAGCCTTGGGCTGGGTTCCTCGAGGTGATGAGGAAGTAGATACGTTACTTGTTAAACTTTGGGTTCCTAAATAATTTTGGTAATACCCCTGGTAGCTTTCTGTGTCATGTAGCATCTAAATATCTTTTCAGAGTTATAAGGGATAAACAAGCTGTTATTTTTAACCTTTGCCCATGCCAAGCTAGAAGCATTGCAGATCCCTGTTTTCCTTTATCCTGCTGTGTCTCCCTCATGCAGGTGATGCTGGCAGAGAGGAAGGGCACAGATGAGCTCTACGCTGTCAAGATCTTGAAGAAGGACGTGGTTATCCAGGATGATGATGTAGAATGTACCATGGTTGAGAAACGTGTCCTGGCCCTCTCTGGGAAGCCTCCATTCCTGACCCAGCTCCACTCCTGCTTCCAGACGATGGTAAGTGCTGGTGTCACAGCCTGGCCCTGGGCAGAGCCAGCTGGGACCTGCTGGACCCTGAACATTGAGTGGGGAGAGTCTGGCACTTTGTAAAACTGATTTTAGTTGCTTGGCTTCACTGCTGAGTTTGTGAGCAGAAACCCTCTTCTAGAGAGCCAGTGTCCCAGGAGCAGTTATCTGGGGCCAGTGCCCTTTGGGGGGCTGCAGGGTGCCCGGGAGCTGTGTGGATGGAACTGCAGGGTCTTCTGCCCTGGTCACCTATTTTAGCTTCTCTAAAACATACCTTGGCTTTTATTCACGTTTCTTTTCTGGATAGACATCACTACACATGCAAAAGCAGCCTTGTTATTTCCTGCCTTGGCATCCTCACAATTTGTCCCATTTGCTTGCACAAGTGCCCCCATTACCAGACTGTGTGTGTGTGAAACTGGAGGTGGTCACATACAATACCTGCAGCCCTGAGGTTTTTCACCAGGGAGCTGTTGGTGGCCTTGGACATGATTTCCCAGCCCCTCGGTGCTCCCCAGCCCACTGTGTCCCTTAGTATTCGACAGCAAAGTGCTGTGCTTTTTCTCAGGATTCATCCTTGTGATCAAAACCCTGAGTAGGTGAAACCTAATACAAACCACAGGAAATTCAGTTTGAAATGGGCACACGATTGAGTTTGTACAAATCAGAAGTGGGGAGGGGGCCTTTAAAGCAATCTCTGCCCCAGCATCAAGCAACCTCTGAATGAAAATGTCCAGGTACATGTCAGCGGAAGCAGGGGGAGGGGATCAGCAAAGTCCTTTAGAACGACAACAATGCTATCCAGGAGGATTACATTTTAATATTATCCCAGAAATTTCATTTACCAAACACATTCAGCGTATTTAAAGCCTGCGGACTGGCTTTGCAGCACAGTAATCAAAATGTGGCAGGAGAAGCTATTCCACACGGCATCTCTCCGGCATCTGAAGTGAGTCAGCGCAGGATTATTCCTGGCAGACCTATAGTAGCTTAATAGTAATCGTATTTGTAATGTAATCAAAATGTATAGCAGGGTGTATTATCGAGTGCTGGCACAAAGCACTTGGATTCCTGAGAGCACAGTCCAGAGCACAGCGATCAGCTGGGGCTGCTGCTTCACTGACTGGAGGGAGAGAGGAAAGCCCAAAACCTGCAGTTTATGGAGTACGTGAGGATGAGCGAGGAGAGAGCTCCTGCCTGGGGCTGATGGACAAGAGGCCCTACACTGCTCCAGCTGAGGGACCTTGGGGTGCTCTGCCCCAAAGAGGTCTTGGATCAGAGCCTGGGCTCCTGGCAGGGGGTTGAGCTGGGTGGCCCCAGGTGAGCTGTGCCTTCACTGGTGATCTCCCGTCCTGCTGGGGCTCAGCAGCAGAGGGCATGGCAGCAGCAGCACTGGGACATGATCCATAATGGGTGGACAGGAGACATGGCCACTGTCCTGGCTCAGACTTTTCTTCTCTGGTAGGTGGTGGGGAGCCAGGTGGTAGGAGGACCCAGCAAGGGCTCTTTAGAAGAAAAGGAGCACTGGAAGGAACCCCTTAGCTGCCCAAGGAAGGGGGGATGTTTTACCAGCCCCATGCCAGTCTCCACAGGGAGTATTTATGGATCTGTACCTTGCTATTGCTCAGTGAGTTGGGATGCTCCAGGCTTGGACAGGCTCCATCCGTTCCTGCCATAGAGAAGAGCCAGGACAGCTCTGCATCCCCATCCCTCTCCCAGCCTGGAGCCTGGCCAGCCATCTGCCGCCTTTATTCAGGATTTTTTTCTCTGAAGCACCAGCATTCTCTTCTCCACCCAAATGAGGAAAGCTCAAATCCTGCTTTTAGAGCTCAGCTGGCTGTTTCAAGAGACCATCTTTTTAATAGTCTTCCTTCTTGAAGCTGATCGATATATTTAGGAAGCAGCTGCAAACAAGCACAGCGTTGGTTTGCTTTCCTGTCACTGTCACAGGGCGGCCAGCGCGGCAGCGGCTGCTGAAGGTGACATTGCCTGCCCCAGGCCCTGCTGCCGAGCTGGAGGCACGCCTTGGCAGAGGCAGTCACTTACAGAGGGGAATGCTCCAAAATTCCCAGTCATCTGATAAGCCAAAATCTCTTCTCTATCCCATCTGTGCCACATGTTTTACAGAGCCTGATTGCCTCTAGGTGCTGGATTTAATTCCCTTTGAGGCCACCCCGCTGTCAGGGTGTGCTATGCACCGCTGGAGTGGAGGGGCTGATTACCCCTCCATAGCCCTTATTATGGTAATGCTCACATTTGCATACCTTCTGGGCTCCTTCTCCTGACTGTCTTAAAAGGAGGGCAAGGTTTATTTAAGGAGTAAATGAAGAATGGGAAATATTATGAGTTGTTATGTAATGCTGCAAACTGGAAGCTCTGGCAGTGCTCCAGCCTTTGTGTCTTCCCTTGGGTGGTCCAGGGCTGGGGTGAGCCCAGGGGTATCTGTGGGCTTCTGCACATCGAGGCTGCATGGCTGGTTTTTGAAGGCTGCAGGAAGTTGCTCATTTTAAGGAGGGTGTCTCAAGCCTCGTTTTACACTTCACTTCGCTGTTCTCATCCGTAACTGGCACATGCAGAGGTTGGAGGACAGGTATCTGCTCGTAGGAAAGACCCACTCAAATGCAGTCTATGTCCCACTCCAGTGGTTCAGAGCAGTTGCTTCTCCCTCCCTGAGAAATCTCCTGCAATGGTTTAGGTTGGTGGTTTTGGTAACCTTGCACAACCTGGTACATCTGTTGTATGGACTGCATATGAACATGAGCTCCACCTGCACCCCTTGGGGAGGGTGATGATGGTAAATGTATTGCCCCAAAAAAGACCGACTGGAGCTGTCAGTTGCCTTGGTCCTTATTTCTGACCCCTGCAGATTTCCTGCTCTAATAATTCTGCTTTTTTTTTCTTTAGGATCGCTTGTATTTTGTGATGGAATATGTGAATGGTGGGGACTTAATGTACCAGATCCAGCAGGTTGGGAGGTTTAAAGAGCCACATGCTGTGTAAGTTTAGCAGCCCTTGTTTGGCACCTTCAGGGTAGATATTTGATGTACCTTTGTCATATAGCTGGAAATATGGTCCCAGCCTTTTGTGGTGCAAGCCCAGGGCAGACGGGGAGGGGAAAGGGAGAACAGCAGGAAACGGAAGATGTGGGAGGATTCTCTGCCTGGTGTAAAGGGTGCTTGTGCCTCCAGCTCATCTTTGGGGTGCATTGCTGTTGTTGGTAGGTAAGTAAAAGCACCAGGCAGGGAAGTTTGGAGGCTTCCTGGGAGACAGAGCACAGGTGGGTCTGACCTGGTGTTTTACACTCAGGCTGAGTCCTCTGAGACCCAGAATGTTCTTTAAGGAAAGTGGTGGAGGTGCATGTTATCTCCTCGACCTCCCTGAGATGACAGATAACTCTCAGGCCGCGTTGCTCGCACACCGTAACCAGCAGCCGTACATCCCGGCTCTCGCTTAACGAGAACTTGTGTAACGAGGAGTGACACCCCTGCCAGCCCACACAGCCCCCATCACATCCCTGCCCGAGCACAGGGTGGGTTGTGTCATCCTCCTGTGATCCCTGTCTGGTATGGTTACGTGGTGGCTGTCTTCTCCCTTTGGTCATGTAAGCCCAGAGCGTTTTCTTTAGTGTGACTGGATTTGAAAGGTTTCCATTTTGATTTATCTCCTTTAATTATCAGACTTCCTTTTAAATCTTCCGTTTCAGATTCTACGCAGCAGAAATAGCCATTGGCCTCTTCTTCCTGCAGAGCAAAGGCATCATTTATAGGTAGGTGAGCAAGTTCCTCCTTCCATGTGTCCCCCAGGAGCCCCAGCCCCGTGTGGAGCAGTGTGACAATGTGACACTCTGCAGGTCACTGCGGGTCTGCCCTGCAGGGACAGGCACAGGGCTCTGCTCCTGCTGCTGCCACGGACAGGGCTGGCAGCTGCCCCTTGGGCACACACACCCTGCATGGAGCTTGGAGCCCCATGGTGTTGCTGGGTTTGGAGAAGGTTCTTGTCTTTGTCCCCATTTTCTAAGAAAGCAGCTGTGGTTCCTCTCTCACCTCTGTTTCATGCATTTCTCTCCATACAACACAAATGTTCCCTGGCAGCACAGACCAGTTCTGAGCCACGTGTTTTGCTGCAGGGCACTATCTTCTTACCATTAACACCAGAGTGCATCTGAGCAGCTCATCCCGAGATCAGCAGAGTGAGTCTGTCACTTCTGGTTCAGACGCAAACACTTCTTTTCCATTCACAACATGATCCCAGCATCCAGCATCAGCCTGATCACTGCCACTGGCTGGACCAGGCTCTGAGGCTGCTGCTTCAGCACTGGAGTGAGTGTCCTGTTGCTCTTCCCTGCTCAGGAATATCCCCAGAGCCCAGGGTAGAGCAGAGCATCCCAATGAGTGCCGGATGCCATTAGCTGTGGACAAGGATCAGAGTCATGGTTGATTTGTATTTCCGTGGGGGATCATAGCTTAGGTGATGCAGGGACTTCTGCTGGGTCAGGGCTTCTTCATTGCTGGGGAGATTTACCTACACTTGGATTTGCACAGGCACAGAAAGAAATACCTGTTAAATCTGTGTCCTTGCTAGAGGAAAATGTTTTCTGTTGTACACCTAAAAGCGATTTGTCCAGCAAGGTGGGTTAAAAGTGAACTGACCACTTCATCCTGGCAGACCTCTGACTTACTTTTATTCATTTTCCCAAACATCCTATGAAGAGCCTGGCTGTGAGATGAAGCCAGAACCCACTCTCCAGAGAGCACCTGGAGTCAGGAAACGTGTGTCTTTGCTGGGTAACTTCATGTGTGGTTTTGCTTTCTCTTTGTAGAGACCTAAAGCTGGACAATGTGATGCTGGATAGCGAGGGGCACATAAAGATTGCAGACTTCGGCATGTGCAAGGAGAACATCTGGGACGGGGTGACCACCAAGACCTTCTGTGGCACTCCAGACTACATCGCTCCCGAGGTAGGGCTGCGGAGGGGCTTGAGGATGCTCCGTGTGTATTTCAGCAGCAGGCCTGATGCTCTTTTCCATGGGATGACCTTGCTTTGGGCAGCTTTCTGAGGCAAACAGGGACACTACTGAATTCACCATCAGCCTGGAAGGTTCATCCCTTCAGCACTGTCCATCTCCCAAAGGCTACAGCTGTCTTTAAGGACACGGCAATGCTGGATCTGCCTCTCTGGCTGTGTGTCCTGCTTCTGCCTCAAGTGCAGAAAATCCCCCCTGCTGGTCTCCCTGCAGCGGGTTTTCCCTCTCTGGGTGTTTTTCCCATCTCTGTGCTGCTGGCATTCCCATGCCTGTCCTGTCCTTGGCATGCTCCAGCCCACCCAGGACTGCTCCTCAAATGCTTCCTTGCTCCTGGAAAAGATGAGCCCAGGAGCTTGGCTTTGCCCCTTGCTGCTGTGACAGCCACTTCCAGCACAACGTGACCAGTGGAGAGAAATGAATTAGCAGTGGGTAATATTTCCATGTGAAGTGGAAAGCTTTAGATCTCTCCAGCTTGCTGCTTGCAGTGAAGGGCGGGGTGCCTGGTGAAGAGAGGCTTCCTATCTACAGCTCTAGATCACTCCAAAATTGCTTTGCCTTTGGTTATTACTTATGTGATGGAGTCACATATGACACTTAGGTGAAGTGCCATATGGGTGCAATTTAATGTCAGACTTGTGAAACTCAGGTTGGTAATTATTCCCAAAGGCCTATTCCCTTAACATAAAAGTATCCCTCTAAAATCTTCTCACTCTTCTGAATTTTCAATGATGAGATTAATATTTATTCATTTAAATATTTTAGAGAAAGAGGTTCTCTTTGCTAGGACATGGTTAGATGTGCTTGTGTGCTAAATTACGCTGTGTTTTGCTGCAGCCAGAGAGGTTTTTAATTACTCATTCCAGTGTGTACTACACATCCTCATCCTACCAAGATTAATATTGGTGTCCTGTTGGTATGGAGCTCAGTTGCTGTGTGTGATTAATATTCTTTCAAAGCAGGACAAATGACCAGTTCTTTTGGTATTTCCCTGAGCATTATAACTTACACTCTTATTCTCTTCTCCTTGCTCTAATTTTTTTTTTTTTCCTTTCCAAAAGAAAAACAGAAAATGGGAAATTAGGATGCAAATCACTATGGTACCCAGGAATGGTATTGAAGCCTGCTACCAGTGGGTCTCAAAAGAGTGACTATAAACATCCCGACTTTGTACCTAGCAAGGGGGGTGTGCAGGCCTGGTGGGGGCTCCAGCCTGGCTCCCTGCAGGTAGCTCTGCTCCAGGGCCCTTCTGCTGGACCATGCCTCCTCCTGTCAGGAAGCTGCCATGTTCTCAAACCAACGTGTCTTCAGGGTAAAAATGTCCTGTGATTTGCTTGACCCATTTTAAGGGCTTTTTCTAGTCCAAGGTACAGCTCTGTGTGCCAAGGTGACAGGCACTGAGTGCAAATGGCCCCACGTGTGTCGTTGCCTCTGAACAAAACCTGTTCTTCAGCCACTGGGTATTGACCTTCTCTGACGTGCAGTCGGCAACTTCAATTCACAGAGACAGCTTTTCTACAAGGATTTCTTCTGAGTACTATTTTCTTTTAAAGGCCTTTGTGGTGTGAACAGTTCACACCTACATTTCCCAGAGCACTCATAAATCATCTTACAAACAAGTGGGAGGAAATTCAAGTGCACTTGGTCAAGGAATTTCAGACCTGAAGCTCGATGTTTGATCTCAGTGGAAAGGGTCAGGCCTGACCACAGGACACACTGTCAGGATTGTGTCACTGTTTGGACACAGCTGGACCAGGAGCAGGACAGAAGAGGAGATTGGTGTTGGCCTTGTTCTCTGTCGTGCCTCGGCGCTGATGCTTTTGCAGGATGAAACTTGTTTCTTCTCAGGCAGCTCCTGACCTGCATCTTGTTGTGCCTCCTGGTCACATCCCGTTGGACACTGTGGATGGAGGCCTTTTGCAGGGATGGAACAGCTGAACACGAGGACTCTGGAGGTGGCAGGCAGTGCCCGGGGCTGGAGTCATGCCTGGAGCAGGGGCAGCAGCAGCAGGAGCAGACCTCGGGGGCCGGGTGGCTGTGTGTCTCCTCCAGTGGTTAGCACAGCATTTGCATTTGTGCTCAAGTACAGGAATCTTTGCAGAATAGAATTCTGTAGTTAGGATTAATAGATTGCATAATTGTGTGTGCAGTAACAGATGGCAGAGCCCAAGGCCTGTCTGTCCCCCAGTGCTGACAGGGTGCCCAGCAGCCACAGGGGAGTGTGACAGACCCTTCAAAGCAGAGAGGTGCCTGTGGGGGCAAAACAACCCCCAAGTTACATCCTGACTCCAAACCAACCACACTGGTCCGGTCAGGGCAGGGCCGTTGGATATCAGGTTATTTTGTGGGGGATGTTCTGCAATAAATCCTGGAAATCAAACTGGAGTGCAGAGGGGTTTGACTGCCCCTGTGCTGTGGGTCTGCGTTGAAGGGCCACAAACCATCCACAGAGGGACAGGCTCTGCCTTTCAAACCCACTGCACTGAAGTCAGCAGGGAGAAAAATCCCAAGGAGCATCTGGGTAAGGAAGAGCAGCTGGTGCTCATGCTCCAACACACCTGGATGGGATGAGACTGTAAGAGCACAACAAATATACGAAATTCTTGTCTAAATCAGAGTGAATCTGTATCAAATCACAGTGAATATTCTGGGGTTTTTCTAATACTTAGTGCACATCTGAGGGCTGATGATTTTTTAAAACTACTGAACCCTTTGCCTGTCGTGTTCTGTTTACAATTGCAGTTTCCCATCATTCAGGGACTGGTGTCTCAGTAAATAACCTTGTTCTTTTGACCCAACTACAGCTTGAAATGAGTTTGCATTGTGCCAACAGGTTAAAAACAGGACTGTAATCCTGCTGTTTCTTTTCAGATAATTGCGTATCAGCCCTATGGGAAGTCCGTGGATTGGTGGGCATTTGGAGTCCTGCTCTATGAAATGTTAGCTGGCCAGGTAATTGAATTTTAATTGATTCCTGTGGGATTGTGTTGAATTCCCTTGTGAGCATGTGCTGAGGTGTAATTTGTTCTGTGGCTGGACAGTGGGGGGCAGCTCCTCAGCACTGGAGATGAAGCCATGGATGCAGCCCCAGGCACTGGGATTCTGAGGCACGAGTCAGTGCAGGGCTGGTTCAGTGGCTGAGGATCCCAGCAGCAAAGGGAAGCTCCAAGATCCAGGAATGCCACTGAACCTCTGTTTACTTTGCTCCAGGCTCCCTTTGAGGGGGAAGATGAAGACGAGCTCTTCCAATCCATCATGGAGCACAACGTAGCCTACCCCAAGTCCATGTCCAAGGAGGCTGTGGCAATCTGCAAAGGGGTAAGGGCTGCCTGTCCTGTCTGGGAGGGGGAGAGGTGGCCGTGCTATCTGTGCACCTCTGGCACTCCACACATGCGATCCCAGCTTCTCTTTGCCCCCTCACCCTGGTCCCTGCAGGCACTCCCAGTGTGAGAGGCATCTGAGAAAGCTCAGTCCTGCTCTGGTGCTCTCTGCTGCTAGAACCACAACTTGTGCTACTTCACATATATGTACTCAAACCAATTAGAAATAATGGCTCGACCTTCCCTGTGCCCTCACACTGCACTGCCCAGGAGCACGGGTGGGAGTTGGGAGGTGGCTGGTCTTTGATCAGGTGAGGGTCAGGAGGTAACAGGAGCATTGGCTGGGATATGGGAGCTGAGGCCATCTGCTCAGAGACCCTCCTCCCCACCACGTGAGAACTGGGGAGGTTTATGTATCTTTGCCTGAAAAGAAGAATGATGCCTAGAGAAAAGGAATGTGATTTCTAAATAATTTTCCTAAGATCAGGCACAAAGCCTTCATCCTGCAGAGGTTTCCATAGTGCTCTGATGAGTTGCCCCTTGGGGACAGCTGAATCCAGTGCTGGTGTGTGTTTCTCTTCAGTCAGGGTAGGATTTTCATTATGATAATTTGCAGTGAAACTCAGCACTGCCCAGTGTCCTGAGCTCTCTGTGGGCTGGGCAAGTCTTACATGCAGTCTGAATTCATTTGGGTTGTGGTGGATAAAGGCGGGCTCGGCCCTGGTGCTGTGTGTAGGGTTATTGTTTGGGGCTGAGCCTCCTCTCAGCCCCCCAGTGTCAAACAGTGCTATAAATATGTGTTTGTGTAGGAACTTAAAAATGTTTGCTTTTAATAGTTAATATTTAAAATATCTAAATGTTCTATATCTCAAAATAGTGTTTCTATCTACAAATGACACATATTGCGCTCAGCGCTCCCACTGCGGCATTTCAAAGCCTCTTCCCAGCGTTGCCAGGATTCAGAGCTGGTGTTGAAGAGGAGCATTCCCTCGTCCCATGGGGAGGAGGTGCTGCTGGTGTTCCTGCTGGCACCGGGCACAAGGAGGGGATGCTCCCTGGGCCACTTGGCGCTGACCTGCAGCAGAACATGGTGAAATTGAGTCCTTAATTCAGAAACACACTGGTGCTGGAAGGGGAAATTTCCACAACCTTCTCACCCTCTCTCATCCCTCTTGTTGTTCTGATTGGGACATAAGGGGAAAGTCCTCTGTGTTCCTGGCTGGGCAGGAGGGAGGCAAGATGCTTGGTGGTGCTGAACATCTTCATCCCTTGGTGCTTGGGAGGGAGCGGAGGCAGGGACAGGGACACAGCTCACTGCTGGCTCTGTTTGCTGCTGCATCAGTCAAAATGTGAATGCTGGAAATAGACAAGAAGGGACCGTGACTGAAACGTCTGCTGGGTGTAGCTGTAATGGCTTTTCTCACTTTTGGAAATGTGAGGATGCATGGGAGGACGTTTAGCCATGCAGGGAGGGCTTGCTTCTTGATAAATCCATGTATTTTTTTGCAGCAAAGTGGTGGTTGCCTTTGTACAACTGGTGTTTCAGGGAAGTGCACAAAAATGCGCGACGTTCCTTGCTGCCACCAAACTGCCACACCAGGAAGTTTAATTAAAAATACGTGCGGTATTTAAGAACTGTCAGTAAGCTGGAAACAAAGTATTTACGTTTTCCCCTGGAATACAGTGAGAAATGTCTCAAGGGGGCACCACAGCCGTGCTGCCACCACAGTCGTGCTGCCTGCATTGGTTCGTGCGGGTCTTCCCAGTGGGCACAAACTCAGTCCAAAGAACGAGCACTTGGAGGAGCCTCTGCTCCCAAACGTGAGGGGTTTGGTATTTCACTGCCACGCTCTCCAAAGCGGTTCTGCTGCTCCCACACAGTTTCTCTCTCGTGTGCTGGTGCCAGTCACTGCTTACTGCTGCACAGCCCTGAGATGAAAAGCATTTGATCCTGAAAGCCTCGTATTGGCTTGAGCCAAGAAACAAGCGTTAATCAGAGATAGTTGGCTGGGAAGCAAACTGGAGAGTTAACAGAACACAGCTCCTTGACTCAACAGTCAGTATCAATTAGCAGATCAAATGGAGCATTTCCCTCCTCTGCTGTCAGCTCAGGATTTTTTTCTGAAGGCTGATGTTGGAGCTGCTCTTTCCATGATGCAGGTAGCTTGGCTTTGCTCTCTGGAGCTCTGTGGTGCTCCTCAGGAGCCAGGCTCCCGTTGCAGAGCCGTGGAGTTGTGTGTGTGTGTGAGCACACGGGCACTGGCACCAGCCACCAGCCGCTTTCTGTCCCATCTGGAGGGGTTTGACTGTGCTGGAGCAAAGTAGCCTTTTCCAGGTGAACAGATTGACTGTGAATATGAGCTCCCTCCTTAATCTCAGCCTGGTAGCAAAGGCATAAAATGGCACATTTTCCACAGTACCGTTTCCAGGTATCACAAGTGGTGTTTGCACTGATGGTGCTGCCTGAGAAAAGCAGATCATCACTGCACCGCAGCCCCCCTGAGGCCTCGGGGCCGTGGGTGGGAAAAGGGCAGCTGGAAGGGGGGAGGGTTTTGGGGGCATGGATGGGGAGTGCTCCTGGGTCCTGAGAGGTTCCCTGCCTCTGGCTCCAGCTGGAACATCAGGCTGGGGCTGCAATGGGGCTGGGCTGGTGAGTCCAGATTTGGACTTCAAACATCAGACATACCATTACAGGTGATGTGGTGTAAAGCATCCTTCCTTATCTGCAGAAGCCTGAAGTGTTTTCACTGTGTTAGTATGGGGATTAAATCACCTTGTTCCTGTTTAATACAAACAAAGCTAAATGATTATCCTATGTATGCCAGAAGAATCAATCTGCATGTTTATGGGGTCCTATATATCAATAACAGATGGTGCCTTCATGCTCACATGCATAAAAACACAATAGAAAAACAAGAAAATATAATTTCTGGATGCATATATTGAAAATACTGACTAACTGCCCTGTGGTACAGCTCTGTTCAGCTTTACAGGCAGGTACATCAAGTAGAAAATCTCTCACGATTCCTGAATAGGCTGAGCTGCTCTGAGTTTGGTGTGTGTGTGTTCCACTGAGGAAGCTGGGGTTTACCCACGGCACTCGATGGGGGGGTCAGGGGGGTGTGAAACAGCACAAAGCAGCAGGGAAGAACCTGAGCTCTGGCTGAAGAAGCTCCTTAGGAACTGGGCACAGGAGTTGTGAGGTGGCTGCAGGGCAGTGCCGGGCACCAGCAGGGTTGTAGGTGTTTTCAGTGGGTGTGGGAGGGGGAGCAGGGACCTGCAGGGGAGGGTCTGCTCAGGGGGAGCCTCCGCCCCGCTGCAGCCCCAGCAGCTTTCCTCACCTCCAAGAGGGAGCGGAGGCTGGGGAGCAGAGTGGGATGCAGGGAGCTGCCTGCCCACGGGCACTGCTGACCTTTGGATCCCCTGGGGGCTGCAGCCCACCCCCTGCTAACACCACTTCTGCAGATGAGGGACCACACATCTGTCCAGCTGCAGTGTCCAGAGCTTTCACAGCTGGATTTTATGCACAGGCATCCATGAGCTTTTGTGTTGAGGGAGGCACGGGTCCTGCCCACACAGCCTGGCTTGCCCTCCTTGCCCCCAGGATCTCTGGCAGTAAGAGCTGGAGGGGTGTCCATGTGCTCAGGATCAGCACTTAACGGAAAGACTCACGAGCAGATTTCCTTTTGTGTTTGCTGAAAGCAAGCTAAGCTCTTTGAGGCAACAACCAAATCACTAAATCAGTTCATTAGCACATTCCAGGCTCTTGCACTGTTGTCGGGGGCTTGCTTCAGGAAAACCTTTTCGAGTCACAGGATGCTTTTTATTCTCCTGCTTTAGCACAGCTAAGCAGGACCTGATTGAATTGTCAGGATGCTGTCCTGAGCCTGCCAAGGAGAGGCAGAGATCCTCTTGTTCAGCTGAACCCACCTGGCACCCCCAACACTCCCCTCTCTAGCCCACAGGGAGCAGCTCTTGCAGGCCCACAGCCCTGGGACACAGAGTCAGGCTCGCTGCAGCCTCTGCACAGCTCTGGGGTCAGGTTTAACTGCCCTGCTTTTAATAAAGTCAGCCTTTTGTTGCAGGTCTATGGCTCATATTCTCCATGCTTATCAGCCTCTTACAAATCTCAGGACTCCCCATCTGATCTGTGAACACAGCTCAAACAATGCCCCTGAGATATTAATATTTGTACAGCCCTTTATTCCCCTGGCCCATTTCACTTTTGTTACTGAGCCACTGAAGAGGAGAAACTGAGATGATAAACAGCATAAATGAACTGTTTGCACTTTTTTCTCTAATTTGGCTCTTTCATTAAAAATGTGCCTTCTGTCCATGCTGCTGCAGCTCCAGAGAAGTGGGGGTTCAGCTTCTAGGGCTAATGAAAGTTTTTGAGGGCAAGTCGTTAGATTTAATTGGGCAGTGGTCTTTAAAAATTAATTATACAGCTGCTGAGAAGTTTGATCCCAAGCAAAGAGGCTGCTGAGCAACCCTGCAGGTGTTCTGCTGCCCCCATTGCAGCTGGCTGGTGAGCTGTGCCACCACCCTGGTGGTGTGTCTTGGTGAATCAATTTTGTTCCCAGAGGAAATGAGGATGTGCTCATCCCACCCAGGGCTCCTGTACTTTCGATGTACTTATTCTGCTGTCAGTCAGCCTTCCCTGTCTGTAGAGGTGCTCAGGCTTCTCCCTCTCTCCACTGCATTGGGCATCGAACACTGGGAGAGGAGATAGGAGCTCCTCAGGGGGTCAGACACTGCTGCGGGTTGATGCCCCAGCCAGGCATCACAGCACCCTGGGGACTCCTCAAAGTGGGCGCTTTGGGAAGCAGCTGGAGATTCTGTGAGTGACTGTCTCTTCTCTTCTTCTCCCCAAGCTGATGACCAAGCACCCTGCCAAGCGCCTGGGATGTGGCCCAGAAGGGGAGCGGGACATCAAGGAGCATGCGTTCTTCCGCTACATCGACTGGGATAAGCTGGAGCGCAAGGAGATCCAGCCTCCCTTCAAGCCAAAGGCTGTAAGTGTGGCCGCCCGAGGCATGTTTCTACCCCTCTCCCATGCACTGGGTCCCTCTTGCACAGTCTCTCCCCCTCATGCTCTAAGTGCACACGTGTGGGTGCTGCCAGCCCTGCACGGAAGAGCCATTTCTTTCTCTGCTTCAAAATCTGCTCCTCAGACTTGGCTCTGTCAGACACTGCTGGGAAGGAGACCTCTCAGCCACCTTGTCCTGCTCTGACTCGTAGGGGTAGAACCACTGCACGTTTAGCTCACAGAGTTATTGTGTTGCCATGTTGTCTGTTTGTTATCCCACGGACCTGTTGGTTTTTTTCCTCCCTTTTTCTTAAGCTAAACACATCTCTTTTTTTTTGTTAGTTTTTCTTTTTTATTGTTTTTTTTCTTAACTGAACTTTCTTTCAACACCTAGCTCAGCACTGCGCTCTGTTCCAAGGGGCACTGGAGCTTTGTTGCACTCCACAGTTTCTCTCCAAGGTGAAGCAGTGGAAGGCTTGGAAGAACTCTGCTTACAGGGAAAACACGGAGCAGGAGTCCCTTTGGTGCAGGGTGCTTGGCTCCTGTAGCTCTCGTCCCTCTAAATGCTGCTCTGCTCTAGCAGCCTTTTCACTTCTCCTGCTCCTTCCTTGACTGATCAAATATGAATGATTGGCCCACTACCTCCTGTTCTCCTGTGGGTGTCAGAAATGTGGGGCCCGGGTTGCTGGCAGGCAGCAGGCGATACAGTAACAGAGATGGGAATTGCTGCCTGGTTTCCTTCCCTTTGGAAGCAATGGGATCCTCAAGCCATTACACCATGTAGGAAGGGCATTACTGGGAAGGTGTTAACCTTGATATCCAACTATAACAGTGCAAAAGACTTCCGAGCTGTTTGTGCACACCAGGAGCTGTTGGCTTAGGGTCAATCAAACCTTTGTGCCACGGGTGCTGAGAGACACGGTGGGTGGGCTGTGAGCTCTGGGCATGGGAGGGCTGGGCTGGGGCTGGGCTGGGGCTGGGCTGGGGCTGGCTCTGCCACAGCCCATCTCTCCTCAATCCATAACCCCGGCTGTTTCCCACCTTGGTGTTCGCTGGCTGCTGGAGCTGTTGCTCAGTCCCTCCTCTGCGCTTTCTTCTTGAGCAGACCCCAGTGGTACTCTGTGCCTTGGCTTGTGGTTTGCTGTTTTACAGTCAGAAACAATTGAATTCTGTCAAAAGTGCTTCTTACCAGTCTTATGTTTTAAAATGCGCATTTTTTGTCCTGCTTTTTAAATATCTTGTTTCCTTGAAAATCCTCATGATGCCAGACCTCAGAAGGGGACAACAAACTGCCATCTGTCACGTCTCACCTGACGGCTGGCACTGGGGAGAATTCTCCATTTGATAAAACAGGAAGATTAGTAGAAGGTGGGCGCAGGAGATTTAGGATTTAGGCAGGATTAAGGCAACTCAGGTGCCTGCTGATAGCTGATATTTCAACAGCAGTGCATCTGTGCTGGAAAATGCTGCTCCTCTCCTGCCAGCTGCAAGCACAGATCAGAGCAGCACAGAAATGGGAATCCAGCTCTGGGCACCTTCACCGTGTGCTGGGGTGGGTCACAAGGAAAGACATTTCTTACAGCTTCCACCTCCAGCCGTGCCTGCAGGGCTGGAGTGCTTGCTGGAGCAGCAATTTGGGTTAGCCCAGCTCTTTATCTTGGCTTAAACTTTGGGGTTTTTAATTTAAAAACAAAAGAAAAATTAGCTTCTATAGAGATAAGGTTACAGAGTTTGCATATGATCATTCTGTCTCTACAGAGATTATTCTGTTATTGTATAAAAGAGGGTAAATTTAGACCAGATATAAGGAAGAAATTTTTTATGCTGAGGGTGGTGAGACACTGGCCCAGGTTGCCCAGAGAGGTGGTGGATGCCCCTGGAAACATTCAAGGCCAAGTTGGATGCAGCCTGGTCTAGTGGAAGATGTCCCTGCTCACTGCAGAGAGGTTGGACTAGATGACCTTCAAAGGTCCCTTCCAACCCATTCTGTGATTCTCTGATTGTCTGCAAGCCAAAGATTCAAAATACAGAATAATACACAGATGTGGGCTTGGTGCCTGCCCAGAAAGGCCCACGGCCTTCCCATGCTCCAGCCCAGCCTTGTGCTTGAGTCCCCTGAGCACAGGTCAGGGCTGAGCAAAGCCCCAGTCGTCTTTAGCTTCATGTCCACAGATTCTGCTTATCAGAACGTGTGGATAATCCATGTTTGCTCACTGCTCAGGCCCACAACCCCACTCCTGTGGGTGCTGTGGTGGTCCTGCTTTCCAGCAGCAGGGGGGCACCTCATGTCCTGTTCCCCTCCCCACGGGGCAGCTCCCAGCTGGCCTCTGCATAAGCAGCTCTGCTGGTGTTCTCTTCTCTAGCACCCACCAATTTCTGGCCACATCTGTGATTTTGTAAGCACTCTGCAGGCAGTGAGTGAGGCCTCTCCCTGCCTTCCCAGCAGCTGCTGCCAGGAAGAGCTTCCCAGAAACAGGCATCATTGTACCCCGGCAAGAAAATGGACACTGCAGCCCTGCCTGCCTCGGGTGTTACACACCCAGAGCTGGAAATACATTCCCAGGAGCTTATGTGTTGCTTTGTGCTTGATTAACCTTTATCACCAAGACAGATCAGGGTCTGGGCTGTCTTTGGTGTGCAGAAACTCAGTGGTTTTGACACGGGGCTGTGCTTGGCTGCTCTGTGCTTTGGCTTGTGCATAACAATTCCTTTCGTGGGTCTGCATTTACCCTGGGAAGTGTATTTACACTTGCCTGCTTTCTCTGTCTCTCATTGAGATAATTATTGGTTTGGTATCTAATTACTCCTTTACTCTACATAAAGCCCAGTGATTTGAAAAGTCTCCTCTTTTGAAAGCATTGAAATCACGCGGCAGAGCACAGGATTACTCACAACAGGACAGTGGTTTAATAAAATTGCCTTTAATCTAATAATTTTAATTGCATAAATTAATTTTCCCCGTACTGCTTTGAACTAATGAACATTGAAATGCCATTTATAGACCTGGGTTTGTAAAAAATGCCAGTTCCTCTGCATGTGCATTTTTGCAGCCTTATTTTCAGTCTTTACTAGGTGAGTTTGGATGTTTGCATGAGTAATTTCCTAATTAGATGAGATTTAAGGATTGAGGAGGTCCACAGCAGGCAGGAACATGCCGTGGGGAGGCGGCCGAATGTGTTAAGGTTAAACATCTCCTCTTGTAATCGAGTAAGGATTTTCTCTGGTAGCCTCAGGGTCCTGTAAAGACATTGTCTGAGGTTCCCCTCTGATTATACAGCCAATACTTTCAGTATATTGGGCAGAAAGTTGGCTTTGTTCACAGGAGAGAGATGAAAGCCAGGGTCCTACTTCAGAAAACCCTCACAGCAAACGCTGCCAGCCTTTGCCTGCAGCAGGGATGAAGGCTGGAGCACCCCGAGCTGGGCTCTGGGATTGAAAGTCAGACACTTATGAACAAAAAGCATCATCATTCCCCCAACCAGTGTGAAGGGCCCTCGGTGTGGCCCCAGGGTCGTCCTGCCAGCCAAACTCCCCTAAAGACAGTGCATCTATTGCCAGAAGTGTGAGAGCTCTGCTCCCTTAGGTGGCAAGGAGCCAGGTTCTGACCCTGAGCAGTACCATGAAGGTCAAACTTGCCCAAGAGTTGTGGCTGTACCACTGGTTTGGGCCAAAAAACTAGGCAATGGAGGGTGTCCTCAGCCCCCTGCTTCTCCTTGGTGCTGGGGGCCAGGGTTTTGCCACAGCACAACAGCCATCCTTGGCTTCTTGTGATCTTTGACTGCATCTCAGGGATCAATGGAAAATATTTTATTATGCCTTTTGTCACTGCTTGAAATCAAGCTGGAAACTGATAAAATAAAAAGGCTATCTTCTAAGCTGACAGTTTTATTTCTGCAGCTCAAAAAAAAAAAAGTCATTCTGTGCTGGCTATAAATATTAGAGAGGACACATTGGGGATTTATGTAAGATAAATTCCCACCCTCCCCCTTTCTTCTTTCAGGATGGAGCAGAGTCTGTACATTAATATAGTACCAAAATGAAGCAGATTTTTCACAACGTGGCTTTAGATAAATGTAAAAATCCATACAGCTTGTCTCCTGTCCTTTAAAGAGGAACTTAATTTTGTAAACATTAAAGATTGATGCTCCTGCAGATAACAAACGTTGGCAGTCCGGAGCAGCACGGACCCTTCCTGCTCTCTCTGATCCTCACATGGGCCAGACCTAGTGTCTGGAGCTCCAGCACTTGGGCCTTGGCCACTGGAATAAAATCCACCATGTTCCCCAGAGCTGAACAGAAAGTCTGCCAGCTTCCCAAAGCTGGGCATGAAATACTGTGGGTAGATGCAATTTTTTAAAATTTTCTATCCACATATTCCTGCCTTACTGCATTATGGTGAAAATTACTCCTTGCCAATATATATATTAAAAATCTATTTGTACTTTCTCTCCCAGCAACTGGAAGTCTTTCACAAGGATTGGTTTTGAAATGTTTATGATGGGGTTGCTTTTGTTTGAATGATCTTTTTTGAAGACAGCACATTTCTTTATAGCAAAAAGGCATCCAGTGCTGTCAGACCCTGCACATGAGCTGCCTTCTGTGTCTCCACCGAGGGCCCGTGAAGCTAATAGGCAATGACAGGTACATCTTCAGAGCTTTCCCTGTGGACTGGGAGCTGATAGAGTCTGCAGGTGAGCAGCTGAGGAGCAGGTAAGCCCTGCTCTGTGCTGCGCTGCGGCACCGATAACCTCACGGCCGGCAGACTTTCCTGGTAATCTTTCTCATAGATTGTTTTATCTGGGCACCGAGGGGGAAGATGAATGACAACATGGCCCAGGAAAGCCCCTTTGCTTCATGACTTTAGCTTCCAGGCTTTGTGCAACTCCAATTCTGGGAATTTCTTTTCTATTTTGATGTTAATTTGATGGCTTTCATGAAGGCGTTTGGCCGATGCTGATTTGTCAAACACCTGAAACATACTTTGCAAGACTCTAAAGCTGTACTGGTTTGCATGCTCTGGAGGAGCCACCAGCTCTCCCCAAACCAACTGGAGCTGTGGCAGCTCTTGTTGAAATTCCTTATGGTGGGAATTGTCAGCTCATCTGGAAATAACCTCGCTGTTTATGTCAGGACATCTCTGAGCCTTGCTGCTGTCCTGCTGCTCTGGACAGGGGATATCTGCCAGCCTTTGCAGACTCTGTTGATGTTGTGCCTGGTCTGAGCAGCCCCAGGGGGCTGGGGGCTGAGCTGGCCCCCACCTCTGGCCCTGGTCGTGGCTGGGATCGTGCTTCCCAGCTGCTCCCAGCCTCACCATAGACAGCGGCTGAGATCAGCATGAGCTGCAGATGGGCAGCACAGCTACAGCTGGAGCGGCTGGAAGGGGAAGGTGACCAGAAGGTCCATGTTTGGCCAGTTCTTCATGTCATGCCAAGAGCCACCTGCCCCAGAGCTGGGCACAACCCAGATAATGTGCTTCCACCTGCTGCACTTGGGAATAAGATGCTTGGAGAGAAGAAAAGATGCAGAGGATTGCCTGGGGATGGGGCCGTGCAGCAGGAGGTACAAGAACTTGGGCTTTTTACAGAGAGTAGCCAAGGAGCTGTGTGGCTGCCAGCCAGCTTGCTGTGCTTGTGCCTTCATCCTCCATCTTGGTGATTTGACCTTGGTTCTGTGTTTTCTGGTGCTGGGACCCTTACTCTTTCTTTGGAGAGGCCATTTTCCATGTGGGTCTCTGTGCTTGAAATCAGGGATTTCCAAAAAAAGTTCCTGGAGGGGCATGAGGTCACCAGCATGGTGCTGGTACGTGGCTGGGGACAGCTGGGGCCAGGTCTCCCCTAGCAGCACGATGCTCTTCATAGGCTGCATGAAGAGGCTTCTCAGGCTGATTTTGAGAAGCTCTCATCTTCAGGACCCTCCTGGTTCACTGGTTCATGCTGTGTTTGCATGTTTGCTTTAGGGGATTTTCTTTTGCTTTTTTTTTTTACTTCCCCCCTAACTGCTTCCCTGGGTGTCATCAACTCATTTTTTGCATCTAGATATTTGAAAAAGAGGGAACCATATTGCAACCCACCCCACCAAGAGCAGCAGCCTCTCTGGAGGTTGCCTGGGCTCAGCTGTGGGGCCAGGGGCAGGAGCTGTGTTGACCATGGCAGCCCAGAGCAGATGCAGGAGGGAAAAAACACCTCCAAGGTCTCTGAGGAGGTTTGAGTGCTGAGTGAGGAACTGTGTGAAGCTCATGGATGCATTTGGGAGCAGAACCTTGACAGATCCAGACTGGAAATGGGGCTGTAGGTTATAACATGGCCTTACAAAACAGGAGAGGTGCAGTGGTGTGGAAGGATAGGCTCAGGGGCTACACAGGCTGGTGTTCAGAGTGCAGCTGGAGTTAAATCCACTCACATGGTGCCTGTAGAGCTTTTGTTGGAGTCTGGGGGATAAGTGTCTGTCTTGGTGCTACAGAAACATAAAAGAGCTGCCAAAGAGAACGTGCTGTTGAAGGCTGATGGATGGTCACGTTGTTATCCCTGAAACCCCTGTGGTAGAGGAAGGAAGTGGGAAGTGTTGACGTTTACATGTATTTGTCTTTAATATTTTATTATATTCAGTCTGACATTTATTAAAAATGTAAATCTGTTTCCTTAGCAAATTAAAGTTAAACACCAGGAAAAATTGTCCCAGCACTTGAAGTGTATGTTCTCCGTGGGGAAATAGGAGAGGACTGAAGGATGGAGAGGTGCTGGCTTCAGCATCTCTTCAGAGAGCCAGGAGAGCCCTGGTTGTGTGATGGCTCCAAGAGGAGGGAGAGGTCACCAGCTGTTAGAGCAGAGTCTGTATGTGCAGTTCATTGGGATGTGACATGTGTGATAGGCAGTAATTGAGCACAATTTGTAGCTGCTGCAGTGCCCCAGTATCCACCTGTTATTAGCTGCTGCTATTATGATGATATTAAATCATGACTTGCAGCACGGGAAGTTAACAAGACCCTAGTTTTGATTGCTAGGAAAATTAAATAAGGCATTTGGCTGGTCTCCCTGCTCCCAAGCTCCCTGCTGGCTGCAGAGGCTGCAGCTGGATCCTCCACTACTGCCCAGGGCTCCTGCCCCAAGCAGCGATGGATGCTGACCTGCTCCCACCAGGGCCAGCCAGAGTGGTGGTTGCCTGGGCCCCAGAGCTTTTGGTTTCTTCTCTCATCTGGTTTTGCTGGCTGAAGAGAGCTCTGGCCCCCCAGGGCAGGGGTTGTCCTTAGCTGCCTTCAGAGGCCAGAGGGAAGCAGATAACTGAAACTGAGAGCAGGGTTTTGGGGATAGCCAGCCTGGCCCAGCTGCAGTGGAGAGCAGCAGGGATGCCCTGTGGAGAGCCCAGCTGCCACATGGCCAAAAAGCTGGTGGCCAGGAGCATCCCAGTGCCCCAGCTCCCACCTGCCTTGGCTGAGCAGCACCCCAAGCACCAGTGTGGACCATCAGGGTCTGATGGGCATGTCAGGAAAGGATGGAGCAGCCCTGAAAATTCCCAGGCACAGCTGCCTGCATTAGGCACCCGGCCAGCAGCACTTTAGGAGAGCTCTGCAGAAGGTGAGAAGCCTCTGAGCAGTCCAGGCATGGCAAAAAACGCCCTGCTCCCAGGGAAGGAGGGATGGCTGAGTGGGTAGAGCTGTGGGGTCTTCCAGAAGGAGGCACCATGTGTGTGGTGTAGCTGGAGAGAAGGCAGAGTGCTGGGTGTAGGCAGGGAGAAACAGCAAATAGTTGCACTCCCATCTCATCCCTCCCTACCATTACTTGCCATGGCGCAGCTGAAGGGCTGGGCCAGTCTCGGGCTGTGCCATGATGGGACATCGCCATGAGGTGACATCATTGCCTTGTAACTAACACAGCTCACGTGTGGTTTTCACCTTTTTCTTTTCTGCTGTTGGCTGCGTGGTGAGGCTGGGCGGGGGCCGTGGCTGCATCCCCCCCTTCTCCCCCCACCCACCATCCGTTCTTTTCTTCCCCTCTCATAGTGTGGACGCAATGCTGAAAACTTCGACCGGTTTTTCACTCGCCATCCACCCGTCTTAACACCTCCTGACCAGGAAGTCATCAGGAACATTGACCAGTCAGAATTCGAAGGATTTTCCTTTGTTAACTCTGAGTTTTTTAAACCTGAAGCCAAGAGCTAAGTAGATGTGTAGATCTTGCTCCTGCATCTCTGTCATCCAGTCCCAACTGCTGTGGTGGTGACATTTTCCATTGCAAAACTTGCGTTCATGGTTTTTCTTTAGTCCAACTACTAGAGTGACCATATTTCAAAGTCAGAAGTGTCTTCACATTATTTGGGGCGTGCCTGAAGGATGGCTGATGGGCACCACGTGCTGCCAATGTGCTGTTACAACACTTTATTTGGAGAAAATGAAAACTCTGTGTTGGCTAACGGAGGGCAAGTGGAGAGGTGTGAGCCATGACAATCAGGTGAAATCTCTTCAGCGCGTTGCTTTCATTCCCATTCTTCTCTCTTCTTAGTCTTTTAATATAATCATGAAATTTTAATATTTAGCCTTCATGGTGGCAAGTCAGTGTTTCTCACACAGCCTTGCCTAGGGGTAAGCTGGCACCCACGGCGCAGGGGCTGCAGGCTGAGCCATACGGCTCCCCCAAAGCCAAGCAGTTGCTCTGGAGAGCTGAGATGCCAATTCTGGTTCCTTCTCTGCTCTGTCCTGTGCAGAGAAGCCACTGCAGGAGCCCTTTCCACGGTGGACTCGTACCTACGTGGCAGTGGGCAGGCACGGTTCTCTGCACCAGGGGAGAAATGGCTGGGGAAGCCAGATCTGTTTGTGAAGATTTCTCCTGATTGTGCAGTTTCTAAGTAGCATTTTGTAAATCAAAAGAAACATCCAGTTGTAAACGGGAAATTTGGAAGAGCTGTTGCAGGTGCTTTTGAATCCATGGTCACCCTAGTAAATACCACGCAACATTGGTTCTTGTAGCAAAACTTTTTCTTTCTTTTCAAATGCCAAAAGTAATTGAGTTTGTTACCTGCACTTTAAGTGTGTCAAATAATGGTATTAACACAACCGGGATGATATTTAACGTTGAACAGTATTGTGAATTCTGATATGAAGCTTGTAAAGAAACTTGTTTCAACTAATAATCCTACTTCAAAAAAATGCCGCTAGTTATTTAAATGGCCTGAGTTTTGTTTCTGGCATCAAAGAAAACAATTCAGGAAGGATGAATTTCTCTCAAAACAATAACAATCATGCAGCTTCTTTTTATACTATTCTGCCGATGTTTGTGGGCTGTCACTGTATCAATCTGCTTTAAGTTGTAATGTGCCAATTTTTATTTTTTTTTCCCAATACTGATTATAAAATAAAAAGTGAGAAATAATGTCAAGGAAACCTGCATGTGTTTGGCAATAATGAGTTTCTACAGCTCTGGGCTCAGAAGTGCCAGGAGTGCTGAGAGTTGGGGCTGCACCAGCTTGGAACTGTCCAGAAGAGTGATGCAGGCAGCAGTGCAGGCAGCAGTGCAGGCAGCAGCCCACACCACGATGCAGCCGTGGCCTCTTCGTACTCTGCAGCATTTGTCCCCAGACGGAGGAGATGCTTCCTGGAAGCATCTGGAAGCATCTTCTCAGCAGGGAGCAAACACCAGCATGTCTCTGCATCAGCCTGTGCTGCTCCAGGGTGGACAAGGAAAAGAGCTGCTCTCCCATGTCCCTCAGAGGATGGACAGTTCACGGCATCGGGATGGCACTCCGAGGCGAGGAGAGCCCTGCTGCTTGGGGATCTCCTAAACTTCCTGCACAGAAAGGCCTGTGGGATGCACTTCCCATTTCTGGAGGCTGCAGAGGGAAGGCACCGTGTGTGCTGGTGACTCAGCGCCCTGCCCGCTCGCTCCCGCAGGAGCAGTTGCTAAAAGCAATTGGCAGTTTCAGCTAAAGAGGGATTACACGTTCCTGTTAACCTCCCTCCTGAGCGCATGCAGAATCTCCCTTCTCTGGTTGGAAATTGCTTCTGCTGAATTGCTGCGGCCCTGAACTCTGCAGGACTGACCTGAAAGGCACTGAATGGCAGCACCAGTGACACCGGCTGTGCCCAGCACCCTGTGCCCTGTAGCAGAGCTGTGCTGTGGGGATGGTGGCTGTCCTGTGGTCCAGGGACAATCGCTGCTCTGTCCAGACTTCCCTCTCCTGCCCCTCATCACCTCCCAGACTCCATTAGCCTTTTGCTGGAGAAATTTTTAGCCTTGCGTTGCCCCTGCCTTCCCCTCTCTCTGTTTACCAGGTTCGTGTTCCCTGCCTGCTCCCAGGCTATTCGTCATCTTTGACAGAGGCCAAATTGCCACCAATTTTAGACAGAATTCAAGGTAAGGAATAAGCAAACCCTCCTTGGCCGCACTCTGCCTGGAGCCCCCCAGTGCTGCCTTCTCCTGCCCAGCCCCAAGAGGGGGTCGCTGCTGAAGGACACTGTGCGGGGGTGGGTGGGCTTTCCTGAGCCCCCTCCAGGCACATTGCAGCCTTTGCTAGAGCTTTCTGCAGCCGAAAAGCAGCAGGAGGTTTTGCTGACTAGGCTGAGCACTTGTCCTCTCTGGTGCTATCTGCAGAGGCCACTCCAAAGGGCTGGGAACCATGGTGGTAATTTACACCAGCAGCACATATGGACATCTCATTCCTCTTTGCAGCACCCCGCAACATTCCTGCTCTGGAGAAGCTCCTGGCTCAGTAGGATGCCGTTGTCTCAGTACACGTTGGTTTGGTGGATGTGGCCTTTGGGAACCATTTAGTTGGCTCCACATCCCTCCGGGAGCGGGGCAGGAGCCTGATGCCAGCGTTGCCTCCTTCCGTCTGCCTGTGCTGGGGCTGCAGAAGAGCCTTGTGCAACCGCATCAAAACGGCCTCTAGCAGCGAAGGGCGGTGCCTCCACTCATCCCTGGGGACATGCTGCTGTCCATTGAGGTGGGCTTACACTTGCCTTTCAACTGCTTCACCCTTTGCCTGGCAGAACTCTGAACCTGAAGTCAGTTCCTTCCCCACTCCTGCTCTGTGCCTCCAAATCCACCTCTTCTTCCTTCTCTGTGCTGGGGAAGGAGCCCTGCAGGGACTGTGCCACCTCCTGAGTGTGACTTGTCCGAAGGCAAAGGCAAAGACCCAGCTCCTGCTCGGGGACAGGCCGGGACCTCAGGCACCAGCAGGTGAAAGCCTCACTCACGTGACGGCACAACCATGTCCTGGCTCTCCTCCCGCCTTTCTCTTGCTCCTTGAGCTCCAGCCCCACTTTTCTTTCCACCTCATCTTCTCTCGTTGTCCTTGCCTCTCTTTCCCTCTGGTCTTCCCTCCCAAGGCTGAAGCCATCCTGACAGGATCCCTCCTGCAGCAAGTGGAGGTCCTGGTCCACCACTGGCATTGGGGCTCATCCCCAGAGGCTCAATCCAGCTACATCGTGGGATGCTCCCAGTTGGGGGAGCAGGAGAAGGACAGGACCAACCTGGCTCTTGGTTGCATTCCAGCCATGCTTCACAGTGTGAAGGCGCCACTGGTTCTGCCCAGCATCCCTGGGCAGGGGCAGCTGGCAGGACCAAAGGTGCTGCTGGGTGCAGGGAGGGTGGGAGCAGGGGAGGGGCACAGACTGGCCCCCCGTTTTCCCTCCTGTGGGTCTGGTGGTGGCACAGCTGGTGGGGGACCCTGTAGACACCCCTCAGGGCTGTAGCAGAGCCCAGGCACAGCTCCCGGCACTGCGGGGCCTTGGTTCAAAGGCAGGATCTGAAAAAAGAGCATTCTGCAGGTTTCTGCAGGGCACCACATGTGACAGGGTCACCTCAGTGGAAGGTCATCTCCAGCTGGGACACAGGGGTGGCTGCTCCTCCCAGTGACACCATGGGAAGCCGTGGCAAAAATGCCATGCTCTGCCAAGAGGCTTGTCTGGCCCTGGGGTGGACCCTGTGGGTCTCCCACCCTTCCCCCCCCTCTGAAGCACAGCCTTTTTGGGTAGTTGGAAATGGCAGGATAGGGCTGGGAATGGCTGTGCTCCATCTCCTTGGAACTCCTACACAGAGACACGGAAGAAGAGATGGGGGAAGTCTTTTGTCCCTGCTGGCTTTATTAACTTGGGGAAGCCGAGCCAGCCCACGTGGTGTCCCTGTGTTTCCTTCACTGGTGAAGAATCGTGGGTGCTGATATTGTCTCTTCACTGCTCTGGTTTCCCCTTCAGATGAGGCACCGCAACCTCCCGCAACGGGAACACCCCTTAGTTGGGTGTTCTCTGCTGCACAAGCATTTGTGAAAATGGCCCAGGCCTTCCCTCCCGTGAGCTCTGTGGTGCCTGGAGCAGGTTACCCGTGCTAATCGGGACAATAACTTTCTTTTTCTCTCCTTGTTTGGCTTGGATGTAGCTGCAAAGTTGTTTCTATGAAATTATAATGGTAAGAGGTTGCATATGTGGAATTTTCATTCTTTAAAGGTTTGAACTACTATATATTTTCTATATGCAACCCTGGAGCAAATCACATCCTCACATCAATAAAACATTACGTGGGTCCATGCCATATCATAGCATAATTTAAAAAAAATCAAGCTTAAAGCAAATGGAGCTCTTAAAGCTGATTATTTTCTACAAATTTTGAAATCTTATTGACTGTTTACTTCCCTTTTGAGGCATGTTGCTTCCTCCAGGCTCCTTCCTCCTGTGTGTGATGACTGTTTGCAGTGATGGTTTTGCATGCTCGGTTGCTCTCTCTCACAGCAGCCAGGAGAGGAGGGATGCTCTGCCTGGCAGCACCACAGCCCTCCCCGACGCCCCGTGCTCCCTTTGTCTCCTTTTCCTGTCTGGTTTTGTGTTTCAAGGTGCTAAACTGGTGTTCTTGTGTTTTTGCCTTGGTGGGGGGTTGCTTCTATCGCACAGGAGCTGCCATGTCCTGGCTGGGACTGTAGTCATCAGCAGCGGCTTCCAAAGCTGCTATGGAGATCTTGAGTGCTGGGCATGGAGCCTGGGGACAGCAGAGCTCTCTCAGCCACACACCCTTGGGTGCTGCCCCTCTTGCTTGCTGGCTGGCTTGTGCTCCCCCATGAACCACATTTAACTCTGTGCTTTCCGTTCAACAGAAGGACAAACGAGACACTTCCAACTTCGACAAAGAGTTCACCCGGCAGCCGGTGGAGCTCACGCCCACAGACAAACTCTTCATCATGAACTTGGACCAGAATGAGTTTGCTGGATTCTCCTACACTAACCCCGAGTTTGTCATTAACGTGTAGTCGCGGCGCAGCCGCCGCCCGCCCTCTCCTCGCAGCCCGACGCTCCAGACGCCCTGTACATACCACACTAGTCTTCCGGGAGTAGCAGTGCAGACACACACCCCTCATGTGAAACACACCAACCGCTTTTTAGGAGGCCTTTCTATGTCTGTGTCACTTGCTGGCTTGGTTTCCCTAGCTGGAGATGTCTGGGGTCCGACTTAACGGTCAGTAATACTTCTAGGAGCTATAGTTGGTGGTGACTAATAGAGTTTTAAAACAGAATTATACCAAATTGCTACAGTCTTTGTAATTTTTGAAATCAAATGCTGAGATCCCAGCGACCCTAGCTACTCTCAAATTGTGTCTGTTGAATGCTAAGCATGGTTGATATCTTACACCGTTGTGCTGAAGCTTGCGATGACTGTGAGCTTGTCTTAGAGGAGCCTTTTGTTCAAGACATGGGTACATTTGATCAGTGTGGAAAAGTCTGCTTATAGACATCTATTTTTAAAGGCATTGTACATACTGTCAGCTTGGCTCTCCCAAGCCTCCCCCTGCCCCGCCAGCCTGCCCCTCGCCATTCGGCCTTTCCTACACGCGGGCATCAAGACTCCAAACCAATTCCATGCCAGTTCTTGTAAACCAGAGCAAATCTTTTTCTAAGGGAAAGGTGGGATTTTATTTTTTTTTTAAAACATCTGGAACAGTTTGCAGTTTTGATACACTCTGTCAGCACTCTCATAAATCTTTCTCCTGTTTTTTCACAGGCACTGTCAAAATTTAACAGTTCTGTAAAGGATATTAATATTCTACCAAAACAAAACACATTTATATTCTCGGTTTACAATTTACCAACTGAAAATATGCCCGCTATGAACGGGCTGCACTGAGGGCTATTTATAACAGTAACTTTTCTACTTTACACCCTCTGCTATTCTCTTCAAGGCTCAAACCCTATGAATGTCACAGGCATCTGGATTTACCTGGTTTCAACCCAAAATCCTGGGGGTTTTATCCAGCACCCTAGGACCTTTGCCATCATTTCAAAAAGCACTGAATCAGAAGAGGCAATTCCAGCAGCTGTTTGTAAGGCAGAGCCGTGCCAGGAGGGCAGGGGCAGGCAGGACAGCCAGGTGCCAACTCTGTCTCACCGTGGGGTTCACAGCAGGGTGAGCCCCAAGTCTGAGCATCCTTTGAGCCAGAGGCTGTTACTCCTCTCTCAGTACACACCAGTTTGGCTGGTTTGCAACAAACCCCCATGTGTGTGTTTCCACCCCACTCCTGGTTCTGCTGTAAATACCCATTGCTCCATGGCTATAGGGGAAAAGGGGTGGGATTTTATGGATCACCAGGAATCCTATAAAGAAAACTCTGGTTTGTAGATCTTTTATAAATATCAAGCTCTACCTTTTGAAATTATTTTCTTCTTTTAATGATTCATTGAGGGGAAAAAAAGCTGCTAGAAGCTAATGCTGATGTCCCACCTGCCTGGAGCGGGTGGCAAGTGTCCTCACCCTGATTTTCCATTGCGGGGGACGTGAGCCAGGAGGCCATGGCCTGGATACTGACCCGGGCTGGGGGAAACCCAACAAAACCCAGAAAAACTGCAAATTGTGCCAGATTGAGGAGAGGGTTTATGAGACACTGCATCAGACGAAGCCCAGGGGAGCCTCTCACATGGGCTGATTTCTGGTGAAGGTTCTCGTAACTCCAGCATGTGTTTCAGAAGATGTCTCACCATCCTCTGCAAACCACAGTTGATGTTCAGAGCATGTAAGTTACTGTAACTTCCAAACCTGTTGCTGCAGAACTAGTATTACTTCAGTGATGAATGTTTTTCGTTTCCATATTTTCAGCCCTGAAGCCACTCCCCAGGTCTCTCCAGGATGCTGCTGTGAGGTTCCCCATGCCAAGGGCACCCGGGGCTGTGGCTGGGCAAAGGGGCTGCAGGGAGGGGGGGTGATGTTGTTTCTGTTTGGGATTTTGTGTATGTTGGGGTGACACTTCCACATGGAGCAGACGCTGTGGAACCACTGAACGAGCCAGCAGCCTCAGAAGCTTTGGTGGCATCTTCAGGATCCACAGGGTTGAGATCCATGCTTCAGGGAGAGCTTAGCAAAGGCTCAGTCCTGCTTGCAGGACTCATATCTTGAGTATTTCTGACATTGTCCATTCTGCTGCTTGCCAAACTCTTACTTCAAGGTTTATTTCCAGATGACCTGTTTCTTCTGTAGAGAAATGTGAAATGGGATGCGCCTGGCCCTGCACAGACATGGTGATTTGTACCAACTCTTCCAAGGAAGGGCAGAGTGACAGTGGTTGACTCACTGTTTGCTGTAATGTGATGATTTAATCTTCGCTATTGGATGGGGAAGGCAGTGCTCCAGGAGGATGCAGAGAGGATCCAGCCCCTGGGTGCTCTGTTGCACATAGAAAGCCCAGTGAAACAATACCTGGGTGTACAGCAGAGCAGTGCCAGGGGACAAGGGGACAGTGGGAGCGAGTAGCAGGTGAGGCAGAAGGGTGCTCAGGGACACCCCTCAGAGGAGGCTTTGGGGTGCATCCTGACTGCTCACCAGGTGCTGGAGGAGGTCTGGCTGCAAGGCTGGTGTCCCACACTGAGCGGCCTGGGAGCGGTGGGATGGGCGGTGGGTCCAGTGGCAGGGTGGGACCCAGAGCCCCAGGGAGGCCAGAGGGATGGAGGAGGCAGGACATACAGTCACCCAGGCTGGATCACACCTGAGTGCTGCCAGTAAGTGGGTCTGGGCTCCTCGGGTGGTTTCCCACAGGACAGGATGGATTACATATTTCCTCCCAGGGCTGAGTTGGCTCCTTGGTTGCAGGTCAGTGGCTCCAGGCTTTGCAAAGAGACCATGGGCAGTGTGGAGAAGACACAGGGGCAGGAGGGTTAAGGGTCCTGGAGATAAAGAAATAACTGCTTACATTTACCCGCTGGATAAGGGTTTCTTTCCCAACACTTACATCTGGAAATAGACCAGCATGCCTTGGTGTAGGTTCCCATTCCTGTCTGCAGGGATGTTAGGGCTGCAGATAATCTTGAAGGTCCCCTCCAACCCAAACCACTCTGTGATTCTATGGATTCCCTGGTCCTGGTGGTCTGCAGGGCTCTGCTGAGGGCTGTAAGGCTGGAGGCTGGCAAGGGGCATTGGGAACCCTGATCTGATCCAACTCTGCTGTCCCACAGCTGCCCGGGGCTCTCCTGGATACAGCTGGTCCCACTCAGCAGTTCAGGATGAGTCTGTGCCTGGACTCCTGAACATCCCTGCTCCCCAGGCAGAGTGCGGGCACTGCCCCATGCCATGGCATTCACCCCTGACAACAGGGACCTACTACTGCTGCTGTCTCTTTTGGCTGGACATCTAAGCAGCCTTCTCTTTATAAGAGAGCCATCACTGAAGGAGTTATTGATCCATTTAATCCATGCAATTTTTCATAGCAGCCAACCTGTTTGGGTAGTCTCAAAGATGGGACAATGAGTGAGCACTCTGGGCAGTAGATGTGCTCTGGTGCATGTGGATCCCAGGAGCTCTAGCAGAAGTGAAGAGCAAGGGTGATTTCTAGTGCAGAGTGTGAGGTTGTAGCTGTTTGAAAGGCAGGGCTCATGTCTGGAGGGTGGAACCAACTCCTGCCAACAAGTGCTACAGCTTCTCTGCTTTTGCAGAAGCAGGTGAGCCACTGGGTCTGCAGGAGCAGAAGAAGCAACAAGCACCTTGCTCCACACGTGGAAGTGTCATCCAAGCTGTTTACTTCTGATCACGTTCAAAGAGGCAATTCAAACAAGGGGGGAAAAAAAGAAAATTATTGTTGAACAATTTGTGTTTGTGAATTTGATTTCACCTGCAAGTATTTGATGACTTTTCTACATCCTAGACTACCTGCTGTGTGTTGTCAAAAGATTCTCATAAAAACCTCCTTTTAGGTGGACATATACTCTTTATTCTATTTGCTGCATGTATGAAAAAAATAAAATATATAATTTTAAAGAAACTGTGAGAGCTTGACTTCCTTTGCCAGTGAGGCTCTGGGAGCACGCGGGGGCAGAGCTGGTGGGCTGGGCATGCCACAGGGTCCCTGGCCATTGGCACCTGGCTCTGGCTGGTGGCCATCTGCATGGTTGCCCAGAGGGGTCCTGCCAAGCCATGTTACAGCAGCAAACACTGGGGTGTTGCAGCTTTGCTGTAAAAAAGATGCATATTTGCACAGCTAGAGAATACTAGCAAATGGAGCCTCCCTGAATGCAGCCCCAGGTTGGAAACCTGCAGCTGTGGCTGCACTTAAAGATACATATAGACCAATGGGGAGTGGGGTAGGTGCAAGTTGTTTATATCTTTGGTTAATTGCTAATTAAGATGAGTTAACAACATTGCAGGTGCTCTTCCCACCACCTCATGACCACTGATTCCCAGGCCTGGTAGTTCATGCACGGCTGTGGAGGTGAGGTGGGCTGGCTGGGCTGGGTGGCTGCTCAGGGGGCAGCAGGGTTGGGGCTCTGTGAATCCCCCAGCATCTGCATGTGCTGCTGAGGCTGCGAAGGGTTCCTGACATTCTGCAGCTTTCCTGCTCGCTTGCACGGCACAGACCAGCTTTTCTCCATCGAGGAAATTTGCTTTTACAGGGAGTGCTCTTGTGAGAGCTGGTGAGTATGTGAGGAAGGGTGTTTCCTTCTCCTTTGGGGACTTCAGCTCAGCCTTCAGTAAGGCGATGTCATCCTCTCTCCCACCCGGGGTGGCTGGTGGCCATGGGGACCACCCCAACTCATGTGGGGGTGGCAAAACTGCAGGGCTTGACTGGCCCCAGCGTGTCCCATATACCCCTGGCACCTCTCCTGGCCGTCCCCCCAGCCCCTGGACATGGAGCAGGGTGGGCTGCAGGGCTGTACCCAGAAAGTGTTTCAGCCCCAGCGCAGGGCTTTGGGGTGGCCGGTCAAGCCCCACCCCAGCTCTGACATCCCCAGCGCATCAGAAATGCTGCTGAGCTTCAGTTATCCTTGCTTGTGTAAGTGAAACATTTGGTTTTGTGACACTTTCCTTAATTATGGGAGCTAATGACAAAACCATTGTGACAAATGACTCAGCTTTTGATAGTGACGTTAATTAACGCTGAAGTTAGTCTCCATCAGAGTATCTGGAAAAACCTGATTAAGAAGTCTGCTTACCCAGTGTAACAGGGGCAGTGAAAACCCAAATCCCTACAGGATGCCAGGTAAAATCATCCCCAGGGCTGCACAGGGAGGATCCGCTTGGAGCGAGGAGCAGGAAGGCCAGACATCAGCACTGCGTTTGCCTCCCGAGCCGTCCTTCCATCCATCAAAGGCATCGGGAGGAACACAGCCCCATTAGTGTTGGGAAGAGTGACCAGGAGCAGCTTTGCATTAGGCTCTGACCTTCAGAGCCGTCTCCCTGAAGCCATCTTTCATCTCTTTCATTTGCATTACAATCCTGTTTGTCTCATTATTTGTTATCCACTTCTTCTTCAAAGGATTTAAATCAAATCAATTAAATTGTGGTGGGTCGGAGCAGCAGTGAACCTTTTATGGTGGCTCAGTATGGTCCAGCAGGACGCGGATTACAAAATATCTTTTAATCTCCTGCTATTTGTTCTTTTATTACTTCTGTGGTACCACTGCCTTGTAGAGTCCCTTTGATACTCTTCCTTCTCTCCCACCCATCCCATGCCAAAATGCTCTATGTAAAGGCTGGTCTTTGACCTTGGAGAAGGGATTCCCTCGTCTTCCCTCTCTCAGCCTGGGATTGGGATTGGGATTGGGATTGGGATGTCCCCAGGACAGCTGCTGAGATGGGGAACTGCTGAACTGGGTGCAGCAGCCTGTACCCTCGGAGCTGGCACAGAGCAGCTGGGGGAATCCTGTGGCACTGGCATGACATTTGCTATCCCCTGTCATCTCCTTTCCCTCTCCTGGACTTGTTTTTTCTGCCCAAGGTACCTGTACAGAGGAGAAAAAAAAGGCAGTTGCAGTGGTGGGGCAGGGGGTGTGGGGCTGGTGCGTGCGAAGCAGCAGCAAGAGCAGAGCACAGTGGGCTGGAGCACATCCACCAGGGGTCCCGAGGGGCTGTGTGCTGGCCCATGCATGGCCTCTCCTGCACTCCCTGCACATCTTCCCAGGGTAAAGAGGCTGAACAAGAATGGATTCCTGTTTCTCTCCCCTGCTATTTTTATTGCTACTAGACTGCCAGAAGTCCAGCGAGGAGCTGCAGAGCTGGTAGGCAACCACACAAGCTCACACCAAGCGAGCCAACTTGTGCCACATGCACTGGGCTGGTGGCACATATGGCATTGCTCATGCATGTCACATCTAGGAGAACCTCCCTGAACCCAGTGGCACATCACTGCAGGCCACACCAGCCTCACCACTGGAGTCCTGTTAGAGCCAGTGGATTGCAACCAGCATTTCCTGAGCATGTGCAGATACAAATAATCCCCCCGTAGGAGTGGGGAAGGATGAACATGTGCCAGAGGCTCTGGAGTCCTTATCCCCTTGCAGCCCCCAGGAGCAGGGAAATGAAGGGAGGACCAGGCAAGGCTGAAGCTCAGCATCTCACTGCATTGCTAATGACCTAAACTTGCCTTGTCTCAGAGTCGCTCTTCCTTCAAGGAAAAAACCTAATCCAGCTAGGGATTAATTCTGACTACTTCCTTTCTGTCACTTTGCCAATTTAAATGCAGCAGAGCTTTCATCCCTGGATTTGGAAGGACAAAGCCTAACAGATCTTGGTTTAGGACATTTTTGCCTGCAAGGACAGCTGTCTTTTGCACAAGTTGTATGATCTTTGCAGCTTAAGCTGGTTTCTGATATGTTTCCACTTCACTGACCTTGGAAGGGCCCAGATCTGTGAGCAGGTAGATGGTGATGGGTAAGGCAGTGAACAGAAAGGGGTGATGGGGCTGGAGCAGCCCAGGCTGCGTGGGGTAGGGTACTGGGCTGCCATCACCAGAGCCCACTGCTCTGCAGAGCCTGAGCTGCACAGTACCATGGCAAGGTCACCAAATTCGTCTTGACTGCTGTCATGGACCAACATGGGTAAGACTGTGACCCAACATGGGGCTCAGTGAACCCCTTGCATGTCCCCTGGGGCAGCTTCTCTGGGCAGAGCTCCACACTCACTCCTGGAACGCACTACTCCATGCAGTGAGAGGTAAGAAGGGTGCAGGGCTTGGTGAGGGGTGCCACCAACCCCTACAAGGGCCAACACGATCCCACATGGACTTTGATTCGGTTTGAGCTTGCTTTGTTAAAAGCCAAGGAAACGGTACATGTGCACTCTGCACACACCTACACACGCTATGTTAAAATAACACAATTAAGGCTGCAAAATCCCCCACTCGGAACGCAATTTGCAGCCCCTTCGCTGTAGGTGTGAGATATCTTTGCTGCCTCCCCCCGGGACGGCTGCCTCTGCGCGGTGCGGGGGCCGGGAAGGGCGCTGGTGGCAGGCGCTGCCCCACGCGGCAGGAGCTGGGAGCCTGGGGGGTGGCAGGGCGGGGGAGCCTAACCCCACAGCTGAGGCAGCTGCCCCGGAGCAGCACCGGGTCTGTGCCTGTGTGGTACCCACCAGATCCCTCAGGAACAGCATCCCTGTGCAGCCATGTGCAGGGCTCATCTTGGTGTCCAGCCTGTGACACCATGGTGTGATCTGTGACTGTCGTGCGCCGCTGCCGACGCCAGTCACACCAACTGGACACCTATAACCCCTCTTGAAAGGAAGCCCTTTGAAGGAAAAAAGCCTTGCTTGGCTGGATGCTTCCAACCATAGTCCCTGAGGTTCCATCCTCACCCTCATCAGAGAGTGCTGAGCACCGCAGCTCTCCAGGTGGAATCGCTGGAAAAGAAGGAATTGGTGCTGTGCAGGAGGGAGAGCCTGGGCAGGCTGCCGCTGCCTCCAGTCTCAGCTCAGCACCGAGACGGAAAACGAGGCAAAGAGCCTGGAATGAAGCAGGAGAATGACCCGGGCGATCCACGGAGCAGCGGGTGCTGCGTCCGGAGTGGTCGGGGGAAGGGAACACCGGGTCCTGCATTATGCCTTCCCGCATAATGGGTGTGCACAGAAAGGGTGATTTAAGGTTGAGGAGACTACTTAATTTACATACTTCTTAATTTCTCAGTACCTGATTTTTTTTGTAAACATCGTAATTTGTTTGCATTTTGGAAGTAAATAACTAGTATTTACACGTGAGTGCATACAAATGAGAACTGTGGAAGCACACGCTATCAGGTAAATCATACGCTTTCCTGGCTCACCCATGGCCCTTAAAAGACTATTAATTTAAGAGTTGGGTATATTATAGGGCTTATTTGAAAGGTCGCATGAGTCATAAGCTTATCCAACTGGCTGCAAAAATACTTGAGAGCGATGAGGAGACAGCAGAGAGGCGAAGAGAAAGAATGAGGGTTTTAACGGGTGGCAAGCTGTTCAGGAGCATGGTGCGGAAAACACCCCTAAGTGCAGCGGCTGTTTGCTGGCCTCGGCCTTGGCTTCGGTCTGTCGCAGGACTTGGCTCAGCCTGGGCAGGTGCTGGGCATCCCCCAGCGCTGCTGGGGCTGAGCTCCCCCGGGCTCTGCGGGTGCCCGGGGCTGGGCCGGTGCCCGGAGCCCGGTAGCGGGGCAACAGCTCCACTGTCGGGGTGGGAAGGAGGGGGGAGTGGGGAACCGAGCTGCCCGGACAGGGGGCTTGGGGTGCCTATGGGCACCCCGGGGTGGGCTCCTACGCTCAGTTCCAGTCCCAGCACCCTACGCTGGGGGTCCACCGCCCAGTCCGGGTCCCCCTTAGCAGCCATGATCCCCGTCCCCTCCCGCTCCCCGACCCCTCCCCAGGGCAGTCCCTTTCGGCATCCTGGGGTGGGCTCGTCCTCGGGGTCCTCGGCCCCCACCGGCTCCAGTCCCCTCCCGGTGCCGGCCCCCAGAGGTGGTCTCCCCGCCCCCTTCCCATCCCGGTGCCCCCGCCGCCGGTCGGTCGAGGGGCGGTTTCCCGGCGGCCCGCCCCCCACTGCCCCCCGCCCCCGCCGCCCCCCGCCGCTGCCTTGGCCGGGCTACGCGGGGGAGGCGCCGGGAGAGGCTCCGCGCTCCCGCCGCGGGTGCACGGCGGAGCCGCTCCGCGCCCCTCTCCGCCGCTCGGGCCATGCCGGCCGGGCGCCGGGGGGGTGGGCGGCCCCGCGCAGCCCCGCCGCGGGGGCCCGGCTCGCCGCGGACCGCGGGGGCATGAGGCGCCGGGCGCGGAGCGCAGCGGCGGGCGGCGGCGCCGGCCCTTCCCCTGCGAGCCGCCGCCGTAGGATGAAGCAGCATGAGGATGTGTGACAGAGGCGTCCAGATGCTCATCACCACGGTGGGAGCCTTCGCAGCCTTCAGCCTGATGACCATCGCCGTGGGCACCGACTACTGGCTCTACTCGCGCGGCGTGTGCAGGACTAAGTCCACGAGCGACAACGACACGAGCCGCAAGAACGAGGAGGTGATGACCCACTCGGGGCTCTGGAGGACGTGCTGCCTGGAAGGTACCGACCGTCCCGGCGGGGCGACCCGCCGACCACCCTCCTGGGCCCGCGGGGGTCCCTGCCCAAAAGTTCGGGGGAAGGCAGGGGCATCCCGGGACCCCCAACCCCAGCGCTGGGCCCCTGGCGAGCCCCGGCACCCGCGGCTGGCGAGCGGAGCATCGCTCCGGCCGGGTGCTCCCGGCTGCCGCCCTCATCCCCGGGAACGCGGGCCAGGGTGAAACTTGGCGGGTGGCTCCTGCTCGCAGGACGCGGGGTCCGGGTGGAGCCAGGCCCGGGGGCGGCCGCGTTGTGCTGGGATCCCCCCCCGTGCCCGGGGACCGGCGCAGTCCGTGGGCAGCTGCGTTGAGCATCCATCCGGCAGCGCCGTGCCCGCTGCCGGGAACGCGGTGGCTGAGAGGCCACAGGTCCCTCTCCCGGCCCCAGGGGCTGTTTTAATGTGAAGTGCTCGGCGACCAGAGCCCCCCAGCCCCTCCTCCTCTCCGAGGCCCCGCAGGCACCGCGTCCCTGTCACCTGGCATTTTTATAGCCAAACCCCTCCACCAGTGCCAGTCTGTCCCTTCTCTATCCCTCCGGGACTGTGCCCCGCGGCCGGCCTGGGCTGCCCCATGGCTGGGCTTTCTCCTACCCGGCCTCATTGCTTCGCCCCGTTGCTTCTTTCCTGCAGCAGTGCCTGGCTGGAGAGGCCACGGCAGCTGCTGCCCTCCTGCAGTGCAGGCCCCACTTCGGGGGCAATTTTGACCCAAAGCTACTGGTTGAGATTTATATGAGCAACAACAGGCTGTGCTTAAACATGAGCTTGAACGGAGTCAGGCGCTGGTATCTGCCCACTAAAAAATGGCTGATGGAATCACACTGGACCATAACTTCTATAAGTAGCAGCAGCAGTTGGTGTCCTGTGTACTTGGGGGACCTGCCTCACTGTCCTGTGGGACCCCAGGCATGTCAGGCTCCCCCAGCCCAGGAGCAACACTTCTGACAGTGGGGACAAGCAAGCTGCGGTGTCTGAGCTGCTCCCTACACATTGGAAAGTTCTCGGTGAGTCATGGCCACAGATGCAGAAGTACCCTGTCTGCTCCTGGTGCTTGGTCCTAAACCCAGTGAAGTCAGTTGGAGCTTTCTTACCGGTTCAGGAAGGGTTTGGATCATGCTCTAATTCCATAATAAATAATTTGGGGTAATCTGTCTCCCCTCTTGGGCCAAGGGAGTCGAGGAGGCAGCAGCCAGGGCTCTGAAAGATGGGATCACTGGAGGCATGAGTGATCACCAAAATTCTTGGTTTTGCTGGCTGTATTTTTTTCAGTGAATGTTTTATGTTTCTCTCACTGCAATAAATCACTGCTTGGGAAGGAGACGGTGAGGCCCTGCTCTCCTGGGCGCGCACATTGAGGAAAGGAATTAACAGTGCCATGCTAGAGCTCAGAGCTGAATCACACACCCTGGGAGCAGCAGGGGCTCCTCACCCACCGCTGCATGTTCTCCCCCTGGGCTGGTGCTCCCACAGCTGCCAGGGTGGGAGCGGGGTGGCTCTGCATAGTGCCGTGCTGGTGCTGCTTGGGCTGTGGCACAACTGAGGCCTCGTGTTGGGCAGCAGCTCTGCCATCGGCTCCATCGTCCCTTGTGTGTATGTGAGAGCACAGGGGGCCATGGGGACTGCGGGGGGCATGTGGCACCAGGTGGGCAGCCAGGCAGGGGAGTCCCAGCCAGTGCTCGGGGTGAGCACGTGGGGCTGCAGTTATGCTGGGGGGAGAACACGGCAGTGCTGGAGGACGTGGCGGTGCTGCTCATCACCATCCTGAATTTAGCTGGAGAAATGTGCTGGAGTCTCACCGGCTGTTAACTGCTGCCATGCTGGGAAGGGAAAACTTCCCCCCAGCCATGCTGTGCTGAGCTCAGGCACAGTCCAGCGGGGGAAAGACAGTGCTGCAGCAGGGGCTGAGCTTCCCTCGACTGGGCTGAGCCCCTGCCCCAGGACTGTTACATAGAGCAGGTCCTGTCTGATTCCTCACCCTGTCTCTTATTTCTGGGTACTCATCGTATCTGGCTTGAAAAACAGACAAAGGTTTGCTCTTCATCATCCTGCAGTGGGAATGGACACAGTCAGTCAAAGCGGCCAGTTCTCCCATGGTGCAGAAGATGCTTTTAGCACTGAGCGATGCTTCTGCCCCTGGGGAAGTGCCTTGGCCTTGAACTTTCTGCCGCTAACGGGATTTAACGTGTGTAACAAGAGGGGAATTCAGCGGTGAGCTCCGGTCGCTCGCCTGGCCGGGTGTGCGTGGCAGGTGATTAAGATGCCCGAGGCGAGCGCCGGGTGCTCGCTCCGTCGCAGCTGCTCTCCCAGCCGGGGCCGGGGCGCACGCACAGCGCCTGCGTGGGGCTGAGCACCACGGGAGCGCCCATCGGCGAGAGCGGATAAATCTTGAATGAAGCCGCCGCAGACCCTATGTAGAGACACCCACGCTGGAAAACCCAAATTAGTGGTTGACTCAATATCTGGAGCCCAGGCAGGCGTTCCCAGACTGCTGGGCTAGGATAGCCTCTGTTTTAAATTGCAGCGTTTGGATTCTAATTATCACTTTTACAACATGTGAATACTTAGCAGGTGTCTCCTGGTACTCCTGCTTGAACATGACCAGCGTTTGTCCATGTGTGTCCCCCGTGGCTGTTTCTCATCAATTGTTTTCCACTGTGATTTCCTTGTTAATATAGAGGGGAGGGAAATGCACGGCACTTCAGGGGGAAAGCTGAAGTTGAGAAATAGCTGCTGAGGCTTGTGTTGTTTTTAGGCAACTTTAGTTTTCAGCAAACTTAATTAAATTCAGCATCATTAGAGGCAGGGAGCCTCCTCGTCCTCCCTGCTGTATGGTACAGATTGGGACTGGCTCCATGGCATCACGAGGAACTGAAACAGGCAGAAGTAGCAGGAGGATTTGGCCAGGACTGCTTGAAATACCCTATTTTAAGGCGATGTGGTACTTTTCCTTTCCTTCTTCATTTCCCTCATCAGAATTAAGTGCTCCATCATTTCTGGAGGACTGTGAGCATCTCTCTGCCTGCCTCCCTCTGGGCATCCCCTCCGGTGTCCCCCGCAGCAGCAGCCACAAAGTCTTTGGCAACCTGGCAATGCCTCTCCACCAAACCTGGAGAGCTTTGCTTGGGTTCTGTGTTCTTCTGAGGGAGATCCTGTCTAGATTAAAACCTACTATTGCAGGTATTGTGGCCTGACCCCTGCAGCCTGCAGGACCCTGCTGAACCATTTCTACACCCGACCTCCAGCTCCTGCTTGGCTCCTGGTGTGTTTTAGAGAGATGGTCAGTCCTGGAGACTTCAGCTGAAGGTGAATCTGCCATGTCCCTAGGCCAGCTCTTGCACTGGGAAATGAACCCCTCAAACTTCCTTTAAGCATACAAAAAAATCTTAGCCGTTTGCCTCTTTTACCCACAATTATTTCATGTTTTCTTTGAGACATTGTTATAGCTCAACACCATCCCAGTAACAGGAGATCCTGTGTAGAAATATCCCATCGGAACACAAGGTACGATCTCTGCAATCCACCTTCCAGTCCCATTAATAAAATACTGTTGACTCTGCCTAATACTGGTCTTCTCCTTTGTCTGGAGAGCTAAATCAAATACCCTGTGGAGCTCTAAATGTATTATGTTACTGATTTCCTTTATCAACTGAATTTGTAACCATATCGAGAAAAATTTATCAAGTTGGATAACTCTCTTTTTCCACAGGGCTGTTTGTCATTCATCACATCCCTGGTTCCTCCCTAGCCCAGAGGTGATGCTGGGGATGCAGCTCCCACCACTGCCCACCACTCCTGGCACAGGCTGGTTAAACACTGACCCAGCTTTTCCTGGCTTCTAGAAATTCAACAGAATGCCAAGATTTATTAAAATCCATGATAGATCTTCAGAAAAGTTCTCAGCCTATTCTCTGATCTCTCTTGGGAGGTGGTTCTCTAGTCCTAACAGTTTCATGTTTACACTTAATAATTGCTGTTTTACATCCTCCCCAAGTCCAGGTGGAATACAGGACCTGTTTGTCTCCAAGTACATAACAGAAGTATCTGATTAATAAATAACTGTGTGTCACTTCTGCTTCATGACTGACAGTTGCACCATCATGATCCAGCAGTGATTTACATTAGCGGCAAAGCTCCTTTCTTCTGACATGCCTGAAGAATCCCTCCTGCTTTTGCTTAGACTTTCTGGTTGCAGATTTATTTTAGCTGATCCCATTAACTTCTCTTATCAGACACACGTGTGTCGTAACTGCTATTTCCAATATCAAAAGCATTGATTTTTAATTGTTGTAATTGCAATCTTCTATTCCCCCCTCGGGGCGCCAGGGGAGCTCTCTGCCCTTGCTCCTCAGCAGCAATCCTGCTTCTGCCATTGCATTTTCCCACCAATCGGTTTTGACTGTGGTTTCTTTTGGCTCTGCTGAGCAGACTTGCACTGAAGGCGTTAAATCGGGCTGGAAGCAGCTGCCCCTGGACAGCCACCAGCTCCTTGCCTGCTCTCAGCTCCTCTCAGTCCTTCTGAGTGAGGCCAAGCAGAGAATTTCCCCAAGGTGACAGCAATATTGTTTCTGTTAGAAAGTTGTTATCTTTAATTTTTAAAAGCGCCAAGCAAATGTCCCTGAGATTGCAATCATCCATGATAGAGCACTTTTTCTCACTGCTCATTATTGGTAGGTATTTAAGGAGCTGCTCGTCCTGTTCCTCTGTCTGGTGGTGTCTGTAATAGATTCTCATCAACAGCCCATCTTGCCATTGAACACTTCTCCACCACGTTCCTGCCCAGCACTGTGATGCTGCTGATGCTGCCCGTGCTGGTGTCTCCACGTGCAGCCACACTGACCTTCCTGGCAGGTGCTGCTCCAGCCCCTGACCCCGCAGCCCCAGCATGGCCCCCGCCCTGGTGTCACCACACTGCTGCCACCACTCTGTCCTGGGGATGCTCAACAGCTCCAGTACCATGGCAAGGAGAGCCCTGGGATGATGGCCATGTGGAGAGGGTCTGTGCAGATGGGGACCATCAGTGTGGACTGGGGCTGGTGGAGGGGGAGGCAGGACAGGTCTATGACAGTGTGGGAGGTCTGGGGGGCTGAGCCGGGGGGGGGGGGGTGTTATTTGCTTTTCATTATGTGGGAGCAAGGAGACATCTGGTTAACTTGTGTAATGGAAAGCAGACAGTGGAGGCATCTGAGATGATGGGTGAAGGTGAAGAGGGACCAGTCACATAATGTAATTAACCATGTTGGAGGTGTAACAGCACCTCCCCATCCCCACCCCCCCCCCCCCCCCCCCCCCCCCCCAAGAGGCCTCTGTGCCAGGACAGCACTGAGGGGGGGTCAGAACAGGATTGAGCTGATGCCTTGAGCACAGGGCTCTGCAGGGTGTCACCTGCCATGTCCCAGCTGTAACCTCTGACTTGGGAAATCCCTGAACCTTGGCTTGGTGGAGGATGGATTGAATAAGCATTAATCACTGTCCTCTGATAGAGATGGAAATTAGGCTGGCTGGACCCCTGGTCTGCTCCAGACCCATGTTCCTATGGCACGTGGCCAAACACCAAGTGCCATGAAAATCCTTCTGGACAGAGGGTGGCCCTGGCCACTGCCAGCCAGGGCTGTGCATCCAGGCAGCCAGAATCTCCCTGCTGCTGGGAAGGCGTCCGGAGAGGAGCTGTGCTTCAGCTGGCTGCCACCAGCTCTGCTTCGAGCAGGGGTGGGGCAGGATTTACCCTCCTGGGATGCTGCAGCGTTTATCTGGACACAAATGCCATCTTCTGGGTTGGTGTGGAGAGCAGGTGCCCACAGCGCCTGTGAGCAGCAGCACGTGAGAACAACGTGTGCTGGGAACAGCTCAGAAACAGGCATTTCACTGCTGCATAGGCGTGGTGCAGAGCCTGTCATCTCAGGAGCCGTTGCTGTTCAATAGAGGTGGAAGGCTGAATCTGAATGAGGCTCAAGTGGGTTTTTTTTCCCATGCAAGGTCACTATCACCATTACGGCTGTAAATAATTAGGGATGGCTAACAAAGGCTGCGCTGCAAGCCCTGGTGCTGAGGCTGGCAGTGTGGCTGTGGTTTGGGGGAGGATGTTTCATGAATTGATGCCAGATCCTTCTCTTTCCCATCCTGAGGGAGGTGGGTGCTGGTGTGGACTGTCAGGGAGGTGCCAGTAGATGAGATTTGCTGGGAGCTGCCAGGGAGCAGGGAGAGATGTTTGGGTCTGCCACCGAGGGTTACAGGGCCTTTGGTAAATCACCTCCCTTCTCTCTGCACAAGTGTTTTTGCTTGTTACAATGCAGGGCTGGGTGGATTCATTAGTGTTAATCTTTTACACAGCTCCTGGCAAGGCACCCAGCACTGTTATTGCTGGTCCATGGGGTATAGACCCTTTCCTGGCCACTGGCACAGCCAGCCTGGACCAGGCAGTGAGCTTGCCCAAAGCAGGATTTGATCCCTTTGGAATCATGTGGTGGGACATCTGGGCTTTGCTCATCTCCTCAACCCTGGCAAAGATCACCTGCACACTGGGCGAGTGGCTGCATTTGGCAGACTTCAAAATATCAGGGTTTTCATAGTCATCGTGGGAGAGGCAGGAGCGATGGCTGTGGCTGCTGGACAGGTGATGCTGTGTGATGATTTCTCAGATATTGCCTGTTCCTTATCTCCTGACACCACAATCTATAGACAAACCTGGTGCTGTCAGGCTGCAGAGGATGACTTAGCCGTTCCCACGTCAGGTTATTACTGTGTTTTGTCATACAGAGATGAACACAGTCATAAAGAAACAGTAAGGGAAGGCATTGGGCAGGTGTGGGAGCAGGAGCAGCCCCTCTCCTGTTGTCCCACCTCCCTCACCAGGGGCTTCACGCATTTGCTTTTCGCTCAGTGCTTTGTACTGAAGGAGAATTGAGCTGGGACAGGAGCCCCAGGGCACGGAGCAGAGGGGGCTGTGCAGCCCCCTCAGCTTTTCTGGGAACCACTCAAAGCCCATGGATGTTGGCTTTGGCAAGAGACCTGTGGGACTTGGATTTTGGAAAGCAGTGACAGAAGGTGGCATTCAAGGGTGACATTTGTGTTTGTGCCTCATGAATGGTCACTTTTACAGGTTCATTGATGATTTGGTAGTTGTCTCTTAATTGTACCTTTGTTCTCAGTTCATGGCAGGAATTGCAAGGGGAGGGGAAATTGATCCCCAAAGAGGTCACCAAGTGACTAAAATCAGGGTTCCTGATTTTCACTTGTAAAAAATCTGTATTGGCTTGTGCTGGGTCCTACACAACCAGCCCTGGACCTTGGGACAGCCCACTCTGTCTGGGCTGGGCTCCCTCCTGACCAGACCCTGGGGACAGGCTGCCTGGTGCTCACCAGGCTGTTCAAGACCAACTCACTTTTTGCAGCTCTCTGAGTGCTGTGATGCAGTAGGAGCATCATGCAACGTCATTCCATGAGCAACTGCAGGGGCTGGGAGAGTCCGGGGTTTCCTTCCCTCTGGGCTGCCTCCCGACCCACGGCTGCTTGTCTGATGGGGAAAGGTCACTGTCCCTCCCTGAGAGAGATGCTATCTCACACCAACTTTCCCTGCCCTGCAGCAGCTGCGGCGCTGCCGTCGCCGCCAGCCCGGGCGGTGGCTCCTGCCAGGCTGTGCAGCATCCCTGCCAAATCCTCCATTTGCTGTGACAGCCCCACTCAGCCCTGCCAGCCTCATGGTGCTGCAGCAGCTGCCCGGCCTCGCCGAGCCACCGGCACCACCACAGGGTGGGCCAGGAAATGGGAACCCACGGAAAGGGGATCCAGGGAACAAGGACCCCGGCAGGCAGCGGGGCAGGTGATCCTTCGATGGCAGAAGCTTTGGAAGCCTCTCACGGCCCCCAGGCTCCTTCTCCCCATGCCTGGAGAATTTCTTGGCATCCCTTAGCAGGCTTCAGCCAAGGGTGGAGGTTTTTTCTGTACATTAGACTTCGGCTTTCCCTCCAATAGGAAAAGCTGCAGGGCGGGAGGGATCTTCCCTTTCCTAGGAAAGCTGCAGCCCAGGACGTGAGATCTATTTAACAGTTGGATTTTATGATCTTAAAGGGCTTTTCCCACCAAAACAATGAGATGATTCTATGGAAGGTTGGTAACCCCACACACCTGGGGCTGCTCTACCCTGCAGCCCTGCCTGGGTGCAGCCCTCCTCACGTCTGTTAACCAAAGCTTCAGTGCTCCATCAGGAGTGGGGCAGGTGTGTGCCAAGGGCACTGATGGCCCGGGCGGAGCTGCCGGGCGGCACCTGGGCCAGAGCCGGTAAAAGGGGCTCTGGTCTCCTGCAGGAATGTGTGGGATGGTCTAGGCAGTGCTGGGGGCAGAGCTGTGGATGCTGAGCCTGAGGAACAAACTGATGGGAGCAGCCTCAGGTATGTGTGTGGGGAGGCAGGGCTGGGGCTGGCAGAGCCAGGGCGGTGCAGGCAGCCTGTGCTGACAGGTGTGGCACCACCTGTCCTGGGAAGGGAATCTTCTGCCCCTGGCAGGCACAACCCCTCCAGCTCTTTGTGCTATGCCATGGGGCCCTGCTGTCCGTGAGCCCATGCCAAAACTGCCTGGCTTTGGCAGCAGCAAGATGAGCTCCTCTGGGTGGTTAAATGCAAAGTAGGGAGGAGATGGGAAGCACTGGCATGAGCTGTGGAGCTCTCTGCTTGCATATCCATTTTGGGCTCTTGTACATGTTCCATATCTTCCCCCTTCATGTCTCCATTTGGCTGCTGCTGCTGCCTCCTGAAAGGGCAGAGCTGGGTGGGAGCTGGGCTTGGTTTGAAGCCCCAGAGTTATTCTAGCAAAGTGTTTTGTGCTTTGAGTCAGATGTGGGAAGCTGGGGGATGATGAGGCTGGTTTCTGGCCTAGGTAATGGTGTGAGCAGCAGCTGGCAGCACCATCCTGTTCCCTGCCCCGAGGTTATCCAAATGATGATCTGGTGGTGCCAGAGCTGGGCAGGGAAGGGAGAACCTGACAGAGAGGAATCCCAGCTGCTGCCCCTGGATAGGAGAGTGTTTCATGGGTCTGGGGAAGCTGTTTCCAGTGTGTTGGTGTCAGTTTAACTTGGGATTAAACCAGCAACAACAAAGCTCTCGATCCCCTCCCTACCTTGTCTTGTAGTGGTCTTGTAGTGCTGTGACCTTCCCAAATCATGGATGATGGATGGGATGCCCCATCCCCCTATCCTGGGCTGGAAGCACACTGCCCATACAGAGCAGGGAGGGGTTTCCAATGGCAAAGCCCTCTGAAGGCAGCAGGGCCAAGCAAGTGCTGTGCCGTGGAAGCTGCTCTGAATTTTTTCAAAGCTTGCCAGGGTGTAGGTTGGCATCTTTTGTTTTCTGGAGTGGGAAGGCAAGACTAGCATTGCTTACTTGTTCACCAGCAAAGTCCTCTGCTAATGCTCAGTGGATGGGATAGTCCCTTCTTGTTCTCCCATGAAAAGCCAGGAGTGAAACTGTGGTGCTGCTCTTGAACATCTCTTTCCCCATCTGGGGCACTGGAAGTGGCTCCCCAGGCCTCTCTTCCCCTCTTTACACCCCAGCAAACATGCAGCTTGATGCCCACTGAATTGCCTGGAATAAACAGGCTTTCATGGATTGAGTCCCTTTTAGCACATCAGCTGAAAACTTCAAATATTTATATCGTTAGCAAGATGTGACAGAAGTTTATATATATAAAAAAGAGGCAGGTGCTTGAATGGCAGTCCTGTATTTGAAGTTCAAGTACTTAGCTTCAAATCAATGCTATAAAAGAAGAAGAAAAAAAAAATTCATATCACTTTTGCAAAGAAAACAGCCTTCCGAGCCTCCTCCCAGGCTAAGTGTGCTTTAAAGATTGACTGTGCAGCTGTAAAAACTATTGATGAACTGTAAACATGAAAAGATCGCCCTGCTCGTGGCCTGTCAAAAGCATTAGGTTGGAAATGCTCTGTGCTGTGCTCCAATGTGACTCACTGAGTCCTCAGCAAATGTGTTTATTTGTAAAGATCCTTATTTCAGAAATAGTGACCTTTTTAATGCTTCATGCAGCGAGCTCAGAAATTTGAAATTGCCTTTTGGCAACTTGCTAGTCTTGCTGAAGCTCTGACAGTGCTTTCCGTGGCGATTTACATATTTTTTTAGCCTTGATATTCTGCACTGTGGGGCTTCTTTGGAACACGGTTTGCTTTTTGCAGCCCTCGATGCGATTGGGCATCTGCAGCGCAGGGTTGAGATCAGGCTGTGCAGGGGCATGGGGGGTTGGCTCACTGGCCCATCAGGCTCCTTGATGCACACCCTCTGCTCTGAACCGTCCCTGGTTCTATTAACAATGCCCTTGGAAAATGGACCCTGGTATTTGTCACCAATCTGAGCAGTTGCTTCACTTTGAAATAGGGAATAAAACTTTGATGCTGTTCTTCCCAGCTGCCGCGCATCAAAGCCCCAGGTCAGCTCTCTGGGCTGGCATGTCCCTCGTCCCCCTCACGGGCCGGCACTGAGCCCCCGGTGCTCCCACAATCTGCCCTCGGTGGCACCAAAGCGAATTTGGTGACTGGTGCCATCATTGCTCTGTGTCCGTGGCCGGTTCCGTGTCCCCCCTTGCGCAGCAGCCCCGGGGCAGCGGGAGGGCTGCAGCCCCATGCCTGCCCTCCTGGGGACTGCCCGGGGGGCGCTCGGCAGCGCTGTTCATTGTTCACGGGCAGCGCTGTTAATTGCTCAGTCGGCTCCTTCAGCGCGTGTCTCTCGGCTCTGGATGAGAAGATGCTGAATGTGAAATGTCGCAGTTGTAATAACAGTTATTTAACATTTCTGGGTCCTGTGACTAACGCTGCTGCCGGTTGTGTTTGGAAGCGGGCGATAGCATTGCTCCTTTCTGTTCCTGTTGTTCATCCTAATGCATCGGGGAAAGATGTTTTGGTGGTTTTTCCACTGTTTGTTTGTGTCCTTTATCAGTGCTCTACAATTTATGGTTGCTGATTTCTATTCAGAGTTATGAATATCTCCTTTCTTCTTTTTGTTGGGCATGGTTTTATTTTTATGGTTGTTTACATATTAGCCAGGCAGTTTCTAAACTGATGCAAACTCCTGTCACTGTTGGGAGTTTTGAGGTAAACCACTCAAATCATTTGCTATTCACAGTCATGCTTTTCTGCTTAAATCCATTCTTCCAACTGCTTTGGCTTATAATTGTTTTCTGCTCTGTGGATTGACCTTCCAGAGCACAGAGAATATATGCTGGTGCCTTGGACTTGCCTCTGTTTGCCCAAAAGAAGCATAATCAAGTGATGATTGCTTGGACTTGAGCAGCAACTAGTTTTTAATTCTGTGATCCATTCCCCTTCAGCTGTCAACACAGCATCTAAAATAGCACTCCCCTGCGTAGAGAGGCTGTGCTTCAGAGCTATGAAATTGTCATTTATAGGTTTTTAGAAATTCAGAGGACATTTTAATACTGGTGAAGTGAATCCTCCAGCTTCCCATCATAATGCAGCTTTCTCTCCTGCTTATTATAAATAGGTGCTTAAGCAGCCTCTGGTAGGATCTGGCCTCTGGCAAAGCTCTGGCTTTGAAGCAAACACCAGAGCACCCTGTATCCAGGGCTGTGGCTGCCCCATCCCTGGGAGTGTCCAATACCAGGTTGGATGGGGTTTGGAGCAACCTGGTCTAGTGGGAGGTGTCCCTGCTGGTGGCAAGGGGGTTGGAACTAGATGATCTTTAAGGTGCCTTCCAACCCAAACCAGTATGGGATTATCTTTGTCTGAATTACTGGCAACTTCTTCAACCAGGGGATCCCAGTTTTTTACACTCTTGACCCTTGTTTTTCCCTACCTGGTCCCTTCTGGACAGGTTTTACCATCAATTTTCACATGGATCTCTGTAGAGCTCAGAAATACTGTGTGAGTCAAACTCCCCCCAACAAACAGATCAGTCCTGATCCTTCTGTTCCTGATCCCAGCTCCTGCCTGGGATGCGCAGGCAGCTGAAGGAAGTGCTGCCTCTTGCTTTCAGGGTGAGTTTTGCTCTTCCCATCCTGGTGCTGTGCAGGTGTTTGCAGGTTTGTGACACGAGACCCAGCACTGTGCTGGGGAGGCTGCAGGGGCAGAGGATGGCCCATGCTCAGGTGAAGCTTCAGTTATCCCAGAGGCTGCAGGAAGGGTGCCCTGAGGTATGACACAGCCGTGGGAGCTGTGGGCACTGCGAGTGGTGCTTTTTGGAGGAGCTGAGCAGCAAGGGACACAAGTCTTGGTTTAGCCCTGTGTCCCACATCTGTGAGGTTATTCAGTGACCAGAGTGTGCTGATAGGGTACAATGGCTGCAGACATGACAGAGCCAGGTTAGAGGGCCACCAGGAGTAAAGAAAACTTAAAAAACCATGGCTGTGAAAGAGCAGAGGGGGAAAAAAACATTATTTGGTGCATGGAAGTTGTGTCCAAGTAAGAGAAACAGAAAAGGGCATGAATTTTGACAAGTTAAATGAGGAGACATTGTAAGGCAGGCAGAAATTCTCATGAAGGACAGCTTACTGAAGGCTTAAAAAGCAATAATAAAATCTTTACTCTCAAACACATCCTTGGCTGCCATGGAGTGGGTGTCTGGCAGGGGCAGCCCTGCTGTTGGTAAAATGTGACCCGGGAACCTCCTGGGGCTGAGCTGGCTGCCCCCATCACTGACAGCCACAGAGGAGGCTGGAAGCAAACCCTGCCCAGCAGCTCATCAGTTAACCCAAGTGAATCTAAAATGCTCATTAAAGGAAGGAGAGTGGGATCCTGCCCTGGCTGTGTCTGCACAGAGGGAGGTCCCAGCCCCTCGGGCATGGGGGTGCTTGGCTGGAGCCAGGGCTCCTGCTCCTGCCCTGTCTCCTACCATCAATGTCTTGGAGCATGAAAACAGACAAAAGATTTTTTTTTAATTGCTAGAATTGTTTTAATTTAAATGGATAAACTCTTTCAGTGAAGCTCATTAATTTCTAGCACATGGCTTATTTACACTGCTTCTGGCTGCTCCAGCACTCATTTCACTATCATAGGAATGTCAATTACCTTTTAAAATAAAAATCAATGTTTATTCACTGTTGAAGATAAAACATGAGACGATTTCCTTAGACATGCTGATGAGTGCTCTCCTCCCCAGCCTGATCCAAGGGCTCCTGGTGTTGGTGGCTGGCTGCCCGTTGTGTTGCTGCCATGGAGGGGACAGCAGTGTGTTGATCACCCTGAGCCCCCATGCTGGCTGCAGCCCCCTCTGCCTTCCTACCCCATCCTGGCCAGCCAGAAAAGCCCAGCAACTTCCTGACAGCCAGGTTTGTGACGGAGCATTTCCCATCCATGAGCTCCACCAATGTGGAAGGATGGAAGGAGGAAGGAAACCCAGGGAAGCGCAGGGGGGAGACCCTGGGAGGCAGCTGCCCTGCATTAACTGATCACTTTTATAATGAGAAAAGCAAAACTAAACCCGTGAAGCAGAGTGCTAGAAATTACCCATCATTTTCAAACTTTTTTCCTCCTCTATTATTCAGAATTGTTTTGCTTTTTGAACTGCCATGTGTAGGTTGCAACAACCCCACAGATTCCAGAATGGAAGATGATGAGTCACTGTCAAAATGTAGATTTTTTTTTTTGTTTGGTGTTTTTTTTCCCTTCCCTTTTAGCAACGCTGAAGGAGTCAAGTCTCTGTTCCACGTGCCGCTCACCAGCTCCTCATGGGCTAAAACTGGCAGAAGCTCCCGGTCCCCCCGGCTGTAATCGTGGCTGTGCCAACGTGTTCCCGTGGGGATACCCAGCGTGGAGCTGGGCACTGTACCCCAAACCCCCCTGGGCTCTGTGCTGCACGGGGACTGGGCTCCTGCCCCACTGTGTGTGTTCATCCCGGGTGTGCACTGGCCACGGCGTCCCGGGTCCCACCACTGCCACCTCCCCCTGGTGCACACCTGTCATTTGACTTGGGTTTTTTCCACTGGTTGGGTTTTATTTTTTCTACAACAGGAAAAAAATCCTTCAGAAAAGGCATATCTGTGTAGGTGACTCTGCTCAGACACAAACCTCCACCGCAGAGAGGGGGAGAGGGTGTGAAGCAGAGCTGGAGCCTGGCTGTGGCAGCACCCTGGTGGGGAGATGGTGTGGGGCTGCTGTGGTGTTGGGATGTGCTGGGGGGGAACTCGGAGCTGGGGAGGAGGTTTCATCCCACTGGCTAGCAGTGGGGAGCCCAACATCCATCCTGAATTGGAGAGAGCTGGGCTAGACAGAGGAACACGGAGCAGGGGGGTTTAAACCAAGGTGCAGGATTTGTCTTAATGCAGCTACTCTCCAGTGGAGTTTGAGCAGACGGGTGTGTGTAAAGTGGGGCAGGTTTTGGGCTGGGGAGTCCCAAAAGTGATTTGATGGTGAGGACGGGTCACTCACCTAACCAACCAATGGAAATTTCCCCTGCTTTGGGAGGGAGCAGCCCCTTCCTGAGGTGGTTGCACTGGGCAGCATCCTCAGCTGGAGCAGCTCTTCCAGCTGGGTTCCTCCATGCCATGGGGCCAGGTGGCCGTAGCCATCCCAATGGCCTTCCCTGAAGTGGTTCTGAGCTGCTTGTGTTGTCTTTGAAACGAGGCTTTGTCAGAGGCTTTGAGGTGTGGGGGGTGAGCAAGATGCTGGGAGTGAGGGGACCCCAGCAGCCCTTCCTGGGGACACATGACTGAGCTGCTCAGTGCCAGCACCAAGCTGAGCCCCATGTGGTGGCCGCTGGTCTCCAGGTGATGGCTGGGCCTGCTGTGGGCCTGGGACCCTGGAGCTTTGCAGTCCCACAGCAGGGATCTAGTGCAAAGAGCCTTGGGATCCCTTGCAGAGCATGAAGCTGGAGAAGGGAAGGAATAAGGAATAATCTCTCTGTATCTCTCCAAGCATCTGGGAGGTGGGTGGGAGGTAAAAAAAGATGAGCCCTGAAGTTTTAATTCCTTGGAGATATTTAGGTACCTTGCTCTTGTTCCTCAAGGGAGTGCAGAGCCTGAGGATGTGCTGCAGGCTCATGCCTCAGCACTTGCAGCTGAGCTTGGGCCTCTGATTCTCCAACAAATAATAATTTTCAGAGAACTTAAACCATAATGACCCGACCACTTCCTCCAAACAGCTTTGGTGTGATGAGGTATCTGTAGGAAGGCCATTACTGTAAACCACAACTGAGGAGATAACTCACTTGAATTTATTGGGAAGTGCAGAGAGCTGAGGGCTGAGATGTGACCTTGCCCCAGGACTTCTCCTGACTGAGCCAACCAACAAGGGGAGAGAGGAATTTTGTTCTCATTTAGGAACAGAGTTAGCTCATCTTCCCCAGCCTGGCTCTTAGTTTGCACACTGAGCAGTAACAACCAGAACAGTCCCTGGAAAACTGTTCCACTGGGTGAAAAGAAATGAGATTTTAAAGCCATAACCAGAGCTCTTTAGTCTTCTGGCTCTCTGGGTTAGGATCGATACTCTTTGCTGTATTTTCACCATCATTAGACTCGTACTTCCCTCGCACGCACCCCCCCAGCCCTCCCTGGGGAAAAGGGCTTTGAGAGGGAAAAGACCTGAGATGAAATCAATTAATTGCCTTTGCATTCTCCAATAAGTGCAGTGCAGAGTATGTACATCAAAGTATAAATGAACTAACACTAGCAACAAAATGGTACTGAAATCAGATGTTGTCCCTCTGAAGCTGCTTGGGGAAGGGGACCAGGCTGGGCCAGGTGTCCCTCACGTTATCTAATGTGCAGCTCAGGGTGCTCTGAGCTGGTGGGGAGGGATCAAAAGATTAAGCAGAGGGTGGGATGAAAACCAGCCCCACAGGAGGGAAGGGAACGGATGCCTTTACAAAACCAGCAAATGCAAAATGTGTTGTATGAGTTCATCTCTTCCACATTAAATCCAGTGTTCCCCCAGAGGCAGGGCTGGCTGCAGCCAGTGGGCAGGGACACCCTGCAGGCTGGTGATCCCATTGCCACACACAGTGCTCACATGTGGACAATTCCCAGGATGGTTTTCCAACTGGATAGGGCTTCCCTGTGGTGCTTGGGGATGCTTGGGGTGCCCCTGGATTAAAGTGGGACCATTACGTTGGGAGTTTGAACTGAAGCTCACTGAGAATGGTGCAGAGCACAGATGGATGCTGCTCTGCTTCCAGCCAAGGGTTTGCAGCAGCTGTGAAGGACAAGAAGGGAGGTGGCACCAAACTGATGGCAGAGCTGGAGTCACTCCTGCTGACCCTGCCCCAGGCACCCTTCAAGGCAGGAGGGCCTGGGAGAGACTTACTGTGGGGTTCCAATGGCTTAGCTCCTGGTTGGGCTCCTCCAGCCACTCCTCTGCACCAGAGTGGCTCTGTGGTTGATGTGGAAGGTGCAGGGGCTGCAGCTGTGGGAGGGCTGGGAGCTGCTCGGTGCTCAGCTCCACAGTGGAGGTGTAGCCCAGCCTGGCAGGGCACACGGTGACGTGCTGCACGGGCAGTGTTTGAAGGACACGTTTGTCCTGCCCAGCTGTGATCTCCTCAGCAGCTGAGGGCATGGCTCAGCTTCCCGGTTGGACTTCGCTATTTGATGTTACTGCTCTATTGATGACTTACTTGACTTCAGAGGGCTGTGCCTCTCTCCCCGGGGCACGGTGCACTGCTTCCGACTGCCAGCGGGTCCGTGCTGCCCTGTCGCTGCCCCCGAGCTCCCTGCTCCCGGGGCCTGCAGCAGCATCAGCCGTGGGTGAGCACTGGGAATGCTCCTCTGGGGAAGAGAAGACCCGTGCTGGGCTCTGGGCAGGGAAGTGCAGCGCTAAGCTAAGTTGGCTAATCAGGATTCACACTAATAGGGAGAGGAGAGTGCCCAGATTGGCCACAGAGGCAGCCGGGCAGGAACGGGCAGCAGCAGCACGTGCTGCCTGTGCGGTGCTCCGGGCCGGCAGGTGAATTAGACCCGCGGTGATGTGACACATGGCTCCCAAGCGGGCTGGGAGGCACCGAAGCCAGTGTCCCCGAGCAGCCTGGCAGGAGCTCTGCCCTTCCTCCTACCGAGGAGAGGAGCCGCACCGTGGCAGCCATGGGGACGGGGACAACTCTGGAGCTCACAGCCGTGGCATGGGGCAGGTGATCAGCATCACCTCTGTCCCCAGCCCATACTAATGAAACGTGTGCAGGGGAGGGAGGCTCTGGAGTGAGAGGGCTGGGACAAAACCTGCTTTCGTTATGCCTGTGATGTGGTAACACTGCCTTTAGCAGGGCCCAGTGGTAAAGCCAGGAGGGAGAAGTCCAGAGTTGTACCTGTCATCACCAGGGGACAGGGATGGGGGGACTCAGGATGTGCCGTGCAGCCTCTGGGCACATGGCTGCTGGGGGGGATGAGCCCCAGCCGGGGCCAGGAGCTCTCTCCTTACCCATAGCCCTCTTCAGCCACGGCTTCTCGAGCAGGGCTTCATCCCCAGGGAGTGTTTTGGAGGTCAGGAGGGGCTCTTTGTGATTTAAGCCTTGTTGTGGTATTTGTTTGGAGCCTGGGAAGTTGTGTGTCGGGTGACTCAGCGGTCACCATGGCGACGAGCATCGGTTAATGAACAGAGGGAGTAAAGGAGCCAAAATAAATGTCAGAGTGTAAAATAGATGTGGTAGAGCTGGGCAGCAGGGCTGGGGAAGTGGTAGTGCTGCCCTGCCGGTCCCCCTCAGGCTGGGGCTCCCTTTGCCTTGGGGGTATGGATTTTGCTAAGCCACCTGCAAGGTGCAGGGCAAAGAGTCTGCAAACGAGCAGCATGGTGAGATCCAGGTTTCCCACCATGCAGCCCCCAGCCTGCAGCAGCAATGCTGAGCAAAGGCTCTGCTCCTGCCCTGAGAGTTTCTTGATTTTTATTTTTTGGGGTGTTGGCGTCTGAACAGGGTATCCCCTGAGCTTGCAGGTGCCTCCTGCTCCAAGGCTTGCCCTCATCCCTCAGGGACACAGATATACCTGTGTACAACAGAAGCAAGATCCTGGGGTCCTGCTAAGGGCACTGGAGTGCCAGCCATGGGTTTTGGTGGGGGCTCAACAGCACGAGGAGCCTCTGAGATCTTCAAAGAGATCTAATCCAAGAACATTAGTATTCTCGTTTGCACACTGTGCTTATGGGCTGACTCAGCCTCTAAACTCCTTTCCCACCTGGTGCCAAGGGAAAGTTTCCTCTCGCTGGTCGGATGATGAACACTGGCCCTGTGACCATCCCTGGAGCAGCAGGAAGGAGATGCTCCTGCTCTGCCACAGTGCCAAGTCCTGCAGGCTGTAGGTGGCCTGTGCCGACAGCAGCTCTGCAGCTGCTACATGGCAGGGAGGGCAGGTCTGTCCCACCAGAACAGGTTTGGGCTTGGGGGCTCTGAGGTAGCACAAGGAGCGGGGCAATCAGAGACTAGCTGGAGATGGAGACCCCGGCAGTAACAGCCCCACACAGCAAGAGGCTGGACAGGTCTGGGGAACTGAGTGCATCTGGGCATCTGCTGGTTCTGAGTCCTTCTGCACCTGTCAGGGCATTTTAGGGTGCTGGGGATTGGCACCATCCTGCTCTGTCAGCACATGCCCGATGCCTGGAGAGCAAAGGGGAAAATTTCGGGGGGCAGAGCCCTGCTGGCAGGTGCTGAGAGAAACTCGGAGACATGGGTGCAAACCCGAAAGCTGAGTGAAGGAGGCTGGTGGCTGTGCAGCTGCCAACCCCACCGGGCCTGCTGCCTCCCCATCCCCATTCGTGGCACCCATCCTCAAGCCTCCCCTTCGCCCGCAGTTCCCAAAGCAACGGGAGCAGGCAGTGCTCCCTCATATGCCGTGTCTCCCACTTGGATGACAGCTTGCCACCTCCAGAGCTTCATCTCCAGGCTCTAATTGATGCCTGTCACGATGCTGAGCTCCCTCAAGCCTGTAGCCAGAGTGCAGGCTGACAGTATGTGGGACACCCTGCGGGTTGGCTTCTCCAGCCTTGAGCCCTGTCCCCTGGTGACATATTCTTTCTGGTCCCGTGGGAAGAGAGACAGCATGCTCCAGCACTGGTGTCATGAGGGGCTGCTTTTCCCACAGGAAGATGCTGCAGAATTCCTGCCACCTCACCTTGCCACACCAGAGGAGTCACGCTCCGTGCCTCAGTTTCCCCATTTGTATCAAGGACAGCGCTGGAAGCACTGCGCGTGCTCTTGCATGGGGGTTTGCTGCTGGCTTTGGAGGAGACAGTCTGTGGATCCTGTGGGCAGAGGTGTTCCTGTCCCATGCTGTGGCATGAGCTGGGCTCTGGGCCATCCCCAGCAGGCAGCGAGCACGGTGCTTGGTGGCTCATGTGCTGCCACGAGGAGCAGGCCCGCAGCATCCACAGGAGGTGACAGGCTGCATCCATCACTACAAATCCATAAAGGCAACTGGGCAGAGCCAGGATATTTTTTTAATTATTTTTTTCTCTCTGCCTGTACAGCAACAGCACATGGACCAGGCTGCTGGGGCTGGCGGATGGATGAGCAGGAGAGGCGAGAGCCCATTCACAGCCAGTCCCTTCCCCAGGCTGTCCCATAAATTTCCCCTTCCATGGACACAGCTGTGCTGCCTCACTCCACATCCATGTCTGGCAGCATGTAACCGAGTCCCCTGTACAGCGTCTGCCTCATCCTTGGCTCTTTCCTCTCATGGCACAATTGCCTGGCTCTGGCACAGAGAGAGCTGAGCCCGAAAGGGCAGCCAGGAGAAAGCCAAAGCAAACAGGCAGGCGTTTAAAGGCAAAATGTGCTTGTTTTGCTTTGGAGGCAGGAGGGGGGGGGAAAAAAAAGAGCCTTTTTTTCCCCAAATGCTAAGTGGGAGGCCAGCAGCTGCCAGAGCATTTGCCTCCTTCCCCAGGCCTGCCAGGCAGCACTGTCAGTGCCCATGGTGGTGGAGCTGCTCAGCACCGCTCCTGAGTGGTGCTGAGGGGACGCACAAGCAGGAAAGGAAAGGTGGGATGGCAGGACCCTGGGGTGGGTGACACCTGCCCATGCCAATCTCAGCTGCCATGCCCAGCTGTGGCACTGGGTGCTCATTTGTGGCTATGCTTAGTTTGAGATACAGCTGTGCAGACCCACTGGAGGGGACCAGTGGTGCTTGGAGGATGCAGGAGCAGCTGGAGACTGTCCCCAGGAACCATGGGCAGTGTTTGAGGTCACTGGCAGCCCCATGCCCAAGCAGCTCCTGGGTGCTGCTCCGTGCAGCGTTTCCAGCAGTATGTCTGGCAGCACTCCTACCAGCACAGAGGGGTTTGAGGTTTTCCTGGCTTGTGTCTCCCCAGGAACCTTCCGAGGAGTCTGCAAGAAAATCGATCACTTCCCCGAGGATGCAGATTATGAGCAGGACACAGCCGAGTATCTCCTCCGTGAGTTTGCTTTCCTGGGGCGCGTTGGAGCTGCACGTGGTCCCCGGGGAACCCCAAGCTTTGCTGGCATCCCCTCTCTCTCCCCCAGTGCTTCACCCAGCAGATCCCCCTGCCGCTGGCAGGAGGCTGGTGGATCACAGCCCCCCAGGCTCTCTGCTCAGCAGTAGTGACCCCCCGGGTTCGCTGAGTGTGGCCCCATCAGGCCACAGGAGCAGTGTTAATGATGCATTTGGCACTTGCTGTCCCCATGACTGGTCCCAGCAGCTGCTGTGCAGCTTGTCATGCCACAAGGGTGGCTGGTAACCAGGACCCCACAGGTCCCCAGTGGGGAACTGCAAGGGTGCTGTGCTGGAGCCAATCTCTCTGTTATAGAATTCCAGACTGGTTTGTGTTGGGAGGGACCTTAAAGATCATCTGATTCCACCCCCTCTGCCATGGGCAGGGACACCTCCCACCAGACCAGGTTGCCCCAAGCCCCCAACCTGCCCTTTAAGACTTTCAGGGATGGGGCTTCCACAACCTCCCTGGGCAACCTGTTCGCCATGGGCTACCTCTTGTTGAATCAGGGCATTTGTCCAGGTGTGGTGACCTTTGCAATTGCCCCTGCTGTTTGGATGAAATGAGGTGACACAGCCATGGTATTAACCTTGCTCAGTGTTTCTTGCATCTTGATGGTTACTTTTCACATAGATTTCACCATGGATTTTCAATGAACACGATGAGCACTTCATAAATAGTGTTTAATGGAATCCGTTTGCAATTTTAATAGATTAGCATTTAAGTTCTTCTCCCACCCCCTCCCACATTTTAAATAAAAAGTCTATTTTAAAGCCCCTAGAATGGCATTTTAATGGGGTTTTGTTGTATTTCCATGCTTTCAGTAAAGGCCCTAATAGAGGGATGAGAGCCCAAACCAAGGCACAGAGTATTTTCAGTGCAGCAGGTAGTGATTTGCTGCATTTGTTACTCCTCACTCTTGTTTTAGAAGCTGAACTTCTGATAGACCATGTAGAAAAGCCCCTTTTGTGTATCATTTGATCAGTGACTCCTGAGCATGCAGAGATGAGCCCTGCAGAGCTAATCCCTGTGTGGATGGAGCCCAGCTGGGCTAACAGCATCACACGTGCTGGTCTTGGGCTCTTGGGCTTTCTGTTCATTTTGGTAACTTTCCTTCCATACACCAGAGAACAACTTTTTTGTTGAATTTTGGATGCTTTAGTTTGTAAATTCTTGACTCCTGAAGCAGGCAGGATAGTTTAGGGACCTGAGGGACAGGTTCCTGACCCTTAGGGTTGCGGCACCGCTCCCTGCCAGCCTGGTGAGGTTGGGTGGGGGGCTCTGCAGTCCCCAGGCTCCAGAGCCTTGTCTGTAGCCTAAGCCCAGGGTGGTGTGGTTGGTAACGGGAAGGCAAATTGCTGGTGCTGCCTGTGTGATGAGGCTGGAGGAAAGAATTCCTTGAAATAGCCTACAAGGAAACAGAAAATCAGGGTTTAAGCTGGTTTTGTGACCCTGAATCGCAGGGTTTGCGGGGCTGATGCTGGGCTGCAGTGCAATCTTGGAGCAGAGCAGCTCAGGGACAGGCAGAGGACACAGAAGGATGGGTGCTGGGTCTCCTGCACCCCTCGGGGCAGCACCTGAGGGTGCCACTGGCACCATTCTCTGTGGGTGCTGGTGTTGGGGTGGGAGGGGCTGGCAGCCCCCATGACAGGAGTGATGCTGGGGGCCCACCCCATCCCCTCCCTGTCCTGCAGGTGCAGTGAGAGCGTCCAGCATCTTCCCCATCCTCAGCGTGGGGCTGCTCTTCTTCGGGGGCCTGTGTGTGGCAGCCAGTGAGTTCTACAAGAGCAAACACAACGTCATCCTCAGCGCCGGCATCTTCTTCGTCTCTGCAGGTAGGAGCTGCCTGGAAGGGTTGGGAGCAGGGCAGATCTCCTGGTGGGGAGGACATGGGGGAGGGGGAGATGGGTTGTGGTTCTTTCTGGGCACAGAGAGATTCTGGGGTTTGTGAGCTGTCCTGACCTGGTGGAAAAATACTCATTGCAGGAAAAAAACAGCAGAGGGTTCTGGCAAGTGGTCACTGTAATAGGGAGCATGTTAAGTGTTCACCTCAGGCAGGTTTTGGGGGGCTCTGCTTTCCATCACTGCCGAGCAGCTGGTCATGGGACCAGGCACTGCACTGGGGGGACTGGGAAGCAGGCAGAGGGGCTGCCACAGCCCTACAAGGAAAATCACTCTCGAGGCCATTCCCTCTGGATTACTCACTTCTCTGTGCACTGTTGCCCAACACTTCCACTGATTATCGTATGACCATGTCTTTGTCTCAAGGAACTGCCCCATTTTGGTTTTGTTTTGTTTTTTTTTCTTCTCCCCACAAAGAGACAAATTGCTCTCCCTCCTTTGGCTGGCAGAAGCTGCTGATGCAGATGAGAAAACAACAGAAAGAACATAATCAATTCATTAAGTAAACCCAGGAATACATCAGCTGCTCCCCAGCCCCGTGGAGCCGCTGGTGGTGCAAAACCAGCCCAGATTCTGAATAAAGCCTCCAGGCTCCACCAGAAATGAAAAGAGATGGAGCCATTCCCACTTCCCTGTGCCCCCAGGGCTGTGGCAAGCAGGGGTTCATGCCAGAGGGATCCCTGTTGATTCCTGCTCTGACCTTGGCCCCTGGCTGGGCTTCTGCAGTTGGTTGCTTAGTGAGCAGCTCAACAAAGCAAAACCAGCTCTTGAAATGTCCCTTTTCTCAACAAAATCTTTCCTGCCCCTTCAGTACACATGAACATACATTTACTGGGTACGTGTGGGTGTAGTTGTGTGCTGGGACAGCAGCTGAGGTCTGTGAGGGGTTTGGCCCTGGGGTGCTGGTGGGTGGGTTGGTGCTCCATGGAGATGCAGCCATGCCCCCTGGCACTCTCTCCATGGGTCTTGGTGGCAGGAGAAGGGCCTAGCTCCTCATGCTGAGAGGGGACTGGGGTGCTGCTGTCCAAGTGAGCCCCTCTTCCTCTCCCTTTCGTCCTCCACTGAAGGTCTCAGCAACATCATCGGGATTATAGTCTACATCTCGGCCAACGCGGGGGACCCAGGGCAGAGCGACTCCAAGAAGAGCTACTCCTATGGCTGGTCCTTCTACTTCGGAGCCTTGTCCTTCATCATCGCCGAGATGGTGGGGGTGATTGCCGTGCACATGTACATCGAGAAGCACCGCCAGATCCGCGCCAAGTCCCACTCGGAGCTGCTGAAGAGGTCGGCCTTCACGCGCCTCCCCCCCTACAGGTACCGCTTCCGCCGGCGGTCCAGCTCCCGCTCCACCGAGCCCCGCTCCCGGGACCTGTCGCCCGTCAGCAAGGGGTTCAGCACCATCCCCTCCACCGACATCTCCATGTTCACCCTCTCCAGGGATCCCTCCAAGGTCACCATGGGGACGCTGCTCAACTCAGAGCGGGACCACGGTTTTTTACAGGTCCATAACTCCATCCCCAAAGAGTTCAAGGAGTCTTTGCACAACAACCCTGCCAACAGACGAACCACGCCGGTCTGAGGGGGCAGGGGCGTGTTGGGGGCTGCATGACATCATCCTCGTGACGGTGTAACCCGTGAAATCCCATTTTTAAGGACAAAGCCAGATGGCTCCTGGTGCCCCTACCCGTGGGGCTGGTTTTTCGCTCCCAAAATGCCACTGGGCAGGCCAGGGCCCACAGTGGGACCAGCACCCTTGGTATGGAGGGGCTGAGGGCTGCTCTGGGATGGGACCCTGGCCATGGTGCCCCGTGGACTGAGTGGGGCTTCCATCACCACCTGACGGTGGCTTATCAAGGTCTCCATCATTAATGTTGATCATAACTGCAGTGTTCCTGTAGCTGTACGTCCCATGGAAATGCTGGCCATAGCCCTGTCTGTGAGAATCCTTAACCTGGTAGTTACATTTAAGCGAAATTGCCTGGAAATCCAGAGTTTGAAGCACTGAGTTGGGGCCATAGCCAGTGCTGGTGTTAGCAACCCCCTTTCCCTGTCGTGGTGGGTGGAGTGCTGGGTTTCTCCGTGGCGTTTCGTGCATGCATTAAATAGCTTGGAATTCAATTTTGTCATGTCGGGTTGGAAGAAACATCCTTTTTCAATTTTCTGTGGTCTTGAAAGGGCTTCTTTCTTTCCTTCTTCCTTTCCTTTTTTCTTCCTTTGGTGCATTCAGGCCATGAAAGGACTCAGGAGCAGAATTCCTCCAATGACTGGTAGCAGTTAGCCAGCATTTAATTAACCTCTAATGTTGCAAGAAAGTGAATTAATTCCCTAAAATTAACACACATGCAGTCACAAATTAGTCTCTGGGCACAACCAAGGAGGCAACGCTTGAGCTGGTGGTTCTGAAGCTGGGCTGGTGGCCGGGCTGCGTGCGGGTGGTGTGTGATTCTGTAATGCTGGGAGAGCAGTGAGAAAATAACAATAAAATCACCCAGTTTGTCAAGGAGCTGACTTGGCTGAGGAGGTGGCACTGAGCCTGCTGCGGGCAGCTGACAAACCATAGGCCCTGTCCCACTGGGGTTTGATGGCAGCTTTGACCTCTGCCACAGGGTGCTGGGGTTGGAGCTTCCTGGCTGCAAGGGGTCTGGGGGAGCAGCCCCCCGTGGCCCTGACCCTGCTGTCCTATCCTGGGGGGTGCAGGGGGTGAGGTGGGTGTGCACAGCTGCCCTTGGCTGCTGCCGGGGCTGCCCTCGGCTGTGTGCGGGTTCTTCATCTCTGTTACTGTTTATTTGCTACTATTGCGAAGGGGGTTTGCATGAGGAGACCAATTCAGATGCTAATTAGGCCTCTTAATTGCTACAGTTGCTGATTGCATGTATTAAAAAGCGTGGAGGCAGTGTAGCACTCCAATCTTGGGGAAGTATTCAAAAGCAAAGTGGCAAAAGGACCAGCAGGGTCAAGTATGGGACAAACTGTTTTGTCTTCCCTGGCGTGTGGCCACTGGTCCTGCCCTGCTCCCTCCCACTGCCCCTTTCCCCAGGGCTTGGGTCCTGCCAGAACCACCTCTGAGCAGACACAGGGTTTGCTTGAGTAATGTGGCAATGCACCCAGAACTCTGACTTGATCTGAAATTAAATCCCTACTGATAATTAATCTGGCAATCTCTCCAGGGAGGGCTGTGGGCTCAGAGTCCCCACCCTCAGCTCCACCAGAACAGTGGTAACCTGGCCTGGGACCAGCAGCTCCCAGCCAGGTTGAGGGAAGGAGAGATGCTTGGAGAGGGAACTCCAGTGGGCTGGCTGCTGGGATTGATGCCCACGAAGCAGCACTCTTGAGCAGATCATTAGAGCCTCTGATGGTGAAAGCCACACTCAGACCTTCCTTTACCATCCCACCACGCCGGCGGTGTTGGCTGCAGCTGTGCCAACCCTGGCGGGGTTATGGTGCCATGGGCAGCAGCCTGGCTCTGGCTGCTCTGACACTGCCCTGAGCATCACCGACTTCTAGATTTTATACACAGACACTTTGTGGCTTAAAAGAAAGATGTAATTTCTTTTCAGAATTAAATCTCCAGTGCCCTCATTTTATGTTTCTTGCCATTGTGGTAGCAAACTGGAGCAGCCGTTTGTCAGGGGCCAGATGCTGCTCTGCCACGTCCTGTGCACATGTGGGACAATGTGCCTTGGGGTGTCATTAAAGCCACATTTGGGGCAATTTGTGGTACCAGTGTTTTTCTTGAGGGCCAGTGAGGCAGGAGATCAGTTTGGAAAGCATTTTGCTTCATTTCAAAGAGAGGATTGATTTTCCGGAGTTAACCAAGTTATCCCCTAAGTAATTGAAAAGAAGCAGGAGGTGCCCCAGGCTGTGTGCTGGCGCCGTGCTGGGTGCCACGAGGCAGGCAGGTACCAGGGAGCTGGACACCAGACGGTTTGTTCTTAATTGAGACTGAATTTATGACCTTGGATTGTTTGTTTCTGAGGCAGCGTAACTCCCGCCACTGCTCCATTAGACCCACTGCCCTTTGATTCCAACCTTCACAACTGGTCTCAGTCCTGCAGCCAGCCCCCTACGGGACTGGTGCTGGGAAGCAGCTCTGGTGCTGGGCAGGGGAGTGAGGAGAAAACCCCCAGAGCTGCTGCATCCATGGGGGCTTTGGTGCTGGGCTGCTTGTGCAGTGTGGGGAGAATAGAATTGGAATAGAATTGGAATGGAATGAAATAGAAATTAATTTCAGTTAGAAGGGATCTACAACAGTCACCTAGTCCCACTGCCTGTCCACTTCAGGGCTGACCAGAAGTTAGAGAATGTTACTGAAGGCATTGTCCAAATGCTTCTTCAACACTGCCACACTTGGGGCATCCACCACCTCCCCACCTTCCACTCTCAGTACAGAAATGCTTCCTCGTGTCCAGTCTGAACCTCCCCCGAGGCAGCTTTGTGGGGGCAGCAAAGGCTGGGGACTGGCAGCCCCATGACCCCCAGGCAGCTGCAGCCTGACCCCCCCCCTCATGTCACAGGGCTGGGACTGGTCTGGGCCATGCGGGGCCATTTGTTTGTGGAGGGAGAGTGGGCAGGCAGTGATTGAAGGTGTTTATTGCCACATGTAATATATTTCCTTCGTGCCAATGTCTTTCCCCTGGAAGAGAAAATCAATACCCAGGCTAAATCTGGAGGCTTCAATATTTTTCAGAGAAGTGCAAATCAATATGGATTTCTTAACAAGTTTAATTTCAATACCTGAAAGTGCACATTCTGCCGATTTCCTGACCTTTCTAATCCTTTGGGGAGGAAGATTAAAAAGATTTGTTCAAATTCAAGGAATTGAGTCAGCAAATGCCCCATTACCTTGTTTTCTTTCCGCCAGACCTTGATAAACAATATGAGAGCCATTGTCACCGTGTGGCTCCGGCGCTGTTCTCGACACCAGCCGTGCTGTCCCACACTGACCCACTAGCGAGGGCCTGCTGGGGCACTGATCCCTATCCCAGTGCCTGTAGCCACCTCCATCATGGGCAGGACAGCCCTGGGTAGCAGGGAAGGGTCTGGGTGCCACGGTCAGATGCACCTGCTCCCCCTTCTTCAAGTGCCAGTGGCCTCACATCACCCAACCCAACCCTCCACTTGCTTCTGAGCAGCCTGTGTTGGGGGTGCTGCAGCGCTCTGTGTGTGTCCTGCAATGCCATTTCACAGGTTCAGATCATCGTGTGAGTACTGTAAATAGTGCACAGTGAGCACAGGCTGGTAGGCTCGTCTGGCTGGAGCAAAAGGCTTCAGGTAATTTGGTCATTGCCCTTGGAACCAGGAAAAGCAATGAGCATCCATCCAGTTATGGTGCTACAGCCAACATGTGCGCTAAGGCCAGTGTCCAGGGCTGCAATGTCAAACACCCCCGTGGGTGTCACCATGGGTAAGATGGGGCCCTGCTCTGCAGGGACACACACACTGGGTGCAGAGGGACCTGGCTACAGCCAGGGAAGCTGGAGATGGCTTTCTAGTCATGGCTGGGGCTCTTGTTTGCTGGTCATTCCTGTTCACCCCCCGGAGCAGTTTTAGTGCCCGTGTTGGTGCTGTAACAGGCAGAAGCCAAACATCCAGCTGCCTGCTGATGCTGGCACTTCCACAAAGAGGACAGAGGGGAGATGTCAGCTCCGTCGTGGCTGCAGCAGGCAGCTTTTCTTTTCACCCTTGTTCCCTGAGTCCAAACCTACCTCAGGATAAATGGACAAACTTCACTCCAGTTTGCTGCAAGGGAAGCTCTGAGCTCCTGCAGAGCAGCTGCCTCTTTGGCTGCTCCTTTCTCGACTTTGTCCTTTGCCCTTTCCTGCTTTGATTTGTTGGGGTAGTTTTACAGTTTGCAATAGCTCATGAAAGCCTAGGTAAGTCCAAGCAATTTATATCACATGTTTATTATTTACTTGATGGACAGTAATGGCTTCTGTGGTGCCATTACTATATGTCATCTAAATCCAAATGCTGAGATGCTTTAAAGGGCAGCCTATCATTCAGGGGCTGGAATAGCTTCTTCAGCATCATTATTGTCCTCCGTGAGTGTCTGTACACCCATAAATCTTTGGCTGACCACAACCACTAAACCCAGCTCTTAAAAGTTCCCCAGAAAATTTCAACAAATAAGATTTCACCTGCTTGCACAGTAAAGTCTCTTCGCTAATAAACTCTGGTCCTTCTGTCATTAACCTCCCTCTAATCACTGGAGGAGAAAAACCTGAGTTGTGTTAGGTAAGGTCATTAGGAGCTGGGGGGTGTTTTAGAGAGTGGGGGACGGGGACTGGTACCTGCAGCTGCATTTCTGGAGCTGCCCTGGAGGGGGGGGAACCCCCCTGGTTCGTCCTGACGGATACCCTGAGAATGCCATGGAAACAAATGATGCAGGTAAGTGCAATTCAAAATTAATTCTTGCTGGTTCTCATTGCCACAGACTGAGCTGTAGGTGTGAGGAAGGACAGAAATTTGCATTATATATAGTACAGATGATCTGATTTGCAAAGTTTGTGTCTAAATGAAGGGAGGGTCTAATTTACCAGTAACTGAAGCAAGTGCAAGACTTGGTGTCCTGGCTCACAGGAACCTCCTCCCCAGGGAGCACCTTTCTGCTCTGTCGTTACTCGTTTGCGGTGGGTTGTGGCTGTCCTATTAAACAACTTTCTTTCCATCCTCTTTGGTTTCCTTAGTTACTCTCATTCCTTCCAGCCTCATTAGCATTCCCACCACTCTCCCAGCATTGGCTGTCTCCTGCGCCATGGTTGGCTGGGGCGGTGACGGCTGCTGCGCACGGGAGAGCCAGACTCTGCACGGGCAGCCACTGCCAGCCCCGCATGTCCCCTTGCCTGGAGACCCACCTGCCGAGGGGCGAGCGGGCACAAACCCCTCTGCCTGGGGGACAAATTCCCTGGGGGATGTAACATCTCTAGAAGGAGCCTGGGGATCTGGAGCTCAGTAGCGATGGACCTGGACCTGAGCAGCCTCAGTGGGCATGTGGGGATGATGGAGCTGGCCATTTGCAGGGGATGAGCAGGCCTGGACCACAGTGGGAGGTGACAAGGTGCCACCTTGTGTGATGACAGATGCCTGGGCTGGCACCGTTGGCTGCGATGGGAGAGGTGGCAGTGGCCACTGCTCAGTGAGATACCTCAAGGACAAGAGTTAACAGTGGGCTGGGATGCGGGACGGACCACTTGGCAAGGGTGGGGCAAGGCCAGCGTGGGGACAGTGCTGGAAAGCCCTGGCAAGGATGGCAGATCCTGTGTCTGGAGCCTGCAGAGGAGGTCCTGTCCTGCTGACTTGGCAGCACAGGGTAGGGGTGCGGCGGAGACACATGGGGACCAGGCAGTGAAGGCCCTGCTGTTCCCAGGGGAGCACGTGGCTCCTGCCTGCCCCGACCCTTCAGGTGCCAAGTCCACATCTGTGCTGTCACCCTCTGTCTGGAGAACTAAAGTTTCAGCTTCTTTAATAACCTGTAGGTCCGTTGGAAAACTGCAATAAGTAGCATTAAGAAGCAACTCGGTAAGTTTATTTTGATGAAATACAATAATTATCATGCTTAGCAGCTGTTGCTATTTAAAATAAGAAAAAACGGGGCTTGCATTGAAAGTGTTTTGTAAACCATGTGCACCAACAATCTGTTCCAATGAAACCAGCCATTATAGAAACGGTATAATAGCAGGAGCTCATTATGGAAAGTTAAATTGCAAATCATATTTTGTTTCAAATGAGCTAGATGAATGCATAATTTGCCTCAAAGAAATAGTTTTGTAGTTCTGATCCTCCTGCCAAGAGCTGAAGCTCTGTGGCTGCAGCTGCCAGAGCTGCCTGATTGTCCATTTCAAACTACAGGAAGTTTTGGTTTCAAAGGAAGATTTGAAGAGAGAAAAGGGAAAAAAAGAAAGCAAAGGGGGAAAAAGGCATCCCACTGCATTCTGAGCAGAGCTGGGAGTGCTCAGCTGGTTTCCTGCCCAGATCCAGGCGCCTGCAGGCTCTGAAGGCTGGGGTAAATGCAAAAAAGGCTCCGTGCCCCAAGCCCCCCATGCATGGGGCAATTGCTGCAGGACAGAGGAGCAGAGCCCTTACCACACTGCAGCACCAACTGCAACCTGGAAACATTCTGCTTCCGTATCAGGGGCATTGGTTTTAAACGTGAAAGTAGTTTTTATCCTGTAATCCCTGGCTCTGTCCCAATGACTCCAGCCATCCCTACCTGGTGAGCAGGCTTGCAATAATTCCCTCAGAGCCCTATAATTAGGCTCAACCATTTCAACCAATTAAAAGCAACAGTAAATTCTCCAATGAGGCTTTAAAGCCTCATGTGCTCCTTGTCAAGGCTGGAGGGTTGGGTGTCTGTGGCCCATTCCCCATTCCCTAAAGGATGCTGCATGTGCTGCTGCTCAGCGTGCAAGCCCTGCACGTCCCTTGCACACTCAGCAGCCCGTGGGGACGCAGCATCCCGCCGGTCACCTGCTGCCAGCACAGAGGAACAGGTAGGACAGCAGCGATGGGCCAGCCCTGGAGCCCAGCTCTGCGGACGGGGATGTCCCCTGCCCATCGCTGTGAGCCAGCGCCGCTGTCGTTCATCACCAGCCTTAAAAAAAAGAACCCGTGTAGTAATGAAACCTGGCAGGACATCCCGATGCTCCTGTATAAATTCTGGAAAAATGTATAAAATCCCGTGCTACAAAAACCGCTGACAGGCAGTTTCCAGTCTCACGGCCTGTTCCCAGGACAAGGCAGCCGCCGGGGTAAGGAGTCGGGGTGGGCTGAGGAGGCTGGTCAGGAGGGCTGCGGGGCGCCCATCGCTCGGAGGGTTCGGGGCCACGGGCAGCTGCCTGCAGGGTGGGGAGGGGGCTGGTGCTGGGGCTGCCCTGTGCCCGGGGGGCTGCCTGCAAACCGGGGAGCAAGCACTGAGAAGCAGGTGAAGGATTCCCTCGAGCCCGTGAAATCCGGGAGGTCGCCGGGCACAGAGAGCCGCACCATCGCCCCCCGGGAGGGATGAGGCAGCTGCTCTCCCCAGGGAGCCGGTTCGGGCTTTTCAAAGACTCCTTAAATGTATCGAGTATCTTCTCAGAGAATTTTGAGCCACTTAACCTAGCAGCAAACCAGCAAATATAACTGAAAAGGCTAACGAGTGTTTTCTAACCTCCAAGTAAACAGTAAATATTTAAAACGGCAGGCTCATTTTTTTTACCTTCCTTTCTTTTTTAATGACAGCCTGCAGCTCAAAGCAGGTAGGTGATTTCATTTTCTTAATTACCCTCATTGCCAGCCCCTTGTCACCAACACGTAGCTAGTTAATTACTTCATATTGCTGTCAGAGCCCTCCCTGCCTGGGCAGCACTGCAAGGGCAGCACCTTCCTCCTATCCTGTGTGGCCGTGGCTCTGGTCTGGGTGACATTTACTGTTCTTGTCGCAACTCTGGTGACATCTCCTGTCCTCATCACTGGAACAGCCCCAACGTGTCCCTCTCCGGTCTCTGTCCCAGCACCTGGCAGCCCCAGGGATTTGGGGGTGGTTAGGTGTCACTCCAGGGGTTTTTTGTACATTTCCAAGCTTGTTTTTCCTCCAGTAATGGCAGGCAGGACCTTATCTTGCAGAACAGGTAACATGAAAACATCTCCTGATTTTGAAAGTTGTAAAATTGCGGCCCCTGAGCCCACCCATGCTTTGTGGTTTGCCCTGCAACAGGAAAGTCTGGAGCAGGAGTCTGGATTTTAAATCCTCTTCATATTTCTTTCGCAGCAATAAGAAGAAAAATAACCAGAAGCAGAAGAAGGGATGCAAGCTGGCTCTGGGCAAGTGGAGAAGCTATCAATCACTCTCAGAGTGCATCCCAGAGGCTCACCTCGGGGTTCAAGTGCCTTTTAACTTCCCTGATCATGGCAACCCTGCGGGAACTCCTTGTCTTGCTATTGAGAGGTGTTCAAGTGTTTCACAGCCCAAAACCAAACCCTCAATGCAGGCTGCCAGGGGATGCAGATCACCTTTGGCACTGGTTAAACATCCTAAAAGGCAGGATGAAATGTTTTTTATAAAGCACGATCTTTTTAGACAGCAAGGAAGGCAGAAGTCACAGTTCTGCAAATAGAAACAGACTTGGAGTAGCAGGTCAGATTTGCAGTCTGTGCTCCTGGGCTGCCAAAGGTGCCTTTGGGGCAGTTTTTCTTAGCATAGGCAGGGAAGAGGGAGCAAATGCCCTCTGACCAGGCTGTGGCCACTGTGTCTGTCCCCCAGGGTGCAATGGGTGCCATGACCCAGCCAGGCCCTTCAGCATCCCCACCTGCAGCCATTCTGGTGGGAATGCTGCTGCCCTCAGCTCCCCACTGCTGATTTGGGCAGCAGAGGACTTTGTGCTGCCCCTTGCCTGGGGTTGACTGAGACCCCCCCTGAATGCCCATCCCATCTCGCTTCCCAGGGCAGGAGTGCTCCAGGAACAGAAGTGCTGAGCACCACAAGAGTCAAAGCCTCGCTGTAAAATCAATCTGACGTCCCCAGGCCTTGCTGCAGCTGCTGTTGTGTGCCTGTGTCCTATGCCTGGGTCTGATCATTATTTTAATGAGCTGCAGTGTATAATAAAACCCAGCACAGGGAAAATTATATTAAACAACTGTGAAAAGAAATCATTTATTTCCATAATGTCTGTGTTTTGGATTGAAGGAAAAAACCCACAACTCCAGCAATACAGCTTTTCCTGCCGAGCCACAAAGCGGCAGGCTGCTCATTAGCTTAGATCATCACTGCTCAAAATGTAATCATCTTTTAAAATTATTAAAAATATAAGCCCCACTCATAAGGAGTGACAAAGGGCTTTGCACCTGCAGTGTGGCATCCTGTGATTTCATGGACATCTCTGGGCTTTCTGACCTGCCAGCCATTGCTTTTGCCCTGGATATCTGAGATGTCACCAAGCCTCCAGACCTTGTCTCATTCCCCAGCCTTCCTACCTGCTTTCTCCTGCCCTCTCCAGAAAAGCAGCTCTGAGAAGGGAGCAGAGGCAGGAGCCTTTCCTTGTAACCCAACTGATGAACACACGAAGCTGAGGAAGGAGCTGCTGGATCTTCAGAAAAAGTCAGAAGTTTAAGTCAAGGACACGGACACGTGGCATGGTTATGGTTTGAGACGGGTGTTGGACCCTCCCGGTCATAATTACTGAGTGATCCCATTATGCAGCCTGCACAGACCCTCCCAAACTGGATGAGGTTTGTGAGGAAAGGTTTTGGTGGTGGGGGCTGCAGCCACTGCTGGCTGGAGGGAGAGGTGGGCCCAGCACCGTGCGGCTCTGCCGCAGCACGGAGCACACTGCCCTGCTCCCGCGCAGGGCTCGTTAGCTGAGCCCATTAAATCTTATGCTACACAAGTAATACATGAAGCAAGAAGGGAAATTAGCATGAAATCTGATTGCAAGGTTCGTCAGAGCTGATGGACCTGGGCAGCCAGAGCAGCCGTACCTTGGAGGAGGCTCAGGCGTGAGCCATCAGGCTCTTCCACAGCATGGTTCAATAATCATCTGTAGGAAATGATTATTCATGAGCACAATGAAGATTATAATTTAGAATTCTTAAGAATTCAGCACAGCTCCTGTTTGATGTGGCGAGGCTCTAGCAGTGCATTTGCATTAGAGAAAATATTACTACTTTTGATGGAAGAGAAGGATTACAGGAAAAATCTGCATAAATTTATTGGTAAATGTCATTTAGCATATGTCCAAATGTAATTTATCACGGGTTTGTAGTGCAGACTCTCTGACTCACACAGGGCTTTTTTGCCTTTTTTTTTTTTAATAGACAGATAAATAGCCCCAGGGACAAAATTGCCTCATTGAAAGGAAACTGATATTAAATCATCATTGTTGCAGGTGAACAGAGCTTGCTGGAGGCAGCTCCTCCAGGCAGTCTCCCACAGCCCCTGCAGGAGGGGCCCGGGCTGAGTGAAGTGGAAATGCAGGTCCTGGGATGATGAGTGGAGGAGCCCCTGCCCTCCTCCTGCCCCTGCCCTCCTTCCTCCCCGCAGCCCCAGGGCTGATTGCTGTCCAGGGCACCAAGCAGCTGCCAAGCCCATCTCCTTGGGAAGGGTTTCCTTGCAAAGTCAACAGCTCCCTATTCCCACAGGTCCTTTCAAGACTTGTTTGGGTGGATTTCACAGCTGCCGGGGCTCGTTTTGTCCTGGAGTGGCTCTCCAAAGTGATGCACTTACCCACAGAGGCTGTTCCAGCTGCCTCAGCTTTGATCTGCTTGGTTTCCCCGTGTGATGTCACGTGTTCAACACGTTGGCTGTGACAGGACCAGGACTTTCTGACAGCCCAGCACCTGCCAGAGCATCTGTGGCAAGCTCAGAACCAATCCTGCTGGACCAGAACAGCAGCCCCAGCGCTCAGGAAGCTGGACATCCGTGTCCGTCCCCACGGCCACCGGAGGCAGTTTAGTTGTGATACCAACCTGGCAGAGGTGAAGGTCATTACAAGCGAGTGACAGGCATGATGGCACTGAGACAAAAAGCTTGGTCTCCTGCCCCATGCCCATCCTGCCACCTCCCTGTCACTGTCTGGAGGAACATTTCTGTGCAGGCTTGTGAGAGTGGCTTTGGACAAGACACAGGGAGCTGCAGTCTGGGAACTAACCAGGCATCAGCTTCTTTGGTGGAACTTTCCATAAGAGCAGCAAGATACACACTCAAGCATCCTGGGACAAGGAGCAAAGCCTGTGCACATCTCCAACATAACTGGGCTGTAGTTGCTCTCAGTGTGACCTTGCAAATGTTCCTGTTTCTTGAGGAACTCAAGCCTGAGAACTGGAAATTTCAGCCTGCTTTGCACTCCAGTCCCGGGAAGGCTGAAGGTTTATGCCCAACCCTGGTGCTCCCAGGCCAGGCAACAGCACCCAGATATCCCTGTCAGCAGCAATTTCAGTATCCTACTCCAGACACACTTGCTTCCACACATTGCTCCCAAGCAAGCAAACACTTGCTCCATCATGACTGCCTTGTATGTCTTATCATCTTGTTAGGAACTAATATTAGCATGGTAGAAATTGCTAATATGTGATAGACAATAATTAGGATTCAATTTCATTGCCCTGTGGCTCTTTAACTCTGCATAAAAATGTGGCTTCCCCTCCCTGGATTGCAGAGAGTGACACAGGAGAAAACCATCCCTGAGAAATGGGTGAGGCAAATGCAGCGCAGCTGAGCTCCCAGGAGCCTGTTTGAGGGCAGCCCCAGCAAGGGAGGCTTTCCCAGCCTCCAGCCTGGTGGGAAAGGCTGGGGATGGGCAGAGCAGCAGCTTGCTGAGCCCGCTGCCAGGGGCAGGGGTCGAGGGGAGCACAGGTGGGCAGTGCTCCATGTTCAGATGTGCCTCACTGCAGCACGAGATGCAGCCTTTAACCTTTTCTCCTGCCTCTGGGTCTCAGGCAAGATTGGAAAGTTAACTGCTTCTCCTGGAACCAGCAGAGGCTTCGTCTGTAACTGCAGGTACCAAAAAGAAAACAAAAGAAAGAGGGAACCAAAGAGCATTTCCTAGGGGTCAGTGTCCCCTGCACTCAAGTGGGGTGCAAGGTGTGGGCTGCCTTGCAAGCTGGGCTCTGTGGGCAGTGCAGGGGAGAGTGAGGGGGCCAGGAGAGGGGCTGGGTTCATGGATTGTGTCCTGGGAAGCCAGAAAGAGCTGGATGAGGCCATGATTGCTGCAGGATTAACAACTGCTGGTGACTCGGAACTAAGACAACTCAAAGAAAGGCAGCATCCAAGGGGTAAAGTCAACCATCACAGTCCCATCACCAGCCAGTGCCACAAACTCAGCACTGTCTCCTGAGTGATTAGTGCAGCCGAGCAGGGAGTTTGCAGAGGAAACTTCCTCCATTTTGGCTCCCCATTTTCTTTGACTTGGCATCTGTGTCTTGTGATAGCTGCTGTGCAGAGCCAGCCAGGGCTGGCCAGGGCTGGGAAAGGAGGGCTCAAGAGGATAGAGAGAAGGGGCCTTTGATCCCTCTAATTAACTCTGATTTAAAATGTATTATGAAGCTAGGAACTTGGAGGAAAGCTAGTGTTGCTTTGATGTGTGTGGGTGGATGTGGCCAAGAAGCTGCACAGAGGGCAGAGATGAGGGGAGGCAAGAAAGGTTTGAGGCGAGGTACTGGGGGCAGAAGGGGCGGATGAGCACTGATGGGAACCCACTGTTGGTGCTCCCACTGGAGAGCCCAAGAGGAAGGAGCACGGTGGCACTGGGGGTGGTGCAGAAGCTGCAGGGTCCCTGGTGGGTGGCTTGTGGCTGGGTTTAACTGTTGAACCCTAGGTTGCTCTGGGTCCAGAGGGCTCCAAGGCTGCAGCAGAGCCACGGCTGCTCCATGCTCATGGGACTCATGGCCTCTATGCAAGCTGAACGAGAGCACTGGGCAAGGCCAGGATTGGTTTTACTGCTGGATGTGACTGTGTTTCCAACAGAATGTTTCCTGCCCTCCTAATAGGAACAGTCACCCCCAACAGGCACCAGCACTTTCCTCAGCAGTGATTGCCCTGCAGCCGCTCACAGGGACCACCGGTGGCTCAGTCCCACTGCCCCGGGCCCCACACCTCGGGCCCTCAGAGGAGATTGATGAAGGACACGGGGCTCTTGGAAACAGAAATCCCGCGGGTCACCGAGCAGCAGACTCCCACCTGGAGTCTGGGGGCTTCTGCATCTGGAAACCGCACTTTGCTGGATGCTGATCCCCTGAGTCCCCTGATGAGCCCCCGATCCTGTGAGCCCCCGGGCCGCCGCCGCCACCTCTGCCTCTCCCGGTGCTGCCGTGACCTCTAGTGGCAGGCGGGGACCGGGCGGCCCGCGGCGCGCTGGCTGCAGGAGAGGAGGGGCTGGGGCGGCGGGGGCTGCGCTTCACGTGCCCCCGTGCCAGGTTGACTCTGGAGCCTACTGACGGTGCCGTCAGGGCTGGGGCCGGCTGGCGGCTGCTTTGCTGAGGAGCATTTTGGAGTATGTTTATCTGCTCGGGTAGAATCAGTCTGCCCTGGATGACACAGTCCTGCTCCCACACTGCCAGGCAGGCCCCTGGCAGGCACGGCAGCAGCAGGAGGTGGACAGGGCCAGTTTCCTCCAGGACCTGCCAGGTACTCCCCAAGCGTGGCTTTGGTCAGTTGCCCAGAACCGCTGTGATGCCAGCAGATATGAGGTGGTGGGAAGAGCTGCCATATGTCCCAGTGCAGGCAGGAGTGCCACCAGAGCTGGTACTGACCACCAGCGTGGTGGGAGGCACAGCTCCTTCCTTCCTCCAGTGCCTCTGCCTGTGTCCTCAGCTGGGTGTGGAGGTGACCTTGTCTGCAAAAGCCCTGCTTATGAGTGCAGACTCTGAACTGAGGGATGACAGGTTTGTTTCCATTACTTCACAATTGCTGTTGAACTGCCACCAGCTTTGCCTGTAGCTGTTCCCAGCATCATGGCAGCTTTGAGCCTTGGACTGAAATGGAGAGCCTTGAGTCACCACCTGAACACAGCAGGTCTGTCCTGCTCACCTGGAGGAGCCTGAAGGTCCAGAGTACAGGTTCCTGGGCTTCTGCCTGGAGCCATTCCATGCTGCTGCTGTTGCTGAGAGGCATCAGGCTTCTTCTTTCACGAGGTGGCAATGGCGAGTTAGTTTTTGTCTTTTCTTTCACTAAGCAGAATAATTAGTGACTCGAGATTCATTAAGCAGCAAGGTCACCCCTGGTGTTCTCCACATGAGAGCAGGTTTGGGATTCAGAGGGGGAGCTGAGCAGTGTTAGTGATGGTGAGGTTAATGATCCAGTGTCTCCCCAGACCCCGTGGATTTCCTGGCAGAAGGGGAGAGTTCCCTGACAGCAGCATAATCCCTCTGCACTTGAGTCCTCTGCTTTGCCGCCAGCTCCAGAGGCGGGTTCATCTCATGGCATTGTTTTGGGTTAAGATCAAAGAAAAACCTCACAGAATCATAGAACTATTTGCTTTGGAAGGGACCTGAAAGATCATCTAGTTCCAACTCTCTGCCATGGGCAGGGGCACCTGCCACTAGACCAGGTTACCCCAAGCCTCATCCAACCTGCCCTTGAACACTTCCAGGGAAGTGAACACTTCTAGATTTTGCTTTAAGCCTCCCAACAGGACAGGCTCCACTGTGGGGTTCACGGTGCTGGGACTGAGAGTCTTCTGTGCTTTCAGTGAGCAGCAGTGGTCCCAGGGCAAGCAGGTTAGGGGGAAACGTACTGAGGAAGTTCTTTATATGGCTTTTGTGACTTCTTGGGTAAATCAACTCTGATTATTACAGGAAAAGTCACTTTTACTCCACAGTACTGTTCATGCGGGAAGAATTGTTTGTCCTGTGATACCTCTCCTGACTCACTTTGTGATGATGGCAAGCCCCTGCTGAGGAATTGGCTCAAATCTTACTTCTAACTAGTTGATAAGGTCAGTTTTCTTCTCTGTACTACAAAGGGTAATGCATTCAGAAATCTGTGTGAACTCCTGACGAAGGATGCCCCAGTTTACAGGCTGAGGGAGGCACAATACAGAGGTGGGAACCCTCTGAAGCTGCCTGACTCTGTCATCTCACACCGGTGCCTCTCAGCAGTTCTGGACTTTCCAGTCTTCTGCGGCACTTCAAGGTTTAATTAATGTTTGAGAAGCAATTTACAAATGAAAAGCACAAACACGTAACAATCCCAATAAGCAGGTCAGTCAGGAAGAGGCCCGGCCCATGATGATGCTTTGCTGGCTGTTTTGGTGGCACCCATGTGCTGCAGTACCAGCTTCTGTTGCAGCGGGGCCTCAAGCCGGGACTGGGCTGCCCATGTGAGCTCAGCTGGGCTGAACTGGGGCTTTGCTCTTCCCCTCTGCCTGGGAGGCCACATTTCAGCAGAGGATTTGCACTTTTTGTTCACATGCTCCATTGCAAAGGAGTTGTAGGGACAAGTGATCCCAAAACATCTGAGCATTTTTGGTAAGCAGCGTGTGCAGTTCCAAATCTGTGTGGAGAGTTAAATCCTTCATGAATCTTGGGAAATACATGAAGCAATGCCAAAAAGAGCAAAGATGGCCCTGTGAAATCGAACTGCTATTCAGTGTCTTAGGATCATTAGGTCCCTCTCCTTTGCATGTTAATTATTTCTTCTCCCTTTCACTTCATAAATTGTAGAACAGTTCATCACACATATTTGTAATATTTATTAGCATTTAAAATAATAAATATCACCTTACTTGGGCCCCTGAGCCCATTTGTCCCAGCCAGTGCCACCCCAGAGGCCTTACATCAGCAGAGCAATGGGAGTGTGGTGATGGAGGAGGCAGATCCATCATCCTGGTGCTGGCAGCTGGGTGTGGGGCCCCATGCTGGGCTCCTGCTCTGCTGACAGACCTGCTGGCTGCTGGTGCAGCCCTGGCAGTTACCAGCAGATTAGACAGATCCCAATCTGTAAGGGATTGTCCTGGAACTGTCATGGATTTTTTAAATCAAAAAGTAACTGGGCAGTTTGAGGGAGGGCAGGCAGGTCCTGGTGGGTGAGAAGGCTCCCAGGAGCTTTAGCAAAACCAGCTTCCCCATCTGGATAACCAGTTTGAGCTCAGACAAGTAGATAGTGGCCAAGTTGGGCCAGCTGCTGGGCAGCCCTAGGGTAACAGGAGCTTGTGGTCGTTCCCCAGTTTCCAGGCATGGGTACAAGTGTCATAGCCAGCTCCTTCTTCACTCTCTCAGCAGAAGGGCCAATGGTTCAATTAGGGATGTTGGCAGGACACAGAATAGGAGAATTCTACTTCATTCCATAATTGTTCTGAGAATAACTGGAGGATTCCCAGCTCCCCAGCAGGGCTATCACCAGCACATTTCACACCATTTACCAGTCCTGAATCAGAACAATGGCACAGGAAATTAACTAAAAACAAGAGGGTGTGTTCTGGTTAGCTTAGGTCTGCTTCTGATAGAAGTTCCTTCTTGTTACAGAGGTAAAGATAAGGAAGAGTCTGGGTTTCTTTATCAGCTGATACTGTTGTCTTAGGAAAGCAACCTGGAGGGGTGGGCAGCCGAGGGCTTCTCTCCTGGGCACGCAGCCTCCCCGTGCTGCACTGGCAGTGGGGGTTGTCCCTCCTCCCTTGAAAAGGTATTTCTCTCTTGGGAAGCTTTAGGTATGACAAAGGCAGAAGTTAAAGCCTCAGGGACTCCTCCTGGAAAATACCTCAGAGAGATCCAGCTGGGGACTATCACCGTGTCAGGGAGACCCTGGCTGCAAGAGGCCAGCTGAAATCTGGAAGGATCAGAGGGGAATGAGAGGGAAAATCACCAGAAATCAAATCCCACAGCTGCAATATGGAACTGGAACAAGCCAAGGGGGGGCATGCTCAAGTGAGGACCTCATCACAGGAAACCACAACCATAGCAGAGTGGGTGTGATGTGCTGCCAACCCTAAGGTGCCCACGGGCTGTGTGCAGATGCTGGCACACTAGGTCCTTTCTTCACTCAGCAGTGCAGAAGTGCAGACACTTGCATGATACTACTCTTGTCTAATTAGATGCCTTCATTTAGCACCCTCTAGGCTTCAAGTTTTGATCATTGTGCTCAAAATGTAACAATTTATCAGTGGTAATAAGCTGGTGTGATGTGGTGGTGAGGGATGGTGTGTTTGAGGTACATAGATGGAGCATTGAGAAGGTAAGAAGGGAGCAGGAGTAGATAAGAATTGGAGCTTTGGGGTTGCTTTGGTTTGGGTTTTTAAGTGTGTTAATGACATTGTCATTCTTAATTAAAGCTTGGCTTTAACCATGGCCTGCTCAGAGCAGCTGTGCCACCTCAGAAGCTGGACTGCTGACACTGAGCTGTGGAGCTGTGACTTACGGAGCAATGTGGATATTCCAGCAAAACTGGCTAGCAGCTCTGGGGTGGTGATCTGGGCTTTTGGATGGCTCCAGCCCTGGGTGCTCGTGGCAATGCCAGCTCCTCTTCTCTTGCACAGAGCTCACAGCTAAAGTTTTAAAAGAAAAGAAAACAAACAAACAAAAAAGTAGAGTCTTTGCTCCTGACAAAACAAAATGAAGAGCAAATCCATACCCCCTGTGCCAACCTGCTAGCAGTGGGGGCTATTAGAAAAAATTAATCCTTTCTGGTTTTGAGGGTTTTTTTTCTTTACTTTTGTATCTTTCAGTTGTGCAACAGGTACTTTGCAGACATTCAGGAGCAATTCTGTCTCAGGCAGCCCTCCGAATTTCAGAATGAAAGCAGCACAGGCAGCTGCACCCGGCACCAGGTGCTCAGTCCAGCATAGCAGAACTGTACAGAAATAAGCTGCTTCTGAATCAATAAAGTGGTAAATGAGGCTAAGTTCCCTACACAGCTCCTAATAATCTGTCATCGTAAAGCACTGAAACTACATTTTAAAGCAAATAATTTATCTTTATTGCTCTTTTTTTAACTTAATATGTGAGTATGACCGAAAATAGTGATGACAAAACTGGGGTAACTTATATTTTAGGTTGGTTTGGAGAACTTGGAGAGCAATTTACTGCTGAATGCAGTTGAAAGTGAAAGAGTTAACAGTTACAGAAGTAACTTAAAGCTACAGAAATAGTCTTGATGCCAGCAGATGTGCAGCAAACACCAAGCCTTAATGCTGCTCTCATTTTTGAATGATTTTCAGAACCCAACCCAGGTCTCAAGAAAGCCATGGGGTATTTCCTTGCCTCCCTAGGAGGTTCCTGATTTGTTTTTTGAAGTTATGAATATGGGTAATGACGAATACTTCCTTATATGCTGCAACAGCAAACTAATTGTTAGTGAGCATTTCTGTTGAATGTGGTAAGCATTGCTTAACAGGCATGTCAAGCCTTTAGTGTAAGTCAAATTTGTATGAATACAGACAGGGCAGCATTCCCAGAGTCAGGATCTGGTCACACATCCTCCTCTGGGTGCAGACTGGGGGCTTCAGCTGCTCTCACCACCCTCCTGCCAGAAGTTACTCCTCCAGTCTTCCAGCTTGGCTGCTCTGGAGCATCCTTTGTCCTGTTCAGCCCAAGTGAGCAGCATCAGCTTTACAGCCCGAGCTGCAGATCACCACCACGTCAGGCCATTTGGGCTGAAATGCTTGAGGGAGCAACCCAGCAGGTTCGGCTGGACGCTGGAGGTGCATTCACCTTGGGGAGGTCAGGGCTGGGAGGGGTAAAGCCATCGGCCACCTGGGATACCTTGTCCCCTGGCTGTGAGCAGGCTCTGAGGCTCCAGGAGTCATTGCCATCGTTTTAGGACACCTAACACCAGAGTAAAAGGCTGGGAGGACAGAACACGATGTACTGGCCTGGCACAAACGCTGCTGATACACGTTTGTTCTGAAGTTTATGGAGGAGGGAAATTTGTCCCAGCCCAGGTGTCCTCTGCCCTCCAGCTGCAGCCACGGCCCCAGGGGGCGCAGAGCAGGCGGGGCCGGGCAGTGATCCGAGGGCACGGGCGGGGCTGATGTGGAAGCTGGTTAAAATACGGTCATCTGGGCATGCTGATGTCCTCCAACTACTGAAAATTAAACCAAAGACAATCTACTCCCCCTCCTCTCTAAAGGAGACAAACTGGTTTCCACAGAACCTGTGTAGTTTGAAGACCCCCATACACCTGACAGCCCCCTTGTCCACACAGATGCTTTTTCCCCAGAGTGGATGAAATCCCTCCATGTTACCTGTTGGGTTCAGATACCAGAAGTTTCCCATTCTAAAATTTATGCTGGGAAGTGTTGTGGGTTTTTTCCAAGCCTGTTAGTCTTCACTATTTTTACTTTAAAAGTGTGCTGGTCTTTGAATGGATTTGTCCATGATAGCACCGACCCAGCTGATAGCCAGGAGTTTTTCTCTGAAAAGACTTGCAGCCAAAAGATTAGAAAAGAAATATCTTTAAAGTGAAAGATTGTCTTCTGTAAATTTGAATGAATGGGCTAAACGTGCAACCAGTACATACTGTGAAACAGTTGGGGGTGTACTTGTGACATCATGAAATTCACAATAAGGTGACTAATTTTAATTGTATAATTTAATTTTCTGCAGTGTATTAGTGGGCAAATAACTGGTAAAAGAAAAATTAGGATTAATACAGAAGCGTACATGGTATGAATTACTTGGTCTTTTAAAAAACTTTGATGCCTGGAAAGAAAGTGTGCAACGTACATTTGTGGAAATAACAAATAGCTCCTTTACTAAAGAGCAATAATCTGCATAATGAAACATTAATAGATATTTTAAGTTTCAGTCATTGCCTGCATAAGGAAAGCTACAAGATGATCATTATTTTTCTGTCCTCATGTGGTTTACTTTGCTGTTTAATTTAAATTCCTTATTCCTGCTCCTCAAGTTCTCTTCCCTGTTCTCAATTTCTTTCTCATGTCTAGTCCGAACTAACCATCCTTCCCTTTGAAAATGAGAATATAACCAGTCCGTTTGAAATCAGCTTTCAATTGTGACCTCTGGAGATCCAGCCCTTCGTGTGACAGGCTATCGTGACTGATGTGACTATTGTTTTCTTCTGGCTTTTTTGCCATTAGTGCCCGGTTCACGACCCCCAACACGGCAACCCCGCTGCGTCTGGCCCAGGCTGCTGACAGGAGGGGACCCTGGGTGGCGACAGGCGAGGGGTAACAGGAGGGACACCGGGCGCTGGCAGGCCGGGGGGATGATAGGCACAGCACTGTTGGGAGGACCCCCACAGGGCGGGCGGCTGATGGGAGGGGTCGCCGGGTGATGGAGGCCCGGGCCGTGGCAGCAGGGACATCGCCGGCTGGGGGGACGGGAGGGGAGAGCGGGTGATGGAGGCCCGGGCCGCGGCAGCAGGGACCCCGCCGGCCGGTGTGGACCGGACACCGGGCGCTGCCACCGGGCGGTGCCGCCGGCTGGAAGGGCTCTCCGCTAGAGGGCGCTCGCCGTTGGGGCCAAGAGGGCGGGGCCGCCGTGCCCACGTGACATAGCAGTTTGCCATAATGCGCAGGGTCACGTGAGGCGAGGGGTGGGCGCGGTGCTCCGCTGCGCCTGCGCAGTGAGGCGCTCGCGGCGGCCCGTGCGGTTGGCGGCCGGGAAACCCCTCGGCGAAGAGCTGAGGCGGGGGCGCCCGAGCGGCCATAACGAGCGGCAGGGCCCGGAGCGCCGTGTGCCGGAGGGGGAGCGGAGACCGAGCCGGGGCCACGGGGCCTCTCCCCGTCGTTCATCTGGGCTGCGAGGAGGAGCCGGCCGGGCGCCGCCGCGGCCCAGTTCGAACGTTGAGGGCCGCGGGTCGTAGTCGTTGCGGGGGCCGGGGCCTGGCAGCGCCGCCGCGATGGAGTCCTGAGGCCTCCGCCAGCCGAGTCTGCCTGAGGCCGCGGGGCCTGGCCATGGCGGAGCGCCGCGGCCTCTGAGCGCCGCCGGCCCGCTCGAGCTCAGCCCGCGCTGCGTGCCCCGGCCCCTTCGGTGGGCCCTGACCGGCGCGGAGGCCGCCGTTGACGCCGTCGCGGAGCAGGCACCGCCTGGGCCCGACCATGTCGTGCGTCCATTACAAGTTCTCCTCCAAGCTCAACTATGATACGGTCACTTTCGACGGCCTCCACATCTCCCTGTGCGATCTAAAGCGCCAGATCATGGGCCGGGAGAAGCTGAAGGCGGCCGACTGCGACCTGCAGATCACCAACGCCCAGACCAAAGAAGGTGCGTGGGGGCGGCGGGCGCGGGGCTTGGGGGACCGCCCGGCTGGCGGCCTCGCAGACCGCCCCACCGCGGCCTGCGCTTTGTGGCTCGTCCCCACGTAGCGTGAGTCAGCCCCGGGCCCATCCCGCCGGCGTGCGGGGGGACCGAAGGGGCAAGCGGCGCCGGGGATTAAGCGGGGTGGGAGGCGATAATACGATTCGTCTGCAGTCGGTAGCTGTGACTGGTGTTGGGGGCCTCGCAGAGCTGCTCTTTTGCAGTGACCGTTCTGACGGATCTGTGTTCTAGACGTGGAGCTAGGGGGAGAAGAATTTGTGGTTTATGTGCGACATACAGTGCTTACAAAAGTGTAGGTTTCCTGAAATTGTAGGTAAAATGATAGGGAAATGTAGGAGGTTATCTTACAATAACAAACTTGTCAGATTTCTTTGAAATCTGGTGGCGAAAACTGAAAGTGATAAAAATAGAACAGATGGCTAGTTCAAAGAAAAAAGAGGTTTTCGTGACTTAATTTGGTCTCCAACTTTTTACCCCCTTAATTGGAAACTGCTTTTGTGCCCGTTGCAGAAACTGCTCACTAGCAACATTTTTGTGCGGACCCTTTAAAGCCATCTTGCATATGAGTGTTCTCTGTATCTAAATTATAGTTTGGAATTTGTTGTTAATATAACTTCTACACCAAAGACATTGTCATTCTGATGCTGTTGAGCATCATTTCTTCATTCATTTCGAAGCCTTTTTTTTTTTTCCATGGTGCTATGTGTTAGTTATGTCAGTACTGAAGTTTTATGGCATATATGGTGAATATATGAAATAAATGTTCTTAGAGGACTCATAAGTTCTTTTAAATCTAATAAACGGTTGATTCTCAGACAATAACAGTTTTGTATTTCTTAGTGTGATGTTTCAGTTTGGTAACCTGCCATCTTGATAAGTTTGAATGGGATTAAAGACTTTGGGATGTGACTTCTCAGAAATTAATTGTGAAGTGTTTTCCTTCCTTAAACACTTTTTCCTGTGGTTCTGTGACACACTTAAACCAGTCTTTTCTTTAAAATGGGTACTAGTGGGTTTTTTCTCTTCCTTTTTCATGTATTACAACTTCAACAGAAGAATATGTACACTGCAGTAGCTGGAGCTTCAGCCCTCGCCTTGAAAGTGGTTGTGTCTAAAGCTCCCTGTTTGTCCACAGATACTTAAGCTATTTTTAGGAGGATGTCTGTGAAGAGACTTCCCAGTGCAATGTTAGGGGTCTTAGGGATGCCGTTGGATTGCTAGACTTATTTAGGTCGAGATGACATTTCAGAAGTCTTGCATTTTTCTAGTAGTATTGAAAAAAATTACCAACTTTTTAAAAAAAAAAATGTTTACTTTGCTTTAAGGGCTTTGCTGCAGAATAGTCTGAGTTTGGTCTTCAGCTGCACATGTGCTCTCAGCTTCACAAGTGCTGGCAACTGCATAGGCAGCTGTCACAGTTGGGTGTGTGTAAAACTGAGCCTTAAAACTAGAGTGTTGGGTGGTCACAAACCATGATGGAGCACAGTTATCACCAGAAGAAAAATGTTTTGAAATAGGCTAAACACGTGGATTCTGTCGTAGCAGGTGAGGAACAGAAATCAAAGTTTTTAGAAGAAAAATTATGCTCATAAATATGGTACCCTGGTGAGTGTTACTCTAACACACTTAGCACTAGTGTGTTATAAAGTGGGCTGCTTTGGTTCATCAGTGTCCAGGTGAAGAAGAAGGATCTGCTTCACTAGGTTCTGTTAGTTGTGGTGTTGCCTAAAGCTGAAGTTAAAGAAGGAATTATCTTTCAAAGAGTATCACTCTTATTTAACAGCGACAAGATTCTCCTTTAGGCAGGTTGTGTTGCACTTTGTCCTTAGTAAAATGAATATAAAATATATTAGTGGCACAGATGCTTACTGAAGTCTGGGTAAGGGTGTTTTCCATGTGAAATTCCCCCAGTGGTTTTCAGAGCAAGGCAGAGAATACATTGTGGTACAACATATACGTATGCCAAATTTTTTGCTTTTATGCTCAGCCATGAATTTCAGTTTGTATTAATCAGATGTCAATGCTTAAACTCACTTTCAGAAGATAAATTAATAAACTAGATCAGGAACTACCAATTTTGGTGGAAGCTGATAATCCACAAATAGTATTCCAGACTACTAATCGGGATGTTTCAAGGCAGTACTTTCAGTGCCAGCTGCACAGGTGATTTGTTTGTCACAAAGTGTGCCAGTGGTGTTGACTAGAAGAGAGTTTAGAAACAAAAAGTACACAATGAGAAAGTATATTTTTAAGTGCTAGGGAGAAAATGTGTTCTTGTGAGTTACATTGTTTTCTGGTGGAGAGTCTGGCCTGATAGTATTAGTTTTCACCTGTTAGGCTGCAAATTCTTGCCCTAGTAGCATAACAGATAGTTAGCAAGGTATCTATCTCAGCCTAAGAAAGGCTTCTCTTTGTAGTTTCATACATAGACTTGCCTTGTGATGGCTTCTGGTGTGATGAGCTTCTGTACTGTTATCTGGGTGAAAATACTTCTCTAGATGGTGCTGAGATGTTCTTGCAGTGCTATCAGACTCAAAATGGTGGATTAAAGCAGCCCATAAAGTAGGAACACTTTGGAGTAACTTGTTTATAGCATACCCATGACAGAAAGTATTAAAACTAGCAGGTTTTCAGAATTGTACATTGTTTTAAAATGAGAGCTGAAAATTGTGCATTAAATATGAAGCAGTATAAACTGAGCTTTCTGTACCTCTGCATGAAGAAGGTTTCTCCATTTAAGGTTCCTATGTCAGTGTGAGGCAGCAGTCAGAGTAGCTTTTGCTTAACTTGTTCATTTCTTCAAATACTTCCCCTTGACTCTTCCAAGTATACTGTTTTGTTGTAGAATAGATACAGCAAGTTTTAGGCTGTTATGTCACTTCTGCTCTTGACTTTAATATAACATCCAAATCTTCCTTTGCTTTTGCAAGCTTTCTGAATTAATGGAATCATTGTTCTAATCACAAGTTAGATTTTATAAAAGCTCAGTAGCTGCTTTCTGTCCAGCACTGGTGGTAAATAGTTCTGTGCTCTAAGGGAGGAGCAATCAACGTTGTTACCTCCAGCTTTTTTGAGCGTTTCTATTGGAGCTCTGCTTGGACAAATGTGAGAAGTCGCCTTCATGAGCATCATGTCACTGCTCACTGTGCAGATGCAGTCACGGGATGAGACAGTGACATTGTTTTGCAGGTCCTGGTAGCTGCCAAGTCTCTGCTGCCCATGAGGAACAGGTACCTGCTGAGAGATCCCGTTTTGTCTGAGAACTCAGACTAAGCTGCCATCTGGTACATGCAAATCGAGCAAACAAACATTTCCAGGACTTCAGGAATAGCACTCCAGCTTTAGTCCTCTCCTGTTTAAAACTTTGTAGTCTATGTTGTTTGAGTTCACCTCAAATAGCATTTCATCACCAAAATTATTCTATTGAGGTAATGGACAAATAAATGTATTAAAGCCAATTGGTATCAAGTTCCTTCTCAGAACTAACTCAGCAGTGTGCTCTGCTGTAGGGAAACACGGTTCCACAAATTCTCTGACACTGGGACCAAGCTAGTGGGATACTTCAAGTACCAAGTACGAATAGGTGCTGTGATAAGTTCCTGTACAAATAAAGCCTTTACTTCACCAAGCTATTGTTATTTTTCAGTTGACTGATTTAAATGTGTACTGATTGACTTTTAAGTTGGCTGGAGCTCTCTTCACTGAAAACAAGCATCTGTCTATACCCCTATACACACGAGCATGGGCTGGTCAGATGTTAATGCTTCTCTTCTAATGCTCAATGAACTCTCACAAAATACTAGAAGAGGACTTACTGCTCTTATTGCTTCATACATGTGTTGTGCATGTTCAGACTGACCTCTGCAGGCTTGCAGAACTTGTGAATAAAGGCATTGGTTGTTCCCCTTGTAAATGCAGTCTGTTTCTAGGAGAGGTGCTGCCGCTTGTCTTCTGCAGAACTACCGCAGTCCTCAGTTCGGCACAGGCAGAACAAACTCGTGCCTTTTTCTGGATCCACTGTTGCTCATCTGTATCTCTGAAATCTCAGGCCAGTGGTTTGTGATCTGGACCAGAGAATACAATCATTTTGGTTGGAAAAGACCTTTAAAGTCATCAAGTCCAACCATTAACCCAGCACTGCCAAGTCCACCGCTCAGCCATGTCCCTCAGAACCACTTCTCAATACTCTGTGTGTCAGGCAGGTAGAAAAAGCTGCTTTGGGCTTCTAGAACTGCAGCTGGCCTGATCCCCCTGTGCCTCAGTACTTCTCCCTCAAATCCAGTCCGGACTTTTCTGGAAAGCTGGCTGTGTAAAATGGTTAGATTTTTGTTGTGAGAAGAGCTCTAGGGGTTGATTTTGTGATAGTGTTTCTGTAAAAGTTTGTGTTTTCATCATTTCTCTGGCAACTTGAGGCTGCTGTAAAGTCCAGAGGAGGTTTGCTGTTCAGGGGAGAAGATCAGGAATTAGTTTCAGCTAAATGATTCTGCAGTTTTCTGAAAAAGCATTTTGTAATTTGGTAATAGAAGTAAAATTTTAATTTCATGGTTGAAATTATGTCTTCTGGTAGGTGTGTTTTGGTCTAAGAGGCATAGCAATAATATTGAAAAATGGAGCTTAAATAGTGAAGTATTTGTATTTTGCGTGTGATCATTGGGCAGAACCACCCTGATGGAGCTTGACTAGATCCACACCACGTTTGGTTTTCACATCATTGTTCTGTTTTGGTCTGCAAAGGTAATGGCTTTTAATATTTAAAGCTGTAGGTAGATTACAGGGAATGGCTGCTGGTAGTGCTTTAAAATATTTAGTAATATCGAGCTTGTGAAAGCACAATGCAAAAAAAAAATTCTCATTAAGAGATCTTTGCATTTTAATCTTTAACTCAGTCCAAGTGTCTCATGTAGTTGGTTTTTTTTGTTTGGGCCTTATGTAAAAGGTCAGAAGGCTTCCCTGCTCTTACAGTGTAAGCCAGGGCAAAGCAGGGGCAGCTTCAGGCACGCGTGGTTTTCAAAAAGCTTTTCAAGGCTTCCTTCATGGGTAATTTTGAGTCTCTCTGCTGCGTGGAAAAGTGATGGACAGAATTCATGTCCCTTTGGTTAGTTCAAACGAGATTATTAGCTTAAGGGAGGAGCTACCACTTCAGTTAGAGTCAATTCTGCCCTACTTGTGAAAGCAAACTCGGAAAACCCCTAAAGTTTCTGTGATCCAGATTGTAGCACTGCCAGTTTTGTTTCCATGTAAACGTAAGGCGCTGAGCAGTGTGGTTGTTGAGGGGTTAAGCTCCAGCAGTAGGCAGAGATGGCAGCAGGCTCTCTGCTGTTTCCTGCCAGCCCTGGGCACCAGCAGCATTGGTGAATCGTGTTTAGTTAACAGCTCTGGAAGCCATGGCACAGTTTTCAGTCTGTAGCCAAGTGCCTGTTGTGTTGCAGGCCAAGCTGGTTAGAATCTGGTTTGTGCAGGGGAGACTTGGCTGTGGTTTGTTTTTCTCTATTGGCTTTGTAGCCTAGCAGAAGCAAAAGCAATTTCAGCTTGATTAGGAAAGAACCTCATGCATTAGCAGACCCTCCTTTAGTGACCTTTGAGACCATATTGCTGTTGGCATTCCAATTTTTTTAGAAAGATTTTGTTGCTTGCATTCGATTTTCAAACTTGAAGATTTATTGAAATGCACCATTAGTGTCTTGAGAAAAGTGTAGTGTTACATATAAAATTTTGCTTTTAGATCTGCAAAGGGATTATCTGAAGTTCTGTGTAATTACATACTAATAAGCATTATTATGACTTGACTTTTTTTTCCCCCCTGTATTTATGTTGTTTTCAGAATACACAGATGACAATGCCCTGATTCCGAAGAACTCATCAGTAATTGTCAGGAGGATACCTATCGGGGGAGTTAAAGCAACCAGCAAAACATATGTTATGTAAGTATCCATAAAGCATTGCATTCTTCATGAGGCGTGTCAGTGTGATAACTTTTTTTATTGTTGTTAGTTTGCAGAAGCATTCAGATGCTGTCCGAAGCTGCTGTTAGTTTTTGTTATAATGGGGTAGTTTTTATGTATTTGTCCCAAAGTAAACTAACATTTTTAGGCCTGCTGGGACAAGGGGGTTCAAACTCCAGCAGTGGTAACTTGAAGATTATTCTGTTGGGTTTTTCTTGGACTTGATTTTTGAGACCTAAGTTGTAGATCTTGTGTCCTCTATGTGGAGAGATTCTTTATTCCATGTGTCTGCTTTTATAGTAAAGACAGATACACATTGTAGTGTAAACATTCCCATCTCAGGAGAGTCTGGTTTTCAGTGTTGGAGTACTTCTTGCATTTGGGGGAGAGGGGACAGGATATGGCAGTTATTGTTACAGCCCAATTCTGGGGTTTTTGCATACGAGCCATGGAGAAAAGACCAAGGGCTGCCAGCTGGTCAACCATGCAGACAAGAAGTTTCATAACTGATTCCTGTTAGTTTGTTAAAGACAACGTCTGTCTCAGGCAAGACAACCTTACGAGTGTATTAAGTGTTTTGCTTTTTGTGAGAGTAGGATGAAGGAGCAGTTAATCCTTTCCAGTCTTAAAACCAAGTAAGCAGTTTAGCACATTATCAAATGTTACTAGTTACCTTTCTAAGTCTGTTTTTACCCAAAGCTGATACCTCTGCTCCAGGTTTTAGTTTGACAGAGCATCAGGTTATTGATTGAAATTACAGCTGTTCAGATGCAATCCTGACTACAGGATTCTTGCTGTCATTTATGTGTTTGTACAGTCCAGTTCTGTATCAGCTACCTTAACATTATTTGAATAGCCATGTTTTCCAGCCTTCTTAAAGATATGCCTCTCTACCACAGTTAGCAGGTATTCCTAGCTGGTGGTTTTGCCATGTCTTTCTAATGTTGGTTCTCAATAAATCTGCTGCTGAGTTACGGTGTCTTCAACAAACAGTACAGCAGCATCCTGGTACCCATGAAGCAATTGCAAGCAAAAAGAGCTGAATTTATGTGGCCCTGCATGTAAATTTTGGCCATATGACTGTAGTAGTTGTGCCAGGACTTTCAGGCACTGCCTGGTAATTCTGGATGCCACAGTGTTGTGCTTATAAACATGGCCTTTTTTGAGGGTTAATTTAAATGTGTTTGCTTCGCACTGTTTGGTCAGCGCATCCTCTGTTTCTAGTTGTATAGCCCCTCTCCTGCTGTTGTAATGCTGCCCTAAAAGGAGAGGAGAGATGCTGCTGGCATCAAAGATCAAATGAATACCTGTATGTGTGGATAAGGAAAGTACTGCAGTTCTAACATTGAAAATGAACCAGGCAGATCAGCTTTCTATTCCTTCAGCTGGAAACATTGCAGAAATAACTGGCAGAGTGGTTAATGTTTGGGAGTGATGAATGTATGTGGTAACAGTGGAGACTTCAAAAAGGCATTGCTTGCCTTGTAGTGTGTTCATCAAGGTAGTTGTTTGAAGAAGCCATTGTGTGGTAATCTAAGGAATTTCCTTGTACATCCTCATCTTCAGGAGGTGTGAGGCTATAATTGTGAGCCTGATGGTGTTCTAGCAGTGGCAGGAAGCACGAGCATTTCTATTTGTACCTGAATCCCACAGCAGCCCTTGAATTGCCTCTGCTCATGGTACACTTTGTATGATGTGTTAATTGTGTGTTAACTATAGCAGTGGTGGCATGTCTGGTTCATGAGGAGCAGCATGCACATACAGATCAATGAGTATGTGGAATCTCAGCAAGTTTTCAAATGTAAAAAATATTTCCTAAAATACTGTAGCATTTTCAAGATTATCTTAAACAAATTCTGGCAATTAAGACCTTTTTTTTTGTCACAGGACTCCTAAATCGCACAAAATCCTAGAAACTGCTTTCAGGTGACATTTCTACTACTATTTTTAGTCAATATAGCATATGTAACACATTTAGTATTTTGGCACTTTCGTGGCTAAATATAGTAGATATCTGAACACAGTGCTTGGGCTTCCACAAAAAAACACTGTTCTAGAGACTGCTGCTGATGTTTTCATGTTATTCTTTTGTCAGATGAATGATTTTTTTTTCACTTAAGTAAACTTGCACTTCAAAGTGTCTAGACTATCACTGTTCTTAGAAATTAAGTTGTATCTGGTACCCTGATAATTCTGATACTTACATACCAGAGACAAAATACCTGAGGACTTCCTCTCACACTGCTGTGTTCTGTATCTGTAAGTCTTAAGAGGAATTTGTGACAAAGTAGAAAAGTAATTTGGGGTTTTTTTTTTCAGTTGCATTGAGTGTACCAAGAGAGAACAGTTTATGTATGTGAATAGAATCCCACATTTGCTAGACTACCAGATCATCATGTTTTGATGCTCAGGGTTTATAATCTGTTTTCACTGCATTATGTTGGGTACAAGTGCTTTATTTTAAATTCTGATCACCTTTATTTCTCCTTCTAGAAGTCGAACTGAGCCAGTGAGTGGAACATCAAAAGCAGTATGTAAAAACACAATCTCACACTTTTTTCTACACACTGCACTTAATTCTAAACAATGTAGCCTTTTATTAATTTTCGAAACATTAACTTAATATATTTTCCATTAAAATATAGTGTATGTTGTAAATACAATGTATTTGATTCAGCATAGTAAAAACTAATTAATGCCATCCTTTGCACAGTTCTAATGTGAATATTGGTATTTGTGCCTAGTAATGCATTGTATTTCATATTGAATATGCTAGAGTATTTCCTGTATGACTTTGTGTTGTACAGATAATGTATGATCATTTTTAGATCATGTAGGTTCAAGGTTTGCACAATTGAACATGGTGCCATGTTCTACATCTGTCTGTCTATAGCTAGTGATATGTATGTTTGTATAGGTTGTTGTGTGCTTTTTGTTTCTTGCAATAAAAATTGTTTGGAGTGTATTTTTTGCCATTTTCACATTGTATCACTTAGCTTTTGTTTTTAAATACTTTTTTTTGCCTAATGGTTTTTGAAAATGTTATCAAAAACCACTGAGAAACCACTATTGTTAAACTTGGTACTGTTTCTTACTTCTGACTTGGGGGTTCAAACAAATACCAAAACCAACATATCCCGTGTGTTTTGAGGACTGTTCTGTGCAGCTAAATGACTCCTTTCCATGTCCTTAAATACTTGGGTATTTGTTCCTAAAACTGTGTAATTGAAGTGATATTGTTTCGGCCCCTCTGAGTACATAAATGTCTTTAATAGGTTGCCGTGACTTTAACTGTCGTTGCTACACAAAGTGGTATTCTAAAGTTCTGCATTTGATCTTTCCACTTTATGTGATGAAGCAGTTTAGTTTGATAGTTTGTCTGCAAATGAAAAATGCATCAAACCCAGTGTACAAATTTTGGCACAAGGTTGGCAGAGCCTGGTGCATTTGTGGGTAAAATCCTTGTTATTTTTCTTCTGCCTGCAGTACATTTTTGGATCTGGGTGACTTCAGGTTGGATCCTGCTTGAGTTTCCCAAAGGTTCAGCCTTTCTTTAGTATACCACCACTTTGAATTGACATTTGGAAAAAGGGCAGCATTTTTCTTCAGATTTTGATTTGCCACTTGGGTTGAATGCTCTGTGTAACTGCGCATTTCAAATAGCCCTTACAGTATAAAAGTTACTATTTGGTGTTTTTTATTTTTCATCTTTAAGTATAACTGCTTTTTCTTCACTAGACTGGTGTGAGGCATTACACTAACCCTGGATCATTGGATCTGATCACTCAATAAGCCGTTAGGGTAACTTAATCTAGAAATTCATGAACTCTGGGTCTGTGTTCTGTGAAGAATGCAGCCTCTGATTCTCATGGATTGGTGTGCCATCAACTTAAGATTGAAAACATCTATATGTAGGTCTAAAAGCACCAAGTCCAAATCTGACATCCGTAACTTTATCATTGATTGGTTCAAATTCCTTTTTGGACATCATTGCCTCTCATTGGGAGTTGGAGTTAGTTTAACTGGCCCAGTGACCCGCGTAGTTAATGTAATGCATTGCTGTAACACACATTTTATAGTATTTGATCTAATTCAGATGGGTTTTTATTTCTTGAAAACAGTTCTTTTTCTTTTTGTTTACTAGCATGTGTATAAACACAAGTCACATGTTCATAAATAAAGTTAACATTCTTTTAGCCTCGTGTGTTCCCTGGCATGTCTGTATTACATTCCTAAGTAGCATCTTACCATGACCTAACATAGATGTCTCAAAAAAAAAAAAAAGGAAAAATCGTGGAGTGGGAGGGAAGACTTAGTTAGAACTAATTACAGTAAGTGAAAGACAAAGCAAAAACATTGCCTTCTAGTCTGCTCTGCCTGTGTCTGGTCTGGGTTGTGGGTAGCATAGGGAGGGTGGAAGCCTTGTGTGGCTCTCCAAGTCCCCTCACTCCCTGGGAAAGAGCTGCAGCCTCAGGTGCTGCTCGTGTTGGAGACACTTTGAGCTTTGTTCTTAACAGCTCAAGTCTTGTTCTAAAGTGTGGGGGGGGTTGTTTTGCTTTTTAATACTTGTAGTTCTGTATGTATTTCAAAGCAGAGCCTGGATCTTACTGTGGTAGGAATAATTCAGTGGAAAGTTTGCTAATTATTGTCGGAGAACACAGCAACAAACTTAAAATTAGTTATTTTTTTTTTTTAAGTATGCACAAAATCTTGTATTTTGAATACTTCCCCATTGTCTTGCTCTTAGGTTAATTGGCATTCCACACTTGCAAATTTGTATTGCTGTCCTGCTCTTAGGACAGCCAAAGCAAGGAAGTGGTTCCTTTCTGTTAAATGTTACTACATCAGTGACACACAAGGATCTCTAGTTGAGATTTGTCCTTCCTTCAAGGCTGCAGAAATGCAGAGTCATGCCCGTTGTTTTCGCACCATCAGGCATAACTGTGGTCCTTCCTGACTGGATTTTTAGTTTGGGCAAGATATCAGGGGTTTTAGGAATCCACTGTAATTTAAATGTAGCACTCAGCAGTAAGATTAGCCTTTTCATTCTGTTTTCCATCCTCTTTCCCTCTTTATGTTAATTTCTGTTTAGTCTTCTGCATGAAATGGGAGTTAGTTCATTGAGTGTCACTTCTAGTTTTCAGGGGGGTTTGGTGGCTTTTAATTCTTCTGCACCATTATCTTAGGGTTGTATACAAGTTTCATAGACATTGATCCTGTGTGACTGAATTGAGGGACTGACAGGAAATACTTGTAGAAATTTAAAGGAAACAAGACACAAGGATCGTTGGAAGATGGCAGTTGTACTAAATAGTACATTAGTTATCTGCTGCTTTGATAACTTCAGTAGAAAGGAGTGTTCTCACCTCCTTTAATAAATTGGGCTGTTGCCTGCAGGCCATATAATAATAACTGCTTCCTAAAAAAATACAGGAACTAATTAATAGTTTATGAACTGTTATGTTTCAGTTACTGGTCAGTACTAGGCTGTTTAATGCTAGACTCCAATAGAGAGCTTTCCTCATTTCTTGTTGACTTCTGAAAAACCACAGAATGGTCGTGGTCGTGCCTGTCATGAGAGAACATAGGCCGATTTTTCCACATGTAAAACAGAGTGGCATGTGGAGCATGAAGCTTCAAAACTCTTGGATCAGGTTTCCTTTCTAACAGAACTAGGTTTGAGTGTTTAGAAAACAAGGAAAGTTGAATCCTGTGGTAAGACTTTGAAAGGAAAGAAGGTCTGGTTTTGCAGATCCAGGTATTACTCTCCAAAGGCACATTTTCAGTAACTTATTAGTTAGTAATGCAGTTATGTTGTATGTGCTTTCCAAAACGTGTAGAGAAGGAATGATTAACTGGAGTGAGGAATCCTCTTCTGCAGGTATTTCTTCCCCCCCAGAGCCTGCTAAAACTGCTCCCTTGAGTTCTTCCACCATGTAATAAAGGACAGGAGCTTTCTCCAAGGAAAGGTTTTAATCTCTCTTCTGGTCAATTGAGTGACCTCTTGAAGAGAGCAGTTCAGTTTACATTGTGAAGTTTTACTCTACATTTTTGAGCAACTTAAGACATAAGAAGTGTCTTTCTGATAATGTTTTAATAGTGTAAACTTGACTGCTGCCTGTGCATAGTATAATTCCATATGCTGGAAAAGGAACAAGAGTTACCCTTTTTACTTGGGGAAAAGCTGCACTTGAGTAAGAGTTCTCAGTGAACCCTGCAGTGCATTGCTAACTGGGGCCTGAGGACTGCATTCCTGTGGGATGTTCAGTAGGTAGCTGGGAGGGAGGAGTGTGGTTGCAGTTGAGGAAAAAGTTACAGGATTGTGTTCTGAATCCATGTTTTCATCATCATTAAAAATTGGTCTGATAGCAAGGAAAATACTAAATTCTCACGCTTCCCAAACTTTGCTAGTTTTGATAGTATGGCCTGTAGGATAAGAAAATACAAGAAATCAGTTTTCTCAATTTTTGTCAGCTACTCTGTCATGGTAAACACCTTTGTGTCAATAACTTAAGCAGGTTGTTTGGGGTTTTTTTCTAGAGGAAGTTGCTTTTGTGGCTGATGTTTTGTATTGGTGTTTTCATTTGGGTTTTGTGGGGTATGGTGAGTTTGGCATTTTTAAACTTACTGACGGGGGGACAGTTCTGTTTCAGGGCTGATACACCTATGCTTTATTTTAACAAGCAATACTGTGTTCATATAAGCAAAACCATCTACATTTATAAAAGATGAGACATTAACTGATTTACTTTAAGAGTAGTTTGTAAATTCCTTTCCTGTTGTGATGCTTCCCTCTCAAATAAATACGTATTTTTAAAATCCTTTGTAGCTGAATGTTGGACAGCTTCCTTACCCCTTCAGCTTTTGAAGAGTTGTGAGCATTTGAAAGGGGTTCCTCTGAGATACTCTGGAGCAATAAGTTTATATCAAGCAGGTTTGATTATATTAGTCTCTTCTCATTAACCCCATAGGCACTCTTAAGCTGTCACTGGTTTGGGCTGTTTTGATCAAATACAAATTACACGAGGTTGAAAATGCCTGTTTCAGTGACACTCTGAGCATATAGTGCAGACTTTCAGACTACAGTAGAGGTTAACTATTGCTATGTTTTGATTGTAGAACTTGAATATGTGTTTAATTTTTTGTGAACAGATTGATGACTCTTCTGCATCTATTTCTCTGGCCCAGCTTACTAAGGTATATGTATATTCTTGTCAAATACTTTTAAAAACTCTTTGCTTCGTATTTTTAAATCTTACACTGTGATCTATAGCTGGATAACTGTTGTAATTTGAACAAAACTTAAATTTTTAATAATTTAAAGTATTTATTTTAACTTTAAAATGTGTGTATATTTGGATACTATCCTGTAAAGAGTAGTTCCCAGTTTGGGAAGATAGAAGGGGAGTACCTTATCAGCCTCAACATAATGTTGCAGTATTACTCATCTTCAAGACACAAAGAAGAAGCACTTCAGAAGCTGTTTACCGTTTTTCATACGTTTTGTTAATTTTTGCGTTGGAAACTAACACAGTTTTTACAGAAGAATTTAATTGGCTGTAAGTTACGGACATTTCAGGGTTTGCAACAGCCAAAATAGAAGCGTTTCTGTAACATGGACAATTGCATGGCTATTTTTGAATTTCTAGTCATTATAGTTACAGATCCACTCCTTGAATGCTGCACAGTTTCATAAACTGTAGTATATACACAGTGGACAACACAGCCTAATTTGTTTGAACACAGACTGTAAATTGTGTAAATGTACCTGATTGTTCATAGGAATATACCAATGTGTTTGTGTGGCATATTAGCAGCTGTGACCTTCTGAAACTGTTGTAATGCCATGTTTTGCTATGGAACTGCTTGCATTTTTTGCTCAACCATGTGTAACTTTGTCTGGGAAAGCACTAGTGATTGCACTTTGTGGAAGGGCGCAGCGCTAGCCAGTGAAATTCCTAGGCTTTAAAGTCAGAAGGATGAGAGAAAGCAGGGCCCAATGCAGAGTAGCTAGTTCTTTCTTCTGAAAATAGGCTGGGGTTTATTTTCTAGAAAGAGAAATCTTCCCACTGAAAACTTCTTCCCTCTTTCATGCAGAAATTAAATTGTGTACATTTGGAAAACAAAAATTAGAAAAAAAGTTGGGAAGGTAGTCACAAAAAGAAATCGGTCTCCATTAGTGCTGTCCCTAAACTTGTCCTTGGTTTTGTAAATTGATGTGAAGTTTTACTCTAAAATGTGAAAAACTGTCCAAGTGGTGTACACATTTAACCTTTCAAGAAAACTGAAGTATTTCAGAAAAATGCAGGAACATTATAACATAAAGCAGCTCAAAACTGTGACTTACTCTAACCTCTTTAGTGCAGGCTGGCTTAGCATGGAGGCAATGTGTTAACAGTTTTCTGGTTTATTACTATGTATTAAATGCCATATTTGAATTTTGGTCTATTCCTACTAATGTTTTGTGGTTTTTGGATGTGTTTTGTAAACCGTTTGGGTTCAAACAAATTAGTCAAGTATCTGTAAAGTTTTATGTAAATGTTCATGGAAATGATTTCATAGATGGCGATCCGGATTATGTTGCTGTTAAGAAAAAATGTGTATATGAAACAACCATTTAATAAAATGTTGAAACTAGTTGGTTGCTTTTGTGAATGAATGCATATAAAAACAAAAATATGAATGGTTGATCTGAATGATAGGTGCTTGAAGGTCCAAATAATGTACAGTCACTCCCTTAGACCCTGCTTGTATCTGGACTAGTGTGTAATAAAAACATTTTAACAAATGCTACTTTAAAAAACTTAGCTGGCTTCAATAATTGGAAGATCTAGTTCTGCATAAGGTTTATATTGCAATTTGTGTGTTAAAAGGACACAGTCAACTGGAAAATACTGTTTTTTCTCACTTTGGTTAAATCACTTAATATGAAGAAGTTTGGGGGACATGTGGTCTGGATTGCCTACAGCATGTGATGGTCAAACATCTACTGAGAAGAATCTCTTCTTTTGCTGAGGGGTTATAAAAAGCTCGATTCTTTTCAGTGCTTCTGTGGCAGAAGCTGAATTTCAGCAAGCAAAACCAACTGCCCCAGCTCTTCAGTTGTGTGTCCTTTTAATGCTGCAAAATGTAAATAATGATACTTGTATACATCTTTCTCAATTAAAAGCAGAGTGGCTATCTTCTCCTTCAAATAGTCTGGAGCTGAATCAGTTTAAAAATACTGGATAGTCTAATTTTTTCTACACGTAGCTTCTGTCCACTTGGAGGAAAATTGGATTGGTTGCACAAGTCTCTATGTAAGGTACAAACAGAGCCTAAGGTTTGAGTGCCCAAGAATGCTCTTCTCAAGTAGGTTGACAGGCACATAAACATCATGTAATGGCATAAGGACTCCCCAGAACATCTTCAGGACAAACGTATTTTATATAAGCAGCTGTTTTCATGCACTCAGCTAGAGTTGTGCTGCTCTTTACAGGATTGGATGAGTGGTGTTGTCTTTGGCTGTGTGGGCTTAAATGTGTTTCTAATGTGTGTGTCAAATAATTACCTGTTAAACAGACTGCCAATCTGGCTGAAGCCAATGCTTCCGAAGAAGATAAAATAAAAGCTATGATGACACAGTCTGGCCATGAATATGATCCAATCAAGTAAGTGTTGATAATTTCAAATCTCCTCTTTGAAGATTACAGGAAAATTGTAGAGACTGTTTTAGCAAGAGAGACACATGCACACTTTTTTTTTTTTCCCTTAAAAACTTGCAGTTACATGAAGAAACCCTTGGGCCCACCTCCTCCCTCATACACTTGCTTTCGTTGTGGAAAACCTGGCCACTATATAAAGAACTGCCCAACAAATGGGGTAAGATTTTGGGGATTTCTGATGTTAATTTTTTTTACCTTTGCAGTTATGTAACAAACACATTAATTTTCATATTATTACTTATTTCTCTTGGGGAGAAACACAGAAGTTTTGTGATAATGTTGCAACGCATTCCAAAATTCAAGGGAAACCTGGAATTAAAAATGTAATTTTTTTTCTAGGTCAGAGGCATTAAATATGCTTATAGATGTTTCTCTGAGTTTTCCTATATGTTCAAATATGTTTCAGTATTATTGCCAGTTTTTCTCTGCTTTTAACCCGTTTTAATGACAGTCCTCAGTTTTTAGTATTTTGTATAAAACAGATTGCTTCTGTTGACTCCCATCTTTTGAATATTTGCCTGTTTAATGACACAAGTCTCTGCTTGAGTATCTGTGCCATTGCATGTTAGTCACTGGATGTGTGTGCATGAGGCATCAGTTCAGTCTCCATGGATTGATGGTGAATACAAGTGTCCTCAGGGACTGACGCGAAGCACCAAATAAGTTCTGAATTGTTTTTTGGAGGAGGAGCAAGTTTGTCTCTCCTCTCCAAGTGGATGGTGAGCTGAGGGATGTTTCACTCTTAAGGAACCTCAAGTTGAGCCAAAGGATGTTGACTGAGTTCTAGACAGTGCTCAAGCCCTTGGAGCAGCCTGGCTATATTCATTCAGGGAAATAAATCTTTCCGTCGAGCAACCCTGAATGCCAGGCAGAAGGAGAGGATTAAAGGCTTTTGCTGCTTAAAATAATCATTGAAATCTTTCTTCAAGTGTGGGTCTCAAGATGAGATATGTCTGTATTTCTTTTCTTAACAGGACAAAAATTTCGAGTCTGTTCCCAGAATAAAAAAGAGCACGGGAATTCCAAGGAGTTTCATGATGGAGGTGAAGGATCCCAACACCAAGGGGGCGATGCTGACCAACACTGGGAAATACGCGATACCGACCATTGACGCGTAAGTGTGGAGCAGGAGGGAGCACGAGTGGCAACGCAGCCAGGCTGGCCAGCATCTGCAGTTGCAGGGGAGGAAGCACTGTCATTGCTTCTTAACCTTAAATCTGTGATGCTTTCTACTGTTAAAATAGGCTGATCCCACTCTTTGTGCTCCTTGGAAGTTGGTTAAACTTGTGGTATGCTGAGTGTCTACTTCTGCAAAACATCTCAGTAGTGTTTGAAGTTGGAATCATTCCCTTTGAAAGCTCATTTTGCTTCTGTTTTAGATTTCAAAGACTTATTTCAAAATGTAACAAATAGCTGTTGGACTGACATTTCCTCCCCCTCTGACTTCTATCAGATCTCATGTGTGAAGCAGACTGAAGTTTTCCTGTTGCTGTAGACTTAAGAAAATACTGTGTACTGAGAACAGCAGCTGTTTTGAGAGGCACTTGGTGGCACTTCTGTATTTCTGCAATGAATCTTCTCTTGTAGAAGCTGTAACATAGACTACTTTCATTTACAAAATGTAATTACTCGGAGACTAATTTTATCCTGAGCCTGCAATTTACATTTACCCTCTGGCAAAGGAGAGGTGGGATTCGTTTCACCTGATTTCTAGTGTCCAATTTTTTTTTTCTAGTCTGAGCTAATTTCTTAGTTGATCCAGTGAGTGGGATAGTTCTGCAGAAGGAAAGTTGTTCCCCTTCCTTCTTCTGGTGGTGTGACTGTACAAAAGTTGTTTAAATGCCTACATTTTAGAATGCTAATGTGAAGTGAGAAGAATTCCATTTTCTTCCTTTAATAAAATCCAAAGCTTGGAGACTTTTCCCTTTATGCATCTTTAACTTTTTTCTTTTTCCTTCCCCACCCCCTCTCCAGGGAAGCTTATGCTATAGGAAAGAAGGAAAAGCCTCCCTTTTTACCAGAGGAGCCATCCTCCTCCTCAGAAGAAGATGATCCTATTCCAGATGAGTTGTTATGTCTGATTTGTAAAGATATAATGACTGATGCAGTTGTTATTCCATGCTGTGGAAACAGTTATTGTGATGAATGTAAGTGTTGGTCCCGTGTTTGTTAGTTCAAAATGTCAAATCTTATCTTCTGAATGCAGAAATAAGGGATAACAACATTGCTTTGTAACCCTTCTATGTAATACTTGAGTGTATCTTGAATAGTAAGTTACTCTTCTCATGTTAAGGAAAATGTAAAAAGGCAGAAAGCTTTTTTCCTTTCTTACATGTCTTGTTAAATCCTCTTTACATGCAGAAGGATGAGTATGAGAGAAGTGCAGAAATGTGCAGGTGATGACAATAATAGACATTAAATGCATTTAGTTGATCACAGCCCTTTCTCCCATACAGAAATGCATATCCAGCTCTGGTGGCTGCTGTGGTCAGCCACAGACAGATAGGTGGGCATTTAATCCACATTCTTCTCCACGGGAGAGCTGGTTAAAATCTTCAGAACTCAAACCTGCTAATGGTTTTTTGAGATGTTTTATTCATTAACCTTGAGGCTGGTGACCTGGAGAAAAAAGACCAGTGGAAACATCAAGACACAGCCCACTCCTCATGTTCAAATGTTACACTGCTGAAGTAGCACCACTGGATAGTTACTTGCTGCATACTAGAAATGTTTTACATTGCACAAACATTTATAGCTTCCTGCTCTCCATTCAAGGCCATACTTACCCATTAATCATATATGTGTTTTTATAATTGATTAGAACCCAGAAAAATTCCCTAGTTTGACTAAAAACTATTTGAATTATTCTAATTATTCACAGGTATTAGAACAGCATTGCTGGAGTCTGAGGAGCATACCTGCCCAACTTGTCATCAGACAGATGTTTCTCCAGATGCATTAATTGCCAACAAGTTCCTACGCCAGGTAACATGATGACTTTTACATAAGCTGTTTGTAAGAGAAGTCTATTTGTAAAAAGTCAAAAGGGCAGAAAATACTAATTTACATCTCCTTAAGCAAGGCTAAGTTGCATAAGGTTAAATTTACTTTTCAAATACGTTATCTGTTCTTACAGAAGCTTTACAACTCTTTTAGAGACAGTCCAGCAAAATCAGGTCCCACTTTTGTTTAACATGATTGCCTCACTTTCAGATTTGGTCTTAACACTGAAGTACTTTAAACAGTTGAGTTGCCAATTATTAGTATAAGTGTTTAATGTGATGTGTTCATAAGTGTATGTTGATTTATTTTAGGAGTAACAGCATTTACAGGGATGCCTGAGTAGTTTTGCTCTGTGGAGGCTTTTGTTCGTGGATCTACTGAAGTTTCATATTACCTTTTTGTAAATTTTTTTTCCTCTAGGCAGTGAACAACTTCAAAAATGAAACTGGCTACACAAAAAGGCTGCGTAAGCAGGTTCAGCAGCAACAACAGCAGCAGCAGCAGCCACCACCACCACCTCCACCTCCACCTCCCCCACCACTCATGAGGCAAACCATCACACGCAACCTCCAGCCTCTGCTCCGGCCAGCCATTTCCAGGCAGCAGGATCCACTAATGATCCCATTAGCTTCTCTGGCCTCTCGTTCTGCTGCTTTGTCATCCTTGGGCCCTGGTCCATCACCTGGACTGCCAGTAAATCCGTCTTCTGTCATTGTCTCTGATCTCCCTCCAGCAGTGTCCCTGTCTCTGCGTGGTGAAAAGCCAGATGGACCCTTTCGGTGAGTGGATCTGTAGATCAGCATGAATATAAAAGACACCAAATGCTGAAGTTAGATTCTTCTTGAGCTTCTGAGCTAGCAGTTTATGTATCATGAGTGACAGTTCCAAATAATTGTGGAAGTTCAGGTTTTTGTTCTTGCTTTGAATGGGGACACTTTGATAAGTTGGATGTGTGCCTCATGCAGGAATTTCCTCAGAAGTGTTTCTTGTTTGGATCCCCTATCAGTAGTTCAGCACAGCTTTACACTGAAAGAGGAACTTTTTTCCCCAGGATTTTAAGTGGCTGGCAATTCCTAAAGTAACCATTTAGTTCTGTCAGACCTTCTTAAGTTCATTAATTTCTCTTTAGTACTGAGGAAATAATATTTTCATTAAAAGTGTAAAGGCATCAGTATAGGCAAAACTGACCTGGTGTTTTCACACTACTTCGTTCTACAGCATTTCTATCATCAATATTAGGATAAGTCAGTCATCCTCAGTAGTACAGTGTAGCCAGTGACACACAGTAACCATAGAAAAACAGTAAGTTTGAAGTATTTACAAACGTGAAAGTCTGAAGTTTGCAACCCAGTTAAGTCACGTGAAATGACATTACAAATCTGTGCTGTTGTTTTGGGCTCATGTCCTTTGAACTTTATGCCTTGAATGCAGTGAGCTGCTCTGTCTCTGGGACTGTCAGCCCAGCTGTACTGTTGAGTACAAAGGATCACGGTTCAAAAGAACTGTTAGGGCACCCCTGAACTAGCACATAAAAATTTCCTGATAAAATTTCAGCTCTTGCATCTTCCAAAACTGAGATCCATTGTGTGAGTTGTGTGTTCTACCCATTCGTGAGCAGCTAGCTGCCTGTGACAGTGCCAGGCCAGACTGACTTCTCACCAGTGCTTCACCTGGGATTGGCTGACTTCACTTTTGTAAATCTCATGAAAATTATTTTTAATATTTTTTTTCCCATTTACAGTAGTCAGCCTTTTCTTACCTTGGGCTTCGTATTTCAAGTAGCACTTAAAAGCAGTATTTGCATTATCAGAGTGTGGTTTTTCATTGTAGTGATGCTGATACTCTTTTACCTCCCGCTGCTCTGGTTTCTGCCGCTGAACTGTCTAAATCTTCCCCTCTGTCGATCAGCAGCTTGTTGGAAGAGAAGGTAAATTTTATTTCACTATAGGCAATGATTCCTGTGTTTTAGTAGAGCATATTTTCTAACTACTTGCATCTATTCCCAAGGGCTATCAGGTACCTGTACTGAGACAACCAGCATTACCGAGTCTTCTGGGCCCTCAAGGACAATCAATACCCACCACTGGTAAGTAACTACAACTTTAGGGTCTATTCCAAAAAAATATCTTCAGATCAACTGAATAGATAAATTTTTTTTTTCCTCTTCCCACTCCACAAGGTCACCCAATGAGAGCTGGTGCCATTCGCTCAGCAGGAGGCAGACCAGGCTGGGAACTGTAAGTATTCTCAAAAATTATATATATTACTACTTGTAACCTGTTAAATAAGGCTGTAACACATAACGTACGCAGGAGCTGATTTCTAATGAAATAAGTATGTACAGATAGTTGTAGAGAATACAAGTGGTAATTAACATTTAAATGGCTTAATTTGAATTAGTTTTAAAAGGGGCATCTATGCTTGCAGTAAGATTATTTAAAATAAAACTCCAGTACATAATTGAAAAGAGAACTCTGAAAAAATGAACGCTTTTTGAGGAAACCATAATTTACATATAAAATCAAATATAATTAAAAGATCAGATGGAAAGCCACCCTTTTGGTTACTGGCTGAATAGGGCTGAAAAAAATTATTACCTAATAGAAATCAGACTTCAACATACTTGTTTTAACATCTTAGTTGATACTGATTCAGCAAATGATTGGAAGAGTCAACGCGGTTATTTTACGTCAGCTTTAATTTCTGCAATTGAGTCATCTCGAACAGCCAGGCTGCTTTCTCTCAGGTGTAGAGGGAGGAGCCTGGCTTATCTATTACTGCAGTGCCAAGTTCTTCCTTTTGATATATGTTTGTTATAGATTGTAAGGGTACATTGTGTTTATAAAATCTTAATCAAAACAAAAATCAGGATCCAGACCACAGATTATCTAAAATCTCAAAGTCAGTAAGCAAGAAAATAACAATTTAGGGACAAGAACAGGCCAAAGACATCATCATAAGGCAGCAACATAGGAGAGATGTATGTGGGTGAAGTGAAAGGAAGCCCTAGAAGATGTTGGCCAGTATCTGCAGCACCTTGCAGGTGGAAGTGTCAGGTATTAAGTGTCAGAGAGGAGCAGTGGGTGCTTGGCACATGGGAGGTGGGAGTCTCTTAAGCATGGGCAGCCTCCATCCACAGCCACGAATCTGAGTATAAGGAGAGAAGACTGAGGGAACTGCAGGGGGTGAGGATGTGGAAAGCAGGTGTGAGGATCAGGAAATGGGAGTAGTCTCAAATGAACAAAAAGCAGGGAGAAAAGTGTCTGAGTTGAGAGCAAAAGCGGTCCCCACCATGGTCCTGCTTCATTCGCTTTCCTCTTTAGAGTCAGGGCAGGGCATTACAAACAGTGACACCTCTTTCTGGGTTTCTTTATTAGCTCAAATCGAGGACGCCCACATAGTGAACGTGCCCAAAGGACTCAGGCCCCAACACTACCAGCCTCAGCACCAGTCTTTGTGCCTGTGCCTCCACCTCCCATGTATCCTCCACCGCCCCATGCACTTCCTCTTCCTCCGGGGGTACCACCACCACAGTTTCCTCCTCAGTTTCCACCTGGTCAGCCTCCATCTGCTGGGTACCCTGTCCCCCCTCCAGGATACCCCCCAGCTCCTGCAAACATGTCATCAGCTTGGGTACCAGCAGCAGTACCAGCAGCTCATTCAAATACCATCCCAACAACACAAGCACCTCCCTTATCTAGGGAGGAGTTTTACAGAGAACAGCGGAGACTGAAAGAGGAGTAAGTATTTGGCTCGGGGCAGTCGTGGTGTTGTTCATGTCTTTGTTTCGGTGGCGCATCGGGCTGCGGTGACACTAAAGTGCATCTGACATAAGCAAAAATGACATAGTGCTTTTCCCAATGTAGTTTTTCATTGCGGATGGTAAACGTGCAAAACTAAAACAAGACAATTGTAATTCTAAAACTTTCCCTAAAACTTGCAGGAATTCTTAATTGTTGTTTGCTTAAATAGGATGTTCACCATTTGCATGCAGTATACATTTTCTCATATTGGCCATGTTTTGTTTCTTGATGTCTTTTTGTAATAAAGGTCAAACTATAATTGTAATAAAGGTCAAACTTATTTTAACAGGGAAAAGAAAAAGTCCAAACTTGATGAGTTTACAAATGATTTTGCTAAGGAATTGATGGAATATAAAAAGATTCAAAAGGAGCGTAGGCGTTCGTTTTCCAGGTAACTGCTTTACGTGTCCGTAACGGAGAAGCAGATTGTCTAGAGGAATCAGGAGGAGTTCCACTCCACCTCTATCATTAGATGGATTGGATGATTCCAGGGATTAGCAGTGATAGCAGTGTCATGTGTAGGTCACTAGCTTAAATGTAGCAGAGATTACAGTTGACTGATAGTTATAATTTGCAGCAGTTGTTAAGTAGCAGGTGTCTCTGCAGTGACATCCCTCATCTCCTGACAGCCCTGAGGAGGCCAGGAACTGAGCAGGTTTAGTTGCTGCATCTCCCTATTCTGACTGTAGCCATTGCATCAAAGCACTTTGGAGGAGAGATGGAAGAGAAATTGTCTTCATTCCCTCTGTTGTATATCTCATGTGGATACACAAAGATATTTTTAACCTGGACTGCAAACTAGTGGCTTTAACTAGTATTTTTTTGACATTGTTAATTTTTTCTTAGGAGTTAAAAGATCAGACTTATGAGAAAATGTTACATTGGTGAAAGACTTTGAGAGGAGAAGTGATTCTAATGAACATACACAGAAAAAAGTGAAATTGTTATTTAAAATTGTTATTTAAAAGATAATAGAAGACAAACTTGTGAAGAAAAAAAACTCTAGCTGATGTTTTCTATCAAAAAAATCACTCGGACAGGAACCTGAATAGCTCTCTGTTACTAAAACTGTCAGTATCTTTCCTGGAGTAATAGCATTGAGTCATAGAAGCTGAGTTTAGAAGTGTTCAGATAAGCTTTTTCTTGCGGTGTGGTCACTCCCCTTGCTGAGAGCTAAAGGTGTGTGCAAAGCCTTGCTAGAAGTGTTGATTCAATAGTCCTGTATGCAAGATTGCAGTACAAATATTTTGTGTCCTGTACAAGTTTCCAAATAAGTGAGTAGTGAAGTAGACAACACCGGCATTTTGAAACTGAGCTTTACTGTCTTCAGGCTGAATCGTGTTTTCTTGCTGTCTGGTGCTGCTCTGTAGCTGTTGAGACTTGCTCTTTTTGCGTCCTACTGCAACAAAAATGATTTGCACTGCATGTAGTTGTGGAGTGGTGAAACATGTCCATGTTCAGGTACCAGTAGAGGCCAGTATACACCACCTGAAATCAGGCAATAGCTGTGGTAGCTCATGTGATAGAAGTGAGTGGAAATAGACTTACTCTTCCTGTATGTCTTTACACTAACAAAGCAGCAGCTGGTCTGTCTCCTAAGGATAAACTTGTACGTGTTATGGAGTTCTTCAGTTTGCAGTAGCGTTATGTCAGCAGCTGACAGAAGCTTTGACATAAGCAGATGGAAAGGAAAAAAATAAAACCAAACAAATTTGGGAGGAAGAATTGGGGAGAGTGACTGTTCTGAATTAACTTCATTTTTTTGTTGTTGTGTTGTGTTTGTTTGTTTTTTAAGGTCCAAGTCTCCCTATAGCGCATCGTCTTACTCTAGGAGTTCCTACACCTACTCCAAGTCGCGGTCAGGTTCTTCCCGCTCTCGCTCCTATTCCCGCTCGTTCAGTCGCTCCCACTCTCGTTCCTACTCGCGGTCGCCGCCCTATCCCAGGAGAGGCAAAGGGAAGAGCCGCAACTACCGCTCCAGGTCACGGTCTCATGGTTATCACCGGTCAAGGTCGAGATCACCCCCGTACCGAAGGTACCATTCGCGGTCACGGTCACCGGTGTTTAGAGGCCAGTCTCCCACGAAACGGACTGTACCCCAAGGGGAGGGAGAAAGGGAGTATTTTAACAGATTCAGAGAAGTTCCACCGTACGACATGAAAGCTTATTACGGCAGATCTGTTGACTTCAGAGATCCCTTTGAAAAGGAGAGGTACAGAGAATGGGAAAGGAACTACAGGGAATGGTATGAGAAGTTCTACAAAGGCTACGCTGTTGGTGCTCAGCCTCGGCCGCCAGTAGCTAGAGAGAACTTTTCCCCAGATAGGTTTGGTCCACCTGGGACCAGACGAGAAAATTCACCGTATGCTCGGGGACGCAGGGAGGATCATCCTGGTGGGCAGAGCCACCGAAATCGTAACATAGCTGGAAATTATCCTGAAAAACCTTCTGGAAGAGAGAGCCATGCCATCAAGGATCCTACAAAATCAAAAGAGAAGGAGCTGGAAAATCCACTGGGCGATGGCAAAGGCAATAAACATAAAAAACACCGGAAGAGAAGAAAAGGGGATGAGAATGAAGGATTTCCCAGTGCAGAGTTGCTAGAAGGTGCAAGAAAACCAAGAGAACCAGGTGCAGCAGAAGATGTTAAAACAGACTCTCTGTTCATGCTGCCAAGCAGAGATGATGCCACCCCTGTGAGAGACGAGCCAATGGAAGCAGATTCTATTGCTTTCAAACCAGTGTTGGAAAAGGAGAAAAAAGAGAAGGAGAAGCCAAAAGCAAAAGCTGACAAGACAAAGCGGAAAGTCGAAGTGGCCGTTCCCCCCAAGAAAGATAGTACAGCAAAACCAGCAAAAGCTTCCCAAGAGAAGGCAGACACTGATCGAGAAAAATCTCCTCGAGCAGAACCTCCTGTGAAAAAAGTGAAGGAGGAGTTGCCAAAGACAGAGAGTGTTAAAACATCTTCCTCTCAGAAGGAGGAGAAGGCTCTTGGTACCCCACGGAAAGTTCACCCAAAAGCGACAAAAGATCACCCAGAAACTAGACCAGCCAAGGAGGAAAAGGCAAAGAAAGACCATCCAAAAGAAACCAAGTCAGAGAAGCCCTCCAACAAAGAGGACAAGGCAAAAAAACCTGCTGAAAAAGGCAAACTTGATGCAAAACCTGAAAAAAGAAAAAGAAAAGCAGATGAAAAGGTTGACAAAGAACATGAAGCCACTTCCACAAAGGCCTCTAAACCAGAAACTGCTGAATCAAAAACATCACCGAAGGGGAAGACTGAGCCTGATGGGGAAAAAGGAGAGAGAACTCCAGAGAAGGATAAATCTGGTTTTCTTAACAACCCTGCAAAAAAGATTAAACTTAACCGAGAAACTGGTAAAAAGATTGTGAGTGGAGAAAATGTGCCACCTGCAAAAGAACCTGTTGAGAAACCTGAGCCAAGCAGTAGCAAAGTTAAACAAGAAAAAGCAAAGGGAAAAGCGAGAAGAAAAGTAACAGCAGCTGATGGATCTAGTTCAACTCTTGTAGATTACACCAGGTACCTTGTCATTTTCTTTCATATTCTTGCTTTCCTCCTCCCTCCCAAAAAAACCCATAAAATTCTTTATGGTGACTAATGAAAGCAACAGCTAAATCTGTGCTAAATGGGTGAATTATCTCTGACCTTTCCTGTTAAACTGCACTTGGGTCAAAATCAAATTTTGTTAGAGAAAACAAGCAGTCTGTCCAGCACAGAAAGCTGATAAGGTTAACTCATTGGTGATGTGTGTGACCCTTACTTGTGGGACTATTTTTTTCCCCCTCTTCTTATTCATTACACATTTAATCTCTGAGCAGTCCCCTCTGTCTTCCTTTACATCTGTATTCCTGCTGAAGGCAAGGATCTTGGACATGTCTATACCCTGCACACAGCAAGGTACTGTAACAACCTCCTCCTGTCAGCGTGGCAGGAATTACACCTTGCAGAACAGGCAGCTTGGTTGTCAATACCTTGTACTGATTTTAGCTTTGAGCACAGAGCCCTGTTGACACAGCTACGCTGCTTCCAGCTGAGTGCCAGCTCTTCCTGGCACTTACCTTGGAGATCTGTCTTCTATATTCCGTTGTGTGACACGTGTGACAAGTTACTGCTTACATTTCAGTGTCTAAAGAAGCAGGACCGAGCAAACTCAAAGCATTTAAGACATGGCTGGAGACTTAAGATGGTGTCTTGATATTTTTAAAAAGTTTTTAAAACATTTTTCTAAAGAACCACACTAGGTAAAGCTTTGGTTGTGTATATCTCTCCATAATAGCTTACTTACCTGTGGAGTGAAGAACATGTATCTAATTTATCTACCGTTGGTAGAAATAGGACATGAAGGAATTACCAGATCAGACAGTCAGCCATCTGATAATCTTGTGTCTTTGTTAATTAAATGTATAGTAGCAAGATACTAAATTAATTGATTGCTCATAATCTTAGCTTGTGGATTCGTCCTTTCTTTTGTCTGTTCCCTTAATTGAACATCTTTTGAAAAATGCTGAATGTTTAGAGTTGAAACAAAAGCCATGTTATAAAATGCTATGGAAGTTGGTGGTGGTGGATCTCACCTGTTATTCATGTACCCTTTTTTCCCCCTTAGCACCAGCTCGACTGGAGGAAGCCCCATTAGAAAGACTGAAGAAAAGCCAGATACAAAACGGACTGTCATTAAGACCATGGAGGAGTATAATAATGATAATACAGCCCCTGCTGAAGATGTCATTATTATGATCCAGGTCCCTCAGTCAAAGTGGGATAAAGATGACTTCGAGTCTGAAGAGGAAGACATTAAATCTACCCAGGTGCCCACAAACATAGGAAAACCTGCCAGTGTTATAAAAAATGTGAGTGCTAAGCCACCAAACCCTGTAAAACACAATGAAAAAGAGACAGAGCCTTTGGAGAAAATACAGAAAATGACAAAAGAGGCAAGTTATGAAAGCTCCCAGCATGACACCAAAAGTTCAAAAAGCTCTATGTCAAATGAAAAAGGAAAAACCAAAGACCGGGATCATTCTTTGTCAGACAAGGACACTTCTGAGAAGAGGAAGAGCAGTGTTCAGCCAGAAAAAGACCACTCGGAACGTGCAACTGAACAAGGAAATGGAAAAAACATTTCTCAATCTTCCAAAGACAGCAGATCTTCAGAGAAACATGATACTGGCCGTGGATCCACGGCTAAAGACTTCACTCCAAACCGAGACAAAAAATCTGACCATGATGGCAGCAGAGATCATTCGAGTTCCAAGCGTAGAGATGAAAAGAGCGAATTAGCCAGGAGGAAAGAGTCCCCTTCTCGAACCAGAGAACCTACATCAGTCCAGAAAAGCAAGCCAAGGGAGGAGCGAGCAGAGCCACCCAAGAAGGGCTCTGGGGATGCCAAGAGGAGCAGCCACAGCCCCTTGCGGGAGCGCAAGCAGGCTGAGCACAAAGCTGCTCATGATGCCAAGCGGGCGTTGGAGGAACACAAACCTCCAGATAAAAACCCAGGAAAAGAGAAAGAGAAGTCTGTACCAGAAGTAAAGAGCAATAAAGAGAAAGAGCCAGCTGTTAATAAACCACCTTTGAAACAAGAATCACCAGAGGTAAAAGCTGAGAAGGAGAACGTGACAGGGCAGAACGATAAAAGCGTCGTCAAGCCTAAGCCTCAGGTGAGCAGCTCCGCACGGCTCTCCTCTGATCTCACTCGAGAGACTGATGAGGCTGCGTTTGTACCAGACTACAACGAAAGTGACAGTGAGAGTAATGTATCTGCAAAAGAGGAGGAAGCTGCAGGAAAAAATCTGAAAGAAACAAAAGAAAAGGCTGTTGTTGATAAGGCGAAAGAGGAACCGGCAGCACCTGCTGCAGTTGAGCAGCCTGAAGCCAGCAGAAGCCAGAGCCAAAGCAGCCCCAGCGTCAGCCGCAGCCGCAGCCAGAGCCCCTCGGAGAGTCAGACTCGCAGCCACAGCAGCAGTGCCAGCTCAGGAGAGAGTCAAGACAGCAAGAAAAAGAAAAAGAAGAAGGAGAAGAAGAAGCACAAGAAGCATAAGAAACACAAGAAGCATAAGAAACACGTCGGAAACGAAACAGAATTGGAAAAGAGCCAAAAACACAAACACAAGAAGAAAAAATCGAAGAAGAGCAAAGATAAAGAGAAAGATGACCAAAAAGTGAAATCTGTCACTACGTAGAATGACAGATGATAAAAAAATGACTTAATTCCTAAGTCATCTGTATTAAATTTTGTTAAAATGTAAACGAATTCAAGCGTTGTAAATAATGACATGAAAGACCCTGTGCTGCACTTAAAATATTGCTGCTTGGTTATTTGATTTTTACATCAGAGCTTTATAAAAGTGAACATTTTGTACAGAATTGTGAGTTGTGACCATGTAACATGAAAGGTTTTGCTGGGGCATCTTATTTTTAACCACCATTAATTAGTTTGGGTGGAGTTTACTGTACTGTGAAAATTTTCACATTTGGATTTTTTTTAATTGCCTGGCAAAAGGAGCTGGTATCAGTTATAAAATATCAGCAGAATGATTTGCAGAATACATTACAGCCCTGTTATGTCACTTTTTGATTACAATAAAAAGTTTTCAGTAAACTATCCAATGTGATGAGATTTCCAGTGATAACATCAGCAGAAAAAGAGGAGTGATGGATAAAAGCTACCTGGAAAGGCTTGCTGGCAGTCAGTGTGTATGAAAAATAACATCTCAGCGGGTTTGGTTTTGAAAAGTCTGGTAGGACTTTTCAGTCTTCCAAACTGATGCAATGTGGGGACATGCTGGTGAGAGGTGTGCTTTGTTTGTGTGTCAAGTGGACTTGTTTTTATCTTGTAAAAGGTAGCATATGGCCCCAAAAATACAGCCACTATTAACAGCTGGTGCTGACTGTTTTAAAATGTTGCCTAGCAAGCTGTCACATTTCAACCTTGTTCTGGATTGTTTAGAAAGCTGTTGTGGTTGCCAGCAGACATTTACACATGTACTTTAAGGAACACTGTAATCTGTATTTTCTCTCACCAATGCTGGTCTCCAAAATGTTGGTGTTTTTTAAAGAGAACCTTTATTATTTTCATCTGCTGACCCCACATGATAGAGAACTGACCCTTCCATTAAATGTGGGGTCAGCAGATGGGTTTGGCAGAAGAGGAAGGCCCACTGGAAAGGCAGGCTGCTGCTTTCAGCACTGGCAGGAAAGCTAGGAAATAATTAATTAGCTTGATTATTTTTTTTTTAAAGGTGGCAGTGGTGGGTGTTGTTCAACTGTCAGAGAGCCAGGGTGGTCAGAAGTGCTGCTTGTTGAGCATTAAGGGCATCACATCCCAGTAGCAGTTGGTCTCAGCAGTCACAGCCTCAGCTCTTGGCCTCTGAGATGTGCCCTAAAAGTTCTGCTGGAAAGCACTCTAAATTAAAGCAGCATTTCAGGGCTTCCTGCTTGCAGAGACTGCTTTGTTCAAGAAGTGTCATTGTTTGTAGACTGTTAGTGGGGTGTTGAGCAGTACAGAAATAGTAAAACAGTCATTCATCGTGTCAGTGGGGTGACTGTCACATTAGAAATACTGGGTTAGAGACAGAGCGTCCTGGACTTGTGATGGTCAAACCAGAATTGGTACCAGTTTCACTTCCAGTTTGTGCCTTTCCATGCCAGGGTGTTCTGGGTGGATTTCAGGTGTTTCCTGCACAAGGTGCAGCAGGCTTTCCAGGTAAGCCACTCAGATTTGTACTTCCCAGAACCAAAGAGCACAGGTCAGTGTGCTCATCTGCAGTGCCTGCATCTGGGCCAGGGAGCTGTCACCAAAGGGAGCACCAGCTCTGTGGGAATGTGAGGCAGCCTCAGACTCTGCATGGTCTGTGCCTGTGGTGGTGAGGCAAAATTGTGTATTTTTATATGACCTTGTGCTGGAAAAGCTGTAGTCTTAGCCTGTCTTAGTGCTCAGTTAAACTCTCCTCCGAGCACTACAGCAGCATGGCTGATGCTGTGTCAGTCTCCTGTGAGTTTAGTTTACTCTGCACATTTCTTACAATTACTTTTTTCCAGGTGTATTGAGCTGAAGACACCTGGAATGCAGCTAATCCATCCTCTTCCATCAAATGCTGGTGTTTGTGGAGGTCAATTCCTGCATGTAGTCTGGGATCATCCAAGGCTGTGTTTGTTACTGAGCTTATTTTCCAGTTCCTGGCTGAACTGGTGCCCAGCAGGAGGCTCAGCTTCTGAAGGAGCTGTAGCCAGACTGTTCTGGTACTCTTGCCTGGCAGGCTGAGGGGCTCGTGTTTTAGAGCCTGGGGTTTATATTGTCATGGGATCGACTGAGATTTGTCCTTTGCATCATTGCCCTGGAACTGGGTTCTGCAGTGAGAATTTTAATTTAAAATAACCATATTGTGAGCTTAGCTATCCACTTGGCATGGCTCCTGCAGGAATCTAGTGGTTGGGAAGCCATTCCATGTGCAGAGCTAGCTGGAGCAGGATGTGGGGCTGGCAAAGAGGCAGCTCAGGGGTACGATGGCTCGTGGTCACTGGGGCAAAGTCACCTCCTGTCACAGGGGGAGGCAACAGCTGCCCCCACGGGTCAGGAGGAGGAAGCAAAGGCAGCCCAAGGTTGAAGGAGGCAACACCTCTGAATGAGACTAATTAAAAGGAAGAGCTAATCAAGGTTTGGAGCTTTCAGGAGTCCCTCTGGGCTGGGGGAGCTGCTGGGGGAGTGCCTGGCTGGAGAAGGAAGCTCCCTGATGACAAAGGGCCAGCAGTGCTCGGTGGGTGGGTGGGAGCTCCTCGGGCTGTGCTGGCTTTGGGGTCAGCGCTGGTGCAGAGCAGGTGAGTGGAGCTGGACTCCTGCCCGGGATGGGTGAGTAATTAACTCATTCAAAAAAAGCCCCTGACCAGTTGGAGGACAGATTCACCTCTCCAGTTCGAAGATGATGAATCCAAGGCTTGCACAGGAAAGCTGGGCTCCAGCTGGGAGGGTACCAGCCCCCAGGAGGTCCAGCTGGGCTGGCACCAAGGCACATGGAGCACGTGGGGCCATGGAGAAGGGTGATCCTTGGGCAAAGCTCTTGTCTTGGCCCCTAAGGGAGGGCTGGTGGGGACATGGCAGCCTTGAGCCCTGCACCCTGGCTTGTTTCTGGGGTTCCACAGCCCCTGGGGAGGAGGTGCGGGTGTAAAATTCAGAGGGCCACCTTGTCACACTGCTCATGGCCCACTGATGTGGCCAGGGGCCAGCCACAGCCCTCACCCACCCTGCTGGAGCAGCTCTGCCCCCGGTCAAAATTAAACACTCTGCTGAAGTTCCCTGCAGTCGGCTCCTGGAGCTGGAAAACTCACTGGAACAAGGTAGTGGTTTTGAACCCGAGTTAAAAATTGCAAACAGCTCTGTGGGGGGGACATTTTAGAGCTTTTTCCATTCCTTGTTTAACTCCCAAGTTGTTTAGCCCCATTTAGAGCCATGTAATTGTGTTGTGTGAGCAATCCATGGGTTTGCAGGATTCCTCTATGGAGGTAACAACAGAAACGTCTGCAGCTTTGTGAAGGCTGCCTGGGCACAGACAGCCCCTGCATGCTGCTTGTGGAGCATGTGTGTAAGGTCCTTATTTTTTTCTCTTAAGTCTTGCTTTGCAAGTGATTCAGTTAGGATTATTGTTGCAATTTACATTTCAATTGGCATCTAAGCCAGGGCTTCAAATTGTTTTTACAGACCTGGAAAAAATATTGCTGAGCTAGGTTTTGATATTATTTTTTTTGCTAACACAATTTTCAGAAACCATACTGATTAAATGCTTTGTGATAATGTCAGAGAATCAAATACGTGAACAACAGGAGAAACAGCTCAGACTTTCCCATTCCCACACTGCCCTGAGAGGGGCAGGTGCTGAATCCACATTAGCCTGTAGCTTCAGAAGGGACGCAGTCCTTGCTTCCAGTTATGAATTTCACATCTTACTTTCTATTTCCCATTATCTATTCCTATTGTCCATCCTCTGCCTGCAATACCCATCGGTATGCTTAAATTATTGTTAAATATAATCTGCTAGGAGACCCTTTCTGAACATAACACCTCTTCCTTATCTATGTTCTGCCACAGCTGTGGTCCTCACCATCAGGCTGCAGGCCCTGCACTGTGCCCCTGCACTTGAACCTGCATTTATCTTCATCTCTTCCTTCCTAGCTAGAAAGTAGATTACACATGAGGGCAGAATCAAATCCTACAGCAGCCGTTGTCTCTTCCAAAATATATTTAATGTCTTAAATGTCTGCAGATTGATTTCTCTCTCTGGATGCCAAAGAGGAGAAGCCGTGGGCTCCTCGTTATCTGACGCTTCTTGGTTTTTGACACCACTCATGTTGACTACATTAATTACAGTTATTTAAAGCACTGAGTGGTTTCTACTTTAAGCATTCAAACCTCTGTGCTTTTTGCTGAACTGAAGCTGTTCAGGAGGTTGTGTCGGTGTCCGTCAGCGCTCTGCCAGGGCCGTGTGGTGAGCTGGCACACTGCTGTTTGCCCAAAGCCAGCAGGGAGGGGAGTTTGCTTGGGTGTGATGTCTTTCATTTAGCCTCCCGAATGTATAATCTTGGAGTCAATTTCAATTAAAAGTGAAATGTTTGGATGATTCCCAGCCTTATTGTAATTCCCCTTTGCACAGAATGTGCTGTAAAATGATAAAGCAGAAACTCCAGCACAGCAAAGCCAGCCTGGGTGCTTCTCTGGAGGCACCAGCTCATAAAATAACCAACTTGCTTTTGTCCAAACTCTATCCTATTGGGCTTTTTTTGCCCAATATTTGGTAGATCTCCAAGCCTTCACTTGCAGCCCACCCCTGGTGTTACACCACTTCTCCAGCAACATTCAATCTTTGCTGGTACAAAACCAAACGCAAACAAACCAGTGGAGAAGACGATTAGTCCAACCTGGCTGCCTCAAGGGGACACCAGCACCCCCTTCCCACGGTCTGGGTCTGGAGAGGCAAACTAGCATTGGGGTGGAGGTGCTGACCTCTCCTGTGAGTCTGGGGAAGATCCTCCACAGTGCTGCTCTGGGGCATCATCTTTGCTTTCCATCCGCATGGTATTTCTTTGCAGCAAAAGTGTTTTCTATTCCTGATCTGACTTTACACCTTTTTACCCATGTGCCAACGCCTTCAAGTGCCCCTGGAGGGCTCGGTGCCTCCATGGGTCAGCACCTCCCCACCCAGTGTTGCGATGGCGCGGGGGACAGGGCCTTGGTTCACTTGGCTTCTAGTGCCCAGGTAAGAGCTTGTGGGTGTGGGGCACCAGCTCAGGGTGGCATTTTGCACGTGGGCTCACAAGGCTTGACTCCTCCCTGGCTCAGTGTGTGCAACACGTGAGCTGGCAGTGCCTGACCCGGGGAAGGTGCGTGGTACCGGTGTGCGGTACCGGTGTGCGGTACCGGTGTGCGGTACCGGTGTGCGGTACCGGTGTGCCCTGCTGGCTGTGCAGCTGCCAGGTGAACAACAGCGCCCTTGTAAATGGTCCTGGCTCCATGGACAGGGGACGATGGCACCTTTCTAGACCCATTATGGCTGTATTTCATTCACATAAGAATGAAATAACACCCTTGGGGTCATGTCAGGCTGGTCTGGGCAGGGGAGATGGTGGGGAGAGTGTTGGAGGGGTAGAAGGAGGATGGTGATGAGGAGGAAGATGCCACCTGGAGGACAGGGTGCCCCAAGGACTCAATGGGCTTCAGCTGCATTTGCTGAGCCATGGGGGACACCTGGCACCTGTGCTACCCTGTGCTCAGCAGGGCTGGTGTCAACCTCAGGCACAAGGAGCCAAATGTGCTCATGGCTGAGCCCATGTCCCCGTATGCCTCCCTAGGCACCGAGGGCTTCACTCACAGGTTCACAGTCCTGACTCCGTGCTGGGCTGCAGCAGGTCCCACTCCAGAGGGTCCTTCACAACCTTTTTCAAGGAAATGCCTCCCCGAGGTCCCTCAGCTCCTGCTCCTGGCAGAGGCAAATGAGAGCTGAATAGTTACCAGTGATGCATTCGGTGGTGAAATTCCTCAGCTTTAGTTTATACCAGCTCTGCTATTGCGGATCCTATCTGGGCTGGGGGGACACAAGGGGCAGCTCTGGCCTGTCCCCCACCCCATCACCCTCTGTGGGATGAAGCAGGGCAACGCTTTTGCAGGAGGTTTTTCCATCCATGATTTGTGTTTGTGAGGCTCACACCTGGGCTTTTGTCACCCTTTTGTAAGCAAAATGGTTGTTTGGTAGCAGCGAGTGAGGGCTCCTTGCCAGGGCTGCCTAATTAAGATTAAGCATATGCAGATTTGCCTTGTTTTCAGCTAATGACAGCTACAAACAACTATTTGTGGTGCTCACTGGCTGTGGATTGGTAAAAGCAAGGGTTGAACAGGACCTGCCTTTGCATAGCGGCTGTGGGTGCCAGGGGTCTGGCTGCTGCTGGGGGCTCAGCCCGGCGCTTGGTGGCCCCGGTGGCCCCAGCTGCACGATCCAGCCCTGCCCGAGGGTTGCGGCTCCGGCATCGCCCCCGCAGCCCTTTGCCTTGGGTCTGCTGCAGGGGGGATTTTTAGTTTTGTTGTTTCCGGCGTTGCCATCAGCGCAGACACATCGGGATGTCTGCACAGGAATGTGGAGCCGCCCGCGGGTGTTCCTGGCACCCGCCCCTGCTGCGCCAGCAGCCCCCAGCACTGTCCTGCCGGCTGAGAGCCAGAGCAGAGACTGAGGCAGAGGCTGTCTGCCCCAGTGCAGCTCAGGAAGCACCTCGGCACCTCTCCAACATGCCTAGGCTTTTTAAGGGTATTTTCAGAAAGAGCTTGATTTAATATTTTTTTTTATCATTATTATGCTGATGAAGGGAGAGAGCCTTTTTGATAAAAGGGTGCCTGAGCAAATGGCGTCGTGTTGCAGATGAGAACACTGTTAAGGACAGCGGGGAAATGAGGACACGGTGGAAAAATAGTCGCTATGGAGATAAAATTATGTTCTGTTTGACACACATTCTGCTGGGCACCGTGTGCCTTGTGGCCCTGTCTGCTCCTGCAGCGTCCCCTGCCCTGCCCTGCAGCCCCGAGCCTGCAGAGGTGGACACACACACACACAGGGGGTCTGTGGATGCATTCGGGTTCCTCCCTGGCTGCTTTGCCCATTCCTGGAAATCCCTCCCAGGGCAGGGGCTGGGGGAGGACCCCTTGGGCTGGGGTCCCTGGAACGGGGTGCTGGGGGCGCTGTGCCCCCAGAGCTGCTTGGCTGCCTGTGCTGACAGTTTGTGTCTCTGAGGGCCAGGAGCCAACCGTGCTTGGGAGCTGGGTCGGGCTGACAGGCAGCAGCCCCGAGATGGGGAGAGGCAGAGGCATCCCCAGCACATCCCATCCTGGCCTGTCCCATCCCAGCCCCCTGCAGCCCCCGCCCCACTCATCCACCCTGTCCCAGCCCCAGTGCTTGGCAGTCACTGGCCACATCCCCGGGGCACCGAGTCCTCCAGCTCCAAAACCAGCTTGTGCTTCCCCAGAGAGCAGCAGAGTCAAACACTCAGACACTTCTGAGAATATTTTGGAGAGCTGCTGATTTTAATTTGGTTTACTTAATTATTATTTACTTTGACTGAAGTAACTGTTGTATTTAAATAACACTGGTTTTGCCAAAGTGCTGTCACAGAGAAGCTGCTTTCCCTTTAGGAGCCCTCAAACATGGGCGTCCTTCCAAGCCCCTCAGCTCGGCAGCATGTGGAGCATCCTCACTTGTGCTCCTGCTCCTTCCCCAGCTAGGAGCACAGCTCCATGCTCTGGGATGGCTTTCCCAGTGGAAAGGGCAAAATGGGAGCTTTGAGCTGCTTCCAAATGCCCTAGTGGGCTTTTTTTGGGTTGTTTTTTGTTGGGTTTTTTTTTTTTTTTTTTGGTGGGGGGTTGCTGGTTGGATGCAGTGATCTTAGAGGTCTTTTCCAACTATGACAATTCTGTGATTCTGTGCTCCCCTCCCTGGGCAGAATCACCCCTGGTGAGACACACTGAAGCTCTGCTGTATGTTTTTGTGTTGTCTGATGAGGGTCCTGTGTCCTTCTGCCATTGCTGCTGGTGTGTGGGAAGGAAATCTGCAGCTATTACAGGAGGAGATAGGAAAACCCAACTATTTATGTCTGTTCTCTGACTCAAGCTGCTGAATATTCAACAAAGTCCATTTGTGACCTATATTCAGCGTAACTGCTGTTACTGTGGGGTAGTGGCTGAGGTGTCAGTGCAAGTACCAGGAACACAGGGCTCACCTCCACATCCCACTGTGCAGGAGACTGGGAAGGGGATGGAGGCAACACCCTGCTCCCTGTTCTGCATCTCCCCCTCAGGAACTCTTGCTTCCCAAAATCTTGATGTAAAGAGCATGTGGTTATAAAGGAAATACAAAATAAATGGAAGCATAAGAGGAGATAAACCCTGCCATGATGCTTGGTGGGTGGAAGACCTCTGTGCTGGGGCTGCCCAGGGCCAGGGTTCACCCAAAGGTGGGTTTCAGGCTGTGAGGCTCGTGCTGGGGACCCCTGTCCCATCCCCCCCCATGTTGCCCCTCAGACCATTTTTCCCATTTGCTCAGCTCAGCTGGTTTTGTGCAGAAAGAGAGTGGCCTGACTTGCCCTCTGGCAATAGGTGTTGCTGCCCCTCACAGTCCCCCTGCTGCTGGGTAAGGGACTGGGTGCTGCCTTTCCCCAGCTCTGCAGCGTTTGGGCTTTCCCAGCATGGCAGAAACACATCCCTGGGACAGCACCATCCCTTCCAGCATGTGTGAATGGTTTTTGCACCCAGTAACATGACTTTTCTATCATTTGGTCTCCTTATTTGGTATTTCTTTAATAATTAGTGGGAGATTTTGTACTTATGTTTGCAATTATCTAAATGCCTCTGGGACATGTTCTGCCGGATAATTGAATCTCCTTGGTATGTGACTGCAAAGATATTGTTAGTGAGTGCAGGCTGAAGCTGAGGAACGTTTCTCTGGCTTTTGGTGTCATGTTCAGACAAATTAGGCTGTTTTGGTTTAAAAAACCTAATGGAAACAATTTTGCTTTGCTGTCCTCAGCAAAACCTTTGCTAGAAGCCTGTTTAGGAGAGGGAAATGCATTGTTATCAGTAATTAACTGGATGTAAGTTTAATTGTATGCAGGGGTTCTTCCCCGGGCTGCAGCAAATCCTCCCTGTGCCCAGGGCAGGAGGAGGGGGCCTTGCCCTGAGGAGGCCATGGGGCAGGAAAGCAGGGGCTGGCCAGACAGACAGACGGCTGCCTGCAGCCTTGCTGGGGGCAGGAGGGGGGGGACTCTGCCCAGCATCTCCGTGCTGGTGCCACCTGGTCCCCCGGCAGCCCCTGGGTCCGTGCAGGGCATGTGTCCCGGTGCCTGCAGCACCCTCCTGACTCTCTGTCTCTGTCTTAGCAAGTCACATTGGGACCTAAGGTGCCAAGCAAGGGAAAGGAAACCTCCTGCCTCAAGTGCCATTCCTGAGAGTAAGTGCAGAACTATTTGGCTTCTAAACACTTCTAGTTTAGGGAGATTTGGTGAAATCCCTTCCATCAGCATTGCTGTTTCTCCTAGGGCCTGGATTGGCAGGGACACAATGGCTTGGCAGGGTGCCCTGTGCTGGCCACAGCCAGCTTGGGTGTGACCCAAGCCCGTCCCCAGCCCGACCTGCTGGGAGCAGAGGTGCCCTCCCACAGCACAGACACCCAAAAATGCGTGGGGTTGGACAGAAAATATTTGCCTCATCTTCCTGGGTTCTGGCCAGGTCAAGCCTGCGCTGTCACCAAGCAGTGAGCTACCAGGAGGCTTTGGGGTGTAGATTCCCCTGTGCCCACATGACTGGTGCATGTCTCCCCTAGATGACTTTCCCTCCGTGGTGGTCCTGTGGCCACTGCCTGTGGGGAAGGGAGGCTCAGGCAGTCCTGTGTGCCCAGCCGACCAGGGGGAGAGCTGGGAAACCCCCAGGGCACAGCATCCACCCCTGCTGCCGGCGGCTATGGAGCCCTCCAAGCATTAGCCTCGAGGTGCAACAATGCTCCATGTCCTGGTGCTGCCCCCCACTGAAGGGACGCCCATGGGAGCTTAACACCCTGGCTTCCTCCCACCCAGCTGTGCCTCCACACACCCCCCTTGGCCCCAGCCACAAAGCAGTTAATGGCTGTGGATGGCGGCGGCTGCTGCGGCGGCTGCTGCGGTGGCTGTGGGAGGCAGCGCGATCCTCCCCGGTCTCCAGGGTTCTCATGGCATTTTGCCCAGATGGCATCAGTCTGTGTCTCAAGGACAGAACACGGCGCCTACCGCACAGAGTGGCTGCTCGGGAGTGATAGATGAAGCCCGGGTGCTCCTTCGTCTCTGCCAAGAGGGAAGAAAAGCTCCTGAAAATGCCGGATCTTCAGCCAGCCCGTCCCACTTGCCACCTCAGATGAGCTGGTGCCCGGCAGCCTCTCCGGGTGCCTCGTGCTGGGGCACCACCGGCCGAGCACGTGAGTTCCCCCCCCCTGGGCTCCACTCCATCCCTTCAGCTGGCAGAGCAGGTAGGTGACATGTCCCCACATGCCCCTGCCACCACGTGCCCACCATGCCCTGCTCTGCTGCCTGCTGGTTGCATCCTGGCATCATCTCTGCCCTGCCACCTTCGCCTTTTTGGAATGGTGCTGCCGGAGAACTGCCTGCAGTGTGCAGGCAGGCATGGGTAGGCATCACCCCTGCCTGCCCCACTGCCTGCTCTGCCTTTAGCTGCATGCAGAGTGGGTGGCCCGGTGCTGCCATGGCCCGGTGCTGCCGTGACTCGGTTCTGGCCATTGGCAGAGCAGCCAGGTGCGGGGAAGAGGGTGCAGCCCGGGGCCAGCGAGGCTGCAGCTGCCCAGGCAAAGGCTGCACACAAGGGCTGAGTTTTCTCCATGAGCTGGTGGCTGGATCTAGCAGGGAGGTGACAGTATGGGGATGGGAATAGCCTGACCCTGACAGGAACAAGCTCCTCCGGGTTGGGAGCCATGGTCTTGGGTCACCCATTCAGCGACACCAGTGTGTCAGGGAGGGACTCACCATTGGACAAAGGGGGACAGCCTCCTGCCCTGCCACAAGGTCCCAAGGCTGACAGTTTGTACCACAGAGCTGGCCCATGGGTGCCGGAAGCTGCAGATGGCCTGATCCTGGGGTTTTTCCAACCCTTTTGGCCCTAATGGAGCAGGATGGTGCTGTCATTGATCCCCTCTCCATCAGCTGAGCTGATTCCTCTTGCACCAGCCCAAAGCTGTCGTGATGCCCAGGGACCAGCAGCGAGTGCCAGGCACGGCAGTGGCACACGCCAAATTAACCAACATCCCACCCATGGAAAGGAGGGACCGGCCCCTCGTGTGCACTGGGCACAGTGAGCTCGTGCTGCAGCTACCGGTTCCGTGCCACACATGCAGCTGATTCAATATGAAATGAAATCGGGTTTGATTTTCTCTTTTTTTTTTTTTCCCCCCTTTCCCCCAGTGTGTGGCCAATCCAGTGCTCCCTCCCTCCGGTTCGTTAGAGCCCAGCACAGCCGCAGACTCCCGCTTCCAGCGGCTGCCGTGTGCCAGGAATGCCAATGAAGCTGCCGGCAGACTGCAGCGCGTGTTTGTCCTGAATGCAGAATAATTAATGGTTTGGGGGAATCAAGTGAATTACTCTGGAGCTGTTGCTCAATTAGTTAAACTAATTGTGAATTAAGGAGGGCTTCCAGGGACCAACGTCCCGACCGTGCTGTGGCAGCCGTGGTGTCCCCGCCAGTACATGTTCGGGGCCGTGCTCAAATCCTCCCTGCAGGGCCAAGCTTTCCTCATTTCTGGATCTGATTTGTGTTGCTGTGTACCTGCAGAAATAGATCTTTAATTTCAGCTGTGGGTGCCAGTGCGGTGTGGCTGGTTTGTAACCAAGTCCTTTCACTGAATATCCCGTCCCCCTGTGCTGGGTCTGGCCCTGGGCTGTGAAGAGAATTTCAAATAATGCAAAATTCTGCACTTAATATGGCTGGAACAGCCTTCGGAAGCTTCCAGCTCTGAATTCTGGCTGGAAAAAAACATACATATATATATATATCTGTATTTTTATATATATATGCGTATATGTTATGGTTTCTGTAGGGGTGGAAGGGTGGGGAGCACCCGGTGCCACTGGGCTGTGGGACCAGTCCTGGGCTTTGTCCAGGTGGGCTCGGTGGGTGCTGGCTGGGCGATGCTCCCCCCTGAATGTGCTGTGACAGATTCCAGCTTGACAGAGCCACAAACGCCCAATAGCAACAGAGGCGTCAATTTAGTTATTAACAAAGGCTGGTATGCAAATGGCGCTGGCACGGCGCCAAGGCGCGGGAGCTTAAGAGGAGCATGGAGGGTGTATTAAATATTCATCTAAATCTTGGCATTTCGTTCCCATCTCTCACTCTCCCACCCCCTCCCCTCCTCAAACTTATTTGGTTCTAAAGGTTAGAAGCCTACTTCAAAAATTATTTCATTAACGTGTTATAAATGAGATTTTTACAACTAAGTTTTTTAGGGTCGACACACAACGGGTTGTAGTGGCACTTCATCAGGTTTGCTCGTCACGTGAGCCCTGACCCCGGCGTGTGACGGTGCCGGCCGGTGCTGGCAGCAGCATGTGACCCTAAATGCTCAAAAGAAAAAAAAAAAAAAGAAATACAAAAAATATAAGCAGGTATTTCTGCTGCCTTCACCTGCCCCGTGTAGCTGAGCTGCACCCGCTGCCCGGAGATCAGCCGCCGTGGGGATCTCCGTGCAGTGAAGCTCTGCCCTCCGCCCTGGCACCACGGCTCCTGGTGGGTGAGTGAGCAGAGACTTCCAGCAATTAATTGTCGCGGCTCTGCCGGCACCGCTTATTAGCACGCGGGGCACGAGCGGGCGCTGCACCACACGCAGCCTCACACGTGGCACTGATGGCCGGCCCTGACAGATGGGGGCGGGGGTCCTGGGTTGGGGCGGGGGTCCTGGGTTGGGGTGGGGGTTGTGTATTGGGGTGTGTGTGGTCTTGCCGTCATGTGCCGGCATCTCCATCCTCCTGCCTGGCACGTCCTGCTGCCTGCCTCCCCCTGCCACCGTGGCAGTGCTCCACAAAGGGCTCCTTGTGGTAGGGGTCAGGGTGCCCCATGGTCCCCCCCCCTGGTTTTCACTGCCTTCACGCTGGGGTTCAAAATATGCTGTGTCCTGAGTGGGGTGGGTTCAGGGGGGCTGCTTCCTTCCTCCCCTGTCCGAGGGGCAGTTGGTGCCGGGTACTCGCCGTGCCGGGGATCCACTGCCGGTCATGAAGTGGTGGCTCTCAGACAATGCTGGTTTTATTTCGGCACTCAGCCAGCGCCTCTGTGTTCCTGGGCCATGTCCTGCCAGGGGTGGGGCCACTGGTTCAGGAACGGGGACTGAATCCATAATGCTGGAGCGCCAGTGCCAGCACTGCACAGCCCCCAGCTGGAAGGGGCCGGAGGAAGCTGGCAGCACGGGCAGTGCTGGCCGCCCGTCATTAGGATGCAGGTCCATTAGCATGCGGGTCCATTGCCATCTCCCTGGAGACGATGGGAAAGGAGGGCTGGGTGTGGGTGTCTGGTGTGGCTGCAGCCCTGCCGGGCAGGGGCAGCTGCCTGCAGGTGCAGCGGGGTGCTGAGGAATTCCTGCCCTGCTCCAGCACCAGCCTTTGTTCCCTGTGCATTGTCACAGGGAAACAGGAAGGAGCCATGAGCTGGTTTGGGCGCGGGTCACAGCACTGGGCAGATGATGGGCTGAGCCAGTGCCCAGACCAGAGCACCCCAAAACCTGCTGTAGTTTTAAGCATAGGTTACAATTTTGTTTTGTTGTTCTAGAACTAATTATCCACAAAAGCTCTTTGAGCTGACACCGAATATAAATTGCTGTTCTGGTGTGCCACTGTAGCTGCCGTGATCCCGTGTTTAATACTCTGGGCATTCCCAGGCGATGCTGAGCCCCTTTGTGCCACTGAAGGAAGCCATATGTCTCTGAGACATCCTTAAAGATGCTTGCAGAAACAACAAAAAAGGGATTTCTGTGGCCTGCTGAATGCAGCTGCCAATCACCAGGCGTCCCACGCTGGCTCCCTTGTGCTCGCCTGGAATGCGAAGCTGCGGCTTCGGTAAATACGGGCTTGTGTTTGTAGTTGGGATTTGCCGTCTGGGGGAATGAGCTCTGCAAGCTTTAATTGGCACGAGTGTCCGTCCTGCCCCTTTCTTACGTTTGCTGGCTCTCCCCAGCCTCACTCTTCTTTAATTCAAGTGCAAGGAAGCAGCTGCTGTGGCGTCACTGCTTGAGAATGATTTTCTCTGCTGTCCATGCAGACTTCTTTTGACTTGCAGCCAGCTGTCCCCATGAACGAGCACTTAAGCAAACAAACCAGTGACCCGGGCCCTGCCGCGCTGCGCCGTCCCCCAGCTCATTTCTCCAGCTCTCCCCGTGGCAGTTTGCTCAGACCCTGTATTTTTATTCCATTTAATTGGCTCCGTAATAGTTCCGTGGCAAGCAATTCTGCTCCCATCAAAACCTGCTCATGTGAACGTTCCCCTGTGGTACAAAGGAATAAGTAATGAGGAAAATTGATTCCCTTCAGCTGCACGGGCCCGGCGCTGTCTGCCGGCACTGGGGGTGTGACCAGCTTCCAAGACTGATGGGTTTGGGCAAATAGCCCCAGCTGTGCTTTCTGTGAGGGCCATGGGGCTGCTGCCACTGGCCCTGCAAGGAGAGAGGACGTGTGATGCTGTGTTCAGATGGTTTTTAATTTACAAGGGTTTTTGAGTGCAGGACTCTTGCCAGGGTCCCAGCACCTTGGGCTGCCCTGCACCAGCAGAGCAGGGCCCAGTCTAGGGGTCGAGCATTTGTGTGACCAAGCAGGGGAGGCCCAGGCCAGCTTGGGGTCCCACCACGAGCCATGCAAGGCGTGCAGCCCCCATGTTGCACACCCATCCCTGGTGTGCTCACACGATGTGTGCCCTGTGCAGTCTCGCTACCAGTCTCACTGTGCTGGTTGTTGCAGACATGGCTCCTGGTGGGTGCCAGGACATCAGCATCACAGGGCTGCCGAGGGGTCAGTGTTTCTTTGGGGTTTTAATGCCCCACATACTCGTGGGGACAGCCCAGGCTTGGAAGAACCCAGCACAGAAAAACCTTGAGCATTTGGGAATTGCATGTGACAAGCTGTGTCCAGGGGGCAGAGCTCTGCAGGCACCTCACGCCTGCAGATTTTCAGTGCCTGGCACAGGCAGGGCTCAGCCAGGGTGTTCACTCCAGCCCTTAGCCCTGAAAGGCTCCAGTTTCTAGAGCCCAGCCTGGGCACACTGTGTGAGATGGTCTCTGTGGGCTTTCTGCTCACTTCTGCACATACAGATTATGTCCAGCCTTCTCTTGTGCCAGATTAAAACCTAGAGATCCATTTCCTGGGATGCAGTGCCACATGGTGTAGGAATGGATTTAAACCCACAAGGGTGAAGCTCATCCATGGTCCCATTAGAGGACTCCCCAGAGCTGGGGCACCCACTCCCGGCCAGCTGGGATGTGGCAGGATCATCCAGAGTCTCATCACCCAGCATCCCCATCTGCTCCACCTGGTCTCCGGGTTCCCCATCAAACAGCCAGCACACCAAGCAGAGCTCTCCATCTTGATTTAGTAAGTACCTAGAAATGTCATAAAAGAGATGATAATAAAATATCAGCTGCAGGAGAATGACCAGCCAAAAGGCATTTTAAAAAAGGAAGAGTGTAAATGCAGTAGATTAAGACACTAATTCTTATCCCTTGTATGTTCTCCATCTTTCCTGTGTCTTGACAGACAGAAATAAATGCCCCTCTCTCTGCGAAGCACTATCTGCCTCTCCTTTCTGCATGGTAACCACTGGGTACCCACAGCTGGAACAGCCCATTTATTCTCAAGATTTGATGCTTTATCACTTTCAAAGGAGCAGCTCGGCTGGTTCATCATGCATTCCCACTGCAAGCACTTCCACTTAAAGGGCAGGTAGAGATTCTGATGGTAACAGCTAAATTTGATTTTTTTTTATGTGCTGAAGTATCTCTGCAAATTAAAGAGCTGCAATTTGTGCCTTTGTTTAGGTCATGCAACAAGGTAACAGGAACAAAGACAAAAAGCAAAATTAAAAATAGTTTAAATTAGTTTGGAGGAGTCAGACTTGGGTTCTGTAAATGTAAGAGCTGTGGGCTGTTTTTTTTTGTTGTAAATATGGCTTTGAACCAAATGAAATCCCAGTAAATTCCCAAACCCAAAGCAGTGCAATAAGGACAGGAACCAGCTCAGCAGCTAAGTGATGGATGTGTTAATGTTTTAATAGGCTGACCACCTCATAAATAATTTGCTCAGTTCTAGAGTAATTGACCTGGTCACAGAGGTAATAAAGGGCTGTCCCTGGGGCTCTTGTGCAAAGGTTCAGCAAACCTTTCCAGAGAAAGTCTTAAGTGGCTTTTAACAATATATATTTTATATTACTACAGTCTAGTACCCTGCTAATTCCACAGTCACTGAAATACCATCAGTTCAGCTTTGGGAATATTTCAATTAAAAACACCAGAAAAGACAACCAAGAGTGCCTTGTGTCTGGTGAGTGAGCTGTTTTCTCTCCAGTGAGCAGGGAGCTGCACCTGAAGCATCCCACCATGGAGCATCCCTCTGCAGCTCCATGGGGAAGGATGGAGCCTGTGGCTGGGCCCAGTACAGGGCAGCTGTGGTGGCTGGCCAGGCTGGGGGGCTGCTTCATGGGAACCCCCCCCACTGCAGCCAGGCCACCAGGGATGGGTCCATGGCCACCACTGGCTGTCCCAGGCAGCTGGAACCCAGCCTGCAGCTTGGGAATGGGGGACAGGGCTCTCCTGGGGTGCTCCTCTAGTCTGCTGGGTTTTCTGCTTCTGTATTGGGTACTCTTGTGGCACAGAGGGTGTTCCTGTGATTTACTGGGTGTTCCTCTTCTTTACTGGCTATTCCCATTGCATGCTGTGTACCACTTCCCAGTGCTGGCACTGGGAGCAGCTTTACTCACCCAGGGGAGGGCTGCTGCTTTCTCATTGGGGTTTCTGACCTTGGCCATGGCAGAGTCAGGCAGCTCCTGGCATCTGCACCTCTACCCAGAGCCCTGGCAGGTGTTGTTTAGATGTTTCTGTGCTGTTGGTGGGAGCTGAACAGAACTTGCTGCTGCCAGTGGTGGTTTAACTGCCTGGTATTGCAGGATTTGCTTTGCTCTGCTGCGGGATGGGCCAGTGTGATCTGTAAACGAGGAAGACACCAGAGTCATTTGTCAAACAAAATCAATGGCAGCCACCTCCAGTACGAGGGTGTAATTGAGTTTGAGACAAGGAGGGAACACCCTGTTTTGGAGGGCAGATGAGCAGCATCCCCAGATCCAAATTAGCCAGAAGAGGAAGGGCCCACGGCCAAGGGTCCTTGGGGACACCAGCAAGGGATGGCAGGATAGTCCCCAGGAGGGTGGTGTTTGGGGAAATGAAAGACCCCTTGTCTGCCCTCCTGCACACGCAGCCTCATCCCAATCATCGGAGGCAAATGGGATAGTAATGAAAAGCAAATGTATTATCCTTGCCCCTATTTTTGTAAATTAGTGTAACTGTCAGCTACAGAATAAATGACACCTAATTACTGTTCAGGGAAGTTCAGGCAGAAGTGTTTACCGTGAGGGGATTACAGGGAAGCCCCAGCAATGACAGAAAATGAACAAGATGCCGGCTGTAGGGAACTGTAATTACAGAGGCCTGACATACTGTGAGCTGTTTATGGTAATGAAGTGGTGCATCAAATCAAATTAACCTTAGTTATTTAACGCCGAATGCACCGAGGGCTTGCCTCAGTAGCTGCTGCATCCAAATCCGGAGCTGTCGCCCGAGTCACAGAAGCAGCTCAAGTGCCAGCACGGGTGGGTGCTGGTGCCCCGGCCATGTGGTGCAGGCAGCGGGGGGGCAGGGGCTAGTGCAGGCAGAGCTGCTGTGGCTGCACCCCTGGGACCAGCCCGTGACACTGTCCCCGGGCCCCCCGCCATGCCAGCCCTGCTCCGCGCTGTGCCCACCGCCCCGCGCTGGCTTCCTGCCGGGGCCCAGACACGGCAAGGTCAGTATCCCTTCCTGGGAGGGGGAGTGAAGGCCAGGAGTGTTTTCTGCCAGCCCAGCGGGGTCTGGCTGCAGGGCAGCAGGATGCTCCGAATGCTGCTCCCCATTTTCAGGCAAAGGAAGCAGGAGCCCCTGTGCTCCGATCAGAGGGTTTCTTTGCCCACCTCTTCCCCAGAAGGGCTGCGGTGCTCGCTGCAGGAGCGCTCCCGGAGGGATCCCTCGCACTGACGGGTGAGTAACCTTTCAATTTAACCCAAACGCTGCATTAAAGATCGATGAGCTTTCCAGATAAGGGTCCCTCCCTCCTGTGCTCCGGGCTGCTGGCAGCCCTGCACATCCCCCTGACAGCAGGCAGGGGTGGCCGCGGCGCAGCCAGGGGTCGGTACACGCACAGCTGGGCGAGGGGCAAAGGAACGAGCACACGCGGGGACAGCGGCTCTGTAAAGAATGTTAGAAAGCGGTTTGTGTCATCGGGATTTCTCTGGAAGGAGAGCCCCGGGGTGCTGGCAGCACCGGGCTGGCTTGGCATGGCAGCAGCGGTTGCTGCAGGCTGCCAGGAACGATGGGGAGTGGGCAAAGGCTGGGGGGGCAGTTGCAGACACTGACACGTACTGCTGGGGCAGCACCCAGGAGCAAGGAAGCACAACGGCCTCTTTAAAACATCCTGGAGTGTCCCTGTCCTGGCTTTCTGAGTACCTGGTTTGCTTCTGAACATTTTGTTATGGGTTGCTTGGAATTGGTTTGTGTTAGAAAAATATTTGCTTAGTGCCCAGCATGCCCGTGGGAGCCAAGTCCCAGCTTAGGGAAAGGATTCCTCTGCAGAACTTCCCACTTGCTTGGAAGACCAATTGCATCTCCAGTGGAACGCTTTCCTCTGGGTAATTCAGTGTTTGATGGCTTTTGGAGTACCTGCAGTCAGGTTCATCCTGAGTTATATTTCTGCATCTTTTCCTGTTTATTGTTTGTTTTGTTTTAAAATACATGTACTGTCTTTTCTGCTTTCCAGCAACAGCAGGTTCCATGGGTGCACACCCCCACACAAGCAGCGCTGCTCAAACAGGCAGCGTAGGGCAGAGCAGGTAGTTAACAGAAGAGGGTGACACCATGGTGGCCCTCTCAGGGGGCAGCCAGGCACTGCCCAAATGCTCCCCAAACACGAGTCAGGGCTGGATGCAGGGTCCAGGCAGGGCTGGAGTGGGATCTCACCCCATGTCCTTTACTGTACCACGCTGGCACTTCTCTGAGCCCTCCAATCTTCAGCCCTGTGCTGGCAGCTCCCCTGCGTATCAATTAGCTCCCCAGGTGTCATCCTGGTAATTCCTCCTCTAATGCTGCCTTTGAGTCCTGGTTCGTGGTGGAGGCACTGTCTTGTGGTTGTGAGTTCATTTTTCTTCTTTCCATCAATATGAAAATGCCTTGAGAGTCCTGAGAGTTAATCACTATTGTAAGGGAGCAAAGACAGGAGGTTTTTGCTAATCCCCTTTAAATAGCCTCCAAATGAGGGCTTGAACAAAAGTGACTAAGGACAGACATGATTAAACTCATTTAGTAGGTGAACCCTTGATGGGAACCCTTCCAAACCCAGGTATAGCTTTGGGGGACCGTGCACTAACCATCCATGCAGCAAATGCAGACCTCCATGCTGTCATACTTTAATAAAGCAAACTCATTATTTTTTGTTTTGTTTTGACAAGAAGACTGCCTTTTTTTACTGAAAATATTTTGTCTATTTTCTGCAAACCTTTTACTTAGCACTGCCAAAGATTATCTCACCAATGGGATACTAAATCCAGATTCACTTAACAGCCAGCTACCTCCCTCATACCTTATCCAATACCCCTCATCAAAGGGTTCCCTCAGAACATGCATTTGTCTTTCTAGAACTGGTAACAGTAATGAAATATAAAGCAAATGAAATGTGTCTGAGGGCCTTTCCAAAGAAGCTGCATTCAGCTCAAGAAGCCTGTTGTAAACTGTGGTTGCAGGTGGGAACTCTGGGCAGCAGGTCTGTTCTGCAGCACAGCATCTGCAAATTGGCACATGGTCCCTCCTCTCCTGGGTCACCCCTGGGAACTTGGGGAACACCTTGGGCTGCTGCACAGATACATGTGTGCACCTCCTTCCTCCTGTAACCCAGGGCCTTGCTTTCCCTTCTGTCCCTGAGCTGGTCCCTCTCCCCTTTGCTTTAAGGGTTGCCCTGTTCCTTTGTGCTGCCTGTTCCCAGAATCCTTGTGGGAAGCTGCAGCCTCTCCTCCCTGCTGCTCCTGGATAACAACACTGCAGTATGCATTCAGTCACCCAACCATAATCTGTTCGTACTCATAACGAACCACGACAGATCCCCTTCCAGGCCTATTAAAGTACCTAAACTTGCACAGAGAAAAGTATAAGAATGGGCTGGACAAAAGCAGGGTGTCCCATCCCTTCCCTGCAATATTGGGAATGATTGATGTGTCACCATTGCTGTCCATCTTGCTTTTGTTTAATTATCGTTTTTGTATTTTTCATGTCTCAGGAAGCCCGATCTGGCAGGAATGGTTTGATGGATTATGGATGAAACGCAGGTCAACACATCGAAGTATTACTGCCTCATAATTTGCTGCGCCACAGAGGCCAATATAGATGCCTTGTGTTATTAATTATCCCAATATATTTTCATGAGTGATGTGATTAATTAGGCTGTATGTATTACAGTGGCAGGCCTGTTCTGTCAGGGTGTTTGCTCTTGAATGGAGGTGGTTGGCTCACAGGGCGGGCAGCAAAACCCACAGCCTGGGCTCGGTCTCGTTCCTTCTCTTCCAGAGCATTCAGAGGGAAAATACAATTCCATACGCTGCACTTTGCCTGCCAGGGAGCCACGAGGCAGCAGGGAAGAGGCCAGGGGGCTGCCCCCAGCCATGGGCACTGGGCGGTTGGTCTGGGTGGGGATAGGCACTGCCAGGCTGTCCTGGCTGCTGTTCCACCAGGGATGTGCCCAGAGCTGGCTGCCAGCAGCCTCCAGACCTGGGGACTGATGAACCCTTGGTGCTGGCAGGACAAGCAGGGAGATGCAGAAGGGGACAGAGGTGCCTGGTGGGAATCAGCACAGTCAGGATCCTACTGCCTGTGCTGGCTCAGAGCCCAGCACCATGCTGGCCTCACCTTTAGCACTGTGAGGGTGAATTACACTTGGAGTAAGTCCCAAAGACTCGTCTGCACTCACTGAACTTCTTAACAAGTGTATTGGTGAAGTCATTCCTGTAACTCATTTTTATTTTGCTTTTACCAGCCCAAAGTACAGGATCTAAACCATGCCCAGTGTGGTCCCATGCCGCTGTCTTCCAGCACCTGCGGGGCTTGGGGTCACAAAGTGGCTTTGACCTGTCACAGGTGATATGCTAATATCCTGATGAGCTGTTGCCATTTTGCACAGTGTGAAGACCAGACGAAGCGTTTGCAGATTTGCTGCAGTGTGAAAATACTCAAAGAAACCCAGATTTTTCCCAAAAAGAAGCAGCCTCCCCAGCTTGTCGTGTGCACTTGCTCAGCATCCGGGCATCCGCCTCCCTGGCAGCCCACAGTGTCCCTTGCCATGCCACTGGGACCTGGGAAGGTTGTGCTCCCCAGCTCAGCATCACCAAACCTCTGCAAAGCACCGTGCTGTGCTGGGCACCCTGCAGGGCCAGAGGAGCTGGAGACTCATGTTCTGTCTCTCTGCTCCCGGCAGCACAGCAGAGCTGACACCTCTTCTGTCTTTTGTTTCCATAAAGGTCAAAGAAGAGTCACTGTCCTGTAAGTGCCACGAAGAGACCTTCCACCCTCTGGTGCAAGAAGACTTTGAACAGTAAGGCAGCTGCTTTTTCTTCCTGCATGGTTGCTGCTGGGTTGCATGTACACTGCTTTTACTCCAGCTGTTCTTTTTTTCCTTCTTGTCACAAGTTTGATTGCAAGGGCATCTGGGAGCCCTCCTTGCAGAGGCAAGGGATAAAATTGTAGCTCCGTTGACAGGTGGTCCTGCAATGACCCCGGGCTGGGCCAGCGGGCAGGGGACCCTATTTCTGTGGGGCTTTACTGTCTCACTGGGAGGCGGTGACTCAGGGGACCAAGGACAGTGAGGTGTCAGGGTGCAGCATCAAACCCGATGTGATTAAGATAGGCGGAAGTGGCTCCAGGTGATCCCTTTGCATCCCTGCCTGCAGAGAGAAGCAGGTACCTGATCCCGTTGCAGTTTCTGACATTTTCAGAGCGCTCCTTCTGTCCCTTGGGGTGAAGTCCAAAGTTTCCGCAGTGCTTTGGTGGGGCCCGGGGGTCGCTGAGCCCAGGCGGCCGCCCCTGTGCGGGCTGTCGCGGTGCCGAAGCGGCAGCGGGGGCTGCTCCGCCGCCCGGCTCCGTAGGAAGGCGCAGAGCCATGGGCCGGCTGCGCTGCTCGGCTGAGCCGGGCTGGGCTTTCGTCCTGCCGGTGGTGGCCGTTGGCAGCCGGCTCGCCGCGGGCGGTCCCTGCCTGGTGGCTGCCGGGGCGTTCGGAGGCGCTGCCCGGCTGCGGCGGCCGCGGTTCAGCCGGTGCCGCCGGGTTCGGCTCGCCAACCCAGCGTTGGGCTCAGGGGGACAGCGAAGCCCCCGGTGCAGGGGCTGTTGTTCTAGCAAAACTGTGTGACCCCGCGCAGAGACGGGCCGAGATCCGGGGACGGTGCAGGCGGTTTTCGCAGGCCAGGAAAGGGTTGCTCTGCGAGCAGCACGTACCGCGGTGTGGCTGGGAGGCAGTGGCAGAGGAGGCGCAGCGGGCACGAGATGCTGGGGTCGCCTGGTGCCACTTAAAGCTGCCAGCGCTGGTCCCCACGCTGCGGCCACCGCACTGGTCCCCCGGACTGCGGCAGGGACTGCGGGAAGCTCGGGAGAAGACTGGGGGACCTGGGCTAAGTTTGGGCGGACGTGTGCGCCCTGTCCTGTGTCACAGCACGGTGATCGGGTCGTGGTGAAGATGATCATCCCCGTCCTCCTCCCCAACTCTGCCTGGAGGCACCGGGGAGCTCAGCATGAAGTGAAACCTTGCCAAGATGGTCCTGCCCCAGGGATTCAGCCATGAGCCAGGAGGGATCCTCCTTTTTTCTACACTTAGTTCTTGGGATTGACCCTCCACCCCTTGAGACAAGCCCATCGCTGAAAATGCTTTTGGAAGCTCCAGTCACGGTCAAAATTAAATCAGAAAATGGACTATTACTCAAAGTGACTCAGAGTTGCTCAAGATTTATGTGCTTTGGGCAGCTGGAGCTCCATTTGCTGGGATACCTGGGGAAGCCTCTGCCACTTGCCCACCGTGACAGTTTGCAATTTCACACCACTTTAAACTTACTCTCATGGAGACTGGGGAGATGAAAAATGTCTTTATTAGGGAAGTCACAGGTCCCTGATTGGCTGCTAAATGTGTTTTAATGTGAGTGGGGACGGCAGGAAGGGGTGTGGATGGGGAGCACATTGGTCGCTGAGCTCCCAGGGGAGCCTGGCAGGGCACAGCAACCCCAAACAAAGGACTTTGCTTTCTGTCTTCTGCCACTTTGACCATCTCAAGAAGGTTGTTCTGTTGGTGGCATGTGCTTCAGGCCAGCCCGGTGGCTGTTGAACTTGCCACCACTCTAGGGTTCAGCTGCGGTGGGAGGAGGTGACCTTCCCTCCTCAGCTGATGCTGTGCACCAGGTTCAGCGCAGAGCTGTAAAACGTGGGATGTCAGGAAGAGCACAGGGCTGGGCTGTTCCCACAGGCCGGGATTCATGCATCCCACCACCTGAGAGGTATGGCAGGTATTCCTGCTCCCTTCTTTTGCCACTCTGTTTGTTCCCTGTCCATAAATCCGTGGCAGTCCCATGATAACCCTCCCTCCCATTCCCCTGCATGGAACCCCGGCAGGGCCAGTTCCTTCCAGCTGTGCCAGTGTGGGGGTTTGTGCCACTCCGGGTTTTGCATGCCTTCTGGTACAGGCCCCAGTGACAATCGTGGGCTTGCTGGGCTGCTGGTCTCCATCTGGACCTCCTGGGGGTGTGACTCCTGGTGGTAACACTTAATGAGTTACCCTCTGTACAGGGATACACATATGCACACACGTGTGCAATGCGCTTTGATGTCCTCAGTTAAACACGCCATTAGTTGTGCTCCTACAAGTGTCTTGGAGACGGATCTCCCCGGGCATTCCAGTGGCTCGCACCTTGAGCAGCTCCCACGCATTCAGCAGATGCAGAGCTGTCCCCGGAGGTGTTTGTGCTTCCTGCTGCTCTTGTTTCTCCAGCAGACCTTTGTGGGTATTCACTCCCTAATGATCTTTTATTCTTGCATTTGTATCTTTACTTCAGGAATCATGCACCAACCTGGAGTGAAGTCAAGCGCAGCCCCTTCTCCCAGCACATCCAGTCCCGTTTTACAAAAGGCTCCGTTATTATCCCTGCATCCACACTCTCTAACCCTGTAATTAGATGCTTAGGCTATGATTGCCCCATTGTCCGCTGGATGGGTTTAATCATTCTTTTCTCCTACAGTAGCAATTTTGTTCCAATTAATTATTTCAGTTTGAACAGCAATAGCTGGTTGAGTTTAGAGAGAAATTAAAAGGGTAGAGAAGGATAATGAAGAGTGAGCTAACTAGGGAGAGACTCCAAACAGAGCTGTGCCTATCCCTGCTTCTCTTCCAGGCTCTAGCTTGCTTCCCAGAGAGATTTTGGGGCTGGAAAATGTTATCGCTGGAAACGAGGATCCTGCGTGGCGCAGAGGCACTGCCTGGCTGCATCCTTGCCTGGGAGGTTTGGTGTTCAGTCTGATGGAAACAACAGGGCATGCTCGCAGCCCAGCCTGGGAGATAGTGTTTACCCAGCTCTGGCTCCCGGGGGGGAATTGCTTTTGGGGTCACTGTCTAGGAGAGGACCTCCTCTGGGTTGGGGTCTTCTCTCTGACCTCACTGGCAGGCTGGGGACTCAGCCCTGGTGCTCAGCCTCTTGTGTGACCAGAGATCTACGAGCTTTTTGTCCCCAGATAAACACAACGGTGGGTTGGGAACGCCCTGGGGAGCAGCCCTGACTGGTGCTGGAGCACCCGAGGGGGAGGGAAGGCTCAGAGGGGCTTTCACACCGTGCTAGACTGACCCTAAACACTCTGTAAGTAGGTCTTTGTACATTAAGTACCTTAACTTACAGCCAACGGCAAACCCTGGTCACCAAATCACTCATTAATTCGGTGGAACTCCCAGCTGGAGTGGATGCTGCTCTCAAGGTGATTTGGGATGCAACTGATTTGGATTTTAAAAAATTATTTAAAATGCTCAAGGTTAAACAAGGTTTTGAAGGGAGAGGAAAAAAATATTAATGCCTTTCAGGAGTTACAAAAACGCTGCCTGTGCAATTCATGTATAATTCAATGAATTCCAGAGTAGTTTGAATATTTGAATTATGTATGATCAAAGCAATAAAGAAATCTGCATTTCCTCACTCCAAGCCCCCCAGACATAATGCTCCCCAGTGTCTCCTCCCCAAAAGGCAGCTCTTGGTTTCCACACTCCCAGATCTAGTGAGCCTCAGCGCTCCAAAGAAATTAAGTTCGACTGGAAAAATACGGCCGCCCAGTGCAACCGCTGTTCCTCAGCAACCCGGTGATGCACTGCAGCTCCAGCCAACGCCGTTGCCAAGGCGATGGCCCCTGCTGGGCAGGCCCGGGGAGGGTGATGGGCACAGCGTGGGGCGCAGGCAGCAGCGGCGGGGGAAGCATAGGTCCCGCAGGGGAGGATGAGGATGGCACAGGAGGATGGAGGGGTCTTGTCCCCCACTGCCGCCTTTTTCAGGGTCTGCAGGACGGCAGCTCCATCCCCCCTTGTTTCTCCATGGGCTGGGGGGTTGCTGATCCCATCATCCGAGCCCCCGTGAATGTGTCCATCTCCCCTGCCAGCTCCTGTGCTTCAGGGCTGAGACATGGCAGCTCCTCTCCTCCGGCTGCTGCCACGGCCAGCCGGGCCAGGAAAAAAAGGAAAAAAAAACCCAAACACAACAAAATGCTCCCTCTGCCCCTTCCCCCACCCCCTCTCCAGATGCTGTAAATTTTCATTAGTATTCTGTAATTTAATCATCTATTCCCAAGAGAAAATTAGTCTTCAATTTACAAAAAAAAAAAAAAAATCCCTGTTAATTTAAGCATAATAGTAGGAGAGTGAGATGAGTGCTGGAGCCCCGTCCTGCATCTCCCGCTCCTCCCTCAGCTCACAGCTTGCAAAGGGCAACTGAAGGGGGGGGAGAATCTTAGTAATACACTAAAGTCCATTTGAAATCTCCCGATGAAGATCGCAAAGAGATTCCTGGGGGCAAGAAAAGCAATTTCCTCCTGAAACGAGATTATTTTGAAGCAGGCAAACACACAGATTCAGCCGCAGGTTGGTGTTGACAGCGTGGGGGGATGCAGGGAGGCTGCAGCCAGCCCTGCCAGTGCTGCTGGATGGGGGCAAGGGCGTCCCGACTAGTCCCCCTTGCCCTGCTCATGCCGAGGGGGGAGTGTAAATCCTGAGCTTCAGCTGGGAATCATTTCTGCTGCAGGTATTGAGATAGATGATGGGGGCTCTGCTCATTAGAGGCTGTAGCAAAGGGTAGGTGCTGGGAAGCTCCATTCTGGGGAAGAGCTGCAAGGGGAGCTCATTAACTTGAAAAACTAGGTCCAGAGGGCTCATTTGTCTGATATCAGTTCACGTTTTTTTCTAGTAATGAGGAAAATGAGGGAGGGGGATCTGAGCCTCTTCTCCGTGACTGATCCTTTGATTTACCCCTTTCTTGTTCACGTCCTCTTTCAAATTGCTTTTAATACTGTTTATTTTCCATAGGTCTTACACCTACCCATGTGAAACATAATCCTTTGCTCCCATGGTGCTGCACTTATAGGACAGATCACTGCTAGACGGTTTTTATCCAAGCACCACAGGGACGCTCTCAAAGGTGCTCATGGTACGTGTCCTGACCTGGCCAGGATGGCCTGGGAGAAAAGCCTGGGCAGGAGAGAGAAAGGGGCTTTTGGCTGTCGGTGGGTCATGGAGTCATGGGGTTCAGGGCTGAACCCTGTCCGTGTCACAGCCTTGACTTGCCATGGCAGATGCCACCGTGTTCTGGGTATGGCACTCACTGCTGGCGCTGCCATATTGACTTGCTCCCCGATTTTCTGTATGAGCCTAGATCTGGTTGTGTCCCCCATCGCCTCCCCTCGTTCCCTGGGGTCATGGCAGGTAGGCAGAGTCTGCTCAGAAACGTCAGAGCTGGCTGATCCCAGGGAGGTGCCAGACGCTCTCTGGATGGAGAAGCAGTAGCATTAGCTCAACCCTTGCGTGGTGATTTCCCGTGGTTTTCTGGCAGAGGCAGCTGGAGGACACACACCTGCCATGGAAGGGGGGCCAGCCCCGAGCGGTGCGGGTGCAGGATTCCTGCAGGCCCACGGCTGCTGCCCCGAGCCTTGCCCCACACCGGCGCTGCCTGCCAGGCTCACCCCTTGGGCTCTCGGGGTGCCCTGTTTGTGAGCTCCTCACCACCCGGAATCTGCTGGCACACAAACCTGCTCCAGCTGAGCTCCCCCAAGGGCCCGGCTGAGCTCCCCCTGCCTCCCTCAGCCCGTGCAGGGGCAAGAGCCCCCCCGGGCTGCAGCCGGGCCGAGTCAGCCCCGGGCGAGGCTGCTCCAGCTGACGGGGGGGCAGATGCTCTCAGCGCCGCGGGGCAGGTCCCGGCCTCTCTACACCCCGCCTGCAACAAACCCGACAATTAGTAAGAAGCGTTAACAGCAATCACGTTAATTGCATCAAGCTATTAATAACGGCAGAGCTGTCAAACCACAGCAAACATTTGAGTGGAAGCCTGGAGCGATCCCCCGGCAGGTACCGAGGTCGTTTTCTCTCCGTGCACATCCCTGCTCCACGCTTTGAGCCCAGCTCCCATGGAGCAGGAGAAGGTCCGGGCCGAGCCCCGGGCAGAGTTCCTGCCTCCCAGCAAACGGGAGTTGAGCGTCTCACTGCCACAAATGTAAGTAATATACTCTTCACAGCCAGCCGTTCCGAGCTGTTGTTAAATTAGAAGGAAAATCTATTTCCTGTTAAAAAAAAAAAAAAAACAACAAACCATAACACCAGCCAGCGAACTCAGTGTTAAATATAGATATATGATATGTAAATGAATCTGACAACTGAGTGAATAAAAAATGAAGGTTTACATTATTGAAGGGTAGGAGGAGATGGCGCATGCAAATAGCATTAATGTGGAAACAGGCAGCTCTCTGAACAGGGAAAGGAGGTTTTGAAACATAATTATTTATTTTAAGAAAAGAGCTACATATTCACTAAAAGCCAACAGAACCGGCACATGTTTATTTCAAAGGCCTTTCTTTCCATTCTGTCACTTTCTTCTCCTGGCTCTTTCTTTTCCCCCCTGCAAAGCAATGAGAAAAATTGAAAGCTACTGAATTTTCTAGTTTTAATTAAAATAAGTTTTGATTGCTATACGAGAATAAATGAGTCCCAGTGATGGTGGATCACAGGCTGCTATTTAGAGGGCTGGGAGAAGGTGTTTGCTAACCGATGGAGTGGGGACAGGGCTCTTTGGCCTTCGGAGCCACTGCAATCACATCCTGGGTTATCACAACCCCCTGGAAGCCACGGTGACTTTCAGCAAGTTTCCAGAGATAGCATGGACTTGATTTAAATGGAAAAACACCTGCCTCGAGATTATAACCTGCTAGGAGGCGTTAATTACTCTTAAACTGTGAAGACACTCTGGTTGCTTTTGCTCTTGTTCCACCCCGTGTGGCAGAAGCAGGGGGAGGGAGTGGGGGTCTGGGCTGCGCCGGCTCCTCTGCCCACGGCGGCGGCAGGAGCGTTAGTGGCTCAGTATTGAAAACAGTAAACTAGCTGGAGATTTTTATCAGAGGTAAAGCTGACAGGGAATTCTGGCGGAATGGGCACTCTGCGAGTACAGTAAATGTCTTCATTACTTTCCACGCAGCTGTATTTATGCCTCCCTGACCCTCTTCAGGACTGACAGGGCAGGTTACGTGTTTCCTTTTCCTAATTCAGTACATGATGGCTTGGGACGAGTTGTTAAAGCTATAGATCAAAATGTCATTTATTAGAAAAGTGCCTCCCCGGGGGTTCTTATCGTTCGTTTATTATTTGTTGTGTGCTGACAGCATGCTCTGTTCTATCTAATCTGTCTTTCCAGCTATTTATAAAGCCCTCCTTGCAGCAGCACCTGAGTGCCTCCCATTGCTTAAAAAATGATGGTTTGTTTCCTGCTCCCTTCCCTGCTCCGTGAAGCTGATGAGGGCTGCAGGATTTATGAAAAGTGCACGGGATTTTTTTTTCCAATTCACTTCAAAGCTACCAGTGGTGAAAGGGTCCATTCTGTGCCCCCCAACAGAAGGGGGACTGACTCTGGGTGATATGCAGGAGCTTTCCCCCCTGCCCGGGATGCTGCTGTCACAGCTTTGGTGGCAGAGGTGGGGGCAGGCATGTTCACCCTGCCCAGCTGGTGCCCCAGCCCCCATCCCAGCAGGGTGCAGGAGCTATCCTTGGGCCAGTCCAACAGGGTTTGTGCCTGCTGCTTTAACTGATTACAGCAATTCCTGCCCCCCCACAGCTTTTGATGAAAATGAGGAGGGAAGATAATTCCTCCTTGGATCCTTCCCCTCATGTTCACCTTCTGCTTGAAGGGTGCTGTTCATTCTGCTCAACCTCTCCCTAGACCAGCAAACACCCTCAGCAGCTGTGGGAGCTGTGGGTGCGCACACCTCGAGCTGCCCCTGCTGTGCTTGGGCAGCACAAAGCTCTCCTTGGCAGATGCAGACAGTACTGACAGGGCCCTGACAGACTCTGCTGACTCTGAGAGACTGTGACTTTGCCATCAAGGCTTATTTGCAGGCCTCTACAGCCAACCCCACTGCCCAGGCACTCCCAGGCAGTGCTGCAGCATCTACCCGCTCCCACCTACCCCAGCCCTGCCTGGGCAGCCCCAGGGTGGGATCCACAGAATTTTTGGAGAGTCTTCTTCCTCTACTTGGGGAAATCCTCCATAGGATCATTCGTCTCACCTTTCCACACTTTCTGCTTTCTGAGCCTTTATCCTTGGGAAGCTCTGCCTGAGCAGTCCATAAGGATGCTGTGTCTTCACTTCTCCTGGTGGTATCCAAATACCCGAAGGGTGTGTTTGTGCAGCTGTGGGGAGAGCTAATAACCACCTACCCCATGCTGCAGCAGAGACTAAAACCTGCCTTTCTCATGATCTGAATGTATAAAACTTGGAGTTCATCACAATCCTCAGGGGGTTCAGGGCTCACCTGCTGTTTCCCATAGCTTTTCCACCCACAGTCTGGCACTTCAAGATCAGGCTTCCCTGGAGAATGGTCCCACTCCTGCCTGACCTGCCCTTGCTCTGCCCCATCCCAAGGCTCTCTCCTTTGGACAGCCCCCATTGTGGGCACGTGGCAACCTTCCTGCTCTGCTTTACACTTGGAGAGCTGTACGGAGTTTGGAGAAAACACTTTTCCTCTGAGCTGAGACTCTGCTTTGCTCTGCCCAGGTGAGAGCTGCTGTTGATCTTTTATGACTGATCTGTTCAAAGGTAATTCAACCTGTTCTCCTGCCTGGTCCCTTGGTCCATGCAGAACGGACAAGGGACATGACAGGGCACTTTGTGGGGCCAGTCTGGTGTTCAGCTGCTGTACAAGAATCCCTAAGTTTCCACCTTTCTCTTTTCTGAGATGCCCCTTCTCTGTCCTCACCCACCAGGACAAGCCCAGGTCCCGGGCACGGGCGCAACGAGGAGCCAGTATTGGTCCTGCCTCCCAGGTGCCACTGGGGGGGTTCAGCTGGGCTCCGGTGGCTCCCAGTCCATCCCAGTCCCGGCCCTCTCTTCCCCGGTTTGGCCGCCGTGTCTCCATGGCAACGCGGTCTCCCAGCCGCAGAGGCATCCTTGGCTCGCTGCTTCCAGCTCCGCATTTGTATTCCCAGCCTTTGTCTCCTGCTCGGCGCTGGCAGCCGGCCAGGCCAGGCATCCATTTCAAAGCAGCCTTTGTTTTATTGGTGAAATAGCTGGTCAGAAATATATGTGATTTAATCCGGGCGAGAACACTCTGTTTCTTGGCTTTCCTGCTCCCCCAGCCCAGGTGCAGTCGCCGCTCGGGGCTGGCGGTGCCCGGGCTGGGTCAGGGCCCCGCAGGCAGCAGCTCTCCCTGCTAAGAGCCGCTGAAAATGGGTCTGCGCCAGCTCAGTGTGTCGGGCAGGCAGGGGGGAGACATTTTCTTTCTGGCTCCCACTACCTCAGCGTAGCTGAAATACTCTTTCACAGTCAGACGTGTCATTTTCAGCTCAGCCTTGTCCAGGAGGTTCAGCTACAGCTGGATTTGCCGAACTGGAAGACCCAGCAGCTGAGATTCCTGTCCCTGTGCAGGGGAAAAAAAGCTGCTCAGAGTGATAGAGGAGCCAGGAGCCTGCCACCAGCCTACTGCTTCCTCCCTCCTGTTGCTGCCTGCTCCCGCCGAGGGAGGCAGGACTGGAGCCAACCTGCTGGAGGGTGTGAGCCATTAATTGCAGTATCCATCCTTGTTTCTAGGGGAGTTCAAGGCTTAGCACAAGTCATGATATTACATATCTGCTTAAGTGTGCAAAGATATATGCAGAAGTATGCAGATGCATATACGGGAGGTTTAGATTGGATGTTAGGAATAATTTCTTCACCAAAAGGGTTATCAGGGGTTGGAACAGGATGCCCAGGGCAGTGGTGGAGCCACCATTCCTGGAGGTATTTAGAAGTCATATAGATATAGTACGTTGGGATATGGTTTAGTTAAGGACTTGTCAGTGTTAGGTTAATGATTAGACTCTGTGATCTTGAAGGTCTTTTCCAACCAAGGTAATTCTGTGATTCTGTACATTGATGCAGATTTAGTGGAGACCTTGGTTTCCAGGCAATGGGATCTTTGGCTCTGGTCGACCTGTTCCTTGGAGGACCTTGCACAGGGTGTAGGGAGGCAGCCAGGAGGGGACACCAAAGGGGGACACAAATGAGGGCACTAGTGTGTCATTGCTGAGGCCCCCCAGGGCCTCTCTGTCAGCCCTCAGAGCATGAAATGAGGCAGGAGGAAAAAGGAGAGGATGACTGGAGAACAAGGAAGGCTTTGCTAAGGGCAGAAGCAGAAGCCACATATCTTAGCCTTGTCCAGCAACAAAGTATCTCCAGGAGCAGCCTGTTCTCTGATAAAGGTGTCCTTGGAAGGCAGCAGGAGCAGGCCAGCCATTTCTGTTGTGGTGGCTGTAGTTGAGTTTATCCAGCAGCAGGAGGAGGAGGAAGGTTTCCAGCCCTGGGAGGATCCGGAGGAGTGTCGAGGAGCACTGGGCACAGCTGGAGCACTGTGAGTGGGCTGCCAGGGAAAAACAAGAGCAGCTTACTTAAAAAAAAACCCAAGTGAAAAAAAATCAAGCCTTTTGTAAGAGATGTAAATGAAAATAGACAAAAATGAGTTAAATACTTGGGACAGACTCTGCAATTTTTGTCAAGTCAACACAGATTTGGAATCAATTAGATTAATGCACAGCACATCTAGAAACTGCAAAGGCAGAGATGTCAGGGTTGGTCCAGAGCAGGAGACAGCCCCTCTCTCCTCTGTTATTAGAACAACTCTGGAGTCTGTTTTATGCTGTGGATCTCTGCTGTCCTGCAGTGTTATGTGGATATACCAAGCATCCACATTTTCAGGTGTGTTTAGGAGCAATTTAAATAATCAAGACTTTAAAATTAGTGTTCTTTGAAAACTAATCTCCAGACAACTTGTGCCCACAGCTGATGTGCACAACATCAGTGGCATTAAGCAGCTTTTTAATGGATTGGATGCCTGGGGCAAAACATCTCTTCTGCCCAGGAGGGAGTGGGGAGATTTGCATATGCCTGACCTATGAAGTACAATGTCCAGACCCGACAAGAATTTGGGCTTAGTTTCTTGACTGCAAATGAAAATGCCAGATCAGCTGCTGGGGAACAGGTAGCTCTATGTGCCCAGAGCTCGAGCTGAGCTGCTGCTGTGGGCAGCAGGTGGGACAAGGACTTTTCAGCCTTGGGCCACAACATCCACAGCCAGGCTGGTGCTGAGCAGTGCTGCAACTGGAAGTGGGCACGAAGCTATTGGCCTCAAAGGTCTCACAGGAAAGACCTTTCATCTCGCTAAACCTCAGACAGTCTTCTAAGTAATTTACTGCACCATTATGGTGAGATACAAACCACTGTAGCATCACGGTTCCCATGACACATTTCACTGGAGTCACGGTGTCAGCCTGGATGTGTTTCCTACCTACCAGCTTAGGAAATTGCATGACATCCAGCCCCGTGTATGAACGATTGAGGGGAAGGGTGTGTGCTGGTCCTCCCTGTCCTTGTTCCCCTCACCCCTCTCCCAGGCAGGGGCTGGGGGAGCAGGGCAGTCCCTGCAGGACTAGGCAGGAGTGATGCTGCCCACCCCCGGGTCCTGTGGCTGTGCAGGGGTTGCTGCCAGCAGGGCTGTGGGCAGCAGGGACAGACCTGGAAAAGCCAATTGGAACAGGTAAATGAAATGTGGGATTTTTTTTCCTTAGATTCCCCAGGTATGTGTACATGTGTCTGGAACAGGGAGCCGTTTCCCAGAGCCAGCAGGGAGCCAGGGCTCACAGATAACAAACTGCACAGTGCTGCTGCTGGGGCACCATTATCCCCCCAGATACTCTAAGTGGTTGCATTTCTCCACTGCAGCCTGTTGGACAGTGTGTCCTCTCACACCCCAAAGCTTCACAGCTGATCCTACCTGCTGTGGAAGGCACACATTATCATATCATTGCTGGACTGATTAATAATAATGAAAATAAATTAAAGCAGCTGCTTTAAGGCTAACCTGCTGCCTTTAAAGAATTGTCTCAGTCTCAGACTAGGCAAGCAATGAGCTGGCGTTCAAACGCACCATGCAAACCCTTGCCTTTCACGTGATGGCCAAAAACAACTGCTGTGCTTAAGCCTCACACCTAGGCCAATGTCACCAAGAGGTGGGAAAAGCCACTCTGGATTTGTACAGATGGAGAGAAGCAAATCCAGTTCAGTAGGACCAGGGCCTAGATTTTGCACAGTCCTGAAGGTTAAAGTCACTTTTCCTAAAGCTTAAACTTGTTTGTATTTCTCTTGCTTGGAAAGGTGACCAGAGAAAGTTGTTTTAATTTGATAGCCAAGGAAATAAACTATATAGTAACACTTCATTTAAGTCACATTTTGGGATTTCTTGCTTTTCACTACGTGCTGTGACCTTTGGCAACATTAACCAGTTGAGGTGCATTGTGTGTTTATGAACTGTTGTTGACTAGGACCACGTTCAGCTGGGAGAAACAGGAGTGCAGGAGTCCAGAGTGGCACAGAAAGGTGATGGCAGATGCAGCCACAGCCAACCCAGAACGTCTGCTGGAAGTGCCTCTCTGCAGCATCGAGGTGACTTTGCATGAGAACACCTCCCTGCCTGGGGACAGTCCCAGGAGGTAACAAGTGCCAGAGCTCATGCTGTGGTCTATGGTGCTGCTCGATAATGTGTGTCCTGGCCCCATTTTATTCTCTGTAATTAGGAAATTCAGCAGATTAATCGCTTTCTGAAGCGTAAATCAGAGAATATTGCTGGCACAAAAAGAAACAGTCTGTAGCAGAGCAGAAATCATTGGGGCTATTGTCAGGGAGAAGTGCAAAAGAAATAGGTGAAATCTTCTGTTAATCTGGTGCTGTGTTGAGAAAGGGCAATTGTTGAGTTAGACAATCAATAACATTGATCAGGAAGAGGCTTATTCCCGTTAAACACAATGGAGGACAGGATGAGTGTGCACAAAGAGCAGCACCTGCCCAGGCAGGGTGTGTGTCCCCCGGGGTGAGAGGAGAGCTGCCCGTGGTGGGCACAGCCCTGTGCTCCTGCCCTGGCAGCCCAGCCTCCCGCATCCCCTCTGGGGTCTGCCCGTGTCGGGGGCTGCACTGGAGCTCCAGTTGCTCCTGTCCCCCTCCCGTGGCTCTGGTGGTGTCTCTGAAGAACTGGCTTATGTCTCTCTGTCAATTCACCAGCTGGGATTAACCCTGTCAGAGGGGTCAGGGTTCTGCTGTGGGTGCAGTGGGTGGGTCAGAGGCTGTGAAGCCATTTCCTTGAACATCAGTTTTTCCATGAGTCCCTGGCAAAGCAGTGGAAGCAGAGGGCAGAGAAGGGGGGAAGCACTTTTCCCTGCACACATTGTCCACATCTTCTTGCTGGTGGTGAGGAAGGACTGTGGGTTTGTAGCTCTGTGGGCCCTCCAAACAGTACCCCAGGACTTTCTGAAATTGTCTTTTTATTTAGCACAAACCTAGGAACAAGCCAGAAAGAGCCCTGCCTGTGAAAGAGCCAGCAGCACACTAGGACCCGGCAGAATCCATGTGGGCAAATGGGTTGACCCAGCAGAAGCAGCAGGTGATCCCTGGGGGCACGGGGGCTGGAGCTGGTTTGAGGGGAACCTCCGGAGCCGGGGAAACTCTGACCAGCCTCCATGGGCCACTTGGACCCGGCTGTGCTCGCTAACACCTGATCACTGCTGAGGGGAGGAACTGGCAAACACGGTAAGACACAGGGAGCCCATCCGTTTGGTTTCTTTTGGAGAGCAACGCAGCCTGGTAACTAAGGGAAGGTTGGAAACGTCTGTTTGCGCTGCGCCACTTGAGAGCGGGGCTGGGAGCACGGGGAGTTGGCTGGATGCAGAGTGAAATCCAGGCTCAGCGATTCCATTTTGCATTTGGCAGCCTTCCCAAACACAGATCAGGGAAAGCAAGTTGCACTAGCTTTAAAACACAGGGAAATTCTTTCTCTTTTATATTTTTTTTTTTTTTTTTTGCTGATTTAAAGGGTAGGATTAAATTCTCATTTAATAACCCCAAGTGCCTGCCCTCCCCTGCTCTGATCACTCTGTTTAACGGTGATAATGCTGGGAAGGTGCTGGGAGCCCGGAGGCAAGGCAGGGAATTTTCTCCCCCTGAGCACAGATCGCTCGTTTGCTGCTGCAGCCTGTGGAACAGGCACTGACTGTGTAATCATGAACCTCAGTATATGATTTTTCTCGTTGTTTTCCAGGTCTGTTTGGAAAGCAAGCCGAGTGCTCTGTTACCAGCTTCCAACTCTGTCATTTGTGGGGTTTTTCTCCTCCTAATTACGAATCCTACAGAGACCCAAATGTTCCTCACTAACATAAATAGTCCAGTTGACTTAACTGAGGGACTCCCAGGCAGGCATTGTTTTTATCAGCAAGCACTGCCTGTTCAGTACCTTTGAATTGTCACCTTTTGCCATGGGCTGAGCTGTTTCTAAATAGCTCTAGAAATGCATCCAGTAAACAAAGCATCTAAATGAACATGGAAAGGAGCCTCCTTGCCGAGTGACACACAGAGCCTCTGTGTTAATGAGAAGACTGTTTCCCCTTGTCTGTCAGATCAGCTCATTTAGATTATTTAAGTCAAGTGCAATTTTGAAAACAATCTGTTTTGCTCGTGACAGTGTCTCTGTTCTGTGTAGTGATGCTGAATGTAACGAGAGGCAGAGGGTTACTGAGGGTGGGTTCTCCACGTTCCCAGGCCTGTGCTGCTCTCATTGCCTCACAAACACAGCCCCGTGCTGTGTTTTCCCCAGACGTGAGGCAGAAAGTCTTCTCTAACATGTCTGCTCTCCACCTCCATGCTGAAGCCCTCCTTTTGCATGGAGCCTTGACAGCAAACTGCAGATAAAGGGAAGGGTGGAGGGGATGGGAAATGCTGAAACGATGCCAGCTCATTTTTAACTGGTTTTAGCTGGTACATTTAGCTGTCTCCTGCAGTTTATTCTCTCACTCGGATTACATGAAAATCCTAATTAAAAAGTTAATGGGGAACAGAAGATGGGAGGACCCGCGTGTGTGCCAGGCTGGCAGGGTGCAGGTGGTGGCTGCTGTTGCTGGGAAAAGATATTTGGGGATCACTGCCCAGAAGGGCATGTTTGCCGAGTGGTGAAAGTGTAACAGCAAAGATCCATGCTTGGCAGCTGCCCGAAGGCAGGCAGGGTGTTTGCCCTTGAGTAGTTTCCATCATTTCTCATTCCATGTATGACCATAGTGTTTTGGAGCCACTCGACAGCACACCAGGACAGTGGCCAGTGCTGTGACCCTGTGTGACACAGCCCAACGCGGCCCAGCCCGCCAGAGAGGGACACGGAGCCTGCACCTGAGGGACACCAGCTGGAGTGGGAAGGGTCCTACATCCCTCTGGGGAAAGGGAGGGGGGATGGATGGAAGTCTCCAGCAGGCAAACATCTCCTGACCGAGTAATCTACCACAACAAAACGTGCCCAGGGTGTGAGCCTGGGTGGCACTGGGTGCTGCTCATCACCGTGCTGCAGGGCAGGAGGACACTTTGCCTTCCCGAGGAGAGCAGGGATGGGGTGTGTAGGAGGCATCACTGGCACCATTAACCAGATTCCTCTCTGTGTGTGGTACCTGGAGGACTCCCTGCTTGGGCAGGTGGTGGCTTCCAAGGACAGTGAGCCCACGAGGAAGAGAAGTGCTGACATTTCCTAGATGGGTGTTCAGGATTTACCTGCCCTTCAGCTGCAAGCTGTCCCCAGCCCAGGGGTTACATATCTCTTCTTAAGTGCAGAGGTATTATTTGTTGTCCTTTTGCTGGCAGAATCAGAAATTAGGACCCTATCAAAGGAGTCCAGAGGTCCAAGCTTCAGTGAACATGAGTAAAAAGACAAAGAATGAACTAAAAACATGTAGTAAGCAGGAGAGAAGATGACCCAGACCTTGGTCCCCAAATAACCTTATGGTGAACAAAACACATATTAAAGGTAAAGCCAAGAGGGGGTGGTTGACACTGGACATGTGCTGGAAGGGACCTAATGGGATTGCCTTGTTCTTCAGAGCTGTGGAGCAGAAGGGAAGGGTTACCTGTGAGTGTGAAAGAGGTGGGATCGTGGTGTTGATGTGAGGAGATGACAGGGTAGGGGGTTAGTTAGTGCAGCAGCTCTGCTGGCAGGGAACGACCAGCTGGTGTATTCACAAGGCTGAATGGAAGCAATGGCTGCTGTGACCTCCACACCAGCAGCATGTGCACAAATACAACCAGAGACCCACCCAAAACAACAGAGAAAACTGCAGACCTTGGCTGTGAATTTTATTGGCAGTGACATAACACAGTTAACAAAATGACATAGCAGGACTACATCATGCCTTTATCAGCCATCCTAACTGAGGGCAGACACAGCAGCAGGGCTCCTGTGTCACTGCTGTCCCTTCAAAGACACACAGGACAGGGCTGCTGAGTCCAACAGCCAGAGGAGCTGAGCCAGGCAGCAGGGAACAACAGCTTTCAGTTACACCCTCTGACATGACAGTCCAAACCTTTCCACCTGCAGAAAAATAAACAAGACCAAAATTAACCTCCAAGTTGTTAATAGAAGCTGAGAAACCAGTTTCAAATTGTCGTTCTTCTTTTAAGTACATAAAAAATACTGCAATCACTTCACAAATGTGCACGTTCAGTTACAGCAATGTGGGCTGTGTTACTGACCCTCTAAGAGGAAGACAAGAATGTCCTTACTGGATACACAGCCTTGTCACAAGTGCTCATCTTTAGTAATGTAGGATCTTCATCAGCTGAAAAATACCTTACTCCATTCCTGCTGGCAGAAAGACAGTTGATAGTGCAGCAGATTTCCAGAGACAGTTGTGCATTTGTCCAGGGCTTCCATTTACTTTACAGGTCAAAAAAACAGCATTCTTTTTTCATTAGCACTAGTAAGAATGATAAAGGCCAACAGAAACTGGGCTGGTGCTTGTGATAATTTGTAAGCTGGATGCAAAAAGGGGGCAAGAATTTCCCTACGCCAAAAAAGCTACTTTCTCAGTAGCTCTCATCGGCCAGGATGATGCATAATTCCATGTGAACAGTGGAAGGGAGGTGGGGAAATCACATTCCTGAAGAGTCCTGTAGGCACATGCAGGAACAGCCATTCCCTCGCAGCAGCCCGCTGGGGTGTCCAGACAGCTCTGGAGCCCTGGCAGGAGACACCCCCCTGGCAGCTTTGCTGGGCACCAAACCCACCCTGCCAGGGAGCAGGTGCCCAGAGCTCAGGTGGCTCAAAAAGTGTTTTTAAGGTTGTTTTGCAGAGATGTAGCTACAAGTACGGTGCATCCCCGTGTCCCTGGCACAGCACTGGCTCGTTTTGCAAGTGTTCCCTCCCTCAACCTAATAAAGCCCGTGGAAGGATAAGGGAAAGGCCTGTCTTACTCTGTGATGGTTACTTAGAGCCTCTTTTCCATCAGTCTCAGTAGTTACTGATGCCCCCATGTCCAGAGCAGAGCTGAGCAGTGTCCAGAGCAGGAGCCCCACACGAGGAAATCCACGTGGAAACATGTGTTGTGTTCCTGCCTGCGCCTTGTCCCACAGTGCTCGGGAAATGACTGTCCTCTCTGCGGGATGTTTCACGAGGCAGTGCTTGGAATCACGTGTATATTTTCAAAATGAGTAAGAATTACACTCAATGCACAAACGGATCACCTGGCCAGTGCGAATATCACCCAGAGGGCAGGTCAGGCGCCACAGTGGAGACCCCGCAGGCAAGGCCGGTGTCTGTCACCGCCCGGTGCCTCCTGCCCGCAGAGAGGGGGTCGGGCCGCCCCGCGGGGCTGGGGGGGGCGGCCGCGGGCCTTGCGAAGGAGCTCGGCCGCCCTCGGAGTCGGCCTCAATGTCAGGGCGCCAGCGCCCGGCCGCCCCACCGCGTTGCTAGGGCGGTTGCTGCGGCGCCATGTTGGGGGAGCGCGGCGCCCCGGAAGTGCTGCCCCGGGCGGGGTTTCCCTTCCTGTGCGGCGGGGCCGGACCGGCCGGGTTAGGAGGCAGGAAATGGCGGCGGTGCTGCAGCAGCAGCTGCCGGGCCCTCCCGCTCCGCAGTGCCGGGCCCAGGCCGCCTAGAGCCGCCGCGCCAGCGCCGGGCCCGGGCCGCAGCCACGCCGGGACGGACTCCGAGCACTTTACATACATGAGGTAGCGGGCGGGGCCGGGAGGCGGGAAGGGCGGGCGCCGCCGAGCCCTGGCGCCAGCGGGGCTCCCGGCCGCCGCGGGCGGGGGAGGGGCGGCGGCGGGGGAGCCCTAGGGCGGCCCTGCGCGGCGGGGGGGACCCCTGTGCAGTGGAGGGGCCGTGGCCCGGGCCGGCGGTGCCTCGGCGAGGGACCGGGGCTGGGGTGGGCGGGCTCCCCGCGGGAGCGGTGCCTGGGGGGGGCTGCCCCGGGGGCCGCGGCGGTGGCCCCAAGCAATGTTTTCCTGCGGAGCTGAGCTTTGACCTTCCGCGCTCGGTATTGTTTGCTCCAGCAGCGCTCTGCAGCCGGCGGTGGGACGGGGCAGGGCGGGTGCTAAAGCCGCCGCATGCCGGAGCGGTGCCGCGGGGTTGTTTTCCTTGGGGCGCTTGGCAGCGCCGAGCAGAGCGGCAGCAGCAGCGGGGGATGGCGACCGGGGCTGCGCTCCGCCCGCCGGGCTGGCCCGGCGTGAACAGCCCACGGGGTTACTTGGCAGTCTGTGGTCTCCCCATGTCCTGACACACCAACTCACGGAGCTCAGCCCGTAGCCCCGATCCCGTGTGATTTTTTGCTTTGTGCTGCATTACTGTTGACATGGAAACCAACACCGCTCTCTGTTCCAGAGAATTGGAAGCTAAAGCTACCAAAGAAGTTGAAAGAAAACTAAGCAGGTAAGGTACTCATTTAAATTCCCTCCTACAGTTCAGAACAAGAGTTGGCCTTGGGCTAGAAATCGTTGTGGCCTTTATCTGGAGCTTTAATCTCATGTTAATTGTAAGGATTAAAAAAAAAAAGACACCTGAATTTGAAAATATGCTGCTCTGTTGCATAGAGGAATCTCTGCGATTTTAGGTAGTTTTGTAGCATAAACACCTTTTTTGCGTGGTTTCATTTGCATAACAACAGTATCAGGTTCTATAATAGGATTTCTTTTATAGGGTGGGTCTTTGAAGAGAAAAATAACTTAGTTTTCTGACCTAGGTTGTAGTACCTTTACAATAACAAAAAAAAAAGGTTGTTTGTGTTTTTTCCTGTACAGTTAAAGCAAGTATTTTTAGGAGGCAAGAAATAGTTGGCTTTGGCCTGAAACTTGCTTTGAACTCAAATAAATGGTAAATTGCCATATAACTCTTAGGTTTTTGCCTCTTTTTTCCCTGAGGAGCTGCAGGCAGTGATTTTCCCACTCGTGTGGGTTTTATTTTGTAGAATGGGTGGTTCCTTTTTCACGTTACTTAGCTCAAGAGTAGAGAGGTACGAGTGATGTTGAGAGTTCTGTGCCAGTACCACACATCACTTCTATGTTTTAGAAGTTATTCCTTCCACACTGTTTATTTTTAGGATGGTGACTTTCTAGCAAATACCTGCCTCTTTCTGTTGTGAACACTCTTGGTTTTCAGCTTTTGTCCTCCTTTCTTAAAGCGACTTTTGGTAGAAAACTTTTAAGAAGACTTCTTCTAGAGCTGTTTGAAATAGGCTGAAACCCTGGATGTAACTGATAGAATATGAGCTTCTGGTACCTTGCATTTTTTCTTATTACTGTGCCTAATCAGGCTCTAACTTCCAGGTTGATTTATGATGATACTGTGAAAGCTGACTGGCTTTCCCCCAGTGTCACTGTGTGTCTCTTCCTTCTTTTGGTAACATGCTTAAGCATGAATATTTTTTTCCCATTTTGTTGTTGAAATACATGGAATCTTTATGATGAGCATATTGCATTTAAGTGTCCAGGTCATTGTTAAATGGGCTTATTTCAGAGAATGAGAATGCTTTCAGATTGCAACTCTTCAGTAGGCTGTCCACAAAAGGTACCAAAGTGCTGGGGGGAAAAAAATAATAAAAAAAAATCCTTGTCATTCTGTAACAAGCACTCAGTGCAGACCTGGTTCCAGAACAATGCCATGTAGGTGGACAGAGTGCTGAGTTCAAAGCAATATTCTGGTGCAAGTCCCAGTAAGTCGGTAGATCTCCCCGTGTTTAGGACCCTCTCGTCACACTGGCAGGCATGGCAGAGAGTGACACGAAGTGAAAGTGAACTGTAGAGCTGCCTGGAGCCCTGGGGACAGGGCAAGGGTCACTGAGGAAATTCTGATACAGAGAGGGTCTCTGTTTTCTGACACAGAGGTATACTTTTTGTTCATTCAAAAGATTCAGAACTGCTTTTAAGTGAACATTCTACGCCTTTACTTGGCTCTCGTGAGACCCCACCTGGAGCACTGTGTCCAGTTTTGGAGACCCCAACGTGAGAAGGATATGGAGCTCCTGGAGAGAGTCCAGAGGAGGGCACAAAGATGATCTGAGGGCTGGAGCAGCTCTCCTACGTGGACAGGCTGAGAGAGTTGGGGGTGTTCAGCCTGGAGAAGAGAAGGCTCCAGGGAGACCTTAGAGCACCTTCCAGTGCCTGAAGGGGCTCCAGGAAGGCTGGGGAGGGACTTTGGACAAGGGCAGGGAGTGAGAGGACAAGGGGTGATGGATCAAAACTGGAAGAGGGGAGATTTAGGTTGGACATTAGGAGGAAATTATTTAGTGTGAGGGTGGTGAGACACTGGAACAGGTTGCCCAGGGAAGCTGTGGAAGCCTCATCCCTGGAAGGGCAGGTTGGATGGGGCTTGGAGCAACCTGGTCTAGTGGGAGGTGTCCCTGCCCATGGAGGGGGGTGGAACTAGATGATCTTTAAGATCCCTTCCAAACCAAACTGTTCTGTGATTCCATGGTTAATATACCAGTTGTTTTCAGAAATGTGTATTTTAACTAGTTTGTGTTAGTGAGGGAGATTTCATCATATGAGCACATAGCCTTATAAAACTGTGGCATGCCTGATTAATTGTTTTACTGTTGTAGAACTCAACAGATAGCCCTCATTCTTTCTCTAATGCCATTGTTTACAATCTTATTAAATTTGCAGTGACCTAGTCAAATTGTAAAAGAGCAAATATCTTTTCCTGGGAAAGGTAAATAGATCTATGCTACAGTTTTCCCTAATCTAAAAACCCACAGTGTATAAATAGACTGTAAAGTCTCTGGGGCGTTGGTATTGTATCATGTGTGTTCTGAAGTCACCTTTGGAGTTTATGCTTATAAATTGATGGGTAGCAAATATCTTACAGGGAATATTGGCCTGGACTCTGGGTTTGTGATGGGATAAGTGTTGCAGCAGCTTGCTTATCCAGGTGGAGTGGTTCCTGGTTTAAACTCACAGTTAGCGATTTGGCTTGTTTGGCCTTTTGAAAAGGACTCTTCATATGGTCTGTGTGGTCTTTAAAATGCAGCCATGCCTGCTGGTTTGCAAGTGTTCCTGGTCTCAAAAACAAGCACAGTGCCTGATTTGTGACAGTAATGCAAATGGAAGCCATTGCACCCTGTATTGTGGCATAATGTTAGAAGTTAAATGTCACCTGGTCAGCCTGCTGCTGGACTGCCCATGATTAACTGCAGAAATGTCAGACTCAAATTAGGAGCAGTAAAAATCACCATTTAGTTCTTCTGATTTAAGAAATAACTTTTTAATTTTGTTTGGTGAACAGGGCTTTCCTGCCTCATTTATGTGGAACTGAGAGAAGGTAAATATCTGACATATGCTTATAATTGCTTTTTGGAACACAGGAGTTTGACTCTCACTTCAGGAGCATGCACATTGTAGGGAAGGTTCACACGTTGCTTTCATTCACCTGTGCTTCTGCTCTGAAGATTTCATCTGCATTGCCTGCAGACTGTCCGTGTTCTTGGAGAGCAAACTTTTTACCTAGAATCATCTCTACCTCTAGATTTCATCCATGTGTTCAACTAAGTTACTATACAATTTTTTTTATCATTCTTTAATGTTAGAATAAGCACCATATTTCTATGAGACTTCCCTTATTTGCTGTAGGAAAAAAAAAAGATGGCTCAATGACAGAGACCCAGGGAAGCTGAGAAATGGAGTTGCTTCTGTTGGTGTTTAAGCACTTTATTTTCTGTTGGGTTTTGAGGTGTGGGGTTTTTTTTTTTCCTTATAAACTTATTATGGGAAGACTTCTGCTATCAAAGGGGAAAGGTTTATTGCAAAGTGGCAGCATTCCATTCATACTTCTCAAGACCTTTAGAGACACCTAGGCAAAATTATGCATTCCTTTCTCCTATACACACACTTTTTCAGGTCATGTGTAGTCGTCAGGTTATCCCCATAAGGTAACTGGCATTTACCTTTTATTTTTCTAGTCTTGCAGCAAACCCAAGGTGCAGTGTGAGTCCTGACTCTGCTTTAGTAGGACTGAGGCAGCCTAGAGTAGGGGCAGTCTGCTGGTGAAGATGCTGGACTTGGCAGTCATTTGAGTTTGTGTGTCTGTTACAGATACCCTACATGACCAGTGTGATTAGGGAGAAGTAGTTTAATCTATTTTCTTTGTTTCCCCATTTGTTAAATGAAGATAGGGATTGTTTATTGCTGCTACTGAAGGCTTGTGTGTTCAGATGATAAACTTCTTGGGAGAGAGATTTGTCTTGTGTATGCTTGTGTAGCACTGAACATCTCAGACAAAACTTCAGGGCAAAACTGTAATATAAATATAATTCCAGAACTACGGCATATTTATAGTGCCTGTACTTTGGAACATAGTTCTGTTCCTCCAGCTTCTGTACTAGGAAAATGGGAAAGATGAGTGTATTCCAAGTATTTGGTAGTGGTAGACATGGTAGCTAGAATTCTCTCACTTCACTCTGAGGGTGATAATTTAAAGACTGAGGTATTTAAAAGCAAAAAAAAAAAAACATAGCTGACACACGTTTACTAATTAATTATTCATTGAAGTAATTGTTTCAATTTTTAGCTTGGCAGCACCTCTTCTATACGTTAATAGCTGGAAAGAATTAACACGCACACACGACATCTGTAAATAAGTGGGTTTGTTTTGTTATCAGTGCCTGAGGCTTTCTTTGCTCCTGTGTAATATGCTGAGTCGTTTTAGTTGCCAGAGAATTTCCATTTAAGGCACTGGTGGTTTTTTTTGGAGTAGTTTGTTTTTTTTGTTGTTGTTGTTAACTTAAGTACTCGTTTCTATCCCATAAACTTGAAGGGTAAGTGTTCTTTTTGGTGAGGTATGCTATTCTGTGGGAAGTGTAATTAAAGGAATCAGAGAATCAATTTTTAATCAAAATACACATTTTATGATTTCTTGTGTAATGATTCTTTAGTAGAAAAGCTAGGTTTTTTTATAGAAACTGATAAATTTTTATTGACACCTGTATGTAATTGCATAATTTCAAAAAATTTGACGATTATAGAGCTCTTAGGTCAGAATACAGAAAAATACCAAAACATAAAGTCTCAGCAGGATGTTTGAGTGACTGTGTAGAGTGTCAGGCGTGGGTTGGATCCGTAGTGTGTGCGTGTGTATGTGTTTCTGTCTGCAGAATGGTAAAAGGTCTTTCAATTCCAGATACTTAAATGTAGCTACCTGGCAGTGTTCCACCTGTAGCATTGCAAGTTAATTTATAACTAGAAGAAAAGCAGATGGTGGAAAGGTTTATTTTCCCAAAAATTTATTTTATATATTTCTCACTGAAAATTGTAGGGTGGTTTCAAAAGCCGTTTCTTACTTTTATGTTTAAGTAGTAAATGGGTAGAAGGTAAAAATCCATGAATAGTGGAGGCAGAAGTTGATGGCTGGGGTTCAGCAGCAGCCCTGGGATCGGTGTCCCCCTGCTGTCAGTCAAGGTGCTAAATGATGCACGTCCTTCTGAGAAACAGATGGATAAATATCTTTTCTTCAGCTGGTGATGTGGGGCCCATAAGAGGCTAGCTGGTGTTTAACTGCCTCCTTTGTCCAGCGCCTTCTCCAGGGCCCTGTGTGGCCCCCCTGCCCGCGCTGGTTGGGACCTGTGGGGTGCTTGGTCGCTCAGGGTGCTCAGCGTGGCTGGCCAAGCAAGGACACCCGCAGCCCCAGCACAGGCTGCAGTGTGGGAAGTGCTCCAAAGGAAGGCTGACGTGCCAGGGCTTTGAGAGGGTCCCTTCCCAGCCCGAGGGCTTCTGAAAGCATTTGGTGGGGAGGAAGCAGTGTCTTTAAAATGTGCTAGCACCATCTTGTGGGGCAGCGTCACCTCATGGTCTGGAGAGGGGCTGGAGAAGGTGTCTGCTTGGCAGGGCTGGCCCTGGGCACCTGGGCCTCTGGTGGCCCTCAGCCCCATTGTGGAGGGGCACTTGTCACTGTCGGTGCTGGCCCTCAGAGCCCACCCCAAGGGATGGAGCTCTGTGGTGCAGGTAGTCCAGGCCTGGTGACACCAGGGGCTTGGCAGTGACGGTGAAGGGTGACCTGGTTTATTTTGCTGTTGACATTTGCTGTGTGCAAGTAATGTACACTTCCACTCAGAGATAAATACTGAGCTCAAAATCATAATAATGCAGTGCTGTGTCTTAAATTTGTGTCGAAATTCTTCTTGTAACCATAATTTCCTCAGTGAGGTGACTAGAATTGGAATTTTGCTGTGGCATAACATTTCCCTTTTGTATATTGTAACGGCAAAGACAGCGTGCTGCACAAACAGTAATTATTGCATCCTCACTGTGTCTTCCAGGGAAAATATTAATGTACTTGATTCTCCTCTTCTGAAATGTAAGAGTAGGGGTTAAATACGTCCATTTCAGCCCAGGTATTTTTACAGTGCCAAGCTGGAGCTTTTGAAATTACAGATTAATAGAACTTTTTCAATAATTAAAGTAATAAATAAGATACTATTTGATGTAAATACTACCTGAAACATTTACATTTTGAGCATTACAGCTTTTTTTCCAGTTGACAAGCCAAATATATCAAGCCATACAAAAATAAAATTAACACTATCAAAACTTAAGACAGAGAGGTAGTAATGAATGGTGACTGTAGAAATGAGAACATTGCTGCACGTCGTTTAATGGCATATGATTGTGATCATAAATGAAGTGAAAGACTTCATATCAAAAATCAGACAATCACAGGGCACTTTCTGTCTTGCCCAAGTGATGCCTGTCCTAGAAGATGAAAAAGGACAGTTTTTTTTAGGGTTTTTTTTAATTATTAAATGGCTTAATTGAGTAAATAATTTTTGTAGTTTGGGGTTTTTTCCCCTTATATAAATAAGAATTGTGCTGAGGTACACAAAATTAGAGAAAAAAATTTTAATGTAAATAATGGTAGATGTTTATCTGACAGTCTATTAAAAATTATGCAGATAATAGCAGCTTCTACTTACATGTTCTCAGAGCCATCAAACGTGCAGTCTCCTGAGATCAAGTTCCATCTTCATTTGGTCTCACTTGAAAATAAAGCACCTTTCAAGTTAAGCTATTTCAGCTGAAGGCCTTAGCTCTGGTCTCACGTGAATTCTGCCTGGTGGGGGTATTTTATTTTCAGTTGATCTAAATTGAACAATAAGGTTTGCATTTCTGCTAAGACCATTTAACCTTGAGCAAGCTAATCCAATTATATAGGAGGAAAAGGAAATTCCCTGTACGTGGGTTTTAGTGAAAGCTGGATGGCTGGTAGGGGAAACTGTAGAAGTGTGGTTGAGTGTTCATGTTCTGAATCACAGCTCTCAGACGTTGCTTTTTGTTGGACCAGCTGACAGACCAGGCCTGCTGCTACCAGCACTTGTGCCACGCGAGGTCCATGGAGTCAGTCTACCCAGATGTAGGGGAAAGCCCAGCAGGAAAAAGTTGTTCATTTTCTGGCTTTGTCTCGTTGCTGTGAGGCTGGGATCCCACCCTGTTTCTTGTTTTGTGCTGTAAAGTAACGCGAAGCTGCGGGTAGTTCGTACACAAAGAGCAGCACAGAGTGCCGAGCACTTGGCAGGAATAGGTAGCTATTAAAGTCTAAGATGATAAATGGGAAATGCTCCCTAACACTTCTGTTTCTCAAGGAGTAGCACTAAAAATTAAGCTTGTTTGTTGTATGTTCTAATGGGTGCTGGAATCTGATGCATAAATCCTCTCATTTGCTGTCTGTTGAGACAGTTGCCTATTAACGTGTTAGAAAGAATAAAGGAAGGTTGAGCTTTCAGCAGTCTGAGATGGGAGTTCAGGAGTTCTCCTTTAGGCTGTGATGAATTAATGGGCAGATCTAAATTTGTATTTACGTTTATGTAAGAGAGCAGTGGGAACAGGACTACCTTCCTTGGAAGTGAATCTACTACCATAACTCTTCTTGTTTGAAACTAATATTAATAATAACCAAGTGGCCACAAGCTTTGAAAATTAAATATAAGTTTTGTTACTATGCCACTGTCTCTACCGGGAGGAGGACCACTTCCAGCATCTTGCTGAACAGCCTCACAAGGGGACAGAAGACCAGTTTTAAAGTTGAAAGGTAGAACTCACAAGGGCAGCAATAATATGGGACTCGCCTCTTCCAAAAGAATGGCAGTATAATCTGGAATGCAAAACAGGATAAGCTGCTGTTTGCCATAAAGAGAAGACCTGATGAGCTGCTCTTTAGTATTACTTACATTGGTACCACCTACAGTGAGAGGCAGGTGCCTAAGAGTGCTGTTTTGCCTAATTAAAAAGCGAGGAGGTTATATGACTTTGCCACAGTGGAACTGGGCAATTGGGAACTGGGAATCACATGTAGATTTAAAAAAAAAATAAAATTAAAAAACCCACAATGCCTGTACTCATTTTGAAATGGACTTGAGCTCTGTTAAAAATAGAATTAACAGATTATTTATATATCTATATAAGTAATGAAAGTTTTAATACTTCTGGAGTGTCTTGTGTTTTACTGTATTCAATTGGCATTTCTTCTGATATATATATATAATTAATCTTACTTGAAACTGGAGGTTTGTAGGTTGTTTGGGGTTAAAAAGGAGCCCAGTGTTTCTAGGCAGAAGTAAACCCTGTATGGGCTGCCTCTGATTGACATTGTTAGCTCCTTTCCCCCCACCAAAGTTTTGTATAACCAGGTTGAGCTTTGTTTGGTAATGTGAGTATGTGCAGCCATGTGTCATCCAATGAGGGTAGCTTTTTTAAGGGAGATTTTTATACATTCAAAGTGATGGTGTAATAAAATATCTTCTGTTCTGCCTTGGTGAGGATGTGAAAGCATGACAAAGGTGAAAACAGTGCTTTTCACATTCAAAGCTGAACTTTGGGGGTAGACACCAGACAAGAGCACTCATCACCAATGAGTGTAAATTCACTTCCATCAGTTGTTTCTTGGGGGGGTTGGGTGGGTTGTGTTTGCCTTTTTTAAAATAATTAATATTTTTCAGCAGTGACTAGCCAAAGTGACTGATCAGTTGTGCTGCCCAGAGCTCTGCACAGCAGCTCAGAACCCAGGCACCTCTTGTCACTTCAGCTGATGCCATAGTGTGTTCAGGTTTGGGAGAGCCCCAGTTACATCCACAACATTAACTCAGAAGACTCACACTAATCTCTGAAGGTTATTGAAAGAGTAAATTTGGTGTCTTCTTCCTTTACTTACTCAAGACACATGGAATTTGTTCCCACATCCCATTCCAAGTGTCTTAGAAATTAGGACTTGTCTGAAGGACATGGTTTGCCCAGCGAAAGGGTAGGTGTGTGGTGGAGCTGGTGGCAGGATTCAGGACATCAGAGGGGTGTGTGATGTAACCTAGATACACACTCTGAAAGAGGTCTGGAAAAACATTTTCCACCTATTTTTTTAATCTTGTCCACCTGACTATGGTCAGGGCTTGTGGGCCAAAAGCTTCCAAGCTTTTGAACTGAGAAACATTCCTGACCCTGAAATGGCAAATAAGAGGCTCTCAAGTGGGCTTTCTGGTACTCAGAAATACTTTATTCTCTGGATCTCAAACTTTGAAGTAACAGACTATCAGTAGGCTGCCTCTCCTCTTAGTGTTCTAACAAAAGCAAACTGAGGCCACTGTTTTATTTTTATATTCATCTGTATTGTTGCCTCTTAGACTTCAGAGTCCTTCTTTCTATGAGCAGTTGTTTTTATTCTCATGTATGAAACAGCTAAAGGATCTTCAGCTGCACGTTCCATATTGTCACGAGCTTTTTGCATCATAAGCCCAAATGCTTTTTTGTCTGCCAGTTACCGCAGTCTCTTCTGTCTCTTCGTGTTTGTGCTGAGTTTGTTCTCATTGTCATCTCTCCAAGCATGGCCTTAAAGAAAAGCTTATTTTTGTTATCATTAAATTTGTATGAGATATTAGTTCCTGCTGGCCCTGATAGCTTGCAAGTGTGCTTGCATGTCTTCAGTTCTTCTTGCTTTTTATACTCTCCATGTTTTCTGTTTTGACCTGCCTTTACTGAAGTCTCTTTTTAAAAGAGAATATAGTGTAATCTGGAAAGTGGTGTTTTTCTGAACCTTCTGTTTTAGCATAAATTAATTTAACAGGTTTTGTTTTCACATTTGCCAAGTTACAGTTCTGTCACTACTTTCACGTGCTCTAAAATTGCGCTGCTGTCAAAAGCTCTGCCTTGACCTTGCTCTTCAGCTCGTGTTCCTGTAGTTCAGGTGTCCTTTGTGTCATGCAGGTACACAGCCAGGTGAATTGGCTCAGTGCTCAGGCAGGGAGATGTGTGGGTGCTGGTTGTGTCTTGGCAGGGGTGGTGTTTGAGGTTGGTGAGGTGGCTGTGGGGGGACCCAGTGCCTGGGTGCAGTCACCCTGGGTCAGAGCAGAGTGCACGGGGCGCTGGGGAGGTGTGGGAGGGGAGAGCTCAGGGGCAAAAGAATTCACAGTAGCAGGTAGATGTTAAATATCTGAATTTATGCTGCCTTTTGAATGAAGTTAATGTCTAAGCCTTCATTGTAAGTTTTGGAAATAAGAAAAATCGTCCCTGTAGCTTGACACTGCATCTGCCTTTAAAGTTTTGTCACTTGTGATTTGCAGTGAAAGTTCATAGTCCCTATAGAAATATTATCCAATTAGAAGTAAAATTCCCCAGTTCCTTTTGGGTCATTGTGAAATAATTGTTCTAAAATCAATCTAAGTGTGTACAGATTGTATTTTGGGAGAGTTAATTACAAACTGTGTGGTTCAGGGATTTAGTGCAAGAAGAGGAAGAACAGTTGATGGAAGAAAGGAAAAAGAGAAAAGAAGACAAGAAGAAGAAGGAAGCTGCTCAAAAAAAGGTATGTTGAACCTTAAAAAATAAACCCCTGTGCTAGTGGGTTACTTAACATTTCATCACTGCTAAACACTGCTTTGGCTGCTGTTATTCAGAAGTATTTTCTTGTTAATTGAATGGTTTAAGCTTTAAATGTACTGCCAGTTACTCAGTGGTACCAGACACACTGAACATCTGAATTGGCTTTGTGTGCAGTTTGTTCAGAGGTGAAATGTTTTTCTGAGATGACCATTCTTTTTCCTGATTGTCAGCTGAAATGGTTTCAAGTTTGAAAACTTCCTCAGTGTTAGTGCATTTATTAGTAGAATAAAATTATTTTTAAAAAGAATGGCTTCAAGCTGTATCCTTAATTATCTTCTTACCCTTCAGTATGGAAATGTACATGTCATAACATGATTTGCATTAGGGAGGGTGGCTAAAAATGAAAATATTGGCAGCAGAGGTGTTTTGGGATGGAAACATCAGAAATGCTTGTAAACACTTGATAATTCCTGTTTCCTGTCGAGGTATTAATGATGGCCATTGATTCTAAATGTTGACCCTAAGAGTGAGAGGAGCTTGTAAATCTGGTTTTAAAAACATGTCCATTTCAGGCTAGTGTGCTAACTGGCGGTAGCAAAGTGAACCTGTTTAACAGTTGATTCATGCTAGATACATACAGTAAAAAAAAAATAAATCAGTAGTCACCTCTTCTTGTTTCCTGGCCTAAATAAAGGTGTTCATTGTGCACCTGTACAAAATCAGGTATGTCTGATCTTGCAACAAAGCTGAACGAAGTAGTGCTGGAGGAGTGGTCTGAGAAGAGGTGTTTGCTCTTCTTTCAGAATGAGAGGTTCTTGTCAGTAGCTGACAGCAAAGCTGCATAGTAATTTTTGGACCAGATTTGTAAATGTATAATTTTCCTCTTGGAATTATTTTTTAATAAAAAATTGTAATGGGAAAGGAACTAGTTTACTTGTAGAATTTGTGAGTGGTTCTTAGCTGACTCCTTGAAAATGTAGTATTTTGAGGAGTCTGAAAAGGCATGTTTGAGAGTGAAGTTTGTAGAACAAATAAAAGCATGAATATTTCTTTTGAAAGTGACCAGACCTTTGCCTAAAGTTAAAAGTTTTGCTTACACTTTCTCCTGCCATGGAGCACCTGCCAGGCTGTCCTCAGAAGCCACAGGTCTTTATTGATGGCTGGATGCTCAGAGTAACAAAATGTTGAGCGTGCGGATGTGGTGTATCAGGGGTTTGAGCAGCTTCTATGGACAGAGTAGTAGGATGTGACAAGTATGCTCATCTGTATTCCTGGAGAAGCTTAAACTTCATTTAGATTAAAGAGAATATACCTCTGAAAAACCATAGTAACAAACAATTGCCAGTTAACTTTGCTGTTAAAAAGGAAAAAAAAAATCCCAGTACAGACGTGGCTTGATTCTAGATTGAAATGAAAAAATGTTCATGTAGGTCACAAGGAAAGGAGAATTCCTTTTCTGTTAATATTTGTGAGTAGTTTTAGATTGACCAAAGGTGATCTTTTTGTTTTGTAAGCTAACTTTTTCTGTTTGATCTCATAAGAGTGTTCTGTTTTGTGGTATCACCCGTTGGCTCTCCAGTAAAACTTCAAAGCTTTTGACTGTGCACCAAGTGCTGATGGATTCTGGGAGTCCCCAGCTGAAACACATTCACTCTTTTTTTCTTTTAGAGAATAGCACCTTAGTATAAAAAGTAGGAATTAGCCTTGTCCTGCAGCCCTTTCTCTTAATTGATCTCTCTGGCAGCCGTGGACAGTCAGAAACAGCAAAAATTGTTTGGAGAGCTGAGAGTGAGCGTGGTGTGGGGTTCTGATGCACTCCACAAGCCATTGGCTTTATTTTTGCTTTCATAATTCCACTGCCTGGTGCATCAGAGTAGAGTTCCTTCAGAAGAGATTTTGCACTCTTCAGCTATTTTTAGGAATCTCTAAGAGCATAAATGAAAAATGGAAAAGCTTACACTCGGGCTTTCTTAGGAGCAAGAGGCTGCATTTTGAACTGCTGGACAGTAACTTTTCTGTTCCTATACTCTTGATTTCCTTACGAGAAGAGGCCACGGCACTGCAGAGTCATTAGTACAGTTTCAGTAGTCAGCCCTAACAGTGCCCATGCCTGAACCCAAGTTTTGCATCAAATCAGTGAATCAATGTGTTTTTCTTGCATTCACACACAGTATTTTTCCTTATCCTCATGATTTTAATTATAGATGATCATAGCTTCAGTATTATTGCAAATTTATTGCATGCTATGAGTATATGCAGTATCCTAATTAAAATGGGTCATATACAGCTACCAAAGTGACCATATCAAATGAAATAAATTTTGATTTGGCAATAGTGCATTTTAAAAGTGCTAATTAAGAAAACTCTAGTTTTAGATATGAAGAACTGTGTTTTGTGCTTTTGAGAGGTCCTTTATTAAGTCGGCTTCACTATATTTTATAGTTAAAAACCATGCAATTAAGGTGCATTTCTGTGCAAGAAATGTTTCTCTCCCCTTTTTTATCCTATGGTAAAGTTTTATTCAGATGGATCTCTCACCTTGGCTGTATCACAGGTGTAACCACTTGAATCTTGGAAATAAAAGGCTTAAAGCTTTTGTATTTACTTTCTCACTTCCTTTAAATTTCCAGGTCCCTCCCTCTTGCCCTGCTGGATTCAGCAATAAAAGTCAGGGAGGTTCCTTGCTCCCAGGCACAGTTTTAACTCACTTCAAACATCTTAATTTGCAAGTCTAATTCAGTCTGTTTGATGTAGTTATCTTTCAGATTAATTTTGACTTCTATAACATTTAAACAGCTTTCTAGGCATGAGGAATAATAGGCCCGAGTTTGTTAGAGAAGCACCTCTGAAGTAGATAATTAAATAACTAAAACATTTTAAAACAGGAAAGTCAAAAGCTAATGTTGCTTTATGGAGCGGCACGTGCACGTGTGGGTTTTCTCTTATCTGCACAAATCACTGACACTTCTTTTTTCTTGTTCTAGGCCATTGAACAAAAAATCAAAGGTACGTTACTTTAGAGTTATTTCTATTCTGTATATTATTTCTGCATTTTTAAAGATGTTGAATCAAACAGGTCACCTGAACACTCTTCTCAAACTGAAATATGGGATCCTTCAAACTTCAGTTGCACTTTTTCAAATAGTGACCACAAAAGACTAGAAGAGTAATGGCTAAGGGCTTATTCCAGGGATTGGGGTTTTCTGTTCTATTTTCCATTCTTAATTACTTACACAGCACCAGGCATATACATAATGCCCTGGGTTCTTCTCTGTATTTGCCTTTTTCCCTTGTTTGACAAGTGTACAAACACTCCAGCAGTTCAAGTATGACCATGTCTGTACAGATCCACATAATGGATCTGTTGAGGCTTAATTTCCAAGTATTATAAGTGCAACTTACTGGTTGGGAACACTTGATAGATGAGTAATGGACACGTCTGGTTTTAACCATTGCGTGTGGAGGGTTCATCCTGACAAAATGATCGAGATGCCGGTATCTGAAAGCTGTAATTCCGGTGTCCAGGAGCAGGCTGGGAACACGTGCCAGTTCTCCTGCCAAGGGCTGCAGTGCCAGTCACTAGGTGTCAGAGGACACCTTTGTGTCCATTTAGTGCAGCGTGGACTTTACTGTGCGTGTTTCAGTGGGAAAAAAACAGTAGAGTGAGTTGGATGCTGAGGTGTTTGTGTGTGGTGATCCTGTGCGGGGGGAGCGGCACAGCCTGGCCCCGTGTCCTGGGGAGGCCTCTCCCCCATGTCCTGGGGTCTCTCTCCCCAGTGCTGCCCAGAGGGTCGGGGTGTGGGGGCAGAGGGTCGGGGTGGGGGGCAGAGGGAGCTGCAGGGCCGGGTGGCTGCGGGAGGGGTCGTGCCTGTCCCTGTGATGGAAGCTGACAGTCCCTGTGGAGAGCTGTCCGGGGCTCATGGGACTGACTGGAGGCCCTGGCCTCCCCAGCCTGACTCTGGTCACTGCAATCAGTTGGGGGTTCTGTTTGTCTTTTGGTGCAGGACTGGGTATTTCACAAAAGTGCTGGAACAGTAATAGAATTAATAAATACTCCTCACTTGTTTTTTAAAGCACCCTTTTTCAAGCAGTGCATGGAATTGCATTTGAAGTACAGGCTGAGCTTTTGTTTTCTTCTGTGTATTCCTGCTGTAAGGCTCCTAAGACAATATACCAGATTTAAGGAATTGTGAAAATGGTTTTATTCTGAAATAATAAAATGTATCTGAAAATACAGTGAAGAAGGAAAATGCTAAAGCATTTTGTTGTAAATAATATCCATTTTGAATGCACATTTGACCTATGTCCTTATGCTGCACTGGCATCCATGTGTCACATCAGGGACGGGGCTGCAAAGGCAAATGGCTAAAAATAGCATGAAGACAGGAGAGCAGTGGTTCTGCTTAGTGGGCTGCCTGGTGGTACACTTCAAATTGAAAAAAAATACCTTACTTTTGGAGGACAGAGTAAATACTTTATTTTTTTTACAATATTTTATTTTTTTATTTTCTTCTTGGAGGCCTAATGTTTACTGATGGAAGTGTTAAGTTCCAACTTTAATGCTACGTTGTTATTAAAATGATATTTCAGGAAGTTTAGCAGGAATTGGGAGTTGTCAAAGTCACGCCAGCTGGCACCTTCTAAAGGACAGTCATGGGATTCAGATGCACAACTTGTTGCAGCATTTGCCACAGGAACAAAATCTGTTGCTTGTGTTGCACATAGTTCTTTCATTGTTTCAACAGTTTTGTCTACTTGTATTCAGGATGCAAATTAATGTTTCATTAGTTTCCAAGTTTCCATCACGCTAATGTCTTAAATAATTTATTCTGTGCATGAGCTGAAGATAAAATACAAGAGTATAGGATCTCTAAATAATTCAGAATTATGTTTCTTCTTTCAGAAAAGTAGCTGGTTAAGTGGTGAGGGAGGTTACAGTGGAGAGGGAGGTCATTCTTCTTTTTAAGTGTAGTTTGGATGGCTCCAAAATGTTTGAGCTAAGGTAGAAACTGCTGTTCTGCTGAAGTAGCTACTGGTGTCCGTGTGAAATTATAAGACTGCCTTTTCAGGAGGCTAACAGTGCTGATTTGCTTTTCCTGATCAGGACTAGGAATGGAAACAGTGAAGATGATGCTAATATAAATGTTTCTGGTACAAGTAGCATTTTAATACTCTAGTATTGCCATTAAAAATGCATGTGTGTCATTCCTGTGGATTTCAGATATTCTAACCTGTCTAGTTTTATACATCTGGTTTTGTTAAAAAAGGGAAGAGGAGATTCATGGGAGTTAGAAATGAATGTATTATTTAGTTGCAGAGTAGAAGGTTTCTCTCTTTGTGCAGCAGCTGGCATACTTGTACATCAACAAGTGCTCTTATGCCAGGTATTTTAGGAAATAAAAGTATAATTTGCAAGTCCTTATTTGTTGAGAATACTGGATAATTATCGGTTGTTGTGGTATTAATTCCAGCTTGGCAGAATATGTATTTTTTCTGTGTTTAATGTCAGTTCTATTAAAGACAGACAAATCAATGCATTTACCCTGAACTTCTCCTAAAAACAGGCCTCTGCAAACCGCACAGTGGCCGCGAGTCGGAAATTACAAGCCAAGCTCCGAAGTAAATGTGATTTCAGAGTGTTTGAGCTCTGTTGTGTGTGCTCGTGTCAGTAATTGGGGTGCAGTTCTGCAGAATGAGATTTCACTGTGAGCTGAAATACCTTTTTGCATGCACTTTAATGTATGTGCATACAACCCTTGTGAAGTAATTTATGAAATGTGAACAGTGATGTTGGTGTTGATGCCAGTGTCGGTTGTTCCAAATGCTTTTGTGCTTTGCAAAACAGTACAAGCTAGAGCTGAAAACATGTCAATCTTCAGTTCTGAATTCCCCAGCTCCGAAGAAGACAGAGGCACAAAGTACTACTTTTATTGCAGAACAGAATAAACTTTGAATCAACCACTGAAACGGAAAGTGCTTTTAAAAATAGCTGGGTGTGGAATTGAAATCTTTGACTCATATTTCCCACCTTGGAAACTTCTTACTCGTTTTCTTCTCTGTGAAACAAAATTCCCTGAACACACTAACTCTTCTGGTTTTTGTTGTGTTTTGTTTGGGTTTTTTTTTTCACTTGCCTAACTGTGCTTTTCCTGATTGGAAAAACTGTTACGTTAGCTTTTAAATCTTGAAAGCAAACAGCAAAAATGAGCAGGGCAAGAAGTGCTGGCTGTGAAAGTTGCCCAGGAATGGCACACAGCTTACCTTTGTGCGGAGCTGCAGGGGTTAATGAATTGGCAAACAGTTAGATATTTTCCAGATCAGCTAGCTGAGCTTACAGCTGCGGCCATTTTTCCACAACGAAAATTCTAGCACTACATCTTACGTGTGTCAGCTTGAAAGCCAGACTTCCTCTGTTTGCCCTTCAGCATTCCAGCACTGACAACTCTTTGGGGCACGACACGCAGGCAGGGAGCAGTACAATACATTTTTAAGCGGTCAGCTTCAGCAGCAGCGAGAAGAAACATTTAAATGACAGCTTGGTGCTGTTCTTTGTGTGGTTTAGTAGACGATTTGATCTTTGTACGCTGATTCTGTGCGAGTGAGAAACTGTTTTCCATCTGCATTAAAGTTATTCAAACAGCTGCCATTTTTTTATTGGAGGGGGAGCTGAAGTCCCTGGGCCCCTGCTCCAGGAGGAGTTGGCAGGCAGCTCCTGGAGCAGTAAAATGACACCATGCTTCTCCTCCATTTTCTAATGAAATCTGCAGAGTGGGAAAGCAACACAAGTTGGAAGCGTCTTTCTTTGGAATCTCTCTGTAAACTGTAACTTCACCATCCCCTGCTTTGTGGGTTTTCAGCAGGTTTGTTCTTTATGAAAATCTGTCATTTTTAATATTCGTTTCTGTAAACTTGCTAGTGCTAGTCAAGTAAATTAACTGTGATAGACTGTAAGTCTGTAAGTGTTAATCTTCTGCCTTAATATGATTCGAAATAAAATACCGCTGTGCAGAACAAACTTCTATTAAACAAGCAACTTGTTTATAACAATTGAAAATATTAAGATAATGATTAAGGGGCGTTGGAATTTATAGTAGCCATATTGGAATATTAATGTGTTATTTAGTTTTCTGAGAAGTTGTGGACCCGAAAGTGTTGGACAAGATAAATTGTTTAGCATAAAACTTGTTCTGTGTACTTAGGGAAGCAAAGGCAAGGAAATTCTGTTGCACTTCAGATTAATTTCAGTTTGAAATTAACAAACAAATGTAAACTCTCCATATTCTTTAGTGTAAGCCTATTATCTGGTAGAGTGCTATTTGTTGATCATAGTAGAAGGACTTTCCATATTTGCTAAGGAAAGGAATGCATAGAATAGATGAAAAATATAATTTCCTTAAGCTGTTTGTGAAGCCTTGTTCATGTCATAGCTGAGGGGCTTGCCTGGCAGAGAGGAACTTGTTTATTTGTTGGCTTTTTTAATAGTCGAAAGTGATTCGATTACCTGCAAGTCCATTGGATTCCGTGATTAAATGCACTTTGTCTTAAAGTAGCTAAATTTAGGAAAGTAAAGTATGAATGTTGCTGCCTTGCAGTACTGCCCTGAGCATGCTACTGCAACTCTGGGCGTCTTGTGAAGTGTCATATAGAAGTGATTGTACTGATCTGAGAGGAGCAATTGTACATGGATGGAAGCAGTAGTGCAGGAAAAGTGTATCTCTCATTGACCATGTTATGGAGTGTTCTATGCTGGATTAAAAATCTCTTCCAGCGGGGTGTACTTTCCACTTAAGCTGTCAGTAAAAAAAAAAAGAAAGCTTAAATACAGTGTGCAAAAGGCTGAAGGATCTGTGTGTGTGTGTCCCTGCGTGGTGCCATTGCTGTATGACTGCTTTGTGGCTTTATAATGACACACTGGCTGCAAGAAGGGTTGTGTTCTGTGTGTCACTGTCAGCACAGCTCAGGTATAGGCTGAACTGAGCTTTAAACTGTAAAGAGTATTTGGTGTGAATCAGTTGCAGCAGGAGTCATTGATAAATCAGAAGGTCAAGATTTGGGCAGTAGTTTTTAGATTGTGGTATGTGGAGAATTTTTATTTCGAAACTTGTTGCAGTACCTAGACCACAGAACAGTTCTAAGTGCTTAGGCATTAATTTGTTAACTGATTCTTGGCAATTTGCTAAAACAGCCCCCCAAAAAGACTGAGTCATTTTTCCGTTATTTTAATTCTTTTTAAACCAGGACATTTCAAAAGGAATAAACAGAAATAGTTTTGTTTTTTGTGGAATTCAGTTTTGCTTATAATTTATTGTCACATTATATGCATCAAAACATTGTGCAAGGAATCTGCTCCGAGTTACCTGCTATTTTTAGTATGGGTAACATCTTCAGTTGATGGAATCTGATACGGTGTGGGTGATTTTTATGAACTTGCCAATTTCTTTAATAGCTCTTGAATACCTTCTATTCCCCAAGCTCTGTCCGTTAAATTGACTTATGTCTTGGCCATTCCTCTCCTTAGTTCTGTCATTCTCCAGTCAGCTGTGAAATGGAGAGCTCTGGGTGAGCCTGGGGGCGCAGGAGGTGGACTCTGCTCCCCCCCGGCTGCTGCCAGAGGCCTCCCTGCCCACCTGTGGAACAAGGAGCTCCCTACCACTTCTCTTAAGGAGCCTTGAGATAATATTCCATTAAAACACAGCTCAGCTGCTGATTCTTAGATGGCACTTTATTCTGAAGGCCTTCAGTTGGTGTTTTTAAAAATCTATAGCTGTGTATCGTAGTAGAAATTTTAAAAAATATCATCTTAGGTAGCGTTGGCAGTTTTCAAACTGGTTCTTTAAACAAAAGTTTGAGGAGTTTGTTTTATTTTTTTATAGTAGGTGTTTCTGAAAGTGAATAATTGGTCTTTTAAAAAAATAAAACAAACAAAACTTTAAAGCCCCAGAAAATGACATTTTCAGTCATGTAGCGTCAGTATTGCAGCTGCTGACATGCCAGGGAATTCTTAGATGGCACACAGCAGGGAAGAGGTTTAAAGGTGCTGCTCTTAACCCACAAGTTGTGTGTTTAGATGCTGCCAATGTGCAAAACTATTCTTGAAAATAAATACAGGCATACAGTAACCAAAACCTGGCTTGCCTCAGCCGGGGGAGCAGACCAAGAGGCCGTGCTGCTCCCCAGAGCAGGGCCTGCCCCAGTTTCCCTCATGCCCAGCAGACAGGGACCCTGCTCTGCCAGGGTCTGTCACCAACCACCCTAGAGGTGCCATCGAAGCAGTTTCATGGAGCTGCATCCTGAACTCTTCCCTCATCAGATCTCGGTGAAAAACTGTGGTGATGAGTCCTTCACCTGGGTCTCTTTTCCTCATTGGCTGCCCAGGCCTGAGGGGTTGTGTCACTGCAGAAGCAGTGACCTGGAGCCAGCAGGAGCCTCTTCCGATGTTTGTCGCCAGGGGAGTTGCACTACCGAGCCGTGCCCTTGCTGTTAACAGCATGAATGCTGCACAGATTAAACTCCTTTTCTTTCAGTAACTTCTAAAACTGCCAGTTTCATGTACTGGAGCTCTGAGTAGAGATGGTGACTTGACCCCTAGGTAGGTCAGTGCTGAGGGAGGTCACGATTGGGTCTCGAGGTATCTCGGCAAGTCCTGCAGTAAATGTAAACATGCTTTATGGATATCTCATCCAGGAAATGTAAAGAGTACATTAGCATATCAGTGGTGGAAGGGGTTGGAAGTACAGCTGACCTGTTACAGTGGTTGGGATGAATGGCAGTAGCACCAGCTCTCAGTATTTCTTACTCTCTGTTGAGACTGGTTTACCAACCAGTTACCTCCGCGTGGACACCCCCATTCGTATTGCCTTGTCCTTTGTCCTGCTTGGGTTGGTGTTGGGTTGAGGATGCTATGGATTTCCCTTTATTCAGTGTCCAGGTTTGGTGTGTTCATTCACAGTTGACCTCAACAAATTATTTGACCTTCATCATGCCTTGAAGTGGCCGTGCTGGCAAGACCAAGTGATAATACGGAGTTGCAGTTGGCACACTTGGCATTTTATCAATGCCAGCACCATCCTGCCCAGCTGTGCACAGCATTCCTGTGCTATCAGCTTTTCCTGCTGGCTTACAGGCATCCATGTGTTCCCCTTTGGATGTTAAGGTTGATAAGGCAGACAAGTCTAAACGATGTGTTCCGTGAGTCCTGCTCACCTCCCATTCCTTGTGCAAGACCATCACATTTTTCTATGCCTGACCCTTCAGTTTCCCGTTGGAGTAAGATATCTTTTTTTGGTACTTAAATATTTTTTAACATTAAGTTTAAATGCCAAAATAAACTGGCATAGTGCTGATGTGTCAGTAAAGCTATAGAAAGCTTGTTAGTAGTAGCATACTTTAACTGAGATAACTTTATTAGGAATGATAGCAAGACATTCCTGTTTCCAGACCTGTGCCACTCGAGCCGTGTGATTACGGGGTGAGAGAGCTTTTAATGGGCAACGAGTCACAACTTGATCAGCAAAAATGCTGCTGTTACAGAATATATAAGCACATCTAAGAATATTGACTTAGTCTTCAGGTTTTTAAGTTGCTGTTCTTATGAATAACTTTGTCCAACTTTCTTTTTTTTGGGGGTGGGGGTAGTGCCAGAACAAACAAAGACAAGTGTAAGCCAGCCTCAGCCTGTCACCTCTAACGGCACTTCCACAGTAACCAGCACTAATAATAATGCCAAGCGGGCCACAGCCAACAGCCAGCAGCAGCAGACCTTGCCTCGATACCCTCCTCGTGAAGTACCACCACGATTCCGACACCAGGAACAGAAACAGCTTCTGAAACGAGGTCAGCAGTTACCTGTTATAGCTGCAAACCTGGGATCTACTCCTAAAGTGTTAAACGGCCAGTCAGGAGGCAGCACTGTCACAAATAACCAGCCAGTGACCAACGGAGAAGTGCCGAACAGCAGCAAAAAACAGCCAGGTGAGGGGGGTGTACCTTGTCCTTTAACTCCAATCCAATAGCGTTAATCCAATTATCAGTGAAATGTTTGAGCTAACATTATTTGAACTTGAAATGTAAGCTGTAGTGTGATGAAATATTTTCATGTGTCGTAGCTAAATATTATGGGATGGTTTCAGCCATCTTTGTGCGAGTTTCATACTGAAACCTAAGACATCTTAGTTGCTCATTGCTGCCAGTGATTTACAGTAGACATTGAGCAGATATTGAAGCCAATGTGAACAGTGCTGTGTTCTGAATTTCCAGTCTTTATCCTAATAAGTGATCCAAGCATGGTCATGGTATGAAGCATCTTTTTTGCATCCAATTTTGATATACAGGTCTCCCAAGGAAGGGTCTGTTGGGCAGTTCCTAGAGCATTCTGAACAGCATCTCGAGATGTATTTTTTCTTGCTGTCTAAAGCTACAGCTGGAGTACAGATTGTTCAGAAAATCAGAATTTATTTTTGTTGTTAGGTCAGAGTTTGTGTGTTCATCTACTTGAAGCCTGATTGTTTTACAAAATGGATTGACCTTTACTTTTATTACTATTTAAGTGTAGTTATCCTGTATTATTTTGGCTTGTTATGCATCCTCTTCAAATACCCTTTTAAGAGTAGTAAACTTACCAGTTGTATGTGCATTTAACTTGCCATTCAGTGGATGTACTAGCATTCAGTTCAGAGAATTTTTTGCAGTCTGTTTTTGGCTGGAAAAAAGTAACTTTCTTTGCAGGGATCTGGATTTCCAAAGGAATTTGGTATTAATGTGTCCTAACAATATGTTGGACATACTTATTTTTTTATGTGCACATAGTGATGATATAACTTGTTCCTGCAGATAGTTTCTTCTGAGACTTTACTGAATTCCTAGAGTTTCTCAAAAGTAGTGTTATCTACATCAGAAAGGATGTGACTCCTAGCCCTTTCCATTACAGAAAAGGTTTCTGGAAAACAGCCTTGATATGTCAAGTTTTAGTTAAATTTTGAGCTGTTCTTATTAGGCAGTATTTAAAATGAAAGTAAACAATCAAAGCATTGGAAACAGTTTATCCATATGTCCCTTGAGAAATGTTTCTGATGCTACTTTCCAGTATTATTTTGCAACATACTGATAGAACTCTTTACCATTCCAAGAAGTTAGTTTTAAGCAGTTATTTCTTTCTTTTACTTTACCTATATAATTTTCTTCCTGTCTATGGTCAGGTTTGATGTAACCTTTCATATACTTGCTTCTAAGATGAAACTTTCTCCAGCATATATCCTCTGCTGGCCAAATTGTATGGTAGCAAGTAGTGATTTTGATAAAATCCACATGTAAGCTTATCTAAGAAGTATTATTCTCTATACAACCTGTCAAACCACCTCATTGTGTCCAGAGGGTTTTTTGAGGATACTGCCCTTCATTTCCTGATTGTGAATGCCCACCCAATATTTAATTAGTTGGGTTCCCATTTGTTCTTGCATTCTTCCTGATGTTGGGCTGGTGTAGCTGGAGAACCTCTTGGCTGGGAGGAGTTGGGGTGTCCCCGTGCAGGGCTGCCACGGGGCTGGCCTGAGTGCCTGAGCCAGCTGCTTGGCTGGGAGGAGTTCTGTGCTTTGGGTAATATGTTAATTATTTGATAATATCTCAATATGTCCAGTTGGTAACGAAAAGGTTCTGGGAGCCTTTAGGTGTGAGAAAAGTTGACCGAATCCCTTTCCCATCTGAAGAAAATGTGTGTGTTGTCTGTAGCATCCTGCCAGATCCCTGCCCACTGTGTGCCCAGTCAGACCAGTCAGAGCCCACACATGGGGATGGGCAGCCAGGGTCTCCTTGCCTGGGGCCCAAGTACTTCTATGCCTGAAAAATCTCTTTCCTCTCAAATAACTTGGGGTAATGTCTAGTTTGGGTGTTTTGTCATGTTCTTAGAGAAATGTAGGTAAGATGAGAGTGTGAAGGAAAATAATTTTTCAGTGCTGGATTTTTGTAATGGATTCAAAGTCTGGTCTGATGAATTGGCAGTGAGGTAACGTGGAGGTGGCCATAGCCCAGCAGCTTGCAAGAGTGACTTAATGTCTTTTGACACCTTGGTATCTGAAAAGAAGTAGTGGTATTGTTTGCCTCTCTCAGTCTAACTCATTTGTTCTCCCTGGTTCCTCTTTCTGTCTCCAACTGCAACTTCTAGGGACTCGTTATCTCTGAAATGAGAAATCTCAGGAAGTTTGACGTATCTGTAGATCCCTTCCTATTGAAAGAATATCCATGTACAGGCCATTTGGGTTAACAGATTTTATACCTTAACAGAACATCTTTGAAGATTTAAGCTCTTAACTAATTTAAAGCATTATTGAGTGGATATTGGGATCAATCCATATTTTAGGGCTGAAAGAAAAACTGTACCTTGAAATGTTGCAGTCAAAATTGCTGGGATGGGTAATGGCTCCACTTCTATCTGCCATTCTCTGACAGACCCCAGGGTGGGGTTATAGCTGCTTGGTAGGTGCTTTGTCAAGGCCCGAGAACACAAATCCTGCTAAATTTAGTGTCTTCCTTTTGTTGCCCTGCCACCGTAAATTTTTAAATCTTTGGTATTGGAGAATTTTTAAATTATATCAGTGGGCAAAAAAAAATCTCTCGTGATTTGTGTGAACAGTCATCTTCTCATTTGAAAATTAACCTAGTTTGTTTAGAAGCTTAAGAAGGGATAGTCCTGTGATTTGGGGCTTTTTCCCTGCTGTTTTTTGGACATTTGACATATCTTTTTAATGAAGACATGTAAGTGCAGCTCATGCCATACAGTGCTTGTGAAGGAGGTACAGTCTTGTAACAAGATGGTTATTTTAAGAAGTCTACACAAGTAGCTCTTTATCAGACCATTTTCATACCCAATTCAGTTGTTTGCTTTACTGGAATTCCCCCCCCCTGTGTAAACTCCACATGAAAGGAAGGTCATGAGTGCTGCCCTGTGTGTCTGTTTGCTCTGTGCTTTGTAACACATCAGAATAGCCAGGTGGTTATTCCACAATGAAATTATTTATATAGTGAACTAAAATACTTGCCAGCAATAATGGCTTAACGCTGTGGGACAGAACAAAACAGGAGAAGAACCATCAGGCTCCTGGTGTGACTCCAGCGACTTGGATTCCTCCATGGACTCGAGTGGGTCTTGTTTTATCCTTGTGCATCTCACAGCTGAGCTGCAAAAGTATGTTACAGCCAGAGCCTTTGGAAAACAGATTGTTCCTGCCACTTAAGGAAGTTTTCTTGGTTATTGTAGGAGTAAGGGAAGAAGTGAGCAGTTGGGATTTGCAGTCAGTAGCGGTGGTGGTTGATTTAATTTAGGAAACATTGCCTTAAATATAACAGTTGTGGTCTCCAGCTGTAAACTTAGTGAATTTCAAACGTTAAGTTTCTCACTTGCTGTCTGTAGGAAACTCAGGAGGAAGCTATCAGAGTGGTCAGTGGGGGCTTGCTATGCATGCTCAGGGTAAATCAGAGTTGGATCCTACTTAGTTACTTCTGTTTGCTAAAATCATGTAGCAAAATAATGATTTTCAGGTGGAGAAAGCATGCTGTTCAGAGACATGGTATGGACCTGCTTCAGGGCTGGCCTCGTAAAGTCTAAGTTAGTACAGTCAAAAATTAACTGGTTTTGTTTTGTGTGACTATAAATCCTTCCTCTTTTTTATAGAAATCAAAATTTTAAAATTAAGGGCATGTTAAATTGGTTCATTAAATGCCAAGTGCATAAAAACTGACTGGTAGTGGCAAGGTTTAGTAGGAGCAGCAGAACTGCTCCCAGCCCCAAGGTGCAGAAGGCTGGGTCTGCTGTGGGTCCCTTCTGCTCAGCTGGGCTGAGGTGGTGCAGGGCCTGTCAGTGAGCTTGAGAGGGCTCTTCCCTGGGAGATGGACCTTTCCTGAGAAAAAAGGGATGGCTAATAGGTGGTTTTGAGGTAATGAGTGGATTGGGGACTGTTCTCAAAGGGCTAGTTTACTGAAGTAACACTTCTGTAATATTCTTCCTTTCTTTGTTTTTGTAGGCATGCCTCCCATTCGGGACTTGGTGAGCCACTCCCCTAACCAGTCAGGTTAGCTATTTCAATCTCACCTGTTTTTGGACTGTGTGTGTTTGTAGTAGTTACGTGTTTCACACAATTTTGTCTGATTATTTTGTTATTTTTTTGATTCTTTGGGTTTTGTTGTTCATTAGCATGTGCTGTGTGACTGGCTGGCTGAAGCCCACTCGCTGTGCCATGGCATGCTGCATTGGGTCAGTGCTGCAGGGGGGCTTGGGCTGGCACAAGGCCACTGCTCAGAGAGGGGACAGAGGGTACAGGATGGTCCCTTTTAGGAGCACCACCACTTGTGCTAGGTTGGGTGCAGAGGGACACTACCCTTGTCCTGGCAGCTTTCCTGTCCTGCATTTACAGTTAGGAGACTCTTAGGGAGGCAAACAGCTGCTAATTCTCGGGGTGGAGTACTTGAAGAAGACACAGACAGACTTCAGGACCTTTTCCTCTACCACAGAGAAACATGATGTTAACAGGTTTTATTTTTCTGGTTTTGTTAATTGGTAATAAAGATGCCTTTTAGCTTGTTTACTAAAAGCTGGAAAGCTTGTTTACTAAAATGCATTTTTTCGTAAGGACCAAAGGTGCACAATGATTGGGAAGGTAGAGTATTGGCAGTCTGTGGGGTACCAATGTGTACTGGAAGCAGAAAAGGAGACAGAGGGAGCAAGTTTCAGGTATTTCTTAATATACGCTTCTCAATGCTACTGTTTCATTTTGACCATGCATTGGTATTTAAAACAGACTACTTTAGAAAATATATACAGTTTCCTGCAAACATTTCCCACAGGGGTAACTTGATAGCTACAAAGTATTCAATTATTGCATTACAAATAATTGAAAAAATCTTAGCAGAACACTGAATTTCAAGAAGCTCAGATTTGTGTAAGGTTTTTTTTTTTTGTCCAGGATTAAAGCAACAGAAGTCCAGTTGTAGCTTCTAAATAGTTTTGGGGAGAAATCCTGAAGTAGAGCTATAGGCTGTTACTGGCTGCTTTTGCTGTGCACCAAGTATAGTCTGTTGTTAACTGTGATTTTTCAATTTTGAGTGTTTTTTTTGCATCTGCCAGATACAGAAAAGCAGAGAGAAATAACAGCTTGCTTATTCAGTGTTTGTGTACTTAATCTCAGAAGTCTGTGGGCTGTGGAGATTCAGAGAGGAATATTTCAGAACAGCAGCGCCTAAGAGAAATCACCAACATGCAATTATGTCCAGGACAAAGACTGTTAGTTAAGGTGGTTTTGTGTGTAATAGGATAAAATTCTGGATGACTGGAAATCAATCATTACGTGCTATTTGTGTATTGGCTTATTACAAACTGCATATCACATCTAAGTTAGTATAAAGGAATTCTAATAAACACAAGCTTTCTTTGTATGCATTCTCTTGCTGTACAAATTGGGGTTTGTTTACCATTTCAGTCTTGCTTGTAGTCATGACCTGCATCTTTCCTCACACTGAATTCAGCCTGTTTGCCATCTGTGTACTTCGGTGCTGTTTTTAAATTTGATCTTGTTATTGGGATAATGTTTGTGTAATCAAGATTTTGTTTTGGTAGGGCAGCTTTTGATGCTGTTTTTTCTCTCACCCTATTTCTACCTGCCACGAGTCTTTTTCTGTTACTTCCTGTTCCAAAGCACTGTGCCAGCATCCTTATTTCTCATATTGTAGTTCCTGTGGGAAACTTAAATGATTGTTTTGACTCTCTGAAGCTTCTGTCACCCTGGATGGTGGAGGAGCAGTGATCCCTGCTCTCTGCTGCTCCAGGCTGTGTACCCTTGGAGGTAGGGTCTTTGGCTAAATTATTTTTTTCTGTAGTTTGAATAATATTTATTTAAAATTGGTGAAAAATACACCAGAACTTTTTGTGTGTCAATGTAAAACTTAGTAAACTGTCCATAGGAACTTAAATGTAAGCTTTTTTTGATCCTTCCTATTTCCTGTAGATCATCAAGATCATAAATGCAGATACTGTAGTATTTAAAATTTGTTACTCTGTTTTAAAATGTGAGGTTATCTGTTTGTCATGGTGTTCTCAAATTCCTTTTGAGAGATGGAAGCACTGAAAGAAGGTCTTTTTCAGTCTACATGACTGTGCTTCTCTTCAGTGTGGTCAGTCCTGCCTGCGCACACAAACCACATCAGGCTTTTGCAGTTGAGCTGGAGCCCCAAGAAAAGGCTCCTGCTGAATGATCCCTGCGTTTGAGCCCTGAGCTGTTGCCAAACTCTTATCTTGTATATGTTGTCACCTCTAAGTAGGTGGCAATTTTGACTAACATTAGAGTTGTTGCAGCTCGGTTACTTGTCACTGAGGTGTGGGTTGGGGTTGGTGGGCACCAGGCTTTGGTGCTCTGGTGCTGGTGCAGCCTCAACACTGCTCGCAGCAGAAGGGGGAAGCTGGTGCCACTGGCAGCTTCCTTTCAGACTTCACAATTAACATGTTATTGCCTGGAAACACAAGAGACTTATGAATTAGTGCTCTAAAAGTCATGAGTCCCTAAATGTTCTTTAAAAGCTTTGGAGAGAAGTAAGGGTTGATAATTGTACTGTTTTGTTGCTCTTAGCTCTGTCTGTTATCGTGAACAAGCACGGTTTCAGGAAGGTGTTCAGGCAAAGCTGCTGCACCTTTTGCTCCTCAGATGTAAGACATCATTAAAAATATGTTAAGAATGGGCAGGAGCTATAAAACTGAGTGTACCCTAGTATGGTTATTCTTTCAGTTCAGGCAAATAATAAAAAAAACTTCACTGAGGTTTTGTAGCTGTTCTGTTGCCAGCTTCATTACTATTTTTCACATGCTTCAGAGTTCTATAGTTTCATCTTCTAGGCACCTGCCTGACTATGTTTTGGTTTAGCAGTTGGAGAAGAGGTCTCTGCAGTAAAGCTTTCGACATAGAGATGAACACTGGTGGCACTTATTTTGTAGCAAATACTCCCTGATGCATGGGTTCAACCATGAAAAGTTTATAAGTGAATTACAGTGTATGTTGTCTTGATTCCCAGACATGATGAGCTTAGTTTCTTTTACAATAAATATTCTTATATAAATAAAAACGAGAAGTATCAGTTCAGCTACTGCACCTAACCTGTGCTTCTGCAGCAGCAGAACCTTAGGTTGGTGTTGTGGGGTTCATGTCCGATTGTTGTTGTGTTAAAGAAAGTACCTGAAGTTGTACTGAAGAAATCTTACAGGGTGTCTTCTCTTGGGGGCGGGTGTTTCTCTGGCTATTGTCACAGAGCCATTGGTACTACTAGCTCAGTTTAATATCCTGTTTAGATTTGTGCCTTTCAGAATGTCTTGGATTTTATCTAGTATTTGAGTTTTTAATGTGTATATGGTTTTACAAAATACTTCATATGTGGTGGTACAGAGTATTTTTTTTTAATTTCTCTGGAGAAAAGAACTTTACCCTTGGGAATGCTGCTTTGTGCTCTTGGTGAGAGTGCAACTCTGTGCTGGGGGGTGTTCTAGGCTCTGCATGTGGCAGTGTTCTGAGCAGCTGTGCTTGGAAGCCTTCTCTGTCATCTTCAGTGACTGTAGTGTTAAAATAAGCAAAATCATTCTTGGCTTAGTATCTTTATACGTTTTTCCCCCTCTTCTGCTTAATGAAGTAATAATACTAAAGTTATAATAATGCTCTTGGACTTTCCTTCTTCCCTTTAGATCTGAACCACAGTGGTCTAGGATCCCATTATGAAAATTCTCACTGGGGACCAGTCTCTTCAAATAGTGACTCCAGCACAAACTGGGATAAAGTTATTGTAGACGGCTCTGACAAAGAAGCATGGCCATCAATCACTGGCAGTGACCCAGAGCTGACATCAGAATGTATGGACACTGACTCTGCCTCTAGCTCTGGGTCAGAGAGAAACCTCGTTATAATGGCTTCAGGGAGCACAGGTGGTGACAATGATGGCATTCGAAATGGCATTGGACATGGTTCTCAAAATAAGTTTGTGGTTGGTAGCAACAGCAATAATGTGGGCAATGGAAGTATTAATGGGCCGTGGGGTTTATCCCATGGAACCATAATAAGCACATGTCAAGTTTCTGTGGATGCTCCTGACAGCAAATCTGAAAGTAGCAACAATAGAATGAATGCTTGGGGCACCATAAGCTCTTCATCAAATGGAGGGTTAAATCCAAGCACTTTGAATTCAAATGGCAACCATGGTGCCTGGCCTGTTTTGGAGAACAATGGACATGCCCTGAAAGGGTCTGTAGGGAGTGGTAATCCTGGCACAAATATTCCGTGCAGTACCATAGGTCAGATGTCGAATAGTCAGAGTATTAACTCGAAAGTGGGTGGTTCAGCCCATGGTTCCTGGGGAAGCCTTCAGGAAAATTGTGATTCTGAAGTAAATGGTACAAGGAAGGTTTCATTCAGTGGGCAACCTCAAAACCTTAACACTGAAATGAATGGACCAAATAACACTACTAACTTTATGACCTCTAGTTTACCAAACTCTGCTGGTTCAGTGCAGATTAACGAACTGCCTAATAATACAGGGCATGGGGCCTGGCGTGTGAGCACAATGAATCATTCTCAGATTCAGGCCTCTCCAGTTACAAATGGCACTTCCATTTCTCATCTTAGCAATGGTGAGGTGAAAAATGGTGGCTCTTATGGTACTACATGGGGTGCCTATGGTTCTAATTACTCTGGAGACAAATGTTCAGGCCCAAACAGCCAAGCTAATGGTGACACTGTGAATGCAACTCTAATGCAGCCAGGCATTAGTGGGCCTGGCAGCACTAACTTTCAAATGAACGGGAATAAAGGAGGAGGGGTGTGGGAGGCAGGGACAGTCAACTCCCAGAATATGCCATGGGGAAGTGGAAATGGTGCAGGTGCTGGCGGGAGCCGGAGAGGATGGGGCAACCCAGCACAAAACACTGGCACTAACATTTCAAACGGGGAATGGAGTAAACTGCCTAGTAATCAGCATTCCAATGAAAGTGTGAATGGAAACAGCAGGAAGTTTACAAACGGATGGAAGTCTACTGAGGAGGATGACCTTAACAGCCAGAGTTCTGCTGCTTCTCAGATGATGGAGCAGAACAGCGCGTGGGCCAAACCAGGTACGGGGGACAGCGAAGGGAGTTCGGAGAGCACTGGGTGCCATGAAGACCGAGTAACCACAGAAGGACAGAGTCGAGAGAGAAGGAAAGTTGACCAGCACGCATTACTCCAAAGCATAGTGAACAGAACTGACTTAGATCCACGTGTCCTTTCCAACTCGGGTTGGGGACAGACTCCAATCAAACAGAACACTGCCTGGGATACCGAAACATCACCAAGGGGTGAAAGAAAAACTGACAATGGGACAGAGGCCTGGGGAGGCTCTGTGACACAGGCTTCCAGCTCAGGGGGGTGTGTGGATAGACCTAGCCCTAATAATAATGATACCTCATCTGTATCAGGGTGGGGAGATCCAAAGTCTGCTACAAGGTGGGGAGACTCCAAAGGGTCAAACAGCCAAGGGGGGTGGGAAGAAGATTCTGCTGCTACAGTAATGGTCAAGAGCAATCAATCATGGGGAAGTGGCAAAGAAGAAAAGTCATCTTGGAATGACGCACAGAAGATCAAACAGGGATGGGTAGATGGACAAAAGGCTGGCCAGGGTTGGGCAGTTTCTGCCAGTGATAGCTGGGGTGAAAATTCAAGAAGTAACCATTGGGGTGAGGCTAAGAAATCCAGTTCGGGAGGTAGTGACAGTGACAGATCAGTATCTGGTTGGAATGAGTCAGGTAAATCAAATTCTGTTACTTGGGGAGGTAATAATACCAACCCAAATAACTCTTCGGGATGGGATGAGCCTGCAAAGTCTAATCAGAACCAGGGCTGGGGAGACCCTCCTAAATCCAATCAGCCTCAAGGTTGGGGGGAGTCGTCAAAGCCAATCAACTCTCCAGAATGGAACAAACAAGATGTTGGCTCTTGGGGAGCACCCTCTGCCACAAACAAACCCCCAGGGTCGGGCTGGCTGGGTGGGCCGATGCCGGCACCAGCCAAGGAGGAAGAACCCACCGGCTGGGAGGAGCCATCCCCTGAGTCAATACGCCGCAAGATGGAGATTGATGATGGAACTTCTGCTTGGGGTGATCCAAGCAAATACAACTACAAAAATGTGAATATGTGGAATAAAAATGTCCCAAACAGTAGCAGCAGTTCAGACCAGCAAGCACAGGTACATCAGCAGCTACTGTCTTCAAGTGCCATGTCTAGCAAGGAGAGCAGTTCGGGTTCTGGTAAGACTTGGTTTTATGCAAATTTGTGTTTTCTGTTAATTGTAGAACAGTTCTCTTGTTCTTGATTCATATAACAGTATTTTAGTTTCCAAGTGGGTAGGGGAAGGTGCCAATGAAGTACCACTTTTATTTATTAAAAAAACCCAACAGTAACAGCAGTGCTCATAGATGTTTGATGTTTTTACACAGATTGGAAGATCTGTTCTAGCTTTAAATAGCTTGAGTAATAAAGACTAGACAGCTCTGCTGGAATTCTGGGGTGTGGGAACACAGAAAATATTTAAGATAGTGTCTGAGGAATTACAGTATCTTTCTTCATTTGATTCTGAAACAGTCAAAACTTAATGTTGCCAAAGAGCCCCCAAAAAAAGTATTGAGCTGCTGCAGAACAGAATGACGAGTGATGGGTTTATATGGACTCAAGATCAGACTTTCTGATCTTGTAGTTTTGGGAGCAGTGAATAATGGTACTTGTAGATAAACTTGCGTGGTGTTTAGGAATGTTTTGTGTTTGGTCTCTCTTTCAACTGCAAAGAGGAGTAGCTTAAATACAATGAGCAGCTCTTAGGAACTTAATATCTTAGAAATTTCTATTATCAAAGTATAATCCTTTACACATGAAACTTGTACTTTTGTGTTTTTGTTTTTTTTTCTTAATGGAGCAGCTTGCAGTTGTAGTAATTACCTTCACATACATTTGAATGTGTACCAACATGGTTTATATTGTATGTTATGGGTCTAGAAAAGACAAAACACTTGAGTCTCTTTAGATAGCTTTTAAAACCCTGTTTAAAAACATGCCAATAACTCACACTGCTTTAAAAAAGGTTGGGGAGAGCCTTCTACTCCAGCCACTACTGTAGATAATGGAACTTCAGCGTGGGGTAAACCCATGGATACTGGTACTAGCTGGGGAGAGCCCATCAGCGATGCAGCAGGCACCTCTGGCTGGGGAAACACTTCTCTTGGTCAACAGGCTTCAACTAAACCTGGTGAGTGCTTTCAGTGTCACCTTTGAATAAAGGTACTCGAGGAAGGTGAAATACCTCTCTAGAAGCTTGACATTTTTGAGGGCTTTTTAATCTTGAAGTACATGTCGAGCTGACTTCTGTGCTAAGAGCAGCCACTTGCTACTGAAACGTTAACCTGCTGGTTTTTTTTTTTCACAAGCAGGGCCTAAATCTATGCAAGATAGTTGGTGTGGAGATGACATGCCATTGGCAGGCAGTCGTCAGACCAGCTGGGAAGAAGAGGAGGATGTCGAGATTGGAATGTGGAACAGCAGTTCTTCACAAGAAGCTAACCCCTCCTTAAATTGGCCACCATATATGAAAAAAATGCCCACAAAGGTAATGAAAGAAGGAGGCTGAGTCCAGGCTTTTGCACTGTTGTCATTTCTGAAGGCTGAGGCAGAGCAGATTGCTGCGCTGAGTGGAGCGTGGGGTGCCATTAAGCTCTAATCTTTATTCATAATGTTTTATGATGTCATTTAAGCAGTAGGTGGTAAACATCACCTGAGTATCACAGGAATTCCTTTCTGTTTTTAAGGGAATAATGAAAGGTGGAAATAAGCAAGATGAAACATGGATCAATCCATTCATTAAGCAATTCACAAATCTCAGTTTTTCAGTAAGTACTTACCCCTGCCTGGCTTTGCTGCCTTCTGGCAGTGCAGCTGTAGTGCACAGAGATTAAAATGCTAAATTGCCTGGTGTTCATTTTCATAGCATTTTTCCTTCTGTTTCTCTCCCCCCTGTCACCCATCCTGTTTCTTTGCATCCTCATCACAAAGTGACCTATTTATTGATGCAAAGTGTTTCTATAAACACCACCCAGGTATTCATCCCATAGTCTGGTGCCTTACTTAAGAGTTCCATGCCTGTTTTGGTACCTGTTTTCAGTTGGGTAACAACTGAAGGGAATGATGTAAAATACCATCTGATTTGTCTTGATTTTTTTTTTCTTGCAGGTTTGAATTTGAAATAGTATATATGAATCTTTGTTTTAACTTTTAAAAGTATTATTATTAAATAATTCTGATTCATTTTATTACTTCAGAGAGAATCACCAGAAGAAAACATACAGAGCAATAAGATGGACATGTCTGGAGGTGAGAACAGGAGAACCTACCTGGCCTTTTGCTTTCCTTTCCAGTCTCTCTCCTGGTTTATATACTTCTGTAAATTACTTTTTTAAAACTATATATAATATGTATAGTTATAGGTATATGTAGGTAAATGGATGTTTCCCTAAAGACAGGGAATACCCTTGTAGAGAAAAAATGTACCTGTGAGTAACACTGCACACCTGAGCCACCTGGCTGCTGTGGTGACTTACCAGCAGCCAGCCTAAGCTTAGGAATATTAAGCTGACATGCAAGAATGTTTGCAGGGTGTGGTGAGTTTGTTCCTTGTAATAGAAGTGTCTAGATGGCATCTGGATGCCTTCACTAATATAAACAGAAATGTTCCAAATACCACACTTGCTCATTGTGGTTCATTCTTGGAAACACATTTTTGATTCTCAGAATTAAATTAGTACTTGCATTTTTTTAAACATTTAAACCTGAGTGTAAAATTACTTGTGAGCAGTTTTATTTTTATTTGAATCCATTGACTGTTAATATTCCTGCTGGCAAATAAAAAATAGTTTAAGTCTACAACACATTAATAACAATATAACAATAGAATATTTAATTTAAAGTAATCATTACATTGTAGTTTTTATTGTATTTGCACTCTTTCTATTCAAGTTTAAAATCAGGTATTTTCACTTCTGGGCTTGTAGTCTATTGTGTAAAGAAATTCTTTCAATTTTAGATGTTAATGTCAATGGCAAGCCTCATTTAAATTATTTCAGTTTTTTAAACTTGAATTTAAAACGTTTGGTGGGGAAGTAATTCACTTGCTCTGCATGCAGCAAAGTATTTAATGGACTCCTTTATAACTGCTTATTTTGATATAGTGGAATTGATAGTGGAATTAATGATAAAAGGTAACTTAAAATTGCTTTTAATAAACACAAATACTTTAAATTTGTGAGGGTTGGTTTGGGTTTGGTTTTTTGCTAAATAGTTTCTTTCTTAACTGAATCAAAGTCAGTTAAGAAAATATTACACAAAGGTAGGGGGTGTAGGGATGTGATAAAAATACTACTTCAAAGCCAAGACAGTGCTCACTGCTGCTTAGAAAGGATGGCATTCACAGCTGGAAACCCAAGTTTAAAAAATTACACTTTCTTGTCTTCAAGAGAAAGTTGGTGTTTTTGTGAAGCCTTGTGAATTCTGATGACACTTTGCTGAGTCCATGTTTTAAGTTGTCTGCAGCCATCAAGTCACATCCCAGTGTGTCCCATCCCTTCCCAGTAAAGCCCAGACAGTTCAGAGCTCCGTGGGTGGTGCTGGTGTCTGGCTCGAGAGCCGCGCTGGTCCAGCCCTTCGGGGGCAATCAGCTGGCTCTGGCAGGTCAGCAGAACCAAGCACTCCTGCAGTGCTGGAGTCACCTCTCCCCTGTTCCAGGGTTACTGCCAGATAAGCGGATGGAGATGGATAAGCATGGCCTCAGTGTTGGAGACTACAATCGTGTGGTTGGAAAAGGCCCTGGTTCTCGTCCTCAGATTTCCAAAGAGTCTTCCATGGATCGCGGTCCTTACTTCGATAAGGTCAGTGGGTGTCCTACTGGTGGACACTTCTAAACTTTGACTCTGCATTCTAAGGAGGTATCTGTGCTCTCCTTAGCTTTCTGCACTTAGGGGAGAGGGGAATTCGGGCTTTCTAGTTAATCCATAAGATCTGTTTTGTTCTTTTTAACTTACTGATAAGTAATTCTAAGCTCTTTCTGTAGCCCATTTGCTGTGCAAATGACTAACCTGATCTCTTTTGTTTTCTGCCTATTTCCTGCTGGTGCTGGACTGTCCTGTGACTCTTCCCTTCTGCTCCTGGCAATGGTTTCTCCCTTCTGCTTGCTTGCTGGCTGGTTGTTGCGCCTCGGTTTGTCTGTCCCATCAGGATGGCATTGTAGCAGACGAGTCCCAAAACATGCAGTTTATGTCCAATCAAAACATGAAGCTTCCCCCTTCAAATAATGCACTACCTAACCAAGCCCTTGGCTCCCTAGCAGGGCTGGGTATGCAAAACTTGAATTCTGTTAGACAGGTAAGGCTGTGTGCATATCCTTGGCATGTTACTTGACAGCATTTAATACCTTTTGATACAAGATCCTGGCTACCTGTGTGATTGATGTGTTTAACTGCTAATTCAAATGTACAGGGCTGGGAGGAGCAGCTGCAGAGGTTATTGTCACTAACTGTCTGTCCTCTCCCCAGAATGGCAATCCCAGTGTGTTTGGTGTTGGTAATATAGCAGCACAGCCCAGGAGCATGCAGCAGCCTCCAGCACAACCTCTTAATTCATCTCAGCCTAATCCACGTGCTCAAGTGCCTCCTCCATTACTATCCCCTCAGGTAAGGGAGCACATAAAACTTTCTATGCATAAACTACCAAAATGCTGCTTCAGAAAATCTTTTTTTGTTTATTGGTGTTGCTGATACTTATTCTGTAAATATTGCAAAGCATATTTAGCTCGATTGCTGTTTCAGAAACTAGACAACTGTTAACCAGAGTCTCCAGTATTGTACATACCTCATTGCATTGTTCATACTGGTCCATTTTGCAGGTTCCAGTATCATTACTGAAGTATGCACCAAACAACGGTGGCCTGAGCCCACTTTTTGGCCCACAACAGGTAGCCATGTTGAATCAACTGTCCCAGTTAAACCAGCTTTCTCAGATCTCCCAGTTACAGGTAAGCTAACAAAGCTAGTCGCTCTGAGTTCTGTTTGAAAATCTAAGTAGAGACTTAGATCAGCCATGAACTGTTCTTAAAAAAAACACCACAAAACACTGTCTCCTAGCGGTTGTTGGCTCAGCAGCAAAAAGCCCAGAATCAAAGAAGCATGCCTTCTGGTGGCCGTCAGCAGCAGGAGCAGCAGGTAAAGACACACATTTATTATTAACTCTTCAAACTATCTTTAAAAACCGTTCTTCATCCTGAGCTGCATTTCTTGCTATAAATTGTATTAGAGTGTGGAAGAGCGAATGGGATTTTGACAAGGTTTAAAGGAGTGACTTAGTTCATGCTGGGGTTTTGCTGTGCTAAGATGCATGGAACCAAAGGTGTTTCATTGTCCTTCTTTGAAGGAGGAAAGGCTTTTGCCTACTTACATTGTAACTCCTTTGTTTTTTCTAGGGTCGATCTCTTAGTATGCAGCAACAGATGATGCAACAGTCCCGTCAGCTTGATCCAAACCTGTTACTGAAGCAGCAGACTCCACCCTCTCAACAGCAGTCACTCCATCAACCCACCATGAAATCTTTCCTTGAGAATGTCATACCCCATGCTACTCCTGAGCTACAAAAAGGGCCATCACCAATAAATGCATTCAGCAACTTCCCTATAGGTGGGTTTCTCCCTATTCATTTCATACAGTCAATTAATGCTTATGACACACAGCCTTCCTTTTCATGTTGCCTGCCTCTGAAACAATAGTGATTGCAATCCTGTTAGTACTTGGGATTGTAATGGTAGCAGTAACTCTTACCCAGTCACCTTTTTTTCACCAAAGAACTGTTTTCACAAGTACCCTCATTCCCAGGAGTGACTGTCTGTATTTCAGTGCAAATTGCTTTATATTCTTAAAGAATGTCTGTCTCCTTTTGTTTCTCTTTTATCCTCTGGATCCCAAGGATGACACAAAGTCCTTTTGCAGTTATGATTCCTGAGCTAAAGGACTTTTAGAAGTAGAATCCATAAAAAAAATCCATTAAGGTGGTCTCATTTCTTTGGATTTTAAAAACCTTTTCAAGGAGTCTGGAACTGCAATAGGTAGAACAAAATGTTAATTTCCCTTTTAGTGATTTTGTCCAGGAAAGAAAGCTTTTAGCTCTGCATTTTTAAAGAATGATTGTCTCATTTCAGGCAAAATGTCTGAACATTTATAAATACAAACATCTTCTTTTTCTTTTTCCCTACATTTCCAGGCTTCTGTCCAATTTCTACTTCAGAAATTCCAGGCTTGTATATTTTCTCCTTACTTTAGGTCCCTTTTTAATGCTACCTTATACTTACTACAACTGTATACCACTTACCTCTTGTTCCTTATCCCTATTTTTTTCCTCCTCTTCACTTTGCTTTTCTTCTACATTATTCTAATCCAGTCATTTCTGTTGGGCTGATATCCTCTGCATTCTCATTGCCCTTTGTACAAAAATCTGTTGAGCAGAGACTGCTGCTGAACTTATGCTTATAGGTGGGGTGTTCTGGAGCTAGGGGTGCAGGCCCTGCTGGTGCACTGCATGTGGCACCCTGGAGTTCTGCTTGTGGCCACCCTCAACTCCAGGCTGCTGTTTAATAGTTGTTGCTGATGACTGGCATCAAGATCTAACTACTGCTTTCGTGGAAAGGGCAAGGCCTAAAAATGAAGTTTGTTTAGCTATTAGAGACACTATGTTAGGCCTAATTAAAGGAGTATTTAACTTTCTTGCCAAACTTCATGCTGAGTAATTGCACCCTGGCCACGTTAGGTTCCTTTTTGCTTCATTTCTTGGGTTGAATTGCTGTATACTGTTGTTAAGTAGCTGCTTTCTCCCCTCAATCCTTGCCACATTCCAGGAACCTGCAGTATACCTAAGGTTGCTTTGAGATCCCTCAGGAATCTGCTACAGTATGCATAAGAGTTCTTTGGGATCCCTTTGGAGTAGCACTGTGTAGTGATAGAAGCAAGTGGAGCCACACTCAGTCCACCAGTAGAAAAGGCTTAAGGCTGGAAACAGCAAGTTGCTGGAATTTCTTCGCCCTTTAGTGAAAAACTGAGTCAAGAGGAGTATTGGTAGTATCCTCCAAGTGCACAAAGTACAGTAGCATAGTTCATGTGAGAAGGAGTTGAACTTGCCAAGTTGTCTTCTGGAAAATTCTGCAGGTATGTTATTTTCTCCATGTTCTAATATCAGGGTCAGGAGACCTGGCAGCAGCAGCAGGGAGGCCCCATTACCTCCTGGGGAACTGGATTTGTCAAGATGCACTAGATCCTTGTTCATTAAAACCAGGGGTTGGGGCAGGTGGGAAATGTGCTGCAGTCACATCTTGATTCATCTATAGAATTAAGTAGTTCTAATATTAAAAATACCTTTTTCTGCCAAATAGTGACTATAGCTGAACAATATTAAATCTTCCACAATTGGAAATTAAAAATTACTTCTGGGAAGACTGTTCAAATTACAGATTCCATCCAGGGACTGATGTTCCAAGTACAGAGCTAGGGATGGGGATCAGTGCCTGCCATGGGGGTGGCATTAACCTTGGCAGCTAGATGTGCCTAGTTGCCAGCTTGAGATCTTTCTGACCCTTCCTTTGGAGGTCTGTCTTCTGGAAGCTTCTTCTGAACTAGAAGAAAGGTTTGTGTTTTGCACAGGTTATTGCTCTGACAACAACTAAATGCCAGAGGGAAAGGTGTCAGAAACTGGATTGGTTTGACTTTCCCTTTTTTCTGTTTCAGGTACTGATAGTTGTATTTCTTATATCTTGGCTGTCCTGTTACAAGGGACTTTCTCTGCAGCTTTTCAAGGGGCTGCTTTTCTGGCATCAACATCTACTTGTGCCCTTACAAACAACAAATTAAAAAAACCAACAAAGAGCAAGCCAGCCTCTATGTGGCAGTGAATGTTGACTTAGGAACAAAATTAAGCAGTAATTTCCAGTGCTGAGTGGAGGTGTTTCTGGTAGAGATTTGAAAAGTTCCCTGTGTGGCTCCAGCCCTAAGTTAAGATGCTGTAATGGATTATTTTCAGAAGTATGTAGATCCGAAGGACTGAAAATGTAATCAGGTGTGGTTGGGAATTAAGGATCCCTGCATGCCAAAGGAAGAGCATGGGCCTGTTGTCCAAGCCCAGAACAGGGTCTCACAGGGTTTGGGCTGATCTGGGCTGACATTGTGTTGGTTCTCTGGCACATACAGGTTTTGAAGTACAGATAGCAGACTACAGCAGGGAAGACAAGTTCTGTTTGGTTTATCTTGCTGCACTTTAATATTCAGTGTGAGCAGGAGAAATGGAGTAGGGAGTGGTGTTAGCTGTGCAGTCCCACACAAAGTGCTTCTGTGCTGGTGTGTTGAGCTGCTGGAGGTGTGCTGGGAACAGCCCAAATAAGAGTGGGAATGAGGTGGTAACTGGGTACCAGTACATAATTCCTTCTGAACAGGGGTGAGTGCAGACACACCCTCCTGCTGGGAAAAGTGTCTTTTAGGAATGAGCAGCTCTTAGAAGTACAGTGCTTTGTGCAGGTGAGATGTGGGGCTGGGCTGATGTTAGAAATGCCACGTTTTTTTAGATGTTCACATTTTAATTTCTCTAACTACTTCAATGGCTTCTTCCACTGACATCTTTGCATGAAGACTTGAGCTGAGAACTTCAGAGTGCTTTGCATTGCTTAGCTTCTGTCTGTAGTAGATCCCCTGTCCAAAATGCTAGAATGTTTCTCAAAAACAGAGTCTTGGAAGCATGAAATTACCATAGTAATATGCTCTTAAATGATTATTAGACATTAATGGTAATTAGCAGAAGAAAATTATTTAGTCTGTATTTCATAAGCTCTCTGTGTTTTTAGGAATGAACTCAAACTTGAATGTAAACATGGACATGAGCAGTATTAAAGAGCCACAATCCCGACTGAGGAAATGGACTACAGTAGACAGCGTTTCTGTGAACACATCCCTAGATCAAAACTCCAGCAAACATGGTATGTCAGACGTGTCCTTAGGTAGCATTTGACATTACTCATCAGGTTCTCACGTTCTCTCTATAAAATGCAGGTTTGCTATTTTTAGGCCTGTAGTTGTAGCTGCTGTGTTGCTTGTAGCTGTCAGGGTTTGTGTTGTGTTGCCTGTGCCAAAATTGCTGCTTGTCTTGTACAGCAGCCGGGAGCTTGCCTGAATGGTTTTACTTACAGGAGTGATACTGTGGTGAGATTCAGTAGGAACATTGTGCAGAAGTCCTTTTTTAACCAGACTTTTCTCTAAGTGTGACTTTTACTACTAGCTTTACCTCAATCTGGATTGGAATGCTTCATATATTTTTTTAAAGCAAAAGCTTCACGTTTTCTAGCCTTCTTTCCTTCTACCTTGCTGGTCTTAAGGTGATTTATGGGGATTTAACTGTGTGTGCATGCATTCATGTCTGACATGTTCAGTTACAGGTTGTGGTTATGAATGTGTACATTTGCTTGCTAAAAATGGGAAGAGCTTAGAAGGGATAGACTTAATACCATCGCTGTACTTCATTTTAGAGGAGGCAGACTGGGTTGCTTCACATTTCATTCCAGTCATCAGGATTCATACAACATTTCCACCGTTTCAGTTGCTTGAAATCTCATCCAGTTAAAATCTGAGTCTGTAGCACAAAGCTTCTGTGTCTAAAGATGGCTGTGAAATGTCTCCAGTCTCCCATTACTGTTCAGTCTTCAGATTGTTTGGGTATTTTTAGATTTGTCAGCTGTTTTACTACTATGAAATAACCTGCTGCCATGTGCATCTAGTGGAGCTGTCCTGCCACTGCACTTCTGGGCTGCTTCCCGTTGTCACCCACGGAAGTGCTGGTGTTACTTTAGCTGTAGGTAATGTTTTCTGGACAGTATTAGGAATTCAGTTACTTTAACTCTATCGTGGTGAATCACCAGTAAAAGTCACATACTCCCTCAGAACTGTAGAATATATCTTTGGCTTTGCTGTATAGTAACTTTTAAACTTCTTACAGGATGTGCACAGAATCCAATAGATTCTTACAGAGCTTTTGTTCCTTACTGTGCCTCCAGTGATTTTTCCCTCTCCCAGAAATATGAGCAGAATTTACAGAACTTTGCAGTAGCTGATGATGCTTCAGATTTTGTAGATGTTTCTTTTTCCCATCACAGAGTATGTTCCCTACCCCTCTTCTCCAGCTGGGGTCCCACAGAGTCCTCTCACCTTATTGAATTAATATTTTCTTAGATTTACTAAGTATACTATTTTAATGTGGTGGTTTCATGGGAGATTATTCTTACTGTTTTCTCCTGAATTATTCAGAGACATTTCATTTTAGAGTACATAATCCTGTGTGACTTCCCATACAACTTGACCTACTGTGTATGTCATGAGTGCTTTACACGGGCATGTTCTAATATAGACAGCTGTGTAAAAATTGACTGCGTACAATGTTTGATGTCTTTTTTTTCTTTATTAGGTGCTATTTCAAGTGGTTTTAGGCTGGAAGATTCTCCGTTTGTTCCGTATGACTTCATGAACAGCAGTAATTCACCAGCCAGCCCTCCCGGATCCATTGGGGACGGCTGGCCCCGTGCCAAATCGCCTAATGGCTCTAGCAGTGTTAATTGGCCACCAGGTACCCCCGGGGTGGGGCTGCGGGGGGGCTGCCCTGTTCCTCGGTCATTGCACGTGCAGGGGGTGGGGGAATGGCCTCAACAAAGCATTAAGGGGCACTTTCAGCAGATGGGAGTTGAGGGCAGTAGTTTTATTGAACAAAGAGAAGGGTGTCGCCCCTGCTTTGAGACTTCACCTTGATGAGACAGGACCAGAGAAACTAGAAATGAAGTGAATTTAGTCTTTGTTTCACCTTAAGTCAATTAAATGCTTAAAAGGTTTTGATTTTTTCAGTCATTCGGAGATGTACTGTTTACCCTGCTGTTTCCTGTTAAAAAATAATAATTCAAAAAAACAAATCACCTTATTTTCTGAACCCCTGTTCCTAGAGTTTCGTCCTGGTGAGCCGTGGAAAGGTTATCCAAACATCGACCCTGAAACTGACCCTTACGTCACTCCTGGCAGTGTCATCAACAATCTGTCAATTAACACTGTGCGGGAAGTTGACCACCTCAGGGACAGGAACAGTGGTATGTTCAGATGCTGACTTCTCTCTTTAATTGTGTGCTGAGCTTTCCACAGTCACACAGAGACTGTTTACTTGGAGATGTTTGCTACTCGCTCATCTCCTTGTTTATCTTTGGTGTTGTGGATTTTGCGGCTGAAAAGCTCATCCTTGGCTCAAGCCCTGCTGCTCGATGCAGTGCAACAGATATTCCAAGAATGCAGGCAGAGTGAGGAGCACTGGTCTGCATTCTGATGTAACTGTGCACAGAGAGGCAGAGTGTTGGAAAGCAGGCAAGCAGAGCCTGCCAGCCCAGCCACTGCAGCAGTGTGACCAGCCCTGCTGGCAGAGCGTGCGGGGCGCTCCCTGCTGCGGAGCAGCCTGCCACCCCCTGCCTTGGGACCAAGGGTGAGGGCTGAGGAGAGGGCAGGAGGTCCCTCCTCTGCCTGTGCAGACGTGTCCCGTCTGGACCACAAGTTGTGTCTTTTAATTTTATCACATTTGTGATGCACTGTGGTGTGACTTGTGTCTTGACAGGGTCATCCTCATCTTTGAACACCACGCTGCCTTCAACTAGTGCCTGGTCATCCATTCGTGCCTCCAACTACAATGTTTCCCTCAGCAGTACAGCACAAAGCACTTCAGGTGATGTCTGCTTGTGTTGCTCTTAAGTGTTTCTTCCCCTTTACTTGCTTCAGGGGGATACTAAATGTTAATAAAAAGTACTCTTGAGGCCTTGTCTGAATGGGAAGTTCACTAATTTTCAAATTAGCTATTTTGATTTTACTCTAATTCAGCAGCTTTTATTTGTAGCTGCTGTAGTTATTGTATTTAGCAGTTCCAGCAGCCTAGTGATTGTGGCTGTCTTTTTATGTCTTTTAGTAGCCAGAAACAGTGATTCCAAATCAACGTGGTCTCCTGGATCAGTCACTAACACCTCTCTGGCTCATGAGCTGTGGAAGGTCCCTTTGCCACCTAAAAGCATCACTGCTCCGTCCCGCCCACCTCCAGGGCTAACAGGCCAGAAGCCACCGTTGTCCACTTGGGATAATTCCCTTCGTTTGGGTGGAGGATGGGGAAATTCTGATGCCAGATATACCCCTGGTGAGGATGTCTTTTTGCATACAGAGGTTTTTTTGGTTTGGTATCGAGCTGGGGAGTCTCCTGTGCATTTGGTTGGGGAATCTGTTAGCTAACATCTGTTAGTCACTGTTAACTAACATCTGTACTGTTTGTCATGCCAAAAGCAAGAGCTGGTCTATATATCCCAGGCTGCAGAGTTTGTACTGAATAAATCTGGGGGGGAGTGCTGGGTGTTGTGTGCAGTGGCATGGGCTGCACTGGGGGGTTTTCCATCCTTAGTGTGAACCATGTCTCCAAGTACTGGCTGAGTTTGGCACTCGAGCAGCTGAAGGCAGTTGCCTGTTTAGCATTTTTCACAGAGTGGCTCATGAATTAGATCACAACAGTACAAGGACTCTTCAGACAGACTTCAGAACGATTCTGAGCTTGCAGTGAGAGTCAAAACAAATATATTTGCATTTTTGCTTGTTGTGATTCTCTGACAACAATGTAGCTACTTATGGCAGTATTTACATAATCAAAAGGCTTCAGGTAGTAAATAGAGTGGATACAGACATTAAATCGTCTACCATCCCAAAGTAGCCTTCTAATGGTTTTAAGCCTGGGAAAGATCAGTGCCATGTGAGTGTTTTCCTCATTTGTAGATGTTGCTGCCAGCTGCCATGCAGCTCCTCATGCTGCTGCTGATCCCTGCTGCTCGCTGGGCAGGGCACTGACTCCTTTGTTTTCCCTCATTCAGGTTCAAGCTGGGGTGAGAGCAGCTCAGGGAGAATAACAAATTGGCTTGTTCTAAAAAACCTTACACCTCAGGTAAGGCGGGAGCAGGCGGGGCAGGTGGTATGGGGCAGGGGAGGTGGCTGTGCCTGGAGCAGCTCCCCTGGCAGGTGCCAGGGCTGGGCACAGGCTGCTCTGACACCCTCTGGTTCTTCCCCAGATCGATGGCTCAACCCTGCGAACGCTGTGCATGCAGCACGGCCCTCTGATAACATTCCACCTTAACCTCCCACATGGTAATGCTTTGGTCCGTTACAGTTCAAAAGAAGAGGTAGTGAAGGCACAAAAATCTCTGCACATGTAAGTGGTTTCTTTTTTCAGTCTAAATGTTAAACAGCTGTGAATGTTTTCCTGGGCTTGAAATGCTCCCTGTGTGCAGGGATCCTGTGCCAGCTTAGCATCTGTGGGGCCTCTGCCGTGGTGTGGGCGACCTTGTTAGCACAGGGGTGAAGAGAAAAACCAACACTCTGTTTAAACGTGCTCTTCTCATCCCTCCACAGGTGTGTATTAGGGAACACTACTATTCTTGCTGAGTTTGCCAGTGAAGAGGAGATTAGTCGCTTCTTTGCACAAGGCCAGTCCCTGACTCCGTCTCCTGGCTGGCAATCTCTGGGATCCAGCCAGAGCCGACTTGGATCCATTGACGGTTCCCATTCGTTCTCAAACCGTAATGATCTAAATCACTGGAATGGTGCTGGGCTGTCGGGAACTAGCAGTGGAGACCTTCATGGCACTTCACTTTGGGGGAGCCCCAACTATTCCACGAGCCTGTGGGGCACCCCGAGCAGCAATGACACCAGGGGAATTAGCAGCCCATCCCCCATCAACGCTTTCCTTTCTGTTGACCACCTGGGTGGAGGTGGAGAGTCCATGTAACCTTTTACTTTTTTCAACTAATAAACTGTGACCTCAAGATGTAACAAAGCAGCACTAATTTGGACTTTTCACCTACAGCAAGGGGGTCACCTGTGGAAACAGTTACTTTCTGCACATTTTCCACTTTGTTTTAGCCCAAAACATATCAGTTTGAATACTTGAATCATGCAGGCCAATATTATAATGTGAAAAAGTATATATTTACACTTCCAGATAGTGCTATCCATATAAAACTGCTTGGAATGAGCTCATTTGTGTATATTCATCATGTTTATTCTTTGAATTCCATTTTTTTTTTTTTGCATTTTGCTGATAATGTTGGAGTATGAGCTTTTTTACCTTTGCACTGAATGATGTTCTCTCTGTCTAATCGGCAATATCGGGGAGGCAGCAGTTCATGTGTAAATGTTTACTCAAGGATGTTCTTAACAAACAGTGTGCGCTCTCTACTATGCCTTGATGTTTGCCTACCTTCTCGTGGTGTTGTGGCGTTTAAAGATCAAGTTATGATACTGACTTAGGATTATGAATGAAAGTATTGCACCAGTTTTTTCATGTATAAAACTAAAGAATTTAGCTCTACAGTTTGAAAAACTGTGGCCACAGCTGTGACTTGCAACCCAGCCTGCAAGCCAGGGGGGTCCTGCACTTTCAATAGGCTTTCAATTTTGTTTTGGGGGGTGCCCGTGTTGGGACCTTCTTGTTTACAGAATATTTTTTTTTGTTTTTTGAGAAAAATGTTTACTCTTCCATCATTTTAAAAATTTTTAAAAAGACAAAAAAAAAAAAATTGAGAATGAAAAAGATGCTTTCTATCTCTGGGAATAATGAACAGTGTTTGGCCATGTCCTTTTGTTTTCTATTCCTGTATCCTAAATCAAAGAGCATGGCTCTCAGGAAAACCAGTTCCCCAGTAAAAACTCCTTGTAGTTTCTTATAGGAAAAAAAAAAAAAAAAAACTCAACTTTTAGCACTGATAATACTTATTGCTCTGTAAGACTTTTTCTCTGCCAAAAAAAAAAAAATGCTTCAAGCTGGAGTTTGACATACTGCTTTCTGACGCTGTCTTTTTATTAGTGAGTGGTGGTGGTTTGCTAATAATCTGTAGTTACACGATTTTTTTGTAATCCCATCGAGTGGCTCCGTTCCTGCTCCTGTGACTGTGTTAACGTTTAACTGTCGTACCTTAAAGCCGAACTGAGTAACTATGCATACTGTAACCAAGGTCTTGGGCTTACAGAATTGTTTGTTGTATAAAAGTTTTAAATGTTTAAAAAGTTCTCGCAGATACTTTCTCGCAAAAGTAACGAGTTACATCTCTCTCTTTTTTTTTTTTGCCACAAAAGGTATTATATAATGCTTGTTTAGTCACTGAATTACCGACTAGGCAAGGGTAAACAATTTTAACAGTGCAGAAATCGCCATCATTTCATTGCCTTGATTCTAACTGTTTGTGTCTGAAGATGCAAAAGAAGTCAGTGGCTTTTAACTGTTTACAAATAGAATGTGATTGTAAAATGTACAGTTTGGTTGTGTTTGAATTATGAAGTTTCTCCAGATATTAATAAATCATGATGTTTTTGGCTGCTCAGCATATAACTGTCTATTTTTTGTGACTTTATTTGTAGGCTGTTTTCTATACAATGAAGATATCAAACAATATGATAGTTCTGTATTCCCATAGTTTTGATTTTTCTTTTAGCAAACTGATTTTTTTATTAACAGATCTGCATTTTATTCTAGCAAAAATCTCCCTCAACGTGCCCACTATGAGATGAGAATATAATGTGTAGAAAACTGCAGCTTGCTTTTTCCTTTTCTATTCGAGCACCTTTGGGATCCCGTTGCCCTCATCCTCTGAGTTCAGATGACCCCACCATTTGTGCCCAGCTAGATGCTCGAGAGGACACTTGCAAATAAGGAGAGCATTTTGGAAAATAAACTTTAATGCTTAAGACGTACTGGTGTTTAAATTTATACCTCATTTACATTAATCATGATGAACAATGCAGCAGTGCTTAATTTGTATTTCACTTTTCACAGTGGCTTAGCTTGTTCTGAAATGGCTATAGGGCAGACCATGTATGTACATAGTATGATGTGACTTCAAAAATCTGTTAGACTTTATTTTGCAGTTGCCGGATGTAAGTCATTAACTCTGTTGGATGCCAGCATTGTGTGTTCCTAGACACTTATCTGTAACTACTTACGATGAAGTATGCTGTCCCAAGCCAAAGCTGGCTTCTGAAGTCTGGTCTGAAGCAGTGGTGCACACGTTGGCAGATGATCTCCCAGGACTCTGCCTCCAGTGGAACTGACATCACCCCTGCCTTGATTGTATTGTCAAAGTGTTTGAAATTCCTTCACTGAGCTTGTTACGTGGAAATAAAATGTGGTTGGTTTTAAAAGCTGAACCTCGTTGCCTGTGTTGTGCTCCGTGCTCCTCAGGCTGTCCAGCTCCTCTCCAGGGTGGCCAGTTCCATCCCCTCGCAGTAGGAGTGTGGCCGTCTGCCTTTGTGCTGGGGGGAGAGCAGTTTCCTCCTGTACTCCAAGCAGAGCCACTGCCCTCCAGCTGGGAAGGAGCTAATGGCTCCCAGCTCCTCCTCTGGAGGCTCCCACTGGAGCCACACTCCCCAGGGTGGGGTGAGAGAAGCTATCTGGGCATCTGCCCCTTGCCTGCACCCCTGCTCTGGGGAGGGAGCAGGCATGGCCCCTCAGTGCTCCCCTACCCAAAGGCCCTTCCAGGGCTCTGCTCACCGGTCGCTGCCTGGAAAGCTGATGGACGAGGGGAAACGGTGTCCACGGGATGGGCTCCATGGGCCAGCTGGACACTGAGATATCACTGGCTTTTCCTGAGTCCACCATGGGATCATTCATGCTGCTAGAACTTGTGTCCCAGTCGTAGTGGAAACTGGGGAGAAAACTCATCAGCAATTAAAAGGGGAAGGAGCAGGTAGAAGTCAACCGGCTGCTGAAGCTGCCTTGGGAGTGACACTGGGCCCTGCCCTGTGTCTGCAAATGTGTCCCCAGGTCCCTGCAGCCACGCTGAGCCCCAGCACAGCAGCCACGGGTTGTTCCTCAGCTGTGGTTGCTCTTGCCTGACCCAGGGCCTGTGGGTGGGGGTGGCCCTGGCTTTAGAGCCCTTTCTTCATGAAACTGGAAAGTTCCAAGGCCCTTTTTCCATTTACACCCCTGGAAGCTGATTATGAGACTTTCTGATATGCACACAACCACTCTGCTTCCTGCAGATGTGAACCCTTGGTAAACCAGGCCCCAGCACAAAGCTCCTTACAATGGGGGCAGGGGGAAGAAATCACTTACTTCACTGCAGGAGGCTGCAGCATCACCCGTCCCTGGGTGTGACGTGGCTGTGCCCCCCCCAAACCCCTCAATTCTCTGCTTCACTCTGAGGATCAGCCCTTGCTACGTGGGCCCTGCAGACACGGGCTGGGCAAACCACCCTACCTGTGCTGGGGGGGCGGGCAGTGCTGGGTGCTGCTTGGCACTGCCGGTGGTGCCCAAGCCCTCCTGGCAGCTGCAGCAGCTGTTGTCCAGGATCTGCAGGTGCAGCAGCTCCTCCGAGTTGCTGAAGGCCGGGTTGTCCAGCGAGCTGGCTGAGGGCAGCCAGGAGCGTGACCAGTACTGGGCTGAGACATCATCCAGCCGGCAGAACCGCCGGTAGCTGCGGGGCAAGGGGCGGCTGTGACGTGGGTACAGGTGTGCAGACACACACACACGACCTCAGGGACTGCACTGCTGGTGCATGTCACAGGTTTCCACCCAGAGTTCATGGCACTGGGGCAGGGTCCATCCCCACGGCCTGGGTGGGGGCAGAGCCTGTGACACCCAACAACAGCTGGCCGCAGCCCCGTGGCTGTTGCAGTGGTTTCCTCGGGAACAATCCCCACGGCACATTACAAAACGCTGGTGGGGAGAGCAGAAGGGCCAGGACAATAGGGCCAGGACAGCGGGGCCATCAGCTCATCTCATGTCCCTCCACCACAGTGAGCACAGCCTGCAGCACTTCAGTGCATCTGCGGCCCCCTCCAGCCTCCAACACACCTTTCCGTGGCATGTGAGCCCCCTGGGCACCAAGCATCGCTGTTACGGCTGTGAGTGGTCCCTAGGTCTCACTGACACGGCCATGTGTGTCGTTCCTCCACCCCAGGCACCACACTGGCATGGCCACAAGTGTCTCTGGGCACTACACATGGCTGGCACAGCCATGAGCATGGCCCAGGCATTGCTGGCATACCCACACGCCCAGCCAGATCCCTCCACCCAGCCAGGGATCGCTACCATAGCTCTGTGGGATGCTGGACCAGCTGCTCTTGGGCCCTGCACATGCTCCCCCTGGCCCCAATGCCCCCCGCCCACCATCAGCTGCTACAGGGTGTTTTCCTTGGCTGAGCTCAGCTGCTGCCCATTGCCCACCCTTCCCTCCTGGGACCCTCCAGCCCCATGCACCCCACCTGCTGCGGGTCTGGTCAGCCCTGGCCTCCAGCAGCAGCACCTTGAACCGTCGGATGGCAACAGCAGCAAGGACGGCGCCCAGAAGGACAATGCTGAGCAGGACCCCCACGGCCATGCCCAGCAGGCTCTGCTGCGTCACCCGGTAGTCACAGCGCAGCCCCATGAACCAGAAATCGCTGCCGACAGGGCACCTGCACCAAGGGGGGCCATGAGCCATGGGGGGGAGAGGCACCTGACCCCCAGGGCTGGTCCCCGGGGCACTCACTGGCAGAGAGGCTGGTGGTCCGGGAGGTGTGTGCAGATGCCATGGTTCTTGCAGTAGTCACGGTGACAGAGGGAGGTGCAGGTGGCATTCCCATCCACTCCAGCCATGCAAGTGAAGCCCACCCGGCAGGCAAAGAGCTCAGTGCAGGGGTCCAGCGGCCGCGCTGCAGAGATGGGGGGCGGTCCAGGCACCTGCCCACCCTGCCACAGCCCTGGCCTGGCCCCAGAGGCTCCGGGGATGGCACAGCCCCTGACAGCCCCACACTTACCCAGAACCACGTTGCGCAGGACGGGGGCCGTGCCCACCGCCAGCCCGGGCCGGGCCACACCGGAGCCCAGCGCCGCATCGAGGAGGGCGCCCAGTCCTGGCGTCTGCACCCGCTCAGCCGCGAACAGCGCGTCGTACTCCAGCACCACGCTGCCCTCCCTGTGGGGACACCCGCCAGTCCCGGGGGGCCTCAGACCCCCAGGTCCAGCACCACAGTGTCCCCACAGCGTAGGATACCAGGAGCATCACACGCTGCACCCACCTGATCCCCGTCACCTCCAGCCACAGGAACCCTGGCACTGACATGAAGAGTGGTGCCACCTGAGCAGGGAGGAAGGTTGAGTGTGGTGCGGGGTGACCCCCCCCCCCCCTGCAGCCCCCCTGGGCCTTGGGCCCCACTCACCGTCTGGTTGAAGCTGTGCAGCAGACCCTGGTGCTCAGGGGACCTGGGGTCCTTCAAGGCTGGGATGAACCCCATGTCCAGCACAAGCTCACAGGGGATGCGGAGGAGGGACACTGCAGGGGGAGACGGGGATCAGCACAACAAAGACCCACACTGCCTGCCCCGGGGGTCACCACCACTGACCCACCCTCAGCTGATGACTCCTCGGAGCTCTTTGTCTCCTGCCATGCCCAGGCAGAGGGTCCCAAATCCCCCAGACCTACCTTTCAGGAGGGGTGGCTGATCCTCCACGATGAACACCCGGGGGGCCCTGCCTGCCCCAGCCGGAGCAGGCATCGCTCGGGGGGGTGTCACCATCCAGCCATGCTCTGGGGCTGTCCGATGGCTGCACCAGGTCTGTGTCCCCAGCAGCTGGAGGGGACCCGGAGCCCCCATGGTGGCCCAGAGCCCCGGGGTTTTCAGTGGGCTGCTGGGGGAGCCCTGGCATCATGGTGGGCAGAGGAGTCGGCAGACCCCACAGGAACTCTGCCACATCCCCCTGCAATACAGCAGCACCCGGCTTCGGCGTGACCGTCCCCATGTCCTCAAGCAGTGCTGGGCTGGTGGTGGCAGCTGTGGTGGTGGTGGTGGTGACAGTGGTGGCAGTGACATCCATAGTGGTGGTCAGCCTCAGAGAAGATGCAGGCTGGGACCAAGCAAGCAGCTGGGGGGACCCAGGGGCTGAAAGGGGGGCAGTTGCTGCCCAGGGCTTGGAATTGCCCACCCCCACCAGAGTCCCCTTGAACGTCCCTGCCAGCAGGGTGCCCACAGTGGGGCTGAGCACTGGAACACCCTGGCTGGTCCCTGGGAGGTGCTGCGGGGTCAGTGACGTGAGTGCAGAGTCACCAATTGGGTCAGGCTGTCGGGATCGGGGGACAAGAGGGGACCCTGGGCTGGTGTATGGCACACTGCTCTGTCCTGCAACAGTGCTGCCCAGGGCCACCAAGGTCTGATCCAGGAGGCCATGGCCACGCTCAGGGGGACCCTCTGTGCCAGGTGGCTCCAACACTCCTGTGGTCAGGTCCAGGGCTCCCCCAGGGCCAGGGGATGTGACCCCTGGGGTGCCAGCCGTGGCAGTGGGGACAGGTAGACCCGGCCCCTTGCCTGTGGCAGGCAGTGAGGTTGGCCCTGTTCCCATGGCTGGCTGGGCTGTGCTGGCCAGCAGCCCCCCATAGCCACGAGGTCCCAGGGATGGCAAAGAGGGGTGAAGGGCAGAGCGGGGACCATGCCAGGGAATGTCTGTCCCATGCCACTTAGAGCCCCATCCTCGCCCCGGCTGCATCCCCTGCAGTGTCCTTGCTGAGCTCAGCAGCCTCTGCAGCCCCCCCACATCAGTCGATGTCCCCATTGTCCCTGGCACAGGGCTGTCTGTGGCCGGTGCAAGGCTCAGACGAGACCCTGGGCTGCTGTCACCCTGCGGGACGGTGGCTGGGTCCTCCCCACCCCTTGGGTCTGGGGACAAGGGGCTGTGTGAGCCCCCATGTCCCTGTGCAATCCCTGTCCCCGTGGGGCTCCGTCCTGGCAGGGTGATGGGGGACCCCCACAGCCCCCCAGCAGCACTGGGCACCATCGCAGAGGTTGGTGAAAGTGAGGGGGACCCCTGTGTGGTCGTGGCAGTTTTTGCAGTCACACTGTGGGGAGATCGGGAGGTCGGAGCCATGTCCGGCTCCACGGGCACTGGGGCAGGACCCGCCCACACGCTGCCTGCTGCTGCTGCCTGCTCAGCGATGCCTGCGGAGAAATGGGGCTCCGGGCCATAGGTGGCTGGTGCATCCCACCCCACAGGCCCTGTCCCCTTCTCCCCTTCCCGGCGGCCTCCAGGACTCCCCTGGGGACTGGGGAGATCGGTGGGGGTCCCAGGGAAGGGCAGCAGCTCAGCGTCTGTCCGCAGCCGCCCCAAAGCCTCCAGCATTGGCACCCGCCCCGTGCCAGCTCCTTGCTCCGGATCTAGGGGCAGAGGCAGATGGGGGGGAGGCTGAGCAGGGCTGACCCACGGCTGTCACCCCCCAGCCACCAGCTCAGCATCCCGGGCCCCAGCGTGGCACCCACACACACGGCCATCCCAGGGTGCCACCAATGCACGTGTCTGTTCTGTGGTGCCACCAACGTGGGGCCAGGAGCGGGGCAGTCCCGGTGCGGCGGTACCTGTCTGGCGATGCTCCCCTGGCGTGGTCCCCGGGCGGGCACAGGGAACAGCAGTGCCCAGCTTGGGGCCCGTCCCGCTGCCAAGAGCGGGGCAGAGCCATGCACAGCACTCCATGATCACTGGGGAGAGAACCGGTGCCAGGCATTGGCACCAGGCACTGCGACTCCCAGAGCTGCCGGCAAGGGACTGTGTGTCCCCCTCCATTAGCATGGGCAGCATTGCTGGCACAGATGCTCATGAACGACCCAAACCCAGCTGGAAACCACCCGCCTTCATCCCAGCAAACTAAACCGAAACCTGCCCGACCCAGCCACGTGCTGGAAACGCCCATTTTTTTTCCGCCCTCAACCACTGTCCAGCGGGGCCACCACGAGCCAACGCTGGCACCACCAGGTCACATCAACACCTCACCAGCCACCGTCATGGTAGAGGGAGGTCTCACCCCCCACTCGGTGGGACCAGGGTCACCCTCAGCCCCTCGGACCCTTCTCACCCGGGCACACGGTCCGGCGTGTCCAGCCTGCCGCCCACCCACCCCCAGTACCCCCATGGCTGTGACCAAGACGGGGGGGGGGTCCCGGTAACACCCCAGCAGACCCCCGCCCCCATCCAGCACAGCATCCCGCGACGTCGGTTGGAGAGGAGGGGGTACGGCCGGGAGGGCGGCGGGCCCCACCGCGGTCCCGACCGTACCCCCACCCTGCCCACCCACCCCGCCCTGGGTCTGGGGGCGGCGCCCAGTGCTCACCTGCAGCGGCCAAGAGCCGGGAGACCTGGAGCGACGGGAACCGAAGCCGCTGCATGTCGCGGCGGAGCTGCCGGTTCTGCCGGGGGGGCGGTGGCAGGAAGCCCCCGCCCGTCACCGTTGCGGGGGGGCGGAGGCACCGGAGGGGGTTTTGAGCCGTCCCGCCCCACCGGCACCGGAGGAGCACGGCGGGGGGGGTGGGGGGCGGGGCAGATGGAGGCTCGTAGCCCCACCCGCGGGGGTTCAGGGTTGGGGACAGGGGGTCGCATGAGGGCTGCCCCTCGGTGGGCACAAGCCTTCTGCCCACCCCCCCTCTAACAAAGGGGTTTATCCTACAGGAAAGCTGGGGAGGGACCATTTACAAGGGCATGGAGTGATAGGATGAGGTGGGACAGTTTTAAGCTGGCACAGGGGAAATTTAGACATTAGGAATAAATTCTTCCCTGTGAGGGTGGTGAGACACTGGCCCAGGTTGCCCAGAGAAGCTGTGACTGCTTCATCCTTGAAAGTGTTCAAGGCCAAGTTGGATGAGGCTTGGAGCAACCTGGTCTAGTGGGAGGTGTCCCTGCCCATGGCAGGGGGTTAGAACTAGATGGTCTTTATGGTCCCTTCCGACCCAAACCAGGCTGGGATTTTATGATCCCAGAAAATCCACCATTAGGGTTTGCCAGGGCTCCAAGACACAGGCTGGTCCCAGGGCAATCTCCAGCCATCCCCAGCTCTGCCTCAGGTATGGATCTGGCTGTGGTTCCTTCACCAGCTCTCCCAGAGACACACCACCAAGAACCCAGCAACCACCTGGGTGGCAAAGGGTTCTGCCCCCACTGTCACTCCTGCCTCTGAGCTGGCCCCTCAAAACCACCACGGACATGGTAGCCAAGGCATGGAATGGTTTGGGTTGGAAGGGACCTTTAAAGGTCATCTAGTCTGTTCTGAAACATGACTGTTTCCCTCTAGTTCCAACACAGCACCTGTGAGAAAAACATCAGAATACATTTAAGGTGCAGGAGGAATTAAGGGGTTTCCAAAGGCTCGGGGCTCCCACTCAGCAGAACCAGGGAGCTGAGGGCAGAGGGGGTCACCCTACTCAGGGGCCAGTGTCAGGTGAGGGCACTGGTGAATGGCAGCTCCATAGGAGGCCCCAGGAACACCCACCCTGCACCCCGGCCCCGCGTGCGGCGCTGGTGGAGTTGGGTTCATTTTCCATCCTCTGTCACCTGATTGCCAGAGGAGGATCCGTTCCCCAGGGACACTTTCCTGGCTCGCAGTGCCTCTCCAACACACCAAAGTGTTTCTTGGCTCAGGGGAGAAGCCATGCAGTGTCCAGAAATAACCTGTTTCTGTCTCAGGAGAGATTTAGCTCCAGCCCCCTGTGCCACAGCCAGCTGGGCTCACACTGATGCAAGTTTGCCTTTCAGCAGCTGGAAAGTCATTCCTGCCTTTTATTTTCCATCGGGAAAGCAGAAGCCTCTCAAACTGGCTTGTTTTCAGCAGCACTGATGCAGTGAGCAGGGAAGGCAGCAGGAGGGCGGTTACTGGGAAGAGCCAACACCTGCGGGAGAGCAGGGGAGGAGCAGAGCCCCGTGGCAGCAGCACCAGCCCTGCAGGCGCTGCCGGCGCTTCCCCGCGCAGCGGGAGGAGGAAAAGGACGGAGAAACGCCCGCAGGGAGATACGCTCAGAGCCCGCCCGGACGCGGAAACCTCCGGTGCTTTACCCCCGGGGTGACCCGTCCCAGTGAGCAGCAGCTCCGCCTCGATCAGCGCCGGGGGCAGAGAAAGGGGCCTGCAGTGAGGTCAGTGACTGTTCCCCGGGGTGTCCCTCACACCCTGGACGCCAACAGTGACCACCCACCCACAGTGGAAAACAGGAAAGCCACCAACACAACAGTGGTCTTAGATATTTATTCCTTTTTGTGTGTGTTTTTAAAGGAAAACACATTGAGACAGCTTTAAATACAACCTCCAAGTACCACTCTGATGACAGCAGCAACAGTCCAGCATGTGCGCTTGCGTTTCACCTGCTGGCACCAGCCCAGTCCTGGTGGCAGAGACACCTCCTGTTATAAAAAAGAAAGCCACATATTTAACATTTCATAAACCAAGAACCAAAGGCACCAAAGGAGTGGATCAGGCAAAGACACAACAAGCTGAAGACCACAGGCAGGCCCGTAACAAGCCCATAGGGCTTTTGAGTTGCTGCAACTTTTCCCTTGGCTCAGGGAGTGATGGGGAGCAGCTGTCCCTGGCCCAGGCGAGCCCAGAGCACACGGAGGAACAAACAGGAACAGGGACTGATCTCCTGTGCAGTCTGGCCTGAGGCCCCCGGCTCATTTCCCCTGCAGCCCCGGAGCCCCTCAGGGCAGTGGCTCCAATAACCCTTTCCTGTCCGTTTCCCTTCCGGCTGGGGCTGGTGGGCAGGAAACGGCAGCGCTGGGCAGCAGAGCTGTGCTGACAGCCCCCCGGAGGTGCCCACCCAGGAGCACTGACAGAGGGGCTGTCGTGACCAAAGTCAATCTGCCATCCACTACAAGCCCTGTGGGTGAGCAGAGCGCTGGAGGGGCCACGCAGGGTGAGACAAACATTCTCGGTCCCTCCAACAGGAGGGAAACAAACACACCCATCCTCCCCCCTCAGAGCAGGCAGTCCTGCCAGCCCCCTGCAGACCTGCCAGCCCCCTGCCTGCCACACAGCCCCACGGTGTTGTCCCCTCACGCCAGACCCTCCCTCAGCAGGCACCACCCACTGCCGTGCCCGGCCACCCTGTGTGCCGTGGGGACGTGGGACACTCCCAGGGGCACGTTTTTGCTTACCCAGCTTTAAAGAAACGTTTTTATTCATAAACATCCTTCTTATCTGCGATGTAATCTACAATCTCCTGTGGGCACATTAACTTTTCTGCATCTCCATCAGGAATTTCGAATCCTGGAAGAAAGTGCACAGATTTAGACCAAAACAACGGAAACAGGAGCAAGGCTACAGGAAGGAATTGCTGCTGGCTGGGCTGCTGCAGCTGGGCAGGCACAGCCAGGGTGGCCCTGCTGGGGACAGCAGCACGGTGTGAGTGACAGCAGCACGGTGTGAGTGACAGCAGCACGGTGTGAGTGACAGCAGCACCGTGTCACTGTGCCCAGGGCCCAGCTGTGCTCCCGCACATGCTGCTCCTGGGCAAGGGACACGGGGGGAGGTGCTGGCCACTGCCCCTCACACCTTGCTGAAGCCACCAACACCTTCCCAGAGCTCCCACAGCCACCGTGGTGCAGCTGGAGGAGATCATCTGCAACCTCAGGGCCCGAAGCCCCTCAGGTGCAGAGCTGGGCACTCACACAACCCACACGAGGGCTCCTGGTGGTGGAACTGTTCAGCAACACACTCCAGAACATCTACATCCTTCTTTCCAACCCTCCTTTCCAACCCACTAAATACACAGCATCAGCAGGGGCTCTGAAAGCAAATCATCTGCCTGGGTTTTAGAGAATGACCAAACTGCAGGGACACTTATGACCCAAGGTGACAAATGAGGCATTTATTCTAGAATTTGAACGCATGGACAAGTCCAAAATGAAGCAAAAAGAAACTGGGAATATAAACATGTAAGGAAAAAAACACCCTTTTTTTCCCCCAGTAGCATCAGGTATTGAGGATGAAAAAAAATCTGGTGAGGAAGACCCTGGAATAGGAGAGACTTAAGAAGGAGCTGAGCTCAGCTCCAGATGCAGCACTAACACCCACTGCCCTCCCTCACACGCTGCCACCCCCTCTGCCCCTGCCCAGCAGCACAACGTGGTGCCCAGGGGGGTGTGTGGGGAGGAGCCCTCAGTGCTCCCAGGGCACCGAGCATGGAAGGAGGCAGCCAGACCCTCAGCTCCTGGCTCCTGCCGGTGCCACCAGCACATGCTCTCACTGAGCCAGAACTGCACGATTTTCTTTTAATTACATCGGAGAAAAGTCAACGCTGCTGGTCACAGAAAAGAACCAATGGTCATTTGATATCACTGTGCTTGAGGATCACCCAGAAAAAAGCAGCAGTGAACCTAAAGATGCACAGCTCCAAATTACCAAATTCGTCCTCCATAGCCATGATGATTTCCACTTGGTCCAAACTGTCCAAACCCAGGTCTTTCATGAAGTGGGACTCGGCTGTGAGCTGGGGGAGGGAGAACCAAAGATAATTTGGCTGCGGTCAAGCTGGTATGACAGACCCCGTGCAGGACCGAGGTTTAACCTGGAGCCTTTTGGTCTGCCCGGTTCGTAACTCCCCCCACCAGAAGGGCCCGCAGCGCCTCCCTCCCCGCAGCACCGGCGGCAGGCCCACCCCGTCACCCCCCGCCCCCACTCGCCTTCTCGGGGTCGATCTTGTCGTACAGCTTGAGGACGTAGAGGACGCGGTCCTTGATGTCCGCCAAGGTCAGGGGCGGCAGGTCGGAGAAGCGGCGGCACGGCGGCCAGGCCACTCGCAGCACCTGCAAGACACCGGGCAGCAGCGGCGGGCAGCAGCGGGCAGCCCGCCCGCCGACCCCCTTCCCTGGCCGGACCTTACCTGCGGCAGCGGCTGCGGTAGCAGCGGGGGCGGGAGCCGGCGCGGGCAGAGGGTGGCGATGGCGGCGGGTCGCGGGGCGGGCGGAGGCGGGCGGGGCAGGAGGCGGCGGACACAGGCCGAGAGGACACGGGCCGCCATGGTGACCTGTTCCCAGCGGGCACCGCGCCGCGGGCAGCGAGTGCGCGGGAGGCGGGGCCGCCGCACGCAGGGGGCGGTTGCAACGACAGCGACGCCTGGTGGCCGGCGGCTGCACCAGGCGGTGCCGGAGAGACCCAGGGCAGAGCCCCCTCCTAGGAAAGCCCCCAGGCAAAGCCCCCCCCGGGAGAGCCCCGGGCAGGGACCCACAGAAGAGTCCCCCGGGCAGAGACCCCACCCTGACACAGCAGCAGGCACGGAGTCACTCCGAAGCAAACTGGTTTAATGGCATTGCACATACCGGGGCACCCAGCGGCGCCTGCCCGCCCAGTGCCCGGCCCCAGCGCACCCCCAGCCCCGCAGAGCCTGCTCCCGGCAGCCCCGATGCCCACCAGCCCTCGTCAGGCCGCTCCCGGCTGGGGCTGCCGGTACCGGTACAGGCAGACAGTCCCATCCCGCTGCCCGGCCAGCAGGCAGGCACTGGTGGTGGCCCAACGGGCCAGTACCCAGCTGCCCTGGGGGCCCGGGGGCAGCAGGGCCGTGCACTGCCCCAGCAGCAGGTCCCACACCGCAATGGCTCCCGAGGTCAGCACAGCCGTGGCAGAGGTGTCCTGCACGTCACCCTCCAGGTACCTGCGGTGACACACAGAAGGGTCACAGCGCTGCCATCTGTTTGTCACAACGCCATCACACCACGTTTTACAACTAGCTAGTTTTTAACTACTTAGCTAGTTTTAACTGTTCTTAGTGCACCTGAGAACAAAGAATGTCAGGACAATCCTTCCACAGCCTCAGCACACACTTGAAAATTGCTCAGTCAGCCAAGACCTCAACCCACTGACACTTGTGCACACAGGAAGGACTGTGAGGGGTGGAAGCACATGGCAAGACTGAGCCCCAAACAGCTTAGTCTTCAAAACACAAGAGATGGGAAGGAAAAGGTCATCTGGCTGCAGACAGCTGCTCAACTTCCCTGAACCCCCTGAGCACTCTGACCAGCACAAAGGCCCCTGGCGTGTTCTCAGGGGGCTGCCTGATGAGCCCCATTACAGCATTTCCACTGCCACTCGGGGGGGAGGAGGGCAGGAGCTAGAGCAGGCAGGGTCTCAGTGCCCCCGTTTTGCGGGCGCAGCCCCCGCTGCGCGGTGAGGCCGGGAGCAGGGAGGTCAGCGCACAGGCTGGAGCAGGAAGCCGGCAGGAAACGGCCACCACCCTCACCCCATCCCGGCCCGCACACAGGACACGTGGCAGCGACGGATGAAGCCCTCTCATCGCCGGGAGATGGCAGATGGATCCCGGCCAGCAAGAGCTGCTCAGCGCGCTCAGGGGTGCTCCCCCAGCCCACCCCGAAGGAGTCCCGGAGCCAGCAGGGAGTCCCGGTACTTGCCTTCCAGCCTGTCCCAGCGGGAGGGAGGAGCACAGCACCCCCGCGCTGCGGGCGGTGCGGGGGTTGAACGCTACCAGGCGGAACGCGGGGGTTCCGCAGGACTCGCTCTCTTTGGCGTGGGGATGGCTTAACACAACAAACAGGAGGCCCTGAGGCAGAGAGGAAAACGACATCACTAAAATCAACAGCAAGAGGGGAAAAACCCAAAGAATTTTCCAAAAATTAATTACTACATTCTCTCTATAATCAGACCCTGTGGACAGTGATGCATTATTTTTACTGAATAAAACAGAAATGGTTTACTTTCCTTATCAAATGAGATAAAACCCAAAGCAGCTGCTGACTGATACAGGCTGATGCAATGCAGCAGAATGACAGCACACTGACCCCATGTATTTATGCACTTTCTGTCTGAAAAAGTTAAACTTGCAATAGGATGAGGTGACATTTAAAGTAAAATTTCTGGGCCTCATTTTAATCCGTAGGAGCTTAAAATTTAACAAGAATCCCAGGCGAACCAGTGCAGGTGACAACAGCAGCTCTCAGAACAGCCACAGGCCAGCACGGAGAGCCCTGGGACACTGAGGAAGTCTCCAGAGCTGGACTTTTTGGAGCCATCATCATCCCAAAAGGCTAAATGCTCCCTGAAAACAATCAAATCCCTGATAAACTACAAAAATCCATCTGGAGTCAGGTGAAAACAAGTGGGAAAGACTCATTAGTATTAGAATTATTAGCATTAGAATCTTGGTTTCAAACAGTTGGTATCCTGGGGTACATGTAAACAACACCCCCTGTCCTCACGTACGTACCGAGTCAGAATACGCCCGATGGCAGATGGAAGCTGGGTAGGAATAGCCAACGTGCATCTTCTTCAGCAGCTGGCCTGTTTTCAAATTCCTGCAGTTGGTGAAAACAAAACCTGACTGAGTTTCCACCCTCTAGCTGTTCTTTCCTCACCACTGCTACACTGCTATGCAAGATGGACACATTTTTGGTTTCACATAAAGAAAACTAAGCCAAGACGCCACAGGAGGAGATGTAATGAATGTGATGCAAAAGCAAGTGGGATTGCAGCAGCTGCCTTCATTCCAGCTGTACAGAAGTTACCCTTTGACAACCATCACTTCTCAGGCAAACCAGTTGTCCCCAGCACCCCCATGTAATGCCTGTACAGCCATGGCAAACACCTGCAATTGACTCCTTGAACTGCAAAGGAAACACTGACCAAACAACGATGCTGTTCACTGCAGTGGTGCCAACCAAGGCCTCTCTCATTCCTTCTACTTCAGCAAAAGCTAAAACAGTTTCTTCAGGGGGCATCAAGGTCTGTCCGTCCTTGCTCCTGAACAGATTAGCACGTGAGAAAAAGCAGACAAAATAATACATGTGCTCTGTGCCCAGCACACCTCCAGAAAGGAGAGGAACCTGACACTTTCCTGCATCTGAGCTCTTTCCTTACCTTTCTTCCACCTGCCACAGAAAACCTGAAAACCAGCAGACTCACCTTCCAGTCTCTGCAAGAGATACCATTTCCACTTGCTGCTCTTGCCCAGTCCTGCTGCTGCTGACCAGCCTCCTCTCCTGTAGCCCAAGAACAGCTTTTATGTTTCCAGCTTTTACTAGTGATTGCTCGAATGAGTCATTCTCAGAAGAATAAAGCAAGAGCCTAAATTAAGAGAAAAGTACATGTAAGGACAGAAGGAAGCATCATTCAGACATGTCACAGCATCTAAAAATAAGTGTGTTTAAACAGTCTGGCACCTCCTGGGGTGAATAACAAGACTTTATAGTAGATTTTTAGAAATCACTTCCATGTTTTCCAACTGTTAAAGCAACTGAGAAAGTGACACATTAGTAAGAGCAAATTTCAGCCACTACTCAAGAGAGTTAAGCTGCAGCTATTCAGTGTGCAAAGCACTAGTAAGAAACAAATACACCACCTTATTTCTCCAATCTCCAGCTCTCCCAGTGCTACACACACGAGATTACAGGTGTCTGGCAGAGGAACGATCTGGATTACAGGAATCTAGGATGGCAGAAGAAGAATTTGGTGTCACTCACAATATCCCTTTGACTTTCTTCTCCATTTGCTGGACTGTTTCAAGTCAAATTATATGGATTCCAGCAGATAACCATACAAGCTACTGGCCTCTTCCATCAGCAGTGCAGATCATTCTCCTCTGTTGCATGATGGCATGAAAAATTCATGCCACCTAAAGAACCTTGCACCCAAGGCTGCAAGCTCCCTGTATCTTGAGAACTAACACACTGGGACAAGAAAGTTGCCCAAATTCTAGAAGTAAGGATGGTGTTCAAACCTCTCTGAGCTGCCAAGTGTGGAGCTTTCCCCAGCGGTCGGATGCCAGAGGTTTCCACAGGGAGACAGAACTCTCAGAGGCTGTCACCACACACAGCTCCCTGCTGCCAGCTGCTCCCCACCACATCGTGCTCACGTCCACAGCACAGGAGCTTGAGGAATCCTGTCCCAAACAAAACAGTGCTGGTTTTCTTCTGGCAGACATGGTTATCTAACCTGGAGGTTCAGCTTGAGAAAAACACTTGATGTTCAGTGTGCTGAGAACTGGATGCTGAAACGTGAGGCTCGTGATGTTTAGAGTGAAGTGCCAGGGAGCCACCAAGCAAAACAAGCCTGGGGGGTTTCAGCCTCAAAGCTGCAAATATATTGGCACGTAATGAGGGCTGCATCCCACCAGGATGTGACCATCCACAGGTGCACTGGGCAGTGTGGGGCCCTCACACCATCTGCTCCTTTACTTAGTGCCTGAAGGGGTGGCAGGAGCCACAGGGCAGGCAACAGGGGCACAGGACTGAGATCATCTTACCTGGGGCTGAAGAAAAATGCATCAGTTCTGTTTGTTAAGACATCTGCATGTGTTTAGGCATTCATTATTCAGAAACAACCACTGAAATCCTTTACCAGTCAAAAGGAGATACAGAGCAACCCAGCATGCTTTACCCCAAGTGAAGGGAGCACTGGTCAAATTATACAGCACTAGTCATTCTGCATTTTTAATTGCACTTTTGTTAAACTTGGTACCAAAGAGCTGCCACTGACTCAGTAAACAATTACCCCAGGTGTTGCCCCACCTTTAGCTTTGATAGAAGCTGCAAGCTCTCTTCTCTCAGGTCGTCAAGCAGCACCGGAGTCAACGGTTCTGCTCCAGCTGTTTTCTGCACAAACAAGTAAAGAATAAAGATAATTCAACTTTGAAAATACACTCAGCACCTGCAAGAACAAGGCATGAATTCACTCTGCATGCAGCTGTTGGAGAGCTATGATAGGAGCACCTCTTTTTGTACTTGCATGTCTTTGAAAAACAAGAGATCCTAGACAGGTTATTTCCTGGTTTCACCTTAAAATTGTCTTTTACCACCACCCTGCATCTCAGCCTTCAGAGCACAGTCATTCTCTCAGCACCTATCCCACATGTGAGTCACTTAATCTCCTTTACCAAACCTTAGCTGGAAATTTTCTTTAACTCACACTATGTGGGTACCAGACACTTTTTGTTCACATTCCCATTTCAAATACACGTCCTGCAACCAGCATCAAAACCCACACCTCCCGTTTCATCAAGCAGGATTTTAAAGAATTTGCTCTTGAGGTCAAAAGACCTGGGGCAGCAGATGAAAACCAACATTCACCAAGTCAGCTAACAGGCAGCCTCCAGGGCCTTTCCGCTCAAGTCAGGTGAGACCCTGCAAAAGGGGATTCACCCACAAACCCACTGGTTTAGCACCCTTGGTGAAAGGACCAGCTTGTTACCTGCTCAGGGGAAGCTCTGCAGGATCTCTGCTCTTTGCTCTCTGACTGCTGATGCTTCTCCAAGGCCACAGCCTCAGCAGGTTGATTATCAGGACGTCTTTCAGCTTCTAAAGGAAATGTTACACCTTGTTCCTCCTCTTCTCTAGCAGATCCTTCCCCACAGCTGTCCCAGTGCTGTGGAGGGGCAGAGGCTTTGCATTCCCCATCCTGCAGGGCCGGGGCAGATGCTCCCTGGGAGGAAGTCAGGCTTGGGTGCGAGGAAGGACAGAGCTCACTGTGTCCTGAGGGTGGAACAGCAGGGGTTGCACCCACCACAGGGAAAACAGAGATGAAAATCTGGGACTCGGGCTGAGTGGGAGCACCAGCTAGGACAGTCCCCATGGGTGTAAAGAGCAGTTCATGGGTGGGAAGTTCCCTCTTGGAAGCTGGGCTTTCTCCATGAGGTAACTTGGGCCATCCATTTTTCAAGGGCGAAATCAAATTACTTGTGATTCTTTTTCCTGCTGGATCCATTTGTGCATCTGGTGCGTCCTCTGAAGCCGCATCATCTCCAAACACACTGGGAACAAAAACCTCCAAGTCATTCACAGGGGAAGATGCCAATTTCTCAAGTTTTAGTAGTCCAAATTCCTCATCAGGTAGGTGAAAGTCTCTGACACCCAGCATAGGGGCCCGCCACTGCAGGCTGCGGAAGGGGAGGAGAGAGCTGCAGGTATCGGGGTCTGTGGCAGGGAGGCCAAGAGAAACAGGACCCTCAGAACCTGCTGGATGGCTACGTCCTCTTTTGCTCCCATCTAGACAAAGAAAAACACAACATATGAGAAAGTGACATACTAAATTCCCCAGCAACCTGTAATCCAGAGCACCACTCTAATCTATTTAAAAAAAAACAACAAAATAACCCATATCCATTTGAACACATGGAAAGCCATTACATTCTGCAGTTGCTCTGCATCAAGCCTGCAGCTAAAATATCATTGCCAAGGGCTGCCAGAGCTGACCCAGGGCCTGGTCAGTCGGTTTGGTTTCCTCCCCACACTTTCTCTTTTCACAGCATTCACAGTCCCTCAGACTGCAGTGCTACTCTTCCTGTTTCACACTTGCCAGTACTAAAAAAGAACAAATCATTAATATGCAGACTTAGTTGGAGAAGCAGAGATTTACACCCATTTGCTGGGTAATCAGGCCCAGCGTGCACAACATTCACTCCAGCAGCAAAGGCAGCTGAAGAAGCTCTCAGCCCTGCTCCTCACCCATGCACTGCTCTTCAGTCCCCAGCACTGTGCTGAAGCAGAAGTTTCTGGAATCGTGCAGGGAACATGGGCACCACAATGATCTGTATTTTTAAAAAAGGTCTCTTATTTTTAAAAAATAGTATTTTCTTGAATAAAAAAAATACAGCAGAGTGTGAGCAGCAATGCACACACTCACTGGACTGTCCCTGCCTGGCTCCTGGGCTGCAGTACCTGGGGAGGCTGCAGTCCCTGGGGAGGCTTGGCTGTCTCTGTGCCGTGCAGAGGAGCGCAGGGAGCGGCGCAGAGGGACGTCGATCACTGGGAGCTGCTCATCCCTGTGGGCTCTGTGCACGGGCTGGTTCTGAATCTGCTCCAGGAGACGTTTACCAGCCTGACACACAGACACAGGTAAGTTGGCTCCCAGATCTCCTACATGGCCAGCTAAAGTTTCATTCCCTGGGATCAGAGAATCGCTGCTCTGAATAGGATTTTGAGCCTGTTCCAGCAGAGTCTTAGGGCGTTTGCCAAGCACTTGGCTTCTCCCAGGATCAGGACCCGCACTCACTGGCTGGACACTGCCGGCCACGTTGGTCTTCCCAGACCCAAGGGCTGCAGCAGCAGACAACCTGCTCTCATCTGAAGGTGCTTTTCCAAGATCATAGCTTTCCTTTTCATCCTGACACACATTTGACAGGGGACAACTGCTTTCCCCTGGCGTTCTGAGGCCTGAGCTCCCTCCCAGCTGCTGCGGCCCCGGGGTGCAGCCCGACTCTCCTCCCTTCCGTCTCCGCTGCCGTCGCCTCCGGTCTTGCCTTGTGCTGGTGATGCTGTTTTGAGAAATGGATCCAAGTGATGTGCTGCTGCCACTGGATGCAGGAGGAGATTGCTGAGGACTGCTTGCATCATTTTCTGCACCAAGAAAAGGGAATGGTATGACTCCTGACTCCAAATCTTTCTCAGCTCTTTCTTGGGAGGACCGATCTGAATTTGCATCTTTCTGCTTGCACTTACTTCGCTGGCCTTTCTTGCTTCTGCCCAGCTGGCTGAGAATCACAGCCTCAAGGTCCACTTTCCTCTGGCAGTTAGACATGCGCCGAGTTGTCCTGACGTAGTATTCTACTGGGAAGAGAAGCCCTTCAACCACGGTGCAAGAGTTCAGTGCACTTTCAGGAGCTGTCACCTGTTCTAGAGGAGAAAGTCTTGACTGAGTTTCAAGCTGTTGATTCTCCAACAGTTCTTCGACACTGCACGAAGCAAGATCTGCAGGAAAGGCATTCGTATCACCTTGATTTCCTTCACAGCCTTTGCCATCATTAGTTTCAGTGTTATTTCCATCAGCAGGCAATACTTCGTTTTCTGACATGAAATCCAGGAGCCTGTGTAATTCTCTCTGATCTTCACACACACTCTCCCCATCCACTTGTTGTATTATCCTGGGGGATTCTTTTCCTCCATCACCACTGGTGTCCAATAAAACAGAGTCACTGTTCTCTGAACACGGCTGTGCAGGCTCAGGGTTCTCAGACATGGCCACAGCACTTGGGGACTCGGGCTGCCAGACACAGCTGCTGTCCCTCAGGGCACACGGGAACAGCTCGGGTGCTCCTGGAAGGACACTGTCCTCAAGCACCCCTTGTACAACTGCAAATGCTGCATCAGAAGGAGCGAATCTGTTCTCTTCTCTCCACACAAGTGCTGCTCTGGACACTCTCTGAGCGTTTTCCTCAGTGTTCAGGAGGCTGCTCCGCCTGAAGACAGGAGACCGAAGCTCCTCTGTGTGGGCAGTTTGGTTTGTCACCATTCCATCAGCCTTGGTTAGATGCACATCACATACAGATTCACTTTCCTCCAATACCGGAGCCTTTGTCTGTCTCTTCAGCTTCATCAAGCTCCTGGAGGTTTGGGTTTTTTTCCCCTCAGGGGCAGGCCTGACACTTCCACAGCAGAGGCCTTCCTGGCTGGCCTGTGTGCTCCCTGCCCGAGAGCTGTCCTGCCAGCCACCCTCCTTACTGGAGAATTCAGGAAAGTGTTTACATGTGATAGATGTTTTCTTCTCTGTGTCAAGATCCGAGCAGGCTTTAGTCTGTAACTGAGAGGTTTCATGTTTGTCAGCACTAGGAGATACGTTATCTCTAGAACCTGTGGGAAAAAATGTCATTTGTGTAAAGTACTCCCAAGAAAAACATCACACAGTAAAACTAGATAACTTTGTTAAGAGGGAAAGAGTGGGATCAGACAGGAGGGATCAGAGAGCACTGAAACCTGGTGAGGAGAGATGTTACTGCAGATTCCAGTTCCACAGCATAGGAAGGGCCGACCGAGTGCGAGGGGGGCCTGTGGACGGGGCTGTGGGCCCAGTGGAAGTGGCAGCAGCTGCAGAGAGGGGACAGCAGAGAGGGGACAGCACCGCTGGGGTTGGTCCCCGGTTGGGCAGGACAGGCCGTGGGGCACCGGAGGGCGACAGTGGCTGGGCTGGGCCCCCGCCCGAATCCAGGGTAGGGCGAGGACCGGGGAAGCATACGGCAGCCGGCGGGGCCCCCCGGCTCATCCCGCCGCCCGGCTCTTACCTGAGGGGCTCGGTTGCCGCCGGCCTTCTCCCTCCGGCCGGCCCCAGCCGTGGCTCCGGGCTCGCTCAGCTCGCCGCGCCCGCTGCGGACACAACATCGGGCAGGGCTGGGACCGGCTCCCGGCGCCTCAGCCCTGCCGCCTCCCCTGCCCGCGGCCCGGCCCGCTCACCCGCAGCCGGCTGACGGTCTCGCTGTACTCCCGCCTCAGCAGCGCCAGCTTCTCCCTCAGCTGCAAGACACAACACACCGGGCTGGGGCTGGCACCGCCGCGCCTGGCCCCGGCCCCGGCCCCGGGCCCTCCCAGTCCCGCACCTTCTCCTTCTCGGCGCCGCTGAGGGCTCCCGCACTCGCTGCCGGCCCCGCGGCCGGTCCCTCCATGGTGGCCGCTCCTCTCTCCGCCGTCTTCGGCGGGAAGCGCGCGGCGCGCGCGCGGCCCGTGTCCATGGCAACCGGGCGGCCGGAGGCGGAAGTGCTGGGGCGGCAGGAAGGGACGCGCAGGACGCCGGGAGGGGCCTGTGCGGAAGCGACGGCAGCGCCATGGAGCTGAGCGAGATGCTGTACAACAAGTCCGAGTACATCGAGACGGTGCGGGGGGACGGGGGCGGACGGGGCGGGCTCGATGAGGTGCTGCAGTGCTGCAGTGCTGTGGCGGCAGGGCCCGGGGGTCGGCGGCGGGGGTCCCGGGGGGCGGCCGCCGCAGTGACCCGCCCTTCTCCCCACAGGCCTCCGGCAATAAGGTGAGCCGGCAGTCCGTGCTGTGCGGCAGCCAGAACATCGTTCTCAACGGCAAGGTAAGCAGTGGGGAGGGGGCTGCGGTGTCCCCCGCGCGGGTCCCTCGTTTCTGGCAGCTCGGCCGGGCGGCACCGAGCCGCGGGGGCCCTGTCAGCACCGCGGCCGCAGCCGCGCTGCTCTGCTGTCCGCTGACAACCCCTCCGCGGTATCGGAGCGCTGCTCTCCCAGTGCACCAACAGCCTCCTCTGCGTGCGAGCAGATGACAGTGCGTTTAAAGGTGCAGCAGCGCATTTCTGTTCAAGTCCCGCACTGTGCATTGGCTGGCTTTGTGCAGTTCCCGGCGGGAGTGTAACCCGTGGTTCCAGGCTCCTGTGTCATTTGCTTTGTTCTGACTTTTCTTTTGACTACATGAATCCCCTGTAAGGTAACATCATCTCCCTGGAGGGGCCTGAGCTCTGTGTGAGTCTGTGTACTGACTAGTGACACGGGTGGAAGCTGGAGCTCAGCTCTGCCTCTGTCCCCTCCAGACAATCGTCATGAACGACTGCATCATCCGCGGGGACCTGGCCAACGTGCGGGTGGGCCGGCACTGCGTGGTGAAGAGCCGCAGCGTCATCCGGCCCCCCTTCAAGAAGTTCAGCAAAGGGTAGGGGCTCCTCTGCCTTTGGGGGGACTGGAGTTGTCATCTGTATACCTAAAAAAAAAATATACTGGCTGGGCTGAGATCTGTGTTCAGGGGCCATGGGCTTTCTGCAGAAATGTGTCCCTCCAAACCTGCCTTTTCCTCAGCTTGGCCTTGAGGGTTAGTGTTCCCACACTGTGGAAAGGCTGGATATGTTAAAATCTTCATAAAGTATGATGAGTTGGTTTCACTTGTTCTCTGTTCATTCACAACATCCTCCTGCAGCTTGTTCAGGCTGTCCTTCAGAGGGAGATGAGAACAGACCAGTCACTGTGTGATCTTCCCTGCCATCACATCTGTCTCTGGCCATGCTGCTGGACAGGGAACTGTGGTGCTGCAGGTCAGCAGGTCTGTTGTGCCCCCGAACAATAACTCTCCTCTCCCAGGGTGGCGTTTTTCCCTCTGCACATTGGGGATCATGTCTTCATAGAGGAGGACTGTGTTGTCAACGCGGCCCAGATCGGCTCCTACGTCCACATCGGCAAGAACTGTGTCATTGTGAGTGCTGCTCCTCGTCTGCCCCCGAGCACCGCTAGGTGTCCCAGCCTCCTGCTGATCCCTTCTCCTCCTTTCCCTTCTCCACAGAAAGTCTGGCCATTCTAAGGACAGCGGGTTCAGCTGTCTGGGAAATCATCCCAATAATACTGTAGCAGATGGGACTGTCCAGGGAAGGCAGCCTTCCCACGGAGCATGAGCAGAATTGGGTTTCTGCTGAAAAAACACAAAGTAGTCAAGGTTGCTGCCTGCTGAGTTAGAGGCCTTGCTGCCCTACTGTGTGACTCAGGCTGCTGTCTGCAGACTGATGGGTTAACATGCACATACATGTGTTAGTCGAGAGCAAACACACGTTTTTTCATTAAAAAAGAAAAAAGTGGATTTTGTTGGGAAGAGCATTCAGTCAGAGTAAAGATTTATTCCCACATTCCCTCATACAGAATGCATTTTGAGCACTTAAATGTATTGAAGTTTAGGTAACTTACCAGGAATAAGCAAAAGCATATAGTGTTTTAAGTATAAACTTTACCTCATCTGTGTTTTAGGGTCGTAGGTGTGTTTTGAAAGACTGCTGCAAGATCCTGGACAACACCGTGCTGCCTCCAGAGACCGTCGTGCCGCCCTTCACTGTCTTCTCAGGCTGCCCAGGTGTGCTCCCTGGAACTGCACCCACACCTGAGCCTGGATAAGGGGGACATCAGTGTTTGAAAATGGGATTGCTATGGCAGGGATGCCTATTGGCATTAGTGCCCAGAGATAAAGGCAGAGGGCACCAGGCAGGGGGAAAAGTAACAGTTTTACCTTGTGAAACTGGCTGCTCTGGCTTGTGTCAGGCAGGAGGTGTAGAAATCCAGGGGATACAATGGGAACGATCCTGCTGTGTTGCTGGATGTGAGAAGAGCTGTTTGCTCTTCTGTTAGGATTTACCTACAGTTTAATCAAAGTCACTGCTTTTGATGCTGAATAGAAGCTTGTTTCTGCTTTCTCCATCAAAGACACTGATGGGCACACTCTTGTTCTTCTTCCAGGACTCTTCTCTGGGGAACTCCCGGAATGCACCCAGGAGCTCATGATTGACGTTACAAAGAGCTATTACCAGAAGTTCTTGCCACTCACTCAGGTCTAGTAGCCCATTTGCCGCGTTTCAGAGCAGTGCAGGCAGGCAGGAGTGTCCTGGGGCAGGGAGAGGGGTGTTGGTCCACAAGAGCAGGGCACGGCCCCCCACCATTCCCAGCACTCCTGAGGGTGTTCTCCACACCAGTGGCCTGGCTGAGCCGTCCCTCAGGAACGCTGCTGTGTCGTGTTGGCTACACTTCGTGCACTCATTTGAATGTTGTTCATTCCATGGTGTCTGAATCGTGCCATTCCATGTTCTGAGCAGGAAAGCCTTTCCCTCTGGGGCTCGTCTCCTTGCTGCAGCTGACAGTGCACCCCCTGCAGCCAGAGCCTGTCTGTCACAGCAGTTCTGCTCCGGCCCAAAGCCAGCGGGTGTCCGGGTGCTGGAGGCAGTCTCCATCCTAGAGCAGGAGTGCTGAGGAGCATGTCATGGGCAGTTACCCAACAGGGTTCCTCAGAGACACTGCTTTCCTCCCAAAAAACATTTGCTGCTCTGTGGGCCTGCATGCTGAGGTGCATGGCCTCTTCCTGTTCTCCCTGTGGACTGAGATTCTCTCCTGTGGGGATGGGATATCCTTCATCATCCTGGGATTGTCTTTAGGACTTGTAGCTGACAGTGAAGCCTGCCTGTCCGTGCAGTGCTGACAGGGCACTTCTTAGCTCTGAGCTCTCAAAGTAGAGATCAGTGCTGTGATCAGTCCCGTGCTGCCCCCATCACCAGGGTTAGGGTGCTCCTGGCTGAGGTGTGTTCTGCTGCCTGAACATCACAGACCTTAAAGGGCCAAAGGGCTTTGGACAGAGGATCACTATGTCACTCAGAATTCAGTGCAGCAGAAAGTGGGAATTAAAAGCAGGAATAGGAGGTGGGTGAAAGAATGCTGCCATTGTCCCCACTTGTTATCCAGTGTGTTTATTTATAGAAGGCTCTTTGGTGCTTTTCTGCTTCATAAAACTTAAAAGGAGATTCAGACTTCTTGGAAAGAGTGAACATTTCCTTTTGGACATGAATAGAGCAGGAACTGCTGGGAGCAGCTCTGTGAAAGGTGGAGACAGCTGACCCTCTGTGTCCCTGCCTCAGCACCAGGGCACTGCCCAAAGTGAACCTGCCTGCTCTGGGTGTGTTACATTAAAGCTCAGCATCATCCTGCTCTCACCTGGGGTCCTGCCTGTTGTAGTGTGGCAGCTGGGGCCAGGACACAGAGATTAGTTCTGAAGTAGGTGTGTGGCTTGAGCCCACAGCCCAGGCCTCAGTTGCTCTGTGCAGTGCAAAGTGCTGATACAGTCCAAGCAGCAGCAGCAGTGAGCGAGTCCTGGGTGTGCAGTGACTGTTCATCAATGTGGAACCCCTGACTGGTGTGCTTTTATTTTTACTGTACATAAATTAAAGCCTCTTCAGTTGTTAAGTGACTCGAGGTTGTGACTCTTCAGATCAAACTTGAGCCTAGAGCGAGGGTTCTGCTGTGGCACATGAGCCCCAGACTCTTGTTCTGTGACTGTTACGGGCTGTTACTGACTATTGTGGTGTCAGTGCATTAAAAAAGTGATGTACAGTGTGAAACAGCTTCTTTCTGCCTCTGAGGTGATGGCTTTCACCCACACATGATTCCAGCGTTGCTGTTTTATGATGGCTCTGGCACAGGGTGTCTTTGCCTTTATTCTTGGTGCTGAAGCGAGAATCTGAAAACCACCAGGGTGGCTATAAAGTCTCCTCCAGCAGGGACACCTGTTTGGTGCTGCAGCACATCTGGTAGCGTTACTTCAAGTGTGTGGGAATGCCCCACGTTTGGATCTAGCCATCCCAGAGGACATGGCTCCTTTGGCACCTGCACAAAGAAGCAGGAGCTGGAGCCAGCTCCTCACAGCAGGACCATGGCTGGGATGAGAGGGTGAGATGTTTCAAGCTGCAGCATCCAGGCTGACACTGCTGTGTACCTCCTGCCCTGTCCTGGGGCTCAGGGGCGTCCGTGGGAAAGGCCACGGCTTGTTGCTTTTTGTATCTGAGCGAAAAAGCATCAAGTGTTCCTTGCCTTTGTACTACAGGCAGCTCCCTGATTGATTTCAACTTCCAAAAATGCTTGTTCCTGCTGTCCATGATCTGACCTGCCCTTGTAGAAGCCATTTCAAGTGAGGGGCTATAAGAGGCATCCCCTGTCACAGGACCTGAGATGTTTGGGGTTTATTGCAAGATTTCTGCCAGTCAGATGTTCAGGTGTCTGTGCTGCCCCTCACCAGTGCTGCCTCGCCCCCCTCCCTCACCTTCAGCTGTCCCTGGAAGCGAGGGAAGCTGTGCTGCTGCCAGGGGGGCTGTTCTGTGCCATGGTGTCGCTGGCACAGTTCCCACACCACACAGTAGTTCCACCAGGGTTGCTTGGTGATGGGCTGCGTGGGGCAACCTGAGGCTGCTGGTGTGGGAGGGGGGTGGGAAGAGGCCACTGCCGAGTTAAGGGGTGTGAGGAGTGGGTTGGCAGCTGGAGAAGCCGGTGTGGTGCCTTCCCAGGGCCACAGGAGCAGCACGGCTGTGGTGCATGCGGGGGTTGGTCACAGCACAGCCACACGTTTCCTGGCCTGCTCTTCCCTCCAGCAGGCTGAGCCACCCTCCTGCCTTAATTAAAACCTCTTTTATTGTCTCTGTTAAGGTGGCTTCTGCCAGGGTCTAAAACCAAGTCGCCACTGAAGATCTCAAACCCTCAGCACTGTTAACATGCCCTAGATCTGGCCACTTTCTTCTCCTGTCCTCTGAAGCATCCTCTGACCTGGGCTCTCTGCTCCACCTCTGCCGTCTCTGGGAAGATGGAGTGTCCATGGGCACAGCGCTGCCACGGCCCGGGAGCGGCGAGTCTCTGACGGCAGCGTTGAGTCCAGCACAGCACAATAACCCAGGGTTCCCAAGGAGGGGCTGTGGGTGCATGGGGAAGCAACGGGAAAACCCCTTCTGGCGGGGTTCTTGTACAAACAGCAATGGCTTAAACACCGAGCCCCATTCCTATGTCCTTGATTCTGGATGCTTTGCTGCAGTGGGCTCCGAGCAAGACCAGCCCACCATGCTGCTCCCACTGCAGGGTGCTCGGGTGCCTGGGCACAGCCAGTGTCATGGTTCAGCCCAGTGGGCCACTAAATACAACAGGTAAATACTAACAGGCCACTACATTAAATAAATACAACAGATAAATACCAATTAGCCACTACATTCACTACATATAACAGATAAACACCGATAGGTCACTGAACACCACAACAGGCCACAGAATACACTAAATACAACAGCTAAATACCACAAGAGGCTACTAAATACGACGGGTAAGATACCAACAGGTCACTAAATGCCACAGAGCCGCTGGCTCCCCCTGCCCTGGGAAGAGACTCGGAGGGGTGAGGGGTAAAGACACTTGTAGGCTGAGATAAAAACAATTTAATAACTGAAATAATAACAACAACAATAACCTGCCTGAACGGTCAGGTTGCGGCCGCGCCGGTTGCCGGTGCCTGTCCCTTTAAATTCCCATCGTGCCTCGCGGCGGGCGGCGTGGATTTTAAATCGTCTCAGCCAATCAGAAGCCGCCGCGGGCGCGTAACGTTTCAGGACTGCATTTGAATCGGGCAGCGTCTCCCCGGTCTCTGCCTGCTCCGGTCTCAGCCCCCGTTCCCTCAGTACCGGCTCCGCCATGAGCACGGCGGGCGGAAAGGCAGTGGCACGGCCGGCGGCCCTAGTGGAGCCGGCCCGGACGGGCAGCGCAGCGGCGGGTGGAGGGGGGAAGGAGGTACCGAAGGTGCTGGTGGATCCGCGGACCCGGCGGAGTTTCGTGCGCGGGCGGTTCCTGGGGAAAGGTGGCTTCGCGCGGTGCTACGAGCTGGCGGAGGCGGAGAGCCGGGAGGTGTTCGCGGGGAAGGTGGTGCCCAAGTCGCTGCTGGTGAAGCCCCACCAGAAGGAGAAGATGTCCATGGAGATCGCCATCCACCGCAGCCTGGCCCACCGCCACATCGTCGGCTTCCATGGATTCTTCGAGGACGCGGACTTCGTCTACGTGGTGTTGGAGCTTTGCCGCCGCAGGGTGAGGGGCTGCGGGGTGGCGAGGGGGCGGTGGGGACCCGCCGGTTGCGGAGGGGGGGTGGTTGGTGTCGGTGTCCCCCGGCGCTGACCGTTCCCCGACTTCCTCTACCTCGAGGTGGAGCTGCCGCAGGGTGAGGGGCTGGGGCGGGGCGAGGGAGACCGGCCCGATGGGGGTTGAGGGGTGCCGGTGTCTCCCGGTGCTGACCGTCGCCCCCCGCAGTCGCTGCTGGAGCTGCACAAGCGGCGGAAGGCGCTGAGCGAGCCCGAGGTGCGGTACTACCTGCGCCAGACAATCCTGGGATGCCAGTACCTGCACAACCACCGGGTCATCCACCGGGACCTCAAGCTGGGAAACCTATTCCTCAGCGATGACATGGAGGTGAAGATCGGTAAGTGTCTGCGACGTGATGTCCTGCCAGCCCCCCACGGCAGCGTCCCCAGCCCTAGGGACTGGCCATCCAGGGCATCTTCAGTCATACCCTGTCTCTCCTAGGTGACTTTGGCCTGGCCACCAAGGTGGAGTACGATGGTGAGCGCAAGAAGACCCTGTGTGGGACCCCCAACTACATTGCCCCAGAGGTGCTGGGCAAGAAGGGGCACAGCTTCGAGGTAGACATCTGGTCCATCGGCTGCATCATGTGAGTCAAAACGGCTCTGTGCAGACATGCCATGGGCTGGACGTGGTGCTGGGTGGTCCTTGTGGTCCAGGTCTTGTTTGCCTCTGGGCACTTCAGTGTGAGCTGAAGCTCTCGATGAGCTGTCTCCAGAAGAGCTGCCCTGGCCCAGCCCTGCTGCCAGCAGCACGTGGCCTCCCCTGTGCTCTGCACATGCTGGTGTGCCTGTGGGCTGATCTGCTGCACAGCATGGCTGTCTCGAGGCATTTCCCAGAAGCCCACACTTCCAAACTAGAATGTTCCCCAGAGAGTACTAGAGTCCAGCTTCCCTTTTCGGGGAGAGGAGCCAGGCACAGTACATGTGCCTGTCTGTGCTACTGCATGTCCAATGCCAAGTGTGCTTCCCTCTGCCACAAAAGGCCCTGGGTGTGCTCAGCACGCGATCACCTCTGCACACAAGTCTCTTTTGCAAACTGCCTCAGACAAAACTGACTCCCTTTTGTCTGCAAACACACAGGTACACTCTGCTGGTAGGGAAACCACCTTTTGAAACCTCTTGTCTAAAAGAGACGTATATCCGAATCAAGAAGAACGAGTACACCATTCCCAAGGTAAGGTGCTTCCTGTGGGTGGACCCACTCACCTTGCCACAGTTCTTGGTCAGCCTGCTGCCCCCCCTGTGAAACTGCTCTTACTGCAGAGTGCTGGGAATGGGATGTTTCAGGTGGTGGTGGAGTGAACCTGCAGGGCCAGCTTCCTCTTGAGGAGCCAGCAGCTTTCCCCTTTGTTATCCAGTGAAAACCCAAGCTACGCAGTTGGCATGTGGGGTTAAATGGACACGTGCAGGTCTGTGAGGTCTTGGCCAGGTCCCCAGCTCATCTGACTGCTGTTGATTCAGTCTTGCTCAAGTCAGTTGACTTTTGGCTTTGCGTGCTGTCAGGAGACAGCTCTCCATGGCTACCCCGTTCTGTTTGCCCAGGCTTGTGTCCTGCTTTCCTGACACAGCACAGGAGCTCTCTGCTCTGAGCAGAATTTCCCTCAAGTTGAATATCCAGTATATCCAATGGATTCACCACCAGTGCATGTTGTCCCCTGGCCCTTGTCTCTAACCTCTGCCCATCTCTCAGCACATCAACCCCGTAGCTGCTAACCTCATCCAGAAGATGCTGAGGTCCGACCCAGCCACACGCCCAACAATCGACGAGTTGCTGAACGACGAGTTCTTCACGTCAGGATACATCCCCAGCCGCCTGCCCACCACCTGCCTCACCGTAGCCCCCAGGTTTTCCATTGCTCCCAGTGGACTTGAACTGAACGGGCGGAAGCCGCTGACTGCCCTCAACAAAGGTAAGAGCAAGTGCCTGGAGCTGAGGCTGGGCTGTGGCCCTGGGTGAGAGCCTGCCTGGCCTCCAGTGACCTCCAGAGCCATCAGTGGGGAATGTGACACTCCCTCACCTCTTCTCCCAATTCTTATGAATACCTGGAGCACTTTGTGAGTGAGAGAGAGGTCTCCTTGCTCTTTGCCAGAACCAAAGCAGGGAGGCAGTGCCAGCACTAGCCTTAGCGATACGGGATGTGATGTGTTTCCTATAGCTGGGCAGAATGTAAACCTGGTGCTTTTAGAAACTTGCTCCCTGCTCACACCTCCACTCTTCTCTTTCCTGTCCCAGGACCGGACAGCCCTGCGGTAGACAAGCTGCCTGAGAAGGAAGATGTAGCTGGGCTGCGGGAGGTGGGAGATTCTGTGGACTGTCACTTGGATGACATGCTGCAGCAGCTGGCTGCTGTCAACTCGGCTAAGCCCTCTGAGAGAGTGACAGTGAGACAAGGTGAGTCTGGGGACAATCCACAGGCACTGGCCTTCCTGGATAACTTCCTGCTTTGTCACTCTGCTGCTGTTGTCTGAAGAGCCCAGCTGACCTCAGCTTCAAACAGGAAGGCTAAGCAGTGATGTAGCAGCTGCTTACCTCCCTTTTGCACTGCCTGCTGGCTGGGTGTGCAGGGTGCTGTGAAATGTCTTCTAACAAACTCCCTTCCTCTTTGCAGAAGAAGCTGAAGACCCAGCCTGCATTCCCATCTTCTGGGTTAGCAAATGGGTGGACTACTCTGATAAATATGGTCTAGGTAAATAATACGGGGGCAACGCATCAGTCTTTTCCAGGTTCTGAAAGAGCTGGGGGAAGCTTGGATTTGGGCATTGTGTAGGTCTTTAATCACAGTTCTCCTGTGTGTGAGTCCAAGACTGCTGCCAGGAATATTACCAAATACCCAGTGAATCCAGAGTAGTGGTCACTGAACATAAGCCTTGGCCACTTTAAGGTGGAAAATTGCTACCTGCTGCATGAGATGGCCAGCCAAGCTCCCAGTGAGCATGTGTACCCACTGGGACAGTTAAAGTTGCTTCTGCAGCAGGTGATACAACAAGAGAGGATGAGAAATCCAGAGGAGGAGAAGTGCCACCCAGACCTCCACAGAGGAGAGTCTTAGGCCTGGCTGGGACCTGGTGGGGTGGCTGTCAGGGATGAGACAACCTTCTGCCAAGGTATTTCACACACTGGTGTGATGCCATGTATTTCCTTGTGCACCAGGTTACCAGCTGTGTGACAACAGCGTTGGGGTTCTCTTCAATGACTCCACTCGTCTCATCATGTACAACGATGGGGACAGCTTGCAGTACATTGAGCAGAACAGCACAGAGTCCTACTTCACTGTCAGGTCCTACCCCTCTGCCTTGAACAAGAAGGTCAGTCCTGGGGACAGGTGCACTTGCTGGGGGTGGCAGCTCCTGGTGGGACTTCTGCTGACCTTGTTGGGCTTTGCTGACGAAGTGGGTTCCAGAAACATCTGTAACCTGGGGTCACTGCATTCTGGAGGGTTCTTCTTGGCTGGTGAAACATGGCCCCAAGGCAGGCACTGGCAGCAATGTTTACTTACACCTGCTACCTCAGGCTTATTTATGAGCAGTTACACAAAAATAAGTGCTCACAAGAGTTGCACATAACAAAGTGTTCAGTCTCAGTTATGACAGACTGAGTTAACTTTGAGAACTTGCTCAAGTTTGTGCAGTGCCACCTCAAGCTCTGGAAGATGTAGGGAGGCTCTGAGACTGTGGGAGCAGTCCCTGCCCACCCCAGATAGCAGGAGTCACCCTCAGCCTGGCTGCTCACAGCCTTTCCCCTCTGCAGATAACACTATTGAAGTATTTCCGGAACTATATGAGCGAGCACTTGCTGAAGGCAGGTGCCAACATCACCCCACGGGAAGGAGACGAGTTGGCCCGTCTGCCCTACCTCTGCATGTGGTTCCGGACCCGCAGTGCCATCATCCTGCACCTCAGCAATGGCACCGTGCAGATCAACTTCTTCCAGGTGAGGTTTTCACTGGGGCTGTAGCTCCAGCTGCTGGAAGAGCCTCAGGAGGCACGGTGGGGGGACTGTGGCCCCAGATGAAGCTCTGCCCAGTGAACCACACACTGGCTCTGCTCCCCTGGCTGTTGTCTTGGGCTGGCTGGATCCATTTGTCCCCCTTTGCTGCAGTCTGAAGGAATGCTGCAACACGGTGCATAGTCAGCTTCTGGGTGCAGCTGGGGTGCCCCAACTGCTGCTGGGATGGTTTATCCTGAGAAAATGCAGTCCCCAAGGAGCAGAGTGCTCAGGATGGTGTTGTGCACTCTCCTTACAGGACCACACCAAGATCATCCTGTGTCCTCTCATGGCTGCTGTCACATACATCGATGAGAAACGGGACTTCCGCACGTACAAGCTGAGCCTCATCGAGGAGCACGGCTGCTGCAAGGAGCTGGCCAGCCGGCTCCGCTACGCCCGCACCATGGTGGAGAAGCTCCTCAGCTCCAAGTCTAGCTCAGCCCGTGTGAAACCCTCTGCTTAGGCCTTGTTCTCGATGGACTCCACATCTGTGCCAAACTGTCCCTGCTGTGGCTGGGGAGGTCTCAGAGCAGCCCTGCTCGCACTGTAACCTCCTGTCAGAGCTGGGCTCCCACTCCTGGGCCCGGGCCAGTTGCCACAGGAAGCCCCTGGTGCTGTGGGAATGGCGTTGTTCACTCTGACTGATACCCAAAGGTTCCCTGCTCCCTGTTCCTAATAGAAAGTATTTTTTAATTGCATAACTAGGGGTTTTTTTCTAACTTCCCAAAGCCAAAAGCCTGACTCAAAAAGCAGCCACCTTGTTTGAGGCTCCTGGACCTTCTCTTGAGAGAACAAAGCATGGGGAGAGCAGAACTATCATGTAAGGAACTTGTACATGGCTGCACTGGTGCCCTAGGCTTTTGTTTCCTCTTGTAGAAATTCAGGTAAGATATTTAACATGCCCAGGGTGAGCAAATCAGCCTTTTAATACTGAAATTAATCTTCACAAAACCTAAATTTTTGTATGTTACATAACTTGATTAAAGTTTGTTCGCTGCAGTGTCCAGCCTGTCGTGGTTCCCTTTGGCTTGCTGGGAGGGAGGGAGCAGCACCTTCCCCCTTGGCTTCCCCTCCACGTGAGAGCTGTCTTCCCCCCCAGCCCACCCTGCCCCTGGCTGAGCTGAGCCCTGACCTGCTCCTCAGCTCCAGCTATTAACATGGAGCAATGGGGAAATGGCAGCAGATTGTGGTAGGAAATGGGGAAGGAGTGAAATTGTCTGGGGAGATGCTTGTAAGCAAAGAGGGGCCTGGAGTTGTTACTGCTGTTTGTGCTGATGTGTGCTGCAGGAGAGGAGATGGTGCAGGAGCTGTGCTCTAACCAGCAAGCTAACAGCCTTCCCCTTCCTTTGGACTGGCTCTGTTTGCTACAGGGAAGATGCTCCCAAAGGTGACTACAGAATTAGCAGAAGTTGACTGCAGTAGACCCAGAAAGCTATGCTGGGTTTTCTCCCACCACTGCTCACTGCCAACTCAGGCTGGCTTATTTTCAAGCAGAACAAGTTTTTAGTTTTTATTTTTCTCTATACCATTTTGTATAAAATGTTCTACAGCAATCTGAAAACAAAGCAGGTAAAAACCCCTTCTTACCCGTGTAAAAAAAAAAACAAACAACAAACAAAACAAAAAATCAACAAGCAAAACAAAAACAACAAAAAAACCCCCCAGCTCAGGGTGCAGAGGAATCAGACTGCACACCTATTGCTGTTCAACGGGGTAGCCTTGCCAAGGGGCTGATATTCATATTCAGCTGATATGAAATACAGGCACAGGGGGCAGCAGAAAGGAGAGGCACGGGCTGTGGTCAGAGGGAAGGGACCAGGCCCTAGGAAGCAGGGCTTTGCCTGCTGCTGTGTCCCCAGAAATGCTCCTGCCCAGCTGCACTGTGGGGCAAATGGCTCAGGCTCCTGGGCACAGGACTGACACGGGGGCTCTGCCCTGGAACTGACCGGCTGCTGGGGAGCAAAAGGCAGAAAACCTTCCCAGCTCAGCTGAAATAAACAACTTCATTCTTGGGATGGTACTGGAGGCCCTTGTGCCTCCCTCCAGGGCTGGTGGCACCTTGCCCTCAACAGCCCTGATGCAAATAGCAGGGCTGAGCCCTGGGGGATGCTGGAAGCAGAGCTGCTGTGCTCCAACCCTCAGCTCCAGCAGCAAGGCTGGTGGATCAGCCCTGTCACACTCAAAGAGCCACTTCCCCAGGCATGTGGCATGGGAAGAAGCTCATTTATCTCTCTGGTACCTGGCCCCAGCCCAGCTGTGTTGCTCTGACAAGGGCATCACTCCACCAACTGCCCTCAGGGAAACCCCACACGTGTCCTCCTCTCTCTTCTTGAGGCACCACGGCCACCACAGAGATATTTTTTGGTCTCTTAACACAGATGCCTTCAGACCACCATGTCCAACCATGAGCATTTGCAAAGGCGGGTGCCCAGAGGGTCCCTCTTGGGTGCTGGAGACCCCAGATGATGGCCTGGTACCACCATCTGCTCACTGGGTCTGGACCATCCTGCTTGTAACCCATGTGTATGCTGGGTGACCAGTGGTGCTGGAGCCCCACCTTGCCCTGGGGAGTGGGAGGACATGGAGACCCCTGGGAATGCTCCCAGCTGCTGAAGGTGGGGAGGAGCAGCCTGGCACAATGGGTGCCATCTCGATGTGTGTCCCTGCTCACTGGCCATCGTCCCCTGGCCCCTGGCAGTAGTAGGAGTGGAAGAGCCGCTCACGGGCGCAGACCCTCATGGCACAGTGGGTGTGCAGCAGCAGCTGGGGGAAGCGGGAGGTGAAGTACTGCACGAAGCCATCGGGGACAGAGCCCAGGGCCGCCCGCACATCGGCTGGCAGCTCGTGGTAGTGATGCTTCTGCAGGAGAGAGGGTGAGGTGAGCGGGGGGCACGGGCGGGGGGCATGGGGGGGACCGGGGCGGCTGTACCTTGTTCCTCATGGCCCGCAGCAGGTCACGCACTGAGGCCCCCTTGTAGGTGCGGAACTTCCTCAGGTCTGGGGAGAGCAGGAGAGATGCTGAGCGAGGAGGGACGTGTCTGGGGTGAGGGGCTGCCACAGCCCCTCCCCGAGCCCCTGCACCCTGGCAGTGCACGGTGAGCACCACAGCTGGTGGCAAACCAGGGCACTGCTCTGCTCTGTCCTCCCAAGGAAGGGCTGACACACTCACTGCCCTGGTTTTCAGCTCCTGGGCACAAGCTGATGCCTCCTGCCCAGTACCGGGCACCATACCCAGGACCCCCATTCTCCACTCAATTCTGCGTGAAGGCCAGCGAGCCTGGCCCTGTCCTCACCTGTTTGCAGTGGGAGGGAGATGTGCATCCTCCAGTTGGTCCTCACCACTGCCCGGCCCCCTGCCTCCAGGGCTGAGACGATGGGCCCCTCAGCAGGCTCCCTCTCAATGCGGTCACTGACGTCCTGCGTGCCCAAGAGCAGAGATTGGGGTGGTTATGGTGCTGGCCCCCACCCCACTCCCCATCTGAGGGGAGGAAGAGGGCTTGGCCCTGGCCCTAAACTCAGGGACCCCCAACCCCTTGCAAAAGTAGCTCAAAGTGAGCACAGTGACCAAAACACAGCCGTTTCCAGCACTTGTTTCTCAGAGCACACCTATGTTTGCTGCCTGGTGGGATGGCACATGCTTACCTGGAAGAACTGCAGCTGTTTTTCATGGCTCCAGAAAAAGGGATGCATGAGGACCATGGAGGCTGAGGGTCGGTGCTGAGGCTCAGGGCTGATCATCGACACAATCAGCTCTCGTGCAACAAGCTTATCTGGTAGGTGAAAGAACACAATGGAGAGCTAACACCTCTGAGAAGGACAGGGAGCTGCACCCTTTGGCTCAGGGTTTCCTGTGGGATGTGGCTGTGGGGAAGGGTCTCACCGTGAGCTTCCTCTTGCAGGCAGCTCAGCTGGTAGGAGCCTGACAAGATGTTGGCCTGTCGCCTCAAGCTGTCCCCAAATGGGTGCTGCCCTCCTGACACCACGTAGTAGAAGACGCAGCCAGCTGAGAAGATGTCCACAGCACAGGTCTGCAAAACACAAAGGGAGAGGCATCTTAATTGTGCACAGCACAGGGAGCTCTGCTGCGAGGGGCTGGTGCAGCAGGGCTGCTCACTGACCGGGTTCTCCTTCGGGGCCTCCTGCAGCACCTCAGGTGCGATCCAGCCCTCGGTGCCGGGGATGCCGGAGCGGAGGCTGAAACTCTGTCGTCCCCCCTGAAGCTTCTTGCAGAGGCCAAAGTCGGAGATGACGGCTCGGATCTGCCCGTGGTGGTTGGGGATGGAGATGAGGATGTTACAAGGCTTCAGGTCTCGATGGACTGGAAGAGACAGTGGACACTGTCACCTGCCAGCATGGCCACAGGGCTGGAGCAGAGCCGGGCTCTGCCTGCTGCCCCGTGCGCTGCCGGCCCCGGCATCTGCTGCCTGAGCCCCCGCCTGGCTGAGGACACATGTTCCCCCTCTTACCAATGCTGAGGGCATGGAGGTGGGCCAGGCCTGACATGGTCTGGTGCAGGACGGACACTGGGTCCAGGCTGTGACGATCAAAGCTGGGGCTTTCCACATACTGGAACCACACAGAGGGAGAAAGAGATGAATCCATTTGCCCCTGATTTACTGGGGCAACCAAGGCAAAGCTTGCCAGAAGAGAGACTTCTCATTGGACTAACAGAGGTGGAAGGAGAAGAGCTTGTTTGGAGGCTGTATGTGTGCCCAAGGTTTGCCATTTCCAGCTTTCCCAGTCAGCATTTATTCCCTCTGTAGCAAACTGCCCTCACTTGTGCCCTCAGAACTCCACAGCTTCAGCGACACATGGGCTGTATGGAGTGGTAAAAGGATGCTTGTTCTTACCCTTGCTAAGTCTCTTCCCGGCACATGAACACCTGCCCCAACCAATGCTGAGGCTCAGAGCTACCCTGTCCATCCTGAGAGGGCAAATCGGCAGGAGAACAAGGGCAGAGGCTTGTCTGACACCAGAGCAGTGCTGCTGCTGGCTGCTCTGCCCATCCAAAGCACCTCGCAGCCTGCCCATGCCCGGCCTGGGCCCTGTTCCCTCTGACTGCTGGAAGCAGGTTTGGAGCAGGGCTGTCCACGCATAGCCAGTCAGGAACTCCAAAGACGGCTCCAAACCCAAGAGCTGCTGGCAGCCAACCCTGCCCTGAGGCACACACAGTGCTCTGCAGGAACAGCACAAAGCCCCTGGGGACCGACCTGCACACACAGCGATGGGGACATCCAAGGCTGATGGACATTCCCCAGCAGCAGCCCCATGCCCCCCGGTCCCCAGGCTCACCTCCTGCAGCGTGGCAGAGCACAGCTCGATGGCGATGTAGTGGAACTGCTTGTCCTTCTCGGTGCAGAAGTAGCGAACGACGTGGGGGTGCTCATCTGACTCCCGGAGCAGCCGGACCTCCCGGTCCACGAGGTGGACACACTCGGGCAGGAGGCGCTTCACAGCCACGTTCCGGCCCTCAAACTGTCCCCTGTGTGAAGAGTCAATGGCAGTGACCAAGCACAGCCCACCCCAGCCAGAGCATAGCCCAGTGCTGCAGATAGGAAGCCAAGCCAGGCTCTGGCCAAAGCTGGAACCTTGTCCCTTGGGGTCCTCAGCATGGGTCACCTTGAAGTGACTCCCAAAGACTTGTTACAGCCATGGACAGGCAGAAATCTCTGCAGTGAGCTGGAAACTAGGGGCTCAGGCTTCCCAGGTGGCAACCCATTCTCAAAAGCTCCCAAGCCACCAACCACCACTCTTGCGCTGTCCCTGTGGCTCCCAGGGTAATGAGAGCAGAATGAGGACACAGACCTGGGGTGTCACCTACCTGAAGACAAAGGTTCCTCCAGCTCCGTGGCCCAGCATGTCCTTAGGGTTAAAAGAAATTTTCCCAACTACAATCATGTCTGGTTCTGCATCTGCAGAGGAAGACATCTGTCCTTCAACCTGTCCTATACAAAGGACATCCAGTTCTTGAACTGCCTGGCTGTCTCTGGGGCCCTACTACTCTTGCAACAGCTTTTGTAGCCCTTGTTTATCCAGCAGCAGGTCCTGCATCTCCTGCCCCATCAGCTGGGCTCCAGCCCTCTCATATGCAGGTCACCTCTGCTCCTGCTTTGGGTGACAACATTTGGGAAAAGAGAGCCCCTCACACCTTGCCCATTCCCACTGCACTCACATTCAGCAGCAGCCAGGACAGCTGGATCCAGGCTGACCATCCCATTAGCCAGGTCCTCCAGGTGGTCCGAGGTGCTGGAGCTCTGCAGGAGCTGTGGTGCGCTCCCCTGGCTCAGCCCCAACATGGTGGGCTCTGCAGGGACACCCTCCTTGGAGACTCGGCCAGGGAGCAGCATCTCCTGCTGCTGCTGCAGGAGCTGGATCTGCTGCTCCAGCTGCTGCTGCTGCACCACATGCTGCTGCTGCAGTTTCTGGAACATGAACCATTGGGAGCACTCAGCTCCAGAGCCAGGCCAGGCCATGTGCCCCCCTTGGCCCCACCACTAAGGCAGCTCCTCACAGGTGCTGTGCAACAGCGCGGGGCTCCTGGCAGCCACGGAGCACCACCCACACCCACGAGGGAAAAGGGAGTCCCTGGCCCTTCAGAAGTGGCATTTCTGTGGAAGAAGGGCTCTTCAAGAGGCCCCCCACTCACCATCAGCAGGAGGAAGAGGACCCCCCCGCCCAGCAGCGCTGTGCCCACACCAGCCACCACCAGGTCCCAGACGCCGGTCTCAGGGTACACCTCCACCTGCTCCCTCGGCGTGGGGTCTGGCTGGAACTGCCCCTCGCTGCGGACAGCCGGCTCCTCCGGGCCACTCGGGGCCAGGAACTGCAACAAATGCCCAGGGCTGGGTGACACCCAAGGGACAGACCCCTGGGCATGCAGGTTTGGGACCCCCTCCCGGTGCTACCCCGTGCTGGGACCCACTGCCTAGCCCCAGCCCCTTCAGCAACCCAACACAGCCCCCCCAGCGTGGAGGTGGGACCCCGCAGAGCTCCAGCACTCACATCGTTGAACACGGTCCTGGCAGGAGGAGCCCTTGGGATGATGGTTTCTGTTGTCTTCCTCAAGTTCTCCGGGAAGGCTCGCAGCATTGTAGTGTGGACCACAGGAGGCAGCTCATGGTGCCCTGCAGCAGGAGGAGGATGGAGACAGCCATCAGCTGGTCGCTGGTCACAGCACTCATCCCTCACCTCCCCAGCACCAATATGGGCTCGCTGGACAGGGTGTCCCCTGAAGAAGGGGTGTCACTTCTCACGGGAGGCACAAACAACATCACAGCTACACCCTGCCCACTCTGTCCCCAGAGAGGGACCTGGAGCGGCAGCAGCCAGTGGGGAAAGGCAGAGAGCAAGGTCTGCTGCCCTCAGCATGCACAGGAGGTGACCCTGCTCCTCTGTGCCCCCCTTGCCACCACCCCCAGACACCACTGACTTCCAAATGTGCCAAGGCAGCCATTGCATCTGCCACAGCCATCATGAGTCACAGTCTCATTTACCCTGCTGAGCAAAGCAGGTCGAGCTGACATCCCAAAACACAACAGCGCCTTGAGCTGCCCCTCCCCAGCCACCCTCTGGGAGTGGGGACACACGGAAAGCCTGTGTCCTCATGGGTCCGCACCTATTAGGAGCCACTGGTTGTGGAGCGAGGTGGTGCTGCCCTGGGGGTACTTGACATCGGTGCTGGGTGTGATCTCACACTCCCCTGACTCTCTCACGGTCACATCCTCAGTGGTGGGGCCATCTATCCTGGCCAGTGTGATGCCCTGTGGCTGGAAACCAGCGGCTCGTGGAGCTCTGTGCAGCTGGGACCTGCTCCCACCACAGCTCACCCCGACAGACTCACCACCAGAGCCACGCTGCCGTGGACCAGGGAGGTCAGGGCATAGAAGCTGGTTGCATATTTCCCCACGTAGAGTGCTGGCCTGCAAGGCAGTGACAAGCATCAGCCCTCCATCTGTCATGGATCAGGGTGGTCGAGAACAGGCAACGCAAATGCCACCAGCTGCCACAGCACAGGAACCACCTACAGCAGCTGGGTCTTGGTGGCAGCAAAGTCCTTCACAGACTGGTAGCTCCAATTTAGAAGGTGGATGTCCTGTGAGTGGAAGGTCAGGTAGCGCAGGGTCTCCATGGCCAAATTGAGGTGGGGGACACGGCGGAGGCTGTCCTGGTGCCACACGTAGATTCCGACGACAGGCGAGTCATAGTTCTGTGCCCACAGGACCTCCCCGCTCTCCTTGTCCACTGTCACCACCAGCCCGTCCCCGCTGGAGGCGAAGTGTGCCATTTCTGGGCAGAGCCAGAGGGAGAGGAGCTGGGGGGCTGGCTGTGGGGCTTTGTCCCCCTCCACCCCCTCAGTCCTGCCTTGCCTGCTGCTGTGCTCCCAGAAGAGCCCCAGCTGGCGCAACAGCCGTTATTCCCAGCAAGCTGAGACCCGCCGGCCATGGCAGTGTCACCACAGGGTCTGGCATGGCCAGGTCCCCTGCAAGTGGGGGGCTGGGGCGCTGGCTCGTGGGGGACACTCACTGTAGGGGTAGGACTCCTCACAGAGCGGCGCCGAGTATTCAGAGAAGGTGGCATTCCAGCGCAGCTCCCGGGACTTGGTGTCATACATGGTGATGACATACTCTGGGGAGAAGGGCAGGGTACAAGGTCACTGCCCTGCACCCTGCTCCTGGGAGCAGATGGACAGATGGACGGGGGGGACTGACTTACGGGTACGGCCGATGTAAAGCAGGGGACTCGACGGGCACAACCCATCCCAGGCCTCTGTTGAGAGAGTGGTCTGCTTCTCTCCTGACTTGGGGTCCACAATAAACCAGGTGTCCTGCTTCTTCCCTGAGCAAGAAAATACCTTTTCTGTAAGTCTCTGCAGTCCCACTGTCCATCCCCAAGTCTTTCCCCTGTCTCCCCTCCATGGACACACTGCTGGGAGGTCCTGCTCTGGCTCTCCTCCGCCCTGGCCCCGCGAGCGGCCGCTCCCTGCGTACCGGTGTAGAGCACCCCGTCCGAGCTGCGGCACGGCGAGGACTGCACCAGCTCCGGGATGGTGAACGGCAGCTTCTGCAACACAGACAGCAGCGTGGATGTGGGGCCAGAGAAACACCTCCCAAAGCAGCAGCCTTTCAGAGCAGGGTGGGAAGGAGAGATCCTCCAGGACAGACCCCTCCTCCTTGTCTGCCTTCACTGCTCAGCCCCAAAGCAGGATGAGTGGAGGGAAGGAACGGTTCCCAGCTGGATTTGCCCTCACACTCTTGGCTGACATCCTCCAGGTGCCAAGGACAAGCTGGAGCATCCGAAGGCCCTGGCTTGCCTTGTTTGGCAGGTCTGCCCAGTTCCCCAGCCCTGAGAATCTCAAGAGGGGTGGGCAGATGGAATGCACACAGCCCCCCTCACCATCAAGCCTTCTTTGTTCTTTCCTCCCAGGATATACAGGCTGCCATCATTGGGGTCTGGAAGGAATGCTGGTCTGGAAAGGAGAGAGGAAGATGAAACAGAAGCTGCCCCCTGCCCCAGACACATGCCAAGGGTTGAAGAGGAGCTGCAGTAAAGGAACCCCTTCCACAGTTTGCTCCAGGGTGTTTCACTCCAGGCTTAACCTCTCTAGAACCCTCCAGCACCGGATTTGGTAGGAGATGAGCTCCCGTGCTGGGTCAGTGCTGTAACTCCCCATGGCTGCCCTGCGCCTGCCGGTCATGCTGGCCTGGTGCCCTGCCCACCTGGGAACCTCCCCATGCTCCTGCCTTCCCCAGCACTTCCAGGTGCACTTTCCTCCATTTCTCCCCTACGCTTTTGTGCGTGGTGGTGCCGAGAGCTTCTGGGATACAATTCAGCAAGCTGCTCCTCGTCCCCACTTGCGAGGTGCTAGTACAAAGGGGGGTTAAGGCAGCGTATGGCACGGGCTGGGAGGTTCATTTATCTGAGGTTCCCCTTTCTTGCTGTGGATCCATTGGTTGATGAGGGCAGCTGTGCTCCTCAGAAAGGCGTAGGCTGCCTGCCCTGCCAACGGGACGCTGCCCACGAAGGGTGACACTCACTCTGCCACATAAACCGGCACCTGCAGAATAGGATCTGAAAAAGAGAGCGAAAGCCAGATGTCAGCACCTCTCCCTGCGAGTGGGGACAACGTGGCAGTGTTTGCCAAGCACAGCCACGTGCTGCTGTGCCACGGCCACAGCCCATTTGCATTTCAGACCCAGAATAGGCACAGCTGGAAGCAAGGGTCTGCTGCCCCCCCAGCCACGATCTGCCCTGTGCACGCCCACACTTGGGGCTGGGGCTGGAGCTGGCAGCATCCCCAGGGCTGGAGGAATCACAGCCCAGAGCACAGCCAGTGAGAGCCAGGCTGGGGCTGCATCCCTGGCCCCTGGCTGGCAACAAGCCCAGGGAGCTGGGCTGCGAGTGAGCACCTTTGGTTGCTACTCACCATCCTTCAGGGTCCATTTGATGTCCCCTGTGCTCTTACTCACTGCGTGAAGGTTTCCATCCAGAGTGGATATGAAGAGCAGCGTTTCTGGGACAGTGACAGCACCATCTTTGAGGCACTGTGGACAGAAATACGGTCCTTAGGGAGCAAGGTCAGGCTTGGGGACAAACCCCCATGGCCGGGGCCACCTCAGGCAGCTCCGCAGCCCCTGCGCCCTGCACGTCACAGCAGCTGGCTGCGGGAGGAGCCCCCAGGCCAGGGAGGGAAAATAATTTATTTCCTTGCACCAGTGTATTAAATCTGCTCATTCCCCCAGCTCCACCTGCACAGGATACCTGCAGAATTGCATCTCCTAACAGCTGCTGGGAGGTGCTGTGCTTTATAAACTCGTGGCATTAAGCCCCAGCACTACAGTCACTGCGCTTGCAGGAAGTGGCACTCCCAGCAGCGTGTGGCACCCCTGGTCCCTGGCTCCTGCAGCACCAACCACGTCCCACCAGAGCAGTCCCGGGGCTGGTTCAGCCTCTCCTCTCCTCTGTCCCCGAGCCAGCCTTCCCACTGGCAGAGATGAACTACAGTGCAGCTGTTCCCAGCCACAACTCCAGGCACCTTCCTAAAGGGACCACAAACAGCCCGACTGCCGGCTTCTTCCAGAAACAAACAAGTTGGGTGACTTTTCATGCCAGAAATCCAATTAATGCTTGCCCAGGCCTTCAAAGCTACATATTTCAGCAGCCCTGATATTGAGGGAGTAATTGTAAATTCATGCTGAGAAGAGGTACTGCTGCTTCCGTGTACAGCGTCCGTACAGTAAGCGCCAGCTCAGCCAGCAGCACAAGGGCAGCCTCACCCCCTCGGCAAACAGGAATCAGCAAACAGCCCCGGGACCCACACGGGTCCGGGTGGAGGCAGGGCTGGTGTTGCTGTCCTCAATGCCAGGGAGCCAGAGCAGCACCCAGGCTCACCGTTGCGATGCTGAAGCTGCTGCCCTAGTCACTCGTGTGAGGTGGCCCAAGGACATTCCTTGGCCCCATGTGCCAACCCCCTGGCAGCCCCCTTGCTGCCTCTCACCTGCTCCATACCTGGAGCCTGAGTCAGACAGCAATCCCACTCAGGGGCCCATCCGGACTAAAAAGTGGGACTAGAGTCCGGCCGGCAGCCTGCGCCAGGACAGTGCCCCATGTGTGAGCACGAGCCCGTCTGCGGAGCAGAATCTGATGATGGTGACAGACCAGCAATGGCCCAGTGGGGTGAGGAGATACTCTCCCTTGAGCCATGAAAATTCCTCCAATTTCACAATGCATAGCAGCCCCGAGGGTGCCAGGTCGCCTCTTCAACTGTGCCTCCTGCAGGAGCACACACCAGCCCCCTCCCAACCCATCTCACACCAACCCCTCTGCTTCAAGCCCTATTCTTTTCTTCACTCTTCTTCTTGCTTAATTCTTAAGCAAAGTCAGAATGAGTCCCCCAGCTCTGGCTGTTCTCAGAGGACACAGTGGGTTGGGCAAAGCAGGGGACTGGTCCCCACTGCCACCCCAGCATCGTGTGGCCACGCAGGCAGCTTGCGGCCGGCTGTGAGGGACTGGCGGTGACACAACCAGGCCAGCAGACACGGAGCTCCTGCAGCGTGACCACCTGTACGAGGGACACAGAACTGAGCCCACAGAGCCACAGCGGGCTCTGCGTTCATGGACTGCTGCTTCCCTTGCTGCAGCAGGGTTACCAAAACCTGCCAAAACCACCCCGGCACGCTGCCCGCTTCCGGGGGCTCCCAGGAAGAGGGGGTCTGCTCCCAGCCTGCGCTGCGTGTCCCCTCACCCGGGGCGAGCAGCGCTGATCTCCATCATACACCTTCAACACCTTCCACGGGACCCCCACACAACCGGCCGGACTGCGGGCACATCACAGCCCCTGCGCCCCCACTCACGCTCTGGGGAGCCGGACCCTGCGCATCCACGCGGTTGTGACACGGGTGCTCAGCCCCTGTGCCACCGGCTGCCACACGCAGGGCGCTGCTGCCTGCACAGCCGCGCACACCCACCCACTCACACCCGCAGGGCACAGCCACGCACCCGCACCCCCAACCGCGGGCACTGTCGCGCTGTCACCCGCGGGCACTGTCACGGTCCCGTTCCCCTCCCCGCGGCCTGAGGCGCGGCCGTACCTGTGCCGTGAACGGCAGGAGCAGGAACAGGGCCGGGAGCAGCCCCCAGAGCAACCCCCGGAGCCTTCCCCGGCGCAGCGGCGCGGAGGGGCCGCCCATGTCCCGGACATGCCGGGGCCGCGGAGCGCAGGGCCGGGCCGGGCCGCGCTTATCGCCGGGCCCTGAGTCAGCGGGGCCGGGGCGGATCCAGGATGCGGCTTCCTGCCCCCCCCCGGCTTGGCCCGGCCCCGGGCCGCTCCCCGGCCCCGCAGAGCGGTGGCCGCCAGCGCTGGGGCAGCGGGAGGTGCTGGGCTGCACCTCCGGGCCTCCCACCCCCGTTCCCCGTCCCTTTGCAATCTCGGTTTCAGCATCGCCGGCGGGCACCGTCCCCATCCCATGGGTTTTAACACTATTCTGGGAAAAATTCCTCTCACCGGTAAGGCAGGACAAAGCTCACGGGCACCCCCCACCCGCCCCCGGACCTCGGACCCGGTCCTGCCGGGACGCGGAGGGCTCTTCCTGGCCGCCTTACACACCAACCCATCTGGAATAACCTTCATCTTCACTTCAGGAAAAAGCAGGGCACAGGTGCTGGTGGAAGAGCTCTTCCCAAAACGACGAACTGGAGCTGAACGGGATTTTTGGGAGGATTCAGCTCCCCCAGCCCCATGAATCACTGTGTGGCCCCCCACAGCTAGGGCACACCTGGATATCAAACTGAACTTGCCAATAGTGCACATGAAGTGACCGTACAACACATATTTTTAACTTATTTCAGTGATAACACTAATTAATTGTCTCAGCCCTTTTTTTTTTTTATAGGGGTAAGGGAAGGGAAAGTTCCTTAGGCCAGTCACAAACACAGACAGCATCTGACAAGCGTTAAAAAGCCCCAACACAGCAGGCTGCTCCTCAGCACCCACGCTTGGCAGCCTGGCACACAGAGGTGGCACTTCTGACATCCCAGCAAGCTGCACACCTGTAGCACACAGCAGGCTCTGCACAACACGGACAGCTACAGTTTAACACAAGAGTAAACCCGGGTTTGGACGGGGAGCCAGGGAAAAGCTGTCCCGCCATTCACATCCCTTTCACACACAGCAATGCTTTACCTAAATCCCACCCTAGGGAATGGGACCAACAGCATCAGATGTGACAGTGGGTTTCCACCTCTGTCCAGCTTTCCACAAAAAACCCCACTACAAATCCTTTGCTCATGGTTGTTCATGAGGTAGGAAGTAACTTAGCATGTACAGAATGTTGAAACACTCCAACGAAGAAATAGTTAATTATCAAACTTTAATTGATAGGACTAATCTTACAGAATAAAACAATAGGATAACCAGTCAAGGTTACACTTAAAAAAATCCAGCAGTGCAAATCTAGGACTAAATATTCGTCATCTCCCCCTCCCCTGAAATAGGCAACAGATTATTTAAAAATACCGTAATACATGGTACTTACATATTCCATTTAAAATAAATCTGCAGTGGACACAAACATCTAGAACTTTTTTTTTAATATAAAACCAAAGATTGAATTGCTTAGGATATGGATAAGATGTGGTGAAGTTCCATGAGCCACAGAAACCGAGTCCTTGGCTAGAAGGTAAAGCATCTGTGAGCTTCATACAAGACTTGCTACAAACCTCCTGGTCCCACTCCTCCCCCCGAGTGATGAGGACATTAATTAACAAAACTAAAACAGGAACAACCTCATCCTAACAGGTGGCAAAAGGCTGGAGTACAAAACTGAAAATGAAACAGCTCCATTGGAAAAATCAAGTTACAGTGGGAAAAAAAAAATTAAACAGCAGAGGGGAAAGTCTGGAAACAAGCCCTGCAGCAGCGAGCTGGCCCAGGGAGCACCCATGGCTGTACAGGAACATGGAGATAGGAAGGGAGCACACAGAGCGACTGCCACAACATGGCACCTGGACAGTGTCACTGCAAGGGAATTGTTCCTCTTTGGCCCTTAAAATGTGAAGAAGCAACAAACAGGAGCTGCCACCAGTGCAACATGCAGCAGTTGTGTGCGTGGTACCAGTCAGAACGCATCGCGTGTTAACCTGTTCTTTTCTAGTTCCTTGAATTCAGATCACTTTTCCTCTTCCATCACCACAACGCCCCAATTTTAGTTACACATTTCTCACCAAAGTGTCATTAACAGAAATAAATTATTTACTTAAACTTGATATGAAACATTTGAGTAACACAAGATTTTCACACAAGGTACAGTCAACCCAAGCAGGGTCCAGTGACAGACTCTGCATTCCTACTGCAACACTAATCCAGGACTGCTTAGGCTTGGGATGCACGGACAGAGGAGGAAGGAATACTCAGGACAAGGAGAGAAGAACACAGGTGAGCTGCACCACTCCACGCCCTGGAGCAGGGCACGAAGAGCTCAGGCACCAGAAGAGCTCAGGTACCATGGCTGGGCTCCCCCCTGGCAGGACAGCAGCTGGGAGGGAGGTGCTGCCCACCACCTGGGAAGTACCAGCCCTGCTCCCTGGAAACCCACACTTGCATTATGGATGCTTTAATCCCCAGTTAGTAAATCCACAAAGCACTTAATACAACTTCATACCCCAAAATGCTGATAGGGAATTACACACATGCACAATAGGGAACCGATGACCATCAGGAGATCACTGAATTGTAATGTAACTGAAACAAACTTTTGCACAAGAGTCACCAGATATTACCATAAACTTCCTATGGAAGATTATACGTTGGATCTCAAAACAATCTTTATCAACCATCTCAAAACACTGATTATATTAGAACTTTACTCACAAAGCTTGTGTATAACTGAGGACTAATTGCCAGACTCCTCCGTGGGACCATTTGTTACGCTGCATCTGCCCAGGAGACGATCACAGACATCAGAGAGTAAAACCCAAAGTCAAGACAGAGGTTAGCAAAGGGCTCCCCATTTAGGCAAGCTGTGACACTACTGAACTAGAGAGACGGTGTTTTCTTAGATGTTAGTGATCATTGGGTAACGTCAGTAATTGCCTTGGAAAAATCAGAACATACCAGAAGATACAGAGCTCCACATCATCCTGGAAAGGAAAGGATCTTTAAAGCAGTGCTGCTAAGTTCAGTTGGAATATTCATTTCAAATAACTCCCAAGAAACCTACTATATTAAGCCAACAAACAGCAATTAGAACATTGTATACAAGTATCATTTTCCCGTATTTTAATTCAAACTTTGCACATAGAACAGAAAAGTGAAAGAATTTCCTTTTTCAAATCAAATCCACCTTGAAAAGAAGCACCTAAGTAGGTTTACATTTTCTTAGTTTATACTATTTTCTTCTCCACGTTTAACACCGCTTTATAACCCACAGGTTTTATATTCAGTTTCTTTTGACATCAGTTGTAGCTGGCCCAGGATGCAGAGGGACTGTGTCCCTGGGAAGGGCACAGAGGGGCAGGCTGGGCATGGCCCGTCCCCTGCCACAGGTGCCCCTTGGCCCCAGCAGGTGGGGGCCGGGATCCTGCCCCCCCAGCGCTGGAGCAGTGTGTGCTGAGCGGGGCTGGGCAGAGCACAGGGGCCAGAGCAGCCAAGAGCTCGTCCTCAGGGGGAGCAGGCTAAGGAAACTGGGAAGGGCAAGGGAACACGAACGGATGTGCAGACAGGCCCGAGCAAGCCAAGCAGCAAGGGGAAGCCGGTAACCGCAGACCCACCAGACAGCGAGTGCAGCGCTGACCCCACCTGACAGAACAAGACAGTGTCCCCGTCCTCTTCAGGCTGCAGCGTGCTCTCCACCAGGTACGGAACTCCCAATTCCAGCCTTAACACCAGGTTTGGCGATTGGGAGTGTGATGGCTGCGTTTAATTTGCAATTGTGTCTCCAATTAACTCAGGCCAACTCCACTCCCCGCCCTGGCCAGCTCCGGTGAGGGAAGGGGCTGTGCATGGAGCCCACCCAGCACTGCTGCAGGACCAGCTCCTGCCTCAGTGCCATGGCAGGACATGCTGCTGGTGGCTTGTACAGAGAAAGGAACTACCTCAAGCTACAAGAGTAGCAAGCACATCACTAGTTCATATGCAGGATATGAAACACCTTGAAAATTTGTATTGCAGGGAGGTTTTAATCGAAAACACAAAAGAAAAGCTGCTTATGCTGCTATCAGGAGTCTACAGGTAAATACATAATCTTAACACATACCATAAAGTGAACAATTTTCCCAGTCTCTCAAAATAAAATAAAATAAATACTCATTTGGGCATTTGCACCTGCCGAGTTTCAACTGGGCTGCTTCAAGGAGAGTGAAAAATGGACACGGAATAGATCAAGATCAGCTACTCCTGCAAGGCTACTTTTCCAGGAGTTTCACAAAACACTGAGCTACTTGCATTGAGTAAAATCAGTGTTAATAACGAGCAGCGATCTGTGAGATGCAGGTTTAACACAGAGCAAGACTGATCCAGTCTGACTGCACAACCATCTGCTACAGGTGTGCACCCCTTAGGAATGAAAGGTCAGTTCAGTAAACCTGAGACAAATGGCACATGAGTGACTGAGGTGAGATGCAGGATGCCACAAGCCAAAGGCCAGGAACATCACTTCAGACAGGATGAGAGGCAAGAACTTCCTGTAAACTTGAGCAAAAGAAAAGCTGAAAGGTGATTTAAATTTCAAAAGACCAGTTGCTGGACAGATATTCTAAATTTAGTAAGATTCACCGAACAAGATTACACCCATTTTCAAATCCAGGTCACAAAATGACTATTGCAGTTATTTAGGATCTAAATCAGCACCCGAGCTTCTCTCTGCCCCACACCCCCCACCCCAAAGCAGGCAGGAGGGCTCTGGGGTTCAGTCCCCTGGGAGACCCGGGTCACTGCTGCACCCCACTCCTGCCCGCAGCGCACACGGAAGGCTCTGCAGTCAGACAGGGGTGTCAGCACAACAGCTGCAGGGAGACCCAGGGCTGCAACATGCAGGGTGGAGAAAGGCTCTGAAAAACACGGCGGGGCCGGGGCAGGAGGCAGAACAGGAGCCCAGGTGGGAGGAACCACCGAGGTGGCACGAAGGGGACAGCAAGCAGCACTGGGCCATTGCCACTTCAGAGCACCCACAGTGGGAGTCATCTGCTGCAAACACACCACAGAGACCAGCTTCCAGGATTGGGAAACAAAGGGGGGGGGGGGGGAAAGAAAAAAAAAAAAAAAAAAAAAAAAAGCAGGGCATCTTTGGGTTAAAAAAAAAGTTTTTCTACCAAAGAGTTAAACCTGAAATAAAGGGGCCAGCAGAATATGGCTTACTGAACATCACTTTTGCATACTGTTTAAAGTTTATTTTTAAAAAACTGTTTCTGAAATTCTCAGTCACAACCAGTAACTAAATTAAGTCTAATGCTTGTAACTGAAAGATTATGAAAATATTTTTGTTCAAACCATGTAAAAAATCCTCAATAATACATTGTAATATTTTCTTTTTAAAACTAAATTGGAAGATCAACTCTCAGCAGATTTAAGTGTATTACACACAATATTTTGTGAATTAAGATTTATTGATTTCCATTGTATTTGCTTTAAATATGGTTGAAGCTGACTGCAGAAAAGGGATGGTGAAAATTTTTAAGTTAAAAGTAAACTAATGGTGAAAGAACATCACCTCTGGCTTCCATCAGTGCCTCGTTTATCATATTTTATTAATAAGTTCCAGGACTATCACATCCAGGGATGTTGGAGGCCTCTCCCAGCAGTGTCCTTAGCTTTGTGTCATTTTCCTGTGCCAGAGGTGAACGTGCTTTCAAAAATACTGCCACTTTCCCAGCACCGTGTCTTTGATTGCATCAACATATTGAGTGGGCACCCAGTACACCCAGTAGTAAGAGGCTTCTGTTGGGCCCAGCTGAAACGCCTGCAAAGTTAAAATGACAACATTTACCAGGGGGACACAGAACAGCTCACACAGGACAGACACAGCTCATCCCCTGCAAGATCAGGTCAGGCTGCCACACCCACTGCCTCCTGCAAACACCGGGGGCACACCAGGTTACCTGGGAGCAGCTACAAAAACATCCCTCAGAGAAGCAAGAACTGCGAAGGACCAATGGAAACGATGAGCTCTTTCCTCTGATGGTATCAGAGCAGCAACGAAACACTTGCCCAGTTTCAAGAACATCAGGGCATTATTCTGGAAGACCTAATCTGGAGCATAACTCAAAATCTCTAAAGAAATGCCCAGAATGCACAGATCTGAGAAGCCAAGCAGGAACTGGACGAGGCAATGATCGAGTTTTCATAGTCAGAACATTTCATAGAATTTCATATTTAGACATAATGTCCTGTTCTCAACTTATGGCAGTATCCATAGGGGAGGAGCACCGTGGCAAAATAACCTCTATCCTTGCTTTAGGGTAAGAGTTTATTGTAGCATGTTCTGAAGATGAGATTTTCTTACATGGGTGATCAAAAATCAAGTATTTGGACAAAGACCAGATCAGTGTGCTCATGCAGACAGTAATTTTAAGGTAAAACATTTCTCCTTTCTCCCCCTAAAGAAGGAAACAGACTTATATATGGAACTTACTTCAACATTAAAAGTTAGTTACTGTACTTTGGAAAGGAAGACCTCAAAAAAACCCACAGATTATAAGAAACATCCAAAAATTTAGTAGCACTGCTCTCTTCTTAAATGTGTTACTTTCCTAGACCCAATACTAATTTTTCAGAAAATTACATATGGCAAAAAACATGACAACATCAAATCACTGTTCTTTTAACCTCCAGCAAGGCCTTTTGTTTATAGAAATACAACAGAAACTAGAAAGTAAACGAGATATAGGAAAATATCACTGACATGAAGAAATCGTGAGCTGTATTGTGAGCATATTTACACTTCTAACACTGTCATGAGGCAGAAGATATGAAATAAAGCTTAAGCACTTCATGTTTGTGTGAAACCAGCCACAAAGTAGCAGATATTCAATATGCCACCCAAAATATTGCCACTGTGACAGCAGACCATGTCCACATTCCCACCTTCCACAACACACGGGGCTGGTATCACTACCCAGCTCCAACTCACCCCACTTGAAAAGCCTTACTTGTGTGGATTTGCATGAAGTAATTAGACTGGATATTATTAAAGTAGAGACATTACTTACCATCATGTGATAATCCTCATGTCCTTCAATAGGTTCACTCACCACATTTTTAATGGACCCCATGGGTAATTTTTCTGTTCTCTCTACATTAAAATGGATCACAGCATTATTTCTGATCCATAAGGAAGCAGCATTTCATATTCATTTTCAACACTACCTCCAGCACTTCCAAAAGCTCCTCAGGCCAGCAGTCTCCTCCTTGGGTGGACTCTGCATATCTGCTGCTGAGGACCCATTGGGCACATCAGTACACACCCCACAGCTGGCACACTCAGCATTTAAAGGAATCCAGAAGTGGATCCCACAGTTCCTTGCATTTTATGTCTCTGCATCACATGAAGTGCTGCAGTGTACCTGATCCAGGCCTACAGGGAGTGAGGGAAAACCCTGGCTGTATTTAATGCTTCCCCACAAGAAACTCCACCCAGACCAGCAGGATTACTCACCACAGGGAAAGCTGGTCCAGGTGTAAGAACATTCAGGACTGACTAGCAAGGATTGAACTAAGCTCTACAAAATGACAAGGCTGAAAAAAAAGACAGGCTAACTCCCTCTGTGACAGCCTAGTCCTGGCTTCCCCCTGAGGCAGTGTTCAACTGTTACTATAAAAGCACAGGGAAGAAAATACTAATGAGCAAACAGGGAAAGAAACAAGAAGAGAAACTGAAAAAAAAGATGCCTACAATGGCATGACAGAGCAATGTCAGCCAGGGAGGGGCAATCAACAGGAATGACCAAGTCTATGGCTCATGGCAGACTTTCCTTTCTCATTTCTGTCCTCACTTCTTTCTGAAGACTTAACTGCAAGATCCTTCCTTTCAGATACAGTTTTCTGTGTCCGATTAAAATTATCTTCTGGGACTTAAGACAGAGGAAACCACAAACACTCTACAAAGGAGACACTGAACTATGAGTTCCTTAGATATATCTAATTTGTGTGATCTTGGAAAAAAAAAAGCACATACCTAGAAAAGGCACACAGGGGGATAAACATGGTGATGTAAAGATGAATAATCTGTACTTCAGTGCTGTAACTGAGGTGACTCTGAATTACCCCAGTCAGACTCCTGACATTCATTCACTAAGATCTTACTTTGCTCTCTCATCCCAGCAGTTCCTCTTCCCTACATCCAGCAACAGACAAATCCATATTATCAATGCCTCTGTGAAAATGGCACAGAGACACACAGACCCACAGCAGACCTCAGAGCACAGACACGTGCTGTGATTGTGCAGTACAGGGAGGCTGGGGGGGAAGCATCAGTTTCAACTTTCCAGGACTAGCAAGGGAAAAACCACATCAACACTAAGTTGGTTTCACTCTAGCTCTTACATGCTGGATGGATTCCTTGGAGCAGGAAGGAGTTTTTCCCAACAACAGCCAGCAACTACAGCCATGCCCTAGAGGAAGCAAGCTGCTGCTAATGTTGAGAAGTAGGGGAACAGGTGGAAAACAGATGATTACAAGAAAAATCAAATTTCACAGCTTAAGAAACACTAATCTAGAACACTTCAGAGGTACTAAACCTGAAACTCATCTACAAGGTGAAGGAAGAGGACAAACTACCTAAATACTAATAATGTATTTAGAACACATTGTCAATAACAAAAAGATCTGGCTGCCCAACCCACAGAGGAAAAAGAGCAATGTCTCACTCCCATCACTTAGCCTGGGAGAAAAATCACTGCAAATGGTACCCAGAGAGGTTTGAAAGCCAAAAACACCTTCACTGTCAAGTCTGTCCTACAAAGGAAAGATCAAAAACTTCCAACATTTCTGCTTACTTTGGAAATAACACAGCAGCTGGAGGTGTCATCCAAAGCCAACATCACCATCCAATTAGGTTACTTTACTGGGACAGTGAACAAGCACTTCTGTTTCTCTTGCTCATCACTAGAATATTGCCCCATCCTCGTCAAACTCAAGGAGCTCAGTGTCCTTTGGAGGCAGGGGGTTATTGAGATGTTCTCAGCAGCAATTCCAGCTCTTCCTGGACAGTTCAGGACAGTAACCTGATCCTCTGCACAGCAACACATGCCATGGTTTCTGCAGTTGTGCATCACTGAAACAAGACACCCAACTACTGCTGGTTGGAAGACAGAGATGCCAGCACTCCTGGCTTTAATCCTGGCTCTAAGAGTCCCTTTCAAGCCTCAGCCAAGTCATTGAGCCTCTGCCTGATGCTGGCATCAAACCAATGTTTATGAAATGCTTCTGAGATATGCTAGAAATGCCAAATATTATAATTTACATTTGGCACTATGAATAGCAGATTAGAACATCTGACTGCTGGCACAAGTGAACTCAAGCTTTTCAAGAGCAGAAGTAAAACACCCAGTAATGTTCAATGATCTGGGAGAAGGGCATTTGAGCAGTGGAAGCAAAGCTTAGTTTTGAAGAATTCCAATGTCAACACTACTCCCTGAGCACAACTGAGTCACGCCAGAAGCCATTTCTAGGCCGCACGATTCACGTGCAGCCCAGTTATCCATCATTCACCTCAGAGTTCTGGAGTTTCTGGATTTGCTCACCTTTTGTACCAATCCACAGCTGGTCTTGCTCAAGTTTAAAGGTCAGTCTTACTTTCCCCCCTGACTTGTTGTACATGCCAGACAATGGCACTGTTGGCAGGCGCTCCTGCAGAGGCAACACAGTGAGGGACAGTGAAGGACTTGAACAGTGTCGAGGTTTACCCCAGCAGGCCCCCAAATACCACACAGTGCTCCCTCATCCTCCCCCACCCTCCTGGGGAGAGAACCAGCAAGAGAAAGAGACCTGTGGGTTGAGATAAAAGCAATTTGATAATGGAAATAAAATAGTAATAAAAATAATGGAATATACAAACAAGTGATGCACAGGCAACCGCTCCCCACCCGCTGCCCGTCCTGTCCCTGGCTAGTGATCCCACAGGAGAGAAACACCCCAGGAGGGACAGCAAGCTTCCAGCCAACCCCCATCTACACACTGAGCATGGTGCTGGAGTGCCACGGCATACCATGGCATATGGAATATCCCCCTGGGCCATTTGGGTCCGTTGCTCGGGCTGTGCTCCCTCCCACCTCCTCATGCACCCGCACCAAAGCAAGGCAGGGGAGGCGGAAAGTCCTTGATCCCTTAGCAGCAACTGAAAACATCTGTGTATTATCAACATTCTTCTCATACCAAATCCCATTCTGAAGCCAAAACAGTGCCAGTCTAGCTGCTAAGAAGAGAATTAGCTCTATCCCAATCAAAAGCAGGACAAAAATGAAAGCTGTATCCTCTTTATTTTTAAGCACAAGGATGATTCATCTTTCTAGTTTTCTACTAAGACAGCCAGGAATGACTGAACCAGCCAAGAACAGTCCCACTCCACAAAACCCATCTCTCTCTTCTGATTATGACAATTTCTCCAGGACTTATGTACCTACCTGAACACCTTTAACAGAAGGCATCACATCGTCAGGTTTTCCTTTATCCAATACTTTTCTGTGTTGCTACAACATAAAAACAGAAATTAAAATTCACAGAATCACAACAGAGCTTTTCAGTTTAGTCTCAGCTGCACCCTTGACCCTACCCCAATAGCACCAGGAGACAGTTAAGGACCATTCACAATCATTTACCACACTGGAAATGGTTCATTTCCAAAATTAACTGACCACTTTCAGTAACAGTCTGAAGAAATCATATAAATAAACAAACCCCCAATCTAATGCAAAGAGTAACATCCCTTTGAGAATATACATAAATACATATCTATAAAAAATTAAAGAGCCTCAAGCTCCACTTCAGTATTGCACATGCTGAATCACATGGTTAGCATTTGGCAAGACAGTTTTTTAGCAGCCAAGTGTCCTATGCAGGGAACAGCAGAAACCTCCACCTCTGGCAGCACAACACAGCAAGAGCCCAGGGCAGGTCAGAGCAGCAGCAACTGCCACCACCACACTGAGAGCCTGCACAGTGCTGAGCACCTTTAAACCACGATGGAACCTGCAGTGAGCGTGAACTGTGATAAATCACAGGAAAACAAAGGCATGCTTCACAAATATTTCAGTTCAATGACACACTGTTTAATTTTTAATCAAGTTTATTCTGGGGAAGGTACAGGGCCAGCAGCACCTTGAGCTGGAAATCCCTGCTGGAAGGCAGCACTCCAAGATGTGACAGGAGTGTTCAGCATCCACGTTCCTTCAGTGCTGGGACAGCTGAAGGAACTGCTTGCTGGGTGCTCATTTTAAAAGCAGGTTTTGGAGACCAAATTATTTCATGCCAATTAAAATGAGTTAGTTTTTAGACAGAATTAATCTAGACTGTGTTTGAGCTAACAACCATAACATATTTATATTTTTTACCATTTCTTGTCTGAAATGCCAGGCTGTGCCTGACACCAGCATGAGTGGTGTCTTGCAGAGCCCCAGTCCCTGCCAGCCTAAATGTGTTTCTGCTGCTAGAGCCCCTCACCAGAGCCCTTTTCTATCACTTTGCTGTGAGAAAAGAACCCCCAGCCTGCTCTGAGGAGCAGCAGAACCCACAGGTGGCTGCAGAGGGTTACACGAGAGCCAAGTAAACCCCACAGCTCCCCCACACCAGGAATTACTGAGACATCAATAACCTTTTGTCTGCAAAGTGGCTCCTTTTTATTTTCTTCAGCTTTGACCTCCTGTTGAGCAGCTTCTTTAGGTGTATTTACTGCTAAAACATCATTGATAGTAGAGCCAACAACCATGATTTTTGCTCCGTTTGTTACTTTGATTTCCCGCAACGTTTTCTCCTCTGGCAGAAGTCCCTTGAACATAACTTTCTGCATAGCTGGTGGGAGGCCTAAGAGGCAAGAACAAGGGTTAGGAGACCGCCGGCAGCGCCAGGGGAGGCGGGGAGGCGAGGGAGCCCCGACAGACCTGTCAGCGAGTGGATCTTCTGCTTCAGCTCAGCCCCCGTGCTGTCCAGGCAGAACTTCACGTCGTACTTGTTCTTGTTCCAGATCACCTTCAGCTCCACCAGCTCCCTCCCGCCCTCCGCGTCGCCGCCGTTGCTGACAGACGCCTGCGTGGGATCCCGGCTCCCCTCGCCCTCCGGAGACCTCCGCGCCGCCGGCGAGTGGCCCTCCCCGCCGCAGCCCAGCGGCAGCTCCTCCGCCTTCATGCCCGGCTCCTCGGCACCTGGAGGCGAGCGGAGAGGAAGATCCCGGCCCGCGGGAAGCTGCCGCCGCCCGCCCGGCCCGCCCCGGCCTCGCAGCCACCCCCGCCGCCCGCGGCCCGCCCGGGACGGCCCCCCGCGCCAGCCCTCCCCACCGCGCCTCCCCGCCCCGCCGCCGGCACCGCGGGCTCCTACCATCGGCGGCAGCGGAGGCGGCGGCGGCCATGATGATTGTGTACAATCCGCCGCGGGGCACGCCGGGAAACGCGCGCCGGGCCGTGCTGGGCCCGCCCGGCTGCCGTAGCCCGCCCCCTCCCGCCCCAGTGGGCGGTGCGGGCCCCGCAGGCCGCGGCCCCGGACCCCCGCCCGGGGCCAGGGAGGGGGCTGTCCCGGCTCTCCTGCCTGCGCTGCTGGGGGCTGCGGGCCCGCCCGGCCCCGGCGGTAGGCGGGAGGAGGCGGTACCTTTACGGGCGGCCCCGCCCGCCGGCCGCTGCGCGCCAGGGGATTGGCTGAAGCGCCGGGGCGGAAGCGGCGCTGGTGGTCACGTGGGCGGCACGGCGGGATGGTGGGAGCGGTGCGAGCGGTGCGGGCGCTGCGGGGCACGGCGGGGCCGGGCCTAGGGCCAGAGCGGGGCTCGGGGCCGCGGGTGCGGTTCGGGCCCAGCCCCACAGGTAACCCCGGCCCTCGCCCCGGGGGGCGGCGCTTTGGGGCGGAAAACGTGAATTCAAACCCCTCCGGGCCTTCGGTGCATGGGCCCCGCTGGCGCCGCGCGCCGGGTTCCTGGGGCACCGGCCCCTCTGTGAGGGAACCGATGGTCCCCGGGCTGGGCCCGCCCGGCCGCTCTCGGACCCGGCCGCGACTGCAGCGTGCGGAGCCGTCCCAGCCCTCCGGGAGGGTCGTGCGGTCCCTTCCTGCGGAGCACCGCGACAAGGCGCGTCCACTTCCCCTCAGGGGGGCCTCGCCAGGCCGTTACCGGCGACTTATTCCACAGCGAGGGCCCCCAAAACTCCTTGCCCCTTGTCAGCCTTCAACCCCCATTTCCGTTGCTGCAGCATTGCCCTTCTAGCTTGTGGGTAAAAATCTCTATTGGGCCTTAATTGTGATCATCTCCTCTCATTTCCCCTCGGGAACAGGTTTTCTGCATTTGGGTGGCCTTCGGACTGCTTTGTACAATTACATTTTTGCCAAAAAACACCAAGGGACCTTTATTTTGAGAGTGGAGGATACAGATCAAAACCGAGTGGTGCCTGGAGCTGCTGAGGGAATAGAAGATATGCTGGATTGGGCAGGTATTTACAGACAGCTTTAATTTTTTTACTCACTGGAAGGTTCCCTTTAGAGATTGACAGTGACCCAGTTGAGAGCGTTTTGTATGACAGCAAGCTGTGCAGTGCTTCAGATGATGGATCCCTGGAAATGTCATTGTACAGCCAGGCACCAGGGAAGGCCCCTGTGCTTTAGAGCAGAAGTCACTGGTTGGGGTTGGTTTCTTTTGGCTGTGTTGTTTGACACGCAGAAAGACACAGCTCTGTGAAAGTGGCCCAATGTGCAGCTGTAATGAAGATTGTGCAGGAGAGATGCAATGGGAAGGTCTGAAGCTGGAGCTTACTATCCTTGCTGTAAACTGGTAAATGGTTTCTAGGTGGAATATTTGCTAAACAGGATCTGGAGGTGTCAGTTAATCCTCTGCTTCTTTTTGAGCTTAAGAAATAGAAGTGTGGGTATTTTAGAATACAGTGTTGATAAACTTGGAGGCAGGTCCCAGAGGTGCTCCCACTAATGGGAAGGTGAATGTGAAAGGACTTGGCTGTTGCATAAGAAATTTGGAGTAGATAAAATAAGTGGCTAAGGTCTCAGGTCTGTTTTGTGGTGAGTGCCTTTTGCTACAGAAGGGGTGTGTGCTCCAGGTGTGCACCTGAGCAACACGTGCACCCCCTGCTCTGGGCAGCGTGTCAGAGCTGCTCAACTCCTTATGAGGCTTTGGGTTTTTTTCTGCCTGTTGCTCCTCACACAATACTCCACATTCTCAAGATGTTGGCTGCTGTTGGTCTTCTGAATCCAGGGCACCCTGCCTCCTGTGCCGGCCGGTGCCGTGAGCTGCTGCCCTGCAGCAGAACCATTGCTGGATGTTCTCCAGAGCTGTGCTGTGTCACCTCCATCCCGTGTGCTCAGGTGCTGGGCTTCACTCTTCTTTCTGTGGGCCTTCTAAGTCCTGTCACACGGACGTTCCAGGCATTCCCCCTGACGAGAGCCCTCGCCGCGGCGGCCCCGTCGGGCCCTACCAGCAATCGCGCAGACTCGCCCTGTACAGCAGAGCCAGCGAGGAGCTGCTGGCCAGCGGCTCTGCCTACCGCTGCTTCTGCACCCCCCGGCGCCTGGAGCTGCTGAGGAAGGAGGCGCTGCGGAGCCAGCAGACCCCGCGGTAGGATTCCTGCCCCCCGGGGGGATCCCTCTGCCCACGGGCGCGGCGGGAGGGTTGTAATCTCGCTGCCTGTATCACAGAATCCTAGGGGTTGGAAGTGACCTCGAAAGATCATCTAGTCCAACCCCACTGCCAGAGCAGGGTCACCTAGAGCACATCACACAGGAACTTGTCCAGGTGGGTTTTGAATGTCTCCAGTGAAGGAGGCTCCACAACCTCTCTGGGCAGCCTGTTCCAGTGCTCTGAAGGGAGACTGTAGGGAGAGAAGCCAGCATCACCCTTGGGGTGATGGGACCTCCAGAGGTGAGGTAGTTTGGCTGGATGCACCATGGGCAGGTTACAGCTACAATTCAGGGATTGGTTTAGAGTTGTGGGAGTGTGAAAATGGCTGACAGAGTTGGCCTGTGCTGAACTGAGACCTTCATTCTCCTTTCTCAAAGGTACGACAACCGGTGTCGGCACCTGACGCCCACGGAAGTGGCTGAGAAGCTGTCGCAGGGCCTCGAGTGGGTGGTCCGCTTCCGGCTGGAGACGGGGGTGGAACCTTTTCGGGACCTGGTCTATGGCTGGAATAAGCACGAAGTGGCAGATGTAGAAGGTGACCCAGTGATTCTCAAGGGCGACGGGTTCCCCACTTACCACCTGGCAAACGTGGTGGATGACCATTATATGGGTGTCAGCCACGTTCTGCGGGGAACCGAGTGGCTGACTTCGACGTCCAAGCACCTTCTTCTCTACAAAGCCCTTGGCTGGGATCCCCCTCAGTTTGGTCACCTCCCACTGCTTCTGAACAAAGACGGTGGGAAGCTGTCCAAGAGGCAGGGGGACATCTTTCTGGAGCGTTTTGCTCAGGATGGCTACTTGCCAGAGGCCCTGCTGGACATCATAACCAACTGTGGCTCTGGGTTCACAGGTAACGGCGACAGGCTCTGTACTGGCTGGGACAGTTCTTGATGCTGACTCTGGGGAATGGGTTGGGTTGGTTTTAATAGCCAAGAACTCTGACAGTGTTTGAAGGGGTCAGGTGGCCAGTCTGTTGCTGAAATCCCACCAGGGCTTCTGCAGAGCTCCTGGGAAAGACTGGGTGGTGTGCTGGAATGATGAGAACCTTCTTGCCTCTCTGCAGCCATTTAAATTGAGTCTGATGCTTAATGGGTTCCCACTTGAAACAACGTTCATCTCAAGGTGAAGAGACTGTCTGTGAACTCAGGAAAAGGTGTATTCTGTGGTTAATAATTGCAGTGTCATGTGTTATGTCTGTCACACTTCTCGTTTAACCTGAAAGACCATGAGAGGTTGAGTCAGTGACTCCTTTTGTTGCTCTTGCTGTGTGGGGATCACAAGTTGACTTGTGTTTTGGGGACTCTGCTGGAGAATTAAACCTTTCTTGGGCAGTGGAGCCTCTAGGCTGAGTGTTACTTCTTTCTGGCTGACTGATGCAAGGGGTGTTCCACCAGAGAGCCGAGCAGAGTGTTCCAGTTTTCAGTTCCTCACCAGCAGTTAGAGCCTGCTCTTAGGGAGGGGGAAGCTTCCTGTGTGTGGCTGCTCCCAGTTCCCTCCTGTTTGCTGGGGTACGTCCCTGTTGGCACTGTGAAAAGTGGCTCAGCTGTGTCACTCCCTGCCCCAGCCCTGTGCCTCAGGCTGGCAGTGGAAGGCAAGGACACTGCTGCTCTGCAGGAGAGTGGACATGTCTCATTCCCCTGTTGGGTTGTTTTGCAGAGAAACAGATGGGAAGGACTTTGGAGGAGCTGATCTCGCAGTTTGAAATAGGCAGAATTACAACCCATTCTGCCCTCCTGGATCTTGAAAAACTCCCAGAGTTCAACAGGTATAAACATCTGTAACTTTAAAACTTAATAATGTGTATGTCACTGAGAATGTATTCTTGGCACTTGGCTTTGTCTGGCAGTTTTAGTTGGTAAGTGTTGTGAGGTTGGGATGATCAGCTTCAGTCTGACCCAAAGCAGTCCAAAAGCAGTTTCCCTCTTTGTTCCAGGATTCACCTCGTCCGTCACATTGAGAACGAAGGGCTGCGACAGAAGCTGATTAGAGAGTTGCAGCTGCTGGTGGAGCACGTCTATGGGGATCAACAAGTAGATCAAGAGGTTCTAGAAAAGGAGTATGTGGAGCGAGTCCTCCTGCTGAGAAAAGTACGAGCAGTGGTAGCACTGTGTCACCCTGCTGGGGAGCTGAGGCTTTGTGGGATTCCTGGAGGGAGACTCAGCTGAGTCCTGGGCACTGCTTGGATCTGAGCTCTGAAGCTCCGCAGCCTGCAAGCAGCCAGCTCTGGTGGTCGTGTGTGTAAGGGCTGCAGAATCAGCTGGTATACTTAGCTGACCTGTAGGAGTGGGCATGGTGAATATCTTGGTGGCCTTTGCAGAGCCATAAACTCATCTGCACTTTGCCAAGCCAGCCAAGAGCTCCCTTGGCAGAGGGGCATGGATGTCTCTGCCGTGGAAGTGAATCATGGAACTCTAGAAGTGAATCATGGAACTCTAGGATGTTTCTTGGAAGACCTCTCTGGTTCCTGCTTAGAGCAGGACTGTCAGTAGTGCTTATGAGTCTGCTCCCTTCCAGCCTAACCCTCAGCCTCACAGCTTTGCTTTCTTTCTACAGGGACACATAAGCCTCCTGAAGAATCTGGTGTCATCTGATTATTCTTACTTATGGGTTAGGCCCTCGGTGTCCCGAGAGCAGCTGCAAACTATTTCTGCAGAAGTAGATAAAATAGGAAAACTAGTCTTAGGGTAAGTGTCTTTTGCAAACCCAGTCTTAGGTGGCTGGCAGTCACCAAAGTCATTAGTCGTTGCTGGGTAGGAATCCTGTGTTTTGTGTGTCCCAGAATAAGGACATCTTCTTTCCTAAAGGCTCATGACAAGGCAGGCTGCTGTTTTGACCGTGGAGGAGTTGAACAAAGATCTGAAAAGCCTCCAGAAGCAAACAAAAGAGACCAAGTACAGCAGTGTGATGAAACTCCTTCGCTTGGCTCTGAGTGGGCAGCAGGTAAAAAATAAAAATTCTGAGAGTGGGACCTTCTGGGTTATTCTAACCCCTATTTTCTCTGTGATGGCAAGATATTGGTATTTGGACATCTCACAAGAACTGACATCAGTTGCGCGCTCTGGAGGAAAGGGCTGTTGTGAAAGTTTCATAAAGGCAGAAGTTGCCAAAGCAGGAATGTGCTGGTCACAAATCTGAAGTCAGACAAACCTCTGGACCAGCTGCAGGGAGTGTTGGCAATGTTGTAGCTTTTGGGAAAAACTGGGATTTTATGTGCAATCTGCTTTTACAAAGTTCAAAACCAAGTTTTACGGAAGTCCTTCAAAGCCAAGCCTAGGCTCAGGATCTGGCATCAGTTTGACCATTCTTAGCATTTTACTTCAGGAGAAAAAAACCAACCAAAACTCTTGTTTCGTGATTGCTCATAAAACCCTGCCCTTGGTCTACCAGCAATCTGGTAGCTGATCACCTTATCATTTCCATCATGATGATGCATAAACATGTGCTGAGAAGTGTGAGTTTCCATTTGTACAATGACTCCTCCTGTGTTTGCAGCACGGACCGGGCGTTGCGGAGATGATGGTGACTCTGGGACCCAAAGAAGTGTGTGCACGAATCCACAGAGCACTGTCTGGCTAACAGGAGACAGCAGTGACACCCCCAGCCAGCCCAGGGCTCGGGTGGTGTGGGCAGCACGTGTCATGGCCCTAGACCTGGACTGTTTGATCTCAGCAGGATTATCTGTGGTCAGATGAGCTGGGCTGTAGACAGGCAGGTGTCACCCAGCTCTGTGTGTATCTGCACTGACATAAGCCACTTCGTCTGGTAGAGGAACCAAACACAGGTTTAGGTCTGTCCTTCTGCATTCTTCTTGTGCAAACAGCCTGGAAACCAGGCTGGGAGAAAGAGACTTTTGTCAGTGTTTAAATTCAGACCACGTGGACAGAAAGTAATGCTATTTCTGACAGCAGCATGGTTCATCTCAAGTGATCAGTCTCTTTTTGAGAGGGCCTCAGCACCAGGGTACCTGCAGCTATGACTACACAGGTCCCCAACAAATACTGTGGGGAGGGTATTTTAATATATAAAAATATATAAATATGTGTGTGTGTATATATATATATATATAAAAAAGATGTGTATTATAACTGCTTCCCTCTCAGCTGCCCTGGTGTCCTGCTGGGCTGAGCGAGCTGCTGGGAGAGGGGGACTCTCCTCCCTGTGTCGTGTCATGCGTATGGTTCTGCTAAAAATATCCCTGACCTGGAAACTGGGATTGTTGGTTGGTTTTTTTCCCCCCTCTTTTGGGTGATGACCTTTAAATGATGAAATTAACGCGGTGACTTTTGGTTCCGTCCTCACCAACGCCTGCTCCCTCACCAACGCCTGCTCGCCCTGCGCGCCAGCGAGGGGAGGAGCAGCCGGAGGGGCGGAGTTTTGGGGTGGGGGAAATATTTTACTTCCACGCCGGGAAAACTCGTGTGGGCTGCCTGCAGGAGCAAGCAGGCCGGGAACTGGATCTGCTTCCTGCTTTGGGCGGAGAAGAGCAGGAGTCCATGGCTGGCACCAGGGAGCTGGAGCAGTGGCTCAGTGAGTGGGGCTGGGGGCTGGGGTTGGCTTCCAGCTGGCACCGGAGCCAGCAGCGAAGTCAACCCCGGCTCCAATTGGGTGGGCACTGGAGCAGCTTCAGCTCTATAGGGAAGGGTCTGCCTCCTCCACGGACTCATTCGGGTGCTGTCTCAACCTGCTGCATCTCCCCTGCTTCCCATCTCTCCTGTCCATCCTCTCTCCCGGTCGTGCCCAAGCCGTTTGTGCGCTGGATAGGGGGAGTGGATAAAGCAGGAAAAGACTCTTCTGCCATTCAGGCGGAGCTTTGGGGTGGGCACTGGTGTAAAAGGGTAAATTGTGTTCTGGCATGGCAAGGTTTGCTGTCTGCTCCTGGGAGAGCTGCCTGAAAATGCTTTTTAGCAGTTTTGCCTGCTCTGTGCTAAAAGCAACATTGTGTTGTTGCTGTTTAAACACCTCAGTTGGTGCCTGGCTTGGACTCGTGTGTGCTCAGGGCTGGGTTTAGGCAGATTTTAGTACCAGCTGTTTCCTGCTCGTCCTGTACCTTCCATTTCTGCCTCTTCTACCAAAAAGCAGCTGGTAGCAGTGTGAGGTCTGAACTGCTTCCTGTGCCACTTGTTTGCACATGCTGCTCACACTGAGCCTGTTCTTTCTTTCTTTTTTCTTTTCCCCCTCTGTAAGATAAAGCCACTGACCCAAGTATCCCCGAGGAAAACTGGGAATGCATCCAGCGGTTCTGTGAGCAGGTGAACGCTGAGACAGAAGGGTAAGGCAGGCAGACAGACAGCTCTTTGTGTTGGCTCTGGGGGGGGAATGGGACCTTCAGCCGGGACTGTTTGCTGGGCTCTGCTGCTCCTGAGAGAGTAAAGAAGCTGCAAAGAGGCATATCACAGAGACTGGTATCTAACAGCAGGCTCTGACACCCACCACTGCAACCCAGGGGGCTGCAGGTCCTGCCACTGTGTCCTCACCAGCCTCTTATTTTTCCTGGGAACTTGTGCCTTGTCTGACTTGCTTCTGCTACTCCCCAGCCCATCGCTTGCACCGAGGCTGCTGGCACATAAAATACAGTCACCTCAGGAGATGGAAGCTCTCCATGCTCTCACAGTAAGTGCTTTCATCCACGTGCCAGGGGAGGCAGCAGTAACTTGGAAATAGAGTCTGGGGGTCAGAGGCAGTATAGCTGTCTCTTCTTTTTTTCTCTTAGATGTCTCCCTTCTATCTTCCCATTGCACAAGGAATACAGAAACCAGGGGGTTAATGGAGGGAGTAACTGCTGTTGTTCCTTCCCATGTTCTGCTGGGGTGTTTCATGGTCTGCAGCTCTTGCCTGTGGTCCCACCACAGGGGCAGTGGCCCAAAAGTTATTAGTGATGGGTTGAACAGAGCAGATGGTCTTAAATGTGCTGCTTAAGAATGTTGGATGAAGGAAAAATACATGTTCTTGCTCTACAGCTTCCTCAGTATCTTGTATTTCTGAATGCAGTGCCAGAAAGTTCTTAGATTTAGTATTATAATGGCAAAGTTTTAAAAAATGCCCCAAACCTGTGTGTACAGCTTCTGTTTTGTACTGTTTTGTTTTCTGCAGGTGCTGGAGACCTGTGTGAATAACTGTGGTGAAAGATTTCACAATGAAATAGCAAAATTCAGGTTTCTGAATGAGCTGATTAAAGTGCTTTGCCCAAAGGTAGGTGGTCGTGGTTACACTGGACATTGCAGGTGGGACACACTGTTTATTTTGTGTTGGATACAAAAACTTAGAATTAGTCTCACGCTAAATTAGAGCAGAATTCCTTCTGTGCCCCCAAGCACAAGGACTGGGTGTGAATTCCCCTGTAAAAGATGTAAGCCTGTGAAAAGTTTTTTCCTCGTGGTTTCTTCCATCTCTGCTGGGACAGTTGGGGACTCTACAGGAGCTTGAAATTGTTGCTGTGACCCCTCAGCCTGTGGCCCTTTTGCCTTGCAATGATTTACAGAACTTTGGTTGTGGAAATGGTGGAGGAGAGAGATGCCAGGAGCTGCCCAGAGCCTCTCCCATGTTTTCTTATGCTCTGTCCTCAAACACTTGTGCTCTGGCTGCTCTCCTCCTTGCTTCCTCCTGCCAAAGGTCAGCCTGGGTTTGGGTCCTGTTCAACAGGCAGGATCAGCTTAGGTAGCAGGAGGGGGGCTGGACTTCAGCAGCACTTCAGCACTGGTTCGTGTACCACAAGATACACAGTTGACAACACTGTGAGTAAAGTGTTGGGAAACCATTTGCCACTCAGTGCACACAAACAGCTTGGGGCTAGACTCAAAAGCCACATCTGGCACTAATGCTTTGGGTTTAATCTTTTTTGTCTCACATTTTTGTTTTGTTTTCAGTACTATGGAACCTGGTCTTCGGAAAAAGTCAAGTCAAGAGTTACAGAAGTAATATTCAGTTGGACAGTCTGGTTTCCTCAGGAAGTTAAAATCCGGGATGCTTATCAGATGCTGAAGAAACAAGGTTTAGTTCTGTTATTTCAGTTTCCTTTTTAGCCTTCAAGTCACATGGTTTCAGACCACAGATATCTGTCCTCTTCACTTTGTGACTCAGCTTTTTTCCTAAAATGCCATGTGTAAGGAGGAAAGGACAAAGGCCACACTCACAAGGCTATTTGGGTACTTAAGATGCATGTAACTGTTTAAAGAGATTTACCAAAGAACAGCTGCATTGAGCCAGAGCTCAGGCTGGCCTTGAGGCCTCTGCTCACACAATGCTGGCCACTGTTGTGCAGGGAAGAGGTGCAGGACACACTCAGGGTGATCTTTGCACTGGAATGCTCGCCCAGGATTGTGAGGGATGGCTTCAGAGAGAGCCTGAGCTGGATTTTTCATCCATTCCATCACATTTCATAGTCCTTGCTGGTATTGTCACCCAGAAACTTGTCCAAAGCTCAGTACCTCTGAATGTTATTTTCTGAAGATCTCATTTGGTTTGTGCTGAATCAAGGGAGAAAGGGAAGACTTTTGTCTGGGCATGTGCTAAGGCAACTCCTGCTTCTCCATCTCATTCTGTAAAATTCTGGGGAGGGGTGAAGGAGCTAGGTGCAAAATCAAAACTACTGTTGGGCATTGGTGTTTTAACAGCTCAGGTATCACTGAGCAAATATTGTCACCCATTCCAGGGATTGTAAAAGAAGACCCCAAAGTGCCAGAAGACAAAATTTTACCTCCGCCTTCTCCGAGACCTCAGAATTCAATTTTTTGACACAGATGAAGAGAAATCAAAGGTAAACCTGAAGGTTTTCTTGCCTACCCCTCCTCTGATTTGTACTGATGAGAAAATAGGTTCAGTCATATTTTGGGGGCTTTTGCTGTTTCAGACTGACTCTGCAGAATAATGCTAATGCTTCTTGCTGTACAGCTAGAGAGTTCTTTGAGGCTTTGTCAGAATTTTTGCATAGTAAAAAGTGAATTTCTTTACAGAAAAACATCAGTTCCTGTTAAACTTTCCTGAGGGAGGGTTTCTCCAGGTCTTACAGAAGTTATGCAGAGCCAGAGAGTTCTGTTCCTGAACAGCCAAACACTGTGTGCAGGCAGCTGTAGGAGGCAGCAATATAATCTGGATTAGATGATGGGACATGAGCCCACATATTTCCAGGATTATAGTAACTATTGCAGCCCTGGGTGTCTCTGTTCCTCCTCTGTGGTGTGTGCCTGCAGCACAGTGCCCACAGCCTGCTGCTCACAGCTGTCCCCTGCTCTGCCCTCCACAGCTCTTGGCAAGGCTCCTGAAGAGCAGCCACCCTGCAGACCTGCAGGCTGCCAACCGTCTGATCAAGAGCATCATCAGAGAGGTGGGCAGCTCCTTGGGCCAGACACCCTGATTGCAGTTGGGGAGGGGGAAGGGGACTTGGCAGTTCAGTTTTTGACAGTGGGCCCTCTATCCCTGATCCCCATAATGCTGCCCCAGAGGAGGGATGATTTTCAGTCTTTGTTATTCTGAAGTTACAGTACTGGATTGTTTTGTTTGGCTTCCCTAAAATATGCCATTGTCAGGAGGAGGGAATATGTGTCCCCAGGAGCCTGTGTGGTGGGACACTTCCACATTGGTGGGATTCTGGCAGTACTGCTGCAATAATGATCGAGATTTTCCAAAAAGAGACTCAGTTCCCAGGTGGAAAAGAGCCCTATCTGTATAGAACTGCCTCTTGTCTGCAGGGTGTGTGTGCACACCTGGTGTGTCTGTTCCTGTTCTCCATCTGAAAGGGCACATGGCTTCCCTGCATAAATAGGAGATCTGGTCTGGTTTGACAACATCCCTGCAGTTGTTCTGAGGGTGTCCTTCTGTATGGCAGAAAACACCAACTCCCAACTCTAATTTTGAAATCTCACTCGTGCCTGTGGTGAAATGAATTCTTACTGACCAGCAGCCTGGCCGGGCTGCCCTGAGGAGGGGAGGAGGTTCTTGTCCTCAGCCTGGCCAGGGAGGCGGGTGCGGCACTGACACCGGGGCTGCTGGGGGCGAGTCCTTCCCCCGCACTGCCTTGTGCAGCAAGATACTGGTAGGAAGCAGCTCCCCCACCAGTGTGATCGAGAGTGACCCAGCCAAGCACATGCACTGTCTGTACTAGCCCAATCGTCATGCGCTTTTATTTCATTTTTCATCAAAGGAACATGAAAAGTCAGCCAAGGTGTCCAGAAGAGTGAATACCATCAGTGAGGTTTCTGAGAATGCTAAACGGATGGATGAATTACTGGAAAACTACAAGAGACAAGAATTATCCAAATCTGACCAAGAGACCCTAGAGGTAAATGTTCTTTTTTCCTGCATAAGAGGTTCTTTAGTCTGGCAGTGGCTGGGAGGGCCCAGGGCAGCAGGATTCGAAGGGCAGCACAGTGCACTCAGCTCTGCCAGGGAGGGCATCACCACAGCAGAAACAGCTTCCAACATATTTGATTAATGGTCCCTCCTGTCAGTGTAATGGAAGCTGGAACAGAACCATCTGCTGCTGTGCCAGTTGGAGCTTCTGTCCAGCTTAGCTGCTCTCCTTCTGGTGTCTTATGGGGAAATGGGTCTTCCTACAGCAGTGGCATAGCTCACGGGAACCCCTGCAGCCTGGGCATGGTTAGGGGGGTGTGATGAGACCTGAGCAGAGAGGCTCAAAGCTGTGTGTTCTTCAGCTTGTTCTGTGGTTCCTGTGATTCCCCTTTTCTGTCCAGAGTTCCTGATCTGCTGCTGCTCATAAATATCAGTGAATTGAGGAAATGTTTAATGTCACTAACAGGGCTGTCAGAACAGCTGTATGGCCTCCAAACACCTGAAATTCCACTAGGATGCCTGTCAGGGTCAAATTAAAAAAAACTTCAGACAACTGAATTCGTGTAGATGAGAACTTCTCCTGTGGCTGTGTGTGACAGCAGAGTTTGGAGTTGGCTGCTGTTGGGAGGGCTGCTGCTGTAGATGGACGAGTCTCTACTTTTAGACTGAAAAAGTGGCTGCCTCTGTGCCTCCTCACTTCCTCAAACCCGGGGCAGAGCCACAAGCTGTGTGGCACTGTCTATGGGGAGCTGAAATGCTTCCAAGTAGTCTGATCCCACCTGTTCAAGCCTGGATATATTTTCTTTTAAATTTAACACTGATCTATCTTATGCCTTCATGCATAGAGAGAAAGTGATTGACGAGGAGGTACCAGCAACGCCTCCTTGTTGCAGTGGCTGTACTTCCAGGCCACTGTGGATTTTGAGAGTGCAGCAACACACAGTGTTGATACCCTCTGTCTGGACCTGGGCAGAAAATGCATCTTTCTCTGTTAGAGGTAGCATCACTTACAGATGGTCACGGGGACAGAGGAGTGTGAGCACCTTGGGTATCTCCTGACATGAAGCATTTCCTTCCACAGACTCTGTTTCAGCGCTGTGAGAAGCTCAGGCCGCTGCTCTTCCGCCTGGCCAGTGAGACAGTCGACGACGACGAGGCTCTAGGTAAGAGACAACCCTGTCCTTGGGTTTATCTGCAGTTAGGTTTGTGTGTCTGTGCTTTGACAAGTAGGGTATGCCCTTCCTCTGAGAGGGGGAATGCTTAGGCACTGGCTCCCCTGCTGGCAAAGCTTTCCATATTCACCTTTAAACCATGCCCGTTGTGTTAGAACATTAATGTTCTGTTTCCTCTCCTGTTTTCCAGCTGAGATCCTGCAGGCCAACGACAAGCTCACACAGGTGCTCAGACAGTACAGGCAGGTTGTAGCCAGCCCTGAAGATGGTGGTGGAGGAGGTTCAGCCACCAGCTCTGCTGATGCACCAGGTACAGAGCATCCTGCAGCATTCCACGAGAGCTCTGCTCCCGTGTGTCGTGTGTGACTGCAGCTTGGAAGGGAAGTGCTTCGCAGAGAATAAGTGTGGAGAAAATCCTATAACACAGGAAAACTATTAAGTAACCATTGTTTGCTTTTACATGTGGTTGATAGAAAATATTCCTGAAGTTCTTCACCTGTGGGGCATGCCTGTACCCTCATGTACGCTGTTCCTTTCAGGAAGTTTCTCTCTAACTCCTTCTGCTGTTCCCCAGCGTGCCGGCCGGCCCCGGGGCGTGTGAGGAGCTACACACTGATTGACTTCTCTGAACTGGAGGTGACATCCCAGTCTCCTACAGATCAGTTTGCAAACACAACCACCATCTCCCGGCATGGCAGCAACACCTCCACCTGTCTGCTCGATGAGGAGCTGAAGGCTTTAGGTTTGTATGTGCATTTCTGTGCAGTGTTCCCCTTGTCACTAGGGTTCATGGCATTTAATGAAGATGGGAGAACTTTGGCTTTAATGTCTCTCCTAAGAGAAAGGAGACCCTTTCAGCCAGTGTCATACGTTTTCAGTAATGTGGTTTGTCTGGTGGTGTCAAACTGTAGTCAAACTGCTGTTAGACAGCAAAGGAAGAACCTGTAGAGAACTCTTTCTGTAATTGAGCAATGACATTTTGGCATCTTTCTTAGGTCTCAGCAACTCTCCTGTTGTACAGAAGCCACCACCCGATTTTGGCTTAGCAGAGGTGAGTGATCCTCAGATACTTTAGTCCATAAGGTACAAAGGAGTAAAATCAGACAAGACTCTTGATCTAGCTTTCTCTAGCAGCCTCTTTGTACAACGCTACTCTGAAGGGAAACTGGAATCCTCCTGCTCTGCAATGAATTTCTCAGTGCAGTTTGCAACCAGATCACTCATATTTGTTTCGACTTTAAGTAGCATTGTTAAAAATGAGGTTCTTTTCAGTGGAACAGCCCTGATTTTTGCTGATGTTTCTGTAGCATGAACCAGAAGTGCCTTATTTTTCAGGCTGCTGCACACAATGGATTCGGTGAAACCGTAAGTGCTGTTCAGACACTGGGACTGCAGGAGAGCTGGGAGGAGAGCTGTGCAGAGGAGGGTGGATTCCAGGGTCTGGCTGATCAGCTCTCTCCACCATCCAGGACAAAGACATTATCCTTGTAAGCAAAGTGTCCCAGTACAGCCTGGCTTTGGAGATGAGCAGAACTGTGTTACAGCAGTGAGGTTTAGGAAAGCCTTTCATCTAGCTGTTCATCCACATGTGGGCTCTGAAGCAGCAGTTATTGCACCTGTTAATTGTACTTTGTTAATTGCATGTGAGGACCTTCCAATGGTCAGAACCCTGGAGAGACAAATCCCATGGTTTAGTGACAAGGTGATCCTGAGCTAAAGGAACAGAAACCTTACAGTCAGGTCTTCTTACAATAACCTGTGACTCAAAAAATGCTTTCCCCAGTTTTCTTTAGGCTGTAGTTGCCAGGCATTCAGTGGAAGCCCAACAGTTTCTGAACCTAATTAATCATCCATAGATCTTCAGAGCAGGTGACCATTACTATACACTTACCCAGTGTGCCATAATACAGGCCAAGAAAGTGTACTGGAGATTCCCAGCTTCCTGCATTGTCCTTGAGCTAGAACCTACTTTAATCTCACTGACCAGAGCTCCAGAGAGTCTGTGTGCAGAGAGCAGACTTCCAAAGCCCTGAAACAGTTTCATGATAGTAGCAGAAATCAACGTCTGCCTTAATGTGCTGAAACAGCAGCTTCTTCCATATAAAATAGAGTTTTCAAGTATCTCAAGAACTTGGAGAATGTAAGCTTGTCCTTTCTTTATACCTAAAAGGGATAAGGGGTTGGGAACACAGCAGACAATGGTGTATACCAGGTAGCCTCCCCAGTTAATACAAGCTTTCTACATGCTTTTCTTTCCAGGGATTTATCACCCTTTCCAGACCTTCCAAATAGCTCAGTGGCAGACACTTCATTCTCCAGCGTAGGCTATGAGCTGAAGCCTGCTGCCTCTTTGCATCCAGCTTCCCATGATGCTTCTCTAGAAAACCTTTTTGTCCCTTTAATTTCAATTACACCGAGTAAGTGCAATGATTTCTGTGCCCCAGCTCTGCTTACTAGAGGCTTACAGGAGCTCTGCCGTGATCTTTGCAGGGGAGGAAGCTGAAGTAGCTTCAGGCTGTGTGGGTCGGCTAGAGAAAAGTAATGGCTGTTCTGTGAGGGACTTCATGTATCTGAGCAAGTGCTAGGGCTTGTACCATGGACATGTCCCTCTCCTCCCCACTCAGCAATCAGGAGTTTCCTGCCCTGGCTAACCTGTGTTATGTGCTTCTAAACTGTTTGCAAGGCTTTAGCACCTGTAATCAAGTTTCCCACAGTTCTTCTCCAGAAGCTTAAAATACATCTCTGGGTGGGAGCTGTCCTACTTCCTAAAGCAGAGCTCTTCTTTCCACCTCTGCTTTTTTATTCAACACTGTGAGTTTGCTGGAGGAAGTAAAAGTTTGTATATGTGCTTCTTGCTGTCCTGCCCACAGAAGGGAGGGGAATCCATGGTTTTGTTTCTGATTCTCCTGTTATCTCTGCAGGCAGTGTCTGTCCACTCACAGTGTACGACAGGAACGGTTTCAAGGCTATGCTCCACTTCTCCAGAGACCCAGCTCCTGGCCAACCAGATGTGCTGGTGATGGTTCTCTCCATGCTGAGCACATCAGCTCAACCAGTTAAGGACATAGTGTTCCAAGCTGCTGTCCCAAAGGTGAGGAGCCTGCGACAAGTAGCAGTGGAACTACTCAGAAATGTTCTGAGAGGAAGGTTTGCCATTGCTTGCTTAGGATTTGCCTTGCTCACTGGAAATGGCATGGCTTGCTTCTCTGAACGGTGAACCTGTTGTGTGGTGGTGCCCGTGGCCCTGTGCCTGTTACACAGAGATATCCCTTGAGGAGAGATATGGCAGAGACAGGCCTTGAGACAATTAGACAGGGCTCCAGACACACTGCTTTAGCCTCCAGGGTACAGCACTCCCTCTGTCTGGGTACGTACAGCACACAATTGTGTGTTTAGGAAGATCTGCCTTTAGCTGTAGGCTGTGGGAAGGCTGTTTTTCATTCAGTGACCAAAGCTGGCTGATGGATCTTTAACCACCTGTGTGGCTTTGTAGTACTCCCAGCCCTTTTTTAGCAGTGACCAAAAAGCTTTCCTTTTTGTTTTCTCTTTCAGACCATGAAAATAAAGTTACAGCCAGCATCTGGCTCTGAGCTGCCTGCCTTCAACCCCCTTCTCCCCCCTGCTGTGGTGTCCCAGGTCCTGCTGCTTGCCAATCCACACAAGGTGTGTGCGGTGATGGAGTGTGCTGGTGGAGCACTGGAATGTCCCTGTGGTGGGTGGGGTATTTGTCTGACAGGGAGATGCAGGGGGGAGACAGAGCAGTCTGGGCTGTTCTGGGAAGACAGTTTTCCCACTGAAACAGCTTTCCAGAGCTATAATCTGAAGGATTGAATGGGCATTTGCTGCAGGGGCCTGCACAGTTCTGCTTCAGTCTGCCTGCAAAGATGGCTCCCAGGGGTTTGCAGCTGATGGGACACGAGGCCACCCAAGGCACAAACAATGGGTGGCAGTTCTGTTGCATTGATGAGTAATTATGAGACTGAAGATTGGTGTAAGGGATCCTCTGCCACTGAGAAGGCTGGCCAGGCCTGGATTGCAGAGTGTGCCCTTGGGTGGTTGCACAGGTTTCCCAGTCACTCCTTGTATATCTTAAGAAGATCCAGGTCTTGTTCTGTGCAGAGCTTCTGCAGAGCTGCAGTGTTACTGTCCCCTTGCAGATGGGGATTCCCTGCAGCAAGGCTGCGAGGGGTGAGGCTGGAGGGGCCAGGAATCTGCAGCTGTAATGTGCCCCTCTCCCCGTTCCTGTCTCTTGCAGGATCCCATCCGACTGAGGTACAAGCTGGCCTTCAGACAAGGTGTGCAGCCCTTCAGGGAGGCTGGAGAGCTGACTGGCTTCCCAGAAGCAGAGCTCTGGGACAGGAGCTGAAGTTCAGCAGGCTTGGACATTGCCATATTGCCTCAGTGGTGGAGGGAGAGGGACTGTGCCAGCCACGCTGGCCTGGACTCTGTAATGGCTCCTTTCCTCGGGATCCACCATCTCCTTCTTTTTGGTTTCTATGCAGGTGTCTGGCAGGTGGAATATAAACTGGCTGCTTCTGCCACAGCTTTTTTCTGTAGCTGACCCTGCTTTACAGGACTCTGCTGTAGAGCTCGGGAGCCTTAATGCTTCTTCCATACAAGTCTTTCTTGCTGCTTTCTGGGCCAATTTTCCCTTGCTCCCATTACCTCTTATTTTTGAATTAAAAAGCAAACCCATACCAACAACCAGCTCTGACAGACTGCTTCGAGCCAGAGCAGGGGCTGTCCCAGGGACCTGCCCACCCTGTTTTCACCAGGGCTGTCAGGGCTCTGGTGGATGTGATTTATAGGGAAAGGCAGAAAAAAATGGAGTGAAGAGAGTGAACAGGGGCAGGGCTTTGGGGGACAGTCTGGGAGGAAAACCTGCCAAGCCCCAGAGCTTGTCCTGCACCGCCTCCTTCCTCTGGCCTCAGAACTGGTTGATTTTGTGTCTCGGTACGGTCGGGCCAGGGATGCCCGAGCCATGAGGGGGGTTCTGGCACACCCCGGTGCCGCGGAGGGCCCGACAGCACCGTCCCCCGCCCCGGCCGCTCCTACACTACCGCGGTGCGAGTGCGGACCTGCCGGGCCCCCCCGCAGCCACCGCCCCAGCCCCGGGCCGGGCCCGCCCACCTCGCCGGGAACGCCCCGCGGACGGCGGCCCGCACGGGCCTGCGCGGAGGTTCCCAGAGCGGAGCAGCCGCCGCGATGGATTTCTCCAGGTTCCTGTCGGATGATTTCGAGGTGAAGAGCTGGGTGAACGCGGCCTTCCGGGCCGTGCAGCAGGAGGCCCCCGGGAAGGTGGACGCACACGCCGCCACGCTGGTGATGAAGCTGCAGCTCTTCATCCAGGAGGTCAACAACGCCGTGGAGGGTGAGGCGGGCGCGGGGCCGGCTGCGGGGCTGGGCCCGGGGGGACCCCCGGGGACCCCCTGCTGACCGGGGACCGTGTGGGGCTGAGCCCGGTGCGGGGTTTGTCACCTCGGCCAGCCTGTGCCCTCCTGTGGTCGCTGTGACCTGGCAGCGCTGGGCCCGGCACCGAGAAACAGCTGCCCCTGCCGGGGGGTTAGAGTGAGCATTAGGAAAGACTTCTTCCCCGGTAGGGTTGTCAGGCCGTGGAGCAGGCTGCCTCGGGCGGTGGGGGAGTCAGCGTCCCTGGAGGTGTTTAAAAACCGTGTAGACGTGGCACCTGGGGACGTGGTTTAGTGGTGGTCTTGGCGGTGCTGGGTTAACGGTTAGACTTTATGATCTGCAAGTTGTTTTCTAGCCAAAATTATTCCATGATTCTATGATAAAGTACATATTTAATTTTTAAAGTTATAGCTAAAGTTTTATGGTTTAGTGTTTTGCTTTGTTTTTGCGTGGGGTTTTTTAAGTATTGATGGTTGGGGAAATTTAGATTAGGCGTTAGGAAAAAATTCTTTCCTGTGAGGATTTCACTGGCCCAGATTGCCCAAAGCTCTGGCTTCCCTATCCCTGGAAGTGTTCAAGGCCACTTGGATGAGGCTTGGAGCAGTCTGGTCTAATGGAGGGTGTCCCTGCCAATGGCAAGGGAGGACTAGATGGTCTTTGAGGTCCCTTCCAACCCAAATCAGTCTGGGATTCTATAAGATTATTGAAAAACTCCCTCTTTCCTGCAAGTGTCCTCAAGCCCCCCTCATTGTATTGTTTTGTGTTTCTGTAGAAACAAGCCACCAAGCTCTGCAGAACATGCCCAGAGTTCTCCGGGAAGTGGAAGTCTTGAAACAGGAGGCAACGTTCCTGAAGGAGCAAATGATCCTTGTTAAAGAAGATATCAAGAAATTTGAAGAAGACACAGCTCAGTCAATGCAGGTGGGTTCTTGCCCTCCTTAGTGTTTATCTGCAACTTGTGAAATGTACAAGTTTCCAGACTTGTTCATTGATCTCAAGATAGACAAAAACACTTCTTTCAGTATTATTAGTAGAAAAGTGGGTGTGACACAGACCAGTGCAATCTGCATTTCCTTTGGAACAGCTGGTTGTGTTTCAGTTCAGACAGAGTTACCTGGCAGGTGACCCTGATTTCTGCCTCTGTTTCTGCTTGTTGTTACATGCATTTTTCAGGCAAAGCAGATACTAAAAGTACAAATCCAAAATTCAAAGTAGCCTTTTGTTGTTTGTCTTTGGAAGTTGATTCAACATCTCTAGCTCTTTCAGCCAGCTCCTTCCTCCCTGTAACAGCATGATCTTTTCACCCAGTTTTAAAAATCCAAACCAACAATAACTCCCCTAATGTAAGTATCTGTGGCACCCATCTGTTGTTTCAATGGACAACATCTTACTTGTTTTCCTTCAGGTCCTGGTAGAGATTGACCGAGTGAAAGCTCGGATGCAGTTGGCTGCTGAGTCCCTTCAGGAAGCAGACAAATGGAGCACGTTAAGTGCAGACATTGAAGAGACTCTTAAGACACAGGTAGATGCCCTGTAACTCTTTTTGTTCTTTGCTCCTTCAGCTATCCAGAGAAACCGTGTTTAAAAGTAGGGTTTTGAAGTGACTTTAAACATGTACCCATTTGTAAAGTATCATTATGAAGCTGGTATGTTCTGGCTTCCTGAGGTCCCTCTCAGTGACTGGATTGCCTTTCCCTGCTGGCAGGACGTGTCTGTGATTTCGGCCAAGCTGACGAGCATGCAGAGCAGCCTGGCCATGCTGGTGGATACGCCAGATTACTCTGAGAAGTGTGTGCATCTGGAGGCTCTGAAGAACCGGCTGGAGGCCATGGCCAGCCCGCAGATTGTCGCTGCTTTCAACTCCCAGTCTGTAGGTCAGTGAGGCTTGGGGTCATTTATCACGAGCGTGGCTTTTATTTTCTTTAAAAAGTAAAATGTTTGGATGGGACGTTGATGTCCAGAAGGCTCCTAGCACTGGGTCAGGTGTGTTTTCTGGTGGAGCCAGGTGCCAGGAAATGTTCTGGGCTCTGCAGCTGCCTGTGGTTCCAGGTGCATCTTTGATTCTCCTGTAGTTTGGTGCACCTGTGTCCACTGTGGGAAATAGGGAAAATGTGGGCTGGTTTTATAGGCTGTGTATGTGTGTGAAATGGAGGTGCTGAGGCAGCATGCCCTGCTGACATGGTTTAGTTATGCATCGATATCCTCTAGTGGGAAGGGCTGTGCAAGTAAGCAGAAGGTGTCTGGTTTTGCATTATTGTAGTGCTACTGGGCATTTCTGTTGGGGCTTGGTGTTGTAGTTAAGAAGGAGATTTATTTGGAAATACTCTGACTTCTTACTAGCTTTTAAAGTTGTTTTATAAGCTCTCCTTTAGAAGATGTGACTTTCTGGCCTGTTCTTTGTGCTCCTGCTTCCCTCTTCTACTGTCACAGCACTTCTGAAAGATGTTCTGGTCAGTGCCTTTTATTTGTGCACACCTCGAGGTCCCAGTGAGTGTCTGGGGCTGCAGGGCTGTTGCTGCACGGTGCTCTGTGAGGGTCCTGTCTCGGGGGAGGCAAGCACAGCAGTGCCTGAGTGCAGACAGCTGGAGGGAGCAGAGGAGGGAAGGAGCTCTGTGCTTCTAACAAATGCGCTTAATCCTTCCCGTAGATGTCTCCCTTCTCTCTCCCATTCCTCTGCTGGCTTTCCTTCTTTGCACAGCCTCCTTATTTCTTGAGCTGTGCTTATCACCTTCATGGTAGGTCTCATGTCTTTTTTTCTGCTGTTGCAGTGCATTACCCTTTACAAACAAGTTCAAGACAAAGGATTATGTTTTGGAATATTTTCTCTGCTTAGGATGAAAGTAAATTGAATATTCATATGCTTTGAAACATAAGAAAACAGGTGCAAGAAGCTGCTGGCAGCAGGTCTGCTGGTGTGAGGCCCTGTGCTTAGGCATGCTGCTCAGAATAGTTCACTTGGAGCACTCTTGGCGTTCTCTTTCAAAATCTGCCCTGGGCATGTGGAGATACAGGCTTTTTTCCCATTTGAAGAGAGTTACTCTGTTTGCTGTGCAGAGTGTTTTACTGAAGTCTAGCTCCTATAAATGCAATACAAGTCCACAAACCTATCCCCAGAGAGCCTGTGTTCAGTGACTTCCACAGCTGAGCAGCACTTCAAGTTACTTAGTGTTCTAGTTTATCTCCCTTCTGAGTCCTGTTTGAAGAACAAGGCCTATTTCTCACTAATTTCTCTGCCCCCGTGTGTATTTTGAGGACAGAACTGTAATCATGCCCTTACAGTACAAAACAGACTTTTGAAGAGGTTGGATTTGAAAGCCTGGTGTAAGAGCTGACTGTGCCACTGGTCAGTCTCGAGGCAGCTCCTTGGATTGAGGAGTTCTGAGAGCAAAGCTGGGCTGTGTTCTCGTTTTGTAGATAACAGCTTGTTTCTGGAAAACAATGTTTTATTTCTAGGAAATGCTCTGGTTTTATCTGTCTTTAATAGTAGATATAATTGCTGATTAAGAAACTTAAATTTAAGAAGTGAAATTAATTCCTCCTGTCTACTACCTGTTCTTGTTTGAGTGTGGGTTCTAGACAGTTCTGCTCCCATTTAGAGAAGATAAGCAAACAAAAGGTGAAAGTGTGTGTTTCTGTTCAGGCTGTTGTACATGCTGCCTTAGGAGAATTCTCTTGCTGTTAGACAAGGGTCTCCCCTCAGCTTCAAGACTGACTGTTAACTGCCCGTTATTTTGTTTTGTTTAGATCAGGCAAAAACGTTTGTTAAAGTCTTCACTGAAATTGATCGAATGCCCCAGCTTCTTGCTTATTATTATAAATGTCACAAGGTAAGTGTTAATGTTTTAATACAGCAGGAAACAGATCTGAATTCTTGCTCGGCTTGGGCTGCAGGGGGAGCTGCTACCTCGTGTATTTTGCCTTTCCTGTTCGAGGGAGGATGGAACCTGTTCGTTTCCATGTTTCATTCATTCCCTGACTTCTCTTTTCTGGCTCTGATCAACTTTGGTTACTCCCCATGTTTTGGGAGTAATTCTCCATTCAGGGCTTTGTGTTACTTGCTGCAGTAGACATAGGATATGTGTGTTGTGCTTGATTTCTCTGTTCCTTGCTTTGCTTTTCTGGGATGTGTGTATGTCAGCAAGAACTTCATTACTCCCAATTGCCAGCTGCTGACTTCTGTAAACTCTTTTCAGGTAAGATTAAAAGTTGGAATTCCAGACAGTTCTGTAGCCATAACCTGATCCTCAAAAATTCTCTCATGACTGTGACTTTTGAGGATTAAGTTCAAGGCTGGGGCTTGCCAAGTATTTCAACTATTATGTGGGGGGTATCAGTTACAGTCTCATTTTATGAGTAAAATACCAATGTTAATTAAATCTTTGAATCAACTAAGAAGCCTCTAGCTTCATGTTCGGTGTCTTTTCCTTCTGTGGTGCTGAATTATAGCAAAGTGCAATGCTGAAATCTGGAGAGGAGCAGGGGTGGGCATTGTGTTTTAGCACAAGTGCTTGGCATGGGAAATTCTTGATTTGAATAAAACCTGTAGGCTGTCAGTTCTTCTCTCACAGCAGTTGTTCTTGCCCCTGCAGGTGCAGCTGGTGGCAGCGTGGCAGGATCTTTGCCAAAGCGACTTGAGCTTAAATCGGCAGCTGGCTGAGCTGTACGACACGCTGCTGGGGACCTGGCACACACAGCTGCAGTGGGGAGCTCAGGTGCAGGGGCTGCTGCTGGGGCAGTGTGTGGGACAGGACAAGGGGGGGGAGTACGTGCCCTCAGCTCTCATGAAGCTCAGGGTAGCTGGTGGGTGCTCACTCTTTGGGTTGTACCCTGTGCCTTATCAGTGCAGGACGGGGCCTCCAGCCTGCTTTGCATTTCTTGTCCAGCTCTTGCAGACAAGGTTTGATTTCTGGTGTTCTACCAACAGCAAGGTTGCTGTGTTATTGACATTAAAGCTGCTCTATCACTTTCATCTGTATCTTAAGTTAGATCTAATTTGTTGGTGTTGCAAATGTGTGCTGTTGCAAGACATTCAAAATGCCTGAATTGCTTTTATCACTTGGCCTGGAGGAGGCCCTCAAGGTCATATGGGACTGATTCATGTCACTCTGTGGAAAATACTGAGGACTTCTGCTATCACCCATTGGAGTCTGTGTGCTTGTTTTTCCTGCCAAGGATCAAAAAAAAGTTATTGTCCTTCAGTGAAATGGAGAAATAAGTTCATATTGTTGAGCCTGTAAGAGTTTTTCATCCATGAAGGGTAAGAGATTCTTATCTTCATGTTACGAAGCCTGGTGCAAGTGCTAGGCCTGTTCTGCAAAGGAGCTCAGGCTTTCCTTGAACTGTGTTTTTTCTGCCTAATGATTCAATGTGCATTACAGGTCAGATGTCAGCTTACATTTTAGCAGATACTCTTTGAACTGGGTATTGTGAGAGAGAAATGGCATGTGGGACAAAGCTTGTGTCACTCCATCTCCTGTGTTGCTTCTGCTTTCTGAAGAATTCTTGGACCTTTGTCATGCTATTCAGTATCCATGGCAACCTTGCTGCAGGAGGCTTCTGGAGATCCCAGTTTTTAAAGAAAATGAGCAGGAGTAGCTGACAAAAAAGATCCAATGAAAAGCTGTAATGCATTTTATGCTAGTGGAGTTGAGAGTCGTGCATGTAGATGAAAGTTCTCAGCTGATTGCAGTCTTTCCAGCCTTTCCAGTACAGACTTGTGCCTGTCTGACCAGTAATTTGGTTCATCATACAGTGCTGTTTCTTCATATTTTACTGATCTGTGTGTTTTTTCCCAACACACTGTAAACCGAGTGTGTGCCCTTTTCTGCCAGGTGTTTTTTTTAATTACTGCAGTGTCTGTGTTCTCCTGAGTTCAGTTTTTGGCCTACACTTATCTTCTAGTTCCTTGATTGCTGTATTCCAAGCACAGTTTCAACAGGATCCTGGGTGTTGCCTGCTGCAGTTGGGCTGTTCTGTGTGCCAGGCCAGCCAGGTTCTTGCAGTCATAGCAAAACTCTTTTGGTATTTTTACCCCTTGTGAGGTTTTTCAAATGTGTGTTTGTTCCCTTTTGGTTGGGTCATCTCAAGTGAGGAAGCTGTGATCTCTTAGTGCACAAAATGTCATCTTGATCTGTACATCCGTCTCTCACCGATAGGTAATTCTATATTAATTCTTCACTAGAAAGAAGCACACGCCCAGCCCAGTTTTCTGTGCTGGGTGTGAAAAAGTCCAGGTCGGGCTGCTGCTGCTTTCTCTCCCAACTCTTTACTCCCTGGATCTGGCAGCCTGCCTCTCTGCTGACAGCATCTTCAAACCCGACCGTTCGGCCTCTGCTTGTCCCTCTGCGTGAGGAGTCCAGGTCTCTGTGGCAAGGGCACGAGGAAGACCATGGTGGGCATGATTGCCCCTGGAAGTGGTGGTGCTCCTGTGTTCAGGAGGGCTGAGGAAGGTATCAGCCCCTAGATGGACAGGACCTGCTCAGTTTGGAGTGGGACAGTCTGTGATTGTCTTTGCTGAGGCAATGACGTGGTCTGTAGGTTGTGGAGCTCTCTCTGGAAGCTATCTGCTTCTCGCTGCTGCCTGTCATGTTCCTCAGAGATAACCTGCTTTTGCTAATAGCTTTTCTGTTGCCACAGGTTTTCAAGAACCCCCATGAAATTGTGACTGTACTGTTGATTCAAACTCTGGGAGCACTGGTGCCTTCCATCCCTGTCTGCCTCAGCACTGAAATGGAGAGAACGGGCCAGGAGACCAAGCTGAGCAGGCTGCTGGAGCTCTATGATGCCACTGTCCACTTTGCCAGGGGGCTGGAGGTCGCCATGCTGCCAAACCTGAGTAAGGCTTGGGCACTGGGTTTTGTCACCCTGTTCTACCAACGGCTTTGCCAAGTTCCATTGTGGGATTTTGTTTCATTTTACGTGGAGTGAGGGATTATCTCTTCTGCAGCATTGACCAGTTATGTGGCATTTGCACCTTTGTGTGTGTATGTGTATATCTTTAGTGTATCTTACACTAAAGATATTGACACAGTCCTGAATGAGTTTACTGAAGCAGACCTGTGCTGAGCATGCTTGCTGACTTGGGTAAATAATATTTAATGCTTTTTCTTTTACAAGCATTAGTATTTCTTCTGTCAAACAGATGAGGAAATACCTGTAGGGAAGCTATCTGTGGAACCCGTTGCGAAAGCTCACAAAGCATAAAAGTCAAGGAGTTTCCTGGAATTAAGTCACACCTTACTAAACAAGAGAGAACCTGTTTGAAAGCTGCATCCATTGGATGCTTAAATTTTATTTTGTAGTTTTTGTGTTGCTACTGGCATATGTTTTAATTAAGTGAAAATGCAGGGCCAGGTACTATTTCTGAACCGTTGCTGGTTTATTTCCTAGCAGCATCCTCAGTGTTTGATTCAAAACCTAACCTAAGCTTTCCTTACCCTGTCATGTTTGTCGTCTCATTTTGGTCATCACTTGATTAATAATTCCCACAAACCACAGTGCAGTGAGGTGCTGTGTTTACACAGGTTTATGTCTGACTTGAACTGTTGGCTATTTATAGTCCTTTGTTAATCTGGTGGGGCCCCTTCAAAGACTGGGTATGGGAAAATCCCAAATTAAAGCTAATGGAGCATTCCTAATGCTGTGTTTCCTGTGTTTGGTTCCTCATAACATTGTCTTGAGCTATTTAAACCCAGGTTCCTACTTGATCATTTAAATTATGATTACTGGGCAATTTCAGGGAGTATGGCTGTCGTTGTGTCTGGTTTTGTTGCCTGTGATTGTGTGCTCTTGACAGTCATTTTCTATCCTTGGCTTAGCTTAATTTGTGGTTCATAATAGAAATTACGAGAAAGAACTTGGAAGAATGATGTAACATTCTAGAAGATGATGGAATAGGAAGACAGCTGCTGAACTGTTATTCAAGTGCGTTAAAAAAAGAAAAGTTCTTTATTTTTATCTCTTTTTCTGTGGAATAAGGTGTTTGGGAAGAGAAATATCTCAAGAATGGAAAGGCTGGATGACTCAGCAGAACAGGTCCAAACCAGTTCCTCTGTGTGTATGTGAGGGGAGGGTTCAGTTATGATTCATGCAATAATTTGGGTTGGAAGGTTCCTGGGGACATGATCTTGTCCAACCTCCTGCTCCAGGCAGGGTCCACTATGAGTTCAGACCAGTTACTCAGGGTATTGTCCAGTCTGATCTTGAAAACATCCAGGTATGGAGATAGCACAGGCTTTGGACAGCCTGCTCCATTGCCTGTCTGTTCTTAGGGCATAAGATTTTTCTTATATGCAGGGTTCAAAGTAATTCTGTTTTGCTGCTTGTTTAAGTTTGGCAAAACTTGACAGTAACAGCAAGTGTCCAGTTCTTATTTGAGAAATAACCATCCAGACCTGGTTTTCGTTTGGGTTTGCAGCTCCCTGCTCCACAGAATGGCACTGAGATGAACTTAGGGTCATGGTTCACATTCAGCTCTGGTTGGTGAGAACCATGAAGTAGGAGTGCTAGGTGGATTGAGTTAGTGTCAGTTGTTTTAAGTATCAACCAGGCTTTCTGATAAACGAGGATGGCCTCTGTTTTGAGTTGTGGGTGTAATGTGTTTCTCTTCTCAAATGGTTCCAGTATCTTCCTTCCTGTAAGTTGGAATGTTTAATAGATTTTTGTCACCCAGGTTGTTTTGGAGCAGTGAGTGATAATGTTCTTGAGGCACTTGTTGAGGCAGAACATGTTGGTTTTAGGAAGCAGGTAATGGTGTTTTTTTTTAAAATGGGAAAAAGTAATCTGTGTAGTTGAGACTTAAAGCTGTTGGGCAACATTCCAAGTCTGTGTAGGCAGTGTGCTCTAACTGAGGAACTAACGCATGTTGCTTCAAACAGGATTTTTAGTAGGACATCCATCTATTTGTAGGCTAAACATCTGATTCTTTGTAGAGGAGCAGAACCTGGTAAAAGTGCTGGAGCTGGTGGAAGCAGTGTATGGTCCATACAAGCCCTATCAGCTTGAGTATGGGGACCTGGAAGAAGAAAACCTCCTCATTCAGATCAGTGCTGTGCCCTTGGTAACGTAGCAGTTTCTATTCAACTCCACGGGGAGAGGCTCAAGGCCTCTGCTCAGTAGAGGGGCTTTGCCATAGTTATTGCTCTCTTTCCTCCTCTAGTTTTTTAGTAATGTTTCCCATTTGCAGTATATTTCGATACTGTTACGTAAATTTTGTTTAAGAAATGAAGTTAATTTCAGCAGCACTGTCAGGTTGGGATAACTCTTTCTTCTGCTCCTTCATGCAGTAACTGGCTCTGCGTGGATCTGCTGGAGAAAGTGTTTACCAAAATATTGCTGTCAACCAAGAGCCTGCCCTAGGTTCAATGAAATTTATTAAGAGCGAGACTGGGGGAGGAAAGTCCTTTTTGTGAAAGATTCATTGTTGGCAGAACTGTCTTTGCCAGAAGACCTGGTAAACACAGGATTTGATAGCCTAACTTCTGTTACCTGTGTAGGAGGGTGGAAGCAGCCAGCTGTTCTCCCTTAAGTGTGTCATGAGATTGGGGAATACTGAGAGAAAAATGTGCTGCACAAGGTGTATCACTGAAAGAAGAGTCAGGCTCAACTTTGTTGTTGTTGCTATTTAGGAGCATTGGGAAGTAATTGACTGTGTCCAGGAGCTGAACCATTCCGTCAACAAACTCTTCATTCTGGCTTCTGGAGCCATCGACAACTGCGTTAAACTCACCGATGGGCTGGGAGTGTGTGGGCTCCTTAAGGCCCTGAAAGCTCTGTTCACAAAGTAAGTGTTTTTAGTTGCACTGCTGCAGGTATCCCAAGGGAGCAGCAGTTGTTCTGTTTATGGCCAAGGACTTGAGCAGAAAGAATCTGTAACAGTAACATGGGTCATCTGATGTCCCCTCCTACCTCTTCATTCAAGCAGCGACTGTTTCTTGGGGGAAAAATGGAAGCTTTTTAAGGCTAAATGGAAGACTTCTTGTGACTCTCTTCTGTTTTGGTTGGACTGAGTTTTCATTTTTAATAAATAGTTTTGGAGGGAAGAATATTTCTCAGAACAGAGTAAGACAAAGACAAATGAGGCTGATGAATGTAGAACTTGGTGAGGAAATGTGTACTTTCTGTGACCAGAGACCTCACTTTTAGAGTCTACCTGTATGTGCAAGATACCCTAGTGAGTGAGGTTCACTGTAAGTTCTTGTCTTAAGGTATCACTGACAGCCTGCTTAGGTCATATTCCAGTACTGACCACCTCCTTATTCTTTCCTAACATCGAAAGAGCTGCTCACAAGTTATAAATCAAACTCTTACCTTGCTGCCCTGTGAGGAAAAGGAGAGAGGAAAGTACACGTCTCTGATCTCACCTTTATAGGCAATTAGATGGCAGTGTGCATGCCTCCAGCTTATGGGCATTATTTTAAAAAAAACAAAACGGGGTGTGTGGAAAACAAAATGTTCTCCTTTTTATCCATGTTCTCATCTGGGGAGTAGCTGAGAAAACAAATTCATGAGATTGTTGTAATTGTGTTCCTGGAGTAAGGGCCAAGTGATGTTGGAGTAGCAGTAGCCTTACAAACTTTTTCTGGTCTTTCTTAGGAGATACAGTTGGTATGGTGGTAACAAAAATGTCTTACCCCTTCTTATGGGAGTGGAGAGTTCCTAGGAACTCCTATGCAACAAAATGAAGTAGTCACACAGCAACTGTTAGTCTGAGTTTCTCCCTGTCTTCTGGTGTAGGCTCGGGTGGGCTGTGGCTGATCAGTTCTTCACATCCCTGTGTTTGGAGCTGGAAAAGCAGTGTGTCTTGTGAACTCCTTTTAGCATTTCTGGCCCATGTAGAGGACTGAATGAGCAAAGCACAGGACATGTGGTTGTGCTGCTCTCCAGCCTGTTCCCTTATGTGGATGTTTATCTCTTCTCCATTTCTCATTGCAGGTACACTTCTGACTTTACAAATACATTGCAGTCTATACGAAAGAAATGTAAACTGGATGATGTCCCATCAGATTCCCTTTTCCAGGAGGACTGGACTGCATTCCAAAACTCTGTCCGGTAAAGGGGATTTTTTTTTCCACAGCTCAAACTGATTTTTGTATCAAAGTTGGAAGGGACTTGCTGGGGTCAGTTTGCAGAGTTCTTAGTGCAGGAGGCAGGGCTCTGCCCAGTAGAGCTGCAGTGCTGCTGGGAGCGTCAGGGTTGGTGCCTGGGTTTCAGGTTGCTGCTGGCACAGAAAGTGCTCTGAGGCTCCCCACCTTGGGAGCAGGATTGCATGTCCTATCACTGGGAATAGCAGCAGCTCTTAGAATTTTTCCTAGAGACACTGAGCTGGCCTTAGCCATGATGACAAGAAGTTGCATGTGGATGAGGCTGTTGGGCAAAAAAAAAAAAAAAATCAGTATGTAATCAAATGGATGCAGAGTTAATAGCCAAAGTAACACATGACAGATGTGTCCCCTGTGGACTGTGGTTTGGTTACTGCATTTTATAATTAGTTGACACGTGTCTGAGATGGGTTGTCTGGAGGGGGTCTGGTATTATCTGCCTCAAATCTCACAACATGTGGTTTTGTTTTGTTCTTTCGCAGGATAATTGCTACTTGTGGTGAGCTCCTTCGTCAGTGTGGAGATTTTGAGCAACAACTGGCCAACAGGTAAGCTTTGCTGAGCTTAATTCATGACCTGTCAACATAGGTACCAAGCTGAAAGAAGACAAACCCCAAGGTACTTTCATTGTGTAGACTGTGGAGGGGAAGCAGAACCACTGTGAGTTCCCCCACTGCCCTCCCCATCTTCTGAAGTGTCAGAGATGGGGCACAGACTGTTCCACTCAGCGTGAGCTCTGACAGTCACAGGAATCCCTTTCTGTGGATGCCTGGCTGGGCATTAAATGGACTGCCAGATTGGGGTCAGGGAGGAATTTTCCACCAGATCAAATTGGCCAGATTCTCACTCCCCTTGTGACATGAATCATTAGCTGAAGTGAAGCTGGGTGTGCCCTCACTGATCGATTCCTTGTAACCTGAGGAGCCCAAGCAGGGGCAGTGCAGCCCTTGTGCTGCCTGTCAGCAGTGCACTCAGCTCCTGCACCTCCAAAGGCTTTGGTCTGACTTGAGTGCTGTGTATGGGACACCGTGGCCTGCAGTACTCAGCAGGCTGGGCTTGTTCCCTATTTACTAGACGTTCTGAGACAACAATTCTCTCTTTTTCATCTCAATATTTGTGCAGTTTTTGAGTTATACAGTAGACACGAGAGCAGGGCCTGCCACCAACAGATGCTCTCTCCCTTGAAGTAAGATAAAGGGAGTGTTGGTCCTTGAACCAGCATGAGAACAACAGTGCTGATTTCAGAGGATTTTGCTGGTGACTTTTGTGTACTTTTTTTCAGGATTTTGTCAACTGCTGGGAAGTATCTCTCGGACTCCTACAGCCCTTGTAGTTTTTCTGGCTTTCAGGATACCAGTTCTGCAGAAAAGAAGAGCTCTGTAAAGAATCCCTGGCAGGAATACAATTACCTTATGAAGGAAAATCCATCCGAATATGCTAGCCTTATGGAGACACTTTACACTCTGAAGGTAGCTTTGGTGCCTGGGAGAGCCTGCCTCTGTCATAGGATGCTGTTGGGCACACATTTGGTAGATGAGACCTGGATTCCCCCTCCAGCCTGATGACATTTCACCCTGAGCTGCAGCTTTTTGACAGGCTGTGTTCCAAGCCTTCCACAGAGACAGCGACTGATCCGCTGAGAGATGAAATGTCCAAACCCAGGAAGCCTGGGCTCATTCCATCTCTCTCCAGATCCTGGCTGTGTTTTGTGAATATGACCTTATCAGTTCAGGTGAGGGGGATTTTGTCACAGAAAGCATTGGGAAGGATGTGTTGGAGCCATCTCAAACTCTGGAGCCCACATACTGCCTTCTCAAGACTTTCTTTGCCACTTATGCTCTGCTGCCACATCCATTCTGAAATATAATTCTGCAAGATCATTCATGCATGCATCTGTGAACAGGGTAGAATGACTCCAGTTATCTTCATGTGGATCTAAGTTATGTTTGCCATTGCTGGTCACATGTAGTAGAGAGGTCAAGGTTATGAGTTCTGTCTCTGATTTCCATTGAATGTTTTGATTTCTTTTGCATTTGGTTGACCTGCAACTTGTGCAGCTTTGCCTTCAGTGTTACAGGTTTGACTTTAAACTTTTGCTAAATAGCCACGTGCAGTAGGTGCCCTTCATGTAGGACTTCCTCTGAATTCCATGCAGGCAGTTGGTTGGTTGTGCTCTTGCAGTAAAAGGCACTTTTGCCATCTTCTTGGGATGTCCCTCAGTATCTGGCCTGCTCTGGTGCCCAGTATGGCTGATCCTGAGTCCTACATTTCAGGGAGCAGTGTGCAGCTTCTGCCTTGAATAAATAACTGGTTGGAATAGGGCATCCCAAAGGGAATGGGAAGTGCCGTTACAGAGGAAAGCTCCTTTGTGTTAGGGTGGCCTAATAAAGACCTCTTTAAGAGTGTTCACACAGCTTTTCTGTGGACAGTTTAATGACTTCTGTATGGAAATGTTTTTCTGTGTGTTAGGAAAAAGGCACCAGTAACCACAACCTGTTGTCTTCCTCACGATCTGCCCTGAGCCGCCTCAACCAGCTGGCACACCACTTGGCTTTTGATTCCGTTTTCCTTCGCATCAAACAGCAGCTCCTACTCGTTCCAAAGATGGAGGTGAGCACAGGGCAGATTGGCCTGATCTGAACTGGCAGGCTTTACCCGTGGGATCCCCAGGGGTGGAGCACAGCTCAGTGCTGCTTACCTTTGTCCTTATCAGAATGTTTCCTTCTGGTATCACATTTCTTCCCTGAGCTACAGGCAGTGGAAAAGTTTACCTCCCTTCATCCACAGCTCTCACAGCAGGCCACTGTGTTTGTAAGTTCTGGTGTTTGTCTGAGGTGTTGCTTTTCTAACCTCTGTGAGCCTGTATTTCCCTTGGGGAGCTGTGTGGAAAGGGTGTGTATATTTTGGGCCTGAGGGAGGACAAGAGTAGCAGTTTTCTCACCATCTGTGTTCTGCTTTCTGGAAGTCCTTGGGTAGTCACAGGTCACGTTGCTGGGTCACCCCTTCCTAGAATGCCAGTTGACTTCACTCTTCAGAAGGTCAGAGGTTCATTCTGCACCTCTTGCCTTACAGGGCTGGAACTCTGGGGGCATCGGGGAGACCCTGACAGATGACCTGCCAAACTTCAGCCTGACTCCTCTGGAATACATCAGCAATGTAAGAGCATGCAGGGGCAGTTACTGGAAGCTCAATGCTGTGGGAATCCCTTCTGTGTTCCCTAGTTTTTTGTAAAATCGTAGGATGTGCTGAAATTGTTATATGGTGGTGGTAGATGCTCACAGTGGTCCAGCACTCATCAGTTGGGTTGTGCCATTTTTTATGGCTTTTGTGAAATCTCTCTCAAGTTCTGGAGTAGCAGAAGAACATCAGGATCACAAGGAGAGGTTCTTCCCTGTTGAACTGTGCTGTTCACAGTGAGCTCTGGTGACAGGATGGGAAGTGCCAGCTTTCATCTGTGGGGGTGAATGCTGAGCACGTCTTCAGAATGCAGCCCATGTAGCCTAGAATTTCCTGCAATGTGCATTGGAGTGATTTAATCATACTGTGAAGTTAAAGTCTTAAGCTCTTACCCTTCTAATCCCCACTTGGCTCCCTGGTTTCTCTGATGGAATAACACTGAAACCTTTCTGGCAGTGGGGTGTCCCAGTGGAGCAGGAGAGCGGGCGGTTCATTCCTTCTGCCCGGGCCCTCCTCAGTCTGGTGGTTGCTCTCCCATTCTCCTGGTTGGTGTTTCAAGTCGCTGCCAGAATTGCAGTTCAGATATTAATATCAGCTGCCATTATTATCTCAATACAAAGTATAATTTGATAAGTAAGGTTTTTTTGTTACTGTCATTCTGTGCATTGCACAGGGAACGGATTCTTCCTGTTTGGGAGTGATAAATTTCTGTAATTAATGATTGTATTGCCACTTGAATTTGTGTTTCCTCTTCTGTGGTTTTGTTTGGTTCAGTCTCTTAGATTCAGCTGTAGAAAACAAATTGCCAGGAACACTCCAGAGATCAAAGATTTGCTTAGAGTAACAGTTCTCTACAGGTTTTTCTTAATGTGATTGTTTCAATTGCTGGTTCTCTGCCCTTGTGAAAAATTTTCTTGTCTATGATGAGCAAGAGACAATTTGTGTGTAACAAATGTGGGTTAGTGCGTTGCTGTCAAGCTCAGCTTTCTGATTTCAGATGTGGATTACTGCAGTTGATTCTTTCTCTAGCAAAATACTCTCTTCACATTTGTTCAGTGACTCAGCTCTTTGTGCTTTTATCCTAGATTGGACAATATATTATGTCGCTTCCTCTCCACCTTGAGCCATTTGTCACTCAGGAGGATTCTGCTTTGGAACTGGCATTGCATGCTGGAAAACTGCCTTACCCCCCAGAACAAGGTAGGGTAAAAAGACTTGAAGGGTTTGGGGGGAAATTTGGTTGTACAGGGGTGTGATGTGTTATGGAAACAAGCTGAGATCCATCTCCTGTCCTCTACTCATGCTGTTTCTTCCAAGAGTCTCTTGGTAATACCCAGGAGGAGCCTCTAATTAACATGTACAACTTTTTTCCTTTCATTCAAACCAGAATTTTTAGCTGGGTCTGTTTAAGTTCAGTGTTCATTAAAACTGTGGTTTGGGTGCAGGGTCTGAAGCAACTTCTCAAGTTTGCTTTTGAGGCTTCTGCTCCTTCTCAGCCTGTCCATTGGAGTGTGGTTCCTGGAGCAGCTTGGGCTGACAGCTTGTGGAGTCCTGCTCCAGCTTGGCACTCCTGCCCTCTCCTCTGTGCTGGTTCCACACTAGGGCTGTTTCCATTCATTAACTCCACAGAAAAGTATTCACTTTTTTTTTTTCTGGCCTAGTTTCTCTCAAAAGTGTGTCAGTAAAGTGATTTAAATGAACTTCATAGGAGGGCCACTGTACAACAGAGCTGGCAGGAGTGCACAGCAAGGAGTAGGAAAGGAGGAAGCTTGTGACTGTGTTTAGAAGTGGTAAGTTGTTAGGTTGGCTGACCCTCTCATGTAAGTCCCCATCTGCTGAAGAAAGCAACCCTGCATCAGTCATCATGCAGTGTGTTCTCTGCCCAGCTGGAATATCTTGCAACAGCTGCTGCCAGGAACTAACCTAGTGTGAAGCTTTCCAGCTTCAGACCCTAGTGAAATCTGGAGAGAAAGTCTCATAAGCTTAATTTTACACTAATCGCTTGTAGTATAAAATATGCAGTCCTCCATGACCTCCAGCCCCTCAATTTTTTGCTAGAAAAAGAGGAGCCCCTGAGCTCCTTTCTTCAGGCATAGATATTTGTTCTCAAGCAGGATAGTAATGCTGTTTACTTTTCCCTCTGCCTCTTTTGTCTGTAAATTCAGGAAAAACGGCATGCTAACCTGTGCCCTGCTGTGACAAAGGTTAGCAGCCTGTGGTCAGAAACTGCTCTGCTGGCTGTCTTGGTTTGGACAGGTTTTGCATCTTCAGGAATTTCTTTTCTTAAGGGTCTGACCATGTGTTCTAGTCTCTGTAGTCAGGTTCTTGCTCAGTAAGGACACAACTCTGCAATGCTGACCACTTCATTTGAATGTTTCCTTCATCCTGTATTAACTCCTGCTGAAAAATCACTAGAGCTCCACTGCTACTTCCAGTGCCACCTGAGGCTGCAGAGATTAACCAGCCACAGTGGTTAAGGCCCCTGTGCAGCAGGAAGCACAGTGGGTGCCATGGGTGGTGGCTGGGACAGCTCCAGCCTCTTCAAAACCTTCTCCCTGAAACACACCAAGGAGTTGTTTCTGCATATTGTTCTGTAATTTCTTGTAGCAAGCTGAGTTTTGGCTCACGTTCCTTCTTCAGATGACTGTCCTTACCTGTTGAGGCATTAGTCCTGCTGCAGTTGACAAGAGCAGCTCATCAAGCCTCCCCGCAGGCTGGCGGTGCGCCGTGGTTTGCTGTGGTTAATCTCCTCTTGGTGTTTATTTCCACTGACCATCAAGGAAGTGCAGAGCTTGGTATTTGTACTCTTCTTGTGGCCTTCTGAGAAGACACTCTTTAGGTTTTTGTATTACTTGTTTTGTCATCTTAAAGCATTTATATGTTTAATAGCTTGTTAATTTTCAAAACACTGATGAACACAGAATGCCTTTAGGGCTTGAAAAAACCCCATGAATCCTTGTCATTGCAGTAGTTCATAAACTACGCCTGGGAGATGATCCTATAGGACATGCCAGGCAGTGCCCCTGATCCCAGCCCGGTCACCTGTTGGCCCTTTGCAGATGACTTACTTGGGGAAGTCATAGAAGGGCATAAAATGTTCTGGGTCCTGATCTAACTTTCAATGTTGTACAGGATCAGGGAGGATATGTGACTGCTTCAACTCCTCCAAAACCAGCTGATAAACTCTGAACCTTCATGAATACCTTAAAGTCCTGTTGAAGAAACAGCTAACCATTTATGAATTATGTTTTATTACAAAACCAGCAAATGCAGGTGAGTGAGACTGCTGACAGCTAACGAGAATTTTCTGTCCAGGAGATGAATTGCCTGAGCTGGACAACATGGCTGACTACTGGCTGGGCTCCATCGCCAGGGCTACCATGCAGACCTACTGTGAAGTCATCCTGCAGATCCCAGAGCTCACAGTGCATTCCACAAAGCAGCTTGCCACAGACATTGGTAAGCTGGGTGCACACGTGGGCCTGAGAGCTGTTGCTGTAACGCTTGGGCTGCTCTGTCCTTACCTTAGATTTAAGGAACTGCAGCCTGGGTTTCTCCTTTAATCATGAGCGTGTTGATCTGATGCCCAGCTGGTTCACAGCTTCCTTCTCCAGAGTGTTCTGTCACATCCCTTGGTGAGGGACTTGTGATGTTCCCTGATTCTTCACTGCTTTGTGTTTCTGACTGTGGAAGTCAAAGTCCTGAACTGAGAGGATTCTCTTACAAGTCAGTCTTAGCAAGAAAGATCTGTCCATAATCCTTCCAAGTGTGGCCTGCTCCTTCCCTTCCCATCGAGTGCCAGCCATGTGCTGCCAGTGAATGCCATACAGGGGGTACTCAGCCAGTGCCAGGCTTGTTGGGAAATGCTCCAGTGGTTTACAAAGGGGGCAGCTGGTTGATCTCTTCTGTTTGTTTGATAGCTGAAGTAGGGGAGATCAGCTACAGACCTTCTAAACATCATTGTGGAGCACTTGACCAGCATCCTTTTTTACAGAGCCTGTAGGATCAGCTCCCCTGCCACAGCTGCCCTGCCCTCCTGCTGCTCTGAAGGTGCTGGGTGACTAAGTTACTGTCAGTGAGATTTTCAGCAGCAAAGTGGGAGATAGTTGGCACATGTTGTTCATCCCTGCCTTCTCCCATGCCATGCAGAGTGACTCAGGGAGGGCTGATGGAAGGTACTGGGGAAGGTGCTTCTGTAGGATATGGAGGAGATGGGTTTTTCTTATCCAAAGCTGATAAAGGTGTCACCACAAGATCAATACAGCTTTTGTAAATGCCAGTTGGTACTTTCCCTGCTGTAAATCATGGATGCTGACTTCCCCACGGCCAAGCTCAAAAATAAGGATACAGACAATATCTCCTCCTTAGCTCACCTGAAAGTGCTTGAATGCCAGTGAACTCAGCCTGAATCTTTTTTTTTTTTTTGACATTGCTCTGAAACAAAGGAGTGGATTAGAGGCTGAGTGCTCAGCATTCTCCCTGCCATCCTTAATTCCCCAACTGACTTTGAATCAGTGAGCTGGAACTCCCTCCTGCCCCCACAGCCTTCCTTCCCCCTTGCAGAACTTCCCAGTTTTGTTGCAAGCTCGTTGCCTTTGGCAGCCTGACTGTGATCCTTTATCTGTGCCTGTGGTGACCGAGCACCCCAAGGGTGGTGTGGCAGAATGTGTCCCAGTCCTCTGAGCAGAACAGGCACTTGTCTCCTGTAGTGCCCAGGAAGCCAGAATCAGCTGGGTCAGCACAGGCAGAGGGAACCACGCTGCTGGTCTGTGTTTCTGAGCTGCCAGTGACAGGGTTCCCGCGGTTGTGAAGAGTAACTCTCATTTGCACGGTGTCTGTTGCCTGCTCAAATACATGCTCATCCTTAATCTTACAGACTATCTCATCAACGTGATGGATGCCCTCGGCCTTCAACCATCAAGAACCCTGCAAAACATTGTAACTCTGCTGAAGGCAAAGCCTGAGGACTACAGGCCAGCTGCCAGGAGCGTGCCCCGCAGGATGGCCAGCAGCATCGCTGCCATGAGGGGCCTGGAGGCTTAGCTGCAGCACCTCTGCTGCTGGACTCTGCCCGAGGGCTGAACTGCTTGGGTGGCTTTATTTCCCCATAAACCTTCCAAAGACAGTGAAAATGTCTCTGGGGATTAGGAGGATTTCTTTCTGAATAGCTTTTAATAAATGTCTTTGTCTAGAAAAAGCTTGTTCCATTTTTCCATCTTTTGAAATGGGGATGTCCTACAGACAAATTTACCAAAAACCATGTGGAAGACCTTGAGTAGGCTGATCAGTGCTGCCTTCTGCCTAGAAATGTTCTGCTGGTTGCTGGAGAGTTCATGCTTCCTGGAGGTGAGATGGCTGGTGTTTTCAGAAAATTTAATCAATTCTGAATCTAAAATTATGGGGTATGTGCAACAAAGATCGACTGATTGGAAGGTCTTCTACCTGGAGGCAGTGGTCATTGCTCAAGTCTGTCATTATTCACCAAGTCAAGATGACAGCCTCATCAGTTAGTAGATGGAGCGTGATGAAGCTCAACCCTGAGAATAAAACCAGTTTTGTGGGTTGTTCCATGTGGGATTCATACATTCTACTGAAAGCTATGAAGTTTATAAGAAACGTAAGCAAAGTGTTGTCTTCTTGTAAAATTTATTAAAGCCTGGTATATAGACCTTTCTAAAAAAACCTTGTCTAGCCTAAGTGTGCTTCCAGCACTCTCACAGCTTTTTTTCTTGGGAGCAAACTGGGCAGAATACAAAGAGGGCCCAAAACTGGAGTGCCAGCTGTGTGAGACAGTACTGGGTAAACCCCCCCCTGCAAACTTCTCTTTTGGAGGGGAAAAAATTTGCCCCCTTATCTCCATCTACTTGTGCAGTTTTCTCCATTCTACCACCAGATGCCTTAGGGGAATAATTCTTTTCCCAGTGTCCATGTCTTTGCCTCTTCATTCCTTAACTTGTTGTCAAGCTGCTCTACTCTGTGTTCAGCCCAATCCACAAATTTTTGGACAGCTGTCATTTCTTGTGCTGCTTTAGGGACTCGTTAGTCTGCTGTGTTCTCCCTTGGGTGATTATGGTTTGCTGCCAAACCTGCCTTTTTCTGGGCAGTCCCACATCTTTTTTTTGTCACACTGGCATCCTCTCTGTGTGTTATAGCAAACATGTGACATGCTGATACGGGCTTGTGTTTTACCAATCATGTATTTTTTGAGTGAAATTGGATTCCTTTGCTATTCTCAGCTGGACTTTGGTGATGTTTTACTACGAAAACTGCACTCTGGGGAGGTGAGGAGAGCAGAGGTTTTGGGTTTTGTGAATTTTGGCACCTAAAAAAATTTCAGAGCAGGGAAGTAAAATCTGTTTTCTGCAATGTTTTTCTTTTCTTGGCAAAGTTTTCAGTTAGATGTTTACTCTTTTGTTTCAGAATATGACAAGTACGTTAAAAAAAACACCAAATGAATGAGGAATTTGGTGCTGTATTGAGTTGGGACTTCTCCTGTGCCTCGTGTGGCTGTGATTTGTGGTGGCTTTCCCTGGAGGGCTCTGTCCCCATCTCTGTGCCTGGTCCCATCTGTCCCCAGCTCTGTGCCCAGTCCTGCCTGTGCTCAGCTGCTGCTGCAGTGAGAAAACAACCCCTTGGCACATGCAGGTTTATCTGCAATCAGCCCATTTGGGGGAGAGAGCCGAGCTGGTAGAGAGCTGAAGTCAAGCACCTGAGACACTTTCCACTTTTTTATTAGTTGTCAGACGCCCTCTATAAACCAGCAGTAACTGGAATAGTAAACTGTCTGTGTCCTGCCAGAGAACATGCTGTTCCCATTTGCTCTTGGTGTGAGACGGGTGAATCTCACTGTTTGTGCCTCTCCCATCCTTCTCTTGCCTTGTCACTAGAAGCTGAAGCTTTTCCAGGCTGTTCTTTGCCTGCTGCTCATGTGTTTCAGAGGGTGAGCAGCCCGGGGCAGGCACTGGCTGGGGCTGAAGGTGTGAGGGGCTGGAGGGGTCAGCCCTGCCAGCTCCCAGCCTGGACCTGCCGCTGCCGTTCCCCTTTGTTGCAGCTCTGTGCACCACCCCGGGGTGCCGGGGGGCTGTGTTTGGGGGTGCCTGGGAGAGGGCTGGAAGCAGCTCTGCGGCCCCCTGGCTCATGGCAGCTGGCTCCTCACTGCTGGTTCAGCAGCACAAGGAGCTCGGGGGGGACTGTTTTGCCATAGGGAAAAGGATTGATGTCTGCAGTGTCTTATGTTTGAAGAGCTACTTGGGTTCCCACATGATGGGACTCCTTGGGAGAGATGCTGGCAGTGACAGTGTGGGAATGAAGTTGGATGCCTAAGTTCTTGTTCTCTGCTTTCCTGAAGCAGATTGTTCTGTTGTATCTTCTGCAGGGAGCTGTGTTTTTTCACTGTTGCAGAATCCTTTGGAGGTCCTTGTCAAGATCAGTACTGGCTTCCATGTGTACATTGAGCTCTGAACCAGGAGGGTGTCTGTGCTTGTTTCCTACTCAGCTGCCATGTGGGATGAAGCACTGTCACTTCACAAGGTCTCTCCCGTTTGGTGCAGGTGGCTGTACTGTGGGTTTGGGGTGCTCAGGGAGGGGAGCATCCCTGCAGGGAGAAGGGGAATGAGGAGCCAGGCAGGAAGAGCCTAGGACAACTTGCAAGAACTGGATTCCTGTCTTTACAAGCATCCGACCACCTTCCATCTGCCCCGTCCCTGCTCTGGTTGCATTTACAACCTTGTGGAACTCAGGCCATGCCTGGGGTTGGATGGTTTCCCCACAGAGCAACGTGCTCAGGGGCTTCTGGTCCTGCACTTGTGCAAATGAGATCAAGCTGATGGATGAGGGGCTGGAGGCAGCATATGGACTTGTTAAGAAGATGCTCCCTGAATCAGGATTTTTATTCCTCATGTAATTTAATTTAGGTATTCTTTGCCTGCAGGTGTCTGTAAATTACCCCAGTTTTTCCACCCCTCATCCCAATCAAGATCAGAGGTGGGTAAGGTTGCTTGCCAGCCTCCAGTGGTGAGGGATGAGTCCATGTGTGGGGTCCTCACTTCACTGTTCAGTTCCTAAGGAATCTGGTGCTGAAGGATGAAGGTGTCATCACCTCTTCCCACTGTAGTGTAGCAGGTCTGTTGTTTGCTTCACGGATAAGAGATAATAATTTGTTGTTTCTGAGGCAAAACTTCTGGAGGAATTGATTCCAGATGCTAAAAAGCCTGTAAAGCATTAGTTGTTTCCAGTCAATGTAGTAGGAAGTTCTGCAAATGAAACTGTTCTGCCAAGTGGCAAAGCGTCAGTTTCTAAATAACCTCCTTATCTCCTGACTTTCAAGCTATGGCAGCTAAAACAAACACGGGCTCCAGCTCAGGAGGTCCCTGAGCAGCAGGCTGCCAGGAGGGAAAACCAGAGGAAGGGCTGCTCAGCACATGCTCCAGGTGTGGGGTTTTCCCTGTGTGTGGTTTCTGGGTGCTGTGAAACCTCTGCAGGGTGTCCAGACCTGCTGTAGGGTGTGGTGTCCAGCACGTATTGAGGGAGGGGAGGTGGGACTCCAGTCACCAAGCTGAAACCCTGGAGGATGTGAAGGAGCTCACCATGGGCATGCACCAAACCCTCCTGACCTTCACCCCTCTTTCTCAACAGCAGAAAACCCGAATGGGCTGAGAATGAAATTTCCAAAACTGTTTCAGTATTTAAATTATTTAATCATCTGGATTTAATTTTTAAAAAGTAGTTAAGCTGCTTGTTCTTATGATCATCAAGTGAAATTGGAAAATGTCTGTAAAATTCAGATATCAGAAGTAATAGAAAACCAAAACTTTAAGTTGCCATTACTTTTGGAGCTAATCACAACACTTTAGAAATTCATTAATCAAGACTTACAAAATCAAGGCTGCAGATCTCTACGCATTATTACCTTTGTAGCTACTGCAGCAGTGTTAGAGCAGCAATGAACCAGTAATGAAGGGTTTGACTATTGCAGTGAATTCTGAACTCGGGCGCTCCCGGCGCGGGGCAGTGTGAGCTGTGCCGGCAGCATCTCGGCCGGCTGATCGTCCCCTGCTTCCTCAGTCCTGCTTGTGGTGGTCATCAGCAATTGGACCCACTGCTTCCCCCACCACTGACAGGAGATGGAGGGACACTGGGAGTGCTCTGCTCCTCACCTGAGCCTCGTGTGCTTGGGAAGCTTCAGGTGCCAGGAACATGAACACCCCTGGCTGCGGCTGCCCCCGCTCTGGGCGCCCTGCCCAGAACATGGTGTTCTGGTCGCATGACTTAACCGCACAGTTGTGTTTCCTCTTCAAGGCTTGCAGAAGTACTTCAGTGAAGCAGGTCCTGGTGGGTTGTGATGGGCTCCTGGAAAAGTTGGAGGCCAGGTGAGCTCACTGCATCGCTGAGCCTGGCCCTCCAAGGTCTGCTAAAGCCCCCAGCCACCCTTATATTGGGGTAAGCACAGCACCTCCCCTTCTTGCAAGCCACAGCCATCACTCTCGTGCCAGTGCTGACCTGCACCTGCTGCCGACAGGGAACTTATGGGGAACTTTTAATTAATTTCTTTCCAAGTGGTGCTGTGAGAAGGCCTGGCACTTCCTTCTGAATCTTTGTGGAGGCTGGAGTATGTCTCTCTGACACACTGCCAGCCATGCCCACTGTAGTGGAGCACTAACAAGCCCTGAGCAGCAAACACAAACAGCCCGTGTGGGCTCCGGCAACAAAGGTATTATTTTATTTCCTTTTGTTTCCTTTGTAGTAATTTAGGAGTGGAAATGCTGCAAGCTCAGAAGTAGCTTGTGTCTAGCTCACCAGCTGTGGCCCTGTTCCCTGCTGGTGCTGCTGCAGCCCTCCACAGCTGCCCATACCCTTCTCGCCTCGTTCGGGAGCGCTTCCCACCCATGTGTGAGCAAAACCCTGTTAAAAAGGAATGATGATGATACAGCAATAGTGTTTATACAAGGCCTCTACATAAAGCCAGAGCCAGGCGCTGACTCTGAGCTTTGTTACAGGGTTTATTAGACAGAGCATCTTCACAGTGAGCACATTAAACTGGGGGGGGGGGAGTGCAGCCAGAGCTTTTTAGTTCCTTCCTGGTTTTGATGGAGCAGAGGATGGCTCAGCAGTGGCAGCTGGCACACGCCCATGGCAGCCTGCCATGGTCGGGAGGTGACGGGCCGTGCTGCTCACTCGGGTTCTGCGTCACTGTCGGGACTGAGGATGTCGAGGGGTTGGACACGCAGTGAGTCGTAGTTGGGCGGGGGGGGTGCCGGGCTCGGGGGGCAGCACCTGGTCCCTTGGGAGGGTCCCTGCATCCTCGTGCTGGAAGCCCAGGTTGGTGTGAGCCTCCACCAGCTCTGACACTGTCGGGGGTACATCGGGATACTGTGCCCGTGCCCGCTTCTGCTTCAGGCCTTTGCACCAGCTGATGATGTTAATAATGGTGATCCACAGCGAGTCGATGATGATTTCCCCAAACTCAATGAGGCACAGCACCGAGCCCCCCATCCAGAACCCAAACTGGCCCCCCAGGCTTGACAGCAGCCAAACAATCTGCAGGGCAGAGAGAAGAGTGAGCGGAGGCAGTGGACCCTGGTCAGCCCCCACCAACCACCCGTGTGCTGGTGATGGCCCCTGTCCCCAGGAACTGCTGGCTGTGGGAAGCAGCAGCAGCAGCAAGGGAGTTGGCAGGCAGTTGAGGGGCATCTCTGGCCATGGCTGATCAGCCCCGAGGAGCTGAGCCCTGCCTGTGTGTCTGGGGTGGCTCATTTTGGCAAGCACTTGCTGCACGTTGCAGCCCCGGGAAGGGGGCAGGGATGGGCACTCACTGTCGTGGCAGCAGACTCTGAGATGGTGCGGTAGTTGTACTCCTGGAAGTAAATGTTCAGCTTGATGATCCCGTTTCTGCAAGGGAGAAACAGCAGCTCAGTGCAGAGCCAGGCTGTGGCCATCCTGCCCTCCACTCCAACACCTGCCCACGGGGGATCTGCACAGCCCAGCCGAGGGGTTCACAGTGGCCACTGAAACCTCCACTGGGCCTGTAGGAGAAGGTAAAATGTGTCACTGGCTGCAGAGGGAGGAGACGAGGTTCTCCAGTTTCTCCCGAAGAGGCACTGGGGCAGCTGGAAACCTCTTTGGGGCCATTTGTGTTGTTTTTCCCAGTGGCCCTAGCTGGTGCAGAGGGGCTGTCACCCCTCTGGTGTCCGCTCCTGTTCCCATTGTCCCCACAGAGCTGCTGCCACATGACCCACTGCGTTACAATACCTGCCAAAACTTTTCCCACTTCTGGTGTTTTTTTTTCCCTTGGGGGGAAAACCTCTTCTTTTACCCCTAATTCAGTTTAGGTTCTCCAAGGGTAACTCACACGTTACCCTCATTTTGGTGCATCCCCCTTATGTTGCTGCTGTTGGCAGATTCAGAGTGTGAAGGGACAAACGTTCCAAGCAGGAGCTGGACCCGAGGGGCTCAGAGCTTCAGGCACCTACAGGCGGTGACTGATTGGAGGTGCTGCAGTTAATGTCAGTGTAACTGAACTGGACGTTTGAACTTCAGTGACCCAGTTTGTCACTATGGGGAGCAGAGGAGATGCACGAAGAACATTTCAGATTTGCTTTATGTATCTTCCAGGCAAACATGCACCAAATCTTGCTGTCCTTTCGCATTAGCACACGTGTGCTCTGGCCCATCGCCAAGGTTCATGTTAATCTGATGTTAACAGGCTCAACAGGGAAGATAAAGTGGTTGTTCCTTTTACTTACCTGTCCAGAGTCACATTTGTTGACATATCCCTTTCATAAGACAGAATATGGAAAATCCAGTCCTAGGAAAACAACATTTATTCAGAACTGGGCAGAAGCATCCTCTCTGGGTGCCTGCTGGGGCAGGAACCCAGGGGAGCTGCAGGATCTGGTTCAGGACCCAGGGAGAAGGTGCTGCCATGGGGGTGTCCCTCCTCCTGTCCCATGCCCTGGCACTAGTGTTTGCACGTTGAAAATGTGTAATTTAGCAAAGAGGCACTTGCTACCTGGACATTAGCTCTGAAAATACTGAGTGATTCATGTGGCTAAGAGAAGGTAATTATTAATGAGTGTTTCAAAACAAGGAATTGGAGTTACCTCCGAAGCTTCTGACGGCCAATCTGCCATGGAGATGGTCATCTTGTACTGTGTGTCACTAGAGAGAGGAAAGGAGAACATGAGTAAGAAGTTTCCCCTCCTCTGAAGTCACTGGAACTTCAGTTCTCATGCAGAACAGCAGCCCCTCAGGATTTGCTGCTGTTTTGGGAGGTCAGAACTGATGGGAGATGGGATGCAGGGTCCCCCCCACCTTTCCAGCTGCATGAGGGGTGTGGGTACTTACTTGCACGTTTCCTTACAGGAGTCAATGCAAATCTGCCTGTGTCTTATACTGGATCTCAGTGATGAATAGCAATAGGCTGTTTGATGAAAACAAAACCGAAGCATCTGTTTAGATGAAGATCCCACGTACTGGGTTATATCCATTTCATTTAATACAGTAAGGATTTCAGCCTGAGCCTGCTGCACAAGTTTCCTGTCTTCTTCTTGAGAAACTCAGCAAAGGATCAGAGAGTTTGTCTCTGAACCCTTCCATGCCATTTGCTCCATTTGTGTGCTTACCCCAGCCAGGATTGTCTTCATTATTGCAGTAATTTACCCCTTCAGGTAAAGGAAACATGTAGTGACCACATCCACAGGTCTCGATCATGTGGTTTTGGAAACAGGAGCGTAGGCAAGCCTGAGGAAAGGGAAGAGGAGCTGCTCAGAGGGGCTGAGCCCTCACCTGCCTCCCTGCTGCAGCCTGCCATGGCCAGGACTACCCACGGTTTAGGGCTTCACAGGAGTCATACAGGGTTTCCAAAAAGGTTTAAAAACATTCCACTACACCCACAGACACTGCTGTTGTCTCCAGGCTTTATAGGACACAGTGACACAGGGCTGGTGTCCACTTTAAAGCCAGGACTCTAAAAATACTTCAACACAAAGAGCAGGTTTCAGAAATCTGAATTATCTTATCTGTGCATCTGCTGCTGTCCCTGGAAGGATTGCAGCACAGCTCCAGCAGCGGCGAGCCGGGCTGCAGTGCTGCCATTAGCTCGGTGAGGCATGAAGTTAATCACCCGAGATTGGAGTGGGATTCTGGATGAAACAGTGCACAAAGCAATAACAAAGTCTCTGAACAGATAATTAAAATTTAACAGCTCCAGCTAGGTAGAACAACCAGAGATTTTCTGTGGGACACAAGACACTCACAGAGTTCACTGCAATCAGGGTGATGGAAAAGTCTGATTTTTGCTGAGAGGTCTCTGAAGTAACTTCAATTATGTGGACATAGAACCCCCGTCAGCATTTAGCAACTTCTAAGTAATAATGCAATAATTTTAAGTATTTGCTTAAACGTTATACAAGCACCTTAAAGTGTGCGGGGGAGTGGTCCAATTGTTATAATTATAGAAAGGCATAAATATCAAAACCCCTGCAGACCAAAGCCCTCCCACTTCTCCAGGTGTATTCTTCAGGCTTTTGTAAATAACCCCCCAAATGGTTTTGATGTTTTCCTTATTGCCAGATCTCACCCTCCTGAAATGCTTCTCCTGTATGTAACAGCCTGTTACAAATTCACCAGTGCTTAATTTTTACACTATATTTTTTGCAGATTGAAGGTTTACAGCACTCAACTTTCTCATCCCAATTTCAGAGTGAAGCAAAGGCAAAGGTCTGATTTCATGTCTTACACAAATCAAGGCCTTCTGAGGGTGAAGAATGACTGAATTCCCTTGAAGAGAAAAGGATTAGAGTCGGAATGTTCAGGAGAGGAATCACTCCTGGAGCCATACTCCTCATCTTTCGATGCAGGTTTTAATACCTGCATTGTTAAGTCTTGCTCCTGCAAGAAATGTCAGAAATGTCATTTCCAAACCTGGGGCTACGGGGTGTTCAGACTGGAGTGCTGGTTGTTACCAGAGGAGAAGGTTCCCGTGTTTGGGTTGTGCTTTCTGCTTTAGCATTGCTGATGTGCCTGTAATCCTGCACGACGGTCTAAGATTTTAACTGCTGTGATGATTTTTCCTAAACAGCCTTGTTTGACACAAAAATATGCTTTACCTGTATGGAATAGGAAGTGTTATATTGGCTGTAGAGGTTTTTTACAGGGACGTCAGAGCCGTTCATGGTGCAGTCGCTGTATGGATAGCCCATCCGCTCCAGTTCATCCTGAAAGAGAAGGGAAACAGCAAACTTCAGGAGTCCTCACTCCTCCCCAGGTCCCCAGTGCCTATCTTCTAGAGACTCTAATTCCTGTGTTCCTTAGTGGCTTTGAAAAAACCCCAAAGACTGGCAGAGCTGGAGGAGGTGCTGCCCATTCCCCTGGGTGGGTCAAGGCAGGGGAGGGTGTTCAAGGGCAGATGTTTTACCAAGACACCCCCTGACATGCTAAAGGAAGAGGGAACAATGACCTGAGCTCAATATTTTGGCTTCAGTGAAGCACTTTGCCAGGACAGTTACATAAAATTCTCCATAAAGGGTTCGGGCCACAGCCAGCCTATAGCTTGACTCTTTTGGTTTGAGCCAGTTCAGCTAAGACTTAAAACAGACTTGGTTGCAGTCCCATCAGATAACATTATGCTCAGACAATCTGCTCTAGAGGAATGCCACACATACCACCAGCACTCCGATGGAGGTTTCTGTCCCAGCCATGGCGTAGATGCCCTGATCCTTGAGGAAGGGGAAGCTCTTCTGCTGGTGCAGCATGAGCCGGGCCCCAGCAGCTGATGACAGGTAAGGGATGTAGTCTTGCTGGCTGATGTCCAGAATTAACTTGAGCCCTGGGACACCAGACACCGAGATAAAGAATTGCATCAAAATGGGAGGCTTTGGAAAAAAAAACTGAGTCAGTTTTCTGGTGGCTGTGCACAGAAGTCTCCATTCTCTGGGGAAGGGCCAGGTCTGGCTGTCCCTGCAGCTATAGGCAGGCATCTGTACCACCGTGGTGAAGGCACCAGATGGGAACATCCAGCCATTGCCTCAGCCGTCCAGATGTTGCATGGCAGCTGCATGCAACATCTGTAGTCATACTGCTTGTTCCTGTGTGGCACATTTCCCTTTCTGGTCTTATCCCCTTCTGGAATGCCATTCCTCCCTGCTGTAGGGCTCCAGAGACACAGAGATCATAACCTTGGTACAAGTGACAGAGGTGGCCAAGGCAGGGGGACTGCCAGCACTGCTGCTCCCTCAGCACCTTCCTCTGAGCAGGGCTCACTCTTACCAAACTCAGCTCCTGGGTTGGAAGAATTCAAAGCCTCTTCGTCCATGCCCCAGTTAAAGATGTAGCAGTTACCGTGGTCTGGGTGATAGATTTGGGTGAAATTCCTGGAAGAATCAAGCACATAACACTGTGACTCTCGGGGAGGACTAAATGGGTTATAAAATAATGCATCTGATGGGGCCAGTGCTTGGCAGCTGCATCCAGGTTCACTTTAAATCGCTCCGTTTGTTGCATGCCTGGATAGAAATTTCAGCCAATACAATTTTGATCAATCTGCTGTTGAAAAACTCATCAAAATGAGGAACTGGTGTGTATGGAGACCCAACCACTGGGGATAACGCTTTGTCAGCATGGAAAGGAGTGGTCTGTCACACAGATGAGAGAAATCATTGCTTGATCTGAGCTATGGTGACAGCTTTGGCTGGTGTTACAGCTCATTCTTGGATAATTACTCTTGTTGCCCCCTTGACAGAAGGGGCAGGACTCCTTGCAGCCAGGGTGCTGCAGCACACTCACAGTTCTGCAAACTGAAAATAGAAATTTGGTGTTAATGAGAAACAATTATGGCTAAAATGCATTTCTTACACCTCGTGTAAAAGGAGGGGGGCTGTGGCTGGGGGCTGCTCTGCTGTGCCGGGGTACGCTGCCTCGGCACCTGGTTATCGCTGCACGCCCTGGGAAGGTCCCATGGGTGCTGTTAGTCTCCATACATCATGAACAAAATGGCCCATCCAGAACTGAACTGAAGCCAGCTCTGTCCCAAAATAACCTGTTTCAGCCAGGATCACATCCAGAACCCCTCTGGGAAATGTGAGAGTTAAGGAGCTGCAGAAATCTCTTTGTTAACTGATACATACTTTAAAAAGAGAAAAGAAAAAGGCTGGCATGTCTTTAGTGCGCTGTACCCTTCCTGGTGTGACAGGACAGGGCGGGGAGCTCAGTCACCACCTACTTGTAGTTGCAGGGTTCAGCCCCGTAGAGGCATGCCAGGATCATGTCCTCAGCCTGGTAGCCCATCCTGATCCTCTCCTGCAGCGGGACCTTGGAGAGGATGCTGGTGGACTGCAGGATGTACCACTCGGTCACCGCCTGCGCTGCGCTGGTGAAGTTCCTGTAGGTGCAGTTGTCGGAGCCCTGGTGGCTGCACTGGGGACAGAGAGCAGGTGTGACCCTGTACATATTGACCCTGTGTATATTGAGGGTGTAATCCTGCTGCAGGCCCTACGTGTGGAAATCCAGCAGGGTGTCTGGTTGTGTAACCTGAAGGGGATCAGGCTCCCTCTGAAATTTTGAAAATATCTTAAAATATCTCTATGCTGCCTTCCTCAAAAAAACAGGCAAACAGCCCTGAAGCCTCGGAATAACACTTGGAAACTGCCTGTGGACCCTACATGCCCTGTACTGAGGGGATCAGAGCCCCAAGGCAGAGCGGCCGGGGGCAGCTGGTGGGAGGAGAATCAGGTCTCCAGGCTGCAGCATCTCTGCCTGGTGCCCCACACTGCCCATCGTCGTCCCTCTCCACTGCCTCTCCTGGGACCCCACTCACCAGCTTCACTGCCAACTTGTACTTCTTTTCTTCTGACATGGTGTTGGCTGGGGCAGTTGGAGCAGCTGTTTCATTTCCCATGGAGGTTTGGTTGCCCACAGCAGTTTGGTTACCATCAGCTGTTTCATTGTCCATGGAGGTTTGGTTGCCCACAGCAGTTTGGTTACCATCAGCTGTTTTGTTGCCCACAGAGGTGTGGTTGCCCCCAGCAGCCTGGTTGCTCTCAAAGATGTCCAGGATGACAGGATTGTCTTTGTCATGCTCGTCGATGAGGACCAGGGGTATCTGGTGCCAGAGCTCCAGGTTGAGTGGTGGGGTCAAGCTCTTCTCACTGCTGTTCCCTGGCATGGGCTGCAGGATCCTCTCCAGCGCCGCTTCAATCAGCCTGTCCAGCTCTTTCAGCAGATGCTTCACCTCCGAGTATCTGCAGGACAAGGAGCAGTTACCAAGTGCTGTCAAGATGTGGGGACATGCAGCAGCTTGTCTGCAGCTCCACAGGCTTGGATCTTCCTGGGTACCTTGGATTGTTGGCTGAAGATTTACTAGAGGATGGGAACCTCTGTGCAGAGCCCGGCCAGCTGGGACACAGGCATCCCAGCAGCTTGGGAGGATAAACAGACCCTGTGGTGGTGAGCCTGCAAGTGTGGAACCAAACTGGCTGGACTTCAGTAATTCACTAGCGATTACACAAAACACCTCTAGCCAGAAACAACCCCAAAGTCATTCCTGAGTATTGGTCGAGAGCATCTTGCCTCGGGCTACACTGTTGCATGGATAGAAATTTAAAAAAACTCTTAACAAAACCCAACTTGGAACTGCTTTGAAATGAGGATGGGGTCGTGTCACCGCAGCTCCAGCTGATGCTGCTGTTTGATCAGCTCTTACTGCTGGCAGTGTGAGCCATAAGAGGGGCCTTCACGGGGAGGAAGAGATTGTGGGGAAAGATCAGGAGACCAATTCTAGTTGTGACAGATGAGTTGAACTTCATGTTTTCCCTGAGCCAGAGAAAGTTTTCAGTGAGGCAACTGTCATTAGATTAACTGATCCAGTGAGGACACCCAGGACCATGCACCCTCCCCTGGACCCAAGCCATTCCCCTTTGTGTGGTTCTCCTTGGGTTTTTAGTGCCACTTGATGAGTCAAAGGATCATTTCCATCCATGCTCCTAATGTGGCATCAAGGTGGAAACAGACCCGCAGCACCTTACGCTGGGCACGGAGCTGGGGTGTTGGTGCACCACCACAGGGTACCTCAGGCAAACTTACTTGAAAGGGTTGGCGTTGCAGACTGTGACTGCTGGGAACTTCATGGTCTTAAAGCCAATGGAGAGAGAGGAGGTGACGTTATAGGAGAGGTAGGTGTTGATGAGGATACCCCACTGCCAGAAGACCAGCGATGCAAAGAGCAGCGTTAGGAAGAACCAGATCAATTTCTTCTTCGGCCCCTCTTTGATGATGCGTTTCGGGCCGTGGGTGTTGGTGTTGTCACAGTACCAGACCAGCAGCTCCTTGTAGGTGTAGCCAGGGCCCTTCTGCAGGCGGTGCAGCGCTCGGATGAAGTACTTCCTCAGGTTCATGCTGTGTCTGCAAGTGAGAGGAAAGGCATCAGAGCAGCTCTGCTGAGAGGGAGGGTTTGTGCTGCCCTGGCTGTGCTTTTATAGCCCAGGAGAAACTCAGAGCAGATGTTCTGCAGGATCACACCATGGCAGCCAAATAACAGAACCAGAGGAGAGTTTGGTTGGAAGAGACCTTTAAAGGTCATCTCATCCAACCCTGAAGCCCCTCAGCTTTGGACTGGGCCCAAGGGGGAGGTTTGTGCTTTGTGGTTCCAAAAGTGGTGAATGTTTTTGTCACATCCCTCCTGGGGTCCCTTCTGGCCACACAAAGTGAAGTGCCCTGGACCTGCTGGACATGGCTGTGCCCGTGTGACCTGAGCCCTGCCCCTGTGGATGGTGCAATAACTGACCAGGCAACTTTTTAGGACATTGGTGTTAGGTGTGCAAACAGGCTCACCTGAAACCTTTGCCAACACTAGATGGACCAAGCAGTACACACACGAGCTGCTGCCAGGCAGGATTCTGGCTGACAGTGTCTGCAGTCAAGCAGTGTGAGGCTTAAAGCAGGTTTTCTTAAAAATGAGGAGTAGGACAGTGCACTGGGCTGTTGGAGGGGCAGGAGGTGAGAACCTGGAACAGGCAGCCCCTTTCCCAGGAGCAGGAACACTGTGCAGTGCTGCTGCCCACCAGAGGAAGGACAACCCATGGGGTTTCCCACCAGATTCCTTTGTCTTTCAGATACTATCAGTATGTTTCCTCTGCTCATGTGAGGGATGCTGCATATTTTACATTCATATTGTGAGTAAACAGAACATTCTGTGCTGCTATTTTAAGGTGAGAATTTGTGTTACTAAATCTTAATATCCTGAGGCAGGATTTCAACACAAACCCAAGTCAGCTGCTTAGAACATTTTTCAGATTTTAACTGTAGGAGAACAGAATTAAAGATTAATGCTGCATATAACTCAGCATCCTAGAGGAAGGAGTGCTGAAATAATACAGCAATATTTCAATAATAAGCAATACTCAGCAGTGCAGAAACTAGATTAACATGAACTTATTTGTAGATAGAATATCAAAGGAAGCGGAAGGGTGCACAGGCCTCTTGGGGAGCAGGAGCAACTGCCTCCTTCTTACTGTTCCAGAAGAAAAAAAAGTAATACTGATTCCTTAACTTATTGACCAGATCTGCAAAATCTCCTGAGTAGAATATACAGAGTTTGACAAAAGTATAAACCAAATAGACTTTATGATGTCTCACTCCGTGATGCAGAGAGAGAAGGTGATGTTGATTGCACGCCCTATTACAGGGGCTGTTAGATCCAGCCCAACACCATGAGGTGTTGATGGGAGAGCACTTTGGAAAGAAGCAGCTCCAGATGCTTCCTCCAGGATTTGAGGGCAGGCTCTGCTCTTGTGTGGAAGCGTTTTGTTCTCCAAGGAGCAGTTATCCAGGGACTTGGACATCCCAGACCGCCTGGGGCTGCGACCCACCAGTGCATAGTCACAGAAGGAGCTCACATGGCACCAGATGCTCTCTGGCTTTTGGGCAGGACTTTGAGGGACTCGGGGGAGCACTGTGAACCTCTGCTTAGTTACTGCAGCTCAAGGTACAACGGGAACCGTGGGGCCGTTCAGCCCAGCCCTCTGCTGGCTGTGAGCACAAACCTGCCTCAAGGTGCTGCCTTGGGCTGGGCTCTGCTTTATATACCAGCACCCGCAAAATACATTTAACTCCAGAGAGGCAAACTAGTAAATATTTTCTGCCTTTTAAGAAATCCAATAAAAGATTTAGAGTAGATTAACGTGTAGAACACAGGGACTCAGCGCTGGGCAAACTCACTGGGCCAGCGCGGACCAGCTGCTCTGTGCTCTGCCCCAAAGTCAAAGCTTTGGGACTTGTTCTTCACAGGCGCTGCTCCTTCCCATGGCCTTGTGGGGCACCTGCCAGCGGGGGGGCAGGCACAGGAACAGGGATGGGGATGGGGACAGCTGGAAGAACATCCTCAGGCAGGATGCCTGCAGCATCCCAGCCCTGCCGTGGAAGCACATGGATCCCAAAACTAAAAACCCAAGTTAACAAGGAGTGCTGGCAGTCCTGGGGTTTGCAGGCGGCCTTGTAACATGGGAGCAGAGGGAAGGGCTTGGGTTCACTCTTCCTTTAGGCACAAGCTGTGCTTTTAAGCAGGTAATTTGAGACAAGAAATGGCATTAAGCACACGCTTCTCTTCACCATACTTCGTGACTTTTTTCAATATTTTTCTCACTTTAATAGTTTTTTTCCTTACCTTTATTTCCAGAATGTTTCCAGCTAGGCTGCTTGTTTCCCTTTCCTTGTGGAAAGCTGCTCTGTGCTAGGTGCCCAGTTGGAAGCTCCTTGCCTTGGGCACAGAGCTCAGTGCTTGGACACCAGAGCTCTTGGGAGGGAGCTTGGTACCAGTTTTGGTGCCAGCCTGGAGCCTGTCCTGCTCTTCCCCATCAGGGCTGTACCTGGAGCAAATACGTGACAAATGAGGGATGACAAGACGTACCCTCCACTGGCACACAGACAACTGTCCCCCCTTCCTAAACCCCCTCTGGAGGGAAGAGCAGAGGCTGCAGTGGAACAGGAGCTGAGATCAGGGCTGGGGACTCCCTTGATGGACCCACAGCTGGTGTGTGGTGGACAGGGACATCTCATGGTCATAAAACCCTGTCCCTGCTGCTGCCCTCAAAGCCCCCTTTACTCGCACAGCCTGTGAAGCTTCAGGGCCTGGACGTTTGGCAGCTCCCGGCTGCCCCTCACTGGTTTTAATGCTTGTTTGGCTGCTCCGCTTCCAGGCCCCGGCTGGGGAAGGGGAACACACACCTGTTTGGACCCCCACTGCCCTGTCTCCTTTGCATGTTCATTGTCACACCCCTTTGTCTGCAAGAACCATCTCTAATGTGCAGATGAGAACTGATTGTCTCCTCTGCAGGGGGCTCTGGGGACCCACAGCTGCCCCCTACCCAGCTTACCACTACTGTGCTTTGCACTCAGCAAACTGGTCTCCTCTTAAAAGACTGTCAGAAACTGACTTCAGGGCCACCAGCCCCCTGCAGTGGGGACACAGGGTGCCAGGTGCCCCTTCCCTGGCAGTACCCACATCCCTGTGATGACTGATGCTGTCCTAAAAGCAACCTGCTCCTGTCCATGGTGGGCTTTGTGCTGCCAAGGAGCTGCCTTCCCCAGCAGCCACCAGCCCAACCCTCCTCACCCCAGCACCATCCTGGTGAAACTCCTCCACCTCACAGGTGAGATCAGACTCCCGCCTTACGAAATGATCATGTTGACTATGTTGAATCTCCTCTGGGGTTTTCCTGGGGCAACTGCCACTTAAAGGAAATAAAGATGTAAGCAAAATTTAGCACACTCCTAGGAGCTCCAGGGTGGCACCTCGGCTGCAAAACAGCTCCAAAACTACGGGCCTGATACTGCAATTACACAGTACTTTCTCTGCAGGGACACACACCAGTCATTCTTCTTTGATCACCAGCTGCTCATCCACAACCTTCTCCAGAGCGTGATGGAAAGACCTTGTTTTCCCGGAGAAGACATTTATTCTCTCTAGTGGTATTTTTGCAAGTTGGAGGGAAGGATTTTATTCCATCATAAGTTTGCAGGTTGGCCATTGAAAAAGTGGAGCAGTAGGAAGTCAGGAAGCAATGAAAGCTCCTCCTGACTGAGCCTGGGGTCACGGAGGGCCCAGATGAGGCTTTGCCTTGCGGGTGGGTGTGGAGAGAGAGCGGCCACCACAGGCACCACCGGCTCAGCCGCGCACGGCGCCCCGATCCCCGCAGGCGCCTCCGGGTCTGCAAGCCCGGCGGGCAGGCGCGCAGCGCTCGGGGAGTATTTACAGTCTGGAGGCTTCGATAGCGTTTGCCAGACTGCTCCGTGTGTCAGACACTCCATCCCTGCTTCCCTGCCTGCCTAACTCCGCGCTTCCCGTGGTGTCCCTAGGACGAGGACAAGCCTTACTCCTCACGGTCACGTTGCTGAGAGTTAACTCTGCTGCTTGTGCAACGAACACCGTGAATCTTGGGACACAAGAGGAGCAAAACCCCCCCGCAGCTTCCTCCCTGATCCCGGTTCCTCTGCACTGAGGCCGCTGTCCCGAGGAGGGAGCATCCTCTGCAGCCTGGGGTGATGGCCCATTTCCCACCACAAAGGACAGATGACTCCACCTCTGGAGCAGCGCAAGACTGATGTTTTTTTCATTTCCCCCCCAAAAAAACCCCAACAACAAAGGACTCTCCTTATTTTTCCTCCCTTTATAAACAACATCATGCCTTAAAACCTCATCCTCCACTGCAAGAAGCAGGGAGAAAAGAAGCAGTAACACTTAAATGCTGACATTTTCTCTAACTCAGGCAGGTCCAGCCCCACCGCGCCCGTCCCTTCGGCCCCGGGTGTCTACCGAAGGATGCCCGCGGGCAAACCCATCTTGCGGTGACCACCCGGGGCCGAAGGGACCGGTCAGCCCCGACTCCACTCGCCCTCCCCGTGGCCCCCCGTGGCCACCCCCGGTCCCCCCGTACCTGCCGCCTGCCCGGCTCCAGCCGCGCTCCCCGGTGAGAGCGGGAACGGCCCCGCCGCCTCCTCCGCCCCCCGTCCCGCCCCATCCCGCCCCGTCTCATTGCACCAAGGAGCACCGAAACCCTCCCTCCCTGCAGTGGCTCCCAGTTCAGCCGGGGCTCGTCCAGTGTTCCTTAAAATCTTGTTTTTATTTTCTCCCAGGAATTGCAATCGCTTCTGCTGCTCCTACCCGCCCCGTCCTGCAAACCCACTGGACACTTGACAAGATGCTAAGGAAGTTGTGCCTCCATCCCACTGCTAAAGGATGGGTCTCTGTCCTTGTTTTTTAAAAAAAAAAAAGGAAGGAAAAATCCTGCTGGAATGGCAGGGGTGGGGGAAGGAGTGCTTAGGTCACTTGGAAGGTGCAGGACCAAGTCTTGTGGCCACGGCCCTGACCCCTGCAGCAATTCATGGTGTGTTTTAGTCTGGTTTGAAATGTCCCTGGTGCCAGGACATCCCCTGGCTGCTGTGGCTTCCCTTGGGCCAACCATCACCTGGGACAGGCCTGTGACATGGGTTAAATAACTGCAGGTGAGCTGCACCAGTATTTTGAAATGGTTCTATGATCCTTTTTGAAAAAGATTTTATAATCTGTTTTTTAAATACACAATCTGTTTTTTTAAAAATAACTAGAAGGTCTTATAATTTATTTTGTTTTCTAAAAAAGGCCTCACAGAGCAGCTGTGTTTACTCCCAAGCCCACTGCTGGGCATGCTTTCCTGGCAGTGTTTTGTACACCACATGCCTTCCGAGCACCAGCTACAGAAGATGTTGATGCTTAAATAGAAGGGGCAGAGCTCAGCCTCAGTGGCCCTGGTGGGATGAGTCTGAACGGGGACGATCTCTTGCTAGCAGCAATGAGCTCTGCTTCCAGAAAGTGACAATGAAATGAAAAGACAAAGCCACTCATCTGTTTGCTGCTGAAGGTGGCAGGAAGTGTCTGGGCCGGGGCCGCATGCCCTGGCCAACGCGCTGGCAGCCCGGCTGTCTGCCACCATCAGGGTGCTTAGCATGCACTTGTGCACTTTATGACTTGATCTCAACCTGATGTGCCTTGCACACTGATTCCTGTTGATCTCATAATTATTCCTCTGGGGGGCCAGGGAGACACACACTCCCATTTATTGTCTGCATTTTCCAGGGCTGGGGCCAGCGTTCTGGTGCCAGGGGGTGGGATCCCTGAGCCCAACACTACTGTACAAACACTGTTTAGAGGTAAAAGTCTGGACATCTTGAGCAACTGTGGGAGATGTTAAGTCCTCACAACAGAACAGTAAACGCATGTAAACCTCCTCGGAACTATAAATCACCACAGAGCAACAAAGCGTTGTAAAAGGTAACGATTGCCTCTTGCTAGGAAAAGCAATCACAGGTTCTTGTTCAATCAGGACTTGGTCAGACTTCCCCAAATGTCCCTGTGTTTTGTTGTTTGGGAACAAAGGGGATTTTTATTTTTAAATTGCACAAGTGTACCTCCTGCCATCATGTCAGAAGCGGAATGCAGGATTGTGTTTAAACAGTGTTTCCAAGTGAAGCTGGAACAAACAGGTTGGATGGGGAGTACCAGGACTTACTGAGTTTCTAACCTCTGTCCTGTCAAAATAATTGCCCTTCTATCGCCTCTTATTTCCCCAGGGAACAATGTCTGTTAGCAGCACTGGCAGCTCTAACGCTGGAAATAGAGCAGGCTGCATTTGTTCAGTGGTTTGAAACATCAGCTGTGAAGCCAGTGAAGCCAAATGACCTTGGATTTGGCTTGACTTTGCGTTGTCTCCCTTGCTTAGTTCATGAGAAAGTTTATTTCATAAGCAAAAACCTCCTGCTAAAAATACAGCTGAAAAAAACACAATGGAAAGCTCTTTGGCTCCCCAGGCATTGTGTTTGGAGCTGGGGTGTTGTGCTGATGTGATGCACCACTGACATCAGCTAAATACAGCTGAGAAACCAAATACACAGGGCAAATCGGTCCAGAAAACAGCCCCATCGGTCTCATCTGTCATGGTTTGAAAATATCAACTGGTCCTAAATTTATCTGATAAAGGGAGAATAGTGTAAGGGTGACTGGAGTGGATACAAAGAAGGCTGAAAGGTTTCTGGGCTTGTTTTTAGGGCTGTCTGTAAAGACGAGCAGAATTGCTTGTGCCAGAGTCCAACGTGGAGACCCACGGACAGCTCTGCAGGGAGGAAATCACCCCAAAATTACAGCCCTGTTGGTAGGACCTAGTTAGGTCACCGGAAAAAACATATGACTCGTTCGTAGATGTTTCTGTGTAAATCTGTGTTGCTTTTGGCTGAATTATGCCCTTTGGCACGGAGGGAGGGTGAGGTCCTGGTGCGGGGTGCCCATGCGGGGTCCTGGCCCTGTGCAGCTGCAGTGGCAGTGGTCAGAGCTGAGGTCACTCCTTGGTGCTCAGGGATTTCATGAGGACTTGGAAAAGCTTTTTGGACTTCTGCAACAGGAGCAGTGTCATGGTTTGCGGGCCTGCATTCCCTGCCCGGCCTCTGTGGGGGTCCTCTCCTGGATGGCCCCACTCCAGCTGGGGTGCCAGGACAGCATGGCCAGCCCTGCCTATGGCTGAGACAGGCACCACCAGCGCGCCTGCACCTGCTAATTAATCACCATTTAGCAGGAGCCGCAAGATGTACGTGCTAAATATCAGTCACGTCTGCAGCCTGGCTTCCAGTCGGACAGCTCTGGGGTTTGCAGGCAGCCTCCTGCCTGGGAGGAGTGTGCCTGTCCCCATCACCCATCCCCATTGCTGGTCCCCATCGCTGTCCCTCACCCGGGTCCCCCCCACCACTGTCCCTTGCCCCACATTGGTGGTGGGCCCTGCAGCCCTGTCAGTGGGGCGGCTGCTCCTGCTCCATCACCCGCTCCCACGCAGGGTGCAAACAGGCTCCTTCAGCACTTTAATTGCTCAGTTTATCAGGCACACGTTCAGAGACACACTGTCACTAAACAAAATAGAGTAATTTAGTTGTGACCAGTAAAATCACAGTCAAATGACAGGGAGCATCTCACCACCCAACCTACACCAGTAACCACTGAGTATAAAACCTTTTTAACTGACCTCTGTTTGCGTTACAAAGATCAGGCAGTAAAACCGAGGCTGGTTTTGTTTTACAAGCAGCAGAAGAGGGGAGGGAAGCACCCCCCCCCAGGCCAGCTCCAGCACAGCTGGCACAGCACAGTGGGAGCTGGTGAGAAAGGAGCTGGGTCCGTGCTGAGGCCAGTGCTGCCAGGCTGTGGGTACCACTGGGCTGTGGGTACCACCGGGCTGTGGGTACCACCGGGCTGTGCAGTGCCACCAGCTGACCTGTGGGCTCCGGGACAGAAGGGATTGGGCAGAACGCAGCTCAGGCACAGCTCCCTTCAGTCTGAGCATTAATTAGTGACAGTGGTAATGAGCCTTGGCTGGCCCCCGGGCTGCTCTCACACAGGACGGTGGCACACTGCGTACTCTGGCGCTTTGTCACCAGGGGGGTTTCCCTGACCTGCTCCGTAGCTAATCAGTGTGACAGGGAATTAGTTGTGCTCCTTTTCTGCTGTAGACATTTACTGGAAATGATAACAAGCCCACCATGGCCCCAGTGTCTCAGGATGTGGTAGCTGCAGTGGGCTCTGGCCCCAGGGGTGCCACTGCCGCGGCACGGACCAGGAGTGCCAGTGCGGTGCCTGCCAGGACAAAGCAGCATAAAGAGCCCTGTGAGCTGGTGCTTTATGGTCCTTTCTCATGTTCTGGAGGAAATGTAAAATATTTTGTGGCTGATGACTTTTTAACAAGAACAAGAGTGAGGGCTGATTACCCTTTGTGATTACCCTGGTGGGGGAACAGCCCGTACCTTTCAGGATTCATTATGTAAACTTGGGTGAGAAGGTCTTAAACCCCCGGGAGGAAGCACCACAGCAAGGGGCGTTGTGGAAACAGGGTGATTCACGCAGCCATGGCGCGGTGACTGCATCCGCCCCGGGACTGGGCAGCTGAACACACACGTTCTTCCAGCTCTAGAAACATATTTGGACTAAGGACATGAGTGGAAAGTGACAGAGGTGACCCTGAAACAGCATGCTGGATGGGGCTGGGCTTGTGTTTGGTGACCCTGGCTGTGTACTCTGTGGTGGGCAGATGGCAGTGGGTCAGGGGTGACACTGGGTTGTGTCACTTGGCCTCACAGAGGCTTCTCTGGCAAATGTCCCCTCCTGTGCTGAGTGTCCTGCTGTTTTGAGAATGTGCCCAATGGCAGGGTTGCCAGGGTGAAAACGCCATTAGGGCAGAGTAGAGCATGGCTCCATGTGTGGAAAGCTGCACAGTGCTGGAGCATGTGGGCCTGGCAGCGCAGGCAGGCTTGTCCCCCAGGGGATGTGTTTCCCATCCAGCTCCTTCTGGAAAGGAAACTGAGCTAGGAGCATAGGACTGGGAGAGACAGGGCAGTGCAGGAGTGTTAAAGGAAGGTGCCAAAGCATGGATGATGATACAAGAGAGGACAAAACACAGGAACATGTTGTACATGGCCCTGAGGCCGGGTGTGTTTCCCTGTTTATACCTTGGGGTGTTGCAACCAGGCCAGGGAGCAGGAGTGGCTGCGGGTCAGTGCCCCGAGTCTGTGGCTGCTCTTGTTGGGCAGAAGGGAAGACATGGTCAGGTGCTGGAGGAACCCACCGCGCAGCGTTCTGCCCTGGGCCACAAGGTTGGCCAGCAGAGCCCCTGCCCACTGCCCACCCAGCACCACCACCACTGTTCCCACTGCCCCCACCACCACCATTGCACCCACTACCACCACTGCCACCACTGCCACCCCTAGCTCCCTGGGGCCAGGGCAATCTGAGCCCCCCAATGCTTTGGAGAGGGATGAGTGGAATGAGTGGAAGGCAGGAGAAGAGCCTTTCTTATGGGAAGAAGAGGGTCAGATGGAGAAAGGGATTGGGGCTCCCTTGCTGCCAGAAAGCATTAGTCCCAAGAGAAAAGCTGTTTGAAAGTGACGTGGTCAGATAACTGCGCTGTTGCTCCAATGAGCATCCAGCACCCTGCGCGTGCAGTGCTGTGAACTGCAGACTGGCACTTGTTTTGGGAGCAACTGTGAGGCCACAGGCTGGCAAGTGCAGCCCAATGCCTAGTAACCCTCGCTGGCCAGTGGCTGTGCAGAGCCCAGTGTGCAGGGGCTGGCTGGGCCAGCCGGGCCGGCTGGGCTGGCTTTTTGCACCACAAGGAATTCAAGTTTCTCGGATAGGATTGCTCAGCCTGGCCTGGGATTTCTTGTCTCCCTCCCCTCCCTGGGCACTGGTCACACTCAGCCCCGGCTCTTTTCCCAGGGTTTGTCACTGGTGAGCAGTGCTGCCTGCCCAGCCCCACTGCTGGCGATACCGCCCGTGCCAGCAAAGGCGTGAGGAATCGGCAGGGACTCTGCACCTCCCGACCTCCCGGTCTGTCCTGTTCACAGGGAGATGGCAGCTTTGGGATTAGTGCTGGAGCCGTGTCACAGCACGTCACTGCTGCAATCGCTGGTTCACCTCTGACTCACGTGTGCCTGAAACGGCTCCGGCGCTGCCACGGCTCAGGCCTGGCTCGGGATGCTCTGGCTGTTGGCAGCATCCCGGGATGAGGTTGTGCAAAGTGAGCACGGGCCAGGCTGGCAGGGGTGGCTCAGAGCTGGTGTCTGGCGTAGGGAATTGCTCCAGGGGCTGCCCTGCTCCAGCCGTGTGGCACTTGCTGCTGCAGTTTGTGGCAGTGTCGCCAGAGACAGACAGTGGGACTTTCAAGCCAAGGCAACGATTTTCTACAATAAACTCGGCTGCCAGCACCCTCTGTGCTGCACACGCAGCTGCTGCAACTTCCAGAGCCGGCTGGAGCCCGGTTGGAGCCCTGGGAGCAGGTCGGGGGCTCTGCCGGCAGCCCCAAGGGGGGAGGTGTCTGCGGCTGAGCAGGATGCACCCCGTCCTGGGTGTCTGGAGGAGAGACCTCCCGATACTGGTGCTTACAGAGCTGGCTCACCCTGCCGTGGACGTGAAAGGGTAAAACTGAAACAGCCACGGTCTGCAGCCCTGTCCGGCCTCCCCAGAGCTGCACCTTTTCCAGGGCACAAGTCGGGGCTCAGATCCTGAGAGGCTTTTCCACAGGCATGTGCTGGAGATGCCTTTCCCTGGCCCAGCCCCATTTACATTAATGAGGCATTTAACTCCCAAACCTGTTTGTGGACCACTGCAATGTCACCCAGCCTGGAAGGGGCCCGGGCAGCCTTTAACCCTGTCGGTGCTGCCCGGCTGCATCCGCTGGGGGCAGCTTCGGGCAGCCTGGAGCAGCCTGGAGCTGCCTGGAGCAGCCGTTCCTTCTCTCTGGGGGAGGCTGGGGTTACCCCTCAGGCTGACACCCCCAGTGGCTGCACTCATGAGGCTGGAGGCAGTGGTGCTGGGATCCGGAGAGGTCCTGGCTGCATCTTAGATGTGTTTTCCAAGGAATCTGTGTCTTACTGTTCATTGTCACATCCTGGGCAAGTTTTTCATCCCAGCTGTCTGGGAGGTTGGATGCTCCCGTTTTTTCTCTGGATTGCCAGGTGGAATTCTGTCTGGCAGGGAACCACGCATCCTCCCTGCCCCCTGTCTCTGAGTCACTTTTGTGCTGGCTCTTCCTGCCCAGCAGAGAAACAGGCAGAGTCAGGGAGAGAGTCTCAGTTTCCATCGGGAAAAGCGTTTGCCCAGCAGTTTTGATTCCCAAAGTACTTAAGCAGCAAGTCCCGCTGCTGCAGCTGGGGTTTGTCTCTGCACAGCTCGCTCCTCTCCCCATGTTTTTTCCAGCCAGTGTTTGTGTCAGAGGAGCTGGGAGCACTGGGAATCCACTGGCAGGCCTGGCCAGTAGTAGGGCTGACTCCTGCTCTGCAAGTGCTTCCACCGTGGCTCGGACAAACCTATCTCCAAACTCCGGAGCACTTTGCAGTGCTGCTTTGGGGGTGGTGATCAGGCCAGCCTCAGCAGTCAGGCAGCCACAAGCAAAACACCTGAGGTCTTTGGGTTAGGGCTGGTTGGGAAGGTTTTGCTGAGAAAGGAGATTTGGTCAGTGCCCCTGGAGGGTGTTATGAGGTGATTGTGTGTGAAGTGAGACAGAGCCAGCCCTGGGCATGGCCAGCAGCCTCCAGAACGCACGGAGGTGCCTGCAGGCTCCCTGTGCTTTCCAACCCTGTTTCTGTGGGTCATCACTTGCTGGGAGAGGCACCAGCTGGTTCCTACTCTCCGGCAAACCTCTCTGCAGCTGGATTGTCCTCCAGTGCCCCAGCAGCTCCTCCATCACCCACAATTTTCTCCTGCTGTTGCTGGGAAGAGCCCAGCGAGGTTTGCCCGCTGCGTCTCCTTGGCTCCAGAGGGCCAGTCCCAGCGTGTGGGCAGCCTTTCCCTGTGAGTCACCAGCACCTGCCCACTGTCTGTTGGTTTCGACACCTCTCCCCAGCCTGTCCTTGGCCTGGCAGCGCTGTGCCTGCTGTGCTGCCAGCACCTTCACCTCATTTTTGGGTGCTGCAGCCCTGCAGTGCCAGCAAGCGGGGGGCTGCCCATTTCAGGCCTCTCCCTGGGGCTGGCCCAACCCTTCTGGGAGTACTATCCCCGTGGAAAGAGGCTGGCATTCCCATACAAGCCTCAGAGCTGCAGCAGAGGATGAGATTTTGCCCGGCCACAAATTTTACTGCCTGTTGTTCCTATAAACTCCAAGCTGAGTTTCTCAAATGCTTTGAGTTTATGATGTTTAGTGTGTGTCAGACCTGATTCTTGTACTGTCCTGGGTGGTTTTCTGTATCTAAGATGACTCAGGAGTTTGGCAGAGTTCAGCATTTAATTCATGATGAAGTAATCCGTTTCTGTGGCTACTCCATAGCTTTCTGCCTCCTGAGGATTATTCATAGGAGGAAAGATGCTGTGCTGGCGCTGAGAAGTAAATGTAAAAAGCACCTACAGAAAATCTGCACTTAATCAAATAATTTAGTGTGGGTGTTCATGCCAAAAGCACCTGGCAGGACACACATCCCAGGTTATGGACCTGTGAGGCCATACAGGAATGCCACAGGGAATGCTGTGCTGCTGCAGGTTGCTTCCAGTCAAGTGACACTGTCCTTAGTAGAACTGCAGTTACTGGGCATACAGTCTGACCAGTCAAGACATGGACTTTCATGCATTATTGGCACCACTTTTTTATTTTAAAAGGCTTTTGTTTTGCTCTGGGAAGCCTTTAAAGATACAAAACTTGAAAATTATCATGGGCTGAAGTGTCATCAGCTCTCCCTGAGGTCTGGCTTTGCTCTACTGTGTTACCCCAAGGCTTTGTCTGTGTTGTGGATTCCCAGGTATCCCAAAGAGAGAGCTGGGAACTGGCCTGTGGCAGTTGTGTGTCCAGGTGACACAGCTTCTGGCTGCCACTGTGAAGGTATCTCGGCCACTGATCAGCACTGGGGATATGGCTACAGAGGTGGGTACACAGCTACATGGTGGGTAGCCTTGTCCCCTCAGCCTCTCCCCAGCTGTGGTGGCTGCTGGTGCCTTCCCTGGCTGCAGGACCCAGGTGCTGCGTGATGCTTGGTATCAGCTGTGGGGATTTCCTTCCTACCCTCCCCACAGGGGCTGATTGCCTGATTAGCGCCTGCTGATTTAGCCCACCCCTGGTGTTGGGAGCTGCTAGAAGAGGGGCAGAGGACTTGGAGCAGCCTGAGAGGAAGAGAAGTCACTGTGTGAGTGGTGGGAAGATGTTGAGCTGAGACCCTGCAGCCCCTCCTTGGTACTGCCTACAAGCAGCAGGCAGCAAACCTGGCAGTCTCTGTGGAGAGCTGTGGTCTGTCCAGCACTGCAACCTGCACAGGTAGGGTTGAGGAGCAGAGGGATTGTGCTGTGTCTCACTTGGAGGTGTTTGCTTTTTCCTTGGGAGGTGTTTCCCCCTCTTTCCCCCCCCTCCCAGTGTTCAGAGCAGGCTGTGCTGTGTAGGAGTTGGAGTCAAAGCTGGCTCCAGCGACTCTCTGTGTCTGAAAGGTCCTGAGCTGGGTGTTACTGAGTCAAACCAGCTCCTTTGCAAAGGAGCAACAAACTGGCAAGGAAGGAGCTTCCTGTAAGACATTATCTAGCTCTCAAGTTTGCTGTTATTTCCACCACTGCTGCAATCACAACAGCTCACACTGTAATGCAAAGGTGGTGGTGGTGGCAGCCCTGGTGTGTGTAGCTTGTGTGGGATACCCCAGCGTTTGCCTTGGGGTCTGTTTTGCCCGTTGCAAATGGAGCAGGTCCAGTGTAACAAGCACTGTTTGATGCTGTGTTGAGAGGTGATGGGGACAAGCAATGGTTTGTTGTCTTTGTGTGTTAGAGAAGGGGCTCTGAGGCAGAGCAAACCCAGTACCCTCTCTTGTCTGGTGCCTAGCTGGAGTGGGCAGTGGTGCTGAGCACCAGGCAGCCCTGGTGCAGGCACAGGCACATACCATCATCTCTTGGGATGCCTGCAGGAAGTAACTTGTGTTGCTGATTTAAAAAAACAAATGAACAAACAAGCAGTTATTAAAAATATATCTCTTTATCTTTTTCAGTGTATCAGCTATTTAAATAATTCACTTAAAATAAATTTATTGCACATTAAAGAACCTTTCTGGATTCTCACTGTCCTATACAAAATAAGCTTATATAGAGAGTAGAGAGGCTTTCTTACACTTAATACTCACTCTCACACACACTCTCACTCACTCTTGCTCTACAAAGGCCCAAGCAGCTGGTGTCACTACTGTGCTCTAGCAGCTAAGAATCAGCTATGGCAGGAGAGCACTGGGTGCAGGCCTGGGAGCACGGGAAGGGCACTGCCCCTGAGCTGGGTGCTCTGGGGGTCTCTCCATGAGCCTGTGGGAGCAGCCCCCAACCACCTGTGGTGTGGGGAGGATCTGGTGTGGTGCAAGTCCCCTCCTGAGCAGCCCCAGCTCTGGAGAAGGCAGCCAGGGTGGTGAACTGTGGGAGGAAAGTCCTTGTCTGGGGTTGAGCAGGAAAAGAGCAGCCAGCTCCCTTTCAGGTTTCTGGGAAGTCATGTGTGGCCAAGGCCATGCGCTGCTTGGTGAGCTTCTCTGAGGTTACCTGTCATGGCTGGCTTGAGCCGTGTGACACAAAACAAGCTTGCAGGGTAGGCAGTTCACTGCTGTGATCAGTTAGATTTCGTGCCCTTTCCAGATGATTCTTTTTGGGTGACTTAGGTTCTCCAACTCAAGCTGTGTAACAACTTGCTCTACAAATACATCTATGGCTATCCTAACCTTTCATCTCAAATTGAAGAGCTCATCAGGCCTCTTTTGGAATAAAATTCAGCTTGAGAGCTTTCCTTTTAACCATTTTGTGCTCTTCCCAGACCTCTGTCATGCTCCTTCCTGCCAATGTTGTGCTGCATTCCTGAAAGCCCCGGGTTTTTCCCACAAGTCAAGCCACACAGCAGAGAGCAATTAGTGTTACTACTCAATGTGGCACCAATCCTCTGCTGTGGAGTAACTTCTGCTCACATAAAATGGGGTGTGTTCAGTTAGTTGCTAATGTATGCCTCTGTCTGGCAAGACATCCCAGCTCAGTGCCACATCCTGCTCCAGCCATCTCCTGCGATGATTAACTTGAGAATTGATGTTGCCTGAAGTTCCTAATGTCTCTGAGCCCTTGGCTTTTGTGTCTGAGCTTTGCTCAGAGAAGCTGTGCAAGTTCAATCCCTGAATAAGGGTCTGACCTGACAGCCCTTCAGTGCTTGTTTGGATGTGTGCCTTTCACCCCTAGACACAAGGGTCCAGCACCCACCTCTTATTTTGGCACCTGGATGGGTGGATAAACAAGTGTCAGTGTTGCCCAACCTCGAGCGTGTCGGGCAGCTGCTCGGTGAAGGCAGTCTCTAGGTGCAAGGTGCTGTAGTTGGGGGGGGGAGTCCTGGGTAAGGGGCTGTCCTGGGGCAGTGGCAGGTGGAGGGCAGTGTTGAAGGTGGGCAGGTCCTCGTCGATGCAGACAGGGTTATCGTGGCCCTGTCTCTCCAGATCACCAGCCTGCCCTGGCTTCCCCGACCCGTCCCTTTTCCGGCCGTTCCACCATTTCTTTGCCTTTTGCCACTGGCGCCGCATGACGATGGACAGTGAATCGATGAAGAAGACCTCGACAATCTCAATGACACAGACAACTGAGCAGCTCATCCAAAGGCCCAGCTGGCCCCCAAAGTTGGAAAGAAGGATGACGAGCTGGAACAGAAAAGAGCACAATGTCATCAGCTCCTGTGGGCACTGGATGTGTGTCCGTGGCACTGTTTTGGCACACGGGGAGGCTGCCCCAAGCCATGTTTGCTGTGAGTGCTACCAAATGCAGGGGGCCCTTCCCCTGCCCTGCAGGGCACCCGAGTGCAGGGCTTGGGACTGGGCCATTTGAAAAGAATGAAAGAAAAGGGCTGCAAAGGGCAGGACTGGGCATCCCAGGGTGCATCACCTGTGGACAGCTTCCCACCACTGCCCTGGCCAGGTGAACATGTCTAGCCTGTCTGGGAGGAAGAGCCATGTGTGGCTGGGGCTGAGTGGGGAGCTGCTGTGCTTGCTTACTGTGTTGGCAGGATTCTCTGAAATGAATCTCTCGTTCAGGTCTTTGTAAAACACCATGAGGTTTGCAAGGTCTGTCCTGAGAGGAGAAAGAGAAGGCAGGCTAAGGGTTTAGTAAAACAATAACATGAAACATACTGAAAAACTATGCAAATAACCAGTTGGACCAGTAGGGCTGGGCCGCTCTAAGGGAGCTTTTTCCCCAATTGCCATCATTAGGGCTGCTGAGATTGTATCTGAGCTTGAGGTGCAAGCTAGAAACACAGACATGGAAACTTACTTGTTCAGCTTCTTGTTGATTTTCTGTCCTTTGTCCCAAGACAGAACTCGAAGCATCCAGTCCTGGAAAAAAGACAAAATACTGCTATAGCTGTGTGCACTTGTGTAGAAAACCCCTGGAAAAGGAACTTGTGCTCCACACCTCCTGAGACCAGAGTGGGTGCCAGAACTAAACACATGTGATGGTCCAGCTGTCCCCAGGGGCTGTCCTAGCTCATAAGCCAAATTTTAGTATAATGGTGAACTCCTGGAGGGGAAGCCCTCTCCTGGACACTACAGCCTGAGCCTCTGGGAGGAGCAGCATGGAAGTGCTGACAAATACCCCAGGGCTGCCCTCCTCTGTGCTGAATCTCTGGGTCTATGTCATGGCTGGTTGTGCTGTGCTGCCCTGGCTGTGAAGCACGATCAGGACCTCACCTCTGACACGGTGGATGGCCACTGGGCGATGCTGGTGGTGAGCGCCCACTCCTTGAAGCTGGAGAGAGAGGCAGGCTGTCAATTGTGAGCTCAAACTCCCATGCAGCATTTTACCTCTGGCCGTGGGTAGGACTTACCTGCAGGCATCTTTGCAGATTTGCTGGCAGCCCAGCTGCTCCTTCACAAACTTCTCGTGCAGTCTGTAGTAGCAGTACACTGCAAGAAGGGAGCAGGATGTGTGCATGAGAAGCCAAAAAGAAAAGCTGTGATCTTTTGCTACCTGTGCTAGAGTAGAGCTTCTGGGGTGCAGGTGGCTTTTGTGGCCATCTCCTATAGGTTGGGGATAAAAGGATTTACCCTATAAATATTGCAAAATACTCTGAGAAGTTGTCACTTGCTGTAGGCACAAGCAACTGCCTCACCTGGTCAAGTCCTCCACTTGACAATTCTGTGGTGAGTGCAAATGACAAGCAATTGGGACAAGTGTCAGAAACCAGTCAATCTAAATGAGAGAGGCAGTATCGGGCTCTGTGCTAAGTGGGCTGAGGCAGATCCACCTCTCCCAGGGCTGGGGTGGTGCTGGGTGCAGGCAGGGCTGTGCTGACTGGGGACATGGTGGCAGCAGGTGGCTGAGGCAGGAGGTGTTGGAACACTTACTCCAGTTGGGGTTTTTCTTGTAGTTGCAGTACTCTGCTCCAGCAGGTAAGGGCTGTGCGTACTGGGCACAGCCACAGGAGTCCACCATGGCCTTCTGAAAGCAGGAGTGCAGGCAAATCTGAGGGAGACAAGCCAAGAGCTGGTGTCTAAGCAGCATGGGGCACTGCACTCCTGCAGCACCAAGCTCCAAGCTTCCCCTCTTTAAAACATCCCCTCTTTAAGGCAGCAGCAAGAAGAGGGGAAGCCCATTTCCCTGGGCCTTCAGGCTCTCTTGCTACTGAATACAAATACAGGCAGAAAGTGGAGAGGAGGGTTTAGGCTCTAGTGCAAGAAATATGAATATAATCCTCTCTGAGGGAGGATTCTGGGAATGCCCCTACTTCCCCTATAGCCATCAAAAGCTTCAATGTTGCTGTTGCTCTTTCCAAAGCCAAGGAGAAGGTTTTCAGGCTGCCATGGCACGTGGTCCATGAATCAACAACTAGGTGTGGAAAGTGACTCACTAGTGAAAGGGTTCATAGCTTTGACCAAATTGTCTTGGTGCATACTTGGAGATCTGAAGCTGTCAGGATTAATAGGGTGGTAGAGTCAGTGTTGTGTGCTAAAAGACTTAATCAGTTAGAACAAGCAGGAACTGAACTGCTTTCTGAAATCCCAGTCGTCAAGCCTTCTGGTCCCAGTCCCAGCCCTCCTGAGCCTGGAGTTTCAGTGAAGTACTGTTACTAAAAACCTGAGCTAATGTTTGTGTGAACTTCCTGGCAATTCATCACAGTAGATTTCAGATATAATACCCCATAAAATAAAAATCCAGCCTAGGCACAGGCTTTTAAGTAGGTAGTAGCTAAAATAATTACAATTCTTCATGTTGAGAATGCCAGAACAACTGATACACTCTAAGAGGACCCAATTACAGAAACCATGCAAAATTAGTGGAAACTTACTCTGTAAACAACCATCCTGCTATCTGGATGCTGATTAGATGGTATCTGTTATTCTTGGAGTCCTAAAGGTCACAATTTCTGGCTTCAAGGGTTACTAAGCTGCAACATTTACTTGGCCAATATTTTCCAGTCTCACATTGCTTGAAAGTTGCCTAATGAGCTCAAGTTCTCTCTTTATCTAACAGGGTGCCTAAGGGAACTTCAAAACATCAGCCACTTAGAAATAAAACTCAGATTTTAAAAAGTGCTGTGGGATTTTACATCAGTGGTTAAAAGCAGAGACTCTGTGCCTGCTGGACTGTTCATAATCTCAGACCCCCAACTACAAAGCTGTTTAGGAAGGTAGTTTTCAAGCGACTGATGAAATCAAAGGTAACATTTACCTGGAGTGAGTAGCTCTTGTTATAGAGGTTTTCTACTGGTATGTCAGCACCAGTCTCTGTACAGTCACTGTAGGGTTTGCTCAGCTTGCGAGACCGAGTCTGAGAACCAGAAAAGAACAGGTCTTGGTGTTTTGAGTTCAAAGAGAAGCCAAAAGATGCAGTAGCAGTTCATCACGATTTGGCAACTGTAAGTGATGGGGCAGGTTTGAGTGGCATGCTTATCTTTTGCTATCTCAAATGATTTGTCAATCACTTGTCAGAACAAGGCTTGTTTTTTTTCTTTGTAATGTTCACTTCCCAAAACACTGCTCTGGCCTGATTATTTGCTGTCTGTGTTGAAAACCTCTGCAGCAATGCAGAGATGGCATAATCCTAACAGTGAGGATTTTTCAAAGCAGAGTAATAGGTATGTTTTCTCTCCTTGCAAGGTCCTGGAGGCTACGCATGGTTTATCCTGGATCTGTTTGTGTTTGAGGGACGGTTGGTTTTGTTTGTTTTGTTCTCTGTGAGGACCCACACCTTCCTGAGCTGTTGCACTGGCTGCTCCTGTTTGGTGGGTAAAACAGCACTTCAAGCTCTGCTAGTGCTCATCAGCACCTCTCTAAAATCACTCTAGATCAAATGTTTGTATCTCCTTCAGGACTTTTTCCAGGTGCTGCTTTGATCCTTCCACTCCAATGAGTGCTAACACCTTTTCCTGTTCTGTAATCTCTGCCCAGAGAAATGAGCTCTGAAATGCCAACTGCTCTGCCTGCAAGGTCTGCTGAAACCAGGGCTGGGAGCCCTCAAATTTGCCAGATCTGACTCAGGCTACAGCACTTGCTTCCTGTAGACTGCCCTGCCCTGCTCAGCCCTGAGCTCTTGTTATCATTCTGCAATAATTATCCACTTCATAATGAAGACAGTGACCTGAAACCACAAGAAATGTCACATTTAAGAATCCATTCACCTATCTTTCACTACAGAGTTTTAAATTAGGGGCTGATTCTACAAAGGATCAATTTAGTAGGAACCAGATAAATGCCTGCTTACCTTTAAGGCCCTGACTACAGATCTCCAGATTACTGAGGTGACACCTGACAGGGAGCATTGCAATTTTCGTCTGCAGCAACAGAAGGCTCCAGGCATGTATGGTGTAAGTCAGCTCTTTTAGAGAGATGCTCAAATCTCTCTTTGGAAGGGACACAAATATGATTTCAGTATTAAGAGATGGATTACTGAATGTAACCAGCTTTTAATATGCTTTTAAGTTCTGCAGACAATCTAATGCCAGGACACTTGCCTCAGTCTGCTGCTGTATCATGAGCTGATGATAGATCCTTTCTATAGATTTTTTTTTTTGGTCATGGCTTATACTCCTACAAAAGCTTACTTGTTCATTCAGGTACTGTGAAATAATTTCCAAACTAAATATTTAACTAAAGCACTGAAACTCCTACCAAGCAATACCTTGTTTGCATTCCAAACATCTTGGAGTATTTTTGGAGGGGGGGGGCACAAATACATGAGCAATAGCCTAGACACTGAGGTTTGCATCTGGGAGGCAGTGACTGCACTGCCTGCAGCTGCAACGCTGTGCATGGACATGGCCGTGTCTCTCCTCCACGTATTGGGATGTGGTGCCAGGACTAATCTGGCACCTCAGTGGTGCAGCCCTGTCCTGGCAATCACCACTTCCCCTCGGCAGCCTCTCTGGAGTTCTCCTTTACTGCCAGTAGAGTGACCAGCAGCTTTTGTTTTGAGTCCAGAAATTGTGTCCAGCTTCTATTTTGGCTGCTGTGTTAGGAGGCAATCGGATCACTTCCTTGTGCCACATCTTTTAAACATTGCCACCGAGATACCTTCAACCTTGTTACTTATAGTATATGCAACAGTCCCAATCTACTGTGCCAGGAAAATATTACATGAGATATTGAGATTCTGTCTGCAGTGACTTTCTCCTATACGGTGTGATGAAGGAAATAATGGTGTGAGACTTTACCTCCTTTACACCGTTCTGGTTCGATACCTTCTTTACACTGTTTGTTAGGTAGCCTTTATCCCCTTTGGTTAAACCAAGCAGTTGCTGCCACAGTTTTCCAGACAGTTAACTATTTGCACATTTTAAAACCCTGTTTTTAATGTCTTTTCTAATGCATGCACTATCTAGATCTGGCATACCCACCCAGCACAGATAAGCTGGCTGGCTGATGCCTTTGACCCAACCATCAATGAAGAAAAGGCAGAACTGAACTGCTCACTTAACAGCCCATCCAGATGAAAGGGGAAAGTCTGGCTTGCCTGATGTCACTGCTCTACCGTGGAAAGAAGCCCCTTGGGTCAAATGCCTTGTTTGCACTACACTAATTGGGGAAATTTGGAGCTGCAGCCCTCCCTGCCCTTGCTGACAGCAACGGCAAGATGCTTCACTAAGCTGGCAAAGGCAGAGTCACTGCCCATGGGGTTTTCTTTTCAAACTGGGATAGCAAGAAACCCAGAAGACAGACTTACACCCACAGAACAGTTAAAGGGCTGGTGCTGCAGTCATCTCTGCAGACCTGACCCTAACGTGGGTTACCCACAGCTCATGTTCTTCTCTTCCACCCTGGGAACCTGCGTGGGATGCAAACCCATCTGCATACTGCTAAAGAGAAACAGGGCACATGACAACACATCTCTGTGGTTGTGGATTTCGCTGTGAAAACAAAACACAAAATCCCCTGGGAAAGCCAAGGGGTTGGAGAAAAGGGAGAACAAACAAAATCCCAGTAGCTATCTGGATTATAAGGACCTGATTTTCCAACAGCCTCTGCACAACAAAAAACTTTGTTCCAAAAGTGCTACCACAGGCACTTCAGCTGCTCAAGTGTGAAGTATTAGAAGCCTTCCAGCTGCTGGCTACGTTCTAACATCCTATCAGTTCATGTCTACATCTGTTTCAAGGAGATGGGAATGAGGGCTCACTCACAAAGTGCATCCCTATGGAGGTGGCTGCAGCAGTCTCGATTTCTGTGCCAATGTCTTCAATGAAGGGATATTCGTTTTGGTCATGGACAATGATCTTTGCTCCTGTTGATGTCACCAGGAAGGGGTTGTAGTCTGCTTCGTCTATATACAGAACAACCTGCAATCCTGGAGAGCAGAGACAAGGCAGAAGCAGAGTCACACCAGAAGCCAGAGTAATTTTTTCTGGTCAGGGAGGGCAGCACAGTTTATTTACTGTTATTTGGCCTCAAGTAGAACTGTAACAACCAAGCAAAGCCTTTGCAGTGCTAGACTGAGACACTTGCAGCAAGCAATGTCCCTCTGCAGCCCCAAGCACAGCAAACAAATAATGTCTCCGTAGAGCATGGCTGAAACTTACTCTAAAAGTTATATAACCAGGAAGCAGTAACTTCAAATGGAAAACATTAGTGATGCAATGATATTATCTTTGTATTCTCTGGCAATAGTTTGCACTAGTTCAAACAAGTGTTTCCCCAATCAGCTTGCACATCTAGAGCCAACACATCCATCACTCTCCAGCAGGATCCAGTTCTCTGAACCGCTCGTTATCTCACAGTTGCTCCCTTACCATACTCGCTGCCTCCCGTGGAGGTGCTCAGCACTGTCCCGTTCTCCCCACTGTTGAAGGTGTAGCAATTGCCATGGAGGGGGTGATGGAAGCGAGTGAAGTGCCTGAAAGAAATCAAATATTGCTACTTTGCCCTCTTCAGGTTTAACTGTCTGTGGGAGAAAATCAGCAGATTTGGGCTTTTGTTTTGGCAGAGACATAAGGACTGGATTTTTTTTTGCAAGTAATTGATTTTCCTGAAAGGTGTGTAATATCCTGAACCTGTATAGAAATATGATCTGGTTTAATAACATCAGGAAATGAAAAGTTTAGGAAGTTTTCATGTGGGAATGGGGACTGAGAGGATGGGGAAGCAGATTTACAGCACTAGCAGGAAGGTGGTAGTTGCAGGGACCGTGTCCTCTGTCATTTGACAGTCAAGTGTCTAAAGGAACATGAATCTTCATTTTTCAGAAGAGATGTCAGAGCCACTGTCATGCAGCAGAAGCTGAGGACACACCCTCATGATTCAAGCACATTAATGTCTTCCCTGGGAACATCCCCTCCTGCTCAAGCAAATGTCTTCATTCCAAGAAAAGATGTTAGGGTTTGCATGACTACAGGCACAAGCAAAATGCCTTCAGTAAGGAGAGTCCCAGTGCAGCCTGCTGTGTGCAGGGTCCTGGGGAAACCTCCAAGCCCTTGTGCAAGGGCAATCTGATCCCCACAGCTGCACAGGGGAAAGCTGCTGCTGTCCCCAGGCTGAAGGGAATATTCTGCTACCAGGACACGCAAGAATCGCACTGCCACAATCATAAGCACTGACCTTTTGTCACAAGATAGGCCATCAAAGAAACAAGTCAGTAGAAGGTCATCAGCAGAGTAACTCAATTTCTCTTTAGTCTCCAAGGGAATTTGTGCCATGATATTCATGTAATGCAGCTTGTACCATTCTTGGATAGCATTAACACCAGAACTGAATGTATAAAGTGCACACTCACTGCTGTTGTTTGCATCGCACTGATAATTACAAAGGGGAAAAAGCGTTTCAGATGAAATGAAATGATGGATTCCACAAGGTATGTGTGATATGGCTTCTCCTTCACAGCAATAACCATGTATGAAGTTATAGTGGCAACAAGGGGCCAAAGGGCCATAAAAGACCTTTCATTCAGAGCTAAGTGATACAATCAAATGTTTCAGGCCCAAAAGACAGGTCACCATGGAAGGCACTAAGTCTATTTGAGTAGACTTCAGGAAGGTATTTATCTTCCAGAGATCTGGAGATGGATCTGCAGGCAGCCATGGAGGCATGGCAGAATGGGTAAAAGAGCTGAGGGAGTGTTATTCACCATAAAGCTACCTAAGCAAGCAATAAAACCGGCTGGAGGGACACCAACCCCAAACACCCCTTTGTTGCCCCACAAGGAACTTGCTGGCCAAAGAAGAGGAACACTCACCAGCTGAAAGCCAATGATATCATTGGAATCCCCAGAGTTCACAATGGATGAGTCCTTGTGAAAGACACTGCCCTCTATTTTCCTCTTCTGGCCACTGCGAAGGTCAATTACAGTCTTGGAGAAGTCCTCAAACTTCAGCAGAGGAATCTGTTTGAAGAAGTTGCTCCCTGTGCTGTTCCACTCATCTGCTGACCGGCGCACCTTGGACTTGCCCTCTGAAAATCCGTAGAAAGTCTCCAAAGCTTTTTTTGTCTCTTTGTCCAATTCAGATAAATAGTCTTTCATGGAACTGTACCTGCATTAGAGACAATGTGACAAAAGTGACATCCCATCTCACTGCCTAGCTGAAGTGTCTTGCCTGCTGCACTGCAGATCTCACCACTCAGGACAGAATTCCTTGTGGACTCGCTTGGATCTCTCTTACTAGCACTTCAATTTGTATTGGTGCTGGCAGACACGGCTGTGCCCTTGGAGCAGAGCAGACTGCACTACGGGGAAAGCCCTCTCAGACTCCCAAGCTCCCTGAAGGTTGTGTTAGCAAGCCCGAGGAGGCAAAGCATGTGGAAGTACAACCTCGGCATCTGTGCCAAGAGACACAGGAGAGCTGGATCGCCTGCAGGGACCAGGATGGGTAGCTGGCAGTGGAAAAGACATCAACACCAGTATAATTTGGCAGAAGTAGTAGTATTGTGGATTTATAATGTTAAAGCATCCTATAAGGAAAGAAAAGGCAGAGGCAACAGAGGAATGACAGATACTGTCTTTCCATTCTTCAGGAGATAGTATTGTATATAATTTTGGAACTTTGGTCCTGGGAAAAAGGGAATTTGAAGACTAGGGGCTGTCTGGGGCAGAAAGTGAAATCTACTGAGCTCTAGCCCAGCAGGCAGCAAGTGGAGGGTGTGAGTGTAACCCCCATGGGTCTGAACAGCATCAGGGATGGATATATAATTCAAACTGCCATAAAAATAAAACCCAGTGTTGGGAAAAACTGCTGCTGAGCAGTGCAGCTGGAGAAGCCCAGGAAGGGGTTTGGTGCTGGGCTGCTGAGGGGATGACGAACCTGCCGGGATTCCCGGCAGCTGGGGACCCCCATCTCCCTCCCGTGCCTTACTTGTAGGGGTTGATGTTGCAGATGGTGACGGCGGGGAAGGGCAGCTTCTGGAACTGGACGGTGACGGAGACCGAGGCGCTGTAGTAGTTCATGAGGAGCTCCGCGCACTGCCAGAGGATCAGCCCGACGGCGCTGAGGGTCAGCAGGATCCAGATGAACCTGCGCAGGCGGCCGCGGGACACGACGATGCGGCGGCAGCCATGGGTGTTGGTGTTCAAGCAGTACCACCGCATCAGCTCGCTCAGCGTTGGGGCCTGCGGGCCCTTCACCGGCAGCGTCCTCTTGATCCGGGCCGTGATCTTCTTCCCGGGAGCCATGGCTCCGGCGGCAGCTGCGAACAGACGGATCGGGCGCCTCAGCCGTGGGGGGCCAGGGGCAACCGCCGGTGCTGCCGCCGCGCTGACAGGGCCCCGCTGTCCCGCCCGCCGCTACCGAAAGCAGAGTAGAGAGCCGGCATCCCCCACCCCGCCGGGTGTTTCCGCCGTAAAACACCATTTTCCCGCAGAGGCCGCCCGCGGCCACGGCACCCCTACCCCGCCTCACCTCGACCGCCCTCTGGGCCCGGTGGGGCCATGCTGCGCTCCCGGCCCCGGCGCTGCTGCCGATGGCGCGGCGGGCGGCCGCACCGGCACCTACCTCCGTGGCCTGCCCCGCCCGGGCCCGCCCCGGCACCTACCCCCGCGCCACGCCCGGGCCCGGCCCAGCACCTACCTCCGCGACCCGCCCCGCTCCGCGGCCGCGCAGCGCCGCCCCACGGCGGCTGCCAGGGCTTGCGCCAGGCGGACGGGAGCGGCGGGGCCGGGCGGGCACCCTCGGGCAGGGTCCCGCGGGCCCGCCGCAGGTGACTAGCTCGCTTGTCCCAGCGGGGATGGGGAGGGGACAGCGGCGGGGCGGAGTCCCGGCAGCCCCCGCCCGCCCCACCGCCGTGCCCGCAACAAAGACGGTGGCGCTGCGGCGGCGGAGGTGGCGGCGCGGTGACGTACCGGCGCGCCCCGCCCTGCTCCGCCCCGCCCGCTGCATGGCGGCGCCGTGAGGCGGTGAGCCCCGGCGGCCCGGGCCCGGGGGGCGGCGGCGGCATGCGGCGGCCGGCGGGCTGAGCGGCCGGGCGGGGATGCGCGCTGCACCGCGCCGCCATGTCGCGGGTGAGCGGCCCCGGGCCGGCCGGCAGCGTCAAGGAGAAGCGCTCCTTCAGCAAGCGGCTCTTCCGCGGGAGGGCGGCCGGCGGCAGCGGCTCGGCCCCGGCCCCTGCCCCCGCCGCTGCCCCGACCTCGGCTCCCTCCGGGCGGTCGCTCGGCGGGTTCATGAGCCGCGTGCTGAAGACCCTCTCCACCCTCTCGCACTACAGCAGCGAGCCCGAGCCCCGTGGCCCGCACGCCCCGCGCCTGCCCCCGGCGCAAGCGGCCGGCGGCCTGGGCAGCTGCTTCCCGCCGGGCCCGCCGCGCAGCCCTGAGCCCCCTGCGCGGCCCCCCGGCGGCCCCGAGGCCGTGCCCGGCGTGGCGGGGCTGCGCAACCACGGCAACACCTGCTTCATGAACGCCATCCTGCAGTGCCTCAGCAATACCGAGCTTTTCGCCGAGTTCCTGGCGCTGGAGCAGTTCCGCGGCGGGCCGCCCCCCGCCGCCCCCGGCCCCGCCGACGGCCCGCCGCCCGCGCCCGGCGAGGTCACCGAGCAGCTGGCGCAGCTGGTGCGGGCGCTCTGGACGCTGGAGTACACCCCGCAGCACAGCCGTGACTTCAAGGTGAGCAGGCGGCCGGGCCCGGCGGTGCCCGGGCTGGGGGGATGGCCGCCTCGTCCCTCCGAGGCAGGAAGGCTGAGCGCGAGGCTGCCGCGCTGCCTGGGACCAGCAGGGAACCGGCCCTCGAGTGTCCCTCCTGGGCATGGGGACTGCACGACCCCTTGGTGCCCCTTGCCTGGCTGCTGCACTTGGGGCTGGGCTCTGTGCCTTGCTCCGGAGGCCAGCAGGAGAGGCCTGCCCAGCTTGTGCTGGCTACACAAAACCCATGTCCCCCATGGCACGGTGGTGCCACAGGCTGCCTGGTTGCTCTGGTCATCTGGGTGTGGTGGGGCCTTGTCCACAATATGAGTGCCCACGTGGGGTGAAAAGTCTTCTGGTCTCACCGGCTGTATGGTGGTGGCTCTGGAGAGCTGCTCTGGCTTCCTGGCATCCTTCAGGAGAAGCAGACGCTGGCGTGTCCATGTCGTCGGCCATAGCGGCCACTCCTTGGCTCCCTGGTTGTCCCCAGGGCGAGTGCCTGCAGTTGAGGCCCTGCTGCTCTGTTTGTTACTGATGGTGCTAAAGCCGTCTGACAGCTCCTACCCTTTCTTTCACAGGGCCAAACAGCCTCCACACTGTTAACTTAAAGACTTTTGATTTAGGGAAATTTTTCTTGCAGAGTGAATTGGAGAGGGGACACACAGATGCATGAAAATGTACCAAGAACTTGGTTCACACGTTCTCGGGCTTTCTGCCTTTGGTTCAGGTGGGATTTGGCAGCAGGCAGAGACGGCGGGTACCAGTTTCTTGATCTTCCTCAGTGTCTGTTGGATGGTGGGATGTCTGAGAGGCTCCTGAGGTGCCAGTGGTCTTTGGCACCTGGAGTTTGGACTGACGCACGGCCACCACGTCCTCCCTCTGCTTCTTCTGCACGTTCCCAGGTGGTTGCATCCACGCTCACCTCAACCGTGTGGGAGTTTTCCCTGGGGAGCCTGGTGCAGGTGGCCATGTGGGCGCTGGGCAGGGGCTGTGTGTGGCTCTGGTGGTTCTGTGGTGTTGTTGCTGGAGGAGAGCTCGGGAAGCCCATTGGCTCGGCTGCAGTTTCCGCGCATCCAGTCCTGGCAGCGCCGTGGGGTGCTCACCTTTATCGTGATCCTTCCCTGCCCCAGGGGTGTTCTGGCAGAAGAAATCGTGTATTTCTCCTCAGTAATAACAGGAATAAAAGGCTGCAAAAGTGGCCAGTGTAACTGCTAAAATCAAAGGGGAGTGCAGACCACTTTCTAGGCCGAGGTATGCTGTTTTTGCAGGCCTGCAGGAGAGGTGTTGAGATAAGAGAGACAGAAGGAGGAAGAGAAACAGGTCTGTAGATTAAATTAAGGCCATGTTCCAAGGGTTGTTGTTTTTTTTTTAATAGTGGAACTTTCTTTGCTTATTTGCAGGCATGACTAATAGTAAGCGAACACTTTTCTACTCATTGTTGCTGTAGCAGGAGCCCATCAATCTTCTACCAGCCAGGTCCCCTGGAGGGTTTCAGAAAGCATCTTGGTCCCAGCAGGCCCCGCTCAGCGCTGCACGGTGTCAACAGCCGTGTCTTCCTCAGAACAACTTTGTCATTATGTCAAGTACTTGGCTGTTTCCTTACAGAGGTCAATTACTTTTAATAGTAAATTAATGCCTCTAAAGAGAGTTAAGTAGTCTGAACCTGCTATTAAATCAGTATTCTTAATTAAAATTTTCTTCAGCAGCAGATTTGCACAGTTAATTTAAAGATGTAAACAACAGGCTGAGATTTGAGAAAGGTGAAGTTTGGCATTTTCACTCTGGAAGCTGCTGCTGCTTCTCCCCAAAAGAAGAACATCCCTCTGAGCTTGTTTTTGATAGGGAGTGACCCTCTGCCTTAATTGCTTTAATTTTTTAAGGGTGCAAAGCGTTTTCCAAAGAGTCATTTTGTGCTTCTACTCCAACAAGTGAGAATTATTGACAGTAATATTTATTTGGTGGTATTTCCCCACTTTTTAGGTTAATCTTAAATAAATAACCCATCCCACAGGTTCATGAATCTTGTAGTCCTGCTGCTGAAAACATGGAAAATGCAATTAAAACAAGTTGTTTGTGTGAAATGGGTTGTCTTACAATTGTAGGGCTGAGAGTGAGCCTTCCAAGAGAGCTCGCATGTGGGGAGGGGAGGTGCTCACTGGGCCAGCAGCTAGCACATCATCTCTGGGCAGATCTACTTGAAACACAAGGATCTCAGCTGAGTTTTGGATTTTAAACTTGACATTTCTCTGTCAGGAGAAATTTTTTAAGATTATTTTTTCATCTCAGTCTGCAGCATGGATCCGTGTGGAGCGCTCTCTACACTGTTTGCAATGGCTTATCCTTAGGGCACAGATCTGCTGTGGTAAAGGCACCAAGGAAGCCTTTGGGATTGCTGGTCTCTGTGATGGAAGTAAAAGTGCTCTGGAAGTTGTGTGTGTCCTCTGCTCTTCCTGCTTCAGAGGTGTTCACTGCCAGGGACACGTGCTCTGCTGACTGTGGGTGCAGGAGGTTGAGCTGGTGGGGGGCAAAGGATGTAGGGAAGCACATCTTCATGGCAGCTGGAGGAGCATTTGGAAGCGGATGGGAGCAGGAGGTCTAGAAGGCTGTAACCTTAGGAAAGGGTCAGGAGAGGAATGGACTGGGACGTGGAAGCAGAGGGATTTGTTTCTTTGGGTGGCAGCCCTGGGGCTGGGAGAAGAAGGGAGCCTGGGCAGCCCTTCCCAGGGAGATGATACACGTGGCCATGGAGGTGATGGATGTTGATTTTTATCTCTGCTTTGGATGGCTTTCCTGCTGGTCTTGTGCTCATCTGCAGTTTGTTTTAACAATAGTTTTCTTCTGATTGCTCAGTGGTTTTTATTTTCCTGCCTAAACAGGGCTGCTGCTTTCATAACAGGGGCCAATATTGCAGCTTGTGCTTCCTCTTTCCCCTTTGTGATGGTGTGACAATGGTGACAAACATCTATTGTATAAGCAGTAGCTGTGCTTCAGGCTTGTTTTTTTCCAAGGAGCTGTCCTGCTCTGCCTGCAGAGTTCCTGGGAGTGTCAGATAGTGAGGACAGAGCACCCTTTGTGGTGGGGAGTGGGTCTGCAACTCTTGGATGTGATGATGGGGGTTGTATGTGAGGACTTTTATTTAAACTAATTTGGCTTGAAAAATTGTTTGTACTTACCCAGATGCCCTACCTTTTCTTTCCTTGGAGTTCTGGTCTCCTGTGGATGGTGAGGCTGTTTCCTCTTTTGAGGCTTTTTTTGTAGCTAAACCAGTTGCACACTGAAGCAAGTCAATATTTAACAAGACCCCTCGTATGCTAGAACTGTGTTGATTGCATTTTTTTGTCCTACAAGATGAAGACTGCCATATTACTATGACCTGCAATGTGCACAGCAAATACAGCAAAACTGTAATAACTTGATTGAGTTGGATTATCTGAATTAGATCTGAACCCAGACCGAATCCCTGATAGTAGAGCAGGGATTATTATGCCAGATTAATAGTGCTGCTTCCATTTTTATTTATTTCTTTTTAAACCTGTGTTTAGTGTAAGATTTCATAGTAGCCGTGTGTAACTCTTCGAGTTTCAAGGTGCCCATGTTTTAGACATGCATTTGGTCTAAACAGTGTGCTTGGGACAGACAATCAGCCAGCTGTGTTGGTCACTTCTTTGTGAGTTAATGAAAAACTCCTCTGAATTGTGAAGGCACTCCTGCAAAGTATCGACCTGCTCAGTGTCTTCACCTCCTGCTGTAGATGAAATGCCCCCAGTTTCTTGGCATAGGGCTGCTTGGTGCAGTTTGTGTGCTGGCAGCCCTCAGTCCTGCCCCGGAGCTGTTAGCTACCAGCTCTTCCACTCACTGGAGCCCATGTGCTTTGCTAATGGGGCCAGTTTTATGTGGAATGGGATCTCCTGGGTTGTGTTTAATTATCTTGCTCTCTGCCTAGTGCAGCACTTACTTTATTCTGGACAGTGTCAACTGCTTATTCATAAAATATTTCTCTGGAGAGCAAGCTGTCCTCCCTTCAGAGAAAGAGAGAAGAATGGGACAGGAAAAAAGAAATGCCAGAGCCTCCTGGTCGCTCTTGGTTCCTGGTGTTTCGGATCCTGTGTTCATCTGAAAGGGCTTTGAGCAGGGCCAGGTAACATGGGATCTTGAAGTGCTTGTGCCAGTTCGGTCCAGGTGCTCCCTGGGGTGGCGTTGCAGCGGGGAGACTTCTAGAGCTGCTCTGGGGTGTGGGATTGACACACTTCACTTGAAACAAAATGCAAGTTACAAATTTTCCACATTGTTATTGTGACACTTCTTGACATCATGGGACCATGTTTCTGTCTTCGCTGGGATGGATCACAAAGGTTTTTGGCAGTCTTTCAGAGTTACACTTTTCTTCTTTTTTTAACATTAACCATCAGTAAGACACGAGTCTGTTATTTGGACTGGATGGACCCTGTCTGGGTCTGGAAGGGTGATGGTGCGTGGCTGACAAAACACATGCCCTGTCTGCTCAGCTCTGAGGTCTTTGTTTCCACGCAGCCTCCACAGAAGTACAAACAGTGACAGTATGAAAAGCATGTCATGTCTGGCAACTTGTGGAAGTGGTGAGGGAATGCTTGTTCTTGGGCAGCTTAATTGGATCTGTGCATTGCTCCGTGCCCTGCTTTGCACGCTGGCAGTTACAAAAGGCCACGCTTGGCTGCGGGTAAACCCATTTTGTGCTTCCATCTGAACGCGTGGCTGCTGCAGAGCACTGCTGTAATGAGCTCTTTTGCATATGGTTGTGTCAGTGAAATTAATGTTTGTTTTGCAGCATCCTTGAAGTGCACTGAGAGGCTCCTGTGAGCAGTAGCGATCAGATCCACATCTCGGAGGCCTGTGCTCTAACTTGGGACCTGAGGCAAAACCTGGAGAGAGTGGGAGAGGCACGGGTGTGCAGCTGGAGCACCAGCTCCCTGGGCTCCTGAGCCCAGCCTTGGGTCTGTCTGTGGCATTCCCCTGTTCCTTCATCTCTTACTCTTTTGAATCCCACAGATCGCTTTGCCAGCGCAGCAAGAAAACAAAGCCTTTTTGTAGAGCAAAATCTGATTTCTGCTGTTTATAAGGATGAATTCTCTCAGCAGTCAGCACCAACTCCCAGCTTCTTGTCCAGGCTTGTTAAACACAGTGGAGAATCCCCTCTGGTCCTGGCGTGCTGCGCTGTGCCGTGCTGGAGGGGGAGGCTCAGTGCACCCCTCTCCCTGGCTTGCTGTTCTGCTGTGCAGCTGCAGCAGCTGAGCCGCCGTGTCCCGGGCGCTGGAAGCCGTGCAGGTCTGTTGGCAGCAGCAGGGCCCTGAGGGGAGAGTGTCATGGGCCCTGCTGGTGCTTTTGCCTGGGCGAAGGGTCATTGCTGGGCTTGGCTTCATCCCCAGACCTGGGCATGAACAGGAGGTTTGAACCACGATGTACCCAGGTGTTGCTTTGAGTATCTCCACTTTTCCAGGGGAAATTGCTGTTTCTGTGTGTGAGCAGCTGGAGTCACTTAGATAAACACTCTTCAGGAGAGCTCTGCTGTAGAAGTTGACCAAACACAGAACTGTATCTGTGGATTTAAAAAAGAAAAAAAAAAATATCTGGTTGAGCATAGCTTGGTGGTGTTCAGTGAAAGGTGAAGAATAGCCTTTCTTTCCTGCTCACGTGTCGTTGTGTCAGGTCTCCAGTGAGCTGGCTTTATCCGTTTGTGTACAAAAACCATTCCACAGCTGCTTCCTACCAGAAGCACACTGGAAAATAGCAGACTGACATTTTGTCTTTAGTTGTCTTTGTGATCTGGAATAACAACAGCAGCAAAGGAGAGGCCAGTAGTTCAGCTATGTTTGGCTTTATTTGTTGCATCTAATCAGAACAACAGATGAACTATTATTAAACTTCCAGTGGGCTGATAAAAATGATAATGCGTCTTTGCTGTAAATGTACTTTATAGATGGACAGGGACTTGTTTGGTGATAGGGTGTGTGCATTAGGGGGTTAGGTAAGTGTATGTGATCAATATGAAATTATTATTTTCCCCCACTTATCTCTTCTGATGGTGCCACTTCCATCCAGGGTGCCTGTGTGGCAGTGGTCTCACATCTGGGGGAAGGGAAGATTTCATTCCTTCTCCCAAACTCTTAGGGGCTGAGGTGAGGAAAGGGACTGGAGGTGCAGGGCTGTAGAAGGGTGCTGGGAATGGAGCTTTGGAAACCACTGCTGGTGTCTTGCATCTGAAACAGCTGCACCAAGATTGTTCCTTACCTGTTCTTAATACCCTCTGGTGATGGATGGAGTCTGTTCAGATGTGCCACCTAGGCTTACAACAGATTCGGGTTAGGGGCAGAGGATTAAAGGCTATGGGGGGTTAGTAAATGTGGTGGGTTTTGATGTGTTTTTAATTTGTTTAAACCAATAGCTTCTTAACCTGCAGCCAGTTAACAACTGCTGTTGCTTTACTGCAGTGGGTTCAGCATAAGCAGGACCAGCAAAATGAGATCATGTCTCCTCTTCTTGAGCGAAAGAGGAGAGCAAATTTGAGGCTGTTTTTTTGACTTATATCTGTCTTTGTGTGAGGTGCTCTGGATACAGCCTTTGGGGAGGGGGTGTTGCATTTGGGGACTTGTCTAAACCAAGGTCACTGCCTGGGCTGTGCAGATGTCACCTGGATGGCAGCATTACAGACCAAGTTGATCTGCCTTAGCCCTGCACTGAGTGGAGCCCAGAGCATGCTCCATGGCCAGGATAAGAGACCTGCTGCTGAGCTGGAAGGGGTCTCAGAAAATAAATACAAAGACATTCAGGGGGAATGATGCTTAATGATGAGCTGCTACTTGCTGGCTCTGCCCATCAAGTGCTACGGGAGCCGCTCAGGATTTGCCAGCTTGGCTCGCCAAGGGCTGCAGGGTCCCCACCACTTGTTCCACAGCTGCTGCCTCAGCCTGAGCGTGGGGGGGCTGCCCTGGGGGACGGGGCAGCGTGGGGGGGCTGCCCTGGGGGACGGGGCAGCTGGGGACTGTGTGTGACCGCTCAGCTGAGCGGAGGCTGCGCTTGAGGAGTTCCTGCTGTTTTTCTCAAATTGTTAGAGTGTTTCTTTCACACCTTGCCCCTCGGGTGGCTTTACTGCCCCAGCATCTCGGAGTGCATTGGAAGGAAGGCACGTAGCGTTTCACAGAGCAACAGATGCAGAGGTTTAAGTAATAACAAACCCACTCGTGGCAGTGAAGGCAGGAAGTGTGAGTAACGCTGGGAACACGCTGCTATTGCTGGAGTGTTTTCATAGCAGAGCCTCTTGCGAGCGAATTGCATCTGATATTTTGTAGTGCTTCCTGAATTACGTCCAACATCTTGTGATCTGTCTTCACAGGCAGCTCTTTATCCTTGGTCCACTCAAGCTGTGAAAATGTTGAGGAAACCAGAACAGTTACTGTGGAGCTGCTTCTGAGAGGCACAGCCCAAGGCAGATGGCTGTTGCAGACCCTCAGGGTCACTCTGCTGTGGGGTGTCACAGGCTGTGCTCCTCACTGTGGGACAGCACCTCACCAGGAACACATGTCAGTAAATTCCTGTGAGGATCTAGAGCAATGTGCTGTTGACAGAGGTGATAAGAAACACTAGGCTTGATGCCTGAAGTTCTTACTTTTATGTCTGATTCCATACAGAACCCCCCATGCCCCCTTTTTCACTTGAAATGCCAGATTCTCTTCCTCCTAGCAATACTGAAGACCCTGGCATCCAACTAAGATGGGTCAGCCTGGAGTTTTCTTAAAAATAGAAGATTACTTGGGGCTCTGATCAAGAAACTAATGTTCCATAAATCTAAGGGGAGAAGTATAAGACTGAGAACAGTAATAAAATTGGTGGGAATGGGACCCTGTGCTTCTGTATTCAGCTGAAGGATTTTCAGTGATGTGAAGGAGAGATCTGGTTGTGAGTGTGTCTGTGGCCCAGGCTAGTGAATGTCAGCTGGTGGAACGACAGGTCATGTCTTTTGGTGTCCCTTGGGGGGTTGGGTTTCTAGCACAGCTAAACAAGGCTTCTCTGGGTCGTTGCCATCTTGTCCTGATACCTGCTGGATGAATGTCAAGTGTTTAGTTACCAGATCAAGATCTGCAAGTATGTTCACTGTTTTTTCATGGTCAGTGTTAAATGTCATGAATTGGTGCAACACAAATAATTCACTAAGCTTTCTCCTGAGGAGAGCAAGATGTATCAGACTGACACTTGAGGAGGCTTAAGATCATTTTTTGGATCATGTTTTGTTGCTTTTTTCCTGGCGATGGATCTTGTTTTAATTAATGGGAACTAGGAGTGGAGAAGGCTGTTTGGTCCCCTTTAATCTCTGAGTCCCTGCAGTCTATTTCAGATTTTTCTCCCCAACTAATGAGCTTGCAGCAGTGTCCCAAGCCCACGTTGCATTGAGCCCCAAGCAGGGTTGTGCTGGGCTGCCACCTGTTTGGTGCAGAGGTGAGCGTTCACTGTGGATTTGTTTAAAACTGTGTTGACACATTTTATGTGGAGGGTGCTGGTCCCTGTGCAGGCAGGGGCAGTAAATCTGTTGTCAGAAGGGCTTGCACATATGTAATGAGAGCAGATTATTTCTGTTTTCGCTTATTTTGCTGCCTTGAAGCAGGTGGACAGATTATAGAGGATAGAGACTACATGTTTATTAGTCCTTTTCTGTCTCTTTCATCATCCCCCCCTGTTCTGGTGACCCCATTTCCTAGAGGGATAAAGCGAGCAGCCCAACCTCATTTTTCAAATCTGTTGCAAAGTCTGATTAGAGAGCTGGAGGAGCTCTGGTACGGTGTGTGCAGCCTGCCTGGCCCCTCAGCACTCCGTGGGGCAGCTGCTCTGCTGCAGCCTTCCTGCAGGTACGGTCTGGTCTCTGCTGGTGCCACTGCCCCTTTTGGGGACCCTGCTCAAACAATTGAGCTCTGTGTCAGCACTTTCTGTCTCTTCATGGGTGTACTGAAGGGTGGAGGTGCAGCACATCCCAAGCAGGATTGCTTGTCCCTGTAATAAGCAGCACGGGAAGGTTGGGGAATACCTGGGCGACTGACACGAGCTCTGCTCTGAGCCTGTTTCTTGCAAAGAAAAGCCAGGTAGTGACTTTGTGGTTAAAATTGGCAGAGTGGGGGTGTGGGGATGGCTGCTCCGTGACTGTGTTAGATGAATGTCCTGCCTGTTTCATGAGGAGCAGGCTGGCTCTCCTGACTGGTGCCTGGAAAAAACTGCTTTTCCTCCTGCTCAGTGGTGTGTCCTAAGCAAGCTTGCTGATGCACGTAGTGGCCATAGATGGTGTTTGGGATGAGCAAGTTATGCATAGTGGATACGTGATACCTAGTGGAGGAAACAACATGATGACTGTACTGCTCACGTGCTTAAGAGGGTGTCTGATGTAAAATATGCTTACCTGAGTATTGTTGGGATGATCAGTTTGTAGAAGCACCTGCAGTTTTGATGCAGTGACCTCGGCTGATTCCTGGCACTGTGTGCCTGTATTAGCACTGAGCACTGGCAGCTGGGGTTTGGGAAACCTGTTACCTCACAGAGCAGGAATGAGAGAGACAGGGCTTTGGGGGTGCTGTCAGCCCTCCCTGTCAGATGGTAAGGGCTAGGGGGAGGAAAGAGCTCAGTTCTCATGCTTTCTCTGTATGCCCTCCTGGTCTCTCTGCAGAACATTGTGTCCAAGAATGCTATGCAGTACCGTGGGAACGCCCAGCACGATGCGCAGGAGTTCCTCCTTTGGCTCCTAGACAGAGTCCATGAAGATCTGAACAATGTGGTGAATTCCAGTGGGATGCCGCCACTCAAGGTAAGGGATTTTGCTGGGAGCCAACATGGGAGAGGAGCCGTAACTTTGTGTACAGTCTTCCCTTCTAAATTGGATCTCCTTGTTGGCTTCTCAACTTCAATAGTTCAGATGGAACAAAAGCTTAGGATAAAATACTGTTTGTTTCTGGCCCTGTGAATGTAGCTAGCCATTTGACTAGTCCCTGGCAAGTGCTTCCCAACTGAATCATTGGTGACTGTCACATACTGCTCTGCCAGAGCTGGGAGGCATTTCAGGAGAGGGGCTGCCAGGCACACTGTGGGCTGGGAGATCCCTGCCTGTCCTTGGGCTGCCACATCTACCTCACATTCCTGCAGAGCTGCCCGTGTGAGCAGAGCACACTTGTTATTTAAAAGTCTTGTGACACTTTGCTGGTGGTTTTGGGCAAGGAGGGCACAAATTCAACTGACAGTACTGGAGCTGTCTGGTGTGGTGCACCTCCATGCTTGGGTGTGCTTCTAGGGTTTATTCTTCTCTTTTAGCCACCGCTGGAGGATGACGTGCTGCTCGAGGGACCAACCTTTCCAATCAGTAGTACTTTTGTGCAGGAACTCTTTCAAGCCCAGTACAGGTATGATGCTCTGTAAATGCTGAGGCATTACTACATTTGTTGGTGACCCCAGTATAATTTTATCTGAATACGAGCTCCCAGTGCAGTTGAGACTGGTGTCACTGTGTTAACAGTCATTTCTGAATTCCTGCAGTGATGTTTATTAAAAGCTAAATTCAGTGACTGGAGTGAAGTCTTTTCCTGGCATGCCCTGTAATGAACTTTGAGCCTAGTTACTTTAAAAGGATCTAGAAATGAGGAGCCCTTGGTTTACAGCAGCTGAGTCTGTGCAGCCTCTCTCTGTGCAGAGCCACTGATGGAGGAGGAGCAGGAAGGGGCAGCCAGGCTGACAGGCAAAGGCTGTTTCTTGTGATTTGATGATTTACCCATTCCTGATGAAGTGAGCTCTAACTTTCTTCTGTTACTGGTGTTTGTACCAGGTCCTCTCTGACGTGCCCTCATTGCCAGAAGCAGAGTAACACCTTTGACCCTTTCCTCTGCATCTCCCTGCCGATTCCTTTGCCTCACACACGGTATGTAACTGTCTTGAACTTAACGTTGGCTGTTTCCCATGCATGTGGTGTTGTTTAATTTGCTACAGAAGGAAGAGAGATGTCAGCAAAATCCCTCTGGTAAGTCTTTAAAAAAGATAGATGGGACCATATGGGGCTTACATTTTTTGCTTTGCAGGTAAATTGGAAAACTGAGCCTTTTACTTGTTTCAGAATGGCTCTCCGCCCCCACCCTTAGCTTCCTATAGAATTAATTTTTGGGGAAGTATCTTTGATTCAGGTAACCAAAGTATTTTGCTTTTGACTTAATTTATAGCATTTTCAAATTGAAAAGGGGAAAAAGATGAAACACTTTTTTAAAAACTTTCTTTAGAGCAGTCTCACTGATCACTCCAATTTCAAAAAGTGAAGTTAAAAGCTTTCCTGCAGAACGTTTTGCTTTTTTGAAAGACAGCTGTTGCTATTAAAGAAAAAAGCTCCAGGGAGAAAAAAAATCCAGACAGAAAGTTCAGAGCAAAGATAAAGAGATGCGTATTTATGCAATGGGTAGTTTTCTGTGCAGCTCCTTGATCTAATGTTCTGGATGCACAGAATTTGTCTGGGTTCAAGAAGCAATGGAACAAAGTAATGAAAGAAGATATGAAATATGACAATGTTGCATTTGGTTCAGAAGTCCCTGCTCTGCTGCTTAGTGGGCTTTCCAGGGAAGGTGTCCCTGGTCGGCCAGCTGCCCTGCTCTCTTCCCAGGGTGGTACTTGTGGCTGTTGTTGGAGGCAGGATTGAGTGCCGAGAGGCAACCTGGAGCAGCTTGTCCCTGCAGCAACTCTGAGTGCTTTAGGGTGCTGCCTCAGACTGTCCTAAGCTGCAGTGCAGGATCCTTGGTGGAAAATGAGGATTGCCTTGTCACAGAGAGTTTTAACTTTGTGGGGCTTTTTTGAGGAGACTTTCTGTGTGTGGGAACAAGTGGCACCAGTCCATGTAGTAAGAAAGGAGTCTTTGGGAATCAAACCTAGGTGTCTGGCCGTGGTGTGAGGTTGATCCAGACTGTGTGGGGCCCTGGAGCTTCCATACAGCCTGGGTGCAGCCAGGCTGGGCTGGCTGTTGGAGGGGGTGCTGGGGGGCTGAGCCCAGCCCCAGCAGTGCCCCTGCTCTCTGCAGGCCACTCTATGTCACCGTGGTGTACCAGGGGAAGTGCTCCCACTGCATGCGGATCGGCGTGGCTGTGCCCATCTCCGGAACGGTGGCCAGGCTGCGGGAGGCCATCTCCTCTGAGACCAAGATACCCACGGAGCAGGTAACAGCTGGTCTCCTCACCCGTCTGCACACTCTCTAGCAGGGAGGAGTGGGAGCCTTTCATCCCGTGTTGGATGTCTAGAAATGGAAATCTGCTGTCCATGATTGAATGGGGGGAGCAGGGCAGTGGTAGTCTGGATCGTGCTTTTCCCTGTGCATTGGCTTTTTGAAACTTGCTGATGATGGGGTGGCCATCTGTTGAGGGTGCAGACCTTCTGCATGATCACCTGGTCATCTGTGTGTGCTGCCAGTGAGGGACCCATTGGGCACTGTTGGGGAATTCCTCTGTATGAAAAGCTTCAAGAAAGCTTTCGGATCCCACCAAAACCACTTCACATACTGCCTTTACCCCAGCTGCTCCTTCACAGCAGTCCTTTTCCCTCTTCCTTGCTCCTGGCTGATGTCAGGATCTTTTGAGGAATGTCCTCCTGTAGCAGGAAAATGCCAGTCAAGCAACAGGCATGGGTAGTTCAATGGGTTCTGGTTTGCTTCTGCTAACTCTAGATCGTGCTGACGGAGATGTACTATGATGGGTTTCATCGTTCCTTCTGTGACAGTGATGACCTGGACACCGTGCATGAAAGCGACTGCATTTTTGCCTTTGAGACCCCAGAGATATTTCGGCCTGAGGGCATCCGCAGCCAGAGGGGTGAGTCAGTAACTCTGCTTAATGCCCACCTCAGGGGACTAGGTGAGGGAGCCTTGTTTCAGAAAAGATATACTTGAGAGTAAAAATCCCCCAAGTAGTTGATGTTTTGGTGTATTGATTTCAACTCTGACTTTGTCCAGACTCATTCCAGCAGACTTAATGATGTTGTCAGCTGGGAGGTTATCAAGAAGTGATGTACATTCCTTTTTTCCTCTTCCTGGGGCTGATTCTGCATGCCAGGCTGGCTTAATTTGAAATCTGTTGTCAGGCTTAATTTAAAGACTGCTAGGGACCAGATGAAATTGTGTTATTTAAAATCAGATTGCCAGTGATGAATAAACAGTCTCGGGAATGAACAAACACTTTCTCTTTCAAAGCTCAAAAACCTCAGCTTCTCTGCCTCTACCTCTCTGTGAAAGGGAATAATTGTATCCTGAGTAGAGAGAGTGTAACCAAAGGCAAATTTTATTATTGGAAGTAACAAGTTTGGTTTCTGTCACTTTAGCTTTTCTTGCGGGCAGACGAAGCTATGAATACTTGTACAAATTACTGTGAAAAATCAGTTAGGTGAGCACTTGCATAGAAATTTATTCCTGTAAATAAATAATCACTGTGAAAAGTAATTGTTCTTTGGAGCCTTCATACAAATAATAAAAATGGTATTGATTCCATACTGACCTGCTCCTCCACAGCCAAAGGAGGGTTTCTGGAGGGGGGGCATCAGGGCACTAAAGGCAAATGACAAAACGAAATGTTTCCTTTCTCCTAATTTTTCAGGAATACATGTGAACAATAACCTGAATAACTTGAAATGTGGCACTGAGCACTCCCGAACAATATCTTACTCTCAAGGAACAGTGAAGTCTGGAAAACTGGAGCAGTCCTCTACTAAACAAGCAGCAAATGACAAGATTGTCCTGCTGGTGTGTAACAGAGCGTGCACTGGACAGCAGAGCAAGAGGTGATGGCAGCTTCACAGGCAGTTACTGTTCTGGCTGCTTCCTTCATTGACCTGTTTTTTACTGACTGTGTAGTGAAAACAGAAGGTGGAGGAGCCACAACTTGCATTCCTAGCTTGTGTTAGGTGCTAAGAACATGCTGATCAAAAAAAACCACTAATGCAGCAAACTGTTCCTAGTTTTGGTTAAATTTGGGTAGTCCAGTGTTACTGGGAAGTGGTGAGTGCGGATGGGTTGGATGGACATACTGGCTCTCTGTGGAGCTGTCTGGTTTCAGAGGGCCACAAGCACGTCTGACCAGATCCTGTGGTGTGTGGAGATTTTTAATTGGAGTGCGAGCAGGTGTGGGGGGGCAGTGAGAACCAGCCATGACAAAGGCATTTGTCCCAGCAGGGCTGGGAGTGCTCTCAGCCCCTGATGGTGGTTCCACCAGCAGCTCTCCCAGCCAGGCGATGGCTGCAGAGCCTGAACTGAGACACTGGAGCACAGAGCAGGGCTGCAGCCCCTCAACAAGGGCCCTCTGCATGCCAAGCTAAGCACCTCTGCTCTGGAGATAAGTTCTTAAATGCCTGGTTTCAGGGCAGTTCCATCCAGACCATGCTGAGCTCCGTAGGTGCTGAGTGAGGAGGAGAGTGGCGCTGTCAGAGTCTGGGAATCTGATTGCTGCACAGAATAATCTTTTCATTGCTTTCACACTCCTTCCTGTAGGTTTGGCTTGCCCTTTGTGTTGCATTTGGAAAAAACAATTGCTTGGGATATTCTGCAGAAGGAAATTCTGGAGAAGATGCAGTATTTCCTGCGGCCTGCAGCCTGCATGCAGGTGAGGCAAATGGTTTGTCCGTTTTGAGACTTCCAGCTCTGTGTGACATCAACTAACAGGGAAGCCAGTTACTTGGAGTGATAAACATGCTGCACACACTGAACTGATGGCTTCTCAATATTTCTTTGTGCCATTGTGTCAAAGTCTGGCATTCCACCTCTGATGCTTTTGTCTGTTTGTGAGAAGCACAAGTAAGATTAGACTGATCAGGTGAAGAAATTGCATGCTTCATTTCCTTCTTGGCCTCCAAAAAGTATGTGAGAGATTAGTGCTGCTCTCTGCACTGGAAATCCACTAGTTGGTTGTGTTTGCCTAAAAGAAAACCTTGCTGAGTGACTGAGTTTTTCTGATGAGAACCCCTTCTGAGAGCAGAGGGGAAAGAGGGATGTCTTCTCTGGTCACCCTAGAGGAGCTGTTGGGTACAAAGCCTCAGTTGCTGTACCTCACCCCTCTGCTAGCTGCTTGGTGTAGGCCTATTTGAGACCTTGTGTATTTGCTTTTTCATGTAAAACACGTTCTAGGATAAACTACATGTCAGCTGGTGCTGAGGGCTGGTTTGCACATGGGTAAGTTGGGTTTGAGTCACTGAGATGGCTCCCACTGTCTTTGCAGGTTTGCCCATTCAGCTTGCGAGTGGTCAGTGTCGTGGGCATAACGTACTTGCTACCTCAGGAGGAGCGACCCCTCTGCCATCCCACAGTGGAAAGGTGAGTTGGTCCTTGTTCCCAGGAGGGGAGAGAGGTTTGTTGGCTGGGAACTCAGTGTGTGACCATGCAGAAAGGGACAGTCCTGGTTGGACTTCTCTGGCCTGAGAAGCTGGGGAACAACTGAGTGTCCTCAAGAAGCTGTGTGAGGATTGCAGAGTTGTGTGTCACGTCAACTGGAGTCTGTCCTTGGAAACAAAAAAGAGAATGAAAGTATTACTCCTGCATTTTATTTTTTTTTCTAGTGACTGTTATTCTTTAGAAATGTTTGTAGATGCCTGTTCTGTGAATAAGCCTGCATTTATTTACATTACAGAACTAATGTACTTGGGTCAGTGCAGTGTGCCAGCTTTGCCATTGTCTTTGCTGTAGGAATTCCTCCTACTCCTTTGCAAACGTGAGCTGTGTGGGAGTGGAGGAAGGATGAAGGGCTAGTGAAGAGAAGTTATTTGCATGTAAAAGATAATGTAGGCTTCAGATCGAAGGGTGTTCTAACTTCTGTCTGCTCCTCTCTCCAGGGCATTGAAGTCATGTGGACAGGGGGGAACAGCTCATGTGAAATTAGTGGTAGAATGGGACAAAGAAACAAAAGATTAGTAAGTATAAAGTAGAAAGCCTTGAAGTGTGTTCACCTGGAGAGCGATGCTTGCAGCCCGCCTGTGTGAGTTGTGCCCCCCTTCAGCAAACAGGAGACCCTCAAACTCCACCCTGTGCCCTGGCCCCTGTTCACAGGGACAGGCTGGGGCTGGATGCACTAGGCTTGCTGCAACTTGGGAGTCCTTTCCTCTGTGGTTGGGGTTTTGCATTATGGAGTAGGCATCTTGCCTGTGGCTCCTTCCCCCACAAATCATGTTCTTGTGAGAAAGTTTGTGGGCAGTGAGTAGCCTTTTCTGTCTGAGATAAACTGGAGCGGGTGCCCACTGGAGCTGTCTAACCCTGTGTTCAGTTGTGTTGCCCTGGCAGGATCTCCTGCTGGGCAGCTCTCACGTGCAGTGGGACAGCTCCAGGAAAGAGCTGCTGTTTGTACCTTCAGAGCAGCTCCTCAGCAGCCTGGGGTGCAGGTGGCTGTGCTAGTAAATGTCTTGTCTCCCTGATGCAGCTTGTTTGTGAATATGGAAGAGGAGTATATTCCAGACTCTGAAAGCGTCCGCCAGCAGAGAGAGCTTCATCACCAACCTCAGACCTGCACTTTATCTCAGTGTTTCCAACTGTACACCAAAGAGGAACAGGTAGGACAAGACTGTGCAGCCAAGACCCGGAAGGTCTGGCTGGTCCACGTGCTGCCTGAACTCCCATGCTCAGCAGAGTAGCTGTTTTCTGCAAACACTGATGTGTTGAGACAGGAGAATTAATCTGTAACACAGCAGTAGTTACCAGTCCTGCTAACGGAGTGTCTCTGCAGCGAGGAGGACGTTGTGGGAGGTACTGCTTTGGGGTGTTTTGCCCTCTAGGTGTTGATATGAGGACTTTTCTGTTTGCCAGTTTCCTCCCTATGAAATAGCAATGCCTTTCTGGCATACATTATAAAGAGTTAGAACAGTATGGCTTTGTGGGAATTTGCTGCTCTGTCTTGGAGCAGTTGTGTGTTCCCAAGCCTGAGCAGCACTGGAGTGGGATCAAGGCAACCCCCATGGAGTTCAGGGACCCCCAAATGGCCGTACAGTGACTGCCCAGCTCAGTTCTCCAGAGTGTGGCTGCTCTTCTCTTCCAGCTCTGCTCCTGATGTGACAAGGTTGAAGTGACAGGAGAGATGGTGTGCCACAGGGCAGACTAGAGATGGGTCTGATCCAGCTGGAACAGAAAAGCAATCTGCATTTCTTGGCCAGAGGTCTCTTACCTGCTGTAAAAAGGGAAGGTCTCAGAGGTGGACTTCAGACCCATGATTAGGCTGTAGTGATTTTGGAGCCTCTTCTGTCACCTCTTTCAGAGATGAGAGAAGAGTTGTTTGACAGCTTAAAGCTCTCTGGCCTCTGACTTCCCTGAGCACTGTGCTGTGGAGGGAAGCACATGTGTTTGTGTCTTTGAAAAGACACATTCTCTTCAGTGGACAGTGAAAATCTCTGCAGTTCTTAACTCTAAGCCACTGGTACATGGGAAGGAAAAGGGTTTCCAGAGGGCAGCAAGGTGTCAGAGAGGACATTCGAAGTACACTAGTCTTCTTTCTGTTCTAATTCTTCCTTTGTTGCAGTTTTCATTGTGAGAATACTTTTACTCAGGCTGCTAAGGCTGCCTGCTTTTTGCCTTTGTTTTCACTTGTCGCCCTCTTCAAAAGGATTGGAGTGTGTAAGGTGGAAATGGGTTCTCTGCACAGCAGCACTACCTGAGTTCCGTCTTGCAATGGGAAGTGCCTCCTGCATGAGGCTCTTGTGTCTCTTTGCTTGCCAATATTTTGAAAAGCATTCTTGCATTTCCAATGACCTGGATAAATGCTGGAGGTAGATGGGGTGCACGGGTCACTGTCTGCACTGGGCCTGGGGCAGCAGAGGAGCAGTGGTGCAGTAACAGCTGCCTTGGAATTTGGAAACTAATACCCACTCATGCCTTTTCCTTGTAGCTCGCCCCAGATGATGCCTGGCGATGCCCACACTGCAAGCAGCTGCAGCAGGGCAGCATCACACTGAGTCTCTGGACCCTTCCCGATGTTCTCATCATACATCTCAAAAGGTTCAGACAGGTAAGGATGTCTGCAGTGATGCTGAAGGACCCCTGCTCAGGAGGGACTGACCTGACTCTTCCGAAGCAGCTGTTCCTCTCCTGGGTTTGTGTTTTCCCCAGGCATGGTGGTCTTGCTGCAGCTCTTGCTATTCTGTTTATGCAGGAAGGAGACCGAAGGATGAAACTTCAAAACATGGTTAAATTCCCTCTGAGTGGTTTGGACATGACTCCTCATGTTGTTAAACGCAGTCAGAGCAGCTGGAGTTTGCCATCTCACTGGTCACCCTGGAGGCGACCTTATGGTCTTGGAAGGGATCCTGAGGACTATATCTATGACCTCTATGCTGTCTGCAATCATCATGGCACCATGCAAGGGGGACACTATACAGGCAAGTATCCTGCAATATTATGTATGTTAGACTCTTTCAGAAAGGAAAAGGTGGTATTTTTTATTGACAGTCCGTAACTGCTTCATCTTTCTTGACAAAAGCACCTAACCCAGCTAACTAGGGCTGACTGTGGTTACTGGAGGGGTAGCTTTTATGGCTTTCAGGAATAGAACAGTGTTGACCCCAAATATCCTACTGGACTTCCCTCTTCCTGCTTCTTTTTTTTTCCTTCAGAGTAATACAAGCAATCTTTCATGTTTCAGAACTGCTCCTGGCCACTCAGGAGGTATTTGTACATTGCCTATGTGCACAGCCAGTTTATGAACTCCTCTTTGCTTGTTCCAGCAGCTCCCAGAACACCCAGAGAAAGATGGAGTTGCTTGGTGGTTCTCAGGAACTGTATGAGTTCACACAGCAGAGCGTGTGTCCGGTTTTGCCCTCTGATGTACATCTCTGGGCTGTGCTTTCCTGGGTGGGCTCAGTCACGGGGAGATGCATGGGTGGAGGCAGACTGCCACAAAGAGCAGAACGTGAAGTGAATGGTGTGCTGTGTGGAGTGGTAATGTAGGACAAATAAATCCTGAACTGTGAGCTGTTTGTTGTGTTCTGGTGGTCTCAGGCCCCCAGCTTGCCAGTCAGACTGGAAGAGGATGTGTTGCAGGTGTGAATCTGTTCCTTTCATTCTCCTCTGAGTCCATCATAGCAGATAAGGTCACGTTTAAGTTACCATACAGCAAGCCTGAGAGTAGTAGAAGGAAAGTCTAATAGTAATGTGTTTTCTCTCAGCATATTGCAAAAACTCAGTCGATGGCCAGTGGTACTGCTTTGATGACAGTGATGTTCAGCAGCTTCCTGAAAATGAAGTCTGCAAGCAGACAGCTTATATTCTCTTCTACCAGAGACGCACAGCAATCCCGTCATGGTCTGCGAACAGCTCTGTGGCAGGTAAGCCCCTCTGGCTCAGCCAAGGAGTGGGTATAGTTTGTCTTTCATAGGTTGTTTATCCTCTTGAAGAATCTTCTGCCCAGCTCTGCTTAAGTGCCCACTCTCTGTCCCAGGACTTGGCGAGACTTGTCTCGCTCTGCTGCCCTGTGCATCAGAGGCCTTGGTAAACTCTCGGCTCTTTTGTCAAGGCCAGTTGTGGCCAAGAGTCTGCAGAGATGGGGGAACCCCCCTCCACCACCGTGGGTAGTTCTACTCAGAGCTGCCCTTGTCAAAACCATAACATAAAAATGTGAGGAGCTCGTTCCCTCCAGCAGTGCTGTTGGTCCCAGTTAGGCAGCCAGCAGCTGGTGTGTTGGCTGAATCCAGGGTGAGCTGAGGGCAGATGCGGGCTTGGTGACTTGCCTTTGGAAAGGAAGGGATTTGCACTGCATTTCTGTGGCAGCTCAAGGACAGCCCTCTGCCTGGGTGCTGTTGCACTGATTCTTTTGATTCACAACACACTGGGATAAGTGCAATTCTGTCATTTGCTTACAACTGTTTCACCAGTGCAGAGGTGTTCTCTCGGCAGTGTCTGGGTGCCGCGGCTGTGTGGCCCAGCTCCAGACTCCAGGTGTCTGTGGAAGCCAGTGTGCTGCAGGACGTGGCTCTTAGTGGCCTTCCAAGGTTTCACATGTTGTGCAGCTGCATGCTCCTGGCCTGATGTCTGTGCCTGGTTCCTTGCAGGCTCCACAAGCTCCTCTCTCTGCGAGCACTGGGTCAGCCGCCTGCCCGGCAGCAAGCAGCCCAGCGTGGCCTCCGCAGCCTCGTCGCGCCGCACGTCTCTGGCTTCGCTCTCGGAGTCGGTAGAGCTGACTGGGGAAAGGAGTGAAGATGATGGTGTGTATCAACACTGCCCTGTTGGGGGGGGTGCCAGGCCACGAGCCTTTCTGGTACAAGATCCCAACTAAAATACCTGCCAAATAATGTAGTTCCAAGGGACAGTTGCTCTAGCAGCTGGGGATGCAGGCACTGTTGTTAGGAGCAGATGGATTCTGGCACAGGTGAGCTTTTCTCTGGTGTGAAAGGATGGAGAAGAGCAGGGCAGCAACCCTTAGAGAGTCTTTCAAAGAAAGGAAATACCAGCAGTGGAACCTCTCAGTCAAGAACTTTTTGTGCTTTTATTTTTTCTGGGTTTCACTTCGGCTCCTTTGCAGGGAGGCTGACAGATCACTACAGCTTAGTACAGGTGCTGCTCGCCGCTCCTAGGGTGGTGAGAAGATACACAAATTCAATTGTGTGTGCAAATAGCTGTTCAATTCCTGGCTTTGCCTGGCTTCTCCACCTAGTGCCTTATAACTTCAGAAAATGTGGAGCTTCAGGGAACAGTCTGAGTGTTTTGAAGCAGGTAGAGAGATGTCTCTGCAGCAGTGTTGTGATAACTGTCAGATCTAACTGGTAGTAGCATTTCTGAAATGGTTATTGTTGAACTTTGTAAGTACAAATATATTGCTTCCTCCAAAGAGGCTGGAATCCTGCTTTGCCTTTTGCGGGGATGGTATGGGAAGATATTCTTTCATACAGAAAAAGTTTTTTCTGGGAGCACAATTGTAGCTGGTGAACTCATTTCTAGTTTCAAGGTGCATCACGTGTTTGGCCTACTGCTGCTTAGGGATGAGAGGAAAATCTGGGTTTTTAGTTACAAGCTTCAGAGTGTTCGTTCTGGGTGACCACTAGCAAATAACAGTTGCTGAATTCCGTATTCAGCTTTTACACCAGAAGCTGTGCCTGCAGCAGGCATGAAGAGCCAGGTACACAGTGTGGTGTAGGTGGGCTGTCTGACTCTCTGAGGGAAGTAACATCTGTAGATTGGTGGGACAAACTGGCTGCCTGCTTGGCTTTCATGCTGAGGATGTCATGTTCTTTCTCTGCAGGAGGATTTTCAACTCGTCCCTTTGTGAGGAGTGTCCAGCGTCAGAGCTTGTCATCTCGATCCTCTGTCACCAGCCCCCTGGCAGTGAGTGAAAATGGTGTCAGGCCCTCGTGGTCGCTCTCCACAAAACTGCAGTTCCGCTCCAACTCTCCATCCCGCTTCTCTGGAGATTCCCCCATGCATACCTCTGCTTCCACCCTGGAGAAGATTGGGGAGGCTGCTGATGATAAAGTCTCCACCTCTTGCTTTGGCAGCCTGAGGAATCTCTCTAGCAGCTACTTGGAGCCCTGTGACGGTAGTCGGCGAGAGCACAGGACGGCTCGCAGAGCTCCTTTGGCTGTCATGGAAGGGGCATTCAGGGAAGAGTCTGTTGTAAGGACATCGAGCTCGGATCTTTCAGATGGGTATGGTAAAAGCTCTGTGCAGCCAGACAGGAGTCACCCTGTTTTGGACCCTTTTGATAACAACAATCAGATTGCCTTTGTTGATCAGAGTGATTCTGTGGATAGCTCTCCAGTCAAGGAGGTGAAAGCCCCTAGTGGGACAGGGCTGGCTGCAGAGAAGGCAGATGGCACCCCTAGGAAGGTTCACAGCTCCAAAAGAGTTTCTGAGCCAGACAAGTGTTTGAGGAAGGGAAGGACAGTCTTATCTACCCAAGAGACCAAAGTGTCTCACTCTTCTCCTCCTTCACTAAAGAGTTCCCAGAAAGTTTCCCGGTCTAGAAGTAAGACCGACTCCTCTAGGGCCAGTGGGCGACATGGGTCTCCTGCTGCCACTCAGACTAGGAAGGACCACAGCATGAAGCCCATTGAGGTGGCTGTCCCATTGGCACAACAGAAGCAAAGGTCAGGTGGTTCTCCATCCTCCACAGCTGCCAAGAAAACCCCATCGGGCTCATTGACTAAGGGCTCTTCTGGTGGGAAGAGCCGGACTTCAGACCGAAGCCTCAGCAGAGAGGGCTCTAAGATAAGTCTGGGGTCAGATAAAACAAGTGTTACCAGCAGTTCAAGAACAAGCTCCCCACGGGTCAGCCACTCCAGGAGTGACAGCAGGGCAGTAGACAGCAAGCATGTGCGGAGTTCCTCTATGGCCAACCTGCGCTCTCCAAATGTTGGTGTGCGTTCTGGTTTGAAGAGGGACAGCAAGTCAGAAGAGAAAGGATTGTCTTTCTTTAAATCAGCCCTAAGGCAGAAGGAGACCCGGAGGTCAGCAGACCTGGGAAAGACAACGATGCTCTCAAAAAAGACAGTGAGTGGCAGTTCCAAGTCAGGCAGTAAAAATGTGCTGGAAGACAAATCAGAGAAAGGTGTTGTCTCACCAGCCTCTCAAACCAATGCCAACATGACTGCAAAAGAAAAACTTGCCCCAAAAGATGCCACACCCAACAAACATTCTCTGCTATCCAGTCGCAAGTCCAAGTCTTCCCAGCTAGATCCCGGAGTCCAGTCTGCTCCTTCCAGTGGCAAGCAGTCTGCTGACAAGCCACTGAAAAAATTACCTTCCAGCATGCAGGTGTCTGTACGGCCTTCTCTGGAACCTCAGTGAAATGCTGCAATCCAGGTGTCTTTTCTTCTGCTGAGAAGCTAATTTATTCTGAGCTCTTGTTTTTGTTTGTTTTGTTTTTTTTTTTTTTGTTCATGTGCCTAATGTATGTTTTGAGGAGAAGTTAACTGCAAGTTGTTAAAGCGCCTTTTGATTCTGCCATCAAACCAAATAGCCACAGGCAGCCAGCACTGATGCAAGTAGTTCAGCTGGAGTCGTTGAACATGAATGCAGCTGTCCCATAGCACTTGGACAGGAGTGTCTTTATAGAAAATGCAACAACTTCACTCAGATTCAAGGTCTGAAATCTGAAACCTGGTTGTACTGATACTGGTGTGCTTTGTAGAGCCGTGAACTGATGTTCCTTTGGTCTTGTTCTGAGCAGGCTGTGTCCACGCTTGTGTGTGGCCTTCTTCTGAGCTGTGGAGCACGTGAAGGAAACTGGAGAGACTGCCGCTTCTTTATGCTCTCTCTCAACCCTCTCTCCCTGCTCCCCTCCATTTTTCAAGCTTTCTAAAGGGCAATATTTCAACACTAATGTTGTTTCTCAGGTATATACTCAGCCAGTATAGGAGGGACTAGCATTAGTGGATGGACAGAAAGGTACCTGTGTGTCTGTGCGTACGTGTGTCTGTAATAGATTTCATTTTTGCATTCCAACAGCAGAAAGCTTTTTTTATTACAAAATGTAACCTGATTTTTTTGTTGCTATGTCTGTGAAGAGTTTTACTCTGTCCATACCTAAGGCGACCTCTACCCTGTCCTCTTTAATTCTTTTGTCTTCTGAAACACTATATTAAGCAACAGAAGAAATCACTAAGCAGCAGCTGGTTGGGTTGCCAGCTAGTGCCTGTGGAAGGGCAAGGTGGGAGGTGGTCATAGTGCCATGGGAGGTGGTTGCAGTGTCCTAGGAGAGCTGTCATCATGCCTCTGGATGGCAGTGCTGCTGTCAGGACCCCTACTCAAACTCCCGAGGAGAAGCATTTCCTAATGTGCTCAGATGCTTATTCGTAGTGGTGTGAATACAGCATCCGTTATTTATAGGAGCAATGTTTAGATGAGCCAAGTGTCATCTTGTCTTCTCTGCCTTCTCTGAGCATGCTTTGAACAAGCCTCTTGGAGCAGGTTGGAGAGGCTCTACCAAAATACCACCAGGCAGTTTTTTTCCTCTCTCCAAGGCGCTGCTGCCTTCCCCCCTTGCCTGCTCCCCCCCGGCTGCCACGTGTCCCTCAGCGCAGTGATCCCCGTGTTTGTTTGACAGTCTCTATCAGGGTTAAAACACTGCATCTACTGATGTCTTTGTTTACATGCCCTTCTTAAAGGGGAGATTCCTCAAGTTCTTTAAGATTCCTCTTAAAAATGTGGATTCCTCAAGACCTTTTATATACATGTGGTGTAGTATTATTTTTAATTTCATGAGTTTTTATGAATGTGCTGCATATCCCTTAGGTACAGCAGCAATCTGGCGTGTAGCTCATGACATGCAGCAGCTGGGCAGTGTGCTGGGCACACTCAGCTTTGGAGTGAGGTCTTGGCCTGTCAGACAGTTTGGCAAAGCTTCTCAAGGCTTAGCTTGTGAACAGGCATAACTGTACATCTTTTCTATCACTGTAACAAACAGCCCTCAGATAAGTAGTTGCTCTGAGCTAGGCTGTTCACCTTCTCCCTTGAGCTGATGTGCTGATCACCCTGCAAGAAGCCTTGTCCCCAGCTCTGCTGGACATGTTGCTGCTCCGTGGTCACTTTTCTGCTCGGCTCAGCACACATCTGCAGCGAGCTTTGGAGGTGTGTGGGGGTAGCTGACCCCGGGGGAAGGCAGCGTGTGTGTGGAGCTGAGTGGGGGGCACGGAGCTGTGCTCAGTGGTGACAGTGACCCCCCCCCCCCCCCGCAGTGTGACCCTCGCTCTGTCCCATCGTGCTGCAGTACTGACCTTCAAGTAACCCAGAAGCAATGCCAGTCGCCTGCATGTTTTTACAATATGCTGGACTCTGTGCCCTGGACTATATTTTTTAATCTGAACATGACCATCTTCTTGATGTGTTTCTTCTCCGGGGTATTGTTTCAGTCTCATTTATTGCAGCAACATGAAGCAAAGATTGCATTACTTGCTTCTTAAATATATGACTGGGATTATTGTTGGATTATTTTTTGTTATATCCAGCAGAGCAGATAAGACTTGCTTCACATTGTAGTACTTAAATTACTCCCTGAAATGTTGATGTTGAAGTATTTGTTTAAGGTTTTATCTGTATTAAGGTCTTGCACTGTGTTGGCTCTTCTCTTGTAACAACTCTTCTAGCAAGAATGTAATTCTGGTAGCTAGTGCTAACTTGCCTTGGTATCTTTTAATAGCCAACCTAGTTTTCTGTGTTTTACCACAGGACATTTGTGAAAGGTTATTTTTATCAAATGACGTTTTCTTTTCATGCCATCGTTCACTGAAGAAGTTTAAACTGGAAGATAACGTATGGTTTTTGAGGTGGTTTCGCTCCTGTATTGCAAGCCTGGACTGAAGGAAATTTGAAGCCATGTCCAAACTGGTGTTTTAGCTGCACGCCAGTTCACTATGTTTGCATTTGGTGGCATGTGGGGTCCCGTGGCCGTGCGTCTCAGCGGGATGAGAGTGGCTGCTGCCCGGGCCTGCCCTGCCAGCCTGGCACGGCCGTGGCGCGGGTGGCGCCGTGTGCTGGGCTGGCGGGGGCTGGTCGCTGCAGGACGTGGAGCCCATGGTCTGGAGGGGCACAGGGCAGCCTCATGGCTGGAAAATGCCTTGGAAGGCGCAGGCGCAGCACGTCCCCATCCTCACAGCTGTGCCAGCTCTGGGGGAGGTGGGCTCCGAGCCCCCGGGAGGGTTGTGTGATGTGTTTCCCGTCACCTCTGGGCTGAACTCCCTGCATCGGCGTCTGTAACTCGCATTTCACACCACGTCTCTAGTCTGACACTTGCTCCTGTTCCTGGGATCGGCTCTCTGGGCCCGGGAAAGCAGCACCTTCATTCCAGTGCTAGATTCCTGCTGGAGTCACCTAAAGATATTATTTTTATCCTTTTTGGGCTGCGTCTTTTGGATAGTGTTTAGTAGTATACAAATTATAAGCACATTTTCAATGATGTGTATTAAAGAGGCACCTTTTATTTGTATTAATCACATTTGATAGACAATTTGGTGCCTGCAGTTCTCTGTAACTTCTAAGTGTCTCACTTTGGGTATATAAATTGTTAACCCTTTCGAACTTATCAAATATGGCTAAATTAAAAAAAATGCTTAGGATAGAAAATTAGCAGCTTAATTACAGTACACTTATTCCACTGTAAGTGCCCTCATCCATCTAGCTGCAGGGTTGTTTGCTTTCCAGAGCCGAAACTTGAGCATGATCACCCATTTTTTTCCTCAGTAATAAGGCAGTTTTGCATGGCACTTCTCTCGCTGTACCAAATGCATGCACTTACTAACTATGCAAGCATCTAATATGAACCACAGACCAAGCTTTCAGTATCAGAAGCCACGAGGCAGACTCCGGAGCTCTGCTGAGTCTGTCCCTCTGTTCTTGGTGCAGCTGTGTGTCAGCACACAGGAGCATGTCCCTGGGTTCCTGCTTTGTTTGCACATCTTTGATTCTTTCCTTTGCAGAGTTCTGCATATACTGACAAGGCTGGAGTGTAGCACAATGTCAAAGGGATCTGAAATGTTGAAATGAAAAAAAACCTGGTTTTCTGTATTGTATTGGTTTTTTTTGTTTGTTTGTTTGTTTTTTTTTAACAGGGAAAACCTGGTCAGTGTTCTGTGTGTAGCCTGCCATTTTCCATGTAACTTTAATGACACGTTCTGCGTTGTGAGAAGAGGCAGTTACCTGTAGCTGCCACTGAAAAAAAAGCGGTTCTGTCGAGTTCCCGTGCGGAGGGAGCAGTTCCCAGTGTCGGTGTGCTGCCCCTACTGCTCACAGGGCTCTGCCTGCTGGGCCCCAGCTGTCGTGGGGGTGGCTGTGCTGTCCCTGGTGCTCCAGAGCCCAGGTGCTGCTGGCGTTGGAGCCATGCTCTGTCCGACCGTGGGTCCCACGGGGTGGCGGGGGCAGCTGGGGCTGCAGCCCACGGGGTGTGCCGGGCAGAGGGGGCAGCTGCCTGCTGGGGGCTCTGTGGGGCAGGCTGGCGAGGCTGCGTGGGGCGAGGCAAGGAGGGTCAGTTCCGGGATTCCTCCTGGGCTGCCAGGCCTGGCCCCCCGAGATGCCACCTCGCTGTGCCCGTGGGGTCACGGAGCAGTGGCTGGGGGTCAGGCAGGCTCTTGGCCCCGCCGCCCCCATGCCCATGCCCCTCGGTCAGCTGGCACAGAGGAGGTTTGGAAATGACATTCCATGTAATTTTACTGTTACCTTTTTTCGTATCTTTGCCATTTGCCTACTAGCCCAAAATAATTTGGCGGCATCTGATGTTATCTGTGGAGGGAACTGAAATTTAGTTTTAATCTGTGGTGAGATGAAAGTACTACAAGGTTTTCTTAATAAAAGCACCATAAAGCATTTACTATTAGGAAGCTTTATTTTGTAAAATAAAAGTACCTGAAGACGTGTACGATATCTATATTAGGTCTTAAGGTTTAGGAATCTTCTATTTTTTAAATGCGATAGCACTCAATTTATTTGCAAATAGTGATTTTTAAAAGACACAGATTAAAACTAAGTGAAAACACAAATTTGTTTCACTCTAGGCCCTGCAGCACAAACGCATTGCAAGAAAGTTAGCGTTAGGTTTGTATGGCATTTGTGCAGTGCAATAAGAAACCATTTTTAGGTGCTACATTGCCTTGGGTAGGGTGACACAAGGGAATACAGGCTACAAGTGGCTAGATTATTTTCTTGTGGCCTTCCAAGTATAAATTTGTACAGATCTCCTCACCAACTGTGCCTCACCATTGGTTAAAATTGAATTTTAAGTCCTGTTGCAAATGCAGTTTCACTTCTGGACACAATGTCAGATTTTACACTGGAATACCTACAGTTCTAAAAACTGCATGTCACATCCTGTACACTGATACTGGGACGTGGGGCTTGCCCACACCTTTGATATTCTCTTCTGTATTTTAATGTTTTTGAACTGTACAGTAATCTGGAAAGCAGGCTGTCTTTACTTGGGATTGAACATTGTACCATAAATTTTAAATTATTTGAGAACAAGTGCATGAGACTGTGTCAATGCCTTTTATTATTTATTTGTATGTTTTATTATTCAAGGTGTATGCACTTTTAATATGCAGAATTTATATTTTTATGTTAAAAATCATTTTCTTTCAGAAAGAAGAGTTTGAATATGAGGAATTGGAATAAGTGCAAAAAGGGCAATATGTAATAAAATACAATAAATTTATTACTAGGCATCCTGCCTGAGTGAGCGTTTTTCCATGTCCTCATCCTCGCTGGACACGGTGGCAGCAGCTGCACATCCACTGCTCCAGCCTCACCGTGCTCCCTGCCTGCTGCCCTGGGCCAGGCCCCCCTGGGCTCCCTCAGGGATCCCCTTGCTCTTGTCTTGGGTTTGTACCAGCCCTGGGAGCTGAGCAGGGTTGGAGCTGCTGTGCCCATGCTGTGTGCTGCCTGCGGTGGGACTCGTGCCCCTGCAGAAGGGCCAGTGTGTGCCCGGGGTGACCACGGGGGCTTCAGTGCTGGCTCTGATGGGTCCGCTCTGTCCCTTCCCCACGCAGGCAGGGCAGGGGGGGCAATGGCCCAGGAACTTGCCTCTGCATCCTGACCAGGGCTCCTCTCTGCTCCTCTTGGGAGACAAAAACCCAGAGGCTTGTTTTTGGACACAGACCTGTGTGCTGGGGAGTGGGTAACACAGGCTCTGACCCTGGCCCCCAGTGTTGTCCCTGGTGCTTCTCTCCACAGATGGGCAGCCCAGGCCCTGCTGGTGCTTGGCTGGGTGCTGCTGGCACATCTGAGGACCTGGATGGAGCTTTTCTGTGCTGGTGAGTTTGATCTGTGAGCCACCTGGTCTGGCTACTCTTCAGGGTGCAGGGGCTCACACCTGGCCAGTTAGAGGTGGGGTCTCCCTGTCCACCCAGCCATCCCATAGCATCCAGGCTCAGTGTCCCTGTTCTGCCCCTAAAGCCCTGTGGAAAGCTCAGACTGATGCTCGAAGGCAGTGGCTGCACTGGCTCCTTTCTGTCTGTGGATCTGATCCTGGCTTCCCATCTGTGTTGGCACCATGTCCCATGGCTGTCCTCCCCTAGCTGGCAATGCAAGGCTCAGGTGGGAGTGTCCCCATGTCCCCTCATGCAGGGCTGGGGCTGGCCACTCCACCCTGCTCCTTGTTCCCAGGCTGCTGTAGCCACACAGTGTGTGACTCTGCTGCTTGGGCTTTGGTTCAATATTCACCTTTTTCAGTGGTTCTTTATGGAACCGAGCTTTAAACCACACAAGAGTGATAATAAGTGTGTTTAATTGTGAGCTCCTCCAGCTCTGCATCCTAATGGTGTTTCTCATGTAGCAGGGTGTGCAGCAGTGCCTCTCAGCCATGGAGGAGAACCTGGGATGCAAATGGGCTGTGCCTGTCACTCCCTCGGCCTGGTGAGGAGGACACGGAGGATGGACCCAGGCAGGAGGAGGAAGAGCCACTCCAGCTGCATACAGGAGGATCTCCATCTCTGCACGGGTGGCTGCAGGGGACACCCTGGGCTGGGTGAGCTGCTCCAACTGTGGCTGCTGCAGGTACAGCTGGGCAACAATGCCCTGCTGCTGGGCAACCATCCCTGGCTGCTGGGCTGCCCGTGCTCTGCTCTGGAATGCCAGCGGCATGTGAAGTGCTTTATTTAGCAATCCGGTGTGTCACCTCGGCTGAAGAGCAAGAGGGAAGGACGGAAGATGCTGTGGCTGGAGCTGCCCGGGGGCATTTTCACTGTGGACTCTGATTTTCCTGTTTGAGTGAGACATCAGATGGGTGTAGTGAGGGCTGACGCTTGTGCTTCACAAACCTCCCTTTGAATGCACTTTTTGATTCTTAAGGATTTTCCCCTCTCTCACTGTGGCCTCGTGTCTGGCTGCAGCTATTCAGGTCTCACCTTTGCTATATTGCTAGAGGAAATGGGCATGGGGTGGTCAGCATTTCCCCATCACTGACTTTGTTTGCAAGCTGTTGCTCGTGGGGTTAATCTACTCCACGAGTCAGCAAGTGCAGGGGTGGGTGGGGATAACATGGAGAGTCCCTTCTGCTTGATTCTGGGCAGTTCTGGGCTGAGGCACTTCAGCAATATACTTTTGGTGTGGAGGAGAGCCTCAGCCCAGCCACCTTGTGCCTGCAATAGCTGCTTTTTCCCTATAAATCTTGTTGCCTTCCTGTCCCTGGGGTTTAGAACGTTGTCACCTCTCCAGCCCTGGGGACAACAGTGAGCTGCAACACGCTGTGTGGTGTCTCAGTAATCTCCAGCTCTCTGGATGCTGTGCCCTGGAGCGCTGTCTTTGGGAGGAGTGGAGCTGCTGTCCTTCCCAAGGAAGCAGGCAGGATGATGCCCTCAGGCTTGTCCCTGCCCCACTGAGCTGCTTGGGAGCCTGGCTGGGAGCCCAGCACCACCCGGCTTTCAGAGCTCCAGCTAAAGGGAAAAATTAAGTGTGTAAGGGACTGACCTGCCTTTTCCCTGGTTGTGCTGAGCTTTCCTTAACTGTCAGTGCTGGTGCCTGTGATTGCCCTGCTCTTCCACCAGCCAGTGCTAGAACCACGGCCCAGCGCTGGGAACTGTGGAGCCGGGGCCCGAGGGGGTCTCTGGCTGCTGCTTTCATCCCTGTTCCCATCCCATCCATCCTGCTGGGATGAGCCAGAGCTGAGCCCCGCGGGGCAGCCCATGGGCAGTGGGTGGAAGAGCTGGTGGCTGCACTGGGCAATCATGGCTGGGAGACCCGTCCTTTCATTGTATAGCAGAGAGTAATTATTTCATGTCTTGTATGGAAATGGGGATGACAGATGTCATATTAAATCATAGGGTCATCACTTATTTATAGGCGATTACATTAAAGTGATATTAATATAGCCAAAGGCTTCACAGAATTAGAGTTAATATATTTTTGTTTATTATATTTTCCAATATTTCCCCAATGCAGCCAGGTTTTTATGGCCACTTGCTGAACAGAGAGCTCTCTGGAATTCCCTTAACCTAGCTGGGAGGTGGTGAGAGGATGATTGGAAAACACTTGAGAACTTTGATCTTCAAGTGATTAAATTTTATTGCCTCCTTGTTTATGAGGGTCGGATGGCGGGTGCTTCCCAAGTGGTGGAATGAAGCGAGGGCAGGTTAGGACTGGAGTGGTGATTAAACCAGGGTCAGCAGGGGAGGCTCTGCAGAGGGGCTCACAGATGTCCGGGTGCTCAGCCAGGATTACGGCTGTGCTGAGCCAGGATTAGGTCACTGTGAATCGAGGCACAGGTTTCTGACACCCCAGGCAGAGGTGTCCCCAGGGAGCACTGGCAGGGGGTACCCTGCTTTCTGCTTGGTTCTGGGACTGACGAGTTGGCCTGCCACTGGGCTGGGGGGCACCCACCAACCCTCCAGCCATTGTGTGAACCAGAGGAGCCAAGAAACCCTCTTGTTTGACTGGAGGATGCAACCGGGTGGCAGCAGCAGCTCTGCCATGCCAGGATAGTAGGTGGTTGGGCTGAGGGCACAAGAACTGATGTGCAAGGAGCTGCCTGCCCCCTGCCTGCAGGCAGCTGCTGTCTGGTGTGATATTTATTAACACCCGTCTGCATCCGAGAGCCAGAACAAAACCCAATCTTTGGAGGCCGTCAATAAATTATAACATATTAGGCACTGTCATCCGTACCCTTGGACTCTTAAATTTTGTTCTAATTAGAGTATTGCTTTTCCTTTCTCAGCACTTTTTCTCCTCTGCTGGGTATCGATCCTTTCTCTGTGGGGATCTGACCAACTGTTGACAATTTATGGTAACATAAAACTAGTACCTCTTATAGCAAAAACCCAGCTTTTAATAAAAACCGCTGACACCAGCCTCTCGCTGGCAGCCTAACCTGATTACCCAATGGATTTAGCAGATAAGGCCGTGCTGGTGCCCTGGTCGTTTTGCACATGGGGATTTTTACTGTAACACTTAACGGGCTTTCAATTGTTATAATATTTCATAAATACATATGTACCTAATTGAAAGCTTTGAGGCCAATAAGAAGCCATGAGAACCCTCCCGAAACCTTGCCTGGCTGGTGGACACTGGCAGTTCTCATCTGATGGTTATCAGGGCAGGCGTTGGGTTGGGGTGCTGGGGAAATGGCTCCTTCCACCTGCTGTGGGAAACTTAGGTGCAGGTTTTGTCATATGCAGAGAAGAACTTGGTGGTACCTGGGGTATCTGGTGGTATCTGTACCCGAGCACAGGGTTGTGTGTATGAGATGTGCTCCTCGCTGTGCTGGCCCTTGGGAGCTCCTGTGCTTTTGTGGCCTTGGAGATGGCAGCTCCGTTTTTGCACCTGCACAACCTCTGCATTGGTTTGCAAATGGGCTACGTCCTTGGCGTCTGCCTCTGCCTGGCTGAGGCCTGGCTGGAAGCTTGGAGCTGCTGATGTTTGATTGTCCTGGAGACGGGAGAGCTTGAGCACCCTGTGGGGCTCATCCTGCCTGTGCTACCCTGGGGTCTTGGTCCCCATGAGCCCCGGGGCTGTTTGCACAGCCACTGACATGTGCTGCTCCACACCCTGCTGCTGTGGGGGAACACGTGGCCCCCTGGGCTCTGCCCTGTGGTGTGGGGTGACAGCTGCAGGTGTGAGGAGCAGGGACTGTCCCCTGCCACAGAGCTAATGACTCTGCAGCCCCTGGGGTTTGCTCGGGCCTGGGACTGGGCTGTGGCTCCCACCTGGCTGCGAGCACTCCTGGATTGGTCCTGGTCCTCCCTGTTTTTTCTGGAAACATTTAAACTGGGGAAATGAGCACATCACTGGCTGCTGGAGCTGTTTATTAGGGTACCACGTAGGCCTTTTTCCACTTTAGTTTCATCTAGTGAAAAAATAAGAAGAAACTGCGTGTCTAACATAATGACCTGAATTTCTTAATAAACAAATGCAGTGTGGATGGCTGTATGTTCCCACCCAGCCTGAGCCAAACGGTGACAAATGGATCCTTCCTGAAGGTATTGAATATTTCCCAAACTATCCATCAGCCCCACAACAAATTCCTCTGTCAGCCCTCACTGACGTCCGATTTTAAACACCTCTTCCAGGCCCCAACGCAGAGGAGTGGCTGCTTGGGAAGCAGGGACCTTATAATTTTTTAATGCACTGCAGTTCTTGGGCTTATGGAATATTTATAAGGAAGCTGTTATTTACCAAACAAGTTGGAGTGTTTGCAGGAACCCCTGGTGGGGGGGGATAACCCGAACATCTCCCGTGCCACTTCCATTGGTGACTGAGGGTCCGGCTGGGGTGTCCTGGTCCCACATCCAACAACACCTGGGTCCCTAATGGGTCCCTAGCTGGATGCCCCTGTGTGGAGCTTGGTCTTGTGGCTGTGGATCATGAGCTGGTGGCTGACAGGGTTGGGGATGGGGATGGAAGGGACAGTGATGCAGTTGGAGGCAAAGGGCTTTGTCATTGGGAAGCTTCCAGGCCCTGTCACTTCCCCTTGCTCCAGCCCCCTGGCCCCTTTGCTGCTCAGCCCTGCTGATAAATGCCAGTGGCTTTGCAGGTGTGGCTTCCCAGACCAGTGGGTTGTTGTTCCACTGGTGTGTCCCCACAGGCTCAGCTGCAGGGTCCCTGGGAGCAGGCGCACAGTGGCAGCCGGCAGCCTAGGAGCTCCTGGGACACTCCCTGACTCCAAGCCCGTGGCTGGAAGCATCATCCCTGTGTATTGGCTTGTTCTGTTGGGTGTCACTAGCACTGTCACATCTGCTCTCCCTGCCATTTGCTTCTGTCCAATTATTTTTTTTTAATTGAAATGAGTTTAAATTGTTAGAGAATATATTAGATTACACTTTCCCTGTGGTTAGCACACTTGTATAGATGGGAATAAGCTGCACAGCAGCATTCACCCCTGCGCTCGCTCCGTTTTTTCATCTGAAGGAAGCTGGCTCCCTGGAGAACTGGTGTGTTTCCTAACGACCTTAATGAGTTTCCATAGCTGGGGTCAGATTATCTCGACAGCAGTCATGGCAGGCCAGGGGGTGGATCTCCCTCCACCGCTGCTCCTCTCCGATAGCTTTGTACTCCAGACTGTAAATAAAGCAGAGTTTGATAGCTCTGCCTGGGTCCACCGTGAATACATTTTCTCCTTTAATAGGCAGAAATGTGTGTGTTGCAAAGCAATTCATGAAGCCCATATGACAGTCTTTAAGCATTTTAATATTTTGCAAATGATTTATCATTGGTAACGAGCAGATGATATACTCCTCTTCAAGGGTATGGATTATCTATTACAGTCCAGGCATAAAAGGCATCTGCAAATGACATACTGCTGCAGAGAACGAAAAGTACAACCAAGCTTTTGTTTTATAGGAGGGGTCAACAGCTTCTGCCACAGCTCAGGAGGTAACCCGCCTCCTGCTCACTGCTCTAATGACATGGGTAATTGTCTGACATGGTGGGGGTGCTGTGTGTGCAGCACTGATCCTGCCTCTGCGCCGCTCTGGGGGCTTTGGCCCGTGGGGCTGGAGCTCACCATGTGCTGGGTGAAGATCCAGGGGTTTCTGGTGCTGCCATGCTCCCACTGTGAGGTGGAATGAGGGGTTGTGGGATCCCCTCTCGGGACTCTCTGCTCCCAGGAGCACCACAGGCATCCAGGTTATTTATTGATGAAGCAAATTCATACAGTTGGGCTGGTTGCCCTGGGGTGGCAGGGGCTGAGCCCCGGGTGCTGCCCGCCAGGGGGGCAATGTGCTCTGTCCCTGCCCGGGGGTGTGGGGGGGCTGACCCCTTGTGCTGGGGGGAGTGTGTGTGTGCATATGTGTGTGTCATTGCTGCTGGGAGCTGCCTGTGCTCCTGGACCCGTGCTGCCTGGTTCCACCACTCCCTGCTGCCTCCCCTCATCCCAAGAGGTGCCCACTTTTCCCCCCCTTTCCCATGTTTTGCAGTCGGTGATGCCTATCCTGGCATGGCTGAGCTGTGGGACCTCCTGGGCTTGTGGTGATGGTGGCAGGGGGACATAACCCCTGGGCTCCGGGCACCTCCCATGGCCACCCCTCACTTTGCTGCCTGGGTGGCAGCAGTGGTGGCTCCGTGGTTGGTGGTGGGAGGTGGTGGCTCTGTCAGTGCAGGGAAGCCACGCGTGCTGCCCCATTGCTGTGCCGGCTTCGTTACGGGGAGATTAATGCTGGTTATTGGGTTGGGAGTTTTATCACCTGAATGTTTCCTCTTAGCTTCTGAAACCAGCTTCAGCACAGATTTATTAACCAGCAAATAAATAAAAGTGCAGGTTTATTTTGCTTCCTTTTTCATCAGAAAGGAATGAAAATGTAAGCAAAATATTAAAAATAAAATAGACCCAGTTTTACTTTAATTGACCTCTGATTTTTAACTTAATACCTTCCCCGTGTTGCTACTTCAACCTTTAATTTCTCTTGGTGAAGTGGCTGTGTTCAATGATTCATTCTGTCCTGAGGCAAAGCACACACTGTAATTGGTTTTTAACTTCCTGGAATGTCAAAGCCAGGATTGAAATTTTACGTATCACACCACCAATTCAATACGGGCTTTAATAATAATGTGCAGAAAGGAAGGCAGATTTACAGCTGTAGAAAAATGTAATCAAATTTTGAGCCAGAATGCAATAAGTCCAAATGCTAGTTTTCATTTGGAAGCTTGTTAGATAAATGTGGTATCACCTGAGTGGTTCCTGGATCCCATGAAGCGTCGCTGGCGGATGCGGGGGCTGCGGGATCTGCTGCCCGCGGCGCTGCCGGGGCTGGGCCGAGGTGAGTGCTGAGCATGGGCAGCACCGGGGCACGGGGCGGCCACGGGGGCACAGGGTCCCCTCGGTGAATCCCTATCCTTGCATTCCAGGAAGGGCGCAGGTGGGAGCTGCTCCCAGTGGGTCTGTCCCAGATGTCCACCCCAGGACAGAGCTGGCCTGAGCCCAGGTGATGCCACCTGCCCACTGCGGAGCCGCTGCCGCCCTTCTGCTCTGCCGGCCGGGGTGCTTTGGGGGCAACACCCCTAATACACTGCAGATGCCAAGTAAGTAATCGATTTTGGCCAATTAATGTCTGATAAAAACTAATAACCTTTCTTTCCCTTTCTTATTACCACATGACCTCCAGCGATGCATTAGTTTCACAAATGATATGCGAGTGCTCAGCATGGCTAATGGCTCTGGATTAAACCCGGTGACACCTAATCCATCAGCGTGCTCCTGCGCCGCAGTGCCCATTACGCCTGGCTCTCCTCCACCGCCGCCGGTTCCTCACGCTGCTATTCAACCTGCTCCTGGCATGGTGGTGGCAGGTGCCATGTCCCTTTGGCCCCTGCTTGCTGTGGCCAGAGTTACCAGCACCCATGCTGGACCAGACCCTGCTTCACCCAACATCTCCCTGCTCCCCAGACCCCGCTTCACCCAGCATCTCCCTGCTCCACCACCCGTGCTGCTGCTTGTGGCTCTGCTGTCCCTGCTCTCTACTTATGCTGTCCTAAAAAGCTAACTAAGCTGAAATTATTTTCTTTCCTTAGAAGAGCCTTTAAATAATATATCGCCCTTCCTTGCTGTTACTGAATGTTTTAAAAATCTAAGGGACTTTTCCTTCTTGCTCCTGTATTTGCATCAGTTTGTTGTGGGGCCATGAATTACCCTTGGTGATGTTTTCCTTTCTCTGCTAGTGTGCCACGGATTCTCTTCTACTCTGTGAGGTGTTAAATATTATAATCAAACTCAATGCAAGTATTTATCAGGCTGTTGGGGCTCTGGTGCTCACATCCCAGTGCAGTGTTCCTGAGGCTGGTGCTCTTGATCAGACGGTGGGAGATCTCTCATTTGAGCCACTGTCCTGGCTGGCTGAGCAGCCAAACTCATTTGCAACCTGAATTTCACTGGAAATTAACCTCTCCCAAAAGGGCTAGAGAAGGTATGAAACTGGGTAGGTGTTAAGCCCATTAGAAATTTGTCTCATAAAGTTCCTTCCTGATACATTTCCCTTTTCCCTAAAGTTCTCTCCAGTGGGGAGAATGATGGCTTTGTGGGAGTGATGATGCTTTTTGGGGACCTCCCCGAGCTGCAGAGCAGGAATGTCTCACCATTTGCTGGAGCTGGCTTGGGCACTGGCTCCTTCTGCCAGTCCAGTGCTTTCTCTGGCTGCCGCTGCTGTTCTGGCTGGGAATACAATACAGAACAGTGTAATATATGGAAATGAATCTCCAAGCTCACACTGTGTCTGTTTTGCATGATTGGTTTCTATTAAATTACTGCCGTGCAAACACGCTGGCAGAGCCCGGTGGGTTTGTGCCTTCTGGAGAGCAGGAGCCTCTGTGCCGGCTGCTCCGAGAGGCGGCTCCTGCAAAGAGCCGCTCGCTCCACTGTCCTCCAGTTCCCACTTGCTGTGATGATTCAGCTTCCAGCCTCTTGTTTGCTTTAAGGGACTGTTTAGTATTTAAATCCTTGTCACCAGAGCTGGAGGCCCTGAGTGCCGTTGGTGAGGGCTCTCCTCTCCTGCTAACGGAGCCGCACGTGGGCCCTGGTAGTTTGCTGGCCCCTGACAGCAGCGAGAGCAGCACTTCATTATAGACAGCCTGTTCAATGCTCACTCTTCTCTTACTTTACCTTTTAATCCTAATTACAAATAATCTTTGTTGTCAGTCTGAGGAGCAGAGAAGCTAATGCAATGTTATGGTCCAGATCATCTCTGCCGCCGCTCAAAGGTTTGGCTGTGGTTTGTGCCTGGAGTGGTGGGACTGTGGTCAAGTCCCCCCTTTGACAGCTGCCTGGGGCTGGCTGGGGGGTCGGTCTGTCTGTGGTCACAGCTGAAATGGGGCACGTTCCTGAGCACACCCTTGATCTTCTGTGAGCTGATGCAGCTCTGCCCGGCAGCACTGGTGGGGCTGTGTTCGCTGGGAGAAGAGTGAGACCTTGGGCAGCTCGGCCAGAGCTGGCTCATCCCTGCTGTGCTCATGGCACAGGGATGTCTCTGAGCCTGGTCAGGTTTCCCTGCTGCTGCAGGGTTCAGCTGTGACAAAGTCCCCTCTTGGGGGGGTCCCCTCGTCCCCCTGGGCCCCCGTGCCCACCTGGGGCTGTGGCTGTCCTTCAGCACAGAGCTTAGGACTGGGAACTGAGTGGGATTCAGAGCTGCAGGGATGGGAGGGAAGACAGGAGCAAAACACTAGAGTAATGTGTCTCCAACACACTGATTCCCATGCTCTCTGACTGAGGAAATGATGGTAAATGAGCCTACTTTGCAGAAATTGAGGAAAAGCCCATTTTGCAAATATTTTTTCATGAGGTTTGCAACATTCTGTGTTGCTTTGATGCATTTCACCCGGCTCTGCCCAAGACTCAGTGACTGGAAAATAAACCCGATGTCTTTGGAAGGTAATAGAGAAGAGCAGGGGCTTGCCTGGCCCTGCATTTAGGCAGGGCACCGGCAATAACCCGATAGCATCGGTGCTGCTGCTGCTCTGCCTCTGGCTTAATGCCAACAGGTCCTGCCGTGGTGGCCCTGGGGTTGCTGGGAAACCAGTCCAGCTGTGGAGCAGGGGTCTGGGGAGCAGAGGCTGTGGATCAGCCCTGGCAGTTTGCAGACAGGAGTCTGAGAGGCTGAGGGTCAAGCTCCTTGCCCCATTGACAGCAAGAAAAGCTGAACAGCCCAGAAGACCATCGGGAGAAGGGTGAGAAGGGGCTTCTCAGCCTTGGAGGCTCTGATTTCAGCACAGCTCTCCCCTGCGAGAGTTTGTGAGAGAGGCCCCAGCCTAATTGGTGCTACTGCCGGTGCTGTGGCTAATTCTGGTGTTTTACAGCACCTGGGCTGCTCTTCCTATTGATTTCATAGGTTGCTAATGGTATTTTTTGTACAATAAGAGGCTTTTGTGGGAAGAACTTAATCCAGTCCTATCGCAGGGTGAAATTGCACAGCTTACCGCTTAGATTTCCAGGACGTGATCTGCTTTAATAGCAGAAGGAGTTTTATCTAATACATTTAATGCTGCAATATTTTTGTGGCACAACAGGTTCTAATTGAGCTGTGTTTCTGTGCCGGGAGCACCGGAGCTCTGCTGATGAGGGGGTGGAAGCCACGTGGCACATGGTGACTCCTTGGGGGCCTTTGCAGTGTGGCCATCACCTGCACCAGCTGCTGTCCCAAGCCCTGGCACTGCCACCACTGTACGTTTGTACGGTGATGGTGTGGCTGGTGCTGAGGATGACAGAGCTGTGCAGAGAACTGGAACTTTGCTTTCCCCTGGGTTCTTTTTCTTTTTCTTTCCTCTCTCTGGCATTGCTGCTGCTGGCAGGGGTGCCGGTGAGTTGTGCTAGTGAGGAGCACCAGCATGAGCACAGGGTGATGGGCACCTCCTGGGGTAGGGGGGTGCCCAGGCAGAGCCCAGACCTGGGCACTGCAGGACACAATCTCCAGGCAGAGCCCAGACCTGGGCACTGCAGGACACAATCTCCAGGCAGAGCCCAGACCTGGGCACTGCAGGACACAATCTCCTGCAGCAGGGCAGGCAGGGCTTGCTAACATCACCGTGCAAGATGTGCTCACCCGTGAAGCAGGACGTGCTCACCTGTGATGCAGGATGTGCTCGCCCCCCCCACGCAGGTCAGTGTGGGACTCAGAGGTGTTTCAGTGGCTGGGAAGCAGCTGGGCCTGTCTGCCCCTGGGCTCATGGTGGCCAAGAGTAGAGCTCTGGGGCAACAAGCACAGAGGGGATGGAGATGTGCTTCTGCCTCTGAATTAAGTGTGCAGGAGATACCTAAATGGATTGTGACATCCAGGATTAAAGGTTAGGAAATTTCTCTGTGTGTCTTATGTAAATGAGGACTAATGAGGTTTTCATAATTACCTTTAATTAGCTTTTCCACAAGTAGTGGGGATTTCTATGTTGTGAGTCTGGACAGATGACACATGCAGATACACACGCAGTGCAGTGCCTTCATTAAATCTGTTTTAAAAAATGAATCTGCAATATGCAAATTACCTATTAGATGCTCCAGAAAAAGATGTTAAGGGGAAAGAAAGGCACAAGCAAAGCACCAGTTAAGGCCTCCAGAAGCTGAAATCTGCACAGTAGATGGTGAGAGTAAAGGGGAACGGCACGTGGCCATGTCTGGGGCTGCGGTGGGTGAGCAGCAGTGGTGGGTGCTGGTGCTGGGGGGGTCCTGTAGCAGCCTGGCCCTGAGACCTGCATAAAGGTGTTTTTGGGAGAAATGGATTTAAACTGGAGCCAGCAGCAGCTCCCCTTGGAGCCACCCTGTTGATCCTGAAGAGCTGGAAAATTTTTTGGGTGGGAGGAGAATGCATTGTACTGAGAGGCAGTGGAGTGAGTGGGGAGATGGCTTGGACAGCTATGTCCAATTAGCCTGACACTAATCCTGGGCAAATGGGTGGAAAAACTAATGCAAGATTCAATTAACGGGAGAATTAGAGCTTGGGAATATAAATTAATGCCTGTCAGCATGGTTGAAAAGAAGTAGGTCCTGTCAAACCAACCTGATTTCATTCTCTGATGAGATTACATCTTTGGTTGATGGAGGCGATGGCACAGAAATAACAGGCTCTGGACGGCGTTCCGCTTGGCACTGCGGTGCTGGGTTAAAGAGCTGGTGGAGAGCAGATTAGAAAATGAGGCTGGAGAACATGTGAGGGAATATTGCCACTGTCACTGTTCTGCAGCTGGGCCATGGTGGCAGTGGTGGCTCCATCCTGGCCAGGGATGCAGAAGTGCAGTTCTGTGGTGCCATGGTGCTGTGGTGCCATGGTGCTGTGCCAGGGGATGGCCTGGCCACAGCTCTGGGTTATTCGCCCTGCTGCTGGAGCTGTGTGTGAGCACAGGCATGGTGCTGCCTGCTGCCAGCGTGCTGGGGCAGAAAGGCTCCATCTTGTGAGGACATGGGGCCTGAAAACCTTTATTGCTGCTTTGTAACTTCACCTTGCTGGGCCGTGGCAGGGCTGTGGCCATCCTTGTGGTAGGGCTGCCCTGCTCAGTCCCCGGTAAACATGTGTCTTCTTGCGCAAAGATCCCTATCAGGGTGCATTAGTAAGCCCTGACTGATGGCCCTTCTTCTCTAAAATAGTACAACAGCTTTTCAAAGTCACCAGTAATGAACATTTTATGGCAGCCGGCTAGATCTCCTGCAGGTCTGTTGCTCCAGATCAGTGCTGGCAGGTCGGAGCCCACCTGAACCCACAGGAGCTGCCACAAAACGCTGAGCAGCTCCAGAAAGCAACATGCTGGGCGGTGGGGACTTGACTTTAGGTGCCGACTGATGCATTCCCAGCAGCTCCCGTCCGTCAGCATCCCCAGCAGGGTGCATGCCATGGGGTGCGATGGCCGGGGCACCCCGGGGCTGCGCGGTGGCCTGGGGCAGCACCTGGCTGTCCAGGGGGCCAGCCGTGCCCCGGGTCTGCAGCGCCAGCACAGGGTGGCACAGGGAGCCCAGAGCGGTGCTCGGGTGTGTGGCGAGTAACGGCCCGACTCCTCCCTGGGCTGGCCCAAAGTGCAGAGAAGCGGCACCGAGAGCTGGGGCTGCCCTGCCCCAGGGACGCACTCCCCTGGGCAGGTGGCACGTCATGGCCGGAGCGACTCGCCGCCCCGTGCCCACCGGACACTGCGTGTCCTGCGCTCCCGGGGAAGAGGAGGGGCAGCCAGGCTGGCAGCTGCCGGGTGCCGAGCGGGAGCTGCACGGCTCCAGCACTGCCTCTAACTTTTCCAATTTCGCCCTGGAATGCTTTCTGTCAATATTTTCATTTCATTTGGGCTGAGCAGGCGGGGTGGAGGTAGATCTCATGCAGATCCCAAGCAGATCATTTGTCTCCCACTCCAGATCTCGGTGGGGCCTCAGCATGAGATACTGCTGGCAAGTCCTCCTTGCTGGAGCCAGGGAGCCGATGGAGCAGAAGCAGCCGGAGCAGGAGCAAATGGAGCCCACCTCCCCCTCACTAGGGCCCTGTTGGGGCTGGGGCCCAGGACAGGACCCTGCCCAGGTGCTGGGGGCAGGTCAGGGATCGGGGTAGGACAGTGTGGGCAAGGACCACTCAGTCCTTCCTGGGGGCTGCACCCTACCTCAGCACCACTCGAGTTCCATGGGGCTGGAGCATGGCTCCACACAGCCCTGTGGCAGAGAATCCCAGCAGGAAAGGCCCTGGCTGTCTCCTCCACTTTGCCACGTGTTTGCAGATGCCATTTCTGCCATTTTCTGGGGGAAAGACATGAAGCCTGAGCCAGATGTTTGGGCTAATAAATTGCTCAGCAAAGGCAAGCTAGTGCATGCAGCCCGCGTCTGCTCCGCGTATCTATTGCAAAGTGCCAAAAGAAATCTGTCTCAGGAATTATTTCAGAGAGGGTAATTTCTGTTTCCCAGTTGCTGTCATACATTAGAAATATCTGAAATGCCTCCAGTTGGTTACCAGTGGTGAGGAGCAGCCAGGGGCTGCCATTGATGAGAAGCACTAAAAGAAAATAAATTAGCCTCTTGCACTCAGCCCTTCCCTCAGCTGCTGAGCCACAAGTGACGAGCGGCTGTTGCTCAAGTAACGACCAGAATAATGAGGAGAACAAGATCCGCAAAGGAATATTAACTCAGAGAGAAAGCATTTTCTCCCCCTTTTGAAGTTTGCCCCTCAGCAGCCTTCATCCTGGTGTGAAGGTGAGCTGGGTCCCACCAGAGCTGGCAGGGACAGGTCCTGGGGGTGCCAGGGGTGCCAGATGCCAGTGCTGGCACAGCCCCACTGCTGTGCCTCAGCATCCTCTGCCCCACACCTCCGGTGCTGATGCTCTTCCCTTACTTTCCCCATTGATCCTGTGCCAGTCAATCTCCTCCCATCTTAGCCAGGTGTAAACCCCCCATTCTTTCATAACCACCCAAAACCAGTTGGCTGCAACCAAGGGACCAACACCACTGATGGTCACAGGCTGCTCCCACTCCAGCCCTGGCACAGGGTTGGAGGCCGATGAGGTGGGAAAGGCCAGACCAGGCTGTGTAGCTGCATCACGTGTTTTCAAGCAGTCTGGCTTACTGATGTAAGCAAGTAGCTGGTGCAGCCAGAAACTCATCAATGGCCATATCTGAGCCCTGGCTCAGAGGGTGTTCCCAGGAGCTGCAGCTGAGCTGACAACAAGAACACTGTGTGTGAGCACCCAGAAGTGAGCAGGGAGACCAGGAACAGCCAACACGGATCTGGCACAGACAAATAATCTCATCCAATCTTATTCCCCTTGAGGATGAGGACCACTGCACCCGTGGGGCTGGTGCAGGTGATGTGGCATTGCCTGTTTGGTTGTGGTGTGGGCCTGTTCTGCAGAGCCTGAAGTGGGAGTCATCTGTGCCACTGGTAAAGTACAGCCCCACATCTGTCGTTGTGTGTGAGCTGTTCTGCTCTGGGTGATGGTACCTGTCTGCACTGGGACTGGCAGCTGGAAGTGCAGGTGAGCGCCAGGGCTTGATGCTGGTGAGGTGCCTGGCCAGACACCTCCTGGGAACACCAAGTTTCCTGGTGACAGCCCCACTGTCTAGAGGAAGCAGAGCCCACCTGGAGCCTCATTGTGGCCACTTTGCCCCACTGGAGCTGCCGGCACCGAGCTCCCCGCAGTGGCTTTGTGGGCTCTGTGTGCCCACTGCCCTCGTGGCCTTGTCTGCCTGGTGTTGTGTGTCTCACAGAGCCAAGGGTATTTGTCTGGTTCTTAGAAGGAATGAGCAGGATTTGCGCCCTGCTGTGTTGTAACAAGCGGTCTAAGTTCATCCCTCTGACAGTGCAAACCAGGAGCACTCCTGAATCTCAATTCCTTTATTTCCTCTGGCTGAGTCACCCAGGGGAATGTTGACTAACTTCTCCTTGTTTGTAGCCACTAACAATTATATGATGTGCAGGTTTGAGCACCCCCTCGTTTCACACCATGTGATGAATGATGGAAACCTTCCTTCCCACCCAGCAGTTTGTCAGTACCTGCTGCAGCTGCTGCCATCCCCAGGAGGACACGTGGCCACTTCCTGTGTCATCGCAGGGAACACAAGGCATTCTTCTACTGAAGAAAGGATGTGAAACAAACCTAAATGAGGCTGTAAGTTGCTTTGTCTTGTTTTCCTCCAACACCTTTTTCTATCCATCCCACACGTGTGAGCAATGCGGGAGAAGTCTTTTCCCAAGGTGAATACTGGGACAATCCCTCTGGCTGTGTCTGTGGCCAAGTTGCAGCAAGTAGTGGGGGTGGCTGTTGCATAAATAATGCAGACATGCACTTCTGCCAGGTCTTTCCCTTAGGGCTTCCTTGAATTCATGTCAAGGTAAGATTTTCCTGCTCCTAATCCTCTGGGATCAACGCAGGGCAGAGGAATTGGCCATGGCTGCCTTGGCTTGTGGCAGGATTGCTGCCTGCCTGCAGGCTGGGGTAGGAGCTTGGCAGCCCAGGACAGGCAGAGCTGCCCAGGTCTGTGGTGGGATCCACTTTCCAGGGTGCAGACAGGTCCTCAGGTCTTGGCAGTGGAGCTGGTGGGAGCTTGTGGGCCTGTCAGCTCCTGCCATCACCAGGGACAGGCTGTGCCGCTGCCTCTGCCAGAAGCCACATGGTTCTGGTGTCTCCTGCCCAGCTCCATCACTGCAGGGCTGGCTCCAAGGCACGAGGAGTGTTTTCCAGGTGCTGCCCTTTGGGACAGGAGCAGAGCACGGGGTGCAGAGGCCATGCCCATGTGTGGCCTGGCCGTGTGCCCGGGCCAGGCTGGTGCTGGTGCTGCTGGTGCCAGGGCAGGCAGCTCTTGGCAGGCTGTGGCTGCAGGAGAGATGGCTTTAAAATGCTTGTGTTGATCTAGCAGGGGCAGCTCTAGGACATCAACAGGTGATATTTTGCTGGGAAAAGGAAACCGGCAATCCTCTCCATCAAAATTAGTAGAGTGATTTCCCTCAGAGTGAGCAGCCGGAGAACAAGGAGGGAGGTTTTCTTGTTTGCTTTTTGTCCTAACAAGGAGAGTTTTAGTGGCACTTAGCACAGCTCCAGCCAGAAGGCACCTGGGCACGGAGCCTCTGGCTGCCAGCGGTTGGTGCTAATTGCACCAAGGCACGAGGCATGGCTGAAATGACGCTCCAGACGGGGCTGGGGGCTGGCGGCAGTGGGAGGAACCCTCCCTGCCCTGCTGATTGCTACAGGGATGCACATCTGAATGAGCTTGTCAAGTGGAATTTTCTGTCTGGTTAGAAATGGATTTTCAAGCTCCTCTCTCATATGTAAACATTTTTAGTGGTCCCCAGCCAAAGCAGGAACAGTGAAAGCAAACATCAGCCCGAGCAAACTCGGTCCCTGCAGGGAAATCACTGGCCACAGAAGGAAACAAAATGCATGATGGCTTCAAAAGACATCCATTAAACTGTGAAGTGATTCATGGTGCTGGCAGTTAGACTTTAATTAGATCTTAATCACGTAATTTTATCTTTGTTTTAGAAATTAGAGCTTAATGACTGTATTGCTCTCATAACAGTGCTGAGACTAAATACAGTAATATCACATGGCAGCACTGCAGTGGGCAGAGGTGGGACAGACATTAGCAGCTGGTCTTGGATTATTGTTTCTTAAATGAAGAAATATATTTCAAATACTCAAGTACAGCAAATCCCACCGGTGTGAGCCTGGGCAGTGGCAGCCTGGCTGCCCAGAGCATGGCATGGCAGCAAGGGGGAAATGATGCCTGTGATGATGTGAGGTGGATCACGGGCTTTTGCTTCGTCTGAGAGGTCATATCCTTCTCGGGGTTGGTAGCAGAGGAATTGGTCTCAGACACTCCTGGGCACTTTTCCTCCTGTGTTCCCGTGTAGGGCATCACCCACTCACAGCTTTCCCCACCTCACAGAGTGGAGCTGCTGTGCCCCATGGCATGGGGACGGATCTGTGCCAAATGGCAATGGCAGCAGGGGCCATGCACTGACCCTGGACACATCTCCCAGGAGGGAATTTTTGCCTTGCTGCAGGGACACATCAACACCAGCTGCAGAGGATAATGAGCTCTCTGCCTCATGTCCTGCTCTTTATTATTTTATTTTAGCTGAGTCCCATGAAGTCAGTTTGCGGATTGTCCATACGGCAGGTGGGACCAGGATGGTACTGCCCCGCTTTGTGGGGGCCCAGAGCCCAGTGGTCCCCGTGCTGCCCCATGGAGCTGGGACTCACAGTGCCTGGCACTGGGGCTGTGTCCTGCAGCACATCCCTTGCAGCAATGCCCAGCAGGAGAAGCAGCTGCTTCTCTAGGGTCTTTGCTCCTCTGAGCTTGGTGAGTTTTCCACAGGTCCTGCCCAGGGCTTGCCCTTGACCTGCTACTTAGGACAGGGAAGTGGCCGCCCCGTGTCGGCGGCAGCTGCTGGAGCCAGTGAGTGGCTCTGCTGTCCTTGAACCCTGCCCTTGCTGCGGATGGCAGTGGGCCCCTTCCCACCTTCCCTTTCCTGCTTGTTATGCTACAGGAGCCACTTGAACTCATTACTGTGGCAGATTATAGGTCCCAAGGTAATAACACGTATTCAGATAATTACCAACAGATCCTCTAATAGGAATGAACTCAGTTGAATCAATTCAATCACTGGGTAAATATTTATACCTAAGCTGTCCTTATCACCAGCCAGTGGAGCGTGCAGGAGATAGGGTTGCTGCCCTTGCTGTGGGAGCTGCCGGGGTGAGCAGGGAGCTGCGCTGACTCTGCAGCACTGCTGTGGCTCAGGGCCTGGGACCCAGAGACGTGTGTTAGTTCCACACAGCTTCCCTTTCTGTTCTTGGAGCAATCCTGTGGCCAACCTGCCTGATGCTGCTGGCCATGACCAGGCAAGCTGTGGACTGGCTCCATGGCCAAGCAGGGCTCTGGGTGCCCTGGTGGAATGTGCCCTTCCCAGGATGTCTGGCATGTCCCCCCCATTTCTGGCCGTGCTCCCACCAGCCAGTGTTGTCAGGGCCCTCGGGGCTGCTGCAGGACTCCGTGTTCTTGCCAGGGTGTGAGCAGCATCATCCTCCATCCGTGCTGAAGGGCCTTTGACAGGCGTTTTCACAGCTGCTGCTGTGCTTGGCTCCTGCCACCATCTGTGGGCAGCAGGTCCATGTGGCAGCTGCCATCAGCCCCCTCCTAGTGCCCTGAGCCCTGGCTGCAGAGCAGTCACCCTAATTGGACCAGCCAGCTAATTAGTTGTCAGGCAATGAATTATGCAGCGATGCCTGCTCTTCAGTGCAGTATTGATGCCATCAACTCCTCTTGTTCCTACATGCTCCTGCCCACTGGAGCACTGTGCTGAGCTTGGCAAAGAGCTCAGAAAACTTTCAAAGCAAATTAAACGTGTTAATCCATTGTGTGTGGTGGCAAGGCACCGAGAGAGCTGGCGGGCAGGTGGGACCGGCAGCCGAAGTGGCAGCCTCAGGGACAGACACCAGCTCCTCCTCTGCACAGCTTGTCACCCCTCCAGAGAAGAGGTATGGCCATGGGGGGAATCCGACCAGCCAACACCTGCTGGGGTCCAGCTCTGAGCACAGCAGTGGGGGGGGACAGGGCTGGGGCTCCCCTCCCCACGGGGCTGCCCCGCCCCAGGGCCTTGCTTACATCTCCCATCCCCGCTGCTGCCAACAAACTTGGAGCCAGCAGGGAAAAGGAATCATATAAATTGGTAAGAAGTTAATCAAATTTTCCTGGTGCTCATGGCACTGTGATCCCACCTTGGTCTGGGGGATGAATGATGCTCGTTGTGCAACTGAAAATACTTGGGCTTAATTTAATGTGCTGGTCCAGCTCGAGCTCACTCGCATGGATCTCTCTGCTGAGCCAGCTCCCAGCCGGGGCTGCTGGCACATGCCTGCTGGTAGAGAGTAACTGTGGTGCTCCCAGGGGGCTCATGCCACGGTCAGGGTCAGGGTCAGGAGACAGGGAAGGTAAATAACTGATGGAGATGCTAAATCAAAGTTAATGTCTTTGACTGGCGGGGTCCTGGGATGCTCCCACCAGGGGCAGGGCATTCAGGGCCATTTTGAGGAGGAGAGGCTGCTGCTGGGCAGGAGTAGTGCCACAGCTCCTGGGGATGTGCCAGTGGCACCTGGGGATGTGCTGGTGGCTCCCGGGTCATGCTGGTGGCTCCACTTGCTGCAGGTCAGGACAGGGCACTTGCCAGCAATGTAAATGGCCCTGGGGAGGTTTCCCTTGACCCAGTGTGTCTCGAGAGCTCTTCAGTGTGAGCAGGATCAGGGACCACTTAAGTAACATTCATTACTTTTAATTATTTATGAGCTTATAAATATTAATGAGCTGCTCTCTGGGGTTCAGGCCTGAGCGAATCCATCAAAACATGGTGCACGCAAGGGCTGTGGCTGTGCCGCTGTGGCAGCCGGTGCTGTGGGACCTGCTGCACCAGGGCAGCTCCACACGGCCACGTGCACCCTCCTGCTGTGGGACAGTGCAGGACACACTGGTCACAAGGCCAGTTCCCTGGGACTGCACTGCCAGGCTCCCGCAGGTGCTGGTGGCAATCCTGGCACCCTGAGCACAGCCACCAACCCTGCCCAGCCAAGGAGGCTGTGCCTGATCCCCTTCCCTGGACGGTTGGAAACTGTCCTCTGGTTTAGGCATGGCAAAATGCACCATGGCTGGACTCTCAGCCAGTCCCACCCTTTTACCCAAGGCTCACCCCCCCTTCCTGTGTGCCTTGGCTGGATTTCACAGCACTCACACCACCAGCATTCTGAGCAGTTAGCCACCTGCAAGGGGTGACTGCAGCTCTGTTTGGCTGTTCTTGGTATCGGTGTCACCAAACCAGCACCACTCGATGTCCTTACCAACCCCCCACCTTGCCTCCTTGGGATGAAGATCCTCTGCTCCAAAGCTTTTTAAGCCATGTTTTAAGAGCTCCTAATGTGATAAGTATTTTCAGTACAGCCTTTCCTGAGCCCTCATTTGCTTACTTACCCTTTGGAAATCTAATACTTGATTTAAGCACATTTCTGCTCCCTCCATTTGTGAGGACAAATGTAAAGTAATTGTTTGATATTGCAGCGGTTTCCTCAGGCTCCAGCTCTAATTTCCCACTAATACAGTATTGTCAGGGGGATCAATCTAACCCAGCACCTTCTGCCTCCTTGGAGTGGATTGGAAATGGCTTTTCTACTGCGAGGCTGGGATTTGTGAGTCTCACTGCGAATGTTTTTCTCCTTTAAAGGAAAAATCATATAAGAAAATATCCCATCTTCCTGCAGATGGCTGTTAATCCCCTGCTCTCCCTCCGCCTGTCCACAGCTGGCCCTGGGTCCCCCCGCTGCTGGCTCCCCCTGTGGCTCCTGTGCCTGCTGCTGGATGCTGGCAGAAGGGCTGCAGGTAGGGCTCTATTAGAGCACCATTAATTACCTCCAATTTTTTCCTATCAGAGCTCACTGGACAGAAATCACTTCCAGGAAGGCCTCTTAAACTGGTCTGTGGTTGTGTTGCATCCCATGCTAGAAGATGGAGAATGCCCCTGGCCCTGGCTCCCCCTGTCACCCATGCCCAGGTCCTGCTGGCACATGGCTCTGATCACACTGGCAAGCGGCCCGGGGTGTCCAGCAGCCCCATGGCCGCCCCCTCCCCAGAGACACCTGGGATGGGCACAGGGAGCACTGGGTGTGAGGTGGGGGCAGCAGCCTTGTCCCAAACCAAGGCCCTGGTCCTGCCCAGGTGTGTCCCCTTTCCTAGCCACTTGTCACAGCCCCTGTGCCACTGTGTCCCTGGCATGTGTGAAGCCAAGTGGCTGCTCAGGCTGGGCTCAGGCCCAGTCCCTTGTGTTGGGAAACACGGTGGGAGCCTCCTGGCCCCTCCAGCTGCTCCCGGGCTGCTCCCTGCACCACAGAGAGCCCGGCTGCAGAACAGCACCGAGACCAGTTTGTGCAGGGAGAGGCTGAAGGCTCAGGCAGAGATTTAGATGCTAGTGGTAAATTGCAACCTTTGCCAGAAATGCCTGAGATTTACTACAAAAATCAATAGAGGATTCAAGCAGTCCAGCCCCAGGCCAGGCAAATAACAGCACGCCAGCAAGTCCGTTCCTGATACTGATGAGCAGTGGTGCTCAGCACCGGGCCCGCTGCCGGGCTGGTGAGATGGATTGCTGCAGGAGGGGGTGGGACCAGGCGTGTGTCCCCACACCACGCTGCCCAGCCGAGCCCTGTGCCCTCCCCAGGGCCCTGCACGGCCCCGCGCCGGCTGCCCGGCCTCGCCCTAAGAAAAGCCCATGCGTACGGACCGGTGGTAGCCGCTTTTATTTACACCAAGGGGTCACATGCTGAACAAGGAAAGTGGTGCCACTAAAGTACCCGTAACAGCAGGATTCTGTGCTTTATTCACAGGACAAAATACCGGTACAACATTTCTCTTAGACTTCTTTTTCAAGCAGATACATCTCACTGTCCTCATGGTTACACACTGCGCTGTGACGAGAGGCAAAGCAGACCGGCTGGAGCTCTGCCAGCCCAGCACCACGGCAGGATGGGGCCCCACGGGGACAGCCCCACGGCCACTGCCTGCAGGCGGGGGTGTCTGGGAGCACCTGTTTGCTTCAGGACACGGAGGAGGAGCATAGGCTGCAGGACAGAACCATCACCAGGGACCACATGGCAGTAAAAGCAAATGGGACCCCACGGAGCAAGCCAGGGCAGCGCTGACATACCAGGACAGGCAGCGCCTGCTGGGCACTCCTTCTGCAGCAGCTGTGGCAGGACTCTGTGTCTTCCCCTGTCTTGGCTCCCCCTGGACCATCCTGGCCTCCCAAAGGCAGGGGATGCCCCTCATCTGTCTCTGCTCACAGATTCTGAGCTGGTGGGGGGTTCCTGGCTCCATCCCCGCTAGGCCCCCCTCATGGAAGACTGCAGCCTCACATCGCTGCAGCTCTGCTCCCAGATGCTTATTCCCACCTGAAGTCCTGCCCGACTGTTTCATAGAATTTGATATTATAAGGTCTGTAAAAGTCCCGAAGCTGCTCAATCACCTCGGGGTCTATCTGCACGTGAGTCCTGCCTTTGGACTTGCCCAGGCAGCGAGGCAAGCCGCTGCTCTCAGACTTTTTCAGGCAAGGAAATCCTTTTGTCTTGTTGAAGTAGAAGTGCTTGTCCGTAATAACCCGTTTGATGCCCAGGAAATCCTGGACTTTGCCCATCTCCCCAGCTGGGTCCGTGATCAGCTTCTCCCCACTGACAAAATGGATCTGGGAGAGGGGGAAGTACTGGAGCCAGGTCTCCAGGTGCACGGCGTACATCCCAATGCGGATGGCATTCCAGGAGGTGTCCACCAGCCCCAGGCTGCGGTTGCGGAAGGACAGCCCCTCAAAGGTGGGGATGTCTGGCTTCTTGGAGAGCGTCTGCGTGTAGTCCGAGATGGCCCGGGTGACCGGGTTCCTCACCACCACAATCAGCTTCGTGTCCCGGGACATGTTGAAGATGCGACGTGGTGCTTCCTTGGTGACAAAGTAGCTGGGGGTCTTCTCCACCGTGATCTGACTGTCGAGCGTTCGTGGCATCAGGCTCCTGCAAGCGAAGCAGAAGGTGATGGTGAGGAAGGACTCAGGCCAAGCACTGGATGGTGGGGTGTCCTCTCCTGGCAGGACAAGGCAGGACACAACAGAAGAAGGCAGGGCAGGCATGGCTCCCTCCTGCAGCGCTGCAGAGGGTCCCTGGCCACAGACCTCTCCTGGGTCCATCCCAGCCCCAAGGGACCCCAGAGGACGGGGACACCAACAGCCCCGCAAGCACAGACGCTGATCCGGCTCCAGACAGGACCCTGTGCACACCCGTCTGCTCCTGGCACAGGGAGCTGGGCTGCAGGGCCAGGGAGGGAGCACCAGACTAGAGTAAAAGTAGCATCCTTGGAGCCCAGCTTCACACTAATTAAATCATTTGCTTTGACATGTGAACATCTAAATCAAATAAAAACTAATGGGATGGAAAGATTTATAAATTAGTCTGGTATTACTAAACTATCAAATCCACTGCAGCCGGATTCATGGCGCCATGGGTCCCCTGGCTGGAGTGGGCAGGGAGGGGGCAGGGAGCAGGCAGCCCTCCACCCACATCTGCACCTGGGCAGCTCCCTGGCCCTGGCGGCAGCTGCAGTGTGAGCAGGCACAGCATTAACTCCACTGGTGGGGCTCCCTAGAACACCCCCAACCCCTGCTGGGCACTTCAGTGGGTGCTCCCTCCTCATGGGTACCTAGGAGGATCAGGGTGAGCTGGTCCAACAGGCTCTTGGAGGTCTGTTGGTCTGGGCAGCACCGTGAGGCCTCAGGACAGAAGCAGTCAGGGAAAGCCACCAGAAAGCCACCACTGGCATGGTGGCCAGCCCCCGCACCCTCACCCACTCCTCACCAGCGGCCTCATTTGAAAGAGAACAAACTAATTAGTTAGCATAAATCAACAGGGCTGTTTTACAGAGGTACCTGTGCACAGACGTGGCTTAATTGGCCTTGCCCACCGCTCTGCTTCAAACCCCATCAATCCAGATTACGATTCCCGTTGTTTAATAACTATCAGGAAGTGCTAATTGAGCAGCAGGCACCATGGCTGGTCTCCGTATCACAAACAAGGTTCACCACAAATCAGCACAGGACAGCTTCGTGAGTGATTCACTATTACGATATATTGGTGGAGAATCATAAAACTGCTGTTTCATTAATGGCTCATCTTCAGCCTTGTTAGATTTTCATTACGTGAGCTATTAGGTCCATGCATTCAAAAAATGAAATAACAGGTTCTAATCTGTTATGAAAAACACAAAATCTCTGCACAGTAAATTACTGAAATGAGACAAGAGGTTTTTTTTTTTTAAATGGACTCCCAGTGTTTGCTGCTCCTAAACAACAGAGACTGCTGAGACAACAAAACGCAACCCAAATAGATAAATAAATCACCAGTGAAACCATGCAAGGGGAAGAAATGTCATCCAGGCATTCATCTTTACCTTAACAGTGGGATCTCCGGGGCTGCAGGAGCAGGGAAATGCATTGCAAACTTAATTACAGTTGACCTTACAATGGTATTTTTGGACTTCTGCATTCCCAGAGTCATTTGCATACAAATAGCGTGTCACGTAGTTTTAAGCCCAAGGCTCATGGCTTCAGGTGTGAAGGCTCCTGGTGGCCCTTTTGTGGCACAGGGTGGCCGGGGCTCAGGCAGGAGCAGCTCCTGCTTTGAGGACCTGACCCGGCCCCTGGGACTTTCTTTGCTGAGGGTCCCCAGCCGGCCTCGGCACTGGCTCCTGGCCACACTGGGCCAGCCACTGCCGGGCAGTGCCAGAGCTGATGCCAGCACGGGCTTGGTGATGTACCAGTGACACTGGCGGGGACGGCTGGAGCAGGGGCAGACACCAGCTGCTGCTCCTGGAAGAGCTGCCGGGTGCTGAGCAGCACTGCACAGAGACCGGGGATGCAGCAGAGTGAACTCCAGCCTTGCAGCAATGCCGTGGGCTGGAGAGCAGAGCAGCCCCCCGACCAGCCCCCAGCTTCCTCCCACTGCCAGGGAGAGGAAACGTGGCTGAGCTGGTGTCCCTGTGCACCATGACCCCTGGGAGCCAGCACGTACCCAGGAGGTCGCACAGCCCCACAGCTGCAGGGCGGCAGCAGCAGAGAGCCCTGCTCAGCCCTGGCTGCGCCGATGCAACAGCAGTGCCTCATCCTGGAGGAGTTAACGTTTCACCAGCACCTTTCCTACACCTGAATTATTAATTTTCTTATCATCTGCCTTTGGGCACCCCATGGCCCTGTAACACTCCCACATTAAAGAAACACGTGCTCCCTCACTGGCTGTGCTGCTTTGATGTCGAACACACGCGAAACACTCTCTCAGGGAGGAATTTGTACAAAAATTCATCAGATGATTGAGATACTGGAGATAAGCGTGTGTGGGGAGAGCACCCAGCCAATAATCCCGTTACAGCCCTGGCCTCCCCATCCAGCCCATGGAGCAGGGCAGCTCCCAGGGAACATTCTCCTGCTGCAGCTCACTATCTGATGGATGTGCCAGGCGCATCCCGAGCTGTCCTCAGAGACCAGAGACTGACATGTGCATAATCCTGGACTCCATCCACTCATCGGCATGAGAACAAACTGTTTAATTTGCCAAAACCTCCCAAGCACTGGCTCTGGTGACGCAGGCTGTGTGCTTCCCCTCCCACAGTCGGTGTGGCAGGCTCAGCAGCTGCCTGCAGGGATGCTGTTCATGCAGGAAGGGAGACTCCCCATGGGACTGCTCTACCCAGACCCAGCAGCAGGTCCCTTCCCCATCCCATCCCAGCCCCTCAGCTGGCATGGTGCCGGAGGCCTGCACAGGCAAAACTCCTCCAGCAAGGGTGGAGCAGAGGCAGCTGCAGCACAGGACTGAGCACCTGGCCTGAGCACCCTGCCTGTTCTGGAAGGGGCTGTGCCATCCTGTGCCATGTCATGCCATGCCATGCCACGGGTGCACGCAGCTGACAGCCACCACTGGCTCTCGCTTGGCTGCTGTGCTCAGCAAACACCATCAGTAGATGAAAGCTCAAGCAAAGCTACTTGGAGGTTTAAGCAAAACTGGGTCAAGCATGCGAGAAACTGAGGTGTGAGGAAGATAAAAAGCTCTCCCTGGCTGAGTGACATTGCACTGTACATCTAGGACAGAGGGACACTGGGCTGACAGCTGCCCAGCTGGACCACTGCGAGGGCTCACGGGACAAACAGGAAACCCCAGCACTGCTGCCCAAGCCCCTCTGCTGAGCAGCCCAGTCCACAGCATAACGGGGTGGGGGGGCTAGACCCAGACAGGGCCCCTGCAATGCTGGGCAGCACAGACCAGCACCAGGCAGGACAGACCCACTGCATCCTCCCAGTCTGCACAGTTCCAAAGATCACACCACATCCCATGTCCACAGTGGGGAAACACTGCCACAGGGGACCATGGCCCAGGCAACAGCTGGCCTGTCCCTCTGGTCCCTATGTCCCCACATCTCTACTGCCACTTCCCCACGCTACGGCAGCCCGGATTTAATGATGGATCAGCTGCCCTTAATAAATGTTTACGTTCAAAGAATTTGCACCGGTGCTCACAGACAGCTAATGAGGGACATTTCAATGCATAAAAGCAGTGTGAATACAGTAATTAACTTTGTTGCTGATCCATTTTTAATCATTTAAATACTCCAGGGATTTGCGGTGTCCTTTAAGTCAACAAAATCTTTTCCAAAGGGCACGCTGCCGACACCCCTCACACACACCATCCGACTGGTAACTCCATCTTCCCCAATAACCATCCAGCACTGACTGAGGATGCCACAAAGCCCAAGGCCAGTGCTGAGGGCAGCATGGCCAGGAAGCAGCAGGAGGCAATGGCTTCTCAGCATGATGGCCATGGAGCCCAGCTCACCAGCCCTGTGGCTACTGCTGGGTCAGGGCAGGCAGCCTACCAGCGAGCACACCACCCCAGCCCAGCATGAGCCCACCCGTGGCTCATGGAGAATGGCTGAGGTCTCACCACCTCCCATCTCCACAGCAATTCTTTCCATAAGTGAAACTTTAAAAATAAATACTAGTTTTAAAAAAAATCACCTAATACACGCTAGAATATGCAGTGATTTCCTAATTAGAAGCTGGCTCCCAAGTTATGTTGTCCACTTGGGTTGTCCACTCAGTGCAAAGGGATGGGAGAATGTGCCAGCACCAAGGACAAGCCACACCAACCTGGCAGCAGGTCCCACAGACCCCACATCACACAAAAGGCAGCTCCAGCCATGTCTGACATGCCTGTGGCCAGGAAAGCATCCGGGACATGGGAATGGTGCTAGGGATCCAGGGCTGCAGACTCCCATCTCCAGCCCCAAAGGCCAGGTGCTGCCAGAGGGTCCCAGGCACTGCCCACCCCAGTGGCCTGCTCTGGTCCCTGCTCCCAGCCATGGCACCAGGTAGCCCCAGCCACCCCAGAGGACGCACTGCATGGCAGATACTACAGACTACACCCTGATGGACACCCAGGGTCACCAGGGACCAGTGTCCTTTGCTTGTCAGCTTCACAAAGCATCCGTGCCCATGGCCATGACAGGGTATGAGCTGGACTTGGTGTTACCAAAGGGAAGGTTAGAACAAATTGCAGCGATTACAAACAAGGTCATGGAAGGCAGCACAAGAACACACATCCTTAATACTGAAGGCTTGGCACCCTCTGCGGATTTGCCTCCCTGCGTTTCTCCCAGCACCTTGGCAGGGAAAGCCCTGCCAGGGCCTGAGCGAGGGTCTCTGCAGCACCTGGACTCACCCCAGGGAGGGCAAGGCAGGGACCAGGGAACAGGGCTCACACAAAAGGCTCTGCCAGAGGTTTTGTGCCCATTCCTCACAGCCAGGGCACTCTCTGAAGTCAAGGAAATTTCAAAGCATCCTTGAAGCTCGCTGCCTTCCTCTCTTCTTGCTAATTAACTTTAGCAAAATGCACTGTCAGTCAAGCCCACAAAACAGTCTGCGTTGTTGGGCAAAGCCTAATGGGCTGCCACTTGTGTGTGAGCCAACCTGGCCATTAGCAGGGAGCAATTAGCGAGGCGGAGAGCAGGAGCTGGGTTTGCCTGCTCCCTCCTCTCCCTCCCTCTAGCACAGGGATGGTGCAGGGATGCTCCCAACTGGTGAGGTCTGCTCCCCGGGGGTGGCCACAGTGCCCACTGCTCCCTAGACAGCACCCCAAAACCAAGGGCAGGACGGGAGGCAGGGACAGAGCCTCAGCAGCATGGGTGCAGGCAGGGACCTGCCACACTGGAGTTCTGTTGCTGGGGTGGGATTCAGGCAGGTGGATCCGTGTGGGAGCTGGATGGGGCTCTCCCTGGTGCCAGCACCTGGCTCAGCTCTGGCAGATGGGCACAGCGGTGGGTGCTGGGCAGGAGACAGGCTCAGCTTTTCACAGCCAAACCAACTGGGAAAAGCCCCTCTCCATGAAGACAATGCTGGGGCATCTAACAGGGTTACTTGGGAATCCTAGGGAGGAAAACTGCACCCTGAGATGCTGCAATTAGAGTGAGTGCTCAGAGTTAACTGCAAATTAAACAACACTGTCTCCCTGTGTTCTGGAAAACATTGAAGGTTATTGGCACATGATACCTGCAGCAGGAAAAAGCTCTATATTGAGCCTTTAGCCCAGGATTGGTAATGAATCAATATTTCCCAGTAGCTGGCTGTTTGGTTTCAGTTGTCTTAAAACAGATCTTGCTAAAAATACCTTTCCTGTAGTTTATGTGTAGCTAATGAGGTGGATTAGAGAGGCTGATGGGAACTGGAACCAGCACAGAGGTTTTGGGTCTGAGGTCAGGCAGGTCCTGGGCGAGGGTCCGGCACAGGGAAAGCAGAGGGGTCCAGCTCTGCCTGGTGATGGCAGGAGCCAGGACAGGAGGCTCCATGAGAACAGCAGCTGGAAGCAACCCCAACATTTGGAACCAGCACAGGCAGGCAGACCAGGAGATGTCCCCTCCTGCTGGTTATGCCACTTCTGCATCAAACCAACTCCAGGGCAGAGGAAAACGTGGAAAAACAGGGACTGTTTTAGGAGCATCAGAGGAGCTCATCTCTCACACTGTTCTCAACTGAATCAAATACCTACTTAGTCCTTCTGCTCAGCTCCCCACTGGGGCACAAAATGGGCAGGCTGGAGTTGGACCAAGTGCTCAGCTGGCACAGCAGCCAGGGGCTCCTGCAGGAGGGAGTCTCTGCTCACAACAAGGAATTCTTCACCTTTCCAAGGGGTCTGTGCTACCTGCAGAGACCCACAGCCCCACAGTGCTCTCTCAGTGTAGGAGCATGGCCTCTCCCTGGCTGGCAGCTGGGGGTGGCTCTGCAGCAGCCCCCCACCCTGGGGTCCAGCAGGGCAGCCTCTCACAGCTGGCTGTCCCTGGCATCAGCTCTGCCCTTCCCGGACACGGCCACCAGCACGACTCTGCTTTCCTACTCCTGGCCCCTTGGCAGAGGGACAGGAGCTCATCTCGCTGCGGGTTAGACCTGCTTCACATTTAATTGCTCCACTTGCAAGGAAGAAAATCAATTCCACGTTTTATACATTAGCAGCCTCTGTGCTTAAGTTTTGGCACATTTGTGAGGTTAAAAAAAAACCCTAATAAAACCAGGGAAGTGTCATTTAATTGTTTTAGCTGAACTAATTTGGAGGCTCTGCTTCTCCAGTGTGATCTCTCCATTGATTCAGATGCAAAGCCAGGCCCTGGGCTGCATGCTGCCCACCCAACCGCACTCCCATCACTGCCCTGCCTCGCTCAGCAGCTGCCCGTTGCCACTGCCACTCACTGTCACAGGCTGTGTCCCCTTGGTCACAGACAAGTCCCTTCACAGAGAGGATCCCAGCTGGACCATAGTTCGGGTGGGAGGTCACCCGCTCGGCACTCACTGCCGCAGCCCCCGATGTGTGTGTGTGGGAGAGGGACACGGCTGCCACTGCCTGGACCAGCACCACACTGGGTGCCCACAGGTCTCTGAGCAAGGGGCTCAGCCAAGACCTGCATCCTGCTCCATCACCCATCCTGCTACTTGGGCTGCCCTTTAGACAAAGGGCCACTGCTCCTGTCCTTACATACTGTGCTGCAAGGCTGCTCCGGGATGTGTGCGTTTGGGGGACGCAGGAAGGGTGACAGTGTCTGATGTCAGGCAGAGGGAGAGGGAATGACACAGACCTGTCTGGGGGCAAGAGCAGGCAAAAGACACTGCTGCAGGTATTCTCCAGAGGAAAGTGAAACTGCTCCAGCAAGCTCCACCTACACCTGACCTGGCTGAACAGGAGCTGAACATCCCCAGCTGCAGGGTCCGCTGTGACCCAAGTCCAACAGGGCAGCAGATCTGGCCGCGTTTGCAGACAGCTCTCCCCAGGCAGGGCCTGAGCTGCCTCCCTGGGCAGGGACCCCAGCGACAAGGGCTGGAGAAGCAGCCCAGGGCCCAGCAGGCAGCTGCTGCTTAGAGCAGCTCATGGTCAGAAACCAGCATCCTCATGCCATGGCCACAGCTCACACCTGCCCAAGCAAGGAGACAAACCGGGACCGCAGCAGAGCCGGGAGCAAGAACCGCGTACAGTGCCTCCTCCCAGCCGGCTTTCCAGCCTAAGAGCACTGATCTGCTCCGCTCCAGAACAGGGGACATCTCCACCAGGAAACCACTGCTGAGATGGAGGGGCAAGCGAGCTGGGTGTGTGGCCCCGCCAGCTGCATCCCACGATGCTCTGACACACCAACAGTGCCAAGTGTCTGCTCTCCTCCTGCGAGCTCGGTCACCCAGGGTCAGACCGAGCCCTCCTCTGCCTCCCGAGCCTGGTGCCCTGCAGAAGCACCGCAGGCCTCCTCGAGGGTAGCCCAGAGCTCCTCCAGCGCTCCACAATGGCACAGCAAACACACCGTACACTGGGTCGGACACGGCGGGGAGCAGGGGGTGAACCACCGAGTACAGGGCCACGGGCAGGGAATGAGCCCATGGCCGCTGCGACCTGCCCACACACACTGCTCACACACTGTTCACTGCCTCTCCGTGCAGCTCCGAGCTTTTCACAAAAACCTTTATGAAATTAAAATCTGAACATCTCCTGCTGGAGACACACTCGCTATTCTCTACGAATATTAGAGATCTCAGAGAGACCCACAGTTATCAGAGTTCACAGAGACAAGACCATGGCAGGCAGGGACTGCCCCTCTCAAGAGCCAGAGATGAAGTCCAATGGCAGACGGGTGCTGAGCCTCAGTGTGCGGGGCTGTGGGGAGGGCAGCCGTGTCGCCGCGTGAGCTAATCACTCGTGTTTTGGAGGCCCCTTCACGCAGGCAAGTGTTTCCGCAGACGGGCTAGGAAAACTGCTCCCTTCCCGGCTGCAAAGCCCGCTCCGGGCAGGGCCTGGACTCCGACAGCCACGTCCCCAGGGCCCGGCGGGAAGCGGCCGCGCAAGGCTGGGACACGGCTGCCCTGCCCGGAGCCCGCCCGGCCCCGCTCAGCACTGGGGAAGGAGAAGGAGGAGGAGGGAAAACGTCCCGAGTGCGGCTGGGCGACAGACTCCACCAGCAGCCCGAGGCAGCCCGCCCTCCCCAGCGATGCGCCGGGGGACAGGAGGCACCCCCAGACCCGAGTCCACCACGAAGACGGGTGGGAGCGGAGGTGTCGCGGGCCGACTCTCACGGGAGGGGAGAAGGGGCAGGGGGGGTCGGGGGCGAGCCGGGCCGACCGCGCTCCCGACGGCCGGGTGGGGCGGAAGGTGCGCCGGTGCGGGAGGAGCGGGGGGTACCCGGTTGGGGTGGGGGTGCCCGGTCCCGCTGCTGCGCCACCCTCACCTGTACCATTCCAGGCCGCGGTCGTAGTTCCGGTCGAAGAAGTGGGGCTCGGTGCCCAGGGCGCGCACGTCGGGGTGCACCCGGATGAACTCCAGCACCGCGCGGGTCCCCCCCTTCTTAACGCCCACCACGATCGCCTGGGGCAAGCGCTTGGCGCCCGGACGGGCCGGCCCCGGGGGACTGCCGGAGGGGTCCCGCGGGCGGCGGGCGGGAGCGGCGCTGCCCGGGGGCTCGGCGGGGGGCGGCCGCCCGCACGGCCGCGACTTCTGCAGAAGTTTCTTGGCGGCGGCGCGGGCGGGCGGGCAGCGGGAGCGGGGCGCGGCGGGGCCGCCGCAGCAGCAGAGGAGACTGTAGCAGAGGTAGGAGCAGGAGAGCGACAGCGTGAAGAGGACGAGGACCCTCCGCGCCAGCCGCCGGGACGGAGCCGGAGCCGCAGCCGGGGCCCGCCCGCTCGGCGCCCTATGCGCCATGGCTCCATGGGGCCGCGCCGCCGGGCATGGCGCGGCCCTGCCCGGCCCGCCGCTGCCCCCGGGGCCCCGCGGCGCCCCGGCCCCTGCGCGGCCGCTCCAGCATGTCCCACAGCTACGCGGCGGCGCGGCCGGGCTGCCCCGGGGGGCTGCGCCCACCGCCCCGGCCCCTGCGCTCCCGCGGCCCCGCCGCCGCGGCTGCCATCCCCGGCGGGGCTGGGCTGGGCTCGGGGCTGGGTGCTGGGACGACGGCGGCTCCGGCTCTCGCCTCTGCGGGAAGTGCCTGGGCAGAGGCGGCTGCGCTGCTATTTAAGGGGCCGCCTGACGTCAGCTCCTCCCGGAGCCCCCGGATCGCTCGGCGGCCGCAGCCTCCCCCGGGCCGGGCCCGCCGGTACCTGCCACACCGAGCCCAACCGAGCCCTCCCGCCGGGATGGGGCTGCCACGGGACCTGAACCGTTCTCGCCCCCCGCTGAGCCCGGCTCACACCGGCCCTGCTCAGCCCCGCCCGGGCATCCCGCCCCGGCCGGTCCCCCGGGGCTGGAGGGCAGGGCTGGAGGCTCCCGCTGTCCCGCCCGACCCTGCGGGCAGCTCCCAACCGCAGCGAGTCCTCAACGACCCGGAGCACGGTGCGGGCCCGGCGGTAGCCGCGTCTGCCCCGCAGCCGGGCTGGGAGCGGTGCCTCCCGCCGCCGCACAGCCCCGGGCCGGGAACGCGAACCGGCCCCGGGGCAGCCGCCGGCCGGTGCCGGTCTCCGGCACGGCTGGCAGCGCGCTGAGAGCTGTTGGCAGCGAGGCAACGAGCCCAGCCGCTCCCCAGGGACCGACCCTCCTTGCCGGGGCCGGGGCCGGGGCCGCTCTGCTCCGCATCCGGCTCCTGCCGAGGGAGGGGGCGCCCCGCACGGCAGCAGAGATCTCCGTCCTCAGCAAGGGCGGGAGGAGCAGACATCGGCCTCTGTGGGACCGCCGGTAAATAAGGAAAGGCTTGAAGATGCAATAAAATTTCTCTGCCAGGCTGGGGATGCTCAGCCTCACCTGTGTGGTTTATGGTGCCCTACAAGCAGGCTGACCCGGGAAAACCACAAGGCTGTTGCAGACTGTGGGTGCAGGTTGTTCCATCCCCACCCCTCTGACTCCCTCTGCTTGGCACGGCTTCCTCCTCCCTCACACCCCACCACCTCGGGCTTCTGCTTGGCTGCTAAAGCCAAAGCGTTCATGCAGCTCTGCTTAAACATTAACAACCATCGTCCCTGCTTTCTCAGCACAGAAAGCTTGCTCAGCTGCAGAAAAATACTTCTCTTGTTATTTAGGAAGGATGATAATCGAGAGAGACTGGCAAAGAGTGCCAGCCCAACACACATAAGAGTGCCATGAGCTCCCTGGCAGCCAGTCCAGGGTGGGGATGTGGTTTCCTCTTGTACGACACCCAGGAACTCGGTGCAGATGTCAGGCAAGAGATAGAAAAGGCAGCTGAAAAGCAGTGCTCTACAGCCTCTTCCACCTGTGCTGATTTGGGAACAGTGAGGTTGGACCTCCCTGGGAGCTTAGAAATAGTTTCTTAAGGAAAAAGAAACTCAGGAGACCTCCAGAACTGGATAGGGGCTGAGTCCTTGCAGGGCCAACCTCACTAGTCTGACATGCCCCAGTGACCCATGGGGCTTTTGCATTTGGGATCTTTGGTACCATGTATGCTGCCCTGTGCAACAGCAACTCCTCCCCCAGGGGAGCAGAGAGGACACGGAGGCAGAGCTGCACATCCCATGTCAGCTGGAGAAGCCAGAGGGCACTGGGCTGTTCCTGGCTCCTCTGAATGCATCCATGTCTGGTATTGCCAGCAGGACATGTCCCCCCACCTGAGCCAGAGCAGCAGTAAGGGAGGTGGCACTGACAGAGCCCACACGGGTTCATCCCCTCAGCCAGGGCACAGCCCAGGCAAGAATAGCAGGGCAGGAATATGGGATTTGAGGCACCAGAGGTGCCAGGCATCACTGGGCTCCCCTTCCAGCAGCAGCACGTTTCCATCACTTGGTTCTGCTCCATGACAAACTGCCAAAGTAAATCTTTGGAAAAGCTGCTTGTGCCATTTTTAGCCATTTTATTGCCTCCGTGTGGTGATCCAGCCTCAGCAGCAGACACATTGCTTCACCATGAACATTAGAGGTGTCTGGGCAAAGAAAGCTGCTGTGGATGCCCAGACACCTCCAGGGCTCTCTGCCTGCAAGGGAGGAATGTTTTGTAAAGCTGACAATTCTGCTTTCAGTCTTTGTAACTGTGCAGGGCAGGTCTTTTGCAGGACATGTTTGCTGTTTACACCCCACTCAACATCAACAGCAGCTTTCTGGTGCTTCGGGCATGCTCACAGCCCTGCAGCCTGTGCTAACAGGAGCCAGCCCTGAGTGGGATCCCCCCTCACATGGGGAGCCAGGCACCGTGCTGCTGCCAGAGCTGCCCCAGCATCCCAGGATGAATCACTGCAGGTTCCTCTGTCACCAGCCAGCACCTCACAGTGCAGGGGCTGGAGGAATTGCTGCTGTGAGCTCTGGAGAAGGTCCTGCCCTCCTTCAGCCATCCCTATGAGTTGGCACTGCATTTTGCTGCCAGCCTCATGCCATCCTCTCCTTGGTCTTCCTTTCTCCTCCTCCATTAGTCCCTTTTCAGGCTCCCACCAGTGCCTCCCCTCTCCTGGGTTCCTGGCTCTTTTCCCAAACTGATCTTTCCCATCCTTCCTCCATCACTCCCAAGCTCTCTGATCTCCCTGCCAGGATGGAATTTACCAAAGCAGCTCCAGACCCCACTGCCTTGCCCTGCATTGACCCTGAAGGCTGCAGAAGTGTAGGGATCAGGAGAATATTAGAGAAATACACAAAGAAAGTCTGTGCCAGGAGCGTATGAAACCTATAGGAAAAAAGGGAAGCAATAAAATATGTACTGAAAACAATAAATAAGATTAAAGACATTATGGGTGATGTCTTCAGGTTGTAGGCAGAAGAGATCAAGGTTAGAATTTATTTTCAGAGCCAAAAAAAGCCCTCAGGGCCAAAATGCCACTGTTAATTCAGCTTTGTGTCTAATATATATGTCATTAACAACCTTTTGACTCGGGGCTGACAAACTGCCACTTTTTTTGTCTGTTGGGAGTTGATGGCTGAGCCATCATGTACCTGGACAGGGATCTCCAGTGCCCTGGGGGCTGAGCTACTCCAGCCTCGCACCGTGGCAATGCCCTTGAACACCTGCACGAAGCCTCCACCTTGGGGTCTGCTGCTCACAAGTGTCTCCCAGTTCTCCCTGTCCTGGCAGGAAACTTGGAGCTGCAAAAAAAACATTTCAGTGTTTTGCAGCCAGGAGATGGAGGAGCAAGGGACACAGCCAAGGCAGAACTGTGGGCAGCAGTGAGAGGCCAGGAGGGCACAGGGTCAGGGCTGGTAGTACTCAGAGACATGCTGCACAGCTAGGACCACTGCAGGTGCTGAAATTAGGTGCACACCAGTGGGACCCAGCCATTCACAAATGCTGGGAGCACACTAGGACTGCACCCTCTTTCCTGCTCCAGCTAATGCCAAAGGTTCTGGCATCACTGCAGTGGCCGTTGGCACTCGGATGGTTCTCCCTTGCTCCATCCCAGCCCTGGTGAGAGCTGGGGGCTTGGTGACAGGGAAGATGAAGGTAATATTTGGTCCCATCAGCTAATGGCATGTCAGCTGCCCTTGCCTCTGAGATGCTTCTGAAGGCTGATCCCAGCTCCCACAGCCCCTCAGCACCAAATTCGGCACTGGCTGGCAGGTCTCCCAGCTCTGAGGTGTGGGGTCTCCTGAGAGCAGCAGGTCCAAAAGTGCCTGTCAGACAACAGGATGGAAGCAGAGGCATTCTGAGCTGCCTTGACTTGAGTTCGAAACCCCCATAAGCCTCATTAATCAGTTGTAAATGCACTGTATTCTGAATAAGGCCAGAAACAATAAATTTAATTTTGACTCTGACTCAAGCTACTTTGGTCCTAACACTGAGACTCTCGCCCCACCGGAGCAGCTAGATCTGGCCATGCTGTACAAACTCATTTGATTCTGAAATGCATTTTTAAGCAGGATGGAGGAGTGCTTAAAAGCTAAATGGCTTCCCCGGCTGTAATCACTGCTAGTGGAGTCCTGGAATGAAAGGGATAAAGGCTGGGGGCAGGGGGAGGTTTTAATCTTGCTGAGTAGATTACAGAGATTACTGCAATTTAATCCTTACGTATCTGTCACTGACGCTGCAAAGACCATAACTGGAGGTGGGCAGGGGTGTGCCCTCGGAGCTCCCGCCCCCGCAGAGGGCAGCAGATCTACAGCCCTGCCGCCCACTGCGCCTGAGGCCCCCGGCTGCTCCCGCCAGGATGTGGTCCAGTGGGCGCCGACCCCAGCACTGCAGCCAGGAGATGAGGATGCTGGGTCGGGCTGACCCTTGTCCCCAGCCACAACCACACAGGCAGAGAGAAGTGGAGATGCTCCACCACGAGCATCCTTCTTACCCTTGCAGGAGCCAGAGGCACCTCCCTGGTTTGGGGGGGCTCTGCACGGCCGTGCTGGGTCTGTCAGCATCTCGCACTGAGGAGCTGGTGTGTGAACAGCACGGCACAGAAAGTGATGCAGTCGGCAGAGTTCATCTGCATACCACAGCAGACAGGGACCCCGTAACCATCCCCTGCTCCTCATCATTACACCAGCATGCATGAAGCTCTCCCAGGCTCTCGGTGGTGACTGCTTGGGTTAAATCTCATTATCATTCCTTGGGGATCACAGGGGCAGGATCTCATTCTCCAATAACTAGAAATATCACTTTGGCTCACAGACCTTCACAATTATATTTAACTGCAAATGAGGAATCTGTACCCAAACACAAGCTGGTAATTTTTTTTAAAGCTTGTTTTCAGTGTCACCTCATGTTCAGCCCAGCTCTTCTGTAGCTTTATAACCCCCTCCTAGCCTCATATAAGCCTTAAAGCAGAAAACAAGCAGCAAGCTGCCCCATTCACACAGAAGGGAGGGAATCTGATAACTCACACTCACTCCCAGCACTGCTGTGTCCTCTGGCTCCATGGCTGACTGGAGGAAGGCCTTCCCTCTTCTTCCTCACTACACAGGCAGACCCTCTCATGTGCCAGGATGTGTCAGTCCCCACACTGGAAGCCACAGGCTGGCTGAAAGCCACAAAAGGCCAGGAGATGCAGGCATGCTGGCAGAGCTCTTAGGCTGCAGGAAAGTTGTTGCTCCAACACCAGCTATCAGCCTACCTGCACCATCCCCTGGGGGCTGGGGGCTCCTGCGAGCAGCTCTGTCCTCTCCTGACCCCTCTGGGAAAGCAGCCCCATGGCTCTGGTATTGGGGGAACCCCGAGACCCCCAGGCACAGCACAGGACACCTACTGGAGCCTCATTCAAGCTCCATGCACCTGCCCACAGCCAGCTCACACAGGAATCCCAGCAGCAGGAATCCCCACACTGCTGAGTGCTGTTAAAGCCTCCCCCAGGGCTAATGTAGACTTCCTGTCTAATCACCTCCAGGGCCCTCAGCTGGGGTTGTGGTGGGCAGAGGACACCTGCACCCACAGGATCTCTCCGTGGGGATGCTCCGTAGGGACCCGGCTGTTGGGCAGCCCGAGGAGGGATGGTGCAGCTGTACCAGACACGAGACGTTGTGAAAGGCAAAACAGCAGAAGCTTCTGTAGCAGCTTTGCACTAAAATTAACTTCCCCTGAAAGCAGTTTCTGGTGCATTTCCATGGGAGCGCAAGCTGGGAGCCAGCGAAGCTCACAGGTGGGAGTGAAAAAGTGAAGCCCCTCCCCGGGCCAGAGACCCAAATCCTCCTTGATCCAGAGACCCAACCCGTCTGGGTTCAGAGAGTCAACCCCTCCCACCCCACCCCGGGGCCCGGCCTCCCCTGCCCGGGATCCAGGGCCGTCGTGGCCCGGCGCGCCCCCGCGGCACAGGACGCGCCCCCGCGGCACAGCCGCCGGCTGCGGCAGGCACTGCCCGGGGAGCTCGCTCGCATCGCATCCTTCAGATCAGAAGCGCTCTCCAGTAGGAGCGCTTTGAAACACCCCGCCGTCTATTTTTAATGGGATTGAAAAGAGAACAAAACCATTTAAGAACTTGAGGAATCAAAGCAAGTGTCCCCACGTCACACCCAGCGCTTGCAGCTATATCCTGATTAATGACAAGAAAGAGAGGGGAAACAATATTTAATCACACCCTGTTTATACTGGAGCCAAAAATCAAAGCACTGCATTTCTCTTTCATGAGAAAAACGAGGTGGGCATTTCCCCTCTGGTGATTAAGTTTCCAACTACGAGCACATGAATTTCCGTGATTTGGCACGGGGTCCTCTATCACACCACAAACAAGGGCTTCCTTAGCAGCAAAATATTGCAAACACAGAGCCAGATCCATACACAAGGCACCGATGTACATCTATCATTTTGTCTGGATTATCTCGACATGCTTCTCCTTGGGGAGCTGAAGATAAAGCAGTTGCAGCCAAACCGCCGTTAACAATTGGCACAGCTGCAGCAGCCCTCAGCCGAGGACACTGTGGTGCTCCAAGCCACCGTCCCCGTGTCCACTGGGCACACAGCCCCACATGGACACAGCTGTGCACACATGTGTGCATGGCCAGCGCGAGGCACAGAGGCTTTGGGGGGCTGAGCCCAGCAGGCTGGACACGGTCCCGCAGGGGCAGACCCGGCGGTGCCAGTGGTGCTGCTGCTCGCTGGACCTGCAGCAGGAGCCAGGTTCTGTGTCACTGCAGCCGTGCAGACCCCTGTGCAGAGGAGAGGCCAAGTGGGGTCTCAGCCACGGCAGCAGCGAGTGGGGTGACACAGCCTGGGGACGGTGGGAGCTGGTGTGGGGACCCAGCTCTGCTCACAGCCCAGAAATGCGGGTCAGGCAGCACATCACCCTGAGACACCCGCTAGCTGCTTCCCCTGCTCCCCTCCTGCCTGCATTGATCTGCTCTGGATTCCTTGATTAATTAATCTCTGAGAAATGCAAGGTCTGTTAATTACCCCTGATTAATTAGGGTGAACTTTTAATTGTATCCCTAAGATGAGACGTGGCGTTCAATAGTCTCTGTAATTAGTGACCCAGCAATCTCCTTTAAACCAATTAGCCCAGTGTAACGAGTGAAAGGCACTGGGAGGTGCTGGAGCTCCTGTGGTGCCTGGAAGGGTCACGCTGCTTTTGCCATGGGAGGGCAGAGCAGGCAGACCGTAGGACCCCGTGAGCCAGTGCCTGCTGCACAGAGCCATCCCGTGCCCTGTCCCACATCCCATGGGACATGGCCGCTGGTGGCAGTGTGCCTGACCCTGGGGCACAGCGATGCTGTCTGGCCACAGACACCTCCAGTGGCCGTGCCAGGACAATGATCATGCTGGGCTGATATCATGCTGGGCTGATGGCCGTGTTGGCTGCCCGTGGAGCCCCATGGATGTCCCCAGCCCTGTGCTGGCAGCTTCTGGCTGCAGCATGCATGTGGCACTGTGGGGTGCCCCAGCAGTGGCTGGAGTGGGGGACATGGTGGCCAGCAGAGGGACAGCACCCACGGTCAGCCCATTGCCCTGCTCCCCCCTGCCTGCAACGTTCTTCCATCTTTCTGTCATTCTGTCCTTCCATCCTTCTGCCTGGCAGTTGCACACTTGAGCAAAGGGCTCTGGCAGGCAGAAGAAAACTTTCTTCCCATTGACATATTTTCATCGCCTGCTGCAATTTAATATCCAGGTCAGGAAGCAGATGGAAACCTGCCCAGTTGTCCTGGCTAATGGGGACAGAACAGTTGTTTATGAGCCCTTGTTTACCGAGTCAATTAACTGTGCCAACAAACCAGCCGCTCCCCCCCTTGCTCCTGCTCCATCTCCTGCTGCAGCTCTGGGGTCAGGAAATGCCAGGAGGGACACGCACACCCCCTGGGCCACAGGGGCAGAATCCAGCAGGGAACTGGAGCACCATGGGCTCATCCTCGGTGCTGGTGGCCTGTGGGGACCAGGTCCCATCCTCTGGCTCCGCACACTCGTCCTGTTGCTTGCTGGCAGGGAACCCCCTGCCTGCCTGGGCCATGGGCACGGCCGCTGCTGCTGCTGCCCACCAGACTCATGGCAGAACCACTAGGGCCTGGGGAAGTCATTAGTAATTAATTTGGTTTCTAATCCTCTAATCCAGCTGCTCCTTGATCTGATAAGCAAAAAATCTGCTCCAACCACATGGTCGTTGTTCCTCCCAATACTTCCCCTCAGAGGCACCGGCAAGGACAGGTGCCACCCCATGCTCTTTTTATTGCATACTCAAGCCCAAGGGCCAGCAGCCACACCACTCGTTCTTTGCCTGTGGCACTGCCGTGGTGCTGCCCCAGGGCTGCACCCCACCATCCATTCCACCCAGACCCTGGGTCTGTCACTGCTCCAACAGGAGGCAGAGGAACAGGAGGGATAGGAACGGGGGAACAGTGGGAACAGGGCCATGCACTGCCCACGGGGACACCGGCCATAAGCCGCCCGATGGAGCAGTCGGCAGCGGGGCTGCGACACGCGACGGGATGAGGGAACATCACAGATGAGAGGCCAAATCCTTCATTAAATCCCACATTAATCTCTAAGAACAGTGATGTCAAAAATCTTAGCAGCAAAATTAAATTTTGTAGCTATATTTCAGCTGTACAAAATCAATATTAATTACAGGGAGAGAGACGTTGCTGCGAGAGGGCCTGACCCAGAATTTACCCACTGCAGTGAAACTCCAGTTTGGTAACTTGTTTACATAAAATAACTGCACGTGTTTTTGTGGCAAACAGCTTCCAATCTGACAGGTGTTGAGATTGAATACAGAGGGAGCTGGGGCAGCTGAGGAGGGGTCCCAGGAAGGCAGGCTGAGCTCTGAGGGGCAGGAGGTGGCCATGGTCCCAGGAGGGGTCTGTGGTGGGCTCTGCTCCGGCAGCACCACGCTCTGCCACTATCGCCGACGCCTCCCACGTGGCTCCCGTGTCAGGCCCTGTGCCCTCTGAGCTGGGCTCTGCTCCTTGGGCATTTACTTTCATCCAGAATAAAGCTCATGTCAGAGGGTTAAATCCCTTGTTCAAACATATCTTCCTTTCAGTTACATTAAAAATGAGTCCTCAAGTGCCCAGAACACCCAAGTGGGACATTTCATGTTCATCACTCCTCTGGGCAGGCTGTTGCCTTCCTGCAGAAATCCTGTTTTATTTGTCCCACTTGGGTTAGCTGTAACAGAGACAAGCTGGAGTGTGGTCTGCAGCAGAGCCTGGCTGCCTGCCCTGCCTGTCCCTGCCTGCCTGGCCTGCCCACAAGGACAGGTTATGTGAGGTCTGTGTGTCCCCATGGACGTGGCTGTGAAATGGTCAGGGGCTAACAGGACGTGACTTTTGCTGGGGCAGGGGCACATGAGGCCAGGCCTGGGACACACCCGGCCAGGGCAGGGATCCAGTGCCACCCTGTGCAGCAGGGGTGGGCAGGGGTTTCCCCACATGCCCTGGCCCATGGCACCGCTATGGGCTGTGGCATCCCTCTGCTCGCTGGCACCAGGGCCTGGCTGGTCCAGCACAGGGCAGCCCTGGCTGCCTGTCACAGGTGGTTAGTGTCACATTAGGAGATGATCCAGAACAGGGAGTTCAGGGGAAAGGAATTAAAATGGGAGGGAGAGTTTTAATTAGAGAAAGAAGTCAGAACCCATAATCAGGCGAGTGAGTGACTGCCCGCTGTGGGGAATTCTCTGTATGTCAAATGGCATCAATCACAATGCCACATTTTGTAAAACTACTTCTGCAGAGGAGGAGGACAGGCTGCTCTGTCCCTGCACCCAGGGCTGTGCTGTGCCTTGGGCAGGGTGTCCCTTTGCCACTGTCCCCCAAGCTCTGGGGCACCCCGTGGCCAGGGAGCAGGGCCAGGGCCAGCCTGTCCCATGCCTGTGCAGAGCTGGCACCTGCAGCCCTGCACCCGGCTCCAACACTGGGGTCAGTGGCTGTGCTGGGGGGGGTCCCACTGCGCCCTGCCCCAGCCCCCAGCCCTGCTACAGGGCCAGGCACAGGACAGCATCTCCAGGAGCCATAACCAGCCCCTGTGCCTATCTCCAGGCTCATCACAGATAACATTAATTGCTGCAAACCTGTATAATTGTCAGAACTAGAAGAGGAGAGTGTTTCCTGGTGTGCTGGGACAGGAGGTGTGCAGTGAGCAGAGTGCTGGGAAATGGGTCCCTTTGGTCCTGCATCTGCCCGCAGCACCTACAGCTGCAGATGCCAGTCCTGGGCCCACAGGGGGGCTGCAGGCTGGGGGCAGCGGGTCCCGGCTGAGCCTGGTCTGGTGGCCAGAGCCCAGCGGCAGCACTGGGAGAGGGGATGGCTGGCCTTGACCATGTGGCTCCTGCCATGTGCAGGGTCGGTGCCTCACCTCTCGTCCACGCTGGGCTGTGCTCAGCCAATATCTGTGGGGTTCCTATAGAAACATATTTCATGCACCAATTATTTAACAGGGTGGAGCTAAAGCAGTTCATGCTCTGCATTTCTCCAGGCGCAAAGCAGCTTTCCTGGAGCCAGAGCCGTTGAGTGGGCAGTGGAGTGGTGCTGTGATGAATGGTGAGGAGGGCTGGGGATGTGAGGAACACGGTGAGAGTGATGTGGGGACAGGGCAGCCCCCACAGGGAAGTGCCCCTCCTGCTGCAGCCTAAGAGCCACATCTGCCAGGTGTCCCCTGCTGTCCCCTCCGTGCTGCCCAAGTGCTTGTACACACACATGCCATGAAGGGCTGCGCTGCCCCCGGCTCCCTGCCCTGCATTCCTGGGCACAGGGTTTTCTCTGAGGCAGCTGAGCTAAACACTTTTGACTCTATTTATTACTAAAATATTATGCAACTGGGTCGTGTTCTTGCTATTTTTTATGCATGAGCCAAGCAGCAAATTCCATTATTCAAAAAAACTGTTTTAGCTAGTGATGCACTAGACCACGCAAGTAAATGCCCAAAATAATTCCAGCTGACACCTTTATGAAGGCAGAGTGAAGTTTAAGGTCTACACAAGGCTTTCATTTGTAATCCCACATCCCTCCTAACTGGCTCCTGGGAGCTGCGCCTTCCTTTGCTCCCTCATCCCCTTGGCTCCTGCACGTGGCCCCGGGGGGCAGCCCCGCATCTCAGCACAGGACTGAGTGTCTGGGCACACAGGAACTGAGGGTGCTGCTCTGCTTCAGCTCCTCTGCTCAGGCTTTGGTCCAGAGCCCCCACTGTGACAGCAGACAACATCTGCAAACATCTGCAAACAGCAGGTGGGGCAGAGACACAACCTAGGCAAAGATCATGCAGAGAAACAGGGAGAGGCTGAGCCCTGGGGGATCTGGAGGAGCTCCCAGAGGGTCCCTGGGGACCCTTCCCAGGCAGGGGCAGAGGCCATGGTCTCTTTTCCTCCTCACTGCCCATCGCCTCCTCACTGCCCGTTTCTTTCTCCCTGTTTATTTGCTGGTGGTTTTTAAAGCCACATCTGCCAGCGGCCAGTGGCCGAGACTGTCCCTCTTTATGCTGGCTTTGCCTGTGGCTTTTTCTGACAGGCAGTGAGGCCATCGTTAATCACAGCAATTTGATTATTTCCAGCAAAATTCCACCCTTCAGCCTGGCCTCGCTGCTTTAATGAACAAGACACCGATATTTTTCTCACCATAAAAAATCTTGGTTGACCCCTAAAGCAAAAGATGACAAACAAACCATGATATCAATAACCTGGCTACTGGAAAAAAGCATTAAAGGTAACTTATCAATTAGCCCTTTTCTCACCAATGAATCACTGTTCTGTGGCATCTGACCCTGGCTAGCCTGACATTTCTATAACCCATTTGCCACTGCTCATGTATTAAATGGCTTCCAGTCACCCTAAATTTGGAGATTTTAATCTCCTATATTAAGTCAGTGGTTCTTAGTAATTCAGTGAATTTATTTTTATTGGCTTTGTAAATCAGAGTTATCCATGTCAGTGACCGTGGTCAGGGGAGAAGCATTTGTCTGTGAAATTGGGTTGACACAGACCATTGGCTGCAATGATACCAGGTGATTTGCAGGGCTGGCTGGACAAGCCATTTACACCAAGCAGATTATAATATAACAGTAAGAAAGTTTCATTACTGGAAAAACAGTCAAAGCTGCCGCACAGCAGGATGGGGGGCAGAGTGGGGAAGGGGTGACTGTGCCCTGCCATGTCAGTGCTGAGCCTGCGGGAGGAGGACAGGACCCTCAGGGACAGGCCTGGGTGCAGGGTGGGCTAACGGAGCAATAGCCCCCCACCACCAGCAGGGCTGGAGGGCAGCCGGTGCCTGGTGCCCAGGAGGACCCTCTGCTCCTGCTGTGGGGCTGCCCTGTGCCTGGGGCTGCAGCATCCTCAGCTGCTGGGAACGTCCCAACCTGGAAGAACAGGGACACCCCAACAGCGAACATATGTCATTTTTCAGAGCTTTTGTGATTATTTAATTGGCTTCAGGCTAAACATTGATTCCTGCAGCAAAGTGGGCACCCCCGGGGAAAAAAAACCGTAATTAATATGTTTGACAGCCCGTGCCAGTGCTGCCTCTGAACATCCTCTGGCACCAGCACCTGCTGACGGGGCAGAGCTCAGTGAGCAGACACCCTGTCGTGTCAGCCCCTTCCTGGCTGCCCTGCCAGCAGTGCCCTGGGCTGCACTGACCTGTCCCAGCTGCCTGGTGGGGTTTTGTCCCCGGGCTTCCCACGAGGGAAGGGACATGCTTGTCCCAGCAGTGTGGCTGTGCCCTGGTCCCCATGGAGGGACAGAGGGAGTGGGGCACCACCCGAACAGTGGGCACTGTAGCTGCACCACGGCTGGCACCCAGGCACAGCTCCACCAGCACGGCTTGTAAATCTGTGGCTGAGCCGTGGCTGGAGAGGTGGAGGACAGTGGTGATTAACCAGACGTGTGAATGGCACGGCCATCACCCCAGCTCTGCTGGCAGCAGTCATTGAGGGCTGTCGTTAGCTGAAATTTACACACAGGGCTGGTGATAACTGTCCAATCTCACATGTTGGGGATGTGCTCCGGAGGGTGCTCCATGGATCAGGAGGGAGGGGGCCGGGAGCCAGGAGCAGCTCATCTTGGCTCAGGAGGAGAGCACCAGGACGTGGGTCTGCAGCTGAGCTGGGCTGGGCTGTGCAGAGGCTGATCTCCAGCACTCACCTCCCCACGAGGGGCCCTGGGAGACAACTGGCCCTGGAAGAGACATCTCACCTATCCCTCTGCCCAAGGTAGGCCGTGTGCTCAACCACTCACATTTGGTGTGTAGCAGCTGAGCTGCCCAGCCCCACAGTCACCTGGCACAGGGGATCACACAGGTATGAACTTGCTGGACACTTACTGGCCCTGAATAATGTGCATAATGTATATGATGCACAGCCAGAGACAGTTCATTATTTAACAGCCATTCCCAAGAAGGGGAATGAGGGTGGCAAGGGTGGCTGTGGCACTTCATTCTGCAGATCTGGGTACAAGCCCTGCCTGAAACATTTACTTATCCCTGTGAAAGGGCTGCGGATGCTCCAGTGCTGCTGGAGTGATGCTCCAGGGTCTGCGCTGTGCAGAGCACCTTGTAGTTGCTGGGGAAGCACATCCACGGGTATTTAGGAGAAGCAATTCCCTGGCAGAGCTGAATAATGTCATCAGTTGTTGAACACGTGTCGGATGACCTTTCCCTGCACTCTCCACAAAATCCCATTAATCAGAAGAGCAGAGCAGAGCTAGGAACTCTTTAACAAAATTATTGTAATCTCTGGGTTTCTCATTCATCATGTGGCAGCTGAGCAGCCTCTGTACTCCCTGGGGGTGTTTAAGGATCCCCCAGTCTTTGGTTTGAAACACTCTTCCCCTATCTGTCCTTCACCTCTGCAGTTTTTTGGCTGCTTTGCCTATTGGAGCTTTGCAAATTCCCCCTCATGGGCCTTGCAGGTTTGCTTATCCTAAGCAGGGACCTTATGGCACCTTCCCAAATCTCTGTGAGAGCCACAAGAGCCATGGGGGCTGTGAGAGGGCAGGGGGTTGATGCTGTCATTTGTCACCACCGCAGAGAAGCCAGGAGGGGAGCAAAGTGACCCCGGATTGCTGCAGGGTGGTGAACAACTCCCTGTAGCAAGTGACTGCATGTGTGCAAGGATGTCCTCCCAGCCCCAGAGCAGCCCCTGGCCCATGGGGGATGCTGCACATGGGGCCGTGGTGCTGGGGCTGCCTGGTGCTGCCAGACCAGGGCCTCGTCAGCTGCTGCAGGGCTCCAGCCCTTGGCAGGTCCCTGGTGAGCTGGTGGCCCGTGGTGGGATGTGCTGAGCTCCTTGGTGGTGGGGGATTCCGGCTGACAAGGCTGTGAGACAGAGCTGCCTCTTAATATTCCCACTTTAATCAGCTGTCCTCTGGGAAGGGGGCTTGTCAAAGTTGGTATTTTTGCTGCAAGATGAAAGAAGAAATATGTAAACGAGAGGCAGAGAGAGAGAGCGAGAGATGGAGCAGATTTACATCTGCCTGGCATGGAAATTCCCAGGAAGGCATTTGCCTGGAGCACACTCAGCCAAGCGGCTGTTAACCCCAGGCCCAAGGGACCCGTCAGCATCCCACACTCCTGGCAACGCAATGTGAGCCCAAATCCACCCTTTTCCCCAGGGAAACAGGAGTGCTGCTGGCTGCTGCTGGCACTGGGTGTTTCGGAGCAGTGAACCACGAGCTGTGGGTGACACACAGCCACGCTGCTCCCCACACACCAGGGAAGGCAGCTCCGTGTTCCCGGTGGCCCCGGTCCCATGGGGGCCGGTTGGGAGCTGGGTCCCTCCCTGCGGGGGTGGTGGCATCGTTCAACATGCAGGAGCCCGTGCCAGGGCCGAACCTCTCAGACATGTGTGCAGACTGGGAGCCTTTGATTTGAGGAGCTGAGCTTGTCCCGGTGCCTCTAATGAGGGTGTGCAGCAGAGCGCTTGGATCTGGGTTGCTGGCTGACACTGAATTTCCAAACTAACAAGTGAAGGAGATCAGCCGAGGTAACTGTTTGCCTTCTCAAAGCTTTGCAAGCAACAAAACATGAGTCAAATTCAGGCAGGAATAATTCCAGCCAGAGCCTGCCTATTGCCCACAGGAGGAGCAATCTTCCCTTCCCAGGCAAAGCTCTTCCTTGGTTTTTGGCAATCACAAATCAGGATGAGGTAAAATTTTCAGATACCCTGTGAACTGGACAGTTGGGTTCAGAGGCTGTGGAAGGATCCAACTGGGACATTTCAGCAGGGTAATGGGGACATGACGATGTCTCACAGAAAAAAAAAGTACTGCAGAAAAGCTGGGACAAAATCACAAGGAGAGCTGTAATGAAAGCTGGTATTTGTACTTCAAATAATCTCCAGTCTTTCTGTTGAGAATTTCATCCATGCTGACACTTCCCTTCAGAACACCTCAGTGTCCGCAAGCCGGGGCTGCGGTGGGAAGTGTGTGTCCAAGAGGGTCTGACCAGCTCCGTGGTGGTTCCTGGCTCCAGCAGCCCCTGCTCCCCACCTGCCAGGCACAGTTCCATCTCAGGCAGGTCTCTATCCCAGGAGTAGCTGCTCCTTTGGCTGCAGCTGCAGCATCCCAGAGCTGCTAATTTCCAGCTCCAGCCTCCCTCTGCCTTTTAATCCATGCAACATCTCAAAGAATTAATTTTCAGCTGTAGAGCAGCGTTCAGCAATATCCCCTGGCATCTTCTTTCTCACTGAGTCTCAGCTTGCAAGATCTGGGCTTAATTAGTGAGTTAAAGACTCTGGAATTCAGACTGGCTTGTTGTAACTCAAGTCCTCTTGTGCTGTGGAGTCCCTGCGGGCAGCCCTAAGCAGAGGGAACGTACCTGGGCTCACAGTGGGGCTGAGCTGGGAGCTGCTGCCTAGGGTCGAGGAGTGGTTAGTATTCCAGGGTGCAGGAAAGAAAGGCAGTTGCAGTGACAGGGCAGTTGCTTTCGCACCCAACCATGTCCCCATCAGGTGCCACTGTCCCCCATGGCAGGCTGCAGCCCATGGCCAGGCTCTGTGGCCATGCCGGCCCGTGCCACAGATCTGCTCAGCCACAGCCCTGGGGGGGGGAACAGGCGCCCGAGGGGGGGGTGGGGACTTACCTGGGACACGAGCCCCCTCTGAGGGCAGGGGAAGGTGTGAGGCCACTCTGTGCTCTGCTGGCCAGCGGAGGGGCGGAAAGCAAAGGACAGGTAAGTCCGGAACCACAGTGTGGAACACTGACGACTCAGATCCAGCAATTTAAAAAAGCATCTATCACAGCAGAGCAGCCTGAACTCTGGCCCCAGTGAAGGCCACTTCTTCATGAGTAATCACTAGGTATAAGTACAGCACATTAATAATGCACATATTGATTGGCTCCAGTGCTGTGTCACATACTTGCCCAAGTCAATAATCCTGCTCACGTATGTGTACCACAAAACTTTCAAGAAATACCACCCCTACACTTGAGTACAATACTGGGCTGTCACTTCCTACATTTATTAATTGACAGTGCTCCTGTCACCCCTGCCTCCAGCCCCTGCCCTTCCTGCACTGGCAGAGACCTCGCCCCCACTGCTGGCACCAGCCCCAGCAAGAGCAGGATGCTGCCTCCAGCCCAGCCTGCCCCAGTGTGGGAGGAATGGAGCCCACTGGCACAGACACCAGGGCTGGGGACACGGAGGGACAAGGGGAGGCATGGGGAGGTGCAAGGCCTGTGACGTTTAAACACAGTTGCAAACGGCGGAGCCATCAGGAGCAGCGGGTAGGATCAGCTCCATGACTATGTAGTTTAACAACCTATTCCAGGGCTGTTAAACACTGCTTTACATATTTATTAAATCACAGACAGTTTCTCCCTGCAGCAGCGATTGCTCTGCCTGACGCTGCCGTCGGCTGGGAGCAGAGCTGGACTTACAGCACTTGCATTTTCTGTATCACCCTGCCATGGTGTTGCTCACACCACTCAGCAGCAGCCAGCAGCACTCGGAAACAACGGCTGGGGGGAGGATTTAGGAAAAAAAAAACATAGAATCGTAAAATAATTTTGGTTGGAAAAGATCTTTACAGTCATCAGGTCCATTGCGATGCTCCCGGCACCAGGACGCTGCATTCCGCACACCCAACATGGCACCTCTGATTGATGATCCTGCGCTTCACTCCAATCTGTTGGAGTTAGGCAATGGCAATCATTTTTTTCAAGCCTTGTCATATATAAAAGCAATTGAGTCAGCAGGCACCAGTTGTCTGGCACAAGAAGAGATTATATTTTTACAAGGTTTTGCAGAAGGTCTATAAAAGTTTGTTCTTTCTTTAAAAATTACAGATATGTCAACGCCTCTCTGGAAAAAAACAGGAAAAAATTAAACTTGCAAATTGAAACATTATGTCTGCGAAAGATGTGCTTAAACAGCCTTTTTATGGCTCATATTAGATGGCAACGATTTTGAGTATAAACTGTGTTTCAGGCCAATGCCTTTGGAAACACGGGGATTTCCCCGATAGCTCTGGTTGCAGCCTGTGGAACCCTGCAGGCTTTCCCCCATGGAGGAGGGCAGATGGGCCCGGGTGCCCAAGAGCAAGTGCCAGGGCTCCCCCCTGTCCTGGGCAGCGGGACCAGGATGACCACTCCAGCAGGGTCAGGGAAAGCAAAGCTGCTGGTGCCCCCTTTGTGGTGGCAACGGCCACAAGGAGGGGACAGCCAGCCTGAGGCGGAGCTGGGGTTGGCACCTTGGTGGCATTGTGATTAGGGTCACAAAAATGATCCGAGGCCTGGAGCTGCTCTGGCACAGAGACAGGCAGGAGAAGAGAAGGCTCTGGCAAGACTTCACTGCAGCCTTCCAATACTCAGAGGAGGCTTATGAGAAAGATGGGGTCAAACTTTGTAGCAGGGTCTGTAGTGATAGGACAAGGGTTAAAGGTTTTAAACTAAAAGAGGGGAGATTTTGACTAGATATTGGGAATAAATGTTTTACCCTGAGGGTGGTGAGACACTGGCACAGGTTGCCCAAAGGTGGAAGATGTCCCACCCCTGGAAACATCCAAGATCAGGTTGGAAGGGGCTGTGAGCAACCTGATCAAGTGCCCACTGCAGGAGGCTGGACTAGATGAGCTTTAAAGGTCCATTCCAACCCAGACCTTGATGATTCTATGATTCTATGCCCTGGATGCACAGGGAATCCGTCAGCTCCTCACAGAGGGAACTGGAGCAAGAGCCAAGATGGAAGTTGTTGCTGCTTGGTTGGCACTGCACCCAGTAGCCCCAGGGGAGGCCCTGGGGTCCCTGCCGTGCCGGTCCCACCGGGGCCGTGGCTGCCAGTGTCAGTTCATTACTGCCGGTCGCTCGGCAGTTGTTGGAGCTGTAGGAAACGCTGACATGAATCTGCAGCTATGGATTTTTTTTGACAGAAGCTGATCCCCTCGGGATTGCTGTTCATTACGTGTTTGAGAAGGAGCTACTGTAGTTATAGCAAATCTTTTTATAATGATCTTTCATTGTAGATGTAGAGTATTAATTATCAGAGGGTATTAAAAAAAGCATTAGCCTCCTGACCCTGGGAGAGGCACATGGGCTTTTCAAGTGTCTCCTGCGGACCTAGGGGGGCCACGGGCTGTTCATCAGGGCAGGGACGAGCGCCGGCAGCGTCACTTGCAGGGCTGAGCCTCTGCGCTGGGTCTGTCCCCACTGGCAGCCCCTGCCCTGCGTGGAGCAGCTGTGTACTCCTGTCCGGGCATCGCCCGACACCCTGCCCCACTGCAGCCGGGGGCAGAGGAGACTCCCCAGCCCAGGGACCCGCCCTGCCCAACTGCCCTGGGGTCAGGGTGATGGGCACTGTGGGGCTGGGATGGCTCTGGCTGCATCCGGAGCCCCGGGCATCCCGCAGTACAAGGCTCTGGAGGCACAGGAGCACCACTGGCAGCCCTGCACACCTCCCACCTGGACATGCTTGTTCTGTGTTTGAAATGCTTGTTAAGAATTTGTCTTCACCTTCATTAATGCCGGAATTTATTGCAGAAGAGAGAATTTCTTTATTTTAGAAACCCTATAGATGGAACACAAGCAAATTGCTAAGCTTTTACTAGCATATAAGTGGGAAAATGCCTTTGAGATACATCTACATTACACTAAACTGCATCCATAATTCATACCTAAAGGAGAAATTTTTAGCTCCCTCAGAGTGTTGCTGGTATCTATTATTGATGGGACTGTGTTAGGCAACAATAGGCTCCCTCCTATTCACACGCCATTTGCTGGTTGAGTCAAGCAGCAGCACCTCCGCTCAGCAGCGTGAGCTCTCAATTAGAATCTTGCAAGGATTTGGAAGGGATTTAGTTAAGAAGCTGAAGTGATGTGGACTGCGTGAGTTGGGAGAGTATTTCTAAAGGGATTCCAGCTCCTGGTGGTTAATCAATAGATCAGGAATGCAAAAGACACTCAGAACAATTAGTTTCTATTCAGATCTCTGAGAGCAGCATTTGCTCTGCCAGACTCTAGGGACACAAGTGTCTTCTGAGCTGGGAATGTTGTGATCCATTAATGGCTGTGCTGGGAGGACGGGCGGCCTGTGGCGGGGTGGAGAGGCTGGAGGTGGAATCATGGAGCATTTCACTGTGCTGGATGCAGTTGGGTCTCAGCTCCGTGTGTCCACCTGTCAGAGCTGGCTGGGCCAAGGGCAAGTGCTGCAGGGAGCAACCGTTCCCGTGGCCTGGGTTTTGGGTGGATGTGGGTAGCTGGATGCTGGCAGCTCCTTCCTGGCAGGGCCCAATTTGGCATCTGGAAGCAGGACTGCTGGGGAGGCCGGAGCTGCCCGGAGCCCACAAGCCCATGGCCAGAGCTGCCAACAGAAGTGGGACAACTCTGACCACTGTGAATCCAGGTGGGGACAGGGCAGGGGGACAGGCCCACTTCCAGGGCCAAGCCATGCCCTGGGACACTGAGATCCCTCCTCAGTGCTTGGAGGAAAGGGAATGTTTGGAGAGAAGCAGATGAGCAAACAGCAGTTCTCATCACCATTATAAATTAAGAAAATGTGTCTCGCACATGCACATATTTACAGAGCATGTAGCAGTTAGCTTAAAACTGAGATAAAGGTTTCTGTTAACATAAAAATCCTGTCCTTCCCAACCCAGCAATTTTGAATTGAATTAGATCCAGGAACCACAATGCAAATCTCAGGGCTACAAATCTCACTGACAATATCTTTTGTTCCACAAACAGATGCAAAGCCAAGTATAAAACCACACAACAATCCTTATCTGACAGATTTCCCTTTGATTAGCTTTTAATTGCTCATTAAGATTTGGGTGGTTTATGCCTTTTCTGCAGCGCAGAGGAGCAGTATCCCTGTGGGGCTGTGGGGATGACCAGCCAGCAGAGCCCGGCTGCTCTGGAGAACCAAGAGCCATGCTCCCACTGCCAGGGACAGCCTCCACCTGGGGGCTGCCTCTGCTCTGCTTTGGGGGCTGCCCTCTGTGCATGCCCCTTTATTCCCCAACTTTCCCAGATCCAAGGAGTCACCAGGTGCCTCCATGTGCTGGCTCTGCTAGGGCAGGGTGCTGGGCACTGGGCAGAGGCCTGTGGCTGCTCTCTGGGCACTGGCTGTGCTGGGCTCGCAGGCTCTTGGGGCACGGTGCCATGGGCTGGGTGGTGGGTACCAGCAGTGGCTGCCCCACGCTGGGTTTGCGGGACACAGACCCCCCTGCCCACCCTCTGTCCTGGAAAACTGCAGGGAGGTGGATGCTTGTCTCCTTCATGCTCCTGGAGCTAGCCCCAGGATTAGCAGGGACTGAGCACGTCGGGATCTCATGTTGTTGTTTATGAGAGGTTTGCATGAAATTTTAGGATTTACAAAGTAGTCATATCATTAAATCCTCTTTAATGAGGTTTGGGGATTTATGGGCCAGACACATTTATTTGCAGCTTGCACAATTAACCTTGGTTAACCTATAAAGAAAACTTCAGGATAAGTTTGACTCCTCCGATAACTGAAGCTGGGATTGGATGAGCAGCAGCCCAGCGTGCCTGGCTCGCTCCTACTGTGAAGTCTCCCAGTCCTGCCTTCCAGCTGCCCACATGCGTGTGTCTGCTGCTTCCATAACAGTTTATCCAGGGATTAAGTGTCTGTGCTGAGCCATGGCAGAGCTCAGCAGTGCCCTGGCTCCTGGGATCCCCTGTCTCCAGACCTGGGCAGTGCCGGTCGGGGCAGCGCAGCCGGTGTCTTGCTGGTGCCCAACACCTTGGGAGGACAAAGCAAACAGAGAGACAGAGGGGAGAGCCCTGGGCACGAGAGGGAACACCGGGGCAGTGTCCCCAGCCAGCAGTGACATCTGGGCAGTGCCGCCAGCCTTTAAAAGTTCTCATCATCCCCAATAAATCAGTATGGTAATTTCTCTCTGCAATAAAGCCCCCATTCCCGTCGCAGGGTCTCATAACCAGCACCTCGATCTTTCTGTGCTCTTTGCTCTTTATTACCTTTCAATGACTTAAGCCCGTGAACTGAATAACTTCATCAAGGTGTCAACCTAAACAGATTTTTCCCTATAATGGCCCAACTCTCACAGGTTCTTAATGAAAAATATTGATTCCGAAGGATTAGTTGCAGATTTATGTGGTGGATGCTGATCCCTCTGTCACCTGATACCTTATCAGTGGCTGAAGGAACTGATCCTCCCCGCACGGGTTTAGAAAAGCAATCACAGACTGTGTCAGGCAGGAGATTTTTCCCAGAGGAATGCATATAATGCCATGTCTGGATCAGATAGGATGCTTAACAGATAGCTAATAGCGAGACTGAGGAACCGCCGGGGGCCGGGCCAGTTTGCATCTCCCTGCCCGGTGGGGCTGGGCAGAGCCCGCGGTGCCGCTGCCGGTGCCAGTCCCGCTCTTGGGGGCAGGGCATGGCCCCGGGCGCAGGAGGGCCGGGATTCCATGGGGCCGCCTCTGCCGGCCCTCTGAGCCGTGGCCATAGGGCTGTGAAGCAGCACCCCGGGCAGGTGACGTGAGTTTGCCAGGTCTCAGCACACCCCATGAAGCCCCAGATCTGCCAGCACAACACCACACAGAGCGCCGTGTGCCTCATCTGCCCTTTTCCCTCCAGGAAGAGGGTGGGACTTGTTCTTAACATCCCAACCAACCCCTCTGCTCCCCGCAGAACCCCGTTTCAGCTGCTTCGGTATCATCTACAGGCAGGTCCGGCATGAACGAGCGTGTGGGAGGGAAGGGCTCCTTGTGCCGGGTGATGGACCAGCCGCCCCGCAAGGCAGGAGCTCCCTGGTGCTGTGCAGGGCTCACCTCGCCGGCTGCTGCCAGCCACGAGCATCCCTCAGCCAGGCACCTCTGTGGGCTGGGCTGCTGAGCAGCAGATTATCCAGTACATCAGAGAGAAGTGCTGATGAGAAGGGGATTCTCTCTGTCAGCACAGCCCTGGCTGTCCCACACCGTGCTGGTGCACCGATAGCATCAGAGAAGGAGAGACTGGCAGCAAACACAGTTAGTGGCAGCCACAAATCCGATTATTAATCTTTTTTTCCCCTCCCTTCAGAAACTTGCAGCTGAAATTGATACATAAATTACACCCCGGAGTGAGGTGTTATAAATAATAGCAGAAGGGCTTTGATTATTTACATTTTTATGGAATCTGAACTGATCAAATACATAGAAGTCACCAGGCACATGGGAGAATTATGTCGTGTTCAGACATGATTTAAAGGCTGAGCAAGAGGGACCCCTCCATGGGACGTGATCAGGCAGGGCTGGTCACACTGGACCAGATGAGCGATGTAAAACCAGCACAAAACAAACCTCGGCCCCTAGAAACTTCAGGCTGAGAAGGGAAAGCAGTGACTGCCTGTGACACCAGCCCCTCATACTCCCCTTTGTCTCCCCACAGTTTGCTGGGTGCAGTAATGAATGTTTTGGCAACAGCCTTGCTCAAAATCTAATAAAATTATTCAGGATTCTGTGAGGAGCCTTGGAAATAGAGGCTGTCCTACAGCAGCAGTGTGTGACTGTGACAGCAGAGCTCCACGTTTTGGGTTGATTTAAAATCTCATTCGTTTTTCATTAGCTCAGAATTGCTGCAGACGAAGGTTCATTTTTACTACGTGCATTGAACGCGAACGAACATCGGGATTTTGTTTCTTCCATTTACCTGGACTGTGAAGTCACCCCATTTAAGGATGAAAGGATTTATTTACTTCCAATTACCAAAACATGACTGGGAGCAGGTAAATCCTCACAGTCAAATGACTTCTATATTGCTCATCCTATAAGCTGGTCACACCCTGCCATGGCTGGAGGTCACCCCACTGCCAGGTCTCTGCTCGTACCCCGGGGCACTGGGAAGAGGGATGATCCTGGCTCCTCCCTGCCCAGCTGGGTTCTCAGAGGACAGCTCAGTGTAGCTCTGGGCACTGCAGCCATCCTGCCTCAGGGCAGTCCAGCCCTGCGGTCTGGGTGAGCAGGCCAGGAGAAGGGATATGACCTGCCTGTTTCAGCAGGATGTGATCCACCTGCCCCAGAGGAATGCTATCTCTCTGCCTCAGAGGGATGCAGCCAAAGCATTCCTTCCCTCCCCAGAGCAAGAACCTGCTTGGGGCTGGATTGCTCTTCTTTCTGATTTTGTAATTTACACAGGAATCACACTCCATTCACATTTCCAATTACTTTACCATTCAGGGTAGAAAAAAATAATCCACTGATTAAAACTGCAATAATTAAAATTGAGGCTCTGTGCTGCTTCTGCCTTTTGAATGTTTTACAGACTTTCCCCCAAATTCCTAATTTCAAAGCTCCTGTGAGGGTCCCAATTTCATGGCTAATTTGCAGAGCCATGGCAGGTGCAATGGTTGGTGCTGGGGGGGGGCAGGCAGCAGGCAGGCTGCCCCCCAGCCTGGGGCACTCCCGGCTCACCTGCGACATTATGGGTTTATTTCTTCACTTTCTCGAAGCATTGGGGGTTTGTCAGCACACTGGGCAGGAGGGAGCTTGAGGGGCCTGCTCATTTCCCACAGCCAAGCCCCCCATCCCATCCCCCCCCCGGGGTCCTTGGCTTTGCCTGCCAAACCCTTCCCCAGAAGCTGGGTGCGCCCTGGGTGCAGACGTGCCCTTTGCACCTAGTGGAAAAAGAGGAGTAGAAAAGCAGCATATATTTTGTATGCAAGAATAAATGAGAATGGATTTTAATTACTTCTAATTGAGTCTCCAGAATTCAGACAACTTCCAAATTAACACCAATTAACATAGTATACTTGATATCCCATATCATTTAATTAAACCTCTTAAAACAAGGTCTGTAAAGCTCCCCTCCAAGTTTTGCAGCCATGATCCCAGCGGATGCTGCACCTTAAAGGTATTTAAATAAAATGCCAATACAAGCAGCAGCTCCAGAGCAGCACAGCTTGTGTGGGAAGGCTCGGTGGGGCCTGTGGGGGATGCAGGGGGACAAGTAGATGCAGAGGGCTGAAACTGCCTTCACCACTCCTGGGCCCAGGGCTCAGGCATCTGAGTGCTGATTGCCAGGATTCACCCTCGCCATGGCCTGGAGACCCCCTGGGGTGCTGGGAAGTTCTGATGGGCTGGTTCAGCTCCAGCCCAGGGTGCTCCCCCAGGGCTGCAGCCACACACACCCACGGGCTGCTGGCAGCCTCTCGTGCACTCGTGGGGTGAGGGCACCGGTGTGATGCCCAGGCACAGGGATACATCCCCTCTGGTTCCTCATTTGTTATATGAGAATGCTTGAGCACTCTCCTTCCTCATGGCATAAGCAAATATGCAAGACTAACAAATAAGACTTGGCTTTGGAAGCAAACATCTGGTTGGGAGCCAGCTGAATAATTGCTAAAAATTGGTATTTTTCTGCTTGTTGCCATCACAGATCAAAGCCCTTACAATTTGTTACCTGCAGCTCGCTGCTGGATGTGCATTTCTTGTCCCTAACCTGCATCTAAGACAGAATCCAGCTGTGCAAAATAATATTTCACTTTATTTAGTGTCATGGAAACCTTTGCCTAGACAACAGATGCTTGATGCCAGCCCGGTGCAAGGAGCTCAGCTCCAGTGGGGACGGTGAGTCACGGCCGGCAGCCCCCGCACTGCCCCGGAGCCTGGCTCAGCCCCGGCCACTGCACCAGCCCCTCAGGTCCCACCACTGAGTCCTAGGGCTCCTCCTGCCCTCGGCGGCTGGCAGGGAGGTCTCCGGGGTTCCGTCCCCCTCAGGGGGGCTCCATCAGAGCCCAGGGTGTAAAGGAGGGGAAAAGAGAAGCCTGGTGTACCGTCCACAACAGAGGAACTATAAAAGCCTCATGAGCGAATACACAGCCTGCCAGGCAGCTGACCTCCAGCTCTCAACCGCTGCAAAGTGCTGGGAGACGAAAATAGCAAAAAACACCAATTAAATATTAAAACTCACAACTGTGAAGCAAAGCAGGAGAGGAGAAGGGGGCAGGTGTCGACCCAGCCTGAATGGGGTTTCACCATCTGCAGGTAATAAGGACGATTTGTATTGGAGATGAAAGAAGAACTTCCCAGCTCATTTATAAGGAACACATTCAATGCTAATGACAGCGATCAGGGTGTGATGGAAATCCACCCCCCTTTGGGGTTTCTTGCGTGCTTGCTCCTGACATTTGCTGCTTTGCAATTCTTCAGTACCTGAATTAGGTGCCTGAATTAGTGCTGGAGGCAGCAACAACGAATGGGGAGAGACACATGTCCTCTCCTGACCACCCACCAAATCTCCTGCCCCCCAGGATCCTCCTGCTCCCCCCCCGGAGATCCTTGCAGCACTTCCCTTTCCCCTTCCTCTTCCCCTTCCCTTTCCCTTTCCATTCCCCTTCCCAAGCTCAGCCTCACTCATATGCAAAGGTGGTGGCACCCATGCAAGCAGGGCCAAATGGAGGGTGTGCTGGCCGGCTGCTTGCCACCTCCCCACCAGCCCCTGCTGTGGCCAGAGCCACCAGGAAGGACAGCTGGGGTGGCCAAGGGTTCTCCATAATAAAAACTGGGGAAGGGCAATGCAAACACCAGGCAGACCAGTTTTGTGCAGCCTTTAAAGTGTTGTCACACCTCAGGAATAAGCATAAAGGTCAGGATCATTAGTGTTTGAGTTCTGCATTAAATCCATTGCAATTAGCCCTGAAAAGATAACTGGAGATGCTGTTGAGATAACAGAGCAGGTATCTTCTGTAATTGATAATTACTAGGTGTAAAGACATGTGCGCTTCCTTTGAAAAGCATAATTGTTTCTCATCTGAAGAGATCGCTTTATTTTAATGGTCTGCAATTATTTTTATTTTAGACAGACTGGTGCCAACATCTGCCACCTCAAACCAGACCATTTCTACAGGAATTTGTGGCAATTTGCTGCTTCTCCCTCCCCACCTACTGGAGGACCTGTTTGTTGTTGTTGGAAGGGGAAGAACTGAGGCTGTTTTCTAAACCTTACAAGGAAATCATACCCCAAAAGCACAGTTGTGGGCATTTTTTTCTCGATCCAGTTCTGTGTAAGCTCCAGCCATGTGCACGATATTTGTAAATGTGGCTGTTTGCTGCTGCCCTGGTCTGCCCAACACCAGCTGTGAGCTGGGAGTGCAGGGTTTTGAGGAAGGGGGAAGAGGCAGTGACGGGCCATGGGGTGGTGGGCAGGGGCCCCGGGAGGTCAGGCCTTGGAGGTTCCAGTTGTCCAAAGGCATCCCTGGGGTCTGCTGTGCCTCATCCACCTCATCCAACTGAGGGCAAGAGACAGACGCCAAGTCCCTCCTGTCAGGAGGGTGCTGAGCCCCCTGTGTCCAGGTAGGGAATCCCCATTTGCTTTGGGGCAGAAAAATTCCCTTTCAGTGACCTCTTGCCCGACTCCTGCTCCTGCACCCAGCAGCTGTTACCTCTGCTCTGTGTCGGGGCTGCCAGCGGCAGCTTTGGCCGATCTCCCCCTGACACCAAGGCCTGGAACATCAATGAGCACCGATCGTGTCCGTAGTGCCCAGCCTGGCCCGGGAGCAGGGCCTGCCGAGCTGCTGCGTGTCCTGCAGCAAAGAGCTCATCTCCTCGTGAGGACAGGTCGCAGGCATCACCTCGGGGGATGAACCCTTGTCCTTGGTTTCAGACCTGTAGAGCTGCTTTGTGAGCAGCAGCAGGAGGGGGAGCAGGGGGTTTTAGATCAACCTCTAGCTTCTGGCCTTCACTGAGCCCACAGGCCGGGAGCCTGGCTGCCAGTGGGATGGAGGCAGCCTCGTACCGGCCTCAGCAGCTCCCTGGAGAGTGGCTGAAGTACCATTAACAGGGAACTAGGCACTTGCCTACAGCGGATGTACTTCATCAGTGCTGAGAGGAGCTGGTTATAACTTTATAACCTCTCCCACTGCCTGCTGCCAGCACATACATCGTTGTTCATTGCTGTAGATACATCAGGCGTTCCGTGCCCATGTGGTGCCCTCAGACCAGGGGTGAGAGTGGAGCAAAGGGGCCAAAACTTGCGGCTGGTTCCTGCTGACCCACCTGGGCACCATTAGCTGCAGGGACCTGCTGCGGGGTGGGGGGTGTCCATCCCCAGCCTCAGCCTGTGCCAAGGTGCTCCCCTTCTCCTGCAGGGTGGAACCATCTCCCTGAGCAGAGGGGAGAGGAGGGCACCTGTGGGCACAGTCTCACATGCCGCACACCTTGCAGCAGCCTGCGGGGCTCCCAGAAATGCCAGCACACAGACAGGCTTTGCCAGAGCTGTCATTGTGGGCAGAACTGCCCCGTCTGCACTGCACAGCAGTCCGGTTTGATTTAAATATTTGCTCTGCTTATGCCAAATAGTTGTTCAGAATCTTTGGGGACATTAATATTTATGCATGAGTTTTGAATAAATCTGTTGTGATCGAAAGGTCTTGCATAATTATTGTTCATTGTTGCTGTCCAGGACCCTTCAGAGCCCACACAAAGTGGCAGGATGGAGCAGTGCCACGGCGAGCTCGAGCTCTGACCTTTGCAAGAGCATGTGCAGGGCAGTGCTGCTGTCCTCCTGTCTGCCTGTCCTCCTGTCCTGCTGTCCTGTCCTGTCCCCCTGCATCCCTGAAAGCAGCCAGCCACTCTGCCACTGCACCATGGCCCAGGGCTCTCCATGCCAGCACCCTGCTCACAGCACTGCCAGTCTGTCCTGTCCCGACCCTTGTCCCTGCACCTGTCCATCCCTGCCCTGTGGGGTGGCACATCACCCATGAACAGCAGCAGAAGCCCTTGACAGCCCCCCATCACCCTGTCCCATTGCCCCCTCCTCTGTGCAGGGACCCTGTGGCTCTGGAGCTCTGGCACTTCCATCCCAAGCAATGCTCAGGGGCTGCAGAACGGTGGCACAGGATGCAGGGGGTTCCCCAGGCCATGGCTGTACCACAGCCCTCCTCTCCCCCCAGTTCCTTGGAGACGCGCTCTGCAGCCCAGGGTAGGCTGTGATTAAAGAATGATTCATGTTCCACCGGCAGGGTCCTTCCAGCAATCCGTCTCCTGAATGAGTTTCTCCTGTGCAGAGGTAAGTAAATCAGAGCGCTGGCAGCGGGCCCGGCCGGACAGTGTCACCCGGGGCATCCCCCACAGTGATGGAGGGCCGTGACCACTGTGGGGGGCTGCCCTAGCCAGGGGGGATTTATCACCCCCAGCTGCTGACACAAATGCAGTTCAGGGAGGCAGTGGCAGTGTAATTATTGTGCAAATATAATTAGGTACAGATGTAGTGAATAAGTAATACTAAAATATATTTATTTCCCACTATTCTCCTGACTCCTGCAGCCCATTAAAATGCGTTATTATGATAATTTGTCAGGAAAATGACAACATTTATTAATGCATTAAAGTTAATTCCTAGTAAATTAGTAATTGGCTAAACAATGCCACTCGGATTACTGCACTGGGGCTTTTAGCAAAAGAGAGAAATGCAAGAGGAAAACCATTTGTTTTCCGTGGTTTCTCCATCTCTCCTCCAGGGTGGCAGCAGCTCAGGGCAGCGGGGGGGGGGTGGCAGGCAGTGAGGCCGGGGCTGCTGGGACGCTGCGGGGAGCTGAGCTGCCACTGCTGGCACCTGCCAGGACTGGGCACAGAAGTGACACCTGTTGGGACCATCCAGGCAAAGAAGAGGAGGTGGCCTTGTCGTGACCTGACAGTGCTCCCCGAGGGCTTTGCTGTCCCACAGGCTTGGCTGGGTCTAGCTAGACTTGAGTGTGAGGACAACCCCTCTCACTCCCGCCGTGATGGAGCGTGCAACGGCTCCTGCCACTGCCTCACAGCGCCGGCCGAGCCCCCGGCAAGTCCCTGCCAGGGCCCTCGGTCCCAAGGCTGTGTCCCAACAGGCAGAGGCAGCATGTCCTCATCCCACCTCCCCACCTGTGATTGGACACAACAGGGATCCTGCGGGAAGAGCCACGGCTGCAAAGTGCTTCCCAAATCCGAAGCCCATTATGGCAAGGTCCAAGCCCAGCAGACTGCTGACGTATGTGTTGAAAGACCCCAGATGTTGAAACCCAGAAAATGATGTAATTTTTCATGTACACAACTGGAAATACTTATTGCAAAAGATAAACGCAAACACGCATTTGTGCTGTTGCTCCCGGCTGTCTGGGCCCTTTACACTGACTGCAAATGGAATCTTAGCAGGGTTGTTTGGGATTTAAATGCTGATGTCACTTCTGTTTGAATGCAAAGAGCTTCAGCTATTTTTTAAGTCCAGCTCCTCCAACCCCAGCTTTCAATCTTGTTTATTTTACAGCAAGTAACAGAGTGATGTATGAGTCATCTTCCCCAGCAATGGGAACAGAATTTCAATTACACTCTTTCTTAAAACATTCACACAAAGTAAACTCACATTCTCAGAAACATTTGTGAAATGCAGCCAGGAGAAGACCTGGCAAGAGAGGAGCTTGCTGAGGATTCCTCTCAGTGGCACCTCAGCTCGCAGCCGCAGTTAATGAGCCTTTGAAAACAAAATGCTTTCTCAGCATTTTGCTTTTCATGCAGCTGAAACAGTTGTTTGCAACACCAAGCAAATATTAAAGCCCTGTGTTAGGCACAGTTACCCTATCCACCCCCAGCACTCCTGGATTTCAGCCACTTCCCACTGTCTAGAAATAATACCAAATAGTAAAAAAAATGATAATAACCCCCAAACACTCCATTGGGTTCTTTTTAGAAGATCTGCCAGAGTTGTCCCAGAGGGCTGCAGCACCTCTGCTCTGGAGACAGGCTGAGAGAGTTGGGATTGTCCAGCCTGGAGAAGAAAAGGATCTGGGGAGACCTTAGAGCACCTTCCAGTACCTGAAGGGGCTACAGGAAAGCTGAAGAGTGATTTTTAATAGGTCATGGAGTGACAGTATGAGGTGGGATGGTTTCAAACTGAAAGAGGGGAGATTTAGACTAGGTATGAAGAAGAAATTCTTAGCTGTGAGGATGATGAGACACTGGAACAGGTTACCCAGGGAAGTTGTGGCTGCCCCATCACTGGAGTGTTCAAGGACAGGTTGGATGGGGCTTGGAGCAACCTGGTCTGGTGGGAGGTGTCCCTGCCCATGCAGGGTGGTTGGAACTAGATGGTCTCTAAAGTCACTTCCAACCCAAACCATTCCGTGGTTCTATGACTTTCCTGGCTGATTTTACCTGCTCTAGGTTTTGCCCTTAGCAGCCATGCTGCAGGTGAGGCCTGTGGAGTGGGACAGCAGGTCCCAGGGGTGACTCCTGGAGCACCCTGCTGACTGCAGGGGGGTGGCTGGAGCAGCACTCTGGCCTGTGCAGGCAGGCTGGTGCAGGCATGAGAGTGTGGCCTGGCAGCCTCTCTCCCTGCTCCTGGGGCAGACGTGGCAGCAGGCAGGCGTGCACTGCAGGCCCAGGTGTCTACTGACTGATTAGGAGTGACATTTGACTTCACCACATAATAAAAGTTTCCACTTATGACCTTTTCTACATTTATTCCACGTGCTGCAAGATTTCATTCAGAAGGTCATCAACAATCTTTTCTCCCCAGCAGCAGCGTGCAGATGCTGTTTCCATCACACAGAACTGGCACTCTGGGTTCAGCCAGTGCTAAACTTGGAGATGCTAAACAACTAAATTGCAGAGGTGGCTGTGAAGGCAAGAGCCCCACTTCACAAATAGCTTATCCTGGCCACAATGCTGCCTGCTGCCTGAAAAACTCATGAACCACCAGAGCATGGCAGGGACATCAGTTTGATGGAGAAGCAAAGCATCAGGGTCCATAGCCAAGGGTGTCCCTGGCTGACACCTGAGCCACATCCCCCCTTTGGATCTTCCAGATGGGAGCTGGACTGCACTGCAGGGCTGCAGGGTCCCTGGGCAGGCTGGGGGCAGGTGGGGGCTGCAGATGACTCCATAGCCCACATGAGTTGCTGGGGCAGGATCACTGCTGGGGGATCTCCCTCACCCAGGCCACCCTTGGGTCATAATGAAGGACCTGAACAAAAAGTATGGCCTCGGTCACTCTGTCTGCACCCTGTGAGGTCCTGAGGACATGAGGGCCCCATTCGTTCCTCCTAATCTGTTTCACACCGCATTAAGTTTCTAAGAGCAGACACTGGCCATGCACCCTCTGAAATGAAGATTACTGGACTTGAAAAAAGCAGCCTACTTTATTTAATTAAAACTCCTCTTGCTTTGGTGCCCAAGAAGTGGTCCTTTCTCCCAGCCTGCTCTGGGGCATGGCTCTCACCTCTGCACCCCTTACACTGCTCTCACACCTACAGGCAGCTCCTGGCTCGTTTGGAGCCGCCCATTGATTTCTCCCCAGATGCCTGTAAATCATGGACACATCAGCTGAACATCTTGGGGAGCAGGACCCGCTCAGCCAGGCCTGGCAGCCCAGCACCCCAGCAAGCACAGCTCAGCCCCAGCAGCAGCCGGCAGGAGCAACAAGCACCATCAGCCCCAGTTAATCAATTTCCTTTAATGAAAGTGCCAGTCACAGCCTCGGATTTGGGCTAAATAACGATTTCCTCCCCCTCTTCTCTTCCTTTCAGACATGGGAGCTCATTAAAACCCCCCAGCCAGGGCAAGAGGGGGAGAGACAGGTACGAGTGAGGTTTTTCACATTTGATGTGCAAAAAAGTTAGTGAAAAATCAGAGGTGACAAGAGACTGGGCTGTGCATCTGACATGGCATGAGCTTGTAATTTGGTTAAAGCCAGACCGTGTCTGTGCAGTTACACCCTCCTTATGGAGTGTCTGTTACTGACTGCACAGCCAGGATGGCGCTGCCCCTGCTGCCAGAGGTTACTGTTCTCATTAAATATCAATCCAGAGTAACTCAGATGAACCTAGAAAGCTCATTTTTCAGTCATTGAGTTATCTAGGAAAATAAACACACAGCCGTTGGGTACGTGCTGGAAGAGCCACTCACTGTGACGCCATGTACAACATCTCCCTTGTTTGGAGACCTGCTCCCCTGGGTGCTGGCGTCTCCAGGGGGGGAAGCAGAGGGTCAGGCAGGGAAAGCAGGGGGGCTTTGGAGAACCAAGCCTTGCCATGCTGAGCTTGCCCTGCTTTTGCTTGTTGGTGCCGCAGGGCCTGGCCAGGGCAGCCAGAGGAGTTCAGTGGGGCAGCACAGGGGGGGCCTGGCAGCTGGACATCCCCTGGTTGTGAGGGGGGACCTCTCTGACCCCTGCCACAGGAGAGGGCTCTGCTCTGCAAAACTGGGTCCATGCCCACTGGGCCTGCCAGGGCAGCCGCAGGCAGGACCCCAGCCCCACTGCTGGCCACAGCCCTCGAGCAGAGCTCAGGGCCGTTTCCCCAGGCCGGAGGGTGCAGGAGTGCAGCCCTGGGCAGGGCAGCAGTGCCAGCCTGCAAGAGCCCACTGCTCTCTAGTGTTCAAAGCACAGCACTTTGCAGCTTCAGGAGCAGGAACGTTAATGCTGCAGGAATGCAGAGATTCGCTTATCCCTCTGCTCCTGTGGCCCCCAGGCCCTGGCTATGCCCACCCCAGCTCCATGCTGCAACTGCTGGAGGGTCAATGTGGAGTGTTTATTAAGGACTCCAGCTTCCCGTGGCCCTCAGCGAGTGCTGGGGAGCATCACATTGTGCTTTGTACTTGTTGCTGTTGCAGCCTTGTCTAAAACACTGCAGACAGTGGGGATTTCCCCTCCTACACCATGTCCCTTGTCCTGCCCAGCAGTACCCTGGCCCCAGCACCCCCAGAACTCTGCAGTTTGCTCCATTCGCAGCAGCAGCATTGCTGGGTGCCTGTCCATGAGCATCCACACCCTGGCTCAGCAGACACGCAGGCAATGGCGACGCCACCTGCCCCGGCCACATGCCACAGTCCCACAGCAGAGCCACCATGTCTGTGCCCACCTGGGCAGCAGTGCCTGGCGCCGAGGGGCTCCCTGGCCAAAGCCACAACAGAAAGATTATTTTCAGGAGGCAACCCCGGTGGGCTGGACACACTGACCACACTGGGGTTTGTGATAGCTTGTTTCTGGGACCAGGGAATGAAGTGTGTGCTGTCACCTCACAGTGCAGCATGACAGGCTGTGCATGCTCGAGGGAGCAGCACTGAGCCAGTGGGAAGCCTGGGTGGTTTGTTAGGCAATGATGGCTTTGGAAGTAACAAGGAAGAATAAAGGGGATTGACTGATGGATATGGAAATCAATAGTCCTGAAATATTTCATCCAAAGCCTCCTCTAGGTGACTGCAGAAAATGTTACATCTAAATCAGGTTCCCAGATGGCCTAGGAACCAATATAAGTCGTGTTGTTTGCTAGTCCCTCACGCTTCTAGATGAGGTGTGATTTAAAGGGTTCATGCTGAGAATGAAGGTGGTAAGACGTGCGAGGCTGCGGGGCGGGCAGCCGGGAGGCACGGCGCAGAGCTCTCCTCCGGAGCCACAGGTATTTATAGGGCTGGGAATGTGCTGCAGGCAGGAGGGAGGCTGAAAGGAAGGACTGGAAGGGAAAAGCAAAACTCCCTCTCCTAGGTAGTGGCACAGAGGGAAATGTTGGGATCATAGAATCATAGAATGGTAGGGTTTGGAAGGGACCTCTGGAGATCATGAGTCCAACTCCCCTGACAGAGCAGGATCACCCAGGGTAGGTCACACAGAAACACGTCCAGATGGGTCTTCAAAGTCTTCAGAGAAGGAGACTCCACAAACTCTCTGGGCACCCTGTTCCAGTGTTCCATCACGCTTATAGAAAGTAAGTTTGTCCTCATGTTGAGGTGGAACTTCCTCTGTTCCAGTTTTTGTCCATTGCCCCTCATCCTATCACAGGGCACCACTGAAAAGAGACCAGCCCCCCTCTTCATGACACCCACCCTTCAGGTATTTGTAAACATTAATAAGGTCCCCTCTCAGTCTTCTCCAGACTAAACAGCCCCAGGTCCCTCAGCCTTTCCTCGTAAGACAGGTGTTTCAGTTGCTTAATCATCCTTGTAGCCCTCTGTTGGACTTTCTCTAGTATATCCCTGTCCTTCTTGAACAGAGGATCCCAGAACTGGACACAATACTCCAGTTGTGGTCTCACTAGGGCAGAGTAGAGGGGAGGAGAACCTCCCTCGAGCTGGATCTTTTCAAGTTCTGAGACCCTGAGCCCTGACCAGGAGCCCATCCTGCATGTACTGCTGGGACAGCATGGAGGGCTCAAGGGGGAGCTGAAAACACTGGAGGTCTCTCTCAATAACGTGGAGAGCCCAGCAGAAACCCAGCTGGAGGGAACATAGGCCTGATGTCCCTGTCTGGCTTTGTGACTACAAAACATTGCATGGAAATGGTGTTTCATGGAAAATGCAAAGCCCTCACCATCCACACAGGAACCAACTGCAGCAGTTGGGTTGTAAAGCCCAAAGAAGGGTTTAAGGGCAGCTGGAAGAGGCAAACAGTTTGAGTGAGGAAGTTACTGAAGAGGAGACCAGCAAAACGATTTCAGGGCCTCGAATTCAGCTGGGCCGGATCAGAGGCAACCGGGACCGGCTGCGCACCGCTCCAGCCTGCGGCTGTGGGGTAGGAAGCGGCGGCCCGAGGGGCTCTGCCGGGCCCGCGCCCCTCACTATGGCTCCGGACCCGTCAGACCCCCCAGACACCGGCCCCTGCCGGCGCCGGCGGCGCAGCTTCCGCCTCCCGCCCAGCCGGCCCCACGACGGGGACTTTGCGGGCCGGTACCGACCCCTGGCGGACGCTGCGGGCACGGCCGGGGGGACAAGGGACGGAGCCGGGCGAGGGGACGGGACCGGGCACAGGGCCGGGAGGAAGCAGTGCGCAGGGACCGCAGAGCTCCTGTGTCCCCACCGCCGGGAGCCAGGCTCCCTGCAGCAGGACAGGCCGCGGGGCCCGCTCCAGCCAAGGCCCTTTCTCGCTCCTCAGGCCCTTCCCGCTCTCCTACCCCGACTCCCGGCCCTGCCCGCCCGGCTGCCGTCTGGCCGGGGCTCGGCAGAGTGTGCTCTCTGCCCGCACAACGCTGCCTGCTCCCGCGGCAGCCGCTGCTGCTGCAGGGCCGGCACCTTCCTCGAGGGGGAGAGTTTGCAGTTGCTTTTCCTGTAGCTGTGTGAGTGGGAGCCTCTCTGCTCGGAGGAAGCCTGGCGGGAATAAAACACAGCTTCGTCACTCTTAATTCACCAGCCTTTTCCATTCAGGAGGGAATCTGCAGCCCAGCTCTCGCTGGGCGCCTCCTTCCCGGCTTTGCATGGGGCTCACCAGGTAGTCACAGAATCAGATAATAATTTTGCTTGGAAAAGACCTTTAAGATCATGAAGTCCAACTGTTAACCCAGCACTGCCAAGGCCAGCACTAACCCTTGTTCCTCAGCACCACATCTACATGGCTTTGAAATCCCTTCAGGGATGGGCACTCCACCACTGCCCTGGGCAGCCTGTGCCAGGGCCTGACAACCCTTTCGGTGAAGGATTTTTTCCTATTATTCCATCTACATCTCCCCTGGACCCGTTCCCCCTGCAGGCTGTGTGCTGCTGCCATGCCAGCGTGATTGAGCATGGTGGATTCTAAGTGCCTGTCACGCTGTCTGGGTATATGGGCCCTATATACTCATGTGGAGCAAAGCTGGGCAGCAACCACATGTCCTTTTATCACATCTGCCCAAAGGAACAGAAAGAAAAGCAACTTTCTTTTCTGGGCTCTTTAATTTCGTGTGGCACTTCACTGCCACAGTGAAGGTGCTGTAAAATGCCTGGGGAGGGATGGATGCTCTCAAAGCCCAGCAGCTGGGGAGCTCCCTGGCCCTGGGCAGGATGTCAGTGGCAGGGAGCAGCGGGAGGGAGCTGGACCTGCCGTCCCCCCTGGAGCTGAGTCTCAGGCTCCCACTGTTGCTGTATCTGAGCAGTAGAAGGAACACTGCTTGCTTGGGAAAGGTTTTGCCTTGACCCTGGACAGAAGCTTGGCTTTCTGTCTGCTGGCTCATGCCCTGTGTGATTCCAACAGTGGAGAAACAAAGGCTGGTCCTCAGCCGGGGGCAGCTCCACGTCTCTGGATGCCCGAGTCGGCTGCTGGGGAGCGGCTGCCTGTATTTAAGATCAGCTGCTTGCCTGCTTTCTTGTTTGATTCCCAAGCAGCAGGCAACGATGTGCCTGCTGTGATAGTTCAAGTCGTGTTTGTTTCTGCCTTTCCTCCAGCTGAGACATTCACTCCTTGAACTTTTCATCCTCTTCTCCTGAGGCAGGAGAGGCAGTGGCTGGCAAGGCAGTCGATGGTGTGCAGGTGTGCCTGTTGCCTGCTCTGAAGACCCCTTCCCAGATGAATTAACCTCCAAACTTGAGGTGCTGCAGAGCAGCGATTTCAGGGATCCCCTCTGCTTCTCGTGGTGCCAGCAGCTCCTCAGCCTTGTCCCAAGCCTCACAGTTACCCCGGGAATGGGCACAGAGTGGAGCTCGGGGGCTCAGAAAAGAGGAGGATCTGCTGTGTTTCCTGCAAGGCAAACCATGGCAGGCTCTGTGTGGATGATCCTTGTGTTGCACAGACAGCGCAGGCCAGGCTCTGGAGGAGGAGATGAGTGCAGCCAGCCTCCTCCATTGCCAGCTTTTGTGCAGAAGGTTGGGGAGGGCGAAGGAGGGAGGAGAACGGGTGCAGTGGGGCTTCCTCGGCAGGTCTGAGCATGCCCCCTAAGCCGTGGGGAGCCAGGCCTGGTGTGCTGACTAGGGACCCCAATCCCCACCAGAGCCAGGCCAGCTGGGGAGCAGGGCTGCAGGATTAGCATCCACGACCCTTCCTGCTACAGGTGGGCCCCCAGAAAGCACAGTGCCTGCAGCTGCCATTTCATTACACTTCGTTAAGCACCCTGTAACTATGACCGATGGTGCTTCCCTGAGCGGCTGCTGCTCTGTGTGCTTCAGTCGTATTTTTGCTGTGCTGGCAGCACAGAGCCAAGCAAAGAACAAGTGTAGCTGTGTAGAGACACTGACTCAGACTCCTGAAGTGATGCTGAGGGAACTGCAGCAAGAAAAGCAACAGCTTTGTAGGGGAAATCCGGAGGCAGGCAAAACAGCTGCTGACAAAACTGTTGTGGCATGGCTTCCTAAGCACCTAATGAAGGCTGGCACTGCACTTGGGAACCTTGCTCTGCTGATGTGCTCCTGCCCACTCCATATACTACCTGCTGAGGAGACCTCCTGGCCTGTCCCTTTCCATCCACCAGTCACCAGGTGCTGAAGGATGAGGTGACCCAGTTCCTGTCTGCACTCACCATTCCTCCTCCAACAGCCAGGACCATGCCTTGCTCCAGAGCACACTGTGAATCCAGCTCCTCATGCCATGGAGCATCTATGCTGTCTCCTGCTTGGGCCACAAGGACCTTGGAATTGTTCCTATTCACCCCAAAGAGCCAGAGCAAGTCCTGATGCCACCAGCTTGGCACAAAGGGAAGCTGTGAACTGGCACTAGATCCCACGGGCAGTGGGCTGCACTTGGATGTTGAAACGTACTGAATGTGGGTCAACAGTGCCAATGACACGATTAAATGGGGGAATAGATGTTTGCTGTCCAGTGGACAGTCCCTTAATGGACACACTGTAAGGGATGTGCTGCCTTAATTAAGTGTCCTGGGGACTTTTCTGTCTCAGAGTGAAGACAGACAGTGAAGCACCTGGTAACTCTTTGTATGCCAAGACTTGTGGTACAAGAGGAAACAGATGGTGCTTTGCATTCACACAAGGATGAGAGCAGAGAAGTCTCTCCTGGCACTTACAATGTGATCTAGGCAAGGAGCAGAATTCTCTAGCTTCAGATAAAATCTTCCTCCAAGTATGCTCATGTCCTGGCAATAAATTTAAAAAAATCAAATCTTGGCTGTCCTTATTGGTTCATAAGCCTTTGCCCTCATGGAACTGAGCTACCACCAGTAAGAAAGAGCAGTCAATGTCTCAGGGTAGTTAAACACTTTGCAGCCCCCTCTGTGCCCCCGTGGTCTTCCCGAGGGCATCACGACCCTTGCAGAGCTCTCTGACCTTACAGCAGGGTGACCGACAGCCTCAAATGCTCTCATGAGCCACCCTTTGCCCAGGGTGTGTGCAGCTGCAGTGTGAAGATCCCCAAAGTTGAGTTTTCCACAGCGCTGGGTGCGGGGCTGCTGGGGAAGCTCTGGCTCTGCAGCCAGCAGCCTCCTGGCTGTGCAGGGCTCTCTGGCCCTGGCAGTGTTGAAGGAAACTTCAGAGCACGTTGCTGTTTTATTTGCTCAGCAGCAACCTGCAGCCCTAAGGATGAGATCATGAACCTGTGAGAATTGTCAAGTCCTCTCCTTGCAATAAATCAGCATCTCATTGCATTTGTAACTTCTCTTATCAGCTTAATACAATCCTTATCCGAAAAGCTCTAATCCAATTCTTCTAGAGAGAGCAGTCTGATTAGATTAATTAATCTGTTTGCACTGGAGATTTTCCTAACACCTGAACCTCTTTGGGACAAGCTCCTCTCTGAACCCTGAGCTGTTCTGTCTGAAGTGGGGAAGAAAGGGGAGAAGGACAAAAGCATCACCCAGGTGGAGGAAAGGCCCCGATGCTGCGGCTGCTCTGGTCAGACCAGGAGGGGGAATGCACCGTAGAAGGGATTTTGGGCAGCAGGGCACTGCCCGGGGGTGCTGAGAGCCCCGTGCTGGTGCAGAGCCCTGCTGGTGGCCACAGCTCACCTGCCCTCAGGAGCCAGGGCAGGAGCCAGCCCCACGCCCCAGCTGCCGAGCCCCACTCTGGAGTGCCAGCAGCACCCACCTCCCTCTGGAGGGGCACGTCTTATGGGCAGTTCTGCAGGCACCTGCTCTCTGGTGTTTTTCCAAGTTGCCCCACTTTTTATGCGTATTTTGATGAGTAAATTTGCCACATCAAGCTAATCTAACTCCCAGCAGAGCCCTCTGTGCACTAAACCATGATGGAATCAAAACGATGTTTTCATTGCCGGTAGGTATGGCCACACCTATTTTTAGCCATTATCTTCATAGCTGCCAAGATAGAAGCTTTGGGAAATTATCAGGTTTTGCTCAGATACTTGTTTAAGGGCCCCAAGATTCCTGTGTTGGTCAATGGTGGGTAGGTGAGGGGATGAGGGCAGGGGGTGGGGAGGCAGAGTGGGGTCCCCTCCTGCAGCAGGGTCCTGGGGAGGGCCCCGGGAGTGGTGAGCAGGGGGGGAGCCTGGCTGTCCCGACCCTGCAGAGCCCGGGCAGGCTCCGGGGTGGGCCCAGGGCGACCACTGCGGCAGGAGGGTCACAGAGCTGGGGACACAGAGCACCCTCCTCAGGGCTGTTCCCACTCTCTGTCAAGGACTTAAAAATGTCATTAACATTTGCATTCAGAGATGCTCTCCCTGCCCCTTCTCACATACAGCAAAAGAGGTGATTTACAATTTATCAGCTAGTGTCAAGATAACCTGTGCAATTCAGAACCAAAGTGCAAAGACCAGCGTGAAATGACAGCTGCAGCATCCATGAGTCACATGTTTTATCCCAGTAAGTATATGAAAATTGCAATGTGCTCTCTGCTATTCAGGCTGAAGGGCTCCTTTAACACAGACCGTCTCCTGATATCAAAGTGAATGATTTCTTTCATTATTCCTGGTTATGAAGCCTATTTTCATGTTATTTGTCATTTGTGAAGCACTTTGGTTTAAAGATGGCTTGAAGCTTTTGTACTGAGCAATCAGGGAGAAAGTAGGGAAGGAATAACTAAGAGGAAGATTGGGATTCTTCATCTGCTCTTGCATAACCAGAGGCAGCAGCTGCCCTGTTGCAGGGCAGGGATCCATTCCCTAGCAGTTGGATTACATGAGCATGCTGAGGCACAGACCATTTCTAGGTAGGTGGGTGAGCAGGAGAGGGGCTTGGCTCGGCAGTTTCAGCTTCCCCAGAACTAACAGCACCTCTGGGACACACATGGAATTGAAGCGACTTTGGAGCCAGCAACTTTCTGCAACTCACAAATTTGGACTTTAGAGCAAATCAATTGTGCAGTTGTTTTCACACCACCAGAAATGGAGTATGGATCTGCTGGCGGAATTTTAGAGGGACTTTTTATCCTCCCATTGGCAGCTGGGCTGCTATTCCTCATGCTGAAAAGCCAGCCATGAGAGCATCCTGAAAACCAAACCTTGTGCTGCTGCAGGGCTGAAATATCGCTCACGTAGGAGTAATACTGTGGCACCAGCTGGGAGGGAAACAAGGGGCACAATCAATTCTCCAGCAAGTGTTGTTTGATTTTATCATAAACCCCTAATATTCTATATTTAAAAATGTAGCTGCTCAGCCTTGAGATGAGAAGCTGTGACATTAAAATGCCAGGGAGGGCAGTGGCAGCCAGTGAGCACCAGTTTGTTCCCACCCCATGAGATGGGGAAGTTTCCTTCCAGTGCTGCTGGGCTGAGCCAGCCCCCAGCCCTGCTCCCACCATGTCCCACACCCTGGCCGTGGGGCTGCTGCCTGTCCCCCCTGCAGCAGGGTCCTGGTCCCCAGTGCCCCTGCACCAGAGCTGGTAGGGGCTGTGGGTGCCTCTGGCCTGCTCAGTGTGAGAAGCTGAAGCAAGCCAGCACCCTGCCCGTGCTGTGGTGCTGGGGGTGTCCTGGGGGTGGGGGTGCCAGAGCTGGGGCAGCGTGGCCAGAAACACTGAGGGGAGCAGGGCCAGTACATGGTGCATGCAGGCTGAGCAGCCTTTGTGGAGGTGCCACTGCCATCCCCAAGGTCAGGGCCTTCTCCTGGGGCCACGGGAGGCATGCCCACCCCCAGGAGCTGAAGGCACTGCACACTCAAAACAAGCAGCTTGGCTCTAAGTACAGAGGTAAGAATCCTATCACTTCCAGGATATTTTTACTGGCCGCTCGCAGGGAAGTGGCATTGCAAGTCTAAAATAACTGCTGATGTAAAAGCAAATCCAGGGAATGTGCCTGCAGAGGCCCCTCCTGACAGAAGCAGATTCCATCTGCTCTGGCACCAGACGCATTTCAGAAGGGTTTTAGTCCAGTTTCAAGGATTTTGTTCTCTTTCTTTGTACTCTGTATTTTAAGAGTGAAGTGAGATTGGGTGAGTGAGCAGGGGTTTATCATGCACACAGCAAACACCCCCCCCCCAGAGCAGAGCCTGCACAGGTGAGCCCAGAGCAGCCTCAGCCAGGGAGGCTGGGGAAGGGGCTGGAGCTGAGGCAGGGGCTGGAGGTGAGGCAGGGGCTGGGGCCTCCCCCCCTCCCCACCTGCATCCAAGGTACAGCTTGAGATTCCTTTTGCTCCCTGTCCCTTGTGCTCCTGCATTGGCTTGGCACCTTTCTGTCCCTTCACATCTCTCCTGGTCCCCACATGAAACATTCGCTGAGAGCAACATAAATTCAACAGCTCCCTTAGAAATGTGCTTTGTCAAGCTCACCTTTCTCCCAGCAAACCTGCAATTAATTCTGTGCTGATTAGAAGTCACTGCTAATGAAGGAAGCTGGTGGAGGTGGGCTGGGGCGCATTAACTGCACTGGAGCACTAAAGAATGGATTGTAAAGGCAGCAGAAAGGTAAAAAAGCTGGAGTAAGTGTAACGAGCCCTGAAGCCAAGTGCCAGCTCTGTGGTGCTGCCCTACAGTCTTGCTGCTGCACCCCAGCCCACCGAGACCAACTGGTGAGCACAAAGACCCCAGCCTGGGGTGATGTTCTGCCCAACCCAGCAAATGGCTCTGCTTGCCTGGCCACTCTGGCGTGGCACCGGGTGCTGATGCTGCCCTCGCCACAGGCGGTTCCTCCCCAGTGCTGCAGGCCCAACGTTGGCCATTGGAAGGGGAAGCCTCGCCGAGCAGGCAGGAGAACCTCTGCCCAGCCAGGGCTGTGGCCAGGCTGGGAACTGAGGGGTGTTCTGTATGCCCGTGACCCTGGGAGCCTTCTGCCTGGGGCTGTGAGGGGACTCTGAGACCCTACCAGCTTCTCCTGTGGGACACACATATAGTGACTCTGTTCAAGATGGCATCCGTAAAACTACAACAGTCTGGAGACAAAGGTAAAATTGTTTCTGTGACTGGAAATTAAAGATACTGCTTCCTGATCATCAAATTTACTTCTAAAATAAGACACTTAATTAAATGTATCCATGCTTCTGATACTTCTCAAAAGAGTTAAATCCAGAAATGATGCAGAGATACTGTGGGGTAATGCCTTCATGTGGATGATTATCTTCCTCATAAAGGCATTATGAAAGTAGCAAAAATAATTACATTATATTTATGTCAATTCTCTTATTTAACTTGGCTGGAAATGAAGTATTCTTTATTGAACTGCAACCCATTTTAATTTACAAAACCAGCTCTGCTTTGCTCAGTAGTATTGCAACTAATGAAAAATGACTCAAAGGAGCAGATCTTTTCCATATTCATATAGGCCCTGAACAGACAGACCCGGTGGCTGGAGCAGCTGCCAGGGCCGAGGCAGCCATGGACTGAAGGAAAAAATAAATGTTTGCAGGAGTGGAGGGCTCATTTCCCTGCCGGGCCCCTCTCCTGGGAGATGCTGGTGGGGATAAGGCACAGCCCTGTGGGCCTTGGTCTGCATCCTGAGCACACTGGGGAGCAGCAGGGCCTTCCCTGCTGCCCATAGCGTGACAGTGACATCTCGGCACAGCGGAGCTGCCACAGCAGCAGGATGTGCCCTTCGCCGCGAGCAGGGAGGCGGTGACACCCTCCTGTCCCCACGTCAGTGCAGTGCACTAATCCAGCCTGATGTTTCTGCACGCAGAGGCACTCCTGAGTGTGCTCAAACATGGTAATTTATTATTATTTATTTACAAGAGACAGAATGTCTTCTGACCTTTCTGTCCCGCCGGGCCAGCTCTGGAGCCACGGCTCTAACAGCATCTTGCACATCCAAAGAATGCCAAAGTGATGCTGTCCTGGGCTGAATCCCAATGGCAAGAGGAGCTGGTGTGCCTGTGGGGGGCTGAGGGGAGCACTTGGAGCCAGCAGTGGTGCCATGGTGCACCCGGCGGTGGGCAGGGAGGGCTCCTGGGGCCAGACAGCCTCTGCCAGGCACTGGCTCCTCCACTCCACCATCCTCGAGTGCTTTATCGCATCTCAGCACCCCTGAGCCCAGGTCCAGCCACCCCCACCAGCATGGGATGGTGTGCCATGGGGCAAAGGCTCTCTGCTCCTTCAGATATGTCAGAGAAGGTTTTGTTTCCATTCCCCAGGGGATTGCAGCTTGCCCCCCCAATTCCCTGGGAGCACCTGATGAGCTTTTAGACTTGATTATCTTAAAGGTATTTTCTAACCAGAACGATTCCTACAGCTGGCACAGCCCCCCCCAGCCCTACCCACTGCCCGCCCCAGTCCCCATCACCTCCATTTCCCTCAGCCACCCCTGGCTGCAGGGGCTTGGGTGCTTATCAAGCACATCTGAAGGCCACCCCTCGCAGGCAGGTGTGGAGACACAGCGATTTTCATTGTCAGTGACAATATTAATGTTGCATGATTTACAATCTCCTGCGTGCCTGCTCTCCTGGCAGTAAAGCATCTGCTTCAGGCCCATTCGGGTGGTTTAGATCTGTCCTTGAGGACGTAGCAGAGTTGTTGAGAGGGCACAAACATTGATTGATTCGCCTTGACTTGCTTGGCAGACAGCTTCATGTGGTTGTGTGGGAGGGAAGGTTTGGGACAGGGGACAGGGACCTGCCTGGTGCTCACTGTGTGCCCCGCAGCCAGCCCCACTGTCCTTCCTGGGAATGTCACTGCAGAGGAGCTACACGGCTCTGCTCTGGAAACAGTGCACTAGTGAGTGCCCAATGGAAAGCATGGGCAGTTCCCTTCTTCCCTTAGACCAGTCCTGGTTCGATGTCCCCTGGGTTTGTGCCCCTCCAGCGCATGTGCTCTGAAGATACTCAGATAAATAGAGATGAGGAGAGGAAAGAGATGTCCATAAAAATTCACCCTGTTCAATAAGCTGAAACAGAAAGACACTGAAATCCATCATCCTGCAAAGCCACCTTTATTTTAAAGCTTGTAGCGTTTCCAAGTAGCCAGAGCCGGCTGGATCTGGTGGAGGTGGGAAGCAAGGGTAATGGTTTCCAAGATGGAAAATTCATGCAGATCCAACCAGCTAGAGGCAATGGATGACAGCAACAGCCCAGGCCTGGCCTCTGGGGTGGCTCTGCACAGCAGAACAGGCAGGGCAGGCAGGCAGGGATAGCCAGTGTGTGCTGCCTGTGGGCACCGCTGCCCCTGGATGGAGCTCATAGTGCACGGGGACAGGATGACACCTCCTGCTCCCCTCACACACACTTTGGGGGGCTCCTGAAGAGGTGCAGGGCAGCTCTGGGGACCAGGCCCTGTGCTGGGCATCTCCCCTTCCCTCCTGAAATGGGCAGCATGTATTTAAGGCAGCATCTGTTCTGGAAGTGCCCTGCAGACTCACAGGGAAATTAATAGCTCTGGTTCCTGCTTTTGTGGTGCAGAATTGTAATTCTTCACAGTGCTGTAAAGAGCTGCGCACAGCGGCACAGGGAGGGATGAACAGGAGCAAGCTCTGCAAAAGGACATTTAGACCTGACCTCTGGAAAACCTTTTTTGTCATGGTGGGCCCAGCTGGAATAAAGAGGAGCTGCCTGAAGGCAGGCGCACAGGCAGGGGCCAGGCAGGAGATGAAGCTGTATGGACAGACCTGCGCGGTGCCGGGACGTGCTGCTGGAGCCAGTGCCCTCCCAGGGACAGGGAGCAGTGCCGGGGTGCCAGCAGGGAGGGATGGCACCACCATGCCTGTCTCACAGTCCTGTGGGAGTTCATCCCATTCTCCTCCTCCTTCACCTACAGAATGTTAGCTCAGACCCCCGACGTGTGGTCATCAAAATCCATCTCAGCTTTTTAATAGAAAAGGTAGAAATTCCTCTGCGATTCACCTCCGATATTTATATAGCTAACCACAGTGCTAGGGGGCACTCTGAGCACTGATCTCAACAAATACTTACTCAAGACTAGGGATTTAATCACTACTTTTGAAAACATAGTTGATATTTTTCTTATTATGGGCTGGGAATTGCTCTGAACTGGCAAGGTGTCTGTGGGAAGGATGCTCCAACCCATGATGGGGATTCTGGAGGAAACCTCAGAACTGGAGCTGGTCTTAGAGCTTGCGGAGGGCAGACGCAGGGGCAAATGAGGGTGCTCTGGCTGATGGCCAGGGTTTGTGTGCTGGCCCCTGAGCAGTCTCCTGAATGACCATGTGAAGAGGCACTTTTGGAGGTCAGTGCTGCTCATTGGGAGCACTCGCAGCCCTGTGGTGCCAGCGATGGAGCAGTGGGGGATTCCCCACAGGAGCCCCACACCATTGATGCCTTGCCAGGCCTGCAGCGTCTCCCCACCATGCAGAGGCCTGGGGCTGCCACCACCCCCCATCACACTCCCTCATCTGCCCTCTCAAAGCACCAGGGCAGCTCAGCAGCTTATAGTAATTAGGCCTTAAATTGTACCACAGCCCAGACAGGAGTGCAGTTTGTTTGTTTTTAAACAGGGCACATGTCACAGTAAATGCCAGCAGTCCCAGTGCTTGGAATAATAAATGTGCAAATAGCAATTAACACTTGCGTCTTCTGCTCACATGCAAAGGACATAATTAGCTAGTTCCATCTGTTAATTATACCTGCCATGGTTCAGATATTCATATCCCAGCCAGAACTCCGAGGAGGAAGGTGAGCTTGTGCAAGCAGAACTCTTGTCATCCAAACACTAGATACAGCACCTTCCGTCTCCTCTCTCTTGGTGGCTGCTCAGGGGCACCATGTGCTCACAGGAGCTAGCCCCCTCCCTGCTGCCCCAGCCGCCTCCCAGGGTCTCTGTCTAGGGCCTTCCCACTGATATCTCACCAGTTTGGGAAGCCCCAGCAATAGCTGCCCCTTGAAGACCCTGCAGCTGCCGAGCCCTTGGTGGGTGGTTTCCAGAGATACCTTCCCCCAGAGCCCTTCCAGGCTGGGTTTGGACAGACCTGTGCCGAGCAAGACCTCGGAAGGGAGAGGGGCAGCACACGGTGTTGCAGCCACAAGCAGCTGCTTCGCCATGAAGAAGTAACTCTAAATTCAAGTGCAGAGGGCGAGGACCCAGTCCTGGCTCGCCATGGCATTCCTGTATTTTAATTTCAAACAGACTTTCAGGATGTGCTCTCATGGATCTAAGCAAGCAACAGAATTTTAACTATCAGAGCTGCTTGCTGGCTGATAAAATATGGATAAAGGAGCCATCACTTTAGAACAGCAGGCAGAAAAATAATTGCCAAGGTTGGCTCTCATTTGAATATTGTTTAAAACCCTTGTAGCATGGAGATGGCTGTTGCAGTTTCATTCTGCTTGTCTGAATAATTTTGCTGGACAAGATTTCTACTTGGCATATCCTAATTGCCCCACCAGACCCAAGCACTTCAGCTGCCCCAGCCAAGTCCCCCCCCCCCTGGGTGCAGGGGCTGCAGGTGCCAGCAGGGCTGCAGCCTCCCGTGCGGGGCTGAGGAGAGAAAGCAGCGTGAGCCACAAACGAATGAGCCACGGAGAGAGGAGCTGAGTCTTGGCCCGATTTGGTTTGATTTTAACGGGCTCTTTTTTGGCTGGGATTTTTTTTTCCCTCCGAGCTGGTTCAGAGGCTGACAAGGACGGTAAAGTGACACTGACTAATTGAATTCTGAACTAGCAGGAGCAATGCAAATATCTGACAAATTGATTTAATTGCATTCACGTACAATAAAGCTGAGATCTAAAAGGTCAGCTGGAAAATGGAAAGGGTCCCTGGAGTGCTAACAGGAGGAAGCTGACTTTAATACACATTCATCACATTTTATCATCTAATTAGTTCACACAATGCCAGACTGATAGACAGAGGCCTAAACAAAAGTATCGATTGATTATTAGCCACATATCTATCATATTGCCTCCAGCCGGCTGTCAGCGTGTGCTGGCAACTCCTGCCCAGTCTATCAGCAGAGGGGGGGCACTTGATAAATAGTTTTTCTATAGCAGAATTTAGACTCTGTAAAGTGTTTTACATAGACACTGAATGATAAAGATCCTTGCAAAAGCTCTCCAGCAAACCCACGATCAAAACCCAGCCAGTCTTGCTTGCATCGAGAATATTTATGAAGGCACAGGCAAGCTCCGGTGCCGAGCCCTGGCATCGCCCGGGACACTCGCAAGGATGCAGCCCCCGCACAGGGCTTGGGACATAGCCGGCACGCTGGGCCGGCACGCAGGAGCTGCTCCTGCACCCCTCTAACTCCCCATCGTGCCAAGAAACTCCTGAGAGACTTGAGCTCCTCGCACCCCTGGTTCCGAGCATTTCGCCTTTCCCCGGCCGGGACCCTCCGAGGAGCCCCCTGCAGGGAAGGTCCCGGGGCAGCTCGGTCCCCGGTGAGCTGAGCCCGTGGCAGAGCCCGCCCCGCTCCGCTGTCCCGACCAGCCTTAGCCAGGCTCCTTGGGAAGGCTCAGCGCAGGACGGCTATCTATTTGAAGGACAGAAAGCTGTAATTTCATTAATCAGGGAGCGCTGGCGGCACCCCACGACCCAGCTACGAGAGACAGGGCGGCTGGGATCGATCCCGGGCTGGGAGCAGAGGGCAGGGAGCAGTGGCCGTGTTAATAACCTGCTCCCGGAGAGGCGGGGAGACTCATCCCTGCTCCCGGCAGCCTCGCTCAGTTCCGCACCTCGCAGCTTGTACTGGAGGCAGCACGGCAAGGGATCCCCCCGAGGGGTGAGGGGAGCACCCCATGGAGAACACACCGGGCACAGGGAAACCAGTGACTGGAACTGGGTGCCCCGAGGTCACACACTGCTCTGCTGCCACAGCTACAGTTATTTGTGGTATTTTTGTCAGAACGTATGTAATGGGACCTCACTAAAGGGGCTTGTTTTTCCTTTTCCTCAGGCTTTACTAATTTGTATTCTGGATTATCTAATAATTCATGCTTTAAATATCTAGAGTTAGAAAACAGAGATTTGACAATGGCCTAATGCAGAAGAATTAGCTTCTGTGAAGACTGACATGGTTCCACAGCTGCCAAAGTCACATCAGCCTTGAAAGGAAACTGTCTTCACTTCTTTATTGTTAAAAAGTGAGTCAAGTTAATAACTGAAATGGAAGCCCAGAGTGCACTGAGTCTATTTGTTAACTAGACTGCAAATCAGCCCTCAGCAACAGTGCAGTTCTCTGCCTAAATAGCTGGAGCCAAGACCCCGGCTAAGAGATCTGCAGGAGCCTGGGCCAGACCCAGATCACCTGCAGCCCCAGATTGCTCCCAAACCAGTCCTAATCCAGGGAAAATCTTCCCATAGGGACCATCTCTGCCTCCTTGGAATGCCCTGGCGACACGAGCTGAGCATGAATTTTCCTGCCAAAGCTCCAGCTTTGTGCTGCACCCACAGCCACTTGCAGGGACCCCCTTTTTCTGGTCCAGGTCTCACACCTGGCAAGAGGAGTGCTGCAGCTTGGAGACACACGTGGCAGCTCCCACCAGTGCTTCCTCATTCTCCTCAAGTGCCACAGGAGGGGAGGAGAAGAGATGGTCCCAAAGGTGGTGGGATGTGCCAGCTCCTGCGTAGGGCTGGGTCTTCAGCCTGGCTTGGCCTCAGTTAAGTCTCTGACCCAGAGAAGGCTTCTTACATTCTGGTGTTTAGCCTGATTCTAATTATCTCTCTGAACAGGCTACCACAGCTAATTTATTTTGAACAAAGCTAGAAATAAAAGGATAATCAGGTTATCCCAAATGACAGCTGCAACATCTGTATTTTCTGGTACACTGAGCACATTTGATGTACAGAATATTGTAATGAGGCTGAAAAACTTGTCAATGATATTTCTTTTGTCCCTTTCTCAAAGGAGCAATGGTTAGCTCTCCAAAAGAATACTAATTAGTGTGAGATGTGAGAAATGGCATTTTTCTGCAACAATATTTGTTGTTTCCTCACGACATTCTGCAGAGAAACCTCTCCGTGCAGCAGCTAGCACACACATCCCCATTCCATTTGTGGAACTTTTCTCTTTCCCAAAATTGTTGTTACTCACTTCAAAACGTTTAGCACAGGCTCGACTGAACCCCCTATTAAAGCTGAAGCCACCACAAGAGCAAATCTACATCTGGAGGTAGTTTGAACCACAAAAAGCAGCAGCTGTTTTCTCAAGAGACACCCCCCAAATCCAGCACCCTACCCACACGCTCCGAGCAGCCGGACCATGTGACAGTAAATCTCTAATTCAACAAGCACAAGGATCCTTGTGCAGCGTGGCCACACCCCCCGCTCGCATCCCAAGCACAAGAACAGGCAGCAACAGGCAGCTGTGGTCTCTCTTGTATCCTAATTAGCAGTCATTGCTTTCCCCTGTGTGCCCAGCTGCTGCTCTTTGCCCTTAGTCTAAATTAACCTCTGCTGGGGGCCTGGTCCCCTCCCTGTACAGTGTGCCGTGACCTAGGACCAGCTCATCCCCTGGGAGGGAAAGCTGCTGCACAGTCCAATGTTTTACAGCCATCCCAGATATTCAGCGTGTTTCTCAGCCATCTGCAGGGCACAGCCAGTGACCAGCAGGGACAGAGCTAGACCTGGGGAGGCTTCTGGCCAGGCTCATGGAGACACCTGCTGCAGGGACACACCCCAGGCCATGGCTGGCGGTCTTCTACCACCAGAGGAGTTTTACTTGGCTGCAGTTTACAGATCCTGTGTTCCTTCACGTGGCTTCCCAACAGAAGTGACCAGAGCCACTCCAGGGTGGTGCCACTGGGGACCCTGCAGCTCAGCGTGACCAAATGGAGTGCTCACTCAGGTAATGATCTGTAATTCACTAATTCTCATCTAAACTGAACTTTGTGCTGCTTATATGAGGGAAAGTATTAAAGCCAGGGTGGGTGATGCTTTTAAATAAATAAATTCCAAGATTAAATCCATGCATATCCTGCATTAATGTGGAACGTGGAGATAGGGCCAGGGTGAGCTGAAGCAGAGAGTCTACTGTAAATTGAAGCTTGGCATGAAATACAAATGGCAAAGTTGCTGCCTGCCAATAACAGTAAATCAGGGTGACACAGCATGGGGCGATGAGGCTGGGGATGGATGTTCCTTCAGCCCAGGGGGGTGGCTTGGGGCACCCCTGACCATGGGGATGGTCACTCCCTCAGCCTGCAGCTCTAGGTGGGGGGGAGCCCTTGAGGGTGGTGCAGTGGGGAGGGGGGTCCACTAGCCTTGGGCAAGCATGGGGGACTCTGCATCTCTGCTTGAAGTGTCTCTCCTGAGGACAGGCCACAGACCCAATGAGGAGCTCCTTGTACCTCTCCCATGGGAACCTTGTACCTCTCCCATGGGAAGGTGCAGGAGTTAAGGAGTTTCTAGAGCTTTTGCTCTCATGGCCAGCCAGTGTAGGGAAGGGTGATTGAGTCAGCAGCATGAGGGGAAAGAAGGAAGATGACCACAGAGAGACAGTTTGAGAAATGTAAAGACAGATCAGAATGTTTTTATAATAAAGAAGGAACCTGTGTGAAATTATTTTTGATTAATCTGCAGTTAACTGAGCTCATTAAATTAAAATTATTTCATACAGGGCCACAAGAGAGTGCCTGCAAATAGCTGTGGTAGAGAACAGGGAGGTATCAAACTCCCAGTGCTCCAAAGTTTGGCCTCCAGCCCACTCAAGCAGGTTTTTCCTGTAGCAGCTGAAGAAAAGGAGCAGCAGGAAAAGGCTGGAGCTGCCCAGGCCTGTGGCAGAGCAGGCAGGAGGGCTGCTGGGCTGGGTGTCTCCACTCTGTCCCCTGCCACTGTGGGTCTGGATGGCTGCTGCTCAGCCCAGTGCCACAGGGCCAGTCCTGAATCTGACCCAGCTCCTGGTTCCTGGTGGCAGAGCAGCTGTGTGGGTGCAGCACAGCCCGTGGCTCAGCACCCTCTCCTCAAAGGGAAGGCAGTGTCCAGGTTACACAGGCAGAAACCAGCATGGCTTAGCATCAGTGCTAATCCCACGTCTGCTGCTCAGGAACAAGTCCTGGTTTTGTAGAAGTCCCCCCGATTCATTGCTGTCTGCACTCTCTTCCTGGATGGGGTTTAGCCTTGACAGCACCTGATTCCTCCAACCTGGAGGATTATTCAGATTTGTGCCAGGATGTGAGGAAAATCAGGACTGATCCCGCCTGGTGGGAACAACAGAAGGCAAATCCCAGCTGTCTTCCTAACATGTCCCTAATAATTAAAACCTTTTAACATGATAATTTTGCAAAGGGATTTATCTCAAATGCATCTGACAACCAGCCTGCTCCTGGAAATTAATCTTCCCAACCCCAGCCTGGAGGAACCCACAATATGGGGTTCTCACGATGGTGAGTCCCAGCCCCCTTGGCTTGCTGGGGCCTCTCCCAAGGACATAGCAGACAAACAGTCTCAGGCACTTTGGATCTGTGGAGCAGGAATGGCCCCAGAACCTCTCCCGGGTTTTGAGTGGGCAATTCTCAGTCTGCAGAAGGTGTTTTTCTCTTTGAGGAAATGATGAGCACCCACCACAACTCCATGGACGTGCCATTGCCTCAGCTCCTCCAGGATCAATTTTCACTCTCATCACCCCAGTATTGCTCTCTGTGAGGCAATATGATTTTCTTCTATGTAAACAGCAATAACTTCAGAATCACTCAGGAAAGACAGAGACTTCAAGAGATGTTTAAGTTACTGGCTATCTCATTAATCAAACACAAATGCAAGACTAGCAAAGGCTCTAGTTGCTGAGCTGGAAAGTGCTTAAATTCATTTATTGAGACAGCAGGGAAAAGCAGATCCCTGCCAAGGACCAGGAAGCCTGTGAGCTGGGAGTGACCGTGTTGCTGTGCAGCTCTTGCTGTGGTTCTTCCTGGAGGCTCCGGAGCCTCTCGTGGCCCTGGTGCCAGTTCCCCCTCAGAGTTTGCTCCTGTCTGTCTCTGGGCTGACTTGGCCCTTCGATCTGAGGAGACTCAAAAGCTGGTGCAGGGCAGCCATCCCAGGAGCAGTGCCCACAGTTGCTCCATTTGGCATTTTTGCTCCTCTGCCCAGATCAGCCGGAGCACCGGCAAATGGGAGCCAGGATGTGTCCCCAGCCACGCCACGCTGCCTGCGGGTGGGACAAGAGCCAGGAGAGCTGCAGCAGGGCTGTGCCATCTATCCTCCCAGGTTGCCATGCCAACGAAGAGGAGACAAGAACTGATTCAATTTGCAGAATCACCCTCTTGACACAAAATCCAAGCAGCTTGTGAGGAGTAGGGTGAGAGATGTCAAGGGAGCAGGGATTCTCCGTGCCTCTCTGCATCCAGTGTACAGCTGTTTCACCTCCCAGCAAGGTCTCCAACACCTCTGCTGAGCCGGACATAAGCCCACTGGAAGGTCACCCAGCCAGTCTTCAGAATCCACGGGGAACCTCCTGACATCTCAGCACAAAATGCATCAGCATGCTGCTCTGGTGTGGCACAGCTGGGTCACATGTGCAGACCACTGTCCCAAGGCATGGAAATGCCTCTGCCTCTGATCCTCCTTCCCCATCATAATGAAAAGGGAGAGAGAAATGGTGGAAACTGCAAAGCCATTTCTGCTCTTCTCCCTGTTAATTTCATGCTTGAAACCAACTGGGACTGTGGATGATGAAGACTCAGCATAACTTCTCTCTGACCAGCTTCTGTCTGGACTTGCAGCCAAAGGAGGCTGGGGAGGTGTCCCGAGGGCCAGGAATACCTGCCCCTGCTGCACACCTGGCGCGGGGACTGCTTGGGGGTCATGCAGCAGGATACCTCACATCTGGCCACCCCTGAGCTCTCCAGGTCTGCCTTTCTGACTGCTGCCCGTGTTGATATAGTACAACCTGCCCCTGAACGCCCCCCATGTTCCATGCTTTGCCAGGAGCAGGGCATGGCCCAACGTCATCCCATGGCCAGACCAACCAGTGCACTGGGAAGCAGGGCTGGGGCTTCCTGTGTGAAGTTTCCTTGTGCCCAGCTGTGGGTGCCCACACACAGTGAGATCACCAATGGAAAAAAAAAAAATCCATTTCCTCAACCGTCCTGTGGAGGTGCTCTGTCTTGCTTTGCAGCTGCCTCTGCTTCTTCCTTCCTTTCCATCTCAATGCATTTGTCATCCTGTGCTCCTGCTCTAAGCCAGGCTAAAAACTCATTAATGAGACCCCACTACCAGAGGTCTGCTCGGTATGCCTGGCAAGAGACTGAGCTCCTGCCTGTGGCTCTTCCAGACCATCTTCTGTGAGATGGATGGGATAAACAAGAGTAATGGTGGAGACTGTGTGGACACAGTCTCCACAATGTTTGATTCCGTGTTCCTGCTTCAGCCTCAGGTTTGAAATCTGTAGAATACAGGTTCTCTTGGAAGGGAGGTTTGGAGTTTGCACAGCAGCCTGGAGCCCCGTGGATCTGGCCTGGTTACCTCAGCATTGGGCTGCCATCATCACCAATCAATATCCCAAATTGCTGCTTCATACTGAAGGTGCTTTGCTAATTTTCATGGATCCCCTGTGTTTCATGCCCTTGGTGTTCTGTCATGCACTGATAGTTTTAGTCCACAAGCTGGAGTGCAATATGCTTATGAGTAATAGCATCTTATTGGAGTGTAAAGATCTTCCTATTTCACTGATTTATCCTGCACTTAAACTAATTCAAAATTCACTTACTTCAAAAGTACTGGGAGCAAAATGCTTTCTGTAAATAGCCCAGCTTTTTCTAAACTGCTATCACTGAAAGGGAAGATGGAATAACTTGCACTATCTATTTTCTCTCAGAGGTAGCATCACTGTATTATTTTGACTGTTTTCCATAATGAGGGCCAGAGTTGATTCTTCTCTGCAAAAGAGGCTCATGGATGGGCAAGGACCATTTGACTTTTATATCTGAGTCTTTAGAAACTCTGCTCAGATGAATCTGAAATTTGTTTAAGCAGCAGGTTAGGCAGCCCCTTTGTTTTTGGGTCACTGCACAGAGGGTTTCTGACTCACCAGATAGCCAAACCCAGGCCTCTTTGTGTTGGCCTTGGTAGGTTTCTTTGCTTTTCCTTTCCTCAAATATTTAAGACACTTTTTCAAGTTTATGAGCTGTCACTTCTCACATCATGGAAGAAGAACTGAACCCAACCAGGCTGGTCTCATTGCTCAGCTGTGACAGAAAGCTGCAGGGCTGGGAATGTGGGAATGGGGAACGCAGAGGATGCGAAGGCAAACACTGGTCACCAGCACTATTCCTTCCATCCACAGGATGGGACGAGGAGAGTGGGGTGGGAAATCCTTGCAGCGACAGGGTCTGATGATCCCTGTGTAGGCATCTGCAGCTCTGCCCTTTCCCTGCTGTGTCCTGAGCTGCTGCTCCATCCCTTACAGCTATGGGATGGGAATCATCACTGTCAGGGAATGCTTTCAGAGGCAGGAGTCCTGGGTACTTGTGGGCAAGAAAAGTTTTGCTTGGACTAAGCTATCCAAAAGGCTCTGTCTCCCTTTCTGCTTCTCCAAGACCCCACTGGAGGTACAGCATGTGCCTCTCCCACCTCTGGGGCATGTCTTGGTGGGGGTGAAGATTGCATCCTAGCACCAGTTCTGCAAACAGTTGCAATGTCACCTCACTCCTCTGTGGCTGGTGGTGACCCTCCTTGGCTTGCAGCTGGGGAAGGAAGGGTGCTGGGGATGGGCCCTGTGCCACAGGGGCTCCGGGGGAGCTTGGGGGGGTGCCTGCAGAGCTGCTAGCCAGGTGAGGCTGGTCTCATGCTGGCAAACAGCTGGTAGCTGGATGCTGATGAAACAACGGACAGGTTCATAAAATTTAACATCTCAACAATATTTCTAACATGAGAGAACAAGAACTTCTCATTTTTGATAGAGAAGAAATTACTTCAGATTCTGCTAAATGCCATCCCAGGCTACATTAACTGCTGCCTCCCTCAGAGCCCGCTGATGATTTGGTGGGTGCAGGCGCAGAGCAGAGTTCATTTCCCCACTTGAGATTCAGGTCGTGTTTGTATCACAGCAGTAAGGGATACATTATCAGAGGATTCTTCTTCTAGACAATAGAAGATACCAGAACCAAGGAAGGCAGGTGTCACATCAAAATCCAGTAAATGACCAGACATGATCACTTATTAATCCTGTTTCAATCCCAAGTCAAATCATTCAAAATCCTAAAAGAACGAGTCCCTATGCAGTCAAGAGAGCAGAGCCCCACAGAGTAGGTGGCATGGGTGTTTCTGAAGAATAAATCCTAGCAGGATCATGCTGGGTACCTCGTTACCAGGCAGAGAGTGATAAATTAGGCAGCTCACAGAAGAGCTACAGGAATGATGAGGGAGGTGGAGGATCCATCTAATGAGCAGAGATTAAATTACCAAAATTGGCAGGGCTTGGCTGAGTGGCAGGTGCAGAGGGGAGGAGGAACTGTACAGGGAAGGGAAGGGATGAGTATGAGCAGGTGATTACAGGATCCATGCTGGGCACTGCTGCTGCCACTAGTGAAGGGCAGCAGATCATGGGCAGATCCTGGGAAGCCTCGTTGCTGGGTCCCAGTAAAACCTGTTGCTGTTTGGGGGACAGCTCTGTGCCACTCAGCCCTCCTGGCTGAGCCTCCAGCACTGCTGAGGTGTGTGACAGTGGGCAGTGATGGGCAGTGATCCTGGTCTAGTGTGAGGTGTCCCTGCTCATAGCAGGGAGGCTAGAACTAGATGATCTTTCAGGTCCCTTCTAACCTTAACCATTCTATGTGATGAGCAGTGGTGAGCAGCAGGTCCTGCACTATGGTGTCAGAGACACCGGTGCTGAGCCATGCCTGGGGCACTGCTGGAGAATGGCACATTAAGGTGCAGAATTGGGTTCTGATGCCAGGACAGGTTTGTCAGCTGTAATTTAACAGTTTAAACTGGCAACATTCTCAGCTACCAGAAGGTCTTCTGCAGACAAGAGATGAAGTGAGCGAGGCGACAGTGTTTTTGTTTCATGGCCCGAGCACCAGTGTGTGATGGAGAGCGAGAGCATCCAGCTGGAAGGGCCGTGGGCTGGGGCTCGGGTGGACCTGCCCTCCCTTGGACCCGCAGCTGTGAGGCTGGTTTGCCCGTTCCCCTCTAGGCAGCCCATCCATTGCCATGGTAAGGCGTGAGGAGCACCTTGGAGCCAGCTACCCTGGGCAGAGCTGGGAGGCTGGCATGGCTGTGCCCATGCAATGCCATCTCACCATAGACTGTGTGTGTCCGTCCCCCCCACGCCCGCAACCAGCACAGGAGATGTCCTGCTTGGGAGCGGGGTCAGGGCTGCAGCCCCCGCTGGTGCGTTCTCCCGGAGCGGGGAAGCGCGGTGTGCGCAGGCAGAACGCTTCCGTCTGCTGCCAGGCCGGCCGTGGGGCCGTGCTGCGGATGGGCTGGACCCCAGTGCCTCGGCTCTGTGCTGGTTGGGAGGTGTGTCCTACTCCTCCCCTGGTCAGGATTTGCCCTAGTGCTACAGAGACTTCCAGCACGAGTGAGTGGGGCACTGGCTTTCCCCATGGAGCCGTGGGGATCTGGTTCAGCAGCAGACTGCTTGGAGGAGAAACAAGGGGAGGAGGGGGAGCCCCAGCACTGCAAGCACCGGGAGCGTCAGAGGGAGCAGAGGTGGAATTCAGGTGTTCAGCAATGGAAGGAAAAGCCTTGGCCTCAGTCTTTCCCCAGCTTTCCTGAGGGCTGGCTTATCGAAACAGCTGCAGCAGAACCTACAGGGCCCAGAATCTCCTTCTTCCCCCAGCCCTTGGCACAGCCTGTCCCATTGCTCCCAGGGCTGGAGCCAGGGCTCCCTGTGATCTGCAGCCAGACAGAGCCCACAGAAGGAGCTCCTAAGGGCTGGTGGGACCCTGAGGACCCGTCCAGTTCATTCCTACAGCTATGCCGCCTGTGACTGCCCCTTGGCTGACCCCTGCTATTGCCTCTGCCACATGCAGCTCGCAGACAGAATGGCTTTCCCTCTGGCTGCCTTTCCAGGACTATTCACTGTATAAATCATGTACCACAACATATTTGTTGCACATACACTTTTCCAAGTCTAAGAGCTGTTCCCTTTTTTATACCAACTGTGAACAATGTGTCAGTGAAACAGGGGTTTGGTTTCTGAGCAGCTTGCCCAGAGATGCTCTTCTTCTACCTTTTGTTAATTTTAGGGAAGGAAGATGAATGGCAAGCTCCTAGGCTGTATAGGTTAGATCACAGCATCACTACTAAAAGCCACCAGAACAAACACTCTAAACCTGAAGCTATTTCTGTGAATGGGAAAATGCTTTGACAGGGTGGAATGCTGCTGCACAATGTCTTGAGTGCCTTCTTGGGCTGGAGTTTAAATGTCATTGCATTTTTACTGTGTTCTCTATTCAGTATATGTTTACAAACTTCATTCATTCCCTGAAGGAGGTAGAGCACTGTGTGAATTAATCGACCTCTTTTCAAGGTGTTTCACTGCTTTTGATGACAAGTAAATAATGAGGAGGAATTATGGGAGGTTAACCTCTGAGGCTTTCTGAAAAATATATTTCCAGTGTTTGTAACAAAGTCAGGAAATAAGGTGATTGTCTTTGGAATCTTACTTCTTAGCAGAAACAATAATTGGGATAGCAACATGGGGAGATTCACAGGCCAGAGGCTTCCCTGTGGGGACCACAGACCCAGCTTACAGCTTGACCCTGTAGGACCATTTCTTCCAAAGGACTTCCAGTTGCAGTGTAAAGCCTTCCAGGAGAGCTAACCCACCATATCCCTTCACAGATTATTACAAAAGGAAAGCTCTGTCCCTGTGAAAATACACACTTGCCATTTCACTCAAATGTGTCTAATTCCAGCTTCCCATCAATGGGTCTTGTTAAGGCTTTGACAGATTAAAGAGCCCTTTCCTGTCAGAGGTCTTCTTCGAAGCTTGGTGCTTGTGAATCACAAGAGGAGCATAGAACTGGAAGGGCTGGCTTGGGCCATCACATCCCATTTCCCTGCAATTGCTGGCAACCATGTTCTAAAGTCCATTTCAAACTCAATCTTAAAGCTAATTGCATGCCTTGCCCCCAATACTGCTTTCAGGAATCTGTTCCAGAACAACATTTCTCCCACAGTCAGAAACCATCTGATTTCCAGCCCAAATGTATTTGTGCCAATTCATACCTCCCTGGTTTTGTGCCAGCACTGCCTGCTATCTGAGGCCATTTCCCTCCTTCCTTGGTTCTCATCTGCTGGTGCATTTGGAGAGCATGGATGGGCTTCACAGCCCTCCTCTTGTTTGGCCAGGTCCCCTCAGAGAGACTCTGGAGGTTGTCCTTGGAGTCTGGCTCTGCCCCTGTTCCTCTCCCAGTTTATGTTCCTGGAGCAGAGGTGATGAGAATGGTGAGGACACCCTTGTGCTGCTTGGAGGAGCAGGAACATCTCAGCCAGTCTATTACATGGGGAACCCGGCTCTAGTTAGAGCCTGACCTTTAGCACATGCAGATAGGGCCCACCAGCTAGGGCAGGGAAGGGCTCCCACCTGCCTGCCATCATGTATTGTCACAACTCCCCATAACTACGAGTTTGCAGGAATCTTGGCACTGCTGTCCCTGTGGAGATGAGAGCATCACTGCCGTGTCCCCCAGGTGCAAACAGCCACAAGTCACACTAATTGATGGGGTCTTGAAAGAAACTACATCTGAGGGGAGGCTGCTCCATGGCTGCCCACTACAGAGTTCCTCCACCCTTCTCCAGAGCAACTGGTCTTGATCCCTGCCAAAATTTGGGGCATGAACTAGGTGATCCACTAGACTGACCTATCCTGGCAATTCCCATGCAGGGCTAACAGCACTAGTTGTCCTCCTGGGACTGGACACTTGCTGGACACTTGGGAAGTGCTCTCATTGCTAGTTAACGTGACTAGAAGTGTGCAGGTCTGCAGTGTAAATACATAAACCTTTAAAAGCAGAACTGTCAAGTAAAGTGTTACACTCCATCAGCTCCTATTGCATCCACTGGCTGAGCACCACCAGGCGCTTGGATAACACTCAGAGCTGCTCATGGATGCGTTTGACATCCATGCAGGAGAAATACACATTCTATGATGAATAAAAAGAGTCGGAGCCCAGGCAGCAGGCATTTAAGGCTAAACCATTTGTTTTAGAGGGCTTTACATTCTGGTTGGAAGATTTCCTCTGGGCTGGAAGCTGGTGCCCGAGAAGAAATAGTCTTTCCGTTATGTATGATTTGCCTGCAAATCCTATTAGTCTTCTGCACAGCACATCACAGGAGAAGAGACAGGAGGAAGTTGAAGCAGGGCATTTTGCTAAGCACTGTGGTTTAGATGTGTGCTCTGTATAAAAAAGACCAAAGCACTGCAACTCCTCATTAAATGGTGTCTATTTGGAGGTTTATCTTATATTTCTGGAACTGAAAACTTTTTTTTTTTTTTTTAGTTGGATATTGGGAAACTTGAGAGTGGGCTTATTGATGCCAGCAGACTCTGGGCTCTCCAGTTTGGCACCAATATATCTCCTTGTATGAGGAGGATTCATCTCTCTCAAGGTAGATCTATATATATCACAACAATTATGCGGAAAGACACATATATGAGCTAAGCAGAGCAGCAGAGCAAACCCACTCTGCCCAGGGCTTCCCAAGAACATCACTGTCTTGTAGCATGTGCTCCCCCACCGTGACCCAGACTGCACCTACTCGGGATTTTCAGTGAAGGGTTAAGTCCAATTGCTAAATTTGCAGCAACCTTCCCGTGGGGTCAGCCTGTCCAGGCAGGGACTGTGTGCCCCCCGATACAGTCTCTCTCCACAGAGCTCTGGGGGACACCTCCAGGCCAAGCTCCTGGGCATGGGCTGAGCAGGGTCCCTGGGGCACCAGGGCAGGAGGCGGTGAGTGAGCAATGTGAGGGTTTGTGACTGTCAGTTCAGGTTAGTCCCTTAACATTCACATTACTGTAATGCAGTTGAAAAGGAATCTGTGAGTTACAGGAAATGATTTACAGGACACAAGACACTGCATTTCAGAGGTCTCATGTGTACCATAAAAAATATATTATGAAGGAATAATCTCTGTTGGAACTGGAGCTGCACAGAGAGAACACATGTCCAGCTGAGAGCAGCATTGAGCTTTTGTTCATTATGGAAAAGTCTGTGCTCTTCCTCTTTTTCAATGAATGTTTTTCTCAGCTCTGGGTATCTAGCTAATATTGCCACTTAATTTTATATTTTTTTTTCAAATGTTGCTTTTGCCATGAGACCAAGGATAGCTGAGCCCCCAGTGGCAAATTGCTTTGAGGTGTTCCCTGCTGGGCTTCACCCAGGAGCAGCAAGATTTGGAGCAGTCCCTGGACTTCCCCTGTAAAATCTAGGCCACATCAGCCGGGGGAGCATGAGGGAGCCCTGCCAGGTCTCTCCCATCCAGCCCTCACCTAGAGCATCTCTGCAGGGTGGGATGTAAAGCACTGCAGTGTCCCAAAGTGGAGGCTAGTGGAGAAGGGTCACTGCCTCCAAACACTCCTCCTGTTCGTGGGCAGGATGAGGCACTCAGCACTCACTGCTACAGGGGATGGAAATGTCCTCTGTACTTTTCCAGCCCTTGCTCAGAAGCCCAGCTGTGGCCCTGGTCTGTGTTAAACACAGCTGCTCTGCAGCTCTTGCCACCTGCATCACTGCTGGCTCCTTGGGTGATTGGCAGCATTCAGATGGTGCTGGTGGTTTGGGGGTAGCAGTTCAGGTGCAAAAGGTTGGATTGCTGTTTGTTCACCTGTGAGGGCTTTAGCAAATGACTGCGTTCCTCAATTCATCTCTGTACTACAGCAATACTAGCACAATTCTGCTGAGGAGGACCATGGTGGCCAGGATTCCAAGAGCTGTGATGTACACCAGTGCCACAGGGCAACACCTACGAGAGAGAGACTCCTGAGAGACCCTGGAATGAGGCATAGAATGAAACTGAGAGACACCAAAGTATTTATTCCCCTCATAAAATCCTTACTAAAGCCGAAGCTGAGAACTGGAGGTCAGAAATGCCAAACTGTGGAGCTGGGAAGAGGTGGTGGCTGCTCCAGAAAAGCTGTGAGAAGGGAGGCTCTCAGCCCCAGCCTGCTCCACCCAGGTTGGGGACAGAGTTCCTGAAAGACCAGCATGTGAGGGTATAATTGGCCTCTCCTACTAGTGCAGCTCCTAGCAACTAAACTATGAACCCTCCATGCTCCAGATGGCCCTTAGCTCCACTGTACTAGCACTGTACTGCCTGCCCCTGCCCAGGGTCTGCCACCTGCCCCCAAGCTCCCAGGAGGCAGCAGCCTGCCTTATGAAACCTATCCACTCTTCTCCAGATCCTCGGAGGGCCGGAGCCAGAGGACCTCAGCCCTGCTGCATGGGGCTGTCCCAGCGGACCTGTCTGGCCGTTCCTCTTTGGGGACCTGGAGGATTTGGGCAGGAGCCACGGTCTGGGGACAGTGGGGCAAGAGGGTGAAAATACAGAATGTGCTTTGTAGGGGCTGAAGGGGAGCGGGCTGGGACAGGGGGTCAGGGAGCTCTGGCCTGGTGATTTCTGCTGAGGGAGAGGGTTTGTAGCGGATAGCTGACATTGCCTCCTGCCCTCGGGGGCGCACGCCCGCCCTGCGGCCGTGGATTCTGGCAGAGGGTGGATGTGGCACATGGCAGGGGGACCTGGGGATGAGGAATGTGTGGGGCTACTGGGGGGTGTGGGGCTACTGGGGGCTGTCCCAGCACGTGGGGGAGCAGGGCTGCAGCCCTCGGGGCCCTGCCCCGGGCGGCGCTGCCCTGGAGCCGCCGAGACCCCGGGGCTCTGCCCGGCCATTGTCCGCGGTGCTGACCGCCGCTCGGCGGGCCCGGCGCGCTCCCGGCGGGGGCGGGGCCCTCCCCGCCCCGGGAGCGCGCTCCCGCCTCCCACCCGGCACAAAGTTTAGCGGCAGGAACTCGGGCAGCAACAGTGCGGAGCCGGCAGCACCAGAGCGCGGCCGCGCTGAGCCCAGGCGCGCCGGTGCCCGGCGGGGGCCGGCGGCGACCGTGCCATGCGGGGCTCCCCCCCGGCGGCGGCGGGGCGGGAGGGCAGCGGCGCCCCATGCGGCTGGGGCGGCCGGGCAGCGGCTGACACCATGTGCGCCCGGTGCCCGGGGCGAGGAGCGGGGAGCAGCCATGTCCCCCCCCGCCCAGCCGGGGGTGCCGGGCGGGCGCGGCTCTAAGGTGCCCCCGGCGCGGAAGCTCCTCTGCATGTGCAGCCTCTCGCTCTGCCTCACCTACCTGTGCTACAGCCTCATGGGGGGCACCGGCCCGGGCGCCCTGCGCTCCCCCGCCGCTCTCTCCGGTACGGCGGCCCTGCGCTCCCCCGCCGCTCTCTCCGGTACGGCGGCCCCGCGCTCCCCCGCCGCGCTCTTCGGCACGGCGGCTCCCCGCTTCCCCACCAGCGGCTCCGGCGCCCCGGCCCCCTCCGCAGCCCCTACACGAGCCTCCAACAGCAGCCGGGAAGGGGCGGCGGGCGCTTGGCTGCGGACGCCGCTGGCCCCCGGGGAGGTGATCACGGCGCAGAGCGGAGCCTTCGAGAGAGACACGCAGGAGTCAAGCACCACGGACGAGGAGCTGAGCCGGGCCGGCAGCCCCGGGAGCCGTGGCGGCGGCAGCACCACGCCAGACTACGGGGAGAAGCGGCTGCCGCAAGCCCTCATCATCGGGGTGAAGAAGGGGGGAACGCGGGCGCTGTTGGAGGCCATCCGGGCGCACCCCGACGTGCGCGCCGTGGGCACCGAGCCCCACTTCTTCGACAGGAACTACGAGAAGGGGCTGGAGTGGTACAGGTGAGGACGCGGCGGCTCCGGACGCGACCCGTGGGGGGGTGGGAATGTGTGTTCGTGCGCGGCGGGGGGGATCCCAGGTGTCCCGGAGAGCAGCGGGCGGACTGTCCCCCGGTCCCCTCGGGTGGCCCCGGTGGGTGGCTGGGCGGTGGGTCCCGGGGACACCGTGAAGGTCCCCGGGCGATGGAGAGGCGGGGGCTGCGGCTGGTCCCGGGACCACTGGTCGGTGGAAGCCCGGCAATCGGAGCTCGCTGCTGGGGCAGGCGGGGCGATCGCTCGGTGCCTCGCCTGACAGCTGCGGTGGTTTGAAATGCGGCGTTCTGATGGGAAGGCAGAAAATGTGTGAAAACATCCCTCTGCCGTAATTCCCGTCCACAGAGCGCTTGGGTGGATAGTAGCAGTTCAGCTGTACTTGGCGTAAAACATGTCTAAATTGGTCAGTAATTAATAATTAGTGAAATAAACAAGATCGCAAGTTGTTCCAGGTGCTGCTGAGGGCTTTGAGTTGAAGAAGGATGCCTGCTTTCACACAGGCTGCAGGGTTCACAAATAAGATTTTCTGTTAATTCAACAAGTTCCATATCAGAAAGTTTTTTTCCACTTACAAGATCTAATTTTATCTATGAAGAAGTATCTAAATATTGTTGTTGACAGCGTGACATTTCAAGGGGATCTTTGCTAAAAGTCCTGATTATTAGAAAATGCTGGTCTGCAGTAATGAAGTGTTGTGCCTTGGCAGGTTTAGCAAATCAATGACTTGTGATGGCTCAGGATTTCTCTTTCTCTCTCTCTTTAAAAAGCTCTAAACTAAAAGGAATGCAGTACATCAGTTGAACTTGCAAATTACTCGTAGTTCTATAGTTTACAGTTAAAAGCAACCCATATTAGTTTGTTTATAAGTCTGTGGCTAAGCTGACAAAGTTCTTTTTGTTGCGTTTAGTATGGTAGTTGTTTAGCTGCTCTGAAAACGAAGGAAAAAGTAGATAGAGGCACGAAGTTAGTCACTGCTTGGATTACCCGGTCACTCTTTATTAAAACAGACTACACAGTCTTCGTGTCAATGGCATTTAAATGTGAGGAATTCCAGGCAATCTTCTGTAGCCACTGTGGAAGCAAAGTCTTCATAACACTTATGTGGTGTAGCATCCACTTGGCTTTGTTAAAACGCTGAGGGATTTTCTTGAGGGACTTCCGTAAAGTGGAGATCAACATGGGAAAGCATATTTGTCTCTGAGATTTTGGTGTGCTGTACCAACATGGGGAAGGAATAAAGGATTGACTGTGGTTATTGTGTTTATATAAATAATATCAGACACAGTATTTTATTTTGCTGGATTTTCCTGCAGGAAGTGCTTGCTTTGAAAAATAACTTTAGAAACTTGCTGGAAGAGGCTAGAAAGTGGCATATCAAAAGGTTGGGTTTTATTAAAAATAGGCAGAAGAAGATCAAGCACTGAATATGGTAAGCAGCTGCTTTTTCATCTTTAAAGTCATGCTACAAGAAAAGGGCTAGAGAGTGGGTGTTAACTCCTCTCGTGGAGTAAAAGCCAAACACGAGTTTTCATCTGCAGAACCCATTTTGAGATTCTGTCAGCCCCGCGGTAGCTCTGGGGTTTGTTTAGTTGATTTCTAGTGCTGGTAGAGAGGTGAGAGAAGAAATGGTTGGGTCAGAGTTGGTTTGTGATGGTCCTGAGCAGAGCAGGCTGGGGGATGGATTCTCTGGTCGTGGGATAAAGAAATTAAATACCTGCTTAACTGCTATTGTGGCCCCGAGTATTTGCCCGGATTGGTTAGCCTAAAACCCTTTCACACCTGCCGAGCCCAAACAGCCTTCTTCTCCTTTCTCCCTGCAAGTTTTTCAGCCTTGATGGGGCAGGACACCGGGTCACACAGTGCTGGTGATCTGCTCCTCGGCGACAGCCACGGGTTTCCCCAGGTGCTGCCCCGGCACCGGCTGCTCCCGCGGAGCAGGGGCTAGTGCGCTCCGTGCTGGACAAATACTAAGTAGAAACAGAGGGGGGGAAAGATTGCCATCCACACAGCAGCTGTTCTCTGCTGACCTTCTCCGGGATTACCTGATAGAGTGCACGGGGGAGGCTGGCTGCTGGCAGCTGTGTCCCAGGCAGAGTAATTGGAGTTCCCTCCTCTCCACAGAAATGGCAATTTTCTTTAAGCAAAGGACCATCTATTGAAGTGTTTATAGTAGCATCTCCTGACAGTGACTTCTCTCATTTGTTTGTATTTTGCATATCACACTTCTTTTTATGTAGTATCAACTGTGAGCTTTTAATACTGTCAAGTTTTTTTCTTATGTAGTGAAAAGAGGAAAGGGCAGACCCTCAGGGCTGCTTTGTCACTCAGCACTGGGAGTAGCTGCTAGTCCGGCAGAGCTGTAGGGAGGAGAAGCAGTTTCCCCACCTTAGTTTCTCTGCCTGTAAAATGGACACAGTGCCTAAACGCTACCATTTCTTGTGCATGTGTTCCATGCTGTGGTATTCATGTCTTTGCTGCCTGGAGGTTAGTGAGCCATGAAAGCTGTGCTCAGGAATCTGTCGGGGCTGGAGCTGGGGCAAAGGGAGGTTGCTGGCTGGTGCAGCAGGGCCAGGCTGCCACACCAGCCCTCCACAGCCTGCTCTGTTCTGGTAACCTTTAGGGACAGCCATGCTGTCTGTGGCTGTTCTTGCTCTGCAGTCTATGTTTATGTAGAAACAACTGAACCGGGGCCTTTCTGCACGTGTACAGATGCAAACTGGGTTGAAGGCTTGCTCTGGTTGGTTACTGTTGTGCTGCCAGAACTGTTGGTGTATTTGTAATCTGTGATTCTGTGCAGCCTCATGTTGGGCTCTCCGGAGGACAAGGTCAGTGATGCAGCTTTCCTTCAACTGCACTTCATACCCCCATGTACATTAACTTTTGTTGATAATTCTACCTTGCCTTTTTTTTTTCCTTAATGCAGAATATCCCTTAACCACTATTAAACAGTGCTAAAGGCTGAGTGGGAAGTGACTTTTAATCTTTTGTTATCACTGTGGCAATTCTTCTCTCTGGTGTATGTATTACTCGCATATCTTCAGCTCGCCCTTAAGTCCAGGACACCGGTAACTGGCACTAAATATTGACCCTAGTAATGAACATTTGCTGACCTTGTTCCTTATAATATGCCAGAGCTTGGTCCCACTGCGGACAAAGCTTGTGGCAAGTAGCAGGTACCTGGCTTTCCTGTGGAAGTTGCTGGTAGCTCTTTTTCACCTGCTTGTTCCTTCTGAGCCACAGGTTACACCGTCCTTCCCTGTACGAACTGCTGCTGGGTTTTAGTGTCCTTCTGCTCACTTGATGCCTGGGGCAGCTCATACTGCCCAGCCAGCCCAGGCACTAGTAACCCCCCCACGGCCCCCATGGGGACGTTTGCATGGGCAATGTGCTCTCTCCTGTGCGATGCTCATGCCTCGGTGGGCAGGGCTGTGAGCTCTGCACCGAGCGATCCTGCGGTTGGGAATAAACTGCGTGAGCCCTTCTGAGAGCACAGCATGGACAGAAGAATGATGGGGGGCTTTGGAGGCCCCTGAGTACTGAAGGAATTTAGCTTACATCTACAAGTGCTTGTTACCAGCACAAAGAGAAGCAGCATCTGGGATTTGCTTGAGTTCCTTGCCTGGACATGAAACAAGGATGCAGGAGATGAGACAATTTTGTGGATAAAGGGAACTGCAAACTGCCCACAGCATCTGCCCCTTGGACAGTTTGTCACCTTGCAGGGCTGGAACCTTCAGCTTAGTGGCTGCTGCGACAGCCATTGGAGAGGCTATGTGCCAGAGGGCTGGGGGACCCCTGGCTTCCATGGGCTCCTGGGTGGCTCTGGGTGCTGGAGAAGGGGAGGCGTTGGCATTGCTGCTCTGCCCCTTGCCCACAGCTTCAGTGGTGGGAGCATTTCCTGTGTGCAGACACTGAAGCTTCTGGATGCTCTGGCACTGGTGACCACTCAGGAGGTGCTGGAGCAGAGCTTGGTTGGTGTGGAGAGCACAGAGGCCCTCAGCACCAGGACTGATGGTACTTTACCCACATCCTTCTGCTTGTGCAAATGACCAAAACACAACAGCTCAGCCCTTTGGCATCTCGGTAGCTCCTGAGCTGAGTGGAACAGCCCAGTGCTTCCAGTCCACTGTTCCCACCAGCACAGCACTGTCAGGTGGTTCAGTTTTGTTGGCTCATGCTTTCAAGGCTGTCTTGATGTGCTATGTTCAGCAGGTAAGTGGGAACTTGTAACAGTATTTTGAAAAAAACATCTGAAGTTTTAACAAAAATATGATCTTCACAATGCAAAGAGAGTATCTGATAGTGGTAAACTTAAATTGTGGAGTTCTAAAGTTCACTGATTTTAAGATTATTCCAAATAATCAGGAGTTAAATTCTATATGCACGTGCACATTGCTTTGCTCCTTGATTCCCTCTCGGTGGAGCCTTCACGGAGAAGCTGCAGCAATGTCTTTGTAATTAGACCACGTTCCTTGCTCTGCTCAGGGCCTGCACACGTTAAGCACTTCTCCAGGGGTGCAGCTTCATGCATGGAGCAGTCCCACTGCAGGGAGCAGCCACCATGACAGGCAATCAAATGGTTTGCATGTCTAATGCTATTTTCACCGCCTGTCTGGGTTTTTTGGAGCGTTCTCCCTAACCGTCAGGCCTGTGTGCTGTTCTATGAGCTGCTATGTCATACAAATAATGAATAATACCATGACAGGGAGTTCTCCTCCCAGTACTAAGCAGGTGCTCTGAGCCAGTGGTTCCAAGGAGCAGCTGGCTGTGGCTGCAGAGCCAATGCTCTCCCTCGTGTTCCTGTGGACATTAAACTGGGAATTAGCTGTTGTGCCCTGTTATGGCTGTGATGGGCTCTGCTCCTCTCGGGGCTCCTCGCTGTCTTCTCACTGTCTTCTCACCCTCCTGCCGTGCTGGGCGGGTGGGGCCATCTGTGCACCAGGTCTGATCCAATTTGGGGTGCCCGGCTCTTGCTGCTGGCAGAATCGGTGCCGGCCGTGCCCAAGGCTGTGGGCTGAGCCCCTGGCAGCTGTTGGGCAGCAATCTCTCAGCGCCGTGTCAGCTCGGCCCCTCTCAGCGTGACCCTTGCTGTGAGCTGTAATTGCGTTGCTGGGTAATGCTTGTGCCTCTCGATCCTCAGAAAATCAAAGCACTTCCCTCGGGGTGCGAGCCTGTGCTGATGGCACTCAGGAACACCTCCGGCGGGTGGTAGATGGGGTCTGCTGTTGCGGGCACCTGTTAACGGCCCCAGGTCTCTGCACGAGGCCTTCCTGGTGCTCAGTGTCTTCTGTGCTTCTGGGAACTTAGGGAAAGCTTATTGATGTTTTTTCTGGGACCTGCTGCTGTGTTGGGTTTTGCTGAAATGCAGTGACTGAGCTGCCTTCCCTCTGCTGTGGATCCACTGCCCTGGGATTGCTCTGGGCTGCAGATGTTCAAGTATTCCCCAGTTAACACAGCTCTTCTAGCACCTGGTCCCCTGCACCTTTCCTAAACCTTGAGCTCTGGGTGCTGTGTTTTCTAGCCCAAGTCTTGCATGCAGAGCAAGCCCATGGGTGCAGTGCCCAGTGATGCCCTGGGCTGAGCAGGGTCACAGGCTATGAGCAGGGGCCAAGCTCTCCTGACCGGTCCCTGTGTTTCACCCCTTTGGGAGCTGCAGAGAGGTGCCTCCAGTGTCAGGCATGGTTTGTTTTCTGCATCCAGAACTCCCACAGCAAACCCATCATGTGCCAGAGCTGGGGGTCTCCCAGCCCTGGCTCTGCCCTGTGTACTGGGCAGGGAGTCCCCCCATCACCCTCGCTGGGAGCAGCCTGCTCCCGGCCTTCCTGCTTAGTTCCAGCTCAGGGGCTGGGATGCAGGAACCAGCTGGGCCTCTTGGCAGTGTTTTAGCACCTGATGATGGCTCTGCACAGGCTGCTAGGCTGTAGCCATGGGAATGGCAGCTGCTCTCGCACCCGTACCCCTCACACTGAGCTTGCTCCTGCGAAGAGACGGAGAGAAGTGCCAGTGAAAACGTGGTGGCAGGGAACACTCTGGTGCTCCCGCAGAGCTGTTCCCCGCTTCTGCCGCCAAGTGAAACGTGTGTGTTTGCAGGTGGCGGTGGGCTCACAGCGTGGAGAGCCAGGGTGAGGGCGGTGCGGGGCTGGACCCCCTTGGCATCCCCCGGACGCCTCCCCGCTCAGACACGCAGGGACGGACCGGCACCACGCTCGGCGCAGAGGGGGGCACCGGGGCCGGGTCCCACCCCCGCTCCCCTCCACGCTCAGCGGGGGCCAGACCCTGAGCGGGAGCAGCCTGGGAGGTCCGAGCCCAGGGCAGCAGCCAGGCGAGGCGGGGCTGCCTCTGCCGGTGGCTTCTGGAGCTTCCCTGGGAGCGCACAGGAAGCCACCATATGTCGCCAGGGCTGAAATAACCAAACTGTTGCACTGTATTTTCAAAGACACTCTTTCTCTAGGATTTTGCTGAATAATCCACAAAGTAAACAGTACAGAACTTTGCTGCTAATGGTTTGTGTTGATTGCAGTGTCAAAGTGTGTGAGCGCTGCTCGGTGTGTGGATGCAGTGTCACTCGAGCACATAGATGCTACAGAAATCCCAAAAATAGGGGAAAATGGGAAAAAACAGCCTCCTTAGAACAGAGAAAGGTGAAGAGCCAGTTGGTCACATTCATACGTTTAAATTATGAGCCTGACCCCTGCTCTGTTTCTATTTTAGCAAGGCTCATTCTTCTCTGTTCAGAGCCCAGACAGGCAAAGAAGGAACAACAGGTTCTCAAAGAAAGTTACGGACAAAAGCTTTTCATTTTCAAAGTGAAAATTCCAGCACAAATTGGTGACACCTTGTACCGAGAGAGGTCGGAGTCTTTTGCTTTTCATGGATTTCTCTTACCTCTTGTTGTCATGGGGACTTCTTTTCCCTGAGTCATTATATCATCCACTTCAGCAGAAATTTTATTGCTTTGGGGGCTGGAGAGGCTCATGTGGGACATTTCTCATTGCTCGTGTTGTAATACACAGAGGTAATTTCTTTCAAATGATTTTTCCTTGAAGTGGTTTCAATGATTTGAGAAGGGTAGGAGTATGAATGAACGGCTGAAATGTTGGTGCCAAGTCCAGGTGAGGCACATGTACTATCAAACTTTCCAGAGCATTAAGTGTGGATATTATAATTTCACTGTGGTATGTATGTAGGTAGCAGTCCATTTTATCCTTTTTATTAACTTTAAAAAATGTATTATGTAGGATTTGAAGTGGTTTAAATTGGTTTCCCCTCCTTTTCTGGAAGTTTAAAAGAAAATCCTAATTTATAAGACTCTTTTCAATCACAGTGAGAAATAGTGTTTAGATCAAAGGCACAGGCTCAGCCCCAGCAAAGCCTTCTCTCCTGGGGTGCGGGAGGTGGAGATCCTGGGCAGGATCAGTCCAGGAGCAGCTCAGCATGCCTTGGGTTGCTGGAGCCAGCTGGGAGTGCTGGGGCTGCAGGAGCTGCTTCCCAGACCTCTGCTGTGCACGTGACAGCATGTGGGCACCGCTTTCACCTTTTTGGGGAGACCAGTGAGTGGGAGCACGTGGCTGGAGTCCTGCCTTTCCCCATGCCAGGTCCTGTACCCCCCCAGACCCAAGGCCAGTGTCCCCAGGGAGCCCCATGTGCCTGGTAGCCCCTTCCCACGCCACCCCTGCCCAGCCTCTGGTTGGTTTGTTTAGGTAGCTGCTGTTTTCAAGCTGAGGGAGGGTATTTAAAAGACAGCTGTTTGAAGACTGTGCAATGGATTCATATTTATGGGGAAAAAAAAACAACAACCAACAAACCAACCTTAAAAAACCCTCCAACCTGTTTTTTCAAATCTCCCATTTCCATCCCCAGAGTCAACACACCAATTTAGTAAATATTGCAAGGCGTGCTATTTTCCCCCTTGTCATATTATACATCCAAGCATCAAGGATGGATCATAAACTTGCTCTTTATGGCTTTAACATTTCAATTGCTAGTCACATTTTATGTAAATGAAGGTATTTACCTTGACAAGCTCTCCTGTGAAGTACAGTACTTCTTTAAAGAATTTATTTGGCAATATAAACAGGCCAAATGCTGAGGGTGGATGCAAAATTCACAATTGATTTTTATAGCTAAGTAATGTAGGATCCTCCCAAAATATACCCGCAGTTGTCTGCTCCAATCTTGTCAGTGCCTTGGAGAAACTGAGGCATGAGGACCTGGGGGAAGAGGAAATAGCAAAGGGACGTCAGTTATCACCACAGACCTACTAAACAGAACTGCCTTTGGATAAAAATAACTCCATCTGCCAGACTTTATTTTGTATTACGGAGATTGCTGTTACACATTTCAAGCCAAAATCTGATTTCCATTCTCTCCAGAGCCTGGCTGGAGTGGACTTGGCCCCCACTTCTATTAGTGGGTAATCATTCTGGATCCGAGTAGAGCAATGTTGCTCTGGTAGCCCAAATTTGCAGCTCCCTTTTGTTTTAGAGCATATTTCCTTTCATCTTGCATTGAGATGGGTTCAGTAATATAATATACTTCCTATTAGTGTTCATCCACATCTGCAAATAACTTTATTTCAGACTCAGCTCTGCCCTTTCCATATTTGCTCTTGATGGACATTCATATAATTAAGCTGAGCAGCAGGCACACTCATGGAAAGCCAACGGCAGTGGTGGGAGTGTGTGTTAAATTCACATTTGGATTCAGCAGCTGACAGCAGGAGCTGCCAGCACCAGCCACAGAAAGACACAACTACCCGATCCATGTCACACCAAGAAGCACTGGCTCCAGAGACTCTGGGGCTACTCCAGGTAACCCTGCAGCCTCATCTGCCACCACCCAGGACCCATTGCTGACCCCTGAGTGGGGTGGGTCTGCATTGCTTGGGCAGGGTGTTAGTTGTGCAGCACTCGCCTCCAGTCCTCCTTGTTTCACACCAAACAGACCTGTTGCTCTCTGAAGTGCTGACTTGTGAGATGCTGATGGCAGCCCATGGATCCTGGAGCCCTTGTTGCTGGAGATCTTTAGTTTGCCTTTGGTTCATTCCCCTCGGTCAGTCCCTGGGCAGTGCCGGCACTGGTCCTGCTGCCGCCCACCTGCACTGTCAGCACTGGCACCACCAACTGTGTTGATCCCAAATCACCAACCACTGCCCCTGCTCCTCGGTGCTGGGGGCTGGCAGAGCCAGGCCGTGCATGGAGGGGACAGCAGTCTCCCAGGAGACAACTCTGCCTTTCTTACCTGAGGGGCTACAAACACAGAAAGGTGAAGTGCTGCAGCCCACAGCCAGGCGTGAGTTTGAGAGGTGCCGGGGGAGCTGGGCAGGGCAGTGGGGAAGGGCTTCAGCTGCTGGGAAGGGGATGGGAGCATGATGGCTGGTGCTGGGCACTGCTGTGGGCAGGAGGCCATGACACCTGCCTGGGGTCTGGCCATAGAGGGGAGGGACTTGTCAGTGCTCTTGCTTGCCTGTCACTATCAGTGGCTGCCCAAGAGAAATTCTGTGTGTCCCCAAGGAAGAGCAATCTGAGCTGGCCAAGCAGCCATGGCAGTTGCTGTTGGAACCATGTCTGTGTCCTTCTGGGGCTGAGCCTGGCAGGACAGACAGCCATTGGGGCCCATGGCTGGCAGTGTGGGCAGTGTCCCCCTGCCCCCCACAGGAGGGCAGCAAGCCTGGAGCTGCATTGCCCCAACTGAGATGGGCTCCAGGCCCCCTGACAGCCACACTCTGGGGTGCTCCTGGGGATGCTCTTCCAGCACTGCCTCTGTGTCCATGTGGGAGGAGGGCACGCAGGTGGTGCCACTGGGTCTGCTGCACATGCCTGGATTGAGAACAATAATGGCTCCTTACTCAGCTCCAAATCCTCTAGAAACCCCCCAAAATAATCAAAGTGCTGTGGAAAAATGCCTGAGGCAATAACTTCATTGGTAAACTAACACATCTTGCTGAGGATTTCTAAGACCCAGCAAATTGTAATGCAATTTCCTATGCAAAATGGTTTATCTCTATCTAAATATTATTCTGCATCGTTACTCATTGTAGGGAAGCTATTGCTCTCCTAGGTTAACTGACTGAACTCTGGAAATAAAGCTGCAAGCTTATCATACAGATGGGAGCTTGACTTTTATTGCTTCTAAATTGTAGTGATATTGTTTGATGTGAGTAAATGTATACTCCATTAGAAAATATTAAAGTTTGATACTACTTTAGAATTAAGAAGATTAAAAGAGGCATTTCTGCAGTCTAGCCCACCATGAAGATGGAGTCTATTTGGTATGTGAAACGTGTAATATAAGTAGCCTAACAATTAATGACAAAGGAAGAGCTAGGTGGATTTAAGGCTCAAACTACCCTGGATTTCTTGAGGCTGGAGTGGCAGCAGGGGAAACGCGTTATTAGATCATTACAGGCTTTTCTGCTGGAGCCACTGCTGGTAAAGTTACATCAAGGTGGTTTATTATTACCCTGTTTCCACATAATATTCTGAAACACTCTCATCTTGGGATGTGGTTGTCTCTGTGGGAGAGCATCCGTGTCTCTGCCATGGGATGCTTCATTTGGAAAAGCTGCACAGAAATTCTTCAGCCATTTTTTGTGGTGGGCCATGGTGAGAAGGTGCTTTCCCATTGCCAGAGTGTTTCAGCAGCTCGTTTATCACCATTTGAGTTCAGAGCTGTTGACTGCCGTCAGGGTGATGGTTGCAGGAGGGGGGGATTCCTGCTGGCCAGGGTCCCAACAGGGCTACGTGGTGGATGTGAGCCTTCTGCTGCCAGTTCCAGGTCTGTGCCCAGGTCCACTGGCCCCACATGGCTCTGCTGGGGTGAGGATCAGGAGCTGGTGCAGGGAGGGACCAGGGAGCTCATCCTGGCAGTCTGTCCTGCAGGGAGCTTGGGGACAGCCCAGCCCTGAGCCCCCACCGAGGTGGGTGCAGGGAGCTTGGGGGTGAAGAAATCTCCCCTCTGCGGCTCCGCTGGCTCCTGCCAGTGGAGGGTCCCTGCTGCCCCCCTCCCACCACTGGTATTGGGGCTGGGAGCACTCCCCTGAACACTCCCAGACACCTGTGCTGGCCCTTGGGGTTTTCCAGGGGGGGAAGGAGCAGATCGAGGCACATCAGGCTGTTTGCTGCGCCCAGGGGTGCAGACTCAGGGCCGATGGTTGCGGTGGTGCGGAACGAATGTTGTGAGGCCCCTCGGAGTGCAAACTGCAGCTGTAATCTGGTTTTCCTCCCAGAGCTTCCCTGTGCACTTCTGTAACAGTAATTTTGTACGTACAGAGCAGAATATGCAGCTGCTCCTTCATTAATGGGATTTATATCCTTGGTGTTTCTTGCTGGATGACTTAGTATTGTAATGAAGAACATGAATGCTGCCTTAATGAAAATGCAACCGCCTACATGAATATATATATTGCCACTGAAAATTAAGGTTCACTGAAAACAGAGAGTTTAAAAGCTTGTGACAAGTTTAACTGGCAGTGTGTGAAATGGGAAGGGATTTGAGATGAAGTGCCCCAGTCCTGCAGGGATGGGGGCTCATGGCTGCGGGTGCTGTCGGTGCTCGCTCCCAGATGATTCTGTTTTACCAGGGAGGTGCAGAGCAGCTTAACGAAGCAGAGAATTTGTTTCGTAATACTACCTAAAAAAAGTATATTGTAAATGCAAAGGTTTCCAGCTCCCTCTCTGCGAGCACTGCGTGTGCCTCGCCCTTGGCACTGTGATCAGTTATGAAGATATTTTGCATTTGAGGATTTGCCATTTCCAGGCCCATGAATATTCAGGCTCCAGTTCGCCCTTTCTGTCTATGCACTGCACCTTTCCTTTCCTTTGCTCCTCTTTTTTTTTTTTCCAGTGGATTCAATTAGTTCTATTTGCTGCTTTAGCAATAAAACAATTCCCTCTGTGGCATTAAAATGAGTTTCTTTCATTATTTCATTTGGCTTTTTGTTATATGTTGAAGGAAAGGAGGGGGCCCTGCTTATTGTCTGCCCCCTTGGCCAGGGCGTGCTGCCAAGCTGAGGAGGACACTGGATGTACTTGGGGCAGCATTAAGAATTAATGAAGGGCACTCATTAGCACAGAGGTGCAGGGTCCTCGCTGACTGAGCCACGGGTAAAATTTGACCAATCCCAGAGATTTTCCATAGGACTTTGGTATCTGAGTGAGCCCTGAGCATGACCAAGGAGATGGGTCTGATCAGTCCCCAAGCACGTGGACCCTCTGCTTTAGCTGTTGGTAATGAAATGCAGAGGCTGAGCCTGTGTTTGTTTTAGCTAAGGCAGGAGTTAGTCTGGTCTGAAACCTCAATTTAAACCCAGCAGCAGCTCGGTCCATGGGAACAACGTGGGCAGGGGCCGGTGCGTGGCATCAGGGGCTGGCACTGGGTGAGGGTCCTGGTCCTATTTTCTCCCACATCGTGTAAGTAAAGCACACAGGCATTGAGAGAGGCAGAATAACAGTGATTATGTGGGCAGGGTATACAAATAATTGCATGTAATGCCAGAACTCTCGTCAATCTGCTCTTGGAGTGCCCTTTCAGGGGGCTGAGATGGCGTCAGGTAGCCGTGTAGCACTAACAGGCCCATAAATCATTCTTGTTTCACACTGTGCTAAACACAAATCATATTAGTTACCACACTGAAGAGCATCTAAGTAGAGAAAAGAGAGGCAAGGTAGAAAGAAAAAACTAGATTTAAATCTAATTGCTTTTCGGCGTGCATTTCACTGCTGTTTGGCTGGGACGCGATGGCACGCTGCGGAGAGGGAGCCGGCACGGGGTGGGAGGTGGGAGCACAAAATGTTCCTCCTCTGCTCCCCCAGATGCTGAGCAGCCAACGTGGGTGTTAAAGATGGGTGAGAGGAGACCTGGCTTTGTGTATTCAATTTTTTTTTTTTTAAATTACTTTTCCTCCTCTTTCTGTGACTAGGGAAGGTTAAAACAGTTGCGCTGGTTCCAATTCCTTTTTCATTACAAGATTAAATCTAGAACCAAACGAGAATTTCCAGGCTGGTGGAGCAGCTGTGACCCCCCTGGGCCTGATAAGCGCCCGACTTTTTGGAGGAAAGGGTTTATGCTTTTCCTTTCCCCACTGAAAGGCCTGAGCCTCTCTGCAGTGGGAAGGTGAGTGGCCAATGGTGCTCACTTACTGCCAAAGAAACCAGGCTGGGCTGGGCAGGTCCTGGGGAGCCCTGGCCAGCAGGATTGTCTTTAGCAGCCAGATTCAGTGGGACAAAGTAAACGAGCTTAAAAAGGAAATACATCTATTCAGGATTGAAAACCATTTTAAAAGGAAGAAAAATTAGAGTGTACAGCAGGGCAAGCAGGACTGCAAAGTTAAGTAATTAATCACACTGGTTGTAACTTGCAGAGGAAATAAATGTGATAAAAGGATTTGTCTGAGTAGATTACAGGCAAATTAGAAAAAAAAAAGGAGGGGTCATCACAGGCTTGGGAATTGTGCTCTTCAGAAATCTTCAATCATCCTCACGATCAATTCTGCATTTCCTTAACAGCAGCGTGGAGCATGGCTCGCTCCGCATTGTCTTAGATTAACCGCTAACTGCAAACCATACATTAAATGGGGTATTGAATATTTGTCTCTCAACAATACACTTGGAAATTGTTTCTTTCCCTGCTAGGTCTTCTGAAATGCATTTAGGTACTGTAACTTAAATTGTAAAATACGGAGTTGCAATACCTGCACTGGAGGCCCTGCCCGTGCCAGCCCTGCCAGCGGCTGCACCGAGGACTCAATTATGGGAGGTTTTTTCTCGTCAATTGATTGTTTCTGCAGACAATTACACTGACTTTATTATATAACGTGTGTTTCTCTGCAACAAACAATCTGCTCTATGGGTTTTCCTAGTAAAATACCAAGTTGCTATGCTCACTAATATGATTCAATTGCATTGTGTTATCTGACCTTTAAGGAACTCACAAACTGTAATAACACAGTTCTACAGCAGATCCACTAGTAAAAACCCTCGGCTGCTGGGAAATTCAGTCTGCAAATAAGCGGAGCTCAGGTATGAAGGGAATAACAAGGCACTTAACCCCTTGGCTGCCAGCCTGACAGGGGGTTTCACCATCCTGCGGTGAGGGCTGTAGGGACGTGTATGCACAAGGAGGCCATAGGTGGGAGTGTGGCTCCGTGCATCCTGTCCCACAGCACCTAGAGCTGGAACATCTTGTCACTCTCCCTGGAGGGATGGGGATGCAGAGGGGACATGGAAGGGATGTGGAGGGGCCCCTCTCTGGGCCAGCAGAGCAGCAGCAGGCAGGCTGTGCTGGATGGGCCATTCTGTGTGGAGCCGGTCTGTGCCCTTGGCAGCGGCACAGGCTGCGTTTGCCGGCGGCAGCACGGAAATGATTAAGGCTGGTATCATCCCACCCACCCACCGCTCCTGTCTGTTGGCCCCGGGCGTCCTGCCAAGCGCCCAGGCACCCGTGAGCTCCACTGTGGACAGAGAGCCCATGCGGCCTCTCGCCATGCCAGCTGCACGGGGGTCCTTTCTCCCCCAGCGCTGGCTCAGGGCTGCTGCCAGGGAGCGTGGTACTGTCCCCTTGCTCCAGTCAACACCCCAGGGTGGTGCCACCATGGGCCCACATAATCCCTTAGCCTAGGCTGTTCTCCTGCCTGGAATTTATCCGTGAGGTGCTCAAATCGTGGTCTTGGCCAAGGCTGGAGCGAACCCCAGCTCACAGGGCAAACAGCCTGGGCTCCTCAGGAGGGAGTTTCCCACCCACCAGCTCCTGCTGCTGGTTCCTCTCCCTGTCTCTCCCGTGTGGCTGGGAGCACCTCAGGCCCACGCAGGACACAACACTGCTGAGGTGGCATTGGGAGCATCTGGAGGGTCCCTGCCACTCCCTCCGTGCCACCCCTGCCCAGCAGACAGCATGGGGGCTCATCCCATGCCCTACTTGGATGCATTTCCAGCCCACTAATCGCTCAAATCATGCTGATTGCTTCTCTCTGACCCACCACAGCAGTAAAGCTTCTCCTAGGAGGCATTCGAGGGATTTTATTTAGCTAAGTGGAAGATGGGAGATAGTCAGGAATCTGTTAGACCCAGGGAACTGGCAAAAGACCAGGAAGTGGAACAGAGACAGAAATACTTCAGAAGTTTTTAACAATTACTTTCTCAGAGGCTGGAGGACAACCTGAGCCTAACTCTAGGTGCTGGGTTTTTCAGGAAGTTTCTTCAGCCCACTGCACAGACTTTTGGTAGAGATCTTTGTGAAACAGCTTCTCCACCAAGGAACAGGAGATCAGAGAACTGTTCCCTTTAACTCTCGAGTGTGTGTGAACTTGCAGGGATATCATTTGAGACTCTGCTAAAGGTCACCTTTTCATCCCACCAAATACCCTCTTTACCTGGAGATAGGATTTAAAAATGAAAGACAAAAGAGAAAGAGCTTAAGAAAGAGGGAGAACCTGGAAGCTGGCTGAGCTCACCCTTGCCGGGCTGCGGCAGGGGAGAGGTAAAAACAAGAGCAGCGCAGCCAGGGAATGGCCATGCAGCTGGGAGTGGGGTGGCCGGGGGTCTCAGCAGCCATCAGGTATGGCCAGGTTCAGGACCCCCACCTGCCCTGCACTGCTGTGCCACCTGCCCGCTCCCCGCCCAGCACTGCCTGTCGCCGCCATTGCCGCGGTGCAGCGGCACTGGCAAAGGAAACTGCACTGGGCCAAGGTCGCGGCTGAGGTCAATAAATAATACATGACAATTAATCTTAGAAACCTGCGACTCGGGGGAGAAGGGAGAGGACACTGCGGATCCTGGGCCGGGCTGTTGGGCGGAGGCTTTGGCTCCGTGTCAGCCCCAGCAAGTCAATGAAGAATAAGGCTGTGCCGGGATGCTGGGAGCTGGCACTGAGCCGCTGGCACAGCCGGCGTGCTCCTGGTGCCCTCCCCGCAGTGCAGGGAGGTGGGCGGCTGTGGCTGCCCAGGGGGGATCCTGGGGTGCCCACCCGTGGGACCCACGCAGCCTCACACGCCAGCAAGCCGTGAGCCCTCTGTGCTGGGCCTCCAGCAATTGTTTGCCTCTTACAATCAATTTCCATTTGAGATGTTTTAAAATGTATAACTGTCTCCTTGAGACCACAGCGTTCAGCAGGTGGTAACACTCAAAGCTTTTTTTTTTAATCTGTAGTAAGGATTTACAAAGGAAACCTTGACTTTTAGATTGATTTTTAAATAAGCATATATTTAGCTGTTAGTGCTTGAAGTGCATATTGGATTATATTCTTCTGCAAACAGAATATTCTAATTGATCTTGGTAATAAATAATGAAAGCCAGCCCTGCTACATAGAATTCAAGGTTACACTGCATTTGTACCAGCAGCACCAGGGAGTATTTTAATGCTTAAAAGTTTATTATTTTAAGAAAGGAAAAAAAACTTGGGGGGGAGGCAGACTAAATGCTGAGCTTTTCTCTAGAATTTCCTTTTATTATATTCTTAAATGTAATCAGCAAGTGTCACGGTTTGAGACCCTCATATACATATAAAACTAACCTTGAAAGCCTTTCCTCTTCCCACCTGGTAGCTGCCCCTCAGGGATGGCCACAGGTGAGGGAGGGGGCTCAGCTCCGGCCAGCGGGTGGGCTGGAACGGGCAGACCCTCCCATTCACACCCGCGGCGCTGGGTACAAAGAATGATGGGAGGCTGCAGAGAGCACCGGGAGGAGGGCACTGCTCCTGGAATATCAGAGGGGCTGGAGAATCCATTTTAGTGTTCAGCCTCGTATCGACCAGCACTGTGATGGGTTGCTCGGCTGTAGCACTGATGTCAGTTGTTAATTGAAGTAAGCAAAATTTTGGAGGGAAATCACATAAAAAAGCAGCACTGGTATCTCCAAGGATCCTGCACTCCAGGACAGGTGTGGGCACCAGCTCAGCCCAGGGACACAGTCCTGGGGCTGGGGTCTGGCATTGTGGTGGAACCCATGTGGGGGTCTGCTCTGCCCCTGGGGCAGATGGGGCTTTGGGGGCTGTGGGGAGGAGGGGCAGCCCCCCGGAGGTCTGGGGGCCATGGGGAGGGGGGCAGCCGGGTCTGTGCAGAGCTCCCAGCCAGTGCAGCTCAGCTGCCTGCTCAGAGCAGCAGCCAGGGTGACTCTGGGGCTCAGTGCTGAGTCAGGCACAGCCACAGCTCCTGGCCCTCAGCAGCCTTCCCCTGTCAGCTTCTGTCCTGCTGCTGAGAGGTTCTGGCGAGTCTGGGGACCACCCTTTGTGTTGGCTTACCAGAGCCAGCAAATGGCCAGTGACAGAAAGGCCACGCAGAGCTCAGGGCCTCAGGGGAGCTGGTAACTACGGTTTGCAAATGTTTTGCAGATTCTCAGCTTGTAGAGCAGGCATTAATCACTCAGTGACACTGCAATTACCATACAGGATAGGGCATTTATTTGGCATTTAACTTGTAATTAGGGGAAATAAATATTTCTTCCCCATACTAAGAAAGTGCAAATTGCAAATGGGCAGCCTTGACCTGGTGAGATTATGCAGCTCAGCTGCATTGGCTTTGCCATGGGGCAAAGAGCTTTTCTGTCCAGCTAAGGTGAAGCCTGCTGTTAAAGCTGGGGTCCATAGCAGCCATCCCTGCTCTGTCCAAAGGCCTCCCACCTTCCAGCATGCCAGCAGTGACCGGAGCAGCGGGAGAGCACGGTGCTTTGCCCTGTCACTGTGGGCAGGTCACCAAGCCCCATGCCCTGCCTTCAGATGGGGATGGCAGGTGGATGCCCAGGGGTGCAGGACAAGGCAGCCCTGTACGGATAAGGAATAGCTCCCCAGTATGTGTGGAATTTCTCCCCAGTCATCTCAAGGGACCTCAGCCCAAGGAGGAAGACAGAGGACAAGTGGGCCCCCAGTGCAGGGCTGGTTGCAGTCCTGTGGCTTTATCCTTTGCTTCCTGCTGCAGGAAGGGAGAGATCTCCTGGGATGGGGCAGGGGTCCAAGCCAGCCAGCTGGGCAGGGCTGGAAGGTGGTGTGATGCAGAAGGGCTGCATCCAGGTCTGCCCCTTCTGGACCAGCAAAGGTCTTCATTTCTGAACAAATCCTGTGTACTTGTGGCTGGGATCTGCTGCTCCACTCCCCGTTGGGGACAGGGCAGCAGTCTGGGGTTGCACACATGTGCTGCTGACCCTCCTGCTGCCACCCTGTGCCCGTTGCCAGAAGCCATTCTTCTGTAGCCAAGAGTGGTGCTGGCGGATGTGCCAGCGCAGGTCTCCCAGGCGGGAGGAAACATTCCTATCTTCCTTTTCCTGTAGGCAGCTGGCAGCCACTCTCCCCACCAGCTGGAGAGACAACATGATCAGCCAGCAAAGGCAGCATAATATGAAAGAGCTGCTGGCATCTCATGGGAAACTCAGTCGGAAGTACTTGATTTAGGTGCATGTCTGTGAATTTTTCTCCCCCCCTTGCTCCATACCCTAGCGAACACTGCCTGGAGCACCAGCACCTTGCTGGATGGGGTCCTGTAGGAGGAGAGGATGGGGACAGAGAGCCAAGTGCACAGAGCATCTGGGACCCATATGCTGGTTCTGCAAGGCTGCCTTGTGCCCAGGGCACCGGGCAGAAGGAACTGTCTGATGCGGAGCTGTGGGGCCCCACTGGCTGCTCTGGGGGGAAATGACAGGCAGGAGTGGAGGAACGGACACAGGAGGGGAGGCGGGAGAAGGGGACAGACAGACTCGACTGGACTCAGCCAGGACAGAGGGATGCAGCTGGCAGCTCTTTATTAGCAGGACTGCTCCTCATGGTTTTGCCATACCCTTTTTCAAGGGAGTCAAGATGAATATGGATGCGAGTGAGCAGGGAGCTGGGATGGGTAATTAGAGCAGAGTCTTGGGAGCTGGAACTCCTGGGCTGTAATCACACCCTGGGGAGGGAGCTGGTCCTGTGGGGACCGCCAGATCTCCTGGGTTGTGTGTGCTGCCTCCGCAGGACCCGGGGCTGCTCCCTTCCCCTCTCTGCGGATCTAATTGTACCTGCCTCGCAGGCGTGTTGTGTGAGTTGGAGTTAATTAACGCTCACAAAGCCAGTCTGCATCCTTGGAGAAGAGCAAAGTATCATAGCTGCTGTTAGGATTTGCCAGGCAATGCAATTAGAGAGATTTCAGAGCTCCACTGTCCCAGCCTGCACGCTGCCACGCTCACTCACACGGAGCCAGCTTGCACTGTCTACCGGGGAGGAGACAGCAGCACTCTGTGTCTGCTCCCTGTGACCACCTTGTCTCCCCTGCCCCCTCCCTGGTTCTTGAATCATCCCCGATTGTCACCCTTTGGTCCCATTAAGGGCCTGATGTCATTGTGACCCTTGGCTGTGGTCACAGTAGCCACCAGTGATGTCATGAACAGCTGAAGAGAGAAGTCATCTCATTTATCCTCTGCGATTTACCTCGATATGGGCTCTGGCAATGCTGATCCCTCTCCTGCAGCTGCAGACAATTCTGGGTGAGACCCTCACTCTACAGCACCAAGCACTGGGAGCCCAAATGAGGGATGTCAATCCAAACCAGCCTCTGCTACAGTGACAGTCCCTCTTTTTCATGCTGCTTCTGGCCAGCAGAGATGTGGGACAAACCCTGTCTCAGGCTAGCTCCAAGCTCTTTGAAGGGCTGGAATGCTCCTGTGTCCCAATGGCTGGGGAAAACCGGAGTGTACTGGGCAATAGAGAGGGATGCCCCTCTCCTAGCCACTGCGGCTTCAGCTCAGTCCAGGAACAACTGCAGGACACATCACATGGGGATCACACTTTTGGCCAGAAAACCTAAGATGGGTAAGGGCTGCAGACCTGCCGTCAGGTTAAGGAGGGTTTAAACCAGGCTGTCCCCAAGGGAGGGATGGGGGAGCATTGCTGGGGGGAGCAGCTCACCCCATGGGAGTGGGGGGGAGCACTGCTGGGAGTGGGGGAGCAGCTCATCGCCGTGCACACGTGTGCAGGATGGGGCGGGGGAGTGTCCAGTCAAGGCCATGTGTATTTATGTATGTACCTACATGTGTGTGTATGTTTAGATTTAGTAGGTTAGGAACTCGGGTACCATTTGTTCCAGCTTTTGGGGAAGCTCAAAGCAATGTCTGGCATGTGCTGAGGCTGTAGGTAATAAACCAAGAGCTCAGCAATGCCCTTCCAACACAGGGGTTTTGCTCTGTGCTGGCTCTGACACCCATCCGCTGCCTCCAGTGCAGCTGGAGAGAGCTCTGGGCCTCACAGCCCAGGCCAGGCCTGGGGACAGCAGCAGGGATGGGGTCATTGCAGCTCCCCGGGGAGGGCAGGGCTCAGGCCCTGACCCTTCAGCCTGATACCACTGACCTGCTCGTTCTTCTCCAGGTTGCCTGGGGCAGAATTCCCAGCCTGCCCCTTTGTGCCCTGTCTCTTCACAAACCCATACGCTGTTATTGGCTCTTTTTTCCTCTCACAACATGAAAACTGAGCCTGTCATCTTTCCCTGTTCCTTTACAGCAGATGAAGATGTCAGGGAGCTTGACTAGCTGTTTGAGAGATCTGCCATTACCTTTTTCCTCCTCCAATTCTTGAAATAATTTCATAGGGATCCAATTTTCTCTTTCATATTCACTCCTGCAAACAGATTTGAAAAACTCTTTGTTAGTTGAAATAGTCTCTGAAATGTGCTGCTGTATTTCTTTTTGCTATTCTAATTAGCCTTTTAACTCAGCGCTGCTTGTATTTATAGATGGTAATCCTCCCTCTTCAGTCCTCCTCCTCCTCCATAGCAGAACATTGCCACTGTTTAAAAGCTGTTTGCTCTTTCCTGTTTTCTGCTTCCCAGTCCCTTTGCTGTTGCTGTTTAAACGCTCCAGCTCTTGACTGAGCTTCCTGATCAGACGCAGGGTCTCCTCTGCAGCGGCACCTTTCCCGGAGCGAGATTCAGCTCCAGGCTGGCACACGCCTTTGAGCAGCTGCCTCGCTTCTCTCTTTCAAGATTATTTCAAGACTGTCTATTTTAGCTGTTCAGCTCCTACCTCCGCTCCTGCAAAAATGGGCAACCTAGGGTGGGGCACGAACACAGACCTGACTCCTTTGCACCTTTCCAGCTGTGGGGATGTGGGCAGGAGCCTGGTGCACATTCTCAGTAGCCGCCATCTCATGTCCTGCCGTGCTCTGTGGCTGCACCAGCCACGACCACCCAGAGCAGCACCTCGTTCTGAGCATCTCGAGTCTTCTGCCCAGAGCAGCTTCTGCATCTGCGCAAAGAAACAATGCAACCAGATTTGTGTCCCCATCCATCATCCTAACTAATCACCACAGTTTAAAATAAATTTTTACTTTTTGATGCTTTTATGTACTCAGGAGCTTGGGTGAACTGGTTTGCTGTATTTTTTCTGTAAGCCCTTTGGCTTGGTGCTGGTGAGCGTGGTGCGGTTTCCCGGGTGGGGGGTGTAAGCATGCACTTATCCCCCCCAAAGCCAGTGGGAGAGTACCCCCTAAGAACCCTTTTTGCCATGCGCCTCTAACCCTTACTTAGGAACAATTCCCCTGCTAATGCTTTAGCTCTGCATTTATGGAGCTTAAGATAACTCAGAGCTCTTCTGGAGCAATGCCAGGTTCTAGCATAAAATATCAAAATGTCTTGCCTGGTGCAAAGCTTTATCTGTAGGCTGGAGACGCAGGGCTTTCCCTTTATGTGGCCCTTCTGCCAGGGCTTTTCATAGCATGGTTTCAAAGAGCAAATATGCAGGAGATCTGCTGGCTTAGCGCAATTCCTAAATGCAGATAAGGCTTACATCCCTCACGCCAGGTAGGAAGATTCCAGTGACAGTTAAATGTACTCGATTGTGCAAATCTCAGGCTGTGTCAAGGAGAGGCAGGGAGCACAGACAGATGGTGTGGCACAGAAGCACGCTGGGAGCCTGCTAAGGTGGCAGGCTTTGGGAAAGGCGTCGGATCACCTCGTAGCAGAGTTCTTTCCAGGCGTGGAGGTGAGGGTGAAGGAGCCCTGGCTCCCAGTCCCACCACGGGCTGGGATCCACAACCATGGGTCATGGTTTCCACAAATCCCTCAGCACATCGTCTCCAACTGACAGGACTGAGCTGAGGGGCACCCGCCAGTGTGGAGGGAAGCGCCCTCAAGGCAGGGGGCACGGGGCAGCAGCAGCAGCTGTGGAGCCATCGGAGCGTGTGGCCCTGGGCACCTCGGGGTGGTTGGTGTCCGTCGTCGGGAGAAGGAGCTCCTCCACCTGGAGAGCTGGAGCAACGGTCCCGTCTCAGCAAGCCAGGCTCCAGCAGGGAGGGGAGAGTCGCTGGTGCAGAAGGACAGGGGAGAGGAGGACGTTTAGCTCCAAGGCGCTTCTGGATGCAGGCTGAGGAGGTTGTACTTGTCAGGCACTCTGACGAGAAGTGGGGGAAACCAGGACTTTCTTCCTAATACTACATTTTTAAATGTGCATATCTGTTACTAGTGAGTTGTTTGCTCCACATAAAATATTAGTTCTTGTCAAGATATATCTTTCCTGTGCATAAACTGCATATTTTGATGCCTTGTTTCTTTATTCAATCTCTCTGCTCCCAAAAATTCATCTCTATTTTATCATTTGCTCAATTCTCTTTGTATGGCATTTATGAGATAGCCACAGCATTAATCCTCTGCCTTGGGAATCTCAGAAAGCCCCAGCTAAGGAGAGGGGCTGCAGTGTCACCACCAGTCACAGTTCTCCCCACTGGCATTGGGATCCAGAGGGCAGGATCTAGTGCTGACAGATGCAGCACAGAGAAGCAGATGGAGGTGGGTGGCAGCTTTCCAGGGACCCTCAGGTTTGTTCCAGGAGTGGTGCTGAGAGGTTCAAACACAGGCTTGGGCTGGAGGCACAGAGCCCAGCTCAGCCCAGCTCGCTAGGGCATGGTGACCTTCCGTTTGCTTCTCAGCAGCCACAAGCTAAGGACAAAGCACCAAAGAGCCTGGATGAGTATGGGAAATGTAGATGGTGCCGGCAGCTCTCCTACTGCTGCTGCAGAGCTACTGCTTCAAGGAAACCTTGGCAGATCCCAGTAGCAGCCCTGAGGAGAAGCTGAGTGGTTTCCAAAGTACGGTGCTGCAGGATTAAAGTGTTCAGGGAGGCACCCCTGCCCCTGCCTGCTGGGACACAGCCCCCATGCTGGTGACCTCGGCAAGTCCTGCCCCAAACGGTCCCTGTGACTTTCCTGAGTGCAACCTCCTTGATGAGTCTCCTCTCCCAGAGGGAAGGAGGGTCCAGAGATCTCAGAGAAGGTTCCAGGTAACTTTATTCCATTCAAGCATAGGTGAGGGTTTAAAAAGATAAAACAAGAAAGCCTGTTAAGAGAATGTTCAGCTACCAGGAGCAGCCTTGGCTGCCTCAGGGTCTCAGCTATTGCAGGAGTCTTCAACTTCACCTCCCCAGTGTGGATGTGATGCCTCAACCTCCCTTGCCTGGCCTCTGTAAGATCTGGCATCCCAGTGCCTTGCATCTGGCTTTGGGGTCTCACACAGGCCTGAGGGAGATGGGATAAACCTTCCCTGGGCTGAGGCTGTTCCCCACCCTTCCCCAGATTTGCCTTTCAATCCTTCCCCCTGCTCACAGCCTCCTTACAACCTTGTGGTCAACCTTTACACATCATCTATCATGAGCTATATTAATGGTACAATCTCTGAGCTTCCTTTTACCCCGGCATGCCCACCATGTGGTCTGCTCAGGACTATTAGCAGCACAGATGACAGCCTCAGCAGCAAGAGGATGTTTTCTAATTTGCTTTCCTCACCCTGTTACTTTGGGGGGTGCTACCACCAGTCTAATCTGAGCACAGACTGGAAAGAAGTTAATAGTGTGCAAAGGGTTAAAGTTTTGTGTGTCGTTATGGACAGACCAAGAAGATTTCTGTCCATTTCCCAGTCCAGTCTGTATTTTTTAAGTGTCATAAATCTGTCTCCTTGCTGCTAAAGCCAGCAAGAAATCACGCCTCACTGTGTCAGTCTCCAGTCAGTCTCTTGTCCTGATTTAAGCAAAACCATGCAACTGGTTGCTACTGTATGCGAATGCAAAAGTAAATGCCTCATCTGCTATGCTGCTGGTGGCTCTGCAATCATTAATCTAATGAAACTGATAATAACTCTTGGGGATGTGGTTCTGGGTGAAATCTCAACTCAACCAGAGACATGCTGTGCAGCTCGTATGTTCAGGGAGTGATTTGTCATCTGCAGGATGGAGGCACCTGTAATGAGCAAGACAACTCCTGGAAAAACTCGATGCTGCTTCTTGGTGGGGAGCAACCTGGGGACTGTTTGCTGGAAGAGCTGTGCAGGCAGTGCTGGACAGGTCCTGGGTGAGCCCTGTGACAGGGACGGTCAAGCAGGACATTTGCAAGAGAACCTGAAGAACCTTCAGTCTCACTGTCAAAACTGAGCTGGTACTTGGGAGCCTGGGCCATGCTGAGCCCAGGCCCCGAGGTACCTGCCCCCTTTCCCAGCAGGGTTGAGATGTCCTAACCTCTGGAAGTTTCACTGTCAGGGGCCAAGGGAAAATGCAAGTACTCCTTTTCATTCTTGCTGTCCATGAAGAATTGAGACAGGAGGTTTCTGCTGTCAGGGAAGGGGCTTTCATTATTTTGCTCAAATGGAAAGGTCTGCTTGGTGTCTGGGGACAATGCACTCACATGTCCACAGGGGCATCTTCCTGCTGCTCTGCCAGAGATGTCTTTCCATGCCAGGGGTATCTAAGAGTGATAGGGACCAGCCGTGGCCCAAGCTGCCAATGCGTAACCCCAAGGACACAGAGCCACAGCAGGGAGAATGTGCTCTGTTAAACGTTACACCATTTTGTCTTCTTTATGGCTGGAGGCTTTTACAAGAACATGCAGTTTTTGTCTGCACTCCAGCAAGAGGAAGAAGGATGCTTATAAGCCAGTGCTGGAGAAATTGGCTGAGGATCAGAGATCTGTGCCAGCCCCCTTTGCTCTCCCAGAATCTGCAGCAGAAATGCCTGGGAGCATTTCTGAACCATTCTTTTTGCCACAAAAAAAGCTGCTAAGTCAAAACCTAAACAGTTTGCAAACTGAAGTTTATTTTGATGAACCTTCAGATTTTAAAGCATTTGGGGGAAAAGTTCCATTGTTGACAGAACACCTTCTTCAGCTGCTCTAGTGAATAGGCTTAAGAATGAGTCAGAATTCGAAGGCTTACTTAATTCAGACCTAGCATGAGAAAAAAAGACAAAACTAATTGGGCTGAATTCCAGGAAGGCTGCATTTCTATAGACCCCAAATAATTCACTCAGAGATGATAACATTTTCCCAGACATAGATCTTTCATCCATGTGGGAAGGAGAGGCAAGACTTCCCTCCAGAGAAACATCCATATGAACTGGGCAGATAGCAAGAGCAGGATCTGACTTCAAACCAGCCAGCCCTTGGTACCCAGAGGTCCCAGCTCCCCAGCACATGCCCAGCCAGCAGTGTTGCCTGTGGACACCTTCCCAGCCAGAGCACCTTTACCATGTAGGAACTCCAGCTCCTTCTCTGTGCTTGTCCTCCCTTTGGTCAAGCTCATGAAGGGGGAAAATGGTGGGAGCCAGGGTCTGGGAGCTCCCTCCAGGATCTGCCTGGCTGCTGCTGTCCCAGTTTAGCTGTTGCCTCTCAGGATGATGCTCGTTATCCTGCAGGTTTTATGCACTTCCAAGGGGGCACAGGGAGGAAAGTTTATGGCTGCATTTATGAGGAGCAGGAGATTATCTGCATATGCTGAAAAAATCACAGAGGCTATATAAAGAAGGGAAAGCACCATCCTTTGGCAAACGGAGTGAATTGGTATTAGCCTGCAGTCAAAGAGGATCTTAAATTATTGTTATCTTTTTTGTATTGCTGTACAGTAGTTTAAAGATAAAAGCCATCTAGGAAGAACTCAGATAAGTTGTGGGGGGAGCCAGATGCGTAGATGCACTGACTGCAGCTTGCTGAAATGAACCTGCTGCCTCTCAGTGCTTCTGCTTCGCCACCTGGGCTCGGGCGGATAAAGCTGAGGTACCCGGGGCGGGGTGGGGTAAATCCTGCCCAGGTGCTTCAGCCTCCTCCCCCGTGGTGTGTCCCCTGTCCCAGCATCGCCGCTGCAAATCTGCTCACTGCAGCTGCCTGTTGGAAACGGCTGCTCCGGAGCAGTGCTGCTGTGAGCTCCCTGCCTCTGCTGCGTGTGTGGTACCGCTGCACGTCCCCCGCGCCGGCGCTGCTGGCCCCGCTCCGAGGGCTGCCGGCTCCCAGCGCTCCGGCTCGCTGTTGCCTGGGTCATCTCTGTCACTGGCGCAGACCAGGTGAGGTGTTTGCTCCACATCTCCCAGGGCTGAGAAGTCTGATCGGGTGTGCAGGATGCCCCTTCGAGGTGTCCCCTGGCCCAAAGTGGTGGCCAAGGTCTTGCGGTGTGACAGCCCACGAGGCAGAGGAAGGGGCTGTGAGTCTCAGCGCAGCCCATCAGAGGGGCTTTGCCTGGCCCTCAGCTGACTGCAGCAAGGCTAATGGAGTGAAAAGCCTTCAAATCAGCTGGCCCCTGCCTGATTCTGTAATTTAAACATGAGTTTATTAGAAATAATTAATTTACCCTGCAGCAGCAAGGCGCAGGGAGCTGGCCGCGCCAGGGGATGGGAAGCTGCTGCAGGGCCCGGCAGCGCGGCCGGTGCCTGAAGATGTACGTTTTGGACCTTTCCTGGGAGGAGGTTTCTGGCAGTCGCTTCCCAGGCAGTTTGACACCGGTCCAGCAGAGCACTGACTGAGGTGCTCAGCCCCACAGCTGCCAGAACAGTTTTACTGCCAGCAGCAAGGGGTGAGCCGTGAGACAACCAGGATGCAGCAGAAAGGCAGCCGCTGGAAAAGCAAAGGCTCCTCTGTTGGGGGGGCACACTCTGAATCAAACCTGTGATGGTTGCAGAGGGCCAGCAGTGTTTGTGGCCAGGGTAATGGGGGCACTAGAAGCACTAATTGTTCAGAGCCCTCATTAAAGCTGGTGACCTGGAGCACTTTTCTTTCTAGACCTTTCCAGGAGGGAAAACCACCCAGGACCAGTGCTGGGCTGATGGTGGCCACGCTGTGCTGTGGCAGGGTGAGGGGCTGGTAACAGGCCCCCTGGCAGCCCGAGTTGCGAGGTGTTAGTGTCATCTAAGTCTGCAGGAGATAAACGCACAAGGAGCTTTGCCGAGTCAGACAAGGATAAGCACTGACAAAGCCTGGAATGTTTTTTCAAATGCTAATGGGTCTCCTTAATAAAACCCTAGATACAACAGTAGGACAGGGCTGAAAGCTGCGAACATCCAAGGCTGTGTGGCCACCCCAGCCCGGGAGCACTGCCCCGGCAGGCCAGCCGTGGGGGATGCAGCGACTTGTAGCTGGTCACAGCGTTTCATAGCGATGATCCGGCAGCCTGGGGGCTTGTCCCAGCGTTGTCTCTCACCTCCAGCAGCTCACCCCGAGCCTGCTCCCACCCTCCCTTCAGCACAGAGCCAGCCCCCGCAAGTACGGTGCTGGGGGGGTCCAAGTGCCCCATGCTGCAGGTAGCCCAAGGACTTGTCCCTGTGCCATGTGAAGTGCCACGAGGGATGTTAGACCCGTGGTGGCCTTGCTGGGACTGTCACCACCTTGGGACTAGTGGTGCTGGAGCTCAAGCTCCAATCAGGCAGGACAGGCACAAGACAAGGGAGGCTTTGAGAAACAGGCATGTTGAGGCATGGCAACAGATGGGGGAAGCCTAACCCAAAGGGGGAGAAGGATCCTGGGGTACGAGTTATCAAGGCTCGTCGAAAGGGCTTTAAATTGGGTTTGAAGGGGGATGGGGACAAAACCAGGCTCACCAGAGATGAGCCTAAGGACGGCCGTCAGTCTGCAGTCCCACTCGAGGTGGGAAGTGGGGATAAATGTAGCAATGAAAACACTGATAGGTTGGTAACCGCGCAAGTGGTTGGGATATCTGTACTGTCGCCCAAGTGTATATATGTCAATGCCCATAGCATGGGAAATAAACAAGAGTTAGAAGCTATTGTGCACCAGGGAGACCATGATATAATTACCATCATAGAAACATGGTGGGATGATTTGCATGGTTGGAGTGCTGCAATGGATGGCTACAGGCTCTTTAGAAGGGATAGGCAAGGCAGGAGAGGTGGTGGGGTGGTGTTATATGTTAAGGAGTGCTTTGACTGCCTAGAATTCAATGTTAAACACACCAAGGCAGAATGTTTATGGGTAAGGATAAAGGGGAAGGCCAATAAGGCTGATACCCTAGTGGGAGTCTGCTATAGACCACCTGACCAGGATAAAGACACTGATGAGACATTCTTTAAACAACTCGGAGATGTCTCACATTCACTAGCCTGTGTTCTTGTGGGGTACTTTAACTTACCACTGCTGGAAGTACAACACAACAGAAAGGGAGCAATCCAGGAGGTTTCTGGAATGCATGGAAGATAATTTCCTGCTACAACTGGTAAGTGAGCCTATCAGGGGTAGAGACATGCTAGACCTACTGTTTACGAACAAGGAAGGGCTGATAGAAGGTGTAGTGGTTGGAGGTCATCTTGGGCACAGTGACCATGATATGATAGAATTTTCAATATGTGGAGAAGTTAGGAAAGTATTAGGAAGTACTTTCTCATGGAGAGGGTGATTAGACATTGGAATAGACTTCCCAAGGAAGTGGTGGAGGCACCATCCCTGGATGTGTTAAAAGAAAGGCTGGATGTGGCACTTAGTGCCATGGTTTAGCTGATGTGATGGTGTGAGGTCATAGGCTGGACTTGATGATCTTAAACGTCTTTTCCAGCCTTGGTGATTCTGTGATTCTGTGAAACTGCATTACCGATTCCCTGGCGGCTTCAAAATCGGTCTTTTGTGGTGTTGCTTTTTGAATTGCTTGTGTTCACACAGCAGCTTGAGGGGAGTGATAAGACTCATGAATATGGAAATTATTGTCAGAGGATGGGAGGGGGTTTGCTGGGACCTCGGGTGTTTTCCTGAAACATTCCCGCTCATCCTGGCTTTCTTCCAGTGCCACGTGCTGAGGTAACGGGCAACTCAGGTCCAAAGCAGCACCCAGTGCACTTTGGCAGGCAGTGCCCATCACTCCTGGGGCTGGGGAGCCAGCAAGGCACTGGAGCCAGGGCCAAGGGGTGGCTGGGAGGGGGCCTTCCCAAGAGGGAAAGGTCAGGGGCCCGAGGAAGAGCCTGAGGGAGCTCAGTGAGGGTGACAAGGCATTGCCTGTGCCTGTGCAGGGGCAGATGGTTTCCCGCAGTTCCTGTGGGACAGGGATGCACTGTCTGGTCTGCAGGAACAGGCACGTTTCCATCAGCACATGCTGTCCCCGCCAGAAGCACAGCCCAGCATCACATCCTTCGCCCAATGCACATGGAGTGGTTTTCCCATTTCTTGGTATTGAACTCTCCTCTCCCACCTAATCTGCTTCAGTCAGACTGAAACTAAACTTCCCCATGCTTCTTGCACGGGTCTGGATGCCCACGGGGGAGTGGGCAGGAGCCCTGGGGCAGCTGGGGTTCAGTGTGTCCTGTGCCAGCACTTGGTGTGCCCTGAGGACCCCAAATGCTGTGGCCTGGCTTGGAGCTGCCCAGGGCCCCCATGGCCCCGGGCTGGGTGCCCAGAGCCCCCAGTGCTGTGGGGCTCAGTGCCCCAGTCCCTCAAGTGCCCCAGTGCCCCCACCCAGCTGCAGGGACAGTCACCACTGCTGGGCACTGGGCTCAGCTGTGGGGTGCTCCTGGATGCCGCTCCAGGCTGCTCTGCATACATCCACTGGTTATTGATCACTCTAAAAATCTTTAAAGATTAACTTCTGGGAACAAATATAACATCTTCATGGAGCGCTGGGAACAAACTGCTTTAGCATTCGGGTGGCTGCTCTGGTGCACTGAGACATCTGTTTGCAACAGGACGCACAGAGTAAACGATCTGTCAGTGTTGGAGGGGACGTGTCCTGCAGGCGGCTGCCTCCCTGTGACGGCAGCGAAGGTAACCTTCCCGTCCCTTGCAGCTGCTCAGGGCACACTCCAAGACTGTGTTAGTGATGCTCGTTACTACACCGAGGTCCTGGCATCTGCTGTAAAATCAGCCCATCTCTGCTCTGCTTTCGACCTCCAGCAGCACGACAGGCAGGGCACAGCCTTCTGGAGACACTGAGGGAGCAGTCGGCAGCAGCTGAAGAAGCCCCAACCTGTGGTTTAAGCTCTTTGCCGCAGCTGTACAGAGCTCTTTTGTTTTCTATGATGGAAATGGGGACTCTGGCTTCCCCCTGAACAGGCACCACAGCACAGAAGAGCGGAGTCTCCGTGGGTGAAGGGAGGCTGGGAGGAGCATGGGGCACATTGTGTCACCGTGCCAAAGGCACAGAGTGTGTGGTGGTGTGTAGCAGGCGGGCTCTGCATGGCATGGTCAGAGCTGGGGGGTGACACAAGCAGGGAAGATGTGGGAGACCAGGACCAGTAGGTTTCAACCTCTGCCAAGAGCTGAGAGTCCAGCAATGGGGTTTGCTGTGTTCACAGGGCTCTCACAGGTCAGTGCATGTACAGCCATGCTCTTGCACTCACTACAGTGTGCCCAAATTTCTGGGAAAGCTGCTGTAAAAATAGAATTTATGACTTGGAGTAATTTTATTCCTTCACCTTGCAGTTTTTGCTCTTTCAAAGGCTGCCCAGAGCACGGCATTCCCTCTCATAGGTGCTGTGCAGGAGCAGGTCTCTGGTGTGGAGCTGTGAGATGCTCTGGCTCAGGCAGACACATGGTGGCACAGGGGCTGCATCCCCGGGCGAGGGGCTGCACTGGGTGCAAGTTCTAGTGCTCACCTACAGATAGCATTGGCCATGCCTGGACTGGAAGCAGCCAGCCACCAGAAACCAGTGCTGGGAAGTAGCAGCCAACAGGCCCTGGGCTGCTCTTGCCCACTGGGGGGTCTGCAGGTTGACGGCATGTGCACATGGACAATAACCTGCTGCAAAGGAGTGACTTCCTGCAAAGGAGTCACCTGTTGGAAAGGAGTCACCTGCTGCAAATCTCAGCCTGTGGCAGAGCAGCTGAATGAGCATGGAGAGACCTGGGTAGCACACGCTCTCACCAGGGCAGCAGGCAGTGCTGCCTGGTCAGGCCAGTGGTGAATGGATGTGCCTTTACCCAGCACAGTGAATCATCATTAGAAATCACTCAGTGATTGATATTCGGAAGAGCAAGTCATACACTGGGCCATCCTGCCCATCACATGAGCCAGCGTTTGTGCATTCCCTCTGGGATATTTGCCAGGACCTCTGACCTGTATCACACCATGGAGTTTCCCCCTTTCCCTGGGATGGCAATTCTCTGATTAACATGGTTTGCTGCCAGAAAACTTTATCCGATGTTGTCTGTGTTTCCTTATGTTAATTTCTCGCCATTACAGCACCCTGATTAATTACTCTGTTTATGCCTCTAGAATATTTGCAGGCTGTTGCCATTGATGCGGGAACACTTTATAGAACAAAAAGGTCTGCAGAACTGTTAATTGCTTAATGAAGTGCTGATAGACAGGAATCAAAAATATTCACTGTTATACTGGGTTTTGTGGGACCAGTGAATGTCTTCATGGTCTGCAGATGATTTGGCCGTGCCGCAGTTTAGGGTTGCCTTGTAGCCAGGTTGGGCTAGCTCAAGCCTCCTGCTCACCCTTGTAGTCTCTTTGGCAGCTGGTTGACTTTCCTTCCATTGCTTGGGCAAAGTGATGTCCCTAAGGACACATGCCACAGACTCCTTGGCCCAGGGAATACTGCTTCAACAGTGCAATCCAAAACTGAGACAGGGCTTCTGTTATGGCTTTATGGAATTGCAAATTAGGGTAAAAAATGACTGGGGAGATGTCTAGCAGTAGTGCATAAGGGTTTCCACGGCCTCACTTCCCAAGCGCGTGTGCATTCTGCCCTTCCTACCTGCCAGATTAACATGTCAATGGTGCCTCTGTTTCCCAAGCTCTGGCTGTTTTTTTGCTCCCTGGCACTCAGGAGTACCCCTTTGCAGCCATGTAATGCTGTGCATCTCCAAGCAGGGGCTGATATCCAGCCTGCCGGGCGTTTCCCAGGCTGTCTTGGTTTTCCTTGTGGCATGGCTGGAACCAAGCTCCCTGCACACCCCTGGGCAGCAGACATGCAATGCTGGCACCTTGGCACTGGCATCGCATCCTGCTTCTGCCTGGACATCTCCTTGGCACAGGGAGCTCACAGGGGCAGACGCCAGCCCAGGTGATACTTCTGCAGCATCAAAATAAAGAGATGCTCCAAAAGGTTTTCTGACTCCCCTGCAAGGCTCTGCTGCCTTCTCAAGTGAGAGGAAATAGATCCATTAATGTTTAGCTTCATTTCTGTTTATCAAAGAAAAGAAAGCTTTTGTCAAGCATCAAAGCCAGGATTTAGGACACAAGCAAACTGCTTTGCTGTGGGCTTCTGAGAGACCAGAGGAAGAAAAATAGTTGTTTGAAATTACCAACTAAACTGGTGAATCTGAAACTTGCAGTTTGTGTTTAGCCAGACAGAAGAGGCTCAAGAAATTACCTGTCTGCTGTAGCCTCTGAAGCCTGCAGCCCCATCCAGGTCTGAAACGTGGAGGTACTGAGGACCCAGACCTTGCAGCGAGTGGGTTTTTGGGGCCACAGGCTGGGGTGGGTCTGCAGCTGAAGCTGGAGCCAGCCCTGCTGCAAAGCAGCCTGGTGCTCTGCAAGGGCTGGAAGCAGACGGTCTCAGGAAGCCCAGAACAGGGTGAAGCAACTGCAAGGAAAATGTAAAATAAACACGTGGCCTGAAGTCCGGATGTGCAGTTTGTTTTAAAACCTAATAACTCCAGATAATTGATGGTGGAGTGCAGCATTTTCAACGCATTGGATTACGAGCGTCTGTCGCTCACAAGAAGCTGTAACCTTGAGCTATGAGACATTATTGGCAGTATTTAACACAAATCTGTTTTCCATCATTGTCAAATCCCACTTCAATATGCACCACAGGAAGAAAGCCGAATACTAAATTGATTTCTTTAATGGGAAGTGTTCTTCAGGAGATACCAACCTGTGTGGAGATGCATTAATAGGATTACAATGGAACCTTTTTATTTTGCTATATTTTTAATGGAGATTTTTTATGGAGATTTCCTGTTCTGACACTCCTGCGATACCCTGCTTGGCTGCACATTGCGAGCAAAGCTGCTGTGAGGAGAACGTCTTCCTCTGGAGATGGGGCTCATGAACTTGGGACCATGTCTGCAGTGAATCTGTGAAGCCATGACTACAGGGAACAGTCCAGGAAATCAGCGTTTGCCAAACCCCAAGGAAGAGCTCACCAGGCACTACAGGCCAGGATAAGGCAGTGCATCCCGCTGGGACCAAGCAGCACCCAGCATATCCCTCTCTCTCCTCACCTGGACCCCATTCTGCCATGGGCTGCAGCCCTTGGGGAGGGTGTGGGGAAGCACCTCTGGAAAAGCAGGATTGAAGCGGGTACAGGCATGGAGCAGGAAGAGGTGCAGGAGCACAAGGCTCAGCACAGCCTGTGTCTGGCCTGACCCAGCCCTGCTGGGACACCCCCAGCTGGCAGTGTCGTGGCTGGTGCCGCTGCCTGGAGCCAAGTGTGGAGCTGCGCCGGGATCACTCTGCCCGGCTGTGGCAGTGCTGGGGGCCCCGACGTGTGGGGGAGCAGCGTGGGCCAGTGCCGTGCTGGGGTGGCCACAGCAGCAGGGTGGGGAGGCTGGGGTAACCGTGCCGGGCAGGGAAAAGGAGTGTTTGCCTTCTCCAGGCGTGCCGGAGTGCTGTGAGCGATAAGGTAATTGCCTTCTTCAGCATAAGCTAATTGACAGAGAGCTAATTGACTCTTTAAAAGTCGCTATTTCCTTCCCCTGGGCGGGAGGAAGGTCTCTGGTGCTGCTCTGGCTGCTCCTGCTGCCGTCGTCCAAGCGCCCCAGGAGCATAGGGTAGATCTGGGGCTGGCTGGGAGCCCCAAGCCAGGGTGGCTGCAGCCCCCCAGTGCATTGCGGGGGTCCGGCCTGCGGGGTGGGGGGGGCTCAGCCATGACCCGGGCCCAGAACAGGGGCTTTGTGTGGCAATTGCTGACTCAGGGGTAGCTTCAGTGCACACTGAAACGTCTGTGTCGGAGTCGTGGGCTAATGTAAAGTGCTTCACAAGTCTGACTGGCAAAGCTGAACCTTTTCTTGTGAAATGCTGAGGATTTATGTCTGTAAATAGAGACGAGATGCGTAGGAAGCGTAACTAGTAACTGGAGTTTTGCTCCTTGCAGTGGCTTTGCAGCCACCACAGGTGATTCCTGCCCAGCTGAGGGTGACTGTGGGGAGCTGAGCCTTGGGGCTTCCCAGGGCTGTGCTGGAGGATGGAGTCCAGGCCAGGCAGAGCCACCGGCTGCCCCTCGGCCTCACTCACTCAGAGTGCTCTGCCCTGTAGCTCTGTCCCAGGCAGGGAAGCAGCAGAAGGTGCAGCAAATGCCCAGGATCTGGAAAAGCCCCAAGTGATGGTGGGAAGAGCTGCTCGGCCACAGCCCCACAGGCTGCCCTTCCCTTGGAGCACAGGCAGCAGAGCACAGGAGCTGCCAGCAGGGCTGCACGTTGCTGGGTACTGGACCTGCCATCAGTGCCTGGGGTTTGGTGGCTTTTGAGATGGGTGTTCCTGCCCCACTGGGTCTCTGGTGACCTGGCTGGCCAGCACGTGTGCTCAGCCTGGTGGCAGCTCCCCACCCTCTCCCACTGCTGGGCTGGGATGCTGAAGAGCGCCTGCCCACAGAACGTGGTCGCCAGGTTGGAGCTGAGCATCAGTCGCCGGAGGCAGCAAAGCCAGCTCTTCCATAGAGTGAGGTGTTTGTGACCAGTCAGATAACACAGCAATGTCTGATGGGATTATTGGTGATGCCTGAAGTGTTAAACGTGCAGCTTTGTCCCACGCTAAGTGCACAGCGAAAGGGCAGAGCCACTGCGAGTCCTCTGTGGGAAAGTTTTTCAGAGGGCAGGGAGTCAGAGAGGAGTGACAGCAGTTCCCAGAGGGCTGGGACATTGTAGGGGTTTATTGCTCCTGGCAATGCAAACAGATTTCTCCGGGAGGCTGGTGACTGCCCAGCAGAGGCTGCCAGGGAGACCAGTGCAGATCGGTGGTGCCAGCCGGGCAGTGCAGAGCCACGCCAGGCCCTGTGCTGAACACATCCCTCCCCACCACACGCCAGGGACACATGGGTCCTTTGGCTCTGGGAAGATGCAATCCTGGATGGATGGGAGCATTCCCTGGGACACGCTGTGTCTCCCCACGTGCCCTGCACTGGGGCTGGGCATGGCAAAGGTCCAGCAGTGCCCCATGCCCTGTGAGCAGGCTGGAGGAGAGCATCGCCAGTCAAACAGCACTGGCCCAGGCTCTGCCTGATCTGAAAGATCCACAGCCCCACCAGGCGCCGGGGGAGCACTCTGCTTCACAGCCACAATTAGGGCAGCATGGCTGTGACACAGTGGCAGGAAAGGAGCTGAGCCACTGTGATTAATCCCCTTGTACTATTGTGTGCTGCAGCTGCTGCAGCCGCCTCTGGCACAGGACGAGCTGACCCCAGCTCTGCTTTGCTATAACCTCAATTTGCTGGAAACTTTCAGGGAACTTTGAAGTACAGAAGGAGAAACATTTCCTCTTGGAAGGCTAGTGGGAATGTGATGCCCACTTTTGGAACCAGACCTGCTGATGTTGTCCCTAGCAGGGGGGACCGGGGCAGGCAGGAGCTCAGACTGGGGTGGGAGTGACACGGTGCTGCTCTGTGATAGCAGCACAAGAGCTGTGGTGGGACACGGTGCCCCAGGACTGCAGGACAGGACACAGGTAGGCACTCTGCCACACACCATGACACTGCTGTTGAAGTGAAGTTGCTCAAGGTACAGAACCCATTTCCTGCCGAGGCTGTGGTGATTTCCATTCTGTGCAACTTCGGGCTTCTCCTGCTCCTTCCTGGTTGTGCTCCCTGGTGCTGTCAGCTCAGCCTCCCTGCAGGCAGCACCGTGCCCCCACTCTTGGCAAGCGCCGGAGATTTTATTGGCTGTTTGCTAACGGAGTTGGAAATTAACATGATTATTTTGCATGGTAATTGGCAGGATGTGTGGTGAGGAGATCAAACTGCAGAGAAACTCCTAGTGAAGGGGGTCGGCGAAGCAGAGTGTTGGGAGGAGTTAAATGATGTGTTTAAGTGCCTTGAGGTGATGGTCTGCAGCAGGGTCCCCAGGCCATGTGTGACACCTGCTCCCTGTGCTCTCCTGGCTGGGGACGGGCAGGGATGGGGGCTGACAGCCGAGCAGCCTGCACCATTCCAGGGCACCAGCTGCTGGTGGCAGGCACCCAGCGCCATTCCTATCCCTGCAGACAATGGCGGGCGGAAGCTTTCCCTCCCATGGCGCCATACGGGCAGGCTTCTGTCACCGTGCCACTGTGGGGAGAGGAATGTAAATGTGACAAGGCAGGTTCCCCTGATCTGTGTCCAAATACCCATCCCAGAATAGACTCTCTCTCCGAAAGGCAGCTGGCTCCAGGCTGTCAGCTCTGCACACTCGCAGTGCTCCCATTTCTCCTCCTGACTCCTGCAAACCTGCTGCTTGCTCCCAGCTGCCAGGGATGGAGGCATGTAGGTGTAACTCCAGAGTCTTGCAGAGAACACGGTTCTTCTCCTTCACCCTAAATCTGTGCCCCACCTGCATGGAAGCCAAAGTCCTGGATTTATTCAGCAGCTTCTTCAACTGCCCCCAGCAGGCCCCTGTGCTGCCTGTAACACCTGGGTGGAGTGGCTTCTGTCAGGGGATAAACCTGGCTCAGCGAGGCCAGACTTTGTGTCAAACACACTGTAATGTTCTCAGGACACAGCCCCAGCAGCACACATCCTGCTGCCAGGCGCACAGCTCTCGGGATGTGATGGCAGTGCCCTGGTGTCCTGTCAGTCAGGACACAGCAGGTCCTGTAGGTGTGACACAGGGCAGTGTCTGTTCCCACAGTGCAGGAGCCTTCCCCCCTCTTTACTTTCCGTTGCAGACATTTACCTCTGGACCAATGAGCTGGGAAGGTTTTCTTGCTGATTATTAGCCCAGCATTAGTATGCAGATGAAAATGCAAATCAGCCTAGGTGAGACTTCCTGGACAGCAGTGCAAGTCAGGGATTTAATCCAGCCTGATCCTGGACACAGTGTAAGCTCCTCAAAACAAGAACACATAACCTGACGCAATGATTTCATCTCAATAAACCTCCCTGTCAACAAGCTGCAGGAGCCTTTGTTTGCCTTAGCAATGCTGTTCAGTCAGAGGTGAAGTGCTTGGCATCCCTCAGGAGAGGCTCATCAGGGCATGCTGCTTGGTGCCCATGCTGGGAGCATCCCCACTGTGCTGCCCCAGCAGCCCCAGCCCTGCTCTGCCCTTTCCTCACTCCACACTCCTGGGCTGTGCCACTTCACCGTGACACCCCCGGCCATGATTGTGGGAAAGACCTGTTTCCCACTCTCCAGGTCCCTTTCCAGGAACCCACCCCGGTGCCTGTTGCATAGCAGGACGTTCACTGAGCTGCACTGGGTTTCTGACATAGGTGTATGAACCACGTCCCTTTCAGTTTTAGTATTTCATCATAAGAAACTAATTGTCACCTCTGTGCCAGGTTCTGGGATTTCTTCTGCCCAGTCCTGCCCACTTCCCTTCAGTATAGGGGTCAAGGCAGCAGAAGAGGCAACGAAGCCCCAAATTTTGATCAGAGCTTGCAGTGGCTCACACTGCCAGCTGCGAGTCTCCAATTCATGGGCTGTCCATGAACTGCCCAGCCTGAGGGCTCTTGGGGCAGATCCAGTGTCTGATGGTTGCCGGGGTTGACGCTCCTGCACTTGCCGTGCCGGAGGTGCAGCTTGCATCCCATGGCTTGGCAGAGGGATGCCATATGTCAGCACCCAGGTGGCAGGAGAAGGGCAGGCTGAGAGGGAAATGCTGGGCAAACCAACCAGCCTACTTCATCTCTGAGCACTTAATTAGCCTCTATGTTAAAGGCCCAGTTCCCACATAGGAGCAGTGGGGACAGGAAAACTTCTTCAGCAAGAACAAGCAGGGAGACTGTGAGCTTCCTAGACCTTCCTTCCAGAGCTGGAAAGCCTTCACACCAGGAGCATGAGCCAAGAGATGCTAGCAGCACCAGGCAGCTGAGCACAGCCCTCAATGCTCCATCTTTGCGCATAAATTAGCTCCTGGCTCTGAGCTAAACAAAGGCCCCTGAAATAATTCTGCATTTTAATAAAGTCAGCATTAGTGCCACTGTTGTCCTTACAGAAAGGGAATTTGCATTTCTTTCTGCCAGCACAATCTGCACGGCCTGCTGGCACTGGGGATCAGCCGCAGCCTCCTGCGCTTCCCACCAAGGACAAAGTTGCGTTTTGTTGCTTAATAAGGGTAGCACCAGCAGTGCAGGGCAGAGCTGCTCTAACTCACACCCAGTCTCTCAAAAGCCCCCCCAGTGTGCAGGTTTGTTGAAGTGCTCTCCAGTGCTCTCCATGCCACCTCTGCTGGCCCGTCCCCTTGCCTCCCCACACCTGCTCTCCTGCAGGCCCCCGCGGGACGGTCCCCCCCAGACACCTGGGGGACCAACTGGCACTTGGGCATCTGGTTTGTGTTTCTGTAAAATCTGGAAAGACACAAACTGCAGCTTCTCCCTCCCAAGGGAAAGGCATCCCCTGGGCACAGAGCCTGCCACCGGTAGCACCTTCAGCAGACAGCATGTGGTGAGCTGTGAGCGGCGTGATGGTGACGGTGACGGTGCTTCCCATCCTGGGACCCTCCACAGCCTGGGCAGGCGGGCAGAGCCCAGCCGATGCTCCCTTCTCCTGTGATGGTCCCTTCACCCCTCGCATTCCTCTTCTCCACCCCTGGTGCTGGACACATGGGTGATGAGGTTTTGGCCAGGCTGGAGGCCTCTGCCCTTCCCCAGGTGAATGAGACTGAGGCTCAAGCATGAGCGTGTCCTGCTGAGGGCTCTGGGGCTGCAGCAGGGCAAGGGGTGCCTGGGCTCACCCTCTCTTTTGTCACAGTCCTGTGGGAGTCCCCCTGTCCCTCCAGCCCAGGATTGCAATGACCTGAGCAGGGCTGGGGTGGTCCTGGAGCACCCCGGCTCCCAGCAGGGTGGGTGCATGGGGTTGGCTGTGCCTTCCTCCCACTCCCTCTCCTCCTCCTTTCTCCATCATACTCCCTCTACTCCAACAGCTTTGCCAGGGCCTCCCGTGGCTGGGAACGTCGTGATCGGAGTACTCAGCATGTTCAATTACTGTCAGTTAATGATGATTAATTTACAATTAAGGGCCTCTAAAGGGTAGTGTGTGTGTGTGTGTTAAATAAATATTGATCTTTCATTTGTGGCCACAGATATATTACCCGGTTACAGGGAAGGCAGCAGTGCCAGGAGCGGGGCTGCCCGGCGCAGCGGGGCTGGGCCCGGCCTCCTCCCTGTCCACAGCTTTGCCTGCTCGGGGCTGGACAGGGGTCACCTTGCCTGGGGTGTCCCAGCAGCAACTGCCACTGCTCATCCTGTTCCACCTGCAGGAATCGACTGAGAGCCAGGGCGTGCTGGGAGTGGTGCTTTTCCTCTCGCCCAACGAAACCACTTGGTGACCATCCCGGAGCCCGGGGCTCTGGCCATGCATGCCCTGTGGGAGCCCTCGCCCTCAGCACAACGGGCTGTTTGTGCAGCTCCTGGTTTCAGGCTTTGAGGCACAAGAACTGCCACTACTCCACATGACCGTCATTTTCTCCTCCTGTCATCTGTCTAGAATGTTTTCCTTATGCCAGAATGTTTCCTGACATCTACCTGACTTTTCTGTCGGTAATGAGTGTGCTCTCCAAGATGTACTTTTCTAAAAACCTTTTATCAGTTAGTCACTAGCTATACAGCTCTCCACAGCTGCCGATTTTATCACTTGCATTTCTAACTCCTCTGTTGGGCTACCAATGGATATCTCCACATTATTAATATTCACATCTAGATCCAGACTAAGCTTCTGGAGACTCCTTCGCGTGCTGTGCCACGGGGCCCTTCCCAGACCACCCCACTTGGAGCACATCTGGAAATGCCACATACAGCTGCACTACAGGCCCCAGACTGGCACGAGCCTGAGCTGCCCTACCTGGGAACCTCCACAGCATGTTACACTGGGAGAGGGCAAGGAAAACCACACAGGCAGAGGGGGAGCATGAAAACCAGGGACCAGCAATGGTTGGGAACATTGGCAAGAAACAGTAATCTCCTTTGTATGATTTTTCTCCAGAGATACACATTTAGTTGTCTTCTGTGATCTCTGATCTTCCTCGAGCTTACGTAGATATATGGAGTGGAATCCCTTTGGTCAGTTCTGCTGTCTGTCTAGTCCAGCTCCCCTACGGGGGGGTCACAGATCCAATTCTCCTGCCCTGGTAGCCTCTGTAGCAGCAGAGCTAAGAATCGACCTTGGAGTTTCAGCAGAAACAAACATTCCAGTGTTATCAGCCCATTAGCTGGAACACTTGTTGCTAGTTAAGCTTACTGAAGGGAAAAAAATCAGTAAAAAGAAAATTAGCTTAAACCTGTCTCAACCTAAGACAGCGTAGTTGCTGCCATATCATACATTGCTGCATCCCGTATGCTGGCTGCATGGATACAGTCGTCCATGCAAAATCTTTTGCATCCACGTGACAGGACGTTCAGCGGGTCTGTGCATCCTCCCACACATCAATGAGTGATGTCCACAAACATGAGATTTCTTTTTCCTTAAATTCCTTCTGATTTCCCAATACCTGGTACTCAGGAGTCTAGAAAAATATAATAACATGGTGCAATCCATCCCAAATAAACAAAGGCCACTTCAACGGGCACCAGAGCCAGCACATCCTGGATGCTGGAGCTCAGCAGGGTTTCCACAGCAGCATAGCACTCTCCCATCTGGGATTCCTTTTCACATGTAGATGATTCAAGAGGTGGGAATGCCATCCCACACCACCTCCAGCCGAGTCCCAGGCTGCTGCTGAGCGATCTCTGGTCCTTCTCCTCAGCACCATCCCCTCGGCAGGAGCTACATTCCCTTCCCTCTGCAGTGCATTTCTTGGAAGCAGGCTCACAAGAATATTGTCTCTGGCTTTCTCTTTTATTTGAGGCATGTATTTAAAATGATGCTTTTGTTCCAAATGAATGAGTTGATTCATTCAGAAGTGCAGTTTCTGTTTTTGAATCAGCGGAGCTGTTTGTGCTCATAGTGTCCATAAAACTGTTATTTTAGTCCTGACACTGATGCTTATGAATAAAATTTAGATCTCATTCAGAAGTACATTAGCTGTAGCTATTTGGCTTCTTGTTAAAGCATTAATTTTTATTGAGAAGAGTACATTGCCAAGCAGCTCCTTCTGCATCTTGCAGCAAACTAAGTACCTCAAAGTACAGGCTCTGGTAAGGCCAAATGACAGCACATGGCCCCTTCCCGGGACCCTCAGTTTGCAGCTGACTTTGTTCTGCTGCTGGGTAGCAGTGGGAATGTCTGGGTTACCCTGGGTGACCAGGGGAGGCTGGAGCAGATATCCATGGCTGAGAAGGAGGTGTTGGGGGTCTGCCGGAGCCATCAGTAAACCAGCAGGCATTGCTTATTCATGATGGACTGGGTGTTGGGTGTACTGGAGCCAATTAGCTCTCCCATGTATTTATTGCACTTTTTTGCTAGAAGCAAGCTGTTAAATGTCAAAAATACTTTAGCATTTTAGCAGGAAGATCATTTTTTAATAGATTCCACCTACAAAAAGGAGCTGACTGGCAGAATATTAAACTCAGGGAGATTTATTTTTAATCCCTGCCTCCAAACAGCTTGAGATAACCATTTTTGCATTGCTCCTGGCTGATTAATATTGCTGTCCCTTGCCTGTCCTCCTCACTTGGTGCTGTTGCAGCTGTGGCCTCTCACATCCCATTAACCTTGTCTGCAGAAGGGACACCTGGCCAAACTGAAGAATTAGCGCTTGTAATTAGGAATGTAAACAACAGACACTGCCTGCTAACATCCACATGTCCCATCCCTGCCTTCTCCTGGTGCTTGTTAGGGCAGAATGCCTCCAGCCAGGCTCTTCACATCAGCAATTTCCCCCAGCCCAGCTTTCAATAGTTTCTAAATTAACAGCCCTATAAAAAACAGACCAAACCACAAGTAACTTTGGTTCTTCAAGATCTGGATGTGACATTTTGTTAGGGCTCATTGCACCTAGCTGAACTCCAGAGAAGGGCATCAAAGAGTCGGTGGTGTTTGCCAGGACCATGTGGTAAGTCTTGTTCTCTTCCTTAGAGGGGCTAATTGATGCCTGTGACTTGTGTCTGGTATGAGTAATTTCCTATCAATGGCCAAGGCTCTACTCTGCCTCTATAAGCTGACAGCACAGGACCAAGCAGGGTGCTGAGTGTTTCTGCAGTGAAGCTACTGGAGGTGGCACAGAGATGCCCTCTTGACACCTCTGCCTGGGGTCCTACTAGGTTTAATTTTTAGGCTAAGTAATGCCAGTCTGTTCTCAGGATCAGTAGTAACTCACTGGTGCTGGATGGAGCAATTAAGTCATTGTTCATAATATAGTGGGTTCTGAAAATGAAGATGACTTTATTTGTTTCTCAGTAATATAATGAGCTATTTTGAGTGATGTTAGATTTAATGGCTAAATCAATATGTGTATTTAGTGTTAGGCTTTATTTTAGCACTGTGACATGAGATAAGCAGACTTAGAGAGTGTTAATTGGTTTGTGTTTAGCATTTACACTAATCAGAGTGTGCAGTGCTGCCCAGGGCTCTTCAGCACTAGTAATTCTGTTTATCCAAACCAGGAGTTGTTTACTCTACTGACTGGAGTGGGATCAGGCTGTTTTTTCACTTACTTGACTGTTACACCGCATGTGTGAATTTAGCAGAATCCTGGCTAAATCTAAGCTGTGTGTATGTGTAAGGGGAAAGGATGGCTAAACAAACCCCAAAGAAAACAAAACACCAGGCACAAAGTCACTACAGGAAGACTTCAGCATTGCAAGCAAACAGTGTTTCTTTTCCCCTTGTGGCCAATGTATTTATCTGCCTTCATCTCGAAGGTGTGCAGGAGGGAAGATGAGCCACTTTCCCCTTCCTGGCTCGCTGCCTGCTACCATCAAGCCAGAGCTCCTGTCGTCTTGGTCATGGGAGGGATCCCATCGGCCCTGCCCTGCGGCATTGCCAGGCTCCCAGCACTCTGCTGCCACGGAGACCTGGGATGTGACAGCGGCTCCGCTGTCCCGCCCGGAGGGATCCTGCCCCCGCTGCAGGGCAGCGCGGACGCAGCCTGCGGGGTCTGTCCCGGGCACAAAAGCCTATGAGGTGCCAGAGGCCACCTCTGCAGTCCTGGCTGAGCTGCCAGCCCAGGCTTGTGTCCGTCCGGCGCTGACGGGAGCGGATGTCTGGGGAAGAGCCCGGTGGAGCATCCCGAGAGCCGAGGCCAGCGGCAGCACGGCACGGCTCGGCTGCCTGCGAAACGGCTTGGAAACAGCCTCACCACTGCAGTGTTCCCATCACCTGGCTTGCTTTTAATGGAGTTGGTTTTGGATCATTTAGTTTTTATCTAAACATTTGCTTCCCAGCTGAGGTCTTGGATAGCAGAGCTTTGGCTTCCTGAGCCAGTGCTGAACCCCTGGAAATAGAGCTGTCTGCTGGAAGCACTGACAACCAACCCTTCCTACTGCTGGAAGCTGCCTCCTGCGCCGTGCCCAGGCTCCCCCCTCGTGTGGCCCCGAAGCTCGCTCTGCTCCCACCCCCGGCCCCTGCAGCGGGGCGGGGGGGGCTCACACTGGCGCCTCGTGTAGAACCTGTGCTCCCCGGCAAGGATGCTCCGTGTGAGGCAGTGCAGACACAGGCTACTCCTCCTGGCTGCTCTGGGCTGTACTGGAGGCAGAACAAGATGAAATCCTTTTTATTTTGTGAAGTGCTATTTTATTGATTTCTGCCAAACACCCCCTCACCGGGTTGGGGTGCCCTCCCCCCCCGCCCCCCCCCCCCCGGTGCTGCTGTGCAGGGCTGCGTGGGGTGGGGACGGGGGAGCGCGGAGCCGCCGTTATCTGGAGCTGCAGCAGCGCTTTGACAGTCCCTGGGATGGACGTTAAATCACTTCTGCGAGGGAGAGTGAAGGGATGTCACTCGGACTCAGAGAGGAAGCTCTGCTGTACCGGTTGCACTGACTGTGTGATCCGAGTCAGAATGAGAATCATAAATCTTGATTATTCTCTGTCTCAGCTGATTTGAACCAAATGCCTTGGACAGGGATATAGTTCACATCTCGCTGAAAACTGCAAAAAAACTGATTAAATGTACAAACTGATATAAATAGCACTCTATCTGTGTTAATGCCCAAACTGTCACTGCTTGGGGAGAGGATCCTGTGTAGATGGGGCTCTGCCCCAGCCCAGAACAGCTTCCTGGGTATTTTCAGAGGCAGCTTTCTCCCCATTGCCATTTATTTTTGGTACTTGGTTCCTGTGATGCTGGCAGTTATTATGATGCTGTCAATTACAGATGGTATCTCTGATTCTGATTGCACTTTGCTTACAATTAAGCATCCTATAGAAAAATGGAAATGCTCGGTCATTAACATAAAGTAATAATAAGGTAAACCATTCAATTATGGAGGAAAAAACATTTTGAATAATAAGGATATTGTATGCCTAAAAGACATTCAGATGCCACAGTATTACCATTTTTGCATACATAATAAATGAATTTAAACCCCAAAATAATCGACAGAAGCAAATAATAAATGGATGTGCCCTCGGTAACAGCCTGGCCAGCATTGCTTCCTCCTGGAGCAGAAGAGCAGCTCCTGGATGGGAATGAGGGAGCCTGAGCCATGCAGGCACTTTGGGGGATGCTTTGGCCACTATGGGGCTCATCTGATGCTGGGACTATGACGGTGCCTTGTCATCTCTCAGTAGCTCGAGGGTGCCATGGGGACTCGGGAGCTGATGCAGCCACCTGCCTCTGGTGCCCAGCTGGGGAGATCAGGAGCTGCAGGGAAGAGACGGGACAGGGACAGAGCCGTGGTGTTCATTGCTGCCTGGTGATGGAAAGGGAGGGCAGGGGGCTCTGCCCAGGGCATGGGCTGGGCTGCAGGGGCTGGATGCCCACATAGCCCTCTGTACAGGTTAAAAAGTGGGATATTGTGTTTTGGACAGCTGAGAGGTTAATGCAGTGGGGAAGATCTGGCCATCCAGTGTCTATGTGGAGGGATTTGGGACTAGCTTTGCGACCTCGAGCATCTGCTGTCACCTCCCGGCAGAAGCCTGTCCTACTCCTCCTGCTCCCCTCGCTGCCTGCGCGGACCCGTATAGTCTACAAATTGAAACCTAACGAGCAGTTGCCCAGGTTTGAAGGCGCAGAAGGGCTGTGCTCCTGCCCCCGGCCAGCCAGGAGCCGCTGTGGCTCCACTGGAGGGTTTGTGTCAAACCTCTCTGCAGCCTCCTTGGCTGCAGAACTCAGCCCCGAGGTGTGCACAATTACTTTCGTTACTCAACCTATCACTCCCCTGCTTTGTTATTCAACCTGTTCTGTAGATATCGCTCCTCTGTTGTCCCTCCGTAACAATTCTCGGTTGATGGCTCACCTATTACTCTGGCACTGTGTTAGGATAACATCCAGATGCATCTGAAGAGTGGAATTTATTTACTGGTTTTCCCTGAAAAGCTTTTAGCATGATACAGCAGCAGTGCTTCACTTAGGCAGCCATGATTGTTGGTTTTTTCTGGGTAGAAGTAAATTTTCCAGATGAAAAAGGACTGCCCACAATGTATATGAGTACTACATTTTGGTATTCTCTTTTCATGATCTTCCTTGTCAGAAAAAGGCCCATCTTTGGCAAATGGGAATGGTTTAAACTGCCCAGTTGAGTCACACCCGTGGTTTGAAGTGAACTGAACTGTGTACAGTTCTCTTCCTCAGGTGTATCTTTCCCATATCAAACTGGCTTTTACATTTTCCCTTTATGACAGTGGAAAATGAATGACGTGACACTCAGGGGACTTGTACCCTTATGCTGAAGGGAAACCTGAACTCGGAACAGTCTGCCTGGACTTGAACATTCTCGGCCAAAGGAGGCAGGACTTGCCCTGCTTCTCCCCAGCGAGTCCCTGCTCCAGCACGTGTGTGTGAGGCAGGGCACTCTGGTGCTGCTTGGCTGTACCTGTGATTGATACAGGAATTAAACCTGGTAGATGACACCGAGATATTCCCAAGGAACAGCATCGCAGCACTTCTGTAGAGAATGGTAGTGAGGCTTAGTCAAAACAATTTTGACTGCAGTGGGGTTAGAAATACGCATTTCCAGCCTTTTTCACAACCTGTTTCATGGCTGAGCACTGACCAACAATAAATCCTCCACTAACGTCAGAGAGATCAGGCCAAATTTATGCCTAGTAAAACAATGCCACACTGAACAGGCATCGCCATCCACAGGACTGGAGTGGTGCCTGGGGCTGCCTGTGAGCCACTCGAGATGGCGTGTGCTGGTGCAGACATGCCAGGCATGTCCAGCCGTGCCGAGAGCCTACAGAGCTCTGCTGGCCTTTCTCGGGGAGCTGCTGGCCACCAGGCAGCTTGGGAGCCAGCATGCCACCCCTGCACTTGCCATGGCTGTGAGGGGGAAGGTGGGCAAGGGCACCATCCATTTGGAAGGCGGTGAAATCACAGCCTAACCTGGGACTGTCCAGCCCATGTGTGAGCTGCACAGTCAGATGGGCGGGGGATTTTGGCAAGAGGCAACAGCGATATCCTGGAGGAGATCCACTTGAGGAAAGAACAGAAGAAAGCAAGATTTAGCATTAAGATCATAATTTCAGATTGCATTGTGTGAGCATCAACAATCTATATACACAAGAGTCTTTGGGGAACACAATGCTGTAAGAGCTATCTGAGCCAGCCTGAACAGTGAGGGTTATTTTTAATTGCAACTGAATGGATCTAACCTTGTGATGGCTGTTCACAAAGCATTGCTGGATTAGTACAGGTTCCATAGTTGCTTCTGCTAAAAGACTTTAATGGATCAGCTTAGTTCTCTGCTCCATGATTATAGCATTCTTACCCATCTATCATGCATGAGCCAGATGGTCCCAGTGAAATCAGAGCATATTTATATTTTTGTCTGTTACTCAGCCAGCTGCCCACTGATTTTGTTGTGTAGTGGTAGGAGGAGAGGAGTCTTCATGTGTGAGGTTCACCCACCTCTTCCCCTAGCCCTGCTATCTCCCCACCTTCTAAACCCCATCAGAAGAACCAGGGTAGGGTTCTGTTCCTGGGGCTGCCCAGGCAGCCACGGTCCCATGGCAGCAGGGCAGCACTGTCTCCTGGCACGGATTCAGCCGGTTCCCGGTGCACGGGGATGGGGGTGGGGTGTTTTTCAGTTCTGTCTGCGATGAGCCATTAAGGAGGTACAAGCACTAAAGAGATCCTGAGCGATGCCTATAAAACCTCTGAATCCCTGACAGAATCGATAGTGCGCTCTCAGGAGTAAATTCTTATCCAGGCCAACTTAAGCACGTGCCAATGAGCCATTAAAGATTTTGCATTTTGTGGAGACAGAGAATCCCTTTCTTTGCAATTGTTGGGCTGCAGACTGGGTAAGATGATGAAAAATCACATTGGAAATAGACTGTATTCCACAGGCATTTTCGTCTGCATCTGGGAGAACACCATAGGTGATGCTGGTGGGTGCATCCTTCGCCTAGGCATGTTCCCAGCTGGTGCCAGTGGTGCCCTGAGAGCTCGAGCTGCCTGCACCAGTGCCAAGGGGGGGGGGGCCCAGTGCTGCCGGGGGGGGCACAGACCCCTCTGCAATGAAAGCAGAGGTAGAGGACCAGGAGAGGGATGCAGGGAGCAGGGGAGCCATGTCCCGTGGAACCAAGGTCCCAGGGGTGGCACTAGGGATCCAGCTGAGCCTCTGCAATACTCTGAGTGGTTTCAACGTCCCATGAGCAGGAGCTCGGGGGGGGCTCAGGCCGGGTCTGGGCTGCCAAGCTGCTTCCAGCCAGGCTCGGGCCCAGTGCCCTGCTGGGCACACTTGTCTCCTCTTGGAGAACTTGGCTATTGATACAATTTTCTATTTGGCTTTTTGGTTACCGTAGCAACCCAATGCTGCCATTCTGGGATCAGCTCTCTCCATTAGTCACTCCGTTAGCACCTGTGTTGGTATGGCAACACGGGACCCCACTCTGTCCTGCTGCTTGGCTGGGGGGGGCTGGGGGCAGCTTGGGTGAGCGGGGGACACAGGGGCATGGTGGCCCTGCTGCAGGGCCACCAAACCCTCCCGAGCCTCGTCTGTTCACGAGTGTTCTGCATGGACACCAAATGGCTTGGGAAATCTGGGACGAAGGGAAGCTTCTTGTCTGGGAGAGGGAAACCAATGGTTCCAGGCAGCCGTTAATTTTGGGCATTTAGTCCTGCAAGAGCAGTGCTCAAGTCACAGAGCAGGGGGGTTCACCCCCTTCTCCCACAGCTGGCAGAGTCCCACCAGCTCCCAAACCATGAAACTGTTTCAGTTAGTCTCCTAGGAGAGATGTTTTGTTTTAGCCCCAGTGTGAACTGGCACTTGCTTTCCTGAAAGTGCTTGACAATTTGCCTTTAATGTTTTTTAACAGACATGTGCAAGCCATTTGAATTAGAGCAGTATGAATCTATTAGGCAGCAACAGATGCAAGTTTTGTGTCTCTTATTAGAAGGGATTGGATTCTGAGGTTTAGTGATGTGCAAAGGATTGGACTTTGGAGAGATTAAAATTATTTTCAGCGTTAAGCACAATATTTCTAAGCTAATGCACTCAGTCTTGAATATAGATTCACAGACCAAAAAGATTATGAAACATTAAACCTATGTAAATTCAGCAGTAAATTTATGTTTGAACAAATTCAACAAGAGATTTGACTTGGGGGCTTAGAGCAAATAGGTTCTGCTTTTAATGTGTCTTGCAGCCTTCAAATGCAATGCCATTCTTCCCTTGGAAGTCCCACGCCTGCTGAATTACTGGCAGGTCACAGTTGACAGCTCAAGCAATTATACTGGAATGCGTTAATAATAAAAAGGAAAATTACTTCATGTTTGTCTTTTCAGAAGACAAAAGCAGATGTTTGCTCCACCCTGAGGAGCAGCAAATATGAGCTCCAAGGGCAGGTGACACTGTTGCAGCACCTGGTCATCAACTCGTTTGGGTAGCAGTCGTGCAAATCCATGTCCTCCTCTGTGGTTCTCCAAGGCCTGGGAGCTGCTGTGAACTTTTTTCTCTTGTTGAGGACATGAAAATACAGTTAACAAAGACTCCTTTTGAGTGGGATTGCAGGAAACCTGCAACATCGTGAGCAAGCTGCCTACACAGAGATAAATGACAGCTGTGACTGAAGGAATAAACAAGATAATCTGGATTTAAATAAACCACAAGGGGATTTTGGCAACATGGAAATTCACAAATTTATAAAATGTATCCTTTGAAAATAAAGAGCTTGTCTGAAGCCAGTAGTTAAGAACAATTACTGCAGCACATTTTCCCAATGAGGGCTTAGAGCTGGCCTTTGACACAGACCCGAGGAGCCAGGAGCCAGATGTCCTGCCTGTCGCCGCACTGAGCCTGGAGGCTGCTTCTATGCACAGAGCAAAAGACTGGAAGAAGCCAGAGCAACAATTGCCCCATCAGAGTGGGGGTGCAGGGGTGCTGAGGGCCCTGCAGAGCACCCTGGCCCTCCTTAGCTCCAGGCCACAGCACTGAGGAATGAGCAGGAAAAGGAGAGAAATATCAAAAGCCCGAGCAAGCACCCAATAATACATATCTGATTATCTGCTGGGAGGACCATGTAATTTCTGGACCCAAGCCCAGGAGGGGCAATATGCATTTCCTTATGACATTGCACAGCTCAGGGCTGTGCTGCCAACGCATGTGAAGAGCTGACGTCCATCTCCTCACTGCCTGCAGGAGGCATTAATGCTGGGTGGTGGTGGAGCTCCTTCCAGGGCACACACCTTGGTGCCATTGCCCCCCCCTTTTGTCAGAAGGCTAGCAATGGATGTGAGTAGAGAGGAGTGGCAGAGCCAAGAGTAGATGTGTTCCTTCCAGCACTTCATCCCCTGGGCGGCTCTGCAGCGTGCTCAGCAGCACAGCGGCTCCTCTTCAACAACCAGCCTGGCATCAGAAGGGAAACAGGTGCTGCAAGAGCCAAAGTGTGTCCCAGAGGCTGGACAGTCCTCTCCAGCAGCAAAACACTGGCCCAGCATGGCAGAGCTCTGCAGCAGCCACCGAGAAGCACAACTTGGAGCGTCATGTCCTGCCCAAGCACACAGAGCTGATCAGCATTCTGTTGGCACATGTGCAGTTGGGGCAGAGCACATGGCAGCAGCTTTGTGAAGGTTAACTGTGCTGAGGAGTGCTCCTGCCATGCCAGAGGCTCAGCTGCTCCAGGTTTAACACCCTTGTTATTCTCAGTGGCAGGAGCTGGCGGTGTCGTGTGTTCTCTCGGCGGCACGCTTGGCACAGCTATGGCGAGCAGCAGGATGCGCCAGCGTGAGGGGCCGGCAGGCTCCAGCCTCCTCCACAGCTGCCTGTGCAGGGTGGGGGCTCAGCAAGGTACCCCTGTGCCTGCCCAGGAAAGTAATTGAACCAAGGCAGAGTTTGGGGAAAAGTGTTTCTGCACGTGCAGCCGAGAGCTGCAGTAGTTCTGGTGCTCTGCAGGGCTAGGGATGTCTCGAGGACACACTGCAGCTCCCAGTATTATCCCTAAACTGTACTGCAAAAGCTGAATCTGCTTTTGCTCCTCTTTTCCTTGATCACTACTTCCCTGCTGTCTCTCCTCAGTGCCAGCCTGTCTTTTCATTTGTCTTTATTGTGCGTGGACTCAAACACAATCCTTAAATGTGGCAACACTTTCAGATTATTAGCTCTGCAATTTCTTGGCTCCTGTTTATAGTGATAACATCATCTGAAGGGACTGTTGTAATTAATAGTTTGCTCATGCTTCTTCCATAAACCCCTGGTGTGTTTGTTTTATAGTTGAATATCAGTCACTGCAACTTGCTTCCAGTGTATTGTCTGAAGTGTCCCCACCACAGAGAAAAGGCTTAGAGGTTTGGGGTGGTTTGTTGTTTTTTTTTTTTGCAACAGCTTATTGAAACCATAATTTAAAGTAAAAGCTAAGTAAGTATAATTTTAAAGGCAAGACAATTGTCTTGCCCTGACCTTAGAGCAGAGGGGACCGAAATCCTGGTTTATGAAACTGTCCATGAAGACTATTGCTATGGCATGGCAGTGTCTGGAGGGAGAGGGGACCCTGCTCTCGGCTGTCACTAGCCCCTGCTACCAGCAGTGGGTCAGAGCAGCAGCATGGGTGAAGGAGAACAGCAGTGCTTCCTCTGAGTTCTGATTAATTTTAATCTCTTAAAGCATTGTCATCTAAAACCCCACAAATCACAGACCAGCGAAGGCTGATGGCACAGCCTGAGCATCGGCACAGGGGGCAGGGGCCCAGCCAGTCCTGCTGGCTCTGAGCTTTCAGTGCAAGAGTCCACAGGCACTTCTCTGCAGAACAGCATCTTGTCAGCTAGAAGAGACCAGAGACAAAGATGTATTATAAAAAAACAAGCTAGTGGCTGTGACTAGACCAATTCTCACTGCAGCTGAGGTGCTGAGCAGCTGTGATGGTGGTACCTGACTCCTGGAGCCCCCCGGCTCTCCGAGCTCTCTGCTGCAGGGCAGAGTTGCTGGTGACGCCACTCTCCAGGGGACCAGGGCAGGGCTGCCTGGCCATGCTGAGGGTCCCCTCCAGCTCTGTTGTCTGAGAACCCATGCTCCTAGTCCAGCACAGCTTTTGGCGGCTCATAATTGCTGCATTTTAACATTTGACAGCCTGCCGCATGCTGCCAGAGTGTCTGACTCAGAGGAGCACACAGCAGCCAGCTCTGCCGGTGCTGGTCCCGCCTCCTGCTCAGGCAGTTGCACAGGAGACAGCACAAACGTGTGTGCAGAGCTGCTGCGTGGCTCTCAGGTGCTGGAGCAGGGTGGGGAGTGGAGCTCAGGACTTTCCTACCGCCCAGCACCATTCCCAAGGTGGGAGGACTTTTACATGCTGCTCCTTTCCTGTTGTCCAGGCTGCTGAGCTCTCAGCTGATGCCCTCCACTCAAACATCAGAGCTGCTGCTTCATCTTCCCTGCAGCCACATGCCTGTGGCTCTCTGCCATCCCCTCGCTCCTGGCTGACCCTGTTGTCTCAGCACTGATCCAAGCTCCCAGCAGCAGCAGTAGTGGCAGCCCCAGGTCAGTGCCCCAGTGCTTCATCCATGTTTTCAACTCAGGACCAACCATGGCCCTGGCCTGGTAGGGATGCAGCCACCCTGGACGTCAGGAAGGCAGCTGTGGGGGGCGGGACATGACGCTGGAGGGATGAGGTCCCTGGCAGGGCCTGGCCATGAAAGGGGTGAGCTGGAGCCACCTTAACCCCCCCCTGGCCAGGGCCAAGCTAGAGATTTCTCTGCAGTGAAGATGCTGACGGCAGAAGCGGGGGAGCCGCAGGGCCCCGCTGGCCTCTGCACCCAAACCCAGAGGGCATAAGCAGCTGTGGCACCACCAAACCCACCTTCGCTCTTGCCCCAACAGGAGACATGGCACCTCCTCCTGCAGCACCGTGGCAGAACAAGCCCTGTGGTTGGATTACACCAGCGATAAATACACAGATGCCAGGAGGTTTACAGCAAGCCGATGCAATCAGCAGTCACAAGTACAAGGCAACACTGACAGTCAAGTCTATCTGGACCTTGCCTGACAGTCCTTCGGCTGTGCAGCTCCTGAGATGGCCACTGCCTGGGGCTGGGTGGTTTGACGTCAGCGTGGCTGCGGTCGCTAGTGCTCAAGGTGCTCCTGCAGAGCCAATTCCAGCCCGTTCACTTCGATGCCTCACCATATGTTTGTACTAAAAATAGTTGTGAAGGGATAATCCTGCAAGAACCTGAGCGTCGTCATCCTCCATCTCTGCTCCAGACTTGGCCAGTGCCGCAGGTGCTTCCTGGGAGCTGAGAGTCACTCCTCCTGCCCCCCCAGGCACTGTGTCCTCGGGGCAAATTAGCCAACAACAGGTTAAACAAACTGCGCTTAGTGTGAGTGTGCCTAGGCACGAGTATTTTCGAGGCTTAAGACAAAAACATTGTTAAAACACACTTAAGAAGCAGTCAGTACTGTGCCTGTAAAACCTCTGAACAGGTACATGGCAGGTCTGGAAAGCACTGCACAGGCTCCAGCTGTTTCCCACTCCAACATCTCTACTGTGACTGACACAGCATGGCGGGAGGGCTTGTGGCCCTTTGGCCTTTCTGGCTCCCAGCAGTTGAGGAGGCATAAAAGAGGCTGTGCTGCTCTTGCAGGAGATGCCACTTCATACCTTCCAGGTTGTTATCATAATCTTTAACTGGGGGCAGCTGGGACAAGCATTTACCTCTTCTTTTTTCTTAGATATAAATGCTATCTTGCTGCAGTTTCATTTTACAATATGGTAATACGCTATCCAGGAAAGTCTTGCTACGTGCTAATTTATCCAGTAGGCAAATTCCTTTTGGCTAATAAAAGTGCTTGCACAGGAAGCTCAAAACCCAGCAGCAATTAATTATTGACAGAGCATGTGAATTAGAGATAAAAGAAAAGTCATTCTTTCTCACACACAAGATAGTAAATAAATTTAATTATTGTACTAGAAGCAAGGGATCTTATTCTGTATTAAGTTTTATTAGCTGAGACATTTAAAAGCATGTCATCATAACAAAAAGGTCTTGTGTAATCCTAACTGCACCACTCTGGTACAAGGCTCTGAAGTGAATAGGCTTAATTGAGCAAATGGAAGCAGATGGCTTGCTGAACAGACAGGTATTGTACAGGTTTATTGTCAATTAACTTTTGTCTACATGTGCCTATGGCGAATTGACTGTATAATGTGTTCCCAAGGCCAATTTAGCACTCCAGGTGCCCCATTGTGTCCAGGGTCTGAGAAGAAACAAAGCCAGAAGTGCTCTGGTCCCTGGGGTCTGCAGGTGTAACAGCATTCCTCTTCCTGAATGTCCCACCAACATCTGCATGGGGCCAGAGGGACACCAGGGTGTCCACCTGTGCCTGGTCCCTTGCTAACCAACCCTCCTCTGCTTCTGCGCAGGAATGTGATGCCCAAGACGCTGGACGGCCAGATCACCATGGAGAAGACCCCCAGCTACTTTGTGACTAATGAGGCCCCCAGGCGCATTCACTCCATGGCCAAGGACACGAAGCTGATCGTGGTGGTGAGGAACCCAGTCACCCGGGCCATCTCAGACTACACGCAGACGCTCTCCAAGAAGCCAGAGATCCCCACCTTTGAGGTGCTGGCCTTCAAGAACCGGACCCTGGGGCTGATCGATGCTTCCTGGAGTGCAATCCGCATTGGGATCTATGCCCTGCACTTGGAGAACTGGCTCCAGTACTTCCCTCTCTCCCAAATCCTTTTTGTCAGTGGTGAAAGGCTCATCACTGACCCAGCAGGGGAAATGGCCAAGGTCCAGGACTTCTTAGGCCTCAAGAGGATTGTGACGGAGAAACATTTTTATTTTAATAAAACCAAGGGGTTCCCCTGTCTAAAGAAGCCAGAGGACAGCAGTGCTCCCCGGTGCTTGGGCAAGTCCAAGGGTCGAACTCACCCCAAAATAGACCCAGACGTCATCCACAGACTACGGAAGTTTTACAAACCCTTCAATGTCATGTTTTACCAAATGACGGGTCAAGATTTCCAGTGGGAGCAGGAAGAAAGTGATAAGTAGATCCATGAAATCAGAAAAAAAGCTCTTTTCTTTTTCAGATGTGGATCATCATTAAAGACCCAAAACTCATTGGGGGCTCAAGGCTCAGATGTGTGAGCCCAAGACTCCTGCATTGTCAGGGTTGCACCGAAGCCTCCCCACATTTCCAGCTCTGAAACCTTAGTGGCACGTCACCTCAAGTTGCACTGGGCTCTCCCCCTGTGACAGCAAGGGATGAGGGACTCCTCGGGGTGGTGGGGTGCTTCATGTCACCATTTTGCTGCTGGTGTCCCCCTGGCAGCCAGCCAGGACCAGCACCTCCTCTCACGGCTAGCTGAGCAGGAAGGTGGCTCACAAAATCCAGCAGCACTGGGACAAACCCACAGATATGATTTCTCCTGCCCTGGCTTTTAGTTTTCCCCAAACAGCAGCACCATATCTGGTAAATTCAGGACACGTGCATTCACTGGCACACTGGTATTTGTGTGTGGAAGGAATAAAGCCAGTTATGCTGCAAAAGACCTATGTACAGAAACTTCATTTGCACCAGACGTTTCAATTACTTGTTGCACTAAAACTAGTATTTACCAAGTGCCACAGAACACCTGGACCTGATTCTTCTCCAACAGACGGGTGTAACTCCAGTGTTGGAAGAGAGTTGTTCCTGCTCTGCTGGGATGCGCAGCGAGACCAGACGTGGGGCCTCCCCCAGGCCCCTCCTGGAAGCCGTACCAAGAACCATTCCCAGGCACCTGGTCAGAGCAAGCTGGGGTCTCACTGCCAAGCTGGGCTGCCAAGGCACAGTGTGGAGCTGCACAAGCCTGTGCTGCACCCTGCCCCGCAGTTTGGAGCCAGGAATTCCTGGTGGGAACAGAGAGGGTGACAGCAGGGAGCCAACAGGGCACACGCCCAGCCTAGGGTCTGGGTAGAGCTGAACCTTGGGCCCCCTGGCACTGCCCTTCATCTGCACCTTGAGAACGAGATCTCTGCAGCGTGCTCTGACAGCTCGGTTTGCAGAATCAGGAAGCACCTTCATCTTTACTTTGGAATTACAAAATAGTAACTAATTCCCAGGGGGAGCACTGCTCTGCACAAAAACCGCGTGCTTGCTAGGGGAAATGGCCACAGCCCACACCCAAACAAGTTTGCAAAGCCTGGTGGAAGCTGCACCCACCTCCAGAGTGGAACCTCCAGCAATGTGGTGAGCACTGCACACAGGAACCAGTGGAGAGCAGGAAGCCACAGTGCTTCATCCCCAGCACTGAGGGAGAGCAGCAAGAGAGAGAGCACACGGGGACATGCAGAGCTACCATTTCTGCAGCGTTCCCTTCCCAAGGGTGATTCCTAAGGGCACTCAAACACTGCTGCACACTTGCTTTGCTTCAGTGAGCGGAAGGATGCCTCCTGGGTGGAGCGTAGCTGGTGCCCTGTCCCCTCTGGGTGCTGGGTCCCTGCTTGTGGGAAGGCATCCCAGCTGTGGTGTGGGATCACCATGGCAAGACTAAGATTTGGTTTTGATTAAGGTGGCAAGAACCCCCTGCTCAACCAGCTCAGCAGATGATATCGTTGCTACGGTGGGTAACAAGGTGAACCTGCTCTGGGTTTCATGGCCTGTCGTGTGGTTCATGACGCCAGAAGTGGTGCTGGTGCCTCAGACTGGATGAAAAAAATTGCTGAAGCCATTTGGAAGATGTACACCCTGGGCCATGCTGGAGGGGCATTGCACAGTCCCCGTTAACGTCATGTCAATTCCTATTAGCCCAATTAGATTTAAAAACAGCTCCTGACATAACACAGTTTTTCACAGACCCACAAATCCCCAAATTACATGAAAATTGGAAATATATAATAGGAATAATTTTTCAGTGTTTTGCACATAATTAAAATGTCAGATCAGCTCCAAAGTGAAAACTGTTGTTACACAATTCGGTGCAAGCTGCTCGATGGATCCAGCTGGAGGATGAGGGGCTCATCAAGGCCCAGCATCCAGGCTCCTCACCAGAGGGATATCCAGAAATTTTTCCCTTTTCCCAGCACGCTGCAGCCCTGATGCAGTGGGCTGCCCTGATGGTGCTGGGTGGACTCTGCCCATGGAGATGGTGGGACCAGTGGCCCTGGCTGCCTGCCAGAGGGGCTTGGGTCTGGTGGGACACTGTCCCAGCTCATGGTGTGGCTGGGACCTGGCAGGTTGGTGGCTGTGTGAGACCATGGCTCTTACAGCTATCAGTGTGACATCACCTCCATGGTCAAAGCTTAGACTCTCTCTACCCCCTTCCACAGAAGAAGCAGGAGCAGTTTTTCTCCGAGCAAGGTCTCCTTGCAATTGACAGAGCCCCTGACACGCCCCCATCCAGGTCTCCCTCATACCCCAGCCTTGGTCTGGTCTGCTCCACGTCTCCCTGGGCAGCTCAGGATGGCTTCTCCTGGGAATAGCCTCTGGTCACTGACTGTCATCAAGCCACCGTCACTTTTCTCATCGTGTCCATTGCTGGAGGGGCAGTAGATCTGAAAACATAGGTTTGAGCATGACAATCCAAGGAGCACCCATGAGGGCAGTCATGGCTAGGCCTGAGTTTCCTTCCTGGGCTGGGACAGAGCACAGTCACACCTGGGGCTTAGTCCTTCAGCCCTGGAGCAGAGATACAGAGGAGGCTCCAGAGATGGGTCCCAGTGCAGGGCTCTGGAGCCCCAGGTCCTCTGGAGGTCCTACCTGCTGGTTTACAGACGCGGAGGCCACAGGTGGTGCTGGGCCTGCCCATGTCTCACCTTTCTCTCCTATTCTTTCTGCCATATATTCAGAGGTTTATTTTTTATATCAGCTGCAATCTCCAGCTCGGGAGGAGCTGCCAAGCACCCAGCCTGGAGGAGTGGTCCTGGGGACACACACTGCGCCTGCATGGCAGAACGGGACCTCCCACCTCCCCGCATGCCACCACAGTGCCACCAGCCCCTTGGCAGCAGTGGAAGGGAGCAGGGACATGCCAGCCCCCCTGGGGGCACGGGGAAACTAGGGGAGGGGGGTTATTCTGTTTTCTGTTTTTCAGAAACACCATCCTGTCTGCTGTGCTAATGCAGGAGCTTGACAGGAAAATTATTTTCTATCTGGCCAGAGAGTGGCCTGCCAAACAAGAGAGAGTCAGGTTAATAACACTGTTTTTTTAAAACTATTCAAATGTCAGCATTAGAATGCACAGGAAATTGAATTTTGTATTTGATTTCAATTAGCAAAGCATAAATTATATTTAATTTTCTACACAGACTGGGTGATTCATTGTTCTGGAAAAGCTGGTGCTTTATGGTTCAGAGACTGGAAATGCAGAGTTCATCTTTTCCAAAACCAAACTGCTGTGCTGTTGCCTCCTCCCAAACGTGCCCCTGTCTGTCGGTGTCACTCTGTACCTGAACAATATGAAAATCCTGAACCAAACACTTGAACCCACAGCACTAAACAATAAAATGTTGTAGCAGCTGCATTTCTCTGTGCCATTTCTCCGCCCTGCTCCCCTCAGCACCAGCCCCCCCCGTGAGCAGCAGACCCACGGTGGGCACTGGCCACCACCCACCAGCAGCCAGTCCAGCCTGAGCGGCCACCCCAGTGGGACACGGCCCCAACAGCGCCAAAAAGGCTGAGACCAGGAGCAGGAGCCTGGGCCAGCACCCAGCCTGCAGGGTTCCAGGCATGTGTAGTTTCCATCCCAATGGGCAGCATCCCCAGAGATGCCCTGCATGGGATCAGGTTGGGGATCCACACAGAGCACAACCTCCACTTTCCTCTGCCACCAGCCCCCAGACACTGTGCTGGGGACATCAGGATTGTCCCTGCAGGGTGGGACAGCTCTCCTTGATGGCCTCAAAGTCACAAAGAACAAATCCCTGAGCAATGCCTGGGAAGTTTCACTTGCTGCTGATTAAGGGTAAATCAGTGGATAATAAAAAGGAGAGAGAGGGCTGGCTGCCAGGCAAAGAAATTAGGGGGAAAATTTTTTTATCTTATTTTGTGTGCACAATTTCCTGCTAGTTTGAAAAAAGCTGTTTCAGCACACGGCCCTATTGTGTCATCTGATAAAAACCACTGAAAAACTTTTATCAACAAAATTAGGAAGTAGTGAACTATAAAATTGCTAATTATTTTCTAGTAAATTTACTTTTAAATAACTTTAGACACCAATTACAGGCACCATTAAGCACCATTAACACCGGGTATGTTTACCAAACAAGGATGGAATACTTATTATTCAAATCAAGATCATTTTGGTGTAGATTTTGCTGTTTGGAAAGCTGTCCCCTGTTACCAGATGTTTAAAAAGTCGTCACAAGATCAATTACACCCTCAAATGCAGTCAGATTCCACAAATTTTAATTTCGACATGATACAATTCGACCCTTGACACAAACACCAATGTGAGCAGGGGCCGTAACGCTGCGGAGCTGCCCCAGCAGCACCAGCGCCTCGACACGGGGCCAGGGCCAATGTTCTCCTCTCTTGCCTGCTCCAAGAAAGCAAATCTCACATTCGGGTGCCCCAGCTGTTCCTGCAGTGTCCCATTCCCCTGCTCCCTGCAGGGCTGCAGCACCTCTGCATGGCCCTTTGCTGGCCCAGCGAGCATCGCTCTTCCCAACAACCTGCTGGCCATTGTCTCTCCGACGCCTTTTGTTTCCTCCAGGGATTTGCTCCCAACAGACCCACCCAGCTCTGCAAATCCTTTGCCTGCTCCATCCAGCTGTGGACAGCAGGGCTGCCCTGGTGCTGGCGCTGCACCCCCGGGCCTGGCGCCGGGCTGAACACCGGCGAACGCCTCTTAATTGGACGTTGCCAGGCGGCTGTCAGAAAGCTGGCTGCAAAGCTGTTACCTCTCCCACTTCCCTGCTGTTATCTTTGACATCCTCATTATTTATTAACTGCCCTGTACCCAACAGGCTGCCACTGGTGCGGAGATGCCCTTATTATGCAGGCTCAATATTCCGCCTGCCTTCCAAGGTCACATCCTCCAGGATGTCTTGCAAACCAGATTGAAGAGGTACAGGCAAAGATGCAACATGTTCTGTATATGCTGATGCCAGGTTTCAAACAGAGCCCTTTGAATAAGGATGACATACTAGATGGTGATATAAGACCCTGTTGCTTCCTGCCTTTCCCTGGGCTGTGTGGAGCACAGAGCCTTCTGCACCTACATCAGCAAACACAGCAACCCAGGGCACCAGGCAAGGGCTCCAGCTACACTGGAACAAAGAGTTTTGCTCTGATACCTGAGCCTGGGAGGAGAGCAACAGGGGATCACTCAGCTGGCCAGGCTGCAAACCAGCTGTGACCTGTTACAGCTTTGCCAGCAGGAATAAACTTCTTGTTCCAGCCCCTTGCCCTCAGCCACTGCCTTCTCAGCACGGTGAGGGGTGCCTGCATCCGCCGTGCAGGGCAGTGGCTTTTGCACCTTGTGCCAACAGGCTGCGACATCCCAGTGGTTCCAGGCAGAAACATCAAACAAACTGATGTTCTCACCTCCCCAGCTTTTGTGGTGCCTTTTGCTTGGGGATTTTTTTGGTTTTGCTGACCATAGAAACTAACCCTCTATAAGTGACTCACTGGAAAAAAAAATCTGATTAGAAAATTCTTGATGCCTTTTAAGAAGCTCTTCCAACTTCAGGTCAAAGACTTGAAGTCAGAAGAAATAAGTTGAAAGTCACTTTACTTTTACATTACTAACAGGGATATTTTGGAATTTTTTAGATGTCACACAAGGTCCAATACCTCAATAGATATGAGTGCCTGCCCATATGCACCATATGGAGGTGGATGGAGGGCCCTCCTGCAGACCAATCCCACACTTCGCCCTGGGGTGGGCTGCCTGGGAGGTGGGCTGCCCCACAGCCCCCTGTGCTGCCTCACTGCCCCCTGTGTCACCCCAGGGCTCGGGCCGGAGGGAGGGCACACCATGTGTGCAGTCTCTCAGGAAATCTGAATTAAGAGGAGCCAGGATTGTTTCAACAGTACATTTTGTGACTAAAGTCATTATATGCAGAGAGATGTATGGGTAGCTGAAGGACAGAATTAATATAGTAAGTAATCCTCTCCCTTTAGCAATATCTTTCTGCATGAAATAATGATTTAACGTCTAACTTTTTCTAGCATACACATTTCCTCATAACAAACACTTACATGAAATGCAGCTATTTATGTTTCAAGGCAAAAAAGCATGAAGTGTAATGGGCTCTACTCTGACTATCTGTCCATGAAGAAATTTCACTGTATCATGGGAAACGAGGAAAAACATTTTATTTGGAGACAATTTCTTTCTCTTTAAGCTATTCTTATCTTTCTGCCTCGTTCTGTGTTGGAAGAGCTATCTGCATGACTGAGTTCTCCCTCCTGCACATAGAGTGTCTGTGCTATCCAGGACTCCTGCCCATTTGGGAGCACTCTGGACACCTGAGAACTTCCCACAGCAAAGAAGGGCCCTCCAGTGGTGTCTGAGTGTCCCAAAGCAGCAGTGGGCAACACCTGGTACCAACTCCAGGAAACAGCCACAGAAGCTCTTCTCTTGGAGTAATGTACCCGTTTGGACCTTACAGCTGTCAATAAGGGTAATTAACCTGTAACCTTAAGCAGTGGTGGGCACTACAATACATGCAGAGGCCCCAGGGGGGTCTCTGCCCCCCAGAGGCTGGAACTATGGTGGCAGAGCCCTGGGAAGGGGCAGCCAACCCCAGCTGCACCAGCCCTGCTCTGTGCTCCATCCATCTGCCCTCACCTGGCTGCATTTGCCCAGAGCCAGCCAGGCCCCCAGCACGGAGCCAGCCCTGCGAGGTTGCCCAAGGGGCCAGGCACAGCTTCCCGAGGCTGCAGTGCCCAACCAGGCTGTTCTGGGGTCCCAGCTGGGAGGCCCTCTGTTCTGCTATTCCCTTTTCCTCCCATGAGACTAATATCTGGAGCAGTGGAGGGCAGCGATCTGTCCCACAGGGACACTCACCTCCAGGATGTTGCTCTCCAAACTCCCTCAGGCAGAGCCCACAAACATCAACCCTGCTCAGGAGAAATGAGCTTTTCCCTGGTAGTGACACACCACTTAAGAGCACTGATCCAGATAACACGAGAGATGTCTGTGTAATGAAAGCAAACGACACATCTGGCAATTTTCCACCCAACTGACAGAGATAAACAGCTATAAATACACCCCATTAATAGCCTAAGCATCCTTCAAAGCTGGTCTGTGGGGCCAGCGTGCAGCAGTGGGCTGGTGCTTGGGCTGGGCAGTTGAGCGGTGGATACAGAGAAGGATGGTGGTGGCAGAGGGAGGCACTTCCCAGGAGGAAACCTGGGGTTGAGGAGGCACAGGGCACCGGGCAGGCCAGCGAGGATCAGTGCCCATCGCCTGTCCGTGCCAGTCCAGCACGGACTCCATTTCCTCAGTGTTTATGTGGGAAGAAGTGTCTCATCCCAGTCAATTTCTGCTAATTTCACCTAATTCCTCAGCAATCTGTCTGCCCCACACTGTCCCATAGCTTTGAAAACACCTGCGGGCAACGAGTGCTGCTGGAGTCAGAGGAATACGGAGCCTGGCAGAGGAAGAGCCGCTCTCAGCAGATGATCTCCTTGAAGGAGGTCAAGCAATTTGCAGTGTTTTGCCCAAGCACCAATGATTTTGGCTGCCCTTTGTGGGCTGACCTGTTCACCTAGCAGAGGTTTACTGTCTAGCAAAAGTTTACTGTCCAGACGTTTGCTTTTCCCTAAATGCCCACTGCATCTCCTGAGCCAATTGCGGCAATTTCTTAATCCTAAACACTGGCACCACAACAGCCTCTGCCTAGCGTGGTACCAGTCTGCAAAGACAGTTCATTAGCAACTGTGCAAAAAGGCTCTCTCTACCCAGGCTGCAATCTGGCCACTCTCCAGTTCACACATTCTGTCCAAGTTCACAGGGGAGGAAGTCCTGCTGAGAGAGGCTTTGCAGCTTCTGGAGAGCTGCAGCTCCTGAGCTGGAGAGCACACACAACAGCAAATACTTGGCTCATCTATCTGGTCAGAGGCCATCTCTACAGGCTAAGTCAGAAAAATAGTTTAACTAACATTTTCTTCTAGCAAGATATAATAATAAACTCATAACTCTGATGTTTTCCTTCCAGGTATGACAGGTTATGTGGCAAAGTAGATTTGTTTGATTTACAATAAGAGGATTACTCTCAGAAAATAAAACCACAAAAACAAACCACAAAACCCAAGCTCATGGTCCCAGAGACATGCATTAGAAATACTCGAACACCCTGAGAACTGAGAGTTTTATTCCCATTCTATTAGGGAAAATGTCTTTTCATGCAACTCAGAGAGGGAATGGCATATGCCACTGGCTTGTCCATCTGTCTTGCTCTGTTTGCAGCAGCAAAGCTCTCAAACCAGAACACCAGCCTTGTCAAAAATTGCAACATCCACTATGTGATTTTAAACACAGAACACAAGAGCTACACAGCAATGTGAGCTGGAGTGACCACAACAGCATAGGGCAAGTGCTCCCGAGAGGGCTGGGTCAGACCGGCGCACTGAAGCAGAGACAGACTCAGGTGACACGAACCCCGCAGCAGAGGAGACTCTTCCTCCCGTGCCATGGGGTGACCGAGCTGAGCAGCACCATCCTAGAGGGAGTTATCCCCTAGAGGGATAACAGCCCTCCTGTTAACACCCATGCCTTGCAAGAGCATGGGATGTTCCTGTGTGCCCAGGCACCTCGTGTGCTGCACAGCCAGTGTGGGAAGCGCAGCTTTCCATCACCCCTCTGCAGCGTTGCACCATTGGCCTCAACCAGGTGGATTCCCCTTTTCAGATGGAAAAAGTTTTTTGCATTTTGAAGATATAAGCAGAGAGCCAGGCCAAATGATGGACTCGCAGCCCTGTGCTCATGCTGGCCTAGTGATCTCTGCAGGAGTGTGGGGCTTCTGGAGATTTAAATGTGTGTGCTCATGCAGAGTGTATTTTAGGAGCTGTGCACTGCCTGCTACTGTTCCTCCTCTACCCACTGCGTCTTTCTTTCTTCAGCTCCTTCAGTTCCTGGCCTGACTGCAGCTGTCAAATCATTTCTGCTAAAGCCTTTTTCTATCCGCTTTTGAAGCAACCTCTTCCATCCCCTCTCCCCAGCTGTGCCCAGGTGATAGCAAATGCTCCTGCTGTGGGGCTTCACTCTTTTGTGTTCTGGAGAGCACCCACAGCCCTGTCAGTCACTTTGGTAGTGCTCCCGGGGGATATTCACAGGTTCCTTTGGATTCCCTTGGCAAGCACTGAACAGCCTGCATGTGCTGGAGATTTCAGCCTGTACCCCAGCAGAGAAGGAGCAGAAGGAGCCGCACAGCTGGAAGGTGGCAGAGTGAAGCAGTGCCCCAGGACAGTGCTTGCACACTGCTGCACTCAAGTGTGCCCCCCTATTCAAGAAGACACACCATGTTATCTCCTCTCTCACATTAAAGGCTCTTTCATCCCCACTAACTCACACAGCAGCCCAAACAAACAGGATGTGCAGCTGGGTTCAGTTTACCTGAGAGTGTACTTTACCCCCAGCAAGTACTTCAAGAGAAGCAGGTTGAGCACTCACTTCTAAAGCTTCCTGGAAAAGAGCAGCTCTGTCACCTCTGCAAGCATCCTGAGCATGTGGCTGCCACCCTGATGGGATCCAGAGCGGACAGAGGGGTGCTCACACCCCATGGTGCTACCGACACAAGGGGTTTCTTAAGGGTTACAAATAAAATGCTGTTGGCACATTTCAGCATCAACAGGCACACACCTGCTGCCGGAGCCTTCCCAGTGCCACTGAGGAATCCTCAGTTCTCTGCCAGCTGGGATTTAGCCCACACAGCACCTACAGCTCCTCTGGTATTCACCTCCTTGTTAAGTATTTAATAAGTTTGTGTAACTTTTTTGTTAAGCAGCAAGAATATGTCTTCCAGGGGAAGCTAATTCCACCACATCCTCCTTGTGTAGGTTTGATGTTATGGAACAGTGAGTCTGTTGAATTAATTAGCATACAGCACTTCACTTACTCAGCTAATCTTCATATTTTGCTAGGAGGATGAGGGAAACCCCTGAGTGCTGGTAGGATGCTGGGTGGTCCGGCTCCAGCCCCGGGGCAGGCCAGCAGAGCATCAGCAGCTGCCCCACGCCGTGGCCTTCCTGCTGGGCTGGGGGTGCCTGCCTGACCCCCCTCTCCAGCCAAACCAATTCGTTCCCTGCCCATCCTGTGCCGTCATGGAAAGCGGGCCATGCCAGCCCGTGCTCCTCCACCCCAGCCCCCCGGGGGAGGGCGGGCAAAGCTGCCCCGCAGCTCCCTCCTGGTCTGCGCTCACAGAAAGACACACACACCCCCCTCTGAGATCCGGGCATTTTTTCTCTTTGCACAAAATCCTTCTAGAGATGATTATTTGAAAGATGAGTCACCAAATACAATAGCAAAGACACATCCTTGACTTACTGGCAGAGAAGAGAGATGTGACCAGCATTAAGTCTCCATGCAATGACTCCATCACACAGTGTCTGGAGTTTATTCTAAACAGCTCTCAGTCTTGTGCAGAATTCTTTTTTCATGTCAGAAATCCAGCTACTTTTCCATAAGAAATGTTCCTTAATGAAAGACAGACTGTGCATGGATTTAAAAATCATTATGGTGTAGCTCTGTGTTCTATACAGCTGCTGTCTTTTAAAGCCTGTTTGTAGGAACACACATGCACATGTGGAGATGCACATTAGCACCTGTGCATTGAGGTTGTGCTCTGAAATGGGGCATAAATTCCAGCTGCCTTTCGGGAGCAGGAGGGTTACTTCCTATGCTTCTTGAATGTTCTCTCTCATTCTACTTCTGCTCATATGTTTTCACAGAAGAGTTTAAAGGTCTCCTCTGCAGGGACTGTCACCCGTGGCTGTGCTGAGGTTTGCAGGGCAGCAAACCCAAAGCTGAGCCCCTGCCTGAGGGCAGACCATGGGGAGGCAAAGCCAGGCAGGCCCTGCCTGGCCCCTGCCAGACACAGGCAGGACCTGGGAAGCCCGAAGCCCCCTTGCTGGGGCAGGACGGGTGCTGCCGCGGTGGGGGATCTCGTTTCTGTGCTGCCCTGGTGCCAGGAGGGGGAGTGCTGTCTTGTAGCCTGTTCCAGTGCCAGAGTGTCCTGACCTTGATGATGTTGGTTTAACTAGTATATGAAATGCAAATATAGCCTAAGCGCAACAGTTCTGGCACCCAGCAGAGAGATTAAAGGGTGGAACGCTTCCCAGAAGGGTCAGCAAGAGCAGGAAAAATTATATAGAGCAAATAAACAGAATAAAAGACTTCTCTATTATCCTGGTGCACAGGGCTGCACCTCGGGGGACTGCAGGAGATTGTGCTGCTCTAAGGCTTATCCTCAGGGACAAGCTGCTGATCAGGAAACAGAGAAAGGGTGAAGGGCAAGGATACAAGTTGATTTTAAATAACTACAAGCCAGGAGGGTCACCCTCCTTGGCTGATACTGCATCACCCATCACCCCTTCACAGCCAGTGCAGTCACCCCAGGGATTTCTCTGGGATCTGGGGCCAGACTTTAGGAGAGGTTTAATGTGTGGGCTGAAGAAAGGGAATTGCTCCCTGACCTGCAGCTGAGCAGGTCCCGTGCAGGGGAGGGCAGCCTCTCCAAACCAACCTCCCCACGCTCTGCAAGAGCTGGTCTCACCAGCCTTGTGGGAAGCTGGATATACACAAACTACTGCTGCAAGCTATAGGTGCCACGAGACATGGAAATGCTGAATTCAACAGGTAGAAATGCCTTTTTTCAAATAAAGGAGGGATTTGCACATAGTAATTTTGAGCAAACCCACCCAGCATGCTACGCCTTGCTCTGGGCCTCTGGAGGAGAGCAGCTCACCATGGCCAGGAGGTCAGAGCCCTGCTGGATGCAGCTCCAAAGGTATAGAGGGACCTCGTGCTGCTGCTGCTCCTCCAAGACGGATCAGAGGCACCAGACCCTGCAAGCCAGCTTCACCTGCAGGCTGGCCAGGATTGCAGGGATAGCCCCTGTGAGGGCAATGGCAGCCAGGGTGAGGTTGTCTCCCTTCTCCTTATGCTATTAAGGAGCCAATGTCCTTGTCTGCACTGGAAGCAACCTGTAGATCAGATTCAGCCCAGAATCAGACCTCAGGGGAGTGCAGGGTTTTCTGCAAGGACTGCTGTCTCCAAATTCCTACCAGATGATCTCTTTGCCCGCTCTACTGTGTGGCACACTGGTGTGTGCAGAGCTGGAAGGTGCTGCAAGGAGCTCTGCCAGCCCCTGGAGCAACCAGTGCCATGCACTGCTACAATGCTGCAAGGGATCTCACAGAAGGGTGGCTGGGGGGCCTGGAGCACAGGCCGTGTATGTGCAAGGAGCAGCTGGCAGGGCTGCCGTGGTCAGCGCAGGGTCACCATGGCCCCAGGGCCCTCGGTGTCCTCGATATTGTCCCCTCAGGAGGACCCACCAGCAGAAGGTCAAGGGACACAGCCCTACAGCATCCTCACACCCACCCAGCTTGTCACACCCAACACTATGACCTCTTGTGGGGCAAGCACAGAGGAAGCACACGGATCCAGACAAGACCGAGCTGATGAGAGATCCCCACCAGGGTACATCGGGGGGGGTTCTGTGGGTGGGGGCAGTGGGGCCAGGGGGGTTGCAGGGCAGAGACGAAGCCCCCCACCATCCAGGGACAGCCCTATGGTAGCTGGAGGTTCAGGCCAAGCAGAGCACTCTCATTAAGGCATCTGCAGTGCTATCAAGACTTCATTAAAAATTTAAAACACAAATTACAATATTCACTGGGAAAGAGTCACTTTCCTACCAATTACAGTTTATAGGGTAAAATTAATGTACCAATTAATATGGCTGCTTCTAAAACTCAGTCTAATATGTTAAATACTGTTCCTGCCTCTGTAAATGCAGCAAAATAAAGTGATGATCAGGACAGGAGCTAATAAAGTTTTGCTTCTCTGTACTTAAACTATTTGGCATCACTGACTTAAGGCAGAGGAAAAAGGAGATTATTTAACATTTTAAGGTTTGTAAGACCCATAAATCATTTCATACATGCCATATTTGTTGAAAAGGATAGAATACATTCAATTTTACAGTATATTAAACTTCATCTAATTTGAACGTAAGAACAGACCAGCAAAATAAATGACCAATTTCTGAAGCAGAAATTACCATTTGGCTGCTGCCATTATGAAGCTGCTGGTATTTTATCATGTTCTTAACATAATATTGCTTGTCTATTGATGCATAGTTATAGTGCTAGTCCAAATTGGAAGGCGGTGAAAGAGGACAGTGCAGAGTTTTTTTTTAATAGGCATCATTTGTCAGATGTTATTTCAGAGGTCTTTGCACTGATGATAATATGCAGATTAAAGCAGAAGTAAATAAGAAGAGAAAAAAAAAGAGAGAGCAAGCAAAAGGCAGAAAGGGAATGAGAATTTCGGTGCATTCTGGCTGCAGCAGACAGGCAGGTGGACCCGGCCCCAATGGGTACAGATAACAGTAATTAATCTGCATTGAAGGGTTTCTTCTGAACCCCCGCGGTGTTTGACAAAAGGAGGCGTCCCGCTCTGCATCTCAATGCTGGGGACCGCGGGGACAAGGAGCAGAAGGGCGCGGTCCCGGCAGGACCCGGGAGGGAGGCAGCCCTGCCCCGCGCTCCTCCCGCAGCTGCCACAAATGTGAGTGCAAATAAAAATTATGTTTAGTTTGCAAAACAGGAGGAAGGTATCGCCATTCTCCAGAGTTCATTGTTCTGCTAGACTTGGTATTATAGTAGCAATATACTGCAGAGGAGAAAAATCAGCTGGCTGCGTTGCCTCCAGAATGACAATGCCCGGCGCCGCGAGGTGATGGGAAGATGCTGGCAGGGAAGGGGTCCCGGGGAACACGGCATTCGGGGGAAAACGGGGCCTTCTGTGCAGGGGCGGCAGGACCCAGCACCCTCAGTCTCTCCTGCTGCGCCTCAGCCACCACAGCTCTTCAGGCAGCAGCTCCTCAGCCAGGACCAGGCACCATCCCAGGGCAGGGTGTTATCCCGGGCCAGGACGCTGCCCCGAGCAGGGCAGCTTTGCCGGCGCGGGGACCAGCCCTGCCCGCTCACTGCAGCCCTGGGACCAGCCCTGCCCGCTCACTGCAGCCCTGGGACCAGCCCTGCCCGCACACTGCAGCCCTGGGACCAGCCCTGCCCGCACACTGCAGCCCTGGGACCAGCCCTGCCCGCACACTGCAGCCCTGGGACCAGCCCTGCCCGCACACTGCAGCCCTGGGACCAGCCCTGCCCGCACACTGCAGCCCTGGGACCAGCCCTGCCCGCACACTGCAGCCCTGGGACCAGCCCTGCCCGCACACTGCAGCCCTGGGACCAGCCCTGCCCGCACACTGCAGCCCTGGGACCAGCCCTGCCCGCACACTGCAGCCCTGGGACCAGCCCTGCCCGCACACTGCAGCCCTGGGACCAGCCCTGCCCGCACACTGCAGCCCTGGGACCAGCCCTGCCCGCACACTGCAGCCCTGGGACCAGCCCTGCCCGCACACTGCAGCCCTGGGACCAGCCCTGCCCGCACACTGCAGCCCTGGGACCAGCCGGCGCACCGCTGACCAAGTGATGTACGGTGGGCACAGCTGCAGAGCTGAAAATACCTTCGCTAAAAAGACAGCTGAAAATAGCCAGATGTTACATTTATATTAAGGTGATCATCCTGTCCCCCAAACCCCTGAATTTCCCCCGACAAAAGGTCTCTGCTGCTGGCAGGAGGCCAGGACAGAGTGCAGAGCTGAGGGGACATGGGTGGGCAGCAGCTCCCTGCACAGCTGCCCTGCACCTCAGAGCCTGAGGCTGCTTAAACCAAATGAATTGCTCAGATACTAGAGCTGAAATGGAGTTCCATGACTGCAAATCTGTGCAAGGATACACAGTGCTCTAGCATAGATTTCAATTACTTTCCAACCTTCAGCACGATGATGCAAGATTACGCTCCCCTGTCAGAGTGTGCCAGCATGCTCTTACTTTTATTTCTCCTGTTAAATGTGGTCTTTGTTGCACTTCATTGATCTCTGAGCATATTCTGCTGTTTACAACTTTGATAATCTTTGTGTAATCTTCAGGGGTAATTGAATTCCAGCAAACATCGCTGAATTTTAAACACCACACAAATTTAAGTACGTTGAAAAGCCATGATATGAAAGTCAAACCTCGAGACAGGGAGAAGCACTTGATTTCAGTTCCTTTCCTGAAAATCAGGAGCTGAGCCAGGCCCAGAGCCACCATGAACAAGTCAGGAGAGACCTATCCCAGCATTTAATCCCAAATAGTGAATGTGTCATTTAATGATTTTTGACTATGCAAATACAAAACTATTCTGCATTTGCACAAAGTCCCAGGGAATTCCACTGGGTCTCACTCTACTGGGATGGGATACAGTCAGCAGCTCTCGATCTTTGTTTAAATACCAAGGGAAGTGCCCTTGTACAGATAAATTATTGTTTTTATGGGCATATTTTGTGAATTAGACAAGGGGGAAAATGTTTCAGTTGGATTTTGAAGCAAAAGTTTTTTTGCAGAGCCCTAGAGGCACATGCACAGAGCTTTCATAATCATTACCATTATTTATTATTTGCCAGCACAGGAACGTGCCCAGCAGAGTGCAGGCACAGCACAACATGGCTCCCAGTGCCAACAGACCCAGGGCACTGACCCCTCCTCACCGAGCTGCAAACACCGTGTCCCCCCACCCTGAGCCCAGGCAGGGCACCCAGCCCTCTCTCCCCTGCTGACCCGCAGCCACTGCCCTTAGCTGTAGCCTCCCTTCTGGTGGCTGGAAAAAACAGATGTCTTGCTTGAAGACATCCGATTTTTGATGCATTTCCTACAAACTTTAATTTCCCAAACCATCCTGCTCAGGATGTGGGGGGACTGCTCAAGTATGCTATAAATTAGTATGCTGGCAGAGCTGCTCCTGCAAAGGGGATAAACTCAGCCAGGCAAGAAGGAGCCTCCAGAAATCCAGGCTGGAAGGAAAAACTTGCTGGTCTCCTGCTATTTGTGCCAGAGCTCCGTGTCTCTGGTTTATTGCTGCAGCAGCACACGGCAGCACCTGCACAGCAAAGATTTCCTGCTGAAGGGTCTGAGATGTACAGAGGGGTCCCCACACAATTGAAGGAAAAGGAATTAAAGGGTTGTCTGGCTAGAGAAAAGGGATATTGAATCTAATCCAAGCTGGTGCAATTTGGAAATCCAATTGCATTTGTCCATCAGCAAAGGCAGCAAACAGCAAGGGGAGCCAGAAGGCTGAGGGCAGGGGACTCTGCTCCAAGGACCCCAGACCCTGCAGGGCAGGAAGAGCCCCAGGACGGTGCAAAGCCTCTTTGCCCTGCTACACTTCACAGCCCTTTTCCCAGGATACAAAGACTGGCACAGGAGCCATGTGTGGGACAAGTTGGAGAGGAGGAGCAGGAGGGGAAAGCAGCTTACCCAAGCCCTCCCCACCTTTGCTGGCAGGCAGAGGCAGGCAGCCCCAAACCCCTGCATGGCTCGTTCCCTCGGCTCTTCTGGGGCACTGCACTGATACCCCATCCATCCCACAGAGCATGGCTTTCCCAGCACCTCCTTCCTTGCAGGGTTTCTAGGAGACCAGACACTGATTACAATCAATTTCAATGTTTCTGCTATGACTTTTAACTTGGGCTCAGATCCCTCCTCATATTCACTTGCCCCAAGTCATTACATTGATATTTTACCAGAAGCCAGACAAAGTTTTTAAGGTCCTTGATGGACTCCAGTGATCTGACGAAGGCTCAAGCCTTTTGCCAGGCAGCTCAGCCCTTTGCTGAAAGGTTTGTGCAAACCCATTATAGCCATTTCCTACCCTGCTTTCCCCAAGACAGGAGGTTCAGATGGTTCATCTGCATTTCAGATGCCAAATGTAAGTTACGTTGTACCCAGGCTTTGGTAAGTAATAGAATAATCAGTGTCTGGTTGTGAAGCCCATAAAGTGGGCTGTGCCCAGGTTGCAAGGAGGGATGCTGTGGGTTATAAGGCCCCTCCCTGAGGAAGGTGCCAGCTCAGCAGCTCTGCAGGGAAAGACATATGAAGGTGCATCAAGCTCACAGAGCAGGCCCAGGTCCCCTCACAGGCAAGAAAAAAGGGCAGATGCACCAAGAGCCAGACACTCAGGCTTAGACATGTCCCCTGCAAGATAGGGTGGCCACAAAAGAGCCCCAGGGCTGGCCATGTCCTGCTGGGGAGGTGAGAAGCAAGCTCCAGAGGCAGCACAGGCACTGTCACCTCCCCACAACTGGCTCTGCAGGTCCATGGTAGCACCCTGCTGATCATCCTACCAGGAGAACTGGAACAGAGCCACTCGCAGCCATTATCCCCCCTCATGTGCTTTGTTTCTTGAACTAAAGAGCAGAATTATAATGAGTTTTGACATTAAATTCCATAAAAAGTCAAGCTAGTCAGTGACCAAACCTGTAATTGATTCTTTTGCTAGTTCAATACTTAATGCTACATGTTAAGCAATAGGATTTTACAATTTGCTAGCACTTCACTTACAGAGAATTAAGCAATGAAAAGCCATTCTGAGCACAAACAGCAGAAAGGAAGCCACATCTGCTAATAAGTGAACGAGCCAATGAAGTGGCTCAACACTTGCATCAATAGCTTGTTTTTCAAAATATCCATCCCTGTGCAATCCTGACGCCTCTTTACTGCACAGCACGGCTTGAGCCTCTGGGAGGTGATGCTGAGGTAGGAATGCCACAGGCAAGGTGCAGGAGGCAACGACTCACTACCAGGCCTGGGGGGCTGGAGAGCCTACACTCCACTGCCCCCAGCACCAGGGAACCCCTGGGACCTTCAGCACAGTGGAGCAGCCAGCTCCAGCCAGAGATTGGGACACAGCTGCTTCCTGGGAACAGGACCTGCATCCAGCCCAGCTCCTGCCATCCACATGTCCCAGTCACCCCTGCACAGGCAGCAGCACTGGAGGGGACACTGATTAAAAAAATTCTGCTTGTTAGAAAAGGTTGTTTAGTTTAAAGCTTACTGCAATATGTGCTTAACTTCACTCCAAGCAAAATCCAAAACAATGAAGCACAGCTTCCACAGCTATTTTCCACAGACAGATATCAGAACTCAACTAAAATCTGCTTTTTTTAAATGCAACATAGCATTTTTCTTTGCCTACTGTTCTCAAAAATGCTTTCCTCTGTTAGCCTTTTGTTTTCCAGCACAAGTCAGAGCAGCAAGGTGCTTCTGCTGAGTGATTAACCTGCAGCGGTGACAGGAGAGCCATCTGCAGCAGGTCTTGTATGCCCCCAGGAACGGAACACAGTCCAATCATTTTCAAACTCATGTCCTGACCCCCATCAAAAAAAGCCCTTTCATGCCACGACTTGCTGCTTCCAGGGCACCAGTACCAGTGCAGGGAGAGGCCGTGCCCACCAGCTGCACCAGCCACTCTTCATAAAGTGACAGCATTTTATAGGTCTCTGCTGGGCCCATGCGGTGTGGCAGCAGACACACATCGGAAATACAATTATTATTTTAAGGGGAGCACCTGTGCTCCTGGCCTGCGCAGGGGTCAGGCATCCTGCTGCGATGATTCAGGGAATCTGTCGAGGCACATTTCATGAATTCCACTGAAGCTGTGGAATTGCTGCATTAGGTGAACACCTCAATGGTTGTCAAGTCAGCCACGTGCTGTCAGAGCTGCTTTACATCACCCAGACCAGACACAGCAGACACTCGTGAATAGCTGTCAGTCCCCCACTGCTTTCAGCACTGATCCCACACTGCCTGAGCGCCCCCAAGCCTACAGCGGCACACGTTGCACCCCCAGAGCCACTTCCCAGGATTCTTTCAGGGCTCTTGTCAAAGGGCTGCAGAGGTGCCTCAGGGCCACATCAGGAGCACCCAGTACCGGGACACTGCCGGGCAGCAGAGCTCCAGACACAGGGCCAACCTGTGCTCTGCACACAAAGCTGCTCTTCAGGGAGGAAAATGCCAAGCAAGGAGGGTCCAATCAGGACCAACTCTGCCCCAAGCCCCAGGCACAGCACTGCAGAGTCTTCCCACAACAGCCCTAAGCCAGGCACACTGTGCTGTAGGATTGAAGTGCTGAAACACAGCAGGAAACAGATCTACAGCCCTAGAAAAAGCTTCTGAATTAAAGCTCTAGTAGTGGTAAGTCTGTTTTAATAATGCAGACTAACACCACTGAGAGATATGGCAGAGCAAATAAAATTCCACTGAGCTGAAGACAGTAGAGAAATAAAACCCTAACACAAGGCAACAGTGCTGGGCAGGGGGGGCTGGAGCCCTGAGGAGGGCGAGTGGCCCCCACAGCGATGACCCAGCATCACTGGTGTCAGAGATGGCAAGCAGCACTGTGGGCCCTGGAGATGGTATCTTCAAAATATACCTGGCTAATGAATTTGTGTCTGACAACTTCAAGCATTAGACAATTTGTACAGAACGAGAATGTGCCTGAACACTTGTCACTGAAGACTTGTAAGGGAGCGGGGCAGCCAGGCGCGGGCATGCCCCGCATCCATCACAGACACCACCGCCTCCTGAGGGCGTTATGCAAATAGCTGAGGTACACAAGGGATGTGTGCTGCCACCGCCTGAGGACGCCTGGTCCCAACACCCTGCCCATCCATCCCTCACCTCCAAGCAGCTGAAGGCAGGGACTGCCCATTTCTACGGTCCTTTCCACATGCATTCAGCAGGTGCTTTTGGAACCTTGTGCCATCTGTCACACACAGGTAAGCACTCTGTGACTCACTGAGGACATCACAATGACAGTGACTAACAATTCTCAGTGTCTCATGCCTGAAGAATTCATGTCCTTAAAAACTGGGAAGAGACAGAAGGAAAAAGCATCCAGCTCATTGCTACTCAGGCTCAGAGCTGGGAAGTATTGCAGTACTCTGGAAAACTACAAGGAAACAAATGAGGGACTTGATCTTCAGAAAGGCTGAAGAGCAGAGCCACCCACCAGGAAGCACAGAGGCTCCGCAGGGAGCAACTACTTCCTCAAGAGACACACCAGGACAGCTCATGGGAGGAGCCATGGAGATTTAACCAGCAGAGACAAATCCAGCCAGCACAGTGCAATGGAAAACAGTCCTTGTCAAACTTCGAGGAGAGCACAAGTTGGGCTGATTAAGGTAATTACAGTGATGTAACAGGCTTCTGTGATGTGTTGGGCACCGTGTCAGCTGCCATTGAGTGAAACCTTGTGCTCAACAGAGCCCCTGCAAAATGGATTAAGCAGCAGCTGAAGCAGCTGTCAGTGATGAATCCCATCAAGGAGCTGCCTCTCTGAGAGAAGTGCAGGTCAGCCAGAACACTGCTCAGCCTTCTTAATACAGCTTTGGGGAGACACAGCAGGAATATCCCATCTGTTCCTCTCCCATGGTGCAATGAGGTGTGGGAATTGGGAAGAGGGGAACAAGAACCACAAAACACAGCTGAAAGGCCCAAGACAACACCTGCTATCAAACAGCAAAGCCTGGACCAGATTAGCAAGGATCCTCAAAAGGCAGCAGCAGACCTGGAAGTCAGCTTATCATCTCAGGTCTATTCTGGTGGACATTTGCAGGGTCAGTACTGCTGTAGCACCATCCTTTCCTGGCCAGGCTGGCAGCAAAAGCAGACCTCCCCAGGTGCTAGTGTCCGGAGAGGCAGGCACCCCACACAGGCCAGCCAGGACACAGAGCCGTAAGTCCCAGAGCATTGCTCCAGATGGGATCCCTGGAGCAGCAGCAGGTCCAGCCCTGCAGCTTCCAGAGCTCAGGACACACGCCCACATGTCTGGGACTGAGCCCCTGCCCCAGAGCCATTCAGCACTCCTTTGGCAAGATGTTCCTTCCCTACAACAGCCAAAACCAGATCTGTGAGGTTTCTGCTGCAGCCCAGAGTCTCCAACCATGAAATTATATGACTCTACCTTGACCTCAGATTTTCTACAGTTAATATCTCCTATAGAAGACACACTGTGGCTGACTCAGCCCACAAGAAATTCAGTCTCAAAATGTGGATCTCTGCTAATTCACTAGGATGCCTTTTTCAGAGCAGCCTCAGCACCAAGACCAGAAGCCTGCTTGCTACAATGAGGCCTCCAGCAAGGGTCCTCTCCTGCACCTAACACCAGGGCCTGTTTCCATGTTCAAAGAACATGATGGAGCTGACATCTCCCTGCAGATACCCAGCTCCCCTTGCCCCCATCACATCCTAGGATTGTCCCACAAGCCACAGGTGACATTGCAGACATTGTACTCACCACCCACTCAGTCCCAGATGGCTCTAGCAGAGGCTGATCCCGAAGCTCTGCATCCCTCTGGCTCCATACACAGCTCTTCCTCACGTTGAGCCTGCAAAAACAGGCACTGCAGGCAGACACCCACCCCAACACAGGCTGAGCAGATGCCAGGAGCCCAAGCAGCCACCCTCATTTGCTCCCCTTCCTCCAGAGGAGTTGAGAAACACTCATTTCTTTTACAATAAACAAACATCTACTTGAGTGCGTTGCAGAGCAAGAGGGGGTGAGGAGCTGGAGCCCTGTCCAGGGCCCATGCTCAGGAGGGCTGTGGGAACACTGAGGGCGGCACACCCGGGCACCTCTGTGCCAGCACTGACACCTCCTCAGCACACGGGGGGAGAGGAGCCAAGGAAGAGCCCCCCAAGTGTCCCCCAGAGCCGCAGCATCACTTCAAAAGCAACGCCCTGACCCCCGAGGAAAGGGAAAAACCCTTTTCCTGCCCCCCTGAAGATTGCTCCAACAATTGAGAAGCATCTGATCTTCCAAGAGACTGATAGAGAGAGGATGCTAGAGTCATTATCAAGTTAATTAGAAAAACTCAAATGGACCTTTAAACATTTTTATAATACATTTGGGCCTTTTTGGCAGGATTATTGCATCTTCTGGGTTTCCATTTCCCATTAAAGCATTCTCAGTAGTGCACATATAAAAGCCATGTGATCTTGGCTCCTTGCTGCTTTTTTCTTCTTTTTTTAAATATCTTTTTTTGGGTAAGATTTATTAAATATTGTAATCAGTTAAATTCTGGCAGCTTAAACATTTTCTTTAATAGCCTTGTTAAATGTGGATTAGATTTAAAATCCCTGCCTCTGAACTCTTGAGCAGCAGTATTTATATGCAACGTTAAAAAATCAAAAGCTTTACAAAGTGGTAATTACTCCTCTGCTGCAGGAAGAAAGAGTTTTCTGGGTTATTTTAAGGCAAATTCTCCACCCTCGCCCTTCTTGGCCAATACTACACAACCACAATTTTTCTTTCCTGAAGTACCCTCAGAGTTTGGGAAGCGTGGCTTGCAGACCCTACACCATTTAAGGCACCATCAGCTTTGGCTTTGCTTTGAACACCACATGTAGCTGCCCGCCCCCGGGGGCTCTGGCAGGACACGGCTCCCGTTGAAACGCCCCCCCCACCCCGTGAGCGGGACCCCTCAGCCCCTGTTGGGGAACAGCCCCTACCTGGCGAGCGAGTCCCAGCGCCGCCGAGCCACGGAGCAATCAGGCAACGAACAAGAACCAACACAACCCTTAAACGGCCACCACCAGCTGGACACGCTCCTTTTATCTGCTGAGCCCACCCCCCTTCCCCACCCCGCCCCAGCAGCCCCCGTGATGGGCAACAGCTGCAGCCCCTGGGGCGGCCCCTTCCCTGCTGCTCCTCGCCCACCCTCGGCCTTCACAGAGCGCAGCAGACACCGGGAGGCCAGGCTTGGATCACACCATTGATGACATTTTAAGACATTTTTAAGCCCCTTGCTGTATCAGAATGATGCACGTCTTGACAGAGACCTGGTTGAGTGTTACTGGAAGAACCAGGAAAACTTCCAGGTGCTATTAAGAACAGCTGATGCAGAGAGCAGATTCCCCTTCCCGGTCACTCTTCCCTTCCCCCCTCCACCCCCGCAGCAGCTCCCTGCACCCCCTGAGGCAGGCCGTGTGTCAGCAGACTTCCAGGAGCCCCCCTGACCCCAGCCTGACCCCCCCACTGCAGCCTCAGCCCAAGCCCCCCAATCCCAGCCGAGCTCCCTGACCCCAGCATGAGGCCCCCAACCCCAGCTCAAGCTCCCCTGACACCAGCTGAGCCCCCCAACTCCAGCCCGAGCCCCCTAACCGCAGCCTGAGCCCCCCAGCCCAAGCTCCCGGATCGCAGCCCAATTCTCCCTGATCCCAGCTGAGCCCCCCAGTCCCCTTCCCACCATCCTCAACAGGACTGGCCTCCATCACTCCCCAACTTCACACCGAAATTCCCTGCTGCCCCCCAGGCAGCTACTCTGCACATGGGGGGAGTTGCTGAGCACAAGGCAGGATGGAGCAGTGAGGCACAAGGCCAGGCAGCAGGGATGGTTCTCTGAGTCCACTGGGCTGCAAAGCCCTTTGGGCCAGAGCAGGATCTCTCAGAGCCCCGTCAGACAGTCTGGAAGTCAGGAGCAGGGTCCAGAGGGCTCCCAGAGGACTCCCTACAGTAAACTGGGGTTGTGGGTAGCACCCTAAACTCCGGGGAAGCAAAATTCCCCACCTGCATGTCAGAGGGTGGTTCCCTGAGCAGCGCCGGAGCAGAACTCGCCTCCCCCTGCACAGCAGGGCAGGAGGGCAGAGCAGCCCACTCACCACTGCAGCCTGGTTGGTACCAAAATCCTCAGCTCGTGTTGTTGCAAGTATGAGTTTTGCTGAGTATTTCTGAGGAACAGAAGGTACCTTTGGGAACTTTAACTGGGTTTTAATGAAGCTTTTTGCCATTGAATGTAAGTCAATTTTCTTGGAGTGATTACCCTATCTCTAGAGGGTATTGTAGGAATAGATGAGAACTAGAGAGGGACAAGAATAATATCAAGGACTGGAAAATTCTCAAATAAGGAGAGACAGAAAAACAAGGTAGAAACAGAATGAATAAATAATAAATGGTCTTGAAGAGACAGTCTGGGAGCTCCTCTCATCCCAATCTCATAACAAAGGAAGAGAAAACATGATGTTGAATTAAAAGGTGGAGTAAAGGGGAAATACTTCTCTGATGTGATCTGTAACAAGTGCATGAGTCTTGGTGCCACACAAGTCCAGGCATGCTCCCCAGGGACCAGGATGCTTTGTCCTGTCTGACAATGCAAAGGGCTGCAGAGAAGAGCCTGGGAGCCTTGCATGGCTCTTGTCCAGGCTGCAAACTGGCTCACTTACAACTCCCTCCCTACAGGAGAGGGATTTCACCCTGCTGGATTGAAACTTGGACTCAAGATTTAGAGCTGAGGTCTCTGCAGCTGTATACCAGGGAAGGATGCTCTGCTGATCCCAAAATGCAGGTGCTGTGTTCCCACCCCTGGGTGCCAGTTTCCATCCTCTGGATCTGCAGGTGGCAACCACAGGGACTGTCACCAAGCCACAGGTAAAACACAGGAATAAATAGATTTACAATGTGCTAATGCAGAGAGAGGTCCATGAGCAGATTTTTCCCGTCTCACAGTCAGTCCTGTGAGGCTGGCTATTGGGGATGGAACTTCAGGGAAAGAGAAGCCCTCTTCAGTTCTGCACTAGAGAATAAAGCCTTTCTCCTTTTAAAATTCATAAACCAACACAGACCGTAAGTTAAAAAATAAGGATCCCCTATTTACATATATCACTGCAACAGCCACAGCACTCCTTATGAATTATTTAGCATAATGCACTTTCACATCGGCCCTGCTTGCACAGTGGCCTCCTCTCAATTAGGTGTTTATGGCAGAGGGGTCAGTAATAACAGGTCACTTAAAATGTAAATAAAAGTGACACCGGGAGATCTGCCAGAGCTTTTATTTATACTGTTACATTACTGTAAAAACGTGCTATGAAGACCAGTTTCTACCATGTTTACTTGTCATGCAAAAAAATGTGTTTAGCAAAATGCTCATTGACCATAATTCCCTGGGAGCAGAGGCAGTGGGCTTGGCTGCTCAGAGCAGGGTGGCACCGAGCCCTGTGGGGGTCTGCCCAGCACGGGGGGCTCCTGTCCCTGGCCATGCACCCTCCTGGCCCCTGCTCTCTCTCTCTCAGCAGCAGGCTCAGGAGCTGCTGCAGTTTGGAGGGTGCATCTGGGCTTGGGACAATGCAGCCCCCAGTGAGCTCCAAGTACATGGATCCACACAGGCATGAGAAAGCAGCCAGGAGAAGTTCTTAAAATGAAACATTTTGTGGCAAAGAAATAAATTTGCTGACACTGAAACTTCTCACAGATTTTGTTTGGTTTTGCCAATTTATTTGGCTTTAAAAAGGACAGTATTTTAAGCAGAACTTTCGGAGCTTTTCCATCTGATGCCACTTAGTATTCATAAAAAGTACAAATTCAGTAAGGAAATGAGGTTCTTCATTTTGTACCAGACTGCGTACTTTGACCACATAGAAACCTTTGCCTTTGTTTTGTGTTTTACAGTACCTTTTGCTTTGCTGAAGTTTTTGAAAAGTTGTTTAATGTCAAGTCAATGTTTCTGGGCTTCTTGAGCTGCAAACCAACAGAAAAATCAGCTTTTTACACCACTTCCCTGGGCGATCTCCCAGCTGGCAGCTTGTCCTCCCCTTTCTGTAGGGCAGCCTCCAATCCGCAGCTGATGGATCTACCCTGGCACAGCTCCCCAGTGCTGTGCCCACTGCAGCACCACTGTGGCTCCAGCTCCCGTTCCTGCCAGCTGCCCAACACCAACAGGCAGGGCTGGCTCCCTGGGGACCACAGGGACCCCACTGCCACGTCCCCCAGCCTAGCAGGGATCCCACCAAGGTCTGCAATAGTCACTAATTCATTTGCCAGGATTGGGATTAACATGCACAGAAAGCCAAGCTGCTGCCTAATGGAGTGGCTTGTTTGCAGGCCCTGGGACCCCCGCAGTGCAAAGGGACAGAGCAGGGAGCAGGACACGGCTCCTCAAGCCCAGCAAAGCCCTGCAGCAGTGTCCCCTGTCCCTCTGTCCCTGGGAGGATGCTGCCAGCCCAGCCTCACTTCTCACTTTGCCTTTGTACAAGAAGGCTCTGAAACAAAAATCCCACAGGGTGGGACACAGCATCAGCATCAGTGCTGAGATGCCTCTTCCTCTGGTGGGTCCCCAGGCCCCAAAGCAGGGGTTGGCTGCTGCGACCAGCCTCTCCCTGGCTCCTGTGGAGCAGGTCTGGGGTCACCCTGGGCCGCAGGACTGGGGTCCCAGGCACCTGGCAGTCCACGCCAGCCTGGGGCTCAGAGGCGGTTTCCCCATTAACTGTTATTAGCCCTGTATGGGAGTGACAGTAACAAGCCATTAATGGGAATCTGTTTGAGTGCCACTGTGTGGCAAGATTGTAAATTAATGGCCGTTTCATTTATTGTCATTTTATCCATAACAAGATGCTGATTTTCCCCCCGGGATAATGAAATTGGTCTGTAAGAACCATAAATCCTCACTGTGGTGAGGCTGGAGCAAGGTGTTGGATTAACGGGCTAATGACAGAGAAGTGAAAGCTCATGCCTCGTGCAGCTGCGGGCAGAGCGGGCGGCCGTGCCGGGGGAACCCCCGCCGGCACCCGCACCAGAGCACTTCTAAGGCTAACAGGGGGCTATTTTGGATGTCAGACCAGAAAGACCCACACGTACCCTCCTGGCATGCCCTCAGCACCTTGCGTTTTCTGCCCACAGAAAATAACATTTTAAAGGCAAACCTGTTAGACCACAACAGCCCAGAATTTTCACTGACCTTCACCCCCATCAGGGGTGTCCCAGACAGATGCTGCCTGGTCTGCCCGCACACAGGCAGTTCGGGGTCAGCCAGGAGGGAGAATTGATGGCTTCTGCTTCCTTTGCCTGGAGCATAAAACAAAAACATACCTGGAAATGTACAAGGTCTACTGAGCTGAAATGCTTCCTTTGCTACATGATCCTTGCCATTCCCAGGACCATCAGCAAAGGACCTTTAATCTGCGGACAAGTGTGACTTGCCATTCATGACTGCATGGAAATAAAAAAAAAAAAAAAAGGTAACATTTTCTCATAATTAAGTCTTTAAATGGAAAAAAGCATTAGAGGTCCCTAAGAGCACCCTAACGCTAACCTTCTCCATCCTACTGCAGAGGTACCAGCCAGAGCTGGTGAGAAAGGCTCCTGCAGCAGCCTCCCTGCAGCCTCCCTGCCTGTCCTGGGCTGAGTGGGATGCGTGGTGCCAGCTCTGGATCGGGCAGCAATCCAGGCAGTGAGGAAGAACCAAGGTGGTGGCTGCCCTGAGCACTACAGGGTGACACCAGCTTCTCGCACCCCTGGAGAGCGTGAACCAGCCCCCAGCTGTCTGCCAGGGCACTCGCTCCCTCTCTGGTTCTCTCTCTTTGTTTCTGTCTCCCGCTCACAAATGACCAGATCAGAGGAGACCCCTGGGCCCCTGTGCTGCTCTTAGGGATCCCTCTGAAACTACAGCTTGCTTTTTTTCCCCTTGCATAATTCAGCAGAGATACCATTTTAAATATTGCTATTTTTCTCACTCAGATATGAGAAGTATTAACTGGCCAAACTCTGCTGTGGCTGTCACCATCCCTTTAGCAGTGTGATTGCCATTGGGGGATTTATAGCCCTCCCCGCACCTGGGTTATTTGAGTTTTGCTTTGCTGCAGGGCCAGGGCAACAATAAATTTCCTTCTCCTCTGGAACATGCTCTAACCTCTCATTTTCTAATAAAGCGTTAAACCTTGGAGCAACCCGCTCTGGCCTCGGTGCTTGAGAGGAGTTTCAGCTGAGCTGAGGAGCCACTTGCCATGGGCCAGAGGGCACTGAAGGGGCCAGCATGGCTCCTCTGGCAGCTGATCTGGTAAAATCTGGCTCCCCCTTCCCAGGTGAGCCCCCTCCCCAGGCAGGGACAGCTCAAGCCCCTCCCCAGCTGCACTGCACCCCAGAGGGGCTGTTTGGGATCTTGTGGTGGCGATTTAGGGAAAAGCAGGTCAGGCCCCAGCACGGGGGCAGGCAGCCAGAGGCTGGGGGTGCCCATTGATCCGGGCAGGGATGGGAAGGACACGCTGAATAAAAGCGAGGGGGCTGCTGAGCAGGAGGCACCATGCGATGCCACTGGCAAGCTGGGAAGCTGCTTGGAGGCATCAGGGAGGAAATGCAGGTGTCTCTCACAGCAGGAGAAGCCCCTGGCCCACCCAGCGAGACCTGACCAGGACAGGGTGATGGGCAGGAAGCAGCTCAGGGAGCCCTGCACCCCCAGACAGCGCATTCCCACTGCCCATGCCCCCAGATGGCACATCCTCTCCTGCTCCCTGCAGTGCCTGTGGAGAGGATGGATGGGTGGAGGGAGGGGTGGGTGGAGAGAGGGATGGTGCATCTGCTGCTGGTCTCATCACAGCCATGGCAGCAGCCACAGCATCAGGCTTTTACTGGCTGAGCTGCTCGGTGAATTACGGCAAGGTTCTGCATTGTGGTAATATGATTTTTTCAATATATTCTGTTTGGATTGGCAGGTTGGTCTCACTCTTTCTCAACTGACTGATAAAGCACTAGACAGGGGATTAGTCCTCTTGGAAGCTAAAAAAAGAGGTAATTTGGGTTGTTTATAGCCTGCAGGGGTAGAATCAAAATGTACAATACTGAGAGAGTCAAACTTTTACAGCGTACGGCACAGCTATAACTCAGAGCAAGTAGCAAACATTACAGTCCTGTGAAACGCATTCCTGTGACAAAAGGCTGGAAAGGCAGAAAGAATGAGAGGAATTAATTTGTTCTTGGGACAAATATTGTAATGAAGACAGGAAATGCCAAGAAAATTAACCCCTGCCTGGGCCAATTTTAGCATCAGACCCTTTGGCCCAGAGGTCTCACCTCTGCGCTTCGGGCAGTGTCAGAAACAACCCAGACACCAGAGACACTGCTGCTGGTTACGCGTAGGAGCAGCCCCAATCTGACCTTGGCTTTTCTGCATTAAAAGAATAACAGGTTTCCCTCAACTGAGTTTTGCTGGATTTTCATAGCTATTAAATCTAATTGCTGAGACAGAGTTATAAAATTATAATTTTAACCATGCAATTTAGATGGAGTAACTGGTCGTCTATTGCTATGATTAGCCCTGATTATTAAATGAACAGCTGCCTCCAAATATGTTTGCAACAGACTAATTCAATGAGTGCATGTTCCTGAATATTCATGCCCCTGATTCACAGCACAGACTTTTAAGACTTTTTCACTGTGGCTTTAAAAGTTAATTTATCCTGGCAATTTGAATAAATACACTGCCATCAGCTCTGGTTAGTACTCCAGACTTTAACACTAAGTTTGGCAGCAAGCGAAGGTGTCCCAGCCCCTGCCTCGACATCCACCAGCAGCAGAGCATTTTCAGTGGGGACACACATCAGTGTTTGTGTCAATTCCAGACTTCTCCCACGCCTTTTTTGTGGGTTTGACAACCATTCTCCACACAGCTCTAACAAAATGTGACACTCCACAGTCTGTTTGTTTTAGCTTTTCCACTAAATTTTGCAACCACGCCGAGTAGCCAGGAAATAACCTGCCCTCCAAAAGGGCTGAAATATGGGTAAGGCTGGTGGTGGGTAGAGGAGCCAGGGAGCAGCTCCCCTGACCTGGCTGTCCCAAGCTGAGGAACAGCTCACAGACAGCTCTGCAGTCAGCCTTCCATCAGGAATGTCACTGTCCTCCTTGGGAAGGAGGTGCCCCCCCTGCTGCCAGCTGGGGCAGTGTGGGGAGTTGGGGGCACCCCCGGCAGCAGCAGGGTGCCAATCCTGTAGGGCAGCTCTGGGGCAGAGCTGGGAGGTGAGTTGCCTCCTGCTGAGAGCAGGACACAGCCTGAGAGCCCCTCACACGGCATCTGCCCGGCCCGGCCACCATGCGTGTCCCCAGGGCAGGGCAGACAGCATGGACTGTGCCAAGCTCTGCCAGAACCTGTCTCCTCATGGAATAAATGCTGCTCTTCCCAGCATGGTCTGCAAGAACATCACCTCTACTTCTGGTACTTATATTTCTGCATAGTCTTCAGAGCAAGCTGCAATTCTATTGACCAGTAAAACCTTTAAATAATATTCATGGCATGATACATACTGTTTTTTTAAAAAAGCATTGCCCTGAATAGTTCTTTAGCCCAAGAACAGTTATTTCACTTGATGCTGCTTGAATTGTGATGCATCAGAGTTTACCCCAGGATCTCTCAGCCTCTGTGGCCATGTGCAGCCTCTGGAGCCTGACAGAAGCCTCTGGAATGTGCTGGGATGTATGTACTTACTGGAGAGAAACAGCTCCTACTCAGGAAGAGGCTCCCAGGGTGCATTTCCAAGGCACCATTAGGCAGGTGCGGGCAGTCGTGCCTGGGCTGTGCAGGATAATCCATCCAGGAACCCCAGCAGTAGCTCAGCAGGAACAGGCCAGCACCCACCCCGACAGCAGGGCCGAGCTCCAGGCAGTGACAGTGGGTGTCTGAGGGCCCTTCTGGGCCAGAGCTGCTCCATCCCTGCAGTCCCCACGCCAGCAGAGCCACCCCTGCCACTGCAACAGCCCCCAGCTCTGCAGGGTCCAGCCTAGCCAGGCAGGAGTGGGATCACAGCCTTGGGAACAGGGACTCACACCAGGACATGTCTCCTGGAGCCAGGTTGACGCAGGCACGAAGAAATGCTCCTGCTGTTCTAACAAGAAGCAATAGATTAAAAAGCTAGTTAAAAATTCATCCAAGAGAGGCAGAGTTTCCCAAGCATATCAGAGTTAATATTTATAAAGGGGATTGTTGCTCAGTCTCAATTATCCTAAAAGCTTGGTACAATTGATGCATTGGAGAAACCACGAACACAGGCATGTCAAGGGAAAACCATTCCCTGTGACCGCTAACAAAATGCAATCAGATCTGTAACATGTGGAGCCAATTGATTTTCAACAAGTTATACAATGTAAACAAATGATTGATTCTTGGGCTCCTTTCATTTCTGAGCAAGCAGTTAGAAATCTCTCCAGCTACTCTGTGCAGGTAGGGCTGGTGGTAAAAAAGGGCTGCAGCGGGGCAGCCTGAGCCCTTTCATCAACCTGCAAACAGCAGGAGCTTTGATTTTTTTTCTCCCCCAGCCCCTTAAGCAGCCACTAAATAACCAACAATTCCTCAAGTAAGCAACCCCCTGATCATGTGAAATCCTTCTGTTGCCAGTGGTCATATCAGACCAGCTTCTGCCTTCAATGAGAGTCAGGAGTTTTTTATTGCTTTTGCATTTTGCCTCCTCTGATGTTTCCAGCCTTCCTCTGATTTACTCGAGACAGATGAGACAGGAATATCTCCAAGAGCTTTATCTCTTCTCCTGTCAGCAGCAGCCACTAAGTCAACAGTGCGGTGGTGTGTGTCTGACCGTGCTGCGGAGGTTGCTCCAACTGTTCTCTGCTCCCAGTGAAACCAATAAGCCACACTCCACTGCATCCCGACCCGTGCCCCTGGTTGTGTCAAATGAAACCTCTGCCCATCACCAGCAGAAACCAGCGCACAGCCCTGGGCACGTGGGGGTGGAAGCCCGGGAGCTGGGGCTGTCGATGCAGCACCCACCCCTGGCCAGGGTCGGGGGCTGGGGGCCAGGGGGCTGTTGGGCAGCACAGCGGCACTGGCGCAGGCAGCTCTGGGGCAGCTCCCTGAGCCCAAGCTCGCCCAGCACGGGGAGCTGCTAGGAGCAGGGACCGGGTGTCTGAGGAGGAGAGCGCCACGGCTGCAGGAACTGCCATAACAATTGCAACAGCAGCAATAAACCTGTCTGCCCAGAGGTCCACCACCTGCCCTTTTCGGCCCTGTTTGCAGGACCATGTGCAGGGTGGGTGGCTCTGCAGCATGGTGTCCCCAGGGTCGCAGGGGACGGGGGGCTTTCTGGGACATCCAGTGTGCCAGGCTGCAGCCAGCCCTCACATCCTTCCTAGGAACAAGCCTCCTCTTTCCAGGGGCCTCTTGGGGCACTTGTGGGGCCCCCCACTGCAGGAGTCACCCCACCAGCCCCTTGCTGTGCTAGTGCCAGACCCCTGGCACTGTGTGCAGGAGCACACCTGCTGCACAGTGGGTTGGTGGTGCCCGGGGCTAGCAGGCACAATGCCTGCTCCCAGTGCCAGCGTCTGGCACAAGGCCCTGCGAGTGGGCACAAATTAATCCTAAAACACAAACAACGGAGGAGGCAGCACAGCCGTCACTTGCGTGGGTGCAGAGAGATTCCTGCACAGGGAGAGACTTCACCAGGGCCAGAAGTATTCCTGTTTAAAATGGTCTTTTTAAAGCAGATTAAAACTCATTATGAGAGCGGCCATGAACATCTGTGATCTCACAGCAAAGACTTTCCTGGCTCTTTTAGAAATTGCCCTGTTCCCATTACAGTATCAGCATAATTCTTTCTTCAAGCTTGCAAGATATTTATATTTAAAATACTTTTTACAAAGTTCAACTGTGAATTGCAAGCTGTTTTTTATGCTTATGTATTAATTGTATGTCTGTGTCCAGTGCTAAGTCTTATTGCCATGTAATTTGTACAACATAATTAACCATGTAGAGGCCATAATACAATGCATTTGGAAGAGTTACATCCAGTTAATCTAATTGACTAATAACATGTTTTCATTTAGCAGCACGTACTGTATTTCCAGTGATTGAATTAATGTCATGTTAACGGCTGCTTTTTGCAACAACATTTGGCATAAATTGCATTAAAAATTGATGTTCGTACAAATGTATTTTGAACACAGCTCAGCATGTGGTCTGGGAAAACACTCCTGTTGTTTATTAAATCAGCTCAGTTTGCAAGTGCGCTCAGAGGAGCCCGGCAGGGCCCTGCACCGTGTGCCAGCAGCAGGGGGGGTGGGCTGCTGCAAACCATGGTCCCCCCAAGCCTGCTCTGAGCCCCCCAGATGCAGGACAGACACGTCCCACTCCCTTGGACTTGCAGTGCCCTGGGCTCCTTAAACAGGTTTTAAAAGGTATTTCTGTTGATGAGGGGCCTGTGTCCAAAAGCGCTGGGCAGCAGCTGGGGAGGGGACAGCCCTGGAACCACCATGAGCCCTGTCATGTGGCTACCCACCATGTATCCAGCTCCCACCGCCCTGCCCATCCCACCTGTCCTCTGCTGCGGTGGCCTCAAGGGCAGGATGAACACACACTCTGCATCTGTCTCCGTCCCTTCATCCGTCTCTGCTCGTGGTCCCCAGGGAGGCCGATCGATGTCCCCGCAGCCCAACACTCGCTGTGACCTGCTGCGGGAAACACAGCGACCCGCACGGACCGGCCCCGCCGCCGCTGTCCCTCTCCCGAGGTGCTGGGGGAGCGGCCCGGTTCAGCCTGCGGCCACAGCCAGGGGCACCAGGAGGACCAGGGAGACCGAAGCTCTCAGGGTGGGTCCGGAGGCTGCTGGGTCTTGGTGGCAGGCGGAGAAGACAATGAAGAGGAGTGGTTGCTAAAGAGATGTGCTGCGCTCAAGTGCAGCCTCCAGCAGGGGCTGTAGCGTCTGTGCGGGCCGGCTCCTTCTCTTTGCACCCTCATCACCAATCCCCAGCTCCAGCCTAAACCAAAAGCAAGAAAAATGGAAACACAAGGGCAGAGGATGTGTTTGCAGCACCACAGCCTGCCGGGGGGGGACACGCTCATCACAGTGCTGCCCAAGCCACCCCAGCAGGAGTGGGCAAAGCCGTGCCGGGAGGCTCAGCCACCCCTCACACCCTCACCACCCCCGTGGAGCCCCTGCCATCCTTGGCTAGAGTCCAGGCACCAGCCTGCCAGGAGGTCTTGGGCCTGAAGGATCTTCTGTGGGCATTTCAGAGGCACTTACAGCTCCTCAGGCTCTGCACAGGCAGTGCAGAGGAGAGACCCATGAAGCTCCAGTGCTGCCTGGGCTCCCCGTCAGTGCTGGGGGGCTCAGCCCACCCTCAGCCCACCAGCACATGAGTGTCCTGCTCAGCAGCTGTGGGGTGCCCCGTGCTCTGTGCACACACCCACACCTCCTTTCTTCCTTGCAGTGGTCCAGGAGTTCCTTTTCTCCACAGTGAACAAATAACAAGAGCTGGGTTTTGATTCCACGGGGCAGAGATGCTGCTGGTAGGGTGGTGGAATAGGAGCTCCTCCTCCCTTTCCCCAGTCCTGCCACTCCAGGCAGGGTGATAACAGGCTCCACTTAATCTCCAGCTTCACTGATCATCTGTTACAAAGATGTGGCATGATGACATCAGCCCCGTGAAGAGGGTGATGTCAGGGCAGGTGTCTGGCCAAGGGGGCTGCCCCAAGTGCCTTAGAGTCAGAAGAGACCCAAGTCAGAGCTGATACAAGAGCTTTCAACAAGCCTTTGAGATAAAGGAATGCTAGGAAGAACCCAGAAATCTGGGAAGCCCCGGCCTGTGGTCCACATGCTCCTTATCCTCAGCCTCTCCAGCTTCCACTTACACAAATCCTGTGGCTCTAATCCAATCTCGGCTGTGGCAGGACCCTCCCTTGAGACCTTTCCAAGGTCAGGGCTTCTGGCCGAGTCTCAGAGCACTTTGGCAGCACCAGCTCTCCCTGCCCTGTACTTCTCACTCGTTAGGTAGAGGGAACAGATGAGCTGTGTTTGGTATCTTTTCAGCCATGCCCAACTCTGTCCTTAAGAAACAAGACAAGAAATGCTTCTTGCAAAGTCTCCCTGTCTCTAGACTCTGTAGCAAAGGCACTGCCTGATTGCTGAGATCAAGTTTGTAAGGACCACAGTTCCCCTATTATGATTTTTTAACAATTTAAAATTAATTAAAGAGGAACATCTGCACATACTTTGAAGATAACACTAAACACTTCCCACGCAGCCAGAGCAAACCACTTCCCCTGGGAAGATGTATCTAAGTTGAAAAACCACAGTAGACACAGCAAAATGCTGGGCTTCAGCAGAGCTAAGCTCAGAGCTGGTGAATGAGATTCACAGAGCTGAGCATCACACTTCCACTGAACAACTAAAAAACCTCTGGGAGATGTGGCTGCTGGTTACCAGCCCTGCAGGTAGAGAATTTACTTAATCTAAAGCAACAGCTAAAATGAGATTTATTGGAGAAAATTGTACCTAACATCAAAGTGAATGAACTAAATGCTTAGAGGTCACTTTTTAAGTAAGTTCAAATAGAATACATATTATAGAGCACCTTTTATTTCCTTTCAGATTTGTGAACGACTCTACTGCTCCTAAACAGGGGCATATGAGCACTAGACCTCAACATCTGCAGTACAGCTGGGCAACACACAAAGCTCCTGACAGCTCTGCTGATGCACCCACATCCCAGGGTGGCCCTGGGCCTGGCCAGCTCTGTCCCCACACCATGGATCCCTGCAGCACCTCTCCCTGCTGATACCCAGCCCCAAGCAGCCGTCCCCCTGCTCTGCTGGCCCTGGCCAGTGCCAGGCTGCAGAAAGCTTCTGACTGGGCTGTCTAGGGCAGGGTTCTGCATCCCAGATCCATGGGAACACAGAGTGAGGGGCTGAGGCCACGGGAAGGGACGGGGCACCTGGTGCCACCTGCTCTCCCCAGGCAGGCACAAAGGGTAACTGCCCAGCTGCGCTGGCTCCACCTCCCTCCTTGGGCAGCCAGGGAGCACTGGGACAGTAAGATTGAAATAAACCCACAGCCTTCTGTTTCCCCCTCCTTCCCTGGTAAAACTGCTTAAAAATGTAATTTCTCTTCTCCCTCTAAAATTTCTATTTTATTCCAGTAAAATACTGTAACTTCCTACAGGGGAAACCTGCAACAGCACTGGCTTTCTCTTACCCTGCATTCAGAGCAGAGCAGCCCCCGACATGCAGTGAGACAAGGAATCTGCTGCCTCCACAGTGTCACGGTCACAGCCCTGGGAGCACGCAGGGCAGGTCCCTCTGCCACAGAGCTGGGAAGGTTTGGGACACAGGGCACGGCCAGGGTGATGTGCAGGACCTGATGGGCACACTGCTGTCACAGGTGCTCAGCAGGGGATGAGGACACCAGCAGTGGCTCCTGAAGGCAGGCAGGCATGGGAGATGAAAGCTCTTGCTGCCAGGGAAGAAGAGCCCAGCCACTACCACATGTGTTCTGTTCCTGCTGGGAAGGAGGGGTTGGGTTTAAGATGCTTGTAAAAGCAAAGGAACAAAGAACAGGAAAATTGTTGGTCATAGTGGCACGTGTCCAGGAGCCTGGAAATCAGGAAAACAGTGTGCAGGTATATTTGTGCCTCTGAGAGCCTGATATCTTGGCTACTCACAGACATTTTCCAAGCCTTTACACAAACATGTATTCCCCATCTGTGTAAGCACCATTCCTGTGTTGCAGCAGGACCCAAGGAGCTGTAAAAATGCCACAGGTGGCCTATGAAGCAGGAGAGCTCTGTGGGGCAGAACCTTTCCATTCCTTGGCTCGTTGTCTTTTTTGCAGGTTACACAGACTTAATGTTCCATCTCTCATCCAGTTGTTGTTCATTAGCTCCACGGGTGAACATCCCTGTTCACATTTGTACTATGGCAGGGGGAGGACCGACTGACTGCTGCCAACGTCACCAGCTTTAATCCTGCTGCATCCACAGCCTAGGTGGGAGTAATAAAGAGCTGCCTGCAGCACAGGGGCTGCTCAACACCACCCCCTGCCCCGCTCATACAGAGGGAGTGATGAGGACCAGCAGATCCCATCTGTGTCAGTGCAGATGTGGCAAAGCCAAACTGCAGGGCCAGCAATGCAGCAGAGGACAGCCCTGGCTCAGTGGGAGTAACTGCTGCAGAGCAAAAAGCAGCCAAACTGGGAACCAGCAAGGAGGCAGAGTAGGGGCTGCAGCCACCAGCCAGGAGTGCTGCTGCCCCAGAGGCCTTGGCAGCCCACAAACAGATCCTACCTCTGCAGACCAGCCAGCATCAGCACAACAGGACTGGCAGCCCCAGCTCACCGGGATGTGCCTTGTCTGTCCCTGGCATGTCACTGCACTCAGCAGCCCACCTGAAATCTCTGGGAAACAAAAACATACCCAGAGAAAGACTAAAGCACAGAACTGTGTAGCAATTAAAAATCATGTTCACAACAAAGTCATTAGTGCCAATTCTCACACTCTTCACATAGGAGTGGCACATAATAATAATTTCCAATTAAATTACACTTCTCCAAGGTGCATTAACCACTTCTATCCATCCAATTAATTGGGCCCATCTCTGCTGTGTGGAGCAGAGTTACACAACTCCAGAGGGAAAGCACACAGTTAATAAAAAATGTTGGTGTGGTACAAATGAAGGGACACTTTGCTATCAAACACACACACCCACATGCACATTTGCTGCAAATTGCTCAGAGGTACCTGGCTTTACCTGCACTCATTGACCAGGCAAACACATCTGGTCTTGGAAGGACTGAATTGCTGTAGTCTCGCTCGTTTTGCAGCATCAACATCTCCAGAAGACATGTTCTCAAGTCCAGTGCTATCATCCAATTTTCCTGGCTTCCTGGGACTTCATTTCCTTCCTCCTGCCCCTGCTTAGCCCCCTGCCCACTCTGTGGGAGATAACAAGGTCAGCTGCTGGAGCAGTGAGCCAGCACCCCGTCCCCCTGAGCCCTGCAGCAGCCCTGTGTGCTGGGTGAGCCCTTCCTCTAGTTGTTCCTGCTGAGCCATGGGCACCTGGCTCCACGCCAGCCGCTCCCATCCCACCACTCCCTCCTCCGAGGACACGGTGCCTGGCAGCTCTGCCAAAGGCAACGGCTTCAGTGAAGGAAATTGCAGAGGGCTCAATTTGTGTGGGAAGAACTGACCAGCTGCCATGACCTTGGGGTGAGATGTTATTTACTTGAGGGATGAATGTTTCCCTGCACATTTTTCAGGCACTCAATTCTTCAGATTCCTCTTGGCAAGAAATGACGAGAGATTCCTGCCATCCAGCAAAGGAGACATCAGTCCAGAACAGCAGGAGCAGAGGAGCAGCATGTATCTAAACTAGGATGAGCAGGACATCTCGATGCATGCAGGATGGTCAGAGAGTGTTTGCAGACAGTGCACAGACAAGCTGGAAGCCAGACATGGGATGGAGCCCAAGGTGATTCCCAACAAGAGGTAAGGAGAGATCTCTAAAAGAGATCATTGCTGACTGGGGCTCTGTAGTAGGGCCAGCATGGTTCCACAAGTCCTGCTGCTTCCTCATGGCTGCAGCTCCTCTGGGGGAGCAACCACCCAGACACCTCCTGGGGATTAAAGTAATTTCCTTGTGACAGGAGATGGTGCCTACATGAGAGCTGACAAGTGCACCTGGACAAGCAATGTTCAAGTGGACTGCAGGGAGATACACAAGGAGATGGTGAGTCTGGGTGGGCACCAGAACCTAGACAGGGTCCCCAAACCAGAACCACAGTGAAGCAAGCAGGAATGGGGGAGAATCAGCCCCTGCTTGAGAGGAGAGGTCCTTTCCAGGATCCTGCCTGATGACCCTCTGGCCTGTGCAAGGGAAGGTGCTGGGGTGGCAGAGCCTCTCCTGTGTGTGTGTCTCCACGTGCCCGTGTCGCAGGGAGGGCAGCGCTCTCATTCATCCTCTCCACAGGCACAGGTGATGGAGCCTCAGGAGCAGGCAGTTATCAAAACGTTACAAATTGCTGCCTTTTAAATAGTATAGTAATTTGCCAGTCCATTACGGAAGGAGTTGTAGGATACAAGGAGCACGCTATGAAAAATTATTCCTTTGCATCACTGCTGACCTCCGCAGCCAAGATGCTCTCAGACTGCTCAGTTGGGTCAGACTACCCTGAGCAATTAGCATCCGTCAGAGCTTGTCAGCATGTCACAGTGCCACAGGAGGCCCCTGACAGCTCCTCACTGGAAGCATTTGCTGCAGAGGTGCCGCTCGCCCGCATCTTGGGGTTACCCACCATCACCAGGAGATTGCTCCCAGCAGGGAAACCTCAGAGTTTTCTGCAGCCACCGCCCTCCTGTAATCAAGGTATTTTTATAGACATGACTGTGAGCTGAGCCAGTTACTTTCAGTCCAGCAGTTTCATGCTAAGAATTTCTCAGATTTGGAAATGATCCTTTTTTGTGACCAGTAGTGTCCTGAGTGATGCCCTGCTGCCAGCACTGTCCATGCAGAAGCAGCAGAAGGGCAGCTTGCTCGCTGGCATGGCAGCACAGATGCTTCCCAATGGGACGTGTTCCTCCAAGGATGGAGTGGGAATGGCCATACTCCGTTTGGCATTGTGCCTACAGAAGTTCAGGTCTCCTCGTGACAGTCCTCCAGTGCAGCCCTATCATAGTCTTATTATCTCCGAGACTCCAAAATTCTACTCTTTCAGTGTCGAAGCAAAATACAGTCTTTCTACATAGTTCATAGTTTTTGTCCAAGCAAAAAAAAGTCTATGATACAGATAATCTTTAGTCTCTCTTAAAGGATTTTTGGAGCTCCTGCAGTCTTGAGGACAGGGATATAAACCTTCCCTCTGTTGCCCGCTAACATAGAGATACACATCAGAGGTCCTCTTTTCCAAGGTCAGAGGCAGATTTCCCATAGAAGGAGCTTCTTCAGCCCAGGAATGATCCAAGGAGCCTTTGCAGCACCACCTCTAGCATCACACAACAATGCCACAGCCAGTGGATGGAGATGAGCCTCAGCAGAGCCACTGGCAGGTCTCAACCCCAGGACCTCTGTAAATGACCCTCCTGAGGAGCATGCAGTGTCCCGTGGACAGTCCTAGCCTTGGGATGGGTCTAGTCAACAGAAGCCCCTGACTGCAACAGTCCTTATACACAGCAATGGACAAAGGCAAACAAAATCCTCCTGTCTCCCAGGACAACCCTTCACCTCCTCTGCGGCTCCTGAGCAACTCTGGGCTCTGCCTCTTGTCCCATCTCAGGAGACTGATGTTTCGTATCCTGGCTGGCCACCTTAGCCCAAAAGCCAGGGAGCAACCCCTGCACTTGGACCCCCTGACAGTCACAGGCAACCTTCACACATCTCAGAGACCACCTGGACTGTGCCATGAGTGGTTGTTTCTCCTACTCAAGGTCCTCTTACCCATGAGGTACAGCCAGCAGGGCTGTCTGTCCACCCAGGATTGTCCTGCAGCTTGGGGAGAATTGTCTGTTACACTGGTTTTATGCAAGGCAAAGGGATAATTCTCCCAACCCATGTTTAATTTCTGCACATAAATTCCTCTGAACCCAAACTTCCCATTTATTTTATGTGCTTAGATATTGCCTGATGAGTTGCAGGTGAAATCCATGTCCTGGCACACACATAAAAGCAAACACAGAAGGAACATGTCCTGGCAATATACACACCATCCCTGGACAGAAATCTTTTCTTGCTGGGGAGGAATTCCTTCAAGGCTCATTCGCACAACAGCAATTAATTTCTCTCAAGTTATATACATATCGGGACAAAAATAAACATGTAAACACACCATGTGTTGCTCCTAGGCTTTCTGTTCAGGAGACACGGTGACAACTTACAGTTCATAGGAAACTTGCATGCAGTTACAAACAGCTGATTAAAAACACACCAACCACCCAGCACTGGGGACCAGCCAGCACCAGGACAGCAGGCAGAGGGCTGGGGTTGTGTCACATGCAGAAAACACACGTGCTGCTGCCATTCCAGGCTGGGAAACATGGCAAAACAGCAAAATGTGGGAAGGGGGCCAGCACACCTGCTCTGGGGGACAGACCTGGCACCCCAGCCATGGGGGCCATGGGGGCCCCCCTTTGTGTGGGATGGCTGGAGCAGGGCAAGACCTCCCTGCTTTGCTGCTCCACATCTGCATTTCTCAAAGGGAGCACCAGGAGCTTTGAGGGATGGTGAATATGAATTGCTTTGACCTCACTTAGTCTGATATGGTGGCGTATTAAATCTCTATTTTTCAAGCGTTAAGCCTGTGTAATGGAAGGATGCTGGGAGCAATTTGCAATAAGATGAAGGGATATTACTGTCCTGGGAGACAGACAATCCAACCACATCCACAAATTGATAACAGAGATAGTGGCTTAGGTTCATGCTAGCTATTAATTAAGGGCATGTTTTATGTGGAAGACAATACCAGCTTTCACAGGCAGGTACTTGTTGGCCTTCCCTTCCCTGCAGTGAGCAGCATTCCCGGAGCTGGAGCGCAGCCAGGTGGGTTCAGTTACCTTGCTGAACCTCAGTTCACACACTTACATTTGAATCTCTGACAGGCAAAATTAATTTCTCAAGCCTTTAGCACAGCAGCTTCAGAGCTGCTGTTCTGCTGCTCACAAGTGGTCCGTGGCTGCTAGGAGCTGCTGCCGCAGGGAGCAGCATCCTCCTTCCAGGGACATTCAAAGGCTTGGCCAGAGCAAAGAGCTACCAACTGTGCTGAGAGCTCGTGTGTCTCTGGCTGCTAATGAGCAGCTAACCACATCCCAAGCTCTTCCTTTGCCCTCAGAACTTGCTGCCTCATTATCCAGCTGATCCCCAGCTCACAGGCAAAGAAATCCAAAACCAGATTTCGTTTCTTCTTGCCTCTCCCTCTCTTGCCTTGGGCACTGGCAGCATCCCACTCAGCTAAGGGATGCGATCCCTCTCCCACTCAATGCCCTCAGCAGGCTTTCACTTCCCATCGCCTGCAGTGGGGCTCAGCATCTCACATCCATAAATTTACTCCAGTTGATTACAGGACCACTAACTTGTGTCCTAATTACCAACAGAATATTATCCGTTTATAACCTTTTGCTCCTCACCCTAGAATCTAGCACTAAGCTTGCAACACATCCTGAAAGCTGATCCCCATGCTGGCATGAAAGCCCCACCACTGCTCCTGCTTCACTCCAGAAAACTTCTCCCTGGTATCAGCCTGGTTCTCTGAGCAGGGTCAGCCATGCAGGGAGGGCTCATCCTCAGGACCCCACAGCACATCAGCAGGTGAAACACTGCAGAGGGTAAGAACCAAGAGCTGGGGAGAGTGACGACTTCCAGCAGCAAGGACATGACCAGTTCCCCCCAGAGCTGTCAGGCTGATGGAACCAAGTTATGTGGCAAATCCAGCAGGCACCAACAATACCCTGGGGGCAGAGGGCTCTTCTGGAGAGTGTCTTCCCTGCTGGGTGTTGCCCAAAAGGTCTTTTTAGAGCTAAGTAACACAGGTGAGCAGTGGAAGTACATATATAATACTGAGGTAAATGGCATAAACATCCTGTATGACAAATAAATGAAAGCATCCCTGCCTACAGGCAGGCATCTACAGAGAACTGAGACAGACAAATCAATGGGATAGGCAAGGGATACAGAAGAGACTTATTTTTTTCCCAGATGGGATTAGATAACAGATGGAAAACTGAGAAGGCAGCAAGGATAGGTGATGGCTCTGGACAGCTGGCTGCTGCCCATCCCAGAGCCCTGAGCAGGGCCCACATGCAGCTCACACACACCTTTCTGGAAAACTGTGCTCAAGGATGTGGGGAACTTCTGATGGGAAGTGTGAGCCTTTATGAACCAAGACAGTTCCCCCTAGGCTCTTCTGACAAAGTGTCCCCTCGTTTCTCTGTTATCAGCAAAGACATTTCATATCAAAGCAAAGCCCACAATAAGTGCCTGGACACCAAACACCACCAGGCACAGGGTTTGTGCAGGGTCACCTTGCTGCATGCAGAGCTGAAGGAAAGAGGGGGTCCAGGGCAAGGGCAATGCCAAAGCCTTGGACAGTGCAGGTCTTCCTAAAACCTGGAGAAGCCACTCCAGCTTTGGATTTTTCTGTATTTCAAAGCTGACAGCAGGTGCGATGGGGGTACTGAGAGCCAGAGACTTCAGTTGGACCTAGGACACATCCGTGAGCTGGACAGGATGGGATTTGCCACGTGCCCAAACACACACATCCCTCGCTGAGCAGAGGTGAGGACAGCAAGGCAGGGGTCTGGAACTTGGCTGCTGGAGAAGGGCAATCTCTTCATGGAAAGAAACACAAAAATGTACAAAGGGGAAGAAGGAACAAGCTGGTAGCCAGGCCCCTGAGGATGAAAGGAGCATCCTCTGATGTCAGTGAGCACACATCTGCAGAGCACATCTGGCTGCAAACTCACTCCCTATCGCATCTCCATTAAAAGCCCAACACACACGCTTGTGAAGCCAACACGTGTCCTGGGATGGCAGCACTCGTTAGGCCAGCAAGTTTGGGAACCTCTGTGCTTTTTCATCCCTATCAACACCCCAGCCCTCTTTGAAGCCAGGATCTGTGCTGCACCTTGGCAGATTGTGGATTAGAACATTTCAGGCTGCCTGCTGCAGCTCTGCTATATGTCTGATCTTGGGTGAGGAATTTCTCTTTATACCAAACTGTCTATTCAAGTAATAAAAATAGGCTTTTTTTCCTTCTGTAAGTGCAACACTTTTCATATTTTTACTTCCAGCTGTCTAGATAGTATTTCACTTTTTTCATTTCTAGTGCTCGCTCTCAGTTATTTAATGTGAATTTCTAGGGCATGGTGCCCTTAGCAGACATCAGAGCAATATAACACAAGAAATCAGATATATACTGTTCCAGGAGAAGGCAGGAACAAAAAGACAAACTAGGTTCTTAATACATATGGTGCTTTTGATTCATGGAATATAGAAAATTGTATTTGATTATATCTGTAATGGATCCTCGTAACTTTAGATTAGGGTTATGCTGATGGCCCAACTAATGGACAGTTTATTGCAGGAATAGATTTCATCCCATCATATTTTTTTCCTGGTATCAATTACTTTGAATGTTTAAATGTCTCATTTCTCTGGATGTTTATTGCTCAATTTTCCTTTCTAAAAAAAACCCCTATACATACACAATGCCCCTGGTGTTCCTCTGCTAAGTTGCAAGGAACTGAATTTTGTGTGCTCCTGGAGTCCAGACACTCCTGTCATTTCCTGGCTGCATAGGTCAGAAGAGCCACGTTTGTGGCTTACAGTTACTGAAGTCACTGCAGCACGCAAGCCATGAGGTAATAGAGTCAAAGTTCTCTTGGCAGGCATGTGGCTGCTATTGGAAAAAACAAATATTAAAAGGCTTATTAAATTAACCTGTCTAAAAAGGAAAAGGAATGTGTGGGATTGCTGCCTGTGAGATTAACAGCAATTCTGATGATAAAAGAGACTGGAAGCAAAGACGGCTTGGTGGAGACCATCTGATTTTCAGTCAACATATATTAGTAAAGCCCTGAAGAACAGAATCATTAAATTATTCTCTCCAAAACAGTGCAGAAAGACCATGCTAGGGAAGAGTTTAGGAGTCCGTGGAGGTACCAGAGATGTTAGGCGTTGCTTTAAGGACCAGGAGCAGGGGGCAAAGAGGCTGGTGGATTTTTTTTACTTTGCCTGGTTGTAACCATGTCTGACACCCTCTCAGGAAGAAAAAAAACAAAACAAAACCTTGCAGAGAAAAACCACCTTCGTCACTTGCAATACTAGCCAACTGCTTGACACCAGTGATTTCAGATGATCTCTGCTGTTTATAAAGTATGCTCTGCCTCACGCCAGAAGTGACACCTGCCAGTCAAGGGGTGTCATGACATTGGTCTCCCTGAAGAGCAACAATCCCCAATTAGCAACAGCCAGGGAGCTTTTGAGGACATTTGTCAGGGCTGTGGGCTGACAGCGCCAGAGGGGAGCACTAGGTGTGCCCGTCAATGAGAATTTTGTTTTACCTTCAGCTAAACTCTCAATTTGTCCAGCATGGCCAGAGGAGGGGATGCAGGGGCTCCTCAGTCCTGCTGCATCTTACTGTCACAGCCCTTATCTCTTGGAGAAGAATAAGAGGAAAGCCTGACAGCAGGGATAGAGGATGGCATTTTCCCTGGTGGGATGGGATCATTGCATGGTGGTCATGCATCTTCCTAGAGACTTTAACTCTGCTCTTTGGCGGAGAGCCCCACACATGACTCTGTGCAAGGAGCCAGACCAATCCCAGAGGTTTCCTCAAGGACAAGGGACAGGAGAGAAGGGGAGGGGGAGATGCCCCTCACAAGGGTGGGTGCAGCAGCCCCTGGCACAGCTGGAAGCTCCTGGGACCTGGGAATGCAGAGCTGCCTCGCCCTCTGCTCAGGCACGCTCATTTATACACGGGCTGCATGTTATTGCTACTCCAAGAAGAGAGCTGGATCCACTTATTTTTTTCATTAAAATGCAAATTAATTTAATAAAAAGTCGAATTGTAAATTAATGAAGCACTTAAAAATTCTACATAATACAAGGCTAATACTTACTCCGTAGAATTTCCTCCAGTTAATATCACCACTAACTCTCCTGAGTGGGACCAGCCTGGCAGTTGCACCGACCTAAATCAGTCTCTGACGGGGCGGGATCAGAGCTCACCGAGCAGGCATGTTGCCTTTTTGCTGCTTCCCAATCACTGGGGCAGTTGGGATGTTTGCCTCCTCTGTAAGAAATCATCCTGCCATTCATGCCTGATGCATTGAGAAGCAGGGACATCTCCTTTCCCCTTAAAACAGTAACTGAGCCCTGCAATTTACTGCAACTCGACAGCTCACAGGAGGGCTACGGGGGCTGCTGCCCTAAGCAGAGCTCCAGTGATGAGCTGCCCTCCCACCATGTTCAGCTGTAATAGCTTGACCACTGCCTCCAGGCACTGAGCTCCCATGGAGGCTTTGGACACATTTGAGCCACAGACTGCGTTTGTTTGTTTGGTTGGTTTTTTGTCCTAAAGCAAAGAGCCAGGTTCAGGTATCAACTCCAAAGCATGGTGTGAGCAAGCTGTGGGGGTGTCCCTACTGAGGGGACAGCAAGCCCCACCTCCCTGCTGTCATGCTTGCAGACAGCCGAGCCACTGCACAGACCCTCCCTGCAAGCGCCTGGACTCACAGCAGCCCCTCCATCCTTGGCATTACTGTCCCTTTCCTGCGGGGGGGAAGCAGGGAGACAGGAGAAAGTGCCTTGCCCAAGGCTGGCAGGGGTCAGAATCGCTCAGCTCTACCTTCAGGGCAAATCTGGCTCAAGAAAACAAAAAATTGGCTTGGATGCACAGGTGCAGGCTTGCTCTCTGTACCTTTCTTTTCTAACTTACACTTCCATGGAAACAGGGTAGAAAATCCATCCTTAGGAAATTCACCCCTAAAATAAAGTAGAACGAGACAAGCTCACCGAGAAAATGTTGGCTAATGGGAGTAAGATATTTTCAACTGGATCAGTCCCTCCTGATTTGCAGGTCTACACCTGAGCTCATCACCTTCTGTTTTTTTCATAGCAAATTAAGAGAAAAGGCAATTCTGGGAATAATTCAATCAATTGTAAGCACCCCAATATCTGCTGGAGGGACAGCACAGCAAAGCACCAGCAATCCAAGAAGTTCTCTAGAGTGCATTGATGACAATTTCCTCCTCCAAATGGTAGAGGAACCAATAAGAAAAGGTGTTTTGCTGGACCTTGTTTTCACCAACAGAGATGGGCTGGTTGATGATGTAAGACTTAACAGGAGACTGGGCTGTAGTGACCATGACATAGTCGAATCCAGGATCCTTAGGGTAGCAAGGAAGGAGTGAAGCAAGCTCACTACCAAGTTAGAGAAGGTGAAGGCAGGGACTGTGAAAAGAAAGATCTCCCCGCTGTAGAAGAGCAGGTTCGTGACCATCTGAAGAATGTGAAGGTGCACAAGTCCATGAGACCTGATGGGGTTCACCCACAGCTCCTGAAGGAACTGGCCGACTAAGTTGCAAAGCCTCTGTCCATCATATTTGGAAAGTCTTGGAAGTCTGGAGAAATACCCACTGACTGGGAAAGGGGAAACATAACTCCCATTTTCAAGAAGAGAAAAAAGGAAGACCCAGGAAACTATAGACCAGTCAGTCTGACCTCTGTGCCCGGCGAGATCATGGAGCAGATCCTCCTGAAGGCTCTGCTAAGGCACATGGAAAGTAAAGGGGTGATTGGTGACAGCCAACATGGCTTCACCAAGGGCAAATCCTGGTAAAGATGATTTGAGGGCTGGAGCACCTCTCCTACAAGGACAGGCTGAGAGAGTTGGGGGTGTTCAGCCTGGAGAAGAGAAAGCTCCAGTGGGACCTTATAGCACCTTCCAGTGCCTGAAGGGACTATAGCAAAGCTGGGGAGGGACTTTTGACAAGAGCTTGTAGTGAAAGGACAAGAGGTAATGGATCAAAATTGGAAGAGGGGAGATCTAGGAGGAGATTCTTTAGTGTGGGGGTGGTGAGACACTGGAACAGGTTGCCCAGAGAAGTTATGGAAGCCTCATCCCTGGAAGTGCTCAAGGGCAGTCTGGATGGGGCTCTGAGCAACCTGGTCTAGTGGGAGGTGTCCCTGCCCATGCAGGGGGGTGGAACTATTTGATCTTTAAGGTTCCGTCCAACCTTAACAATTCTATGAAGCACCTAAAGTAGGTCAGGTAAACCACCCCAAAAAATCACCCATCCTTCTCTACTATCTTTAGAGTCCAGGCAGACAGCTGTCACCCACACAGGGCATTAGTAAGAGTCCAGAGTTGGGTGATATGAACCCTTCCTCCCACTTCCCTCCATGGGACCCCCTCCTCCCCATGTGCTCCCCACCTCATCCCTCCCCGTAAGGAGCCCCTTGCCACATGTGGAGCCCCATGCCCAGGCTTGCAGCCCCACAGTGGCACATGGAGCCCCGTGGCCACTCTCAGGCCATCGTACATGGAGCCCCCCAGGCCCTTGGGACCTCCCAACCAGTCAGGGACCAGCCAGGCTCCTTTTCCTCTGGCCATGCAGCAGGGACCATGTCAGCTCTGTGCTGGTGTTAATCACCTGCCGCACTCATTTATTGCCATGTGTACATCACTACAAGGGACATTATCCCTTAAATAAAGCTCACCCACCCTCCTATTGTAATGTCAACTCTGAACCTCTGAGATAAGCCCTACAGACAATTTATAATTACACAGAAGTGGCTCTTGTACACTACACAGAGGGGCCACAGGGAGAGGATTTAGGTCTTTCACATAGCCAGCGTTTGACAGGTCTCTTTGCTGTTATTTCATCTTGACAGCTCATTGCCACCCAGCTCCTCCTGTGACTCTACACTCACGCTTTGTTGTGCGATCTCAGGTGAAGAGAGCACGTAATGGGCAATAATTGTGGGCAATTACTGTTTACTTGTTAACTTTGCTTGGCAGAGCAGCTGTGATGGATGCCGGGACTGGAATATTCCCTTTATCCCTTGTAGCACTGAGTGTGAACTGGTGCTTAATTCAAAGGCTGAAATCCATAAAAAAAAAAAAAGACGATGAAACCCATCATTAAATTTCTCTTAGTGGCTATGTGCATAATTCATCCAAACACCATCAAATATAAATGGCCTTGTGTCAGTATGAGCGGCACAGGCACAGCAAATCCAGCTTGCTCCAGGAGACAGAAACTGCAAAGCAGCCTAATGCCACCTTGACGAGATCGGGCACCAAAGCGCTCCAAGAGCTTCCGGGGCTGGACACGACAATCGGATGGAGGCGTGTGCGAGCAGCGCCTGCCCCCCACTCCCTGCCCGGGCCCCGGCCCCCTGCCCGTGCCGGGGGGTGCCTGAAGGCGGAGAGTCACCTCAAAAAAACCCATGAAGTGAAAACTGCTTGTTTTTAAAGCCCGATCAATATTTAAAAGCAGTGGTCAAAGAGACCCGTGGAGGAGCTGGGGCAGGCAGGGAGGGCAGGGCTCTGCCCGCAGAGACCCGCACAGCAGCAGCAGCCCGGGCTCCCAGCAAACCCTCCGGCCACCCCCTCTGCCCCCCTGCTGCACCCTCACTGCATTTCTTCCCCTGCAGCCTACAGCACTCGCACAGACCACGGTACCTACACTCTGCATTGCTCCCTGCTACAGCCTGAACCTTGATGAGGCGCAGAACAACATCTACTTCACAAGCAGCATCCCGTCCTGGTACACAATTCCCATCCCGGTACACAATTCCCATCCCGCACCTGCAGATGTTAATCTACAGCCATTCAGCCTCAGCCTACAACAAGTTTTCTGGAAAGTTTTTTTTCAATTATTTGAAAAACACACAGTTATTTAATAAATCACAGCAAGTTGTTTTGCAAAAGTATCCTTTGAACCATTAGATATTATTGTGAATGCCAATTTTTCTTCCCACCTTATGGCAGGATAAAGATACCCCACTCAATTTTCATCAAAAGCACATGAAAGCAATCAAGACTCCTGTAGTTTCTATGGAAATAAGGGATGCAAATTGGGATTGCGTGGTGCCTTTTTTCTTGAATTTATCCATAAAAATGCAAATACTCTTCAACAGATACTGAAATATTTGCCTTGCTCTAAGGGAGGCAAAATACACAGATGAGGCTCTTTTGTCCACTGGCTCTCCTGGCAAAGAGATTTGACAACTCACAGAGCTCAAGCCCATCAAAACTGAACAAGCCCCATCAGAGCACAAGAACAGTGGCAGAGCTGGCTCTGCCAGGAGCACGCCTGGCCCAAAGAGCTGTGGCTTGGCCCTTACAGGTCCCTCAGCCACCAGTGTTAGCAAACAGCTTCTCCTGCCTCTTCCCACAATGTGACCTACCTCACCCACAGGTACCATGTAGATCTCTGCCCACAAGGTGAGGTCACACCAGGCTCTCTGGTGCAGAGTTAGATGAGCAACGTCAATGCTTTGGTGTGGAAAACAGATGAGCAAAAGGAGCAGCACAAATCACAGTTGTGATGCATCTGGTTTACTTTCCTGCCAGCCATTTCAGAGGAGAGCAAGCAGTGGAGGAATCCTGCTTCTCTCCTAGGTCTCATCTTGTCCTGCAGCAGAGACTGATCAAAAACCTGCAGCAGGAGGTTTAATTAATTCCCTTTCAAACTGAAGGATACAGAATAGATAATGCTAGCAAAGGTCCTTGGGTTATTTCCCCTCAGTGCTCTCCTGCTCTCTCCTCTTTTCCTGCAAGCTTTATTCACACAAGCTGTGCTTCACACAGCACCTACCAATAAATAATCAAACAGCTCTGGGAGGCTGATGGGCAGCTGGGCTCTCACCCCCAGCCTGGCCCCAGTACCACAGGAAGCCCTGCAGGGAGCCAAGTTCCTCCCTGCTGCACATTCCCTGCTTGTGGATTTAGGGAAATTTAAAAGGTCGAGAAATGGTATTTTGGATCACTGTTGTTTGCCAGAATTAATGACAAACCCTGGCAACTCAACTTGTAGAACTCCAAGAGTGAACTAGAGCATGCAGCAGCTGCACAGTTATCAACTTGCAATTAATTAATTGTGCTGTCACTATATGCACCTGAGAACAACAGCTAGATCAAAGAACTGAACAGAGATCAAAATGATTAGTAGATCACTTTACTTACAGTTGAAAGTGCCAATTAACTACAGCAAAGATGTACTGTGGCTTAGTCACTGCTTTTAACAGCTCTAGAAGAGAAAAGTCACGCAATATACTGTAGAAAAAAATAATCAGGAAAGCCCAGTTGCTTACCATGGGGACAGAGGGAGAAGTCCTGACAATCTGTCATTGACTTATCCTTTCCAACGGTGCTGAACACCTTCCCTGCTTATTGCACCCTCAACGCTATTCCCACCTCAGGCTGTGCCACCAAGCTGGGCGAGTCCTCTGTGCCTGGGGGGGTTCTGCAGACCTGATGACTCAAGCAGGTCCTGAGAGCCCCAGCAGAGCCTGGAGCAGGAGCCCAGCTGCTTCTGTGGGGTCAGGGTCCCTGCCCATCACCTGCCCATCGCCCGCCTGGAGCCGCAGGGCAGCGCATGAGACACCAGCTGCCCTGACCAACAGAGACTTCCCAGTCTCATGTCCACCCCTGTGCCCATAGGCAAACATGTGAGTGACACTGGTGGCAGTGCCTGAGCTCTTGTAACTTGCTCCAGTAGCCATTTCCCAAGGTGGAGAAAGTGTTGGGGTTTTGCATACAGCAGCTTTCACTCCTGCTGGTGCATTACCAAGCACTTGCGCTGGCTGCTCCGTGCTGACTTGGCCAAGCACGACAACATTTATGGTGCTGATCTACAGTTTTCCCTGAAGTTATTGGGAAAATACATTCCAGCTGCACCTTGCAAACCTGGAGAAGGGGCTTGTTCTGCTCTCTAGACAGCCTCTTCCTGCCACTAGCAGGCTGAGGGGAGCAGTGAAGAACACTGCAGATATTTGTAAATTTTCAGTCTTGGATTGTTATTTTTCAGAGAGATGGTGTTTCTCAACCAAACACAGAAGCTCACTGGAGGAATTACAAATTGATTCCTGGCATACGTTAACCTGGATGACTATGTTTGTGTCCAAACAGTGGCTCTGGACTGTAGAGCTGGCCTGTGTCGGCCCTGAGCTTCAGAACAGACGCCGTGCTGCCGCCAGCCCAGGGGACGCTGGCCTGGCCGTGCCCACCCTGCATCCCTCACAGCCCCATGGGGGCTCTGCTGGACTCTGCTGCCAACACAGGACAGAAGGCACCAGGGAAAGAGGCCAGACTAAGGAGGCAAAGTCTCCTGAGAAATGGGTTCAGGGCAGCCCCAGCTGCCAGGCTGCTCCGTGAGATGAGCCCGTGCTCTGGCAAGATGATGGCAGAGCCCCGGGAAGGCAGTGGAGCCCCGGGAAGGCAGTGGAGCCCCAGGCCAGGCCCTGCCAGCTGCACACGTACCCGTGTCCTTCCTCAGGTGCACTTCAGTGGCAAGCTTTGTCTCCATTGTCTCCTGTTTGTCACATTGTTTAATTTCTCTTTTTAATTGACTCAGACGTTGTTTAATTTCTCTGTTTAATTGGCTCAGACAGCAAGGCTGCAGGCAATGTCATTCTTCCATCATCTCTCAGAAACATTGCAGGCATAAGTGTGACATTATTGGTCATATGCATCAAAGTTCTGCAGCATCCCTGCAGATCCACGCCCAGCTGGGACTGAGGAGGTGGGAACAGAGAGGAAACACAAATCACAGATGTTTGCAGGACAAAGACTATTAGCTGGGTGCCATCCTGGCTTGTGTGGGAACTGCTTCCATTTAACACACATGCCAACAAGTGAGACAGCAGGTAGAAGGAGAACTCAGCACAGCACACAGGTGGCACCAGTATTTACATCACTCACATCCAGGAGTGCCTGAAGGGACCTTCCGAGGCATCGCACAATGTGAGGTGAGAGCAGGTATAGCGAGCAACAAAATCTTGCCACAAACATGCAGTCTTAGGGCAGCCACTAAAAGGTCTATTTAAGCCATGTGACTTTATTGATACAGAGTCAACAGATACCTGAAAAAATATTGAATAAATGTTCCTTTGTATTTTAAAATGTCTCAGATCCAGCAAGCCCTGTATTTCTTCAGTCACATGAATTGGCCAGGTGTATTTACCCCTCTAGGTTCAACAGGCACAACAGCTATTTCATCAGGCCTGGTTTGACAGACCCAAGTGCTTCAGGAAGTTATTTTCCACACTGGTTTATTTTGTTGGGTGCCCAATGGCGCTGGAGCAACTAGAGGCAAAAAATGCAAGTTCAGGCTTTCCCTGGAGAGCTGCAAGTCTTGGGAGATCTGCAGCACTGCTCACTGAAAAGATTTTTAATAGCTTTGACCTTCATGGGGTCTGTGCAGTCTCCTTTTGTCAAAAAGTGTATGTGGAAGAATTCTGGAAAAGAGCTGAAGATAATACAAATGTTCTGCATCCTGCTGAGGGAATTACACAGCTCTGCTTCACCTTCTTGGATTATTGTTCTGAGGTGTAGACCAGTGGCATCAGCTGCCACAGGCATATAGTAGTTCATAATCAGGAAGGGCAAATAATTGCTGGTCAGGAGGCAATATAAATATTTGTTATTGTAGATGACTTATAAATAAATAATTTGAAATTACAAAGTTAATCAGACAATTCATTTGACAAATAAGTATTTGATCAGCTCTGCCTGAACCAGAGTGGCTGGCCAGGCACTCTGTAAAGAGAGTTCCTTGAATACATGGAAATCCTTGACATTTATTGAGAGAAATATCACTTCACCTCAGGACACACAAGCACAGAGAGAAGTGGCCAGACCATAAATCGTCAGACTCTTGTGCTTCAGACCAGACAATTCCAGAGGGCTGTGGAGCGCGAGCGGCTGCGGTTGGGCACAGCAAACCCAAGGCCACAGGGCAGAGGGACACACGGCCACGGGGCAGAGGGACACACGGCCACTGAGCACAGCCCCATCCCGCAGCACCCCCAGACACCCGACCCTGCCTGGCACCTGCCTGCAGGGCACCCCCAGCACGCCCCGGGTCACAACCTGCCACGTGCCTCACATCGTCCTGCCTTCCATGCCAACCTGATCAGGGCTTGGGTTTGGTGTTTTTTTTTTCAAAAAACACAAAATGAGTGTGTGTCAGTCTAATAGCTCTGTGTACATTGTGTCTCATCTGTATTCAGCACATCACCAAAATGTGAAAAAGAAAATAGCCCCTGAAAATAAAAGTATGAGAGACAGGAGGAGACACGAGCCATGAAAAAAGCAAACAGGGAGCTGTGTACAGCTCTTAGTGGGTTTGGACTCATCAATGTTCAGAAACATTAATACAATCTGCTCTGAGATGTGCACCTATTATTCATACTGAAATGTAAAATAGGCAAGAAGAAGCATATTTTTGATGATTTTTTTTTTCCTTTGTGCATTTTATCTCAGAACAATCTAGTAGAAAAAATAACAAACCCAAACAACCCAATGCTTGCCTCCAATAGATTAAATGTCAGTTTTCTCTTATTTTTACAGTCTGGTCTCCAGGGATATAAAGGGCACCACATGGCATTCAGCAGTGAAGAATCACAGAGCTTCTCCTGTGTGTGATGACAGAACAAAAAGCACAGTCCAAGGCTGCTGGAAGCAACACCTTTCCCACCTTTCCCCATGACAGCAGGTGGGACCAAGAACATGGCAGTAGGGATGGGACAATGATGATCCTCCAACACATAAGGATGATGTTTCTTATCAAAAAGCCTCTTTGATGACAGAGGGGTGGGGTTAGGGCTGGTGCCTGCACTCTGCAGGGAGAAGGGACCAGCCCCGCAGCAGCCCTGCAGCCCCTAAAACCAGCAGAAGTATCTGCCAAAGAGGGATGCTGGGAACAGAGTCCTGCTTGTTCTTATTTCACATCTCTGGCACCTTTATCAGAAACATTAACTCTGTGAACTCCTCTTGGGCTGGGAAGTTTGCAAGGAAGTGAGGGTCCCTTGACAAGAAAAGATGTTAATGCCTCATTTGCGTATTTTAGGAGGAAGCTCACTATGAAATCACGTAAGTCTAATTTTTCTACAGTCTTCAAATCCCCAGCCACTTCCAGCTGATGCAAAGGAAATCTTGTTATTCAGCTTATGCCAGAAAACTCTGGCACCTCCCCCCAGGACCGGAGGATTAGCTGAAGCCAGGAGGAGAAATCAGCAGGTAGAAACTTCTTCTCTCATATCCAACAATTTCAGTTGGAGTTTTATCAAGAAGGAGTTTTAATGTCACAAATGAAACAGCAACAACCCCGCCAACAATTGTGATGCCACGATGCCAACAGCTCGTGTGACAGGGGATGCAGGTGGTGACTGTGCTGGGAAGTGCTGGCTGATCCTGGTGCTGGTGAGGACCAGGGATGCAGGAACATGGCAGAGGGGCCTGGCTGGCCAGCAGGAACCCTGTGGGATCCCAGGGGCTGCATCAGCCCAGCATGAATCCAGAGGGGCCAGGTCTGGAGGCCAGCCTGCCACCCTGCCCCTCGCTCTGGCTGTGTTGGGCAGGGCCAGGCTGGTGTGTAGCAGAATTTTCCAGTCCACTGTGAATATTTTCTACTCTGTCAACCTTTTATTTAAATGACATTTGGCTGCAGTGGTAAAAGTACAATATTGAAAATCAATAAGTGGAAAGTGTTTGAAAGCCAATCTAAATCAAATATTACAATATGGTGAAGTTAATCATCTGAAATTAACCTTATAACTGCTTGAACTGCTCTAATCTATAAAGAAAATCAATATAGGCATATCAAACCCTACTCCAAGCTGCTGTCTGTTCCAGCTGACCATGCAAATGGAAAATAATAGCCAGTGGATGCTTATTGTTCCTTATTATATGTTAACACTGCATGGAGCTGAGATAGTCAGATAAGGATTCCCCAGGGAGACTCAGCCATGGGATGCAGGCAAAGGCTCTGCTCTAAAGAGGCATCACAGCAGCAGAACCCCTCCAAGTCACTCTCACAGCAGTTAATTTCAGAGCGCCTGTTGGAGCCCTGAGTAACAAACAGGCTGTTTCATGAGGAGAATTGATTGTCCCTGGATGAAAAACAGCTGCTGGAACACAGCACCCCACACTCACCCAGGATACACCCGAGGTGCCCCTGCCATCCTGCTGGCCAACGGACCAGCTCTAGGCACCAGGCATGGACACTGGCACATGGGTCTGAGGTGCCTCCTGCACCTGCTGGCGTCCCAGGCTGGTTCATAGCAGTGGTCCCTAACGTCACCACTGCTGAGTTGGCAATGGCACCTGACAGGGTATGTGCCCCAGCTGCATCCCCCACCCCCAGCTCCCCAGCCGGTGTGGGAACAGCAGTAGCACAGGCACAGAGCCACCACCCTCCCCATCCAGCCACATCTTCAAAGTGGCCATCAACATGGCATTTGCTGGGAGGCGCTGGGATATGACAGTGATAAGTGCTTTGATAGCAATCTATAAATAACAACAGCTTCTCTCAAAAACCTCATTTTAAAATAATGAAGACATTTCTTAAAGTGACAAGTGTCTCAAATGTTGGTAGCAGAAGATGGGAGAACAGATGCAAGGAGTGAGATCTCAGCAGCAACCCACACAGCCTCAGTAGCCCAGGCTTAGTCAGAGCTAAGCAGCATGGTCGTAAGCTTTTCCAGATGCTTCTTGTAGGCCCCAAACTCAAAGATGAATGAAGAGTCATGAGCAGATACTGTTGTGCAGGGAGCACAGTCAGATCGAACACAACTTGTGCTCACGATGGAGAGCTGCACTTGCCTCCAAGGTCCCCTCACTGGCCAACCTGCCCTGTATGACAGATACCCCAAGGTCAAAATGTTTTCTGCATTGCAGAAGGAAAATAATGGTGGCAATTTTCTGCCTGGCATGTGCCATCTCCCATCTCCTACTCTGATTCCCCACTCAGGCCAGTCTGTGAGGGAGCAATAGCCACACAGTCCCACCAACACCAGTAGGATTTCAGTGACAATCTCCAAGCCCAGAGTGCTGTCAGCTGGCCTGGCCATGCAGAGAGACAGACAGACAGCCATGCATCCCTGCAGAGGAGCAGCTGCACTGGTGCTGCTACAGCTCCCAATTAGCCTTTTGCTCAGCGTTGCTCTCTGAAGCTTTTCCTGCTTTTGAGATGAAGATGCCAGTGATGTGCTGCCCCAGGAGGAGGGGGGAGAACAAGCACTGACAGGGGCAGGTGCTGCCCCAGAAGTGAACATGTGGCTGGGAGGCTGGAAATGCTGTTTAAAGCAGCAAGTTGTCACAGAGTGATTTGGAACAGCCCTTTGATACTGGAAACACATTCTAATGAGTCTCCCACAATATATAAACATATCTATGTATCCCTTGGGTTCCCATAGAAAGGTCCTGCACAATCATCCTTGCCCTCACCCAAAGGGATACAAAGATGTATTGAAAAATGCTTCATTTTTTTATTACTTTAAGCTGAAAGGGTTTTAAAGAACTGGGTGCTTTCTTGGTGCTTAGGAATTTTTTAGTTTCTTTAAATTACAAGAACTGCATTTTTAGCATCAAATACTCAGAACTTACAAACAACTCCCCAGACAAGGAGTACAGCTCCCAAGGGGCAGGGCCAGCAGTAACAACTTTCTGTCCAAGCTGCATCATGGGGCAGGTTTGGCCATGATGCAGCAGGCCCGTGCTCTCCACATCACAGGAGTCCGTTATTTTGCATTCTAACTTATTTTAGACTTCGAGTTTTCTGAGAAAGGAACTGTATGTAATTTAGTGTAGGTCGAGTACACAGCGGCCAGGATAGAAAATGTGTCTGCTGAAGCCATGAGCTCCTGTCACCATGCAGAGTGTGAAGAAATAATTATTAGAGTAATTGCAAATACTAACCTCTGGGCCTGTGGTGCTGAGAGCCCTGGGGAGGGTGGTGTTGCACTAGCGAAAAGGGGTGCAGCAGTGGGAAGAAGAGGTTTGCTGCCCCAATCTGGGCTCTGCATCTTAGCTTCTCCTTCAGACCCTCAGGAAGGGGAGCTGGGACAAAAGCCCTGGCACTAGTACTGCTGTGAGCCCCTCCTCACCCTCCGGAGCAGCCCCATGTCTCCCAGTGACCCCTGAGAAGGGTTGGCCTTGGCAGCTTTTCCACCTCCTCCACCAGCAGATCCCCCCAGCACACACTGGTGCATCAAAAGGCAATGTAGAGATGAGCTGGGCGTGTCAGCAACCACACAACTGTAAAACAGAAGGCAGGATTTTGCTCAATGTCACTAAAACCATTTACAGCCTATCGGAGGGGACAGTTGTCCCATTAAGAAACCAAAAGACATTCTGCCTTTCTTCAGCCTCAGGGCTTGGAAGCATGAAGCATTTTCTGCCTAATTAAATTTTAATATACTGGTAGAGCGCAACTCTTCTAGTGAATCTGTCTTGGACAGTGTGCCAGATTGTGCAGGAAAGGAGCAGGCTGGAGCTGCCTGCAGCCACTGGCACCTACTTGGGGCCAGCATGGCAGGTCCCAGGCTACTGTGGTGGCACAGCCTCAGCTCCCAGAGCTGCCCTCTGCTTCTGCACATGGAGACACCACCCTGGAGTTTGAGTGTCAATACAGAAAAATGCAACCAGGAAAAAAGACACAAGCACTGTGAGGAAAAGACCACAACCCTGGCAGCATGGTGGAAGGATGATGCTTCTCTGAGTGGCTCTGACAGACAGGGAGATGGAGCCAGGGACCTGGCTGATGTGTAGCAGGGCACTGGTCTGCCCCATGAAAACACACGCAATAATTTTGCATTTGGGTTTGTTATTTATTCTCTCTTGCTTATAGGCTACATCTGACACCAAATGCCTCTCTCTTGCTAGTAGCTCTGCTCTTTTTTGCTTGTGGAGAACTCCTATGTGGGCTTCTCTGCATGTTTTTAATGGGCATATGGCTGTCAAACAGGCTGACCCTGCTCCAGGGAGAGGTTAACACCTTGCACAGTTGGTAGCATCCCAGGCATGTGCTAGGAGGTTGCTGCTGGGGCCAAAAAGGGAGCAGGAGGAGAGCACCTGCTTGGCAGCACATGTCCTCCTTCCATCCAGACCCACAGAGCCAGGGCAGTCCCTGCCCAGCCCCTGCTCTGCCAGGCCAGAGCTCTGCACTGGGCTGAGCCTCCCTAAAAACCTGCTCCTGCCTCTCCTGGTAGACACTGGGACACCAGTAGGCTCCATACACCGGGACACAAACAGGGGGCCCAGCAGACAAGCTCACGACTCCCAAGTGGCCCTTTTAGTTTCTGCCCAGCAGCAGCTCTGTCCAAAGGGCCCCAGAGCCCAGCGCAGCCGCAGCACAGACACCTCATGGCAAGTGAGGGGCTGGGACCTCTTGCATGCAGCTGAGGGTGCCAAAGGGCCAGGGGTTCCCAGCCTTTATTTCCTTGAGAAATAAATGCCTGGAAAGCACCATGGTGAGACTAGTCACTGACAGATGGCCAGGAGCAGAGACAGGTCCTGGTGCTAAAAACACTATGATTTTTAAACGGGTGACTCATGTGTTTTCATTGTGCCAAGCTCTCCCGCCGTGAAGCTGCCTGCAAGAAATGTTCACACAAGCCTTTCAGAGCACTGTGCTGAAATAAGGTGCTGTCAAAACAGCATATATTTGTGCAGCTGCCACAAGGAGTTGTTATTATTGTATTTTTCTTTAATAGACAAGCATGCTCTGGTGCACAGACTGGTAGCAATCGTCTGTGGTGGTACTGAGAAGCAAGAGGTAGCTCGAAGAGTATGAGGGCCCAGGGCTGCCACGGGCACTAGACAGAAACAAAGGGTTGAGTTTCAGGTCTAAAGCAGAAAAAGCCACAGGACATGGGTGCAAATGCCTTTGGAAATGCATGGCTTCCAATGTAGCACATGCACTGCATGGGTAGAGACACCCCAACCCTCTGCTCCCCAACAACAGGCATGGTTGAACACCCTCCTGCCTCCCTCCTCGGGGCTCTGCAGGCACAGCCACCAGTGGAGGAGCTTGGGTGGGATGCAAGGGAAAACCTGCCCCGCACAAAGGGATCAGCCATACCACCAACTCTGGAAAATCACTGCTGGGAACACTGGAGGGGAAACAGACTGCAGCAGCCGCTGCATGCATCCCCCTGCACAGCACACACACACACACACACGTGTACACACATGCACAGACACACTCTCCAGAGCTGTCTGCACACAAAGCAAAATGCCAAGCAATTCACCCTGTTTCAGTCCAGCCAGAGAACAGCCGGTGTTTGATCAATATTTTCCACAACAGCCACTTCCATGTGATAAATGCACTTATGGGGGAGAGGAACAAATTAACCTTCTGGTGCAGATGGCAGCTACTGACGGGGAAAAAAAGATGGCTCAATTCAGCAGAGAAGCAAGGGAAGGGCACGGCCAGGATTCCTGCAATACTGACCATATGAGGCAGCATCTGGGAAGCATTAATGAAAATCAGCCCCAGCAGCGCCCACCCCCCTTACCCAGGGAAGCTGGAACAGGGTCTGTCGCTGCCTGCCTCATCTGTGCGCCCTGGGGAGGCTCCCGCAGCCAGCAGGAGCAGCTGAGCCAGGAGATTATATATATACTTGGGGCAGCTGATAGATGAAGACAACACAGGAGCTGCGCTGCAGCACCATGCATGTAGGAAGATAAAAGGCATCTCGAAGTGTTTCCCAACATCAATCCTTCCACTGGTGACAAATTGTGTGGAGTCAAGGTAATTCAGCAGCTGGCTGGATCAGAGATTACACCAGCGATTCCTCACCCAAAGGCCATCGGATGCAAATGGCAGCAAGTGGGGATGTGCCCAAGTGTGAAAGGCACCATGCACCAGAGCAGCACAGCCCCAGGAAAACCACGAGTGAAGACACAGAAGACTGGAGAGAGGGGAAAGCAATTGCCTTTGCAAAGAGAGAGAAGGCAGACAGATTCAGCATGTGGTGAGTCCCTTCTTTGGGCTGGCCATCCATAACCTGTACCTTAGGGCTGGGGAAGGCAAGACAGACTTTGAGCAGGAAAAAAAAAAAAGAGCTGGAGGAAAACATCAGAAGCCACATGGGGATGAAGACATCAATTTCTTTCTGACTATGTATCTCTGACCACTCAGGTTATTTCTACTCTTCTCCTGGCTGCAAACGCAGGGTGAAAATAAGCTCTTATTTCACTGCTCTGTAATCCATCATGACCTTGAATTTGTCCGTATCTGAAAGTAACCTTGTGCTGCATCAGCCTCAGCATCAGAAGCACAGCAAACAGGATTCCGAATTGGACTCTGGTCCTTAGGCTGCCCAGGAGCTCAGTTTCCTTCTGAACCCTGTCCTGCTTCTCTGTCACTGCAGGTTGCATGGCTTTGTGATCCTGTCACTCCCACCCTGGAGCCACCACCACCCAGTGCTCAGGGGCCAGGTCCTGTGCAACCTTTTCCTAGGCTGGTTGGGTTTTTTTCTGTAAGACCTAAGACTTTGCCTGCTGGAATGCGACCAATGGAGTTGTATACTTGAATGCCACAAATGCCTCCTTGCTACTAGCAAAGTGCAGTCCTAGGTGCTCCATGAAATATCCAGAAGCATGTTTATTGTACAGTCCTGCCTGGGAGAGATCACCAGCTGGGCAGGCAGCCCGAGTGGGCTTCCCCCTCAGCAGAGCAGGGATGCTCAGTGCCTCCACCAGCACCACCAGAGGATAAACCCAGTGCTGCTGGTGGCCTCAGGGCAGGGGTCTCACTGATGGACTGGACCAGGATGACAAGATTTTGAGTTCTAATCTGCCCTCCACACAGGACCTCCTGACCTGGGAGGTCTAAAATATTGCTCTGGAAAAGATGAATAAAAAAAATGGAGCACACGACCTAGTAATGGTGAACTGCAAGGGAGAGAGTGGAAAAATTCTGCTGAAAGCAGATGAAAGCCTGTTCATATTCTGGTTTCTTGCTGAAACAAATACACAGGGTGTGATTTTGCTGGAAATTCATTAATTTTCCATATATTCCCAGTGAGTTAATTTATCAACTAGTAACTGCATAAATAGAACAGGCAAAAATGCTGAAAGTAGATTAAACATTGATGTAAGTATATATTGATTTGAACATTCCTGTGCCTTTGCTTGTGACACATCAATAAAATTAAATAATATCTTAATAAAATGTCTTGGTAATTATGTCTTTTCCCTTGGGTAAGTATGCCCTCCAGCAATGTAATTAAAACCAAAATTACATTAACCCTCCAGTGACCATTTGACAAAAAATTAAGAGTCTAGAGAGTTCTGAGCTGTCACACCCAGTCAGATTATTCAGTGTGCTCAATCGAGCTTTCACACACGCTCACACACCCTGCTTTCATTGGGATGATGGCTTGAAGAAAGACTGTCCTCATTCACAACATTCAAATACCAAGAAAGTCAGGTCCCTGCTCTGTCTGGGAAAACAAAGGTGGCTTGAAGGTTTGTTCTTGCTGGGAGGACCTGGTCCTGGTCCCAGTGACTGTCCCCTGCACAACGGTTCCCACGGCAGCCGAGCAGTAACAAGCCAGAGATGGGCTATGGGTGCCTCAGTGACATGCAGCAGGATACAGCCCATGGGCCAAGGGCAGCTCTGCCATGCCACAGGCATGATGGTCTAAGACAGACCTCTGCCATCAGGCCAAACTGACAACTTCTCTCCTGGACCCAGGTAAAGCTGGTGGTTCCCCATGACTCCAGGGCAAAGAGCACTGATGGGAGTCACCCCTGGTGATAGCCCTATGCTAGTATGGCACAGGTCTCTCCTACGAGAAAATCAGTTTGCTAGAGATTAACAGGCCAGATGGGACAGAAATGAGCATTTACCAAGAGATTAGACAATTATTTAAAAATCTTGATAAAGCAAACACAGTCTAATGACGGGTCTTGCTGACTGTGCAGTACAGAGATGTGGAGCCAGGCTTCCCCCGGTGCAGCATGTTCCACAGAGACCCAAACACAGCTCAGGGATGCTGGGGAGGCTCCCAAGAGCCATCTCAAAAGGCCATTATTTTTACAACCGTTTCTTGCCTACAGGAAATTATTCCCTTCCCTAGTTGCACTATTCCCAAAGGACAGCTGGATTGTTGCTGTCCTCACAATTCCTGGTAAAAACCAGCCATAAAGTGCAAGATAACCAAGGCATTGCATCTGTCTTTCCACATGATCAAGGCAACACTCCAAATCCTGGCCTCCAGCACCTTATTCTGCACAAACCATCCTTGTTTCCAACAAAACAGCCTGCCCTCGTTCCCTCTGCTCTGCCAACAGCAGCAAAAACCATTGCTGCCTCCTGCTTCCATGCCTATCATCTGTTCCCTCCATGATGCAAGGTCAGCCAAAATCCAGCTGCCTGAACGTGGTAGGTGACAGCCAGGCATGGTCTCATGGGCTGGGGTTTGGGCTGAACAGAGTGTGTGAGCTCTCTGGGCAGAGGCAGGTCCCTCCTGCAGTGGGCTCCTGGCAGAGATAAAGCAGCCATAGAGGGAGACCTGCTGCCCCTCTGCCCCTCCAACCAGCCAGGCCCACAGCTCCCACCCAGCTGCTCCCAGCCAGTACTGTGACCTGAATACACAGCAGCAGCAAGCTGGCACACCAAGTAGAAAGCAGCAGCTGCAGACCAGGTGCAAGGATGTGGCACCTGCAGAGCCCTGCCTGATCCCCCCCGAGCCAGTGGGACTGGCCCAGCCTGCCTGGGCCCCCTCCTCACACCAGCATTGGGCACCACCGCAGTTCTGACCCAGGGGCAGCTGGTTGGAAATGTCACCAAGAGACTCAGTAATTGCCAGGAGTGCTCAGAGTGAGTAGGAGAGCTCATCCTCACCAGCCCAGGCAGCAAGGGCCCTTGTCACTCCCACCTGGCAGCCACGAGCAGCCACTCGCCCTGACACTGACAACATTATCTTTCAGGGACCACCAAGTCATCAGTTTGCTTTGACTCTGCTATGTCCCACTGTCAGCTTGTCACCCAAACTTGCCACTCATATAACCTACTAGTCGTCCAATTTGTTTTTCTGTCATGGACCTTCATGCTCAGCCCAGTGACCCTGTGCATTTTTAATGTTCTCATTAGTTAATAAAGCACCACATTAGAATTTGGGGGTTAAGAAGTAATCTCTGTCACAGCACATGGTCCTCCTGGGCACCCAGCATGTCCTGCCATGCTGTGGCACTCACCAGGGCCACCCCACAGACAGGAACACGGAGCCACAGCTCTGATGGGTGTCTCCATGCAAAAACTGTTCCAGCCTGTTCAAAAAACCTGCTGAGGCTGGACATAAAGAGACCTTCTCTGCCTCAGACAGGTATGATCCCTCCACTACCTCCTGGGCACAGCAGAAGGTCTGGAGGCAGACAGACTCCAGCTTGGCTTTAATACCTTTTCCTTCACTTCTGAGCTGCAAACAGAAGGGTCTGCAGGCAAGTCATGCCTGACAAACCCAAGCGAGCATAGCACTGCCAGCTGTGGGGATGGAAGGAAGCCATGGGGACACAGACCCTCTCCAGTGACAGGTCCAGCAGAAGAGGCATACAGGAAACAGGGATCCTGAGAGGGCTTTATGTCTGATCAGAGGCATCTCTTCTTGTCCCGATTATGTGATGGAGAGTGAAGGTGGTGTTTGTGTCATGTAGATCTGTCCATGTCTCAGACACTTTGTCCAGGACCTTGGTGGGGCTTCACAAAGTGCTAGACTCTTAACTTCCAGGATTGGAAGACAGAACCTTCCCGCATCCCTAGCAGATGATCACAGCTCCAGATCTGAGCCAAATCCAACAGAGCAAAGCCTTTATGTCTTGGCTCCCAGCACAGAGTGTTCTTTGAGAGGTGACTATGCCCTGAGCTGTGCTTCTGTGGGTGTTTTCATCTGAAGGCCTTGCAGAACTTTGTGGCCATTCATCAGCAGAGAACTTGCTGGCACCATCAGCTAATGAGACAAATAAGCCAGATGAAAAAGCTATTCCTGAAAACCTGGATCAATCCTGAATTCACAGCAAAGCTTTTGTCCTGCTTATTAGTGTTGGAGCTAAAACAATCTGGCCAACTATTGTGATACTTCTCATATCTAATAAACAGAAATTTGCCTATTTGGATACAATTACAAAATGAACCTTTAGTTGTATAGAAAGGAGTCTGGAGTCTCTGCTTACTTAACTTTTCATTGAAATCCTTATCATACTGTGTGCCATACTTCATCATGTGTTTAAACATCATAGCTAAACCCCCAGTACAACATTTTACACCTGACTTAACCAGCACTAGATTATCAGCTGTTGGCCTGAGAGTGCATTTGTTACAACTTGCTTTTCTCTGAACTTGCATTAAAGGGCCCTGGAAACCTACTGGGACTGAGAAGGCTCAAGACAGTAGCAATGTAACCTTACAGCTCATGGCGTGCTAGTACAGACCATTAGCTGCAGATGTCCTTCTGAAGATCAAGAGCACTTCAAAGCCTCCTAAATTCCTTCCTAAACTCCAGAGGCTCGGAACATTTGCACGGCTTACACCAGCTGACCTTGATTCATAAAGCAGCACTCAGATTCAGACTTAGACTTGTCCTGAAACTAGTTTAAATATCTCCCATTCTCTGACATGAAATAATCATTAGACTCATTTGAACAAATTTGCAAAGTTACATTTTCAGTGGTCCGCCTTGTAGCAAAAGCAAAGCCTTGATGCTTTATCTGTAAATTTTTATGTCTATAAAACACTGTGAGAGGCATAACAAGAAAGTGCTATATGCAGTAAGAGTTAAGAATTTGAAAGATTTATGGGAAATTCTGTTGAACACAGGCTAGCTGGACAGCTGTAAGTGGCCCAAGCAAGCCTGTCTGTCCCTCTGCATCTTGAATGCAGTACCTGGCTGGAACACAGCTCTGAGGAGTGGGAGGATCCCCCTTCTTGTCCCCAGGTCCAGCCATCCTTCTTCCTGCTGACACACAGACCCCATGGCCTGACTCTCCAGCCTCTGTCCTACACATACTCGGGGAAGGTCCTAGCAAAGGCAGAAGCTGGGCTGAGCAGCCAGTGCAGATCACACCTGTGGTTCAATGCTTGCCTGCCACATGATGGGCTGTGGGACTGGAGAGGACAGGGGCTGCCCCATATATCTTCAGGAAAGAGGCATGGATCAAGACATGAGGTCCAGAAATTTGAGGGCAGTAACACAATGGTCAAAGTAATAGCCCAGCTGCTCTACTGATTTATCTTCCAGTGAAGAAGTGACATTTCATTCCTGCACTGATACACTTTTCCAGACAAAACAGATGCATCCAGCTCCCAATCTATTAAATGACAAGGTTTTTCTAAGAGAAAAGCAGCAAGGTTGAGAATCCAAAGTTGCTGTTTGTTCTGCCATGGAAGCTTGAAAATTAATTTATCTGGTGACAGTTTTCTGTGTGCTGAAGGACTTGATTTATTTATTTTTTTAATCTCTTATAGCCTAGAAAAAGTCGTGACTGCTTCCTTTTGCGTCAAGGCTATGATCTTCACTTGCAAAGACAGGAAAGGTACAAGGGTGTTTCATGTGCCAGAACACTGCTATAATGAAGGGATTCTTCTACCACTAGCACATTAATGCAAGGAACTCAGAAGACAATATGATGGGCAAAAGCCATATGTCACAGCATTTAGTGCCTCAAGGCTTCTTGCACACAGTTGTCTTCACAACAAACTTGAAGGAAGCTCCCCACTCACTCTGTCTGTAAGACAGCAGTGGAGATGTTTCTGTTCCTCCTAACACTCTTGGGACCAGGCAGCAACTTATGTTAGTATCTTCAGGTTCAAAAGAAACACTGAAAATAGTTACTGATCTCTGCAGACTGTCATTAGCTAACTTACAAATATTCCAGTGAGTGAGAAGTGCTTTTCAGTTTGAGGATTGCTGGCCATTCCTTTTGTCAGTGCTTATTGTTGCAATATTGGTAGAAAAATAATTAAAATTCAGATAATTTAAATGCTTCATGAAAGAAAAAATATCCCATTGCATCTGCATTGTCACAGGTCCAGGGGTACTGACTGTCCCTGGGAAGGTAAACACTTAATCTGTACCCATGAATTTGGACAGACAGAATTCCTGGCACACTGAGCTCATGCCACCTCTTTCCACCATGAATCTCCTGATTTACTGGAGTGACAACCAGACTGAATTAATTCAATTGTTTTTAAACCAATGAACCATCCATTGCACAAACAGGACAGTTCAAATTCTGAGAAGCAAACATCAGAACAACAACAAAGACCAGAGAGCCCAAGCAGTGCAAGTGGCACAAGAGCATTCTGCTTCAAAGATGGAAAGACAGCACAAACAGCAACGAGTTCTCATGCCCTGGCAGCTCCTGCCAGTTACAAGTCCATAGAAGGGCATCGATCTAACCTGAGTTTGTTCGGTGTCAGCTGTGATGGTGCTGTATGGGAAATTGATTTCTTCCTTAGCACATTCTCCTCCAGTGGCAGCCAGCTCTCTCCGTGGTGATGGGATGTGCTGACCAGTTTAACACGCCGCCGATGGGATTATGCAGAATCATTTCATCGGTTTTCAGGGGCTGTGTGAAATGGCATTTGCTGGAAACACAAGTCTGCATGGACCTAACTGAGAAGGCGATGAGCTTGGAGCCCCAAAGCCTTACGCTAAAGAGGAAAAGACACGCAGAGCCTGAACATCTTCAATATTTCAAGTGGAAAATCCAGCTTCCACAGAAGGTGGGCATCCCTGGAGCACCCAGGCTTTCTAGGGCAGGGAGGGACTTTGAGCAGCATGTATAACAGAAACTAACAGCAATGAGCCACTACTGCAGCAGCAGCCCTGGAAAGCTGGTCAGTTCACCTGCATCAAACACTGCTCCCTCCCGCAAAGACATGGCTGCACCACAGCCAGGAAGGTTGCTTCTTCACCTTCACTGCTGTCAGGACTCTAAAAAAAGAGCTCAAGCTCTCCTAGTGAAAGGTGAACAGCTCACCTAACTTCATTTAAAAAACAGCAACATTAGTTATTTCAGCCTTCCAGGGCAGGCATAAAGATAGATGAAAGAAATAAGGCAAGCTGGGAACATCAATAAATTACTGCAGCCTCTTATTGGCTGCAGTATTCAATAGTTTAAAATGTTTTCTGGTGCCTTAGGCAAGCAGAAGATTTGCAGAAATGCTGAGCCCCTCGCCCATGATGTATCATTGTCACTCACGAGCTGCTAAGCTGCATTTCCTCTTCCTTTCCATGCAGTCTGTGTAACTCTGAACAGCCACAGCAGTGAATTAGAGATGATCTCTCCAGGCTAGCATAGGCTGCCTGGTGACTAAATGCCCGGAGGACAGCCCCATTTCTGCTGTTCAGAGACAGATAGGTGAAAGCAACAAAGGCCTGGGTGCAAAGGAAGGGACATGCTTCAATTAGAGTCACTGATTAGCCTAAAAGAATCTAACACCTTAACAGGCGAGTGACCTGCCTGCCCACACACAGACCTCCCCAACCTGCTGGGGCACAAGAGGGTCCCTGCTCCCCGTGAGGTTATAGAGGGGGAGCTGCTGAGGGCAGGTCAGCTGAGCCAAGGGGGAGCCAGGTCCTCACTGCCCTGTGGCATCAAAATGGGGCTTATTTCTCTGGGGAAGAACCGCCCCTCCCTTTGTATGCGACTAGCCCATGGAGACCGCCCCTCAGGGAGAGGATGGCGTGTGAAGGACTTGGTCTGACCCAGAAGGCACATGAGATGTGACATGCCCATGAGCCCACTCACAGACAGCCCTCAAGAGCATCCCTGCAGCAGCCAAGGGAGAACCTGATCCAACTGAAAAATATTGTGGCTTGCCTGCTCCTAGCAAGCACCATACACCTGCACAGATGATTTTCACAAATGTAGCGGACTACTCCATGTGGCTTTGACTGCTGCTGAAAATATTTAATAAACTCTGGAATATGAATCACTATCAAGGACCCTGAACATTAATTTTGGTCACAGTTGGCCACACTGTATCACCCTATAAACACCCCTCCAGTTTCAATTAACATTTCTCTATCTCCTGTCTCACTGAATATTATATTTAACTAATTTAAGAGGATTGGTAAAGATAGTTTTCACACTTCACAGGAAAGCATAATGAAATAATTATACCTGTACCTACAAAAAGCATGAGGATATTGCATAAAGAGCTTTAAAGTCATTCGAAGCAAAAACTTATCCAGGAGACTTTCATTCCAGCTTTGGCTACTGAGGCTTCCGTGCAGGTGTCTGTCACCCCCTGCTCAGGGTCTGCTTCTGGACATCTGCACTGCAGCAGCGGTGACCTCCCTCTGGCCACCAAGACATCTCTGCTCTTCCCCACCAGGCCATCAACAAGGCTGTGCTGCATCTTCCATGGTGGATTCTCCTTTATAGGAGTGTAGGGGCCTTGCTCTGAGATACGCTTGTCTCCTCTGACATATGGTCATGGCCCAGTGGTGGTGGAAGCAGCTGTTTCTAGAGATGACTTGAGGGCCCTCCTGAGCCACAGCTCCAGCCCTCAGGGTAACCTGGCTACCCACTGCAGACCATTTCACTGCCCCTCTCCCTGCCTGGATTCACAGGTGCACATCAGACATTTCCAACCCATAATCAGGGCACAACAGACCAAACAACTCACTAGTCAGCTTCAAAGCACACAGATAGCCAGGGCAGGTTAGGGGCAGGAGGAGAGATTAAACCTAGTCCCAGGTAAAACCTCCAGGCTGTCCAGGGGGACACAGGGCCCTGGGCCACAGCTCCTGCAGTCTGCTGACCTCAGCATGCACTGCTGCCCACCAGTGCAGACAGACCCCAAACATGCTGGTGCCAACCCCAAGTGTTCAGCTGGCACCCCAGGCACTTCCAGGAGTCTCCTGGCAGTCAGCTCAGCCCTTCCCCAAAGCTGACTGGATTTCCTCTTGCCCCAAGCCTTGCCCTGCACCCCATGGTGCCGTGGAACCCCCCTGGGCTTTGGTCTGCTGACACCCTCTGCACATCTCCTGAGGTTTTCACTTCTTGTTTGTCATATTGTAGCAGATGCCTTCAAATGAAGAGGGTTTTCTCATGGCAGTCTCAGAGAACTGATTATTGTCTGTTCTCATCTACAAGAAACCAGTAGCCCAGTTTTTCAAAATCACAGAAATATAAGACTGTAAAGGACATAAGACAACTGAGTGTTGTCCTTTGTGTAATAACCTTTCTTGTATTTGAAGACAGTCACATTTCCCCCCTCTGGTTGCCCCATTTCAAACCAACAAAATGTAATTCTTTCCGTCTTTTCTTGTGAGCCAAGTTTCTTTTGATCTCTGATATTTCTCTTAAATTATCCAGTTCTTCAGCAATTTCTATATATATTTCTATATATAATTTCTATATATTTTTCATAGAAAAAATGTATACTTATTTTTTTAAATAAAGTATTCTTGTTCCCTGACATCACCTACAGGGGGAACAGTTAATTATACCCAGATCTATACAGGCAACAATGATGTTAATGCATCCTAAAATGATAATGCTTTGCTTTTTGGCAATGGCAGGGCATTATCACATCCTTTCCTGAAAAAGGAAATTGAAATTTTGTTGCCTAGTCAGATGTTTCATGTAAGTACATATATATACACATAGTTACATATTTCTGCTTTTGATTTCTCCTTCCTGTACAGAATTTAGACTTTTCTATATTGACTTGAGCAACCTGATCTAGTGGGAGGTGTTCCTACCCATGCAGGGAGGTTGGAACTAGATGATCTTTAAGGTCCCTTCCAACTCAAACCATTCTCTGGCGTTCTTTCTGCTGGTGTAGGTCCCCCTTTTGGATTCTGATTATGCCCCATTGTCTGGGTGCTCACCCTACACCCCAGCTTTTGCCCCAGCAGGAATCAGACACACCAGCACTTCTGCAGAGCTGAAGGACCAAGATGAGCCAAAAATTGTCACCATGTCCCTTCTGTCACCACAAAGTCTTACTTACCCTTGCAAAGGTGTACATTATTACATGCATCATCACTGCAGCTATTTTCGCTGCACAAAAATTAGCCCAGCAGGAATTCAATTCCATTAAATTCCATTATTCTGAGCAGGCAAACTCAGTACTGACTTCAGAGAACAGCAGCCACAAAACTCGCAGAAAGGCTCAGAAAGGACAGAAAAGGGACCAGCAGGTGGAGAGGGGTGGGAGGAGGCAGGGCCCTGTGGAGGAGCTGCCCAGCAGCAGCCCCACACCACAGGGCAGCACCTGGAGCTCCTCATCCCTCCCGCAGGGAAAGCGATGCACAGGGCAGAGGGATAGCAGGTCCTCAGCCCCACTGAGAGATGTGGGCAGCACAGGTTGTGTGACCCTGCCATACCCTGGGCCTCTGGAGAGAGGGACATGGGGACCTGCACCTTCACCCCACAGTCATCGTGCTGCAGACAGAGATGGGGAGAACTGGTGTTCTCTCCAGTGTGTCCCTGTGACAGCAGCAACACCGCTGCCCCATGGGGAGCAGACCCGAGACCACCTGCATGCAGAAGCAGACAGGGAGGAAAGGCTCTCCTTGCTCTGCTTCTCAGAGAGCTGCAGTTCCCACGGGCTCTGGAGTTGCCTGCACATGGGAACCCTGACCAGAGCTATCCTTTCCCAGCCTGACCTCAGCCTGGGGCAGCTGCAGCCCCTAGAGCCACAGAAGTTTCCTCAGTAATTCAGGCACTACCAAAAAAGACAATTGCACTCTGGCACTTGGCAGCATCTCAGTAATGGTAATGATTTGAAGCTGGGGCATTGGCAGGACAAAGTCATAAGAAGGAGGCTCCACCAGCAATATTTGGGCACACTTGACTTTGCTGGACTCATGCTATGCTTGTCACTTCCTCCCCCAGCAGAAGTGGAAGAAGTGGAAGCCCTTGCTCTGGTGTTTACATTTCCTCATTCAGCATCTCTATGAACTTCTGCTGATTAGAAGCAAGTGGTTCAGGGGCAAAAGACCACAGAGTCAAGCTGGTCCACACATCCAGCACTGAATGCCAACGGCGCCACTATACCTGCACTGCTCCCACCAGCAGAGCTGTGAGCATGGCTCCTTCTGCCAGGTCTAACAGCAGGCGCCTGCAACTCTCAGGGAAGATCTATCGCTTGCAGGCCCTGAGCAGCTCAGAGCACATGTGTTAAAGAGATAAAATAATATTTTCCTGGTTAGCTCTAACACTTTATTGAATAAAGTTTAAAATCTTCACCCTGACTCAATCCATCTGTGCAGGTGTCATAGTATTTTCTCATTTTTAGTTTGGTGAGGAAGAAAATGCAGGGTGAGCAGATAAAGCAGTTGCTCAATTTGAATTTCACTTCTATCCCATAACTCTTTGCAGAGGTCAAGGAGAAAATGACAGGTGGAAAAATGTATCTTGGAATCACCAACTGGAGGTTTAAGATGATTCATTTCCAAAGCATGTTACTGCAGAGAGCGAGAGGAAGAGAGCGGGACCCACCGGCTGGCTGGCGCAGGATGTGAGCAGCAAGCACAGGCTGCCAGGAGGGAGCGGGTGGCACAGCGCTCCTGCTGCCAGGCTGAAAATGCTCTGCTTTAAGCCTGCTTTTTAACATTCTGGAGAAAGTTCAATCTCCCTTCCCAAACAGACCATCCCTGTGCACTGTGTCCAAGCCAAAACGCAGTCCTGAAGCAGCCCAGGGCTGGAGCACATCCCGGGTGTCCGGGAGCCGAGCGGTGCCGCGGGGCTGCTCCTGCACTCACACCCTGTGACCAGCCTTTGCTGGGTCAACACAGCAGCGTTCTGCAGCTGAAGTTTCTTGGAACAGTAACTAAACTTGAATTCACTTGTCATTCATCGCTGAGATTTACTGAGCTCAAAAGTTTTCATTTCAGTAATTAGATAAAACTTTGTCCCTGCACAGGACTGTGGGCTGTATATATCATTAGAATTTCCTCAAAACAAGAAGTCGCTGAAAGCTCCGTGAAAGGAGGACAGCAACAGCCAGTGATTCCCCCACACCATGAAGGTTTGGGATTTAACTGTGTAAACATACTGTTGTTGCTCTGTAATAGCAATATATCCAAATCAGTGGTTTGTAAGGGGAGGAAGCACAAGGAGCCAGGCTGCAGTGCTATCTTGGGAGCACGCTGCCAGGCCTTCAATTGCGTCAAGGAAGGACATGGCACACTGACCCCAGTGCAGATCCACCAGAGAGAAACCCAAGGCATTTTGCCTGATGAAGCCAGGCATGCAGCATCCCCTAAGCACATGGCAGACTCCTCTGACACAGCTAAAATACACAAAAGGACCTGGCTGCCAGGCTTGCAGACCACCACATGGCCTCCAGTTCTGCCCCAACACCCTGGAGCTGACACACTATCGCTTTCCCTCTCAACCCAAACCCATACTGTGGTAGGATGAGCAGGAGGGTCTCAAGCCACTGTGTTGTGTCGCTGCTGAACAGGTAGGTACACACATGGACACGTGAAAGAAAATAGGAGGGAGCACATCACTGAGGCCCTGGGCTTAGTGTGCCCTGAAGCCTTAACAGTGGCGTTCTGACCCCAAGAAGAGCGGTGCCACCACTGGGGCTGGCCAAAGGAGAGATGCTGGGAAGGACCACACTAACTAACACTAACTAATGTTTGTGTGCATCAGGTGCTGCATCCCCATGTCGGTCCTGAGCTCAAAGTGGCCACAAGCACCCACTGTCCCACCCCACTGTGGCTCAGGCCACGCGGGCTCCTGGGAAGCAAGCGCCTTGCTGTGCAGCTGCCAGGGCATCTCCCTCCTGCCTGCAGAGACAGACAATTTTCCCATCGGCTGTGTCAGGCTTCAGAGCTGCAGCTCAGCACTGACATCTTGTACTCAGCACAAGGACAGAATTCCTTTCACACATCTCAGTGCTACCGACCTGCTTATGCAGCCCTGTTACCAGCATGTCCCAGAGCCTCCCCAGGATTTAGAAATAGCAATCACAAGGCTTTTTTTTTCTTCCTCTTGTACAGGAGCTCCCCGAGACTGTGAGTACATGTACCCACATGCCTTGCTGGGGGGAAATTGTGCCAAGGATGTTTTGCATCTACTTCTGAGTGCAGCCCTGACTCCAGCCCAGGGCCAGCTCTGACCCCTGCATGCAGCAAGTCCTGCTGTTCCTGCCATCAGAGAGCCAGTGCCACGGCCACTGCCTCTGGAAGCATCAGGAGCCCCAGAGGAGGAGCTCTGCAGAGGAGTGGCTCTGCCAGCAGCAATGGGCACCTCACACCTGCCACCCCAGGTGTCAGTCTCCTCCTGGACATGCCATGGCACTTTCCAGGCAGCACATAGCTATGTAGCTGCATCCCTCACCATTGCCTGTTTGAGTCAAAAGCAGGAACTCTGATGGCACATTTATCTGCAGAAACAGGTCAGGCACTCCCCAGCTTCTGCAGGGCTGTAAAGCCCACGCTCCGATGTGCACCCCAAGCTCCATCTGCAGGCACCAGCCTCCTCAGCACAGCTCGGGAGGGCCCCATCCCACCTTGCCTCAGGCTCTTGCAGCCCCATCCCTATGGGAGTGCAAGCATCCACACACCTCATCTTGGTCCTGGTCACCTCACCAGCACGACCAGCTCCTCCCTCATTGCCTCAGAAAACTATTGGCTTAGGTTTACTTGTGGTCCCTCAGCTCTTATTGGGGGGTAAGTCATGACAAGAAATAATAACAAATTATAACAAACCCTGATAACAAGTCCTAAGTGCTCCATCCCCAAAATACGCAATAACTACACAGGTTTGGGTCACTGCAGGAAGTCCCACAGCTCAGCCTCTGAGGGCTTTTGCCCTGTCCTTCTCTCAGCACTGACTGTAGAGGTTAGCAGTTGATATTGTAATTTCTTTTATATTGTAATCCTCTCATATTTTAGCACAGCAACTTATTTTTAATGGAGTTTGGAAAGATTTTTTTATGCTTTCACTTCTACTCCAAGGGTGTTTGCTCTCAATTTATTTCTGCTCTTCTTATCTTCTCAACAACTGCATCTCTTGTTCCAAGTCCTGCTCATTCTCTGCTCCTTATTGTGATTTTTTTCTTTAATTTCATCTTGTTCCCACACTTCCCAATCACACATTTCATCACTTCGGCTTCCCTATAGCCAACAATATGTGATTTCTTTATCTTAATTGTATCACCCAGTCATCTGGTTCCAGGATGGCATCTCTTTACCTCACAGTGCAGTCCCTTTAATCATTACTGCTTCTGGCATATATAATAATAGCTGAGACAAGCTGTTAGCATTCACCTCCCAGTTACAGTCACAAGGCTTTTTTTCATGTAAGTCGTAATGACAACACAAACCAAAAACCCTCCAGACATCACTTCATACAGACTGCAGAAGAAACCCACCACTCCACGAGCTCCTCTCCTCAGCTCCCAGCCAAGCAGCAGGGTGATGTGCAAGACCAACCCCTGGGCAAGAGAAACCTTTCTGAAGGATCAGACCCAACTCCTTGCACAGTGCCCATGAGCAGAAGTCCCTGTGCATAATTTCTGGATGAAAACTTTGCTGTCTGGATCCAATTCTCCAGCCTTAGTAGCTTCAGGAACAGGCAAAGAACTGTGAATGCATGCAATTTATCAGCAATAAGAACCTGTAAATGGGGGTAGGAATAACACTAAGAACAACTCGAGTGCCACTGCAGAAGGCAGTGCAAGAGGAACAGCAGCGTGTCAGGCTCAGCACCTCTGTCCAACTTCTGAGCCCAGCACAGAAGGTTATTGAGATCCTGGCTCATACAGAGGGGAGCGTTTTGCAGATGGGGATTGTGGTGCCAGCTATGAACAGAGGAGAAGAGTATCTGCTCACCCTATTTGCACAATGGTAGAATTGAATTGGAGCTTGAATAATATTGGTCAAACAAAAAGAGAATGGAGTGTGGGGGACTATACAGCAGGAAAATCTGACAAAAGGAGTTATTTAGTCTGGAGAAAAGCCATTTACACGAGGTACTATATTTTGAATTTGCCAATGTAAAGCAATCCTTGCTGATCTATCAGAGGTCTCTCTCTAGACAGGCCCATGCTAAAGGGCAGCAGCTCGAGTGGAGGAGGAATGAGCCCTGTCAGCTCTGCAGGGGGAGAGCTGTGATCGTGCTCTGTGCTACTGCTGTGACCAAGGCATCTAGGGACAGGGGTGCTGCAGGTCAACAAAATTAACTGCTACAGTACAGAAAGACACAGTCAGAAAAGAACCACTCTGTCCCTTGGCATTGCTATAGGGTTGATTTATCCTTTAAAGCAACTGTACTTTTAGGGTTCAAAAGTTTAACATATCATAGGTGTAACCACTCCAAAACCTGGGCAGAGACAGAGCATGGAGAAGGTGCCAAGCATTTCCAGAACTAACAAGTCCATCAACTGCTTCAGGATGCATGTAGGAGACAAAAGGAGAGGAAGTTTTTATTAAATTGTAAGAAAGCAAGGAGATGCTGTGCGGTAGCTGGAACAGAAGGACAGCACCAACTGACCCAGATCGCCCATTTATCTACAGGGAAGGAAAATGCACAAACACCTAAACAGGGGGCTCAAGCAGTGGCAAATTTGTTTAACAGAACTGTAAGTCATGGAATGATGGAACAGTTTGGGTTGGAAGGGACCTTAAAGACCATAAGCTCCCAAACCCCTGCCATGGGCCAGAACATCGCCCACTAGACCAGGTTGCTCCAAGCCCCATCCACTCTGGCCCTGCACACTTCCAGGGCCAGGTCAGCCACAGCTTCCCCAGGCAACCGGGCCAATGTGTCCCCACCCAAGTGTCACTGCCTCTGCTGCTGCCAAAGAGGAGCAGCATGTGCAGGGTGTGCAGGCAGACACAGAGGCTGTCCAGAAGGTTTTCACAAGCCAAGATGAGTGAAAGGCAGAACGTGCAAATACTGACAGAGATGCACAAGAAGACTGTCAAAAGAGACTGTCACCAACTGGCACTGGCAGAGGCAAGGGGAAGGTGTTGGACTGGTCACTTTGAAGCACCAGCTATGCAGACATCAGCCAAGTGCCAAGCCCAGCTCTCCACAGGTTGCTCTAGAGAGCTCAGCTTCATGGTGTCAGCACAGGGGAATCCTGGGTCATGGGATGTCCTGATCCAGACAACAAGGCTGCGGGGTGATTTATGTAGTACCCATGATCACAGCAAGCAGAGGGGTCACCACAGCAGGAGAGTTCTGCTTGCCAAAGGTTAAGACCAACACTGAAACAGTTGTTGTCCTTTGTGGTCTTCTCTGATGCATCAAGGAACTGCCAGGACAGAGGGAATACAAGCCTGCAGGGCTTTGGGGAGCAAGGCACAACACAGGACTGTGACATGCCACCAGAGAAGCACAGCTGTTGGCAGGAGAGACCCTGCTCCAGAATCCCCCCCCTTGCAAACCTGGACTCTGCTTCCTACTGTCCTAGAGAAAACCCCGTGTCTTCTCTGATGGGGCCTGCCAGGGAGGACCAGCCAGTGGGACACTCGGAGCTCCAGCAGTCCCAGGTGAAAGCACACGTGGGAACCTTCTTGTTCAGAAGTCTCTAAGGCTCAACTGCTGAACAGGACTGAAAAAGCTGCACAGCAATAACACTGCTTTCATTTCTCCTTATTCCCATACATTGAACCTGCAGACTCATGTAGTTTAAATCTTAAGCATTCAAGACATGTTGATGTATTCAAATATTTCTTCCATGCAAATAAGACTCTATGTAATGCACTCTAGGCAGCTGTAACTTAAACTGACAGCTACTAAAACTGGGGGAGACTGCCATGGGCATGACAAACACAGATAGCAATACTTTAATGCAAGGTGAAATGCACCAACAGTCAACCCTGGAAACAAGGGGAAAGTCCTCCTGGGCACCCAAAGGAAAATGAAATGGTGATTCACCTGCACCAGTCCAGCACTCAGTGAACAGGTCAGAGTGTTGGCACTTCAGTTTCTTCCCTTAAAAAGGAGTTGCCAGAGGAAAAATAAAATCAACAAGGCAGGCGGTCTGAAGCAAAGTTAGTCCTCTCAAAAGAGCTCTTCAAGGGCACATGTTTCCCAAGAGCTGCTCCCCCAGTGCCCTGCATCACCCTCAGGGCTCCACACCCCTCACGGGCTGCACCTGCTGCTCTCCCCCCTCCCTGCACTGCTCAAAGACCCTCTCACCTGGCCTTGACCTGCCGCTGTCCCCTGCCACCCCTCCCAGAGTCCCCTCTCCCTGCCAAGATGATTTTTTGGAGAATCATCTGTATCCTATCTGCATATACATTTGTGGGTAATAAAGCCAGGAGGGACCAAACCATCACCCAGCCTTACCTGTGTCAAGTGCAGGCCATCAGACTGCCCTGGATTAATTCCAGTTTGAACAACCACAAGTCTTTTTAGAAAGAAAAAAACTAGATTTTCACTGCAGTATTTCTAGCAAGGGAGAGTTCCTAGGTGCATTGCTCCAGTGCTTAATTACACACACAGTTCCCATTGTGTAGCCTCTTTCTAATCTGAACTTGCCTGTCTCCAGCTGCATCCCCTTAGACAAAGCTTTGTCTGCCAGACAACAGAGCTGCCTCCACCCAGCCCCATTCCCTACCTCAGAACCTATGGGCAGAAGGAAGCTGCTTCTGCAGGCTGCCTTGGATGGAACACAGGAGAACTCTCTCCTGCAGGCTCTCACCTTACAGCAGGATTTCATGCTCTGTAATCATCCTGCAGCTCTTTCAAGCACTTCTCTTACATATCAGCTTCCACCTGAGCACAGACAGCAGAGCTAGGCATGTTGCTCCAGCCACACTAGTAGGAGATCACCACCAACACCTGCATCCATGAAGGGAGTCATGCCCTCCAGCCTGGCTGGAAACACCCCTTCCTCCCTTGCAGGGTCACCAGTTTCCAGCACAGCTTTCTTCTTCCTTCATCAACATTCTGTAAGACTTGGCTTCTCATTTACATTCTCTTTACATTTACATTTTCTTTCACTCATTTACATTTTCTTCCTAAAATCCTTGTTCCCAAATTATATGCTTCATAATATTTTCAGCTTTGTGAAATTAGCCCTTTTAAAACACCAATTGTACATACATATATGGATTTTTTACTATGCTTGTACAATAAGAAACATAGCTTTGATGCAGGGGGTAGTGATTCAGCTACCACAAAGGTTGTTCAGTGACCAGTCCCTCTCTGTCCAAACAAGGGCTAATGCAGAACTCTTGGATGCAACTCCTGAGTCAGGGAATTACCATGTACAGTTTTTGGAAATGTTGAGGCCATTTCAGTTCTGGCAGCATGGGACCTCCAGCAAATACCACTCTCAGCAAAATATCCTATGCAAACCTGGTCTTTTCTCCCTCTTTCTGTAGATTCACATACTCTATCACACATTCAGTTTTTCACAGCAGACACCTGCTACCATCCCACCTCCCGCTCTGCATACCAGGACACCCATCGTGTACCCAAGACCACAGACTGCTGAGCTGCCAGCAGCACAAGTGACACTCGTGACAGAGACTGACCTTCCCAGAGAGGCAGAACCCAACACTTTTCTGGTTAAAGGTTTTCCAATGTTGACTTCCCAGTTAACTTTCCCAGCAAGTCTCAGTAACAACAAATAGTTCAAATTGGCTCCCATAAATGAGCAATTCTGAATCTTCTTGTTTACTACCCAAGCTCCTGGCACTGATGCATAGCAATTAAACAACTTTGTTAATGTGTCTTTCCTAATTCCTTACTGCACAGACGGGAATGCCTTGAGATCTTATCACCCCTGCTCACAGTCAGGGATTTATAAGCACAGGCAATGGCTCAGATAAAGATATTCCAACTGGTACATGAAATCATACCAAAGCTCTCCCCAGCCCCCCCCCACAACAGGCTACTGCAGCCTCTGGGATAAAAACCTGCTGCTTCAGAGAGAGATGTTGCCCCTAGCTAGATCTCTCTGAGAACCAAAGTTCCTTTCTAATCAAATTGTCATGCCAATGACTGTCTTTACCATCATTGTAATTAACCTCCTCACACATAAAATGCAAACGATCAAAACATTTATCTTTTTTGGGGCTCTGTGTGACTCACCCAATACAAGAGGAGCAGTGGCTGGGTCCATCCCTGCTGCCAGATGTTTCTGTATCTTCTCCTGGCTCTAGGACAGTCTTCTTCACCCACCTCCACCCCACATACACTGGCTGATCACCAGCACCACCTAAGTCTAACCTGTCCTGCCCTCCCTTTTATCTCTTCTTATGGAAGAGGAGGAAAACCCCATAATGCCTCACAAACAACTGGCATTAAGAGAGGTGGGGAGAGCACAGGTGAGGCCAATGAGGACAACAGCAGCCTCACCTGTGCTAGTGGAGAATGCAGAGGGGCCACAGGCTAGGTGATGGGCAATGGTGCTACCCACACCTTGCTATGGGCAGGTTTGCCAGGGGACAAAGCACATCTCCTCCTTTCCCTCTTGCTTTTGATAAAGCTCCTCCTTGGCATGATAACTTCTGAGGTTACTCTGAGCCTCGTTATCCAGATAGCCCAAAGATTTTTTCTGGCTGATGCTGCTTTGCCTTGCCCTGGGAACACTGTCCTTGGAGTGGGATGGTGGATAGTCCCAGAGGGAACCACCAAGGAAGAAAGACAGACAGGAATATTAATTTATTTTTTTTTGTCCCAGATCAAGGCACCAGTACTGCCACATGTCTGAATCTGCCTAGTGAAAGCTATTTGTTTCCAGGTGACGTCTACCCAGAAGTCAGCCTACATGGTCAGCTTTCAGTTTTGGTGTCTGGAAAAGAAAAAGCACAAAATACTCATGCTTTTCTCCAGCACCTAGCAACAGTGCTCAGTGCTGTGAATAAAACCAGCCTGGAGCTCTGCAGGAAGTACAGGAGGAGGACAAGCCCTCGGGCTAATTTACAAGGAATGAAAACACTTTCTACACAATGTCCTGACACTGTGGCAGCCATTTTCTCTACACAAAACAAATCCAGTATTTGTTGTTCTTTCAGCCAGGCTTTTCCTGCCCTAGAAGCAGTTCTGAAGTGCTCTTAAACATCCCCTGTGCTGCTAAATTACTTGTGGCTTCTCAAACATCTGCTCCATGGAGCCATATAAGGGGCGGCCCGGGTGGGCAGGGGGTTGGCTGGGCTGCTCACAGGGTGCCGTCCTCGTGGAGCTACATGGCATGTGTTTGCCTCCTGAGCTACTCCTGGCCACTAGAAGCCCCAGGCAGCAGACTTCGAGAGACACGGTTTCAGCATCCCGGGCAGAGCCGCAACCCAGAGGACACGGGCACTGCTGACTCCATGGGGCACGGGCACAGGGAGGAAGCAGGTCTCCTGCCCACCACGGTGAGGAGCCGGCTGGAGGCTCCTGGCAGCTGCCATGTCCCTCCCAGTGGGAGGGATGGGTCCGGCTGGAGAGGCAGTTCCAGGGCGCTCCAGGCTCCCCATTCCAGCCCGACGCTCCAGCCCCCACTCTCCTCTCCTCGCCAGGGAGTGAGGAGAGCGCAAGGCCACATCTTGCAGAATGCAGCTGCCTTGCAAAGCCAGGAGAGCTGCTGAAGCATCCATTCAGACTCAGCACTGGTGATCCATTAAGAGAGGACCGAAAAATCTCTTTCCTCATGCCCCAGCTGGCAGCAGCCACCGTGCCTGTGCCGGGCCCAGCACTGCAGCACCAGGGTCCCACCAGGCACCCTCCAGCATCCCCCGGGCACCACCAGTATGCCTTGCAGACAGCAGGGGCCAAGCACTCCCTGCACACCAGCACTTCCCGGACAGGGGCTGTCAGAGGCTCAGCAAGCTGACATCATGTGCCGATGTTGCCAAACACGGATGAGCTGTTGCTAGAACAATCAATTTTTAAATATCTCGCTGCCTCTTATCCTCAGCCCTGCAGTAACTATAGTAACAGTACTCACGGCTTCCCCCTTTTCAAAGGCTCCGCAGCTGCGCCCGGGGCTGGGGGGCTCCAGGGGCTGAGACCCCCCCGGTCTCTGCCCTGGGAGACGCTGCGGGTCAGTGGGAGCAGTTTCCGTCCCTACCCCGGCCGCACCGTCCGGGGCTGCCACCTCCGGGACCCGGCGCAGGGACTCTGCGGACACCCGGCAGCTCTCCCCGGCACGGGTGGCGTTCAGCAGTAACCCGGCCTGTTCCGGCACCTCGGCAGGGCCCATGTGCCCTAGCCCCCGGCCCCGGGGCAGTGCTGGCGGGGGGTGCTGTGCCCACCCACCCCGAGCAGTACCGGTGCTCATCGAGACACCGTGCACCAGGGAAGAGTGAGCAGAATTAAAGGATCAAGCCATTGCTCTCAGGATCAAAGGGAGCAGCAGCAACGGGCATGGCCACCACCGCCACCCCTGCGCTGCCCGCTGACCTGCGGGCTCCCCGCGGGCACTCGCGGTGCTGCCGGCACCGGGGCCGCAGGCTGCTCCCAGCGGGGCTGCCGGGACACAGCTCCGGGCGGTGATCCCTCCATCGGGGTCCTGCCTGCCCTCCGCCTCCCACCGCCTGCACGGCAGGATCGCCTTTCCCTGGACATGTAGGAAGGGCCCCCAGGGACCCCCAGTCCTGTGCAGGGGGTGTGACGCTCGTCACGCTGCAGTCTAGGTCACCTGGCACACGTGTGACACTATGGAAGATGTCCTTCGGCTTCTGAGGGGATGTCTACCTTGTTTCCCTCTCTACCTCCCTTCTGCTCAGTAAAAATGCAAATGAAGTGTTGTCATTGCCTTCACTCTCCTGCCTCCCAGATTAAGGAGGAGAAGAACAAGGAGGGAGGTGGGTTGGCTGAACTGCAACTTTAATTGGACTCCTCCCCTGACAACATAGACTATGAATTTTTCAAAATCATATAAAACATGTAATATCAATTATTCAATCATTCTGCTAATCTCAAGGCTTCCAAAAGACCTCTAGCTTTGTATAAAAGCCGTGTGTACATGAAGTATCATTTATTGACAGCCTCGACACCCAAGAACATATCCCTTCTGAAGGCAAGGGGAGCATGCGGTGCTCCCCTGGAAGGCATTACCTCTACTAGTCAAAGTGCTCTTGGAGTGGCTTCATCACAACAAATTCTATCCCTATATTTTATAAATCCTATACTATTAGATGCATTTATTTATTAACAACTTTGCAGTATAAGTCCTAGGGGTTTTTTCCCTGCCATTGCCGAAGTCCATATAACCAGGGTACATAAAATTAAGAGATTAACACAGAGAGCACATTTGTCAGTGACATGTGCAGACAGTTTCTGGAGTGTCCCATGGGATCAGCTGCTCTGCACACACACGGATCAGGAAGGGTCACATCTTTTGCACACAATGGAAGCTGAGAGGAGGCTGCCCATGTCACAAGTTAGGGTAACCACGTGCTCTGCCAGCCTCTTGTTCCCCTTCTGCAGCCAAAAAAATGGACACTTGCATCGTCCACCTAAGCAGAGTGAGGGTCAAACTTAAATCTTCGCCCATAAACTGGGTTGTCCATTTCCCACACGCTGCTGGGCATCCATCTCACAAAGGGCAATTCATCTGGAAGCCGTTTCACCAGGCTGGGATGCTTCACAGGGCCAGTCCCCTGCAGGCAGCCCCGCAGCTGGGCAGGTACAGTGTGCGTGGCACAGAGGGGCTGTGGCAGATGTTTTCCACTCGCAGCTTTGAAAGCATTTGATGCAGTTGCTGCACGCTGCAGCAGGCAGGAGTGGGCCAGCAGCATGGAGAGGGTTTGGATGCCTCCCGCAGACAGGAGGGGCAGAGAAAGTTAATTAAAATGCACTGAGCAAGTGTAAAGTTTTATTATAAGGCACAAAGGTAGGCTGGTTTCTTTCCCTGACAGACATCTGCATAACCCAGCCTGGGCTCCTGCAGCTGCCCTGTGCTGTGCATGCTGCTGCCACTGATATTGTTTTCATCTACTTTATTGAAAAAACACTATCCAAGGTTTAAGCTGCATAACAAGCCCTGCTGCGCAGTAAAGTCTTTGCTTTCTTTCTGCAGATAAATCTAACCGTAAACTCACAGGTAGTAAGTGACCATCCTGCAGACAGGCATGCCCATCTTCCTGCCACTGCTTTTCCTGCAAAACTGTAAAACTTCAGGAACAGCAAACATGACTGCAGGAGGGGAATTCCAGCTCTATGGCTGCCTGCAGTTACACCCTGTGCTCCCAAGCCATGCCAGCACCATGTTTGCTGAGCACAGGAGAGTGGCCAGAAGTGCAGCAGGTACAACTCCCCTGCACAGGTGACTGGACACACATGCCCTGGTGCCAAGCACCAGTTCCCACAGGGAAATAAGCTGCATGTGAGTCCCAGAGGAGATGGAGCCAAGAAAATCTGTCAGCACCAGCAGGCTGGGACTGGCTCCAGCCCTGCCAGGCTCGAGAGCCAATGTGTACTAGGTCTGTCTGCCAGCCCCTCAGCACTGCAGGGTGGGCACCTGTCCCTCTGCCCCTGCCAGGGCAGGCTGCAGGGGGGTTTTTCCATCAAGAAGCAAAAGCCAGGTGGGAAGATCAAAGGGCACTGGCACAAGCAAGGAGCAACTCAAACTCTAGATGCATATGGAGTTTGGGTAAAGCCCAGCCCTGACTCTGCCTGTGCCTTCACTGCCAAGCAGGGAGGAAGTGGGACTCTGGATTCCACTCTAGCAGGACAGAAGATTGCATAGAGGGGGGAAGGAGATGGTGATGCTTCATTAATCATGATAAACAATAAGCTTAAAGAGAGCCTGGCTTTCAGCATAGTAATTAATGAGCTCTTTAATTTTAGGCTGCAGCATCCGAACTACCCCATTAGGCAAAGAACAGCTCGAAGTGTCCTTCTGTGTGGTATCAGGGACATGCATGGGGAGCTCTGGAGCGCAGAGCACAAGGGGTTTATCCTGCAGTGCTTGAGGTGCACTGGGCCACCGTCCCTTCAAGTCAGAGATTTAAAGCCCTCCTTACCAGGTCAGCCATGCTGCTGGCCTGGATGAAGCCAGGGATGCTTCATGCCTTCCTGCACTGAGCTGCCACCCTGCCCTGTCCATCTCCAGGGGCTCTGAGAGCTCGTGCAGGGCATTGCCGGGCTGCAGGGATCCAGGCAGGAGTGCTGGAGCAAGGAGACAACTGTCTCCTCTGCCTCTGGGCCAAAACAGACCTCGGTGGTGTCCACATGGCTCTGAAGGTTGGATGCTCACCCCACGTCTGGGGGCAGCCCAGAAGACTTGCACAGCACAGGGGACTGAGCATCTACGTGTACAACCTGCACTTCAAGGGGTAGCACGGCTGAGCCCGGGACACCTCCCAAACCTCTGGTGGTGGCAGGGATTGCAGCAGACAGGACAGTGTCCGGGAACAGTGTTCCCGCTGTGGCTCATTTCCCCAGTAAAGCATTCACAAAAGTATCTCTGGTTCCCTGGTTGAAACCCAGCCCAGCCTGGCCTGTTCTGGAGCAGGAATATACTGTACAAGTGAACTGGAGAGTTGTCCCTCATATTTCCCTCAAAGACTGTGTGTCTTTTTTTTTTTTTTTTTTTTTTAGTAATGCCAGTCATAAATGTCACATTGGACCTCAGATCTCATTATTGTGAGCAGAGAAATGTATGCCATGCAATAAATTCTTTTGTGGGAAATAACCCTGATGACTAGAGGAATTCATTAATTTATTACTTTTTGTAGGAGCCTTTCCTCCTATGATGTCCTACAGGAGACCTTGCTGATTCTCTCTTTGGAAACCTTTATAAGGCTTTATGTCACATTTGCTGTCTTCATGACCTACGGATTCCTTCGGCCTGAACTCCTCATTACAAACTGCATTTTGAACCCGGGCATCAGCACCTGGGCACCACTGGGGCCAAGCGTGCCCACCCCATGCCCACATGGACCTCCTGCCGTGGCCACAGTGGGGTGACTCAGTTGTCCCCTGGCGCTCACAGCTATGGTACCCAGAATGACCGAGAGGTGGCCAGAGCCCTCGGCAGGGCAGAGCCCCAGCAGACCCTCTGCTCCAGAGGGAGCAAACCAAGCAGCATGGATTCCTCAGGAAAGCACAGCCCTGAATGTCCACGCTCTGCCATGCAGGACTCAGGTGTGATGGTCCAGAGACCTGCTTAGGACAAAGCCCAAAAGCAGAGAAAATTTCACTTCTCGCTGCAAGGAATCTTTGGCAGTGGCAATGGCCATGGGAAAGGGTGACACAACCCCTGTCCAAGAGCTGAGGACAGGTGGACCTGCCTCGCTTCACCATCCATCACCCATGGGCAGGCTGAGGAGAGCAGCTCAGTGGCAGCCACAGCAGTTCTTCAGGGCCTCACTGGCTCTGGAGTGGAGCCCCTTGGAATAATGCAAACAGCATCATACTTGCCTCCTTCTCCTAAAACCTCCCTGGTGCACCCGTCCCTCCCCATGCCCTCCTCCACCCTGCACCCCCTGGACCTGCTGGTCGCAGCAGAGTTGGACGCGCTACCTCCTCCCGCCCCAGCAATAGATTTGCGGCAAGCATGCCGCGGTGGTGGCGAGATGGGGCTGCAAATGTGGAACATCAGAGGAGTAAATTGCATCGGTTCAGCTCCAGATCGCACATTAGAGAGCTAACACTGCCAGTAGGACACCATCCCAGCACTCAGGTATGGCTGCGTGGTCATTTAATGACAGGGCTGCTATAAAACTATGCCTTGTTATCTCATAATCAATTTTATTTTAATATACGTTTGAAATACTCAGAATACAAACCTTTTCTGTAAGACTGCAAAACGCTCGAGCACTTCTGCAATTTGGATGGCAGGGGATCAATTATTTGGGCATGGTTTTGCATATAATGGCCTACAACAGATTGTAAAGTCTCTCAGTTAGCAAAGCAATTATGAACACTGAATACAAAGTGATGGCCAGAGAACGGTGGAACGGGCCATCTGGGCTCAGAGACAAGCGAGTGTGGGGAGGGGACTTCTGCAGCAGCAGGATGCTGGAAGTACTTGGGTAGGTGTGTGATCTTCACAGAGAAAAGATGTGGTAAGAAAGAGTGTCCAAGAAGAAAAATAAACATAAATACAAATGTAAAAGTAAGAAAGAGAAGTGTTGGAGATTGTTTTGCCAAGAAAGAAGTTCAGACTTTGCGTGATTACTGTTTATTCCATAAGAACAGATCACTTTGTTCGTTTAATGACTCAAAATGAGTATTTTCAAAAATCCTTGAAAGCTTCCACAAACAGACTCCCATCCAGCCAAAACCCAGCTGGCAAAGCTCCTGGGTGTGAGGACAGATTTATTTATCACTTCTCAGCAATGAATATTTGAGTTTATTTTGTTGAAAAGGGAAATAGTTAGGGTTTTGACCATGTGAAGTGGCAATGACCACCTAAAACAACAGAACCAGGTGCAATTACCATGAAGTGAAGCAGAAACCACCTCCTCTGCAGCAGGTTCCCAGCACAGGGCTCAGGTGTGTGTGCTCCTGGGCTGCCTCCAGCTGTTGGCTGACAGGCCCCAGGCTCCTCAGGCCCCCATCCTGCTCCCCACCGCCCTGCCCAGGGCATCGTGCCACCTGTCCCTCCGGTCCTGTGCTTCCCTGCAGCGTTTCACCCCCGCACACCTCGGCTGAGCCCAGCACAGCTGGAAGCACCTCTGGTAAGAGCCCTGCTCCAGGGCTGTCCGTGCTGGCTGAGCCACTAGGCTTGGACCTACAGCCTTTATTTCTTGTGTTTTTCAATCCATTCATAAAAAATGCATGTGGGATGAAAGGTTTTACATGGCAAACAGAACTGAGATTTGGGGCTACAAATGTCAGATTTTGCAATGTTCTCTCTGAAAAACTGCTCAGAAGAAAGTCAGGTCACCAGTAGCATAAACCAGGGAGATAGGGCCACGAATTTCCTAAAAGTTAAATTACAATTACATCAGGAGTTATTTTTCCCCTACTTTTAAAATCAGCCTAGCAGCAACATCAAAGTAATCCATGACTCTGGTCATTCCTGTAACACATTGGTATAAATCAAAACCAAAACCGTGGTCGAGTCAGGTAGAAAATCATCTTTCAGAGACATCCAACTGAGCTCAGCAAAGGAGAAAAGGCTGACACAACATCTTTAAACATTTTTAATTACCCTGTCAAACTGACAATTATGGAGCTAATTATTGGAAGACAATACTAGATATACTGAATAGCACATCAACAGTATTTTTATGTAATTATGCAATTTTACAAATTGAAGGCTACAGTAATGGGCTATATCTGGTTAATTAGGGACTCCCTTTCTGCTAATAATGCAATTTAGTTTCAATTCACTATATTTGTTTTTTCAGTAAAATTGGGCATATTTCCACAGATGATGAAGGAGCCTTCACAGCAGCTCGTACGCCCCTTTCGGTATTTATGGTACGCGGATTTTTTCATGGGGTGGATGATGAACTCCAGCTGGCTTCTCTTTCATTTCCACCTTTGCTGTATTTCCTAGGGGTAATTACATCCCAGGGCTGGGCTCCCACTGCTTTGCTGCTGTTGGCATCCAGTCTGCCCAAAGAACAGCCTCCTCCTGCCCCCCAGCCTCGAGCTGGGGTGCAGGCAGAGGGACAGACCCTGCCCGGGCAGGGGGTCCCTGGTGCCACGGGGTGGGCTGAGGCTGCCCATCTCTGGAGTTCCTGCAGGACATCAGCCCAGCCCAGCAGCACCTTCCGTGCCCTGCACCCACGCTGGGAAATGTGCAGGGCACAGGGCTGGCCAGTAGGGCTGCCCCCCTGGCACAAGCCACAGGAAGGAAAAGAAATAATTTAAGTGTTTTCCTTTGCAGATAAAATTGTGGAGGGTTTGAAGCCTCCTAATTCTTTATTGTTGAATGAAATATGTCCGGTGAATTATTTTAAATATATCCACAGTAACCATTTTAATTATTCTTTTCTCTTTTTGGAAAAAATTAACCTGTTTACATTTTTTAAGAACTTGAAGATATTTCCCATTAATTGTTGCTGGGAGGGGAGGGACCCTTCCTGCCACACAAGCCCACCAGCTTCAGGAGATTCCAAGGGGAGGAATCAGCTGTGGGTAATCCCGAGGATACACTCCACTGCTAGGTCAGACCCTCACATCCCAGCTTCCCACAGCATTCCCAGGGTGGGATCCTAGTGCAAACTGCAGTGCTGTTCACTGCAAAGGGTTGAGCAACCCACCAAAGACAGGCTTGAAAACGTAGGTGGTGAAGCTTCTGCTGTCTCTCTGAGTCAGCTGGAGCCACTGTCACCACAGGTTGTTGCAGGCACTGCTTTATGTGCTGCCCAGCTCCGAGGGGAAAGCTCAGCTCCGGAGGGCAGAGGTGGACCTGCAGAGGCAGGACTGGGATCTGATGGTCAGCCCACACACACCATCTGCCAGCCCCTGCTCATCTGCTTTGGTCTCAGTACCTCATGGAACTCCTGTTATGGAATGGGTTGGCAGGTCCCACAACATGGATAAAAGTAGTAGTCTTTCACCTTAGAAGCAGTTGGAAATGTCGTAGTAATGCATCAGCTTGCTCATGTTCTGGGGACACTTGTCTTTAAAACAGGTACCACTATCGAGCAGGAAAAGGCAAAGATGCCAAAGTAACTTCTCTAGTGGCCAGAAACACAAAGAGAAAGGGATGAAGGAAGAGCCTCTCCTTGAACTAAGTGTTGGTGGAACTTGCAGACTGTGCAGAACCGTGTGTCCCACAAGCCAGGTGGTGTGAGCCAGCCCCCCCCAGGGCCTGGCCCTCCCAGGCAGCCCCCCTTTCTGGAAAGTGCTGCAAGACCTGACAAGAGAAAGCACCAAATCTGCCTTCTCACATTTGCAGTTTACTGGCATTAATGGCACAAATATTTGGCAGGTGACTTTCTTGCAGTTTTCCTAGCTCTGCCTACCATGCACACCCAAACACACTAAAGGAGTCCCTATCTATGTGAAAGCTGTTGTTAGGAAGGAAGAAATTCTATAATTGCAAGTTAATAAAATCCCGGTCATTGTGAAAACATCCAGGGCTTTTGTCGGCCTGGAGATTTATTCAGTCCTGTTGGATTCCCAGCTGAGACAGAAAAGATCATAAACCTGCCAAGAGAAATGCCTCTGCAAAATGTTCTAGCTATAACAGTCCTCTCCCTGCTGGCACAGCAGCCCAGGTGCCCCAAAAAGGCCAAGCTCTGAACTTGCAAACCCTGTCCCATTTGTCCTTGCCAGTGGCTGCTCACTGGCATTAACAGTGACAAGACCTGACCATTCTGTGATCTGGATTTGGTTCGGGGGACCTTTCAAAGCCTCATTCTTTCTAGGGATATAATAAGCCTCAAACTGTGTTATGTGCCCATCAAAATCAGGACGATCCACAAAGGAGTGCTGGGAAAGCTTTCAGAAGGATCTGGGCTGGACAGCAGATCCTGTTCACAGCCAGTCCAGGTTCCTCACTGCGCTGCCGTCCATCGCTCGCTCAGGCAGCAGCAACTTTTGTCAAGTGCTTCCAGAAGGCATCTACCTTGAGCTGCCATTTGGCTCCTGGTTTCACTTCAGGTGGCATCTTCAGGCAGCCAGACAGCTGTGTGAGCTGGGACTGCTGGCAGTATCCCACTTCCCTATCACCAGCCCTGCATCAGAAACAAGGGAACTGTTGGGCACTTGGACAAACAAAACTTCTCCTCTGAGCTGCCCCATCCCAGCTGCGTGTGAGAAACCTTCATAAGTTTAGATATCAAAGCATCTTGTCTCTGAAGACACATCAGCACAAAAGTCATTCTGTGGGGATGGTGCTGGCACCCACGGCGCTGCAGAGCATCACTGTCTCCATGGCAATGGGCCAGGGAGCAAGAGCTGCACCCAGTGGCCTCTGGGACCGGCAGCAACCACAGCTTCCAGCTTCCCAAGAGGAGGCTCTTCTGAGATGCAGTGGAAGCAGCACAGGGATAAGCAAAGCCACGGCCCTGTGGAGAGCAGGGACACATGGGGTGGGAGACCAGGCTCAGCCCCACACAGTGGGAGCTCTGGGTGAAGGCAAGTGGGAAGGGGAAAGTCTAGCTATGGGAGAGCAGCAGTGGCAGCAGCAGCGGTCTGAAGTGACCTCCACATTCCTGCTCCTGCCTGTTCAACAGGACAAACACAAGTCTGCTGCCCTCACTCCCCCAGTGCTGCTTTGAGGCAGCAGAACATTTTGCTCCTGCAGTATGAGTCAAACACATTAACTCCAACCCTCCAGGGAGTCTCTTGAGCATGGTACCTACCTCTGCTGCATCCCCAGGGGACAGCAGTTGATCTTTCTGGCTATCTGTCCAGGCAGCAGAATTCACAGCATTTTCCTTGGGTGTATAAAAACTCTGGAGTCCCCAACGAGATGCTGGATGGACCACAGACTTGCAGCCCAGACACCAATGGACATCGAGAACCCTGCTGTCCCACCCCATGCTAGGCTGGCTCTGCAAACTCCCACTTTGATGAAAAAACACACAGCTCTGCCCTTGAAAAGCCAAACACAGCCACCAGCACAATTCAAACTGCCCAGCTCTAGTGGCAAGACAGATCCATCAGTCAGTGGCAGCACAGACCTCTAGAGCAGGATGCTTTGCCTCCAGTGCAGGATGCTTTGCCTCTAGCATAGGATGCTTTGCCTTCAGAGGTGCAGGAGCGAGGCTGCACCAGGGGACAGGCAAAGGCTGGGCAATGAGTGGATTACACTAGGGCTGCAGTCAGACTTTGCCAAATATTTAATAAGGAAATGACCCAGAACCAGCACTTCTGAGGAGCAGCAGCATTTCATTTTCATCGGAGAATGCTCAGCTAGCTGTTTTTATGACAGTATGTCTTTTTTATATATATATAAAATTTGTGAGTGAATTTAGTGCTTGTGAAATCAAAGGAGTAATAGCAGTGGCAAGAGGCAGGGATAAGGTGGAAAGACAGGCCAGCATCCTGTGGTCACGAGGCAGCACAGCACAGTGTGCAATACCAGCTGTCCCACACTCAGGAATGTAGCTGCTCTGCTTTTCCAGCTCTCCAGACCAGTCCCATTTCCTGGGACTCAAGTCCCTCGGGAGGAAAATCTCCACCAGTCTCAGCACGATACTCATGAAAGCAGAATTGCTGGTACCAGTCTTTGTGTGGTGCAACTGATACCAACAAAGCCTTGTGCAGCTCTGCCTGCCAGAGTCTTACCAGTAGTCTCTGGAGTCGTTACCCAAAATGTCCCAACAGGCAACAAAAGAGAAAGGAGCAACTCGTCTATTTTCCCTCCAAGCTAGGTGTAAGAACTGAGCTTCTCCCCTCCCCTGCACCACAGAGCACCTTCCCTGCTGCAGTCTCTCTCCTCCCACTGCTCCTCTCTTCTGGGGGAGGGGTCCAGTACTGGGGAGTCCTGGGAAGCCCCTCGGGCACACCACCCCTTCCCACAGCACCACTCCCCGCTTCCAACTCTGTCCTCAGCCTCCACTGTCCTTGTATGCATTAGTGCCAAGCTGTCTGCACAACTGCCGAGGCCTCTGTAACGTCTCCCTGTCTGCACAACCAGTAACGACCATGTTGATGCAACATGCACTTTCCTCTGCAGTATGAAAATACACTGCCTCAGCCTTGGGCTCCCACCCTCTTGCTGTACTCAGCTTCAGTCCTGCACCCTCCCACTGCCTTACCAGCTGCGCTGATGCCCGGCCTTCCTCCCTCTTCATCTCCCTTTCATGCAATGACATACCCAGATTTTTTCCCAGTTATTTACACATTTTTGCTACTTACAGTCTAAGATTTTCTGGGTGATAACAAAAGAATCATCAGGAGGGCTATCCCCAGCACGCTGTGCAGTTGACTGTCTCTTGCATCTGCTGGGCTTTTGAATAACCAGGATGCCTCCAAAGAGCCAGCTGCACTTTCCCTCAAGCTCTTTCTACTGCAGACCCTCCTGGGCAGCTGCATCCCCTTGCCCCTCCAGCTCTGGCAGGTCTTTGGCAGGAGGTCAGGTTGGATAAGCAGAGCCGTCCCTCTGGTCTGAAACCTGTGAAATGCCAGATTTTGCATCCAAGCTTGGTTTCCATCTCGTGATCAGCCATCCATTAGCTAGCCATACGTGTGGAGAGGGACTGCACAGAGCCCACAGGGGAAGGCAAGGGGCCAGCAGAGCTCTGAGCTGTGAGGGCAGGAGATGGTCATGGCACAGCAAGGCAGCACCTGCTCAGGCACAAAGGCAGCAGTTGTCTACAGCAAACATCCATTTTTCCTCTTATGCCATCATGCCATCATCCCTGGAGCACAACCCCAATGCTAGAAGACTGGTGTGCCAGGGGACACTCACAGAAAGGATGAGGGGAATCCTGGGATCGAGGAGTTAAGGGGAGGGAGAGGGGAAGTAGAAAGCAGGGTGGCACCACAGGCTTCAGGAAAAGAGTGCTGGTACTGAGAAACTGCCCCAGAGTCCCCAGGGCCAGAGCAGGATCTGAGAGGCATGGCTAGAGCAGGGACCACAGCACTGGTCCAGGGCTGGGCCCTGGCAGAGCACAGCCCAGTCCAGAACCTTTCCAGCACCAGATCCTCTTTGCCGACACCGCTCAGCAGCAGGTGCCACCCCACCCAGGGGGCCTGGGTGTCCCATCCCACCCCGTTGCATCCCTGCATGCTGACCATGGGATTAGCTCCTTCCCACACCAGCACAAACAAAAGATTTTTCTGATGACCTGTGGGGGGTGGTGGCTGCAGGACAACAGATTTCTGCTTTTTTGCTTTCAAATGTTTTTGCAGAGCTCCATCTAGGGGGGGATGCTGCTGGACTAGGCTGCAGACTAATGGTGCTAGTAAACAAGTAAATGGCTCCTTCCCCTGGCCTGAGGCCTCTTGTCACACTTACGGTGCTAATTAAAAAGGGAGGGAACAGCCCATAAATTTTACAGTTTATTCTAACTTCAGTTCCAGCTGGTTTTAAAAGAGCTGATGAAGGTAAGTGCATCTGTGCAGATCACTGGTGCATCACAGACAGAGAGTCAGAGTGCTTAATTAAATGTTATTCTAGGAATAAAATTTAGCCCTCATTGGACGAGACTGAATATTAAAGCATCAATTTCCTGAAGGAGACCACCTGTAATCAGTCTCCTGCTACAAGGAAGCAAAAATAATCCCAGCTACTGACACCAGCATCCCCTAGACAATGGTGGAAAAAAGCGCCACGGCCATGGAAAAGCACAGTGCTCTGCAAAGGACAGAGCTGCCCATGGAGGCAGCAGCCCCTCGCCAGCTCCCACCAGCAGGTTCCAGGGGCAAGAGTCCAAATCCTGCAGGAACCAGTGGCTCCAACAGCATTCACACCAGTCCCCCGGTGCAGCACAGGGTCTCCTGGGAGCTGCTTTTCAGTGACTGTAGGGTTCTGGGCAGTTCTGAGCCTCCTCATGGGCACAGGACATGTTTCTCCCCCCAGTGCTGAAGGAAGGGACCCGTCCCTCCTCTGCACGCCACACTGGGCTGTGCCCTTGGGCTCTGTCCTACCAGACACGTGCACCCTCACTGCCATCTGCACAGCCCAGGCACCCCGAGCCTCTCCCATGGCCAACACTTACTCTTCCTTTCTGCTGGCACTCGAGGCACTGCTTCCCGCAGCTCCCCCTGCCGTGCTTTCCCCTTTGCTGGGCTCCCCAGGCACCCCCAGAGCTGACAAGTGAGAGCAGCACCAGCTGCTGAGAGCACTTTGGGCACCTCCTGGCCCTGAGACACCAGAATCCACTGGGAAGGATCCCACCCTCAGAGCTGCAGTTCAGGTAGTTGACAATGCCCATGGGGAGGGGATACAACAGATCTACCCACATCCTCCATGTATTTTTATTTCCAGGTGAATCGTGGTGTCTCATGGCATCAGCCCTGGAATGGAAGAATAGTGTTAAACTTCACAAATCCTCTAATATTGCTGTGCCTACAGTTGAGGCCTTCACATATGCAGATATTACTTCTCCTTTGCTCAGAGGCCTCTTTCTAATTTAATACTTCCCCAATATTGCGAAAGTCGTAAGATGGGTCTCTCCAGAGGAACACAGGTTATTTCCTAGGACAGGGCAGTCTGTCACTGCAGACAATGCTCCTCAGTTCCTCCACATTCCCAGGTCAGGACAGCAGGACAATGACACCTCCACACCCAGCCAGCAGCTGGTGCCTGCTCCAGCTCCAAAGGAACCTGCAGCCAGCACAGGGCAAAGGCTTTGCCTGTGGGCCACTCCCCTCCTCCCACAGTCCCCACCATGTCCCCACCATGACAAATCTCTATCTTAATGGATTAGCCAAGGGGGCTGGCAGCTGGCTCTGCCCTTTGCTGGTACTGTCAGATCAAATAGTGGCTAATTGACCAATGTGTCTCCTTTTGCTGAGCTATTAGCAACGGCACCATGGCAGCTTTCTGACATTAATTATCTGTGCAATAGCAGTATCTGAAAGCATAAATGATAGTTGGCCATGGTGGCAGGATGAGCTCAGTGCTCCAGGCATGCCAGCGCACCGTGCCCCAGTGCAGCCCAGCTCCTGAGCTGTTGTTGCCACCACTGGGCCCTGCAGCCAGGACAGTGTTGGGCAGCACGTGGGAACAGCCAATTGTCCCCCAAAAGCACTCAGAGTTGGGTCAGGCTGTCACAGTCCAGGGACACTCTGCTTCTCAGGCCACTTTCATCAGTGACAACAGCACGAGAACCAACAGCCCGCTGGCCTGAGCCTGCCGGGCTGAGCTGAGCCCTGGTTCTGGAGTGTGGTTTTACAGCCAAGGCAAACACAAAACACAGCGAGAACAGCCTGTGCAAAGCTCACAAGGGATATTCATCCAGCAGACCATCACCACAGAGAGAAAAGGATCAACCATAGAAACCTCCAGCACACATTCCCTCTCCTGGCAGCTCTAGAAGGTTCCCATTAACCCAATCACCCTTGGTTGCAAGAGGCTGACGGTCCCCACAGCAGCTACCTCTGAGAGGCAGAGCTCAACAGCCAGTAAGTAAAGGAGCTGCAGCAAAGCAAACATTCTCCAGGCACTCCACGCTGCTGAGAGGGCTGGGATAGGTTTAACACACACTCATCTGCATTTCACACATGCATTTGCATTTAGCAAATACTCATCTGAAAGACTCTGAACCCTTGCTGCCTGCAGCTCCTGCACAAATCCCTCAGCCTGGCCCTTCGGGCTCCTCTCAAGGACTCAGATACTTGCCCAGCTGCCTCCTCTGGAGTCCAGGCACCCCTGGAAGAGGTTTCCTCTTGCCTGGCCCCGTGGTCAGAGGGATACAGACCAAGCCCCTCATCCAGAGCAGCACCCACCAGCCCCTACCTCCAGAGGGACCTGGCTGAAGCCTGGCGAGGGCTCGTGGTGATAAGGGACAGGACATCTCTCTGAGGGCATCTCCTTCAGCCAGGAGGAGCCAGATTACCTCCCTCCCACCAGAAGGGACTGATTTGAGACTATGTCGTCATACCCTTTTTGAATAAAATAATTGCTACATGATACAAAGACTAATTGAGGATTAATTAATTGATTTTCACAGGTTAATCCAAAGGCTGGGCCCCAAATTGCGTGCCTGCAATGATCATTGTGGACATTGTGTGAGATCTGGCCAGAGGACTCCAGAAATGTGCTTCATGGAGACTGTCATTCAGAAGCTTGTTTGTGTAACACCAGCTCAGAATCAGCTGACACTTACCCAAAGTCGATCTTGTATGTAATATGACAGAGCCACACAGGACACCACCATCTATGAGAGGAGCACAATTCTTGTCCTGGTGTCACCCAGGTGCCACCACTAACCCCGGCATCCCCATCAAAACCATCAGCACCACCGTGCTGTGCCCCTGCCCCACCCCAAGATGGCCCAGCTCATGCCTGCCAGCACTGCCAGTGCAGGCCTGACAGTGCCCCTTACTTCTCCCATTTTGTCCCAGCTCTCCGTGCCAAGCCACATGGCAGGCACTTCGGGAAGTCACATCCAGGAGGAAATGCAAGCAGTCTCCAACCCACACTTCAGTCCCGCCAGTGCCAAGCTTATACACGGAGCAGATCTGGCTGTCCTCCAGCCCCTGCTCTTCGCCTGCATCTGGCTCTGTCCCAGGGAGTTTGGAGACTCCTCAGCCTGCCGAGGACAGACAGGGCTTCCTGCAGCACCCACAACTTCCCTCCTATTTTCCTGTGGGTGCTGGCACATTTGGTGTCCCCAAGTTCTGCAACAGAAGCCTTCCAACTCCAAAAGAAGCTCCCAAGAAGTGCAGCCAGGCTCTGAAATCGCAGCCTGAGCAGCTGCTCTGGGCACGGCACAGTGACACCGGGCTCAGAGCTGGGCACAGACCCCCAGGGAGCTGCAGGGACGAGGCACAGACAGTCTCCAGGCTGGAAGATTGGCCAAAGTGGAGGAGATGGTGCTGGCTGTGGAGCCAGTGAGTTTTCCTTGTCCCCACTCTCCTTGTGTATTTAATCCCATCCTCAGGAGCCATTATGCTCCTGCTCCGTTGAAATAACCAGCAGGTTCAGAAGTAAGAAAATGAAGGTTTCTGTCCCCCCAGGGCAAGCTGGTATCCACCAGCCAATGGCCAGTGCTGTGAAACATTGTACCCTCCCTGGGATTCCCCCAATAATCCACCTGGGCAAGGCAGGCAGCAGGTTAAACAAGCTGGGCTCATCTTCCACTGGGTGGTGATAGCCTTGAGGGAATTCAGACCTTTAGCCAAAGGTAGATGGATATGACCTGCTGGAGTGTAATTGCAACAACCTTGCAATTCTTATTCCCAAGTAGTCGAATTTTTTCAAAACCTGAAATGACCCATGGTCATTAAACTTTGCAAAGAGATTGCTGCAGGTATTTCAAGACATCTATGAAAAACTAAGACAACATGAGTGCCTATGACTAGAGCAGAGGACAGATCGGCAAACAGTAAATTGTCCTGTTTTATATCCCTTCAGAATTACTGCTGATGTTTCCTAATTTTTCATATCCAAATTGATGACCATATTTATTAAAATTAGGGTTGAATAAGAGGTACCTTTATTCTTTTATCTCCCTATCTGATATGAAGAATGAGCCTAACTCTTGAAAAACAGGATGAAGACACATACGTATATAATGCAGGGTTTTTAACCCAGTTTCTGATTTAAGGCAGGTTACTTTTGGGGACTACTTCTGCTTGCCTGTGATATTTGAAAGACACGTGCAAAAAGTTCCCATGATTTTGCTTTCTCTATAGCTGCACAAGCTGTGGCTATATAAATATGTGGAGATCTAGGTCTGGGATGCCTTCATCTCATTGCTGGTACTCTTAGTGCCTATAACAATATTTATTGTAAGAATAAAAGCAATGCAAACAATGACATGCTTCTAAGCAAAGGTACTGAGGAACCTCCCTCACTGGGGCAGGTCCATTGCAGGGGGTGAAGCCGGTGCCAAGCTCCTGCCCCAGCAAGGTGGGGCTGGGCAGAGCTGGGCCTGTCCTGCTGCACGGTCAGACTGGGACACTCTGGATCCAGGGGGCTCTCCTACCCTGGCACCGGCTGTTGGCAGATGGAAGTCAAGATTGTCCATACATTGCTTCATGCAAGGACCTCTACAGAGCCTCCCTGCTACTCCCCTAGGACAGCAGCAGCACGATGGATGCGCACCGAGCGATGGATGCGACGAACAAATAAAATCCTCGTTGGCCAGAGTCCCCATGGGGGCTTCCTGAGCCAGCAGCTCCCGCAGAGTGCAGGAGGAGGCCAGCACATCACCGCAGGAGTGAGCATCCGCTCCCAGGAGGACTCTGCCTACAAAGGCAATACAGCAGCACCAGCTACTCTGCTGCTCATTTCAAGTGTGTCACAAACCTGTACCACAAGATTAGATTGGTTTTTCTTGCCATTCTTTTTGCTTTGTTTCAGTGGGGAAGAGAAAAAAAATAATCAAGCCACAGCTAACATGATCAGGGCGTGCACAGTGAGTAGCCCAGAATGCTGTGAAATCACATAAAAGATTTGATCAGAGTCAATATCAGCTGCTGAGCTATAATAGCTTCTGTGATTCTCCTAACAGGATTTTAATTTTATGTTTATTATTTGGGGACTAGCAAAGCACAGGAAATGCCTGTGTGGTGGTGTGGGCCCCATTTCCCTCTGTTATTTGGAAGGCTGGGAAGACTTCAGTGCAAAGCAAGCTGACTTTCAGTACTTTTAATTTTTGCTTGTGCTCCCCAGGCTTGGCAGGAGAGAGTGAACTTAATTAAAATCGATGGAGAAAAAGAATGGGATAAATCACAGTATGAATATTCTCAGTGTTTGTATGCAAGCGCAGCACACAGCTCCTGCTGACATTCCAGCAGTGACCTCCCAGCCCTTCATTGTCTCCAAAATCAGCAGCTCTTCGGAGCATTGCAGCCCCACTCCTTCTCTCCCTTGCTCGCTCTTTGCCAGGATGGGAGATGGTTGGAAGCGGCCGGGAAGACACTTCTGCAGAGTCTGCTGGCATGTGCTGTGCTGGCAAACAGCACGTTCCTGGGCAGTCCCCCAGCAGGCACCACTGCAGCCCCAGCACAGCCAGTTCCCCCTCTCCAGAGGTGGTGCCACCCTGCCCCACAAACCCCTGCTTGGTCATGAAGACAGGCTCACAAGCCAATTTTTTGCTCTGGGAGCCCACAGCTGGCACAGTACCATGGCCTGGTCCTCCCACTACGTTTAGCTGCCGCTGCAACCATCATGCAGGAGCAACAGGGCTTCAGCTCTCTCCACACAGCCAAGGGTTCAGCCTTAATAAAAAAAAATCATTATTCCATTGTTTAGCACTGCATGCCAATCCCTTCAGATGAATTAATTTCTTAATCACACTTTTAATGGGGGAGACCGTTAGAGCCCATGCGGGAGTGGTTAATATTAGTACTATTTAACTGTCGAAAGCTTTTCATATCGTAAACCAGGCTCACGGCTGAACAATAAAACTCACAGTTTAATTGGTGAGTAACAGGCCTCCAGGCACTCGTAGCTCCTGACGGCTGACAGCAGCAATGCTGTGTGCTGGACCAGGGCAGTGGAGCAGCCCGAGGGCGGCTGTGCCACATCCCCGCCCCAGCAGGGCCGGCTGGAGGCCCCAGGGTGTCTGAGGGGGCACCCACCCCTCCGGGCTGGTACGAGCCAGGGGGTGTACGGCACGAGCAAGTGCTCAGCATGTATGTGGGCTGTTCATGGCTGCATTTTTTGTTCCAGTCAAGCTTTCACAGATCCATGCTGGAGAAATGGGAGCACTAAATATCCCCTTGCTGTAATTCAGCATGCAGCAAGAGATACAGATTTAAATATTTAGTAGCACATAACTGGCTAAAAGCCTCTGCAACATTTTAAAAAATCACTTCTTAATAAAACTGGACTGAAATATCCCCCACAGTTAGAATTTATGGTTGGTAATTGCTGCTCTTGTGATAAATAGGAGTGAATATATATTTATGATCAACAAATATTAATGAAGAAATAATATGGGAGCCCAACTTCAGGCTGTGCAGCTTGCTATTACTCTGCAGTATTCCCCGAGGAACACTGACATTAAGCAAACACAAAAGCCAGATCAACCGTGCTGTTTGACTGAAAAGTCCAGGAGAAAGGGATCATGGTGCTGGGCACAGGGCCCAGCCCCAGAGGTGGCTGGATTCGGTGGCAGCCTCCACACACAGCCGTACAGGCACACCTGCATCCAATGTGAAGGCTGCTCCCTTGCTGGTGTATCAGGTACATCTGTTACCTGAGTCCAGCCTGCAAACCCTCCAGCACCATCGATTCTTGTAATGCGTGAGCCATCAATTTGCATGTGTTCCCCCATAATTAAAAACCTGGAGGCAAAGCCCACAGTAACTGCTCCTCTTCCTCCGTGTGATGGCAGGAAAAGATTTATCTCCAGGTGATGATCTTGATTGCTGTTAAGGCACAGCACAAGCAGGAGCATCATGTTGATTTCTCTTCATTTTTCCCCCAGCAGGAGCAGTTTTTAGTGCCTGCCACCTTCTGCATCAGAATCTCAAATTAATGTGTGAGCCAGACAGAGGAATCCCCGCAAACACCACCCACCAGTGACGGGTCCTCACCTGAGCACATCAGCCCTGGGAGCCAGGGGGAGGCTCTGCCCCAGCCCAAGCAGGCAGGGAGGCAGAGGGAAGCCTGGATGGTGTTTTCATCACACTGGGCACCACGGATACACTTGCTGGAGCTGAGCAGAGAAAGCCCCAAGGCTTCCCAAGGTTCGTGGAGGGTTCCAGAGTCCACAGGTGAGGCAGGCAGAAACAAGGCACTGACACAATCCCAGGGGACCAGCTTCAAGACATGACCGCTGCAGCACGAGCAGTCAGAACAGCCTCACGGCCTGAGCCTGGCCATGTCCCTGCTCCCCCACAGAGGCTGGAACCCTCCACCCACTCCGACAGCATGGAAGGGCAACACTGTCTGAGAAAGCTGCAGCAGCCAAAGGAAACATTTCTAGCCCTAAATAAAAGAGACATTTTTATTCTGCAGTTGAAGCTCTGTGATCTTGGAACACAATTTGCATAAGCAGACAATTTAGCTATAAACAATTTCAACATTAACTGGTATTTACATATAGAACAACTCACTCAAAATATAATTAAAGGCCTTGATGGATTGGAAAATGTCAAAACATTTAAAAGGCTTCAACACACGTGTGATTTACCTCTCCTTGGTCAGACATAAAACCGGAGTTTGTTTACATTCTCTCGGTCAGGGTCCAGAGCACATGGAGATTCTGTCTCCCCACATCAGCACATGCAGGGATGGATTTACTGGTTCCTCCTCCACATAGGAAGTAATCTGTGTCTTCCCTAAGAACTAATTTAAAACACAGTGGCTACAGCTCAGATCCCTAGGTTCACCCCACATCTGTCTTCACAAATCTTTTATATTGTCCAGAAAACAGAGGCTGAGATGATGCCATTCATCCTTTAGAAAGACTGAATTACTCCAGCAGAAGACAAGACCTGGATCTAACCCCAGGCTGTCTGAAAATGGAAGCATCCCAAATCTGCAGCTCCTTTTGCCAGTTTGGGCCATAACTTCTGCCTGTCCAGAGAACGCATCTGACTCCTCAGCATTCACCAAAAAAAACCTGAAACACACCTCTCCTTGCTCCCAACCAAGTCCTCTACTCACAAGCTCTTTCCTTTTCCCTACCAAAAAGCTGACTTACCCTGTACAAAGTGGAACAGATCTGGTAACGGAAGAAAGCCCATCTTGTCCCAAAGAGGCTTCTGCTGCAGACAGGGTGCTGACACAGGTGTTCCACTGCCCTCGGGGAGGAGGTACATCACAGCCCCAGCCCCCACACCCTAGAAGATGCTCGACCAGAAGGAGGGATGTAGGAAGGAGCCTTGTGAGCACCACATACCCACACAGCGGAGCTTGCCAGGCACACGAAGGCCAGTTGAGGTGGTGGGCACTGGGCTGTGTGCTTCTGCTTCAGTTTTGTACCATCAGAGCTTGTAAGTCCGGGACAAGCACGTGAAGCAACCCAGCCAAGACTGTCCTGACTGCCAGGTTTAAGGATCCCTGAATCTCACCAGTCACTTGGTATTTTTACCCCCATTTCTCTGTCTCTGCACGCTGAGGTTATCCCACAGCATGAGGAGTGCTGGAGCTTGAGTTGCTTTCCCAAACCACACCAGCCTAACAAGGCTCATATATTGCCAAAATAATAAGCAAGAGAGCTTGTTCTGTCTGCCTATTCCCAGAACATTTTGAAAGCTGCTCACAGCTGTATTTCCTCTCTTTAAGGTCAGATTCCTTAAGAGCTACAGGCTGAACAATTCCACATACTTCCTAAAAATACATAGCTTAATTTACAAAGTGCCTAATATATTCTAAAGGGCAAGCACTACACATTTTAATTTTTATTGCCACTTATCTTCCATCTCTGCTGCTGTGTTTATCCCCTGCTATGCAAAGGTGCACCTCAGCAGCCCCATGTTGCTGTAAGGCTGACACGGCAGAACACAGGGAGCTCAGTCAAGTGCAGCCCTTGTAATCTGTCAGAGAGCTCACGGAGGAGACCTGCACGCCTTCCCAAACACCACACAGCAGATAAAGCAAAGCAAAAACCATGAGCGATCATTGACCATGGAGCTCAAAGGAGGTAAAGACTGTGAGCTACACTTGTGAAAACCACAAAATTAGACAGAAATGTGGTGCAGAAGCAGCTCCAGACGGGAACACTCTCTGCTGCTGGCAGAGCAATGCCCTTGGCACTGGGAGCTTGTTCAGCTCACAGGGAGCCATTTGCCTCATAAAGCTCTTTTACACTTCCCTCCAGGCTACAGCAACAACCAGACCCCTGTGCTTGCCTGGGACAGGCACTGCCCACCCACTTCGGGTAGCCCAGGCTCTGCACAGCCCCACCAGCCAGCAAGCAGAGCTCCAGGACATGCTGCCGTGCTGAGCCCACCACTCCTGTCCGGGACACCAGTGGGACGCCCCCCCCAACCCAGCCCCTGGCCCGCTGTGACCGCACAGGCCTGCCCAGCCCACAGCCCCACAGCCAGCCTGAGGCCTGCAGCAGGACACAGCACTCATTCACTCTGCCAGGGTCATCAGCACCGGTATTAATTGGGTTTGCAGAGGGTTCTCGTCTCTCATTAATCTGCCACTCAACATCCATTAACTCCTGGCAGGGCCTTCCTGCAGTAAATTCTCAGCCTGAGCCTCCTTCCCAGGCCATGGTGGAGCCCTTCGTTAGAGCTGCTGCTGCTAGTGCCCAGAAAGTTGCAGGCTGTAATTTATTACAACACAGCATGTGGATGCTCTCTTTTTCCATTTGTCTGCATTAAATAATTATTTAAGGTATATTACGTATTTATCAAGTAAACTGTCAGCATGTGAAGTTTCCTTATTGTAGCTGAAGATTTAGAGCAGCAATTTGTATGCATCCTGGCCCTTGCATGGAAAGGGCTTTCTGCAGGCTGAAATTATGATATGAGCATGATATATTATGAGATACTAGAACTTAACCTCAAAATTTTGGGAGGAGGGAGAAAGGAGATAAGGGGAAGCAGGCTTGCCATGTTGCCTGGCATACCAAGAGGCTGCCAGCTGTGCTTCTGTAAACTCAGGGGCAGCAGCTGACAGCGGGGCAGCGGCAGACAAACCAGCGCGACTGCCCCAGGTCAAGGACGCTGAACACACCTGGGCAGGGCTGCTCCTCCCTCCTGTGCAGCCGGGAGACAGACCCTGACTCAGGGCTGAGCCCAGCCCTCCCATCCCCCATCTCCCCTGGGATCTCAGAGGCCTCCATCAGAGCACGGCAGCAGTGAACTCGAAGCTTATGCCAAGCGGAGTGCTTCCTCTGAGGGTCCTGCCCACAGCCCCTCACAGGGAGCAGCAAGGTCCTGGGTTCCCAGACCTCTCTGGGCAGGGCTGCCTCCAGCCCCACACCAGGAGAGCACCTGCCTGCCCCAGAGGGCCCTGGCGTTCCTGTAGGATGCTCCAGCACTCTTTGGGAGCTGAAATGGGGAGGGAGGTTGTGTGCAGGGGCAGCTGCTCCTGCCTTCTGAGCATGCCCCTGAAGCCCCAGGAAGGCCGGTGAAGAGGCCCAGGTGGGAGAAGTGCTGCAACAGCTCCTCTTCCTCACCTCCAGCTTTGGCATTTCTCTCTCCCACCCCAGCTTTGACAATCCCACAGCAGGAACCCTGCCTGCCACAAGCTGCATCCTGCAATTTCCTAGATGTCTCAGGCTACTCCTTTCCTTTCCCTTCCTCTTCATCTCTCATCTGTCCTCTCTGCCAAGCTGTAGGTGCCTTCCTCCATGTCTTGTCCAAGCTGGACATCCACATGGGGAAACTGAGGAGATGCTGTTTAGAAAATATATCAGCTCTTGGCAGCCTGCATATTTGAGGGATTTAGCAGCTCTCTGCACAAGCAGAAACTGCAGCAACCCCAGCCACACTCCAGCCATCACCATAACTACAGCCTGTGTCAACCTCTCACAGCAGGTCTTTCAACAGATGAATTTAGAAGGTTTCAGTTTGGCTGATTGCATCTAATTTGTCTTGAACCACTGTCAGGATGCTGTGGTAGAGCTGTAGCTCTTGTCCTGGCAGCCTTTTCTTGCTTCACCAGATGGCTGCCTTGGCAATTGCACATCAACTGAAGAGGCTCAACGCACAGGGTGCACACTAGGCGAGCCCCAGGAGATGGCACAGTGCTCCTTCCCATCCTCAGGTGAAGCTTCCATCTGCATGGAAGGAGTCAGGGAGCTCTGGGCAGAGCCTCAGCCCCCTTGGGAGACATGGCAGGGCCATGAATTCAGCACTTCTGGAGAAATCAGCAGCTGGTGGCTGTTCTGGGACCAGAGAGGTATGGAGAGCCCAGAGGAGGGGGCTCATGTGGGCAAGGGTGCCAGGTCCCAGCAGTGCCCCTGCTCCCTGGTGGGAAGAGAAGGGTGCAGGGGTGCAGCAGAAGTCCTGGTGCTTTGCATGCACCCCCAAGGCTGGCAACCACTCCAGGACAGGGTCCACGTTGGGGCCTCTTGCAAGTGCCAGTAACCCCTTTGCTGTAGGACAGCTTGCACATGCAAGGGCTCTTGCCTGTGTTTTGCTCAATGTGTTCCATCTGGTTTGTGTGTCCAAGAAGAGCATACACAAGAGTCACGTATCATTTCACCAACCGCTTCAACACACGAAGAAACGGAACCTACAAAGACTGAGGGACAAATTACTTCTGACACACAGAGCACAGACACCAGCACTGGTATGTTCAGACTGGATGGCATCGTGAGATCATTAGTACAGAGATGGAAACACATACAGTTCCAAATTCCTGTAAGAAAGCACAGAAGCCATTTTCTCCTTTATAGATTCTTGACACTTAACTTACTCGATGCTTTTTATTTGCATTGATTGCATTTTATAGTATGATTAAATTTGTATGGAAGAGAACCAATTAGTTTTGTTTTACACTTATTGGATCCACTTTACGGTCAGACAAATTAACTCTCAGCAGTTATTTTGATTTATCCAACAGCATAAAGCTTGACAATCTTTACTCTCAGATAATCAGTTTTTTAAAAATTGCCTTTATTGTTATTTCTCCTGCTCAGGAGAAACCACTAAACCTGGAGGCAGGTATGAAAAGGAAGCAAACATGGTCATCAGACTGGCCCTGTCTGAAGATTTGAAAAACCACACACCTTTGCCAAGAGGCACCACCATGTTCTGCACAGCAACTGTGTCTTAGCAGAGGGCGGGTGCCAGCTCAGGGACTTTCTCCTGAGGAGTGAGTGCTGGCCTGTTTTAGAAAGGTTGTTTTACCCACCATCAGGGAATTCTATGTAGGCACAGGACATAAAGGAGCGGGCATCCAAGATGCTGCTCCAGGCAGCAGCTGGAAATGCTGAGCCAAAAGGGTATTATCCAGGGAAAATTACCAAGAGCAGAGCTAGCAGAAGGGCTTCAGGAAAGCAAGCAGTCAGGGCATGGCTGATGGCTGCCCTTAGGAAGTTGCCCGCTCCAAGGCTGTTCCTTCCCACTCTGCTATTGGGCAAGGCACATGGTCTGGCATAAATGATTGCCAGTGCTCCTAAGGTGTTCCTCTGAGCTGGAAGCCACTGCTTCCAGCTCAGCACACAGACATGGGTCCCCCAGTGAGTCTGGTGTTCCTCTTACATAAGCATTTCTGAGGTTGGGCTCAGCAACCCACTCGTGTCTAGCAGGGCCCATCAGAAGAGAGGTTTATTACTGGCAGAGTGACACTGCCATTGACACAAGGACAAAGGAGCCAAGGAAGCTGCCTGGCACCTGGGCAGCTTTGAAGCCCAACCTCATTTGTATTCAGCAGCTACAAGTAAAAAGAATTTATTCCCAGTTAGTAAATGAGGTTTAGTTAATAAATTGGCTCATGTGAGCAGGCTGCCAGTTGCTCTCATGCAGTGCAATAAATGAAGAGATGAAAGCTTATTATTTCATAAGAAGGAGCTGTTTTCTCACAAGACTAGGTGCTGGAGAGATGTTATTTTTTGGCAGACAGGGCCAAGTTTGGTGACCGTTCATTTCAAGGATCTTCACAAGGCAGTCAGGATGCTTCCCACTGAACTGTCCACAGGGACCTGCTTCCTGACAGCTCTGTCGCCACCAGACCCTCCTCACCTCCTTGGCACTCTCACCCAGGAGGGCATGGAGGGCTTCTGTTGCTGACACAAGCCCCACAGATTGCAGGGACAGAAGGAGCCCAGCCAAGTTACCCTCTACAGTAGCTAGAGATCCACTTAGGACTGTGGGCACAATACAGATAGATATGAAAACATGGTATGGTGGAACTGAAAACTGTCCCAGGAAAAAGGAGATCTGGAAATCCAGAGAGCAAATCCATTATCAGGTCTCTGTAGGTTCCCCATTCCTTTCCCCTTTTGCTCACAACCTCTAACCAGCTCTATCCCTTCCTAAAGCCACACAGACAGACACCAACATAGCCTAGCATTTGTTGGCAAACCTGGAACGATTCTTCTCTTTGTGACAGAAAATTATCTCCTTGACTGGTTCTTACAAAGGCCTTGTGGTTGTCTGTTTTGCAACAGACACCCTATAACATACAATCTGAAAGCAGCATCTCTCATCAGACATAACACCATTGGTTCTCTAAAATACAGAGCCTAAATATGACACTGACAGCATATCAGTAACAGACTTATAAGCTGGGGAACAAAAATGTAGTTTGGAGGACTGCATCCAAGAAACCCAAAATAATCCCAGAACCCCCCTAAAGTTGGTACTAACTTTGCAGGGCCCTTAGAGGACATAGCTGCTCCTCTCCCTTTGCAAGGATCCCCTTGAGAAGCTTCACATGTGAAGACAACACAACTGTCATTTGGCCAAGCCATGAAGTACTATGAAAGTCAAAGCTTGCACCGGGAGTAGCGTGCCATCTGTTCAGGCTTGAAAGAAAGGAAACAACTATCAAAACTACAGTCTAATAATAATCATCTGGCTGGCAGCTAACAAGCACACACTGTCTGGTGAAGAGCTAAAATGCTTATCAGCTGAGCATCTTGCAAGAGAGATATGAAGTACCTGATGGGCTAAGGGAGAAATACAAGGCCAATTACAGAGCAGAGTCATGTGGTCCCATGAAAACTAGGGAGCGTGTACACAAGGTTCCTCTACTTGCACCTACACACCTCTGGATATGAAGTTCATATCCACTATTAAACAGTAGGAAAAATGTGTGGGCCAGGAGGCAATCAAACATATCTGCATGAACAAAACTAAAGCCTACAACAGAAACAGGAAATTAGTACTACAGGTGAATAACAAAGCATAGGAACTAAAATGTGCACTGGATAGAAAAGCCTAATCTATGGAAAAGTACATAAGAGGTTTGTGAAAAAGGACACTGACAGCTCATGATCAGTGTTGTTGGGTTGCTGGTCTGCTTGACCCAGAGGGGATGTCACAGTAACCAGCAGAAATGTGTTGTTCCTTGGTATTCACTATTCAGCCCAATAAGGAAGTGAAAAAATCATGGAGTTAAATCTTTTCTCAGAGAACTGTTCCAGAGCTCCTACATCACTAATTGCTGGTGAGTGAACAGATGCTCCTGAGATAGCAAGGCTCTGGAATGAGGTAAGCACAGCAAATGCATTTGAACCTAAGGAGATACCAAATTTTAAATGAGTCAGCAATGAAAGATTGTCTCATCCTCACCAACCCATCTGAATGTCCAGCCAACTGACAGTTACCAGGGAGGACATACCCATTCACACTCTGCATCCAAACCAGCACTCCGTAATTGTCTGTATGAAGAAACATCAAAGGACTTTGTATGGACAAACCACTCAGCAGCCTGAATAAAGCGAAGAACACCAGATTCATCTTTCTACAACGCACACTCAGGGGCTGACAATAAATCTTTAGAAAAGGCAACACTCCACCTGGTTTCCTTGTGGCAGCAAGCCATCGCTATTGGCCATGAAAGGGAGGACCAGGCAGGACTTTTGGAACATGTCCAGCCCACCAACATGGATGTAGAAGGAAGAGGAAGAAATGTGTGATTATTGCAGAAACCATGAGGCCTCATGACTGCAGTACCCATGGACAGGGATAATGTGTAAAGGAGAATGATAAATTGACCTGCTGCAGAGCTGTCCTCTTTCAACACCTTGTTGAAAGCCCCACATGAGTAACACCAATATTTTTTTGGGGGCAAGCTGGACGATAAGGTGAAAAACTTAACAGAGACATTTTCACTGTAACAGCTGTGGCAGCTATTCCTCAAGCACCACGAAGCACAGCCCTGCCTGTGCTCAGCTCTGCAGAGTAAATGGTAATTAGAGTTTGCTAATCATTGTTGCTTCCTTATTGATGACAATGGGGAGATGAAGGATCTGTGATACACATAGATTCTCCTGAAGCCTCTCTCTCCCATTTGTCATTTCAAGCTTGTGGTTTGAATCAAAGGATTTGCTCAAAATGTGTTTCAAGGATTTTTCTACATTTCTGTTCTCTATGTAAAAAGCTTGAATTGTTCTGAAGCAGTCTTGTTTCAGTCTCCAGCACACAGCAAAGTACAGCAACGCAGGCAGCACAAAATAATCACACCTACAGCATCCTACCAGCAAACTTATGAACCTCCAGCTCTGGTCTTTATTAAGATTTACTTTTAGGCACAATCTGACACAGCTTGTCCTTACAGAAACAGAAAGCATGTTGCATTTGATGACGGGCTAACTCCAGGATCACAGAACACCCTGCATGAACCCACAGCAAACAGGAAAGAGTACCACGGAGGACAGGCAGGAAAAATCCCTCTTCCTCTGGCACGGACTCACAGCCTGTTGGAGCTGCTGCTCCTGCAGACTGCTTGTGTGCTAAGGGTCTGAATCACAAGACAATATTGCTCATCCAGTCTCTCGTTAATCGACACGGCTCCGTCCGCCGAGGGTGGGCAGGCGCAGCGCAGGCTGTGCGCAGCCTCTGCGCGGGACCGGGGGCAGCGGCTGGGCTGGGGACAGAGGCTGGGCTGGGGACAGGGGCTGGGCTGGGGACAGGGGCTGGGCCAGGCCCCGCTCCCCATCTCCTGTGGCTGGTGGAAGCAGAGCCCAGGGTAGGAGGGTGATCCGCAGATAGGACGGTGGCAGATAGGACAGCCCCGTGCTCCTGTCAGTTGGAGGGAACAGGCAGCCCCTCCCGAAACACTGGGGCGCTTTTGTCAAGAGCTGTAGCTCCAAAAGCACTTCTCTGTAGTTGGAACAATCCAGGACACACATCCCCCATACAGAGAAAAACTGCAGACAAGGAGCAGCTCAGAGCCCTGTTCCCTGGGCCAGGGATCACGCAGTCACAGTGCGCATGGATGGGGAAATGCACAGTCCGCAAGGCAGCACAGCCCCACCACCCCAGGGACCACCTTCTGCCAGGCACAGGGAGCCCATTTCAGAGAAGGAACCAAAGTCAGGAAGTTTTCAGGCTGTTATGATACACCCAGTTTTGCTTTTTTAACGTTTGCTTTTCTTTTTCTCCTGTCTTAGGACTTTGATTTCTTTCTGTAACACTAACAGGAGCAGGTAAGCGTGCTTTAATATCTGCTCCCAGTGAAAAGGTGGAATGCTGATTGCTTGCTTTGCCTCTTTTGGCCAAGTATTTTTATCCTACATTGCCATGGGGAAAGGTCTTGGCTCTTCAGGCTCCAGCTTTTGTCTTTTTGTGAGCTGGCGGGTTTTTCCCAAAGTGAGTACTGAAATGCTTCAACGATCTTTAAAAAACAGTTGTGCAGATTTTGTGAGATTTTGGATTGCAGTAAAAGAAAAATCTAACAAGCTGAATGTCATTTTTTAAGGAGATAAGAAAAAGGCTGCTGGAGCTGTCAGAGTTTAAGCTTCAACCTTTATGTTTACAAAGCAAAAAGGGCAATTAAATGTGGAAAAATAAATCTTTTCAGGACTGCACCAGCGGTTCTTCTGGTTTGTACCCAGGCTGCTGAATGACAGGCTAGTTTAGTGCCTTAGGCAGGGACTCAGAATAGAACAGCCCTGACATTTCTTTGATGCTAAGTAGTGTACCCTAATAAAGATGTTCTTTAAAGCCATTCCCTCCTGCCTGGCAACCAGGCGTTACAGAGCATCTCCACTGCCAGGGGACTGCCTGCCTGCTCCATGCCTCCCTGCGCCTGGCTCTCTTCTTCCCTCTCTGCTCAACTGTGGCTACTTCAGGCCTCCTGTACATCTTTGCCACTGAATCTGAGAAGAAATTGTTGGCATAAGCCAAGGATATAATTAATGGGCAAAATCTGTGCTTTCACCTTCTGGCTGTTTCACAAAGCCTATTTTCACTAAGGTGTTGATGGACAGAGATCATGGTCCTGCAAGCACAGAGACCATAAATAAGCACAGACCAACATGTGGCAAGGATGCCTGCCCATACTTACAAGCTGCAGCCCTCCAAGCATCTAAAAAAGCAGATGAAGAAAGACCTGTTTTCTCAGTGCATGGAGTAAGCTCTTCTCAGACCTCTGCCCCTGCACCCTGTCAGTTATGAGCCTGTGGGCACCTCAGCACAGCACCCTGGTGCAGGCAGGGCACAGGCTGCAGACAGGAGCACCCTTGATGCCAGCTGTGAGGTGCTGGATGCCATCAGGGGAAGGACTGCATTCCCTTCCCATTCCCTTCCCATACGCCTCCACCTCTTCACACATTTCTACTCTGCAAAGACAAAAATGCAAAAAGAGAGATAAACAGAAGTGGGGAAGAGGCACCAGGAAGCCCATCTCCAAGTGTTAAATGACAGCAGATGGTAGAGGCACTGCTCTATGACAGATTAAGACATCAGTGATGTACGTGTCAAAGGCACTGTCATTAGCTGCAGCCTGCCTGGCTGCCTTAGCTCCCAGAGCTGCCAACTCCCGTTGGACTTGGATCTCTCAGGGACACAGCATGTCCTGTACCTTCTCCCACAAAGCTGCATGCACTGGCACTGGCACTGGCACAGGCACTGGCACTGCCTGCAAGGGCAGCTCCTCACCTCCTTGGTATGGATGCACCAGTGTGGGGTCAGATGGTGTTCTGCTGCACAGATTTGCTCAGCATTGCCTGGGTGTTAAATGTTCCTCACACGTTCAGCAAAAAACGTTGTTCTTTCTGCCATTTACCACCTAGAACATCAGTGGCTAAAAGCCAAGAATGGCTTCTGGCATGACTCCATATACAGACTGGTGCCTGGGCATGCAGTGCTGGGAGAGAGCCAGCCAGAGCAATGGCAGCACACAGCTTCCAGGTGAACAGAAGACCGAGATCCTGCCTCCAGAGCTGGAGCAGGGCCCCCCAGGGTCTCTGCATGCCCTGCTCTGCAAAGAGCTGTAGTCCTACACATCAGGACTGGCACAACGCATAGCAAGAAAGGGAGAAGATTATCAGAATAAACCAGGGCAGTGAACCTTGGGAGACTCCAAATTTCCTGTTCATTTAGGGCCAGATGCTTCTTCCTCAGCCTTGCCCTCCTGCCCTCCCACAGCAGTCAGTGGTGGCATGACACAGCCCTGGTCTCCTCTTCTAGCGCTGTTCCCTCACACAGCTGCTGGCTCCACACTCCAAGCCTCACCCTCGCTGCCTCTCCTGGCTTGCCTGCTACTTCAGCCCATTGAAGGCTGGCTGTCATTAACACACACTGTCCCAGTTGCTTCTGCAGAAAAGGATCAGGTTTGCAGTGTTTGTGAGGTCTCCAGCAGTGACAAATACTGTGTCACCACCTCTCCCCCATGTTCATAAGCCTGGGAAGAAGAGTGCCTTCTGCTTATTGACCCAGAGCATTATAAACAGCGCAGGAGCATATGTCTAGGAGACAGAATTAAAATTGAATTAACTTGTTGAACAAGCATGGAGAAGCCTGTTCTCATTATTTACCCAAATAGAGGTACTGACCAGAGAAGTTTCTGTCTGCTAACAAATACAGCATATTTCCCTGCTCTTTTGCAGAGCAGGAGTACACAAGGATGCAATGTCCTCCTTGTCCCATCTGCTGTAGCATCCTTGGAAAACAGGCACAGCCACATCTCACCCCACTGCCATCCCCCAAAAGTCCATGGTGGGACCTGAATGTCATTTGTTCCTGGGGAGCCAGGATGCATTTGGCAACACTGGAAAACTAAGTATCTGGTGGTGGTGTTGCCCGTAATGAATCTCACAAATAGTCAAAACTTAATTAATAACACTTTGCATTGCCATGCTGCCTTTATATTTACAAAGCATTGTGTAAACATTAACTAATTGATCTACTGTACTTAGCAATTATATAGTGGTTTATATCTTCCAGGTCCTGTGCAAACATTAGCTAATTAATCCACTTAATTATTTCCATGCTTTATATTCCAGACCACTGTATACTGGCAGTACAAGAAGGCTGGAGCCACTTGACTGGCTCTTGTGCTCCCTCAGCATTTACAGTGCCACATTTTGGGGAGATACCTCCAGCAGGCACAAATACTGCTGGCTGAGCCAGGGATGCAGAGAGCCTTCAGGGAGCAGATGCAGAGTCCTCTCCAGTTATTTAAAGCTGAAAGGGGTTCAGTGAACTGCAGGAATGATTTCACATCTACAAAACCCACACTGACGTGAAAGACTAAAGTTACTCCACAGATTCTGCACATCAAAAGGAAATTTAAGAGGCGACTTGATCCCAGCCCATAAGCCGCCGTAAAAGGGACAACACATGAGATACTCAAATCATGTCTAATTAGATTTGACACCTGGAAGAGAAAGGTAGGAAAACTGGAAATTAAACTCACTCTTCTAAAAGTGACTGTGAGTGACACCTGGCCAGGAAAGGCCACGTTGAGGGGCAGCTGGAGAGAAGTCTGGCAACTGTGACTTGCTGTACTTCCCTAATCTCTGTGGGCTTTACTGTTGGCTCAGGGTTGGCCACTTATGGAATGCACAGGGATGGAGGCAGAGCACCAGGCTCAGGGATGAAGCAGGGGCTGATCCCCAGCTGCACAGTGTGGGCAGGAGCAGCAGCCACTGCCTCTCCCCTCACCCAGCAGGAACGGGGCTGTCCTGCTGCCACAGGGAATTAGACAAGCCTCCCCAACAGCCACAGGACAGAAATGTGAAGCATTTTCCATCAGAAAGATCCTAAAAGAACTAGGTCTGCCAATCAAACACTCTCTGAACAAGTATTACTGTACACCCACTGATGCAGAGCTGCATCTCTCTGCTGTTTATTGCATTTTAACATTGTCAACAGAGCTTGCTGGAGCTCTCACAGTGCTCTGCTGACCTCCATTATTCACGATGACATGTGAAATTGATTGTGGTTGAAAGATCCTTACTGGAGTAAAATGAGCTTCTCAATTATTACCACACAAATAAATCTCTGTTTTCCAGTAATCCCCCCTAGGGAGTACTTGCATAACCCTGAGTTCATGACAAAAGATATCTCCAGCTGGCAAAATACAGGTGACTGCATTGTAATCATTGTCAAGTTACACGATGGCAGAGGTCAAGTGATTCTCCATATGACCAGAGGGAAGGGAGAGTGTGGGGACAATGTAGGGCTTACTGGTGTTTCTAGATGGATAAATTATAAACTCTCCAGCAAAGCAAGTTGTGATCATTTTTGATACTTTCTGTCAAACGCAGTACAGGAAACACACACTAAGCATTAATGGGATTATGATCAGATGAACAAGTTGAACAAGCCTTTCAGAGAACCAACCTCCTACTTGCCTTTCTCAGAAAATCCTCAGCTGGACGTAATTTAACAAAAGAACTTAACCCATTACAACAATCATAAGAGAAATCTTACTGCTGGTTTTCTGTCTCCTCCCCAAGAAATGCAGAGCTCTACACATGCAATGGAAAGATGGCACAGAGCATCCCCACCTGTCTGCCTCCTTGGTCTGCACCACGGAGCTGCAGAGCAGACCCTCGCCCTGTCCCAGCACACACTGTTCTGCCCACAACCAGCAGCTTCTGCACAAGGCTGAGCCCTGGAGGGGTTGACTTCAAGCTACTGGACTTCCCTCCCAGCAGAGAATGTCAATGGGTCACCAAAATGGAAAGAGGTAGGCATGGAAGAAAAAGAGACAAGGAGGGTCCTGCCCACATTGTCCTGCAACACAACAGTGAGCAGAGCTCAGAGGAGGAAGCCCAGCCTCACAAACCACAGACAGGCAAGCTCTGGGGAGACATGGCCTCTGCTGCTCAGGAGAACTTCATTGGAACAGAGATCCACTGGGGGTGGGGCCTGAGCCCTCATTTCCACACTTCCAGCAATTCCACAGTGAGCCAAGGATCTCTCTTGCAGCACTTAGCACTTTTTTTCTGTTCTTCAGCTCTTTACAATCCCTTGTTCCAAGTCTCCTGGGGGGATTTGCTGTTCAGAACACTCAGCTGTACTTTCTTGGTGACCTTTAATATTAAGGAACATTATTAATTCTTGATTTATTTAAAACAATCTATTTTGACTGGATTGGAGGAGAAGACATCTCACTGTTGAAGGATTACAGACTGTCTATTAATTAAATGCGAACGAGAGAGCACTGAAAGCTTTCCACACATCCACTGAATAATCTCTCTCCCTGCTTCTTTCTCCCCCTTCTTGTTAGAGACCTTTATTGGAGGTCTGGAAACCTGCCACACTTGAATGCAATGGGAGCTCTCTCCTCTCTGCATTGACCTGCCTGAGCCTTCACTCTCTGGTTAACTGGGCACTCAGCAACCCCTCATTACATGCTCACCTACATCCATTTGGAAATGGACAAGGCCTGCTTTCAGTCTCCAAAGGTTTTCACAAGGATCAACAGACCAGATCAGCCCAAGTCCTGTCTCTAGACACCAGTTTGGACACCGCAGGGTGCACACTCATGGATATTCATTCCTGTTCCTCCACCTGGGGGCTCAGTGGTCCTCCCCTAGGCAGCATAGCCTGGGTGAAGGAACACAGATACAGAAATCCTGCTAAATCCTGCTCAACCCTCAGCCACACCAACAGGGTAGCTCTGTACTCTGGGAGCAGACATGCTACAGGAACTCCAGAACTAGTTGCTTCCTAACAGTGCTTCTTCATGGCACCATCACACAGGCACATATGCACAATTACCTGTGTTCATCTACATGAAGGTGTGAGGTACTGAATATTGTTCCTGTGAATTCTACACCATGTTTTGTATTTTGACTACTGGTACACATTGAACAGAGAGTTTCCTTGGCTTGCCTGTGACAATAATGCACTTAATTCAGAACCTGTAAGATACATGAATAATTCAGTGTCCATTCCAGTGTGCCTTGCTCTACATTTGTCCATAGTGGATAACACACAGTGGAAGCTGCCACTTCCACTAGAAGAACTACATACACAGGATAAGTACACAGGTTTTACAGAAAGCTTTGTTCTTAGAGGAAGACCTAAGAGGGCATTTTAACCAGCAAGTGTAAACAGATGACAAAAACAGTGCTGACACTGTCAAACAGCAGTGCAGGGTGGCAGCATTCACAGAGCGCTCTGCTCCCTATCATGCACAATCTTCCCAGCAGCAGCATCCCCACTGCACTATCCCACTTCAACCCCAGACTCCACTCAGGCAGGGTGAAGATACTGTATGAGCCTGGAAGGAGTGAAGGAGCAAGAAGCAGGATGATTCCAAGAAGCAGCACTACTCAGTCCCACTGTAAAATGCCAGCACAGAGGAGAGCCACATGTTTGCAGAATCAGGTAGGTCTAGCAGAGGAGAAAGGAGCTGTGCTGAGGAGAGGAGGAAAGGAGGACAAGGCCAAAGGAGGAAGACAGGCATCCTGTGCTTCTATGTGTGTCTGTTTGGCTGGGAGTCTTTCAGGATCAGACATGTCTCCTTGGTAAGAAAATCAGACAGGGAGGTGAGCAATGGGCAAAGAGACACACTCTTTCTCAAGGCCTCCTGAGCCAGCACAAGATTTGAAGACATCCACACATCCTCTGCCCCAAACAGCACCAGCACAAGCAGCAGAAAACTACTGTGTGGTCCTGAGGACAGAGGCAGGACAGCTGGGCTGCAGCACCTGCCAAGGACCGATGCTCACAGCAGCCTGTGTTCAGCATCACTCTGCAGCTGAATCCGCTGCATCATCCCCAGCCTGCCTGCCTGGACCAGCACCCTGTAAATCTGAGCAGTCCTGCAGTTCTACTTGCTTGTGCAGCAAACCCAGGTTAAAACCTTGCTCAGCAGCTGCTCCCTGCCCTCTGTTCTTGGGGCTTCCCTTCTGCCTGTGCCAGGTGGAAAGGGAAGCAAGCCAGCACAGCTGGATGAGAGATAAGCAACCCATGGTGCTGTGACTTCTGCTCTTGATGGAGTCAGAGGTGAATCATAACTTCATCAGCCTACATGGAAAAGAACCAATTACCTGGCAATTGTATGCAGTCCATTTCAGTGGGAGGCTCATAACCTAACCGGCCCTTGTAGTCAAGGGGAATAAAATCTATGCTGACATCAGTACACAGAGGTTCCCATTGGAAGCCACTTTCACCGCAGTGTCGTGAATCTTTTCAGAAACAGCTTGAGAAGAACCATTCTGTGTATCAGTCTTCTTGGGTAGCAGAGCTGACAATGGCTGTACATAATAATGCTTAAGTCAATTCACATGCAGAGTCAGTGGCAGTCTACAAGTCTTGGCCCTAATCAGTGTATTAAATTGAAACTTATCACTATTTAACTCTGAAAGGGCCTCTCCAGGGGCAGTGAAATGCTTTGCTTTGGCCACTATCAGCTCCTCAGGCATGTGCTATGGTGGCACACTCTCCCTTTGTCTCCAGGAAGGGAGAATGGAAACTCATAACTTTTCTTCTGTTTGTTTGGGTGATATATTTTTATAAGCCAAATTCTTTACTTTAGGTTTTGACATGTTTTTATGTTCATCCTGTCTGGAGGAGAAGCAGAGCCCACAGAAGCTGCTGGCTCAGCCAGCTCCATGCTGGAGGAGAAGCAGATATCCCTCCGGAGCTGCTCCAGGTGCTCTCTGTGCCGGGTGCCTGGCTCCACCACAGCGAGGGGGTGGTCAGCCCAGGAGAGGACCTCTGCTCTCCTGGCCCAGCCCCAGCTGCTGAGCACAAATGTTGACCTGGGAACACACTGCCCTTCAGAAACCATTCTCTGCCTTGTTCTCAAGTTGAGCTGCCAGCAACAAGTGATGGGGCTCCCGAGAATGAACATTTTTCTCTGAGAAAGGTTTGCCTTCCCCATGTTGCTCTCTGCTTCTTCAAGCAAGAAGCTGGGGGAGAACTGCAGCTTTCACACTGACCTTCCCGACACCTGCTAGGAGGCTCTGCAGGTGAATCCACACCAGGAAATCTGACTTGAAAACCTTTCAGGGGAAATGAGGTGGAAAGAAAAAGAGAAAGAGAGAAATGCAGAGAGGAGGGAGAGCTGAGGCAGCAAGGAGCAAAAAGCGAACAGAGATTCATCAGCTTTGTTTATTTACTTACTTCATTCAAGGTTATTTTAACTTCCCTGTCCTTGACAGCAGAATAAAACCTCTCTAAATTCCTTAAGGGCCAACCCATCATTCCCTGAAAAACCAGCAGGCACAACAAGGGCATTTTTAAAACACGCCGTGCCAAAACATGAGTGAGAGTTGTAGCATCACCACCATTTGCGTACAGCTCTAGAGCAGCCACACTAGCCAGCCCGGCAGGAGCCAGCCCGAGGCCAGTGCCAGGAGGCCAGTGCTGAGCACTGCTCTCCCAGGGAGCCCTGCCCAGCACGGACACTTGGGCTGCAGCATCTGCTAGGGGCAGCTGGCCAGTGCCTTGGAGAGTAACACAGCTGGTGCTTAGCATTATCTCAGCCCCTCCTGGCCCACCACAGAACATGCCACCTGATACCTCAGGCCATTCGCTGCACATAGAGCAAGGAGGATTTGTGCCCTTCTGCTGGCAGCATGGCACCAACAAACCTACCTCCCTAGGCCCTCCCATTGCTGCTGCCATCCACCTGCTCTTTCTTCCACATGAAAATGGAAGGAATTGTGAAGAGAGTACATGCAAAATTCCTATTGAAGCATCTCAAAGCAGCACATCCTCAGAAGGCCCGGAAGAAGGTTCACCACAGCTTAGGGCAACAGCCAAGGCAAAGCAAGGGGCACAAATTCAGAAATATACACATGCACATCATATGCAGGCACAACGGGTGACTGAAAATCTGGTGTTTGATCCCAGCACAAACAAGATTCAGTCCTCTCTTCATGCAGTGCAGTGTGCCCTGGGAAACAACCATCTGCATGGCATCACCAAAGCACTGAGGAAGCACAGGTTGATGCTTAGCAGAAATTTTGTCTTCGTTTTAGAAAACCTCCCACCCCTGCAGCCTCCAGGTCCCTCCCTTTCTAGGAATGTGAGTCTCAGGATTCCTACAAGAAGCAGGTGGCTTGGAACTCTAGTTCAGCCTCCCATACAGCCAGGATTTCTGGAGCAGTATTTGTAATGCCATACCAGTTACAACCCATCCCCTCTGGAGGTGGCACATGAGCAAGGATGAAATAACCTTAAATCCCACATCTTCTGCAGAAAGCATCTGAGGCATCCTCACCAGGCATCCAGGTGGGCATCATATGCTGCAGTACTCAGCACTACATGTGTGGGAAAATCCCTCTAGAAGAAATATACTACTGACTGTGTTTTCCCACGTGAACAGCTCTTGTGTGTCTTTTTCTTTCTTTGACATTATCGTGGGGTTTTTTATCAGGTAGCAGACCACCTTAAAACTCCCTCTTTCATCAACACACAGAGAAAATCTGACCATTAATCTCCTGTTAACTCCCTATGCACAGACACCACTCCTTACACTGGCTGTGGGAGTCACCATGTAATTAATGAAGTAAGCAAGCACTTATTTTCTGCTGCCAGAGGAACCTAGTTTTTAAGAGAGACCCCAGTATTCCCCCCCTCTGTGCCTTGGTGTGTGTCCTACTGCGTGACTCCTGAGGGGCACTGCCTGGAAGGGCCACTGCCAAGGTTACACAGGACGCTCAAGGGGCAGCACTGGAGCTTCAGATTCATCAGCCATTGTTAGTGTTGCACTCAGTAATAAAATAATAATTTAAAGAAAACAGTCATCAGAACTAAGCAGGCCCACTGGCTGCTGGGTTTGACTCCCCCACCACAGCCTAGCCACCAGCCTGCTGCCTGCCACTGCTGACAGGCAGGGCAGTGATGGGAAAACCCCGGATGGCTCTTTTTACTTTGAAAGCACTATATGAAGCAGCAAACATATCTGTCACCTTCCAGCACATTGTTTACCAGCTCTCCTCCACATTCCCCAAACAATATTTTCTAGAGACTGTAATTCAATACCTCACACCCCAGAGCTGTAGCATCAGCCCAGAGAGCAACATGATGAATGTATCACATTTCCTCCAGGGCTTGGGCTAGGGAACCGGTTAGCTGTGTTGCAGCTGTTAATTATCCCTCTGCTTTTTGCTATTCTCATCCCAGCTGTGCCTCTGCATTTATCATATGGGTCTACATGCACTAAAAACATACTGATTGTTTTGAAGTATAAAGAGCAATTTACCCCTTTTGTGCAATGCCAGGCAGCTCAGGGGATCAAATGGCAAGACTTGATCAATAAGGTCCTCACTAGATTAGCAGCACCAGGGCCCAGATCTCAAAGTGCTTGTTGAGAAGTGCAAGTGAGAGAACACACCACGAATGCTAAGCACAGACACAAGTACCTTTTCCATCACTCTCCCTTCCCCAACCCTTCCCCAGCTTGGGTCCCAGAGACATCCTCAGAATAATCCCTGCAGTGAGACGAGTGCTGAAGAGACCATCCAGAGCCAGGACAGCCAGGTCAGGCTGTTTGCTGGGAAGAGCCGTTCTCCCTTTTCCAGCCACAGCAGTGCTGGCTCCACTGGCAGCTGGTGCACAGGAGGTGATGTCCAGGCAGCACTGTGCTCTCTGCTGGGGAGCTCCTCGCCAGCCCCAAAATGCTGCAGGTCCCTAGCACTGCAGGGCACAGGGCAGCACCACAGCACCCTGCCCCAGCACCACGCCATCCCCAGGCCACCCAGCCCTTCCCTGGCAGCCTCCTGCTCCGTGCTCTGCAGCCATTGCCCTGCTCACACGCCGGGAGTCTCAGCCATTCCTTGAGACACTTCTGCTCACTCCATATTCCCACCACTGCTCAGTCACACTCCCAAACCTTTTCCCAGGGCACAGTAGGACTGTCCAGGGCTGCACACACGCATTTTCACAGCATGCATTCCAGATGACTAACCAGCAATACTTGCATGGAACTTGAAGATGCACACACCAGTCCTTCATGTATTTCTAGTGAGTGTGTCTTATGCCTTCATACACACCATAGAGCACTCTCCCCTTTCTCACGACTCCATTACTGCTGCAGGGCTTTTTCACATCTGCACTGAAGTCTGTTTTTTTTGTTTGTAATGACAGCTTAGGTTCCTTGTGAAACCTGCAGGCTGCCAAAACAGTTGTGATGTACCCAGTTTGGGATCCCTGACAGGGTCTCTGTCTCACTCTCCTCCAGTGGCCAGGAAGCTTCCTCTTGCTGAGGCACCACACAATATCTTGCTCCCTCCAGAAGCAAGGATAGGTGCTGCCTGCAGGGACAGCACAGGCTCCTGATGCTCTTGGCACTGTAGAGACAATACTCACTGCAGCCCCCCAGGAAACAGCAAAGCAAATATTATTATCCCCACTTGGCTTCCAGTGACCTCATACAGGTAATTAAGACTCATGCTGCCACTTCTTGAGCTGTGAATTGCTGATATTTAATGACATTTTCCAAATATTTTTAATAGAAATTTCAGGTCTTGTTCCTAATCTGACATTTATCTTCTATTAGCATGAAAACAAATAGAAGGGTCTGAGAATCATTGCTTATATTATAAATGACTTTATTGTTGGTTTTATTACCTTCCCCATTAAGCTGTCACAATCTGTGCCTCTTCCCCTTTTTGTGATGACCAGCCAGTGGAATCTGTCATCTTTTCCATGTGATTTATACAGGACCCCAGTGATAACTTTATTCATGTGGAGGATAATTATCAGCTATATTATTCAGGTTGCTCAGTTGCCCTAGGGGATAATGTGTCAGAAAGGTTAAAATATTGACAAGCAACAAAGCATGTATTATAATCATACACATGCCAGGATATATAACTGGCTGTGAGAAAGGAGCTGAGCTGCAGTTTGGCTTTTTCCCAGCCAAGACAGCAATGACACAGTCACATCTCACACCTCCCACTAGGACTGCAGAAGTCCAGGCCAGTTATTTGGAGGGGACTCCAACAAAGAATATCCCCTACCCCATCCATACATATTGATCACTTGAACCCTGAGGACCATGCCCTGAAGTGTGCTGGTCTATTATTCGCAACTGAACAAGATGTGGTCGTTGAAGTAGACAAGGATTTTCCACAATCCTTCTCTATTGCTTCCCATGCTCCCTATAAAAGTATTTCTTTGTAAGAATGGCAAAAGGAGGAGAGCAAAGAATTGGCATCTCTGAAATGAAACATTGATTTCTTCTGTGATTGGAGCAGCAGGTGCATGCCTTATTGGTAAAATGGTATATAGGTATAATCCGAAGGATATATAGGTATAATCTGAAGGACATTGCTGAGATAAACTGCCCTTTGGTTCAGGCACTAACAACAAAGCACAGGTGCTGGCACTACGTCTGAAGAGAGACTATAAACCAAAACTTGGTCATTCCTCCAGATCTACTATGGTTACATCAAGAAGAGTAGACAAGGGACTGAGGAGCTCATAAATAATTTCTCATGGAAAGCACGTACACTAGCCAGACAAAATCTCTCTCTGAGAAAATGTGGAAAAGTGGTAGATTTAACCTACTTCAAAATGTCATTTTTTGAAGAAAAAAAACCTCAATCCACATCTCTTTTTGGATGCTTAAAGGATGTGTCTGTACTGCAGCAGCATGTTAAGCACCAAGCCCTACAATGGGCTTTGGGCAGCTGAAGAAATGTGCTGCAGCAAACCCTGCCAGTTCCCTCCAGTATAATCAGATTGAAAACAGATGTTCAGGGCTCCAGGCAGGAGCTTCCCATACCCCATACAGGCAGGTGCTGTGCTTGGGGGCCTGCCCTCCCATGTCCCCTCTTTCCATGGGGCAGCAGTTCTGCTGAGTCACCCCCCTGTGTTGGGCAGCTGCAAGCAGAGCCTCGGGCAGGATTCCCACTGCTAGGCAGGAATGGAGGCATAGAGAGCTCCTGCCACACTCGGGGTACCCCAACATCCAGCAGATTCACGAGCCTGGGGAAGGACACAGCACAGAGACTGGGCGGACAGCAGTTAACTTAAACATAGCAGGAAAAAGTGGCTCTCTAAGAAATGCATGTGAAATCATAAACATCAAGTCAAATGAAGAGGCTGTTCTCCTGGCCAACTGTATAGAATTTCTACAGTCTTTCAGGCAGTTCTTGGAATGGCAAGCAGACACTTCACACATAAATACAAACTCCTGTTCTCCCTCTGTGGCCTGACAGTGTTAAACCCACAGCTGCAGCGCAACGGAAACGCACCTCCCGAGGCACAGGCTGGGAACTGGGAACGGGGCAGATGCAGAGCCAAGAGAGGTCTCAGGTGACCCCGTGCCAGGCAGGGACACTGCTCAGGAAAGAGAGACTCAGGAGGTGTTGGCTACGTGTGCTACAGGGAGCAAGAGCACAGGGTATGCTACTTGTCCTATGCTTGTCTTTGCCCTGTTATTAAAAAGTCCAGAAGCAAACAAGGAGTGAAAGAGGTCTGTATATCCTCTCTCCTACCAGAAGCCATGAAGGGTGAACTCCCTCCTTGTTTGGAAGAAATCCTTCTAAGACAAGTATTAACTGGCATAGAATTAGAGAATACAGACTCCTAGAGGAAAGCATGTTTAAATAACATACCATTCCTTGCACAATGCATACAAATGCCTACTTTGGCTCTCTAAGTGCTAACATCTAGCATCATAATACTCTGCAGAGCACCAGAAGACTGTCTCCACAGGACTATTACCTCTGCCTCTTGATAAAACCTCTCCTGGAGTATTTTCTTCCCGTTGTGCCTTGCAGATGCTTCCCTTTTTAATTTGTCAGAGACAAACAGCTGCACCTCTGAAAATAACATTCTTAATAATTCTCTGTTTACTGCCAGATCTCCTTTCTCAGCTAGTACCTGTTAGGTTTATCCTTGTTTATCAGAAGGGCAAACTGCAGCACAGGCCCATGGTTTAGGTTAATCTCACAAATATGTTCAAATAAAAATTGACTTTGCACTATTGAAAGCTCTGCAGCTATGAAAAGATGGGAAAGATGAAGACTTATTTTAGCTATGTATCATAGCTTTCCAATTGTAGTATCTTCTCTGAGCACAAAGGAGTTTTCTGCTCCTTTCCAATAAAAAACAGATGGCACCAATTTTGATTGTCACCTTCTCAGAGCTGAGGCGGCTTTTGGATCTATTGTAAGCTAGTTAACTTCAAAGGTAACCAGATATTTAATGTATCAGTAATTCAATGTGAAGTGTCTGGGATGAATGTAGTAACAAGATTGTTAATTGTCAGCTGTTTAGTCTACCAACAGTGTGGGGACCTAGTGCAAAGAAGTTAGGAACACAGTATCTGCCATTCAGGGCAGAACATCATGGCCAGAGGCACGTCCCGTCCCCATATGCTCACGGTGGGGTGACACCCCGTCCCTCCAGCCTGCCTCTCTCTGCTGGAGGTCATCCCGCCCTCGGCAGGGCAGCAGCACGGAGCGGGGCCACGCCAGGACGGGGCCCAGGAGCTGGGCTCAGGAACCTGCGGGTCTCCCGGCGCTGCGCTGCGCAGGCACCTGCCTCCCCGTCCTGCCTCCACACCCAACCGTGCCAGGAGGCTGCCCCTGCATTAAGGAGCCAGGAATGCCATGCAAGCCTGAGGGCCCCTGACACGGGGCTACAGCAGAGGAAAACTAGAGAGCGCTGGTGGCACAAAGCTGCTTCCTGCCCAGGTCCTGCCACAGAAACTGCAGCCGGGGTGTATCCCACAGCATGCAGGTCACAGGCCTCTGTCATTATCAGATGACAGCTGCTGGGGACATACAAATCACTCAACATCTTCACGGAACCCAATACAGCAGGGTTAGGAAATTCCTCCTGCCAGTTGCTGTCTATTTGTGTTACAGTCAGCACAGCCCTAGGAATCAATATTACTGCTCATAGAAATTACAAGCATTAAGGATGTTAGGTAGAATGTGAACTCGTCCTTTCTTAGAACTAAATGCCTTTTAATAGCACTTGAAGCAGCCTAGAAGTAATCTGTATTGGACATACAATTGCAGCTGCTCTCCCAGCACACCCTGAATGGATAGCAGAACCAGCACTTCAGAAAGTGGCACGGCAGCATGTGCAGATGTGACCAAAGGAAGCCTGAGAAAAGCAGCTCCATCTCCCAGAGTCTAACACAGAGCCAGGCTCCACAGGAACACAGCAAACCAGAGGTGGTGCTGAGCCACATCAGAGGAGATGCAGTTTGCTACGTTGCCATTAGCAGCTGGTACCTGCATCTTCTCCAGGGACTACTGTGAGCAGGAACAAGAAGCCCCTACATGGCAGGACCAGGCAGGGAAGAGCTTTGACAGTGCTTATCTCTACCAGCATGGTTGGGCTGCAGCTGGGCTACACAAACAAGATTCCTATCCCAGTGTGCTGTGTACCCAGTAGATTATTTCAACAAGAAAGAGAAAGGTTTTCCCTTTGGCCACTTCACCCATTTAGGGGCAATCATCTGTGACTCCAGAGAGGTCAGTGGTCCTCATCTCCTTCCCTCAGCCAGTGCACCACAATGAAATGCTTGTTTAATGAATGAGTTGGACTTGGAAGTCTAATTAAACCTCTCCTGCTACTGCTGTTCCCAGCCAAGTCCTTCTGACAATCGAACACCAGAGCCTCAGATCTCTTCAAAGGAAGCTGCTCGGCTGCAGAGGCCAGACAGTTCTCCTCTGTTCCCACGCTCTCTGCTGCAGCTGCTGTTCCCTCGCTGAACCCAGACATCACCTTGGTACTCTTCCTCACATCTGTGATTCTGTGCATGAACTTTTGCCTTCATAATGCAGCAAGTGCTAATGTTTGATGACTCAGAATAGGGTGAGGAGACAGGCAGGCATCAGTCAGAAAGCTAATAAACCCCACACTCTGCATAGCTTGTTTACTTTGGGAACATGAACTTCAGGAGAGTATCTCCTGCCTTTTCCTGATAACAGTTTGAGAATACACCAGGGATCAGTTCAATGCTTTGGAAAAGGTTAATGTTGCTAGGGATTTACAGCTATATTTGAAACTGTTTAAACTATTATTTTTATTTCCTTGAGTAAAATGGAATCTCAGCGAATTGTGCAAAGTTAGATGGTCAGTTTGTGTCTGAAAGAGGTCATTAAAAGCTTGGGTAGTTTTACACAGCACCTAATTCTGTCTGTTGGGTGGGGAGTGGAGAATTGCCATCAGCTCTGGGTTAGCTGCTACAAGTCACTCCAACCATGTCCTAGAAGTGCCTTCCTACACCCTCAGAGTGCTGAGACTGAGCACAGCCAGCACACTGTCTTGCCTCCTGGAGCTGTACAGTCCAAGGAGGTGAAATTTCCACCCCAGTTTTATGTTTCGGGCCCCATCAGTGTCCCATGCTCCAGGGCCACCAGCAAGCATGGGCATCCCCAGCACCTCTGCCGCTCTTCACAGAACCACAGAACTACCAAGGCTGGAAAAGACCTTCAAGATCACCAAGTCCAGCCTGTGACCAATACCACCACACTGTCTAGACTATGGCACTAAGTGCCACATCCAGCCTTTCCTTGAACACATCCAGGGACGGTGCCTCCACCACTTCCCTGGGAAGTCCATTCCAATGTTTAATCACCCTCTCTGTTAGGAAGTGCTTCCTAATATCCAACCTAAACCTCCCCTGGAGCAGCTTGAGGCTGTGCCCTCTTGTCTTGTTCCTAGTTGCCTGGAAAAAGAGCCCAGCCCCCACCTTCCCCCAAGGCATTCCTCTCCCTGCACAGCACCCACCTGAGCTGCTCCCATCCCTCCTCATAGAGAAGCATTTGCAAGTGCCCTGACAGCCTGCCACTCTCCCACAGTAAGTACCCAGGCAGTGACAGTTTTCCTTTGCACCGCCGGGCCAGTCCCTGGCCCCGCACCCTCTGCACCCCACAGGGGCTGCTGGCGCTTGCACCGAGGGGCAGAGAGGAGGGAAAACTCCTCGTGTGCTCCTCAGCCATTGCCAACTCCAATGTCTACTGCCAATGCTGCTACTCTCATCCGTTGCAGGTGGTGTCTAATGGCCAAAAATGCTGATGGAGAAGGTTCATGTGCAGGCTGGGCAAGAGTGGAGTAATAACACTGCTTCTTGCACACAAACAGCACAAAAGTGTTTGCTTTTAAAACTTGACACTGGCCACATGCTACCCTGACAGCAGGCAACTCTTTCCTGTGGAGGAAGTTTAGGGCATTGATGTCTCCTGCTACTCATTTCAGGGGTCATCTGCTAGCCTGCAATTGAAGGCATTTGTGCAAAATGTTGTGACAATGTCAGCTGTAATTGCATCAGTCATGCCACACAACAAGACAAATGTGACTGGAGATGGCGTGTCAACCTCAGAAATTGCTTAAGACTGAAAAGCAACTGGAGGAAACAGCAAGTGTTCAGAAACAATTATTCCACTATAGCAGGAATAATAACAGCTCTCGTTTCCTACACACAATACTCCTGGGAGACAGTGAAGAAAGCTGCCAGAGTCTCCTCCCTTCCCCATGAGATACTATCAGACTGAAATAAAAAACTCAGCAAAGGTGTCCCAGTTTGTTAAGGGAGGCTGAAATTGCAAGATTCATCTACCATGGACACAGAAACATCCCTGTCGCAATCTCCAGTTTTCACAGCCCACAGATATCTGCTTCTACAGAAAGTCTAGTTCTGCTAAGACATATAATGAGGCATTTGCCCTGCCAAACTCATCTGTAAGACAGAGTGCAATGATTTTTCCTTGTTTCCTTCAGTAAGCTGTGGACACACCTCTGATAGAGCCCTGTGCCAATGGCATCCTGACCGCACATGAGGCCTGGAAGCCTGTGCTAAAATGACCTCACATTACCCCCATGGGAAAGGACATGACAGGTTTCCACCATGGCAGACTGTTAACCTTCTACCAGCACTGCCTAGACCAAGTGTGGGTGTGGGAGGGATTCTTCCTCCTAAAATTAAATAAACCTTATGTGAAAAACGCCATTTTCAATGTCTTGAGCTGTCAGTTCCAGGAGCAAGTGGTATTGATTTCTACAGAAACTTTACTTAAGTGAGTGACCTATTAAATGAAACTTATTTGACACCAGATGACTCTTGCAATTTAGTTCCTGAATGAAGTGATGTCTCCAAGGCTTTGCAATGTTCTTTATCTTGAACGATGAAAGGCATTTTCCTTACAGTCATTTGCTCATGTATCCCAGGGTCTCTGCAAACAAAGTCCTTCAAAGACTCCAGAATGCTGGTACCTTCATTAGCAAACTCCAGCTGATAAACAGCCCAGCACACACCAGTCCTTAGGCACAAAGCTAAAAGGTGTGAAGAGCCTGAGAAGATCCACCCAGGCACTCTACAGCAGCCTCTGTGGAAAGTAGTGTCACACAGCGGATGGGGGTCCATGAGGCATCCAAACAGACCCACTCTGCCACCAACTCTAAGCACCCTGGAAACGGCAAGTCTGCCACAGGCAGCTGCGTGAATGTCACCTGTGTGCTGTCTGCAGTGCTGCTGTGATGGTGCTGGGACCAGCCTGCCTTCCGGGGGATGCTCTGACTTTAAAACCTCCTCCCCTCCCTCCTGCGCATTTTTCCCCAGTGCCTCAAGGCGAAGTCAGAGCTGAGAAGAGGCATTTGCTTTTCAGTCCAGCCTCCTCTGCACTGGGCCTTGAAGAGCTTGTTAGCTGGCTGTGGATACAGAGCTGTCTGCCATGCTTCAGAGACCACTCACTCCTTCTTACAAAAGCTTTTCCACAGTTTGTTCTTTTAAAATAAGCCAATTTATTTTTATTTTAAATCTGTAAGAAACAATTGACTAGTGAAACTGTCAGATTCCATCTCTTTCATCCAAATGGCTTAGTCATGTCTGGAATGTCAGCACTGAGTAATAACCAGGTTCTTTGTGTGCTCACACCCCCAAGTGCCCCTGCTACGGGCACTGGGCAAGCCCTGCAGAGCACGGAGCTCTGCAGCACACCCTGCAACATGCTTCTTGTGCAAGGACAGCTGAGTCCTGGGGGTCCTTCCCACTCAGAAGCCTTTCCCAAGGGCCCTTCATGAGCAGAGACCCACAGTTACTTTGTGATTTCAATCTCTCTGTTCCCAAAAACCAGGACCTAAGACTGTCCCGGGTCTCAGGAAACCTTTTTCCAGCCATGTGCTGCAAAGCAGTCACAGGAGTACGAGGCAGAGCACCCTGCCTGTGAACAGGAGGAGCCTCCTGTGGTGCTCTGAACAGTGTGTGGGACAGGCAAAGCCACAGCTTGATTGTGCATGTGCTCATGGGACTGCTCTGGGAAGTTTTGGAGCTCAGCAAGCAAGCAAGGCTAAGGAGGGGACAGAAGCACTGCCCATGGGTCTCGGTTAGATGACAAAATCTCTCACTGGTTACTCTGTACTTCTGGGAGGCCTCAGACCACAGCACAGGATGCTGAGCAGCCCTAGGAAGGTAAAGTCAGCATCAACAAGCCAAAAACACGCTTAAAACGAGAACCACGCTCCAAGAAAGAGGCCATCTTAGGAGCTGCTCCCTCCCAGTAGCTCTCAGCAAACATCCCACTGGCAGGAACAGCAAGCAGAGGCCTCTGTGCACTCAGGTCCCCTGGGACCATCAGTGCAGCATTATGGCCTCAAGAGCATGCCACTGTCTCCTCCCTTCTTACCACAAGCCTGCTGTTGTCCCATCTCTGTCCTGTTCAAGAGGCACTACAGCCCAGACACCAAGTCCTTCCCTCAGCAGGCAGCCATCCAAACAGTTTCTATAAAACTACTTTGTGTATCTCTTCTAATTTCATTTCAGTCACGGCAGAGCAGCCCCCAGGATTTGAATACAATTTTCTCATTGAGTTATATTAAATCCTTTGGGGACTGAGCCAAAATTATGTAGAACCCATAGAAACTAAATCAACATTTCTATTTGTGCATTTTAAATTTTTATATTATTTAACCATTTCTACTTCTAAATCATAAACTCCTTTTACATTTCACTATCAGATATGGGCCATAAGCTACAGGAAACATGAGATGACTCTTTCAGACACACATGAGCTGAAAGATAATTGGGCATCCAATGGTCACTGCTCCTCAAAACAAGACCCAGAGTAATAAATTCACTCAGACACACTAAACTATAGTCCTCTTGCTAAAAGATGATGAAATTATGCAGATGAGACATGGATTACACTACAACTCACCAACTCAGCTCAGAGTACTTTACTGGCAGTGGACAGCCAAAGCAGTTTCACCCTAGCAGAGATTCTCCCTCTGCTCCCAGGGTGATCTCCATCATATTTAAACACAAAAGTTAGAAATAAGAATAAGATATAAGAACTTGGACAGTAAATACTACAGCAATAAAAAACATAAGAGCACATTTAAAACAGTTCTACTCTCTGCTAAACTGCACAGGGCCCTGCCTATAAGCAGCACTGGAGGCTGGAAGGAACTGCTCTCTTCCAAAGCATCCATCACATACAAATTGTCATTCCAGGGACAGAAACTGGGCTTCATGGATGGAGAGTTAAATTAATGATGATCCTTTCCATGCTAGCTGCCTGCAGGGCCAGGTTACTGAGGGTTGGCAAGCAGCTGCCACGGTGCCCACTCTCCTGTCCAGCCTGTCTGCTGGAGATTAGCCCTGTATTCCCTGCACTCACCAGCCCAGCTGGACGCAGCACTGTGCTCCAGCCCACTGCACTGACCCGGCTCTGCGCTCCCCAGACCTCCTGCCACAAGATTTAATGTAAGATCATTCCAGTCTTCTGGAAGGAGGAACTGAAATGCTAACTATAGTCTCAGATGGAACCACAAAGGGGACCAGTTTGTCCTGCATGCTGATGGCAGTTGGATGTTCCCAGGAGCCCCAGCCAGGCCTGCAGGAAGGGCACCTGCAGCCAGAGCAGACGTAGCAGGGCAGGGTCCTGCTCAGTGAAGCTCAAATGGCACCAGTATCTACACTGCTTTGGAACAGAACCAGGTTTTCCTGGTGGTGCCCAGGGCATGCACTCTCTCTCAGAACAGAGCAACTTAGTTTACTCCCCCTGTCAGCAAAGCTCCTGCCACAGACCAGCAATTTGCCACTGAACCAATTCCCAGCAAAGGTGCTGGCATGCTGCTGCAGCCTGTCACACTCCCCGTGCGGCGGCCGGGCTGCCACACCAGCCTCTTGCAGCTGCCTGCTGATGGAGCACATCCTTAAAAGCAAGTTTCCCTCATCCAGTATGTTTGGGTTTTGTTCCTGCTGCCTTTCCAAAAGCCCTCTTTAAAAAGAAAGCACATAAAGCAGAGTTTAATTTATAGAACACTACTTTCTGAAATTTCAGCAAAGCTGATACTTGACTTGAAAATTAACATCAGCTGCATTTACTCTATGTGTAATTAATTCTCTTTGTGCCAAGTGCTACCTTGGGAAAGAGAACAAGTCATAAACCTATTCACCTGTCATTAAAAAAAGGCAGACAAAGTAAATAATTCAAGAGATTTAAAAATAAGTTCATACTTTCATAGAAACAGACTTCCAAGCTTCTTTTCATCTTCTCTCTGCAGCACCTTGCTGTAATGGAACAGTGATACAAATACAAAGGGAGAGAACACTGAGCAGGTCCTGGGCCTGACTAGCTTGAAAAGCAAAGGAGACTGTTTGCAGAAAGAGCCCTGTGAACTATACACAAAGGCCTCCCAAATTTGCAATCAAGTCCACAGAAACCAAACCCTTGATATTCTGGCAAAAATACAGGCTTTCAAAGCAGACAGGGCTCCTTTGAATAGCAGGTGAGAGGGAATCTGCAGCGCCTCCTCAGAGCTCTATGAAATGGGATATATAGCTGAGTTGCTTAACAGGGAATCACATTAGCTTTGCTGCTGTATTTATGATGTAATTTCATCACTATTTTGGTCCTGACTGGCACTTTCAAGCCCTACATTTATTAACAGCATCCTTACTAGAATGGGATAGTACTGCAGGTGCATCAACAAGGAGGCTGGGTGCATCCACTCCTCAGGAGGTTCTGTGTGCATCTGCAGGAGGCCAGGAGAGGGACACGTGCAGTTGGCCACTGCCAGGACAAATCCTCAGACTTCATGACACAGGCCTGAGTGGAGCAGATACTCAGACTGGCCCAGGGATCTGGCCAGCATCTCTCGCTGGGACTGTGTGGGACACCAGCGTTCTTTGGGCCCATGAAAACTGGCTCACTCCTGGCTGTGATAGGGAAGAAAAAACTGTCTTAGGATCCCAGTTCCCAGGAAGTGCTTCTCCTTGCAGTGGTTCTTGGGGGAAGGAGGCAAGGAGACCAGGCAACAGTGGGTACGAGCTATCACTACACCTCTTGGGGTGTGCTGCAGGACAAGGAGAGCTCAGACAATGCTTCTGCATGGCCTGTATTGGCATGATGGAGATCCCTCAGGAAATGACTGAGCAAAGACTGAAGCGGAGTTAGGAAAGATGTGCTTGGGATCTAGCATGGAGGCAAGATGGATGTGGATCTGGAAGCCTGGCACAGAGCACTTTGGTCATCTGCTGGAGGTGAGGGAACAGGATCCCCATCTCAGCACAGCTTCTGTCAAAGCTGTTCCTGGTCTGCCTCTGTAGCTGCCGCTCCTCTGCTTGGGAGGAGGGAGAAGAGCTTCTCTTTGATAGAATTTGATTTGTTCTCTTTTGCAATCTCAACAGCAGGATGGAAGCAGATAATGTGCAATTTGTTTTAACTCAGCTTTATCTTGTCAATCCTACCTATAATATTGCAGTAAGTACCTTTCTGAAGAATAAAGATGTGATGGTGCAGGGTGAGATTCTGCAAGCTCTATTGATTACATCACAAGTAATCACTATAAATACCTGAGGGGGAGAAAAACCCTTGTTCTACCTAAACATGTTCAGGTAACAAAATGTGCAATTGAGAGTGAGTGAGAGATGGCTCTAACAGGACACAGATGCTAGAAAGCAAAGCATCTAAGCTGCTTACCTTTCAACCTAAATAACATATATTAAATGGAGCATTGTGGGACTTATACTGAGACGAGAGAAATACAAAGAGCTCAATGTGCAGGAGCCTCAGAAGCACAGGCAGTATGTCATGAAGTAAACACTACAGAGAAATTAAAGCACCCTTTACAGGTCCTTTTGGGGCCAAGAACTGCTGCAAAAATGGGATGAAGAAGCCTTGAATTTCTGGGTGCACCTGCACTGTGTGGAGGACACAGGCAGCATTTACTGACACGAGGACACCCTGCTCAGTATTCCAGGTGTGTCCTTGTGTCAAGACTGTCCTCACCGTGGAGGAAGCAGAGAGAACAGGTTTGTCTGGCAGTCACTGGTCTGTCAGCTCTTGGGAAGGACCCTGGGCTCCTGCCCTTCTCCAGAATAAAAGTAAAATTCTGGGAGAAGACAATGCATACAGTCAACACTGGCATTCAGCAGCTGAGGGCTCTTGAAAGGCTGTCAGGGTGGTCTGCATGGCCAGCAGGCTGCCCTCCCAAAGCCAGCACCTGTGCTCTCAAACCCTGCTTCTCTCCTTGCCTGTAGGAAGCAGCCCTGATTCATTCATTCAGCTCGTATTGATCCTCTTTTCTTTATTTTTAGGAGAAATGAATTGTGAGGAGCTTTTTCTCTGTTTAAACTTGAGGAGATACCGTTCAAGGACTTTCTGTGATGTTTCTCTATCTGACAGCTTTATTGGGTAATAGCCACTGATGGTATTTGTGTGCACAGACAGTCAGACCTTTTATACTATGTGTGTTCCCATAAAAATGATTGGTTTAAAGGTGTTATTCTAGCATTGTTGTGATTGTACCATGGGACCAAGCAGCCTAAAAGGCAGATGTGAACTGAAGGCAGATTAGCAGGTGTGCATTGACTCTCCCTGTCCTCCACGCCCCAGCAGGGAGCAGCCAGGCTGCTGAAGACAGCACAGAAGGGGAAAGCACAGCTCTGGTGAAGTTCAGTCAGCCAATATTATTCAGATATCCCAGCTCCTCTGGGGAATGGACATGGCTCTTCTGTCACCTGTTCTGCCCATAACAGTGTCCCCGGCACAAGCCACAGAAGTGCCCAGACATGCACTGCTGGGGCTGTTCTTCAGCAGGAAAACAATACACATTCATTGTAACTGGAATTTCGTATTATTTATATTTTTGATTGCTTATTTTCTTGTCAGTGGTTTCACAACCCCATCCAGCCAGAAGTGAGAAAGTTTAAATGTTATGCCAGGGATGGCTGGCTCACTTTGGCAGTGGTAAGTGAAGGTAATGAGGAAGAGTCACTGATTATTTCAAAAACGAAGAACAGATGATCCCCATATTAAGGAGCTATTATGCTAAGTGTCATTCCAGTGACTTGTGGGAGTGGCGAACTCATTTGACTAAGATTAGCTGTTCCAACAAGGTCATTTATGCTTTAATGTAATTAGTTACACCAGTATTGATAAAGAAGAAAAAAATACAACTTGGCAATGAAGCATCATCACCTCATAACAAGACTATCTACTTGAGTTCAAACTTCCTCAAAATACCAGTAGAGTCCAGTTCATACAAAACACAAGATTTTGTTCCTTCCCCTCCTCTGCTGCAGGACAAAAGTAGATGTATCTGTTGAACTCAAGATTCCTCTAAGAAACCAGAGGGTTTCAGAAAAAATGTTGGCACTCCACTCTCCCAGAAAGCAGCAGAACAGCTAGAGAGACCAAGAAATCCTTATAGTATCTGGAAGAAACAGCTCCATGCACTTAATGACTGTTATTATATTTACTCAAATTGCCCCTACTGTAACCTGGTTAACTTTTCCTTGGGCTGCACCAGGCAGGACTTTGATCTAGTAACTAAAATACAAAATCTCACCAGATTCAGCACTGGTTTTTTGGGCTTGACCTGATGGAGCTGTCATGACAAGGGGCTGGGAGTTCCTGGGAGCTACTGACAGTTTGTGGTTTTTTTTCTATGTATATATTATTAAGGCTGAACCAGAAGCCTGGTGATAGTATCAGAGTTTGTAAGCCCTGCCAGCTGCCTATGCTCCAGCGGCGCATTTCTGTTGCTGTCACCAGGTCCCCATGGGAAGCGCTGATGCAGCCGGTGCAGCAGCAGCTCCAGCACACCCGGTGCAGCCCCCGGCCTCAGCCCACCCTGCCCCGGCCTGCGCAGCCCCCGCGGCCTCGGGGCTGTCCCCCTGGAAGGGCGAGATGAAAGCCCCGGGCCTTTGGGGGCGGTAGGAAGAGCCAGCCTGGCACCCGGGTGGCAGGGCGGGCGGCACCTCTCAGGGTGAGGGAGCCCAGCCCCACAGGCCGGGGCCGCTACCGGAGCAGCCCCCGCACCCCAGGCTCCAGCCATCGCCCACCTGCAGCACGGGCCCGCAGCCCCCGGGACCCCAGCCCCGCAGCCCCCGGGCCCGCAGCCCCCGGGCCCCCAAGCCCATGGCCACCCCTGCCCCTCTGGGGTGCCCGGGCCCCGCGGGCAGGCGCCTGGCTGCGTGTCCCTTCTCTGGCCCTCGGGAAGGGCAGCTTACTGGAAAGAAGAACTGAGACTTCTGAGTGCATCCGAATGACTCCCAAAATCTCCAGGAAACCCATTTTACAAGCTTACAACGTATTCAAATAGTCTAGCAGTAAGTTTTCAAACAAACAGCTGTTTCAAGAAGCCCAGTTCTGAATCCACCATCTCTTCTCCACTAGGCGTGTCAAAATCTCCATCAAACACTTGCCACCTGTTTCCACTTCGCAGGCAAACCAATCCTTGTTCATCAAAGTAACAAAGCTGTTTTCAATTTGAAAGCAACAAATCAAAGTTTAATTATTTTGTACTTCAGAGCTTTATGCTATCTCTTACGAAAGCATTTTCAGATATGAAGAACTATCATTGGCTGGCTTAAAAAGGGAATAATTGACTGACAGCTGAAAAAACACTTCTAAGGACAATAGTATTTGTCAGTCTGGTATTTTTCACTCTGAAGACAAAATGCATTTTATCAACACCCTGAAATTATTTTGTCAACAAAATTCATTTTGTAGCATTACCTTCATCTGTCAAGCTGACAGAACATTCTCCAGAGTGTTTTAAAAACCATTTTGCTAACACAATTAATTTCTGCAAAATTAAGTTTTGCCTTTTAATCGTATGTGTGGGAAGGATTTGCAATACCTGCACAGGAAGGTGTGAACAGCAGCACCATCAACTCCCTCACACAGGAAGAGGCTGTGTGTGCAACACACACACACCAGTAAAACATCACACCAGTAAAACACCAGTAAAACACCAGTAAAACACCAGTAAAACACCAGTAAAACACCAGTAAAACACCAGTAAAACATCACACCAGCCTGACACAAGTTGAAAAGAGAAGGTGCAACAATGGCCAGCTACATTTGGACAAGAATCCTGCTTGAGTAAATAATGCTTTTACAAGCGCCTTGATCTCACCAAAAACATTTCAAGGAGCTTTATGTAGAATATTGCACAGCAATTAGAGAAATGTGTGTGTGCATACACAAAATAAAGCATTATCACCCTAAAACAAGTGGAATCTACAAGATGGCTCAATCACCCTGTGGCATGGGTGAAATGGCAGATGTACCAGTACCCCACAGGACAGCAGTACGAGTGGCTAACGGAGAAAGATCTTTTATACACCTGATATATTAATGCCAGTAACAAACAAGTGCTGTGGTTCTCTGCCATAGAGAAGATTTTCAATGGGAATTTTTCCAAATGCCTCCCTGTGACTCAGACATCAAATTCTCAAATGTTTTCTACATTTCCTCTCAGAATCTCTTGGCTGCCTTTCTACAGGAATTTAGATTTCTAGTGGATATGTAAGTGGATAATTTTCTCAAAAAACATGGACACAAGGAAAATTATCCACAAAGGGATCAAATAACTTTCCCAAGGTCATGCATTCAATCAGCACCAGATAACAGAGTAAAAACTAAGCTCCCTGCCTTGCAGCACATGCCCCTAGGCAGCAATACCAGGGAAAGTTATGCATTGCCAGAATTACACATGTATGTGCCACCATAAATAATAAATAAGCTCAGGTGTTCTCAAACATGATTATGTCTGCATTTGGAGGGACAGAAAGCATCCCCTTCTTCACAGGTCACATATGTTGCATTTTGGAACACTGAAAAAGTAAAAGTCATTTCTGGAGCTTTAGAAATTACTTTGCTGGCAACTGAAATACATTTCCTAAGAGCTGTGTGACAGTGGAACGTTCTCTGAAATCAGCTGGTAACTGGAGAAAAGGCTTGAATTGAAGCCTGGGTCTCCCCAGACTTCTAGCCTTCTATTCAGGAGCACAAACCCATAAATGCACACATGTATAAATATGAGAGTCGATCAACAAAGTCAGACACGCAAATTTATACTGTATGCTAAGAAATGCCGATAACTCTTATTCCTGGAAAGATTATATCAGAAATCTCTCTTTAACCTTGTTTCTACATCTTTTACCAGTTCCTATCATAAGGCTCAGTCTCAAAAGGCTAACTCAGGGTGTAGGTTTCTGCCTCGTACCTTGTCCTCATTTTTCTAGCCTTCTGCAATGCACTTTCTGATTTCCTGGATGTGGATTCAGGCTTTAGCAAGGAAAAAGCACTCTGCTTCAGCAAGGAAAAGCCAGAACACCTGCACAGGTTTCAGAGCAAACACAAATTATTCCCAGGTGTGGCAGTGCCTGCACAGTTCTTTGCTGTTGTATTGGGTTTTCATGGCAAGGTTTTGGTAGCTGGGGGGCTGCAGGGGGTGGCCTTGGTGAGAAGAGGCTGCTACTGGCTCAGGCAGAGCCACCTCCAGACAGCTCCAAGATGGACCCACTACTGCTCAAAGCTGAGGCCACCTGCAACACCAGTGGTGGTGCCTCTGCGATGGCAGCCAACCAGGGTTAACCCACCACAACTGTTCATGGCTGAGCTGCAAAACTTGAACCTCATCCCACTGCATGATACAGCTGGTTCTCTCTTACCTCTGTGCTGCCTGCTGCACGCCCTGAGAACCCAGACCTCCAATGCCCAGTCCCTGTCATGGGGTTAAAATCTGACACACCCTTTCCCTGCCTTGTCTGTGCTAGAGTTTTGTAACCACTGTCAGGCAGCCCCTCTCCCTTTGCTGTCTTCTTCCCAGCTCCCGACAGTGCCCAGGTTTTTACAGTCACAGTCATATGACTTAAATAGACTTGCTCCTTCTGGGGCCCTTTTTGACACTGAATAATTAATTCATTAATCTGTTTTTTGTATTTCTAAATAGAAACAGACATGACTGGTGCAAATGATCAATACTGTGTTCTCTCATTCCTCTCAGTTCTCATCATTTCAGAATCTACTCTGCTTTTACTCTTAGGTCTTTTTAATAGGAATTGGTTTTGTGAAGAATTTGACACTTCATTATGGCAGCTCCATCCTAATAGATTTAATAATTCATATCTGCATTGGTCACTTTTAACTGATATTAATTTAATTTATATTCCAGGGCTGCTTCATGACTCTGTGTTCTTGTGAGCCAGTAACAGCTTTGGCCTTAAAAGTGATCTCCTGTTGCATTACCAACACACAGGGACCACGTCTATCAAGTCCAAGAACTCCAAGTATGGCCTGGAAAAAGACTGAAGATGTTACACGGATCTTCAGAGCATTAGAAGATAGACTGTAGGTAAAGCGTGAAATGTAACAGACTGCTACAGCAAGACATAACAGACCTACCACAACTACCAAGCAACAAGGCACACCAACACATCAGGAACACACCAGCCTCCACACGGCTTCTTCTTGTCATCTATATGTTCATTTTGCAAGTCACTCTTGTGGTTTTTTGTTACCACTACAAGCCCTGTTAGGCCTGTGAGATGAAAGCAGTCTGGGAATGAAGCCCAGAGGAATGACCAAACCTTAAAGGTCAAAAGCATGGACTGCACTGGATGTCAGCAGATGTGCTCAGCGATGCTGACCTGCCCGGGTGTTGGGTGGCCAAACCAACAGATGCCACCAAAGAGAAAAGGGACTTAAAAACCATTGAAAGCCTGAAGCCCTATAACTGATCTCTCTGGGCACACACACATTGTGACCTTATAGCACCTCTGCACTCCAAAATCCTTGGTCACAGTGGACATACCAGGAGACAAACACAGAGATACTCCTTTTGGCACAGGAGAAGATGGTAGCAAGCCCTCAGAAGTCAAGTGCCAATCTGCACTCTTCCTTCACTGTGAAGATTCACCTGAGTTAGACCACTTCCACTACTGCCATGCAGGGGCCAAATGTGCATACAACTCATCATAGGCACAGTCTCTTACTAGGGCTGCAAAATGTTCTCCACAACTCACCCAAAGGTAGCCCAGATCTGCTAGCCCAGCAGCATAATAAGCTTGCCCTGACCAAAAAAGCCACACTGACCACAAGCATCTGCAGTGTGCTGTATAATTAGCTTGTGATGTGGAGCCTGATGAAAGCTCCTAGTTGCCAGGCATGGCAGAGTGCAGGAGGTTCAGAGACTGGAAGCAGAGTCACTTGAATGCATAAAGGTAGCCAGAAATGATGGAATGACACGCTAGAATGAGGTTCACCATCCCTGTCTTTGAGGTGAACTTCCATGCCTTTTTAAGGGAGGCATCTTCTCCAGGCAGGCAGCCTAACTCTTACACATGTCCTCAGCATGACAGCTCTCAGTTTTACCCCTTGTAACTGTAGAGAGCTCTTTTTACCCCTGAACTCTATGATTTCTCTTGAAAACAATTGCTCTTTCTGTTAGCATCATGTGCCTCAGGGCAGGGGTTCCAGTAGAAAATAGTTTGTGTTATTTAAAACATGGAAGTTCACAAAACTGACTTCAAACAGCCCAGACAAAAAAGGAAGATGACTTATTTGCTACAAATTCCAAAGAGAGAAAACCACATCTATTGCTTTTATGGTAGCGGGAAAACCTGGAAAAGACATTAACAGCTCTTTTAATCATGATTACAGAAGATGTCATTCTCTTTTCCTGAAATAAATGAACACATTGGTCATTGGCCCTTAAGCCCTCCTCAGCTGAATTACAATTGCTTTATACTGGATTTCAACCCAGACTGAACAAAGCCTGCACTTCCTTTTGTTGTTGCTATAGTAAAAGCCTTATGACCAGGGCTGCTCCTCTTGGCACAGGAATTTGCTCTGTCTATGAGGTTATAAACCAGCCCAGCTCCAGCTCACCCAAAGAGAAAGCAGCAAAAAGATGAGCTATACACAGAGCCACAGGTCCTGCCAGGAGCCTGCTCCAGTGTGAGCTCTCCACAGAGTCACAGCTTCCTTCAGGCACATCTACCTGCTCCAGTGTGGGGTCCTCCATGGGCTGTGGGGTGGAATCTGCTCTACCATGGACCTCCATGGGCTGCAGGGGAATCTCTGCCCCAGTGCTGGAAGTATCTCCTCCGCCTCCTTCCTCACTGACCTGGGTGTCTGCAGAGTTACTTCTCTCACATATTACCACTCCTTTCTCCCAGCTGCTGTTGCACAGCAGTTTTTACCCCTTCTTAAATATGTTATTACAGAGGCACACCATCACTGATGGGCTCAAATTTGGCCAGTGGTGGGTCTGTCTTGGAGCCAGCTGGACCTGTCTGTGTCCCACAGGGGGGCAGCTTCTGGCATCTTCTCACAGAAGCCACCCTCATAGCCCCCTCCCCGCTACCAAAACCCTACCACATAAACCCAATACAGATACCAGAAGAGCAATACAGCCCAAGCCATCTGCTCCTTTACTCCTTCTGGCCCCTGTCTCTTCCACGGCAGATGATGGAAGAGAATATGGGACCCACCAGGTGAGCAAAGGGGCTGAGAGGTGGATCACACAGGATAAGTGCCTTTAACTGATACACACACCTCTGGCACCAGCTGCCTTGTCATCTAACCCCAGCAAGTATTTATTAATGAAACTCTCCTGATGGTTGATTCATTTGATTGTTAAAACTTGTGGAACTTGTACTGTTATTATTCATTGTTATTAATGCTCACAGCTCAGCCTCTCTCTTTCCAATATGCTCCACAGAGGAAATCGAAAGCTGAAGCCAATCGTTACAGTAAATGAGTGATGGAGTCGCTTGAGGAGAGGAGCAGGCCTGCTGCTCTGGGGCTGCTGCGAGTGACTGGGAGTCAGTCCATCTTCACACACTAGGATGGCAAATGAGAGGCTGTTTCAGGTGGGCTCTCTGGGCTGTGCACTGGTCCCTCAGTCAAGCCACCAGTAAGCATCATCCTGACAAAGCTGTCTGTGCACAGGCCCAGTGACCCAGGCCAGGTTTTGATCTATGTGCAGAAACAGGTCTGAGTTCAGCATAAGCACGGCCCCTGCTACACGGGCTCAACACAGAGACTCAGACAGATGCTTCAGACAACTTGGCACTGCCTTGGAGAAAACACATCTCCATATGACTGCACATACTGAAGAAAAGCAGAGCTGGCTCTCCTCTGAAAATTTCCTCCTCTCCACTCCTCTGCAACTGCCCATTCCTCATAAAAGGCCTAGGCCAACACCAGTGGGTGGTAGCCTGGATGGAGCTCAGGAGTGCAACACTTGAAGGCACTGTGTAGAGGGGACACAGCATGCTGCTTGCTTCAGTACTTTCTCTCTCCTCTCCTTCCCCAAGCCTCCTCCACCTTTCCACAGCCTCTTTGCTATGTGACATTTGCCAATTCTTGCACCACATATAAACTCCCCGGGCCAGAATGGTAGTGCTCCTACCTGTCTGGTAGTCAAGATGTTTCTAAATCCTCAGCAGTGTTCTTATGCCAGCTTTCCAGAACAATGTATTTGTTCATGTTATATCTTCAGAGTCTGCAGAGCCGTCACATACCATATTTGACCTATTATTCATCTCAAACAGAGAATTCTGCAAAGCAAGAGGAAATAAAAGAGAGCTTAATACTGCTTTACAAAAAATTGCATTTGCCAAAGACGCATAGAAAAATGGATTTAATTAGGGCTGCTAATGGGGAACAGTTTGTTCCCATGATTTAAAGCAGAAGTTAGATAGTGTCTATAATTTCAACATTTTAAATTATATATAGGGGGTTATTTCTCATTTCTACCTTAATTATAAAAATCCATCTTTATGAATTACAATTTTGAGGCAAATAAAGCAAAGGCAGTAAAAATGATGTTTTATTTAATAAAACTTGTAAGAACTCACAAAAGAAGCAAAAGACACTTCAGTATGGATAAAATAGACTTACTATAGCAAATAAGAGTTGCAGGCAGTCCTCTGTACACTACTTAAGAACTGTGGGAACATAAGGGAAGAACGGCAGGGAGGACTGTAAACACACTCAGGTGACTTGCAGCTGGGTTGTTGAAAACATATATCATACATATATCAAACTGATTGTGGTTTGGCCTTGTATCCATGTTTTGGTAACACGGGCCTGCAATAGACTCAGAGGCACCCTATAGAAGCCTGCAATTCCCACCCTGCTGTGGGAAAGACCAAAGCCGGACCCAGCCTGGCCTGCTGCCTCTACTCTGCCGGGCCCTCCTCTGCCCTGCCCTGCTCTGCCCTCCCCAGCCCTCCCCACCTGCTGCCCTGGGCATCCCCCCCTTGGCGAGGAAACAAGAACAAATCCACTCTTTGCATTTTATCTGTGGTTTTGTGGTTGTTCCTCCATCCTGCCTGTGCCGGCTCACATAGGGAGAGCACAACAAGGTTAATTTTTCACTTGGGAAATATATAAAGGAAGAGGGTGTGTTCTGTTATAAAAAAGAAACCTGGGTATAGTTTTTATGCAATAATGGGAATGTCCTCCATTTAATTTTGCAGCTAAAGAGTCTATTACAGTTGCAGGCAATCATTGGCCTAATGTGCTCCGGCTAGTAATCCCATATTCTAGAAGTCTCCCCTACCCCTTCTTACATTGATTACTGTTAGAATCTCTGAATTGCCTGAAAATTGCTTCTCCAGATAAAAGGGCCAATAGATCTTGTTAGAACCACTCCTCCTGAGCCTGCTCTGTAGCCTTTGATTTTATTTAAAACTAACAAATGTCGCTTTTGTGAAATTCCTCCTGTTAGCTGGCTCTGACCAGATGACCTAAGTAAATGAGTCCCAGCATTGTAAAGCACTGATTAATTTAATAGCAAATAGCCCAGACAACTGGCACAAGCTAGGCCTAGCTGCTGTTGTTGCTGCAGATTCTGCATCTACTGTAATGCATTTTAAAACTGTATCTTGGATCAGAATGGAATCAATGAGTGAAGTTCAAACATGGCACATTTCCTATTTCCCTGACAGCTTATTTCATGGATCACAGGGACCAAAGTACAGCTGCTTATTCAACAGAGGAAAGAATGAATCAATTTTCATTCTTTAATACACTGTGTGACCTATTCTCTGATGCTCTATCCTTTACAATGGCTCTAGTCTTTTCAAGGCTTTCAATTTTGTCAGATAGAGAAAATTTAAAATAATGACAAAATGCCCTGCCCTAGGTCTGCTTCCAACTGACTAACTGCTCTGCGGGTAATAAGTCCAAATGAAAGATATTATGTCACTCAGGTTGAATTAAACAGACAAACTATAATCCTATATCATTAAAAATAAACCAATCTCCTGGAAGATTTCTGAGATTTCACTCCATGTTCCCCACAACAGGTGCTGGACACCACAAAGATTTTGATCCTCATCTGCTCCAGTTTCTTCCTGTACTTCAAAGCACAAAGGAATAGTATGACAAGATGGCAGCCACAGCATCAGCAGCTGGCTGCAGCAGAGGCTTTGCTGGGGCCATCCTACGCTCCCTGCTCTCTCCCGACCATGCAGAGGGCTCCGGCTTGTGCTGCCTCTCGGGACCCGGCGCCGGGAGCTGCAGCCCCGCAGGGAAGGCAGACACAGACACACAGCAGCTCCTCCCCACCGGTGGTCCCAAAAACCAACCCATGCTGAATGGGGAGACCAAAGTTCTGTTGTTCTGCTCAGCCCATCAGATTCCCCAAAGCTAGCAGAAAGTGTCAACAGTTCTTTAGGCATGCCAAGTTCGGCAGAATTAATACACTGAGATGCATCATTTTGCAATTTCAGTGTGAAGATTATTTTTTTCATTTAGAAATATCCCTAGATATTGTGGGTTTCATTACCCTCTGTGTGCCTTGTGTTTCTCTTACCTTATTATTTATCCCCAGTTCACAGGTGATAATTCTTATTTTTCTTGTCGTTGATAACTTGGTTTCAGTCTGGGCTTTCTTACCGTAAAAATTTTGCAAAGAAGGAAGGTCAGATTCTGCAAAGGAGAACAGAGCACAAGGGTGAGTGTCACAGCCACCCTGGGCAGCCGTGGGCACCATGCCCTGGAGATGGTGGCACCCCAGAGCCAGTGCAGCAGGGCTCCCCGCAGCCACGCCAGAGGCAGCATGCATGAGCCTGGCACCAGGACAGCCAGGGACAGCTGATGTGCCAGCTACACGATGAACTAGACAGCACTGGGTGAACTGGAAAGCTTGGGGAGAAAGCACTTGGACATCTCCACAGGCAAACAGGATTTCTGCCTCTCCTTTCTCAAACTCCTTCTCCTGCCTCATTGTACTTTATGACTAGGACAAAGGTGAGACCCCATGAGGCTTGCCTGCCCTTAAGACATAAAGGTAATAAACTAAGCCTTATCAGTATATTATCTAGATGAAAATGACGTATCATGGCTGGCTTTATTTGCTTTTCTCTCTACATATCCAGTAGTTCAATTCTAGGGCTTTTGAAGCATGTGGATTTAACAAATAACTGTACTTCAGGGCACATGGGCAGACAAATTGCTTTTTCCAGTTCGTAAGGTGAATCTGGGAAGAGCATGGGTCATTAAATGGTTGCAACAAACATTCTAGTCCAGACCTGTGTTTAAGCAGGCTACAAGCTCTAGCAGAGGTTACTGGTTTGGATTGTCCCTGAGAGATCAATTTTCATTTTTCATTTTTCTGCCTTTCGTGAAGTCCAGAGACACATCACAGCTCAGAATACCCCACCAGCAGCAGCTGTTCCACTTGCTGCTTTGGTCTAGAAGAAAACAGGACACTCACCTTGTGGGAGCTGATGGCTGGACTGTGCGCTCTACAGTATTTGCCACATCTCCTTCCCAGAGTTCTCTGGGGACAGCTGTTCAGATGATCAAAAGTAACTTAGGAGAGCTGAGTATAGAAGTGTCCTGGCTCAGACATACAGTCCTACTCCTTCTCCTCTTCTCAGTCTATCCAGCTTTGATACAAAGAAGATCTGCTCTAGTTGTTCAATAATGGTGCAGTTCTGAACATTACTCAATTCTCCTTTCCATAATTAAGCTGTCCTGGAACCCAACAGTCCTCTGGCCTGAGGAGACAAGAGATGACAGAGTTGAGGGTACTACCTGACCTGCCTTCCTAAGCTCCACAAGAAGCCAGCTTTGCATGGATGTGGCACACCTCCCACTTTGCCCTCAGCACACGAGAATTGAGGTGCTCTGTGTCTCAGCAAGAATATTACTGCAGAAGGTCCTTATCCCAGAACTCCTCTTTGGTGGGGACACAACCATACCCTATGGTATGAAATGGTTTCCCCTTCTCACCACAGACATGCTCCCTTCACACTAGCTTGCAGACTTGTGGCTATCTTCACCTTTTCCATATAAGATCAACTTTTGCTTCCCAGTTTTACCAGATTTATCCCTTTTATCTCACATCCCTCTCCTGGCCAAGACCAGCTGCCCATGGACTGGCTACTACGAGGGCTCAGTTCATTGTTGCACTAGCCTGGTGCTTTCCTCACCTGGTCAGGATTGTATTGCAGCTAAACAAAATATCTGAACTTCTCATTCATTGAGTTTTGGCAGACTGTTCTGGGGGTCAGTGATGAGGGATGGAGGCTCAGCAGCCAGCAGCTATTGTACAGTCTGACTAGCTGCTGAACGAGTGGATTCTGATGAGCTTCACCCGTTGGCTCTGGGTGCACAAATGAGAACTGTGGTGCTGGGCATGTACTGCCACAGGGGTTAGCACTCTGCACCCCTGTCCCCAGCACCCCCTTGTCCCCTAGCTATCAGAGAGGATGCAAAACCTGCCCACTAGGCTCTGTCAAAGTAATGTTCAAAATGGAGTTCTAACAAGAGTTTTTCCCTTCAAACAGTGAACAAATTAACAGTCAGCAGCATTTGAAAAATGGCCCTAATCCCTGTCTGCATGGGGAGATTGTTCCCAGTGCAATGTGCCATATTATGACAACGATATATTCTTCAACTGAGTGAAAACTAATGAATAACTAACACCCTGACAGTCCTGCTATTACTGAGTGCTTAGGAGTTGGGTAAAACTGACAGTGCAAGATGAATATGGCACTAAGACGAGATGTTACTTTGCATGACTGGTCAGGGGAATCCAGACTTAATGGACATTACAGATGGGTTAATTCTAAAGCCTGAATTTGATTCTGAGCCATAGCTCTCTCTGAGAAAACAGGGAAAGCTTAATCACTTGGACGACTGAGTGGCAGGTGGTAGTCCCATTTGTGAAGGAAGCATTGGGACCATGGTCCTGGGAGCTAAGGATATGAGTCTGCCTGTTGCCTCTGCCTCCCTGAGAACAGGCAGAGGGAGAGTCCAGCAAAACTCAGGCAGAAAACTCATCTGCTAATGCCTTCAGGAAGGTAGGACTGTCCCTAGCAGGAGAAATCAGCAGAGCACAGCCAGTGTACACCAGCCCCTGCTGTCACAACACAGGAATCATGAGGTGCCAGTGCAATTATTTGATATCAAACTGAGAATGGAAGGGCAGTATGACCCCGGAATTGAATGTGGCTCTCTGCTCAGAACACTGTGGAGCCCAGACGTATTCATGGGTTTCAAGAGGCTTCAGAAACACACCTGGAGCACAGTCCCACCTGCTAGTTCAGTGCCATGGTCAGACACAACCACTACTCCAGAAGGACTGTCAGCAGGATCTCTGAGGACCACTGGCAAATAATCATGTAATATGTGTCATGTCTGCCATAGGATTTTCACCAGCATCTGCTAATGGTTGTGGCCAAAGAGAGGCCCTCCTTGCCACACTGAGCTTCCTCTCAGATTGCCTCTGTGGTGGTGCTGGAGGTCTTTCAATTGCTTGTCACTGTCAGCACCTGCCTGCAGCATTGCCCAGGCTCAGCAGAGGATCACCAGCAAGGGGCGATCTTCTGTGGCTCAAGCTCTGCCCATCCCCAGTCTAAGACACTGCAGTGCTGTGGGATTTCCCCTGCACCTGCAGCACCCAATGGGCTGTGCCACCAAGGAAGGCTTGGCTTCCACCAGCAGGCAAATACCACACGTTCCTTCAGACCTGATATGGCTGCATCTTTTTTCCATTCTCTTTCCCTTCAGTTTAAATGCAATCAAGGACAGATCTCTGTCCTCAGAAGATATGGAGCAGGTCTCAGTCTGTACCTCTTTCCAGGAGCAGATTTCAGATGATGATAACCTCAGAGTGCATCAGCCTGGTGAAATTGTGGTCACAGGGATGTCAGGACAGTCTCTGAGCCTCTTACCTCAGGCACAAACTAGGAGGAGGCAGTTCCTGTAATTACAAAGTTGAGCCATATCAGAGGAAAACTAATCAGTTTGCTGGATGCCAGCAAATTAAATATTAATCTAACTATTGTTAACACAAAAATGTTAATCTTCAGATATTTTCTGGCACAAGTGTCAAAATCAGAGTGGAACTAAGGCTTTATTCATTTTCCATTATCAACTTAAATAAAAACACTCAGAAAAATGGGCAATGATGTGCAGAAGCCACTCAGCACAGATAATTACAGTGTAAGTTTAGGCAGCTAATCGCTTCTAGAATATGCTTCAGACCGAGATAACTCTGACTGGCTTGTTTCCCTGCTTTGTTAAATCAGACAGACTCTCAGCCTTGCCTGATGGGGATAAGGCTCCTAGACTCAGCATCTTTAAATGACAATTGGCCTGTTTGGCAGGCATGGAAGCTCATGCTGCCAGCCAGCAGCAGGATGGATAGAAGGCCTCTTCATCAGGAGAGCAAAGCAGCGAGAGGGAGGGACACAGCTCAAACAAGGCAGGAAGGTGGGGCAGGAGCAGGGAGAAGTGGAGGAATGCAGGGCAGTGGGTACAAAGAGAGAGGCAGTGGAAGCAGGAATATGGACAGCCATAGGAAAGGACACACCAATGAGCTGAGGAACAACTGCAGCAGTGGTATGGGCCTCACCCCTCAGGGCAGCAGCTCATGGCACTTAAAAGAGCTCCTAGGCTCCCATGTGCAGCCCTCCCACATGGCGCCCCCACACCTCATCCTGAGCATCACAGTCGGCCCCACAGAGCTCTTGCCTCTGGGCTCCCCCTTGCTGTGCTCTATCCATTGTGCTCCCCGTTTTCCCAGCTAAACCCCACAGGGCCCAGGGCAGCCACACTGGAGAGGGGAACAGCAATGCAGCCAAGAGGAAATAACAGCACCGAAAGCAAAGGATTTCTCTGCAAGAGAACCCACTCCTTTGGACTGTGGGCAGGAGGTGATTTTCCAAAACCCATGACACGTTACACTCCAGTTTCAACAAGGGCCTGAGCTTGCTGCCAGTGCCCACAGCATCCACCAGGAGCAGTGAGCTCTGGCTCCACGTGGGGCAGAGACAACGGATGCAGCCCGTGTACTGGGGATAGTGAAAGGGGCATCAACCTGAGGCAGAACACCCTCAGCTGCAATCAGGATAATGCGGCACTCACCAATGCCTGACCACTGTATTTAATTTATCCAGAATGGAAAAAATTAATGCCCCCTTTGTAGTTCTACTGGATCATCCCTATGTTCTCGGTCACTAATTTACATGGGCTTTTTGCTTGGAACTAGGGCAGGAATTATTTTTATAACAGCATTAATGGGTATTCTCACTTCTGCTTAATTATTAACTTTACTGTAGTAAATAAAGGGTGTTTATGAATTTCATCAATCTCAACAAACCTTATGCATGTAGAGCACTGAGATATTTGTAATGAAGAAGCAGCATTCACTTTTGCTTTATTTAAAGGAATTAAATGATAAATATAGTTCGGTCGATGCTCTTGTGCAGTGTCTTAAACTTGAATGCCTGCCAGCAATTATGCCTGACTTACTAGCTGCTTCATTATAACAACCTAAAAGATAGGAGTGGACTGGAATAAATCTGGACTTTAAAGAGCTCGTACACCTTTCAGCAGCACAGAGGCTTTCAGAGATGGCAGGAGCTCTATCAGTTAACACAGCACTCTACTCTGAAACTGTGGTGTATTTCCATGTCAGGAGCTGTGCATCAACTGAACTCTTCAGCCATGTCTCTGAACCTGCTTCTCACAAGCTCTGCTCAGCAGTGGCAGAGAGCTGCTTTGGAGGCAAATGCAGAAATTCCGTATTTACTTCCTTTCGCACATTCTACGTCCAGCATTTCTTTAGTCATACCAATGGGCTTATGTCTGTGGAATGCTGGGTTACTCTTTTCTTGTCCTTAAGATCCCCATTGGATAGAATGCACAGGGGGAGTACCAGCCACTGAGTTATTCAGTGTAGTCCCCAAGATTTGCCTCATGGTTGAAAATGCCTCTCTCTAGAGACACACTAACTAAAGCAGTAGCTGTGCCTGGGTGTTACACATCCCAAGACACTTCTCCCAGCTATTTATACATCATATTTGCTAAACAGGCCTTGCCAGGGTTTCTTCTTCTGATCTAGTTCAACCCTGAAAAACAGTATTGTCCCTGAAAGACACATGTTCTCTTCTGTTTTCTAAATAGTCATCAGTCTTTTATTCCCCTCTTGATTTAAGAAAGCCATGATCTCTGGCTATGTGCTACTTAGGAACCTAGGGACTCAGCACAAGCAACTGACAGAGAAACCAGTAAATTATTCCAGCTGAGCAGCATAAACAACTAGAGCTTTTGTCAATATAAAATGAAAATGACCATGCTCTCATTCTGGAAGAAACTGTGGTATTAGAAAGCATAGGTTTGACGAGACAAGCTAAAATCTACACTCTTCAGATTCCAGTAGACCTATGCCATATTAATTATTTATCAAGATGTTTTCTGAAAGTAGTGTCTTGTGCCTTTGATTTTCAATTCCCTTAATGCTATGAGGATCTCTGCTGGCAACGCATCTATTATTAATAGAGTTAAAACAATATTTGTTTTCCCCAAATACATTTTTGAACAATGTCCTCGTATCAGTTAGGTTTTTCTGAAACTTTAATGAGGGTCTCTGATTTCCTCCAGACTCGTGGCTGAGGCACAGACTTGGCTAGGCCCTTGATTTGGCTGCCATAGCATGCATGGCCCTGCATCCTTCACGCTGTTTGTCCCACTGGGGCTGGGAGTGATCAAGGTAAAATGCTTTGATGAGGGAGGAGAAACAGCAACACGTCTGTAATTGGGAATTTCAGCTGCTGAGTTCAGAGGTTCTGTTGTTCTCATGGCTGTTTTGCATTTTTTCATTCCAGCAGCTGTCCCCAGGCTCAGCAGAGAGAGCCTGTGCTATTCTCAGTTTGGAGTACTTTTCTCCTAACAAAGAAAACAACAATACAGTTTCTTTAATCTATGAGAAAGTAATTTCAATTCAGCAAAAGGGTACTTGAAACATCATGGTTTTAAGAATTTTATGCAATCTCAGCCACTTCTCTTTTTGCCAGGGAGCATATGAAAAATTAAAACCCCAAATACTGCTTCTAGCTTTTTAGGCCCTAATTATAAATACATTTTCACAAGGAGGAGTCAACTTAAGCCTAATATAGTGTGAAATCTCATAATTTCAATACAGTCCTCACTTGATGTGGATTGGTAATTGGAGGTGTGGAATCAATTTTTCCCATACTTGAAACACCCAAAGGAGTATGAAATGTGTTGCATTTGTTCCATGCACATCTACAGTTCTGCACTTCGCTTGAAGTGGAATGATCATTCTGATGTATTTTTTATAACAGAGCAACGTTTCCTCAGACTTTGATGTTTCACGTATGGAGCTATTATAACCATTTGCCATTTAGATGCATGATCCGTGGCTAATCTCCAAAGCTTTGATGCATGCAATAATTATTACTATTGATGTCATTGCACCATATTTAAAATTTGAACATCTCTTTGTAAGTCTACAGCTAACAGAAGAGGGAGGCAACCAGTCCACAATGAGGCTGGAAATTTCCTGTTGGTAAAGAGTAAACCTCTGACACAGTGTCAGATGACATCCTATAACCTTCAGTGAGGCACTGGTTGTGGTGACTGCAGGGCTCCAAGAGCAGGAGGGTGATGCAAGGTGTGCTCTGGTCTCTGTGCACAGAGAACAGCCCTGGTGTCTCCAGATGCCACTTTCTGACAATCTGCTCTTGGTACTTGACCCTGAACCCAGCCATATGGCATGTTTCAGACAACTCCTGCACCTAGCGCTCCTAGTAATTTTATCTGTGCCATGAGTCACTGGCACTGCCTCGTGTTCATTCAACCCATGGTTTTCAGACCTGGCTAAGCAGAACAGCTGAAGTTCCCCAGAGCTCACCACTGCACTGCCATGAAAACACACTGGATAGATTGTTAATTAGGGTATTGCCATGAGGGGTTTCATGGGGGCTGCAAAGCAGTGTGAGGCAAACAGCATCCCTCTTGGTCTAGATGCTTTCACACACTGACATTTAACCAGAACTGCCTGCCCTGCACAGATGCACAGGAACATGGGCATGTGGAGAAAGTGAAAATCCCCAGAGAGGTTTGCTATTTGTACATAAATTTTGGGTGTGGGGTTAGCCTTGGAGGAAAAAATGTCATGTTTGTAAAGTCTAAAAGATGCCTGGAGAGGAGAAGGCTCCACGGAGACCTTACTGCAGCATTAAATAATTAAAGGGGGCTTGTAAGAAAGATGGGGACAAACTTTTTTAGCAAGGCTTATAGTGACAGGAGACAGTAACAACCAGTAAGGTCCAACCAGCTAAGTAACTGGCCCACTAACTAATTGGCCATCACATGCCACACACAGAGACGCTGAGGAGAGGTGCCATCTCTGAGGTTCCACGGTGCTGACCGTGCAGGCAGACCCGGTTCCATAACAAACTCTAACACTTTTTTTAACATTTCAGCTGAATTACAAGGTAAGGAAAACTGTTGTTGGCTCACAGCCTGAGCCACCGCTGTGCCCTGGAAGCACGCAGGGCTTGCACCAACCACGAGTCTGGCCCACGGAGGAAGTAATCTTCTAAAACAATCAACAGTTCTCCAACATGGACTACCAAGTGGTTGGAACCTCCACAGCTTAAATTATTCAGTACTTTATTTGCTATGTTAAAGCACAACTTGCCCCACCAACACCCACAAAACAGGTGTGATTCCTTGGTTTGTTCTAAGAGCACTGGGAGCAGCCTGCAGTGTGGTCTGGCTTAAAACATCCAGCTGACACCAAGCTAAAGTTGTTACCCTGCCCCCCCTTACAAAGAACAACAAAATTCTGGCTTCTTCAAGCCAAGTGTCTGGACAGGGCATGCCCTTGTGCCTCTGAGCAGTGAGACAATCTTTCTGCACTTCCATGTTAATTATAGGCTGCCCCTGCCTTGCTCAGACTCCACTGGTTGGTCTGACATGTCATGTCTGAGTAGAAATTTCATTGATTTTATTACATACAGCCAGTGTTTTACATAGTAGGATCAAGAGACAGAAGACAGAGTGATTAGCTGAAAAAGAGAACAAAAGCAGAAGCCAAAAAGGGTAAGATGCAAGGATCAGGCATCGAGGGCAGACAAGAGCATCAGCAGTCAGAGGAGAGGCTTTTTGGAGCCACAAGCCAATTACACACAGCAAAGACACTCCCTGTTCACTGGCTGGACAGCCTGATCTTGCCTCGCAGCTTTACTCACCCATTGTCATCTGAGCCATGGTCTGTACTACCTTTGCCTCTTAGAGGTGCATGTGGTCATGCTGCTCACGAGGTCCTGACTTGCCCTGCAGAACCTCTCCTCCCTAGACCCCCACTGACCTAGGCAGATGCTGGTAATTCGGCAGCTGAGCCCAACAACCTACAAAATTTGCTCCCAAAGATATTGGACATAGTCAACTGTCTGGAAGAAAATGTGAATCCATGCAGAGAAGTGGAACGATAACTCTATGCAGGTCCTGACTGAGGCAAACCTCTTCCCTTGGCAGGCAGAAGTTCATTTGCTGGCCTCCAAAGGTAGAGCTCTGCACAGCTCAGCATCTTGATCTTTAGCTGGTGACAAGAGACCTAACATGCTTCAGCAGGATGACAAAATGTTTCCAGATGTCTTTATCACCTGCAGGACATCCCATTTGATTTCCCCAGCAGAGATCCTTAGTAAATCTACATTGTGAAGGAGAGACCAAGTTAATTTAGAACTAAATATGGCATTTCATTCTGCAACACAGCAGTATAGCTGAGAGCACTAAGAAGAAGGCTAAGCAAAGACAGAATCTCTCTGAAAGTGCCATATCAAGCCCCAAGCCTGTGAAGACTGAGTGTTGCCTATCCAGAACATGCTGTGGTCACAGCAGGCCTGCTTCCACTGGAACATCCACCTCACAGAAGCTCCCTCTGAGCATGAGGCTACTTCCCAACCTGGTATTTGCATACCAGTGAGATATCTGCAAAGTCTAGTAACAGTTTTAAAAATAGATTAATTCAGGCATCAAATAGAGCAAGTTCAGAATGCAGGTAGTTAGCTATTAAGTCTGGCCTGCATTCCCTGCCATTCTGGACCTGGCCAAGACACCCTCAGAGCTGCACATAAGAATGACATGGTCACCTGAGCAAACTTGCAAAGAACCTCTGGGGTATTTAAGCATTCAAGTAGCAATGCAGCACAGCACAGTCTTGCTTTAATGCAATTACCAGCTGCCCTTCATGAGCTGGGTTGTTTAAAATAGAAGTACTTATGGGAGGCACTTCTCATAAAAATATGTGTATCTAAATGACATGTAATAAAGTTCTCTGGTATAACACTGCTAACACATTAACCCTAGGTGTACATGCCCAGGGTTATATACCTTTCCAAATTAGCACCTCCAAACTAAGACTCCATCTAGATTGCTTTGAATTCACTGAAATAAGAAGCACTATGTTGTACCTGTCCCATTCCCTCATGCTCAGTCCTCGTGTGTTCTTGGACAGAGGGTGGGTGGGCAAGTGGTTCTGGCTCGGTTCACTGCCCCTGCCAGACTACTATCTGAACACAGTATCTCTTCTGGACAGGGCTCTAACAAGCCCACATTGTCACTTGAGGGTCATGGTGACAGGAAAGGAATTACAGCATTTCCAATTAAAAAAGAGCCTATTAATCTGCTGCAGAGTACACAGCTCTTTCCTGTGGCAGAAGGTGCTGTTCCTGCCTAGGAATCACAAAAACAATGGGAAAATCCTAGGAATTTTTCAGTTGCTTTTATCTGGAAACTTGTCCCAAAGTAATTTCTCAACGTGAAAACAAAAGGACAGACAGGACTTTATCACCTGAAAGATGCTGCCCTGGAACTCATTCTACCCCAAGTACAGTTGAAACATACTACACTGAATTGTTAGGCAGCAGTGTCAGCCTTGGCTTTTTAACTCACCGTTCAACCTGTTCAGAATGAACGAGGCTTGCTCAGCATCTGGGGCATGCTCCCACTTATTAGCTGCCCAGGTCTCAGCGTGCATAGCACAAAGCAGTAGGAATAAATGAACAATCACTGCTGAGAGGGAAGCAGCTGAAATAACCATAATGAAAATTCATTGTTGAAAATACTCTGAACTTATTTCCAGTTTTTCAGGTCTACATTGAAAATCATTATTATTCTTACCAGCATTTGATTTAAAAGTTATTATAAAACTGAGAATAATGGTGATACTGTGTTACCTTCCCCAAGGTGGGCATTAACAGGAGAAAGTTGTGTATTTAACTAATGAGGCTGCAGATGGGACACAGGTATCCACATAGCTTCTAAAGTCCAAAATGGGACTCTGGAAAGGCTCCAGGTATCCCTCAACTCAAGAGGAGAAAGGAGAAAAAAGGATGTCAGCTGCAACTGTCCTGGTCACTCTGTCAAAAAAATCAATAAAGGAGCTTCAAAATCTACCATGAGAACTTCAAACACTGCATCATTTCTGCATCCTCAGCAAACCACCTGCCACACCTTCCCTGTCCCCTGATTCCAGTTCCAGAGAAGAAATTTCTTGTAAACAATTTGACAACACATGGACAGAATAGGTTTTGCACAAGAAAACTAACTCCTACATCTTGCCAGCCTACAGAGATGGTGGAAAGTCTATGGAGAATCACAGAATCATTCTGGTTGGAAAAGACCTCAAAGATCATCTAATCCAATCATTAATCCAACTCTACCAAGTCCAGTGCTTAAACTAAACTATGCTCCTAACCACCACAACTTAAACATTTCCAGGGATGATGATTCAACCATCTCCCTGGGCAGCCTGTTCCAGTAAGTGACTGTGCATCCTAGACAGCAACAATTAGTCAGTGCTTAGAAAGGACAAAAACATGGGGAAGAATGAAATGCCATCCCATCTTCTTGCAGCCAAGTGCCAGAGTTGCTTATCAGCCGGATACACAGAAGAAATACCTGTACAGTATATAAATCACCTGTCATTATCCTCCCTGTAGAACTCATTATCATAGTCAAATCATTGTAATATCCACTGGTATAATTCCCACTAACATTAATCCTGATTAGCTCATCCGGTATTAGTATGGATGTCACAAATACTTCCATGTGATTTTCCAGGCTTTTTGAGTGCTTAAGACCATTCTGGTTCCTGCTTCCAGGAAAAAGGCTGTTCATTCATCATCTGGAAGACAGTCAGGCACCAAAGTCCCAGGATTCATTAACTAAGCTGATCTCTTCCCTTAGGTCTACCAGTGTCATCTTCTTAGTGAAAAAAGTACCTTGCCACTGTGCAAACTCCTTGGTGTAGGGGATTTGTGATTTCATTCTGTTAGTTTGTGCACACTGCACAGTGCTGAGTGCAACATTAGTGCTCAACAATTAACAACAACCTGGCCACAATTCTGGAGTCTCAAAATCCACCTGATCTGTAGGGTCAGTCTCTAAAGGGAGGGGAGCCGCTGGGATTTCCTAGATGTGCTCTGGTCTCTCCGTGCTTTCCCCTGGACAGGGCACAGGACCAGCCTGCTGGCAGTTCCCGGGGGAACCAGGCACTTCACGTCAGCCTGTGCCAGGAGCACGACTGCCCGTGAGAGGCATGTTCTCCTGTAGTAACAGAAACGAGGATAACTGTCTGCTCAGCCCAGGCATCTCATCACAGAGCCAAGAGTTTACTACCAATTCCTTCAACGCTCTTCTACATTTCACTAGCTCTGCCTCAGACATGGCTGGAATACAAAGCACAACTCCACGTGAAGGAGCATCAGCTAACCCATGCTGCCCTCTTCAGGGACTCCGACCAAATCATGGCCAGGGTGTAGCACCGGCCTGCTGGGCAGGGAATAATTTGGGACTGTTTTTCATAAACAGGCACATCAAGGATTTCATTTTGGCAAAGATCAAGTGCTTCTCAAACGGGCAGGCTTTTTCTATGGCACTAAATGTGCTCATCTTCAGCTCAGGCTCAGAGGAACAAGGATCAGCTTTTCTTCAGGAAGAACATGCACCCAGGAAGTGCAAAGATAGATGAAGAGTAGGAAAAAAGTTCTCCAGAGAATTCCAACTAATTACATTTCATTACAGAGCAAGAATTCAGTACAATGAGGCTGTGTTTGAGAGGTGCAACCCATCCAGGAAGGTCAGGGTCTAGCAGAGGCTGCAAGGGCCTGCCAGTAACACTGTCTCAAAGGGTTTAACTTCTTCCCATTACACAAGAGGAAAAGCTAGACTCATCCTACCCAAAGCAGCTATCTGGAGGCAAGCTTTGGCACGTTTCAGAGATGGTGTGTTTATAGTCCAATGATGTTTGAATCTTTTGCTCCCATCTGCCACCCAGGGACATCTTTGCATTTTGCTTTTATTTATCACCAAAGTCTATTCTCATTCCAGCCCACAGAGGATACTGAGCAGCATTTCTTTATTTTTCATTCCAGAGGAATATTACTTATGTTGAACTCATTTGTGCCTAACAGAGATTTAAGATGTAGTTCCTAGGAATTCAGATGTTATTTAAAGTTCTTTTCCAATATCCAATTTGCCTTTTATTTATTTAGGGAGCTATTTCAGCACGAACCTTGCTGTTGAGAGACACCATGACTTGTTTACAGCACTGGTCCTGAAGGCAGCCAGGACCTGGGGGAGTCAGGCAGACAGCAACATTACAGATTAGTGATTACAACAGAGAATATAACAGTAAATAAACACAAATAAAATAATAATAAAAGATGAGAGAGGAAAAGGAAACATAGATTGGGAAAAACACACTGGTGCTTAGGATAATCGCAGTGCAGGGACTGGAGTGTGCCCCTGAGCACTTCCCAGCCAGACATCAGCTCACTTCAGAGCAGTTCTCCCCGTGCATGTTGTGGTGGCTTATGTGGTGCTAGCTGGGCTGGCATGTCACCTCCAGAGGCCATTTGCCAGGCCAGCACTGATGGGATGGCTCCTGGACCACCATTCAGGAGAAAGGCTTGTCTGGCTGCAGCAGAGCATGGGGCTGGTAACTCCCAGCAACAGGCTCATTAATTCCTGACTCTGCCCCACTCTGCTCTGTTGCAGACATACTGTGCAGCCCTGGGCAAGCCCCTTCACCTTCTCTTCTGTCAAAGGTGCTGGGTGACAATGACACTTCCCTTCTCACAAGAAACTGACCAACAAACCGCACCAACAAACCACATTCTCCTTAACTGTAAGGGCTTCTGAACAAGCATTAAGAAGGTACATTCATGCCCCAGTCACAAAGTAGCTGCTAATTATTCCCGCTGCTCTTAGTTTCCTTTGGTCTCACTCCCTGGTGATTGAAAGTGTGTCATATTTACTCAGATGTTACTGACTTCATGCACTCCTGAAAGAACAAGACATCAATTCTTCCTGCACCCCACGCTGTCTCCAGGTTTCCCCTGGTTAGGTTACAGTCCCTGTGCACAAAGGGTTTTCGCAAGTGCCAGCATTGACAAACCCTGGGACCATTCAGTCAAATGTTCCCACAAAATCCTGCCTGAAAGCTACAATGAGCTGCACAGGATAGCTGGGAGAGGTGCCCTGCCACAGGGACTCCCAAAACCAGCTCCAAAACAAGGGGATCAGTTCCACACTCAGAATAGCAGCACAGGTGCAGCAGACTGAAAGAGCACATGTAACTTGGGAGCCATTTGTCACAGACTTTGTCTAATTTCTCAGAGTGAAGAAGACAGAAGAATATAGGATTCATCACTTTAAATTCTATATAGTGACGAACCAGCAAGTGCATTTAACAACCAAAATATATTTTATAGACAGTAATGGATACTGTTAAACTGTAACCTAGTACTTGGATGTCCTGGTTTGAGCCAGGGTGAAGAGAACTTTCTCTTTGCTGATTTTTTTTCTTTCAGTGACTTTTTAGCAGTGCCAGTGGACTGATAACAATCAAGGTCACTTCTGACTGTCTGCAGCAGATTAGACCGAAGGCAGGATCAGCAAATCAGAATATTCCCTTCTCATAATATTTTCTCTATTTGGCTTTCAGTATAGGTTAAGACATCACGGAAGTCAAGCCTTTCGTTTCCTTCTCCTCTCACTTTTCTGCTTCCTGTCACTTCTATCACCCTCTCTTAAGCTCTCTCTTTTTTCCATTTTTCTTCCCAGCGACATCCCAGGACCCCGTCCGTGTGCCCGGACACTCCCCCCTTCAGCTGGGAGTCACCAGGAAGAAGAGTTGCTGTGAGAGTCGCTGGGGGAGGAGGGAGGGGATCGGGTGTTGCACATCCCTTTACAAATACATATATATTCCCTTATCACTAATAATTAAAATCAATCTGTTTCACTTTTCAACCCAGAAAACCTCTCCCTCATTTTTTCTCCCTCTTTCCCTACCTTGGGGGAGGGGGGTGGGACTGAGAGCATTATTGTTATTGGTTTGACTGCTAACCCGGAGCCAAACCGTGACATTGGATTATCAGAGGCAGAGCCTATCAGTTTTTGGTTTTGTATTAAAGTTGTTTTTTCCATCTGTTGAAAGTGGCTCTTTGTGATTTCACAGGGCATTACACTTTATGTCTCATTTGCTGCACCCAAAGGAATTTCATTCTGCTACATTAAAAAATACCTTGGGATGCTGGCTAAGCTTTTAACTTTCCAGAACATGCTGTTCCATGTCTGCCTCCATCCCAGCAGTTACCTTCTTTGAATGTCTACTTTATACATACATGTATGTATATAATGTAATTGACATTTCATATTGCTGTTGTCACAATGAGGATTCTGTCTCTATCCCATTGTGCCAAATCCGCCATCAGCAGCCCAACTTCCACCATGTTTGTCTGAAGCACACTTAGATCTGTATCAGTGCTCTTGCTTTCCCATGCAATACACACAGGTGGAGAAACAGTTGGTTTTTCTGTAGATGTCATGGAGGTGCATCCTGCACACACAGATACACAAGGCCATGCTTTCACTCTCACGTTAATTTTGCTTTTTTCTTTTAAGGTAAAGTACAGGTCATTCTAGCTGAGTGTCCCCATGCCAAAGCAGGGCTACCTCCTCGCAGAGGATCATCCTAATCATGTCACCATGACTACCATCCAGTACAAGTGCCATCACAAAAGCCACTTCCCAGTGCATGACCTACCTTTCCTTTAAAACCACAGCAACCAAACACCAGCAACATTCCCCAAGTAGTAACCCTGGTCTCCCATTTTTCCCAAGCTCTCAATTACTCCAGCTCCCTGCACGCCTGCCCTTCCTATGATTGTCTCTCTATTGCATTGGCTCAGATATTGTTGTCATTGTATCTTTATTCTGAAGGATCTTGCTACAAAGTAAATTTGGGGAGTAATATTAGTAGTAGCTTGGTATATTGCTGAACCTAAGCTTCCTGTTGGGTCTTCCCCAAGTGCAGGAAGCTGCATTATTGTTTCACAAAGCTGTTAATGGAACTGATGGCTTGGTGGGTGGTGTGAACCTGCCGTGCAGCAGAAGTGGCAAAAGCAGAGCAGGGGCTGTGTCCTGCAGAGCTGTGCCACCTTGTGCACTGCCCGTTCAGAGCACTGCTGCAGTCCACAGGTTCCAAACATGAGCTGTGTGTGAAACACAGCTAGGTGACTCTGGTGAAACTCCCATGATGATGCATATCACATTCCTTTTAAAACCATTATGGAGAGGATTCCCAGGGCAGAGGAAGCTGCACAGTATTGTTTGTTAGAACATGAAGGGATCCGGAGTGCCTGCTGCTTCTCTCATCCTCACTGCAGTGATACAGAAGGTTCTCATCCCCTAGAGCTCCAGCCTGCTTGAACTAGAGAGTTGCACACAAATAAAAGGAGAAATGTGGATGGAAACACACCCTTAACTTTGCTATTCATTCTCCTCACCGTGGCAAGTAGCTTCTCATTTCCAGAGCACAATGGGAGTGCAACCTGCCTTTGCAGGATGCCAAGCACTCCAGCCCCTGCCAGCCTCTCCAAATGCTCTGAGGAGCTGTTCTATCACCAGCACCATACAAGTGGGGTGCACACCTACTCAAGATGATTCACATCCAAAATTTCTCTCAATATCAAGTACAACATCTTGGAGCTGGTCAGGTGGAAGCAGCAGAGCAGCAAGGGCTTCTGCTACTGCAGCAAGTGATCATCTACAATCTGCCCATATGGATACAGAAAAAACTGCCCAGTCTGAGAAAAAGGACAGAGGACAATGCTCAGAAGCAGCCCCTGATTCCTGTTGGGCACACACAGAGCCACAACTGAGTGCAGCTGTAGTTCTTCTGCCATGACTCAGGCAGTGACACCAAGCTATATACAGAACAGAAATGCTGGGCATCACAGGCAAAACTGAGAAGTTGGAGCTTGATTTGTTCCTCTCCGACATTTTCTCACAACCTCCAATATTATTACAGTGACACACAACACCAGAGAATATAATTGCTGTAGTGATTACTTACAGCCATTACATTAGGCTTTAAAATGCGTCTTTCAAATTGAACAATGTTTTTTCAAAGTCAACAGCTGGTTCACAGCTTGAAAGCAACAGTTAAGATAAATTAAATAAAAAGGGTAATAAAATCACAGACTAAATTTAATTTCTGAAGCACATGCAAGCTCCAGCAAAGCCTTTAAAATATCTTTTAAAAACATCCACAGAAACGAAAGTCAATACAACCAACAATTATATTGTGCTCATTAATAAGAATGTGATGTATGAACACAAATAAATGTGTACACTTCTAAATATGCTTAAAACAGAGCACAAAACCAAATTCATGCAGCATTTATAGCCCTAGCCTGGGGGATAAATCAAACAGAAGTTTCAAATGAGATTTGTAAATCTTGGAAGGAAGAAAAAAAAGTTTCTGTATATTCTTCCTCTTAAGGCACATACATATATATATATATATATATATATATATATATATATAAAGTGTGGTTAATGAAAATGATAGTTCCCTGCCTTTAGGATAACGAGGTGATCTGGTGCACCATCACGATCAGCACAACGCCAGGAGCCTTTACCAGCTCTTGAAATGCATTACTGGAACTGCAGGCAAGACACTTCTAGAGTGTATGACTTTGTTTAAATCCCAAGTGACTTTTCTCTGGCCTGATATCCCATTTGCTGTTGGGAGAGCACTACTCACAATGCCAATGGCCTCTGCTTGGCTAGCGATTAAGTGCGGAACCTACATGTCCATCTGGATGAGGCAGAGAAATGTAAAGGACTCATGCCCTTGGACTTCTTCCTCCCTGCCGTCAGAGAAGCTTTCCACCTACCACACCATTCCAAACAGGCTGACTCAAAACAAAGCTGTCTCAGACTTCGCCTCAAACCTTTGTGTTGTTCATCAGCTCCTCAGCATTTTACATCCTATCACACTTGAAAAATAAAATGAAGCAATAAATATTTCCACCTCCTTTATCACAACTGGGCTTTTTGCCATATCAGAAAGACTGTTTCTCATCAATGCCCATTTGCAAGAAGAAATAACCCAAATCAGTTTTCTTTGTAAGTCTTTCCAGGAGGCAGGCAGGTTTGGTGTCACAGTTTTACAACACACATATATGAGACAGGTATATTGCAACAGAAAAGTATGTTCTGAGTTTCACACCATTTTCCTCCCTTCCTTCCTTGCTGTTCATCCCTTGCAAGCAGCATCCACTTGCTCTAGAATTCACTGGGACTACCTGAGCAGTAAAAATTGCACTAAGAACACATCCAAAAGAATGAGATCAATATGTAGTAGAGGATGTACCTCATTCCTTTTAAGGAAAACACCTCTGTGAGGGTGGATTACACCAAATATTCTCCTACACTTGGTGCACACACAAGATTCTGGCAGGCACTCTGAACAAGCTGGTGTGCTGTCACATGCTCAGTACGTGGTTCACCTTATCTAGATTTATCTGCTGCAGAGGCAGGAAGGCATCTGCACTAGTCCTTCAGCCTCCTTCGGTAGCCTGAGGAGAGAAACACACCCACAGACAGCAAGTTATTCCGCTTGCTTGCCTGCTCTAATTATCCCATCTCAGGCTGTGATGGATCCCTCTCACACATGAGCCCAGGGAATTGGCTCAGGCTGGACACCATGTGGAATCTGGCCTAGTCTAAAACTAAATCTCCTACCTAGGATCCAGCTGAGACAACAAAAAGAGTACAGACTGCTGTGAAGATTTTTTTTTTGAGGTTTGTTGTAAAGATTTTTTGTTTCTTTCAATGTTGAAGGAGCTGTCTGAACATGTTTGCAAATATGAAGGAGATTCAAGCTGATGTAAGCAAAAAAAACCCTAAAATTTTAAAATACTCTAATTTACATAATTTCCATCCAGCAAAGGTAACTAGGGCTACATATCTAAGCAGTACTAATACTGACTGTGTCTCAGCTGCATCTCAGCACTGACACATGTCCCATCACGTCATGTTTTTGGGAAAATAAGCATTTTCCAGTGATTTCTGAAAGTAGAACTGTTACACCCTGCTTCAGAAAGAACACTGTGTCCTACACACACTGCAGTGAAATGCACTCCAAAGTGCCATGCAGAATGTCACCTTATCTCGCTTAAAGTTACTCCATCTAGTAATATCAGAGAAATCATGACAATATGTTGCTCTCCATGAAAGTACATGACAGCACTATTTGTGAGACCTGGCAGCTGCCACTCTTGGCAGAGCAGATGGCAGGGATAAAAACACAATGCAGGAACAGGTTGATAAAGACATATCTTTCACTGCACTTTCGCTGTACAATTGCACTCAGCTTCAAAATACAGCTGAAATGCATGGCTGTGCTGCTCTCCAGCAGGGATACCTTGCTTATCTGAGGAAAATAACTCTTGTCTAACAATTAATTCTGTACATATTATTAATCTGAAAAATTCATCTCCTGTCCGCAGGAGCAGAAAAGGTAGCCAGGAAAAACATTACAGTCTGTAAAGTCTTCCAGGTTCATACTTTTGTTCCTGCAGAGGGAGAGACAACCAACCCTCTCCTGAACGCAGAACCATCCCCCGTAGCCTAAGGCACAGAGGACTGGGCAGCAGCAGCACCAGCCTTCCCCAGCCACCCTGCCCCGGCAGGAGGGACGCTGCTAACACGGCAGGGCTTCTCTGCTGCGGTGGCAGTGAAGGCGCTGGCCACCCAGGCCAGCCATGAGCATCCTTCCGCTGCAGACGGGGAGGAACCGATGGCCACCCCCCCAGCAGCCCCCGAGCCGCGGCAGGAGCCGCAGCCCCCGGAGCCGGCAGGGCTGCCCGTGCCCGCCGCACGCACCTGGACACCGGGGCTGCACCGCGAGGAAGTCACAGGTCCCTGCTGGGGTTTATATTCTTGGGGCATCTGATCAGTTGTTACTGCTCCTGGCCTTGTCTCCCACACTCCTTCACAGATCAGATAACCACTTCCCCTGTTCGCTAATTCCAACAGCTGGTTATTACTCACCCGACTCCTGCTATTCTCGCCTGGGGAAGAATCACAAATAAATGTGTACAAGCAAGCAGATGCTGTCATTTTAAAATTTGATCCACCTAGTAAAATGTCCTACTTAGGATTCAAGTGGTGAATCACTGAGCATGTGTCTTGATGTCATTTCAGTAGAATCCAAAAACAATTGCAGGACTTTGTTCATTAATTCAAATTAGTAAATGAGGAAAGACTTATAAAAGTGAATATTACTACAAATAAATAAGTTCTGAACAGGCCAAGCACCTGCTCTTTCCAATGAAGACAAAGACAAGATAAGATAGAGCTTTTTTATATATTTGGTGTAACTAATGACTTTTCCACCAGTGGCAGACAAGGTAACATCAAGTAACTGTGACTGTTAACAGAAAAGAGAAATGCCTATGGTTTAACACACCTGATTATCTCTCAATTTTTTTGCTATTTATCTTTTTTTTTAAATAGGTAATTTCTTTCTGATTGTCAACAATAACAGAAAGTGAGCTGTCTTGAGCATATTAAAAAATTTGCAAAATACAAAAGAGAAGAAAAAGTGCTTTACAGACTACTCTGCAGGAATCAGCAGGGAAAAAATCTTGGTGCCAACTTTTCCTCCATGTTTTAAAATGTACATCTTTCTGAAAGGTTAGGCAGTTTGGCTGCCAAAATCCTTAAAAATTTACTTCTGATGAAAGCAGCAGAAGTTTCAGTGATGGTGACATAATTCACAGAGATTTTACATAAATTTCTGCAGGTCACACAGATGACAATAAGCTTTGTTAATTGGCAGCAGGAGTTAAATAATCTCTTGTTGACTTAGAATGGGAATGTCTAGCACTGAAGTCACCCCCTTCCTTGGTCAGACAGGTTACAACAAAAAATACCTGCACTGGTTTGCAGACACTTCAAAAATAATACCCACGCACTGCAAGGTTAATTAGTCTTGTAGCAAACTTCAGCACTTGCGTATCTGTTGGGTTTTGTTTGCTTGTTTGTTTTCCCAGTAAAGACAATTTCAACCAAATTGCTAAGATGCAGCATGATGAGAGATTTTAGTGGATTTTGCTCCTAGACTAAAGACCAAACATACTACAACACTTAACACACACCTAACACACACCTGAATACCTATCTTTATTGGCTTTGCAGATAGACATCTCAGCTCTTTTAAGACTATTGATGCTGTATCAGCATCGAAGCCATTGTACCAAAATATGACTAACTAGAAATAACTGTCTTCCAATATGCTCTTGAAGAGAAACACTGAACCTCCCTGAATAACCAAAAACTGCTGATTCTTCACAACAGTAAAACTGATGAAGCTTATCATGGTTAATTCCCCACTACTGGGGTAGAGATTATACATTCAGAACTTGATGTTATTTAAAATAACAGAAAGAAAATCCCAATCTTCAAAACGTAAATATTCCTAATATTTAAACTAGGAAAACTAAGATTGAGCAATAATTTACCAACTTAAAGAGGAATAAAAGTTAATATAAATGGCAATAAAAATTGGACAGTCCATAAGGAAAACACTAGCAACACTTGCTAACATCATAAATTACAAGCACTCTAAACACAAGGTCTAACAAGAAGTTTTCCTTGCCAGTTAAATACTTTGTCCTTGAGCAGCATATATTAACATTTAGCAATCAAGGAAGGGAAAATTCTAGACGAAGGTGCTAATATCACATAGTCACAGGACAAATTTAAGGTGCCAAAAGAAAGGCAGTTAGAAGACAGAAAATAGATGGGCCAGCACAATATACTAAAGTAGCAAGTCTGAAGTGCGACAGAAGAAGAGGAAATAATTCAAACAAGACAGCTGGGGAATGGGATGGAGGGGAGTCACAAGCAGCAGCAATAGGAGGACTCAAATCAGCCTTTTTTTTTTTCAAAAGCTCTAGTGACTGAACATGAGACAAAGAAGAATGGGTGTTTTCTCAGTATGAAAGGTGATGATTTTGATTTATTCTGTAAATGTAAGATTTTGCATTTAAGTCTGCAGATTTCAACCCCAGACAACCAACACTTAAAACATTTCATGAGTTAAAAATTCCTAATTTCTTGTTATATTGCTTTAAATTTTGCTTCATCATATTAAGACATTCCTCAGAGTAGCTGAATTTTAAGTAAAATATTATTTTCTTTGCAGTCAAGTATTAAGTATCAAAAACACGTTCAGGGGACAATTACCAAAGCAAGCTGGAGCTCAAAGATGCTATGCAAAGTGTTTGAAGACTGAGGTGCATGTTGCATACAGGAAGCATGTCTTAAGCACATATTTAAAACATGCAGCTTAAATCACCAAACGGACATTGCCTCAAGCAGTGCTCAGCCCTGGTGCTTACAGGTGCCTCTCACGTTACTCAGATCAGCCCCAAAGGCCCCAGATAGGATTTCTTTCCAATGCTTAAATCAACACTGATTAGACTACCTCCCAGTCTTCCAGAAGTAATAACCTACTTGTTAATAGCTGTCAAGTGAAACAGCTATCTTCCTCATACTATCACTGCATGGTTCACATGTAAGCTACAGTAGAAAGAAAACTAGACAGTATTTGTACATTGGCCTTCAATGCAAACAGCTGTGCTAATCATAAAATTACTAGACTCCAGTAGGCTCATCAGTCAAGGGTCCAAATGACACTCTCCAGACCGAGATTTGGTGACCCTACACAGCTCATGGAGACCTGGGCAACAGCTTCAGAGAGACTTTAACAGAGCAACAAACCAGCAACGCCACCAGAATCCATCGCTCCTCTCTCTTCACCCCCTTCAACCCTCGACCGCCCCCCTCTTTACACGGTTACGTGATGAACCAGGGTATGAGACTGATCTGGGCTAGTTGGTTATGTGGCTGCATGAAGACTTGTAGCAGCACAAGGGCACAAGTACAAGAAAAGCGTAAGCGGGACTGCTCCTTCCTCAGCGACTCCCTGCACCCCGGCCCACAGCGGCCGAGCGACCCCCCGCCACGAAACGTACCGACACACACGGCACAGAGCAGCTCAGGAACGCGGGCAGCTGACACTGTGCCATCACCGGCAGCAGCCGCGGAAGAGCGAGCGAGACAAGCGCTCCCCACACCAGCCCCAGACCCCCGCCCTCCCGGTTTTCAACGCCAACGCTCCTCCCACAGCCGCTGGGGCGGAGCCGCAGGTGGGACCGGCCCCGCAGCCCGTCCGCAGACTCGATCTGCGCCGGGCGGGCCCTCCGTCCCGGCCCGCCCCTGAGGCCCGCGCAGGCCCGGCAGCTGGCAGGCCGAGCTGCCATGGCCGTCCCCAGCGCGGGGGACCCGGCTGCTGGCCCCGCGACGGGCAACGCGCTGTGGGCGGAGGTGTGGGCGCTGCTGCCCGGCACCGAGGAGGGTCTGACCTTGGCGCTGAGCGGCGAGGTGGAGGACTGCATCCAGCCGCTGCTGCGGCGGGCCCGCCGGCTGCTGTACGGCGCGGAGGGGCGGCCCTGCGAGGCGACGGCGGCGGCGCTTGGCCGCATCGGCGACATCCTGCGCGACTACTCCTGGGAGAAGCTGAACGCGGGTCCGTGGCGGGAGGTCAGCAAGGCTTGGCGGCAGGTCTACACCTACGGCTGCCTTTTCGGGGCGCTGGCCCAGGTGGCCGCCGGGTACCCACTGGCCACCGCCGTCCGCCTCTGCGACATGGGGCTGCTCATGGGCGCATCCGTCCTGGACAACGTCCTGGCCCGCCTGGTCCGCGTCCTGCAGGGCCAGCTGCCCCGCGCCGCCGCCGCGAGCCGCGTCAAGGTACCTCCCTGAGGTGACCGGAACCGGCCCCCGCTCCTCGGTCCCGCCCGGCGCCCCTCGGACCCACCCCCCCCCCCGCCCGCCTTCGCGGCCCAGCCCTCGCGGCCGCCCCCCTGGCGCCCCCTCCCCACCCTCGCGGGCACCGCCTCTGCTGGACGGGCTTCCACTCTCCCCTTTCCCTCCCCAGTGCTCTGTCCCCCCACCGGCCCCGGGCCCCTCCGGCGGGGCGGGCTGGGGGCGGCCGCCGAGGCCTAGGGAGCAGCTGTGGAAGGAGCAGGTCTCTGTTCCAGAGGGCCCGGGCAGACCCCCCGACAGTCCCTGTGGTGCAGCCAGAGGACGCGCTCCCACACCTGCACTGCCCTTCGCTGGAGCATTTCAGAGACAACTACCTGATTCCACAGAAGCCTGTGGTCTTAGAGGGGATTATTGACCACTGGCCATGTATGAAGAAGTGGAGGTGAGAAATAAGTTTCTCCTCTATCCTAGTAGAGGCAAGGGTCGTTTTCCGTGTCAGGTGTCTCCATGCTCAGTAGGGCAGTCGCGACCTTCACAGAAGATGGGTGCCAGTGGGACAAGTTCCTCCACAGATGAGGGCAGCACACCAGACCCTCCCAGGCGTGGCAGGGTGGGTGTCCCGGGACGCGCGGTCCTGGCCCGAGGGTGCCGGGAGGCAGCGTGGGGCTGTGCCGGCCACACTGGGCCACTGCTGAGCTGGGAACTGGCAAGGAGCAGGCCTTGCTGGTTGCTCCATGAGCTGCCTGCATCTCAGGTGGGTCCGTGTCAGACGCAGATCAGTGATTTTTACATCTTGGGCCTTGCTGATAATAAGTGCAATGGATTCAGGAGTGAGTAATAACATTGCATTGCCAACATTTCCAATACTGAGAATTGAATATTTGTGAGATAAAGCTCATGATTCCTTAAGAAAAGGGAAAAAAAAACCACTTGTGCTTAGTTAGAGCAATTGCTTTAATTCTGCAGTCAAAGGTGAAATTGACATTAACTGAACACACTTGTTGTTTCATAGGGGTTGTTGTTTTTTTTGCGGGAAGGTGCGCCACTGCTTAATGTCAGTGCTTTAAAAATATAAACTTCATTTAATTAATATTGTCACTGGAGAGGTGTATACCATTTGTCAAAGTAATTCCTCTGGCTTTAGGAAGGATGGATATTATTGGCACCTGTATACGGAATTTGGCAGGGACAGAATGTTGATCTAGCATTATTGATAAAAAGATACAGTATTTTATTTAGCAAACGTAGCAATAGGCAGTAAGAAGATTTGCCATCCCAGTAGTTATCTGAAGTAGGCAAGGTTTTAAAACAACACAGACATTTGTGGCTTTATGTACTCAGGAACTTGACTGCTTGTTTCCTTGCTGCTTGCATCCTTTTCTGTTACCTTTTTTCTCTGGTCTCTTGGTTTTAGAGAGAAGAAACTCATGGTCATAGAGTTGTATTACTCTAAAAGATTGGGTTTTATTTATTTCCTTATACTCAATGAGAAGAGCAGTATAAAAGGGTAATGGAACTTTCTTTATTTCAGTGTGGACTATTTTTGTCAAGTCGCAGGGTGCCGCACAGTCCCCGTGGAATTGGGTTCCCGATACACAGATGAGGAATGGTCTCAGAAGCTCATGACAGTCAGTGACTTCATCAACCAGTACATTGTGGATCAGGTCTGTCACTCGCATTTCATCCCCAAATGCTGCAGGTGCTACTGGCACAGATTTTCTGCTTAGAACAAACATGCTTAAAGGTGATGCCAAGGGAGGGGGTGTGCTATAAGCACAACTCTGAATTGAAAGGTTTGACATATTCTCAAGATCTGAAGCTACAAATAGTTATTGCAACAATAGCTGAGGATCTGAAGCCCTCACTTCTGTTTCCTAGTCTTCTGGTAGGAAGGACCATGTGCCTTGCAAATTGTTCTGTGGTGCAGCCTGGAATAGAATGTTGAGATGCTTACAGGGAGTGAAGGTGAACTAGTGTGTGTTTCAGCAGGGTCTAGCTATAAAGGTGCAGAGTGTTGTCACAGGATTGACAGCAGAATGGTCCAGACTCCATAGGATTATCGCTAGGCTTCTTCCAGACACTGGAGCTAGTTAATTTTTTTATTGTGAGGATATACCTACACTCTTACAATTTAAGTGTAGTTGTAAGTTACTATTTCAGAAGACACCCTGTATAGCAGGGGGAGACAACTGTTGAAACACATCTAGTGCTCTGAAATGGGGCATTGGAAATGGATGTTACCAATAAGTAAATTAACTGACTGGGAAGTCCTACTCTATATGTCACTATGCTTTTTTTTCTTTCTCTGCTGTAATTTCAGAACAGTGTGGGATACCTTGCCCAGCACCAGCTTTTTGATCAGGTAAAACTGAGTGAATGTTTTTATCTTTCTGCAGTCACATGTTCCCCTTGTAGCATGAGTCATCTCTGAGGATGTCAGCTCTACGAGATGGAAGGGCACATAAAGAATTCACAGTATTTCTTACATTTCTGTTCCCACCACTTGAAGGAACAGAAGGAGAGGTTTGTTCCATGTGGCTCAAAGGCATGGAAACAAAACCCTTTTGGGGGTGAAGACTTTCAACCTTAGGGCTGTTTCGGTACTATGTAGCATTTCCCCAAAGGACATGTAAGTCAGGAAGGATATTTGGACAGGAAACAGTCTTCAGTGGTGATATGTTCACCATACTTTGAAATGTCTTTCCACTTAACCAGAGGTTAGGTTGGTGGAAGACATAAAAAAGAATCTTACAGCATATAGCTAAGCATATTAAACATCACCTTCCCCTTTCCATGAACAGCAAACATACTTATTCCTGTGGGTTACTCTGGTTTCTGCTAAAGCAAAGGGAAGAGTTAAGAAACCCCTTTCTTTCTCCCAGCTCTCCTTCCAACAGGATCTGCTTGCTAGGACAGAAAGTGCAAGGACATTTCCTGCAGACTCCCAGCAGTTCTGCCTTTGCTGGACAAGCAGGTCATTTCTTTGTGTAAAGCTTTGTTCCTCTGTTCTGTGAATTATATATGCTTAACAAGTCAGCACTTACCCTTTTTAATGTTTATTTCTTTATGGAGTAGATCCCAGAATTGAAAGAGGATATCAGGATCCCTGACTACTGCTGCCTGGGGGAAGGGGAAGAAGACAAAATCACCATTAACGCTTGGTTTGGTCCAGAGGGCACAATCTCACCTCTTCATCAGGATCCCCAGCAAAATTTTCTAGCCCAGGTCTGTACTCTACTTCCTCTATACATGCCATTAATGCTATAGCTAGAAAAAATGCTTGTGGTATGCAAATGTTAGAGACAAGGGCAGCAGGCAGCTTGATGAACAATTGCAAGATGGAAAATACGCAGATACTATTTTGCTATTCTACTGCATTTGTCACTACTGCAACCTAATACTCACAGAATCACAGAATCACACAGAATCACAGAATCCTAGGGGTTGGAAGGGACCTCGAAAGATCATCTAGTCCAACCCCCGGGCCAAGCAGGGTCACCTAGAGCACATCACACAGAAACTTGTCCAGGCAGGTTTTGAATGTCTCCAGCGAAGGAGACTCCACAACCTCTCTGGGCAGCCTGTTCCAGTGCTCAATGTACTCTTGCAGGCCACAAGTGCTCCCCATCGAGAGAGACCATTACTTATCCTCATTTTACAGATGATAAATTGAAATCAAAAGCAGCTTTTCCAAGGTCACACAAGGAATTAGTAACAGAGCTGGGAACAGCATGGATCCCATCATAGTGTACCAAGAAACTTCCTTCTCTGCAACAGCAGGACTTTGGGGTAGACTTAGGTGCATACTTTAATCCCCTTCAGGTAACCCAGTAAAATACCTGCTTGTGCATGCCTCAAGAGTCAAATGAGTTAATATTTGCAGTGTGACTTCATTGCTGCTAAGTGAGTTAGTGGTGGTAGCTTCGTGGTGATGACTTTTAGTGCAGAGTAACACAGTACTGGGGCCCTTTGTGGGGAGCACTGTCCAAGCCCAAAGACTTATTCCTGGTCCAAGCAACTGACAATTTTACATCTTCACACACTGAGGGGTTTTTTCTTACTGGAAAGAGATTGCTGTTTCTTCCTCCATCCCATCAGGCTCTTTAAAAAGATCTGACTTACACTTTCAAACATTTTGCATCAGGATCATGGCGTTGAATACTTTCTACAGTGGGTCGAGCCTTAGTACCTCTGTCCCAAACAGTCTTGCTAACCTGCATTTTCACTTGGAACTGAGATTTAATTCAGCCCTTCCTACACCAGATGTTTGTGACTGCTGTGCAGTTATGTACATACTGTGTTCCTCTTCCCTGGTAACCCCCCTGATGCACACACATAACTGCATTCAGAAAGAGAGGTGTCCTACTATGTGCGCTATGTAAAACTTGCTGGCAACTTTTTTGGGTGGAAGTACATTATAGGAGTTCTTGAACTGGGAACGATACTTTGCTATCAGACTTCAGAACTTGAATTCTTCTGCCTGAAGAAAGGGAGAGTATCTGCCAGTGCTGTAAAAGAGTCTTTGTAATTTGAACAGCAGGTGATTTGGCAGTTTTCAATTTTCAATTAAAACTGCCTTGCCCCTTGATGCCATTTAAACCGTGTCTGTGGAGTGCAGGAAGGCACAAGTAAAAGTAACCAAGTGGAATGATCCCCACTGGCTGGGTGGCAGCTGCTACAGAGATCGTAGCATTTCCCTGGGGTAGGAGACCAGTTCCTGGGGGTGCAGCTGCTGCCCATCACCCGTGCTCCCAGCCTCACAGCGCACAAGGCCCTGACACAGCGAGTACGGGGGTTGGTTAGATTATGGGCTGACTCTTTCATGAGATAGTTCCAAACAAATATGGTCATGCCTGGTGAAGAAACCTTGAATCCTGGCACAAGCAGCGTGAATCTTCGCCCAGTGCCTCCCATGGGCATCCCACTAGTATCGCTGCAGGATCAGCCTCTTGTTTCTTCTGCCACTTCATTCTTTGCAATGACGACTTGCAGTTCAGTGCAGTGTTCAGGTCAGTCCACTTACCTTATGAACTCTAGCCTTTCAATTAAGCACTCCAATGAAAGACCTAATTTAATAATGACACAGAAATAAGAGCTAATGGAGTTTGTGGAAGCTTAGCAGTCACTCTGCTGGTACCTCTGACTGCTGATGCGAACTGGACAGAAGATGCAACCTCTTCAGTTCTCAATTCTTCTAACTACTTTCTAGCTGTGTAGAGCCCAAATAACATTGTATAATTTGGGTGCCTTGAACTTTGAATTGACAGTAATTTGGTTTAAGACATTTCCTGGTATTTCAGATTCTTACCTGCTCCAAGGGAACAGGCACTTGAATTCCAATAGTCTGATTTTTTTTTTTTTTAACTTCTTATTGTAGCAGTGTCTGTTTATTACCAACAAAGATAATGATATTTCTTGTAATCAGGTATATTTTACTGTTAAACACCAGCTATGGCCCACAGTTTCCAGTAATGTGTAGGTTAATGACAGATGGAAAACATTTATTGTACTACATGCAGGTATTTGGAAGAAAGTATATCCGTTTGTATTCACCACAAGATTCAGAAAACCTGTACCCACATGAAAGCCAAATTCTTCACAACACTAGTCAGGTAAATAGTTGCCTGAAATTTTAATATCAATTTTTTAAATATTTTAATTGATTTTGTATATTTTTATGTTACTTTATCAAGTCATATTTGAGTAAGGACATGCTACTGATGATTGTTTTGGTTTTTTATAGGTTGATGTGGAAGATCCTGACTTAATTAAGTTCCCGAATTTCAGGAAGGCTGCATTTCAGTCCTGTATTCTGATGCCTGGACAGGTTCTCTTTATTCCAGTTAAATATTGGCACTATGTGCGATCGCTCGATATCAGCTTCTCTGTCAGTTTCTGGTGGTCATAGCTCTGAACCTCACATAAAGTCTGTTAGCATTTTAATAGCAATTAAAAATCAGAACAAGTAGCATCTGGCATCTTCTCAAAAGATAATTATTTTTAAGCATGAGAATGTTCTTCTCCATCCAGAGGTTAGAGGTGGATTTAAAAAAAAAAAAAACAAACCAAAACCCAACAAACTCTTGTGTCAGCATGGTGAAAGGATCTGAATGGATAAATAGAAGATGCTACAGTTGGTTTATTTTTGTTGATGTTTCTTATAGAACTCCTCATAAAGAGCATGTTAGGTCAACACCTTGTCTGCATGTGTACATTGCCAGGAGCATGCCCCAGACTCTCTTTGGAACATCAGGGTAGTGTTACCTTCTGCTTGGATTTAGTAACTGTAAAAACTGGAGTTCCATGAACAATGAGGGATGGTGCTACCCAAAGGTTCAATCTGTTTGGAAAAAAGCTAACATGAAGCAAGAGACTCATCTCCTGCATGGAAAAAGTTACTAGTGTTAAGGTCTAGGATCAGAATTAATTATAGTTAATCCATAGTTTAATTGCAGTTAAAGAAACTGAAGCTTAATCATGCTGTGATTAACCATCGGCTGAACTGCTGACACTTGCCTTCTGCAGACTGTCGTAAGTTTGTACCAAGGAAAAGATACGGTGTCATTCCATTCTGATACCTGGCAATATCTAATCCTTGTCTTTTTTTCAAGTCACTCTTAAAGGAAAAAGCATCCTTACATAAAACTGGAGCAGGAAGTGCTAATACTAAAAATTAAGAGTCTTTAGATTATAATTTTTTTCCAATGCTTTGCAGATGTAAGCTGGCATGCCCCAGAAGTCTTGTCCTACTCCTTCCCAATAATTTTGATGGTAGGAATATTCCCTCTCTTATTGAGCATAGCTGCTCATGACCTGGCCTTTTGTCAGATGAACTCTTTTGTGTCTAAAGAAGAGGCAAAAGCCAAGCACCAGTGCCAACAGAAAGTGTTCAGACTCTAGACGTAGATCAGATACTCAGCCAGCCTTCTTAGTGAGGAGACCACAAGTGCTGCATTTTTCACCTTGAAGCCCTGTGGTGCTAGTAACAGGTTTCATTTTCAATTGTGCAACTGAAACTGTACAAAGAGGAAACACTGTTGCTGAGAAAGGCTCTGTGAATAGTTCACCTGCATGGATCAACTGGCAGGACTGACAAAAACCTTTGCATCTTTCTTTCCTGAACACACACTGAGAGTCCCCACCCAAGAATATGGAGAACTGCATACACAAAACAGCCTCCAAGAAAGCTGTGCAGGCATAACTGAAGAAGGAGAACAGGAATGTAAATTACAGTTTTATTGTCAGTCTTAAAACTGCAGGAAAAAATAAGTACACTGCACAACACACTGCTAGTAATGAACAGTCTGGTTATTCTGCAAGAGAGGGAAGAGAGATTTCACTGAAACCAAGTTTGACTAGCATCGTCTCACGCTGAGACTGGGGCTCTTCCCTGTTTTTGATGGTGACTGGGAGTCTATCCGACTCACACCTGTAAAGAAAACAAAAGGAAAGTTAGTAAATGACACAGAAAAAAGGACTATATTGTATAGCCTCCAGATTTTTAAAATGCTTTTTATATTCCCATGTTCCTGTTCAGAATATCCAGTTTCCCTGGCTAAATAGAAGCTTCTGAAGAGATTGTGCTCTCCTTAAAAGCCTGGTATTCCAGAAGTTTTAGTGTATTGTTGTGTCTGTCCTCTACTCCTTGTTCCCTCCCCAAATCCTTTAATGTTGTTAGAAACAATATGCAGAGGAGCTGCCAGTGACCATGAGGCATAACCCTTGCACTTCAAGGGCTTATTGTTGCCCAGGTATGGTTTACTGTCCAAAACATACAACTGAAGTTAGAAATAACTGATTCAACTACAGTTACAAATAATACAGGCAGTGCCACTGAATATCCCAGCCCAATCTCTAGTATTATTGCACCCAATTTGAAAGAGGTTCCTGGGTACCTGGAATGTCACAAGACCAGAAGTCATTGCACTGCGGACAGCGCGGTTCGGTTGGAGCTCTGAAGTACTTCCTGACACAAGGTAAGTGCATTGCAGTCCCACAGGACTCACATACTTGGCTCTGAAATCAGGATTGTGAATAAGAAAATCTTTGTAACCTGTCCTGCAGTTTAACACTAAGTTGTTACAAAGGGCAGCAGATAGGCAATGCTTTATTGCAAAGAATTGTTCATGTAGAACACTTGGTGAAAAGTCAGAGCTGGTAAATGATAAAAGGAGGTAACTGGAAACTAGGAAATACCATTTCCCTATACAGACCAAATTTAGCTTGAAAGACAACAGCTATTTGGGTACAATAAAGGAGAACAACTGGGATGGAAAAAGTAACATGGAAGGATGTTAGTTGGGAAGATGAGAAGATCCAGGGTCAAGAAAGAAGAGAATGCAGTAGTTTTGGAACAGGAGTTAAGGTTGTAACCACTTATAAAAGACTAAACTGGTAACAGCTCTCAAAATACAGTGCTTTAGCATATTCTGTATAAGCATACAGGTTCATTCTGAAGTCCAAGACACAAGTAATTCCTGAATCAAAATCCCAGGGCCAAAGATAAACGTGTGTCACATGAAGACTGCTATTTGTAAGCTCCAAAGCTAAGACAGTTAATAATGTTATGCCTATTTAAGGATAAGGGTTCATCTGCAGCCTGCTGTCTTTGGAAAGCAAGGCAGCACAATCATGTTCCTCAGTGGGTGAGTTCACTTTCTCCAAGTTTATACTTGGAGATACTGGTCCAAGACAAGGTTTTTTCCAAAGACAGAAGATTATATACCTACACTGAAAAAAAGAGGGAGATTTTCTTTATCTACATGGGCACCATTAACAGATTACAAAACCAGAATTTTTCAGTGCCTGCCTAGTAACTCAAAGTACCACAGACTTCAGCTGTGACCATGTAAGTGCATCAGCAGATGTTGATGTTACCTGGATGGCAAGGCTGTGACAGATGTTACACTTCCTTGCCACATCTTGGTAGTTGCTGAGAATGTATCGTTCCATCTCAATTATGCAGCGAGTATGCAGGGTATATTCTCCATTTCTCTAAGGAAACAAGTGGTGAAACGAGCAATTTATTTTCATTCCTTTTACTTTTTCTGACTTTTCTAACCACCTGCTAGCAAGCATTTGACATCCGCTTTTTTCTGCCATTGTGAAACTAACATGTTGCATATAATGCAAAAGCAAAATACTTTTGAAGGAGCAAAATCAATTCGTTTAGAGAATCAGAACAAAGATCTCACACCTTTAACAGAGATCTAGTCCTTAAAAGGTACAGATGAGCAAGGATGCTCTCCTTAACACAGACATGCAGTTTTGGGACCCTCCATTTGCACATTAGTGGAAATGCTACTGGCTTTCAGCAAAACCTGGGCATTTATTGCTGGAGGTACCTCTGAAAAACCTCTGGTAAACCACCCTCACATTAAGTAAGTGTGTGGCAGCAGGTTGGAGATCGGTGATGCAGTGAATCCAGGAGAAAAGGGATTGAGGTCTCACTTGTCTTGCCAAGCACCTGCAGTGTCCACGTGGTAAACTAATCCAAATTTCTCCCTCATGAAGTCAAGGAGATTTTTAAATATGACCATGCCTTTCTGGTACAGGAGTTTTCAACAAGTTTTGCTTTATATTCTAAGTGTAACTAAGAGCACTGATCACCCTGAAGAGCTTTCCCCAGCCCCTGTTCCAAGGTTCAGTACACCCCGTGGTTGTGTACAAAGGGTGTCTGCACGTCACAGCGCGGGGCTGCACACACAGACACACCTAGCCCAGGTACAAGAAACTGAAACCATGTTGTCCTGCCTGTACAGACCTACCCAAGGACCTTTTCCTGAGCTACCTTTTCTGCAAAGATGACTGGAGCAGCAGTAAGCACAGGTCTCATTAAGCCATTTTTGCCATCATCCATTAAAGAACAGCTCCAGTTTCTGCCATCACATCCATAAGAAACTTAAACCTGGACCTATTAAAATACAAATATTTGAAAAGATACAGCAGTTACCTCAGAGAGCCACTTATCCTCCACAAAAACTTTCAGCACTTGTTCTGCTTCCTTTTTCTTCATTTTTTTTGTCTTAAGTTGGTCAGCCAAGTTTAAAATATCTGTAGAAGAGGCAAAGCCATTTTCTGATAAAATGATTAGGTCCATCTACAGAAAGAAAGATTTTCAGCTATTAAAAAAAGCCCATGCAATTAGACAGACACACCTTACAGTAATGTGCAACTTTTTCAGCATCCATACATATGAGATATACTATGGTATATGGCTTGAACCAGAAATGTAAAACAAATGCCAAGAGCTAAAACAATCACTGTTACTTGACAGTTCTAATCTTTGTCAAGAAAACACTTCCCAAATAGAGCTGTGCAGTGCTGCCCCCATGAAGCTGCATCCAGGGACCTCCAACATATGCAGCTCTGGGCAACTATCTCCTGAACCACATCTCCATTCATTTCCAGATGGTACCTTCAGAAATAGTATTATTTACTAACTAATAACTGGCATACTTACTGTTTTTCTGAACAATTCTAATTCATTTTCTGCATAGTCAGATGCCATTTTAGTTATTTCAGTTTCTGCCAAATTCACCTACAAGAAAAACAATAGTGTCTTTGTATTTCAACACTATAAGCTGTAAAAGATCCACTTAACATAAACTTAATTTATTTAAGTGACATGAAAGAAGCTGTTCCTTAACGATGGCACTTGATGGTAGTCAAGTCCTTCCTTTACAACCCCTGATCTTCCAGCCACGTTCTCCACAGCAGCCTCTGCCCAGTTCAAACTCTTAAACAAATCCACTGCCGCGTTAACCCACAATCCACCTCCCACCTGTAGAGTTAATATAGAATATAAATTCTATAAAGTAGAATATATTACACCAGGACATGGTGCTGGACAGTAGCAGTAACTGTGTAATAATGCACATTGTTTGTGAAAAATAGTTACAGGTATTTCATACTTATTGCACATGCTACTGCTATTTATTATTAGTTCAACTTCATTGGCAAAATAACCCAGAAAGGTCAAAAGCAGCAGCTGATTACCTCCTGCTTTTTGAAATTACTATTTAATCTTGCCTCTTTGGCATGCGCATTTCAGAGCATCTACAGAATCTTTACAGGCCATTCCTTAGCAATTCCTTCTATGCTAGGTTATTTTTGAGTAAGAGAAAAACAAAACTGCTGCTGGGCTCTCTGTCTTTTCTAACTTAAAAATTCCTCTTGAGAAAGTAAGTCTCCTGTGAAATAGAAATCTCACTTAAGCATTGTTTCTGCCCAATAAATCAGACAATGCTGTCGTCCTTGTGCCACGGCCCCAGGCTCTTGACAGTTTATCCCCCACCTCCCCGGCAGGACCGTGCGGGGGCAGCACAGCTCGGACCTACCAGCGCATAGTGTGCTCTGCCGTCATCTTCAGACATCCCCTTCCGGACCTGCATGAACAAGGGCTGCAGGTGGCTGTTAATGGCACTGATGAAATCATCCAGTTTATCATGCGCATAGTAGACTGAAAATAAATTTTTAAAAGAACATACGCAAAAAACACCCCAAACAACTACTTATCAGACAGATCTGTTTATGTTTTATCTGCTGAAACACTTTTCTCCCAGGTAAAAGAGGCACAAGTTAGCAGGGCAGAGTTCAAACAGGTCTGCTACATTCAGCAGACATACCATTTGCTTGTGCTGCTGCCTGTGAGCCTTCAGGGCAGCTCAGCTCCTTGAAAGTCAGAGTTTAGAGAGCCCAGAGTTCTGCCTTGCTGTATGGAACCCACTGCATTGACCCATTAATTACTGTGACTTTAACTAAGTTGAACTGAAACTAAAACATGACCAGGAGAAACTACTGTGCACAATACAAGAATATACTTGCTTTGTTCATTTACACCAAAGGATTCCTTGTTTCTTTGTGTTCTGTTTCACAGATTAATGGCATTCAAATGATCAAGTTACATACCAGAAAACTTGTAAGTTCAAGCATTGTAGAAATACAGGTAATATCTTGTGTCATGTTCTACAAATAAATTAAACACCAGAAGAACTTCTAGAAGTTCTATCACAGACATAATTAAGATGGATTTTGGAGTCCTTCTCTAGAAACACGTGCTATGGGTTTTGCTTGCACAGCAACAGCACATGCCCTCAAGAGTGTCCATCCAAAAGAAAATTACATTTGTGGCAAAACTCCTGTTGACTTCAGCAGACAACAGTTTAAAGTAACAGCTCATAGCTTTAGAAAAACGATTGAGGTCTCAAAAATATTACCAGTTATCATTAATTTGATACTATTCTCAGTTATGTTAGTTGTGTAACAGCAGCAGACAGAGGCCCCACCCTCAAAATCCAACTATCCTTTACAGCGTGGGACACTGCAAAAACATCAGATGATCCTGCCCACAGAGCTCATTGTTCTGATCTATAAGACTCCTTAAGTGAACAACAGCAAAAACAATAATAAAGTAAGTATACTATTAAAGGAAGTACAATTCTGTCAAATTGTCGTGCCACCTGCCTGGCACCTGTTGTCAGGAAACAGTCTGCATGCTAATTCAAACAGCATTTGGGTTTTCAGATGGCACTTTTTGTTCTTATGCATGCCTTGTCCTTTTCAATTTTGTTTATAAATTAGGAAAATATTAAAATTTTTTTGTGATCACTATTTTCTGGGAGCCAGACAACTGGCACATCCAATACCTACTGATAAATTAGTACTGAACATGTTACTCATCACAGCTTGATTTCAGTTTGTGCCTACCACATTTTCAAAATTAGTGAAGATGAAATACAGATCTCTGATCTACAAGCAGATCTCTGAAAAACACCCTTATCAAGTTGATTACACATTTCTGTACTATTTAAGTTTGAACATGAACTCTAAACACATTTGACAGGACTCAACCCATTTTTTGTTACATGTGATATAAAATTCAGCTTAGTATAGTATATATTAAAACTAACCAGTTGACCATGATGTGACAGATTTACTCATGATGGATGACAGCATACACTTCATCTTACATTCCAAAGGAAACCATGTCAAATAAATAGAGCATTCTGGAAATTTCAGTATTATCAGTGTCAAAAATAATTCTTTTTAAGTATATAACCTATAAACAACTTTTTTGCTAAAATAAAAAGTGCTCTGTATGAGTCTGACGAAAACTTAAGTTTCCTCATTGCTGTCTCATTTTATCTTTTAGGAAAGTGAGAAAACACTCAAATCATTAAAGTTTTTAAACTTTTTTTAGATGGTGCATGCTTTTCAGAAATCTAATTATTTGTAAGCTGCACCAGGGAAAAAAGAAGGTTCTTCCATCTGCCTACTTTTTCTCCGAGAGACACACCTTTATGGATTTCACAGCAGCACCTGTGTAGTTTCCTAGCCTCTGATCCTTCCATTATCCCATGAGACATCAGAACCTGCAAGAACCGTCGATGGGCATCAGTCATTGGAGCTGCCATCACAATATTGCACCAGGCTCCAAATGCTGCAAGAAGCATAAGCTGGAATTAATGTACATGTTCACACAAATTAAAAATATGCAGTCCATGAATGTGTAAGATTTCAACTGAACTCTCTAACATTGAATCAAGGCAAAGAAGCAGGTCCCCCTGTTGTTCTCAGAATACAGAGGGTGACTAACTCCAAGGTTCTAGGAAAAGGATGCAAAAGTCCAACTAATTTTAGCTACAGAATAAAAGAATGCAGGCGTTATGCTCTCATAGCCCCAGACTGAAAACAGCAGTGTTGCATGTGTACCAACCAACGGAACACCGGCCACAGGCTTGTGTTAGATGGTTCTGATTACTACGTATCCTCATAACTTGTCTAATTAGAGTGTAACTTACTTTGGACAAAATCCTCCTCTAAATGTTCTGGAGAGCATTAGAACTAACTAAAAGCATCTCAAGAAATTCCTCGACCATTGCAGCCAAATAATCGTTAATTGTTCGCAAGAAAAAAGGAGCTTCCGGACTCCCCCAAGGCAGAGGCCCCCCAAGAACGGACCCAGTAACGGACCGAACAGAGGCACGCTGCTGCCTGCGGGGCTTTCTGAACTCCCGCACCCCGCTCCGCCCGGGCTGGCGGCGGGTCTCCGACCACCAGCACCGAGTCAAGGGCCGTGCTCGGGGGACCGGGCCCGCCGCCGCCGCCGCCCGAGCGCGCCCGGGAGGGCAGGGGATGCCGCGGACGGGCTCGCCGTGAACCGCAGGCGCGCTGGAAGCCGCTCGATGGGCTCCGGCCTGCCCCTGCCACCGCCGCGCCACCGACCGCTCGGCCCCGGGTCTCGGCAGCCGCAGCCACTGTTACGCCCCTGCCCCATCCCCGGCCCTGTCGGCATACTGCCCGCCGCTCCACCCTCGTCCCCGAGCCAAGACCTCCGGCCGCCCTGGCCCCGATCACGCCGATCCCGCCGGACTCTGCCGCCCCCTCCCTCGACAGCTCGGGGATCGATGCAGCCGCCTGTCAGGGGCCGGCTCGGCAGCGGGCTGGGCTGGGCTGGGCTGGGCTGGGCTGGGCTGGGCCCGGCAGTGCCCGCCCCGCCGCACGGCAGCCCCGTGACGCCATAGCGATTGGGTGGGGCCGGCCGGGGCGGGGCGGCGGACGCATATCCGAGTATTGCGGGGAAGGTCTCGGAGCCCCTGGGTGCCGCGGGCCGGGGCCGTCCTGGTCTGGACCGGAGCCGGGTGCAAGAGCCTGCCGCGCCGCCTCGACCGGGAGCCGGACTAGGCCAGGTACGTGCGGCTGAAGCGCGGTCTCGTCCTCTCTGTCGGCCGTGGCTGGAGCGGAGTGGAGCGGGGTTTTTACTGACGTGGTGTCCGCAGCTCTCCTCACCGGAGCTGAGCGGACCTCGCGTTGCTGCGCTCCCGGCCAGGCAGGATGCCGGTGGTCGCTTTGGAATGTCCTGTGGTCGTGTAGGGTTCCCGGGCGGGGGGGTCCCCGAACACCCCTCGGTGCCGGGCCGGGGCTGGCGCTGTAGCGTCCCGCGGGCCAGGAAACGCCTCGTCCTTGGCGTCCTTCCTTACTTGGGGCTGTTCCGCTCAGGCGGAACCTTTGGGAGCGATTTCAGGCAGAGATGGTAATTCCCAGAAATGTCCATTCTGTTGGAAATCCCGCCTGAGGGGTGCGGGAAGGGCGACGCCCCCAGGGCTGTGTCGGGATCGGGGCCCTGGGCCTCAGACGCCGCCCCCGCCGCGGGGGGGGGAGGGGAAGAATTTGCCACGGTTGATGCTGAAGGCGCAGAGCCGGGGTCCGGGAATGGGGGGTCAGAGCGAGCTGCTCTAGGCTGCTCTAGTCCTTGTAGTATAGACGTTTTGTATTTTTGGTATTTTTTTTCCCAACGTGTCTGAATTCAGCCGTTTTCATACTTTCTGTCAGTTCTAAATTAGAAACTATCTGAAGTTCTCTTGGTGCCTGCAGACTGTGATTTGCAGTTGTCAAATTCTATGAAAGTTTTTTCTTCCTTACGCACCCAAATGACCTGTTACTATGCCCTTTGCTGACTTCTGCCATCTCAATATGAAAATATGCTGGAATGCATTTCATAAATAAAAACTGACCAGTTTCAAGTATTTTAAAGTCTTTTAAAAATAATCTATATGCTCATTTTGAGAGGCTTTTCCCATATTTATCCAGAGAGGTGTGTCCAGTCCTGCTCCAGAAATGCACATAGAATTTCTGTGTTGAATGTTGTTGTGTAAAATGACACTAATGGTAAGTGTCCCAAACTACATGAAGGAGTTTGTGGAACAAGGAACACATGAGAATTACTCATCTTGAAAGAAAAAAAAAAAATTTCTTGCTTTTTTAAATCACCATTCTGAAAAATTCTTTCTTTAGTGGTGATACAATGATATGGAAGTACTGTGCTAGATTAGCAGTAACATGGACACTATGCCCTTTAGGATAAAAAATGGGACAAAGCCTCCTCACTAAAGAATCTGTAATCTAAGGACCTGGACATGGTTTTGGGTTTCTGGTATCCAGTGCTTTGCACTGCAGTGGTCTCAGCCAGAAAGGTCTAGGTGAGCTCCATGTGCAGTAACTGACAGAGAAGCTTAGGTCACTGTTCAGGTAACAAAAAGTCCAGACTATTGAATTTTATCTTTTAGCCCGTCATTGACCAAAGTTGCACCCTTAATTATTGGAACTTCTAAATATCTTCCAGTCTGCCTTTTCCTGTAAACCTCCATCTTAACGAAGGGTACAGGACTCCCTCCTCAGCTTCCAAGTTCTTGTGAAAACCCATTTGCCAGAGACACCCACGCTTTTCACTGTACGCCTGCCTGGGGCCTCTGGCAGTCACGCTGCATGTCAGAGAGCAGGTATTATGGTTTATGTTCCTGTAGGTCTGCTGTTTGGTATAGGCACTTGGGGAAAAAAAATCAATTAAAAGCAGCAACAAAAAAATATTGAAACTATTCCCTAATTTCTTTATTTTCAAATTTTGATACAAAATTAGTTGATGAACTTTTGCTTTGCTAGATACTGCTTACCTCATTTTAGTCTGCAGTTACAGCCAATTTTTTAAACCAGAATGAATAATATGATATGTACTTTAATTATAAAAAGAAACAGTTCTAAAATAGGAAGTGGTCCTTTACCTGTACCATTGCAGCAAAGGTAAATCAAGCAGTCTTATGTAGAAAGTACAGTCAAGTCTTTTTGGCTTGAGTTACTCTGTGAGCATAACAGTTTTGCAAATTATGCCTGTAGATTAAATGTGACCTTAATTTATTTAGAAGCCCAGACCAAAATTTGTTATTGTTTTTCTTGAGAGCAAATGAAATATTTTAAGTCTTTTATTTTTATTGAAGAGACAGAAGTGGTAAATGGTAAAAGCACATAACTTGTGCCAGTAATCACGTAGACCTGCTTCTGTCTTCAATAGAGATTTCTTTCATGGCTTTGGGGAAGTCACGTGTGTATTTTACACCTTTACACCTTTCCTCAAATATATTGGAATTACTAGGTTTGCTGTGATTTTACTATTTTACTATATGTTACATACTTTTTTAGGATTGATATTCATTATCTGATATAAAGCTTAAGAGCTACTAGGCAGGAAAACTATTGCCAATTTAAAAGTTTCTCCTTTTGCATTGGATTTACAGTCCACTACTCTTATTTTTAATTAAAAACAAGTTTGTGGTTTCATTAGAGCTATGGGTTAACTCCGTTTTCATCAACATGTTCATATCTTTTCTCCTATGGGGGAGATGTTTTTGCTCTGCCATCTGCTGACCCAGACAGCTGTGTGTGATACAGGATTCTCTGCCAAAGTTTTAGGAGTTTCTTGGAACTCCAGTCATGCGACAGTATTACTTAACAGTGAACTGGAAAGCGAACGCTTCCTCTCTTGAGAATTCCAGGAAAAAGGAGGAAACGAGGAGGTTTATTATATATACGGAGGAAGTTTGTTCCTCCTTTTTTTTTTCTGAGCAGCAGCAAAGGCACTTGTGTTCTTTTCAAAAAAGTTATTACTGTGCTCAGTCATGCTTTGTCTGTTCCCAAAATGTGAAAAGCTCAGCTCTTGAGTAATAGTTTTCTTGAGCAATTATGAGAAATTCATCTCTCAAGTATGTCTTTTATTACTAGATGAGCAGCAGCTGCCTCAGAAGGCCACAAATGAGTTTCCATTCTAATCTTCTATTTTCATGAACAATGTTCTTATCCTTTAACCTCTAAGATGGAAATTTTCTGTGTTTAATCTTTAGAAACTTGTTTTAAAGCATGATCAGTCATGCATCTGAGAATGCAAGTATCATAATATCAATGCAAGAATGCAAGTATCATTGAATGTGACTTTTCTGACAAGTGCAGAGACTTGGATTGTGAGATAATCGCCTCGGAACTGAATCTGACATACTGAAGAAAAGATTGATCATAAGTGAAGTGTTGGTACTTCTAAATATATTGAAGAAAACCTAAGATTCTACAGCTACATTTTAGAATAGTTTGATTTATGTAGATATATTTATTGATAAAGGATGTGGTCATCTTGATAAAAAAGTTATTTTCCTGTCCCTTACTCAAATGAGAGTCTGGCTGTTGCCTACCTTCTGTTTCTTCTAATTGAAAATTTGACAACAAATATTCAGCAGCTGTGCTTGAGAATCTTTGCTGTTTTAGAGAGGAGTCATTTGAGTGGATGTGGCTTTGGTAATGTGCCTTGGAGGCTGCACATCCTTAACATGCATACAGTGCTCACATGCATACTTCCTAAAGGTCATTACATTTTTCCTAAGATAATAATTTAGAAAGTGATCCCTTGCAAAAATCTGTTAGTCAAAGGTTCTGCTGCTGCAATTGGAGCAGAGCCACCAAGAAATACATTTCAGTGGTCTCTTCTACTTCAGAATCTAACAAAACTTCTGGAGAAAGCCCAAAATCACTCTCCTGCTTAAAGGAGATCTATTGAGAAGTTCTCTCCTCTTTACTCAGTCACACAGAGAAAACCATGAGGTTTTGAAATAAAAAACGTTGTGCCAGTTGAGCTTTGCAGGTGTACCTGTTGCACACAGGTGGTAGGAACACTGTGTCTGAACCCGGAGATCAGAAAATACCAAGAGCATGAGAGGAATGGACAAAATGGTTATGCACTGACAGGCAACATGCTGATGAACATGTTCTGTCCTTCTTGGAACTGAATAAAAATTAATGGTTTTTCCATATTAGGTAGCATGACTTTACCTACAAATTGACCAAAATTTTAAGTACATCACATGCATTTCTAGCGATGTGAAAGCTGGTAGCCTTATCTAGTTCAGAACATGATCTTCCACTAAGTCACTATGTTGCATCAGCAAAAGAATCTTGGGGAAATAAGTTTTTTGAAAGTCTTAGTTAGTTAATCTGTTTTCTGTTTACTTGAGCAGCTTTGCTATGCTTGAAGAATTCTAATATGTGAAAGCTGCATAATTTTCCTCCTCCAAAGTTGTGCTGGTTATATCATAATTAGGTACATGTTTTACAACTTCTTTCTGATTTCTGTTTTAATAAATCTGCATTCTGTTGAAGCAGGGCTCAGGGGTCTTTGCTAAAATCTTTTTTGAGAGGATATTATCATCTAGGGTGCTGGTGATAGGACTTGGGTAAAATTGTTTTAGTCAATAGATCAAATATCTCATTCTTAAATTCAATTATCTGAGTGGCAGTGTAGGGCTTTGGTGACATGTTGATTGGCAATGATCTTGGTCTAGTGCCTACCCCTTTAATAGCTCATGTACCAGCAGCTTTGCTTTCATAGTAGCTGAAAAGAGGAGATCCACTGCCAGTTTCTGGTCAATATCCACTGCCAGTTTCTGGTCAATATCCACTGCCAGTTTCTGGTCAATATCCACTGCCAGTTTCTGGTCAATATCCACTGCCAGTTTCTGGTCAATATCCACTGCCAGTTTCTGGTCAATATCCACTGCCAGTTTCTGGTCAATATCCACTGCCAGTTTCTGGTCAATATCCACTGCCAGTTTCTGGTCAATATCCACTGCCAGTTTCTGGTCAATATCTTCTGCAACTAAGACTTTGCAGAAATGTCTTCTAGCTCATTTGTATTATCCTTACTCTTCTACAGTTCTTGTGTTCCATGAGCTAACTTTAAGGGGATTGGGCACTGCAGGGGATTGGAATCCTAAGTAATAGGAAGAACTGTGGCCTTACCCTAAGTGAGGCACCTGTGTAAGCTTATAATAATGTTTTCTGTTGGCAGAATTTTAGCACAGCTTGTCCTACTGAACCTGGCCACTATCAGTGATGGCAAGGCTCCCAAGTGCTGCCCTGCATACCGTCTGGATCCTTTTCTTCTCATATACAACAAATGAAGGTATGTTTGTCAATGCTTTAAATTACTATACTGAAGTTCTCATCCACAGCATTTTGCCATGACTGGTAGACATCACTATTACCATTAATCGACTAATATAAAATTACTAACTTCAAATGTCAGAAATATCTGTATACTAGAATAAATTCTTAGATTTTTTTTCTTTTTATTGACCTTTTCCAAATGGGCAAGAAAAAACAGGAGTTTGCAGCAAGAAGAAACTGAGGCTTGGAAAGTAATCTCCCTACTTCCCCATTATCTGATCTCTGTTGGACACCTTGCTGCAAACAAGGTGCTCAGCCACAGCCCGGGCACATCTCTGCACGAGTCCCCAGAGCACAAAGCTCTGGGCTTTCCTTTCCCTCTCTCATAACCGCACTTGGCAAGCGGGACCCTGCGGGAGCTGCGGCCTCTGGATCTGCAGCCTCACTGAGCTGGAAAATGTCACTGATGGGATGTGGACAAGAGTTGCAGGCACGTGCCATGAGATGTTGTGTGCTCTGACTTGTACCTGTGCAGGGCAGAGGGCTGGCCCAGGCTGTCCTGGGTCTCCTTCACCACCCTGTTCTTTTGGTCAGCAGGGTGTGTAGCTGCACTCAGTCTTAATGCTGCTTTTTAGCTAATGGTTATTTTCTGAAGTTCAACTGGCAGCAGCTGAATATGAAAATGTGGGGTTTTTCCTTGTATCTGTTACGATATTTGATTATAAAGACAGGTTAGATCTATAAAATAATGTTTTTTGACAATGCATTTTTATTCTGTGGAAAAAGAATCTTTCACTTTGTTTTCTGTAGTTCTTAAGTAGTTCCACAGTGGCCTACAGTTTTTTGTTTTTTCTTTAAAAAGAAACCAAAATAGTTAAAAGAAAAATAAAAATAGCTTGTTTCAGAGAAAAAGGATAGCTTATTAGCTGCTTTCTTATGTACTTTGAAATAGTACAATTTGAATTAATGAGAAGGATCAAGGTTTGCAAGAGTGCATTGGCTGCATCATCTGATCTAGGTAATTCCACGTAATTTGTAAATGATCTATATTAATGTTTAATTTTACAGATCTTTTTTTTCCCCTAGTTAACTACATGCTTTGAGTTCCTCCAGCATGGTGTTCTAGTTGAGGATTAAAAAAAGAAATCCAGCATTTCGGTTCCCTTTTTTAACTGCATGAACTGAAAACAAACTCTGTACTGTATGTGGTTTCAAAAGGAAATTCTGAAATATCTGAGGTTTTAAAAAAAATATGGTGTACCAGAGAGAGAAAAGGGAGAAGGTCACAGGAAAAGAATACAGAAGATGGTTTAGAGTTCTGGAAAGACATGAGTACACTGAAAGGCAAGATAAGTAAAGCTGCTAATCATCATGGCTTTACACAGCAGGAAGAGCTTCATTTAATTCAAGCATTCTTGAAAGTGTAAAATCATAAACATACTGAAAAATAATGGCATTCATCTTTAAAGGGCTTAAAATGTTAGTATTTCTTCTAAAAGTACATCTTAAAGTGCAAAAAAAAGAAACTAACAACAAAAATAGAAATGGCAACCAAATATATACCACAGCAACAGGATAAGTAAATAAAATGGATAAAAACAGAATAAATAAATAAATTATTGTTCTTCCAAAATAAACTGCAGAAGTTTAATCTTCAATTTGCTGCTCTTCTCGTGATTCTTGGGTTTGTTTTCCTTGTGTTTTTGAAGATTCAGGGACCGTGCAGAACAAAAGGGAACCAACTGTGGTGCTGCCATCCAGAAAGGATGCAAGAGCAATAGTTCTTATCTACAAGATTAGTATCTAGCCTTAGTAATAAAACAAAACATTTTCTAAATATTGGAACACTAATGAAACTGAGCTGCAGTCATTTCTAGGTTTATAACCAGTCAGTATGCCAGACAATTTAGGTTGTGATTTTTATAGAATTTTTAAATGGTTCCTTGACATCCTCATGTGCATAAGTGAGCCTCACGACAGTCATTTAGCTTACTTGAGAGATCCAGGACTGCTTGGGAGTCACCTTTTGTGGAAAGCCTTTTAGAAAGGCAAGTGAAAGTGATGTGTGGATTTTAATGAAGGTGAAAGACCATGAACTGACACTACTGAAGAATTAAGTGTTTCTTTTAGTCAGGTTTTTATTGAAGTATCAGAAAGTCTGGTAGATCCCGTTGTATGTCATGTATAATGTCCACTAAAAGACGATCATGTTTATCACATTGGCAGACTCTGTACTGTATCACAGTACACAGAAGTTATATCAGAATAAATAAAACAAGTGGACTACAGAAAAGCAGAAATGTAGGAATTGGGTGTTTTCGACAAGAGAAGTTTTTGCTTGGGAGGAATAATTTGAAACTTGGAAACCCACTGAAAAGAATAAGCCTGCAAAGCAGCACTGGCTGAAGGACAGAACTTGCAGGATGTGAATTGTTGGCAACTTAGCCTTGAATTTGCAATGTAAATTGCTAGAATGGAGAGTTGATAATGTACTGGGCCATGTAAACAAAATTATTTAGGTACTATAGAGAAATGAAATCATGTCTTTATATGGCACTCGTATAGTTGCCACAGGAAACCTTCTAGCAGAATTCCTTAAGAATCTATTGGAAAAATATCAATTAATAGGATTTCAAAACACAGCCAAAACTATTCTAAATTTCTGCAGGGAACTGAGGTGTAGAGCAGGAGAGAAGGATTCAGATCTGTACAACTCGTGCAAGAAAAGGGAGATATTGGTAAATATTAACAATAATGGAGAAGTCAGTAATCAAAAAATTAAAATAATTGTCTGGGATGATAAGCCTATTGGCTATTTCTGACTGCTTCACTTAGAAATGATCCCATTCCAGTACCACACTGTTAGTCCTAGTAACAGCATGACCTTACTGTCATGTAGCTTCTCCTCTTCTATTCCTTGTTTCACTTATGTGGAGTGCATTGAAATAATGGAAAAGGAGCCTGGAAGGGTTACAGAGGATTGTGTATTCCATTTCCCTTTCCAGTCCTAACAAAGAGATTTTGACCAATATTTTCTATTTTTTTCTTAAATACTGCCAGCGGAAGAGATTGTAAACACAAACATAGGGAGTGCAGAGACTCTGGGCTTTTCTGGACTCTCGCAATGCCTAGAACAAGGTGACTAAATCTCTCCAGGTTTCCAAATGCCATCATAACAATGAAAAGTAGAAGACAAAACAGGAAATACTGAGTGAAATTAAGAAAAGTTGTGTGCTAGAAGAAAGCCTGTGACAGGAATATGTTCTATGCAGTGGGGAACTGCTCAGGGAGGCAGAGGGCATGCATTTGGGAAGCTGAGAACCACTGTAGATAAAGCAGGAGTACATGCCTGTAGGCAGTCATCTTGGTCTTTGCTCTTGAATCTTTTGTATGTAATACGTAGGATGATGATGTTTTATAAAGAAATATTCTTGTATTCTAGAGCTGTCAGAATCAGATTTTCTATGCTTGGTGGACTGTGTTGGAGGACTTGTGCCTTTCTATTTCAATATTACTACTGCAGACTTTCCTCTCCAAGACCGTAGACGTTGACTCCAGCAAGATGGAGATGTTTGATGACACGCATCTCTCTCCATTTACCCAGAACAAGAAAAATAACAATGCTTTCCCTTAATTTATAGTGGGTTGATAGCTCTATTTAGATGGAAAAGTTAATGTTTCTGCTTAGTCCAACTTACTGTTTTGATTCTCTTGCTTTGCATTGTATGCTGCTTCTCCCTAGTTATGGCTGCAAGACATGTAGAGGAATTTGCTTGTTTCACTGACTATGACAAAGAGCTTGTTTGTCACTGGAAGGTGCCTGCACAAACAAATTGCTCCAAAGAATTCCTGCTCTACTACAGAAAAAAGGAATTTTTTTCTCAACTGTAAGTGTTTAATAAGATGTTACATTATCATTGTTGAAACTTGATATATCCTATAGCCATTATCAGCTTTGATTCCCTCCCTCTACCATGGGTGTCTGGGACAAAACGTAATCCCAGATTATTCTTCTTGCCAGGAGGAAAGTGGGTTGCTGCAACTAACAGTATGCTCTGTTCAGTGGTCTGCTCTTCTGCAGACCTCTCTGCACTCTTAGCACAGAGGAGTGATCGAGTCCGACTTGTAGGAGTGGGTTAGGGCTCTCATAAATTTACTTGACCTTCATTTCATGCAAAATTTTACCTTGCTGAGGAGAAATCTTACCTCATTTACCAGCCTGTAGTCTGTGTGAAAGGTGCTCTCCCCTGGAGACCAGGCGATTATCTCTGTACAGTCTAACTCTGTGTTCAAGCACAGACTTGTCCCTGTTCTGCAGCAGGGCCAGTCATCATCTCCCACAAAGGAAGATGCATCTGGGCTCTCTTGTTCCTTTCCATATGATTTCTCCACACAGACATCCACGTCATCTCACTTCATACACTGCAGTAAACCTGTTTCTCTGCTAGCAAGCTGTCAGTCTGCTCCTTCAAAGGCTGAAGTGTGATGAAGGGTGTTAATTTTTCCTCTTGGAATCAATCCTTAGCTTTTCTGTCAAGTTTGGGGAGGGTAGGTTGTTTGGGAGTTTGTGGGAGCTCAATTTTGGTTTGGATTTGTTTGGGCTAAACGTTTCTAGGAACTGAGCTTGTTTGCCTCAGGTTTTATTAGCTCTACACAACGGGAAGCTTGATTTCAGTTTTTCAAGAAATAGTGTGCCGTACTCTAAACATCACAATTTTTTTGCCTGTTTTTCAGAAATAATGTGTGTGTCCCTGAGAATGGAAAAGACAGTTTAAGGTGCACTTGCACAATATGTCCAGATTATTTTGTATCAGGCCTCACATATATTCTAGCTCTACAGTTCAATGGGACTGATTACTGGAATTACAGTGTTAGACCAGCCCTGGTAGGTAAGTAACTGTTCACTTTGGCACCAGGACATCTGGTTCCAGGCTTTGCAATCCTAGCTAACTCCTCATTAGTGTCACTGGAACAGTTTTTCTTTATCAGAGGTGAAAAGTGCCATGCTGACTTGAATGCAAAATCCATGTGTCTCAGAAACCTGATCCTGGAGTAGATATTTAAGGAAAGAGTGTAAGTAATGGAGCAAGCAGAGGGTGTTTTTTCCTTTAGCTGCACCCTCTCAGCTGCCAGCCAGCAGCAGTTTAGGGGCTTATATGTGTCTTTACTGCATTTTACTTGTGGCTGTAGAGTTCAAGAATGAAGAGAAATGTGCTCCTTCCAGTTTCTAGAAGGACACTGGGCTATCCCTCCTGAAATTTCTTCCGTTCCTGTCTGTCATACTCTGATTTTTCATGCTAGTTAAATCATCTGCCTGATGAGAGATTCTTACAGTAATTGCTGCTGCATTACACCAGCCAGTGATAAAAAGTTAATGACTGCTCTTTTCACAGGAGCACATACACAGTTTATGTCTCTCCATAGGCACCTAGTTTGTGTAGAACTGTGCTTGTTCGTAACAACTTGTCACCTCAAATGCTCAGAGAAATAATTCACATAGGCGTGAATCTGCATCGATGAGCTGGTTCTTTTCAGAGCACTTGATTGTTGCTGCTGCTTATCAGCAGAGTGAGCAGGAGCCTTACCATCAGTTCAGGAGACAGGTATCCAGGACAGCCTGGCTGTTCAGCTGTTGGGAGCAGTGTGCCTATCCCATGGCACAGGATGCTGTTGTGAGGGTGCAGGTTGTTCCCATTTTTCCAGGCTGAAAGCTGCATCCAGTGCACTAAAAGGTTGAACTTGCAGGTTGCTCAGCCAGCTTGAAGATTCAGTGCTTGTTAATTAATACCTTGCAGTTGCTCCGTTTTTTCCTCTCCAGCCTTGTTCTACAGTGTAGTGAAAAGAGCTAAACGCATTGCCTGCAATGAGATTCTGGTAAATGTTTGTCTCTGCTTCTTCCCATCAGTGCTTTCCCATTGCCACATTCCCCTTAATTGTATTTTTTAACATACAGTTAAGCCAAGAGCCCCCAAAAATCTTGCCATTGAGAAAGCTGAAAATGGTAATTTCAATCTGAGCTGGGAGGAGAGCTACAGTCCCCCATCCATGCTCTCTGGACAACCGGTCATCTATGAAGTAAAATACTGGAGGAAGCAGCACCCGACAGAGGTAAGAGACAGCTGGTCTCTGAATTTTCTGTCTCTCTGGAGATTTCAGGTTTAAAAAGTCCTCTGAAAAGTCTTGAAAATATTTCATTAATAATGGTGTATGGGCCAGCAAGGGCAAGTCCCACAGTGTTCCTGATTACACACTTGTCACAGGTCACATTGCCCCAAGGTGGTTTAGTTGGGCTTTAAAGGATTGAAACTCTTCTGACTGCCACCCCAAAAGAGTCTGCTGCTCACAGTTGACAGGGCAGAGACTGAAAATAGAGTGCTTCTGTTCCAGAACTTCATTTGCTCCTTAGACATCAGGAAGCTAGAGACTGTTCATGACTCTGTGGCATGCTTGAGGCATTTCACACACTCTCCTGAACAATCCCACACTTCAGGGCTGGGCTTCTTCTGGTAGGGAAGGAACATCCATGGTGGTATGTCAGAAAGATCACCTGCTCGTGGCAACGAAGTGCAGTGTCACACACAACAGATTAGGTGTACAGTCATTCATTTGCTCATCTGCCAAAGGTCACTGAAACACATAACACTATTGTTATTTAATTGCTGTCACTAACCCTTCACCTCATTAAAAAAAAAAAAAATCAAAGTGAACATTCTCACTTTCTTTTTAGGTTTCTGTGAAAGCAATCAACTACCAGGCAAAAAGCTTTGAAATTATTGCAAGCTCCTTGAGGAGAGGCTATGATTACATTGCAAGTGTAAGGTGTAACTATACAAACTACCCAGCCTACTGGAGTGAATGGAGTGAAGAAGTTGAATTTCACAGTGGTAAGTATTGTCACAAGTAGCAGCTTGCTAAAAGGGTGGTATAGTTTTATAAACCATATCTTGCATACCATGCTGTTCTCTCAGAGGAGAGTTACGGAATTATCATATTTGTGCTTTTAAAAGTATTTCGGATACATCTGGAAAGGCTTCCAAAGAGACTAAATGGAAAAAGGCAATTCCTACAGAAACTAAGGAAGACAAGACCTAGGGAAGTGGGATTGTTTAACCTTGTGAAAAAAAGGCTGAAAGGGTATGTGTTTATTCTCTACAAATGTTTCATGAAGTAGACATCAGGGAAGAAGAAGAGACATTTAAACTAAAGAACAACATTGACCAAGAGTAAGTGGGTATAAATGAACAAGAGAGTCTGCAAATTAAGCAGCATTTTAGCTATCAGAGGACTTAAGGTTTATAAAAATCTCTGAAGAGCAGCAGAGAGGATGAGAGGCTTAGCTGGACTACAGTGGAGATGATAATGCCATTTTAGAGGCTGTGTTGTCAACTTTGCCCCTGAGAGCTGACAGATGGCCTCCCACATCACACTGGCTCCCCCAGCTCCTAATGCTCACAGTAACTGATGCAGTGTCTCCGCTGACCTTTCAGTTGTGCCAGCCACCCTAGCCACTGGTCGCTGTGCATGTTCTGGTTTCTGTCTGCTGGAGGCTTTATTTTACATCCTTCAAATGAGCATTTTTTTAAGGTGCACAAGGAGAGCAGTGAATTTGGTATTATCAGTATTTGTATGCACATACCACATGTAAATGTGTATGTCTGTTTAACAGATTACCAGGTAACAGCTGAAGACATTCTGCAGATGGCTGTTCCCATATCCTGCATACTGATCATGGCAGTGTCTGTAATTTGTTACTTCTGTTTTACCAAGTATGTATCATACTATTCACAGGTTTTATGGAGTGGTAGTTTGCACAGATATCAGTATTGCTGTTGATAAGCTGCGTGTCTAGCAGTGTAGGAATCTAATGTTTCATTTTTTCTCAGCACCTTCATCTTGCTGCCTGTGAGCAAATGTTTTACATAGACAAATGAGTGGCACTCCCTCATTTTCTGAATAGATAACTGAATATTCTCTAACCTTACAATGGGCTTGTTACCATATCCAAAACAGGCTGCAGTTGTGGGGCTTGTCAGTTTTGAGCCCCAGTCTTTGCTGAAGTTCCAGCTATGATGGTTAAATATCCAGATTTCTTTTTAATTTTTTTAGTGGTAATATGAAAGTGGGATCCTGTCTGTTTCGCACATCATGTCAAACATGATCAGAAGAACATGTGACTGTGGTTGTGCAGAGCAGCCATGCACCAAATGTATAAACATCTTTGCACTAGTTTAATGAAAAACAGCACTTGGAGATGTGCAGAGCAAGCACTTCCTGTTGCTGCAACGTTAATACAGATGGCTAGGAGGGAGAGAACAGAAGAAGAAAGTGTACACTGATGAAACCAAAATGCAGCTAGAGCAAACAACTTTAATTCTTCCCTTGCAGAGTGAAGAAAGAATGGTGGGATCAAATCCCAGATCCAGCAAAGAGCCATTTGGTTGTAAAAAATGTCAAGGTAATTTAAAAGTTTGCAAAAAATATACCTTTTCCTGGTCATCAGAAGTAGAATATGTAACAAGTGTTATTGGCTGGCTAGTGCAGGGGTTATGTCCTAAGTCTTATTTGTATCTTTGTTAGTTTTCAGTTTTGTGCTACATTGATGACATTAAGCTCCCTTTCCATGAGTTAAAGCGGAGTCATATGGAAAACCAAATGTAAGTAAGAGAGAGGAAAAAAAACCTCTGCTTTACAGCATAAAATAGTTTCCTATTACATAAACATTAACTGTCCTTTCCTTTTGACTTCCACAAACAGAAGTTGCAAGAACTGTCTGGCTCAAAGTTTATCAAGCCAAAGCTTCAAGGAAAAAGGTAACATCAGAAATGTTGAGAAATCTTGCAGTTGCCACAGCAGGTCTGGAGAACAGTTTCCAAAAGGCAGCAGTGCAGTTTTAATCCCTGAGACAAATGTGGTTGAAGAGTCTATAGAAATCTGTGCATGTTTAACAGACATTGAGGCTGAGACCCAGGAAGAGACCAGTGGCCAGATCACCATGATCGAGCCTGGTGAGAGCAGTGCCAGTGCTTTCAGAGAGCACACTGAACACAATGATGCACTAGCTCGCATGTTTATGGAGCTCCTGTCAGATAAACACAACATGCAAGACAAAGACTCAGATGTCATCACAGGTGAGAATAAAAACTTTGAGAAACTTGAGTCAGAAAATCCATCACAGCAAAACACAGAAGAAAGCACAGCCCAGAGTCAGTGGCCATGTGATACTACTATCACAGTCTCCCTTTTCACCAAAGCCTCTCAGGATCAGTACAATTGTAGTACAGCCAGCAAGAAGTCAGAACAATCAGAAGAATCCTTTGAATCTGGTTATCGGAGCTCCAGCATAAATTCTGCTTCTCTGGATGCAAGAGATCTTCAACACACAGCTCATCAAAGCCTTTCTCCATGCAGTTCAGAAAGTCAATGTGACTCATGTATCCTGATCCAGGAATCTCCGTATAAGTTATCCTTTGGGACCAATAAGGACACAATAAGCAACCCTGCACACAGCAGTTTTGAAACCCTTATCTCTCCATCCGTAGAGCCCTGTGGTTCTGCCTACAAGAGCTGTGACACCCTTATCTCTCCATCTGTGGAGCCCTGTGGTTCTGCCTACAAGAGCTTTGATACTCTTGTGTCTGCATTCAAGGAACCAAGTAGCTCTACGTATAAGAGCTTTGATACCCTTATCTCTCAGTCTGTGGCTAACAGTAGCCTGACTCCGTGTATTAAAAGTGTGTGCTCCTTCCCACCTTTGACAGAGTTTTCAGAGACTCCAGAACTTAGCTGCAGAGATCAAATGTATCGATGCCTGAGCAATCAGACACATGATACCTGCACTGAGCTTGATTTTCAGAACACCTGTTCAAAACATACGGATTTTCCATCTTTCTCCACAGATGCAAATGACAGTGCTTTAGCTTTCCTACCAGAGGAAGGAATGCATAAGCAAGTAAGATATCAAAATGTTCAAAAGAAAGCAAATACAGTTTATTTCCCCATTGGACTTCACACATGTGGTTATCAACCTTTTAGTGATTCGGTTGAATGTAATGGCACGTACTGTGACAATGATAGTGAGGGTATCTCTAGGTCACTATATGAACCTGTCGTTCACCTTTTGTACAACAGCCTGAGAGGAACACCTCCAGAGACCCTAATCTGTGAGCCTGACCAGAGGACAGATGACCATGTAAGTTTGCTTGTACAGAGTTCTGACTGCAGCACTGTCCCAGCCTGTAGTGAGCATGTCACACAGAGCAGTGATGGCAGCCTCTGGATCATCAACTCTAATGGGGTGTCTGATGATGAAAATACCAGCAGAGACAAACAGCTGCTGCATTTGTTAGAGCTGAACTGTCAAGGTTTTAACAGCAGAGAAAACACTGTAAAGGGGACAAAACCTGCCAGCTTTAAATATACTGATAAAGAAATGCAAGAGAGCAGCAGCAACAGACTAAATACTGACTTTCACTGCCACACGCACAACCACTTGAGGAAACTTGGAAATGCAGGGGCAAGTGAAGAGGTGATAAGGCACACAGCAGACAGGAAGTGTGGCTCACCAGAAGAGTCACTGGACAGCACTGGGCTACACTTAGGAAGAAAAACTGCAGAGCTCCTGGTCTTAGACAAGCTGTCGCCTCCACTTTTTGTGGATAACTCCTGTCCTTCTGAATCTTACACCTTTCACAATGAGGGTTCCAGACTGGCACCTGCAGTTAAAAAAAGACCAGTAGAGCTATTGAAGGAAAACAACAGTAAGAATGAGAAAAAAGTGAAACTTGTACAAGCCCTTGCACAGGAGGACAACTGCTACATGAAGGTAGCCTAGCCATGCTTGCCAAGACTGAGCCAAGCCAGTCTTTGGAAATAAACTGGCAAATTGAAATGTTTGCCTGTTCTTCCAGTCATGCCTCAAGTGAGGGCTGGATTCAGTGGGTTGTGGCGCTCATGTCTGCTGCAGGGCTGGCAGCTGGTGTGTGTGTGGGCCCCTGGGCAGCAGTGGGGTTGGCTCCTAATGAGTTCAACTACAGTTCTATCTGGGGGACAAACCCAGAGCTAACATTTCTCTGGCTATGATTGTTCTCCAAAAGTAAGCAGGAACTGCATCAAGTTGGAGTTCTTTGTACAGCTCCTGTGGTTTTGGCCCTGGCTCAGTGTGTTGCCTGGGAAGCATACAAAGGTGATGTGGAAGGTGCTGACACACTTGTAAGTGGCTGTGGTGCAGGTCAAAGGGAAGCGACTATATGAGACAGCTTCCAAAAATTATTTATTGGAGGGGTTGGGAGGAGGGGTTCCTGTGTGCCTAGCCACAGCACGGGGTATGTTTCTATACTTGCTCAGTCAAGATGTGAAATAAAGATTACTGTCATTGGGCTTAAGCAATGCTATTATTGATTATTAGTTTCTTATTCAGTAGAAGCAAGCAGAGTTATTTCCTATTTCTACAGCTGTAAACGGAATCAGACATTTCTAAGCAATGTTTTCCCAGAATGTTCATACAGTTCATGGCCAGACCCCCTAAACTGATGGAGCGTTTTTTCAGCTTCTTGTCCAGTCAGAATGGGAGTTATTCCTGCAGCTCTAAGGCAGCATATACTTCTTGGATAATTGTTCCAAACGTTTTGTTCATTACTCTGAACTTTTCTAGGCCATTATAATATATTTTGATATGGTAAATTCCACTTTCGTATGCTGGCAGTGGCACAAAATAGTTAAGAACTGTAAAGTAATTTTATGTATATTAAAATATATGTGTGTATTCTCATTATTTGGAAAAAACTATCTGCATTGCTATTCATAAGGAAGGAAACCATAATGCTAAGCACAGAAACTGATGTAACATGTTTTGTAAGTAAGATTTTTGTACTGCAAATCTCTCTTCAAAGTTCAGGTTGGCCAAGTGATCCGTCAATTTTGCAGCTCTAAAAAAGGATACGTAAGCCCTGGAAGGAATCTCAAGTGAAGTGTCTGTGTTTAGATGTGATAATTGATACTGGTATAGGCACTAGTTTGTAGCTCACTTTCACTAAGGTGGTGGTTAGTGAAAGATCTTGCTGCTTGTACCTAAGGTGCTGATGAACATGTTATTTACTTGTTTATACTGAAAATATCAGGTTGAATTTTATTTTCACTCAGGTGAGGTTTAACTCTATCAGAAATGTGATTCTTTGCATGAGGGCAGTTGCTGCTGTAGTTAACATCACCACAGATTCTGTGAGGCAGAGAGACAAAGAGGCTTTCCAGCACCCATCAACCAAACCCGCACTGAAATGGTGGAACAGAAAGATGAACAGAGGCCATGGTCTGTCTCTTGAGTAAGCTTGGCTCACTTCCCTAAATCCAAGCAAAGTCCAGTTTAAGCAAAAACCCAGAGCTAGTTATTGCACCTACCCAGAATGGGTTGCTCACTGATGACTAGTAGCACAGGGCTGCTCAGTGAGGTGCAGGGACACTAGTGGTGCTTTCTTCCCCTTCTGTTCCTGCACTCTCCCCTGTGCTCTTTGTGAAATCCTCCTGGAAGGCTTGCACTTGGCTGGAGCGCCCAGGAGAGCTCTGCTCAGGCCAGAAAGCTGTCTGCTGCAGCACTTCTCTACTGAGCCCCAGCCTGATTCTGCCTTTCCTCGGCTGCTTTTTTCTTCTAGATAGCTGTGCCCTCCTTTCTGCTTGTTTCCATAGGATGGCCTTTTGTGCCTGGGTATTCTTCCCCTTCTCTCCCTTCAGTGTTTCTCTGGTGAAATCAAACTGTAGCTCTTGGAGGAGGGGGAGCCCTATTCCTATGCCTTTGCATAACCCAGAGCTGTTGGTAAGTGCTGGGGTCTGGCCAGCTCACCCCTTATTCTGCAGCAGGCGTGGTGCATGACTGTGGTGGGAGCCTGGTTCATGCTCCATCCTCCACTGCCTCTGCTTTTGCCATCTGGAGCTATTGCCAAGCTATAAAATGCCCGCAGGTTTCAGGTGCCAGCTTTCTGGCCCAAGATTGTGTGGGAGCTGTGACTGTGGGCTGGCTCCCCATCCTTCAGCGAGCTGCCGCAGCCTGAGCCACGCCCCCCGGGGACCAGCCTGCGCTGGCGAAGGCACCTTCCCTTCCCGAGAGAGGAACTTCATCCCTGAAGGCTGGGACCCTCCAAGTACGTCCTTTTTAGCTAGTGGAGTGCTCCTACTGTGACACACAATTACTGCTCATAGTAAGTGTATTTTCAGTATTTCTCAGTTTGTTTTGTAAAAGTGCAGTGCAAGTGGAAGCTTGTGCCAAGTTTTAGCCTAGTTATAATGCCATTTATTATTATCTCACAGTCACTCCACCTCCAGATCTTTCTCTCTTGGCTGCCTACCACATATTAGCAGCCTGACTCACCATGAATGAAATGGGTTCCTGAGAAACACAGGTGTATCACCAGTTCAGGGTAAGCTAGTCCTGATACACTGCTGCTCTTTTGCTGGGAAGACCGCAGCCTTGCCTCTTTTTCTTTCTCCTCTTTTTGGACAGTGTTAGCTCCTTGGAAGCATGCACCTGTATGGAACAGCTGTTGGCAAATTCCTGTCAACCACAAGGTTTGTCATTGCCTGTGGAAAACTTAACAGTAAACACAAGATGAGGGTGAGAGTACTTGGAGTAGGAGTTTGTGGATGTGGGGTCCAGTTTTGGAGGGCAGGGACAAGTTAATTTAGGGTGAGGGAGGGATCAGCTTTTTGCATAACTTCTCTCTGCATCTTGCATTGTTCAGGCAGGGTGCAAGGATTCCAAGTGCTTATCCATCATGAGCTACAAACTTTATCTAAGAAAACAGCTTATTTTAGGTGTTGCAATCTGGCAGTGACATGGCCAAAGGAACAAAGGGTGAGAAAACCAAATAAGGGGATTGTGATTTCCAAAACCCTACTCCCTAATGTCCATCTCTGACTCCAGAATTATGTGACAAAACTCCTTAGTGAATAGAGACTTGAGAAAACTTTTGTTTTCTTCAAGTCATGTCTTCGCTGTAGAAAAATCCTTAGGGATTTATGCAGTTTGCATTCTAGCTCTGACAGAGCTGCTTCCAAAGTGTGTAATTTCATGTACAGTTGGTTTCACAAAGAATAGGTGTTTTTGACTCACTCCGAGGGGAACTCTGCCTGTGCACACACACAGATCATTTTCCGCTCTCTGCAGATTGCTGAGTACAAGGTCTGCCCAGGCTCCCATGTGATGATGTATCATTACACATTACCCGGAATGTTGATTTTTTTTTTTTTTTTTCCACAGCACTGCTGTGCCAGAGGCAGCCACACTGCAGCCACAGCACCAGCCCCGGGCCCCTCGGAGCTGTGGTGTCGAGGTCGGAAGCCCAGCAGCAGTTCAGCATGAGCTCGCTGGTAATCAGAGCAATGAGAACAATAAAACTGGTCTGGTTTTCAGCTGCAGGAGTGTCATGTTTCAGAGCAGATTGCTCCAAAGCAAAGGAAAAAGCACCGAAGTGCAGAAGAGGGCACTTTCCAGATACCTCAGTTAACACACTTAACCAGTATTTAAGCTTGCTCAATTGCCATGTATTGGTGTGTTTTCCCAGCCATCAGCAGCACCACCAGCTTGCCAAGTCCTGACTGTTCGCATTCCTTTGACAAGCGAAGAAAGCAATGTTGAGAGGAACTTTACATCTCTGCCGTATGCTGGCCAAAGGAGCTTTGCCTGTTTGTACTTTGTGCTGTCCTGCTTCCATCCTGTCCATTCTTTGGCTTTCTTCAACATGGATATTTCCACACAGCTGCTTTTGACTCCTTCAGCAAGACTGCAAGATGGAAGAGGAAGAAAACTGGCTCCAGCCCTGGATGAACAGAGGAGCTCAATGCTGTGGCACATCTAGCTGCACAAGGGGAGGAGGAGCAGCTGTTCTCTTTTTTGCCCTTAACTGGAATACCTTCTATACCTTCTAAACTCTGACCATCTGAGCAGGAGACCTGAAATTCTGTATTATGAATGCAGAGAGGCAATTGTTACAGCAGGAGTTGGTATAGTACCAGCCTGTGCCCCTCAACCTGCCTTGGATAGAGGGATGACTGCACTAGCCCTGCCCCAATCCGTGGAGTGTGGCAGGTGTCCTAAGGAGCCCCTGGGGTTCAGTGGTTGATCTGCTGCTTCTGTGGTCCTGTCTGTGCTCCATACAAGCAGGGCATTCACAGCAGTGTGGTGTCTGTCCTCTGCTTGAAGGTTAGTGAGTCCGTCACTAACATATCACTGGGACTTTCCTACTTGCTGCTGTTGGGGGAATTTGCCATAAGCTGGGGAGTTTGAGGTTGGCTGCTTCTCCCCAGCTCAGCCACTGCTAGTTTCACTTGCAGTGAGCCACCCACACAGCAGCAAGAATTATAACAGGGTGAGAAAGCACTGGACTGCCTTCTGGGGGTAGAATTTCCACACCTGGCTGAGGGTTGTACCTAGCCCCAGTTCTTATCTTGATGCTCTAGAGAGCTGCTGTGAGAGCCAGGTCTACTCTGGCTGTGGCTGACCCTGAAGTTCATGCTCTTGGCCCTTGGTGAGCAGGCAGCAGAGGGCTCAAGGAGCTGGCTCTGGTGGGCTTGTGCTGTGTGATATTCACTGGCCACCGTGTGCATCTGAGGTTCTGGGCTCAAAGGCTGTGCAGGGTGGGTGGCTGCTGCGTGGTCTGCTCCCCGCTGCCTGGCTGCAGGGCTCCAGGAGCAGAGTTTGCTTCTCCACAACATGAGGGAGGCAAGAGAGCTATCCAGACCCATAAGGGCAGGAATTAGGACCAATAGTTCAGCATGTGCTACCTATTCCATGGCCTCATTCTGAGCTGTGCTGGGCCCTGTTAATGGACACTGTCATCAGGGATTCTTCCCAGTTCTGGTCAGGCCACCCTTGCTGTTCTTATGATATGTCTTAAAAACCTCTAGCTGTGCTCCCCAGTGTGAAGGACCAATGCATTCAAGTGCTGTCCATCTTGCTTCTATTTTACATGTTACCTGCCATTGTTTTAGCTTCTTGCTGCTCCTAGCACATCCCACTTCAGCTTCTGGACAGGCAGGGTGGCAGGGTAAGGAGTGTGTAAACTCGGCTGTGTAGAGCCGGTCACAGAACAGCAACCAGGGGATCAGGCAGGTTCCTTGTTCAAGCAAGAACCTCACACCACAACCAACACCACTGTGGAGCACGGAATCCCCCGGCCCCTACATTTTGTAGGAACAACCTTCAGCCTCCTCTTCTTCCTGAACATTGTTTGCCAGTGCTGATTTGGATGCAGATATGCTGATCTGACACAATTTCATTGCCTTAGTCCCTGTGCTCTAGTGGAGCAAATAACCCTGTGTTTTGGCCCTGTTAGCCTCAAACTCCTGCCTTGTGCCACGCAGTGAAGTCAGAGGTTGAAGATCACTGGTGTGTTTTTCACCCTGTTAGAGATGCCAGAAGCTGTCCAAGGCACGAACAGTTGCTGAAGGCCTGCTGTAAATCTTGTGGTGAGGGGTGAGGAGCAGGGGTGAGGCATGCTGATTTTTGGCAGTTATGGTAAAACAAAGATCCAAGGGGCTCAGGTGGAGGGTCTTGCCATAAACAGCCTTATGTCAGCAGCAGAATTCTGGTCTTCGTGTATCCCTGCAAGCAGAGATCTGGGACAAGCTGGTGGATGTTGGCTCTGAATGGGTCATTTTCTGTCAACCTCCATGAAAGGAACAGTGAATTTTGCCAGCACTGCTAACTCAGGTGAGCCCTGTGGGAATGTGTGGTGGACATGCTGACCTCATGTGGAGTCGGCGCTCTTTGGAAGCACAATGTCAGAAGGTGTGACCTGGGATCAGTCTGAGAGTGGCTGTGATAGGGCAGGGTGGAGAGGACGGGACACATCAGCTGAACAGTTGAGAGGCTGATGCTTAGTTTGTGGAGCTGCAGGAACCCAGCTGTGGGGCAGGGCTCTGACAAACGGGTGGAGGGAGAGGCCTGCCTGTGGGCTATCCAAGGGGCTCTAGGGTTTTGGAGGAGGGTGGTATGGAGGCTGTCTTGGGGAGAGCATGCTTTCCTGTGGGCTGAATGTATAGAATGTAGTGAGCACTTGGGGAGGTGCTCTGGGCACGTTTTGCATGGTGCAAATGAGAGTGGTGGGTTTGAGCCTGAGCAGAGCTGTAAGTTTCTGTTCCAGATGGGCAGGGTGAGTTGACAGGCACAGTCATTCCTGTTTCTGTTTACCAGCCTGAGTCTGGTGATTTCCTTAGAGAAGATACAAGCCTCTGTGCAATCCCCTCCATGTGATAAAGACGTGCATAGATGCAGCTCTGTGAAGGTAAGTCCTTTTCCTCTGGCAGGAGCCAAAGTGGTGTCCTCCTACTAAAGCCTTCAGGCAGAATGGGTTCAGACTTTATATGTATTGGGGAAAACAAGAGGCCGAGCCCTATGTTGCTGGCTACAGAAAGACAACTGGCAAAGGCAAGGGAGGCAGGAGGGCAGGGTGCTGGGGTCTCTGCTGGTGGCACTCGGTCTTCCCCAGATGGAAAGCAGTGTACTTCTTCCTCTGTGCAGCATCCTGTTGTCAGCTTGCAGCTTTGTTGTTTGTCACCCTGCTGCTTTGCTGACTAACACCTCCGCTTTCTGCCTGGCTCATTCATATTTTACCCCATTTCCTGAGCTTTGAGGTGGTTTCTTCTATTGCTTTCTCTTCCAGTAGAATACTGTTACTCATGTCTCAGCTGTTCTGCCATTTTTCACTCATTACTTACCGTAATGTATGATTATTTTCCTCCTAAATGTTACCAGCCAGTAAAGGTGTCTTTGACCTTAGAGTTATACCAGGTCTGTATCTTTGATAATGCTGAGGATATTTTTTAATTCATTGTGACAGTAAGAAAGTACAGAGGTAGTACTGTTTGTGTGGGGTTTTTTTCCTCACATCATGAACTTCATAACTGCAAGTGTCACTAATTCTCTCCTTTAGAGAAAGGAATTGTCAGCTGTGATTATTGTTTCCTCTGTGTGTACTTACTTTTGCTGATCAATACGCAGATGTTGTCCTTCTTCCAGCCGTGGCAAAATGCTTTTGGGTCATCAGTAACTTTATCAGAATCTAGCAAGCCTCCCCTGTGCTCCAGGTTGCAACAGATATCAGGATTTCCTAGAGATCCTGCATATGTGTCCTACAACATGGCACTTCCCAGGCTGGGTATGGGTGACAGAGTCCCTCCCAGTCACTGAGGGAGATCTGGCAGGTGAAGCTGTACTGGGCTTCCCAGGGTTGAAGTGCTGGGTATATATGCTCAGCAGTTGCTCTGCAGGGACAAAGGCTACTTGTTGTTCTTGTGGTTTCACAGGCCTGTACTTGCACATGTAGGCACAGTGCTAGATGACAGAAGAGAATCAGTTATTAAGTTCAACTCATCCATGCATGATGAGCTATTCCAGCCTTCTGGCAAGTCCTTAATGCTTCTCTTTGCTTTATGCTTCACCAGCAGTGCACATTACAGAAGAGAAACTACACATCTGAATGCTGGCAGTCACTGAAAGTTAAACATTCTTAATTTAAAACTAACAATCTTAGAAAAAGAAGTTCCAACTGTCACTGCTGCCCTCTCCTCGGGCTCATTACCTACCTTCAGTCCTACCTCTCTTTCCTTGTCTCTATACCATAAATACCTCCATGGCCCTGACTCACCCTGGGCAAAACAGATGTTTTAGACCATTCAGGCCAGGGCAGGTGGCTCTTGACCTTGCCAGGTCACTGCTGGTGCCTCAGCTGGCCTGTGTGCTGGCTGTGCACTGTTCAACGTGTACGGGAAGGATCCCGTTGCTTAGCCCAACAACTATTCCTCATCGTGTTTGGAGCAGAATCTCTGCAAGAGAGATCAGCTCTGCATGCTTTGTGGATCACAGCTGTGGTGTCAGGCCCAAGCTTCTAGAAAAGACTTGTCTCAGGTGATGCTGCCTAAAGGTTGTGGAGGTGGTCACTGCTGGGTGCAGTGTGGGACAGCACAGGGTCAATGAGGCTGAGCAACTAAGCTAGGCATTTCCCAGGCAGTTTGTGATATCTTTCTCTTGCAAGGATAACAGAGCAGGACAGTAGTGCAGCTTTTGCCCTACAGTTACACAGGACTCCTCCAAGGTGTGCTAGAACCATCATTTGTGCAGAGGAAGGAGGAAAGGGGCAGCATGTGTGATCAGTCCAAAAAGTGACAGTCTGGCAGGCACAAGCCACACTACTTTTAAAACATGCAATAATACACATTTGATATTGCAGAGCTATTTTTTAAAACAAGAATACTCGCGGTACTCTTAAGACCAACTGCTTTATATATTTAAACATATTGCACCTAAATGCCTGTTTTTCTCAAACTTACTAAAATGAAAAATCACTTGTTGCACTAACATTTTCTGTGTAACTACTTAGGCTGTAATTATCCTGTATTATTATCCTTTTGTTGTATATTAACTGAGTCCCTTGTTACCTTTTCTAATAGTTTAGGCCTGCTGGCCTGCTTTATGGCCCAGAATACCCTACTTCCTTTTATAAAACCTCTACCACATTGTTAACTCTTACAGTCTCCTGGAAACATCCTCTGACAGAGTGACACTCTCACCTTGTTCCTGCCTATATATTAGCATAGAAATCAGAGCTGCTCTCTTTTGCACTGTTATTAGCAGGTTCCCTGTGGCTGTGTTACTCATTGCTCCTGACTGGGATCAGCAGCCTTTTAAGTCTGGATTTCTCCCTTTCAAATGGATGTTATGTATGCTGGAAGCAGTAAGCTCCTGATTATTTTTCAAATATCTTATTAGTACATGTGAGAGAGACAGCAGCTACTGCTGAATAGGAAGGGACCTTCTGTCTTGAGCATCTTCTGACAATCTTATGCCTTCTATGGCCTGTGATTGTCTACATGAAGGATAGGATTTTTGTCAAAATGTTTTGTACTTAGACTGACCAGCCATGACTCTCCCAATGTCTGTAATTTTCCTTATAGCTGTCTGGGGAGCCCTGAGGTCTGGGCTCGCCCCTCCTGGCTGTGGACCTGCTGCCCTGGGCTGCCCAGCTGGGTTATGCTGTGCTGCACCAAGTCCTAGCTGTTGCCCTGGTCCCAGGGCAGGTGGAAGCAGAGTGTGGGGGCACTTGCCTGTCTCCAGTGTGGTACACACTGCACTATATAGTTGGGCTTAGCCATTTAAAGCCTTGACACTGTTGCCTCCCCACTCCACCAGCCCCACTATGGCCTTTAGATCTCAGGCTTGTGAGTTTTTATCTGCTCTCCCACCTTTTCCTCACATAAGAGTAAGAGAGCAGAGCAATACAGTAATAACTGTTGTGTGGGTGTTTGGACCCAAATTTGTTGCCTTGCTCTGCTCACCACATCCTTCTGTCTGCACAGTAATACTGGTACAGCTGACGTCAGCACCAAGTATCACTGTATTCCAACACACCACAGCTCTTGCTGGCACACAAGTAGGCTTTGCTCTTGCTCAGCACGGAGGAGCTAGACCCGCATCCCAGCTCTCACTCATGCACTGTCTGCAATTGCAGTTAATGATTTAGCCAGGCCAGCCGTGGAAGTGTTGGGGGGCTGAAATGGACAGCTGAAAGGATGGGGCAAGGTAATGTCCACGTTTCCAACAATTTTCCCTGCTGCCAGTTTGTTACTGCTTTGTATCTGTGACTTCACTGTAAATATTTCCAGTAGCTGAAGTGTCCCTTGTGCCCCTGCTGTCATTGTTGTTCGCCTGTTCTGGACAGCTAGAGAATCCCTCTTTCTCTCGGTTGCTTTTTGTGATGGCAGCGCACATTTGTAATGATTATTTTCTCTGAGAAGAAAGCTTGCTTTTCCACATAACTGATGGACTGAGAGACTTGGACTCTTTTTTCTTTGGTTGTAGCTATTACCTATACTTCAGCATGCTTAGAAATACCAGATTATTTTTTTATTTTATTTTACTTAAGCTGGGTCCTTAATTAGACTTTTTTTTTTTGGTGGAGGTTTTCTAAGTGCATACATTTCCTGGAGGCATTTCAAATTGTGAGCTTTGGCAACTTATAACACCATATTTCCATATCCTCGACAAAAATAATCTTCATAAATGTCTCTGTACTCGTTCTATTTCCTATTATCTGGTATATTAAAACCTTGTAGCATCATTTACTTGTGCACATCTGTGTGAATGGCTAATCAGCTCTATTACTGTGCTGTCATATGCAGTTCCCTAGGACACTGCAGAGTTTGCAGCAATGGTGCTTAGCAGCTGTACAGTGCTTGACATTTTATAAGAATTAAGTAACTGAGTTTCAAGAATACATGGAGCTGTCTTGGAATCCACATTTTACGGATAAATTGAAATGAGGTGGTAGAAAGGACTTTTCTAATCCCAGACAGGGAGTAAGTTCCTGCCTCTGCTCATTGCTTACTGCTGTTCTTCCCTTCAAGTGAACGATCACACGAGCAGGGTGCTGGCAGATGAAAGCAAACGGGGTGTGACAAACTTAGGGATTTTGAGTTTAGGAAAGGTGGGGGTCTTAATCATACACCAGGATTGATGCTTGCAGAGGGCCTGACTGGAGAAAGCTTCAGAACAGGGGCTGCCACCAAGTTCTGTGAAGCCATGAGGTCTTCCAGCCATCAAAGACCTCAGAGACAGCTGCAGAAGCTGCATCTTTCCCAGCCCTTCTCCACACACATCTATGTCGTGTTAACACAACCCAGAGCACAGCCAGGAGGTCAGACACACATAGCACTGACACTGTCTATGGTTCTCTTGGAGGTAGCAGTCTTTCCCCACCACACTGAGGTGGAAGAACTGTGTAAAAAGTGAAGGAGGTAAGTGTTAAACTAATCTGAGAGCACTGACAAGGGTAAGACACGGGACAGCAGAGTCCCAAGTGAGGAAGTATTGTCTCCTTGCTTCACCTGTATTAGCAGATCCTACTGCTTTTCTGTCTTATTTTTGCTATTGTGCTCTTATTCAGGATGCTTTCTTCTAGATTACAACCTTGTTTGCTAGCCTCTCCCCAGAGTGTAGTGGCAGCCTCTGATATCTCCATAAGACATTTTCCCAAGGAGCTATTTGGGCTTATTCCCCTGACTTTTTCCTGTTCAGTCCTTCCTGTCCTGTTGGATTGATGGTATATTCTCTGATTTGATATATATTGATGGTATATTCTCTGAGCAAAGGAAGGAAAACAGGGAGGGCACTTTACAGAAAGAGAAGTCCAGTAGCTAAAAGCAGCAAAGACTTTGCGTGCATTGCTCTGTCCATTTAGGCAGGAATAGAGGTAAAATGAGGGAGCTACAGAAATATCATGAACATGAAACACTGGAGACACTGCCAGTTGGGCTCAGAAACAAGCAGTGGGTCTGCAGAGCTCTTTGAGGGCCCAACCCTTCCTTCCTTGGCTGAGGAAGAGGCAGCAAATTGCCTTTCTGGCCCTTAAAGGGTGGCCAAGACTGTGGATCATGACAGTCACAAAGCAGTGACGCTGAAATGGGCTTCTGCAGCAGGGCACAGGATGAGATGGCTCCAGCCCGTCCCGCAGCCTGAGTGTGTGTTGCACCTGAGGCCTGAGGCCCGGCTACTGCAGCCCAGGGGACTGTGCGCTTGGGGTGGGAACAGGCCCCTTTGGGCAGGGTGTTGGCGTCCTGAGCTGGGGGAGCCCTGAACAGTCTGAGCCCAGCAACGATGGGGCCCAGGTATTTCATAGGGAGAAGGACGATTTAAAAATGCAGAGGACAATCGCATGTATCGTGTCTCTAGGCCTAATTACTAGGCCTAAGCGGTCAGCTCATTCGGCACAGAACACAGCCCTCGGTGCGGGGTCAGGAGCAGATTGGCATCAGGAGACTGTCCATCTTGAGGGTGTCTGTTTTTATGGTGCATGCAGTCAGGCAAACAGGTTTCAGGTTGCAGGATAACAGGGTGCCTTCCTCAAAGGAATGAGACTTTGGAGAAGCGCAGTGGAACGATGAGTGGGAGCACAAGGTGGGGTTAGGCACTGGGCTGTGCCTCAGTACTTGGGGACTGCACCACCGGTACTGGTAATGACAATAGTCATTATACAGAGAAAACTTGGAGAACTGGGACCAGAGGGATCAAGAAGAGGTGTTTCCTCAGGGAAATGTATGATGCAGAAAGAAGGGCTGGAGTGTGGGCAAAGAGAGTTTCTGTCCTGCTGCTCGCAGCGGAGGAGAGAGCCCAGCAGAGCGGCCGTGGCTGCGGGCTGAGCTGGAGCTGCGCTGCCCCTGCCGGCGCGTTTGGCAGGAAAGGAGGGACAGAACCAGCGGCTGCTCCCACCGCAGGGCTGCGGTCCTGCAGCCATGGGCTGTTTGTGGCACCTTCTGAGCAAGCCTTGCTGGTCTCATCTGGACACTGTGGTGGCTTGAGAGCCACTCTCTGAGTTCACACGGAGCTGCAGGGACTTTCTGGCAGCTGCTAAATTGATTTTGCTTTCGTTATTTGAGTAAACCTGGGAAATTTTTTAACACACAAATGTTCCCCAAGTGGGAGAGGCCTCACTGCCATTCTCTCTGCTGAGTGACTGAGTGTTTGCTGCTGATGGTGGGGAGCCACAGGCAGCCCAGGACCTAGGTCAGATACTTGGGTCAGGGTGACCCCCAGTATCAATACAGGCTGGGGGATGAAGGGATAGAGAGCAGCCCTGCCGAGAAGGACTTGGGGGTAGTCGTGGATGAAAAGCAGACATGAGCCAGCAATGTGTGCTTGTAGCCCAGAAAGCCAGTAGTATCCTGGGCTGCATCAAAAGAAGCATGGCTAGAAGGCTGAGGGAGGGGATTCTGCCCCTCTGCTCTGCTTTGGTGGAACCCCCCCTTCAGTGCTGGGTCCTCAGTGCAGGAAAGACATGAACCTGTTTGTGTGTGTCCAGAGGAGGCCACAAAAATGCTCAGGGGGATGGAACACCTCTCCTATAAAGAAAGGCTGAGAGACTTAGGTTTGTTCAGCCTCGAGAAGAGAAGGCTCTGGGGAGGCCTTATTGTGGCCTTTCAGTACTTAAAGGGGACTTACAAGAATGATGGGGACAGACTCCTTAGCAGGGCCTGTAGCAATAGGACAAGGGGTGATGGTTTTAAACTGAAAGAGGAGAGATTTAGACTAGATGTAAGGAAGAAATATTTTTACAATTCAGGTATTGAAACACTGGCACAGGCTGCCCAAAGAGGTGGTAGATGCCCCATCCCTGGAACTTTTATGGGGCTCTGAGCAACTTCATCTAGTTGAAGATGTCCCTGCTTGTTATAGGGGGGTTGGACTAGATGACCTTTAAAGGTCCATTCCGACCCAAACCATTCTGTGACCTGCACCAGGCCCTGCAAGGAGCTCTGTGTATCATCTGGTGGCTGCAGTTTGCTGCCCAGTCTGCACCCGTGTCACTTCGACAGGTGCCTCTGTGCAATCTAGTGCAGGAGATTTTGCAGAGCTTTGGGGCTCTGCAGAGACACTCCTGTCTGTCCAGTCACTGACAGTGTTGCTGCTCTGTGGCGTGGTATGTGGGCCCTTCCTGCTGCCTGTGCATCCTTGCAACTTGCTGCCAACAGAAGTATGTCCCAAAAATAATACAGGTTACTTCTCCAAAGTCTTGTCTGCAGGCAGCCTAGTCCATTTCAGAATAGCTTGAGAAAACAGTGCTGAAATCTGTACCAGGTATCAACAGCCAATACTGTACAGGGAGCTCATTTTAAGTCTTTCTGTGCACATCTTCTGTAAAATTTAAACACTGTGAAAACATGTTCATATGTTATGTGGCTTGAGAGCCTGGTTTTGGAGCAGGGGCTGTGGGCTGAGCAGTCATTTGTATGTGATGCTCCTTCCTCATGTTGTTGTAAACATGCTGCTGTCCTCTTCCCTGAAGACTTTCCTGTATCTTCTCTTCAACAAATGGCATCAGTTCCCCTGAAGTCAGGGCTTGTACATAATTCTCTTCTGTGCCACGTAAGAGGCTGTTTGTTTTTTTTTTTTTTCTGGTCTGCCTTCCTGGAGTCCCTTAACTAGATATTTCATGCTTATTTAGCCATGGGTAGGCCAAATAAATGAGTTCTCACAAGCCTTGCTTATACAGGCCCACAGTGTCATTCAGATGCTGACTAATTCACTGTACAGATGTTTAGGCCACAGCAGTGTCACTTCTCCAAGTTGCAAGCCATTTCTAGCTGCTAAGGGGGCTAAGCATTTAACCCAAGTGCCTTCCTGTTGCACGGATAGACTGAGGATGCAGCCACTTGCCTGCTTTCTCGTGCACATGCTGCTGGCAAGGAGCAGAGATTTCACTGACTGGGTTTATGGCCCGTTGGCAGGGCTCTTGGTCATCCTCCCTTAGTCTGTGGGGTAGGTACATATGGGAGAGCTGAGATGACCTGCTGAAATGAGGCACTTTACTTTTAGACATTTAAATGAACGCAACGTTAATTCCACCTCAACATATGAGTAGATGGCTGAGCTGAACTTTTAATTGGTTGTTTGGTTTCTTTTTTTTTTCCTCAGGACATTCAGTCAGAACCAACATGAGGAACAAACTGTGGCTCCAGAGTATTTCCTTCTTCCTCTTACTCCAGTACAGTAAGTTCCCAGATACCTCTTCTGGGGCGGGCACCCACAGGATTTATCTTGGTGGCCATGTACACAAGCTCTGCTGGGATGTGCATGGCACAAGGTTGCAGTGGGACAGCAAGCACAAGATAGGTACTAGGAGAGGATTCCATGAGATAATGAGTTATGGAAGAGTCTCCATGTGCAATGGAGGACAGACACAAGAAGGTGCATGGCTGGGTAGAGCTCGGGCAGACTGCATAGCACTCGAAGGAGCAGCACCAGTGGGGAGAGTGCAGAGGACATGCCTGCCTTGCATCAAAATGTCTCCTGTTGACATTAGGATTTCCCCAGAAAAAAACCCTTTGCTCTGGTGGCCAAGACCAGGATATCCTCGGGGCTTATGGCTGCTGTTGGCAGGCCAGCCAGGGACAGCGGGGTTGAGCCTCTTCTGGTGTGAGCTCCTTAGCTCACTGCACTGTGCAGTCCCTCTCCCTTTCTGCTGATTCTGAACCCCCCGTGCAGGCTGCAACTGACTCAGAGTTGGCTCTCTGAACAGGTCAGCTGGACAGAAAGCAGCAGTGACAAGTGTCTGCAGGGAACAGGTGCAAGTTTAGCATTTTACATGCTGCTTCTAGCCAGAGCACTGGACCTGCACCAAACCCAAATTAGCAGAAAATATTAATTTAGAGTTATGTCTTGCTGCCATACAGTACCATTGGTGTCTGGACTGAACTTTGTGTGCAAGTCAGGGAATTACCCTGTACTAATTTCAATTTGGACCAAACAAGATCTAACTGTAAAAAGTATTTTATTTTTGTTTCTGAAGCTGCCAAGGATGGACAATTCATCCTAGATGTAACTCTGTTTAGGACACTTAATTATTCCCTTTGCAGTAAAAGGCATTCCTCTTCTTAATTTTGTTAATAGATTCTTACCCAAAGATACGCTTGCAGTTTACCAGCTACCTAGGAATAGTAGTCCCTCTGACTGATCAACATAATAGCATAGAAGAATGCTAATTAGCAGTGCTGATTAGCTTATCAATACCTGCTCACCTCTCTAAAGAAAGTAAGGGTTTAAAAACCCCATTTATATAGGAGACTAAAGTTAGGCTAAGTTAGAAAAAGTATGTTGTTCAGGACTCTGGAACGAACAGTGCTTGTACCAGAGCCCTCTGAAGAGCCTGTTGAGGGCTCAGAATAAAAAGTTAAAACTTAATGAAAAATTTGAACAAAATTCTGAAATCAGTGTGAAATGAAAAAGTCAAAATGAAACAAAGTGACAACCACATAATTTGAATCACTTGCAGTTTAGTAAAGCACATGTACACCCTTGGGGCCAGTCTGTTTTGAGCATCCCCAAATGTCTTCTGTTGCCATCCTCACTCTTTGGAGGAGGTCTTTTACACAGATCTGAGTGCTGCCCAGAGCTGCTGGGAGAGCTCTGTGTGCTCTGAGGCAACAGGACTAGGAAGAAACTTCTGCAATGAGTGAAGTCAGTGGGAAAAGTTGGACTTTGTTTTCCTTTGATTTACTCTAGCCTAGAATTAGGCTGCACCCTCCAACTGGCTGTGCCTGCAGTGCATTGTGACTGTAAACAGTGCATTGTGACAGAGACAACTTGTTAGTGAGGGTTATCATTTGATCTGGAAGGTGGAACAGATGCTTCTGGTCCATCAGTGCACACATTGCCTGCATCCCACGTTGGTTGTTGTCTGCCTACAGCATTCTCTCTAACTGTAGGATCAGGCGTTATGGTTGTTGTGCCTACCACACAGGCCTGCTTTCCTCTCACACAGACAACTCTTCTGAACAAAAAGCATGTTCAGGAAGAGGAAGGCAGACAGCAGGGAGTGCAGCTGCTCTAGCCAGGCAGGCAGCAGAATGACAATGGGAGGTGAACTCGTGGTTAGCCTGAGAGGGTTTGGGTGCCTGATGGCTTTGAGGTAGCATGTTCCCATCAGGCTGGGGGCAGCAGGGGAGGACCCATTCTTGATTTAAGCAGGGCTGTAACAACCTTGAGATCTTCCCCTCAATTATGACCATTTTATTCCCATCAAAAAGGGATGATACTGTACATGTAGGAGATGAATAGTCACTGCAGTAGGCATGGCTTGTGCCAGCATGGCATGCTGCATCTCCTGCAGGCCTTTCCTCACTCAGTTTTTCCTCCTGGAGTAGTGGTGGCTCTTGTCGGCCCAAGATGCTGTCAGGAGAGAGCTCACCAACACAGACATTTCTTGCTGTACTGCCATCTTCACTGCCTTGAAATAGGAGATAAGTTAAATTGTTAATGTATAAAACAACAGTGATTTTGTCCAGCACAGGTCAGATACTGATACCTGAGCAGAACTCCTGCAGGACAGCTGAAGAGTGTAAATGCTGCTTTGTGACCTCTTTCAAATTAGCTAATTCTCTTAATGACCAGTGTAAATTCTACAGTTGCCTCTCAAGTTCTCTTTAGAGGTCTGTTTCAGTTTAAGTGATTAATAAATTATACCTATCACTTCAGTATCAGAATGATTGATGGAAATTATAGTAACTGCAAATTTGCAATTTTTTTTTTTTTTTTACAAAATTCCATGAAAAGCATATTCTGAGCCTCTGGAGCTGGAGATTAAAAGTATTGATGCTGCAGGTATCAAGCTGTAAAAAATAGTAAGCAGAGAAAATGGTAAATAATTAATTACTAAAATACCACCTTTTTCAAATGTGCAAGGTGCCATGTAGATGTATGTCATAAAACAAAAGCTAGACTAGCAAAGAACAGTACTCAGTTTAGGAAGTGGTATCATAAAAATGTTTGACTATGTTTTTCCAATTGGCTCATCATGCCTCTTTGATGTGATATATAAACTAGAACTCTTGCAGAAATGCTGCGTGACTCTGCTGTAGTGACTGTACAAGAGGGGACAGAGAGAAGTTTGAAAGTTCAGCTACAATTTGGGAATTTCCTAGTATTTAGGCATGCCATTTGCTCCCACAGCATTTTTAATAGATTTTTGTCTGATGCTGATCTTGCTGCCAATGACTCTGCTCCCTGTAGAGATGGAAAACATCTTACGCTCCACAACTGGAGACTTCTCTGGGGGTTGGCACAGAGTGGTCTGTTCCCTTCAGATTTAGCGGGAGCCCTGAGGACTGTGTATGTTGATACCAAGTTCTGCTTGTTTCATCATGGAAGCTGATACTGTGTTTTCTCTTTCCAAACATACAGCTATGTGTTGTGAAAACCTCACTTGTTTTGTGGACTATGTACAGACCCTGTCCTGTATCCTGAGCAATGACTTGGGTGCTGGCTCCTATAACCTCACTGCAACATGGTACGTCCCAGTGGGATGGGCAGAGGGCAGTCCTCAGGAACTTCTAACGTGGCCATAGCACAGCGGTGTCCTTCCGTCCTCTTTGTTAGGTAGAATTCTTGTTCTTGCTGCCATGCTGGTTTGTACTTGGTACTTCACACATGCTCCAGTTATCAACTGGCTTCTCCCCTAGCAAAGAATCCCTGGTTCCTGTGTCCACTGACTGCTACACTGACTCTGGCTTCCTTGGCATCATTTTCTCCCCTGCCCTGGGGATACCTTGCCCTTTGCTGCTGTTAACAGTATACTTTCACTCATGTGCTAGCAGGGCTCACACAGCTTGTCCAAGCCCTTTTGGCTGCTGTTCTGCCCCAGCAAGGAAGTGGGTGCAGTCCTGGGCTGTGCAGCCCTGGTGAGCACCTTTCCTTTCCATGAACACTTCATCCTCACTTTCCTGCTTCTCTCAAAGATGCTAAGCTGAGCAAATAAAAGGGAAAAAAAAATGTCAACGTTCAAAGAGAATTTTTTATTTTAACATTTTGCCTCTTTTTTTCTTACTAGTTTCTGTGCCTCATAGTTCAGCAACAGATTAGTCCAGCTACAGCATGTAGTAGATGTGGACTTTGTTTGTTTTGGTGGTTTTAGGTTTCCTGAGGAAGATCCAGAAAATACTGTGGCTGCCTGCAGTCTCCTGCAATTGTCCAGGAACACCAGTCACACACAGTACACGTGCACTGTGGACATGACTGTACTCCTGGCAGATATCAAAGTCCAAGTGGATGTTACAGAGATGGTTGGCAGGCAGCACCTGATTTCCACAGGCTTTTATATGGCAGAGAACAGTAAGTACAAAAATGGTGGATTTGATAAATACTGTCTGACTATCTCTCTGCTAGGACAGTCTGCACAAGGAGGGAGCGTGGCAGCTGGCGGCTGGGGGCTGTGTTAGGTGTGCACTCCTCTGCAGAGAGCACTGTGCTCTTACTGTTGCTATTGTAAACTACGGAAAAATTTATGCTTGAGGCTGAGAAGAGAGCTGGCTGGGCCCCAGCCTTTCATGGGGAAATTCCTTTTCCCTGTGAAGTAGTAGGTGATAAATTTCCACCTAGACTATGCAAGTGTTTGTTCCTGCATAAAATCTAAAGGGCAGGAGGAACTGCTTTAATTTGAAGTACCACAAATATCCTCACAGGAGTCCCAGGAGGTTCTTGCAGTGGCCACCTGAACAAACATGACATTATTGTGGATGGCACAAGATGTCCCAGCCACAGTGGAGGTGGTACTTCACATTTCTGGGGCAATTCCTAAACATCTCCTCTGCATGACAGGAGGACTGGGTGCAATCATATGGCTGGCTTGGTGGAATGCTTGTGTGGTCTGTGCCGTGCAGCAAACTCTGAAGAAAAGGCATGGTTAGCCAGGCAGACAGGTACCATGCAGGCATATGAAAAATTATTTTTCTACTTGGATTCTTCTGAAATTAAACTTTACATGAGAAATGTAATATTTTTGCCATCACATTTCAGGAAAGCCCCTTGCCCCCACTGGCAGTCTATAGATCGGGTTGTGGTGCTTTGCCTGTGTCCCACATGCCCCCATACGGAGGCTTAAGCTCAGGGATGGAGCCTGTGGACTAGTGCTGGAGTTTGTGCATTCCTGCTTTTCAATACATGAAAACATCCTGCAGGGGATACCAAAACTTAGGACACAGGGATTTGCACCAGGTTTATGCAGCATCCACCAGCCTCACCTTTTCCTGATGTCTCTGTTACATTGAGGGATGTTTCCCTAACTGTGCAAGAGTTTGCTACTCCTATGTCATGAGAACAAGGTTACTCTTTACATCTTCCAGGAGGTATTAGCCCTTTGTGCTGTCTTCTCCTGCTCCTTAGGTGATGAGGAGGTTCAGAGACAGGCAGAAAGTGTCTTCCAAGAAACATGGGCCTGACTTCACTGTGCTGCTGAGGTGCAAGGTTCTCTGCATGGCTCAGGACCGCTCAGCCTGAGAAGCAGGAATGTTGTGGATGTTGTAGGAGGGTCCCCCTCTGCCAGGGCAGTCTTGCTCCCTAGTCACTCTGCAGTGCTGGCACTGTGCTGGGCCACCTCTTGTCTGCAGTAATGTTATGAAGGGTAACACCATCCTGTCTTCCAGTCAAACCACAGCCTCCGTTCAATCTGACTGCTGTGTTCTCAGAGGGTTACAATATTTCTTGGGAAACCATCTACCAGAACTCTCATTACTACTTTTTGAATGAGGAGCTGGAATATCAGCTACGTTACAAAAGAAGGACCGACACCTGGGAGGTAAGTGAGATGTGGCTTTAAACTGGAGGAGGGTAGTTTTAGATTGACATTAGGAAGAAATTCTTCACTATGAAGGTGGTGAGACACTGAAACAAGTTGCCCAGGGAAGTTGTGGATGCTCCATCCCTGGAAGTGCTCAAGGACAGGTTGTCCAGGACTTTGAGCAACCTGGTCTAGTGGAAGGTGTCCCTGCCCATGCAGGGGGGTTGGAACTAAATGAGCTTTAAGGTCCCTTCTAAACCCAAACCATTCTATGAGTCTATGATTCTATGTCAGTTTACTATCAAGTAGGGTGCACCAGCAAAGAGGAAGCCAGCAAAACCAGGACAGGAGTGCTGGTGTGGAAGAAGGGTTTTCATAGTTTAGAAAAGGTGTCACTTTGGAGTCTCTCCCAGACTGAAAACAGGCAAGACTGGGGTGGGGGAAGAATAAAGAAGCAGAAGCTGCTTGAAAAGTACTAGATCCTGTGGGGAAGGCTTAGATATAGTTCATTTGCTTCTTGTGCTGTTGTGCATGGAAGGGTCCCATGCAGCTACTCACCAGCCAGAGCAGGGCCTTGCAGAAACAACGTGGCCTTGCAGAAAACCAAGATTACTTTGCAGGGCTCCTCACTGTGCAGCAGGAAGGGTGAGGTGGGAGCAGTCCTTCCAGCCCTGAGTATTTTGGTCTTCAATCATTTCCAGACTCAGAAGACTAAAGCTGTCCATGAAGATAAACGGACACTGGTGATCCTGCCATGGGAACTCCAGGCAAATACTGAGTATGAGTTCCAAGTGAGAGCCAGACCACGAGAAAACACTGGCTTCCTTGGATTTTGGAGTGAATGGAGTCCTCTGCTGACATTGAAAACCAGCCCTGCCGGTACAGATTACCACCTCTCCTTGCCCTTGCAGTTGGTACAATGTCAATGAACGCTTCCAGAACTCTAATCAAATCTCATTAATTGGAACAAATTCCACGTAGTCTAGTAAAGACAGGCATGTTTGGCTTGCTTATTGAGTATATGGACTCGAGGCCTGGGCTGATATGTGCTGTCTATATTGACCTTCTCACTGTGCTGCAAAGCCCACCTTACAGCATGGCCCATGAGAAGAGGGTTTGGTGGGGTTGGCTGTGGGTTTGAGTGCCTCTAGCTTCCTTTCCAGTGTCAAACATCCAGGGTCTTGCTTGCAGCTTTCAGAAATGGGGGAGATCTAGTAGAGGTGCCTCCACTACTGTGGCTTAAGATTCCCTTCAGCTAAGGTGAGAGGGGAGCCTGCTCCCAGGGCTGAGGTACATGTCTGGACTCTGTTGTTTGGTGATGCTGGGCATGGCTCTCTCATTTGGTAGCCAGAACTCCCACTCCACAGGAGTGCACAGTACCCTATGCACAGAAGTAAGTTGGTGCTTGTCATGGTGGCACAGGGGGTATGAAAACAGGGAGTCTTTGTTCAAATAGAGCAGGGCATGATGCCTGTGGTCAATGTCAGCAGCATGTGCTGAGCTTCCCTGCTGTCACTGGTGTTCAGCTTGAGCTGAAGTTATTACATGGTGCTGTGGCAGCAGGGTCAGGCTCCAGTTGCTAAGGGTTATCTGAAAGGAGCTCCTTTCCATCACAGGCAGAGAACAGCCAACAAGCACTCATCTAGGCAACGTCTTTTCTTCACATGTCTCTGGCCATCTTCACCTTCCCCTTCATGGATCATCTGTGGAGGTGTCCCTAAACCAGGAGGAGGCAGAAACAGCAGGGGTCTTTGTAGCAGGGAGTTGCTGTCCTGCGCCAAGAATGTTGCCTGTTGGTTTGTGGTGCAGCCAGGCTCTAGGGCAGCTGATGTGCTGCTCCTTCCATTCGTGCAGTCTTTTCTGAGCATCCTCATTCACACCTCATGTCTGGAGTCCTGAGCCCTGGTGACAGCCTCAGTGTCCATAAGAGAAATCTGGGTTAGAAACTGAGGGTGTCTCCTCACCACCTCCTGCTTATTGACCAGGGTAGAAATGCAAGATGAGCCTGAATGACCCTGTCTTTTCCTCCAGCAGTGACACAGGCATCAGGCATGGGATGGCTGCTGCTGTTTGGTGGTGTCGTGGCAATCACTGCCTCAATCACAACCTTTCTGGCCAAACAGCAAAGGTAAGAATGCTTCAGGAAGCTGGAGTAAATGCTCCTACTCTGGCTAAAGGTGAGGTGTTCCCATGCAGCCTTCTTTGCATCCTGTATGTTCATGCACGGACATAGCCATGGGCCTGTGGGGCCAGCAAAGTATGGTCTCCAGATGGTGTACTGCCAAGAGCACCTTGCTGTGCTCTGGGGCTTTGCTGCCATTCAGCTGGCTGGGACAAGACAATGGCACGGGGGGGACTGAACAGGGGTCAGCCAGCCTCCCGGTCCTGTCTGTGCACTGCAGCTGCCAGATGGGGGCAGTAGCCATGGCTGGCCTGCCCCTTTCCAAAGCTAACACAGGGCCCCCAACACTTGCTGGGGACCTCTCTCCTGTTGGAGGGCCAGGTGCCCTTGCAGAGGGATGGGGTGCACGCTGCCACAGAGAAGGGCACAAGGCTGGTGCAGCAACAGGGGCTGGCACAGCCCACAGCCACAGAAAAAGTGCACAGGGCAGTGTTCTGGCCTGCAGATGCAGACCACAGGCCAGCCCAGCCAAGGGGAAAATGCTTTTCCAGCACTTGGTGCTTGTCCAGGAAGGAAAAAATTGGTACCTCTTTCCTTACCGTGAATATTGGGTGCACAAGTCCTGAGGGCTGAGGTCTGACCTCCTGTGAAGCTCATATGAAAGGTCATTAGGTGGCTCTGACAGCGCGAGACATTCTTGGTCACTTGCTAACTTGTGAGGCCAGGGAGGCTGGGTGGGTGATTTCAGCTGTTTGAATTGGATCTGGAGGTGCCTTGCTTTGCATCTGCAATGTGTGCTTAACCCCAAAGCCTTCCTCTTTTCTCTTCCAGCTTGTGGAAGAAGATGGCTTGCATCATCCCAGACCCTGCTCACTTTTTCAAACCTCTTTACCTGGTGCATAATGGAGATTTCAAGGTATAAATGGGCTACATAAGTGAGTGGAGCACAGGACGAAGTTAAACTAAAATGCCTGTTATCCTGTCCTGGACAAGGGATTCTCATCAGGGCAGTGGGAGGGGGGAATCTGTCTCAAGGGAATCCCAAACACCTTCAGATAAAAGGAACCAGAGCTCTCCAGTGCCTATTCTGTGCCATGAAGGCCTTTGTCTGTGCTGCTTATGCCCTGTAGGTGCTGTCTAAGTGGGTGAGTTGAGTGGGATATGGGAAGCCTGGGAACCTGAAGGGATACTAGGACAGTAACTGGGAATTTTTTTAAAGGACCAGTCCCATGCTGCCATCAAGGCCATGGAGCAGACTTCATGATAGAACCAGATCTCCCTCTCCAGCCTCTGCAGTGACATGAGCTCAGCATTAAGCCTCATAGTTCTCTCTGAAGAGTCACTCATACAGACAATAGCTGAGCATATCATCCTGGGAAGATGGCTCAAGCTTTGGGGGCACGTAACTGCCATGTGGTAGTGCAGCTGCTTCCCTGTGAAGGAAGTGTCTCTGAGTAACTTTGCTTAGCCCTCCCAAATTCTCTTCTTATTTAACACTAGCCAAACTTGCAATGTGACAATATAGTTTGCAAAGACTGCAGAGTTTGCTGGAGTTCTCAGAGTACAAAAGTGAAAGAATATTGACCATCAATAAGCAATGGTGGTGTTAAGCTGAAGAGCAACTCATGCTCCTGTTGTCAAACTGTAAAAGTGCTGGCATGTGAGTGCAGACATCACTGCCTCTTTCTGAGCAAGTTCCTGTTTCTACAGCAGCACTGATCACAGACACTTCAGTGTCTGCTTTTGGTTTCTGCTTTTTCTTAGACCTTCTGGAAGCAAGACACCAGCTGGGCCCTTATCTTCATGTACTTTCCCACTACTGCATTGCTGATGTTTGCAATTAGGTTAAGCAAGTAGACTTGGAGGGGGGCCGTTCAGGCTGCAGCCTGGTGTGACTGTCTCACTTCCTGCCTTGCTCTTTCAGCCCGATTATGGCTTCCCATATCTGCACCAGAGGGGTACTTGCATCCTCTTGTGAGGCAGGTGGCACTGGTTGCTCTCAGAGAAAGGAGCCAGGACCAGGTGGACTCAGTGTGGGAATTCCCAAGAATCACTGGCTCACAGTGGAAGTGAAAAACACCCTGTGTGCCAAGAGCCCTGCTCCTCCTGGGGCAAAGCCATGAGGTTCACTGTTCTGTGGGAATTTACATTCTTGCTGGTTTCTAGTTAGGCTGTTCAGTGCTGCTGGGAAGGAATGAGCCTCAATTGCTAAAGCTGAGTTACTTCTAAATAAATGTTCAGATGAAAGCAGCAGTTGCCCACACAGCCCCAGCACAAGGTGCGTAGGCAGAGGGTGTGGTGACATCAGTCTGTGGGATCAGACACATCACTTTCGGCTGGCAAGAAACCAGTTGGTGTAGGGCTCAGCCAACTGCATCCTGCCTTTATCAAAGCAAGTGGTTAAGTTATATCTGTGAATAATGATCAGCAAATTACAACAGAGAACAGTCTTAGATTGGGTAGGAAGCAGTGAAAATGTCAGAGGAAAAGTTAAAACATAAAAAGAGAAGGGAAAGCAGAGCAGCATTGTTTGTGTTGTGTACATGTGTCCTTAGGTTCATGTTGGGTGGGAATTTGCAAAGAACTGTCAAGAGGGAGTAGGAAATATTCTGCCTGCTCAAGTCTAAGAAAGGGATTTCCTGATGTTTCTTCAAGCAGCCTTTTGTGCCTTTCTGTCCATTACAGCTTTAATACTAAGCTCTTTGTAGCTTAGGTTAAAAATAAATTAAAATAGACTTGGTGCTTCCTACTGTGATGACTTTTCCATGCTCTGTGTCAGGGGGCGATAAGCTATGTCAAGCTGTTCTCTTCCCAAACACTTTGCTCATGTCTATTTATGCTGAGTGCAGTTTGGGACAGGAGGCTGATATGATTAGGCAGTCTGACAGCTGTGGCAACACCCAGCTCTCATGCAGCACCCTGTCAGAAGCCTTCACAGTGTTCATGAAGCTCAGTGTGTTACCTGTTTTATACACAGCAGAAAGTGGTGCACTTCGAAGAGCTTTGACACAGCCCAGCCATTAGGCAAGTGTCAGACAGAGCAGACCCAAGTCTTGAGTCTGTGCTGTGCCCAGCCTCTGGACAGCAGACTTCTCTAGTAGGATTCCCTGGCATTCATTAGTAGGACATGCCTACATTTTCTGAATCTAAGTGGTCGATTCAGTGACTTCAAAAACAACGGAAACTTTGTTTTAGATCACAGAAACCCAGAGATGCCTTTACTCCCAGACATGACTGAATGGGCTTGGTGATCTTAAAGGTCTTTTCTAACCGAAGCAGTTCTGTGATTCTAGAAATGCAAGGGATTCACGATTAGAGAGAATGCACAACCCAGGGCAGAATGTAACACTGATGGTGATACAGAAGGGCAAGATTCAATGTGTGGCACTGCCTAATCATCTGAGTTAAATGTGTTATCTGCAGCAGATGGTGGCTGCAGCTCTTTGAGGTCCCCATCGCCTGCCTAGCCTTGCTTCTTTCTTGTCACTGTGAGAGCAAAGGCTGGTCTGGGGCATGGTTGCATATAGAAGATCAAGAGAAGCTTTGCCCTGACCCTCTATCCCAGGAACTGAGGTGAGGGAAGTGACAGGGCAGGGATGTGTGTGTGTGTTGGGTGCAGATGCAGCATGGAGGGAGAGAAGCTGCCCATCCTTCCTGAGAGAAGCAATGTCCAGGACAAGAAGGCAGGGGAGACTTGGTGGCTTGGGAAGGACCTCTGGCTGATGCACAGAGGAATGCTGCTATGGGCAGTGGCATTCTTTGCAGCATAGAGAAAATTGAAAAGCCATGCAAGCCTCTCAGAGCAAATTGTTTTCAGTGACTTAAGTCAGTTCTCTTGCAGCTGCCTGTGTCTGGTAATAACGGCATCTCATACCCTGCCATTTTGGCGGAGTCCATGATCTTAGAGTTTGACTGTGCCTCTAAAAGCGTAAGAACTTTGGTCATTTCTGTGGAACCTCAAACCTGATGATACTAACCTCTCTCCCCCTCTCTCCCTGTATGTCCTTTTATGCAGAAATGGGTTGGTGCCTCCCATACGAAAATGACCCTCGATTTCTTTGAATGGGGAATAGTCCTTCCAGAAGTCCTAGAAGTTTACACCATGCGTCCTTCCAACAGCACCTCGCGGGAGGAGCTGCATGAGCTGAGAAAAGATTTGCCTTGCAAGCCGTGTGTGTCTTGCCTGACTGCCCCACGTCAGGACAGCCAGTCCCTGCTGTCTGCAGTGAGCAGCAGCAGTGGGACCCAGGACCGGTCATACGGGCATTTGTCCATTGATACGGTGACTGTGGCTGATGAATTTACACCTTGTAACTGTCACTGCAACTGTAACAGCATGTACAGGGGACACCAGCATACCAGCCAGGGGGGTAGTAGTGCTGGAGAAACTGGTTACCCCAAGGTTAACATTGATGATGAAGACAGAAGGATATCCAGTGACTTGCATCTGGCTGACCTTTGCACGCAAGACAAAATACTTGCCTCAGGCTCTGTGTCCACAGGCCACCTGAAGAGTACAATTGTCCCAGCCCACCAGCAAGTAGAAAGGGCTTTGGAAGGAGGGGTGGGGAGCATCCTAGAAGCCCTTTGCTTGCAGCCTAATCAGTGGGATTTGGAAAATCCAACTTCTCTACCTTCTCCTGATGGTGAGAGCGTTTCCTACAGTGAAGGCTCTTATGACTTCTTTTCTCACATGGCAAAGCCTGGGGACAGTTACCCTATGATCTGCGTAGATTTGGACACTATTGACAGTGGCTTTGTGGATTCGGACTGTGGGAGTCCAGTTGACTGTGAATTTGAGCAAAACAGTCAGACCAACTGTGGGTCCGTCCCTCTTCAGCCAGAGGGGGAGGACTTTCCACGCAGCTACGTCAAGCAGTGGGTCTCCTGTCAGTCTGACAGCCCTGTCAATGGGACACAGACAAACTAAGGACCTGATGTTACCTTGCATGGTGTAGGGCCTTTTCCATACTGTGCCAGGAGCGAAGTGTTAGCAAAATTCAGAAGAGAAACAAAGTTTACTTTACATAAGCTCTATTACATGCAACTGAAAACTGTTGGGCTCATAGAAATACATTGCTATTTCTAGTGCCATTTATCCTGTTAACGTCTCAAACATGATTGATTGATTGTTTTTTTTAAGAATCCTAGGTTGAACCCCCTTGTAATGCCAGAAGAAGCAATTCTATACCATAAAAATTACCCTTTAGTTTATGTAGATGTGCAACCTTACAAAGAGTAAAAAAGTTTAAATTATTTTCCCTACTATTCTCTCATGACTTGAGAATTTGGGTGTACATAGAATCTTAGAACCATAACCCATGTCAAGCATGTTAGTTACATTGAAGTTCCTCTACCCTTTCCAAACAACACAGGTGGTGTTACTTTTCCTGCTAATATATTTGGCTCTCTGAACCCAGCTGTAATAGTTTGTTAATTGTGGAGGGTCCCAGCCCTGTCCGTGGGGTATGATCAGAAGCAGTCCTTATATCATTGTCACAGAACTGTGTCCAAAAGACCAAACACAACTTAGGTTTCAGAAAGACTTTGCCTTTCTGGGTGGAGTCTGCAAATGAAAGGTCTTGAAAATGTGTAATTCCAGAAAAACTCTTGCTACCAGAGCTTTCTACTAAATCAGCATCTCTCCCAGAATTTTTCAAGCACATTAACTGAAACATTGAGCAGCTTTTAGAACTATTCAGAAGTGTCCTACCTGGATGTGCCTGCAACTCCATCTTCTGCCCTGGACCTGGTTTGCAGCAGTTAACAGGTCAGTAGCCCAGAGTTTGAGCAATTTCTACTAGCTAATAAAGCCAACCATGAAACTGCTGTTTGCCCTGTGACTATGTTTCCTCCGACATCTCTGCCTCTCTGTTTTGTTTAGGATAATTGTCTTTAAAAGTTACTGTAATACTGATACAGAATGAGAAGACCTCCATCTTACATAGCCAAAGTGCTACCAACTCATGGGCTGTTGGCTGCAAAAGATCTTACACTGAGAAAACCTTTGTGGTGCATGTATGTTTCCAGTGCAGTTATAATCTGGTTTTGCTGTCATACCAATAAACTCTCTTCCTTCTCCCCTCTCTTTTACCCAAGACTTTAGCCAACCCCACAGCTCCCTAAGCAAGAGAGAGCACTGTAATGAAGAGAAGCTGTTTCTTTCACAAGTGAGTGCTGGGAGAGTTCTTCTATGCATCCACATCCCTGGTTTGCTTATTCAGAGCAGCCATGGTTTCTGCTATGTTGATCTTGAACCTGCAGGGCTTTGCCCATGTTGTTACTCCCTCAATCCACCCGTAGCTCAGGGGCTCCCAGAGCACCGCTCCAACAAATCAGGGTTTTTTTGGCTCCTTCCCTCCTTATTTTCCATTTGTCTCGTCATCTTCTGTAAGAAGTCGTGGAAGGTATTGTCATATCATGCTAATCCACCTTCCCTGCTGTGCTGCAGGTTCCCTGCGTGCCCTCCACGAGGCAGCAGACGATCGAGCCAATTCCACATCCTCGCTGCTGAGCTGAGCCTGCCCTGCCCTGCCCTACAAGGTCTCCTTGTCTCATGCGTGTGTCTGAGCCAATGTGTACTGGGCAGAAGCATCACTGATGGTCTGGAACGTGGTCTCCAGCTTCAATTCACAGCTATTTGCACTTCAGATACTGTGCCGTGGTTACTGGCCCCAGGCCACTTAATGAAGGAGGGGAAACTTGCCTTTCTAGGGCCCTCTTGCATCTCAGCTCTGCACACTCCTTGATTCTGCCAGTAACATTGGCCTCAGAACTGCTGAAAGAGCTGTTTCTGTCATTGCTGCACTATCTAGCTGCATATCTGGTAGAAGCTGGTGGTTTGCTGCTATGCTGGGATAGAAGTTCCCTCTGGTCACCCTAGGAGGCAGACTTCATGGGCAGAGAAGAGCTTGCTTTGTTATGTGGCATAAGGATATTGAAATAAGGGAGGCTATTTGCTTTGAAGCAAGCTGTAACACCTAATATTTTTGGCAAGGAGTTGTTGACACTGTGGATGTGGAGGGGTTTGAGGTGTGTTTTTTTCCTGTCACTTGTAGCAGCAAAGTGGAAAATGTCCCCAACCTAGCAATATCTAATTTGGAAAAACTGTTTCTCCTCAGGAATGCTAGGGCTAGCTTTGCAAGCCCATGTTTTGTTGGGTTTTGGGAGGCCTTCCCTGCTCTCAAACAAACTGTCTCTAAAAGGTCTCACTCTAGCCTTCCATCGCCTCAGTAGCCCACAGCAACTGATTCCTGAACAGCAGCATGAAGCACAGAAGAGTTCAGTAATAGTGTGGTAAAGGCATTTGGTGTTGAAGTGCTTGGCCAGGCAGGCCTGCTTGAAAGAACAGAGTTTGCAACAGGCTGCCAAAGCTGCAGCAGGTGAAATGCAGGCATCTGGACTGTTCTGAGGCAGCAGGTGTTATTTGCTTCAATTACATTCTGAAGGCTGCTTGCATTTTAGGGGCATCCTATTTCTGCTTCTGTTCAGGACTGCTGTAACTATAAAAAGTGTAATATCCATTTAGATGGGTAACCATGGGGCTTTATGGGAGTTGGAAGGGTTCTTACTGGGTGGGGATGTCCCAGAAGCAGGTACTGGGAGAAGCACCGTAACTCAGTCTGCAGTACCAATTTGGAAACATCTGTCTCCATTTCTGCATGGCCCCTGTCCCCCTAAAGCTAACCCTGGCAAGACTGTTACACAGTCTGTACTTTGCCTGCTCCTCTCCTCCTTTTCTCTCACACTAGACCCACGTATATGACTCACTTGGATCCTGACTCTAACACTACCACAGCAGCAGTGCAGCTGGGTATGGAAGATCTGTTCCTTATGCACTCTGGGATTTGGACATGGAAGTGCTGCAATGCTTTTTGCCTTTGTTTCCCGAGTTGCCCCTTTGAGCACAGTGCAGCAACAGGGTGTGGAGGAGGTACAGGAGAGTGCAGCTCAGGGATGCCTCAGGTGTTTAACCACAGTTGGGCAGAGGCCTTGGATGGAAGCAGTCTCACCTCACATTGAGACAAGGCTAGGAAATGGCTCTAGGTCACTTAGAGAGCTCTTCTGTTGGCCTTTTTTATATAAATGTTGCAAGAAGGTACTTTTATATTGAGCAAATTACTTGGCTTTTTAAGTGTTAACCCTTTAACAGATGTTCCTCAGTTTCTCCATCACTAATGAGTAATTGCAGATGCAGCTACTTCAGCTCAATCTGATAATCAGAGCAGTTCTTCATTGGTTCTTGAGATTATCTTTAAAATCAGGTACAGTAAGATCTGCTTTATTATGCCACTGCTGCCTGATCATCAAACCACACAGCCTAAACTATCAAGGCACAGAACCAGCACAGAAAGTGAAGTTTCCTTTGAGCTGGTAAGACAGTTTAACATATTTCTGTGCTATGCATGCTGGTAAATAGTGATAGGATACATTTACTGAGCTAAGATACTGAAAAATAACTTACCTAAAAGTGGAACTCTCTATTGTTTCTTGTACTAGGCATCTAGAACAACAAAACCACCAGAAGGGTCTTTGTGCTTTTGTCCTGCTAGATTGCTGAGCACAAAACCACTCTATTGCATTAATTCTGATCTAGATTGTGCAAGAAAGAAGCACTGTCTTGCATAAATTATTTTTAGGTACTTCTCTCTGACTGAAACAGATGAATGTAAATTAATGCAGTCAAAATAGCCCTCAGTGTTTGGGACTTTGCAGAAAAAAATATGCTTTTTTATGTATGTATATGTATGTATGAATATAGCTTTATTGCAGTAGTCATCCTTTGTAGCAGCTTTTTTCAGCCTCTGGGATCCAAGTCTGTCAAATCTAGAAGTACATAGCTGTTTGTGACCATCAAATTGTGGAAAAACGGCTCTCCAAAGATGAAGGGAGAAAAAGGCTCCTTACCCGTGGTTCTCTCTGATAATCTGTGCAGATGAGGAGATCTTACTTCTTCCTATGCATGCTGATCATGTGAGTCTACTATGTGTACTTGACATGCTTCTTTCAGACATCTGCTTAGAGGCCTAGATATTTAGGAGGTTGATAATCTATGAATTTTTCTTAAAGGACCTACAAAATACCTTTCTGTAGGCAGGGATGACCGAAGGAGCGTCCATGATAAACAATCATGCTCAGCAGCACGATGATTGCTCTGGAGAACATGCACTTGGGGCTGTCCTAATGCATGAGGGACATGCATGTTGGCACAGACATACTGTTCCTGCCACTGTTGTACTTCATAGGTGCCAGTCAGTGTCCTGCCTTTCTTTAGTGCCTGTTGGTGCTCTTTCTGGAAGAGGTTGAAGTAAAAGAAGGAATTATGGCTAAGGGAGAGCATGTCAGTTATGACTATTTGCTAAGATGTAAGGAATGGGAACAGAGTGTTCGTGGGTCTAAAAGGCCCACTGTGCACCACTCACTGTGTCTTGCTGCGGGAGAGAGAGCAAGCAGAGAATATTTTGGAACAGCTCAAACCACTGCCAGATCAGAGCCTGAAGCTTCTGACTTCCACTAAGATTTGGGTGAGCCATCTTTTTATTTGTATGTTCTATGGGGCCCAGAATGTGAGGCTTAGCCAGAACTTTGAAAATGGATTTCTGGTAATACAAAGAGATACAGCAATGGCAATTAATCACCTGTCTTTCTGTTGATAAGCAGTTGAGAGCATCTGTAAAATCTGTTGTACAGATTCGAGTTAAAATAACTTGAAATGACTTTTGGAAAATGGAGATAGCTGATGGAAGCACAGGAGGGGAGGGGAAAGGCATGGCTGCAAGGCCTCATTGTCTTGAGCAGGTAACAGGCAGAACTCTGCCCTGGAAACATACAGAAAGGATGGAAACACCATTGCAACCAGCTTGAGACCACCTCGGAACTCAGGATCACCAGTCAGCTTCTGGTGCTGAACCAACACCTGGACTGGTGGCAGCATACCTGGTGTATCATTTCAGGGCTTTCTTTCAGATGTTTGGTCTCTCTCTTTCCTGCAGAGTGAAGGTGGTTCTTCTCCCTTCCTCTGACACCTCCTACACCTACCGTTTTCTCAAGGCTTTTCTGCCTTCACCCTCAATTCAGCGGTGTTGCAGAAATTGGGCATTAGAACAAAGAACATTAGAATCAAGCAGCCTGGCTGGGATGTTGATTTGTCTTCCAATCCTCCAGCTGCTGTAATAGTGTCCTTGCTGATAGCACTGGACACAGGGCACACCAATGAGATGGATTCTATTTTTTTTTAAGATACCTAACCAAGATGTATAGCCTACAGTTTATCACATTAGCAATTACCTGGAAATACTCTGTCCTGGTTTAGTTATCTTGACCTATGTTAGTGTGCCTGAACAAGTTCTTGTAAGCACATGTATAATTTTACTTAATGCAGCTGTCTCTCTCTTTCATATTTAGTCAGTCTTACTGTATTTATCACAGGGATCAAATGCAACCCTGATTAGAATGATAAGCAGGAAAGACTTTGTGCCTCCCAGCCTCCCTCAGTTAAAATCAGCTAACGGTGACACTTCCTTTCAACAACCCCCACTCTGAAGACAACCTGCAGCAAAACAGGACATTTAAGAAAAACCCAGAAATGGTGGAGGCCAGAGACATTAATTTTCTCTTGATCGGATTCTGAAATACTGTAATTATTTTACTATTTAATGCAGAAAAGGGACACTATAAGCTGGTATAATTACAGGAAAGAGGTTGATATGTGGATGCTGCTGTCTAGCTTTGTGAAATTTGAGACTGGAAGGATACTCTTGGTCATAAACCAGATACCAAAACATGCAGGAAGAAGGAAAGATGGAACACCTCCCTTCCCCTGATCAAATGGCAGGAATTAATAACTTCCTTTTAGGGAGTTGGTGTTTTAGAGTACTTCCATGAGGAAAACAGTTTCTACAGAAGAAATTATACAGCTGAGTTGCTGCTCTGTCTAACAGAGTCCAGGTCAGCTTGTGTCAGAGCCGGCAGAAGCAGATAGCTAAAGCTTCAATCTACTGGTACAAATACTGACAAACTGCTTCTAACAATTTTTCTATTTTAGATACTGTCTGGAATGGGACGACATATGTGGCAGCTGGGCCTCCAGCTGTGCATTACTGCTGTGCTGCTCTTTGGTGGAGGAAGAGGGAGAGGTAAGAGGAGATTTGGAATAGGTCCACTGTGGGAAGAGAGGCACTTGTGTGTGCTCCCATTTCATTCACAGACACTCAAGTATGCAACACAAGATCTTGTGGCTGCCCTTTCCTGGGTCCCAGGGACTGGTACACCTGGCTGGCAATGCAAGGCCTCACAGGTGCCACACGAACACAGCTCTGGTCTCCTTCCTCCACAGAGTTCCCGGGCAGCCTGAGCTGCCTGAATAACTATGTGACTACTGTGAGCTGCACATGGGCAACAGAGGAGCCCACGGGCGACGGACCGTTCCACCTGCACTTCACCAAGTAAGAGCTGCACGGTGGGAGCTGCCTGTGCCAGCGCAGGCAGGCAGCCCGGCCTGGGCTTGGCTCCCTCTGCAGCAGGAGACCTGCGGCACAGCCAGCTCTGCCACCCATCACCTGTGCCTGGGCTGCCTTGGGACCTGCTCCCCTCCCACCCCTCTGTGCGCCCGCGGCCTCAGGGTGCCCAGCACATGGCTGCAGGATCTGATGGCAGCTCATGGCAGTCTGTCCATCCATCGAGTGTCCCCTTTGGGCAGGGCCCCTGAGCACAGAGCCTTCCCTTCCCAGCCTCTGCTCCCCATGACCTGGGGACTTCCTGAGCCCATCCTACAGGAATCAGCAGAATCAGTTTTTGTCTTGTTGCCTTGAAATGAAACACCTAGTGGTTTAATCTAAATTAGTTCATATGTATATATATTCACATACACACAAGAATTTTGAGTCTGGTGATTTATAAGCTTTAATAACAGATTTAGAATATTATGTGAATAATTTTTCCTCTAACAGAAGAAATCAGGTTAATAGTTTGCTAGTTGGTAGGATAATCAGCATTGTGATAAGTTAATTTGAAATGAATGTTTAGATTATTTAATAACGTCTTGACTACAAATAACTACTTACATGAGGGTAAGCCACCCTGACAGTACATTCTTGTAAGGTTAAGACAAAAATAGCCTAACTCTTAAAGATACTGGGGTTTAGATCTATGAAAAATGCCAAGCTGATAAACTGTGGTGTCCCATTTTATTGTGGGGTCACATGCAACATGAAAAATGTGCTAATAAATGGCTACATTAGATAATCTGACAATATAAGACCGTTCTTTGGAGCTATTTCCCCAAGATTACATTTTCTGTCATTTATGCTGTGCTGAAGCTTGTGAATATGGAAAAAAAAACACAACCCTTCAAACAAACCAACCTCAGACATTTCACTGTCAATACGGGTTTGTTCATAGTGAAAGAGGCTTTAATGTACAACTTGTTAGCTCTGTGCTGTGCACTTGTAACCAACTGTCCACAGGCTCCTACCCCCCTACACCAGCTCCTTTCCTGGCAGTGACACACAGGAGCCCTCTCGCTTTCAGAAGGAGCTGGGGGCAGGTACTGGGCTCCTTGCAGCTGCTGGGAGATCTGGTGCTCTGAGGAGTGAGGTTATGAAGGTGTCTCCTTCCTCCCTTGTCAGCCCTGCTGCCCAGCTGGCTTTAGCATTGTTTTCTCTTCTGTCTGCACTAGAGGTTGATGTTCTTCCAGAAGGTACTGCTGTGCTAAGCTGCCACCCATCTTTCATAAACTGAAAAGCACTTCATCGTATGACTTAAACTTTCTGCCCTTTTATTCTTCCAGCCTCTGGTCAAAGGGACACAATGCCAGCTGCAAACTGAATGCCAGAGAAAGAATGCAGAATCAGTACCACTGCACAATCCAGTTAGCCAGCCAGATCTTGGAAACAGATGGTTATAGAGTCTCTCTCCAAGGCAATTTCTTTGGATGTAATCACACATACGTTGCCTTTCCAGAGTACAGTCCCCGTGAGCACAGTAAGTATGAGCCAGGGCAGCTGTGGCTGAGGCTCTGCTGAGCAGCTCTGGGGTAGGTCTGATACATTCTCCAACAAAGGGTGTCTCAAAGACAGCGAGTGAAAATAATAGAAACAAGCCAGACTGCCCATCACTCCAGAGTGCACTATGTGGACTTCATCAGCAAGAATGCAGTCCCAGTGTCCCTCCATTCTGACTTTTCCAGGACCTGAGAGAGCGCTGGCTCTGGAGCGCCTTTCAAGTATACTTCTAATTTACATCATGTTTTCTTGTGGCATGGATAATGTACAACTGGATTGATAAATAGTTGGGCATTTTTTAAAAATAAATTAAATAATGAGGAATCCAAGTCACGGATCTAATTCAATGTCCCGTGGTCTGGTACTTCAGAGAAATGCTCTAGTATTCAAAATCTCAGAGCCTGACTATATTAGTGGTATGTTGAAAGAGCAGAACGTGACATCCAAAGAGGTTCTTTGCTTGCAGGACTGCCCCCAGGGGCTATTTGAGTTATCATTAATTTGTGTCTGTTCTGTAGCTGCTCTGATCTACCCTGTAAGCTAATTTGGTCTACTGCTGGTCTTAGTATCACTCTTTAGACCCAGCTTTATCTCCCAAGACTTTAGTCAGCCTGGTATCATGCATCTCTCTCTGTGGTGCTCATGTCCCAAATAGTGTGAAAAAACCTACCTCTCTATTTGCAGTAAAACTTGACCCACCTTTGAACATCCAGAGCAACATCACTGCCAGCAAGTGTCAGATATCTTGGAGTGTACCTTGGTATCTCGTTGAAATTCTTCAATATGAGTTGCAGTATAAGGAGTACAGCATGTCCTGGGAGGTAACTGGACGAGGCACACACTGTTGGGCACAATGGCATTGCCACTCAGCTCAGGGCCGTCTGGTGGCTGACTGTTTCAAGCTAGCCTTCTGGTTTCCCACATTAAAGCTGAAAGATTTTATATAAAACATCAATACCAAAGATCAATAAATCTTTCCCTGAACCCTGTGTTCAGAAGTCATCCGTTATCATGCAGGGCCTCTTCCTGCATCCAAGAAAAGAGGATTTGGAAAAGGGGGGGTGGGGAGGGGCAGGAAAAGAGTATTTAAAGGACCATCCCTTTGCCCAGCCTTGTCAACAGAAACTCTTTTTAATACTTTGCAGGTTGCATTGAACAAGACTCTGCCCAATTCACTGCCACAGATAGAAATTGAACCCTCAGAGCTTCGCCGTGGTGTTGCTTACATTGCACGAGTTCGCTGCAAAGTCTCTGAAAATGAGGATTCGTACCATAGTCAGTGGAGTGAGTGGAGCCAGACAACAGTGTTTCAAAGAGCAGGTACAAAGAATGTTGGTTTTACCTTAATTCATGTCTTTACCTACCCATCTTCCAAAAACCAGGCAGATACCTTGTAACACAGAATCATCATAGAATCATAGGGTGGTTTGAGTTGGAAGGGACCCTAAAGATTATCTAGTTCCAACCCTCCTGAATGGGTGGGGACACCTCCCTTTAGATCAGGTTGCTCAGAGCCCCATCCAACCTGGCCTTGAACACTTCCAGGGATGGGACTTCCAAAACTTACCTGGGCAACCTGGGCCAGTGTCTCACCACCCTCACACTAAAGAATTTCCTCGTAATGTCTAACCTAAATCTCCCCTCTTCCAGTTTTGATCCATTACCTCTTGTCCTCTCACTCCCTGCCTTGTAAAAAGTCCCTCCCCAGCTTTCCTGTGGCCCCTTCAGGAACTGGAAGGTGCTATAAGGTCCCCCCAGAGCCTTCTCTTCTCCAGGCTGAACAGCCTCAACTCTCTCAGCCCATCCTTGTAGGAGAGGTGCTCCAGCCCTTGGATCATCTTTGTGGCCCTTCTCTGGACTTTCTCCATGAGCTCCATGTCCTTCTTATGTTGGGGGCTCCAGAATTGGACACAATATTCCAGGTGGGGTCTCACAAGAGCTGAGTAAAGGGGGAGAATCACTTCCCTTGACCTGCTGGATATGCTTCTTTTGATGCAGCCTAGGACACAGTTGGCTCTTTGGGCTGCCTGCACACATTGTTGGCTCATGTTGAGCTTCTTGTCCCCCATCACTCCCAAGTCCTTCTCCTCAGGGCTGTTTTCTATCCATTCTCCGCCCAGCCTGTATTTGTGCTTGGGATTGTCCCGACCCAGGTGCAGGACCTTGCACTTGGCCTGGTTGAACTTCATGCAGTTTGCACAAGCCCACCTGTCAAGCCTGTTAAGGTCCCTCTGGATGGCATCCCTTCCCTTCAGCCTCACCACATACTTTGCTGTTGTTGACAAACTTGCTGAGGGTGCATCAATCCCACTGTCCATGTTGCTGACAAAGATGTTAAACAGCACTGGTCCCAGTAATGGCCCTTGGGGAGCACCACTCGTCACCAGTCTCCATCTGGACGTTGAGACATTGATCACCACTCTTGGACTGTAAGCATCCAGCCAGACTTCCAGACTTTTAATCAATTATTTTTGTGCTGATTCTTTTCCTAGGTGAACCAAAACTGTCTGAAAAGATCCTAAATACCAGAACTATGCAATTCTTGGTCATTCCTCTGAGTTTTGGCACTCTACTCTATTTATTTTGGAACTGCAAGCTTTCTTCAAGGTATGTTACAGTTTTTTAGCCTTAAGAGGGTAAATCAAGTCTCCTTATATCCCTTTTGCTTCCTGTTTCTGCTGCACAGACTCAATCATTTTCAAAAGCTCTTTTGACGATCTTGGGACATGCATGTTCCTTGGCTGATGGCAGTTAATGACCTTACGCAGTCCTTAAGCAGACCCAAGGGCCTTTGTGGCACCCAAAGTCAGCTGAAGCTCAAGGCTGAGGGTCTCTTGGAGTTAAAGACATTTAAACCCATGGAAATCTACTGTTAAGTTTTATGTAGATAAAGTTCAAGTACACAGGAATCCATGAAGGAGTCAAACTGATGCCAATGTTAAGCCACTTGTGACATACCTTGCAGTAGTCAGTGTGTAAAATACCAATACAGGCAAACTACACTGACGCAGATTCAGTGCTTCTTAGGTTCTGGGACAGATAAAAAAGTGTCTCTAGAGCCTTGGTTCAACCATGCTCTGCAATTTTTTATGCTGGCAGAGCAAAGGGTAAATCTCTTCCTTTTCTGCCTTGACATACATTATCATGCTCTGTGTATGTGTCACTCAGAGAAACAGGATACATGATGTCCAGATGATAAAATATTTTTAAAGGATAGACTCTAATAAAGGGACTAGGATGTCTGGCAGAATATCTCTTGTCTAAATGTAATGAAACTAGAATTCTCTAAACACTTCCAGAAACAGTGGTTTAGATCAAATAAGTTGCTAAACAAATGCATAAATAGCTCAGTGCTTATAATGAGTAGTACTGAGTGTGCAGCATATAGCACTCCTCAGGAAATTTTAAGACTATGCTTCAGGCTAAAAGCATTAAATGCATGCTCAGGAGGCAGACAAGGAACTGCATGAGATGTCAGAAACCATGTGAAATGGACTTCTCATACAAGCTTTGTAGGTGCAGGGTGTTCATCTATTCACTGTGCTGTATCATTGAGACAGAATACAGAAAAGTTGTCTGGTTCTTTTTATTTTAAGTGTTGTTTTCTCTATTCAGGGCAAAAAGCCTCTCATGCTTTAACATTCCTACGCCAGCTGCTTTCTTTCAGCCACTCTATAATTTTCACAATGGGAATTTTAAGGTAAGAAATAAGTTTAATTTCTTTCTTATGACCCTCAGTTCATGAGGAGAGGATTTTTTTTTCCTGGGATTAATCATTCTAGCTCCTGAGAAGAGTTACTGACACACGGTTCTGGTCTTCCTGGGAGTTTATAGTTTCTCAGTTTCCTGCCTCCACATACTAGCAAAAATACCAATGCTTCTGTCCAGACTCCATCTCCTTAGAAATAAAACCCCTCCAGTCACTCTCTCCCTATCCATGCTGAACATGAAAGATGTACCCTGCCTTTGCAAAGCCAAAACAACACAAGCAGCTGGCAGTATATTCTGGAGGTGAAAGCTTGAACATTTCTTGTGAAATCCTGTGAAATCAGCACCTAGATTCTCTACTCTATTACTCTAACTTTGCCCATTAGATTTGCAGTAAACTTCTGCAATATTGTGCCAAAGCCATAAAGAAAGAACAGTTACTTTGCAAATTCCAACTCTAAGCAAAATGTCCTGAACTTATGGATCTTTCCATTAGGACTGGGTTGGACCTAATGAGGCTTGTAGCCAACTCAGAAGAGAAGAGGCCAGCAACTCAAACAAAGTGACTGCAGATGAAGTTTTTGATCTAAACACCCATGAACTGATTTCCCAGATCTCCTTGAAACCTGTAAAAAGCTCAAATCTGGTTGCTGCAGAAGAAAACTTTGTATTTGCCTCAGGTTCAAGCCAGCAGTATATCCCCAGCAGGTATGTAAAAGCAGAAGAGACAGAAGTAAGACTGGGACTACTGTTGGCACAAAACCATGCTGAGGGTAGAGTTGGCCAGAAAATCTCTGAAATAATTAAAGCCAACCTTGAGAGTCCTAGCATGGGAAGGAAATATCCCTCTCCCTCACAGCATGAAAAGGATGACTCCCTTATGCTTCAAGAATCTTTGGAGATAGCAAATGTGTCCTTCAGCAGTAGTGACTATTGTACCTTGTGTGACAGTGATACCACAGGAGGTTTGATTCCTGCTGAACTACTGAAGCTCGCCAGTGGTAGAAGTCTTGTCACACATCAGAATGAGCAGAGTGACCTTCCCTGAGGAAGTGCCTGCAAAGAGCTTTGTGCGGTCCTCTCATCTCCCAACACTGTCTTCACAAGTGGCTTAAATGGTGACCGTGCAGAAAATTACAAACTTACCATTCTTCAGTAAATTCTCAGTTCCTCTACTTAAAGAAGAAAATTGTCACCAACTCCTCTGGCTAGCAAATACTGCCCCCACAGGCCTGGCAAGGCCTGGCTCCAGCAACATCTGCCATCTCAGGAGACACATGACCATGCCCTCCTCTAACTTAACCTCCTAGCAGAAGTCCAGCAACCCCCTAGCCTAAGGAACCAGTAGCCTGTGAAAGCAATCGTTTTTCCTGAGACTGCCATTAGTCAATGGCCAAATAAAGCAAAAAATCTTTTCCTGATTAAGTAAGCAGATAGGAGGAGAGTAATTCCAGAGACAAGATAAGCAAGCTTGCTCTTTTTAGTTTACTTTTGTTAAATTTGATCACTGTGTAAATGAAGGACACAGAATATTGGTTAGACTCAGAGCAGTAGCATCTTACGAACAGCCCAATGTAAACTCTCTCAGTTCCAGTTCCACAGCCCCATCACTCCACCTTCCCTGTGTTGCTCTGCTCCTGGGTCATGAAGCCTGTGCTGCAAAAGTCTTTAGCAGCTCAGGCCTTTCCAGACAAGTGTAGCCCTTGAGTGTCCCACCATCCCTCAGCAGAGTATATGCTCTTTCACAGAGCCATCCATATGTTCACTCATCTAGCCAGTAAAAACAGCAAAACCTAAAACCAGTCTGTTTAATCTTCAGTAATTTAATCTAATATTCATATCTGCTCCTGCTAGAGGCAGAGCAATTCTGAAGACAGAGGCACTAATCAAGTACAGAGATCTAAACTATCAGTTCTAAAGCAAGAACCGTAATATTAGACAACATACATATTTATATACTGAGGATCATATTTGGAAAAGTGGAAGAGATGTTCTTTGCATGCTAGGAAAGGGAATGAACACACGGGGCAGTTTGTTTGTTCCTAACAAGGTGCAAGCAAAGGAGTAACTTGCAACACAAAACTACAGCACCTGGATTGCTTCTTCTTTGATTCTCCTGGAGCCAAGTTTATTCACTAAATCCAAAATGCCAGTGCCAAATCTGACCATTTTAGGGCTGGTGAAGAGATTGATTGGATCAACACACTGCCTATTTTCAGTGCATATTGGAGTGCAGCACAGGAACTGCTGTAACAGCATCAGCTCTGTGTCCCAGCACATGTGCAATGGCCCAGCAGTATGTGGTATTTACCTCTGTCTAGAAGTGATACTTATATTCACGTGGTACTCCAGGCTCAACACAATCTGGCTTTCTAAGCCAAGCTGATACACATGAAGCCTAATACAGGCAGTGCCAGAGCACAGAACTAACAGTCAGTACAGTTTAAATACAAGTTATGAGTTGTCTTGGTATTATATTCTTCCAACATGGCTTGCCAAATGCTGAAGCCGTAGTTGGAAGCCATAGGCAAGTCTAAATAAACCATTAGTTTAAGAAAATAATTAGGGCATCAACGTGGGCAGCTCAGTGCAGACTTTTTCATAACATAGTTTTGCACTTAAAAGCAGACAATAGATGTATTCAGAATGAGATTTACAGCAGTGGAGAAAAAAAAATGAAGAAGACTTTCACATAAATCAATAGCATACCTCACCTGGTTTCAGTGTGCAGAGCTAGTTACCCCATCTTTATAATGAGATCACAGTTTTCAGTAGCTTTTGCACAGTGGTTCCCACAGCTCAATATGTTGCAGAATGAGGTGTACTGATGCCAAACACATAGGTAATACAACCTTTTAACTCTTAATACAAGTTTCTTCTTTACAGTTAAAGATCATAAATGCCATTGAAAGACTACTGATCCCTCCCCACATCTCCCCTTACCTTCATTCCCTGAAATCAGTACTGCTGTTACCACCAAACTGAGGGGGTTTTTCTGCTGGAGGTAAGGATGAAGTTAGTTATTTAATCAGCATTCTGTGGGAGAGAGAAGACAGGATGCATTCTTCCCTGGCTAGGAAATCTTGGACCAGCTCTGAGCAAATAAATGCAGTCAGTTCAGCAATATTTCTGGGGCTGTATGGAAGTTACCTGCCAATCTGAATGGAACTTGTGTGCATGAACCGAGGAAAGGTCTAGGGTTTGCTTATGATATGCATGTCTCAGGTCTTCTGGCATTTGTTATAGTAAAAGTTTTTGCGTTCTTGCAATATAGTTGCTTGCATTTTCAAACTGTGTTAAAAAATAATTTATCTCTCTGGGTCTAATACCCAGAGAACTACATGTGATTTTACACCTGTACAGTCAGTTACAGAAATGCTTTCCCTAGCCTTATGATTCAGGGCCTTGAGAGCACAGCTGGAATACATGTCTCTGTTGGGAGAATTGCTGTGTGGTCTGTCCTGGTGTCATGGTCTGGAGTGCACCCATAGGTCTCAACTGACCAGTCTCACCTGAGACTCCTACCCACATCCTCTGCACAGGGCTTGGGAGCTCCATTTAATCTGCATTTCAGTTAAAGATTTGTCTTCAGTTCTGTCTGTCATTTCCTGGATGGCCTCTGGACCTAGGCTTTAGCTATATTTTGGATGGGCCCCTTGGGCGGATGTTGTGTTCTGTGTCCAGTCTTCTCTCTTGTCCTTCACTGCTCGGTGGACCCTGGACCTCTGCTGTAGCCTTGTTTCCAGCCCTGCCTCCTAGATAGACCTTGGACCTATCTTAGAGCCTTGTCTCCAGGCCCACCTGCTGCTCCTGGACTCCCTGGTTGGCCCCTGAACTTGGATCATTACCTCACCATGCCTGGAGCATCCCTGAACCCTGTTACCAGCTTCAGGCTCTAACCCCTCTGCCAGAGCCTGTGGAGCCACCCCGGGGTGGTGTGGGGCTGCCCCCAGGACCGCCCCGCAGCGGGGCCGCTGATCTCTTCATATGGGTCGCTGCACACTTCTGTTTTCCAAAGATGTTCTTTCTTACAATAAAACTATATTCAAAAAGTAGTAGCAAGATGATGTGTTACCGTGGCTTCTGCTGCTTGCACTGCCAAATGCAGACAAGCACCGTGGAGCAAGAATGCTGCAGCAGCATCAACCACCACGGTAAGACACCAGTTTACTGTTTGGACCAGAGTAATGGTTTGGGCATACCTACAACTAGAGTAGGCTTTCCCAAGCTGTCTAAATGCCAAGGTCATGCGACAGAAGAAGGTTAGCACCCAGGACTGCAAGAGGAATGTACATGCACTTGAATTTGGTGCTTGGAAAATCACAAAGACATTTCTGAGTGATCCTGTTGAGGTCATACAACCTTGCAGAGTAGGAAGATACTTGTAACTTTTTAGTAAGGCAAAAGCATAAGATCCTCTTATCAGGAAAGGACAGGCAGGAGGTTTTTTGCATTATTTTTAAAATTTTGTAAATAAACTGGGATAATGGAAAGTAGAGGCTTATGGACAATATCAATGCTGAATTATGGTAAGGAAAGTAGGAGAAACTCTGCCAAGTAGCGTAAAGCCCGAGTGTGGTGCAGGGCGTCAACGCTGTCACATTGTTGTCTATCTAGACTTTGGTAAAGCCTTTAACACCATCTCCCACAGCATTCTCCTGGAGAAGCTGGTGACACATGGAGTAGAAAGGTGCACTCTCTGCTGGGTAAAAAACTGGCTGGCTGGCCAAGCCCAGAGAGTTGTAGTGAACAGGGTTGGAACCACTTGACGGCTGGTCACCAGTGGTGTCCCCCAGGACTCAGTTTTGGGTCCAGTCCTGTTCAGTATCTTTATTAATGATCTAGATGAGGGAATTGAGTCCTTTCTAAGTAAGTTTGCAGATGACACTAAACTGGATGGAAGTGTTGATTTGCTTGAGGGTAGGAAGGCTCTGCAGAGAGACCTGGACAGGCTGGATAGATGGGCCAAGGCCAATTGTATGAGGTTTAACAAGGCCAAGTGCTGGGTCCTGCACTTTGGTCACAATAACCCCCTGCAAAGCTACAGGCTTGGGGATGAGTGGTTGGAAAACTGCATGGTGGAGCAGGACCTGGGGGTGCTGGTTGATAGCTGACTTAACATGAGCCAGCAGTGTGCCCAGGAGGCCAAGAAAGCCAAGGGCATCCTGGCCTGCATCAGGAATAGTGTGGCCAGCAGGAGTAGAGAGGTGATTGTGCCTCTGTACTCATCATTGGTGAGGCTGCACCCTGAATACTGTGTGCAGTTTTGGGCCCCTCACTACAAGAAGGATGTCAAGTTGCTGGAGCATGTCCAGAGAAGAGCTACCAGGCTGGTGAAAGGCCTGGAGGACAAGTCCTACAAGGAGAGGCTGAGGGAACTGGGCTTGTTAAGTTTGAAGAAGAGGAGGTTGAGGGGTGACCTCATTCCTCTCTAGAACTACCTGAAAGGAGGTTGTAGGGAGGTGGGAGTTGGTCTCTTCTCTCCAGTGAATAATGACAGGACAAGAGGGAATGGCCAGAAGTTGCTCCAGGGGAGGTTTAGGCTGGATATTAGAAAGAATTTCTTTACTGAAAGTGGTTGGACAGTGGAACAGGCTGCCCAGGAAGGTGGTGGAGTCACCATCCCTGAAAGTGTTTAAAAGAAACATAGATGTGGTGCTTAGGGACATGATTTAAGCATTAATGGGTAGATAAAGCTTATGGTGGGTGGATTTAGGTTATGGTTGGACATGATGATCTTCAAGGTCTTTTCCAACCAGGTTGATTCTGTGATTCTGTGTGTTTGTGGCTACTGAGCACATTGGCCCTCTGCTGGTTTTCACATATGTGAATTCAAACAGATCCTCCTGGCCAAAAGGCAGATTCTTTTCTATTTGATCTGGCAATTTTTTTCTCTCATCTGGCCACAGTTTTGGCTCTATAACTAGACAGTATCACAGTGGTCCACACAGTCAGATTTATGTTTATGATTCAACAGTCAGATTTATGGTTTTTTATGTCCTTGCATATTTTTATAAGGCTCAAAAAGTATCAGTCTCGTCACAGAACTAGTAAAATTTATGGACCACAGCTATTATTTCAAACGTTATGCAGCCAAGAGTTGGGAACACAAAGAAAAGGAAGAAATGAAGAAGGGCAGACTCCTAATAATATTACATGACTACTCAATTAAGCAGCTTGTGTCAAGACAGTTCTATCCAGACTCACTTCCCATTCCAGCAGGGCTGACCCAGGCAGACATCACATCCTGAGCCATTGTATCCTTGCTCATCGGGGCTGTGGATCAGCTGCAGGGACTGCACATGTGGGGCAAACACAAACCAGGACAGCAGCACTAGAGGCAGTTTGCTGAGTTCTGCTGCTTAGCATCAGACAGAGTAAACTAACATTTTCCTCTATAGAATAAAAAGAAAAGGTGACTTCAGAACAGAGGTAGTAAAGCACATAATAGCATCTAAAGCTGTTTCATGAAATACCAGTATATCTTATTAATTAAAGCCTTTCACAATGGAAAACATTCATTGATGCTGTAAAGAGTTCTGCTGTGTCATCCTTTGAGGTGAGGACAATGCTGCAGAGTCCAATGGCTTCATCTTGCAGAACTCAGGGTATCAGATCTGCAGGAAAACCTCAACAGTCGAGATTTTTATCTCTTGCTCAGTTGAAAACAAACTTGAGAAACTAAACTTACATAGAAAAGCAGGCAACAACAACATCTACAGATTTGAAGTGTAATCGATTGAAGGATACAGCACCCTCTTCTTGTTTCAGTAGAATAATATAGTTCAACAATAAAACTACTATGATTAATTTAAACAAGATTATAGTGGCACACACAAAATTTGAGTTAAACCCCTTAACAAATGTGTTAAAATTCTGCAGGATCAGGTTGAATTTGCCCTAACGTATTTTTTGCAAAAGCAAAAAACCCCACACAAACTGTAAGTAACTACCTGAAGCAGTGTCTACAATGTTGAAAGTTATCTCTGAGAAGCCATGCAGTACAAGAAACCTAGAGGACTTTTGAAAGATAAACAATCTCATCTTTAAATTTAGGAAAAATAGGGCCAAAAATTATTGTAAACCAATGAGCTTAACTTCATTCTTTAAAAAGATTTCAAAATAAATTACTAAAATTTTTTTTTTAAATACAGAGAGGATTAAATAGTAAAAGAATTTACTTGTTCATTATGGCGAAGAAGCAGATATTATATAATTTTGTAAGGTATTTTACATAACCAGAGACCAGTAATTTCAGAATGGTAGCAAGAACTTACTTAATTCTATGTGTAAGAAAGGAGGTTGCAGTTGAATAGTATACCCAAGTCTAGGCATGATACCTTCAGGAAGATGTAATCAGCTGGAAGGAACCCAGGGAAGAAAACACTGCCTGTAAGAGGCCAAGAATTTGGATATAGTCTGAAAAAGAGGGAGTATATATCTAAAACAAAAAAACATTCCCCTTCCCAGCCCAACCTGGTGGAAGATTATAATCAGTTGTTCTACTTGTCCGCTGAAGAAAAGGAAAATAATCAAACTGATAAGTTGATTAAGGCTGGATGTTGCAAAAATCTTTCTCAATAAAGCAGTTCAACGCTGGGCCACGGTGGCTGCCCCGGCCCTCCACCCCATCCCTCCTTTGTAGCTTGGAATCTGTGTCTTACAGATTCTGACGCAGTTCACTGGAGACGCTTCAGCATCACCCTGTGGAGCGATCCCTCACAATTCCATCATCCCCACACAAACTCCGGTTGTTTCCCGCGAAGTGTCGCTCACACACGGCCCACTCCTCCCGGCGGTCAGCGCTGGGCCTGCCGCCCGCCGGAGCCCGGGCGGAAGTGCGGCCTTCGCACCCCGGGAGAGCGTGTCAAGGGGACGGTTCGGGCCCCGGGCTGCCGAGGACAGCCTCGTCACGAGAACTGCCTGTCGGGATCCGCGGATTCCCACCGAGGGGGCACAGGGAGCCTGCATTTTTTTCCAGAGAAGGCAGATCTGTACATGTCACCATCTGCACTGAAACTGTATTTATGACACATTTGAGCTGGGGCTGTGGCGGGGCCGGCGCCTCCAGCGCACCCGGAGCCCTCACCGAACCCTCCCTCACACCACAGCCCGGTCCGTATCAGCAACCCCCGCGCGCCAGAGACCGCCCCTCTGACGCCAGCACGCCGCCGTTCCGCAGCGCTCCTGCGTCGTGGCACGTAACCCGGATGTGAGCGCGGCTGGGGCCGGAAGGCCGCGCTGCCAGGCCGCTCCGCCCTCTTCCGCCCTTTTCCCCCCCTTCACCCTGTGCGGCCTCCTGACAGGCCCCGCGGCCGGTATCGTCACCCAGGGCATTGCGCATGCGCAGCGCGGCGGGGCACGTTGAAGCTGACGGGGGACGCGCTGTCCTGGCTTGTAAGTGAGCAGCAGGCGGCGCCACCAATGAGCGGGCGCGCCGCAGGGAAGTCCCGCCCCTGGCAGAGGGGGGAGCATTGTTGTGGGTGACGTCCCGGGCGGGGGATGTGGGAGCCCCATTGGTCCGGGCTGCGCGGCCGAGCGCTCGGAGCTTAAGGAGCGACTGGAGCGCGGGCCGCGCCGGCCGGGTGGGCCCATGGCCAGCACCAGTAGCCACCTGGTGAGTGTGGGACGCGGGGCCCGCGCCGTGGTCGCCCGGGGCTGCCGGCGGCCGCGAGGCGCCGCGGGAAGGAGTAGGCCCGGGTGCCGGGGCCGGCCCGTGAGGGGGCGGCCACCCGTGTCCCACACACTGCCGGGCGGCGGGGTCGCGGTGGGGTTTCGGGGGCGGCGCCGCGGCCTGCCGCCCACCCGCCCAGACAAGGGAGGGCGGCCTGGCGAGCGCTGCCCTCCGCGGGGCCCGCCTCGGCACTGCTGCTCTCGGTCCTCGTTACGCCTCCCGGGTCGCCGCGGGCCGCACGGAAGGGCCCTGCTCCCGCCCCAGGCGCCGGCGGGGCCCTAAGGCGCGGGGCGAGCGCGCCGGCGGGCACCCCGATCTCGGCCCGTCAGAGGGAGGAATCGAGGCTGGGGCCGAGGCCGAGGCGGCAGCTCCGCGGTCTCTGGCGAAGCTTCGCTCTCGGTTCCGGGTGCGGGGCGTTGGCGTGGCTGTGCCGGGCCGTCCACCACCAGGAGAGCCGGCGTTGCGGCCCCAGGGGAGCCACCTGTTACTGTGTAATCAGTGTTTTCTGCAGTGGGAAGACGCGCGTGAGCAGGATCTTGAGGGTCGTGTAGGATGTCGCCGTTTCAAAGCCAGTTGTTTACATTAGTTTTGACAGCGCAAAACTTAACGTTTGGTGAGCCCTGCCTGCTGTAAAGGGGAGTTGTAGCTGATGCGCAGAAGTGGTAATAGTAAATCTTAATTTGCATTGTAGATTATGCAGTTTAGTTAGTGTACAAATTCATTACGAAAAGAGCGTTTTTTTACAAAAATAAACACTTGCCTTCTTTGATGTCAGTACAACTGTCTGGCAGTGCTGTGTTCCTTATTCTTGTGTGCCTGCTTTTGGGTCTGTGTTCTCTCTGTCAGTTGTAAGCTGCTTAACTCCCATCTGCAGTACTTAAAACTTTTTCCTAAGTTGGAATCGGCTCAGGAGGGTCTTCTGCATGGAGACTGGCAGAGCTGCATTGGTTCTTGGAGTCCTGCAACAGTGATCCCTCCTCTTAATGCTCATTGCTTTTTTCATCAGGGTGTTATATATTTGTTGATGGAAGATGAGAATTATTATGTGGAATAGCCCTGCAGGGGAGGGCATGAAATACTGCATCAAGGGTTATGAAATAAAGCGATGTTTGGTTAGTAAAGGAATTAGTTTTGCTTTCCGGCCACTTGATAGAGCTCCATATGGCTGCTTCCCAGCATCAGAGATGACTTCTGTTTACTTGGACTCATTTAAACAGGGAGTATGCTCCCTTTGCTTCTGTCCCTTCCCTTTGTGCTTCTGTCCTTGCTTGTTGCCTCTCTTTCCAGTTTTTTCACTCCAAAATACTTCATTTTTTGTTCCTTTCCTATAAATATTTTAGGTCCCTGCCTGCAAGAGAAACGCACAGAGAGAGAATGAATGAAGGACAAGGTTGACAACCATTTTTGTTAAAACAAATATTTTTTTTGGGGTAACAGTTTGAATTACTTCTCTTCTATCCTATTCAGTATTTCTCTGGTCAGGTGAGTGTATTGGCTGGCAGTTGCAGACAGATCCAGCTAACCTTTTTGTAATTCAGATTAGATAAAATATGGGAAATCTAATATTTCTGAAACTCTGAGCAAGTTATTGTTAATGTCTGTGTGATGGAATTAATGACATTAATTAGTTCTGTGGTTATTTTACTATAAATGCAAAAGTGGGGGAACAGAGCTCATCTTTGAAAGAAATATTCCAGCATTCCTCTGCCAAAACAGTTAATTTAAAAAATTTGTGTATGTGGGGACAATTCCTAAAACATTCTACCACTTTCTGAAGACATGATACCAAGGAGAGAATTGCACTTGAAACAAGGAAACAAGGTTAGCGCTGCTTTAGTTGCAGGTGTCAGTGTGGTCTTAGTTATTTGCTGTTAATGCCTTCATTGTACGTATATTTGGTCTGACACAAGAAGTGCTCTTCCTCTCAAAATGAAGAGTCTGGAAGAATGGTTATTTGCGTCTTCATTTTTAGCAAGATCTTCACTGAAGGGTTTATCTTCTTTAGCGACAATTAGATTCTGCTAGTGTGTCTGACACTGATAAAACCTATAGTCTGGTCATGGGTATGTTTGAACAAAAAACTTCTAGCTGCTTCTTTTTTCCCTGTGGAACTAATGCAAACTACACTTTCCAAAAACTGAGTTCCTAATAGAGTAAGTTTTGCATCTATGCTAGGAATTCAACTAGGCTGTGGTAGGCGTTCTGTTTGTACTTACTTGTAGGTATAAAACTTCCAGAGAAGTTTAAGGGGTTTTCCCTAGAGACCTGTCTGCTTAATATTCTCTTCTTTTGGGTTTTCAGTAAAAGGCTCTGACTAGTCTTGCAGATCTATAGATCATATCACTCATGCAAAGGCCTTTAGGTGGGGTATGTTTTCTGTAAACCTCTTACCAAAGTAGACTGCAGGAATAGAAAATAATAAAAGGTGCAGATGTTGAGATGGTACCCAAAGCAGAAAACAACAGAAGAAGCTTAGAAGATGCACTTTTAGATGCATTTGTATTTCTAGCGTGGGAAGTGCTGGTAGCTAATGGAAAGGAGACAATCCAGAGAATAATCCGGATATAACAGTGATGCTCAACTAAACAGTGAATCCACTGTGTAGGTAGTATATTTTTAAGCAAATTGTTTTTGGGTTATTGGTCTGTTACTTGCAGTGCTAGAAGTAACGTCTAGTTCACTTAGCCCTTGAAACTCTAGGATTGCTGTAGCTGGATTTGTAAGACACGCTACAGGCTCTGCTGCTTCCCTAAAGCACAGCAGTTGGAAGGCTGCACTGCAGGAAAAGCTCGGAAAGGGCTGCTGCCTATTGAAGTGCTTGCAGGAACTTTGGTACAGAAGGGGGCACAGTCACTTTGTTAGACTGGAGAAAGGAATAAACTGTCAAAGTAATAAAAATAGGTTTTATCTATGAAGATGTGAAATATTTTAGTAATTCCTGATTTTTAACAGTAAACTTGCATTTTTTTCTATTTTTTTCTAGAAAAGCTGAATGAATTGCAATAGAACTAGCACATTTATGGCATCAGAAAATATGTAAGAAATTACTTTTTAATATGGAAAGATAAAAATTCAGAAAACACTATGTTGGAAAGATAAAAATCCTTCTCCAAGGTCCTCATATTGGAGCTTTTTGAGTTATTTGTATTAAGCCAAGGAATTACAATTTCTGGTATTTCAAATGGGAAATGTTTTTTTGCAGGTGGTAAAGTTAGATTATGTATATGTAATAAAGAAGCAAAAAAGGGGAACAAGCTGATTTTTTTTCTGCCTCCCCACTTCCTTTTCTGACATCTTATTTGCAGGTAAGCTTGTGGCCGGTTACTAAGTTCTGACTAAAGCATATGAAAGGACTGAAAACAACATGCACAAAGTTAGCTATTTGGTCTAGAACCTTATTTTTCACACTTCTTGTATTCTACTCAACACTGCTGTAAGAAATAACTGGTTTGTTGTGAGACTAAATATTGAAGTGGAGACTTGCTTTCTATTTTAAAAGACTACCTGTAAACACCTTACCTGGGAAATATTCTGTAACTGCGGTGAAAAATGGCAAGGATTAACTTGCTTAGCACATTCTTCTGAAAATAAAGTATTAAATTTGATATTCTGTTCTTTTGTAATCCTGCAGAAATTTCATTTACAGTTCTTAATTGTTCTGTCCAACCTTTGTATGGTCCATCTATATACTGCCACCTCTGTGTGGCCACTTCTCTGCTCTTCACCCAAAACTGTTCTCTTTGCCTCCTGGAATTGCTGGCAAGGAGCCCGGTGTAGGAAGCCCTTTTGTGTTTGTTAGCAGGAGCCCGTGTCCGTGCTTCGCAGCACCTCCTGCCATTGGGGTGCTTCAGGACCTAACTGGTGGTGCAGAATGCAACCTAGGCTATTGCAGCTACAGATGGCTTTTGTTTTCCTGTGAGCTGGCCTGGATCTGTTTGTGTGAAATGAATTCTCAATGACTTGTTTACATATATAGCTATTTGGGCCATAGGCTGACTTTAGGTTCTTAGAGATTTTTGTGGTTTCCTGTTTCTGATCTGTTTTGAGGCTCAGGGTGGGGGGTGGGGAGAGGTGGTGCAGAGAGGCCTTAAATAGTCTCTGCCCCTGAAGGTGCTTGGAATTTAAGTGCTTTGCTTGGCAGTAGAGGAGGCTTCACAGGGTCACTGACTGATATGCAGGTTCTTACAAATCCTTTCATTAGCTTTAATCCCTACCTGACTTTGGAATTAGAACCCTGGAAATTAGTAGCAGGAAATACCACCCTATGTGGAAGGCTGTCCAATTGAGAAAAAGGCATTTGCATTGACCGAAATGCTTGGGTCAACATTGCTTTGTATGTGAGAAACTCATTTCTGTAGAAACACAATCAGTTTTATGGATAAAACAGCTTTCTTCCCCAAATGAAGATTCAAAACTGTCTAGCAATGTAGAGGTGTTCTCTGTGCTTCCAGATCCTTCAGCCTTTGGCTTATAGTTCTGCTGATATAACATGAATCCAGTTTCCTAATTACTCATGGATAAACTGCTGTGGATTTACTGCAGAAAGAAAGGAACTGGTGGTAGGCGATCAGTTCACTTACGAAGGGAGTGTCAGAGCTGAGCTTTGTTTCTGTTATTTTGAGATTATTTTATATGAACAATATAGTACGTCTCCCCAAACATTAAAACACTTCTTTGTGTACTATGAACTTACTGAGGATGTACATCCAGAAAGATTAAGAAGAAAACCCAATTAATTTTGATTCTTCTTTGAAGTTTATCTTCTCAATTATATTTCAAAGGCAGGGCTTCTGTCTTCCAAAATTGATTTTTGAACATGAGGCAAACTGCTGCCAACTAGGTACTTGTGTTTTTTAACAACCTGCTTGTGCCCTACAGAAATACAAATAAATGTCCCTGAAAAAAACAATTTTTCCTGAACAAATTGTCAAAGGTTATTAGAGCATGGCATTATGTCAGGCTTAGCCAGGGCTTTATATATATTTCTGCTGTGTAATAAGTATAACTTATGATGATTTCTCACAAATATTTTCAACATTACCTTTGTATATCTGTAATTTTTCTTTAAATTGTATTAGAGCTGTTAATACTGCAAGCAGACTACTTCAACTGGAATTATTTTCATGCTTCCATTTCCCACTGTTGCAAAGGTCTCAGCCATTTTAGGTAGAATGGTGTCACTGAAGAATTATCTGCTTCAGGCTTTCTCTTTCCATTAACACTTACAATCTTTAATCTTGAAATGTATTACCAGGACATTATTCTTAAGGAAATCATTGCTTTTAATTATGGTAATTACTACCAAGATACTTTAAGTGATTTTTGTTGGGGACAAGCAGTTTTAATGCAGTGCTTCAATGAGCTCTTACCTTCCAGTGTTGGAGAGATCTCAAATGCCACTGCACATGAAGGTGAGTGTAGTTGTGGTGGTGGGTCAGAGCCTAGACCTCTTTAGTCAGTTAGCATGGCAGCCTGTTTAAACAACAACAAAAAATCCTCCTTTTATACAACGGAATGCTTTTGAAATTGGCATGATTTATTAATAAAAACATTCCATTAAGCAACAGATTTTTCATATGGCAATTTCTGAGATGAAAAAATTTATTCCTTGCAAAACAAAGTTGAGTTAAAATAGCTTTTAAATTTGAAACAGGAGATTTCAGTCCATTCTTTCAAACGTAGTAATCAGTAACCATTTATGAACCTTGATCAAAGTATAGATTTTGACAAATTGTTTGGTTTCATTCTGTTTTGCTGACTGTAATGGTTGGTTTCTTCAAGAAATGGAGTTGGTTGGGTTATGAGCTAGATCTTAAGTTTTCTACAGTGATCTTTGCATACCATTAGATATTGAGGGCTGAAAGAGTGCTGATGCAGCTTTACACAACATAAACCACTGAGCTACTGAAGAATAAGGTTTGATGTTAATACTTTTTTAATATCTACAAATAACTGATACTTGGAGTAGGGTTTGTTTACTGCAGTTTGAAGCAAAGGGCTTAAGATGATCTTAAAAGTACTTTTCTGTAGAAAAAAAACATCCTGTTGTCCTGGGAAGATGTCGTTGGCATCTTTGTAACACAGTACAGTTTTGACTAAGTGCCTCATTTGTTTTTTTGTAGATGAGTGTTTGTTCTTAAAAGTGCTTTTTGTTTTTGTTATGATTTTGTTAGACATTTGGATTACCTGCCTTAAGAAAGGTTGAACAAGTTCTGTCATTTCAATATAAACTTCACTTTTTGTGATATGTTGCTGAAGATTAACCAGCTTGTTTAATCAAATCCTTTGTATAATACCTAAAAATAGGGTGTTTAAAAAAATGCCTTAGTATCAGCCCTTTTGATAAGATTTTACTAGGTTTTTTAATGCTATATTTTGCAGTGTCTGCAGCACAGAGGTAGGTTATTGAAGTATGACTTAATCTTTTCATCCCAGAGAAGACTAGTATTTTCCAATGTAGTATTCAGTTACAATTTAAAGAAAAAATACATTCCTTCTTTTCAATGAATGAATGTTCATTGTGGTTCTCCAAAGCCTTTGGCAATTTTTTCCTCAGATTTCAGAATCTAAAAGCATGCTTTTAAGGCTGGTTTCCTTACTGTTCCAGTGCTTCCTTATCAGGGAGGCACAGAATCTGCTGTCAAGCTGACAGTGTGAGCAGAGTGTGTGTTTTTAAGTAACTCCCCATTACCATGGTGTTGTAATTTTTTGTTAATGTGGCTGTAGGTATTTGAGTGTTACCCTGTTTACTAGTAGTTGTACAGTTTACTTGTTGTGTAATGCATTCAGAAGTACTGCTGAGGCTTTGCTTAAACTGTTTAGTCCTTTGCATGCTTGATATTTTTTTTTTATAATGATAACTCAGTCTGACAGGATCTAGTGACACTTTTTAAGGCACGGGAATGGATTTTCTCTTTAGGCAAATATATCAGGTCCTTAAAAGTAATAATGTTGGCAAATATATGTATTATTAAATTATTTAATTTAGCTGGCAAACTCGTTAGCATATATAAATGGAAACTGGCCCACACTGGAGTTTCATAAATTGTTCAGTATATTCTTTCTCTCCATATACATAGGTAAGTACAATTGGTTAGCAGAAAGAGGATGCAGTGGGTCACTTAGCAGAAAGTCTGATAATCCATTTTTAGACAGAAGTCCAGAGCATTGGTAGACATGAGAGTATAAGGTGTGGGAGCTGATGTAGGTGCTGCTCTGGGTTGCCTTCACTCGTGGCAGTCACTCTGGTGTAGCCACATACAGAGTTTATAGAAAGGGAAAGTGGTGTTGAATATTGATAGGGATCACATGGCAGTCGTTGTGCTTCCTGCAGACCACTCCTGGATGGGATCGGTGTATAATGGGAAGTGCTGGCTCTGCTCTCCTCTCTGCCCTGCGAGCTGGGGCTTTCAGCTGGATTTTGTGATTGTCAGTCAGTGTTTCTTTGTATCGTAACTTAGGTTTCTTGTAGCTGCACTACCCTGCTTTTGCCTGCATTCTCTTTTTAGGTTCTCTGAGGAATAGTTTGAGGACATATATTTAGGTCCATCTTAGTGTCTAACCTGATGGGTTGCTTTTTTTCTCTTGCAATATGCTGGAACCTCTATGTGAGTTCCACTCTAGCCTTTGAAGTGGAGGCTGTCACAAATAGGTATTGGAGAACCTGGAGAAAGCAAGTGTTTTCATTGTGGGATATGAGGGGGGAGAAGGCCAATGAGAAAGCTGTGCATGATATCTGTTAATTACCTCTTCTTACGGTCTTTTTCAGATACAAGATGTGTATCAGATGCAGTTGCATCTTTGTCAACCCTCTGAAACATGAGTGTGCCATGAAAATAATCTATTTAATATAACTGCCTAGCTATTAACTTTTTCCCTTCGCATTCGCTTCAGTTTCAGAGTTTTTGGCATGTGTGACAATATCAAAATAATTTACAAAACGTCTGAGGCCAAGCCTTTCTACTTTTTGCTGGCAAGAGGGGAAAAGAACAATATGAGGCTTTACTTCAGACGGCATGTAAATAAAAGGAAGCCTGTTTTTAGTGATTTAGTGAAAATTAGTTAATGAAGATTTTTATATGTCTGATCTCTAATTCCACTTACCTTCAGCAGGTTTGTTATTTTCTTCCTTATTAGGTTTTCAAACTCAGAGTATGTTGCATTAAGAAGGAAACAATTTCTATATGGAAGTAAATTAGAAAAAGCACCCTTAAGAGCTTGGGAGAGAAGGTGGTGGTAGAGACTAGTTTTTTAAAAGCAGAGAGAGAATGATTAGATCAGTGGTTCTCGGTGTGGTCCACGGTGATCCGTGACACATAGTACTGAAGTCTGTTGTTGCTCTGTGGGGATCTGTGCTTTTGCTGGGTTGCCAGCTGGGAAATATTTATAACTGTTGGAAGGAGAGCATCCTCAGGCTTCTGAATACTGCAGCTGCAGTTTAAAAGGTTTTAAAATTCTTCCCTGATTATTGACTTCCTATCTCACTAAAGGTCTATCTAGCAGAAGCAGAATCTTAAATTTGATTTTTGTAAAAGAATAGCTGTACGAGGCTAGACTGCATGAGCTAGTCTGTATTCTGTCTGTGGCATATGTGAAGACATAAACGTAGAAACATGTATAGTCTCTGCAAACCTATTTTTTGGAGTCTTTTAAAATAAAATTGAGAAGGTAAATAGTACAGGACACAAAATACTGAATGAGAATATGTGGAGTGTGGGAAGACAAGTGTAGGAGTGATCTTTTCTGTAAATGCTCAGGTGCAACATACCTAGTTGCATAGTTCTGGCTTTTCTTAGTGTTGTGGCTTGAAAGGCATTCCGTTGTGTGGGGGGTGAACTAGTCCATTCCCCACACTTAGGTAACTGATACTTTATTGTGTCTTCCTCTGTCCTTGTTCTTAATCTTGACTTTCACAGAATCATAGAATCAAAGTCAGGGGACTAATTGACGTTATATCTTGGCTGGAAATAACCTCTTCCTACAAAGTCCTTTACTTCTGTCTCTTCTTCCCTTAGGACTTTTCTATACTTGATATTCATTGTGACTTAGTTTCAGATACTGTGCAAGGAAATACAAGGATACTGTGCACCAAGACCTTTTTCTCCCTTTTTTTTCCCCTGAGTAATCTCTGGTGCTTTTCTGGTTTTTTTATTTCTTGTTTGTTTTGTTTTATTCAAGGTGATTTTGCTAGCTGCAGAATCTAATCAGATCCCCCACAATACCACTGCTTTATTTACCTGTAAACCCTCAGTTGCTCTATAATAACCTGAATGGAGCCATTTAATTATTTAAATCCTAGTATTTAGTCTGTGTGCATGTGCTTTTTATTTACTGTATTTCGGTTAATGGGAAGCTTCTTATATTGGCATTACTGAAGTCAAGCAGTCATTCTTGTGTCAGCTTGGCTGCACTCCTGATAGGAAAGAGTACAACTGTTTTTAATTCTAGCTGCTGTCTTATGTTGATAGGGGCTGCTGTCTGAGTAGCTGTCTGAAGGAAAGGTGATTCATCTGGGCTGCTAGAACTTCAGGGACAATAACTAGTCTGGAGAAGGCAACAACTACAATATCTGCATAGAAGGCATAAAAGGAACTGTGACATACAGCACACATGCTTTATTGTGTATGTGCTGTTTTCATAATAGCAGCATCACCATACTTCCTTCTCTTCAAAGGGAGGAATGCCCTAAAGAGCAATAGAGATCCTGGAGCAAGTAGACTGCACTCAGATTGGAAGGGGCGTTTTCCCTTGTGCTTCTTGGAAGATACTGTTTAGAATAGTTTCTTAATAATAGCTAATTTGCAATTTTGTAGGAATTGATTCTCCACTCTCTGTAACTGGAGAGTTTTAGCTGTACTCTGAATTTGTTGCCTTTGTCTCAATTTAGGAAGTATGACTGCAGGCTTAGAAATATGTTTGTCTCATTGTTCTGTAATGCCACTAAATATGTAAGTAAAGTGTATATCTGAATTGTATCTTATTTTTGGAAGAAGCTTAGCAGCAAACAAGGGCTGCTTTTCCCTACTGCATAGAGCACAGTCAAGTGAGTTATTGCTAATTTGGGAGCTAGGTGCTTTAAACCCATATTCATGACAGAATGCAAGTCCAAGTCCCTTCTAAAGATGTTTCTTATAGAAATGCTGAAAATTGTTCTGAATCAAGTTGAAATTAATGAGAAATTTTTTTTTTGTCACAAGTAATGTTAATTTGAATATTAACATGAGGTATGTTACAGACTAGGTCAGGGTTGTATAATACATCTGTTTTGAGGTTAGGATATTTTCACTAAGTCACAGTTTCATTCTGCTGAATGTATGTTAGAATACTGAGATTAAAAAGTAATGTTCGGGCAAGGTGTTAATTTTCTTAAATATTCCCTCTGTTTGCATAGCATGTCAGTTTTTATTGTCAGAAGTAGCTCAGCAGAGCTCTCCTATTGTATGTGTTTTCTGGCCAATTTCAAGTAAAATGTGTGAAGCAGACATCTGGCAGACTCATGGAGGTAGTTACAAACAGGGAGGGAAGGCAGCTTGGCAAGTTTCCTTGGTCTTACTTGGAGAAATTGATAAAACGGGCACCAAAAGATTATTTGCCTTATATATTACAATAATTAGTATTTGGAGTGTATCTTCTTGTACTTGCTGTTTTCTGGCCTATATCTGGTTCTTTGTTTTGGAACTGGGATGACTTTGTGACCATATGTACCATTTAAATAGTGTGGTCTCCCTTGTTTTAAAATGTCATGGATGGAGCATTCCTCAAAACAGCATTAGATATTGCTGATTATTAAACCCTCCAGCTGATCTGCATTTTATATCTTGTTCACTTTTTTCTTCCTGTCCTTCCCCAATGTGTATTAAAGAGAAATACTATTGGAGAAAGTGAGATTCCAAGTAAAAATGTAGGAATGTATCTTTTGTCTCCATTTAAGTTCTCATTCTGTGCTTGTTCATTTACAGTTCATTGTAACTTGCCATCCCTAAATTAATGTTATCAGTGAATACTGGTATTCTTTGCATAACTGGATAATTCTTTTAGTTTCAGGAAAACTACTAATTGTTGGGATTGGATGGATGGCTCTACCTCTAAGCACAAAATAAAGTTTAAATACCATGTTATTTGTAAGAGAATACGGTGTGAAATGTGATACCTTGGTGTTAGGGATCTTTTTTTTTTTAGTTTGAAAGAAGCATTCTTGAATTAAAGTGTTTGTGTGTGCCCACCATGACCTAATCAGAGTTGTTTAACATAAATATTAACATTCCCTCCTAAAGACATTTTAATGATAACCCTTTCAAATAGGACTGTATATGATGCTCGTATGGAAATAAAGTGCAAATGTGTGGTAGTTATTCAGAGGTATGGGAATAACAGTTTCATTTCTCTTTTCAGTATGATGCTGTTCCAATCCAGTCAAGTGTGGTGTTATGCTCCTGTTCATCCCCATCAATGGTGAGGAACCAAGCAGATTCCAGCACTCCATCTGTCATTTCCACCTGTGGCAGCAGACAGGGATCTAACATGGAGGCCACTGCAGCTGAATCAAGATCTAGCTCAAACTCCTTGCAGCAACATACAGGACAGCAGCCCCCGCAGCCGCGAAAGAAACGACCTGATGACTTCAAATTCGGGAAAATTCTGGGTGAAGGATCTTTTTCAACGGTAACTTTACTTTGTATAAGAAGTGCCAGATATCTTAGATAAACTTCAAAATTTATTGTGCAAGTGATATTGCTGAGATTTCAAGCTGTTCTTTCCAGATTTAAGAGTAAAGAAGTGGGACATAGTGGTTTTAAGTTTAATTATTAAAATCAAGTGTTGCACTAAATATGGGTGCCAAGTTTTCAAGTACCTTTTAAACTCATCAGAAATTCCATTGTATCCTGATGACTTGATGCTTGGATATTTAGGAGAAATTGCTTTCTATTGTAAGCTTGATAGCATAATGGGTTATGTTAAAATTTTGGTACAAACGATTGGAACTGGGTGAGGAGGTTGCAATGTTAAGAACTTCTGTGTGATGCTATTGCCTGATTCCTAGGGAAGAGAGTAAGAATAGTGATACTTCTACATTATTCTTTCTCAGCCTGTAGTGTCACAGCCCTCAAGTACTTAATGAGCCACAGTTCCATGTCTTCGTATTAAGTAGCCTTGAATAGATTTTCTAACTTCTCACATCCATGAAATGGCACAGAATGAATTACCAGAGTGTTAAAGGAATTAATGCTTCCATTTGATGCTTTTGTAGTTGCTTTATTGTAAGACAATAAGTAATGTTTCTCTATCTTTTCACATCTTCCACATGTAATTTGCTGTGTATACCTTTTGATTGTTGATCTCTAAATGTTGGGTTTTTCTGGTTCTTCCTGTACAGTCTAGTGTGGTGTTTAGGAAGCAGGCCTCTAGTGCATCAAGAGTAATTTGCACTTAAATACCTAGTTTGCAACTTGGAGATTTCCCTAAAGAATCCAACAGAGTTGCTGCCTCTTGAGTATACCAGAACACTCTGCTTCAGTCAGACACTTAATTTCTGCTTGTGGTCTCTGAAAGTTAGCACCATGTTCCTTGTAAATAAAGAGCTTCATAGGGCCTATCATAGACTCTAAATAAATTTCCCTTCCACCATTCTCTGGTATATGGGTGTTTTGGTCCCTGGAAGATCAAAATCGATGTTAGCTTGTCTTTAATGAATGGTTACAATGTATTTTCTCTCTTCTGGCAACAGGTCGTCTTGGCTCGAGAGTTGGCAAGTTCTAGAGAATATGCTAGTAAGTATTGACTGCTTCAGCATGAACTTTTTAAAAATCGAGTATCAAAGTAGTCCTGCTACAAAACACCTGTTCAACAGACAGAATTAGTGGTTTTATGATAATTTTATCTAACAACCTCCCCCTGAAACAAATTACCTAAATGGACTTCATTTGGTTGTACCTTCTGAATTTTCACTCTGTCTTTTTTCATTAAGTTAAAATACTAGAAAAACGTCATATCATAAAAGAAAACAAGGTGCCGTATGTGACACGAGAGAGAGATGTGATGTCCCGCCTGGATCACCCTTTTTTTGTGAAACTCTACTTCACCTTTCAGGATGATGAAAAGCTATGTATCCTTTACGTTTTAAAAATTGCTGTAACACTCACTTAAACGTAGCAGTCCCCAGTTTTTGATCCTTTGAAACACTAACAGGGATGAAGAAAGTAACTAGAGGTATTTAAAATATCTTAATGTCTGCAATGCAATTTTTGCAGTAATGCTTTTAATAGAAATTAAGCAAACAGAATGAGTGTGCTGCCTCAAAGAGCAGAGTGGGTGGCTTGCAGGACAAGGAGATTAATAAAACAGTAACTTATATTGTCCATGTGGGAGATGCTGAAGGGGGACTTGCAAGTTTAAAGTAATGTAAAAAAAAAAATTAAGTTGGGAGGTATATGAGATGTTTTACAAGTGTTTCATTTCTCATATAGACAGCAAAACACCACAATTCTTGTGCTTAAAATAGGGGTAGCCAGTTATATTTACTATTATTTCTGATTTGAACAGTTAGAAATATTTTTTTTTATATGTAAAAGTGCTTACAGAGTAATCTGAATGATAGAAAGCTGAAATGCTTCTGTTTGGGCCACTGTTCCAAGTTCTCTCTCTAGCAGTAATTGCAAAGTGCACTAACACCTTGAAAGCTCATTGGTTTGCAGTCAGCTTTTTTCTTGTGAAGAAAAGGTTAATCATGTGAATTTCCTCCAAAAGTGCCTGCTTCAGCTTGGCTGTGCCAAGGGTAAAAGGGTAGATGAGTCCATTTCTGGGGTCAGTAAGCAGTTGTGTTTTTCACAGAGGCTGCTGGCAGTGCTGTGTGAGTACCTACACACATGCAGACAAACAGAACTTGCAGGGGCTCTCCTTGGTAATGTGAACACTTGCTCATCCACCACTAGGCTGATTTTGGAACTTTCCAAGATGATGGGGCAATTTTAAAATTAGGTTGAATGCTTGCTACGACTGTGAATGCCCTCAAAGTTCTCTTTGAGGGCAGTTATGTGTACAGTTTAAATGAATTATTCAGCTAACTGGAAATACTTCAAATTTAGCCTTCTATGAGTCTTTGTTAGGCTAAGGTAGTGGGACCTGTATCCTAGGTTGTTAATTCATTTAAGAAACTGTTTTGGGTATAGACCTTAACTATACCGACATTCAGATTTTGGGCTTAGCTATGCCAAGAATGGAGAGCTGCTGAAATACATACGCAAAATTGGCTCATTTGATGAGACCTGTACTAGGTTTTATACTGCTGAAATTGTATCAGCCCTGGAGTATTTGCATGGGAAAGGAATAATTCACAGGTAATAAAAAGTTGAGACCAACATGCATTTGATTATGCCCAAGGTGTTTTTTCTAGAAATGTTCTTCATGAAGTCTAAAGCAAATGTGGATTTTGTGGAAAGCTAACGAGAGCATAATAGCATTTCATTACTGGTAGTACTGTTGTTAAGATAGGGAGCTAGACAAAGAAAACTTCAGGAGAAGAGCCAAACTCTGTTATTACACCAACTGTTCTAGTAGGGAAAAGTAAGAAAACTTTTTGAGCTAGAATTAACATTACCAAAAGCGTGTCTTTTTCAAACTTCATCAGTTGGTCTAAAACCAAACTGAGTTTTTGTTTAATCTGTTTTTTTTCCTGTGGTGTCAGGTACCAAAAGTAACTAGAATTGGGTTGGTGTGTGGATTAATGTGCAGCATGTCATCAAGAAAAGTAAAATTGTCAGTTTTCACTGAGCGAATGATTTCTACAAAGTTGAACAGTAACTTGGTAAATGGTGAAATTGAGCAAAGTTTTTAATAGGACCTTTGCAGCTGTTCTTGGTGTCGTCATGTTTTGTCCTTCAAATTAAAGTTGTCACTGTGAGAAAACTGAGCTGCATAACTTCTTTTTGGGTATGAAATCTATTGTGTTTTTAGGTTCCCAAGCAGTTGTTCATGGAACAGTAGATGCTAGTTGGCAAAAAGCTGGCTGATTATAAATCTGATTGCGTTACTACTTTCAGTTATATCTAAAAGGACAAAGTATTTTCCTAATACTTTCTCTGAGATAATTGGGAAAATAGAATCTAAAGGAGCTGGATGTGGAATGTACTAAAAGCATAAAAGTTTCTACAGGGGGGGAAAAAGTTCAAGAACTCCCAGTTTTACTTTAATTATGTAGTCCATGTGTTAGGCTGGGGGAATATTTATAAAACGAACGTAGCATCATTGTCAGTATTACTAAGCCTATACTGGAAATCTTCTCTTATAAAAGAGCTGCTTTATATTTGTCTTCATGTGAAGGCCCCTATGAGAAGATTGAAAGAAAACAGCAAATTGGTGCATTTAGAAAACTCAGGATAAAGTTTATTTAATTACAAGTCCATAGCTCTAGCAGTACCTGAAAGCTCTTGGGGTTTTCTGCTGCCTAAAGAACTATGACATGAGATGCTAGGGTCCTTTGGAAAGGTTACTACAGATAGATATCTTTCTATGCATCTATATATATAGCTATATCCATAATACAATATTCATATAAAATACAGGTATAGTATAAAAGCTGTGTGTGTGTGTAGAGTACAATATATATACATACGTATACGTAAAAAAAAACCCACAGAATTGTTCAAAAGGTCCATTTCGTTCATGTATTTTTCTACTTCTCTCTGAGAACATTCCAGGAAATTGAAGGGGATTTTTTTGGCTTGTGTGTCATAATTCCGTGATTCCAACTGCTCTCTGTGCTAGCCCACAGACTTTAAACTGTACAACTGCATAACCCATGCTTTCAATACAAGGGGGCTGTAATCTGAGGAAAATAATACTGCACAGTGGTTGATGGAAATGGCTTTCAATTTGCACTGTTTTTTCTTACCAGTTAACCAAAGCAACTCCTGTGTTTCTAAGCTTCTTTATGAGCATTCAAAGATACTTCTTAGGAGGGCAGTATGTAATCTTTTCTTGTCCACTGAGGAAACTTGGTGCAAAGTGAATAATGCCATAACAGTGTGACCCAATGCTATTTTTTATGTGGTTGCAGATGAACCTCTTGACATCTAACTCTGTATTGCTATATATTGTGTGTGGTACTGTGAGGTCTGGTTTTATTCAGAGACAGTGCTCATACAAATGGTATGCATACATTTGAAACAGAGATTTTACATGCCATTCATCAAGAGTGGAGGTGGTTTACAGGTCTTGCCTGTTCTGAACTGTTAGCTGGGGGCAGGGGGTTGGCAATTTTTGACTAACTGGAGTTTTCCGCTGAGTAGACAGGCCTGTAAGATCTCACTGCCATATCGATCTGTCGGAATCTTGTTTAGATTAAGGCTTGGGAGTGAAAGGTGATTTTTTTGTGTTTTTTTTACTTTTGTTGAACAAACGAGATGCAGAGTAGCTTAGTTTAGGGATTATTAATACAGGTCTTTAAAGTGTTAATTAGTGGACTTCTCAAAATCTTTTAGTGGTCTACATGTTGACAGCTACAACTTAAAGGGAAGTTGAGACAATGATGTTTATAGAATGTCTGTGTCACTCATGGTAGCATTATGTGTGTAAGTGACTAGACAGTTTTTCAGCTTTGATTTATGTGCTGTTTAAATATAAAAACTTACCTTTTCCAGGGACCTTAAGCCAGAGAACATCTTGCTAAATGAAGATATGCACATTCAAATAACAGACTTTGGAACAGCAAAAGTATTATCTGCAGACAGCAGACAAGGTATGCCATTATTTACTTCATCATGTGATGCAGGTAATTATAGCAAGTGGTCCTTTGAAAATGTATGTTTGCTGTATTTACCAACTTGTAACCTTCAAATATCATTACCTCTTATCTAAGAAAATCCCTGAGAGACCTTGAAACAGTTTTGACTGTCACTGCTTAGATTATGTCAGAAGAGGTAATATTGGTGTAGTAGTATAGCCAGCTAGATCACCAAATACAGTGGGAAGGTAAACTACTTCAAATTAGTTTTCATTTGCAAGGCAAGAGTACAAACAGTTACTGTGGCTCAGCTGAAACAGTTAAGTTTTTCTGAATTTAACTCCAGTGATTATCAGAATTGCTCAAATGTGGTTACAGAATTCTTGTGTCACTAATATTAACCTATGAATCAATTATGCTGCAAATATGCCTGATAAAAGCACTAGACCGAACTGAATTCGATAAACTAAATTTTTTATTCAAATGCAGTAAGCTTGTGTTGGTGGATTTTATACCTAACAAAGTGAAGAAATGCCTAGCTTCTTTATCCAATTAGATATCGCTGAGATTGATTGATTTTTCTCTTCCAAGCAGGTTTTGTGGATGGGTAGAGAAATAAAATTCCTGTGGGTTCTTTGGAGCAATAGATTGCCTTTGTGTTTTTTGTTCATTGGCTGGGGACAGGAGCAGAAGTGGGAGGTTGGCTTCTCCATAACTGTGTTCACTTATTTCTTTCAATTTTGTCACCAGCACGGGCAAACTCATTTGTAGGGACAGCACAGTATGTTTCTCCAGAACTGCTGACAGAGAAATCTGCCTGTAAAAGGTGAGGATTCTATTCTGTTTTGAACCTTCACTGACTGTCAGGATACTGTCAAATGGGAGAGAGGGGATAAAAAAGGAAACAAGCAAGTTTAGTGTTTCAAAGAAACAAGGTGCTTGAGTATAAAGGTTTTTTTAAGAGTTCAAAATACTTTTTTCCTAACAAGTATTGTTTCTTGTTTGAGCGCTGCTTTCCTCAGTTCATCTACCTTCTGGAGTTGGGCAGTCAGAATTAGGTGTTCTCAGGAGAAGGTGGTGTGTTACGGGAAGTTCGATTTCTCTTACCGATGATCAGCAACTTTTTCTGTTATCCAAATAATGCAATTATTTAAGTTCTGTTTTATATAAGCCTGCTCTAATATGATAATTCCTGCTGCAGAAGCCACAGAATGTCATGTTCTGTCAGGGGAAAGGCTTCAGCTTTCTTTGACTTGTATTTAGATCAACTTGCATTTATCTTGGCTAAGGTCTGCTTGGGGTTTGCAATGGTTTAAAGCTCAACTGTATGCCAGGTATGAGTGATACCCATAAGAAATTTCTTGCCTTGTGTAAATTGGTTCTTGATGTTAACCTACAGACTGTTGGATGCATCTTTGCATTGTGGTAGTGGATAATAAGTATTTAGAATCATTATATACCCATTAATTCTTTTGACTGAGAATTCAGTGGTCTTGCACGCGTGCAAGTCAGTTGTTGTGAAATGGTTACTGTGTACTTTTTTCTGAAGTTGTGTTGCTAGCCTACTCTTCTGTCAAGGAATTAAGTTAAAATAGTGTCGAAATTATGCTAGGCAGGTTTGTCCGGTGTATTCATGCTATGTTCTAACTAGCAGAAGCTTTTTAAATTTAAGTTTAAAGATTTCTTATAGGAAAACATGCTATATGTTTTTTCCTCTTTCTTTTGAAGTTCTGACCTCTGGGCTCTGGGATGTATAATATATCAGCTTGTAGCTGGATTGCCTCCGTTTAGAGCTGGGTAAGAGATTTAAGCTAATTCTTTACATTTGGATCATAAATATATTGGCTTGGTTTTGGCTTTTACCTTGCTGTCAGTTCTGAAGTACAACTTCTTATGGTGCAGTGTTGTCATCCCTGCTTTTACTTGTACTTTCTGATACAATGAAGATGCTTAGACAGCTATAACTAGAGTTACTGAGAGAGATTCCTTAATTTATCCTAGGATTTCACATGTAATTTATACCATTGTTGTGGTTTGGGCCTAACACGACAACAAAGAACCAGCCCCGTAGCCGCTCACTCAACTCCCCCCTCACACACCCTGGGATGGGGAGGACAAACCCAACCAGAAGCTCATGGGTTGAGACAAAGGGCAAGGAGGGTTGTTCTTCACTGATTAAGGTCCCGGGCAAAACAGACTCAACTTGAGGAAAAAATAATAATTTCACACTAATCAGATGCCCACAGGACACAGACACCACACAGAGCAGGGCTCGCATACGTTACCCCACCCCTCCCTTCTTCCCGGGCCCAAATCACTTTGTTGCCGGTTTCTCTCCCTCCTTCCCCTCAGCGGCACAGGAGGATGGGGATGGGGTTTAGAGTCACTTCACAGTCTGGTGGTTCCTGCTGCTCCTTCCTCCTTAGGAAGGATTCCTCACAGTCCTCCCCTGCTTCCCCACGGGGTCCCTCCCATGGCAGAGAGTCCTCCACGAACCTCTCCTCCATGAGTCCTTCCCACCAGGTCTGGAGCAGCTGCTCCAGCGCGGGCTGCCCACAGAGTCAGGGGCTGCTTCGGGAACAGGCACCTCCCCTGGCCCGGGGGCTTCCACAGCTGCATCATCCGAGTCCAGGGGCAGCAAATCCAAGTTCACTGGCCAAGTTCACCCCTCCTGGCGCCTTCAGGGAATGTTACACCACGTTCCTCCATGAATGCAGGGGGACAGCCTGCCATCTCGCCATAGGTTGCAGGGAAACTTCTGCTTGAGCACCTTCTTCCCCTTTTTCCTCACTAGCCACCCGGGATCTTCACCCCAGCACTGCCTTTCACCTCTCCAGTTCAGCTCTTCTTTCTTAACTGCTTGCTCTGCTCAGGTCTTATCTCAGTTCTTTCGTATGTTAATGGCAGAGGTGCCTCTGTTGTCCTTCTAATGGCTCCTTGTCTGGTTTTGGAGCTGGGGAGAGCTTCTCAGCTTCTTACAGGAGCCACCCTTGAGGCCCTTCCTCCACTACCAAAAAAATCCCCAAAACAGCACAACCATAAAGGTATCTGTGCCTATGTGAAGAAGATGTGAGGCACCTCTGTATTGAGGATCTTAGATACTTGGAAGACTACCTGTTTACTTTAGAAAGATTTACGGGAACGTGAATTGACTTGTAGATCTCTCTTAATATTTCTCCAGGTTATGTATGCACTGTTAAGTTGAAAGAACCGTGGATAACTAATAACAAGAGCTAATATTTTTCTCTTTTGCAGAAATGAATATCTTATATTCCAGAAGATAATAAAGTTAGAATATGACTTTCCAGAAAAATTTTTTCCCAAGGCAAAAGACCTGGTTGAAAAGCTATTGGTAAATACTTGCTGCTGTTAAATGGTTTGATGACATTGAATATATTAAGCTTATGTAACTTCCCAAAGTTTCTGTGCACTCTATTGCAAACTTTATAAAAAGAGTGACTGTGAGCATTAGTGACTGCATAGTGCAGTGTCTTGAAAATCGACATCCATTATTAAAGAGCACTTAGATTATTATTATTTAAGTCTGAATTCTAAAGTGTGGACAAGGAATGTCTCTCAGTGAAGTGGAAGCAAATGGTTCTAAATACTGTGCATTACACGTAAGATTCAAATACTTGATTTACAGAGTACTCCGATTAATTCCTGTTGTGCTGTATAATGAATCATTTCATTGAAAACAGTGGTCTATACATTGAGGAGATGTATTCATTATAACGTAAATCAACTTACCTTGCATTTTAGCTTGCATTTTGGCTTGCACTTTCCTTGCACTTACTGAATATTTCAATATTATCAGCCAAAGAATCACTGTGTGAATGTTTGACAGATAGGATAAAAAAATAGTTCTATCTCAACAGTGAGATACAGCCATGACACTAAAATAAATATGCAGAGAATATTTTGGATGGTGTAAGCTTTTTCAAGTTGAATAGTCTAGCATATTAGCATGGGGCGGGGACTGAGGAGGAAGCTCGGGGTCTGGTGCTTGTTGGTTACAAATGCAGCCACTGCTGGTGGCCCCACACCATGTTCCGTGGCCAGGTCCAGGCTACGTCAACATCCCAAGAACAGTGTGGGTTTAGGGTGCTTGAAAAGTTGATGATTGACACCAACTGTAGCTTCCACAGGTTCTTGAATCTCTAGTATGTGATGCTGAGCTGTACTTAAATGGGCTGTACTCTATCAGGCCTTCTCTTCGGCTTTGCTTCTGTTGTTACAAAGAAACAAAGCCGCAAAATTGTGTGGACCCAAAGAAGTGCTCCTTTCTCTAGCTCTGAGGTGGTCTGATACAAAATGTTGCTAAGAAAACATGCAAATAACATCTTGTATTTTAAGCAGTCTCCTTATAGTCTAGATGTGTGTGCTTAGGGCAGTGAGAATTGGTTTTAAATTATCGTCTGCTGCTGTGCAAATGTGAATGGTGCTCACCCCTTCCTTGTAATTATTTTATGCAGGTTAACTTAATTGTAATTATCTCAGGTTCTAGATGCTACAAACAGATTAGGTTGTGAAGAAATGGGAGGATATGGACCTCTTAAGGCTCACCCCTTCTTTGAATCCATTGTGTGGGAAAACCTACATCTTCAGACACCTCCAAAACTTACAGCATATTTACCTGCTATGTCAGAGGATGATGAAGACTGTTATGGAAATGTATGTTTGTCTATTGCTATATTCAGTTCACTAATATTTATTCAGTTACTAAAATTTGAGCTAGTCAGCATTTTTTTCTGATAAAGTGAGTGTGTGTTAGAACTGTTAAAACTGGTTAGCTTGCTTTTGACCAAGTGTGTGTTGTTTGGATAAGTGCCTGTTAATCAATAGAGAATAGCCTGTCGTTTTGCCCAAAAGCATAATAAACAGAAGTATGCTTAAATTATAAGCTACAATTAGTGGAAAATAAGCTTTTTAATAAAAGAAGTTTCTTCATTTTGTTTCCTCATTTAGTATGACAATCTCCTGAGTCAGTTTGGTTGCATGCAAGTTTCTGGTTCTGCCTCTTCCCATTCACTGTCTGCCCCAGAGCCAAGTACACCCCAGACATCAGGAGGAAATATTGAACAGTATATTCATGATCTTGACAACAATTCCTTTGAGCTGGATTTACAGTTTTCTGAGGATGAAAAGAGGTTACTTCTGGCAAAACAGGCTGGTGGAAATCCTTGGTAAGATCTTTGAATAAAGCACATCTGATATTTTTCTGTATTCCTTACTGCTGTGCAAATAAGTTATCTTAATATTGTCAAGCAAACAGAAACCAGGTTTTTCTTGACTTCTATTTAAAAAAAACCCAACACAACCTAATACTATGTTTCTAAAATTTACAAGGTCTAGATGATGATGTGAAGTATAATACAGGCAGAAATGTTGCTATACCAGTGCTGAGAAGGCTTCCTCCTACAGAGTCCTAGAACTAGAAAAGGTTCCTTCTTTCTTAATGTTGCCATAAGTGTTTTTTTTGAAAGATAATGTTCTGTTGATATCTAACCAATCTGTTGGTTCCCTCCCCATCAGATTTTAGAAAAAACCTCCTTGTCATGGAATGAGGAAGAGTCCAAAGCTCATCCAGTAAAGTTGTTCAGGACTCTTTGGCGGAAAAGGAGACACTAGGGAGAGACATGAAAAATTGATGATGATAATAAAAAAGCAGTTTCTGTGCAAGAACTACTTGACTAATAGTTTTGTTGATTATTTTTTTTTTTTAAGGCATCAGTTTGTAGAAAATAACTTAATACTAAAAATGGGTCCAGTGGATAAAAGAAAGGTAAGAGCTTTTCTTCATTCCCTGTAACAAGATTGAGCTGTTACATTTTTGCACAGTTGCAGCATAGATAAGGAACCTGCTTTAGAGCTTCCCTGTTTAACTTATTTGTAAGTGTCAAATTGTTTTTTTATTTTTTTTAAACGTAATGTTTTCTGGTGAATAGATTTGTTTTTTCATAACTTCGTGGTGTGCTCTTGGATTTTTTGGAAAAGGCAAAAAGTAAATATGCTATTGATGCTTTGCTTTCATTTTGAGACTTCAGTACATGAGGTTTTGTTCCCACTCTTCCTCCCAATCTTATATAGCCCACTAAATGCTTTGTGTTGATGGATGTCTGCACGTGGATTAAGCCACAAATACTGGAAAATAAAATACAAGCCCATACTGTCCTTAACCATGATGTCTTTCCTGGATCCACCTAGTGCCTGTTTTCTGAGAGAGGCAGAGGTGACAGTGGAGCAGCTTTGAGTGTTAACTTTAACATGGTACAAATGAGTAGAGACAGTCTGTGTCAGTTTTACAGGAATGCAGGTTCTCTTTAAGTTACTGCCTGCTTGTTTCTGATTTTCTCCACAAAATCATGACAATTGATTTCTGTGCTGGAATGTTTGACAAATTTTGCTTTACTCTGTACAGGTAGTTGTTTTATGGTTTGTTAGAATGTGAAGATGCTGTCTTAAAATAGTACTTGTGATTGCTGTGCAGTAGGAATGCACTGCAGCCCCCTAAAAAGGAGTGAGGTCAAACAGGTAAAGCAAAAGGAAGACCAAAAAAAGTCTCCCAAACTCAAACGTCCTATCCTATCAATGAGCTGTTTTAATTCTACCTCTGTTGTTAAATTCAGAGATCTACATATTTACATTTGTTTTCCTTATGCTGTTTTTGCATTGCTGCTTCTACTTCCCTCCTCAGGGACTGTTCGCACGTCGGCGCCAGTTGCTGCTCACAGAAGGGCCCCACCTGTACTACGTGGATCCCGTTAACAAAGTTCTAAAAGGAGAAATCCCGTGGTCCTTAGAGTTGCGGCCAGAAGCCAAGAATTTTAAAACATTTTTTGTTCACACAGTAAGTGACTTGAATTTATTTCTAAGTTGCACTAAAGTCCTTGGACAATTATTTTAAGTTGTTAACAAGTAAATTTTTCTGGAGAAAACGTAATTCCTTAAATAAAATGTTGATAGCCTTTATTTAAAAAAAAAAGCCAACAAAAACCAAACAGAAACCCCAAACCCAAAAAACCTCCCGACGTACACATTTCCCACAAAAAGAAAGTGTATTTTTAAGTATTCATGTGTAAATAATCTATTAGTGGATTTTGGGATTTGAGGGAAGTTCTTGAGGATACTTAAAATTTAGTCCTCTTTGTATATAGTGGATTGCAAGGAGTGTACCAACAATTTATTGTCAGTTGGCTGCTTAACAATATGGAGATGCCAGATGTATGGTTATTGAGTAATATATAATGTTATACAATTGTAATTTAATTTAACTTCTGGAAAGTTTGTGAACTGATTCTGAATAATTATTTTATTAGTAAGTGCAGAAGAATTACTGCTTTTTTGTTAAACTCTGTTTGGAGTACTCATTAAAATTGTTGTTCACTTATAGCCAAACAGGACATATTACCTGATGGACCCGAGTGGGAATGCTCATAAATGGTGCAAAAAGATACATGAAGTTTGGCGGCACAGATACCACCAGAATGCTGCTAAATAGTAAAGCTCATCCAAAATTTCCCAGTTTCCCTACTTGCTGCTAGAACTTCGTGTGCAGCCGATCAGAGGAATCTTTTCAACCCACCTGTTACCATCTCAAGGGGAAGCATATGTCTGAGATGTTTTGGTTTTGGTTTTTTTTTAAAAAAAAAAAAAAAAGAAAAAAAGAAAAGCAAAAACCTAATGGAATTCAGGGTCGCTTTGCTCGCTCTTTGTGCTTCTGTTGAGGCTTCCACATGCATATCATTGCAGTGAAGATCTTGCTTTTGTGCACTTCAGCTCAATTTCTGCTGCAGGCTAGTGGATAGACCTTGCGTTACCAGCTACACTTTAGATGGGTTAAAACCAATCCACACGCACACACACCGAATCATGTGCCAGCCTTGTGTTCTATGGGGCTGGAGTTTTCTGTGACTTTCAGATTATCATTAAACTGTATTTCATCAGGGAGCTTTTATATGCCTCTCCTAAGCACCACCTCTTTCTTTTCTCTTCCTTTCCTCACAGTCCCCCAGCTTATTGGTATATGGCATTTGTAGCCAGATCAGTTGCACCCTTGTGTAATTTCTAATATAGTTCTGGTTGCAGGATTTATGTGGTACTTTAGTAATTATGTGAATGAATCAGATATATGTGTCTGGCAGACAGGCTCCAATTATACAGGTTCTGAGTGAGTAAAATACTCAACATGGCACTGAAAGTTTTTCTAAAATCGAAATGTTGGCTTCTGAAGCATATACAATTTTGAACATTCAATTTAGATTTTAATATGAATCATATGTGTGTTTAATCAAGGGACAGTAAACTTACCAGCATGCTTTTAACTAATGCTAACCAAAAAAATTAACTAGTTAGTATGGGGGATAAAAGGTTACTGTTGAAGTAGTAAATAGTTTTTCACCTTTTCAGCAGATGAGGGCTAGAAGCTTTCTTTCCAGGGTGTGCATGTAGTGTGCATTTTAGTGGGGTCAGCCTGTTTACCTGGGTAGAGAGGGAAGTGTGAAAGCTTTCTGCAATTGATTATTTGACCTTTTTTTGTCTCATTGTATGATGAGATGTGCAAATCCTATTTACAGTCCTTGGCCAAATATTTAGCAACTCTGAAAAAAATTAAGCAATTGAAATATTAGATCCATAAAGTAATCTGATTAAAAAATCAAAGGAAAATATTGATACAAAGGGGAAAATATATGGTACTTAAAGCATATCTGTAAAATGAAAAAAAAAATCATATCGATCTCCTTTATCCTCTTCAAATTTAGGCTTTTTTGTGGTCAAACATTTCTTGTAATGTTGCAAAGACAACTTTTTATGTGCTATAAACAACTTCCCTAATGGTATTTTCAACATACCTGTGTTCCTCAGCCTTGCAGAGAGGAATGACCTAGGTCTGGACAAAGGCATTCCTTCCTTGTTTTAAAAGCAGTATGAGCATCACACCTATTCATTCACCTTCTATGCATCCAGCCTCTTTGTGTTTTGAGGTCTCATACTATGATGTACTTTTCCTTCCACCAAAAAGGTATCTTCCACTGCGTGTTGAAAAAAGTCATAGTCTACTGTTCTAGAAGCAGTATTTTAAAAGCAGTGGCTTATCAGGATTACTCAGAAAACACATGAATGTTGGAGATCTTTTATTGTACAGGGTTAAGGAGATTTATTATTGAACTCTTACCCTGTTATGTGGTTGAACTTGATGACAGTTCAACTTTTCCAGTATCTTTTGGCCTTTAAGGCAGAGAGTGCAGTGGCCTTTTGGAGGAATTACATTCTTGTAGTCTTCTATTATCCCACCAGGTACACAGGCTCAACAAAAGCAAGTCACTGGCTTACAGAGCCTGGTGTTAAGGGAGCTGAGGTATCCTGTAAAATGGCTGAGATGAGAAAGACAGAATGCCATTCCCTTTGCATCATGAGAAGTATCACATAAGATACACTCCTTGTCACTAAAATTTGAATAGCACATAACACCTTCTGTCTGTGCCTGTATTAATCCTGTATTTACCATTCTAGCCAAGATGATATTAATTGTTCTCTGGCTGTTAAATTCCAGCTGTATGTTTGGTCCACTGGAGGCAACCCTACTGATTTTGGGTTTAGTCTTTGGTATAGAGATGTAGATGTATCCCCAACTCTATACAGGAGAGTTTGGCGAGATGGAGATCAATGGTGCCACTGCTGTTCCATATGGCAAAACTTGGCCTCACTTAAGGAATCTGGCAAAGTTATTGTGCTAGTAGTAAGCACCTTAACTTCATTAGGAGAGGGAATGATCTCCATTGGCTTGTTCACTTAGGCGGAAATCTGAGAATGCTTAAACATGTTTTCTGTAATATTTAGACTTGTAGTCATTTTGCCATAACAAAGTAATTACTCTGCTTTTTCACACCTGGAAAATCCTCTCTCAGCAGACTTCTGTCCACCAAAAGCATTCAGCCAAAGAAATCCTGATAGTAATAAGCTGTCAAGATGATGTCTGGAAGTCTGATGTCTGCATACTAGTATTCCTTTTTTCTTTTGACAATTCTGTCATTAGAAGATGGTGATCATCTCTTACAGGCATCCCTCCCCTTAGAACTTAAGTGTTCCAAATCAAGTCTTCCTTAGCTGCTGCTTTTTTGGGAAGGGAGAGGTATTTTGTCTTTCTTGGACTGTGAAATCTGTGGTTTTGAAAGATGGCAGTAGAATGAGGCACGACAAAGCAACCATGTAGATTTAAGTATGTTTCACCAGTTTGTCCGCTTAAGTGCGCATTGGCAGGTGCTGCATGCTATGAAAGGCTAGTTCCTCTTTTAAATGGTTATACCTGGAGTGGGGAAGCTTCAGATCATTATCCTGAAGATCTCCTGTTGTTCATGGGAGTTCATGGAATGAAATATACAATGTTCTTCAGAGCTTCAGATAAGCCAGTTAATTTCTCTGCTCTTGATCTGAGGTCTTTCAAAGCTCAAAAAATTTGTTAGGCACTTGAAGAGTTTTCCTCAGACTCCTCACTGCACACCTACTGAAAATCCAATCTGTTGATTGATTCATTCCATCTTTTATATTGTGAACAATTGCTAGTAATTTATAAATAATCTGGTCAGTAATGTAATTTTGTTCTGCTTTGGATTTGAACTTCAGGAAGGTGTTCATTGCATCTGTTTTCTGAAGGGTGGACTTTAAGAAAGGATTAAGTACCACTGCTAGAAAGGATTTTTTTAATCACACTATTCTATTCAGTGTCCAGCCCAGTCACAGGAACTTTAAAACTGCTTTGATAAACTGGAGAGATGAGTTTATTACCATTGGACTTAATGTCCAGTTCTAGGAAGGATTTGTATTAAGGAAGACTTTCTTAAGATGTGATGTTGAGGCACTGTGAGCAGACTGATATTACCTGTTAAGATCTCATTTGCTAAGCACTTAGATGCTGAAGACATCAAGGCATCAGGTAGTGCTGTGCTCCACTTTTCTCCTGGTGTGATTTAGTTGTGAAGTGTCTGCTGTGTTTCAGCCTGGAAAAAACTCTGTAGGTTGAAACAAAGATTTGATAATTGTAATCCATTTCCATAGTTCAAGATGCTTAATTTAATGTGCTTGATATAATTACATTTTGTGCTGGGAACTCTGAAGAATCCTGAGGATTTCCGACTTGTACTTGTAACACAATTACTTCATTTGGCCTGTGGACAAAACGTGATTTCAACACCTTGCTGAGGGGAGAATTTGTGTATTAATAGTTGCCTAAAGATGTGGTCTGTGGATTCCAGTAATTCTTTCTACTAGTGAATTACACAAATAGGTGTGGTATTTATATCTGAAATTTTGCTGAATGCCTGTAATAATTTATGCAATTATTTTATTAATCAAATGGAAGTGCTCCTGCAAAGCTTCATTACACAGATTGTCCATCGGTTCATCAAGTGAGATTACAGACAACCCATTCTCTGACCCAAAATGGCATGCTTCCAGTTAAGACTGGTAATTTAAGAATGTTTCTTTCTTTCTTAGAATAAATATGTCTTACACAGCAAACAATTGGGAGAGGTTCTTAAGCACCCAATAACCTGGTCTGTCTGTCAGCATGACAGTGAATGTAGATGATTGCCAGTTGACAAGGCTTCCTATGACCATGTACTAACTCTGATTGGATGTGGCAAATGTTCTAAATTGTAGAAGAACTTACAATTACTGTATCTGATGAACCATAATCACTTTTATTAGTTGTATGCTAGCTGTTTTCAGGTTGGTGGCAGTCGGTTACTACGTGTGTAATATTCTCTACCTGGTTTGTAGCTGTAACTGTGATGTACAGATAAAAGGAAAAAAATCAACACAACAACAACCCCCACCCCCCTCCACCAACACCACACAATCTCCCCACTCTCCCCTCCTCCAAGAACTCGTGAAAACAGAAGCAAATAATGCAATGATATAAGATACACACTTTTGTATTTTTATTCTTATAAGGTTATTTGCTGGCTCTTGTTGGCCTCTAGTTCAGTCTGTGTTATTTAAATTCTAATATATGAATTATTTGGATTGAATTCATGTTCGGGGCCATGGTGTTGTATGTATTGATGTACAGCCTTGAATGTGAATAATTATTGTAAACTATATTTTACACCTTTTTCTGGCTTTATTATATAAATTTTCTATTGGTCGATGATTTAATCATATCTCATAATTTAATGACTGTTTATTCTCCTCTCGACAGATCTCTGTGCTGTAGATGTGTAGTTAGTGACCGGATGATGGATTCACTATGCTCGGTAGTCTGTAATAAAGGCATGTAGGGTCCTGGCTCGGCCTCCGCCTCTTCCTTCCGCGCGGGACCTCCGCCGCGCTGGGGGCGCTGTGGCGCGACCCGGACCCGGACCCGGCCTGCCTGCCCGGCTCGGGGCGGTGGAAGCGGCGCTGGAGCGCAGGCGCTGGTGGGGCGGGGAGGGAGCGCTTCCGCGCGGCTGCTTCCGGTGTGGGGTGCGCTAGGGCGGACCCTTCCGGCGACGGCGAGGATGGCGGCGGAGAACCACTGTGATTTCTCGGTTCCCCCGATCGGCAGCCTCGGCCTGGGAGGCCCGGGCGGGTCCTGCCGCCGGTGCAGCTCCGCGCCACCGCCTGGCGCCGTGCCCGGAAAGTGGGTCCGGCTGAACGTGGGGGGCACCTGCTTCCTGACCACTCGGCAGACGCTCTGCAGGGACCCCAAGTCCTTCCTCTTCCGTCTCTGCCAGGCCGACCCCGACCTGGACTCGGACAAGGTGAGCGTGGGTCCCGCCGCGCCGCTCCCCCTCCCCGGTCCCGACCCACTCCGTTCCTCCGGGCCTCTCCTGCGCCGGCTCCGCCCGCCCGTCGGGCCCAGTGCGCTGCGGCGCTTCCCGCGGGCGGAGGCGGCGCGGGGAGGGGGCGCGGAGCCGCGGGGACGGGCGGCAGCGGCGGCTCTGGCGGCCCTGAGGGATTCGGGGTTCGTGTGCGCCCGCGGAGTGTGGGATGAGGGTGAGAGGGGGGGTTGCCTTCATACAAAGCGACCGGGCCGGCGGGGAACACGGCTGCCGAGGGGGGTGGTAGAAAAGCACAGGATCGCTGGGTGGTTTAAATGTTGGTGCTTTCTGACAGGGGGTTGGGCTTAGCGTTTTAATGGGGCACCTGCCCGTGTTGATGCCGTGCTATTTCTGCAGTGTCATCGCTCTTTCGTTCAGTTTTACAGATCAAACAGTTTGCAATAGGAAGTTCTCATTTAGCCTTAGCATTCTGTGTTTCAGTCATTGAGTATGATATTACTTGTTCTACAGTGACTGCAAATGGTGGGTGATACCAAATATTCTGGTATTCATTCTAACGTCTAACTCCTGTTTAGTAGGGAAAGAAAAGTTACTGATGAAGATTTTATTTATGGCGTGGTATGTAATAATGGATATAAAGCATTCGGATATAGTGCTGGCTTTGAAAGCGATTTTGGAGCATAGTGGACGAAATTGGATGTCCAGTTTGGTATACTTAGGCAAAAGAAAGGAACAGCATCTAAACCTTGAATATAGAAAAAGGTTATTTTTATATATGTACATTTTAATTATTTTTTTTTCAGTTAGACTAGTAGTGAATTTCTTCCTTTTCTCATGCATAACTTCCAGAAAGGATGTTTAAATGCTTAAGAAGATAGGGAACAGAACCTGAACTGTATTCCAGAGTTGGAGAAAAAACACCTTACATTGGGGCAGTATGGGGATTGTTTTTTTGTTGTGTTTGGTTTGGTTTGGGTTTTTTTGGAGAGGATTAGCTTAAACTGACCTATAAAAATAAACTTTAAAACGTAGGTGGCTCTCTGATAGCTCAGAAACTGTCATTAACTTGGGAAGTAGTAGGAAAGTTTTCTTCTAAGGTTTCTTGAATAAAAGATAAGGCACACTTAATAATTAAGAATAATTAAGACACCTGTTTCAGTTGTTCCACTGTAAAAAGGTGCTTATTTGCTATCTGTCGATGTCAGAGAGAGAGAGAGAAGACACATCTTTAGAATAAATGCTCTAGTTCTAGTTAAGGTGTTTGGCTGCTTATTTTTTCCCCAATTTCACCTCTCAATTATCTTTCACAAGTACAATCAGTGAGGTGTGGCTATGTTGCGAAAATTTTGTGAGGCTACTAATAGACATTTTCTTTTTTACTGTGCTTATATTTTGGGGTTTTAGCAGCAAGTCATAAATACATGCTCAGGGTATTTAGCTGTTTGGTAGGATATGGAAGGACGTGATGATTTTTTCCATGTTTTTAGACTTACATAATTTTAGTTGTTAATAGGGTGCATGACTACCGTAATGCAAGGTGCAGTCACAGCTATAGAAAAATACCCTTTGCTTACAAGGAACGTGCCTATACAGCGTTTGAGCTACTTAAATATGACCAAGTGTCATCCTTTTTTTGCCAATGTAGAAGTCTAAGAAAACCACTTTAGCAAGATGCAAACAAATGTCATTGTTCTGTCGTTTTGAGTAGCCTTTTTAATAATATTGTAGCTGGTATAGTTGTCTTTAATAGATTACTGTGCAAATCAGTGATGTGGGGCAAGCAGTAGGTATAGAGAGAACCACCAATTGTTGCAAAAAATCTGGATTTAGAGAAAATCCTGTTATTAACAGATGCATTCTCTAGACTTACGAACCTGGATGTCTTCAATTTGAAGTGCAACAAGTGAAGCCTTTCCTGGTTAACTGTGTGCTATAGTGGTCTTTTCAGTACAACGTTTGTCAGGGTCATGCCCCACTGTTGGACCATCTGTAATCATTGATTTTCACTTCAGCCATTCAGACCCTTGTTTTTGCAGTCACCTGTCACCTTGGATTTGGCAGAAGTGGCCTACCTCTTAGATAACCCATCATAGTGTGTTAATTATGGTGCCCAAGATTACTTAAAACACCTAGCACCTTTCTTCCAGGGATTTGTTTCAGAGTCTTTAGATTCTTCATCTCCTGTAAGCAGCAAAACATGATGTAAGCAGTTCCTTATTTTCCTCTGAATGACAAGAGATACCATAGATGTCCTTTACAGGGGAAAAAAAATAGTTCCCTGATATCTCACCTGTTTGTGAACGTACCATCTTGATACAACAGCACGTCAATAGATTGTATGACTTAGTTTTGAAATATCAGATGCCGTTGACTGATAAGCACAAATATTTCAAGGGAATAATTTGTGATATTTGTGTTACCATCCTGAACTCTGGTGGTTCTCCTTTGCCATATATATGTAAATAAAAATCTCGTAATCGATAAATATTTCCCCTCAACTTTTTACTTCTTGGAGTCCTGTTATGAGCTGTATCCTCACGCTAAGTTGAAATATTTTTATTAAACATATACTAAAGATTTTTTTATAGTTACTAGTATGCTGCACAGTTTTGTGCTCATGAGGCAGTCATTCTTACAAGGTGCAGCTAATTGATATGGATACTGCCCTTGATACAGATAGTTTGGTCTTTGGCCTGTAATTCCCTGGGTTTGGTTCCATTGTGTTTTCTCCCTAAAAATCACATGGGTTTTAAACACCTAGTTTTAAACTTTAAAGTGAGAGAGAATGTGTACTTGAGCTCATGTGTATGCTGATGCCTGTTACACCCATCCCAGACATACCTGTCCCTACCTCCAGATGAGAATGTGGGGGAGGTGGGGCAGGGAAGAATCCTGCGGGATGAGCCACCAGTTGAGATTATCGAAACTGATAGCCACAGCCCTCTGTTTGAAAAAAACTATGAAAAATACAAGGTGTGTCATGTTTCCTGTATGGGGAATTTGTCTGGGATGCATGTCAGTAACTCACTTTGGGAAGTTTTAGGTGTATTTTCAACAGATTATTACTGAATTGTGCTCATAATACAAAACATGTTCTGTAGCTCATAGGTACATTTCATATTTGTCTGATCATGTTCCATCTGGTAAGTATGTAACTCAGGAAAGATTAAGGAGGAGGCATATTTTTGTATAACTCATTTGAGTTAAATCAGCTTGTGGAAAGCTCTGATGTTGTCACAGCTGACAGAAGGGAAGGGGGGCAAGTTGCACATCTAGGAGCAAGACCAGGCAGAAGAGCCAGTCATTAAATTGGCTCATACTCTGGTGAATATACATCTCTGAAGAAAAAAGTTTAGCTCACATTCTTTCCTGCTTTGCAAGATTGCCAAATGAGAATCTTTAGAAAATGAAGCCATAAGAAATGCTTATCTCAGGTAAGAACAGACCTATAAGCAAAACAAAAAATTAATACTAGAGCTGTTTCTGCCTAAGCTCAATAAATGAGGCATATCAAAATTAACCATGTTGATACGTTAAGAAGATCTGAAGGAGGTTAATTGGATAAGTTTATTGGAAATGAGAGTAGGAAACTGAAATAGTTCATAGGTTGTACTTTACAAACATCAGTTGTATACATGGGGATTTTCCTGTACGGTAATTTCTATGCCAACATGTTTTTTTTGGTATTTAACTACATAAATCATAAGATTTCCTTAATGCTTTCTATTAAAAAGAATTGAAAAGCTTCAAGAAATGTAGTGTGTTTGCCTTCAAATTCAAATTGTTCAAATTGCTAATGTTGAACAAGGCTGTGCAGCCCTATCTCTTGGTATCAGTTACAGTTCCAGTTGCAAGAGAAGAAAGATTAACCTTGGCACACCCTGTGGCAAAACTAGTGTTGAATGGAATGATAATGATGCTGATCTCTGAAATTAGTATTTTTCACAATGTGATATGTATCTTTGTATTTAAGACTCTTCTTTGTAATTAAGATTATTTGAGAATCGTTTCAGCATATGAATGACTGGTAGTGGTCGTACCTACTGTTCACAATAGGACTTCTTTTCCAGAGTATTTAAATCTTACTTTAGATGTGAATACATAAAAATAGACAGCCTTTTCCAACCTTGTTCAGCTTATTTAATGCTTGTATTCTAAGTTTTACTGTCAGATATTACCTGAATTCAGCACCCTCCTATTTTATCTATATGCTAGGTTTTCTTTTAATAAACTGTTCTATCATTCTTTGAACTTTGAGTGGGAAGATGGTCAGCCTTTCTTAATAAGGTTTTTGGCAACAGTGTTCATGTTTGAATTAAGCGTAATTGTACTAAGGTAGAATCTGCAAGGAAGGAAGCAAGCAAGCACTGAATGTTTTAGAAAAATCAAAATCCTCCTGGCAGCAGATCCTTAACTGTCAGCACTAAAAGGTGTCTTAATTGCAGTCATTATTCTAAGATATAGCTGTGATAAACTTTCTCTGTCCATGAGATTTCTGACTAGTTAGGCGGGTTATGTTATAAATGTAGTTTTGATTAGTATTGGCACTCTGATGGTGCCCAAAGATTTTGGGCCACGTAGTTTGAGAAAAATATGTTCTGGGCATCCAACTCAAAGTTTAAAAAGTATAGTGGCTACTGCAGACAGTTATTGCTAAATCCAGATTTCGTGCCAAATATTATTGTATTTCTGTGCATATTGCTGCGTTTAGCAGAACTGCTGCTTGCTCAGTGTATGTAAATGGTGTCAGGTTTTTAGACACTCATGTTGGAGTGCACAGCTTTGAGCCAAGAGCTTGGTGCTGTGGATTCTGAGTGTGTCCATTCTGGAAAAGAATTTGAGGAGAAGTCTTTGGACTAGTTTTGACCTCAATTAAGATAATTACCTGGAAAAAAAAAGTCAGACCTTTCAAGTGGTGTATTAATGCAATTATTGGGGAGAATTAGGGAGATCTCTGTCCTTGGTCCTCCTTATGAGTCCTCCTTTAATTCTGTAACCGATTCTGGTATCCACAATTCAAGGTCACTTCAAAATCGGAGAACTTGATTAGCAGGCACAAGATGAAATATGGTTTGGCGGAAGGTTATAAAGAGCAAAACAGGGTGTTTTTGGCAAGGAGAGATTTCTCAGTCCAGAACTACATACTTAGAGACAAGAAATCCAATAGTGAAGCCTGTCAGTCTAGCAAAGGTATTGTGAGATCCAACTGGTGAAACGTGAAACTACGGATGTCCAGGCTAGAAAGTACGTATTTTTAACAGCAACAGTAACTAGTTACTGGGATGGCTTGCACAAAATGCTTAGGTTTCACCACTACTTTCTAAAAGTTAAATTAATGTCGATGTTTTCTTGTGCATGTGGACAAAGCCAATTCTGAAATATTCTGAGTGTGTGGACTTATGATCCATATTTTGAGAGTTCTAGGTGGAGCAGATGACTACAGTACTGTGTCAGCTTTTGTTGGATTTATGTTTACATTAATATCCTTACAGATCTAGTGTAATCGGCTTTTCTTAGTGATTTCAACATGAAGTCCTTAGTGTATGCTGAAGGATAATCAGACACCTCACTCTGAAGGAGGACTGGGAAGGCATTTTCTTTAAGAAGATGCCTAGGAAGTAAATTTTGTGCCATCTTTTGCCTGTGCATTCTTTGCATATCATTACAATAGTCTTTACTGAATGGTTTACATTTTGGGTCTTGAGTCCCTGGTACTAGTCTGTGTCATACCTGAGTTGTAAGGTCTAAGTCCAAGACACACTCCTTTCTCTTTGGAACAATGTTAATTAATGCATGTTTTCCATATCTGTTATCTAGGTAAGGAAGTGGGCATTTACTCTGAATTGTTCGGTCTATTTATAATTTTGCATGGAATTTGCATAATAAAGTGAATCCTGTTGACAGAATTTGCATAGCTCACTGTTAGAATGTAGCCAGAGTTTTTAAACTTTAACTATTGATATTTACTGATGTGAAAGAGTAAAAAAGTTACTATTACACCATAAATTATGGGACTTTCAGGTTCCTCTTTTTTTTTTTTGTTATTTATTATTTGAAGACATGTTATTGCCTGAAAGGCTTCCCAGAGTTAACTAGCTTGTAATACAGAAAGATGTTTGTGTTTGTTGTAGCTCAGGCTGTGGTCTCTCTACATTCTACCAACCCTAGATAGACAAGCACAGGTATCCAGAAATAAAATCCACGTACCTGATAAGGCATCCATCATCTTTTTTCCAATGAAACATTTTAGGAATTTAGATACTGTTAAGTAGAGAAAGTTTTCAAGTTCAGTCATCAGGCCTTTACATACCAGCATTAATGTCCAAATGGAAAGGATTTGGTCCGTAGAATTTTTTTCACGTGGAACAAGTATCACTGTTACATGGTAGATTTGGGGGAGAATTATTGAAATTTAGCTAGGATTGTTGGTAGTGATGCTTTTTTGGTGTCTCCTGTAAACTACTAGAATATTAAGAATAAATAGAAAATGTATTTGCGGTGCTGCCACATCTGTCCAGTATTTATCTGTAGGAGATCTATTGCACCAAAACTTTAGGCACTAAAGGATTAATACTGTCAGTGATCCACTTGATAGTAGACAGGAGCAGTGGATCTGTTATGTATTTGTCTTATTAGTCTTCCTTAGACCTCTCACCAGCATGAAGTATGTTAGTACTGCGTTGATCACAGGTGTTCACACAAAGACTAAATTATGTAGGAAGAAACAATTTTGCTCCTTTATCTCTTTGTCAAGAATATTAGCTACCCAGATGAATTTCACTGCGTTTCACATTCCACAAAATGCTGTACTCTGTTCTATGAACTGACCACCAGTTACTTTGATCTCTCCCTTCGACCTCTGCATGAGGTAGGCAGGAACTGAATCTCCAGTGTACTTCTTTTGTTTTCACAAGATGCATGTACAACCCTTGCTTGGTACACAGCTTTCAGTACCCTGTGAGCGTTTGTACGTCTGAGCTAAGAGAAAACCAAAACTTTTTAGAACAAAGTGTTGAGGCTAAAGAGAAGGTATGTTTGTCTGCCTTTAATGAAAAAAAAACAAAACAGCTAGTAGATTAACCTCACGGGAATGTTGCCTTTGATCTGATTCCTCAGATTTCCAAATAAAACGTAGTTTCCTGTGTTACTTTTAACCTTAATTTTCAGTGTTCTCACTGCTTAGATCTTTCACAACTTTGGTAAGTCTCTTTTGACAAGGGGTTGGAGGGGTTGGTCAGGTGAGAAGTCGTACATGATTGAGTTGAGTGATCAATCCGATAAAATTACAACTACATTGTTGAATTCCTTTTAATGTCTTAATAAATCTGGCTTTTAGGGTTGTGGCTATGTCTGAATACCTGCTTGCTATTCAGATGCCCAGCTGAGTATTAGCTTGCAGTGCCTGCTTGGATGTTCAAATAATTGTGGGGGTTTTTTTGATTATTTGTTTGTTTGGGGTTTTTTTGTTGTTGTTGTGGGTTTTTTTGTTTTTGGTGTTTTGTTTTTTGTTTTGTTTTTCTAATCTAGGATGAAACAGGTGCCTATTTAATAGACAGAGACCCGACCTACTTTGGGCCAGTGCTGAACTATCTCAGACATGGGAAACTGGTTATTAACAAGGACCTAGCTGAGGAAGGTAAGATGCTACTAAATCTCTTGCTTTTGTGTCACTTGTTTGTTACGTTCACTGCTTCTAAGTCACCAAAAGTGACTTAAAAGTAGATGGTAAATCTCAATCAGCTTAGCATTTTGATCTATTTCAAGAGAAGCTGGTAGGTATTGTGCAGATATAGTATATGCTGTTATTTGAGTGTAATTCCTGATTTACAACCCCTGTCCCCAGTTACAAATAGAACATAAATATTCAAACATGAGAGGAATGCCTTTTATCATAAGATCTTGTATCTTCCCAGTATGACCCCATGAAATATTTGGGTTTAGTCCTTTTCAAGCAAAAGAATACTGGCTGTGAAACAAGCTTTAGAAGCTCTAAAGTGAAGTAAGAGTGAAGTTCTGGGATGTTCAGATGTGTGGAATGTGCTCTTGAAAAGTAAATTCTGCTGCCATCTTCTCCCTCCCTGTCCCCTGTTCATATCAGTTTTACCCTGTTGGAGGATGACTCTTTTAAACCATATAGTACTAAAACTGAATTGATAAGGCCTTGAAGAAATTGATCAAAGAGACATACAGTCTAACTATATTAGCAGGAAATAATGTGAAATATAAAATCAATGTGCACTGTTGTCCTGGACAACTGTGAAGCTAATAGTATGTGTGGAAAACAGGTAAGGCTTGAACATATGAGTGGGAGCATACTGTAGTATGCATCTTTAAGTTGTGCTTTAGGGTTTAAGATCTCAAATGACAGGAAGAAAAATTTTCAGCACACTTAGCAGCTTGCAGAGCTTTTCAATTGGACTATTTTAACTTCTCTTTCAAGCTAAGAGCCTAAGCTATGGTGGTCCATCGGCCTGCTATGAAATGGCATTTGTGCTCCTTTTTTTCTTTTTGTTTCCTGCCTCGTTCTGTGTATGAAACAGCATCAGTTTTCCTCGGGATTTTTTTACAGAACCTAAAGTTTTTCTTTGTGTTTGTTTTTTTTTGTTGTTGTTGGTTTTTTTGTGTTTTGTTTTAGTTTTTCAGAATGAGCTATACTTTGAACTACATGTGCCTGAAAGAAGCCAGAATCATTAGGTTGGTAAATGAACTTTTCCTAGGGCAAAATAAGTAATTTTCCATAGCTGTAGAGAAGATAATCTTAGAAACTGGTTGGTAGTTTTGGCGTGGAATCTTTGGTTACGCTCTCTTTCCAAAAAATGTTCTCGTACTAGGTGTACTGGAAGAGGCTGAATTCTACAATATCACGTCACTAATAAAACTGGTAAAGGACAAAATAAGAGAGAGAGACAGCAAAATCTCACAGGTGAGGTGGTTTTCTAGTGTGTTTTTGATTATTTGTTCTGTGGCAAGTAGTCGGTGAGTTCTGTTTTTTTACCCTAACTGCTCATTTCCTCAGTAAGATGCTGAATGGCTGCCTCCCTTACTGGCTGAGCTGGGACCATTAGTACACAAAGATTCTTAACCACCAGGATCTGCTGGTCTGCCTGCAAAGGGCACAGACATAGGGTTCCAGTTCATGTTCAAAAGCTGAAAGCATTCTAAGAATTCTTCAGAAAAGTCTGGTAGCAGTAGAATTTATCATGTCATCATTTCTGGAAATAGTTATTTTAGAAAACAGCTTTTGTAGCATATATTTTTCTTACATACATTTAAACACTGTGCATGTGATGAGATTGCCTAACTAAGGTATAGCTGCTGTTTATGCATTGTGCTATACAGCAGACATACAGAGGCTGTCTAGCTCCTGTCACACACTTAACATAACTATTCAGTAGCACCTTTAGTCCCTGAAACATTAATGAAGCATGGAGTCTTCTGCAAGGTGACTCTGAATAGATTTTTTTTCTTTAAAAAAAAAAGGCAAGCTGTTCAAGCGGGTGTTTTGTACTTCTAAAGAAAAAGGGCAACTTTAAACAAGTCACAAACAGTGAATTTCATGCTGTGTTGAGAATCTTACCTTTCTTCTTGAAGGTGCCAGTCAAACATGTGTACAGAGTGCTGCAGTGCCAGGAAGAGGAACTCACTCAGATGGTTTCTACAATGTCTGATGGCTGGAAATTTGAACAGGTAAAAAACCGTATGGATATAATTACAAAGTCTTCTAAAAATTGAGTTACATGAAAGAGGAGTATAAAGTCAATTCTGTGCATCTTTTTACGTGCAGTCATTTTCAGAAATAGAATAGATAAAGGTACGCAGTTAAGTTGAAATTTTATATTTGTATTCTTATTTGTCAGAGAGTGAAAAAACTAGCTTCCCAGGAGTTAAATTGTGCTGACCTTCTATAAAAACATCTACCTCATGTTTGAAATGTAGTTCTTTGGTGTCTACATGAGTGTTTGAAGGGTGAATAAATGGAAATTAACTAATACAAGTTGATATGAATGGTAGGTCAGATATAAAGAGCTCTGGGTAAAAGAAATGAGACAAATGTTTGGGATATAAATGTTTGTCAGGCCCAAACAATGGTGCTTCAGATAAAGGACTGATATACACAGGAGGGTAAACTTAACCAGCGTGGATGTGAAGCTCGATGGATGTGGGTTATATGAATACTTTCGTTCCTTGCACTGCTTAAGAGTAGCTTTGTGTGTACATTCAAGAATACATTATAAAATTGCAGTAAGATCTTTCTGTTATCTTTGCTGATCTCTGTAACTAAGAAACTAACTACATGGCCTTTTTATCCTTCACTATCCTAACCTACCAAAATAATGAAACTGCATTTGAGCAATGAGCCTGTTAACTCTGGAGTGAGACACAAGTGCTCTGCTGCCAGCATCTTTTTCAGTGTCTGGTGTAGGAGAGATTGGAATAAGCACAAGCCTCTTGTCCTGTGCAGTCTCACTCTAATAACACAACAAAGCAAAATTTTAAAAAATTACAGCACACCAAGGTAAAAGAGAACTTTTTGTTTGAAAATGATGAGGTGCATAAGGTGCTGGTGTCATGTAGACAGTCATGGCCAAATAAACTAAACCAGCACAGAGAAAGCTTCTTAAGCCTCAGTTCTCCAGCTCAAGTACTACCAGGCCTGCTTGGCATGCCAGAAGCTCGATATTGTTTAAGTCCCTGAAAATGATCTCAGTTAATGCATATGACTGTTTTTTGACCAGTGCATTGGCAAAGTTTTTTTGGTGTTCTGTTTTGTCATGAGAAACTAGCTTTCATTGCAAATAGAGGTTCTTTACTTTTTAACAGATTAAATAATTCTATGGCTTTTACCTGTGCTAAAGCCTTGTATTTTTGGGCAACGTTGTACTTAGGAGTAATACTCCTTTGACAGTTAAAGAAAGGCTAAAAGAACTATTATATTGTCTTTAAGAATTTAGAATCTCTTTTAGAACTGGATCATTCCAGTGGTTTTCTTGAATGTCATGTCCTTGTTTCATCCAGCTTTCTCCCTACTTGCTCCCTCCCCCATGTTGCTCTTTCTTGGACACCTCTTTGGAAGCAGATAAACACAGTAGCTATATGGTCACACAACACTAGGCCATTCCCTCCTTTGGTTGGATTGCAGACCTGCTTTTCGCAGACATCATTGACTCGACACATGGATAGAATATTCTGTATAATCTAAACAGTTTTATTGTTAAGCCTTGAGAACACTGTAGCATTTCTGTAATTTATCTTTTCTAAACCTGTGTTGCTCAGCAGCGTGTTTCCTTCAGAAGTGATCTTTGGGGTAGCACCTACTACACTTCATACATATTATCATTGGTGGGACAGAAGTCATCCGCTTTTTCGGAGGAGTAATATTCCTGTGGGTTGAGAGTCCTTGTGCTCTGTGCCCCATGTAACGTGTTTAACTGGTTGTTTTTGATAAAATATATATGTTTTGCCTTAACATTCAAAAATTTTCTTGTAAAGTACAATTGGATGTGGTGATTAAATAGGAGTGGAAGGTGTTAAATTTCTGGTGCACTCACCTGGAGGTATTGATGCACTTTTTGAAAGAATTTGAGTGAATTTGCTGGGTACTGCAATTATGTATCGGCCCCAGTCCAAAAGCTGCCTCCAGTAGTTGTGCTGCCCCACTTTTGTGATACCAGTGGGTTATTCTGTAGATGATTTTTCATTTGTTAACCCCTTCAGGCAATCAGACAGAACAATATTTGGCAATAATGCATAATGAGAAACTTTGGGTTCTACAAAATTGCTACATATGAAGGCTTTAGACAGCAGTGGTGTATAAGTCATGTAAATTTTAATGATTAATGTAACCTGAGTCTGTCACCATAATGCTGTCTTACATATGTTCACTGTATGAGGAGGATAGTATTTAGCTGCTGCCTTCAAAATTATTCACATAACAATAGCAGAGAAAAACAAATTTACTTTGCATGAGCCTTCTCATCAGTGGTAATCTCCAGTTTACTTGGATTAGGCAGTTTGGTTTTTCACACTTAATTTAAAGCTCTTAATCTTTTTCAAGGTGTGCTGACAGGCTGTGCTTTAATTTAAATGGGCTAGGAATTGCCATGTATTATTAAGATCAAGGTTTTTTTGTAATAACAAGTTGAGAAATTTAGCTGAGGTTGTTCTGAACTTCTGATTTATTAGACATTTGCAGGTGTGAACAGAGTTTTTGATACTGATTTTTATGAGAACAACAATTTTTTCCACTTCAGTTATTTTCTTGGTTGTTCTGTACTTTACCTCTTCTAAAACCAATTTAGAGCACTCAGCTTTTTTACCTCTAGTTGACCTCATATGTTTCCTTAGCTGTATTTTGTTTATCAATATCTAGAACAAGATGAATCACTTTCATACCCAGGCTTGAGTTCTTGCTTTACATAACACCTTCCAGTCTTATACCCACGTTACCTCCTGCACTTGGCAAGTATGACAGGAAAATAATGCTGACTTGTATGATGCACCAAACTTGGTTTATGTTTTTCAGAGTAGTGGGCTACACAGTGAGATGGGGAGTTTTCTGACTTTATATCAGTAACTCTGAACTTCCCTTGGAATTACAAAGGGCTTTACAACTGCCTCCATAAATTTTAAGTATGTTGAAGTGAAAGTTGTAGCTTGCTAGCAACCTGTTCTAGTGGCAAGTAAATGTTACCTGAACATTTGAGCTCATCTGTTATTTGTACAATTTGGATAATGGTATGTGCTTCAGCTTTACAAAGGTTTCTTTTTGTGTTTTGCTTTGATTGGTTATTTCAGCTTGTCAGTATAGGTTCCCAGTACAGCTGTGGCCGGGCCCAGCAGTCAGAGTATCTGCTGATAGTGTCACGGGAAGAGAGATGCTTCCAGAAATGCTGCAGTGAGGTGTGTCACACCATTCTTTTTGCCCTCACACTGATGTGCTTGGCCTCCTTGCATTTCTACTGCTTTCAAGTCATTTCACTTTATTCCTGGATGTACAGCACATAGTAATTTGTGTGTATTTGTGACTGGCTTTTATTTATATTCACAGTATTTCATTATACGTTATGAATGTTCATATTGTAAAAGTAATAAAAACAAACAAACCAACCCCCCCTAGTTATTTAGATAAAGGTTTTTGTTAAGAAGAGGTCCTACGTTCTCAGTAGGTAACTTCTTTTACTTAAATCTTCCTCCAAAGTTAACAGCCTTTATCCCATATTGGTTAAGTAAAAGTGGTACAATTTAGACATTTGGAGTCCTGTAAATATAGCTTTGAGTTCACTGGTTTCAGAAAGGGAGATTTCTGTGTTAGTAATTGTTCTAGTTTGAGTGTATTTCATCAACCTAATAGCCAGTTAAGTTCTGAGTTTGAACCTTTTATTTATGGTAACTCAGAACTTAACTTTTTTTTTAGGTGGATGAAATATATTCAAACTGTAACAACAAATAACAGAATTTTTCAGAAATAAAATGTGGAGGAGTGAGGGGAGAACAAAACCAGCAGTTTTAAATCTTGTCTCAAGTGGAAAGAACATCCTGGGGTTTTTTGGTTTTATTTTTTGGTTGTTTTGGGTTTTTTTTCCCTCTTGGGAAATTTTCTTGGAACTCAAATGAAGAATCATAGCTTCATTCATTGCCTCATCGTTCCTGCCCCCCTTGCCCTCAGGTCACTGCTTTTTTAATTGCTGTGTTACTTCCCAATGTTCCAGAGTTCGGAGGCAGTTTTCAGTTCTTTACATAGCTGTGCTCCATTTTGAGGTGTCTTACATTAATTGATTTGGGAAACTGGTGTTCTGTAGTGTTTTTCATCAATAAAATACTCTGAGTATTTGTTCTTTTTCTTGCTATATACGTGGTTATTCAGTCTGAAAGATCAGTATAACAATGAGAATAACATGACAGTAAAGTGACTTGATACGAGCAGAACCTTGCCTTGTGAGTTTACATGGACCCTCAGCCCTGCGATGATACATTTCAAATGTTGCCTAGCTATATCCCAGAATCTGCTTTCAATGTACCAAGCACTGTTTCTTGCAGTTGTATAGGTAACATTTGAAATGTGGAATTAATGCAGCAAGTTTGGAGACTTTCTGAAACCAAGTAGGAGAGGTGGTCTGCTGTTAAGGGTGTGTAGAGTACAGAAAGCACGATACTATTCATATGTTCATTTCCTAGATAGCTCAAAGTAAAATTCAACATAATAAAATGGGAGATGGGAGAAGGTAGTGAAGGAAAGAATGCAGGTACAAAATTGAAATAGAAAAATCTGGAAGGGAATAAGTTTTCCTTTCTCCTAGATTTGAAGTCTGACAATTGCATTAAAAGACCTGAAATATAAATATACTTGTGGTCCTGGTGTCAGTCATCAGTGCTGAGTTTAGCAGTTAGCTCTAAAAGGTGTAGAGGCTATTTTTGCATTTGTGCAGCTTGATTCTGTTAAAAAAAAAGAGGGGAGGACTTTCTGTCAACTGTTAAGTCAGTTTAATTAAAAAAAAAAAAAAAGAAGACAAGCTTTCCAAAGCAAACTTTCTAGTGTACAAGGAGTTCACCATGTCAGAAATAGTAGCAGTAATATTCAAAGTCTAAGAATATTTAAAATAGGATTTGTGAATTATTCTTACAAAATGTACTCAGTTTTGAGAAAGAAGGAAATTGGTAGTCCCGAAGTAGAGGAGTTGGTTAATCTGAGTTACTCGAGTGAGAAGCAGAGAAAGACAGGGATGCTGTTTGTGCAAGTTGGAGTGGTTATCTGTGATGGTAATACTGCTGCTAATTTGGCCTGTAAATGTGCTGAACAGATCCTGACTCAGTATTGTTAAACAGTATACCAAATCACTATAGGCCAGCGACTGAAATGTGGCTCGTTTTAAGATCTGTCTCAATTTAGTTAGGCATGAGATTTGTTAACTTCAAAAATGTTCCTAGAAGTGATGCACCAACCATTTTGCCTGCTTATAGGGATATTTTTAGGTGTGCAGTCACTGATTTAAGACAGGGAGAGATTAACGTATTTTGCTGCGATTGAGTAACTTGATGCAGGAATCATTTGACCTATTCTCTCAGCTATATCACTTTTGTCATCTGTTTGTCTTAAACAGTCTTTTTTGAAAGACACGGTTATCCTCTCACAGAGCTGCAAACTTAGAAAAAATTCTTCAGAGCGTTACTTCATTATTGTCCCTGAAATTCATTCTTAGATCTTCCCTCTTTGAAAACAAGCCTGACTGTAGCTAGGAACCAGGTAATGCCTGTCCACCTTTACTTATACCAAACTGTTTTTGGTGGGGTTTTTGTGTGGTTGTTTTTGTTTTTTTTAACTTTGCCCTTTCTGATTGTCATCTTTCTTACTTAAAAGTCCAGGCTTTATGAGACAGGAACTTCCCTATTGTTATTTCTCTGACTTTTCAGGAAAATCCTGACCTGTATTGGCACATCAAGCAGTACAGTGCAAATAACTGTATTTCTGTTTAATAATAATAATAATAATAAAAATGCTTCCCATTCATGCTTTTTTTTTTTAGTTCCAGCTGACAGCCTGCTAGTGTCAGCACCCTTATTCCATGCAACCAGTGAACGGATCATTATGTGATTAATTTTCTGTGATAAATAACATTGACATTTTTCTGTGCTCAGTTAGTGTTGGGGCTCACAGGGACACTCCAGCAGGGTGACACTGTTTTGGCAAGGAGTGCAATGAAACAAGTCATGGAAAGAAAAAAAACTGAGGAAAACCACATACATGCATGTATACATACATACATATGATAATACAAATCTGTGAAATTCAGAGTTTCAAAATGTTCTTTTTTCCCTTTGGTCATTAAAACTCTGTCTACTGTTTAAACCCTGTGAGCCAAATAGAGTTTGTCCTTTCAGAAAGTCTGAGAAACTGTAGGCTGGATGATCTGAAATCCTTTTCTCATGCTTTGTAATGCATGTTTTGCAGACCTCAGAGTACTCAGGCTACTCTGGAAACAGTGGGATGACTTTTGGAATACAAGTGCTGAAATATTGCTTTGTTTCTGATATACTTTCTGACCCAATGGTTCCACTGTAAACTGCAATCATTTTCAGTTGTTTCTTTTTGTGTCTTCACCCTTAATTGCTGCTGATGCATCTCAACAAGCTACGATGAAGTTTCTAGCATGCTGTCGGTACTATGCAAATGATGCATTCTTGGTTGCACACGTGGAATGGCTTACAAGAGTATCATGTGTTGGAGTTTTGAAGAACTTGTGTTTCATGTTGCAAAAATGACTTTATCTTGAAATGCACCAGCTGATTAATAATGGCAAAAAGTCATCCCGATGTTTTGCAGTCAGTTAAATCAGTAGTCCTATCCAGCTAGCTAGTAAGTAGCCAGTCTTCCACATGTCCTAAAAAAAGACTGAGTTATAAAAGGTTCACTTATTTGGGTTATGAAGCATTAGTGGGGGGTATAAGTAGCTGTAACCTGAGGATCTATCAACCTTGTTGAACCAGTATTGGTGATTTGGCTGATATTTGGATCTTGTGTCATACCTGCTTTCAGACAGGTCATTTATTGCTTTTGAGTATCAATGATTAAAGAATTGTTTTTCCTTCTGGTAGTTGTTATCACAGCTTATCTGATGTCAGTTTCTTGCCATTTTGCAAGAAGAAAAGTTGACAGTGTACTAAATCAAATCATATTATTGAATTTTATACTTCATATATTATGAAGGATACTTTATATGTATACTATATATATTATGAATATACTTTATGTATTCAAATTTATCTTCAGAGAAGGTGAATTATGCATTTGTTTAAATATGTATCCGACTTTTTGAGTGCTTTCTAGCCTTTAAGTGGGTCAAAAATACTGTTTAAAATAGTCCTATATTTTACCTCCATAGTTGAAGCAGTTACTGTTTTTGCATGATATGGTTTCTAATTGCTATATAATTTATGGGATAGACTTTATACCACTTCAGCAGACTTCAAGTCAACTTAACTGCTTTTTTTCCTGAAAATTTGTGCATTATATTTTTTGCTGATAGGGAAGAGAATCAACAAACCATATCTATACATGAAGTAAGTCTGGTTTGATTTTCTAGCTTTTTCAGGACTTCCTTAGTCAATTTTGTGCAACTAAGCAACTGGTTATTGTATGGATTTTGTTAGTCTATATTACAGAAACACATTATGGTGCAGGCTGCAGAGTATCCATTGTGAGAGACTACCTGACTTAGCGTTGCAAGATAATGGTGCCTTTGTATTCCAGTGAGGTTTTATTGGTGCTTCCTAAAAAAATGGGATTTTGTAACTTCATTACATGGTTTTCATGGAAAAAAATGTCTGTATCACATTAATTTATGATCAGCCTGTGTTCAGTACTGTGTATGTATTTTGCAGAGCTAAAGTGATGTTAAGAGTGGAGGAGGGAGGGAAGGGTTTCTGGTGATCACACCCAGCAGTGTAGTTACAGTAGGTACCTTAAGAGTGTTGAATTTTGGTTGCCAGTCCTGCTCGTTGGCAGATGGGCATCGTATGCTGCAATGCCATCAGGGTATGGCAGGGTGTGACATTGCCCAGGCCTGGCACCAGGGTGGTTCCTGGGGCAGACATGTGGCCTGCTCACATGGGGGACACCGGCACACTCCATCTGTGGAGCTGCTGTTTGGCTGTCACACCACAGTGCTGGAACAACCAAGCACCTCTCTCTCCTTAAAAGTACAATGAGGCTTTATTTTCTCCTGACAGTGCTATGGAAGCTGCATTTAACCTTTGCCTACCTTCCACTTTTGTTGGGGGAATAATCTTATACCTCAAGTACAGATTCTGGACCAAGATTTCATCTTGGCTGCATCTTCCCTGCTTCAACAAGGCTTTTACTCTTTTTGGTGCTCTGCTAGGTTAATGGCAGTACACAGTTTTTAGACAGATAACTATAGTGTTTCAACTGCTGTTGTCCTAAAAAACACGTCAAGCCTTTTCTATGAGGCCATTACCAGGGCACTTTAATCAATATAATAAAGACCGGGGAATAGGACAGCCTTATTACATATCTGTGGTGATTTGGCAGGTAGATTTAGAACAGTTTTGGTAATGATATTTAGATAGAGTGCATCTGTGCAACAGGTCGATTTTTAGGACTTTTATCTGTGTCAGTAGTGATAGCAACATAAATTATCTTGTCATACTTTTGAAATAAACCTTTAAAATAAATGAACCAGCTACATCTGAATGCATTCTGGCTTGGAAAGGCAGGCTGTGTAAAGCTTCTAGCATTAGGTAAGTGTACTTTGTGTAAGGTAAGACAAGATACATGAAATTTCTGCCACTTGATAAACGTGCGGCATATGAGGTAGTACTGATGTTGAGTATATCCTTTTTTCTCAGTAAATTGTCATTTTTCAATGTTGAGACTTGTAGAAGCTTGTATATATGTCGTATTTCACTATACATGGCTTCTGCTTATAGTGCTTCCTTAATTAACTTCCTTGTAGCGGTACATATGAATTTCAGATGTCAGTCTGGGTGTCCTACCATGCTGTCTCTTGCTGTTTTCCAATCAATTGCAAATACGGTCTTTGTCCACTCAAAATGTGTTTTAATAGAAGTACTGTTATTCTGTAAGTGAAGTGATGGGTATCCCTTCAGGCTAAAGTGCTTCCTGCGTGCAGCCATTTACATGTTAAATCATGCCACATTAAGATACCACATACACACTTTTTAAAAATTAACTTTGGAGGATGGGAAGGTTTCCAGTAAATAACAGAAATAGGGAATAGGCTGCTTCTCCACTGGCTTGACTCTGTAGGCTTTTCTTTCACAGTATAATCATAACCGTAAATTGTGAATTCTGTAAATGTTTAAAAAGAAAAGCTTTGTTTATCTTATCATCAGACTGTCAGTGTATTTGTCACCATCAAAACGTATGTGTATTGAAGTGGAGTATTATTCTTCAGGCATAACCAACAGTCTGAAGAGTGAGGAGTGTTTGTACTAGTTATGAGAATTCATGGAATTGTGTGAAAATGCAATTGATATATTTTTTCATCTTTCAGCTGGTCAGTATTGGTTCTTCCTATAACTATGGCAATGAAGATCAGGCTGAATTTCTGTGTGTTGTCTCAAAGGAATTGCATAATACTCCCTATGGCACAACCAGTGAACCCAGTGAAAAAGCAAAGGTAAGTTGCTAGTCATTGGACTAAAGAAATTGTGTCAAATTGGGTGGGCTTCACTAAGTCGTGCTAGGCTTACCTCTGTTTTGGGACATTATTTAATTGCCTTTTTCCCCTTCATTAATGACTAATAATGGTTCCCTGCTGTAAATGGTACTGTCATCATTCATTCCTTATACCAAATGCATTCACTAAATGCAACATTCTGTACTGTTCCTAATACCTCTCTCTTTTTTTCAACTATTGGCAGATATTTGCTGTCTACAGTTGAGAATCTAGGTTTTGTTTCTTGCACATTTGAATGCTTCCTTATTCTGCTATGGTTTTCAGTTGAAAACTGTTTTTTCTTGCTTGAGTTCAGCTGAAGAAATCTTACCATCAGGAATAGAGATTGTAATATGCTGTCTCTGTGCAGTATGTTATAAAAGGGAGGTATTTGTTAGCTTAATATTTTCAAGTTTCTACTTAGTTCTCTTCACTTTCTTTAACCAGCTTTACAGAAAGATTGTAACGGACACAATATCTTTGCATTTTACTCAGTAGTCTGTCAGAGTTTGTACAAGGGAAGATGTGAAAACTGAGTAGTAATAAAGCAGATCTGTTATGTATTTAAGTGTATTCTTACCTTCTGTGCATATTGAACTGTTTTAATCGTCTCGTTCCTTTGTGTGAGGATATGACTACAGACAAATTGGATGCTTCTATAGTTGCCTTAAATGCTTTTCATTGAGAATGTGTAGATGGGAATGATAAAACATCAAAGGTTGCTTTTTAATAATCACCTTCTAAGAAATTAATTTTGAATTAATGCTAAGAATTGATCTGGGTCTTGGCACTGAGGCCTCAAATAGGTAAAACTTAACTACTTCCAGTGCCTCGTAACTTTATTACAGCTACGCATATGGAGACATTTTTGTAAATTGCACTATAAAAATACTCCAAGCTTTACGTTGGATTCTTACTGAAATTATGCTCTTTTGTCACTGTTGAGATAAAACTTCTAAGGTGTTGAAAGGCATTGATGTAGTCAAGGGTAAACAGTGACTCAGGTTAAGCCATGGCTCACTCTTCCCAAAATCCTAGTCAAGGTCTGCTCTTGCCAGGATGCTTCAGGAAAACTTTAAAAGTTGTCAAGTTAGAGACATGTGTGACAATAATTTAGGGCTGAGATATGTACCTGAAATAAAACACAGAATTCCAGAACTGTACAAACATCTTCATAAGGAATAGCAGTACATCTTCGAGGAACTTCAGAAGTTGTCTGAGTTATACCGCATCCTTAATGTAAAAGAAAATACGGATCAAATGAAACTAGTAAGCCCTAAATACAAGAGCTAGTTCAGAATGCAGTACAGCTCTTGTAAATTCAGTAGTTCTGAGAGAAGCTAAATCTTGTGCCTTTCCACTGAAGTGCTTCATGGTCATTGTTTCAGAAAAGAGAGCTGAGCATAATTTGATCAGGATGATGAAGAAGAATTGCTGTTAATTTTGGTTGGAGATAGAAACATTTACTGCTTTTGTCCTGGAAGAGTTTAGCTGTTGCTAGCAATTAATGGGAAAACTTGAAGAATAATATTTTACATGTTGTGTTTCTGCAGTCTGTTCATGAAATGTCTTGAGTTGATCTTCATGAAGTTCGTATGACTGAAATTCTGGTACCCAGTGATAGATACAGAATAATGTGTTCAGATACTGGGACTGACTTTTAGAAGCCATGAGAAAGTCATCCTATTGCTTTTTCAGCAGTTTGGGTTAGAGAAAACAAAAAACAGCCAGTGTGTAGTGTTTATGGACAAGCACTTCAGTTTTAATTTATAGTACTGGACTTTCAGAATAGGAAAAAGCATTTTCTGATAGCCCATCTAATCAATCTTCACCTTCATTCCTTTTTAGAGACTTTTTTTGTGTTTTCTTTTTTTTTGAAACCAGTTTGCATAGTAAGTTAGTAGTTGACCTCCATGTAACCTTCTAACACACCAAAGTGAAGGAAATTAAGGCATTTGGGACATTGACTTAAGTGGTTCATGTGCCTTTTATACTGGTAGCCACAGCACTACTGAAAGATAACTATGAGTGTTCTTCTCTTCCCCACTGCTTCACTGACCTGTCACTCTTGGGACAAATGACCAAGGCTTATTTAGAAATTCTGCATCCCAAGTTAGATTCTCAAATGCTATCCTTTCCCATCCGTGGCAGAGTACCTGGAGTTAAGGTACCAGCTTTACAGTTTTGCCCAATCTTCTCTATAGTTACGGTTCCTAATGTTATGCTGCGTGGCACTATTGGCTTCTATCTGCTGACTTTAGCACATTTGAAGAAGGAATTTTTCATGAAATCTGTAATGTTCCTCCTTGAAATTGTCTGCTATCATACTTTCTTACAAAGAGTGGGGGATCTCAGGTTAAAGTAAATAAATGTCATTCCCAGATGCTTCAGGTGTAAGTGGACTGTACTTTGTTGCAGCTCTGACTCACTTGCAATCTCTTCTTTTCCCTTCCTTTCTCTATACTTGCTGCATGCTGCATGCCGCTCAGAGTGAGGATGAAGAAACGGATTACGATATGAATGACTCAGATTAAGTGTAAATGTCATGGTGAGCACTAGCTGCCCTAGGATGTTACCCAGATGCTTTTCTGCCTCATCTAATTCCTTACCCCCACTAGAGCTGTCCTTTGGCTAGTCCTGGTGGTGTGTGTGTTTGTGATTATAGTTGTGGCATGGTTAGCAAAGATAGAATTCCTGTTCTAGATCTTGCTTCTTTGACAGAATAATTAGTGTTGCCTTTAGAAGCGGTATTGTGATTGGTTCTTTTACAGCTTTGCTGAGAAGAAAAATTCTTCATGTAGACTCTGGGGTCAGAGTGACCTTTCATTCTTTTCTGTGCACCAGCTTTTCTGTCAAATGGGGTTTTTTTAATATGTAAAGGCATCTGATACAAATTTACAGAATAAGTTTTCAGTAAATATCTCATTTGGCAATAAATTGGCAAATTTGACTGAAGAACAACATAGTGAAAAGATGGTCTTACCTGATAATTTTGAAACAAACACTTTTTGAATCAAGACCTGGCAAATATAAGTAAATAGTGTAATCTCAGTGCTACAGTTAAATTTGTCACAGGAAACAACTCTCTCCAGGGAGGGAACAGGTCCTTTTCACTGTAATTTGACATTTTATTGTGATCAACATACTTTAAAAGTCACAAATGGAAGAACACAAAAGTTGTATCAGAAAGAACAACTTTTGCAATGTTTTCCTACTGTGTCTCCAAGGAGTGCTTGAATTTATTCTGCTATCCAATTTTTAGAAGATAACTTAATATTGAATATTCAGCAATGGTGTGGGTAGTCATTTGAGCCTATATAATTTGAAGATATTTACCACTGCATGAGATTGAACTCCAGCTTCTCACCTATACACCTGAAATTTTTACTTGTAAAGCAGGCTTATACTTATGTCTGAAATGTTTGTTCTGCATAGCTGAAGAAGAACCTGCATTATTTTCTTAATTGGTACTAACAGCAATTAATGCTGAGGTGGAATAAAGTCTTTTGCCAAGTCTTCAGGAATGGCTGCAAGGAGTGGATCAAATCTGAAGCTTCATTGAAAAAAATAAGCGGGCACTGTGCTGGAATTGAATGCAAGATTCTTAAGATGCCTGAAAGATGATCAGTCCTTAAAATGGTATTCTATCTGCAGCAGATTTGAGTGGGAAGAAGTAGTTCTTACATTCTGCTTCCCTAAGAAGCCATCACACTCAGGCCCCCAGGATATCAAACTTAATTCAGCATTGTTTAGAGTTTGTAAATCATCTTTGGATCTGGTGCACCTGTAGGAAAAAGGGAACAGAAACATGACAAGAAAGAAAATCCTGAACACAGCAGATCTGCAGCAGGGTTGGACAGTCCCCAGTATCAGTACAGACTGGGTTATGAGTGCAGCACTCATTGACTGAGAGCAGCACTGCAGAGAAGGACTTGAGGATGCTGATGGGTGGAAGACTGGAGATGAGCCAGCAATGTACACTTGCAGCCCAGAAAGCCAATTATCCAGGACTGTTAGAGTGGGTCCAGAGGAGGGACATGAAAATGATCAGAGAGAGAGGGGGCTGGAACAGCTCTGCTGTGAACACAGGCTGAGAGAGATGAGGTTGTTCAGCTTGGAGAAGAGAAGGCTCCAGGGAGATGTTCTTGCAGGCTTCCGATACTTAACAGGGGCTTATAAAAAAGACAGAAAAAGCATTTTTACCACAGCCTGTAGCAATAGGACAAGCAGCTAAGACTGAAGAAGGGTAGATTTAGGTGAAATATAATGACAAAAGTGTTCACTGTGAGGGTGGTGTGACACTGGAACAGGTTGCCCAGAGAAGCTGTGGATGCCCCTTCTCTGGAAGTGTTCCAGTTTGGATTGGGTAGGGCTTTGAGCATCATTTCAAGCATTTCACCTTCAGCAGTAGGGTTGGACTAAATCATCTTTAAAGGTCCCTTCCAGCCCAAACTATCTGGTGATTCTGTGATCTAAAGTGTGCAGACAGAGGAGCATTATCAGTGAAGTCACTTGTTTAGCTAGTAGACCATGTTCTCAAATGAGAACTTATGTGCCTGGTTCTGCTCCAGACACACTCCTCAAGCCTAGCTATTAGCAGTTTGGGAGAAGACCTGCCATAACTGTTCTCAAATTTGATTGACCTCTGTTAGGGTTGAGACACCTCTTGGCTTTTTTTCCCAGTAAGCTACTAAAATTTTTAGTAATAGTCTTATTAAAGAGTTTTTCAGGAAAAAAAAAAAAAAAGGAGGGATTTTGAATTGCAGAAGAGAGTCAGTCATCCTTTCAATATTTAGTAAGTACAGTTTTTCTCTAATTCCTGATAATTGAAATTCAATTTTCTGTTTGTCACTGCACATGAGTACAAATGATCCTTGCTCACACAGTTGAACAGAGGTGGATGGAACACCTCTCATGAGCACTTGCTGATCAGAAGTCATGTCCCCTTTAGTAAAGGCAAGGGTTACAGAAGCAGTACCAAGCTAAATGTGTTAAAGTAATGCCAGATCTGGTAGAATTTTCTGCTTTATGTTATGTTTATTGGCTCAGTAAAGTGCCAAGTTCAGCGTCCAGATCCAGCTTAGCTTTATCTTATTGTCTGTGATCCTGAAGCTACAGAAAATAGTTCTAAGTTTATTAATCTTAGAATAATTTTTTGTCTTCTAGAAAAGGATAAACTCAAATGTTTCATTTTATACTGGAAAGATTCACAAAATAATGAATCCAATATTGTTTTCTAACTGCACAAGTGCTTGTTTCTGCCATGCTTTTTCTGAAGATTGTTTCACTTACTGACTACATTTGCTGAGTCAGGCTGTTATCCACTATGTGGACATCTACACCAGTGCTTTGCTCTCAGCTGTGCCCAACAGCAAATGCTCGAACAAAGAGTTTAAGTATGAAGTATTTATCAAATTAACTCCTTCAAGAGGGACAGGGATATGCTGGAAGGAGTCCAATGGAGGCCTACAAGGATGATTAAGGGACTGGAACATCTGTCATACAAGGAGAGGCTAAGAGACCTAGGGCTGTTTATTCTTGAGAAAAGAAGACTAAGAGGGGACCTTATTAATGTCTGTAAATATCTGAAGGGTGAGTGTCAAGAATGGGCCAGTCTCTTTTCAGTGGTGCCCTGTTGTTGTGGTTTGGGCCTAACACGACAACAAAGAACCAGCCCCGTAGCCGCTCACTCAACTCCCCCCTCACACACCCTGGGATGGGGAGGACAAACCCAACCAGAAGCTCATGGGTTGAGACAAAGGGCAAGGAGGGTTCTTCACTGATTAAGGTCCCAGGCAAAACAGACTCAACTTGAGGAAAAAATAATAATTTCACACTAATCAGATGCCCACAGGACACAGACACCACACAGAGCAGGGCTCGCATACGTTACCCCACCCCTCCCTTCTTCCCGGGCCCAAATCACTTTGTTGCCGGTTTCTCTCCCTCCTTCCCCTCAGCGGCACAGGAGGATGGGGATGGGGTTTAGAGTCACTTCACAGTCTGGTGGTTCCTGCTGCTCCTTCCTCCTCAGGAAGGATTCCTCACAGTCCTCCCCTGCTTCCCCACGGGGTCCCTCCCATGGCAGAGAGTCCTCCACGAACCTCTCCTCCATGAGTCCTTCCCACCAGGTCTGGAGCAGCTGCTCCAGCGCGGGCTGCCCACAGAGTCAGGGGCTGCTTCGGGAACAGGCACCTCCCCTGGCCCGGGGGCTTCCACAGCTGCATCATCCGAGTCCAGGGGCAGCAAATCCAAGTTCACTGGCCAAGTTCACCCCTCCTGGCGCCTTCAGGGAATGTTACACCACGTTCCTCCATGAATGCAGGGGGACAGCCTGCCATCTCGCCATAGGTTGCAGGGAAACTTCTGCTTGAGCACCTTCTTCCCCTTTTTCCTCACTAGCCACCCGGGATCTTCACCCCAGCACTGCCTTTCACCTCTCCAGTTCAGCTCTTCTTTCTTAACTGCTTGCTCTGCTCAGGTCTTATCTCAGTTCTTTCGTATGTTAATGGCAGAGGTGCCTCTGTTGTCCCTCTAATGGCTCCTTGTCTGGTTTTGGAGCTGGGGAGAGCTTCTCAGCTTCTTACAGGAGCCACCCTTGAGGCCCTTCCCCGACTACCAAAAATCCTGCCAAACCAAACCAGCACACCTGTGATAGGATGTGGGGAAATGGCACCAAGTTACAACACAGAAAGTTCCACCTCAACATGAGGAAAAACTTTACTGTGAGGGTGATGGAGCACTGGAACAGGCTGCTCAGAGAGGTTGTGGAGTCTCCTTTTCTGGAGACTTTCAAGACCCATCTGGACACGTTCCTGTGTGATCTGCCCTAGGTGTTCCTGCTGCAGCAGCAGGGTTGGACTCGATGATCTTCAGAGGTCCCTTCCAACCCCTATGATTCTATGATCATTCTATGATATATTTCCCCACCTTCCAGTAAGCCTCAGTTTAGGAATTTTGGATTCAAGCCTGCATCCAGATCACTGTAGGAAAGCTGTAATGAGAGTGTGATACCATGGGTAGGTACCAATGGCACTATCTTGTGTAAGTTTGTGTAATCCTTCTTGAATATACTGTACTAGTACTTGCATCTAAAATATATCCTAAAGCATGTCACAGCCCATGGGAAGCATCTTTCTCTAATTTGGAGATTTGTCAAGGTAGCTGCAGTGACACCTGGCTTTATAGCTTCAAGAGAGGAATATTGAATTTGAAATTAAAAGAAAACTTTGCATGCACCAAGTGAGATCCAGGTGCTGCAGGAAGTGCAGGAAGCAAGTGATAAAGTGTTGTTTGGGTTTTTTTTAAGCTTACACTGAACTGTCTAAACTGCCCCTGAGGCACACAAATGGTGAGAGGTTCTTTATGAACTCCAGTCCTTAAAAAAATACCTTGTAGTTGTGCAAAGCAGGTGAGACCCTACTTGGCGACAGTCTGCTGTGAAATATGTATTAGGCTTGATGACTGATAGAGGCTGCTGATAGGTTAAATTATCAACATTTTAACAATATTAAAAAGAAAACAAATACTTAGACATTTTTATTTAAAACCGTACATTAAACTGCTGTGCTAAGTGGTTGCCAACCTTTACAGGCACAAAGACTGAAGTGTTTGTGTGTGCTGTCAGATTCTGTGGGTCTTCTGGGATGGAATATGCTACCGAGTACTTGGGCTTAATATCAGACTACACTGAAATCATCAAACAAGGAAATTGTGCATCAAAGAGAGCTGTGTCATTGTCCAGAGATTGTGCCCATGCTTTCTTTCAGCTTTTGAAATCAAGAGCCCTCCCCAGATACTAGGAGAACTGTCATGAAGCAAAAGAAAATGAAGATTAGATACTTTTACTTACAGATTAATGCTGTTAGAACTTATGCTCAGTACATTTGAAGCTTTCCTTAGTGCTTTGTTTGGCTGCTGTCAGGATTGGTTCTACAGTTGCTGGAAGGCTTCCCTGCAGTACAGGACAGCCCAGAGCTGGCCTCAGCATTGCTGGTTGCCATCCCGACTAGAGCCGCGACCTGAGAAATGGTGCTGCTTGGACAGTCAGTTCTGAGACTTGGATAGTTTCCTCACTGAAGGAGCAAATGAGAATTGAAACAGAAAAGGAAAAAAATAGTCAAATTGGAAGTAGAATAGTCTTCATGTTGTAAGATGCTATAGACTGGATTCCTACGTTTTTCAGGGGTACGTATTTTGTTTCCAGTAGACTTCAGTCCCTATGTTTAATATATGCCTTTTAAAGCAAATCTTAAACAAACCAACTACTTTTAGGAAAAAAGTAAATTATTTTTACTCTGTGTAATGCAAATCTCAGTTCCTTGGTAACAGCAGGAGAATCAAATTCCTTAGACAGAATTTTTGAGAAATAAATTCCTCCTCATGAAGTCAGAGCCTGAATTGCCTCTCAGCTGCCTGCCTTGGGCATTTCAAAGGATAATGATGAACAAGGTAATGCATTAAAGGTTCAATATGCTATGTCCTGGATCCACAGAAACAATATTCTTGTGGACAAGGATTAGTAAAAAACCTGTGAGATCTTGCATAATCAAATAATACAAAAATATTTTAAAACTGCTGTCAGAATGGTACTTATTTTCATATGGCTTGTCAATTCAGCTGATAAGCTTTGTATGTCTGAACAGGATAGTAAAAATCTGTGAGGAAATGTAGTTGGTTGACTTCAGTTCACACAGAAGACCAAGCCTGGGCATCTGTTTCAGATTTTAAATCAGCCTATTGATTTAAATCTTACCAGCTCATACTCTTGGCCTTTGAAAACTTCCTGTGTCATCTCACCCAGTGTGCTGTTTGTGCACATTGAGAGTTGATAGTTCATATTTTCAGTACTAATTTATGGGACAGAGCTGAAACGTCAGAGAGTTGGGATATTTTACTGGAACAGGAACAACAAAGATTAAATTCACTTTCTAATAAAGTACCCAGGTTCATTTACCACACAGAACCTAAGTATCTTTGGAACAAGGATGAGGTGAAATGGCTTACATTTTACATCTACCAACCCTTAATCTTTGGTTATATTAATCACACTAAATTTGTACCAGTGATTTACATCTGTTTTCATGATATTTTATAGTAGATACTGTATGTATCAATCTGTCTTTTTTCAGCCTTAAAGCACAGACTTCAGGAATGTCCTTGAATCAGCTCCCTGTCACTTTATCAGTTATTTGAAATAGTAATTATATTGCTCTTTGACCTCTATCCTTTAGGAATGACACTGAGTGAATTTCCATTTATAGAATTTTTATTTCTCTGTTTCAGATTTTGCAAGAACGAGGTTCCAGGATGTGAAGACAGTATTGAACAGTGACAGTTTTTTTTTCTCTTTTATTCCAAGACACAGTGAATTGTTACACTGAAGAGGCTGGGCTGCAAAAGAAAAAAATCTGATTTAGACAATTTTCTGTTGATCTGGGTTCGACCATTTTTGCCTCTAAGCTGGTGTCAACTAGCTGAAAGCATTGCAAGATTACATAATGGGAATATATGGTGTGGGAGTGTGTGTTAAGTTTTGGTTGTAGTGCATGGTTGTACTCTCTTGTGGGCTGACTGGCCCTGGTCATTTGAAAAGAAATGACCATGCACTCACATTTTCCTCTGAGACATGTAGCACTTAATGTCTGGTGCTGGATGACCCAATGTTGATCAGTTCAGAGACATTTTCCTACTAATCATTGTAAACATTTAAAGGACAATGTAATTGGTGCTACACACACACACACATTACAGCCCACAAATGCAAATATTTGGGCCTACGTTGTTTCAGAATCAGTGGCAGCCCCAGTTGACTGTGTTAAACTGCACATTCCTTATGTCTCTGTGACACACTCTATTATGTAATAACAGCCTAGGAGATCAATGGAAACTAGCATGTAAAAAGTTACACAACAGACAAAGGAAGGGTGTATATATTGACTGGATTTATAGCATATTTTAATACCCAAAGGGAAGACTAAACTCAGAGAAAATGGCCTTCATCTGAGTTATTCCTGATGTTCCTTGTGTTGAAACAGTCTCCTCCTGCAAAAGTTATGCTCCAGTCTTAGCCAGATGTTTGGAAGTGGAATCAAAATTCACTTAAAATGAACAACTGAACATTGTTTCTTTTGAGATGTTAGTACTCATATGTGTGTTTGTGCTTTTGTAAAATGCCTACAAGCATTGAACTGTTCGGATAATGGTAGAGATTTTTGTACAGAAATATGGCTGGTTAGTCCTAGATCCCTGTCTCTATGACTGGGATTAAAATGAAGCTTGAGTGTGAACACAAGCTCATGGGATTGAAAAACTGAATTACTTCAGACATTCAGGATACCTGTAATCAATCTTTCTCTTTCTATACTTTTTCAACTATGCAGTTCAAGAGCACTGTTCGGAAACATCTGGTGCAGCTTTATTAGTTTATCCCTGATGAAGGCTAATACACAAGACTGGAGCTTTTTAATACACTATGTTTTGAGCAAAATCTTTAGCACATCTTTAAAACACTTAAATAAATTGACCGTATAAAACTCAGCTTTGTTAGGAAAGCAGTGGAAGGGAGTTTCAAAAAGCTACAAGATTGTTTTGAATTCTAAAGACATTACAGTTTCCATTCTCAGTAACCAGAATTTGTGTGTATACTCTAGGTAACAAAAGCCTGATTTTCAAACACCCAAGGTCTATTTTTTTTTTTTTAAGGACTTATTATACATTGATAAAAGTTTGGCAGAAACAATTTGTAAAAACGATTTCTACTAAGCAGGTTAAGCAGTGGGCTAAATGTTTTGTCCATGCTGTATCTAATGCTTGAAAGGGTTTGTAATGCATTTTGCGACTTGGATGTGGTCTGCACAGGAAGCTGCTGGCCCCTCCACACAACACATAAAATGTTTGTCTTTTTTTAAGGTGTTAAAACTGAATTGAATTTACTAAAAATGTGTAGGGGGAAATGTTTATACTTTTATACTTTTTTAGGTACCCATATTTTATCAGCTTAAATTTAGCACCCAAATTTCCCCTAAATAGTAACAGATTATCTTGTGTATCTGAAAATAAGCATAAGAGTTGTCTGTGTTAACTACATATTAAAACATTTCCTCTGCTGCAGTAGTCACTGTGCTTTTAAACAGGATGACTCCACCAAATTCTCTGAGTTCCCTAGCTCATGGAATTGCAGCCAACCATGTTTCTTATTTTCTTGATGTGGAGTAATTTGGCATTGGCCTAAGTGGATTTTAATGCCTAAAATATCTGTTTTACAATGATCCTTCTAAATCAGCATTTCTGTTGTCTCTCTTATTTAAAGCAAAAAAGAGAGAATATTTTATTTTATAAAGTGAAATTTTTAAGAATGACAACAGCAAAGCGTGAGTAACAAACTGAGCAAACTGAACAAATTGTATGTAAAAGAGAGGGGTTTTCTTAGTATGCTTCTTTCACTGGAGTATTTTCAGTTTAAAAACATGCTTTTATGGTGAGATTACCTGCAATCTAGTTTATATTTTATCGCTCTTGTAGCAAATTTTGAGGAAATGAGTGATTAATTATTTTGCACTTTTTTCCAATACCTCAGAAAGATTTTAAGAAAGAAAAATAAAAGAGAACTGTAACAGGCAGGTACCTTATAAATTGTTTTAAATATGCTGTTGTTTGAGACCACCCAAACTAAGTCCTTTCCTTTGCTTGCTAATATCATTATTGCTTTTATTTCTGTGAACATGGGAAGCTTTCAGGTAGATGGAAGTCCTACTGTATGCCTTTTTCAAGGCATTAAGAAATGATTCCTAAGTAAGTTAGCTACAGTAACACAGGCGATTGCACTAGAGTCCAGCCTAATCATCAGGTTTTGCCAACATTGCTTCCTCTGGTAAGATGTTGCAGGATGATGAGGTAATGCACAGATATAGTTTAAACTGGAGTCCTTTGTCTCTTTCTTTTTCTGTCATTTGGAGAGTATTTACTTCAGGACAACTGCCTATGACTATTTAAAGCTGATGGGTTCACTAGGGGGCTGTAGTTGAAAAGCTATACTGCAAAATCCTTTGAATTTACACAGCTTCTCTATTCTTAAATAAAAAAAGTACTCATTCCAGTTTAGAATTTAAGATCCTCAGCACAAAGAGATTGTAACAGAAGGAAATAAAGCAAGAAGGGAGAGATAACAAAACATAGCAGTTAATCAAGGTGACATGTCATGAAAATGTAAATTCTGTGAAAGATTTAACTTTCTACCCATTTGCTGTATTCATAGACTCATTCATTGAAGTTGTTTGGCATGTTGTCCATGGAACAGGACATTACTTCAGCAGGTAACCAGTGGATTTTCAGTGAAATTTTGTAAAGGCTTTTACATGACAGACTTCTTGCAAAACTTCTTTTAAAAACTGAGAAGTTCAAATTTACCATAGCAATTTCTTGCTTTGAGCTAGGAAATGGCCTGCTGTTGGCCTTAGGTTTTGTCAGAGGCTAATTTTCTGTATTGGAGATGACATTTTTTTATTTAATGCTTTTGACTTCTTCAAGCAGCAATTAAATCAGTTTATCTGCAATCAACAAGTCATACTGAGGTCTCTAAGACATGAATGTCACCTGGTCCGTAATAATTGTCCAAAACTATAGTCTGATGCAGCAGCCTCCACAGTTCAAGTGAAATAGGTTTGTTTGGTTTTTTTTAACAAAAGAAAAAAGGTTGCCTGGAATTTTCTTCCACTTATGTGGAGGTTGCCATAGATTATGGCTAGTTGCAGTTTGTTATTCCACAATAATTTAATTGTGTGTCAAAAGCCTGATTGTGTTTAGAAACTTAAATTGATTCTCTACTAAACTTTCAGTTCGCAGAATCATATACTCAGAAAATATGGAAAATGTACTGTGTTTCTTTTTTTTAAACTCAGCTAGGTTTCTTGTAGTGATACAAGTTCCTTTCATCTTTCATTGTAACATTAGTAAAAGATATGTCTTAAGAAATTGAGCTTGATGTATTCATCCAACTTTTTTGTCTTCAGATTTTCTTCAGAAAAAATGGAGCTGTGTAGTTCCATTTCTAGCACTGTGAATGCACAGTTATGATTTATTTGAAAGAGGACAGTTTCCTGAAGATATCAAAACTGAATCAATCTCATCTTTCCCTGAGAGAGGGTTTTTTTTCAGGAGTGAAATGAAAACTTCTAGCAGATTAAACAAGGAAAGATCCTTGATTGCAGGTGTGCTTAGGGAGCAGGTCTGTTGAGTAGGATGGTGAGGTTTTCAGAAAACTGCTTCTTAGAACAGAACACTGTTCTGTGAACATCTGTTCAGGTTGTTAAGAGTGGTCAGTCTCTGAGCAGTAGAGAGCTACCACCAGAAGATTAGCACACATAAATTACTGTTTTTCTTAGTACTACAAAAATTAGCTTGGAATGCAAAAATGCAATAGTATCTGACTGACTGAAATTACCTAGAAACTGGATTATAATGTGTATTGTCCAGTCCTTAAGGTATACTGGAATACATTCCTTGAGAAATACTGAGAGAAAAGCAAAGTACTGGACTTTTCATGGAGATCAAAGTTAAGTGAAAGAGAGTCTGGAGATGAAGCCTGAGATTTTTTCACTTGAGATGTGATAATATCAGAAAGTGTCAATCTCCTATTTTATTCTCTGCCTCACCACATCAAAAGCATCTTTCAGGTTGTGAAAACAAACTTCTTCAATCAGCCCTGCAAGGTGGGGCCCTTGAAAAGACATGAGATTCTGTTATGCCTCTAACAGTACCTGTTAGCTCAGGATGGTAGGGTTAAAACTTCCAGTGGTCATTGGAGAAGCATCTTCTCTAACACAACCACCTTGAAATACATACAGGCTGAGGATGCTGCTTGTTGCTTCAGTATAGTTCAGACTGCAGTTAATCTCCAGCTTTAAGGACAATCTGAGGATCTGGGTTTTTGTGTAGAATTACTGATTCTCAAAATAGTATAAATATTCAATGAAAAAAAAAGAAGGCTTTCTGAACTCAGCGTCATATAACCTTTCTTTTGGCTCACAACAATCAGGAGCTGTCTTTAAAGACTTCTAAGTGAACTGAGGCTTCAAAGGGCTAAATAAATCTTATTGTTCAGTTTGCCTAAACGAGTGTCTGACAGAAGGTCCTTTTTCCATTTTCAGTGCAGAAATGCTAAGGGCTAAAATCCTTTCCAGGGCTAATTTGAAGTTCAGAGATGTACTATGTTTAAAAAGCAGCTAGTCTCTTTTTCTTTCAACTCACGGACTCATAATTTTTGCAAATGGCTGAACCAATTGCAGATCTAAGTGTTGATACATGGCTTGGAATTTCAGTATCCAGCTTGGTAAGGAATCCACTGGATAAGACAGTACATTTGCTCACCTCTTTATTATTGCCTGTGCTGAAATCTAACAACCTTTATGAACGGCCCTGGCAATAGAGAGACTTTGGGGAAGATTCTGCCCCAGGGGATTGTCACTGAATATTTCATTGCAACTTACCTGTGCTTCACTTTAGCAAGGTCTACCAAGGCATACACTTCTCAGACGTTCAGTGAATAGATAGTGCTTCAGACAGCTTTCTGGGCCCAGCAGAAGCTTCTCTTCAGAATGTTGTGTGTTGTTAACTACTATAGTGAGAGTAACTTTTTAGAAAGTTACTTTGCTACTTTGAAAATCGGTGGAAGGGGCAGGGGTTCTGTGACAGTGCTCTCCTTGCCTTAGAAACCTGAGTCTAAATTTTTACTTGACTTAACACCTGTTAAGATTTCCAGGCCTGGTAATGTAAGAGACAGTGTATTTATGTACACGATTCTTGCTTCTTTTGAAGAATTTCCAAAAGCTTATGCACAACTCTACTCAACTTGGTACATGTACTTGCTAGGATGAAGCAAGTAATAAGGCGCTGTAAGAGAAATGTTGCCGACCTATCTACCTGGAACTGAAACAAGATCAGCAAACTGAAGGACTATCAAATGGCAACTATTTCCACCTGCTTCTGTCCTGAGCCTCATCTGAGCCTAGCTATGAAAAATCTTACTTCCTATGAATTCCCACTTACCCAGTTCAACTAATGTTCTTTTTTTTTTTTCCCTCTTCCCCGAATCACTGGTCTCAAAATCAGTTGTGCATCAGCTGTTTGTGTTAATGTGCAAGTGGCCATACTTGCAACATGTTATTTCCTGGATAGTGCGTTAGCAATAACACTTTCTTTTGTGCCAATTCATTATCTCTGAAGTGTTCTTACTGCAGCAAAGTTTGAGTTTTGATCTGGTTTTAATGCATTTGCATTAGCCAAAACTCTTAGCACAGACATAGACAAGAAACTGAATCCATGGAATTTCCCTGGATACAGATCTGCTAGGGCTTCCCAGATAATTTTAAGATGGTCACAGTTAACCATAATTTTTAAAACAAACATACAATTAAAATGTGTGTGGGTATTTTTTTAACCTCCTTTTCATAACACTAGCGTGTTGTAAACTGCATGAAATAAACCTGTTTTTTTTCCCTTTTAAAGTCTGATGTCTTAAATCTTTCTTTTCTAAATCTGTTGACATTAATGGTGTAGTATCATTGCTATTCCTAGTTTTGCACTTCAGATATAAAATGTAGTGTCATTTTGACACAAAGCAGTAATACTTTTTCCTTTGTAAAGCAGACATTCCCTTTTCTGCTGCCCCAAAGTCTTTGACACAAAAAAAAGTCATATTCAGATACATACCTGCTGGGAAATTAAGGTATTTTACTTAGCATTTACTATGACTATTGTGGATCATTATATTAGGAAATAGTCCGCTCTGGTATGGATATATAATCATGAAAAAAAACACCACACGTACCAAGTTTTAACTAATCACTTTGCATATGTTTTCTTTCACACAACTCACAAATCACCCTGCCTAATGTTGCAGATTTATTTTAGAATCTAGTACTTTGGTTTTTAATATAAATGCTTCTTTCGTCTGAAAAAAAATCAGCTAACTGAAATTGACATGTTGCAATAAGGCCAACATATAGTATAAGAAGTGTAAATAAGCAGCTACTTAGTACATGTTTGCTGCAAGAGTTTTAAAGATAGAAATGGGAAACGATTGAGTACCAAGTACGGGTTGCTGAAATCAGTCACAATTTGACAGCTGTGCCCTCTACAAGTATAGAAAAGTTCATAATTCAGTGTTAGTATTAAGACCACTGGACTGCTCTTATTTTCCAAACTGCTAGTAAGGATTAAGTATGAGAAGCTAAGACCCGTGAGCTCTAAAATCTTAAAGGCTGTACAGTAACAGGTAATCAGTTAAAAATGCAAAGCACATTCAAATCTTTCTTTTTATATCCAGCAACTTTAGTAAAATTGTGTCATTTTACTAAACATTTCCGGCCTTTAAGTTGCATTTGAATTTTACTAAAATAAGTCCTAACTGCAAACAGTGCTCAAATGTAGAAATTAACTAATCAACATGGGCATCTGTTTTTATCAAACTGTCTTACTAAAAGTACTTGCACCTTACAGTCAACCAGGATTACTTTCAATCTAAATTCCTGCTCTCTCTTCGAGTGTCTTCACCAGTTAACAAAAGCGAGAGCATAAAGGGGACACGTGTACCCTTTTATGGGTAAAAGATCCCCAAAATTTTAAAAGCTAAATAGAGTGAAGTATAAACAAAAACGTCCAGTTCATTCTGCCAGCTGTAGGTGGCAGTGGAAGCAATCCCAGTTGCCTGCGGTTAGGAAGGGACAGAATTCCACCAGTGGGCGTTTTAATGCTCCCGAGATGACCCGCCCTGGGGTGCCAGCTCACCAGGTGGGATGTGAAGCCGCCAGGTTCCCAGCTCAGCACGTATTTGGATTATAAGTGATTATTTGTTGAATTAGTTAATTCTAGAGTTCCTTAGAAGAGAAACCATTTTGAACTTTTAATACAACATAGTTAAAGAAACATTTAACAAACACAGACCAGTGCGAGGCATGGCTAAGCAGAGACTTCAGGACTGAAATGTCTTGCATTTCATTTGAAGTAGAAAAATAAAGATGAGAACAGAATGTGATTCATACTTTATAGTCCACTAAAAATGCATTCTTAGAAACAAAAAACTGATACACCCCCCCAAAAAAGAACCCTCCAATGGTACAAAAGCACAGAGCAGACGGCCTCCTGCCAGCTGCCCGGTAAAACCAACGGACCCATCACAGGCCAAGGGCCGCGCGGGGGGAGGGCAGGGCCCGTCGTGCACCTCCCGCCGGGCCGAGCCCCGCCCCCCGCTCGCTCTGACAGGCTGTCCCGCCTGCCCATCACCTGCCACGGCTCCGCTGGGGCACGTCCCGTCCTCCAATCAGAAACCCGGCTGGGAACAGCGGGTGTGGCTCGGCCAGACTCGAGCGCGTCCGGGGGCTGGCGCGGCCTGACAGACCCGTGTTAGCGCCCTTCGAGGGACCAGGCCTCTCCAGGGCGCGGGTGACTCTCTCAGCGCCCGAGGTAAAAATTTGCTCAGTTTCTCGAAGGGGTCTTTGTGGGGGCGGAGGGGCACGAGGGAGTGATGGGGCTTGGGAGAGCCCTGCTGGGATTCCTTCCTGCGCTCCGTGTTCAGGCATTATGCTGGTCAGCTCTGGGTCCTGGGTCCCGACGATGCATAAAGCGTGGCGGACGGATCGTGGCAAGGGTCACACGGCGCCGGCGCAGCGGCACGGACGGGTTGGACTGAGGGACATACAGCAGTGCCGCACTCCGCACGGAGGAGGGAGGGAGGGAAACTCCGGACCAGAGACAAAGGGGGGGAGCCGAGCCGGGAACATCCGGGTCATTCGCTGCCGCTTCAATCCGGGACACACGCGGGTGCTGCGGCCGATCACGGTGAGGCCTGGCCGGCCGAGGGCCCTGGGGCGGCGGGCCCTGGCTCGGCGCGCAGGCGACCCCGGGGCCTGGAAGAGGGGATTCTGGGTTGGTGCCAAGGGTCGGGTAGCCGCGGGGCAGGGGCTCCTGGGGGCTTTTGCCGCGGCCGCGCGGCCGGGCCCGCCAGCTCACTGTTGCCCGCCTGAGTCGGGCTCTGCGCCTCCCGCGGCCCGCCCCCGGAGGTCTTGGTCGCTGCGGGCCGAGTTCGCCGAGGAGGTCTCGATACCACCAGGCCTGAGCAAAGCGGTCCTCGCCCCGACGCGAACTTGCCCGCGAGCGGGCGCCGAGGTGCTCTCTGCAGGCTCCGAAGTTCCCCATGGCCCTTCCGCAAGGCCCGCGAGACCTGCGGCCTTTGGCGGAGGCGGGCGGTGCGCGGCCCTGCCGCGGCGGCTGCGCGCGGAGCGACTCGGCCGGTTGGGTACCGAGACCTATTACCGCGCGGCTCCTTTGTTGTACTCCTTGCGACTCCGGTAGCCGCTCTGCGGGTACCACCTCTTGTACCTGCCGCAGGCAGGAGGAGACTTTCTGGTCCAGTCCAGAGTTAGCGTGCTTTGATTAAACCTCAGCCCTTGGCTTCCTGCACCCTTCTGAAAAGTAAAGTTTGTAGTTTTGGGGCACACTACTCCAACTGAAAATTTCTTCCTGTGTCACTATTTAACCTGCAAAGTAAAAATGTGAGGCTAGCAATCTTAACGATTTGTTTTTTATTCTTGTTGATTGGGATTAGTAAGAGCTATTGAAAGTTCTAGGGCCTTAAAAGGGGTATTGTTGATGTATTTAGAGACTTGTCATTCATCAGAATTGGAACGATTACTGTTCCTGTGGCACAGAAACGCTTCTTTGCAAGACGAGATTTTTGTGTGTGGAAGTAGGTTCCCCCTCCCCCTCAGAGAGGGAGTAAATGGGTAAGATGATCTCTAGTGGAACACGAAGTTTTGCAGCTATGATCAGTGTGTTGGTTTTGTTTTGTTCTTTATTCTGAAATAGCTAGTAGTAGCAGCAGCAGCAGAGGCAAGATACCAAATGAATTGGAAGTTTCTGTTAATTATCTAGGGAGTCGATAGCAGTAAAAGGGATATTGCTACCTTTTCATGCCAGGATGTCTTTGGGGGGATTAAAACCAAACAAAATGTGAAGAGTAGTCTTTTAGGCTTGTGTGGCCTCTGCAGGGTAGGGTTGAAACACTTCCTCTGGTGCCTAAGCTTGTGTCCTTTCTAGTGATGTGGCACTTAAATATGTTGGGACTTCAGTTCTGTGCGTTAGCAGTAAATTGGTCAGGTGAAGAAAACAAATTAGATGTGATAGTAAAAAAAAAAAATATCAAAACCCTAAGAACTGGGGTGTTTGGGGTTTTTTTCTTTGTGTGTGGTGTGTGTTTTTTCTTTGTTTTGGTGGTGTGCATGGTGTTTTAGGTTTGCCCTTTTTTTGGGGGGGGTGGGGGTTTAACTCTTTCAGGTTGATAGAGGTATCTTGCATTTGCAAGGTATTTCAGAAGCTTACAAGAGCTAAATTTAAATACAGAAATTTAGGCAAACTGCTTCTCCAAAGGGGAGAGAGTATAAAACCAAACCCAAACAAACCATGCACATAAATCATTAAGGAAGATAAAAGTAGAAGTGAGAATAATCCTATCTTCAGGTTTAATACCCACTTACTATCTCACTCCTTCCTTCTACCCCACAGTTTCTGAGACCAAAAGATAGACTGGGGTGATCAGTCTCTGCTCTGTCTCAAGCTCCAGCAAAACTAAAGTTAAATTATTTTACTGGAGAGTTGCTAGAGAGTTTATATTGACGTTTTGCTAATAGATTGATTTGCTTTTCAGGGGGTGCTTGACTAATGGGATCTTAATTTTTGAAGTGGACTTTCAGTCTTGTTTGTCTCAAACCTCTTCTTGGTGGTGGTTTGTGATGCATGTCTGCCCTTCTCAGGGTAACTGAGGCCTTTGGAGACCACACACGTGCAGCCTCTGGTCTCTCATATACACTGAAATTCTGGATGTAGTCTTTCGATGCTTAACTAAGTCAAATGCTTCAAGATTTGAAAAGGTATTTATAGAACATAAGAAAATCTTTAATTTACTAGGACACAATATAGTGCATAACCAGTTGTAAAAGCAAGCAGGATAAACAGAGCCTGAAAACTTAGGGTTTTTCCTGTTGAAAAGTTCTTTGGTTAGTGATGTTCTGTAGGATGTGCATTGTTTATATGCCCTCTGAGAAGCTGGCATTTCCCTTGAGGTGCAAGTAATTAATTGGCTCTTGGACACAGGAAATAAAATTCATGTATTTGGAAGCATCACGTAATATGTTTCCTGGCAAAAAAGGTAGCTGAGTTACTAAACTATCTAAGGATATTTGAATGGTTTGTAAGCACCAATAATTTCTCAAGTTATTAATGGGAAGTTTAATGTTAGTACAATGGGCCACCAGGTGCTAACAGTGCAACTGAAATTCTACTATATCTTCAGCAGTTTATTTACATCTGTTACAGGGACATGGTCTCATAAAATATTTTAAATGACTCCCTGTATAATTTGGCTAAGGGGGAGTTTTTTTGTTCTGCTGGGGTCTTTTCAGTGACTCCACATCTGCGTGTGAACAGACTAAAATCTGAGGTGGTAGGTACAGTTTGTGTTGACTGAGTCCTGCAAATCTTCTGCTACAACCAAGATACAGATGCATGTGTTGAGAATATTGGACTGAAAATATTGGGGGTTTGTGTGCATATTTACTTAGTGTTAATGATCCCTTTTAAAAAGTGTTGTCTGCCATGAATTCAATTGCTAGTTTGAAGTTAAAATTATGGATTATGGCCATCCATGCAAAACTGACTTCTGAAAAAAAGCTAGGCAAAGGGATTTTAAATGCCAACTGTCCTAGGAACCGCAGAAAACAATCTGGTCCTTTTAAAGACTTTTAGTTAGGGTGTCTGCACTGCTAAGCCTTTTTTGATGTGTAAATATTTAAATTGGAAGTGTGTTGTCTTCTAATCTTTGATGGACATAGCAGATGAACATGAGGTGAACATATGTAGGTATCTGGCATGGAATGGGTCAGTGCCTGATAAATCTCAGCAGCAACATTGCGCTAAGGGGCATGGCAAGAAGGGTGGAATGTGAGATTTTAAAAACAAGGATCTTGGTGAGCTACAGTTCTTATGGTTTATAGTAGTAGACGGCAGTACTCTTACAAGTAATCTACATATTAATACAACATGAATTTTGCATAATTCTTAACCAATGTTTAAATGTTTGTTTTTATAGAGTGGTAACACTCCTTTCATGAATTCTGTGAGCTGCTTTAGTGGAAGAATTCTATTCTCCCAGTTGTCACAAAGGCTTGTTAGCTGTGTGTGGAGTTGAGAACAAATTTGCCTGACTTCTCCAGCTGCTCTTATTTAAAATGGGTAGAAGTGCAGTAAGGAGAAGGATTAAAAACCTTCACTAGAATTTGTTTTAACCATGTGGCTAGTGAAACCCTGAGTTTAGATACAGTTTGACAATGAGAAATAAACTCTTGAGTACTGTTAGCGGTGAGCGGAGAATCCTCCCCTGGATTTGGAAGCACTGCTCTGTTGAAACTCTGTTGTCTAGAACTGTCCTTGTGACACATGCAGTAGTGACACACGCAGTAGTGACCTGTGCTCTGTATTTTCTTTTACAGTCTCAGTCACCATGCTTGGCTGTTACTAAGGCAGTGAAGGTGCAGAAAGATCATTCAATTCATGCTGAAATAGAGAACTTGCCTTTTGGAAGGTGCAGGCCACTTCCTTAACTCAGTTTTGTATTGCTGTCTGTTCCTGCTGCTAAGGGCTTTATAGTGGCATCACAGCAAAACTGAGGTGATTTTGTTAAGGTCTATACCTGTATTGCTTTTGTGTAGAATGCCTTCAATGAGAATTTACGGTCTAAAAATAACATTTCTTAATCACCTCTTTGCCGGAAACAGGAGCAGTACAGGTGTTTGCCTGCAGAAGAGAGCCATACCTTTTGTGATAGAGTAAGGAGATAGATGTGTTATCAGTCATACAAGTAGGCAGTCTGAGCCCTTTTACCATTACAAGTAGTGTTTCTGATGGCAAGCTACTGTCGGTCGTTTCTAATATGTGGTTGAAATGTAAAACACAAGGTGGGGGTAGTATTTAGTAGGTCAGGTTCCAGTAACTACGAGGTTGTAGACACGGGGAAACTTGATGTTATTCCTGATGTTAACTTCTGCAGGGTGTGCAAAAATGTGTCTTGGCTGTTGCAGTGAAAATCGGAGATCAAAATACTTTGAGTGAGCAGGGCTTATAAACAGGTAGTACAATGTGTTGTTTACACTATCAGTAAAAGTTTATACTAAAAACAATTACTTCTGTTTTAGCGGGACTCTGAATATGTCTGGCATTGCTCTTAGCAGACTTGCACAGGAGAGAAAAGCCTGGAGAAAAGATCATCCATTTGTAAGTATGAGAACTGTCAAATTTCTGACTGCTGTTATTTTGGTGTTTTAATTACGATTTTTTTTTTCTTTACCCGAATGTGACTTTTAAATTAAATTTCTGAATAAAAAATCTGCTTCAAACTGTGTAGGGCTAAAAGAGAACTCAGTGTAAAGATAAAATGTAATTAAATAATCTAAGTGCAACTTCTGAAATCCTCACCCTTTGCCTTTTTGCTGTAATTCAGGGATTTGTAGCAGTACCTACAAAAAATCCAGATGGCACAATGAATCTAATGAACTGGGAGTGTGCTATTCCAGGAAAGAAAGGGGTAAGACTTACTGTTGTCATCTTGTCTCACTTGTAGTGAAAAGTAACATAAGCCTGCTCACTGACAAAGGAGAGAGTGTAACTTACATGTAGTTTAACAGAAATGCTTGGGTCCTGCTGCTGCTTTAGAATCCGGGTAGAGTGGGCTAAGAATGATATTAGACAAAATATACCATGAGCCTGTTCAGCTGTTGGCACTGACCATCTTAAGAATATAGTTTTTCAGAGGAATGTAGAGGAATCCCGTATTGAGCTGACCTGAGCTTACCTGCTTCATGCCAGGGTTTATTGTGACTTCTGTTCTTACTAAATGCTGGTTTAAGCCCTAAAGCTTGAAAATGAATACTACCAAAATGTTGCCTGTGCTGGTTAACCACCTGTACTTTTTTTTGCCACAAAATAGTGAGACCCTTCAGTCCTAGAGAAGTGCTGTAGTACTGTTTTTAACTTACTGGATTTCATGGAAAATAATCTCTAGACGTCTCTTCCAACTCCAGCGATTCTGTGATAATTCTGCACTATCCACATGGAATTTCACTGCCTTCCATGTTATGGAAATTTCTTTATTTGTATTAGGGAAAGCAGAAAACTCTCTAACATTGTTTATTTTTATCTGATGTTGCTTGTGCTGCTGTGTCCTTTTCCTTAAAACAATAAGGGAAAAGAAAAAGTCTGTAGAGACCAGAATAATTTATTTTTATCAGGTTGAACTGGTTGTAGGGGATAGGACAAACGCAGTTCCAAGTGGAAATAATCATTACTGCATGAAACTTACTTGATTTTTCTACACTGCTATTATAACATCTCATTCTGAGCAGAATTGTTTCTATTTTTCAAGATGTTAATTTACATGTAGAGATTATTCTTAAATTCACTGGATGCAGCTATTTCTTCTGAGATAGTTATCTCAGAAATTTTTTGTGGTTTTCATTCTTTTGGGCCTTTAGTATTTCACATTGGATGTGGGATTTTTTTTTTTGTTGCTTTCCCTGTTCTACTGCTTCTTGCCAACTTGCTTAAATCCCCTTACAATCTCATTTCTTAGAATCTGAGAAGACAACATGTGTAGGGAAAGCCTGCAGATTCTGTACCACTGTCCCAGTTTAAGGCTTAATGTGGCATCGCTGCTACGGGTGTAACTTAGCACAGTACTTTGGCATTTGTCCACACAGCTCAAGTTAGTTCTTAAGAAGCCCTAAAATTTAACAGTGTAAGGAACAACTTATCCCTTTGTGTTCTGCCAAAACAAGATTATCCCTCATAATAGCCAGTTATGTATCCTTTCAAGAGGTTACCTTTAAATACTTAGGTAAAGTCTTAATCCCATATGAAATACTCATATTACTGCTTTTAAGTTTTGTAAACCACAAAATGGAGTGAACAAGACCCTTAATGCCCACTTCTTGCCTCCTAGAAAATGCATCACACGAGGATAAGATCAGTTATGTTCATGTGATGCCTGGTAGAGGTTTATTTAAAAAAATCAAGGGTCTTACTTGAGTAAAACTGCTGCCTCTAGAAAGAAGTAGCAAGCCTTTCTCATCTCCAGCAGACCAACCAGTTGCCCTCTATTGCCTTTGTGTTTGGAGGCACCCTGTAGTGCAGCTGCTTCTCCTCAGACAGATGAGCAGTTGAAACCACCAAAATTATTTAATGTCAGTCAGATCAAAAATCGAAGTGGTGTTAATCCTGCGTTGGAATCTCCATTCACTTTTTGACAGCAATTCACTTGTTAACTACCTAGAATTTGACTCAAAGATACATCTCCAACCTGTCTGGTAAGGCAATGCAGTCTTGATAATACTGCTGTCACACTATTATCTCAGTAAGGCTTTTTTGAGTGTCTGCTGTCTTTCATCCATAAGGTGTGTGGCTCTATCAGGAAGACAGTAAAAACTTCTTGTTGACTGTTCTGGTGTTCTACTTGAAATTATTAAAGGCTATTGTCTTCCCCCCTGATGGAAAGAAAACAAAATAGGAAAAGTTTATTCTATTAAAAGGCTCCTTTTTTCTGAAAGTGGACAAGTTAGTCTCCTCTGAGAAGGTATGGAGGGATAGGTATTTCTCGTTGTTGGGAATGGGTTACAGCTGTTCAGAACAAGTTCTTGAAATACACTACAGAAAATGTATTCAAACACATTCACTTTTTGAAACACAGTTATCTTAGTATTCTATAGCGTTTCTTCTCCTAGTCCAACTTGAGACTTTGCAATGTAAATACCAAAGACAATAGAGTGCTCTTTCCTTTTGGGGGTGGGTTTTTTGTGTGCTTTTTTTTTCCTTCTGCTAAAAATCACATAATTCAGGTAGGAAGGAATTAGGGATTTCCTCATAAGGTGGTCTTCAAACATACCTGTTTGTCCCTGAGGATAAGATTTGGTTGTTTATGCTGATAAGATGTGAGACCATCTTTACTTCAGTTTGTTTTAAAGAATGAACCCAGCACTTCTGTGTAGGACAGTTGTTTTCTGCTGTGTAGCAGAAGGATGTCTTGTGCTGTGCCAGATAAACTGTGTTCTTCCTAAGTGTATTTCCACAAGTTTGACTTTTCCTTGCTGTAATCTAAAACTCAACTTTTTACAGACACCATGGGAAGGAGGCTTATTTAAGCTACGGATGCTTTTCAAGGACGATTACCCTTCTTCACCCCCAAAATGTAAGTAAAATGACTAGAAAACATGGGTTTATTTTTAGTCCACAAGGTTCTATGCATGGTTATTACTTAATTACAGATTTTATTTTTATGGAAAGTTGTGTTTTTCTCTCTTTCCCCACCAACCGCTTGTGATGGAATTAGTTTAGTGCTCAATATTTTACAAAATACAGGGTGAGGGGAATTGCTGTGTGGATTTCTTTAAAGTTTGACAAAAGCAGCTCTTTGTGTCCACTGCTTGATCAGCACTCTTTTGGAAACTAATTGGCAGGCATGGTTAGACCAAATCACTTTGCCCGTTCTTACTGTTAAGTTGGTCTTGTAAGTCAAGAACTCAGAAGGCAGGAACTTAGAAAAAATAATTAAAAAGAAGTTCTATCAACTTTAACCTTTCCATGGACTTAATGTAAAACATGGATGTGGGTTTTTTTTCTGATACTGTGTAAAACAGGTATCTTCAGGTACTTGGTTTCCTTGCCAAGTTTTAGAATTTTCCTTATCCCATCTCTTGACTTACCTGCTTCAGAAATCTGAAGACATGTATTGCCTTGCCTAGTTTATTGGTACTTGAACTGCCTGTGGGGGGGTTTTTGAGGGGAGGCGGGGGGGTGGTCGTGTCTTTAGCCAGTTGTTTGTGGTTTTTTGCCTGCTGATCTAAAGCAGCTCTCTGATCTTGGCCTTAGTGCTACATGCAAGTAACTTTCTCTTCTTCATCAGGTAAATTTGAACCACCATTATTCCACCCAAATGTGTATCCTTCAGGCACAGTGTGTCTCTCCATCTTAGAGGAGGATAAGGACTGGAGGCCAGCAATCACAATTAAACAGGTCATTAGTTGTACTTAGACATACTCTTAGCACTTTTATTTGATTTGCTTGCTTATATTATGTGGATGTACAGTGTTCACTGAGTGTTTCTACAGTTGGTTTCTAAGGGTTTTTTCTAGTTGAATGTCTCTTAGTAATATCCACGCCTAAATTACTTCCATTCCTTCTTCCACAGATCTTGTTAGGAATACAAGAACTTCTAAATGAACCAAATATTCAAGACCCAGCTCAAGCAGAGGCTTACACAATTTACTGGTAAGTATCTGCATATCAGCTTGAAAGCTGTTTAATTGCTTTCAACTGTCTATTACTTATGCAAAACCATTCAAATACTTTTAGGAATGATCAGGTGATTTTTCTTACCTTCATGGCTGTATCCTTTGGGATGCCTAGCTTGTGCTAAGCTTGAACAAAACAATAACTTGACAGTTAGTAGGTTAGTGGATCTTCAATACCATTGCAACAGCAGTCAAGTGTGAAGACTTGTTTGGTTAGACCATGATTCTAGCCCAACATAGAGTCCTTTCCCTTAAAGGCTGAGTAGTAGTGATGAGGAATAATGATTTGATGAGAGCAGTGCTAGAGAAGACTGAATTGGGTGATAAGTCCCATTCATCAGTGTAGGAGTAACTTGCTTCTGTCTAGTAGTGGGTAACTATGAGCACTTGTGCCTGAAGGATAAAGGAGAGTTTCTTTGATTGCTGTAGGAAATGTGGCATTTCATGAGAACTGGATCTTCCAAAGGCATAGGTTAACAAGTATATAAAACTTGCAGCTTTAGCAGAACAAAGTTTGCATTGGCTAGGAAAGGTGATAATCTGCGAGCTAAGAAGTACTCTTTTTAGGCTTAGTCTCAAAATTTTCCTACTGTTAAAAGTGGATGGCTGATGTATAAACTTAAGGGGAGCAAAACTCTTGAAATAAATGCTTTTGGCACTTAGCTACTGAAGTAACAACCAAGATGAAAATGTGGAATTACCATTCTGGACAAAACAAGTCTCTAGGAGAGTGCCAAGTTTGAAAAATGGCATTTAATGAGACTTCACATGCAAGCTATGTCAAAAATACGTGTGTGATACAAGATCCTAGTGAAAAGGAAATTAGGGATAGATAGTGCATCTTGGATTTAATTAAACACTTCACGCAAATGGGACTGAATGCAAAGGGGGGACACAAAATGGCCACAGTTCTCGGCAGCACCTTTGAGAGCCAGTGATGATAAGGCAGGCCTCCCCTGCTTTTTTTTTTTTCCCCTAAAAAAAAAAAAGCCTCTCTGAGGGAAGATGAGGCAGGAATAAGATTATTTATACATGTGTAAAAGTATATGCATGTTTTTTTTATCACCTCCCACACACATGTATGTACAAAACCAGTCTTTGCTAGTCTTGTTTCTGCTTTATTGTAAGTGTGTAAAAAAAAAAAAAAATAAATCTTGGGAATAAACTATTACATGTTTTTCGTTACTTCAAATATATATAGTCACCCCATTCATCTTCTCGTCTTTTGGACGTGCACAGTATTTCAGATGGGTTACTATGTCTCTCATACTCCTTAAGGAGTACCTGGTAAAAGCTCAACAGAGCAGGGTCATGGCTGCATCTGTAATTTGACAGAGATGATAAATAGTGGGGAAGATGGAAGTGTTGCTTAAATAGATGCCTTCTAGTCAAGTTGTTAAACTTCAAGAGTAAACTTTATATTCAAAATAACAACACTTGTTCTCATTCTCAGGATTGCTTTGGTACTGTTGCTCTGTAACTTCAGCACTTTTACTGTGCAAACCTACTTCCTCTGCTGTAGGCATGGAGAGTCTACAATGGCAGACATTCTTTTGTGGGTGTGAGACTTTATATCTAGGTTATGTTCTCACGTGGCAATGCAATATAACTTAAAATTTTAGAATAAAGTTTGTAAGTTTGTTTATGAGAAGAGACTATTTTCAGTCTGTTTGCTGATAATTGTTAATTGTATGTGACCAAAATCGGCTTAATTTCTTCTTCCCTCCAAACTGTCAACTTCTGAGGATAGAATTTGCTGCCTTTTCTTTTTTACTGCAGCAAGCCTTAATAGCTGAAAATAAGTTAAGTTTACTGCAAAGCTGTCTGCAAAATCTAGTCACTGTAAACTACCTTTGGCACAAGAGTAATGGTAACAAGTTTTTGGTTAGCTCTTGACTGACACTTCTGACAGCTAATATAAAATATGGTGTTGAATGTAAATGGATGCTCTACTAAGCTACTACCATCACTTGTTGGCCCAAGAATAAAAAGCAAAGAACTTGCCCTTTTATGTGTTGAGTCTGAGGCTTAATGACTGGTCATAGTTCCTTGAAGTGGTACTTGCTTATTTAATCAATTCTGTAGCAAGTATGTTAGACTTGGTGAACTATAGTGTTTTTTCAAACTGTTGACCTAGCGTTTCTTCAGCTGAAGGTCAGGATAAACCTAACCCTGTGAGGCAGGGTCTGCAGTGAAACTACCATACCCTTACCATTTTCCCCTTTCTTAAAGAGCTCCTCCTCATTTTCCCCAAAGCAGTAAAGACAATACTTAAAAATCATTAAGTCCACCAACTGTTAGTGAACTGCTCTTATCAACCACTTTGGGCTGTTAGGATACTGGAGTTTATTGTTGATGGCCTCAGGTCTTAACCTGGGGAGTGGAAGACTTAAGTCCAGATGAATAAGAATGCTTGCACATCAGGTACAGCTGGTGCAAACCTGCTGGTAGCGACTGGTGTGGTATGAAGTCAGATAGTGCAATCATTGGACAACAGAGGAACTTTGTGAAGTAACTAGTTAAACAGTACCTTACTTTCCTCCAAAAGAAATCAGCAGAGTAATGGTCCAGAAAAGCCTTTAATATATTGTAGGGTTCCGTGAATTCCTACCTAATGGTTTTGCCTTCAGCAATGACTTAGTTTCATATTGAAGAGAAATAGAACAATAACTCTATAATATGGTTTCTGACTTACCAAGCTGTAATTACCTTTTCTCTCTCTTCTATTCAGCCAAAACAGAGTGGAATATGAAAAGAGGGTTCGAGCACAAGCCAAGAAGTTTGCACCATCATAAGCGTCTGTCATGCAGCATCTTATAAAGGAAGGGATTGGTTTGGCAAGAACTTGTTTACAAAACTTTTGCAAAATCTAATGTTGCTATGTACAATTAATATCCACTTAGGGGAGGGGGTTGTATGTGTGCCATTTTCCATATTCGCCACTTGTATACAGTTCTAAATTTGCTGAATTGCCCCCAGTTTTTTCATACAGGGTCTCTTCCTTCAGTCTTTTGTATTTTTGATTGTTATGTAAAACTTGCTTTTATTTTAATATTGATGTCAGTATTTCAACTGCTGTAAAATTATAAACTTTTATACTTCTATAAATTCACTAGTATCTCTAGTTACTTTGCTATCTGATGCAGGCATGCTTTAAAATGTTAGAACTGTATTTAGCCTCTAGCTGGCTGTATGAAAAAAGAATCATGCCCTCCACCCCCTTCCCTCCCTGAATTTGTTTTTCTATCTTTCAGAAACTAGGTTGTTATTGCTTAAAAGCCTCTGAAATCCAAAGTCAGCCAGCATCCTTATTCTGCATCACTTCCTTTGTGTTTATATGGCGTTCTGTGTTGCTGTTTAGAGTAAATAAACTGTTTATATAAAGGGCTTTGTTTCATTTATCTTCATTAAAGTTATTAAAAGACTGCCATTTAAACGGCTCAGAACACAAATCAGTGCAAGTCTTGTTCTTAAGGCTGGTGATGCTGCACTTACCTTTTGTTTAGATGTTGCCTTCGTTTCTTTTGCCGGCCTCCACCCCCAACACAAATGGGGCCCTTCTTCAGGTCCTGAGCAGCAATTGCTTTGCAGCTATTCAAGGTTGATCACTTCCTTAAGCAGCTTATGAAGTTCTGACTAACTAGAGACCAATTGCTTACTGTGCATAATGGGATCAACATACTCGTGTGACTGATGTAAAATTACACAAGCATTAGGCTGATATGAACAGTAATAAAAGCTGTCCAAGGAATGCAAGGTGACCTACAGCAACTGGGGATTTTGAATGGTGCTTTTTTACCAGAAATACTTCTGTGCCTTCTTCCATATGTCAATGTATATAGCTTTTAGGAAAAGGATGTGCTTTGTGCAATTAGTTTCCTTCTGTAAAGGAAATCAGTTAAATGATGTAAGTTATTTTCATGTATTTCAAGCTGATATGCCCTCTATTAAACTTGCACTGCTTTTTATTATATTTTTAGTCAAATCATTCTGCAAAAACAAATGAAGTGTGAAAAGCTTTGTTCCATCTGAGCTTTTGCTCCATCAGTGCTTTTGTTATTAAAAAAAAAATGGCTACTGCTAGAGACTTAAGTTACTCTGTGGCACAGCTCTGTTCTCAGATCTGTTCTGCTTGTCTGCATTTTGTTACGATAGCTTTATACCATAAAAGCATACCCCTAAATCAGAATAGTGAGCACCTTCATGTTACTAGTTCTTTAAAAATTGTTTGTGCAGGATTGCTTCCTTATCACTATAGAAATCCTAGTTACAACAGCTGGTTTGGCAGACTTAATATGTTTGGTGTAAGAAGGTGGGTAATTGACAAACTGAGTTAAAGATTCCATGTCAAATTAATTTACTTGGGCTTCTTTTTTTTCTTTTTAAAGGGAAATGGAACATTTGTACCACTGAAACTGCTACAGTTACTTCCAGTTCTGGCTTCAGTAGGGCTAGCATTTCATCTCTAGTAGAAGAGGGTTAAAAGGTGAAAATCTTGCCATGTCTTGGAAGAACTTCTGTACATGAAGGTAACAGTCTGAATTCTCAGGTTCTCCAGTTCTACTGAAGGGTTGCTGAAGTTCAGTTGGGTGCTGGAAACTCAAGAGCATTCTGTGTAAATGTACAGAAAACAACTGCTAACATGGCACTTTCACTATACAGGCTGGCAGGCATCTGGAAAAGTGAGCTAAGGTGCAAGTGCTAATGAGAATCTCTGACTCAACTCTTTAAGGGTTGAACTTTATTTCTGACTTGATAGATTGCCACTTCAAGTCATGAGAATGCAGGCAGGTAGCATTGCTGAATCTGTGGTCTGCAGTTTTATGGTACAGTTTGAATTAAAAGTGCCGAAACACTGTATATTGCTTAGGGCTGTCTTTTTAGAGTAAATAAAAAAAACAGCATGTAAAGTTACTGAAAAGCCATACTGAGAAGTTTAAAATAATTCCAGGGAGGATTTTTTCTTCTTAAGCTTGGCTAGTCAGTTTACCTTAAACTAGATGAAGCAGTTGAAATACTGTGTACAGCTCTGGAGCCCTCAGCACAAGAAAGATAGAGACCTGTTGGAGGGGGTCCAGAGAAGGGCCATAAAAATGATCAAAGGGCTGGAGCAGCTCTGCTAAAGACAGGCTGAGAAAGTTGGGGCTGTTCAGCCTGGAGAAGAGAGAGCTCTGGAGAGACCTTACAGCAGCCTTCCAGTACTTGAAAGGGGCTACAGGAAAGCTGGGGAGGGGCTTTTCATCAGAGAAGATAGCAATAGGACAAGGGCTAATGGTTTTAAACTGAAAGAGGGGAGAATTAAATTAGATATTAGGAAGAAATTCTTCACTATAAGGGTGGTGAGGTACTGGAATGGGTTGCCCAGGGAGGTTGTTGTTGATGCCCCATCCCTGGAAGTTTTTAAGGCCAGGTTGGATGAGGTTTTGTGCAACCTGGTTTAGTGGTAGGGGGTCCCTGCTTATAGCAGGGGGGGTTGGAACTAGATGATCTTTAAGGTCCCTGCCAACCTTAACAATTCTATGATTGATTCTATATGGCAGGCTCAAACCTGCAAAAAGTCAGAGGCTCCTTATGTGGTAGGTACTTAGAACAGGACAATAATGTAGTAATGTTTTCCAGGTGAAATATAGCCCAGAAGTTGGAAGGGTTTACTTGTACTATTAAGTAAAAGTAATCCCTGTAAACCACATTGATGAGAATACAGGGTTTTTTTAACTTGTAACTAAGCTTCAGCCTTTTTACATCATAATTGGTATTCCATAAACAAGTATCTAAAAATTAAATAACCTGAGGCCTTTATGTGCATAAATAGACCTATAAACCCACATCTAGCCTGAGGTTCACCTAAAGAAAGGCATTTGCTAAGTACCAAGGTACAGCTGAAGGAGCCACACTTAACTGTTCACAAGAAAATTTCTTTATAGAATATGTTACGACTCTTTGGGATGGTGTGGGGTTGTTTTAATGTCCTTGTGGTATGTGGGGTTGGTTGGTTTGGTTTTTTTTTTTCACTTTTCAAGTAGTTGATTGGCTGTTGTTGCAGCAACTTTACAGTACTGTCATCTTCTGGACTGCTCATCACTGCTTTCAGTGGCATGATCTGGAGTGCTCATGCTGTCCTCCTCAGATTCTTCATTGCTTTGTGCTAGCCTGGAGACATTTTTCAGGATTATAAAAGTGCAACACTTTGTAAGAAAAACAGTACTTAAGTTAAATTTCATTACCCTGGGGAACTGATTGGTCTGTTAGGATTAGAAAATTCTTTTCCTGAGTCAACATCAAATGGATCTGGAAAAAAGGAAGGAAAAAATGCATACATTGATGAAAAAGGCATTTTAATGGTCTGCCTTCATTCACATTTAAAAAGATCATTGGCAGGGCAGGGAAGGCATAAGTCTGGTTCTGCTTTCTGGTAAGTTCACCATGTTGTTTGGTCAGAAACCAAAGGAGGCGAGAAACAACCACAAAGTCCTGCCCCCGCCGTTCTAGTCTTTTCACTCTTTTCCATAGCTATTGTGCCCCCCTGCCCCCCAAGAGGTTCAGTAGCTCTCTAGTCAGGCTGTACACATCGTTTTTCTCAGACTTTTGGTAAGAAAACATGGATGGTCTCATAATGGTTTAGTTCTAAAAGGGTTATCTAGTTAGTTCATGCCTACTGAGAAGTGAAGTACAGCTGTCCAGGTCTGGCTCTTGCTCATTTACTTTGGCTTATGCAGGTGGAGAGAACTTGCCTCAGAACAGTCAAACAAGGCATGATAGCTGTGGTACTACAGTCCATCCAGAAAATACACAGGACTGTGGGTGGAAGTGTGCTTTATGTAGCACAGTAGTGTTGCCCCTTGAGAGCTATCTCCAGTGTAATGTAACAGTAGTTAGGCTTCAATCACAAAACAAGATTATTTCACTCAGCATGTCATGGTAAAGAGATGAAAGTTCAGAGAAACTAGAGGCAATCTACCATCTCCTTACAGTGTGGTTCCCTGGACTATTTTTATGGGACTTAAACACTAAAAGGAAGACATTAATTGGAAGCATCTCTCTTAATGTGTTGTTGATAATTTTATTTGGCTTTTTTTTATGCTGCCTTGAATGAGACCAAGCACTCACCTGTGATTACAGCCTGAAATAATCATAACATCGTTACTGGAAGATTTTGGCAATACACTACTTATGATAAGCTATTTTCATTATCTCTATAGGTCTGATTTTAAACATCTTCATTAGGGACTATATAAACATATCCATTAAAGGTCTGTCTTAGGTTTATGTTTAGCTAACTTGCTGTCAAACTGTATGCTTATATTTCTCTTACAGTCCTCCTGAATTACTATTCTTTTTACTCATACTCCACTTTTAGCATCTGTAGATAAAATGAGGAAGCTCGTTAAACCGTGACAGCATAATACTTTGGTTTTAATCCTTATTTCTCCAATATCCTTAATCAGGGTAGCTGCTTCACAGTTCAGCTGTGAATATAGTACTATATGCATTAAATTGCTTTAGTTGTTTTCAGCTTTTTGAGTAGAAAAAAATAGGCAAACTTACTTGTAAGAAGAATACATGGTATAAAGACATAAAAACAGCTCAACAAAGCTGTTACTTTCTACTTTGCCAATATTATATTAAATGAAAAGATTGTACAGAAACTAGTTAGGAATAAGAATGTTTGAGGTGTGTGTTTTTTCTTACCTATTTCTTCATCTTTTGTTTCTTGGACACTGGCTAAAAACTCCTTTTCAACTCTCAGCACTTCTTCCTGGGAATGACAGGCTGCATATTTTTCCAAGAGATTTTTGTTCAAGTCAATAAATGACTTACCCCACTTAAATTTCCTTAGAAGAATAGTGGCTAGGTCTGGGAATCCTAAAACAGAAAATAAATTATCAGTTTTCTTTTTCAGTGTGAGATTTCACTCAGCTTACAGCTTTCCAAGTTCCGTACATGCCTTTGTATCCGTACAATAGTGAGATATTTGCCAGCATTTTTTCTGTGTTCAGGGATTTGATCATTAAAAAAGATTAAAAATATTTTAAGACTTCAGTTTACCTTGAAATACCTACTTGAATTCAAGAAAAGTTCATAGTCTTTTAGTGTGTTACATGAAAACCCTTTCTACAGGTAAGGAATGATTCATGCTCCCGCAGTCCTCCAGTAAAAGGACCAGTTATGCATACAGTCTTTTTGGAAGGTAAGATTTGTCTGCAGTGTAGCAGACATCTCTTCAATTGTCAAGAAAGTTCTGTGATGCTTTTTCAAAATATCACAAGAGGGAACAATTTATTTTGTTCTTAACAAGAACCCACCCTGGTAACAGACAGCTGTTACCTCCCATAAAGACAAAGATGCCTAAGGGTTCATGCTCTGTCTTCTCTGGCTTTTTAAAACAGTTTTTCTAACATTTAAGTGCCATCCTGACAAAACCAGGGTCATCAGTTTGTGTCCTGTTCAGTAGCTGACACAAACACCCCACAGATACCTTGATGCTACCAGATAAAAGTACTTGGAAGAAAGCTAGACAATCCGATTCCAAACTCAGCAAAGTGATGACCAGTGGCACAGCATTACAGTTTGTTCTATTGCAGATCATCTTGTCCGATGATCTATTTCACATCAGACACATCACAGCCTACCAACAATGCAAAAAGCTGCAGCAAAAGCCTCCACGCATGACAATTTGCACGGCCGACCATAGTTCACAGGATTTGCAGCCATCAAGTAAGGCAGCAGCCGTAGATGACTTCCTCTCATTCTGTGAAAGGGAGTTTCTTCTAACTTGGCCCATGAGCAATCTATGACTGCAATTCCACGCTGAGTGATGACGTGCCTGGAAGAAACACCACTGTATTTGAAAAGCTCTTGTATTGATAACAAAAGTTAAAGTGAGAATTACAGTTGACACTATTCTGGCAACAAATTTGCATACAACCCCTCCTCTTGTCAATCAAAATGCTAATGTTTTATAATGACCTAAAAGACAGATACAGTGAGATAATACGTTTTTCCTCCAAATATGCATGTGGGAAAAAAGATTTATCCATACATTTCAAACTGTGCAAAATTATTGGTTAAAAATGTGACAGATGAGTGCAGTTAAGAGTAACACAAAAATTCAGATTTATGTTCTCCACTAGCTTCTAATGTCTTCAGTGAATAAACAGATCTTTATAAAAATTCTGCAGGAGCATTTAAATTCCCAATGTTCCCTCCAAATAAATGTTTGAGTTATGGCACTGTGTTTCCTAAAACTCGAATGTGGAATCATAAAAGATACAACTGTAAGCCCGTGATTCAGAATAAGTCAACCCACAACCCCCATTCTGTGATTTCTCAGTGGGATCTACAGACGCTTTTCTCACCTGATACCAGCTGTGTAAAAATGCTAACCTGATTTAACAAAATCGCTCTATTCCTCATGTTTATGCAACCCTGTAATTTAACAGGAAGGTCAAGTTTACTCTGTAGCACAGTTTTGACCATGAATCGGTAGTTAAAATTTTTCCCCATTACAACATCACCGCAGGTCGTTCTCTCGCGAGCAAACAGCGGGGTCACCGGGGACATACCGGTCAGCGGGAGAGAGGTACTCGGTGGCCAGAGGGCTGAGGACGAGGCCCGGGAATCGTTGGCGGAGGCGCAGGGTTCGCAGCAGCCCTTTGCGGGCCAGTTTCCTCCCGGTGCACCTCTTGGGGTCGCAGTGTCCGAGCTCCCACATGGCGAGAGGACACGGGAACTTCGCCTCCGAGGCACCCCCCGCGCTCCCGTCGCCCTCCAGGCAGGCTGAAAACAGCAGACGCACGTTAGAGCCCAGCGGCCGCCCGGCCCGGCGCCCCGGCAGCACCCGAGGCAGGCCCCATGCTCCCGCCCGGCCCGCGCCGCCGCCGGGTCCCGAGGCCGCGGCGCGTTTCCGCGCGCGCTCCCGCACCTCTCAGCGCGGCCTCCGCCTCCGCCGCGAAGGTGTCGAGGCCGCCAGCGCCCCGCCGGCCGCCCCTCCGCGAGGCAGCGCGCCGGCTGCCCTCCATGGTGCCGCGCCTGGGCGGAGCCGCTGCTCAGTGGCCCCGCGCCTTCCGCTTCCAGCGGAACAGGCGATGGCGGCCGCGCGGCTGGTGCTGGCGGCGCTGGGGGCGGCTCTGGGTGAGCGCGGGCGCTGGGCGGGGGGCGAGCGGCGCGGCCGGTGGGGCGGTCCCCCCGGCCGCCACGGGCCAACTGCTCTCTGCTCGGCAGGTCTCTGCGCCTCGGCGGGGAAGATGAAGATCGTGGAGGAGCCGAACACGTTCGGGTACGTGGCCGCCCACTGGCCGTGTGCCGTGACCCCCCTGGACTTGGCGGGCTCCGGTCCTTCAGCCGCGCCGCCCGCTCCGGCCCGTCCTTCCCTCGTCCGGGCGGTTCTGCCGACTCCGTGGGCGGGGGTCGCGGATCCCCGCGCGTCCTGCGGGGCTGCAGGTGTTGGGACGCTCGGGTAGGGGAGGCTGTAGCCACCGCCAGGTGCACAGCTCAGCCGTAAACGTTTAACTGTCCTTCTTTTGAAAGGTTGAATAACCCATTCTTGCCTCAGACGAATAGGCTGCAGCCGAAGATGTCCCCGTCTGCAGTATCAGGTATATTAAAGCGTTACCTTTTTTTTTTTTTGGTACAGTTTTCATCATTTAGTGACGGTCATTTGCAGAATCGTCTACTCTGACTTTATGCAGACAACGACTAATTTCACTTGTCATTTTATAAGCATCATGGAAAATAATCATAAGCAAATATATTTTTTCTGCTTCTGAAGTGTTAAAAATTAAATTAACTTCTTTGGTGTTCCATGTCCCAGTGCTCTTTAGACTGCTTTTGTCATGGTGTTATCCCCATGTTTTATTCTGTGTTTTTGGAGCCAGCCACAGATTGTTCTGGTCCTTACTAAATATCTTTTTCCTCCTGAAACAATCCCTGACATCCTTGAGATTGGCATATAAAAGTTATCCCATCATCCGATAGTACTTCATACACAAAAATTGTTTAAAAAAAAAAGTCCTAAGAGTATCATAGAATCATAGAATCCTAGGGGTTGGAAGGGACCTCGAAAGATCATCTAGTCCAACCCCCCCTGCCAGAGCAGGGTCACCTAGAGCACATCACATAGGAACGCATCCAGGCGGGTTTTGAATGTCTCCAGTGAAGGAGACTCCACAACCTCCCTGGGCAGCCTGTTCCAGTGCTCTGTCACTCTCACAGTAAAGAAGTTTTTTCTGATATTCACCTTGAACCTCCTATGCTCCAATTTACACCCATTACCCCTTGTCCTATCACTGGTCATCACTGAGAAGAGCCTAACTCCATCTCCCTGACACTCACCCCTTACATATTTGTAAACATTTATTAGGTCACCCCTCAGCCTCCTTTTTTCCAAGCTAAAGAGACCCAGCTCCCTCAGCCTTTCCTCATAAGGGAGATGTTCCACTCCCTTAATCATCTTTGTGGCTCTGCGCTGGACTCTTTCAAGCAGTTCCCTGTCCTTGTAGTCTTGGAACACATCACAGAGGCTCAGTTTCACACACAAAGGCTGGGTGCTGCAGTGTAAGTCCACAGCTTTAGCAAAATAAACAGGAATCTAAAAAGTTGTAGACCATATATGGAGGACAGTAGATAAAATAAACACTGAATGCAAGGAAATAACTTTTGTCTCTCTGCTGTCCTTAGGCACAGACTTAAACCATGTTCAGGTTCAGCAAATGCATTTTGATATGGTGATGTTGTGAACGTGAATGTGCTTAATGTCTTCTGTCTCGTTTTATAAGCCCAAATCAAATGTATAAATTCTGCATGTACTGCTTGAGAAAAGTGAAATAGTTAGAAATGGGATTAGTAATAGTTGGAATGCTGAATGGAGAGATGCCAAAAATAGCAGGAAAAAAGCTAAAAGGACAATACGCTAGAAATCCTCCTTTCCTGGATGTGAGAACTTATGTGTCGCCAAAAATTGGGAGTGTTTGTGGAACTGGAATTTAGGGTATGCACAATTACATCTTTAGCATGGAGACCTTACTTGTTCTCTTTTTTTTTTTTTTTTTTTTTTTTTTACGAGGCAGTTGGGGCAATAGTTACTGTAACTTCTTTCAGAGCATCTGCCCAGGGAATGGAGGCATGAGTTTCATGCATTCCTCATAAACATTCAAATCTGCTTTTCTTCCTCTGTGGGGAGAGCGTCCCAATCACTAAGGCACAGGTTGCAGGTAGTAGAGGGGCAAGCCCTTTGATACAGCCTATGATAATCTGTGGGATGAAATGCAAGATCATACAGTCAGAAAAATCAAATGGGAAAGAGGATCTGCCTGTATCTCAGTGGTTAGGGCAATCCAGAGGGCATGGTTCCGCTGGTCTGATCTGTGCTTCTAGAGTTGCTTGTCTAGATCTCTGGAAGAAGCACATGGGCATTCTTGGCAGTGGAGAAGTAGAACCCAAGGTGCGGTTTTATTTTATTTGCTTTGTAACCTGTTTTCTTCTCCTTTCCTCACAAATACCATTCCATGCAAAACTATCTTAAACAACAGACACTGGAATACCCCTGTAGCACATGGTTGAGAAGTTTTGGCCCTTTTTTGAATGACAAGTTACCTGTCTTGGATTCCAAAATGGTCAATTCTACAGGAGTCGGATTGTAACTGCTGACCTGTCTGACAGTAAAAGGTTTATCTTGTTGACACTAACTGGATCAGACTGCGAAGGCAAACTGTCAAAAGGAATACCTGTAATAGTCGAGAATGTCAGTGCTTAAATATGCTGCACTCTTGATATTCTGAGCAAATGGACTTCACTAGTATAAACTTGATAATTTGGGATTATTATGGGGACAGACAGCTGCCAAGCAAGAGTTCTACTGATTTCAATGTTAGATCTGCGCTCATGACTCCTTTTGTGGATCTGGCCTCCAAATATTTGCTTGTATACAGGTTTCTTGTTTGTATTGTAGAAAGAGATTTATGTATTTTACTGAGTATTGAGCATATAAAATGTTAAAGATCATGATGCAAATCAATCTAGCACTAGTGGGAATTTACAGTAATGCATATGGAAGACACAAATCTCCTTATGTACAGCAGAAAACTAAATTTGTCGTATCATCCTTGTAGTTTTGTCACCACAGTAATTTGCTTAAATTTAACAAAAACATTATTCTTCTTTGATGTAATTTTGCCATGTTTTTAGGCCCTGCACATCTGTTTAGGCTTGCTGGCAAGTGTTTCAGTTTTGTGGAATCCACGTGAGTAATGGATTTGGATATTTGATTCTATATATTTATTAGGAACTAACTATTTTTTTATTTCAGTCTGAAACGTCTTCCTTTTTTTTTTTTTTCTTTTAAGGTACAAGTATGAGTTTTGTCCTTTCCATAATGTCACTCAGCATGAGCAGACTTTTCGATGGAATGCCTACAGTGGGATTTTAGGGTGAGGCTTTTGAGTTTTACCTGGGTTGTTAGAAGACCGTTTTATACATTGTCAAAAAGGAGGCAGTTTTAAAATTAAGTTTCTCTTATTGGTCAGCTTAGGTCATTGTAGTTCCCAAGGCACTATGCATAAAAATGCCCTGTCTTGAAAAATTGTGGGTCTGTGTTGAGAAATACTAACCTCCTGTTTTAGCTGGAGGCTGATTAATAACCAGTGCCAACTGCAGGTGTGATATGTACATGTGAGAAATTCAGTAATGTATAACTACAGCTTATATTAACAAAGATTTCGTGTCTGTTAACTATTTTCTCTTTGAGCTGAATATAACCTTACAAAGAGAAATTAGTGCTTTATGCCTCATGTGTTAAACATATTTAATAAAGTTAATAAAAGACTTAGTATACACCCAAAAAAGTATCCCAAAGTATTCAAAGACCCCAGAATACCCAAATCGTAAGACCTAAAATAAATTTAATTATACATCAGAGCTCTACTTTAAAATTACTGCTTTCATAAATATTTTATGTATAGATGTCGGGTTTGTTTTTTTTTTTTTCCTTCGTATGTGCATAATAATTAGTGAGCCAATATGAGAGGAAAAGGATACATCAAGATGCTGAGAGTATTATTTGCCTTAGGACTAGCAGAAGTAGAGACTAGTTTTTGTAGGTGCTCTCACCAGCACTAAAAATCCTGCAAATAATGTGAGTTGCACAGAGCACTTACTTAGCATAATGGCATTTATTGTGGAATTGATCTGTAAGATATATATTATTGGATTTAAACACAGATTTGTAAGTGCAAATGGTTTCCAAACTGAAAGCTAATCCAGAACTGTGCTCTCAAAATAATGTTGATATGCCCTATATAGCAGCCTGTATAACAAACTACACTGTTTATAAGGTCTCAGATGTAAGAAATGAAAATACTAAGACAATAAAAATAAGGTATATACTGCTAAATTGAACATGATGTAAGGGTATTTGTGTTTTTCTTCCTGACAGTTCATCTTTCTCTTTCTAGTAACTTAAAATATGTCCTATTTTTTCAGAATCTGGCATGAATGGGAAATTGACAACAACACGTTTGTTGGAATGTGGATGAGGGAAGGAGACTCATGTGAAACTAAAAGCAGACAGACAAAGGTATAATAACCTAGACTATGCTAATTAAGACAGCACCTGATACTACGGACTGAAGCATTCCTACCTTGAAGAAGTCATCATTTAAGATGTGATACAAAACATAAAGATGGGTTCCTGTAGCAGTTAGGTGAATGAATGGAGGAGAAAAGCTAAAATCAGGATAAAATGTTGAAAAGTTAATTTATGTATTGTCATTGGTTACTTTTCACTTGTTTTTCCTTGATAGCATGGAATATTCTGGTATTATCACTACTGTAGAAACATACAGTTTTTTTTAAATTTTTGTTAGGAAAAATAAAGAAAAAGAGCTATTTATTGAATCCAAGAAGCCAGCCTCTTATGCTAAGACCATCCAGGAAAAACGGGAGAAAAGAATTAGGCAGTCATCAACAGCATGCTGGGGAGCTAAAGAAGGTGTTAAAACAAGAGCAGAGGGCATGCAGGGAGAATTAAGGAAGGACTCAAATACATGGGAGTGGCAGAGGAACCAACTCAAGAAAAACAGATGCTGGTATGAGTACATTTTAAAGGAAAAGTAAAAATTCTTATTTTGTCGAGAGGTTAAAACGTTCCTTTTTCACATTCAGCCTGTGCCAAGTAATTACTGAACTAGAAGGGTAGGGAAGGGTGTCTGAGACATGCCCAATATGTAGCACATAAATTGCATACGTGCTTTTTCCTTTTATTCATTGATGTTTTTCTACCCCCCATTTCAGCGTGTTATACAGATAGAATGAATTAAACCTCACACTCCTGGTGATGTAGATCACTATCTTGAAGAAGAGTTAAAGATACCATATAGTTCACAACCAGCTGCCTTTTGTGTTGAAGATGCTTAGCTATTACAATGATGGATGACAATACAATTCTTAAGAGAGAGGGATATATAGTTGGAACAATAACTAATGTGAAGGTGAGATAAGGGGCAAAATATCTTGGCCAAGGTGAAAATACTCTGTACTGTAATGAAAGTGCCGTGTTAACATCTTTTTCTCCCATAAGGGGCTGCAGAAAGAATTACTATTCTTGTATGACTTTTGATACTGAGGTTCAGGCTTTCACTGGCATTTAGTTTTGAACAGGTAGAAAATACTGGTGCTGCAAGTTTAGAGATGAAAACAGGTTTCTACAGGCTAGATGTGTAGTGTTCGCTTTATTTAGTACATTGGTCAGAACTAAAATTTGTTAATTATGCTTGTGTCAGATGAGGTTCTAAAGGGTGTCCTATTCACTCTCCGTTTTACTCACTCTTCTGTGCAAATACAGTGCTTGGGAGTCCAAGGAATAATGAATGGTAGCTGAGGGGATCATTTTCCATTAGAAGAAGCAATTTTTACATTTGATAAAATAATTTGAAGATGTTCTTGCACTCGAAGATTTGACATGACAGTATGTACAGTATGTACATCTGCTAGCATTTGAAGACAGCAAATTAATCATCAGTGCTGGTCCTGTTTAATGTGGAGGTGTTTTGCTCATCCTTTGCTTTCACTGATGTTTAGGTTCATCTTGTTTGTGGAAAGAGCAATAAATTGGCTTATGTGTCTGAGCCAAGTACTTGTGTTTACTCTCTGACATTTGAGACTCCTCTTGTGTGTCATCCCCACTCTCTTCTAGGTAAGATTTAGAAAATCATTTGTGTGTGGAGCACCTGGCATATTACGCCAACCTCAGTGTAAATGTTTAGGTTCTTTGAGTTTTTAACTTGATATAAATGAGTACTAAATGTAACATGTAATACAAAGTATACTTTAAATCCCAGTCATTATAGCACACACGTATTTCCCCAAAAAATGGTGATTGCTAGTGTAGACACAGTGAGTGATATTCTGCTTTTTTCTTGAACTGGTCATAGGAATCACTGCTGTTGTATCTGCACATTTACTTGCATTACAAAAAGGGAGCATGTACAATTACAGTCAACAAAGAGATATGAGGACTTCTAGCTGGAAATAAGAGAAAACTGTTGGTTGGTGGCATTCTCCAGAAATATTAGATGCATGGAGTGGAATTTAAGTTTAACCCCAACTCTTAAAGGCAGTAGATACTATACGTTTGCATGCTACTAGAGGAGCATTTAACTAATGCAGGAGAGTGCTGCAATTTTTTACATTGTTTGACTTCCATTTTGCAGTTTATCCAACTCTGACTGAAGCATTACAAAGGAAGTGGGATGAAGCAGAGCAGCTTCTGTATGATGAACTAATAACAGACCAGGTTTGTTAATGTCTTCCAACTCTACTTGGTGAAGAACAATTACTGTCAAATAGCCAAACCTGTGTCTGCAGTTTCTCCTTTTGGAATGGATCAATTTATTCTGCAGAGTTGGGTAAATTGATCTATTGTTTTTTGTAAACATTCTTTTTTAGGGATACAAAAAAATACTGAAAGAAATTTTTCAGGAAGCAGGACTTCTAAAAGCAACAGAAGAAATGGAAGTTGAGAAACAGAACAAGAAAATAAGTCTGGAATTTGAAACAGTAGAGAAGTGCAGTAAGGTACAGAGTGTAATATTTAAAATGTGGAATTAAATTGCCACCTTTTTACTGTATGACAGTATAAGTGTGATAGCATTATGCAAATACTCTTCAGACTCATCTGAAATCTGTTCGTGGGCTTATCTTTTCTGGTTTCAATGTGTAACAGTCTTCATACAGAATGATTTGCTATTTTTATCCTAGCTTTAAAGTCAAAACCAAACCAGTACAACTGAATGCCCAATAAGAAGACAGGAGGGTATGTAGGAATTAGTGTAGAGGCTTGGGTTATGAATACCTAATGAGTACTCTTTCTGGGGAATACCAGTCTGGAAATAGGAAGGAATTACTAGTGAAAAGAAATGTGTAACCAGCTGTGGGAATGTTGACACTTCTCCCCCTGGATAATTACCCAGACTCATGTCATAATGTGTTGGCTGGTACACAAGCAAAATGCAGAATGATCTATGCTGTGTCCATTTCTGCATGACTTTCATGTGTGTGAACAGTCCCTTCTGCAACAGAATTGAAATGGGGAAAATAGAGGTAGAAGGTGTGCTCAGACTAAAAGAGACCAAGCTGAACATCAGAAAGAGAGCATGGAAGGGGATTAATTCATTACAATGCAGAGGAGAAGCTGCTGTTGCCATTTTATTTGAAAATGTAGCAAAGACAAAACACCACATAGTAATTCCTGAATATAACCAAATAACCTGTGGTTAAGCTGAATATACTTATACAAAGATCACAGTTTTGATGTGGTACTGTTGGGAGCTGGAATATTCACCTTTTTTTTCCCAGTAGTTAACAATACAGTATTTTGTACCTTGTACTTCTATTACTGGCTTCATTATAGCTTAATTGACATGAAGTTGGCTGTTTTGGCAACTGCAGAATTTTAAATAGTATTTTGGTCTTGATTCATGTAGAAACCGAAACACAATCAAAAAATGGGGCTTCTTTGAGATCTGAGATTCATGGCTTGAGTCTCAAAAGTACTGAGCAATCCCTGGCTCTGTAAGTTAACAGAAACTACTGAAAGCGAGAACCTGAAGTTACTAGGTCAAGAGTTGAGGAGGTGACAAATTTTCAGACTGTAGCACTATGATATAAAATTAAATAAGGAATAAGGCTGGTCCTGTAGCAAAGTTATTAATGCAATTTTGTGCTATGATAAAATGCTAGTTAGAGGATAGAACCAAATAGTTACAGAATGCACTCCTAATTTCAACACTCAGGCTTAGAAAAAGCTGGCTCCTGTTTTGGCAACCTAGAAATGTATCTTTCTGTAAAATTTACACCCTGTTCTTGGAATAAGCAGTTTAAGATGTCATAAGCAAAAGACTATAACAGCCATGCACAAACCCGTTGTTTTTATAAACTCCCATTTTATGTATACATTTGGAGAGTGGGAGAGCCAGTTTAAATGTGTTTTCTTTCTTAGGAATACAAGCAACTTTCTAAAGAAGTAAAAAAACTTAAAGATTTATTAAGTCAGCACGGTATTGCATACCAAGGAAATTCTGGTGAGTTTTTTGCTGTCCTTCTTTTTCATTATTGTCTATTCAGAATGTGAATACCTAACTGTTGGTTTCAGTTACAGCAAGAATTAAATTATCTGTTATATATGGAGGTAAAATTCAGTAGACAAAGCTTTTAATAAGTACTTAATAAGGTCTTGATTCCTGCACAAAAGGACTTATTTTGCCCCTCAAAAATAAGTTGATGACTTGAAATTTTTATAGAAAAATTTTGACTGCTGTTGTAACTGAAGTTTGTCTCCAGTACTTAAGGTGCCAGTGAAAAAAGGAAATCAGTGTTATAGCATTCGTAGCTCATAAGCATATTTTAAGCAACTCCACTTTTTGCATAGTCAACCATGAGGCCCCTGTCTTTGTCTGTTTGAATTGTTTTTATCCTTTGTCACCTTTCTTTTTCCCTGTCTTTGATTTCTGTTAGGTCTGTACCATATCACATGTAGTTTTTAGAAAGAAAGACTGTTTGGTGCTGGCTCTGAAGAAGCAAGGCTTATCTGGATTAATTCCAGACAAGTTGTTTTTGGGTTTTGTTGTTGCTGTTGGGGCTTTTTGCTTTGCTTTGGTTTTGTTCTGGTTTTTTTGGTGTCTGCCCCCCTCCTTCCTCCCCCCCCCCCAATTCCCTCCAGTCCATCGTGCCCACTATTACATGAACTATTTGTCTAAGGAGGATGTAATTTCCTGAACACATACTTACACCTTTTATGTTCAGAATGGGCACCTCGAGAGAACAATGAACCTCAGAGCTAATTAAGCTTAAAATTAGTGATGTACTTAATATTTTGTTTTGAGAAACATTCTGCTCTGTTTCTTTGTAAAGTGTTGAATTTCTTTTCTAGGGGAAACTTGTATTAGAAATTTTCTAAAACATTTTATCTGCATGTTTAAACTATTAACTATGTAACTAGCACAGTATTTCTGCCTTTTCTAGTTCATGTAACTATTGCAGATTAGAACTGTAGAATCAAAAGCAGAATTCACAGCTTAGTCTAGATGACTTAGTTCAGAACTATTTAGTGAATTATGTGACAAAATGTTTTCTCTTTTAAAAGCAGAAATAACTGATGTCTTAAAATATTACAGCTGAAAATACTAGTGTTGAACACGTAAGTCACAAATTGGTGACTGCAGTGACAAGTGTTCTTAAGGAGTCAAAGGATGATGAGCACCTGCATGGCGATACAGGAATTTGGAATGACACTGCATGAAGAAACTTGTGAGGTAAACAGCAAGTTCATACAGAATGTCCAGCAAGTTGAATATGTATTGTGGCACTAAGATAATTTACATTCTGCAAGTATTCTTGACTTTCTGAATTTCTACCCTGAAGCAAAGGGAACATAATGAAGCAAGGGTGCACCATTACTGGGAATGGTTGGATTGTTTCTGAGAACATTTGTAAAACTTCTTTGCTAAGACTGGTATTGGACGTAGGTTTGCAGATTCTGGTTTCCAGTCCCAGCTTTTTTATTTTCTTTCATCAAGCGTGGTAACAAGTGTTGTAAATACAAAATAGTTCAAGACCAATCATAGAATCATAGAATAGTTTGGGTTGGAAGGGACCTTAAACATGATCTTGATCCACCCCCCCATGTTACTGTAAAATTCGGTCGCTGAAAGAACCCTCTAACACTTGCCTTTAAGTTTTACAAGGCAGGCATTTCTTATTGCAGTGCTGGATGCACGAGAGAGAGTTCTCAAAGTCGTGCATGCCCTAAGTCACCACAGGCAAGACTTATGTTGTCCTGTGAGATACATAGGCATCAGATTTCCTGGAAATCATTGTAATATTTGCATTCTCCTTGTGCATGCACTTTAAGCCTCTTAGGTGAGGGTCTTCATTGGTCTTCTTTTCTGAGGTGTCCTTTGGTTAATCCCTTCTCTGACGCATGCGTAATATTGCACATAATATTGGGCAGGGAGTCTAACTGGTCTCAGCCAATTTCCTACTGCAAGGCCCCTAGTTCCTCAAGTTTGTTGTCTGTTTACCTGCAAACGGGCTGGAGACTGCCCAGGTGAGCCCAAATCAACATCCCGTTGTCTAAAGTGTCAGAAAAAATGTCTTCTGGAGTTGCACAGGCACAGCTGCACTCACAAGGCTCACTGTTACCTCTGTCTACAGGATGCGCCTGTGTTTCTGACTGATAGTTTTGTAGCCAGTCATTTACCCAAGAATGTGGATTTCACAGAGCACATTGTTTCACAAAGCATCATTTCGTTTCAGTATCTTTCTACTAAATATACAATAAAATAACCTAGTAAGCTAGCATTCAGCTAAATCAGTTAATTATATAAAGTAAATTCATCATTCCAGTAAATTGCTATTAAGCTTAATTCTATCTTAATATATTTTTATTAAATCTAATAAAGAATGTTTTATAACCATCAACGGCATTGGCAGGGACACCTCCCGCTTGATCAGGTTGCTCAGAGCCCCATCCACTCTGACCTTGAACAGTCCCAGGGAGGGAGCAGCCAGCCTCGGGATCCCCGCTCCGGCTCTGCTTTCACCTCCGCCCTGCACTTCGGCTCCCTCTTCCCCCTCTACTCCCAGGTCTTGTCTCAGCTCTTTCATATGTTAATCGCAGAGGCGCGGCCGTTGTCTCTCTAATAGCTCGGCCTCGGCCACACAATGATGGAAGACGTATGAAAGTAAGAACAGGTTATTTCATTTGTACGCTGCTTTCTGCGCAGGCTTCAGCAGAAAAGCTTCCCAGCGGTGCATCACGCACCGCTCCACCCCCCGCCCTGTGTTCAGAGGCTGCTGTCACCTCTCGATAACGGTGGTGAACACGGAGGCTGTTCGGGATCTGAGCAAAAGTGCTTAGAAAACACTGAGTTGTCACAAAAGAATCGTGTTAAGGGAGCTGTGTGACTGTTGGGAAGCACCCCCGGCGTCTGCAGCGGAGCAGCGCCCGCCCCTCCGCGCGCGGGATCTTTTCCGCTTCCGGGCGGGCGGCGCGGCGGCATGAGCTGGGCGCTGGGTCGCGGGCGGTGAGGCGGAGGGCGTGGGGCTCGGGCCGGGGCCGGGGTGGGGGTCGCTCGTCCCAGCCTCTGACGCGAGTGTCTTTACAGGGCGCGGCGCTGCCTGCGCCTGCTGGACCCCCGGAGGGGGCTGGCGCGGCGGGGCCCCGAGGGCGCGGATCCCGAGGGCGGGGGGGCCATACCCTTCTCCGGCAGCAAGGCCAGCCCGCGGGTATGGAGCGTCGGCCGATCCATGGGGAGCGACCACGAAAGGCCGTGGGTGAAGGTGCTGCCGCTCAGCCTGCTGTGCTCGGGGCTGCTGCTTTGGTGCGTGTTCAGGGAGAAAACGGAGATGGATGAGCGGCTGGAAGCGGTGTTCTCTGGGCAGATCGCGGACTCCTTAGATGCGGCCCAAAAGAGCAATGCTCCCTTGCAGCCGCAAAGGGAAAAATAGGAACGCGGCTGCAGTGAAGGAGCTGCCAAAAGTTTGCTGGCATTCACCTGGTTAAAAGCTGTACTGACGCTTCAATGGGAAAACTTGTTTTTCCAGCCTGTCGGCAGCCTTACCTTGGAAGCTTGATTCCTTCATGTATTGTGCTGCTTTCTGTGCTGGTTTTGGCTTAGTAATTCACACTGCTGTCGCAAGGAGTACCTTCATTGCACATGAGGTATGTACAGGATGTATCACGAATCAACTTAGATTGGAAGATACGTTTTATACAACTCATCTCTGTTCCATGGATTGTTTTTCTTACATAAACAGTGTATTAAAATATCAAAGCTGTAAGTCTGTAAAATTGCTGCTGAACGTGACCTTCATTTGACATTTTGCTAGTCAGAGTGTGCTCAACTTACTTTGAAGACAGCTGTGTCTGATCCATTAACATGATTCTTTGTGTTCTGATTTTTAAAAAAAAAGTCACTAAATAATATAGAAATTGCCTTCTTCAACCGTTAATGCATATTTGGCTTTCTGAACTAGAACTTTATAGACACGCTGTATTTAGGTGATCATTACTGGTTGGAGACATTTTTGTGGGGAATCAAAGTGATTGGCTTGCATTATATTGCAGAGAAAAACCCGTAGTTTTATTGAACAATGTAGTATCTAGTTTTTCCTACAGTTTCATAGATACTCAAACTTGCATACTCTGGAGACTTCTCGGAGAGGAAGATTCTAAGCTCCTAGTACAACTTGGTTCTCTTCAAACTTAGAGGCTCTTTCTTTAAGCTTTCAAATGTAAAACTGCAAGACTGATGTTGTGCCATTAAAATTCCTAATTGAAAAAAGCAAAACAAAACAAAAACCCCAAACAAAAAAAGCCCAAACATGGCAGCAGCTTGTGGGACAGGCGGGTGCTACGGAGAAAACTAAGTTAGCATCGTTTGTATTACACGGATTAGTCTCTGAAGAACGGGTACTCCGTGGCATTTGATTTTGCAGTTGAGTCCCTGCAGTTCCACCAGACGATGGCTCGTAAAGGAGTACAGCGGGTTTGTGCTGTCTCAAGGTTCAGTTTGTGTTGGGATTCAGCTTTTAACTGCCGTAGAACGTTGCAAGCGAGAAACACGCGTGGGGGTGTCCACGGCCGCACGCCGGGGGGCGGGGCAGCGTGCAGGTGGCTGGGGTACGCGCTCGTGGGCGGGGCGGGCGCGCGGCGTCATGGGGCGGGGCCGGAAGAACCGGACTGCGCCTGCGCGACTCGGCCAGCCGGGGAAGATGCCATCCGTGGCGAGAGCGGGATCGCGGGGCGGCGGGTCCGGCGGGTCCCCGCAGACCGAGCAGCCGACGCATTATACGTAGGTACCGCGTCCTGGAGACGCCCTGCTCCCTGGGCCACAATGCCGCGCGGGGAGGGCCTCAGGACCCGAGGCGTAGGGCCCGGTCGTGTGCCAGGCCTGCTCCGCGCAGCCGCCTGCGCTGGTGGCAGGTCTGTGAGGAGACCGACCAGCCCTGTCTGGCCTCCGCCGTACTGCTTTTCTGAGTCCAGGTGCCGCGGGGAGGAAGCCGCGCTCTGTGGTGGCCAGATGGAGGCCGCACGGGCCCGGCTGGCTGTCGAGCGCCTGCGGCGGCTCTCCGCGCCTTGCGTCCGCTCCCACCGTCGTGCCTTTCTGGCCCGCGCTGTGACCCGCCGGCATTGTCTGGCACCCCGAGCCCCGCAGCACCGTCTCGCACGCCGGCATTGCCCTCTCCAAGCTATGATAGCAGTCCTTCCACTTCTAGGCGTTGTGTAGCCAGCCTCAGCACGAGTCCTTGGGACCTTCTCGGCGCAATTTTTTGCAGACCTTCCCGTACTCAAAGACAGCTCTCATCCTCTTTGCAAGCCAGTCCGTTTTCTTCTGATGTGGCCCATAGAGTCTCTGCAGCCCTCTGGTATTACCGACAGCCTATCTCATGCAGAATCATGTGCTCCCCACAGATGCATAATAATTTATCACCTGATTTTGGCATTCCTTCACTCCCATCCCCGGTAACATCACTTCTATAATGTCACGTTTCCAGATCACAAGTATGTAGCCGCTTACCTGGATACTGCTACAGCCTGCCATACGGGCTTTAAGGTCCAAAAATTGTACTCCTTTCATATGGTTGTTTTTCAGTCCCCCCAATCCTGGATAGTTTAGAGATTCTTCTGTAAAGACATGCTGCAGAACTCTGTGTCATTACATCCCCCATGTGCCGATTTAAGCAACTGGGAACAAAAAGATGCTGCTTACTTCTCTTTCTTATCCTTTCCTTTCCCTGGTTCTTCACTTCTTGTGTAGCCTGTTGCACATCTTGCACCCTTTTAGAGAACTCTGGAAACTGTAAGGTTCTGCAAAGCTCCTGTATAGCCCTTCCTCTGTAGATACTGCATGACTTTAACAACATAATTAACTTGCTAAATTGGCTAATAGGTACATAAACTGAGACAGGAAAAAGTGTTGTTTTGCATCCTTTGACAAATGGCATAGTAGTGCCCAGTCTGGCATGATCTTGATACCCTATGGAAAGAAGTACCAGACCTTCTAACTAGTTTCTTTGCCTTGTGTGTCTTACTAAAACCTAAGTAACCTTCAAAGACCCCAGACTGTATCAACACAAATGTAACAGTCACTAAAATAAATTTGCTGAAGTCCTCTCATAGCCTCTGCTAATCTTCATAAACCTCTTAATCCTCTGGCTCTCTATATAGTGTATCCATATTTTTAGAATATTGTTATTAAGGGCTGATGCTTCAATTAGATGTGGTATTTAGCTAAAATAGACCTTGTAGGACTATTTTGTATGGTAGCAAGCAATATGAATGCTCATTCAGGTAACTTGTTGGATTTATAATCTCTGTTTGGTGGTTACTTAGAACAATATTCTAAACACTGTGCTTTTAAAATTAATATATTTCTTTAGTTTAGTTACAAAACAGTGTAATTTGCGAGTTATTCTGCTGTATTTCATTAGGAATGCATCTGTCATAAAAAATGAAGTAATTTGTATTCAACAGCTAAGCAGTAAAATGTGCATAGGAACTAAAACTGTATGCAGGTACATTTGTACAATTTTTCATGGGCTATGTGCACTGAATTTTCGAGTGGCCTGTTAATTCTGTAAAAATGTGCCTCCGATAAGATAAACTTGTAACACAGTTTAATTTTTTTTAGGTATCTAAAGGAATTTAGGACAGAGCAGTGCCCCCTATTTTTGCAGCACAAGTGTACCCAGCACAGACCATTTACCTGTTTTCATTGGCATTTCCTAAATCAGCGTCGTCGTAGACCTATACGAAGGCGTGATGGGACTTTTAACTACAGTCCAGATGTTTATTGTACAAAATATGATGAGACTACAGGAATCTGTCCAGATGGAGATGAGTAAGTGATTTCTTTCAGTCCTAGGTGTTTACAGTATTACCAATGACATTAAGGAAAGTTGCTAATTTCTCCTTAGTGAAAGTGATCAGTTGAATCCTGCTGCAGTTTATTTGAAGACAGATTTCTATAAATGATTTGTCATTTTTTGGCACATATACTTTTATATAAGCATGTATCGTGACTTGTCTTTAAAACATAGCATAAGAAACTGGTTTACTGTTAGTATTGGTCCTTCACATTTGTTCTAGTATTCTTGCTGCAACTTTTTTTTTTTTCCAGTTTTGCTTCCTTTTTCTCCTAGCTACTTTGAAATTGACTAGTCGTTGTACTAGTAGGGACTGTATAGAGATGGCTTCAAGATGTAAAACTTAACCTAAGTTTTGTTAAGATTGATGAGTTGTATGACAATTTCATGATGCTTCCAGTGAGCAAAAGAAAGGAAGGAGTTCACTCTTAGGCGTCTGGCTAGCCCATTAGTGTTTGCATTTCCTTGGACATGTCTCTCTTCTAGGTTAAGGCTACAGAGGGTCTTCAGTGAACTTAGGGAGGGGTAGAAGCTTTGTGGAGATGAGAATGAGGAAATGGTACAGTATGGCAGGCAGGCATATATGGAGGACCTGGGTATATTGTGGTCATATGTCAGACAACCTACCTTCATCTGCAGTGATGGAAGCAAGGAAGGACTTCTGACAAAAAAGATTTGCAGGAAAGCAGTCAGGAAATATGTAGTTACGCTGGTCACCTGTTTTAAAAATTGAAGATTAATTATTTTGATTCATTTAGTGTATAGCAGCACTTGCCACGGATTAGGTATCTTTTGTGTTATAGGCTGTAGTCACAGAAAAAAAAAGTGTTTTTTTTTTCCAGAGGCTTTACAAACTAAACAACAGAGATAAGAGAAGGTAAACAAAAAAAATATGCTAGGCAGCATGACAATATTGAGTACCATGCCTGTGCAGCATAAACAGCAAAAAAAGTCTCTGAGGGATGATTTGAAAGAAAACAATTACCTTTTTAGATGTTTGTAAAGCACTCCTGCCAATCCTGGGGCAGTATGGGAAGTTCTTATGTGAAAATCAATATTGGAGGATAATGGATGCTCATGTCATGGATTGGCTGGGGACAAAAGTTGACCTCTCATTGAGTGATAGATACTGATTCTAAAGGAGGAAAAAGGAAGCAGTGTTTTAAAAGGATTTTAGCTGGTCATGATTGAATTGTTAGAAGCAAATAAGAGGAGATGTTACAATAACTGAGGTGTGAGCTGGAAACCTTTTGCTGCAGTTGGATTGGACATCTTATCCCCCACAGTTGCTGAAGGTTACTGCCTGGTTGGGGGCCTAAATGGCAAACAGGGTGATTGTATTGTCTGGCATAATGGCAGTGTGGAAGAGTTGGCAGAAATTAGATCAGTAGTGCAATTCATACATCTCTTTTAGCATGTCGTGCTTACATTTTGAATTAAATTGATTAGCAAAGAGGTGATGGTTTTCAAGTTTGTGTTTTGCAGTGAAATTGCCTAGATGTAGAAGGATAAGATCAGGGCCCAAGGTTGGAGTCCTGTGAGACCCCTCGCCAGAAGCATAAGAGAATGTTGAAGTTGGAAGGTATGCTGCAGGAGGGGTTGAGAGGAAAATACAAACATAACTGAATTCCCATAAACAGAGGAGAATCATATTTCAAGGGGAGAAAAAGTGAGGAAGGCAGACAGTAAATTAAGAAAATTAAGCTACATATAAATAGAGAAAATTGAGTCTGGTTTTTTTTTCTCCAGAAAATGGGGAATGGGCTGCCCAAGGAGGTGGTGGAGTCACCATCTGTGGAGGTATTAAAAAAACGTGTAGATGTGGCACTTCAGGACATGGTGGTTTGTTTTGGTTTTGTTTTGTGGTTTGTTGTTTTTGTTTTTGTTTGGTTTGTTGTTTTCTTTGGTTTTGTAGTTTTGTTTTGTTTTTTCCCCTGGGTAGATGGTTGGACTCTGTGATGTTAGAGGTCTTTTCCAAACGTAACAATTCTGTGATTCTTTGACTCCACTGTAAGGTGAGATTATTTGAGACATTTGTGAGAGAAGTTTATCTGAACTGTGGAGGCCTTATTATAGATCTGATCCAGAGAACTGGTGGATAGAAATGGCAGCCAACTGTTGTAAGCTAATAGCTGATTGAAGTTAAGATAGAAGAAGAAAGGCATACAGGGCAAGGAGTTGGGAAAGGCAAGTAAAAGGTAACTTGCTTAAAGATAGAAGATACCAAAACATGTCTGTTACGTCAGGAGAAAAAAATTGAGGAAAACACCAACATTTCTGAGGATATTGTTAGAGTGTAGCAGCATTCGTGTTTCAGAACTCAGCAAAAAGAGGTTTTTTTACCCTGTTTTGTCTTCTGCCTAAAAATGTAACCTTTTATTTGGAGCAAATTGAAGTTCTTCTAGAAATAGGCTATAAACAGTAGTGCCAGGACACCTTTATTTTAAGCTGTGACAACAGACAGGTACTTTTATCTGTGTCTTTGTTTCTCCGTTCTGCTCATCTGAGTACACGGGTAGGTTTATACAGTTTGTGAGCTAATAGAGAACTAGAAAGAAAGGTGGAATGATGACACCCCTAATTGTTCACAGGAACTTACTTTCAAGAGAGTTAAAGTAGAAATTGTTGGTTTCACCCAGGCTTGACTGTCATATTTCTTTCTAAAGTTCAACTTGAACTAAAACGAAGCCCAAAATCTTCAAGTCATTCAGAACAGGGTTTTTCTAAGGGTAGCAAATTAAAACAGTCTGGTCTGGGAAAGAGCCTGTGAGAAAGACTAGACTACTTACAGAGTTAGAGGCAAATATTTTGAGCAGGGAGTAAAGTTCCTCCTAATTTCATGAGTGAGGGTAGAAGTGATAGTCTTTTTTAATCTGATGTGTTTTTCAACCATTGTAGTCAACTCATGTCAGATTCTAAAAAAGTAGATTATTTTGGGTATGTTAGTATCTGCAACGTAAGCCTGCTCTAGAAGGGAATGAATTACAGAAGCCAGCTACAGAAGAGCACTCAAGTAATCATAGGAAATCCGATGTCAGTGCCTCAAGGTTGAACAGAAGTAGAACTATGTAGTTGTTTTCAAACACTTAAGAACTAGTATTAGACTGAAACTGTTTTATTCTTAAAGGATATTTTTGGAATGTTTATGATGTGAATTAAGTGTGTGAAAAGGAAATAAACGTATCAGTAAGCAGTTAACCTTTTAAGTTTTTGTGAACGTATGTTCTGTTTCATGTTATATACACCTACTTATTTGAAGAATGCAGTGATAGTTTCACTTTGTGAGATCTGGTTGCAGAAAAGAAAGCTGATTTCAATAGTTAAATGTTGTGTGTAGACTCGATTAGAACTTAGACATACAGAGTAATGCTCTTTACTGATTGTTGATTACTAAGTTAGGATTCAGTACAGTTATTTTTAGCTGGGAGATTGCTGTAGAAATATGGGCCATGAAATAGATTTGTTATTCTGCCTGGGATCTACTTTTTTTAAATTAAATAAAAGCTTTGTTCTTAAGGAATAAGTGATGTCTGAACAACCTTAGTACCAAACTATGGTACATAAGAACAAGTTTATCAGTTTGCAGCCATGTAATCCAATGATAATTAAAATCAGCTATTTTAAATCAGAATACATGTCCTGTTCTGTATTACAATGGTTTGTGCTCCATTAATATATTTAATTAATGAAGTAAAGGTAAGATATAACATCCCTTCAGTTCATTAAAGGTAGAACATCTGTTTTGTGCATATTTCAGTGCATTGGCTTAGTTTGATACTATATGTGAATTAAGTACTATTGACCATCTAAAAACTGCTTTACTAGGGGTCTTTGCCTTTCTGACTAGTGATGCTGCAACGAACTACAGTTGATTAAGATGTCTGTGGTTAATGGCATATATATATTACTGTGCTATTTTATGAATAACACATTTTAATGTAAAACAGATACGCGAAATTGATGCCATTGTTTTTGCTCTTTGAGGTTTGCATGCTGTTTAGTCCCCCTGAGTCACCTTTAGAACTAGCTCTTTATCTAGTTCTTTACAAGTCTTAAGACAAAATTTCAGTAACAATCTATCCCAGTCACACTGGATAGCCTAATTAATGCATCATATTAGTATCTGGAGGAGGGTTTCAAATGTTATGGGAGGCAGGTAGCAAAATACGCAGTAGGCATATTTTCATGTTTTCAGTAAAATTCAGGTTTCATTATCTGTTGGTGGCACAAGTATTGAGTCTTAGAGCAAACAAACCTAGGTTTAATTTAGCAGAAGCAAGAGTCTTGTGACATGGTTTATATTTCTTTCCCAGCTTGTTTTTGGATTCTGTGTTGTCTTTTTGTGGAAAAAATTGTGACCTGAGTATTTCTTCCTCTCTCACATTGCATATAACAAGTTGTGCCTAGCTTGTCTGACAATGACAAGCTATGTCTATATTCCATTGAATTTATTTTTTTAAACAGCAATTTAAAAATAACTGAAGGCTTTAACTTTTGTGTGTGTGTGTGTGTGACCTCCTCTATAAGGCAATTTCGCTGGGGAAAAAAGCAGATATCTAAGCAAAAATGTTTGCCCTTTGGTAAGGAACCATAGACTTAAGAGACAGGCAATGAGATGTTAACACTTGTACACTTCTTGCATGAAAGATAAGACATTTACTTCCTGTTCCTAAGAGGAATGAGCAGACTTCAGTGGATAAAAATAAAGGCATGAACATTATGCATAAGAATACGACAGAGTATTCTCACCTTCATGAAGTGTGTGTATATGAGTAAAAAAGTTAGAGTTTGTAATGAGTAGTCTGCTGAGAAAATTGAGACATTTGATCCCTGCGAAGATTCTGCTAGTGGTGGGACAGTTAGCAATAATAAAAATACAACTCAGGTTGCATTTCTTTTTGTTTAGAGTTCTGCATAGGACTAGTGCTGGCAAAAGTATTTGACTGACTCTTGTGGGTTTCCTGATTTTTCAATTCCAGTAGCAATGGTAGCAGAACAGGAGGGCTGTGTCAGTGCTATTCACACATCACAAGATTCAGCTGAGGCACTGTAATGGGTCCAACAGGGATTGCATCCTGTCTGTCTTTCAGATCCTGAGTATAAGCTGTGCTCTATCTTACACTGACAAAATGAGATGTAGCACTGAATTTGGTATACCTAGTCTTCCCACTAATTAATTCTGTTGGGATTTAAAGAGAGAGGTATAACGCACTAGCTGCATCCCATTTATCTTGTTTAACAGAATGCTGGTTTTAAATTCCTACAAGGAAGCAACTTGATTCTCAGAAGTCATAAACAGTATCAACTCCTTGAAGTCAGCACAACCTGCAGGTGCTTAACACAGTAGAAAAAAAATGTATTATTTGATGTAAATATTTAAATACCAGAGTTGCAAATGTTTGCTCATAATTACATTTATTTAGTCTAGTTTCTAAATAACATTTTTAGAATATAGTAAATAAAGTTTAAGCCAGTATAAATTCTTATGAGTGTTTAAGTCTATTTAGTGCTTTGCGGTTCTCCCTGCATGCAAAGGAAAAGAATTCTGTTGGACTTTTCACTTGTTCTGTATCACTGTCTAAGCTTTTAAGTGCAGTTGCTTTTTACTTTGGGATGGGGGAAAGTAGTTTTTTGAGATTGGTATTTTTTCAAAACCAGCAGAGACTCAAATTAATTACACTGAAATAAATGGGAAAGAACAGTTATCTCACTGTTTTTTGGGGGGGTTTTAAAAAATCTGCTTTCTTTTTTGTAGTTGAAATTATAATCCATACATGATTTTAGCCATTTTAAAGTATAGACAGTATCTCACTTAGTTGTGTATGAAAGATTATTAGTATATATACAAAGATGTATTGCTGATGTAAAAATTGTTCTCTTCCTTTTAATAGAGGAATGGAGTGGAGTGGAATGGAATGGAGTGGAGTGGAATGGAATAGATTTCCCCTGAGAGTGTTCAATAAGTTCTATGTCTATAAAGAGCAGGCAGGAAAAAATTCATCATGCTTCAAGTACTCCTTGATTTTAGATGATGATAACATGAACAAAAAAATAATCTCGTACTTCTGAGTGTGGAAATTATTTGAGCTTGTGTCAGTATGGAAGATGTAATTCCTTAGCTCAGAAGATGTTATTGGTTACAGGGATGCTTATTAGTATTATTCATAATATCTCTGTGAGCCAATGTGCTATACAATCTTATAAATTTAGCAGAAACTAAGAAATAGATTAGTGGTTTTCATTTTGAAGCTGATCTGTGGTGGTGGTTTTTTTGGGACAATTTTCCTTTGAAGAATCCTGCAAAGTTACTTGTTATAAGTTAATAAGAGATATAGCAGAATTCAGAATTAAATTATTAAAAACAAAACTCAAAGCAATGCTCTAACTTTTCTCTTTCTATTCTGTAGTTGCCCTTACCTGCATCGAACAACAGGGGATACAGAAAGGAAATATCATCTCAGATATTACAAGACTGGAACATGCATTCATGAAACAGAGGCCCGGGGTCACTGTGTGAAGAATGGAATTCACTGTGCCTTTGCTCATGGTCCACATGACCTGAGACCACCAGTATATGATATAAGGTAGTCTTGTTTCAAATTATTCAGCCTAATTAGCAGGAAATACCACATCTGTTATCACCACATACCAGAAAATGCAGTATGCTTTACATGAAAAATACACTTAGTTTTGTAACTGTAAACATGAGAATGCAATTCACTGTGCATCACAATAGCAGATAGAAGCATGCTGGGAAATACAAATACTAAGGTTTTGTAACTTGCAATTTCAAGAGCCGTATATGTAATCATTATGACTGATAAAAGACTCAGATACTCTGCCCTTTGTCATTCATGCCATGTAAATTTGCATGTGGTTTTTACATTAATAAATTTATGATTTTGTTAAGCCAGCTTTCGGGTTCCCAGCTTGTATGTTTGACATTTTGCCTACTGACATTGCTGGTTTTTAAATTATGTTGCATTTTTTCATCTATAAGATGTCAGTATTATTTTCTGCCTCTCTAATGTGTAATCAAGTTATCGTCAAAAGAAGGTGCTTTGTGAATCAGGGTAGTGGTAGGTAGGAGTTTTAGCTGTGGACAAAGCTGGGAGATAAGCATGTTGTTGGGGGGTATTATAAAAGGGTGGAAGGGGAACTCTTGCTGTAGAAAGTGGTCTGTATATACTCAGTAGGAAAGGATACCAGTTCCTAGAAAGCTTTGAAGCCTTGGAGGGTCACAAGTATCTCTTACTGGATGCTGGAAGAGCATTCTGGGGAAGTATCACTATACGCTTGCCCTATTCTTATACTCTTCCCTAGGCATCTGCTATTGGCCACTGTTGGAGACAGGATTCCAGGCTAGATGAACCTTTGATCTGAGCTGGTATGGCTGCTATCTTACATTCTTACTTTTGTTATCCCTTATTCCCAGCCATCTGTTGGGAGATGATAGCTTTCCCTTCACAATAATTTTAATGAAGTTAGTGCCTTTTCACTAATTCCGTAATTATTTAAATTCATATTTTGCCTCTGCCGCATTGCCAGGTCACATACTGTTTAGTGTTGCATAGCTTTCCTTTCCAGAAGACTTTATTCAGTTAGCTAACTGATGCTTCTTCTGCAAGACATCTGTTCATTTTTTTTCTTCTTTTTAAATTTCGTCATTTAGCATAGGCAGCATGATGCCATGTCAGTCTGAATACAGAATGTTTAGTGTCTTTGTAGTTTTTTGTATTGTATTAAAATGAGGAACCAATGTATAGCAAGACTGAAACCAAGCTGTGTTCTCTAAATGCCCTTTAATGTGTTACATTGTTGATTATTGGTGCTTGGCTACCTATAGAGCATGAGGAGGAGCTGAAGAGATTGGGGGTAGGAGTCTATGTTTAACAGCTTGAACCTACAAGTAGGCAGCCAAAAACATCTTTGGTGTTTGTGAAAAATGTTGCTTCTCCTGATTTCAGGCATTCAGCATTCATAAGGAAGTCGATTGGATCTTATTTGTCCTTTGATGGTCTTTTTTCCACTGCAATAGACACAGATATTTGAATTCCTTCATTTTATGTAAAGAGCAGAGAAATAACAATATAATCACTCATGCAGATGTTAACTTTATTCCCCTTAATAGCCTTGTTCTTCTACACATCCGCCTTAAAGAAAAAGCACTCTCTGGGAGTTATCTGTTTTCCTTCTCATTGCCTGCACATTTTCTGAATCTGTAAAAGACTGTTTGAAAAGGTTTTAGACTTGGCTTTGGGTCTGTCTTGTGTTCCTTTCTCTTTGAGATTTTCTTTCTTGAAGTATACTTGGGATCTGGGAAGTTCTTGAAATATATGTAAATAATATTGTAACTAGTTACATTATAAACTACCACACCTTTCAAACTCCTTCAGAGATCCTGAGTAGGAATACTTTGTTATAGGAGGTAAGCTCCTTGAATATTTGTGTCTAGAGAAACCAGTGCCAATTGAAGGTAGAGGGCTTTGATTCTCGTAGAATACTATAGATACACCTCTAGTATTTGATTGTTCACCTTGCCTTCTCCATTGCTTCAAAGTCTGCCCAATATAATTATGCTGTAGTATCTTTTTTAAAAAAACCTTCTGTACTGATTTGCCATTGTTGAATCTCTGTGCAGCTTAATTTTACTAAAATGGTGTAATAAAATTCTCTCAGATTTTTGGTAGAGGTTTCATAACACTAATACAATAACTTTCAGTTTGGTCATAGTCAGTCTGCTCTTTCAGCAAGCTTGTGGTTGCTTACTTCCAAAGCAGTTGTAAATTCTTCCAGAAGAGATTACAAATCCTCATAATGTTGTTTGTTACTAGGTCTTCTGAGTGTCTTCACAAACTTCATTGGCAAAATCTTACAGTGAGCCAAATTACCTTGGCTACTTTTAGATGATGTAGGATTCAATAGCTGTATTTTGTGCCTTCCTTCAGTCATAACTTTTCCAAGTCTTATGGTGTTTAACTCTCCTTCGTAGAGCAGTTCTGTACTTCTGATCACCCATATTGCCCTTTCTATATCTTTTTAATTGTACCATGTCCTATGTGGCAGTGGAATACTATAAATTAACAGCATATTCAAAATGTCAGTACACCAGCGTACAGATACAGATGAGCATTGCTGGTACAAACATTGTCTGTACTTAATGCCAGCATTCTTTCATATGTTCTTTTTTATTTGTATGACATGGTTATTCTTTATGATTGTTTGCCAGCTTTGGCATGAGTAATTGTTTGAAATACAGTAAATTTTAAATTTTTTTTTTTCAATTTAGGCTTGTTAAGAGCTGGGTTAATTGACAGAATTTTTATAGACTTGGACAGGATTACACCTGCGACAGACAGGGTTACTGTAGCTATACAGTTTAGAAGTGTTACTATCTTTTCCCCATTCCAGAGAACTTCAGGCACAGGAAACCTTACAGAATGGGCAGCTAGGATGCGCTGAAGGCATTCCAGATCTGCAGCCAGGAATTTTAGCAAGCCAGGCAATGATTGAGAAGATCCTTAGTGAAGATCCAAGATGGCAGGGTAACGTTACCCTGTCTCCTTTCTCTTTCTTTACTAATGTTTTATCCAATTTGTTGATTCTGGGTCTTCATCTGGGAGAAGTACAAAAGGCCTTTTTAACAGAGTAAATAATTGGTTTATATAAGTAATATGGATGTCTGTGAACAAGTTGTACTCTTTCAGGTTTATATTCAGATTGTATTTTGAAAATGTTTTGGTTTGAAGCTATTTAATATGTCTTTTTCAGTTTACTTGATACAAGCGTTGCTAATCTATGTCAATAAATGTTCTTAAAAGTCAGTAGGAGCTCTGTCTTGTGCTGAGTAGTAGTAATGATTAGTCTTCCTTTTTTGAGTCATTAATGGGCTAGTTAATGGACTGTTATTCTTTGCTGAGCTTGACTAACAGGAATGAAGTAGAATATTAAACAGAAAATCAGAGTAGAATATTAAAATACAAGAATGTCTTGAAAGCATTACATTAGATCTCTTAAAGTAAGCTGAAATGCTCGTTTGCTTAAGGCTTTCAAATTTGGTTTTCATGTTCTTGGTTTAGACTTGCTTATTATGTAGTCAAAGATGTTAGTATCAGTTGGATTTTGTTAGAGCTGTTGCCCAAATTTTAAGTTGGAAAAGACTGCTGGGTACAATTACTTCCACAAAATTCATGTGGGGACAGTAGCACAGGAAGAGGTCACATGAAGATGCTGTCTCTTAGGAATTCAAAGGGAGATAATTGTGTGATACTTGTCCCCTCTATATTTTTTCAATCTACCACAGAGTGAATTCTAACCATTTAAGTACTAATAATGTGTAGAGCTTAATTATCAGCTCTAGGTCAAAAAATACTGTATGTCTGACAAAAAAAGACAGCAGAAATGGCCAACTACAAGCATTTCTATTTCATTCCTTGAATTGTGACAGGTCTGTCTTATATGATGTTGTATAACTTCTGTCAATCCCTGTAAATATACAGTAAGATTGCAGAGAGCTTTGAGGATTGAAAATCATCCAACTAGTGATTTCAGCATTATTTTCCTGAGCCTTTAAATGAAACTGTTGGAAAAGACTGAACAAAGAGTAGACTCCATATGATACTCTGAATAATAATCTTTGCTGTTGGAAAGTACATCATTAATGACTCTGAGAATGTTTCTTCAGCTGGTTTTCCACAAATCCTACAGGAATCTTGTAGTGTTGTGCAGTTTATTTTTGAGAATCTCAGGCTAAAAGGTTTAGTAAATTCGAGATCTATGACATTGACTGCTTCTGTTTTATCTACATCCATTTGCCCACCTTAGGAAGAAGATAGATAGATTTGACGTGATTTACTCCTCACAAACAATGCTTACCATTAGCTAAATTGTACTTTCTAATTTATTTACAAGCTCCATTGTTTTTTGGAATTTTTCTGTTTCTAGACAGAACCTTTTATGTTATCTAGTTCCTCCTTCCTGGTACCAAAGATGTAGAGACAGAGGCAAAGGTAGAGAAGAGGCTCTAGAATTTGTCCAGGAAGTTTTACTGGACAGCCTTTACATGCCTTAAGTTGAAAGAACTTCTGGTGAAATAAAGACTGTCAACACTAAAGAGAAATCCAGATATAAAATTTTATCAGTTTTTACTGTTTGCCTTACTAAAATGAAGAATGTTGTTTCAGGTGTTCATTTCCACATGGTTTATCTACTTGTAGATTACTAGTGCTTTATTGTGTACTTTATGGTAATATTGCTGTTGAATATAAAAGCAATGAAAATGGTTTTGCATGTAAATGTATTAGACTTTTATTTTAAAAAAACACAAGACTCAGTCAACTTTATAGGAATTGGTTGGGGGGTGTCTGTGAATCATATATTTTTACAAAAGGCAGTGTGATACCTAAGCTCACTAAAGACACTATGGATGCAAAAAGTAGTTGTTTATTTCTCTTAATTTGTGACCTGTTTACAGACACAAATTTTGTATTATCTGGCTACAAAACAGAACAATGTTCCAAGCCACCCAGACTCTGCCGCCAGGGTTATGCATGTCCACACTATCACAATAGTCGAGATAGAAGACGAAGTCCCAGAAAATTCAAATACAGGTACATACATCCTAAGAATAGACTGTTGGGTCAGTCAGACAGTTGTTAAAGGACTGATCTGTTTGGATTCTTCTGTAATGTGATTGGATATTCCTGAGGGAGTAAAAACACATCTTTCCAATAGCCTCACTTAATTTTTTTTTGGGGGGGGAAGAAAAAAATCTGTCCAGAACAATCAGACAGTTCTGCAGACAAAAACTATGAAGCTGTAATGTGTAAATATCCTTCTTTCTTGTGAATGAAAACAATTTCTATAATTCTTAGCAAAAATTGGAGTCACTAAGTCAAGCCTTCTTCTTTATGAAAAGATCAGTTATAATTTCTGTCCTTTTGCTGGTTTTCTGGTATAATTTTTCATTTCTGAGCAATTTTTAGCACAAAAATTTTATGTATTTCCTCTCTTTTCATCGCTACATCATCATTACATCGTTTTATGTCCTTCTCCATACACTGATTTTTCCATTGTTTTTGGTGGGTTTTTTGCAGTGAGACAGGGTTTAGAATTTATGGGCTTTGCTTGGCATTTTAAAGACTGTGAATAAATGTAATTAGAGAGGGTATATATAGAATCCTACTAGCTCATCTTTCTGTCAAAGAATTTCCAAAAATTGAGTCTCTCAGAATTTGCAAATTAATAGATTCTGAGATTTAGTCAGAAATTGTTTGAAATTTCTGCTAGGAAGCAGATACAAACATGCTTTGGACATAACTTTTTTCTAGGTCCACTCCTTGCCCCAATGTGAAACATGCAGATGAATGGGGTGAACCTTCAAGGTGTGAAAGTGGGGATAGCTGTCAATATTGTCATTCTCGTACGGAGCAACAGTTTCATCCTGAGGTAAGAACTATGTTTCTACTTACTTTTAGTGATTTAAAAGTTATTATGCATTAGTTTATTGATTAAATATATTTTTTTTATCAAAAAATGTGTGGCATTTCATTCAACACTTCCAGTTGTTCAGATATTTGCTTTAGCAAAACAAGGTTGCTAAAAAATAGATATTTGCACTGCTGTGGTTTTCACTGGTAGGCATTTTTGTTTGTACTGTTTATGAACAATTAATATTCTCTGGATTTGGGCATAAATAAATGTGTCCGCTTTTTTACCTACCTCATCCAGTTGTGTGGTTAGAATGGAAATTCCATACAGCTATTGTACCTCTGACTTGAGGCTTCAAATCACCCATTTTTTCAGTTCATAATGAAATTCAGTCTGTTTACTACTGGTAACAGTTGCTAGTAAATACTCAGAAATTTTCATTTAAAGGTTTTAAAATTTTCTAACTATTTTGTCAATATGTATCAAATATGTTTAGATTAACCACTCTTCTGTTTCGTTTAGATCTATAAATCTACAAAGTGCAATGACATGCGCCAAACAGGTTACTGTCCACGTGGTCCATTTTGTGCATTTGCACATGTTGAAAGTAAGTAAGAGAACTGTTATTTTGTATGTGTTCATAAAAGTGAACCATCATTTCTAAGCAACTTAGTATCATTGATTTTAATGCATAAATGGTATTTTATGTCACTTGTTTTTAGAAATTAATTCCGTGTTTTCTAATACCTTACATTGCTTGGGGAACTTGCTGCATTTGCATTAAATTTGCGTCAGCAAATCAGTTTGCTGCATCAGTAAAACAAGAGGTACCTCTCTTTACAAATGCAACTTGTCCCTGTAACTTTTTTGAGCTTGATTTGACAATTTTCTACACACATGCTTGACTTTAAACTATAGTAGTTGTCTTATTATAACCTATAGTAAACTTCTCAGGTGAAAGTTAAACATCCTTGCGAGTATTTGCAGAACTAGGGCCTCAGCTAAACTGAAAAAGAACAGAGAAAATTATGTGAGCTGTCCTCTTTCCTCCGTAGCCCACTTACATATTCACTGCACTCAAACTGTTAAATACCAGAAAAAGGGAAGAGGGACCATTTTTTTCCCAAGAGAGCACCCCATTCTTCAGTATGCATCTACACGGATTTATTGTGGATATGCATCATTGTATGATTTTTTGAATATGAGTATCAACTTAGGTTACACCTAGACACTTCCTGCACTTCAGAATGTGAAATACGCAGTTGCCTCAACAGCTTTTCCTGCCTTCTTTTCAGTTGTGATGCAGGGTAGAACTTGAAGTGTTTCTGCGTTAATTGGTTTCTTATAGGTGATAAATCTTTTCTTTTTCGGGTATGTTTTTTGCTTATGTCATCAGTAAAACCTCATATTTATTCTTCAAAAAGAAGAAAAAAAAAAAAAAAAGCTCTGTGCCTATCTTTTTGCCTTCTGCTTCTATAGCTGGAAAGAGCGATGAGAGATGCTTCCAAGTTTGGAAAGCTCCATATTTCTGCAATTCAGTAGTACTTATGATCCTTTAGTGGTAAGCAATGTCAGTGTCCTCTCTCTGTCTAACCAGTCTAGGCAAATGTGATGTTCTATACAACCATTTATTGTGTCACTTCCTTACCTAAAAGACTTGGAGTGAATAGTCATTCTTGCCCACAGCTCTTGTTTCTCACAATCTGTGGTATGGTCAGCTTGTCTTTTAACTTCTGTGGGATAACAGCCAACATGGCTTCACTAAGGGCAAATCATGCTTGACCAGTTTGGTGGCCTTCTATGCCAAGGCTACAGAGATGGTAAATAATGGCAGAGCTACTGACATCATCTCCCTGGATTTGTGCAAGGCATTTGACACTGTCTCACATGACATCCTGGTCTCCAAGATGACAAGACATGGATTTGACAGATGGATCACTTGGTGGATAAGTAATTGGCTGGATGGCCACACCCAGAGGGTTTTGGTCAATGGTTCAGTGTCCAAGTGGAGGCAAGTGATGAGCGGCATTCCTCAAGGATCAGTATTGGGATCAGTGCTGTTCAAAATCTTTGTTGGAGACATGGACAGTGGGATTGAGTGTCTCCTCAGCAAGTTTGCTGACGATACCAAGCTGTGTGGGGTAGTTGACACCATAGACAGAAGGGATGCCATCCAGAGGGACCTTGACAGCTGGAGAAGTGGGCCAATGCCAACCTCATGAATTGATAATTGTGACATGCTGCAAAAAATCCTGTGGGGGAAGACTACATTTTCTTGGTTTTCTTCCTTAGACCATACTGAATCATAGAATGTATTGGGACCTATAAAGGTCATCTAGTCCAACCCCCCTGCGATAAGCAGGAACATCTCACACTAGACCAGACTGCTCACAGGCCCATGAAGCCTGACCTTGAATGTTTCCATGGCTGGGGCCCCCACCACCTCTCTAGGCAATCTGTTCCATTGATCCACCACCCTCATTAAAGAACTTTTTCCTCATGTTCAACCTAAATCTACAATTTTCTAGCTTAAAACCGTTGCCCCTTACATGCCTATCCTTACATACCCTGTGAACAGGTCTTCCCCAGCCTTCCTGTAGGCTCCTTTCAGGTATTGGATGGTCGCAACAAGGTCTCCCTGGAGTCTTGTCTTCTTCGGGCTGAACAACCCCAACACCCTCAGCCTGTCTTCATAAGAGAGATGCTCCAGCTCTCTGATAATTTTCGTGGCCCTCCTCTGGACATGCTCCAGCAGGTGCACATCCTTCTGTGTTGGGGGCTCCAGAGCTGGATGCAGTACTCCAGGTGAGGTCTCACCAGGGCAGCTGGTAGGTCTTTGAGAAAACGTCGTTAGACTGGTAAAGGCTTACACTGTAGAATCTGTAACTGTGCAGTTGGCCACAAACTGACATTCACTCTTGGAAGGAATTAGAATGATGTAGAAGCACACATTCTGAATGTAACATCTGTTTGACTTACTATCAGCAAGCAGAATAAAATAGAATCACTGAATGGTTTGGTTTTGAAGGGACCTTGAAGATCATCTAGTTCCAACCCCTCCGCCATGGGCAGGGACACTTTCCAGTAGACCAGGTTGCTCCAAGCCCTGTCCAGCCTGGCCTTGCACACTTCCAGGGATGAGGCATCCAGAACTCTGGGGAACCTAGGCCAGTATCTCACCACCCTCAAAGTAAAGAATTTCTCCCCAAGAGCTAATCTGAATTTCCCCTCTTTCAATTTGAAACCACTACCCCTCGTCCTGTCACTACATGGCCCTTGAAGAAAGTCCCTCTCCAACTTTCCTGTAGGCGCTCTTCAAGTACTGGAAGGTGCTCCAAGGTCTCTCTTCTCTAGGCTGAACAAACAGCAAAAAAAAAAATCATTCTGTTCTACCTAAATACCTTGGAAAGAGACAGGAGAGATTATTTCTCTTGGAAATGTTTGGAAAGCAGTCTTATTCTACCTTTTTTTTGGGGTGGTATGACTGCTTACAGTAATTAATAGAATATTGGACAAGGGTGTGGTTGTGTCTGGGAACAAAAGCTTGTGATTTAGGAGAGAACATGAATCAGTTAGTGCTTTTCCTATGACAGTGTGAAGGCTGACTGGACTTGCTCTGGGCAAGCAGCTATACAATGAAATGATATATAGTGAGAGTAAACTTCAAAAAGTCCACACATCTATTTCTGTCTTCCCAGCTGTTCTTTGCACTTTCATTCTGTAGGAGGAACAGCAGGGGTCTAGTGTCATCATCTTCACAATTCCTATGGATTCTTTTTCCTGTTTTTGGCGGTATGGCTGTACTGGACTTGTGTGTATAGTGGTACTTACTAGTTGCTTTTTCTTTTCTCATTTGTGAGCCACATCCCTATTGTTGTAATTTATACAATAGTGGAGATACCTGGTATAAGCGTTGGCCCATATAGTAAGAAGGCTGTGACCTTGTGATAAGTGAAATGCTAGATAGAAAACACACATCATTAGAAGCAATCCTCAGCTGTGCTATCTCCACTGAAGAGAGGTGTCTACCTATTTCATACTCATTTTGTTTCCTACTATGGCTTGTACTTTCATACACTGTATCAGAGCTACTTATTGTTTCCAGTAGAGAGAAATGTTTAAACTTGATTTTATTAATAAGTTTATTATTACCCCTTCAGAAATGCAGTAGTGGCTAGAGGTGAAAGAAAAATCTTGCTGTACCTGTAGAATTTATTAAGAGATTTTGTTTTCAGTCCCGACTTCTTTACTTTGATGTCTTGTGTATATGGATTATTAGGTGGGGAATGCTGTTAATTGTAATAATTTAATAAAGTGAACATTTTTTCTTAGCTCACCATTTGCCTGTAAAACTAGAAGTCTAAATCTCCTTAATAATGTTGCACATTTTAAGAAGCATATAGCTAAGATGTTTAATAGTTTAACAAAGTAGCCTTTAGGAAGTTGCAAAGCAATGGTTCAGCCACCTTGAGTTGAATTTTCTGTTATGAAAATTACCAATGCATTTATCACAAAGTATAAATTAATAATGAACTTTCTCAAAGGTTACTGTTCCTTTTTAAGTTAAATAGTACAAGTCCCATACCCTCTTCAAGTTGTTTTATGATGAAGTCAGTTGGTTCTAGACTGGACAAGGAAAACAAAGAACCTTATAGTTATGATGCCATTGTTACCTTTCCAGACAGGAGTTCTAAAAATTTTGTCTTTAAACACTGGTGTTCATAGAGATTCTGGAAAATAAAGCAAAATCTAGAATACTTTAAATATACTACTTTCTGTCTGCCTCCCACCAGTTTTTGATGGAGTAAGAAAATAAGAGTATCACATTTGTTAGTAGCTATGAATACATAATGGTGAATTGTATTATTCTTACCTTGCCTGTATGCTTATATTTAAAGAAAAAGAGAGAGATTTCTTGTATGTGATTGATGTTTCAATGTGACAAGTGCTGTGTTTGATACTAGATACGTAATTGTTAAATTCACACAGCTAAATATCAAATTTGTGTGTAATTTGTTGGGGATTCCTTCAACAGAGGACACCATGAATGTAGTCATACTGCAAACTGGTTGTCAATCAAAGCCAGGCGCTCACCTGTTTTCAACAGACAGCATAGGAATTGCAAATGAATGGAGCAGCAGTCTTAACTCCACAAACAGCATAACAAATAGCAGTGGGCAGTCTGGAAATGTAAGTGTAAATAATTCTGGAAAAGTTACTACTAATAATCACTGTGCCAATATGCAATGTTTAACATCTGTTTTTTATTTCTTTGTACTTCAACAAAAGAGGAAAAAAAAAACCAGTTATAATAAATGTCAGGCAGTAATATTTAACTAGTACTGTAAGCATAAATTGAATGTCTGCCCTTGGCACGAGTTTAAACTATGTATTATTTGTGTTTTCTGTTCTTGTTTTTTGTCTTTAGATGCAATATTTTGAATGCTACAGTGAGGATCATTATTGTTAATTTAATGTACATATGTCTCTTTTTTCTATAGGAAAGGTTTCATTTATGGAAGATCTTGCCTGATCCTAGCCCTCTCCTCTGCCATAATTGGTTAACATTAGGACTAAATTAATGTCCTACCTGAACATGCTTTTTACTTAAAACTTCTTACAGTGGCACAGTATGTGCAGTGTGCTTGGTGGCAGAGAGGTGTTTGATTACAAGGGTGATAAATGTAGTTTATATTCGCAAATTTTATCAGTTAAGGATAGGGGAGAGGAAGGAAATATATATATTGCAGAACTTTTATTATCTTCTTCTTAGTGTCAGTTGGAATAGATCCTTTTATTAGGTTTTACGTTTGTTGCAAAATAATTATATATGAAGATACTGACATGTCTCATGTTCTCACCTGACTTGCATTTTTCTTCCCTCACTTGCAGTGCAGAGTCATAAGTACATACACATTTATTCCCAAAATTGTTACTTCTGCCTTCTCAGTGCTGTAGGTCTGTAATGTTTCGTTAGAAACCAGGTAAAAGGACATATTTTAAATAACGTTAAAAAGACATTGCCAATAAATAGCACAGTTGTTTGAACTCCCGGATTTCTTTCATGTAGCTTCATCTTTCTGTCCTGTAGATTGAGAATAAAGATACCAATATGCCTCCATTTTATCTATCAGTGCAGAAGTCTGCTTTTATGTGTGAAACGGTCTGAGAGAGGGTATGCCTTTTTAGTTAGGAACCTAATTTTCTTGTTGCTAAGGTTCTGAGGCTTTCAGGAGAGACCCATAAAAGCACCTCTTCTCCCAGAATTGTCTTTGCCTTTCATTAATGTTGTAGGTACAAATGAAAACACTAACTATATTCTATGTGCCTTCCAGCTGTGGGAAATATTCTTCCATATACATGGATTTTTCTGTTGGTCATTAGGAGACTGGTGAATATTGTGTACATTTGCATTCCATGCTTACTGACTCTGCCTATGTTCAGGTGTGAAAATAGAAAAGTTGACCCTAGTCCCTTCCCTGCACTTCCTCCTTGAAGTTTTATTACAAGTGGCCACCTTTTTTCTGATGCCTGGCAAAATGTTTTGTCTTTCTTTCACTTGACTACTTACCTGCAGCATTGTGTGCTTCACTGCCATTTTATTTATTTTTCTGAATATTTAGTTCCTGATTTTTCATTAGCAGGTTTGTCTTCTGTTTTTCCATGTTTAATTCTTGAGTTTTGTTGCTTGCTTTCACCTTCTCCATCTGCTGTAAACTGCTTAATTTTAGTATTTATGTAGTCAGGCTGTTTTCCTTCCTCCTCCCGTTTTATGTATCCCAGCAACTTATTTACATTCATGGTTTGTGCTTTTCTCTCTGTTCCAGTAAGCTGCCTGCTTTTCTGTCCCCTTCTTCATCTTCATTCTCAACACTGTTGGACCCTTGCCCTGAGTAAACTTATTTTTGGTGGTTTTTATCATGCTGAAATTAGACTTTCTGTGCCTTTCTACCTTTGTGTCTTCAAAACAAAATCTTCCTATTTATCTTCCAAAACTTCTTTCACGTATTCTGTTACAGTATGCTGGGAGAGTTTCCTACTGTATTATTTGCTTCTAGACGAAAAGGATGATGTAGTACTTGAGAGACTTAACTTGAGTTCTCTGCTTCAACATAAAATTCCTCTTTGACTCTAAGCAAGCTGCTTAGGTCCCTATTTCTGTAATATGGTAATAGTATTGCCCTATCTGTTAACATTATTGGAAGAATGAGTCCTTTAAGATTCTGTATGATCCAGGTTGATAGTGATGGGGGCTGTATAACTGTTTAATTATATACCTTCTTATCTCACCTATACTGTATTCTTCTGTCTTCGTCTATGTTGCCTTGTCAGTTGGACTGTCATCAGTCATTCCTCTTTACTTAACAATTCAGAAAATAATCTCCTCGTCAGCCTTTTTTTAAGTGTGAGTTCAGTTTCCATGGGAAGCATCTATATCTGTTTCTTAATGTCCATGTTCTCCCTTCTGGTTTGAAGCATCTAACGTTATACTTTTGTCAGTCTCTTCACTTGATCTTTGATAGTACTGTTTTTCTCCAGTCTGTCTTCACAGTACCCTTTGCTTTATACTCCACCAGCTATATAATCTAGATGTACTTAACCTCCACAGTACAGTTTACCCAATGTGGTACAGTATTTCCCTTGATTATAATTTTTTATCTCAGTTAGTACTACTTGTTTCTCCACACTTGCTGTCACCTCTTATCTTCCTGTTTGTTGTGTTGCTCTAGCAAGTCCTAGTTTGGCTTTCTTGTCATATCCATTTTTTCTCAGAGCTGTGAAGTGCCTTAAGTAAGATTTGGAGTGTTTGTATGCACTGTAGCAACAAACTCCCTCATCCTTTTCCCAGTCCTGTGTTTCTTCTTTAGAAGCTGAATTTACACCAGCAACTTTTACTTTCAGCTCTTACTGCTTGCATGTTCCTAACCATTACTACTCTTTTGTGCTCTACTCAGTGTCATCTAATTCCCAGAAGCAACACTCCTTTTTATTAATTCTCTTACTGCTCCTTTTTTTTATTACATAAACTTCTTTCACTCTTTATTTATCTTTAAGAGAGTCTTCCTTAACGTTTCTTCTGTTGTGCTGGTAAAATTAATGTATGTGAACTGCTAAGTTACGGGAAGTTATAATAGACTAGGTTTCTTGAATATTTCTGTCTTGAAATAGGTTGATCCATGTTTCAGATATATTACTTGCACTGTTTAAACTTTGGTGCCCTGTTTGGTTAATGAAGTTGGTTATGTTACCACTTATTCACATTTACTCATATCTCCATTATGCCTTGCATGTTCTTACGTTCTTTCATGAATCTTCAGCTGTGTAATGTTTCATCATCCAGTATGCTATCTACCCCTTTCCTCAGTCACCTTTGCCAGAATACTCTGTCTGGCTTGCAGTCATTTGCATCCCATACATATCCATCATTCTCAGCCATAAGCTTCTGCCTTGCCTGAACTTCATCCCTTTATTTCAACTCTTTGTATTTATATCCTGCAAATTTATTGCAGTTGTTTTGGTTTGAGCCAGGGTGAAGCTCTTTGCTGATTATTTTTTTTTTCTTTCAGTGAACTTCTTAGCAGTGCTAGTGGACTGATAATAACCAAGGTCAACTTGGTGCCGAACTGTGACAGCAATTTACCATACCCAAATGGTCTTCTCCTATGTTTGTTGTTCCCACAGTACCATGGGAGTTGGATTAACTAGTCTGTCTCAGTGCATGCAACCGTAGTCATAGTTGCTGCTTTTTATGCTTTCTGTAGCTCCTTCATTAGCTTTTCAGTGTTGTTATATCAATACGAAATGCGTATTATTTTGAGCAGCTTTTCAGCCAAAAAATGTCAAGAATCTTATCACCTGTCCTTTGAACACACTCAGCTCATGCTTTAGGATTACACTGCTGATATTCTCCATGCATCAGGTCTCTTTGTCACTGGTACCTAACTGCAGTGTACCTAAGTTAGGTGATGATACAGAGCAAAGGCCTACCTGTATGATAAAATTTGTCTGCAAATAGTGTTCAAGTTTGTGGCACTGCAAAATCAATAGGAAAGCTTGCTGTTTGTTCTGGATATTAAATAGGAGATAGATCAAAGATTAATTGCATATATTAATTATAGAATATTTATGTTAGCCATTCTAGGCTCAGAGCAATAAATCATAGTTTCCTTTTAAAGAGTAAAATGATAGAAATGTTGGCCATGATGTCATTATGCCTGGAAATCCATGGTGTATTTAAAATAATGAATATTTGCATAGGATCTATGTTGATCACATTGAATGAAGATAGGATAACCAGCACCATCTTTGTTGTATCAGGTTTATAAAATATTTGTAAGTACCTGATCACATGTTAGAGTTAGCAAAGTTAAGCAGTGCTTATTGGCTCTGTTGCGATAAAGATGATGTACCTTCATAGCTCATCCTGATTGCAGACTCAGTGCTAACGTACTACTACCTTCATTAAGCCTCAAGTTGTCTTTTTAACTTCGTAACTAAGGTGGCTTGACTGTGTGCATGTGATCAGTTACCAGATTAATTTGGTATGTAATAGTTTATTAAGCTGTGATAATGCAACTGACTTCGATTATATGTGCATAATCTAAGTCTGAACAATGGTGATGAATCACTCTTCCTTTACTGTGGAATTAGTGTTCTGAGACAGGAATGTGGGAAGAAAATGCGTTACTTGAGAGCAAAATTAGTTTTACAGCTTAATTAAAAATACCTGCATATTTTCTCTTCCTGTCATCTTCCCCTCCACTCCCCACAAATGCAGGCAATATAACCATACATTTAAAGCTACAAAATATATTACAAAACAAGCACATCAAGAAGCTGTTACTTTCATAGAAAAGACAGTAAGTTTTACAGGTGTGTTTCCTCATTTTCTCTGTAGAAGTTCATACGTAAGCAAAGGCCTAGAGCAAGCAAGAGCCAAGAGGAAGAATGTATCACTTGTTCTATATGCTGTTTTTCTAAGCAATTTATCTGCAGTGAAGAATAGTGACAGATTATTTCTTTGTAAGAGTCGGAGAGGCCAAGGTCTGTGCGGTTACAGCATTATGAGGCTGTGACCTTTGTTAAGACAAGCTTGGCATCTTCTGACTTGTGGTGTGTCAGAGGTGTTCAGGCATCCTCCTATCACCTTGAGCAAAGATGAGAAATTGAAAAAGTTGTTCTTTTAAACATCTGTGAAAGTGAGTGGTAAGCTAAAATGTGTCCAGCTGCAGTGTTTAGTTAAGCTTAAAAATGAATCTGTGAAGATTTAGAGCTGAGCCTCTGTAAAGTAAGGAATGTCACCAAGTACTGGTCTCTAATTAAAGCAGGCTCTAAATCTGTAGGGGTTGAACTGTGTCCTTCCTGTGCTTAAGTCTTTGACTACACAGCAAAGCAGATTTCTGTTTTTAGGAGGGATGAATTCCTGAAGAGTACTTAAATCGTTTGGGACTCTATCTCAGAAAATCAGATGCCACAAATCTGAAGTTACATTAGTAGAACAGTTTCTGGAGATCATGTTGAAGGATTCCTCCAGAGTTGAGGCAACTATATGAATTCTAGCTTCTGTTGTTTGTGCTTCTCTCTTTATAAAGAAGAAAATGCCTAAAAAAAAATTAAAGTCAGCAATAGATTTCCTAGCATCAGTAGTGCGGACGATGCTGTTCACAGCAACACCAATGCCAAAATGTAAATTCTGCAGCATCAAAGAACAAAAAGTAGGCATCGATAGTTTCCCTTCCCCCCTCTTGCACTCTTTTTGTTTCTAATACTAATATCACCTTTATTTTATGCTAGTACTGATGTTCAAATTCATGTTAACTCTGAATCACAAGTCTCTTGATACAAAATACATGTTCGTTCACCATCAGCATCAATACTGCACTAAGTTGTATGGCTGTTTCTAGTGACAGGGTTCTTGACATTTCTCAGATGTTCTTTGTATCTTATTCTGTGCAAGGTGAATGAAAGATAAGAGATCCGGAAGCAGTGGTCTTGCAGGTATACTGAACAAATATTTGAGAATAGATTATTTCTTATCAGGTGAGTCCTAGTGTAACCTATCGTGGTTTCTCTCTGGAGTACACCTAGCTTTGAGTCATAGAAGGAATGCTGCTTAGAAGCCTGGGCAAAAAGGAAGAGGTTTCTTACCAGTCTTGACATTTTGGGCCAAAGCATCTTCGTCAGACCTTTGTCTCTTACATAAGGGAGGTGGTCCAAAAAATCCTCCATTTACTTTCTCTGCCTCAAGAATTATCTTTGATGACCATAGGTAACAACCACGATCAGGTATTCTCCCTAAATATAATCTCCTCTTGGTAACAGGATATTAGTCTGGGTCTAACCAAAGAGGACATTTCTTATTAGGGTATAAACATGCAGTATAGAGGCAGACAGGAGATAGAGAGGAATAAATTCTGAAGAATAATATCACACAAAAAAGAGTGATTTTTCTGTGTAGTTTTCTTGTAAATTCAGACTAGATTTGATTTTTTTTTTCTTGCTTGTGTATTTAACCTACTGTGGATATTATATGATTAGTTTTCTTTTCCTCCTTTGTTTGCATGAGTTCTTTGTATTTTCTTTGCAAGTTGAGTCACACAAAATTTGTGTTACTTTATAATCCAATTATTAGAGGTTAACTAACTTTTCTTTTCTGAAAAATACAAAAGACAGAGTAGCTGTCCCTGTCTACTGTCATCCTGCTGGACTGTTCAGAGATTAAGACCAAAAGCCTAAACATGAATATAATCAGATAATGCTGATACATCTTAAGGAATTGAGTGATTGTTTTAGTTTAGTTTTTCAGAGCAAAACGACACAATTGTATTGTAAGTTCTTAATACTGACAGCTATGTATGTATGTATGTTAATGCCACCATTGATACCTACTGTAACTAAAAGGATCACAGGAGTGGCACCTTATGGTCTTATCTAATGGTTTAGATACCTGATATTACCTGGTTTTTATTCTGTACCTCAAGCCCAGGGTGAACAAGGGCATCATTCCCCACTTACAGCACTGTTGTCACCAGAACAGGTAACCCATTGTGGCTATATTCCTTCCTCCTGCTTCTCCTGCTCTTCATTAGGCCACATTGTAGGGCAACAACCATGATGTACATCTTTCTGTGTTGGTAAAATAATCCTGTGTTGCCTAGCTGAAAGAGTGGACATGAAATATGCATCTGAGAAACACTTAGTGCAGATTAGGGAATTCATCCTTAAATTGAGTCAATAGCTTGTCTAAATTGGTATCTTTCTTTGCATGTTAGTCTGCCTTCACCGTCTAGTAATTTTATCTTACATATTTGTCTGCTGCATTAAGCAGCCTCATGCTACCAGAAGTATATTTTTAAATGTACTTAAAAGATGTAATTATGTTATTAATAAAGTTGTCAAAATCTTTTGATATGGAACTGAATACCCTATCATGCTTTTATTGACAAAAAAAAAATTACTTTTTTTTTAATTTCACTTGAAAGTCAATTTTCCTTTTTTCTGGCCAGTGTCCTTTTATTTTCTTCTTCTGTCTAGCATAAAGAAAGGATTTCAGTATTTTAGAGTTGAAAAAATGTGCAAACTTGGTATCACCATACACAGAGGAAATCCTCAGTTTAGGATTTAGAGTAAATGGTAACAGAAAGGAAAATGTTGGGTATTGTAACAAGCTTGTGGTCAAAACATGAATTCTTCATTTGACTTCAGACTGAATTTTGTCTGAGTAAACCTTGGCCATCAATTAAATTATTTTTGTTGTGGTGCCCACTCTTCTGTTTCTGTCATCTCTCAGGCTATGTGTACATTTCACACTGTCTAGAGAAGCTGTCTTTTCGATTTCAGAAGCAATCACAGAACACTAAGCAGATAAGGTTCATGACAGGAGATTTTCTGCCAGGGGCAGGAGTGAGTGAATGCGTAGGTAATATTCTTCAGTGAGTATAGGGCTTACATTTGATGGGGTTGTTTTTTTTTCTATCCAGGGTTAAGACCTCATCTAGGTTCATGTCTGTCCTCTACCTGAGTTACAGAAATTTGAATCTGAAGTTCCTGCGTCTTAGGAGTGACATTTTGAAATTACACTGTTCAGGGGAGAGAGGTGTCTCTTGTTAAAATCCTGATTTGCTTAAAATACTTTTATATTCTTTGGAGCACAGAGGAAAATTAATGGTAGGGTTAACACTAAGTTGAGAGTTTAACAGTAAACTATGTCGTTACTGTTTAGTCTGTCTGATTAAGTGTGTATTTTGTATTTGAACAAACCAAAACAATTTCACTCCATTATTGTATTGACTAGTTCATTTTGTTCTGAGCTGGCAGATTCTGTCTGGGGAGAAGAAAGCACAGAAGTGATTGAAATGTGTATCATCACCAAGTGTTCTCACCACTCGGCTGTTAAACATAAATGTAACTGTTTACATACTGCCTTTGTGAGTCTGGTTATAAATCTAATTTAAGAAAATTGATACTTAAAAATGTAGAAATAAGCAATGCCCACAATTCCACTCGGACATATTATTGGAGGATGCTGGCATCTGAGTTAATAAATTTCAAGTTCATCAGAATTGTACTTTTAGCAGAAAAAATTGTCCAGACCTACTTACAGATTGTCTCTTCAGCTTGAGACTTATACTTTAGAAGTTTAAAGCTCTCTGGAAAATGTACAGCAGAAATAAAAATTGTACATTCAGTAATGTTTTTAAATATAAAAAATGTTAATTTACTAATAAAAAACCATTTTCATATTTAAGAATTTCAGAAAACAGCCTTTTGAGATTTACAAACAAGCATTGAGATACTTTTTACCAAGATGCTACATGTCTTTTTCTTTTTGAACTGCTTGGCTTGAACCAGATGAGTTATTTTAAAAGGGTGAAATGTTGTATAATGCTTGCATTAAACTGTAAATTAAGAAATATATTAATTAATAGAAATCAGGGTTGTCAGAAAGTAAGTATTCCGTTATTGTAAATTAGTATCCATGATTAAGTAGTCTCCACCTATGATTGATTTTGTGTAGGGACAAAGGCTGTATTCTGTTGTGTGCCAGTACATCTCCTTTTGAAGTCTGCATATTTACAGTAGCTCTGTGTTACTTTTGTCATCTGCTGCTTTTTTAAGCTAATACCAAAAATGTATACGAAGAAACCAAAGTTAGTTGGTTGTATTTGCGTAAGACTGAAATTAATTTATAAAGTCAATTGATTGTTACATAGAGTATATTAGACACTGTTTTCTGTCTCCTACAGATTTGCTGTTCTTCAAGTCCAACTGCAACATCAAGTTCTGGTACCAGTAGTTCTTTATCACCCCTTGGACCTCTTTGCAGACAGACATCACTAGCAAATGGTGTTTTGTGTTCTGAGTCTATCACATCAGGTGTTTCTTCACCAACATCTAGCTATCCAAAAGCACCAGGTTTTGAACGAGAAGATCAGGTATGTAAATATTATGGGCCTCGAAGTACAAATGCAATCTTAAGTTAAATTAGATTCAACATAAAATGTTGTCCGACTTGTGTATTGGCACTGATTTTTGATAATTTAGAACACAGAGTTTGGAACCCTCTTCTTTAGGGAGCTAAACTGCATCGAATTACAATTGTCCCAACTCAAGAACACTCATGTAAACAGCCAATGCAGCTCTGCTGATATGTAGTAGATTCTAAATTCTTTGTAGAAATGTTGTGATTGTCATTTTGAGCTCATGTTGCAAAGAACAGAGCAAGGTAACAATTGAAAAATTTATACTTAGGTAGGAATCAGTTTTAATTATTGTTGAAAATTGATGGTGTAAAGATGCATTAATTTCTGGCTGATGATACTATTTATGGGTTCCAATCTTTGCTTAATTTCAGTCTGTTTCTTCTCCCACCTGCAGCTGCTGCTCTCCTTGAACAAGTTCATTGCTGAGACATACATAGATGATAAAATGAAACAAACCTCTTGAAAAGAGAGAGAGATTTATAGCATTAACAATGAGAAGAGAGTGGTTGAAATTGAAGTTGGTAAGGTGTCACAAGCCTTTAGTTGGGGGGTGGGGAGAAAACAAGCAATGCTAGAGACAGTGGGAGAAGGGAAGACTTATTTTTCAGCGAGATGAAGCAGCTCTGTTGGCCTATGAGAAAAAAAGCTGAAAGCTTAGGATTTACCTATTAAAGCTGTATTTTTCTCACTCTATTATAGTAGTGGTTACACTTACAAATTGTCAGAAGGGAGCTGTTTAAAAAAAAGGAGCTCCAATGGCACATTTAAATAAGCTGTAGCCAAGCTGATCAGCCTTCTTGAAAAGCTGTGACTTGTCACAATTTATAACCTGAGATGCACAGAGAAGGGCAGAAGTAACAGATGGAAAAAGAATGAAAGGAAGGAAAGTGTTTTTTTGTAAATGGTAACTTGTAGGTGATGGCAAGATCATTACTTGAGAGGAGAGTTCTCCAAGCAGGATTGCTTTCTTACATATAGATGTTCAGACAGACTACAGAGAGCAGGTCATTGTGACAGGAAAGATTTCCATCTCCCAGTATAGAAAGGGTTGGGTTGGAAGGGGCCTTTAAAGGTCATCTAGTCCAACCTTCCTGCAGTCAGCAGGGACAGCTTCAGCTAGATCAGGTTGCTCAGAGCCCCATCAAGCTTGACCCTGAATATTTCCAAGGATGGAGCTTGTACCACCTCTCTAGGCAACCTGTTCCAGTGTTTCATCACCCTCATTGTAAACAATTTATTCTTAATACTTGGTCTAAGTCTTTTAGTTTAAAACCATTAACCCTTGTCCTAACACTACAAGTCCTGCTACAAAGTTTGTCACCATCTTTCTTATAGGCTCCCTTTGAATATTGAAAGGCCACAAAAAGGTCTTCTCAGAGCCTTCTTTCCATGTTGAACAACCCCAGCTCTCCAAGCCTTTCTTCATAGGAAAGGTGTTCCATCCCTGTGATCATTTTGGATTATAGGCATCAAGTGACCATTGATCAAATGTCTTGGAAGCAGGACATTTTCAGTATCAAATACCTGCTTTCTGGATGTGAGGCTGCAATAACTGAGAAATTAGATAACCATTGGTGAAGATCTGTTTTGCTGTTTTGGTCACACACAATTAGTGAGCAATGTACTGCTACAAAGAATGTGTCTCAGCAGCAGAAATGACACGTGCTTGCCTTTTAGAGGCCACATTGTACCTGTACCTGTCTAGAGAGAGAGCAGTGATGGACTTTGCAACTGATAAAAAAGTATCTAGGGTGGTGTCAGGCATTTAAAGAGGAGAGTTACTGTTAGGGAGCTTTCACTACAAGACAGATTAGGAATCTTCCAAAGGAAACAAGGAATAGACACAAGATTTCTCAAAGACAGCAGACAGAACCATTTTTCCTAAGGAGACAGCGTTTTGCAGAGTTTACTGCAATTCAGGAAGTCACTGAAAATTACTGTCCTGAAAAGAACCGGGATCCTTTGATACTGCTTTGCAAGATATCAGGGGGCAAAGAGAAATTGCTTAGATTCCCTTTTATTTAAGTATGTCTCTCGTGACTAAAACGTTACTTCATTATAAAATGGTGTTCAAAGAAAACCTGCTCTTATATTTGATTTTTTGTTCTGTTTTGGTGGGGTTTTTTTGTTGTTTTTTTTGTTTGTTTGTTTGTTTGTTTTTCCACTTAAACTTCTGGCTACTTTCCCACCAGCCTCTTGCAGAAGTATTCCCCAGCTGGTGAGCATCTGGGACATGTTATTTCTGTCACAGTATAATGCTAACATGGCTACTCAGCTTTTGGACCAGAAATAACACTCGTGCTCAATTATGCATATAAGTGGAACAATTGCAACTGCTGTTCCTTTTCTATGTAGAGGTACTCTATGATCACTAAAATTTAATTCTCCATATGGGACTGCAGTGAGGGAAATGAAGTCAGCCTGTTGAAGATGTCACCTACAGAGATGCCACAGACCCTTATAAGCTAATGATATATTTTACAAAAATGACTCATAAAGTTTATATATTACAGATATTTTCCTTCTTTCAGGCAAGGCATCGAAGCTTCCCAGCTGAAAATGAGCAGAAAATAAATGAACAAGACAACAAGCAGGTACTGCCAAAAGCTAAATGCTGTAAATATTTTGCCCTTTTTGATAATTTGTTAATGTAGCATCCAAATTATGTGGTGCTTTACAACATAGTCTAAAGGAAAATTGTGCCCAGTGACGGGACAGGTGACTGAGTGGGGACGAACTGAGACATGGGAGGTTTTGTCTAAACATATGAAAAGTCGCTTTTACTGTGCATGTGAGGTTGAGCATTGGAAAAGGCTGTGTGAAGGAGGGTAGATTTAGGTTGGATATAATGACAAAATTGTTCACTATGAGGGTGGTGTGACGCTGGAACAGGTTTCCCAGAGAAGCTGTGGATGCCCCATCCCTGGAAGTGTTCCAGGTTGGGTTGGGTAGGGCTTTGAACGTCATTTCAAGCATTTCACCTTCAGCAGCAGGGTTGGACTAGATCATCTTTAAAGGTCCCTTCCAACCCAAACCGTTCTATGTCTGGAAGTCTGCAGTCCCATCTATACCCTTGTCAAAGTAGGGTCACCTAGAGCACGTTGCTTAGTGCCTTGTCTAGCAGTGTTTTGAAAATCTCCAAAAAGGAAAACTCCACAGCCTCCTTGGGCAACATGTTCCAGTGTTTGACCACCATTGCAGTAAGAAATTTTTTGTGTCTAAAGGGAACTTTCTGTATTTCAGTTTGTGCCTGTTTTTATCTACCTTTGAAATAGAATTTTTCTGTGTTATTAGTAGAAATCGGGAGAGTAGATACTGCACCATCATTGCTTGTCACATGGAAGGCAACGGGAGGTTATGTGGGTTGATTCAGTCAGTTAAATGTTGGTTTTATTAACTTAAAGATGGGAGGGAATAAATAAACAATAAAAAATAAAAGGAATTAATATACTGGAAAATCTGCACCAAGTTCCTGTAGACTTTGTGAAGTTATTTTTCGTTTTATCATGTTACATGGTTACATTTTGTTTGGATTTCTTGCATTTTATAATTTGAATGTTGATTTGTATGAGAAAATGTTCAGCTAGAAAGAAGCAGCACAGGGTACAGGTCATTATATAACATGACACGTGTGCTGTGCAGTCATATTTCTCAACTATCTAAACCGAAAGTCAGTTTATATACCAATTGCATTTACATAGACTGAGAAAATTTGCTGAGCAAAAAAACAAAATAGAATGGAATTTGCATACAAAAGCATAATGAAATGGTACAATTCCTCAGTATATATTTTCCTTTTGAAAAGGAGCATCAGACTTCAGCTAAGTAATTATGTTTGTAGAGCTTATTTGCAAGTATTCAAATGCCTTTTGTTCTGAAAGCACAATTCCCTCATGTGGTAGTGATATCCAGCCACACTGGAGAAATGCAATTGCTGGTAAATGATAAGGACAAATATCCTAATCTATTAATTAAGAGGGTTCTTCTGGATTTTTTGCTGTTTGAATTAAAATAACTTTTTAAAAAAATAAGTTATGTTTATTTTATATGTTTGCACATACATTTGTGTGTGTGTATTTATATGTTGTTTGTATTTTTTTTAACAGAATCATCTCAGTGTTTTTTCAGTGGTTAACCCACTTGCTTCAAGTATAACTTCCAGTCTGGCATCCAGTGTTGGATCAGATAGTTCATCTCCTACAACTGTCTCTGCTCTCAGCACCAAAGCTCTCCCATTCTGTTCTGGCAGTAACACAGTTGAATTTGTAATAGGTAAGTCATAGAATCATAGAATGTATTGTGTTGGAAGGGACCTATAAAGGTCATCTAGTCCAATCCCCCTGCGATAAGCAG